>OX421934.2:5330072-10330072 GCA_949128155.2 Xanthia icteritia | reverse complement strand
TTTCTTCAGCACTTATTTGCTCTTTGGCCGCTAGACATAATTTTTGTAAACATAGGTAAAAAATATATTTAATAAAGCCTCGTGCGGACTGGTGCGACGCGTCAGCTCGTCGCGACTCTAACAAAATAATTTCTAAGAAAACTTCACGTTAGAACAATTACTGGTGTCGCACGAGTCTTAACTTCATCCCAATCACGATAAACCCGAACAGAAAATCATGAAACAAGAAAATATTTCCGTCTGAAATCATAACTGATATAAATATCGAACTTCGGTTGGCACCCGCAGGGTAGGTACACTAGGTACAGTCGCATACGATGCTATATGATTTCAGCCATCAATATTTGGATACCTCGTAACAAAGTAACTCTGTTTTAACGTTACCGCACCATGCAAACTGATCTTTGTATCCTAGTTTAGATGAACAAAATCATGCTTATTTATAATCCAAATAGCTTATTGGCAATCTTAACAATTAATAACGTAATCTTTATTTTATGCTTGGAATAGGATACTACGTGTATAATTACGGTAGATATCCGCTATTGTTGTTGTGGCAGGTGCGCGCGTGCGCGTCCAGTGATCTCACTGTTATTGCTCACTGATGACCAATTGCCGCCGAATGAGTTCATGACTCCACGTTTGATTCGCCGACTGTTTATTGCATGCTTCACACGGACGTCCGTCTTTGTCTTTTCAGTCTTTATGAGATTAATGTCTTTACAAACACTCATAAATTTTTATTGCGTGTCAATATTAAGTTAATGCTTGTATAACCTTGAGGTATACATTACCTCAAGGTTTAACTGTATAATATGTTGACATTAAGAGGGAACAGGGCCTAAAAAAAATTCGAATTTTTCTGGTAGTCCTCTAATCACGGCGGCGGTAAAAATTGGGCATTTTTGTAATTTTTGGAGGGTCATATTTTCTTTACCAACAAGTTGCGGAAAAACAGGAAATAACAGGGACATGTCTACAGCAGACCTTTTTTTTTTTTTTTTTTTTTTTGGGTGGGAAATTATCAAATAACTTCTCCCGCTCTGGGTGGAGCGGGAGGGCGTGTCAGACTCTCTTACTGACTAAAACCCACCCGTGTTCCTTCCGTTGCCTTTACGTTGCCAGGGGCCACGGTATCCCTTTCGGACTTTCCCGCAACCCCGGCAGGCATCGGTCCTATCGGACCCCTTCCGTTGTGCTGACATCTCTTTGAGGCGCGCGTGGAACACAACGCGCCGTCGACCCGGGCCTGGTCCTTATCGGACGGCGAGCTACCCATTGCTCACCGTCCGCAAGCCCGCGCCTACGGTGGCCGGGAATCGGCCTGCGATTCCCGACGCCCAGGGCGTCTCCTGCGGCGGCTAGGGGCGTGAGGGCGCGAAATTTGCCTCTCCCTCACGCGTTCTGCCTCCTCCTTCGCGAGCATTACTGCTTCGCAGAAGGAGGTGACGGCCTCCCATGCCCTCTCGCTCCGTACCATGGCCTGGACTAGGGCCGGACGCGAGAGATCCCCGCCGCCGATCGCCTCCACGAGGACACGGCGATGCTCTGCCCAAGCCGGACAGACCTCCACCGTATGCTCAACCGTGTCCTCCGGGCGATACCGTGTCCTCCGGGCGAACCGTGTCCTCCGGGCGAGTCTACAGCAGACCTTGATTTTATTTTAAAAAAAAATATTGCTCTAGAGGCATTATTCATGAAGAAAAAAGGGAATACATTTGTATGGAGAAACGCAGGCCCTGTTTTCGTTGGAGGTAGGATACCTGACAATGCCTCCCATAGGCATGTGACCGCCCGTATTTTTCTGAATATTCATGAAAAAATATCGAAAATTAACTTTAAAGGGGGGGGGGGGCGTCTATCCTTTATTTATTTTTTTTTAATTCTTAATCTATACGAGTATACAATTTTTTTTTCAATATAAAAAAAACAGTAATTATTTAAAAACACAGGTGTCATGTCTATAAAATAACATGACACCTGTGTTTTTAAATAATTACTGTTTTTTTTTAGAATAAAATGTCTTCACCTCCGTTTTTTTATCATAGTCGATATTTTTTTATAAAAAGTGTTAGTTAAACCGATAAAATAACTCATAAAAGTAATTACAGAATCCAAATCGAGCCAATAACATCGGGGATATAGCAAACGCAACGCAAAAAATAACAAATTGAATAACATGAAAAATATTAAAGATAGACCCCCGTTTTAAAGTAAATTTTTGTTAGTTTTTCATGAATATTCAGAAAAATACGGGCGGTCACATGCCCATGGGAGGCATTGCATGTATAGGACATTCAATAAGTTTAGCGTGGACCTCTAGTTCTGGAACAATATTCCTTACCTGATTCAAGTTTAGGAACTCGATAGTATAGATAGACCGAGAAATAGAACATCCTGGAAAGAGTTGTTAGTCTACGTTTTTTTTCGTTGTAATTTCTTCCGACAAAAGTAATGTAGCGGCACTGATTTTACTTTCTGCTTTGTCACAGATGACTTTAAGTCGTTTTTTTTTTTAACAAGACATAATGTGACTAAACTGTTGATTTAGTGTATGCAATGTTCATCACTTGGCATATAATGTTTCCCTCATTTCCAGGCAAGTCAACTTATCTCACTATAATAAAAAAATATTGGTTACTTGAAAAGCGCCGTAACATTAAATTCTTCGGATGTTTATAGCTAGTCCTAGTTTGCTTAGTAAGCGAAACTGCACAACCTACCTCTTTTGTTGTACCTCTTTTGGTCCGGAAATTATGCGCTTTTCAGTAGTCGGATCTGCAAACGCCGTTCACGGTTTTGAATCTTGTTTACTTAACACTTTCGACTCCACCCGCTTTTCATAGAACTCATACGCCATGTAGCTGGACATATTGGAAGAGAACCCTCCGGGAGGGTAGCCGGCCGGTTTAGGGCAACCGTACTACATCTTTCACAACAAACTTTTAAGTTTGAACCCTCGCGGATGGTCAACGACATTAGGTTTAAAACCGTGTTATAAAACACTGTAAATCGAAGTAAAAGTTTTCAGGGGGTCTTGTCGCTATATGTAGTTTCCAACCTTTTACATTTTTAATGATTTCTTGTAATTGTCAAAAAAAAAATGCTTGTATTTTAAAACCAAAGCATATAGTAATAAATCTTGTTAAAATATACATCAGATTTTATTTTCACTGTTTATAATGCAGTATTCGCTAAGATCATCCCTTAAGCGACTAGGTAAACCCACCAGGAGGGCTCCCGGCACTGAACGTGTTAAATATTGTTTAGAAGTTCCTCAAATCTTGTATAATAATAGTAAAATTGGATGTGTTCCTATTCATTTAATTTATGTAAATATGAGTAGTTAGATGAGTGTATGTATACAATAAATATAAGTAGTTAGACAATTATCTTAGTTAGGTATACCTAACTAAGATAATTGTCTTTGTTATCCTCGCAGTTAAACTCGGTTGTAAATAGCAACCGGTTTCGTGATAGTACATAATATTGAAAACTATACAATTTAAAATCCTGATCGCCTCATCACGTTGTTGTTGGAATTGTAATAGTGTTGTTGTACATAAGGCTGTTCTGCTGTACATAGATCTCAAAGAAATTCTCATCTAAAATGAAAAGCTACGTATCTACTTAGGCCGTATTAAGTTAGTCACTTCAACCAGGAAAGGATATTATTATGCTTGCCTCTGGGAATACGTACCTACATATTTCTAACAACACAGTTATTAATATCTAAATTATTTGGACTTCAATCCTCGTCGCCCTCAAAGGGTGACGTGAATGTCCAAAGTACTAATACTTATTTATTATTCGAATTGAGTCTTGTCTCGCGTGGGTTTGTCGTGTAAATTAGAAACATTTAATTTGTATTTAAATACTGTCCGGCCGGTGGTTCTAGATTACGAACCTCATTTAGGACTAAATAATCACGGATGTTAACTGACTGTAACTTATCACGAAACAATAATATTCCTAAAAAGTTGAGAGAATCTAATTGGAGTTTCGAATTAAAAAAAACAGAAATATGATCTGAATCATTATTTTTTCGTTGTAAAGTTTATTTTATAATAAGAATTTTGTATGACTACTGCTTTATCATTCTGGGACATTAAATTTACATAATGAGATACGTTCGCATCCGTGTACGCGCCGAAGACGCGTCTACCTACAAATACTTGTACCTACTTTAAAACCTATTACCGTATCCTCACTGACAGGACATTAAGTTTAATGACAATAAAAAATGAAATTATAAGAATAGGATATAATAAATAGTTACTTTTCCTGAGTTGTCCATGACGATTAATTTGTTGATGTCATTCTTGTGTTCCCCCACCCCAGGTAACATTTGTTTATTATTTAACTGAATTGTTATTGTTTTAGTATTCGAAATGCTGGTCTGCGCGCGGCAGTGTGCCCGCCGCAAGTCGCTCACTCTTACATTCGGAGAATTCTGCGTGTTCGCAGCTGAACTGCGTCGGTGTTCGAGGCAAGCCAGGCAGTAAGTGTTCTATTTGTTTCTACTTAACACTTGTTCATGTTATTTTGAAGTCAAACTCAAACCATTTATTTCAATTAAACTAGTTGAAAGAAGTCGTTGTCGAAGTATAAGTCGGTCAGTCAGAAATATGAAGCTAGTTGCCCATTCCAAAGCGTCCTACTACGCTTTGGAATGGGCAACTAGCTTCATATTTCTGACTGACCGACTTCTTGATCATTCAAAAGTGCTTGTAAATGGTTGCAGTGTCCGAGGAGTTTCTTGCCCGTTCTTCTCCATAACCTATACCTATGGAGAATAACGGGCAAGAAACTCCACGGACACTCTTTTAAATCAAAAATTTGATACAAAATATTGGTCATCGTAAATATTAGTATCGCAAAGGGTTCTATTTAATGTTAACATGTCCTTTTTAGAACTTAACACAGTAAGTACTTAAATCTATAATCCATGAAAATCTATAATTCATCATAGGTACCTAATTTACAAATAAATCGCATCCTCGGCTTACCTCATGTTACTTCTTGAGGCCGTCACCTCCACCCAAATATCCATATTTGGTTAGAGTTGACGGGTCTCCCGTGTCCCATATTTCAAACTATTTTGCATATCGGATTCTTTGAAATTCTTTAGAAAAAAAATTTAGTCACTCAGCCCTTGTGACGCGACGGAGCACATGGTTGTTACAGAATTAGTCAGTCGTTAGTCAGTTTCTGCTAATTAACCGTTTCGAGTTTTCGACCCACATTCATTTCCTTCCGCCCCAGGTTGTTCTAGATCTTTCGCCAACATCTATCTTTTTTTTTGTATAAATGAAAAATACGCTTTTCCATATAATAATAACTTCTACGTTTTTCTAATAATTTAGTCACAGTATGTGACGGGGTTGGAAAATGAGCATTGAAAACAAAACAAAGTAAATTGTTTTCAATTATGAGATGTCGTTACACCGATTTCACAAGACGTCGTAGTACCCATTAGTCAAGAAGTTCAGCAGATTGTGAAAGGAATTCATGAATCAAAACTTGCTTAGTAGATCGTGATTTAAAATTGCCCTAATTAGTCTTAACTATCAATAGATAATTAGTTCAATTCGGTATTACAGAAATTTGAAAACTGGAACAAGTTGCTAGTGGCACTAGCTCCACCCACCCACAATAATTATAGTAATAATAAGCAATTGAACAGGAAACAGTTTAGTACCTAACAATAAAATTGACATGGGAATTCAAATAACGTAAAATACCCCTGTTAAAGTTATATTGAAAATACCTACTACGACATAATTAAAGGCCCAAGCAATGTCCTTATTCTCCGCAGCGACCACGACATGAATCAGGTTAATTTTGCCGATGACGTAAAAATGCTCGTTCTCCTTTTCCTCGGTCTTGAACTGAGGACTGAGACTACGTATGACGCGTGCGTTGACCCTTACATGCAAAACAATAAGATATTTGTCATGCAAGGAATCTCTACATATAAGGACAGCTTTAGTATAATTTCACCCTTTAGAAATGATTTCATTCAATGGCTGCACTATTCATTGCAGTATCATGCGGAAACGCCTACGCAAGTTCATCGATTGTGTTTTATTTCTAATTTCAGTTTTCATTCGCAGGAGTTCGAACAAACCTGAGTCGCCACAATGGAACGTAGACAAGGAGCTCAGAGATAAGGACAACATTTGTAAACATGTGAACGGTAAGAATATTTTGTTGAATCTTAGAATAATAACACCGGTTTATTATACAAAATTAAGTGACCTTATTCTGGCCCATCACGAAGTTACTGAAAAGGCTACTAGGGTGACTTTGCGGAAAGTTTGTTGTGAATAATAAAATTGTTGGCTTCGTGTGGGGCTCCCGTCCCCGCTTCAGGATGCACACTCGTGCTGCGGAAGGTCGATCGTCCCGTGATGAAACAAATGGTGACTAAACTTTCCGCACGGTACCAATCCAGAAATACACATTGGTATAGGGACTATGGCTACGCAACAATATCTCATACACTATAAATTCGGTGTCGCCGACTACTTCCCACGCTATTCTATCTGTTATCAGGCTGTTTGATAGCTGCTGAATTACTAATATTCGATTGGTCAATAATTATCGAAAATAAATAGATCTTAAATTACTGTTTTAAATTACGTACGGCTCACGTTTATTGAACATTGAGTCAGAATTTATCGTTATTTTTACATCCTAAATCAAATACATTAGAGACAATGATAGTAGTTCATCAAAGACAGCAATAAATAATTTATAGCTACATGTCAATCAGAAGCTTATCAACAGTTACGTACTCGCTCCGCCAGTAAGATGACAGCGATGATGTTCATATTCATAATAACAAATAGGAACTAACTCACATTCGTGGGGCATGTGGTCATCACTTATTGCGTATATCTATGTTTTTAATTGTTCTGCTATTAATGCGATTGCCCTATGCTAGTCATTGTACGTTCGCTCCTATTTGCACCCGCAGGCCGCACATGTAATGCTCGGATTTGCGTCAATCTCCCGGCGCATCTGACTAATGTATAATATTAGAGACAAGACAACTAAATTAAGCTTCAGAAGCTTTAAAAATATCAGACATAAACCTCTTTTCCTATCTTTGGAATATTAGAGAAAGTTTAAGTTTCATTTTCATTATATGGAACGAAATAAGGCGCTTAGATGTGAACCTCGTAATACATATCGGAAAGAAGTTCCGCTTTCGCGCGGTAATTCGTAAAAGGCAGAGATCACTAAGTAAATATGATGCGTGGCCTCTCAGGCTCTTCCGCACATACTATAAACAGAGCACGGAAGAGAGGGCGCGATGCTCCGTTCAGTGTACTACGCGCCCACGAATTCGGCCGCTAAATGCTACGAAAACATAATACAGATGACATCGCACTACTACAACTACAGATATACCTAACGTAAACAAACGATACTGCGTCAACTTCCTTATCTCCCGGAAGAATTATTCTGTCAAATGACGACTTCTTGAGGACAAACACACAATGGTAATTTTCTTTATTTTCTATTTACTTAGCGATCTTTGTCCCGCACTGAAATTATTCATCGATGTCTTTAGGACTTTCTTCCAGCTATGCAAGACTGCATTGTTTTAACTTTGTGACATAAGGTAACATTTTCACTTTCCTCATGAAGGCACGAATTAGTAGCAATTTGTATAACTTTTTTCTGATTTTCATTAATTAATTATGCATCCATGGATTGGATTTCAGGCAAACAGGCGTGACTCTAATAAAACAATTTGTAAGAAAACTTCACGGTAGAGCATTACCGGTGTCGCGCCTGTTTGCGGGAGTCTTAAGGCATTCAACTTAATCCAATCCAATCCAATTCATCATCCATGATAAAATAAATAGTTTGACTAGGCTAAAATGTAAGATACCGTCTTCTAATAGTTTGATTCTTTGAATGATGATGTTGATGACATATGCTCATTAAAATCATTTGTGGATGAGATAAAAAATACAGGTTTGCGGATGAGTTATGGTCAACATCAACAGCATAAGTCTTTATGCCCTGTCTTTGTAGTGCTATAGAAATAACGGAATATTTTAAAATGCGGAATTGGCTAGTACTTGGGCGTAGATGTAAGTTGCGAACGGACGCCAGTTGGCCGCCGACCGTTCGCGGGTGGACAGCGTGCACGCAGTCTGCACGATACATCCGCAACCATGCCGCCGACTACAATGATTGTGCCCTGTGCGTTTCTCACATACTTCTTTACTATTTTCATAAATGAAAACCTGTCCGTTTTACGACAGCGTGTATATTCCAATTACCCATAATGTATTCATAATCAATTCCTCCGTTATAAACATCATGATTTTCTCTCACAATGTTTTGTATCATATATTTTACTGCGTGACACAAGTAAAAGAGGATGGCTGTGTACACTGGATTTCGGTACATGTGTCGTGAGTTCACGTTGAAGTTGTGACAATTCAGGGACATTCTATTCAAATCTGTGATCTGTGTGCGGGCGGAGCAGCCGATGTTAGTGCGTTTGTTGATCTGGCGTTGTGTTTACGTTTTCGTTTTGGCATTGAACGAAGATCCCGAATTGGATTGATGTGTTTGGTTGGCCACGTTTTATAAACTGCAGTGTAAACATGAATGAATACTTACCTGTGCGTGTCGTATTGTTAGTTCTTAAAAAAAAAAACTAAATTATATCATAGCAGATAGAAAATATTATTAGGTTAATCAAGTCGATATACACCGTGTTATTTGGACTGTTTCATCCCGGAGTGTGGTGACTCCATTTCAGTATTACCTACTTGAATATCCATTAGAATCATAATGCGATAAAGTTGGAAAGTGATGAATTGTTAGTAGGCAATAATATTGAAAAATAAGGACTTATGCAGGATTAAAGAGAAACTCACTAGGATTTCTTCCAAGTTGGAATGAGTGTATGTGTAATTTTTTCATTTTATAAATAATACACCCTTACTAATCAATAGTGCTACAGAAATAGACTTAGCACTTAGCACACCACGGGATGAATACGATAAATATATCACGGCGTATAGGAAGTAGGTACCAACTTTCTAAAGATCATTGTCGATTAATTGGTCATACATACTTTATGTGACCAAAAGTAGAACCTACCATAATAATAATATTTTTTTATCTTAAATTTTGCCTCGGCCGAATGAGCGACCTTTTATGGTAATCATTAATCTACGAGTATGCAAGTAGGTGTTTAATGTAGTACGGTTGTCGGCCTACATATGTGCAGCCTACGCAGTCTATAGGTCGATACTCATCAATCATTGACGATGAGTATCGCTGGTTGAACGAACCCAGCACCGGCACTCGCCTGGCCGTGATGCTTTCTAATCCACGCCGTATGTACCCATGTTGCTATCAACTATCATTATGATCAATGCACCTATTATCATGCAGATAGATTACATTTGCATATTAATTGATTATCACTATTTTTGGTATGCGTCTTAGTTCTTTGTATCGCGTATAATAAGTGTCGGCGCCAAGGTTTCGTGAATTGTTATTGGATATAGAATTTGTTTCAACGTAGATTCGACGTCATGTATTAAACATAAGAGACCGGTTTGTATAGGCCACTCATGAATCTTCAACAAATAGTAACAAACCGCTGTGGTTTGAGCTCATTGCTTGCGTGTCCAACCGCAGTACAATTGTTAACAATTAACAGTAGTTCTTTTGCGTGCCTCGAGCCCATCTTAGAAATAGGGTCAACTCATCCTATTATGAGTTGTGTCTTAAAGAACACATCAAATATTGTTCACATGGTGATTGATTGTTTCGTCCTTCATACAATATCTATGAAATTATTCATGATGTTGACGTAGACACTACGTTAGACATGGTGTTTGCAATGAAAAGCGTGGGTTGATAACCACGTGATAGCTAGAATAGATTGATAGTCGGAGCTTATCAAAGCACCCATCAAATCAGAGATTAGAATTTTGATAGGATGAAATAAACTTGGGTACCTATGTACAGACGCCAGCACATCAACCTACTACAATCTGTCAAATTTCTTTAATAGATTTTCAACTTTATCATTAAAGCATAAGGTTCAAAGTTGATTGGGTAAAATTTGACAGTTTCGGGTAGGTTGACCTGCTGGCGTCTGTACAAAATTGTTATTTAATTTCTGGTAAAGGAAAATCAATTTATTCAGCAGTTACCACAAAGTCCATCCTCTATTCCCATTACGTATGCCTACTTTGTGTGTTGTGACAATTTCTGACGTATGATGTTGCGCAGGCAGCGAGGCGCCTCCTCCACCTTGCGAGGTGTTCCTGGGCGGATCCTGCAACCCTACTACTTGGAGATCGGACATAGCCATTCCGATGCTAAAGAAGATGGGCATTACTTATTTTAACCCGGTGAGTTGAACACTACTATTACATTATAATTATTAATCAGATCAGGCTGTGTTGTCTCACAGTAGGGCAAAGGCGTCTTCTCAAACATGGGGAAGAGATAAGTATCAAATCCTATACCAAGCTTTAATTGATAAAGCCTCGTACAGACTGGCGCGACGCGACACTAATAAAACGATTTCTTAAAAACCTTCACGGTTAAACAATTACCGGTGTCACGTCGCGCCAGTCTGCACAAGTCTTAAAGCGTGGTAATCGATGCTTGTCTCACTCTGGTATATTCCAGGTATCGTCACATTTTTTTCCTATGCCATTATTCAATAGTGTCAGATTACCTAAGAAAGTTCACAATGAAAGGCCACGCTAATATTTTACCTGACGTTGACTGCTGTCACTGCCACATGACTGTAATGTCCATATTAGATTAGATACTTGAATAACCAGCGAGCACTCACTACTTATTTACAATGTTTTTTTAAATATTATTGTGTTTAATTTCATTATAACTGCGTAAAGCAATGTTGATATGTGTAAGAGATGACGTATATCATTGATAGAGTATAATGAACGTGAGTGAGTGTAATGACGACATGGTTGGCGCAGTGGTTAAGCGATTGACTGCTGCGCTGCGTGTCGCGGGTTCGATTCTCGCACGGAACAAATATTTGTATGACCTACAAGTAGTTGTTCCGGGTCTGGCTGTTTGTGTATGTGAGTTTAAGGCGACGATAACCGACTTTTAATGATTTTGCACTGATGATCCCGTCTAAACGAGTAAGGTTAATGATTTGGAAAAATTATGTGTCAAATTAGAGCATTTTCTTAATAACTTAATCTGTGAATATTTTAGATTATGTTTATATTACATAGTGAAATTAATTTGTAAAGTTATGTCTAACGCGGATACAAAACTAAGGATCACGCAAAATCTATCAAGCGTATTTTTCTGAAACCTTCACCATTTTAAAGATAATTTAATTATTGATCTTTTAGTATACGTTTTTTGTTAAAATACCTTTTGTTTTTAGTATAATAAATTAATAATGCGTCTAATTTAGGACAGCGCTCCTTGATGGGCGAGTCCTATTACTGGCTGGACGTACGACGCGTTGCGTGAGCTCAGTACAGAACATGCAAGCTAACCACTCAAGGTCACTGGCATATATCTGCGTCTTAAATGCTTGTAAACACACCCACAATACAGGAGAAATTCCTAGTGTGGGGCAACAATTTTTTTAAACAAAAAAAATATGTGTCAAGTCTTCGAATGTTCAGTTTCAGCGTTCTTGTAGATCAAAGTCACCTACAATACTCCATTATAACGATGTATATGTTAATGCAGTAAACAATCGAACATTGTTCGCCATTTACGACGTGATATGAAGTCAATTAATCGTTAAACAATACTGGAAATGAAAACCTGTACGATATAATCCAAGCGCAGGTCAGCTGTTGATTGTCGGCTCGTGTCCAATTTAATTTAGATTAAAGAATCATGTACCCTATTGAGCTAGTCACGTGTTGTGTGACACGCGTAGTTTCAATAAATTAATTAATTTGTTAATCGACGCCGATCATGGCGCAATATTTATGGTTGAGTTATAAAAGCGAAAACATACAGTATACACAAGTTCTTCTCATCAATGAATGTCGTATTCACTCGATTATTCTAAAAAGTACAATAACATATGACTGAGAATGGTACGTTTATCTTTGTTTATTTTTTTGCAACAGTAACTTAGTTATTTTCACTCAAGTTTATCAGCTAGAATAAATATTAATTACTGAGGATGACGTTATCAATTTGCAAATTGAATCTGTAAACTAGTTTGTTTTTCTTTCGTGAAATATTTAAACAAACTATAATACAGTACAATTAATATTATATGAGGTGTGGGCGACCATTAATATTCATAACGTTGGTTGTTATTACAATAACATCGGGGCACAACTTTAAAAGGCCATAGATAATAAGTCGATGGACAGAATTAACTGGGCTTACGTGCAGACCTTTATAAACTAAAAATATGTTCACAAGAAGACCATTCTCCAGTTAATAACAGATAATGCGTTTGATAACGCATGCTTGTTTGACAGCTTCTTTGAATGAAACGTGCTCTCGATAAATATTATTTTGGTAATAATTAGATATGACACGTTCTATCGAAACGTCTATCACACAAGTAAACGGTTTCAAATACACATGAAATCATATACTTACGTCATACACACTTACTTTTTAGCTGAACGCTTGAAGCCAAAGTGTTTTACGATATTGGTTTACCCACACTATTTCTGCTAAGTACGTAGACACTTTAACGTTACATAAATGTACCTAACAATTGCATGTAAGCAAGTGCTGGAAGTGACCCAGACGGCTAATTTATATTAGATAAAGAATATATTTATACAACTGCACCCATTATTACTGGGCAGTGTATAGAGGCACCTCTCGGATAAAGAGCCGTTACCGGCATAATAGTGGCGCTGCCTCGGCATGGCTAAAGTGCAGTGAATTGCATTGTCACTATCACTGTCACTTGTTATTTTGTTTGATTGTTGAGGTTAGTTCGCTGTAAAACACAACATTCCCAAAAAATTACATTTTCTTGTGCCTAACCGGACCCTGGCACTCGCCGGTCGTTGCCGCGGCGTGGTCACAGTTTTAACCTAACCTGCGTTTCAGCCATTTTCATTTGCTAAGCCAAGGGGTTAAGGCTACACTTGATGAAAGTAATTAATAAGTAATCAATCAATCAATGACAATGCAATGCTCAACAATCAAACAAAATAACAAGTGACAGTGACAATGACAATGCAATGCTTACGGCCCTTTAGCCGAGCCGAGGCAGTGCTACTAGTATGCCGCAAATAGCGGCACTCTAAACACTTCCTTATTACTATCGCACTATGAGCAAATTTGCGTGTTCACAATAGATTGCGTGCATTGTTCTTTTTAATCTTTCTACGTTTAAAAAAAAAGCCCAATCCAAATGTGACTTCCATCTGAAAAGACGTATTTACGTAGAGTACTAATGTGACTTTTTCAATATTATGTACTTTTTGAGTTGATCTTAGACTTTACTGACATCGGTGAACCTATAGTTAATAAAAGTCTCAAATCGCCAACCCGTCTTGAGCGAGCGTGGTGGTTAATGTTCGTGCCTTATCCGTATGACAAGAGGCCTTTGACCTGCAGTGGGACATGAATATGCTGGTGCTGGTATTATATTATTAATTAAATTTGATTCACGTAAAAACTAATAATGTTCTGTTTTGCAGCAAGTCGAAGATTGGTCAACGGAGCTGATGGAAGTGGAGCACCGCGCGAAGGCGGCGGCGCGCGCGCTGCTGTTCGTGCTGGACAGCGAGACGCGCGCCGTGGCCGCCAGCGTCGAGGCCGCGCACCTGGCCGCCGCGCCGCGCGACCTGCTGCTGGTGCTGCGGCCCTACGCGCGCCACCAGGCCATCGGCCACGAGGCCATCTCCGACCAGTCAGTATCTACTCCGTACGCACTAACGAAACGATCTGCCCAAATAGGATATCATCGAAATTTTCCAGACACATATGTCTCACCTTCTTTCCTGCTTATCATGCACGACCTCCTGCACATTCCATGATTTGAACGAAGCGAATGACAGAGCTATCCTGGTAGCTTCTTACTGGTCAGACAAAATTTGAGTAGTAATCAATCGACGCGAAAGTAAGAAGATATACTCCGTACTAATAGCTACATGGGGCTTCCCTCTTACCTGGTGAATATTAGACGAAAAGTAAAATGCCATGCCATCAACTCTAAAATATCACCTTGACGATGCCATGCACATAAATATGTAAGGTTACGAGTAAGACTCGTCAAGTGAACCCCTTGAACCTTGACTAGTCTTGAGCAGTCTCTTTGTGGCTTCTGATATAGATCGAGCTCTATCAGAATGTTATAATAGCTCACCTATTAAGAACCGCGTCTACAATTGATTCTTAGCTTAGTCCACATATGTACACACGCGTCTCCTAAAAACAATAATAGGTAGATGATTAGCAATCGCAAAGCCAAGCAAGGCAAAAAATTTTAAATGATTAATTTGTCATCAGTCGGTCGTCATCACGAGGATTAGGATGATTCATGTCTTTGAAGTTGATGCGCGATTTGATGAGCGATAGCCGTTCGTCATCATCTTGTCTGACTGACTATCTTTTTCCTGGTGTCAAGTTCTCCGAAAAGATGAATTATCTGATAAATGACTCTACCTGGAGTAACTATCAGGGTGACTAAAGCTACATTTGTGTAATTATGTCGTTTGGTATTGGTCTGAACCCATAACTAAAATCTAGCACGTCAAATGTCTGACATGTGTAAATAAATGTGCAAAACAAACATTATAGTGTCACTTGTCTACAATTTTTTGCAAACATTAGCACGTCAAAGCATTCGTAACAGTCGATAAAGGTAGAAACACGATCATCTCGTTAAATTTTGACGTCAGACACTCTAGCCCATGGAGTAAGATCACGCGCAACGATCGTTGCTTCTATTGTGTCAATTTGAATGCAGAATGTAAACTGTATTCTAATATTTCGTACTACTGCAGCGAGTACGTGGAGCTGTCGCGTGCGCGGGCGACGCTACAGGAGGCGGTGGAGCGGCGCGGCCTGCCCGCCTTCACCGACATCCCCGCCGCGCTGCGCTGCGCGCGCGCCGTGCTGCGCGGCGCGCGCACGCACCCGCGCCACTCGCTCGGCCACACCATCCTGCGCCTCAAGCGCGCCTACGACGCGGCGGGCGGGCGCGGCTCGCGCCTGCCGCGCGCGCGCGCCCTGGACGCGCTGCGGGACGCCACGCGCGCGCCGCGCGAGCGCGCCGAGCGCTGCCTGCCGCCCGCGGCCGATCCCGTCGACTTCGAGGCGTTCTGCGCCGCCGTCGCCGAGCTCGCCGCCGACGCAGGTCAGTACGACTCCTACTTGATGTCCGTAAAGCTCGTTAAAATGCTGTCGTTTTCTGCTAATGTACCGCCCATAAACTCGTTTTAATGTGTCATTAAGCTGTTTATGTCGTCGCTTTCGATATATTGCTGCATTTTACATGGACGATTTATTGTGGAAACATAGCGGAAGATTTGGCAGTGTTTTTACGATTCACGGTTACGAAACGTCGCGTCGTATATTTGGTTAAGAATATTTGGGTGGCGGGTATGTGGTAAGGGGTGGTGTTTGTTGAAGGGCGCAGTAGCCCGCGCGAGGCGGCGGCGGACGGCGAGAGCGTGGCGTCGCGCGTGCGCCGCGCGTTCCGCTCGCTGCGCGCTTACCTCTCCCCGCAGTCCCCGCGGTCCCCGCCGTCCCCGCCCACTCCCGGTGCGTGTGCGCACTATTCACTTTACATCATCATCATGTCATCCGCCACGCGTCCACTTCCGGACGCACGCCGCACTATCATAAAGAATGGTTTTTGAGCCGCTTGCATCCAACGTCTACCCACGACCTTAACTATTATAAGTCGTTTGTGTACATAACAGCTGTCCCACGCTCCACTTGTGTCATACAGTTATCATTTTCATTATTTCGGTATTTTGGGTGCTACTTGCTCTACTTGTTTTCAACTTTATGCTAGCTTGTGCAGTTTCATGAATTCTGTTTTGATCACTTAAATATGACAAATGTTTATTAGTTATTTCAACCTTTTACTGCTTGCAATCTTTTTTATTTTCTAAATCAAAAGACAACGTGTTTATAACGATTTTGTTTGCTGTTAATGTTGAATATGTTTTATTATAAAATAGCATAATTTTTCACTCACACATTGCTCATTGAAAACTTTTCAACAAACAAGGGCAATTCATAATATGAACTATTAGTTATTTTTTTCTTCTTATTGTTATTTGTGGCCGCTGTAAATATGAAAGGTACCCCTTCGTCTGACACACTATATCATTTGACCGTTGTTTACTTGCAGAGTCTCAAAGTCGAAACGGTACGGAGGCGGAGGCGACGGGCGGCGACCTGCGCAGTGAGCCGCGCGAACCTGCCTCGAGAGACGCAAACAACGGACTGCGGCTTGTCAATCCCAGGCTTAAAGCATACGGACGAAAGCTTGGTTTATTCATTCCTAAGGTTAGGAACAAATTCATTGTTTTGTTATTATGTATTATCGTCATTCAGCCAAAAAACATCAACTGCTGGTCTCAAGACCCGGTCCAATGCCGCATCCAGCGGATTTCCCACCTTCACCATTTCCCACCTTCACCAGGGCGTCCGTCCACCTTGTAGCAAAAGATTATTGCTAGAAAGATCCTCTAGCATACATGAACGATCATAAACAGTAGCTACTTCTAGAAAATTTTACGATAGTCAACAAGTGCCCTTATGATAATTGGGCATGGTAATAGTTATTACCCAGTAAGTGAGTCGTGGACGTCAGATAGGCAGTCGCTCCATGTAAAATACTGGTATTCAGCTGCATCCGGTAAGACTGGTAGCTGACCTCAACATAGTTGGGAAAAGGCTAGGCATATGATGAATAGTTATTAGTTATTTTTCATCTAACATAAGTTAATAAGCCATAGAACTTTGAGTCGCTTACTTACCGCTTGTTTTTCTGTTTCCAGAACGGCGGTCACCGGCCAGCTGCAGACAGCGCAGGCGTGGGGCCAGCGGGGCCCGTGGGGCCGGCGGGGCCCGTGGGGCCGGCGGGGCCCGTGGGGGCCGCAGGGGCCTCGAGCGGAGACTCAGTCTTCACGCCGGGCACCGAGCGACGCCTCGAGCGACTGCCCGCCATGCTGGGCGCGCCCACGCATGATGTCTACCTCGGCGGGACCTTCCCGGTAAATAATAATGTTGTAAATTACACGAATGCTTGCACAAAAATGCACAGACACTTTCAAACGCATGTCAGTAGTAACACTTAAACTACGAAAGACTACTACCCTTAGAGGCATCATCAAAATGAAATTGTTAGTAAGGACGTGTGTTTGACTGAAACAAACAGATTTAGTAGAAAAGCGAAGTGGTTGACTTCAGTCCTGATTTGTGCTGAAAGACTTTTTTTTTTTGCACGATTTGAACACATTGTCGGTGCTATTCTATTTTTATCCACCACTGACTTTAAAACGTGTTCAGATTTCAACTACTTTCACAAAGATCCATCTAACCAAATAAATCCATCTTTCTCTAGATCCACAACACCAAACCAGAAGAAGTCCTAAGAAGGGAAGGCTTCACATACGTAATACCCCGCGCCAACGACTACACCCGAATGTTCTCGACCCCGGCCCGAAGGGCTGCGCCCGCGCACCCCGAGTCACCGCGTCGCGATAAAAAGCCGCGCCCTTCCAGTACCACGTTAGAACTGCCCGATGACGTACAGCTAAGAGACCGCACGCCTGATGATAGAGCCGATAGGAATGATCGACTCAGTGCGTCCGACTTCTATACAGTCACGGAAGATGTTACGCCGCAGCCCTTCAAAGGTAACTTATTATTTTGTTTCATAATCTAAGGCACGCCCATATCCACGCATATTCTCGCCATTACTCGTCATCCGTTCTACTTCTAACGTACCGGAATTAAGTAGTAAGAATAGCTCATGCCGTGTTAGACGGTCAGCAACACGGGAGCGACTAGCGAAGCTGAATACACAGGGTTCGCCTTCATAATAATGTGTAACATCATCATAATATATAAACAATGAGCAAATTTGACGGGTAACGGACCAAAATACCAGCCAACATAACAACTTGCCAGATGAGTCTCTGACAGTCAGCAGTATAATATCAAATTAGCCCAAAGCTGGTTCGGTTAGGTTAAAAAACAAACTTATTTTTTCTACCGCCAACATTGTGCATTTCCACTTTCCTAACAAGCTATTCCATTACAGGAACATACGACGAGGACCTATTACTGGGCTCACGCGTACTAGTGTTCGCGATGAGTGCGGATTCTCCTTGCTTCGCTGCGATGGTACTGGCCGCACACTATATGGGACTACGTCCTGCCAACACTGTGCTCTTAGTGCAGCCCATGGACCCGCAGAAAGCACATGGTGTAAGCTAAACCTATATTTATGATTTTAATAGCTTAGCAACCCAGGTTTTGGTTGCACTTGACGTGTCATTGCAATTTAAACCTAGTGTCAATGATATTAAAGTCACATCGTTCGTGATTTGCACCGATTATACTCATTCTCACTTAGATCAATTATTATCTATTAGCACTTATATGTGAAGCTGTATCGTTTGGTCTTATCTTTTCTGGCAAAATTACTAAAGTACCCTACGTCTGGTTTGAATATATCAACTTGGAAATGCTAATGAGACAATTCTTCTTTCACAGTATAGTGAAGCAGCCGTCAAGGATTACAACCGGGGCCGCCACTACCTCTCAGACTTAGCGAAACGTTCCGGAGTGCCCGTGTTCGACAACGTCGACTCCGCGATGGCGTGCGTCGTCAGCCGGCTCAGAGCGACGCTATAGCATCAATAAGAGATAGTCCCCGGGGCTCACATACCTTAAATCTATTGATGTATGGATGATAACTGTGTTATAAACCCGAATATCGATTGTTATCGGTACATCGGAATAATTTTAATACAGGCAGCAGTGACAGCCGCCTGTTAACCATAAAGTACGCCGCTTCTAATTATAATAATAGAGTAATTAAACACAACGCCAGTTGAAGCGAATCTCATCTCAAGCATTGTCACATTAGTTGTGATCGCGATTTGATTTCGTATTCGTTATTTCATTGCGATGCTTTGAGAAGCGGCTAATCACAACTCACGTAATAAAGACATCACAAATGTAATTCATCATAAAACAATCATAGGGTAATTATTTTTACTTGCGTGGCGAAGAGTCTCATAAGAGTGTACTTATTAATTTCAAGACGTTTAGTTTAGTACAAAGAATGTCTCTCTTTACTTCATCACTCTCTATTGCATTATGTAATGTAATATATAGATATTAAAATAAATGTAATTCAATGGATGTATGGGCGAGAATGGATGGTGACGGTAATAAGGTTATCTTGATGAGGATATAACAAATCTCTGTGATGAATTTGTCTAGGAAATTTTTATAGTGAACTTTCAATGCATAAGCATATAATTAGATGATAACTATACATGTTAGTATTGTTGCAAACACAGGTACAGATAGTAGTCACATGTTGGCGCGTTTGGAGGAATATTGTCATGTCTGTTGTGCACAAGAAGTTTTATAGGTAAAGGACTCGAAGTCCAAAATCAAAAGATTTTATTAAAATCCGAAAAATTATCCTAAAGTCAGTTGGCTCCCTCTAATATGACTTGTGCTTTTCTTAGTGTCTTATTTAGAAAGAGTATGATAGACATACAAGAGTGAGTACATTGTTGTTAGGACCATATTTTTCGACTTGATATTCAACTTTAACCTTTACCTATAAACATGATGAATGCACAGTGTTATGTTGATCATGATGTACTGGGGCTGACATTGGTATTGATTTAGTAGCCTAGTAGTCCTGGGAACTTCGCACAGTGGGTCTATTAGCCAATTTCTAAATCTTGTTAGTACTAAATTATATTGCATTGACGAATGCATATGTAAATATCAGCACTTTAGTAAAACTGATTGAGGAAAAGTACAAATATCTTGCTCACGTAGCAATTTTAAGAGGTTTTAGTAGTTATTATTTGAATTATATCAATGCAAAGTTAAATTTTATAATAATTAACATCTTATACTCATTTTTTATTATAATAAATTGTACCTTTTCTAAAAATATCTAATATGCATCAGAGTTAACGCTTGCAAGTGGATAATGATGAAATTAGGTTATGATAGCCACAATTCCATACCTAATTTAGGTATATCTATAATATTGAGTAATTTAGTGGTAAACATATTTGACCCACTGTCACTAAAATTAATTTGTAATTATAAAATTCAGCAAATGTTATTTGCTAGTCACACGCCCATTAACATTTTAAGTACTTTGTTAATATTGATCGATAGTACAAATATCTAATTTATAGAAAAATATGTCATATATTAATTGTAATTTTATGCCATGTACGCTTATTTTAAACTAAACATCACATATGTAAATATAGAAATTTGTAATTATCCATGTGTTTCATTGTTGTTGCCAACTGGCATGCGCTTCTTTGACACCAACTTTCTTCTACTATTATAGTGGCGAAGCAGTCATCCGTTGCACTGTATCACATACATTCCTTTAAACTTTTTGGAGTATTTTGATTAATACTTCTGACGACATGTTTTTGTGAGTAATTAATTGCATAACATCAGCATACCCTTATTCACTAAGGATTTACGCAGAGGTCAGAGGTTTACTAAATTAAGTCCCATGGCCTATGTAATAGAGGCCTAGAGAACGAGATCCAGACCCTGGGCTGCTACTCATTTTCCCAACAGAAAAACAAAACTAACACTGCCCAACTTCACTCATATTTCATGTCATGAGCTACTTTTCAACGACTGAAGGAGGATCACGTAAACACGTAACTAAATTATGGTGTCTCTTCCACAAAAGCCACTGATAAGAGTTTAATAAATTTAGCTGAAGTAATCCAGAAATCTGTAAGCTTATCATGCAGAATGTTTTTGTACAGTAGAATGTAATGTAATGTAATGACGATAATTGATAATTACTATGTATCGACAAATCATAAGTTACATTTCGCTTTGCCTCTGTAGATCGAAAACAAAATAAATAAAAACCAGCCAACTACGAGTCGGGACTCGTACACGAAGGGTTCCGTGCCACCGTGCAATATTTAGCAAAAAACGCTGAAAAAACAAGTTTCCTTCATGGGGTTTCTTGTATGTTCTTCTTTAAATTTACGGTTCATGAGATACAGTTCGCTGACAGACAGACGGACGGACAGCGGAGGCTCAGTAATAAGGCTCCGTTTGGCACACTCCGGATAAGGAACCCTAAAAAGTGATTTTTTTGAAAAATATGATTTATAAGACACATACCTAGTATATTCTTTGGTTTACATGGATCGAGATTTACCTAAACAATCGTATTACATCTGTGAGTTACTGGAAACTCGATATATTTTAAAAGGCACTTTGTTGACTAGATTTTATTTTCTCACATGAAATGTATCGATGAAATGTATGCACTTTAAAGCGACTTCAAAAGTGGCTTTGTTTATTTATTGTTTCAGTGTCAAATATACTCCAATGGAGTTAACCAAAACTATCTTTAAAATATTGAAAAACCAAATTCACCAGCCACTCCAATTTAAATAGCATGTTAATGTTTTATTCAGATTCTTTCAGGTTTCTATAAAAATGTTGTATCAAATGAAAAAGACTCTTATTTCATAATTTATTGGTAACATTTACCTTTTTTAAATACAACTGGATATTGTCCTAAGGTAAAACTTTCTATTAAAAAACAGTCATTTTCTGTTTGTCTTTTCTGTGTGTTTGCTCCTTAGATATTTGCTTTTCTTTCTGCACAAGATTGTTCAGTTCTTTATTTTTCTCTGCAATCTGCATATTAATATTTTTGTGACCATTGGACCCAGAAGCATGTCTGATTAATGAACTATTCAGTTTTACTATCTCCTTTTCAATTCGTTTTTTGTCTTCCGTAACTTTGAATTGCTCAATGTTTAAGTCTTTACTTGAAGACTGCTTTATATCCAGGGAGGCTTCCGGTTCGTTTTCTGCTTCGGTCTTATCGCCTAACGTTTTATTAAGGAAATTGAAAACATTTCGCCTTTCCCTCTCTTTTTCACGTTCGTATGCTCTTTTATTGCGCTCTTCTTCTTTCTTCTGTAATCTTTTCAATTTATGCTCTACCTATAAGCAATAACAGAATATGTTATAAAGAGTAAAGAGTATTTATATCATCTACGAAGCTATGATTATGATTTTAAAATATTCTACCTTTAATGGATCTTGAGCAGCATGTTTCTCAGAGATGGCCATGCACTGGTCGAGACTCTTGCCTACAGGTAGAACGCGTGCCTCAACCGGCTGAACACGACCGTCGCTTGCTGCGCCGAGACCAGTCCCAGCAACATAGCCCATTGCAAACATTATTTTCGAGCCAATACCCTGTAAAATAAAAATTTGCTGTAGTTTTTATTTCTTTAAGTCTAGCAGTTATTATAAATTGTTATAAACGTTAATACATACTCACTCTAGTATGTTGCTCCCACTCCCCAATAGGGTTGACGTTTTGGTTTAGAAGACTTCTTTCAACAATAAGTGCATGATTGTCAACTACTGTTTCTTCACACATAGCTTTGCTTTGTGGATATTCTGTATCGCTTAAACTATCATCGGAGTCATCACTTTCTTCATTTTCAGCTACATACATGAAAAGTAAATTAAAAAATAGATAAGTTATAGGTCAAAGAAAACCTAGTGATAACACAAACCAGCCACATGCGTTTATAGTGTTAAATCGTGACTTCAACACCATGAAACATTTTTATAATTGGTTAAGGTACTTCCCTCTTATCATAAGACTTGCAATGCCCTAACGCTTCCTGTACAGGACGCCGGAGCCGCATCGGCGCCGGACCGCATGTTTGTGTATACAAATGAATATCACCCATGCACCACATCGCCGCCGCACTGGCGCCGCCAGATGATAAAATTTCTGAATATCTCAGAATGAGTGTAAAATCTACGCGGCCCTGATCCGCTTAAAGATTACTAAGCATAGAATTAATGAAGGAATTCAAATTCTATAAAAGAAACTTACTATTTAATGGGAAAATGTCCTCAATTTTCACTCTATATTCATCAGTTCCTTGTTTCCTTTTGTCCCCTGTGTGTACACCATGCTCTAACTTAACTGAACAAGTTCTTTTCTCTATATCTATACTCCTTATTACTGCTCTATGCCATAAGTGATACTTTTCAGTAGATTTTTTTGCTAAACCTATTTCCTGTAACAATATATATTAGAGTTTTTTGTCAGGTATGAAACCGTACGTAAAACTGATTGTTTGAGACTGCAATCTGATCCACAATAAATGGTTATCAGAAACTATAATTACCTCATTATCAGGTGGCTTCAGTTTCATCAATATTCTACTACCTACTTTAATTGAACTAAAATCAGGTTCTATTGCTTCTTTTAAATTCGATAATTGTACTAAAGCACCATGGGAATATCTGAAACAACAATAAATCAGATTGAATTATGACACAAAATTTAGGGCACAGTGGATTTTTTTAGGTAACACATGATATGACTCACCTACATTGCTCATCACTGAATTTACATTCACCTTCAAGGAAGAAAGGACAGGGCAACATCTCAGCATGTGTTGGATGAGTGAACAGAACGCGGACCTGCAATGAAGGAAGAAATAAATGTACACCACTACCTGGAACTAGGAACTAGTACAAAACATTTTGCTGATTTCATCACCAATTTATGTTCACAGAAGTGAAATAAGGTATAAGGTAATCCCTGCACTGGTATGAATAGTTAATAGATGTAGAATACTGTCTTAACTAGGAAGGAACTTAAAATCAAATAAACTGTTTACACAAACTTTCATACACTGTTAAATCAATAATAATTTAAAAACACATTATGTACTAACTTGAAGATCTTGGAACTGATCCTCATCCTGTCTGGGCACTACAGAACTGACCATAGCATTGTAAAGACCTGGCTGACCTCCCCACTTGTGTGTGTGATACACTGCACACTTCATGCCCAGTAATGAAGACAGCTCATCCTATGAAAGTTTCAGATTATTTAGTGATTTAGAAGTAGAAAGTATATATTATTTGCTTTACATCAAATTAGGAAGTGTTCGTAGTTTAACAAGTATATGTAGATGCTTTAGCCATTTAAATACCATACTTAAATGATCTTAGTTAATCATTACTATCAACATCATTATCAAAAAATAGCTGATATTTTGCCTCTTACAAGTACATATTCTTATAGAACTGGCATGATATAAGAAAAAATACCTCAATATCACTATCAACATTGGCTGCATCTGCATCAGAGTTTTCAGATTTGTCCCGTTTAGCATCTTCATATGCACCACTTTTAGCCATCTCTTGCTGAAAACAACTAAATATTAGACAGTGCTTTTGTAATAGAAATATTTGACTGTAATGACAATGATTACTCATATTTACCATGAACAATGCATACTCATCATCCAATTCATCTTTAGGTTCAGTAGATTGAGTCTCAACCGGCTGATTTTCTTTAGGAACCATGGCTTCCAAGTTCTCTCTCGTCAGTTGGATAAGTTGTTGCAAATCTGACTGCAAAGCTAATAAAGATTCTCTTTCCGTTGATTCATTAACAGTTTCGAGGGTTAAGTTGACCATTGCCAGCTGGAATTACATTCAAATAATAATAAATTTGGTTCTTGAATAACTTACGTATTGGAGTTGTACCTATTGTTATTAATTACCTGTTCTTCATATTGGTTTAAAGATTGATGTAAATCATCCATGTTTGATAACTCAAATTTGTATTTCGATAATCAAATTAATAGTCTCACACGAAAAATAGTAAACTGATGAACAAGAACAACAATTTATTTTTAATTCATTCTGTAATTTGCTGAATTGATCAGCACTGATCACCTCAGAAGTTAACTCACATCTGACACTGTGATCTGACAGTGACATAATCATTTTTGACAGATTTTGATAGAGGTGGACTAGAGAAGTCCAAAAGTCTGATAACCAGATTTACCGAGGGGTGTTACCCAGTAACTGGGTTGTAGAGCTCAGATTGTTTTGATGGGTTGTTTATGGGCAGATAGAGGTTGTCTAAGACAGCCAAATCTAAAGCTGGGAATAAATTATCGGAAGCGTCCGTAAGCCGCGACTGAAAGTCGCGACCGATGAGTGTGCACGTTGTTCCCAGCTCCAGCCGGTTAGTTTTCTATCAGATGTCCGAACGCTCAAGGACGGCCCAAGGTGACGTCCACAATTTATAAACCGATTGTTTGCACAGTGTAGTGCTAAATGTACAGACGCCCAGCACATCAACCTACTACAATCTGTCAAATTTCTTTAATAGATTTTCAACCTTATCACTAAAGTATAAGGTTCAAAGTTGATTGGGAAAATTTGACAGTTTCGGGTAGGTTGACCTGCTGGCGTCTGTACTATCCAGATACAAATAAGCTGCTACTGTCAGCCACGGCTTACGGACGTATCCGATAATTTATTCCCAGCTTTTTTAACAACCAATCAAAACAATCTGAGCTCTACAACCCAGTTACAGTGGGTAACACCCCTTGGTAAATCTGGTTGTCAGACTTTTGGGTTTCTACCTGTAAACTGTCAAAGATCTATGAATGACAGCCGGGACCAAAGGTGGTCCCGGCCATTAAAAAAAATATATATCCTTGATCTTCAGTAAAAGCGCATGACAGAGCTGGTGCCTTAAGCCTGGCTACCCTATTTATATAATTGTAGTCTGTGGGCTGGCACTTACTGTCCGATGAAACGCCAGCCCGTGCCGCAGCCAGCAGCTGAGCGTGTAGTTTTAAATTCCCCTGATAATAATAATGATCTATCCTTGATCCAGCCTGTCCCACCTTGCTGTCCCCCCTCAACGAACGCCCTAAGCCGAGGTTCGTACCCCACAGGGGGTGCCCTTAGCGAGCGTTCGTTTAGCTTGTAAATTAGAATAGTTTGCATTTATGCTCCTGGCTGGAGGCTCCTAGTGTAGAAGCTAAAGGCAGCCACAGGAAAGTCCGCTTAAGCAGCCACGACCTTAGTGGTCACTTGCAAGATGCCATAGTTCAAAAAAAAAAAAAAATTGGTTGCCTGTAAAGTCGGTATACGGGCGAAAGTTTTACGTGACAACGACTTTGCGTGCCTTTCACTTTTTATGTCTGTCTCTCTCGCTCTTAGGCGGGCTAACCATGCCCGAGTGGAAGGGACGCGTGCCTCTCACTCGCTCTCATTGTGAGCGCATAACGTGAGCGGAGCGTAACGCAGTTTCTTGAAGTGTCACCCGGCAAACCAATTTATAAGACGTTGTCACGTCAAAAAAGGCTGGCACTTCATTTTGGTGGGGCAGCAGAGCGTTTTGAAAATTAATTTATTTTAGCTAAGTATTATTTGATGATGGCTCTTCTCCGCTCTGCTGCACTAGTTAATTCTACTGGTTAACTTTTATAACGCTTCGCCTCTATATAATGTCAGCCTAAGTAAAGCTTTCGTAAGTTATCTAAAATAAAAATATTTTAATTCTTCTCATAAGTTTAATAATCTTAATAATAAGAATTTCATTTCATTTCAATAAGGTTTTTGAGGCATATTCATATAATATCAGTACAGCTGCTTGATATAAATTTATCAGCTATTTAAGTCATACGTCTTATTTACATAGGCTAGACTAACTTCTTTAATTTAATATTATATACATACAAAAAAGTTATTTCTGCAATAACAAAATTAAACATGGAAGGAATGTTACTTAATGGCTACATGGAAACAGCGGGACTAACCCAATAGAACCAAACAAGTAGTAAATGATTATAGTTCACTTAATGTTTGTATGGTAATTTTCTTTATTACTGTTGCTATAATTTTCTTGACGGTTTCACCTGTGTAACTTTCATTGCTATCAAAATTTACAGATATGGTTTGAAATGTATCATTCATTATGTTTTTTACCTTATCCCCAATATTATCATTACTGGCACTTGTATTGGTGACTAAGTTTTCATATTTCTTTTGAATGTCTTCTAATTCCTCCAATTTTCCTTTATAACTGTTTTCTAAATTACATATTGTTGTTAATAATTCACTTTCTTTATTTACATGGTCAACTCTATCTTGAGCATTTTTAGATTTTAAAAGTTCGATTTCTTCCTGAAGATTTAATACTTCTTTGTTTTTATCCTGATTAATCTTTTCGAATTCAATGATTTTATTCTTCAATATTTCAACTTGATTGTCATTATTAGCATGTATAGACGTAGTTATATTCTCAATATTTTTATCAGTTCTAGATTTCAGTAAATCTTCATATACTTTAATTTTATTTTCATACTCTGTCAGCAACTTCATCATAATATCTGTTTGTACATTTGTATTTCCTTTTTGTTCAAAATTATTAATTTTGTTTAAAACTGCATCCACTTTGTCTGTTATCCTATTCATATTTATTCTTAACTCACTGTTGCTTATTCTTTGTTCTGATATAAATATACCCATCTCATTACTAGGACCTGTGATGAGATTGGTATTTGTCATAGGCAATAACTGCCCAGCATGGGATGTGTATAATGGAATGTTTCCAATGGATTCTGTTTTTGGCACTATTATTCTCTGATGTGACTCAGTTATTTGTTGCGATTCAGACATGTTTTCCAAATGATTCCTCTTGATAATACTTTTTACTGGTTTGTGTCTTACAGATTTTGGATGGGCTTCAGTCTCCATTGTGTCTGATGAATCACTAGTTCTTTCTACAGGTACAGCCCGAGTTGGCAAAACTGAATGACCCATATTGGCCATTCGATTTAAAATGGAAGCCTTTGTTTTTCTGTTAATTGAAGAGTCTGTATCACTTCCTTTATCAATTTTCTCACTTTGTTCTGAAGTAACATCTGCTTTAATTTCAGCATTAGTAGGTTCTGGTGGGCCTTGATCTGTGTATGATGAATATTGGATGTTTACTTCAAAATTAGTTAAATGTTCTGCAACCTTTTTCACTTCCTCTTTTGTACCATATATGCTCCAATATTTTCGAAGATTATCATAATAAGAGATATAAGTATCATTTTTAATTGTGACCTCTAAATTAGGTAAAAGTGTGGTACATGAAAGGGTAGTTTTATTAGAGTCATAGAGTACAATATTGTGAGCACCAGTTTTCTGAATCTTAACAATGGCAAAGCCTAGTTTTCCTCTTGATGTGTAGACATTGTTGAACCTGAAATTAAAGAAGGATAATTAATATTAATGTGTAGAATGAACCTACAAAGATGTGCTAGGGCTATAACTCAATGTGGAACATCTCTAAATTGTCTTATTATAGATCTGGCTCACAATTAGTTCTGGAATGGTGTGAAAAGAAAATCAATTCGTGCAGTAGTTTAAAACACAACAACTTACCACTCGTGTCCAATAAGAGCACAGGCAAATATGCATTCTGTAGTTTTTATTTGTTCTTGTTTTGGTAGAATGCTTTGAGGCTTCGGAGGGACATATTTTAATGAGTCATTTGCTTTTCCTTCATTTCTTTTAGTTACATTTCCAAATATATTGGCCAGAGATGTGCTGAAAAGATAATATGGTGATAAGTTTATGTGGTATAAATAAGTGTTCTCTCTTAATGCTAATGAAATCAACCAGATAGGTGTAGTGTGGAAATTATAGTCTATAATAAATTAATGGCTTTCACTTCACCACATACCACACTACTCCAAAACTTCCAAAATTTTAAACTTACCCAGCTACTGGAGTAAAGAAATCATCATCAACTTCATCAGTTTCCAACATCCTGACGATTTGAACTTCTAATGTATAAGAAGGTCACTAATATATTTTTTTTACACCACAATGATAAGAGGTCAATGATCCCACATGACTGGGCAGAGGCAATTTTATAAAATTATTTTGTAAACCTTCGGGATATTAACACAATCAGTCAAGTTTTAGATTTATTTTGACAGTGTTTCTGACAGCCTCATAGCCACTGAGCCAAGTATCAACAGTCCTGTCACTGTCAATAACTGATTATGGCAGACCCACACTCACGATATAATAGGGCGGTTTGGGCCGGTCCGTCTAGGGAAGAGTGAAATCGGAAGATTAGGCTTTAGTACACACGGCTACACATCAAGCTATACATTTCCAGTATATGCTGACCTCGCATTGTACGGAAATCCTATACAATGCGAGATCAGCATAATAAATTATAAATACAGCATAATAACTAATAATTATTATGTAACTGGAAATGTATAGCTTGATGTGTAGCCGTGTGTACAGACGCCAGCACAGAGCATGGACGCCAGCACGTCAACCTACTACAATCTTAAAATTTCTTCTTAAATTTTCAACTTTACCACTAAAGTATAAAGTTGATTGGCAAAATTTGACAGTTTCGGGTAGGTTGATGTGCGTCTGTAGATTAAAAACAAATTTTGTATAAAACAGTTTTTTATTTCAAAAATATCATTTGGGGATTTTGTGGGGAATTAATCTAAAAGAAGCGGGGACTTGACAACACTGACGCGGGGAATCGACACATTTTTATTGGTAGCACTGACTGTATGCGTTAGTCGGTTAGTCTATGACTGTATATATCCTATTTATGTGCGACTGTATAAAATTACATGCTCTGTGAGATACGTAGTATCTCTATGTAGTCTGTGATTACATGCTCTGTGTTTGCGACGTACTTGTACATTTTTTTGTTCAGTTTATCAGTTTTATCACCGTATTCACCATTCATTTTAATTTCATATTAAAATCTAACCAATCAGTAAAGTAAAATCGATTCCAGTGTTCATTTAGTTGTGATTATAGTTGTGAATTGTGAGAAAAAGTAACAATGCCAGACACATTTACTTGTATAACCTGCCAGGTGATGTTCAAAACGCCTGAATTACAACGTGAACATTATAAAGAGGACTGGCACAGATACAATTTGAAAAGAAAAGTGGCTTCAATACCGCCTGTAACTCTTGAGGAGTTTGAACTTCGGGCTAAAGAACACCGAGAACAGAGCCAGAACTTAAATCGTGATGAATCACAGTACTGCAAGTATTGCTCCAAGTTATTCAACACTAAAAATGCTTTTGACAATCACTTGAACAGTAAGAGGCACAAGTTGTCTCAGGAAAGGTATATTGAAAATAAAGAGGAGGAGCACAGTGGTAATTCAGATACAGACAGTTTTGTGAAGGTTGAGTCTAGTGCTAATGCTTCCAGTGTGAACGCTTCCAGTGCAAACGCTACCATTGCAATTGGTTCCAAGGAACCAAGCAAGTTTGTTGTGGTGTCTGTGGACGACTCCGGTGAAGAGGACATTGAAACAGATTCTGAAATTGAAGAGGTTTGTTTTATCATGAATCCATGACTATCCAGAATTTATGTATCTGATAATATAACACTTATTGCATTATATTGCGAAACAGTATTTTTAATTCTCATAGATAATGTCTTATCAGTTTCTTAGTTAACTTAACTGCAGAACTTAATAAAATTTTTAGGTACGCCAATTACTCATGGGAAATAGTGTTAAAAGTTATATAATACTGGTTAAGTTAAGTCCCTGAATAATAAGATGTCTACAAAATAATGTTTTTATTTTCAGCTTGACTCAGATGAGTGGGAGGAATGTCGAATTAGGGGCAGTGACTCTCTGATCAAGCCCCGAGACTGCCTGTTCTGTGGCCACCACAGTAAGAACATGGTCAAGAATCTCAAGCACATGTCTGAGGCCCATTCATTCTTCATACCCGATGTTGAATACTGTATTGAAATGAAGGAACTTCTTTTGTATTTAGGAGAAAAGGTAAGAGCAATATTATTTAACTAATTTCATACTTTTTTGGTTTTCATTTTACAGAATGAGAGGGCATAAGCATGCGTCCCTATCTATTTTATGCCTCCGCACATACATATCAACATAAACATATTGTTTGTTTTTGTTTAGTTACACATTTTGTTACGTAATTCACACAACACTACAATACTGATGTAATATTCACATATTCTATCATAAGAAATTAGATTTACATTTATTTGTGCTAGAAAACAGTATCAAAAATGAAAACAAGTGTAAGTAATACTTATTGTTTTTATTTATGTTCCACAGATTTCACAAGGTTACATGTGCCTCTGGTGCAATGATACAGGCAAAACATTTTACTCAATGGAGGCAGCTCGGGGCCATATGATTGACAAGGGACATTGCAAGATGTTGCATGAAGGGCTTGCCTTAGCAGAGTATGCTGATTTTTATGATTATAGGTAAAAATCAAACCTTTTCAAATAGTATTTAATCACAATCTTAGCTATATGAATCATGTCTTTTTGGAAAATAAATGAAGAGATGTCGTAAAAGAAGTTAATATATAAATCAATGATTATGTCCATAGAATGTGTAGCAGAATAACAAGATTACATCATCTGCATTCAGTCTTCTTTTCCACACACTTATTCATTGTAGTACAAAATAATTAATTAATTTGACTTTTTCAGCACTTCATACCCAGACCATAAAGAAGAAGACGGTGAAGAAGGCATGGAGGTTGATGAAGAAGTAGAAGGTCCTGCAGCACTGCAGGGTGAAGACTTCCAACTGGTGCTACCTTCCGGCGTCGTCGTCGGCCATCGATCACTTATGAAGTAAGTTTCATTGTAATAGGCATTTATTCAGAAGTAATTAGTACTATTCCATGTGACGGTTTTTAAAATCTAATGGAGAAGCAAAAATAAATAAACCCATCATGTCTGTGAGGTTTTGCGTTCAATTTAATTTGACCTTGTATAGAGTAACAGGCCACATCCTCAATGGGCACCTGCACCCTAAGCGCGTAGCACACAATCAATCATTATCTAAATCATTTTGAAGGATATTGCTAATCCATTACTTCATATTATGTTCTACAAATTTGTCTGCTCAACAACGTAAATAATGCAATGAATGTTGTTGAACTGTCAAAATGAAACGGATTGTGATTGATCGTGTTTTACGAAATTATTTATTTATTTCATTGTTTATTTATTAATAGGAGAACCAACAGCAATAACAAATGGATAACAGTTGATTAAGAGACATAAAGCCAATTACACACAACAAGTAAAAACAGAAAAATTAGTAGAAAACTTAGGATCACTAATAAGCACGATAAAAAAGATTAATAAGTACAATAAGTATTATGCACTATGCACTTTAAAAAAAGTCAGTGTTCCGAGCGCGTGCAGAATAGTTTTGGTGGTAAAAGGGTCAAATGAAAACTCATTATGGTGCTGCTTTATTGTTTAAAACACCTAACAAATAGGTGTGCACGACAGCTGTTGTACACACAGGACATAATTATTTGCAAGCTCTTTTCTGCAACTGGAGCCAAAGGTTTTTTGCCACTACAATTAATACTGTTTCATAATTATACCTGTGGCTTGACGCTCATCACCATTTGTTTTCACCCTAAGTAAAATAAAATGAATCGGTTATATAAAGCATAGTAGGTATTGCGTAGTTCTTAACGCGAATGTGTATACAGCTGCAGCGCGTGCGCACGGTTTTAAAGGATGTAACCTTCGCATCAGAAAGTTGACTGGAACTAAATTAATTACAATATAAATAAAACGATGTGTTAGTTTCCTGTTGATTATGTAAGTTGTTATGAATATTATGAGGTATGATATTCTCTGATAATTATCAGAGCGAAATAGTTCGGGTCATTCATTGGCCGAAGATAAACTACACTATGTCTTATCATTTGATTATGATTTTTTTTTTTACTTAGCACCACTACATAATATTGTGAACTACTCTGCCTATGTCTAGGACCTATACTTATGGACTTTTTTTATTGATTTTCAGATACTACAAACAAAACTTGAGTACAAACAGTCAGGCTTTAGTGAAGAAATCGGACCGTAAACTGCACAGGCTACTCGGTGTCTACCGGGCCCTCGGCTGGGCGCCCAAAGAACAGGCTTTAGCTGCGAAGTAAGTAAACGTATTAAAATAAAATTAGTTAACGTCATTGGCTGCTCAGCCATTATTGTTGTTTTCGAATAATTGTTATCAATTTAGTTTGTCTGATAATAATTGTAATCTCCAGAATTACATGACCACTTGATTACAGCACGCAAGAAACGGATCTTATGGCCGTACAGTAACACCCCAGTTTACGCGACCCTGTTAGGCGCAGTTTCGGTTTTACGCAAATTTCAAATTTCGCGCTCAAATGCCTCGCTTTACACGGATGTATTGATTGGTCTATTATCAAACAGTAATATTAATCACAATATAAGTGTTCAGCACGCAATACAAAACAGTGTTGTTTGCTACGAAAGAGTTTTGCTAGAACATATACAAAATGCTACTAAAAAAACATAAGATAAATATTTCTCATAAAGGATAAAATGAGTAAAAACCTGAGGCGCGATTTGGTCCGGAACGCATCCCTCGCGTAAAGCGGGGTATTATTGTATTTGTCTAAATATTCGTGTTATTTGGGTAATACAAAATATACCCTATTGTTGTTGAAATAAACTTCATTTCTCTAACTGTAATGATAGCATTCAATGTGGTTATTCGTATCGAAACGTCCTAAATTGGAAGTGGGCACGGGACATGCTCTAGTCCTTCAATCTACCGCTGTTTACTCTGTTAGTACATTATTTCTAAATAAATTGTATTTTTTTACAGGAAAGCACGTGACATCCACTTCATGAAACGCGTGCAGGCGAAATGGCAGATGAAGATGTCTCTGAAAAACAATAAGTTCCAGAAACATTACCGAGCTCAAGTCAACTTCTAATCCAATGTAGAGTGTGTTATCTATGAAATATTTCGTTATTGTTTCATTAGACATTTTAATTTAATTTGCCACACCAGTTGATCCCATATCTGTTATTAGTTCAGCCGTTATTACATTAATCTGTAGGTACATGATTCGTTCAATAGTTAGCCTTAATAGTTAGGCTATTCAAGTGGGAAATCATTGGGGAATCCATTTGAATAGCCAGCAATTTATATAGTAACATAAAATACATTGGCTTATACCGACATCTTCAGGGTAGAATTTTTTCACATTCTACTCGACGAAGTTCAGTTTGATTTTTATTTGTATTGACAATTTGACAGAAATCACACAAAATTAAATTCGACACGAACATGACGGGAGCAGGCCTGCTTGTCAATATTATGCCTCATTTACATTCAGCCCCTGCCGCTGCTCCTCGCGCTGCCGGCAATAATGCCCTAAATACTGCCGTAGCAGGATCGAGAGAAGTGTGTTTACATATTACCCTACCACTCACATCGCTTTCGACTTCAATATTTAAAAAAATATCAAATTCGAAAAAAGAAAATTACATCATTGGATGTTTTTTTTTTAAACAGTTCTGATCGTGGCCATCTGTGACTTCTTCGATTTCAATTCGTCAATTGGAATATCTTAAAGCTTCACTAATTCGCTTCCAGGCGTCATGAACTTATTTGTGGTTTTTATCGTTTATATCCCATATTGTTTTTTCGGATTCCAGCAGTTCTAAAAACTTAATAGAGTTTTCAATTCTTCAATCGAAGCGCATTTTGGCAGATCGTAAAAAAACAAGGCGGCACGCACGTCCGATTCGTCCAAGCGCTTGGCGAAAACTGAGCGACGAGATGAATGTAAATACACAGCGCACTGCCGCTCGCGCTGTACGTCCTTTGACTTCCGCACAAAACCCGCTCATTTGGGGAGCGCCGGGCAGTGCGAGTAGCAGTGGCAGCAGCATGAGAATTATCGTGATTACGTACTCGTCCTGCCCACTTCCCTGCTCACTGCCGTAGAAGTGAACTGAGTGTAAATAGGGTATTACATCTATTATTTTGGTTGAAATAGAGGGCTTCTTGTAGAATAGTGCTTAATTGTTTCGACTGATCTAGGGTATATTGGGATATCCTTACTGTTACGTACCTAAATCTGTCTGTAATGTAAAATGGGCGCTTGCGACGATCTGAATATCGCCACTACCCCAGTACTATTATTGAATAATTAACTATGTACAGTTATTTCATAATTTATTATGAATATTTTCGTTGGTGCTCTAAGTAAAGAGAAACACAGTCTGCCATTATAGTGAGTGATGAATGTAGTGCAAATATTAAAACGTGCAATTATGAAAAAACTTCGGGTGTTTGTTTGAATTGTAATTAAAACTGTTATCACGCCATTATGTCTATAATCATGTTTTCAATGATGAAAATTTTTAAAGTTACCAGTTAAAAAAACTATGTAAAGAAATATTTTCTGATCTGTTTTAAGAGTCATTATTATACCTATCAAAGTCCTGAAAAAGGGTTTGGTGTGCATCTTATAAGATAGTCTGCCTAAACATGTCCATTGCTGTGAATTTTTTGTTATTATTTTAGGATATGTCGGAAGCAAGTCTCCATTTATGATGTTATACTTTGAAAACATCGAGTATAATTATATTGATTTAGTAGTTTTATATAAACCTGTTCTGTACATTACATACGCACAAAACATCGAATTGATAAGTCGTTATGCCCAATTTTCTTATGTAGTGACATATTTTTATCCATTTTGTAAATGAGAAGTCTTGTTCATGGCACGAGAACTCACGACCAAAACCGTGCCACATCGTTTTACGGCCAAGACCGTATAAAATCGTTAGTTTAGATGATCCTGAACCCGACTCGATGGGAAGCAGAAACGTCCCAGTTTTACAGGAGCCTATTTCTGCTATGTCAAAAAAAATATGCAGACGGTTTCATCACAATATGTCTGATATAAAAAATGTACATAGGTTTCGTAATTTTATTACGAAAAAGTTTGTTGTGAGATATTTTGCGTGTCACTTATGGCCTGAGCGGATTAACCAATCTGTCTCATAGCAACATAGTTAAATTTTTTTTCAAATCTTGTATAGGGGGTTACTGAAAACCTGTTTACAGAAATTTTAAATATTACCTATAATTCCAAAAACCAAAAGAACGTATCGGACTCGCCTGGCAAACGCGCGGTTACGCTCCTATCCCTCAAGCCCCAGATGATGAGTCCGACAAGGACTAAAAATGATGAATTTATTTCAATAAACAGTTATTTTCAAACGTTATCTCAGTTTCCTTTTGTTCACATAACATAACATCACGCATCATCAGGTATGACATGACATCATCAGGTACACCCATATTTCACCAGTTATGTTTAAAAGTCTCATGTAATAGGGGGCGAGCCTATTGCCATCAACGGGGCACAAATCCAGACTCCGGGCTGCTACTGAAAAATTCCAGATAGAACAGGCAAGGTCAGACGTGACAAGGAAAATTTCGGAAATTAGTATTTTTGGATTCAGAATAACCAAATCTATCGATTTTATACGGTCGTAAAACGACAAGGCAAACATTTTGTTCATGGACTCTCGTACCATCAGATTAATATTATTAGGGCTGCTGTTACCATGACACTGAACGCAATCAACACATCTAAACTGCGTTCAATAGCTGTCAGTGTCAATATTCCACAACAATGATGACACTGACCACCAATTGTGTCATTGATGAAATCCGCCCTAAATTTGCCAATAGTTCATATTTGCTGATGTAATCAACTTTAATATTGTACTATGAGCCAGCGTGTAATTAGAATATACTGAGTAACACCAACACGTTACGTTGAGATAAGCTGTTAATACGTAAATATGAAATAAACAAGCAATAGAAATAAAAGAACCAAACAATATGTTTCGTTTTATTGTATTTCCTTCAGGGGCGGCAGCGTCGTGGCGGTTGTCACCGTCGTTGACGCCTTCGTCGTCGAATCGGGCTTCTCAGTTGATGAATGGAGACCGGATGACTGCACCACTTTGTAACGCCTAACATGCTTATCAATTTTATCTTGTTGCTCGGTCGACTGGGCCCTCTGCATTACAGTATCGCCTTGTGTATCTTCTACAGCGTCTAAGGTCCATGGGATCTTCACTGGATTCCTATCTATCTTCAAACTTATCTTGTACAGGGGTAATGAAGATATCTTCCCTTTAAAGTAGTGATTTATCACGTTTGATAACTTGTCGTTGATAACGTAACGTGGTTCTATATCGGGTACTTTACTCAAGTATTTGCCGATAATCGTTTTTATATCATTATTGATATCATTGCTTACTATTTGTTCTAGACAATTCATCACCGAAATCAAACATAAAATCTGTAAGCAGTGTGTAATCATATTGAAAAAATACAAAGGTGATTTTATAGATATGGTTTCAGAAAGTAGGTACAACCACACGAGTTCCTTGGTCACTCAAGTAACTCGCTGTCTAATATCTTTAGCGTTCAGCGCACGGTGGAAATGAGCACCGGGGTAGATAGTATATAGCGAAAAAGTGATTTAACTGGTTATATATATTTTTAAGTATCTCGATGTTTTCCCATTCCGACACGGAACTCTTTTTTTTAAATAAATAATAAACCAGTTTTATCAGGTACTCACCAGAATCACAATCATGTTGGGGCATTTAGAAAATTAAATAGCATGACTGTCTAGCCAACTCAATAGAAAAGCCTATAAAATTCAGTTTATCATTTCTATACTTACGATAGTTACGCTGATTTTAACTTGGCTCTTTTTATGGTTAGATCGTTAGCAATAAAACAATACGTTTATGTAATACTTTATTGTGAGTCACTGGTACATGCGCATTCAATGTTCCACAAGAACATTATTATTCACCAAGTGCATAGATATCATAATCTTTGGCGTCAAACATGCATGTACGGTCAGCAGCGAAATACTACATTGTTACATAACAATATAGTTTGTATTATTAAAATTTTACTTCCTTTTCGATTGTTTTAGGTAAACATGTAACTTGCTCAATAGTTATGGTTTAAAAACTCAAGTTTGATCTACTTTTATTACTGACCGTACCTGTCTACTTAGTAAACCTACATGCAACAAAATACTGACTTAGCTAATAACAGTTATACCCGACTGAACATATGAAAACTATTGAGCTTTAGAAAAAGTTCGGTTTTGTAGAGTCCTCTCTGTCACTCGTTACTGTTGTGTGACAACCTGTTTCTAAGATCGCTTTGCCATATTTACACCGAGCTCTGTATGTGGGTTTACTAGGTAAAGCCTCGTGCAGACTGGCGCAACGCGACACTGTTAATTGTGTACTACCGTGAAGTTTTCTTAGAAATTCTTTCGTTAGAGTCGCGCCGCGCTGTCGCGTTACATTTATAAATATTTGGCTAGTCTAGGTAAACAGTGTCATAGGTTGTATCTACGTAGATTTATGTGCTACTCAGTCATCGCTTCTACGGTTCAACCTCCTGTATCGGCAGGTCCAACACCCCGCGGGGAGCAGTGCCTCGTCTTGAGAAACCCAATGCTGCCTTCAGAACACACATCCCTGCTTCAATGGTCTGCTTCCTGTCGTTCTCGTTGCCCACAGCTGGGTTGATCTCAACCAGGTCCACAGCCCGCAGGCGACCAGTTGCGTGCACTATCTCCATCAGATTGATCCCCTCGCGAAGAGATAGTCCTCCGCGAACTATAAATATAATATTATTATGTACTAAATCTGTAGAATAATAAACCAGCAGGCTGGGACAAACAGAAGGTACTAGGTTGGTGTAGGACAACCTGAACATCGGTTCAGGTTGACCCACCCTGTACCATTTCCATGCTGTTAGATCATCGGATCTAACAGCATGGAAATGGTAGGTACAGAGTTTGCGTTTTCTAGGATGTTACAGTCTTTTGTCACTTTCAACATTCAAAAAGGGTATATTCTCAGTCGTCTTCAAAATAAAGATTTTTATTTTGATAAACAAAATGGAACCAAAATAAATGCGAAAATTTACAGATGGGAGACGTTTTGTTTCGAAACAATACACCTGTTATTGCGAATACAAACCTGGTGTGCCAGTGCTGGGCGCTTCTAATGCGTCTAAAGAATCTATGTCGAAGCTGACGTGGATAGGCCTGCGGCCTTCAGGGTCCAGCCTTTTTAACACGTGCTCAATTGACTTCTTAATACCATGCCTAGAAGGATAAGTAAAATAATGTTTATTGATGAAGATCACAAGCACAACTCCATATGAAATTAAATGAAATTGTTTATTCTGGGCCGAAACAAACTCAGAGGTCACAGTCTCTTTTATAGTCCAGACATAATCTTGGTCAGGCCATATGAGGACCATGTAGATAAGTGTCTGAAATGGTCTTTTGAGAAAAGAACCACACAGATTTGAATGGATCTATCCTGTCAGTGCAAGCATTTTTCAGTAACCGTGGAGCTCAACTCAGAACTTAAGGAGCTCAACTCGACGAACAATACCAAAGAAAGGACATTTGGGTAAGCCGCATAAACTACTGAAACTGTCAGATCATCATTAAAACTAAATGAGAAAGAAAAAAAAGAAAAAAAAAAATATTCACAAAGTCATCAGATTCACAAAATGAAAAAAAATATAATACTTTACAAAGTAATAATGTCATTTTATATGTAATGTTTATATAATACTGGTATATTTGATGATTTTATTGAATAATTACAATGTCAAGTTTTATGATTTTATTACAAGGCTTAGCAGAGCGAGCAGCTCAATCCCAAGCATTTTTTTTTTCTAAATAATCTAAAATTTTATAGTACCCTTTTTTACAAAGTTTGGTTTTAATATAGCTTTTAAATCGTTTAATGGGTACATTTCGAATGTCGATGGGAAGTTTGTTGTAAAAGCGTATACATTGACCCATGAACGAGCTGCCTACTCTGTGGAGACGAGTGCGGTGTACAGCGAGGTTGTGTTTATTCCTGGTATTTAAACTATGAATATCGGAAATCTTCTTAAAAATTTATCTATTTTTGTGTACATAAATTCTTTTCAAAAATATATTGTGAGGCTACAGTTAGAATATTTATTTCTTTGAATTTTTCTCGAAGGGAATCTCTCGGAACTAGGTTGTAAATGGCTCGAACAGCCCTTTTCTGTAGAAAAAAGATAGTACCTATTAATGTCCGAACAGGTTCCCCAGAGAAGAATTCCATATGACATAAGACTATAAAAATAACTAAAATAAACAATTCTGATTAAAATTATCAATGAGATTAGAAAAAATATCAGTGGTCGACCTAGACACAGCCCAGGGATCCGCCCTTGACTCCAGTAGTACTTATTACTTTAAGAGGTATACTTACTCCTCAACGTCCTCCATAGCAAATGTGGGAACGTTATACTTCTCAATGGCAAGCCTCTCATAATGGTCCACGGAACGTAGGCCTATGTATCCTAAGCTTTTTATGGAAAATCTGTAAAGGGAGAATAAGTTTTTAAAGAGCTAGGCTCAAAAATAATGTTACACAACAAGGTGATACAACTCTGCTATATTAGTGACAAGTTACTTGCATAATCTAGGGAGAGAATCAAATCCATACATAAGAATGGGTTCGCATCAATGTGTTGAATCATTGACATCATTGTAGCCGTAACTTATGGAAATTTTAAGAGTCGAAGAGGCCGATATACTCGTAAAACACGTCATCATCATCTGCCTCACCTTTTCCCAACTATGTTGGAGTCGGCTTCCAGTCTAACCGGATACAGCTGAATACCAGTATTTTACATGGAGCAAGAGCAACTGCCTATCTGCCGTCAACGACCCCATTACTGGGTAATACGATACCTCTTGGTAAGACTGGTTGTCAGACTTTTGAGCTTCTGACCACTTCCCCGTAACAACTGTCAAAGATTTACGAATGGCAGCCGTTACCTACGGCTTAACGTGCTTTCCGAGGCATGGAGGGGTCTTGATATATAAAGATTGTCACCAACCACGGCAAGAGCAGGTTAACCTGAACGATCGACCCGTGCGGCTCTTATTACTTAGCCACAAGCCCTAAAAAAACCGGTATAAAACACGTAGCTATAACAAATTTTCTGAATATCGGAATAAAGAAATCATTTTTATTCCGGATACCAAAGAGGGCATTTTATGATATTACATAGTTTTATTCGTGAATTTACTTACAAGGGTTGTTGCCAGTCCATTGTGGGTAAGTACGGCCAGTAATGAGAGAATTCCTTGACTAGAAGAGCGACCGGCATTCCGTGTACTGAGCCAGAGTCCGATGTTTTGTTAGTGTTGATATCTGCATGAGCGTCAACCCAAATGAGGATCATGTCATTGTTAACTTGGTAGTGCCCGTCAACTGTGCCTGAAACATTGCAACAAAGCGGATTAAAATGTGCTCTCTAAATAAACATTGTGGATGTGAATTTCAACATGAATTTTGATTCCGGAAATACTTTACATGTCAAAACATACATCTACATAATGTATGTTATTTATTGAGAAACATGTCAAAAATTACTACTAATTAATCGATTACTTATCGATAAAATTGTGAACCAAACACTGCACAATTAGGTAAGTGATTTCCATACCGACTCCGATGGAGTGGTCACCCCCTATAGTGACAGCGATCCTGTCGTCCTTGAGGACTTGGGAGACCTTGTGCGAAAGCTTCTTGTTGCAGGCTGACACCAGCGCCAAGTGTGCCATGTTCTCCATCTTCACCTCTTCGATGTTCGGCGTCTCGATGTCTCCGTAGTCTTTTACGTCGAGGCCGTCTGAATTTAAAGAAAGGTGTGGTAATATGCATAAAGTTTTTCAGTTAGTACCTACTGGATGGATGGACTATGTCAAAGAGGATATGGCTAGAAAGGGAGTGACTACCGAGATGATGACTAATACAGAAGTATGGAAGAAAAAGACACGTTGCGCCGACCACAAATAAATTATGATAAGGGCAGGAGAATGTTGATGATGACCTACTAAGATACTTACAAGAAATTCCGGTAGGTAGGTACAATAATGGTAACTATTTAAGACACGGCACGCTAATTTGGTGTGACTGTCGGACTGCCAAGTCATAGGTCTTGAGTTCAAACCCAAGGCACGCACCTCTGACTTTTCGGATTCATGTGCGTATTGTATAATTATCACTTGCTTCTAAAACGGTGATGGAAAACATCGTGAGGAAACGGCTGTAAAATATTTCTCTACGGTATGTGAAGCCAAGTCAGAGGCCCATGAGCGACTTTAAAACTCTGATACCAGATTCGTCACAAACCACACGAAAAGAAGAAGAAATGCGTATACATAAACAACAATCTTTTTAACCGTGCAATGTTAGAAGTACTTATTTCCGTTTGAGCACCTATTTTTGGGCACCTTTGCGTTGAGCACCAATCAATATAATAGCTTGGTGCTCAATTAATAGGGAACAGTAAAAAATATTCAACTTTATTCCCTTTTGAGCACCTACGGTGCTGTAGCTTCTATGTCATTAATTTTAGGAAACTAATTAATTAATATTAATATCACAATCAGCCTTATGTTATTTTCTAGGTATCTCACTTATTTTAGATAAATAAAAGAAATAACATTCCTCGGATATAGAATCCTCCAGACCGTAATTCAGCCACGGCGGCCAATCTCAAAGTCAAGTCAAATCATTTATTTCAAATAGGCCCTTTTTTTTTTTTTTTTTTTTTTTTTTTTTTTTTTTTTTTTTTTTTTTGGGTGGGAAATTATCAAAATAACTTCTCCCGCTCTGGGTGGAGCGGGAGGGCGTGTCAGACTCTTACTGACTAAAACCCACCCGTGTTCCTTCCGTTGCCTTTACGTTGCCAGGGGCCACGGTATCCCTTTCGGACTTTCCCGCAACCCCGGCAGGCATCGGTCCTATCGGACCCCTTCCGTTGTGCTGACATCTCTTTGAGGCGCGCGTGGAACACAACGCGCCGTCGACCCGGGCCTGGTCCTTATCGGACGGCGAGCTACCCATTGCTCACCATCCGCAAGCCCGCGCCTACGGTGGCCGGGAATCGGCCTGCGATTCCCGACGCCCAGGGCGTCTCCTGCGGTGGCTAGGGGCGTGAGGGCGCGAAATTTGCCTCTCCCTCACGCGTTCTGCCTCCTCCTTCGCGAGCATTACTGCTTCGCAGAAGGAGGTGACGGCCTCCCATGCCCTCTCGCTCCGTACCATGGCCTGGACTAGGGCCGGACGCGAGAGATCCCCGCCGCCGATCGCCTCTACGAGGACACGGCGATGCTCTGCCCAAGCCGGACAGACCTCCACCGTATGCTCAACCGTGTCCTCCGGGCGATCCACGCAGTGATGACACCCGGGCGTTTCCTCCCGCCTGATACGAAACAGGAACCTCCCGAAACAACCATGTCCGGTGAGGACCTGCGTCAGGCGGAAGGTGAGGACGCCGTGGCGCCTCTCTAGCCACTCCTCAAAGAGGGGACTTATCGCCGCAATAGTGGCGTGCCCAGCACTGGGTTGCGACAATCGCACTCTCCATGACGCCATGAGATCCCGCCGGAGCTCTGTCCGCTGTGCCGCGATTTCTCGCGGCAGCGGAGTTACGCCCCGGCGTTTCGCTTCCTCGCGCCACTCCCAAATGTGCGCGAGGACTTTAGCCTCCAGATCCCATGGCGGTAATCCGGCAAGGAGGCTCGCCGCCTCACCGGAGACCGTGCGGTATCCCCGGACCAGCCGGGTGGCCATGACCCTCTGGGACGCGTTCAACCGGCGGACTGGCCGCCGCCTCAATGAACGCGCCCAAACCGGTGCCCCGTAAAGGGCCATGGACCGCACGACCCCCGCGTATAGCCTCCGGCAGGACAGGCAAATAGGCCCTTATAAGGCACTTTTGAACGTCAAAAATTTACAAAAAAATTGAATTGTTTCTAGTCGCCCCTTCCAAAAGGTAGTTTTCGCATGGATAAGAATGGGCAAGAAACTCCACCGTTACTCTTTTAAAATGTTTTACAATATTTTGTATAAGTACATTAGTTACATAATTATATGTGAGGACGATGCACCTAGAATAAATTTATTATACTACAATAGGTAAAAAGAATTAAGAATTAAAAATGAAGCAACAACAGATAAACTAATTATGTGATAGATACATGGTACTCACATATTTACAAACATTGTAAAAGTAGACGATTTTCCTAAAATTTTACAATTAATAAGTCAGTGTGCGAGGAATTGGTCACAGAATGTAAAATCAATGTCATATAATAAAAAATAATAAAAAAAATTACAATTAAATTTGCAACCAGTTTGATTTTGTCTTGGTTCTAAATTATCCTATGGAGCAGGATCAGCATGTTTCCAAGCATTCTTATCTTGGATATAATCCTCTAATTTGTCATATGCTTGTTTACAAAGTGTACTTTTAATATGAGTTTTAAATTTTCTTTCATTTAATTGCAATATATCACAAGGTATTTTGTTGTAACATTTAACACAGTACCCCATAAAAGATGTATGTACTTTAGATAATCTGAAAAATGGTTGATCTATTTTTAAACGCGAACACTTCCAATATTATGCTCAAGCCAGTCATTTCAGGACGCACATGTTCTACTATCTTTTACACATAAATTATGCCTGATAAAAATATAATTGACTGCGTTCTTTAAACTTGTTATAATTGAATCATGAATCAATAAATAAACAAAAATATACCAGCTAACATGCTAATATGCTAGGTACCTAGCTAGGTAGGTACCTGCCTGATCAGTGGAGTAGAAATCATACTCTTCAGTTATCTCGGTTAATTCATATTTTAGAAAAAGAAGAGATTTACCTATTTCTCTGAGTTGCTCTAGAAGTCCAGCGAACCGCATCGCGGCAGGCGCCACGCTCACTCCGTACTTCTTCTGTCCCTTCTCAAACGGCACTCCAATGATGCCGACCTTCCGTAAGGGCTGCCATTTCTTCTCTTGGCTCATTTTTCGCACTAATACCTTACAAAAATTCATTTTCTTTACTTAATTAAATATTTCTATATTCACTAACACAAAACAAGATCTTCACAGACACATCTGACGCTATGAGATAACTCACTGGAGACTAAAATACAGTGGCTTATCATCAGGGGCCCAGAGTCAAAGGTTAAAATTATTAATATTGTTTTAGACTTATTTTTTTATTACATCATCTCATCATGTTATCAATATGATTATAGTTATCAGGAAATCATTGTGTTTGCGATCTAATGAATTAAGTTATCAATTTAACTTTGATGAAGAAATAAAAACTATCTTCACAATAAGAGTGTAAGTATAAATGGTCAGTTTACATAACGTGATAACGTTGATTCATAATTCCGCGAATAATGGCAGGATAATAGCAGTGTTGGAATTGATACAGACCACTAGATCTTCTTTAGGTGGACTGCACTGCACTGTGTAGCAGACGAGCACCACTGCAGTATTTCTTAGCTTATAACTCTCACGCGCAATTATATCGATAAATACCAGTGCAATGCACTCCCAACGTATTATTTTATATAATTGTTTATAATTTTACTAATTTTACTTTATTTATTGTTGACATAATCTACTCATTACAATGTTTTTTTTTATGAGTTGTATTGCAATATGTGGTTAGCTAGCGACCTCGATAATTTTTTACTTTACCTCAATGGTCCTAGTTTATCAATTATAACTTCTAGTTACAGCTATATGTAAGCGGGCACGCCCTTTATGTCTGGAGGCTTTTATTTAGATATTGTTTTCGTTAAGTTATTTTTATTTCTGCTTGAGTATAGTTCTCGATGTTTTTGGTTGGTATATTGGCGTGTGCTAGCTGTCATATGGCTATTAATTTTATAATTTAAATTATGTTTTGTGTTGCGTAATGTAAATATCATTTTGCATACTATTATATAGAATCTTTTTTACTGAACAGACAGCTGTGCTGCTGGGGAGTTTGTTGCGCCACTTCTTCTTCCCAGCTAAAGCACTAGGAAGTGGTGAAGGGTGGGCGTTTTGGGGGACTGTCTTATGTAATTTTGACGTTCGAAAAGTGCTGATTCTCAGCCTAGTTTGAATAAATGACTTTTGAATTTTGAATTTTGAAAAATTTTGAATTTTGAATTTTGAATTAAAATAGGCCTTGACAAAGTAACTATCTTATAACTAGTTTGAAATGCTAGCAGAAGATGTAGTAGGTACTTACTGGATCGCGTTCAAACAATGTCTGACCGGCTACCGTTTCTTACCTCTTTATTATTTCGTACCTTTGTGTTGTTTACAGTCGCAACAAGTTCTAGGTCGTAATATATGCTAATTTCCGATTGAATATTGGCGAATAGTGAGTCAATATCATAAAACGTGCTAATTAAACCATTTTAGTTCTGGATCTGATAAGTAGGAAAAAATCTAATTATTTTATTAAAATGCTTTACTAATCACTAATAATATACAAAACAGTTTTAATAGACTTGGGTGCAGGCCGGTGTCCCCACTCACAGTGGCACCCATTTGTAATTTTACTGGTAACTTTTGTGATTTCTCTATCCACGGCATGTACGGCCCAATCACGGTAAAGACATTATATTTAATTCCTAAGTTTTTCATCGAAAGGGTTCCACAAGGAGTAGCGGTAATGCCCACGAGTTGGTGACCGAACAGTACTGGCGCTCCTGTACCGAACTCGTAATTATAGGTCTTCGTGTGTGCTGAATACTCGATGCCACACACGCAATAGTACCACTTCGGGTTCGTGCACGGGGTCTGATGGTATGCTTGGTGCTGTAATGCTACCATGTCAGACGTACCAAGTCTTCCATAACCAACGGCTATCAGCTTTTTCTCCTTTAACTCTGAAGCATAATAGTTTCCTATATCAACTGCAATAACGAAAATGTTCAAGACGGGGCGCTTCAAGAACACCAAACCTATATTGCTGTGCATTCGAGTGACATTGGGATCCGCCGTTTGCAGATCGAATATATAGTCTCCGTGCAGCTTGGTGTAGGCGACGTGAAATACAGTATTGTTACTAATTTTTTTATTGTATATGGCTGTACTTATTAGGACATATTTAGGATTGTAGGACACGCAGCTGCCCGACGTGAGTACCGACCGCTGGCCGATGATACTACCCGTGCAGATATAATCTTTGGTGCCGCTCAACAGCCCGACCAAGTATGGGTGTTTTTCTGCTAGTGATTCTATTATATTCCAGTCTTGAGGACTCGAATTCGAGATTACCCTGTGCGACAACACGTGACGTATACATGCTATTAATATAAATGCTTTGGTAATATGTCGCCATGTCACAACCATGGCAGGTCAATAGAACGAGCATTTGATAATTGTATATATAATTCTATTATAAGAAGAAAACCATTTCTCAAAACTATTCTATCAAATATATTTGTCTGTCAAGTGACATCTGCCTTCTCTTTAAGTTGTGCTTCTTGATAGCAAAAAGTTTAGACGTGTATAGCGCTAAAAGGTTATTTGGCGCGTGGCCATAATCGGAACTAACGGCGGCTTGTTTTTTGAATACATTTCAGTGACATTTCACAAAAAAAAAACACAAATGTTTACCAACAGCGCCGCTCTGTTAACGTCATTCCAGCGCCAAAAGATCCTTGTAGCAGTGGAGTACCTACTCCTTGTCTAGGAGCCGCAATTTTTATACAAAACTAGCTTTACCTGGTCCGACTTTGTACAGGTAGCACTAATTACTTATCTACGGCGCACCTACCTACCCACTTACCTACCCTACATACCTACCCTGCCTACCAACATACCTACCTACTTACCCACCTTCCTACCTTACCTATCTACCTTCCTACCTACCTACCTACGTATCTACCTGCCTAATATCCTATATACCTACCCTGCCTAACTACCTACCTTTAAAAAAAAACTATCTGATGTCGATTAATTTTTATACACGTTGTTTTTTAATTCGCTGTTAACAATTCAGGAGGTGAAAGTACTAATGGTTATATACAACTTTCACTATGACCAATTACGAAATAGCAAAAAAAATATACATCTGTTTAGATACATTTTCATAGGGTAAATATTGTATTTTTGTATGAAACAGCAGATATTTTTTCGATATTTCAGAGTTGGTTTCACGCCCTGAAAGGTATTAATATTTGACTTAGTGCCTGGGATTTTAAGCAGGTAAGCAAAATTACCGGCCGGCATGGCCGGACAAGCTGTACCTATATAAGAACGAACTACGCCAAGTACCTGGCAATTGACGACTTCCATCTTGTTTTAATAGTTAAGTTACACGGCAGTGGTCAGCAGTGTTACAAATTCCGTAGTGCTTCTAGCAGTTGCAATTACAACTAGGCACATATGACATGTTTATCACAAGGGGATCGCCTGCTGAAGTATAATTCTTTTGCCGCCGCATTTGTGCGAGTATATCTATTGCTATATTATAGCTGATATGCTTATAGCTGAAATGGTTGACAACTGCATGAGCGAACGTTGACAAAATAAAGTAGGTCATAAATAAGTTGTAAAATTCTACTGCAACTATAACAACTCTCGTAGTTATAGTTGCAGTAGAATTTTACAACTTATTTACTACTGCTCTCAATACTGTTTACCCTCCCAAAGTTAAACATAAACAAGAAAGAACTTTGTTTACCCTTGAAGACGGGTATACGGGTATTTTTATCGCAGAATGCTCTAAGTTGAAGGACATAAATTATGTAAAAGTACAGTGGCGGCTCTAGGGCGGTGCGAGCGGTGCGAGCGGTGCGACAGAACAACTACTATGTCAAGCGCAACCATAGATATAAGTGTTAATAATACACCTACAAGCGCAACAGACACCACTGTGCTTGTCCTGCAGAAACACCTAGATTTGGTAGTTCTTATACTATTAAAATTTATAATCGCGAATTAAGCAACTGCATAGCATAGGAACAAAAAGGTTTTGTATTTAGAGGGGGGCCACTTTGAGTTCTCGCACTACCTAACAATTTTGCTAGGGCCGCCTCTGTAAAAGTACATCAGAATGAGACACGAAGCTCTATTATGATTTACGCTTTGTTTAACCTTGATATTTTCAGCAAGGTTTCACCAACGTTTTGCGTTTGCTTCATGGAATTAGTAAGGTTTGCTGAGGGTGGTTCTTTTGGCGACATTATTATGCGATATTTTTAAACAAGTTCCAAAAAGGAGGAGGTTATAATATGTTCGTGGCGCATGTTTTTTTTTTTTTAATGAATGTCCACCGATTTCTCCGTCAATTGTGGACCGATTTTGAAAATTCTTGTTTTGTTTTAAAGGGTATACTCTTGAGGTGGTCCCATATTTTTGCTTGGAGATTTTCTTATTCAGTTTTGGCCCAATACATACAAAAATGTATGCATTTTAACTAAAAATAGATCTCAACATTTTTATTCAAGAACTTTAGGCAGTCACAAATAGAAAAACAGAAAACCTTTGTTCCTTTAAACTTAAGGAGTTCTGGTTATATTAAAAAGCAAGTATTCTTGGGGTCTGAAGTGTGCTTGTATTTCCATTCCGCCAGTCATCACGGCGCGGTGCGGCAGCGTGCCCTATCTAGACGATCTGGTTGTAAACTTCTTGCGGTGCACTCCGCACGACTGAGCCTGAAAACTTGCGCAGGTTGTGCTGTGTCGTGAGGTACGACCATTTTATCATGCTTGGCATATAAAATATAAATATGAAGTACTTGCAATATTAAGACTGTCGTATGGCAGTGACTCCAAAAGATAGGTACTTTATCATCTATTTTTGTTTACCGCTTCTCTGTTCTCATCATGTAATTTGGTATCCCCAGTTCGATAATGATTATTTGATTAATGAAGTGGTTTATCCGTAAAGATTGTACCTACATAAGTAGGTAATGCGAACTTGTATTGATTTTTTCCTCTACCTACGTCTATAGAACTGATTACCATAGTAACGTAAAAAAAATATAGATGTAACAATCTTTGACAAAATATAAATAAAAATACGATTGTATCCCAGTGAATTTGATTGAAAACAAATATCCTAACTTATCCATACTAATATTATAAATTCGAAAGTAACTCTGTCTGTCTGTATGTTACCTTTTGACGGCTAAACCGCTGAACGGATTTCGATAAAATTTGGCAAGGAGATAGACGGGATCCTGGAGAAGGACATAGGATACTTTTTGTCTCAACAATAATCCTAAAGGTGGTGATATAGGGTATGAAAGTTTGTATGAAAATTCAAATTTATGCTTTTGGCAAGAAATAAAGAATTACGCATTTCAGCGTGTTTGTAAAATCATCCCCCAAAGGGGTAAAATTGTGGATGATTTTAAAATTCACATGTAATATTGATTTTTTTGTCTTCTTTTCAAGAGATTTAAAGGATTGGAAATATTATTATACTCATATTCCGTATCTTGAATAAACATTTCGTCTTTATTTCATTAAAATCGGCCCAATCCGTCAAATGGCACTAGAATAGGTATTACAAATTAATGATGATATTAATAGTAAAATGAATAAGGTTAAATAAGGTATTTAGAATCACATAATACTGTTTTATTTGTTTAAAAAACCAGACAAGTGTGAGTAGGACTGGCGCCCTGAGGGTTCCGTCTCAAAGTTGAGCTTGCTCGGCTGCCCGGATTTACAAATCTGGATTGAAGGACAATCTTAACTTTTCAATTGAAAAAGAACTTTTAATAGAGTAATGAAATACAACAAAACGACTTAATGTTACTTCAAGACACGGCCTATGAATTTTTGGTCCCAGATTGAAGAACAAACTTAACTTTTCAGTTCATATATAACTATATACATAATTACCAATTGTCGGATTGTCCTCTGTACTTAACCTTGCTTCTCGCCAAACTTCATGCTGCTGGGCAAACGGGAAGTACCAAATAGACTGGTTTATTTGCGAGTGTCTAAATATGCGGCATAAATGACCGTACTTTTTTATTGCGTTGACTTGGAAGTTTGATTTTCGTTACAGCTCCAAGAGACCGTAGGTCTAAGTTTTTGATATCTATTTCAACTTGATGCCTCCACACGTTCGTGAGAAAAAGGGCCTTGACAGACAACGAAGTCAGCCTTTAAGAGTATAATTTTTCATTTTGAGGTACGGAACCCTAAAACAGATTTGTTATCTGCCTGTTACCTTTTCGTGTCGTAACGGTTGAACGGATTTAGATGAAAGGCATGCGGATAGGCCATGACCTGGGTTAGGACATAGGATACTCTGAATCCCGGTAGCACGTTCCTGTGGGATATTTTCCGACATCCACTCGGGCGAAGCTGCGGGCAAAAGTAATATAATAAATCCGAAAGTGTGTTTGTTTGCTTGTCACGCTTTCACGCTAAAACGGCTGAACGGATTTGAGTGAAATTTGAAACATGGGTAAACCATGACCTGGAATAGGACATAGGATACTTTTTATCCCGATATTCCCACGGGATCGAAATTTACACGGGAGAAACCGCGTGGCGCAGCTGGTTAAATTAGAAATATTAACATTTCCTTTACTACTTCTGATTGTAGGAAATTGTTACCATTAATTTATCAGGAGTGAATTGAACGTAGATTTATCATGTAGTTTAATTGCTAGTAGGTAACTAAGAAACTGCTTTTCATTAGTCAATCATTATATCTTTAAGTTAATATGATGTATAATTGGGTGATGTTGACTGGCCAACTCATAGTAAGCAGGTGTACGCAGTAGGTATATATATGCTTACTGCAACTGACCCGTTGGTCTCGTGGTCGCAAGCGTGACTGTTATTGGGTTTTTCTATTAGGAATTTCTTAGTAACAGCCCGGAGTTTGGAAGTTGGCGGTGTGATACCCCATGCCTCGGACAGCACGTTAAGCCGTCGGTCCTACGCCTGATCTCTGTCCGGTCGTGTCGGTTTGACGTCCCATCGGACTATGAGAGTGAGGGTAGAAAGAGTGCACCTGTGTCTGCGCACACACTTGTGCACTATAATATCGGTGATAAATGCGAGTGTGTGCGACTGTTCTGCTTTGATGGCCCTTCAACAAAAATGTTCAGTTTTAAGAGCCCTGACGGGTTGGGTCGAACGATCGCACGTCAACTTGTTGAAGACAGAAAACTATTAGAAAGTCATCTTTATTACTTTATTTTATTGCTTTAGCATCAGGAGTTTGTGGAAAACCCTTCAGTGGGAAAACACTGTACTTATTCGCTATTTTCTATGTGGATAATTACGTTAAAAAGTTTACAATAAGAGATGATTGATGATGAGATATAGACATCTATATGGTTTAATGTGTCTTGTTGTAAAAATTGTGATTTGATCTAAAGTGCAAATGAACACATCAAAGCGCGAAATTTGGTAATCATATAGGTCTGCACAGTCTACGGAATAAAAATAAAATACCAGATTTCGACCAATATGACTTTTTGATTTCAATTTTCTTCACCAATTTATTTAAGGTTGTGCGAAATCTTTCTTAGACCTTACAAATTGTATATTTGCTCGGCTTGTCTTCAATCGATTGGAAATTCCGTCGGTAATGAGTGACAGAGGGAAGAACGTCTCGGCAGGAGGCTGAAGGCACGCGCGACAAATAGTTGATGCGAATAAAAAAAACTAATTTCCGCCTGCAGAATGACAAACGAATGAAATTACTTTCGTATCTAGAAATAGAACTCATATGCTGGGAATACGAAAAGAAACTAAGAACTTATTGTGAGGCTTTAAGACATTAGAATTGGGGAGCCTAGAGGGTTTTTGAGAAAGTATTGTGCAGGGCGAAAAGTTGATACCTGAGTAGGTGCGGTATGAAGAGAGAACACCAAAAATAAATTTGAAAAGTTTCAGATAGGAGCCCCGTCAGTCAGGAGTCAAATTTCAGATTTCGGAATTGGGCCAAAAATAAAGTGATCGTCACAGCCTTTGATTTTGGTATGATCATGTGCGGTCTAACGGCCTAACCCATAATGACTTAAATAGGCAAATCTCATGAAGAAATTGTAGGCTTTTCCTAAATCTGACGAATTGAAAACTCAGATTTGGGCAATTTTTAAAAGGATATTCAGGGCTAATAAAAGTTATTCTGTGCAATAGTGTAACCTATTCTGATAGTGAATATATACATATCTGATAGATTGATGGAGCCTTTTGGTAAATACAGGGTTATTGGATATAATAATGTCGGCAATCCATTAAGAGGATGTAGGAGAGATCATTAGCAACCAAATTACCCCTGAAGACCCCTATGCAACCTAGTCTCAACCATTTTCGAGTAATTTGACATCTTATATTTTAAAATGTGTGAAATAAAAAAATAAAATGTCAAATGACTTGAAACTCCTATCAAATATATTTTCGGTGTTCTCGCGACATGCTGCACCTACTCAGCTATCAACTCTATCAATTTTACGCCCAGCATATGCTTGCTCAAAAACCCTCTGGGCTCCCCTCCCAAATAGGGTTGACAACACTTTTATTTTGTTTATTTAAAAACTTTTTTTTTGTTAGATTTAAAAAAAATATTGGACACGTATTTTTTCTTTTTTTACGTAATCAAAAGATCGGCTTACGACGTCACGAGTATGTAGATTTTATACTTACTTGTGAGGTAGCGACCCCCACTCCCTAACTTTCAAGCGTTTTATCTAATTATTTTTTTATTAATTATGATAAAGCAAAAAATATGTGTCTAATATTTTTTTATTATCTGACTGGCGGACTCAATAGTTTTTTTTTTACCCACGCATTATTCCTATTATTTTTAAGTCTGGGCCAAAAAGGCTCTAGGTGGTGAGTGTTATGGTGTAGTCTGTTTTTTTACATAAGTATATAAAGTCACGCTTTCTTCGCACGCGGTAGGCAAAAACTACAGAACGCCACTTGCTACGATCCTTACATTTTCCTGTTACTTCGTTTACGGTCATATACATTTGGTTATACACGCACGTTGGTTGCGTGTACTACGCACCTGACCTTTCTGAAGAACTAAACTTAACTCTATTAGACTGTTATTTTTAATGTTGAATTCAAATTCAAAAGTCATTTATTAAAACTAGGCTGAGAATCAACACTTTTCGAACGTCCAAATTACATAAGACAAAACGTGTCGTGACCTTCACAACTTCCTATTGCTTTAGCTGGGCAGAAGTGGCGCACCAAACTCCCCAGCAGCACAGCTGTCTGTTCAGTTAGAAAAAATATATTATATATTTGCTTTGTTGCGTATGTAAAATAATTTACATTACGCAACACAAAAGTGCAAGTGCGTTTCTTGTGATAAAAACTTACGGCTTCACTTTCAATCTCTTTGTTCATTTCATCTTCCTCATCTCTATCTAAGATGAACATGAAACTTGAGTTTCATATCATAAAAAATTCGCATTCCTAATTCACATTAAAATATTTTACGGAGTTTCATAAGCAGGCAATCGCTATAAAGTGAACTCTTGAATTAGCACTAAGTAGCCTGAGAGGCGACGAATTTTTTACCAAGAGGTACTAATTACATTTGCTAGCCTTCATTACGATGCCACTCTTCTTTAGTGTAAATTATATTTTTGTAAGTACTTTATTTTACTTTTTATCTCGCCTTGAGTATCTCGCAATGAGGTTTTTAAACGAAATGCTCCTGTGCCTAATGTTTTTCGAGATTATTGTCAATGTCATTTCATGGAGTTTTTTGTTCCAGTCCCGTGTCAGCAGTAGCACGAACTGGATGCTGCACATAGCGTCTAGTTTAAAATTAAACCAATGTGTTACGGTTTCATGCTAAAACGGCTGAACGGATTTGGCTGAAATTTGGTGCATGGGTAGACCATGACCTGAGTTAGGAGAAAAAATACTTTTTATTCCGATATTCCCACGGGATCGAGACTTATGAGGGTGAATCCGCGGAGCGCAGCTAGTCAGTTGTAATTATACAGAGTGAGTTTTTCTGCAAATCTAGTTATATTGATGATGTGGTTCCGGTTCAGAGTTGTCTATACTGACTGACCTAGCACAACGAATCATTATGTATTTATAGTATCTACCTACAGTTTCTGCTTGTAAAAAATCTGTCGTCTGAATATATTTTCGTCCTTGACTTTGCATGCTAATGGGGGTTTACACGTGTCAATTTTAGCCGTGCGACAAGTCACCAGTCGCATCGCTTGTAAAAATTGAATCACCACCCCATTTACACCGGTCGACAAAAATCGCGATCTGTACCGACAACGTAGCGGAAAAACATAGCGCAAAACACATCTCATGCGGCGGGTGATCGCCTGCAATTGACCATTTACACGATCGATTTTAGACACCGGTCGGATGGCACCCAACTTTGGGGCTTGCGATTTTAGTGTCTTGCGCCCTAGTCGAATTGTCATTTAGACGATCGATTTTCGCCGTGCGGTAGGCGTGCGGCGAAAATCGACCCGTGTAAACCCCTTTTTATTTTCTCTAACATAAAACGATTTAGTTATCAGCATTTCCATAATAACCTCATTATTATTACGTCGTAAATTGAAAACGTAATTTGTTTATATCAATAGCCATACATTAAACGTTCCAGTATTTATATAGCTTTATATACAGTCAAACGTCCATTTGCGAGGCTCGTAATTTTATTTTACCCTCCAGTATTAAAATTGGACATAAAAGGTACACTAATGGAATTAATGCGAGTTCTATTCGTGCTTTTGTCACAGAACTTTATTGAATAATAAAAAAGTCAATTGTTATTAAGTAGACCGATAAATATGATGCTAACGATTTTGTGATGGTATATGTCTGTGCTTGCGAGTTTTTTTCCACATATCATTATGCAGGCGCAGGTTGGTTTTACACTATTCTGCATAAAATATAAGAAGATAACATGCGAATCGATATTTCTTTACATATTATATTGTTTAAAACATAATGATAGTATGCTCTACTCTTGTGTACGTGCATCATGTTTGTCTTATAAGTGCAGCACGCGTAGCATGACCACCGAAGAAAGGGGTTTTGTCGACGGAAGAATAGACAAAATGACAGATAAACAATCACAATCTGTAATTTTGACTATTTTTCCGTCGACAAAACCCGTTTCTACGGTGGTCATGCTACGCGTGCTGATACTGAAAAGGTAAAGACAATAAAAAGAGAATACTTATTTTATACGATAAAATGTAAGTAGATGGATTCACGCCTTATTTTTTAAGACGGCGCGTGATTATACAATAAAGTTCGCCAATGTTTGCGTTTCCCTAATTAGGCAATTGTTAATTATATGCAAAGGCCCTACGAAGTGGACGATGTGAACAAACATAATACATATGTTTATTTTACAATGAATAAACATGAATTTTCAATGTGTTCATAGGACTTGTTTTAAGAGCAGAAAATTAGGTAAATTCGTAGATAAACCTTATTAACATTTTGATTGAAAATGGAACAAATAAGGAGCAAAAGTGAAGTTACGCGAGATGAGATAAGGATTTATTAATCCATAGGACATTTTTAGAAGTACAATAAGACCGTGCTGTACCGAATCGGGTATATTTTAAAAGTGATACTAAAATATACCCGATTCGGTACAGCACGGTGTTTCCTGAGTTCACTGCCGTAGCGACAAGACAATCGTGTCCGTCTACGTCATCGTAGCAACAAAGCAATTACATTATTAATTAGTGGAGCAATTCTAACTAATGAAAAACCTAAATAATTAATCACACAGCCTGCATCTACCCTACTATGTAGATAATAATAACTGAATGCACTGAATATCTAAATTCTAAATTAAGAAGTGCTTGCTCCATTGTATAATTTTATTGCTACGTTATTCTTTATTTTTGAAAGAAGCAAAGGGCGAAGTAAAAATTTATTTCGCTCGTTACATTCCAGGAATACTTGAGATTGTACGCGTAGAAAGCAAAAAGAGAGACATTTTAAAAATAAACAACAATGTGACGCTGCAGGCATTTCCGTCGCTCACGAGTGGCGTCGAAGCCTTTAAAACTGCAGGCGTTTGATTTTATTTTATTTAAACGCGGAGCGCTTTCACGCCCTACCCCCAGCAGACACAACACGACACCTCGATTGAGATAAAATATAAACTTGTCTTTGTTCTTAAATACTCTTTGAATTGAGGGTTTTCTATTATTAACAGGGTAGTTAGCAGAAATATATGTATATGGTCAGTTTGTACAGTTTGTCAGAAAGTTGTACAAGGCTACTTTTGAAATGCTACAAGATGTCATACCCAGAATTTTCCCGTGAACTTTCGCGTACCCACAATAACTATGTTCCGTACATTATGTATAGGGATTTGAGGTCTGAAGATATTTTTCAAGCTGACATGCTTTCATGGAGGTAGGGACTTGCGGTATAATAACATCTATTCGATATTCTCGCCTTTAAAAGCACTTGGGCCGAGTTGGACCTTTCTTTCCAAAGCGCTCAAGGAAAGGGCTTTGGGTTTTCATAATACACAAAAAGAACCTTTTTATAACGTAGCACAATGAAGCCCAAATCACACACGTGCCTATCTTAGGAGGGACAGGCACGCGATTGTTCTCCCACGGGGTGCCCGCAAGATTCTCACAGCTTTATATGTATCCAGCCTCCCTCGGGCACAGCTTTCATTTGAATGGGTCGTCAGATTATAATAACTTGTGCGGACGCGGGAGGGACGACGTGATAAAGCTAGTACACCAACTTTTTGCGTCCGCCACTCTCCCGCGGGTCGCGACTGGGCCTGTCTTAGGTTCAGTTATACTTATCCCAAATTCCCAACACCAACGTGACTGGTTAAAATGAAAATGCTGTCATAGTAATTATCACAGCAGATATTTAAGTTGTCGAAATTATTAGCTTGTTCTATTTACTTACTGTGGTGACACAGTATGACGAAAGTCGTGGCGTCGCAGAGTTGCATGACGATACAATTAGACCAATTTAATATGTTATGTACTATAATATTCCGTCCGTTTTCATTGAGCACACACTCACATTTGCCAAAGCGAATCCTAAGCGTTATGAACCTTTGTAAAACTCAGCCATTCGAATGGGTAAGCTTTTGCTCTTTTAAGATGCAAATATATGGGGCGTTCGTCATTTCTATATTCGGAAGGGCCGAGCCAGTTTGCTTTCATATTAGGTAGTGCTTATGTGTAGTGCAGGGTGTGTTGGTCAAGCCGGTGTGCCTTTGGTATGTTTGAAAAATATTATGGAGCGTAAACCTGAAGTAGGATCCCTGATCTACTAACTCTGCTAAGCGACTTGTCAAATAATTCCCTGAACATCTCAACGTCGCTCCTTCATTAAAACGGTTAAAAAACTTTAGAGATTGGAGACTATTTCATTTCCTCTCCGCAGTCCGTCGGGGATTTGCTCACATTTAAATAACAGGACGTTTCGCCAAAAAGAAAGTCTCGGATCGGGAGTTCGTGTAATTTTAGTGGAACACCTAAAACAGAAGCGGTTGGAGGTTACCAGGCCATGATGCGAAATGTGACTGACGTAAATGCAAATGGCGTGTCGGAGATTTTATACGAAGTCGAAGTATCGCGGTTTATTGGGATTTGTTGAGAGGCTCCTGAATTCGAAGAATGCCAATGGTTTTGGAACAAAGGGTTCGGCGGCAAACTGGATTTCTATTCGATCGGATTTGGAATGAAATAAAATATTGACACATCAGGATCTTTCGTCCTCTACCTATCCTACTATTTACGCCATAAATAAACGAAGACAACCATTAATGATTTTATTTATCTGTGTACATTTTAGACCTAAGTAGCGGATGTTTCGACCCACAATTGTAGATTATGTAGAACTTAACCATTATTCCAATGGCCATAGCTGAACATCGTGCTGGTCAGACATTTAACCGCCACCACGAATAATACTGCGACAATATTGCTGTAATAAACCACACAGCAGGCAATTATTTGTTCACAGGTGGCTGCTGCATTGCTGTTGCTCATCCACATCGTCCTGAAATAATTCCGCGGTAGGTTATAATAAATAGTTTATTTTGTTGCTGAATACAAAACTGTTTTTATGTTAGTTCAAATTGCTGCTTGTTTTTGTTTCTTTTATCCGGCAAATAAGAAAATGTAACATATTTCTGATATTACCCTCCCACGCAATGTCTCCCTCACACAAAGGCGTAAAAGAGAGAAGACAGCAATAATAATTATGTATATTCATTCTCACATTCTGTATACGAAACCTTTCCATTGATATCGGAGTATATTGCTTCGTTTGATGTTCGCTTATTGCCAGTGTTGTTGTGTGGAACTTTTTACAGTCGCAATAAATGGCTTCGGTGAAATACAACTCTCTAGAATTTTCGGAAATGGGCCATGGAAAGGAAAGTTTATTTAGAGCGTCCCTATTTCAATATATCGCACGTGACTCGTCCTCTACGGCATCCTTGTGATTGCTCTCGTTAGAAAGAAGGACGTAAGTGAGTAGGCGACTAAATACGGTTCCCTGAAAGGGACCGACGATTAAATACACAACTGTGCGCAGGTCTGTGATAATTTGATTTTTTCTGGGCTGAGATTTCAATGTTATTTTGATATTGGAGATATATTTGTACTCTTTTATCATCAAATCGTTTTCGTTTCAGAACGAAACGTGATCTCTTTCATAAGTATTTCATTACAGAAATCCTAAAATATGAGTTGCCTTAAGTATAGCTGCAAAAACAAGCTTCATTTTACGCACTTCCTAAGATAACAAACAAAACAGTAAATATACGTGTATTTACTGTACCTAATCAACCTTGAGTGCTAATCAACGAAAGTTAAAAGATTGATAACGCCTCGAGCTCTATAAAAAGGAAATTAACTCGGAACCCGTTTCTAATTAAAGTGGAGACGATGGAAAAAAAGTGGCGTGAGTAGGTTTGGTAGGTACTTATAGACAAGGGCAGATTTAAATGAGAGAATCGATCGTTAGCGTAGCGACGAGAAATGAACGAGTCGATTAGAGTAGGATTTATGGCACCACGTAGAACGTAGCAATCGTTGAAGAGAAAGATTTACTGCTACCTGCGAATGTGATACGCTGCAGCAGACTCCAGTGAGATACAATGAAAATACAGCGAAAATCCATAAACACTGAAGCCATTTTGTATTGTTTCCTTAGAAAGAGCGAACTTCCGGAGATTGTATCATTGTAGTGCATGTTTGAAGTTTGATTGGGATTCAGTTAATCTTCTATTATTTCTATGGCTGGATAAATAAAGTGGTAAATGTAGGTACCTACAGATATTTACGTATACATTATTCTGAATGTGAGTTACCTAATTTAATCGATTCTATGTTTTCTAGTAGCTTACCTTAAATTAATATAAATAAAACCTTTTTTTGAAATAAAACCTTAGTTTATAAAACTGATTTTTATTTGAACAAACAATCTAAAACCCATATAATATTAACTTTTTTACGGTTTTTACTTCCTAATGCATAAGTAATATCTATTTTCTGCTGTTATGGCCAAATATTTACGCTACTTCACGAATAATATAAGAATAAAAAATTAAAAAATCTGTACCTAAGTCTAGTACGTTAAGTACTCACTCTATGTTAAGTACTCAGAATTTTATTTTGTCAAAGATTGTAATTTATAATTATGTTTGTTGTGTAATCAATTGAAAGAATAATCGAGCTATCGTTTTATTATTTTTAAATAACTGTATGTAGGTACAGTTATTTAAAAATAATAAAACGATAGCTTAACGCATGTTCTGAAGTGAGTCACTGATTTGGTCAAGGTAATTTTTAGATCATTGAAATTAAAATTATTGTTAGCTTGTAGATTATGGATTCTAATTATAAACGCTGCTTAAAGTTAAGTAATGATTAGCGACTGTTTAACCATACATTTTTGACGTTGAACGTCACTTAACTTCATGCAACGTTTATATATAAACCCGTTAGTATTTAATTATGTAATATTCCTTTAAATAACTTCTTGTTGTAAAGTTGTAGTAGTCCTTGTTGCGTTGCAACACCAAGGTGTGTTTGAATGATTAGCATATACATATTGGCGTATATTTATTAAATCCGTTACTTAAAATTAAGTTATGATTAGCCACTGTTTATCCATACTTACAGTTTTGATGTTTGAAAGTCACTTAAGTTAAGCAACGTATAAAAAAAACCCTATACATAGTAAATAATATACCCAGTGGAAAATTAAGATAATCAAAGGAAAGTCTTCAGCTTAAATCATGATTTGTAACACAGAGTACCTAACCGTCTTAGTGCTTACGCAATGGATTATAAAAGCAACCGGCACTTAAAAGGGGCTTTAAAAAAGCATCAAGCCGTAAAAAGGTAAACATCATCACGAAGTAAATTAACTCGTTGGCTGTGAGGGGTTCACTCGGGTTTTATTAGGACACTCGAGTACCTACGCGGAACTTCAGAATCACGGCACGACGGCGGTGAGGGGTCGTTCTTTAATCACGTGAGATTCGAAGGGGGAGGAGAGGGGGGGAGAGAAATCACGATTCATATTAACGATGGGAGGAGATAGGACAATGTGACAATCACGTTTATTTTTACGTGCACGAAAAAATTTAATTCCATGTGTGACGTGTATAATATTTATGGTTTTTCAGAAACTATTATTTCATTATTTATTATAAAAAAACACATGTGATACTGGGAGGGGAGGGGGGTAGCCTAAAACCTCACTACGTATCACCAATGGGGAGGGGGTCTTAAAAGTAGCCTTAAACCTCACATGATTAAAGGATGGCCCCTAAGGTATAGGCCACAGACACACTCAATGTCGTCAGCACTACTTACAATGTAGGGTAAATGTGGATACCAATTTGTAATTACCAAATGGATTCGATTATGGCAACAGAAATTCAGAAACTAGAATATTATATCGATATAATCGATGAGGTCCTGATTTCGATTTCCAGGTCGGGTAAAGTGTTATTGGGGATTTTCCATTAGAAATTTCTTAGTAGCAGCCCGGAGTCTGGATATGTGCCCGGTTGATGGCAATAGGCTCGCCCGCTATTACATGGGACTTAAACATTACTGGCGAAATATAATCGATTTTATTTACAGCTACAGAAAATCTAATGTTTAATGAAGATGGTGATTGTTGCTTTGATAGTGATTCTGGCCAATTGATAAATCTAGATATTATATAAAAATCAACTGCCGTGCATTAGTGTCGCAAAAACTCGAAAATGGCGCGACCGATTGGAATTATTAATTATTTTGTTTTGTTCGCCTCAATACAGGGGTCGTTTAGAAAAACCCATAGGAACAGCGGAAAATCGAAATTGAAATTTTGACAGGACTACGTCTGACGGGTCACCTAGTCAGCATTAAGACATATGTAAGTAATTCTCGTCAAAATGCAGTAAGAGCACATTGACACGATGTCATGTTTTTTTCATAAAACAGAATGTTTATGAAGGACTATATCAGATTTGTGTTAGCGTGCATTGACTTCCTGTTAATATTATCTGTAATAAATACCGAACTACTGACTTCCGGTTTTCTGAATGACACCTTCGGCAAAGAATTGTTTATCACTTGGACCGGTTTGTGATTATTGTTGTGTACCTTACGTGTACAAATGTAAAAAAAAAACATTTCTCATACTTGGAAAGTACGCTTGAAGTTACCTGATCAGAGGGATGAAAACAGTACTTTTCGTCCCGGAGAAACGATTATCCCTGCTGTCAAAATTTTAAAAACTATGCAAACCATTCGCCAAAATTTTGTACTATGTTATCGCGGCGTAAAATTGTAATTATTTTTTTTTTTTATAACAATTTTGTAACATGATACTTGTAATTTTCTTTTCACGAAATTATTATTTAATTTACATACATTTGAGCTAAATACTTACCATCATCAATGATAAAAAGTACTGGCTGGTGTGAAAGTGATGCCACAGAAAAAGAAGCATAAAAAAGGCGGGACGGAAAGCGACAACTCGATCTTCAGTTGTTTTGTCGAGACAGATATTTGTATAAAATGAGTTCATCTGATTCAGATATGGACCTTTATAGAGCGCCAATAGTTCTAGGCCCTTTCATCTCTTGTATCAATCTACTATACTGAAGTTTATTATTAAATTTAGTATTAGCAACGTTATTTGCGTTTTATTTGTAATCTACAAGTATATAATATACACCTGGAGGAAATGAGAACGCATACGTTCCTATAATATTATTATTTGATGGAAGAAGTAATCATGAAAAAACATCATGATTATCAAGGATAATCATGATGTTTTTTCATGATTACTTCTTCTTCTTACTTAGATAGATAGCTATAGAATACTCTCTATTGTACACCATAAAAATTACAGACATAAATTTAGAAATTTTACATAGGGTGACACAATGAGCGTACTTATCGCTTAAAGCGATCTTTTACAGACAACCTTTGGATGGATTAAAGAGAGAGACAATACTTATTAACTAAAATATAAAATTTTCATGCAGTGGAAGTTACCATGGACGTTAGTTTCCTTCGAAGAAACCCTTGATGATACTTCAGGAAGAGCCAAGATGCGTGTAAGTAAAACAGCAAAGTTTGAGTCTAAGTTAAAACTTTATAATTATCGGCTGAGGGAATTAACTCCGTACTTGAAGCAGAATGTTCTTTATTACCGCACTTAGCGAGTAGTGGCGTACCGTGAGCATAGTGGAGTGATCGCAACATGTGGCTCGCAACTCGTTCACTAGTGACTTAATTAAGTGAGCACTGAGTACCCACGCCGAATGCCATTAGCTTCTGGTTACGATGAAGTGGCTTCCATGTCGGTTCCAGATTTCTGTAGTTGAGTGTATGCCTTGGAGCTGTCCAAAAAGTTGGTAACGATTTTTGTGCACACGTTGTTGACTTACTATTCACAGATCGACTGTAATAAAAACGTTGCATTATGTTTAAAGTTTATAAACGTTCGATTCTGAATTTAAATAAGTTTATATATGTTCGATTCTGAATTTAAATATAGACAAAATATATATCGACATTTTTTTTTTTTATTCTTAAAAATTCCCGAGCGCTGGGCTTCGAACGAATGTCTTATTCACAATGATATTCTGAATTCAGCAAGTTCAAAGGACAAACTTGGCATGGGTTATCACGATTTTCTCCATGCTTAGTCAGCTGAAAAATTGACGACACGGCCCGGATCTCTGGACTTGGCTCTAGTCATTCATAATAAAACAGTTTGAGATGCTCTTCAAGTCCTTCGAGTCAGGTAAACTGAATTTCTAATTACGTCATTTGCGTTTCAGTATCATTGTACACTGTATATTCATTAACTCCTTGATTGACTGAGAACAATAATACTTCCCAAGAATAATACTTGCAGAATGATACTTACACACAAGCGTTACCAGTTAATATACTTGCATAAAATGCTTTATGCATAAATATAGGATATGCTGCAGTACATACGTTATGCAAATACGAGGGCATGACTTACGGCGTTGTTGTAAATCAAGTTCAATTTAACATTTTCATATAAAGTGTTAAAGGCAGTGTGGCAGTGCTGCGCGCGCGCGGGATCTGTCATCGACTGCGGATTTATAGCGCATCGTTCGTCGGGATTTGCTTTAGCTTCACGTAATGGATTGCTTTAGAATTCCAACGGTTCCGCTCGAATATATTTTTTGTCCATTTCCCATATGTCTACTTCAGTGTGAAACACCAGGGTTATTGTTTTCCTGATGTATTGGATCGTTGGTTTTATGGAGGTATAAACGACCTTATATTTTCCTTTTGTGCTTTTACCAAAAATATTTTCACACATAAAGCTTGTTTCAAAATGTTTTAGCCTGTATATGAAACAGTCATAAAATACCTGCAATAAAAAATATGTATACCAATTGAAAATGTGAACAATGAAGTGATATTTTAAACGAGCGCAGTTTTTTCACTCAATTACAGTTTTCCACTTACACTCGATACGTATCCGAACGAAGTTGGCGTGCAAAGGAAAAAGGAATGTTTATTCATGTACTCGTAATTGAATTCTGTTGGGAGTGCGGTTGGGCGCAAATTGAAGTGGAGATGGCGACGGGAGGCGGCCAAGCCGCGGCGGTAGCCGGCCGCTGCAGGCGACGCGGAGCACCAGACATCGCCCTTGATATTTTAAAGTAGTCTTGTTTGTGCTTGTTTGTTGTATTTCAACGTTGTTTTACCTCTTTTAAAATGATGTAATTAATATTACATTTCAGAATATAATGAAGAACATTTTTGTAACAATGTTTTTAATTCAAACAAGAGAATGGCTCGCTTAATTAAAATAGCACAAAGCGCCTATTTCAGTTGTGTGAGTAAAGATTTTAAATTGAGGTAACAATTCTGAAACTAGAAGTAAGAACTTTATAGGTGGTAAGATATTTAATTAAGCAGCTAGCTCGGAGTACGAAGCTGTTTTGGTCCACCGGCTGGTGCGGCATTCTCGTCGGATCTCACGCTAATGGTCACTCGCTCAGTGCACTGCAGATGCTACTGAAATTCGTGGTAAGTTCACATTCAGAATGATAACGACCAGCATTATATAAGAAAAAGTAAGTTCAAAACTTAAAACCTGACTAGGTACTGAAAAATCACGCTCTAAAAAGTATGAAACAAGAAAATATTTCAGACAGAAATCAAGACATAGGTACAAAAATGGTCAAGGTAAAGCTGTGGTCGCATGCCTGTACACCTATAAAATGTATAATGGTATAATATAATCATTTTCTTTTTTGTCCGTGACTATGTCCTTTAGAGGGCGCCATAATGAATTTAATGTGACGTCACATAGCTTATAACCAGCGGGCAATCAAGACGCTTCCAACGATTCCTCATTTGTCAAATTATGATCAGTAGTTTAGAAGTTATGATTTTTACCCGTATGTATGTAAGTATGTATATACATACTTACATACATACGGGTAAAAATCATAACACTCCTTTTTGCTTCGCCGTAGTCGGTTAATAATTTGCAAAGATGTACAAAAAGATTTTATTTGCATTGTATTCTCTGCGTTTGACAGCTGCCCTTGTTAGCTTATTTCACTTTTTATGCTGTGATTATTTTCTGTACCATAAAAAGATTAGTATTTATTTTATACAGACATTCATTTATTTATCGAGTTAGATGATAATTTATCTATGTTATGGGAATGCCTAATATGAGACATCTATAGTTGTATCAACGGTGAGTGATTGTATTAAGTTAACTTAGATAAACCACAGCCCAACAACCGATTTGAGGTCGCTGTGTGGTTAGCCATAATTGTAACAGAATTAAGATGAAGGGGTTGCATTCGCCTTGAACATATTTCTATGTCTGAGTTGATTCATTCCTACCTTTCATTTTAAAATACAAAAATTTCTTTTTACAATCATATCTACAATTTTCTTAATGCATTTCAACACAAAATTGTCACCTTCCTCGAGTCGGATATTAATAAGATTTAAAAAGTCAGTGCAGTACACAAGTAGTGTAATCCTTTAAAATGTCTCGCAGGCTTCCCGTGCCGGTCGTCGTAAAGAGATAAGCCGCACGGAGCCCCCCCATTTTTCCTGCCTCACCAGCTTTGCTACAAGTGCAAAGCCAATGAGATTCCCTATGCAGCGCTCATGTTACATGTAGGTAATTGAAATTCTGTGTGGATCTATTGAACAGAGAACATGTTGAATGTTGGATATTATTTAAATATTAAGTGTACATTATTATCTGGAACGATAAAAAAATAAAAAGTTACCGAAATATGTAGTACCTAGAGCCTGACCTAATTTCGTTTTCGGTTTTCATCAATTTTCGCACAAAATATCCACTTTCGGGTTTTTGGCAATTTTCGGCCTTAATATAAATTTTTTGCAAAAAAACTTGCAATTCTAAAAATTTTGTAACAAAACTACCTATCATTTCATAAATATATTCCTTTCGGCTTTTTGTTTAAATTTTTCTTGTGCTCCTGTTTGAACCAGCTTCTATTCCTCTGCTTTCTAAACTACTCATAAAAACTACGAACACAGTATGAAAACAACGTCTTCACCTGTCAAACAAAGCTAAGACATATCCACAAGCGTGCAGAACATTTCAACATGACAATGTCCTATTGTAACACTTTGTTGATTAAGCTACAAATTTACAGTGATTCTGCAACGGTCACCTAGGGAACAGTCTTGCGCTGCGTGACTTGAAAAGTAAAACAAAGTAAAGATCTGTTAGTGGATAAACGAGCATCCGGCTGCTTACTTTCGCGAGATCCCGCGCCGTCCCGTAATCCCGTAAAGCCAGCTAAATGCGGGACTTGAATAATCCCGGGGACAGGTGAGCTGGCGTGCTTCACTTGGAGGATTTGAGGTCGATAGTTTGTTTACATTCTGCGCCTTTGCAAACTTCAGAGCCGATATGTAGTGTAAATAGGATGTCAACCTATTTATAGTTGGCAAACTTTGTTGCAGACAGAAATATGACCTTTATTGTGGAATTTTGTGTTATAAGCTGTTCATTCTATTACTGATTGGTATTACAATTAGTTAAGTACTCGTTCAGTATCCTAATTGCGTACTACACGATCAATCGGAATCTGAATCGTTTTGAAACAATTTGCTAATCCATTACTTCATAAGTTCGAAAAAAACATCTGCTCAACAACGTAAATAACGCAATGAATGTTGTTGAACTGTCAAAATGAAACAAATTTGTCATAATCGTTTACGAAAATGTATTGCGTAATTAGATACCTAGCTGGTCTATCTAGTTCACATGTTCGACTATCAGTTGTATTTATTGGTAGCTAATACACTTAATGTTAGGAAGGTGTCTGGCCGAACTACAATTTTATTAATATCCAAACTTAGTTCACCTCAAAGGAGAACGGTGAACTCGGCGACAAGTTGCTTGTAGCTGCATGTAGCGTTGCACGAAATGCAATTTCAGTTGGGCGTCCAACGTGGAGACAGAAGGTGTTGCCTCTTGCAACTAATAATGTACGTTAGGCTTGAGAGCAGTTTACAACTTGCTATCGCTTCTCGCAGCCACTTTCCTATATTCGTCCTTCCACAAAGTATAATATGTTTATAAATTACTAGTGTCTCAACCTTCTTTAACTTGTTTAATTAAAACTGACAGTTTAAGTAGATCTTGGCTGAAAAAAACCCATTTCGTCCCGTGGAACAGCGTAATAGGGATTACTTGTAATAGCCTTCATATACATATTATACATCCATTTAATTTTCTCTGAATGCGTATAAGGAACCGTTATACGAGAAAGCAGTTCCTTTTTATTGATAACCGAAATTAAAATATCTTTGAAGTTATTATCTATTCCACGGTTCTTGTAAGTCACAATATGTCGGAAAAAAAATTATATAATCATTTTCAAGATAACAAGAAGCCGTTGAAATATTTCATGACTGTTATCTATCGGTACAAACAATGGAAGTGAAAGTTAATAGAAAATGTGTGTTCCATACTAATTGCATTGTTTCATAGTCACGTTTTAATCACATCTCCGCATTGAACCAGTTTATGACGAACCTCGATGTTTGTGGAAGCATTACTGGAATCCTATTATTAATGGAGGTCAAGGGAGTTGGTCGTCATTGCACATGATGAATTTAATGATTGCAGTTGACATCGTTTGCGGCGAAATTGGAATAATTAAGTCAGAAATCAAGCAGACTGTAACACTGAAATGGTAATTGGTTTTCACGGTGGTAATCTGTGTAGCATCCTATTGTTTTGTTGACTGTTTTCTGTAGGCTGTTACGTTGATGATGTGTCTGTCACTGTCATTTAGTATCTTCTCAATAATAATATTGCAATAGACTTCGTTATTAGTTAAGAAAGTAAACAAACGCGAACAGCGTGGCGGACCACCGATTTCTATAAACGTATTTATATTTTTATAATGTCTACCTACCTAGAGCTACTCTGAAGCAGTCTGGAGCGCGTAAAAGAAAGCACTAACTGGCAGTCTCTAGATTCGATTGGGACAAAAAGTACCGGACCGGAATAAATAAGCAGCTTGGATAACAAGGCTGGTAGTTTTCCTCAACGAAAATTATGATTTCAATTTGTAATTAAGTCTAATATTTACTATTCTGGGAAATTATAATAATAATTACACTTGAGTAAAACCGTCATCATTTATTTATTTATTTATTTGCTCTCATGTACATCACACATTTTACAACAATATTAATAGGGTATATTGTAAAATGTGTGATGTACAATGACAATATATTAAGTCGGTTTTTGTACAAGAACCCTGTCAGGGCACTACAAAGCACATTGTTGGTTTACTGTTGAGTTGATGAACACTAATTAACATATTTACATAATCAATAATATACATTTCAGAAAAAAAAAAATACATGTCTAGCAGTCGTTATGATGTCCAATACAAAACAGTAATAAACAAAAATTCTATATCACACAAAAAGTCATATCTAGTCAGATTATATTAGTAGGTAGGTAGTAAAAAAAATATTTGTTTACTTTTGTTCGAAAAAGGTTTAAAAGTGACCTCGATACATACTATAAAACATAAACAATTTACATCTAACACTAATATATATAAATTATGAACAAGTATACAGAGGCAAAAAAAAAACCATTACAAAAAAAAAAAAAAAAAATTAAGGAAAAAAAAAAATAAAAAAAAAGAAGAATAAAATAATATATAAGTAAGGAATAATTAAAATCATATGTCCAGTAGGTATTTAAAAGTAGAAAAGAGTCATAAAGTTACCTATTTTTAAAATTATTCCTTTGATACGCGGAAGTTTTTAAACCGACTTCTTTTTTTTTTGTGTGTTTGTGACGCAATTACTCCGCCAATTATGAATTGATTTTGACGATTCTTTTTCTATTTGGTAAGTCACACTTCAAATGTGGTCCCATATAAATTTTATTAAGGTTGATTAGGTACTTTTTGAGTTAGCTATTTTCAATTATAAGTATTTTTTTTGTGTGGGGTAGGAACAAAAAACAACCGACTTAAAAAAAAAAAACACTTACTTTTCACTTTTTTTAAGTCGGTTGTTTTTTCTTTAATCATACTCTATTAATGTGATTAGGTACTTGTCCGCTAATGGAATTATTTATATTACATAATAGTTCATGAAGGTGAAGTTAAACTTTTTCTTAATGTAGAAAAGTTTTTCTTTCTTTCCGTAAAACCTTTACCTGGTTATTACAAACTTTGATGGTCGCTAATGTATAGCTTACTTGTACAGATTTTACAAGTTCTACGTTTTTTTGTACATAATAAGGTAAATAATATATAATGCGTAAAATATAAAAGACACAAATGAGGTAGGTAAAGGGTTTTCTGACGCAGTCTTATTCTGTTCGTCTTGATCAGTGCTCGAAAATGTCAGAGCAAGAAAAAAATGTTGCTCGGAAGGAGATCCATGAAACATTGAATCTTTGTAATATTTGTATTCGCATAATAGGGCTTTCGTTCATAGACGACATACCGAAGAGTTTTTACGAAGGCTTATTGACTAATTTAACGTTCATTATGTCGTCGACTCTGTTAGTTCTAATGCTGTCTGGTGAGATAGCGTTTGTGGTTGGCAAGATGATTCATACCGCGACTATAGAGGAATTCATCGGTAGTTATTTACACATCGCTGGGTACGACATTATGAGTGAGTATACGATGTTTTATTATCACATTACAGTACGACACAACTTAGACGTAGCATAAAGAAGAATGGCAGCACTCTATGTAATCTGGGTGTCGCACTTAGACTTTGCATAGATTCGTAAAAATACTCGCAACAGATAGATCTCGGTCAAATTAAGATAGAAGGACTCACGGATATGCCACATGGAGGGAAAGTACCTTGTATATTGTAGATGGAACATTTTACTGAAACAAGACATTACTTAAATTTTAACAACAATTTAAACTGTATTCATAGATATTTAAATACTTACATGGTTGAACCGGGAATCGAACCTGTTACATGAGAAAAATAATCACCTGTAGCTTTATTATACCGATCGAAAGGCATCATCATAAGGATTATTTTTTGCTAAATAACATAGTGTCACAAATAAAATGAAGACCATGAATTTTAACATTTGATGTGAAATTATGTTTAGAAAAATGAAAAGCTGACATTTCCGTAAGGACATACAACTGACATTATCATAAGTACTAATAAATGTACCCACTTGAAAAGTACGCATTATTTCCCTATTATAATTTAAGTACATGATAAAATGATAAAGAGATACGTAATTAGTAGGTACCTGGTTGTATGCGACAAATCGAGCCGTATCCCGAGCCGAAAGACATGTAAATTATTTTGCCCATCGCAATGCGGCTGGCTGATTTTAAAGAAATAATTCAAAAATATGTTCCATTTTCAAACTTTTATTCTTTTGTTTATGTGATTTTTATTGTAGGATTTTTGCATTGTTTTGTGAATTTTTTACATAGCCATGGCGTATCAAAATAATTTTGATAAAGCATAAATAAGAATAAGATAAATAAGATAAAGCATTTGGAAGCATACTTTTTGAACCACAAAAACATAACATTAGCCTTACAATGGCACCGCGAAAGATATCTTGATAGAAATACACCATCTCGATTTATTATGAAACGGTTGGTGGATAATCTGCAAAATGAAATCAAATCCTAAAAGTTCAGTGAGGGAAGGTGAAGAAGTAATCGGTATTTCGAAAAGCAAAATACACCGTGTACTAAAAAAATACTAATTCATAAGTTACATTGAAGGGCGATTAGTACAAACATTACTGCCCGGTGATGCTGAAAGACGACTTATTTTCTGCTATGAAATCGAGATGCTCATCCTAGAGGATCAATATTTTCTAAATAATATTATCTGGTCAGACGAGACAAACTTCAGCAATAATGGTATGTACAACCAACACAATAATCGCATTTGGTCCAGGGAGAATCCCTTACGTATCCGCGAGATTAATAATCAAGTGCGTTATTCGTTCGACTGTTGGTAAAAAATCGGGTCCTCTTAGTACATTTTTACGAAGAGCATTTGAATACGGAAAGGTATTTAGAAATACTTGAGATTTTGAGAAATGAGATAAATAATCTTCCGGTTGCAGAACGACAAAACCTTACTTTTCAGCAAGATGGGGCTCCGGTTCATAACAGTCACAGATCAAGGGACTATCTCAATGAACACTTTCATCCCTGGATCGGGACAAATGGACTAATAAGATGGCCGCCGAGATTCTCAGATCTAACCCCGTTAGATGTTATTCTTATGGGGTTATGTAAAAAATTTAGTTTACAAGAACCAGTATGGAAGTGTTCACGAGCTACAAGCAGAACTTAGACGTATTATTCTAAATATCCACCACAACAAGATCAAAAAATCGACACGGAGCAAAATAATCAAAAGAGTGCGACTTTGTATTCAACAGGAAGGGACTCATTTTGAGCATTTGATAAATGGATTAATTTTGTATTAAAAATGTTAAAATTCATGGTCTTCCTTTTATTTTTGACACTATGTTATTTAGCAAAAAATAATCCTTATGATGATTATTATTTAAAATAATCCTTAGGTGATTATTTTTCTCGTGTAACGAGTTCGATTTCCGGTTCAACCAAGTAATTACACACATCAACACGGTCTAGGGATATTTCATACTCAATTAAATAACTCGAAAAGTGCTGGCCGCACCGATTTGTTTGTAATTTATCTCAGACTAATTCCAAATTCAAATTTTTGAAAATTCTTTTGTTTCGGTGGCATAAAAATGTCTTGATGTGTAGGAGAGGGAATTTTCATTTGTGCGAAATTTAGAAAACAATACGAATTACGTTTAGTTACAGTTTTTTTTCATATTTAAACGAAAGATAAAGTTAAAATTGAGGTATTGTAGCCATGCAACGCCAACATTTGACGAGGGCGGAGATGTTACGAGCTGTGGGAATGCTGGAAGCTAGGTCTGTTCAGCGTAATGTTGCTGAGGCCATAGGGACCCACCAAAACGTAATTTCAAGATTGTGGACACGCTATCGTGCTACAGGTGAAGTAGCGGAGAAGCACCGGGGGCCAAGTTGCATCACTACCCCCAGACAAGATCGATTTTTGCAAATTACTGCGCGAGCTCAACCAAATGCAACGGCGACTCAATTGGTCCAAAGGCTGCGAGTGGAACACCAAGTGCTTGTGAGTGACCAAACTGTAAGAAGGCGACTGCATGAAAGCAATCTACGCTCTCGTAGACCACTCCGGGTCCCACCTTTACGGAGAGGCAATCGTGGACGACGCACAGTGGATCGAAAATCGGCTGTAGAAGACATAGGATCTCGATTTCTTAAATGTTATTTTTTTTGCTGGAAATGACTTCTGCTGATCATTACTGTTCTATAAAATGTCATATGAAGTAATTGTGTGCACAAATGGAAGAGTTATAATTTTTATAAGAAAAAAATGTATGGAGCTGACATGAAAAATGAGGATATCTCTGGAATCGAAAGGTTGGCCATTATATCCTTGCACACTGTTATAGTACTATTTATTTGTGAATTTTTGACATACTTAATATTGCGGCATCACTTGCGATTTTTTTTTTAAAAATCGTCAAAATTAAAAAAATAAAAATGTTTATGATATGTACATTTTAATGCTTAAATATGGCTATGCCAAGTGTAACTTACAATATTTTTTATGCTTAGACCAAAACATTCTAAGAAATCACAAAGTCGTATTACCTACTTTGTGATTTTCATTTGAAATGACATGGTAATTATGAATTACGTAATACGTAATCTTGTCTAATGCCTCAAGTCCACATTAGCTAATGATTAATAAAACTTAATACCTATATACCTAGTTAAAAGGATAAGTACCAAAATAATTTGGGGTACTCGCTAATTTAGCAATTAGTGCAGGATTAACTTAATGAAAGTAATTAGTTAAATGTGATACCATCATTAGTCAATAACAATAAATAGTCAAACATTGGATTCACAACTTCAGTTCATTTAGAGCATTTCTAATACTAACATCTATCCTACCGTGTCTTTTTACTCAGTGATCGTGAATAATGGAAAGCATTATTACAAATTTGGATTTGTTTGTTATTCTGAGCAATCAGGATGCTTCGTCTTTCGATCATGAAATATTGTTCAACACACTTGTTATTCGACTGGGGTCTAGCCTTTCAGATGAAGACAGTATTACCGTGAAAGAATTTTGTCGAAGATTTACACGGGCAGTTCAAAAGAGATGGTTACGATCCCACAGGAAAAGTGAAGTTTTTAGACGTGATTACAGTAATTGGCTTGAGGCAAATATTGACTGGCCAAACTGCGTGCAAACCAATTTGCTCATTCAAGAATCAACAAGTGAAAATATTTCTACTGAACCTGTACCTGAACCTGTACCATCAACTTCAACAATGAAATCAACTTCAACGATGACAAAAAGATCTCGAAAGCCGTTTGAAGATCTAAGTAACAAGCAGAAGAAGAGACGATCTGATGAACATATAGGCAATGACCCTAATGAAGTAGCTTATTCAGCTGCAGCACTTTTGAAAGGAGATGGTCGTGAGGATATTGCATCTGTTATTGAACATATGCTCCAAAATCCAGAAGCAGCAGCAAAAATCAAGGAAATGTTGAACAAACCAGCTCCTTCAACAATAGTTTCACCAGAAAAAGCACTGGGTTTGCTACTTTCATTAAAACTATCGAAATGGCAATATATCACATTAAGGGAAACGACTATTCGAGAAGGTTCAAAGGAGATATATCCGTCTTACTATAAAGTGCAAAAAGCTAAGCTACAGTGCTACCCTCCGAAGACATTTGTGACTGTAACGGATTCATTTGCTAAGATTGCACTACAAGCGTTACTAGATTTAACAGTGAACAGAATTTTTGAAACTATTCGTAGTCCTGATGCGATACAAGATAAACAATTGATATTAATATCAAAGTGGGGATTTGACGGTGCATCTAACCAAAGTAGATATAAGCAAAACATAGAGAGTGGTCAAGATGATTCCAGCATATTTATGACCTCTTTGGTTCCATTAAAGTTGACAGCTGACGGTGATACCGTATGGGTGAATCCAAAACCCTGCTCACCTAGGTATTGCCGTCCAGTCCAGTTTAGTTTTGTGAAAGAAACCAAAGACGTTGTCATAAATGAAAAAACTGCAATGGATAACGAAATTGAAGCTCTCGTTCCCTCAAAATGTCAAGGACATGAAATTAGTCACAAATTAATGATGACGATGATTGACGGCAAAATTTGTACATATCTGTCTGAAGCTAAGTCAAATGCGGCCTGCTACCTGTGTTTGGCTAAGCCTACAGAAATGAATAAGTTAGATGTCATTGCGTCAAAAACCATTTCTTCTGGTGTGTATGAGTTCGGATTATCATCACTTCATGCCCGCATTAATGTGATGGAATGTCTTCTACACATAGCGTATCGTCTCGACTTCAAAAAGTGGTCTGCAAGAGGAGAAGGTCATCAAGAGTTATTGCATTCACGAAAAAAACTCATTCAAGATCGATTCAAAGATGATCTCAACCTTTTGATTGACATCGTTAAGCAAGGATCAGGCACAACTAACGACGGGAACACAGCAAGGCGGTTTTTTGAATTTCCTGATAAAACTGCAGCGATCACTGGATTAGATGAAGACCTAATACGCAGATTTGCTGTGATTCTGCAAGCTATCACATCTGGAGAGATTGTAGACGTGCCGAAATTTAAAGAATACGCTAGAACAACCGCTGAAAAATACGTGGAACTGTACGATTGGTACTACATGTCATCAACCGTCCACAAATTGTTGATTCACGGAGGGGACATAATTGCAGAAAATGCTATTGTACCAATTGGAAGTCTTTCGGAAGAAGCTTCAGAGGCCCGAAACAAAGACTTTAGGAGGTTCAGAGAACACCATTCGAGGAAAAAGAGTAGACAAGCATCAAACGAGGATATCCTCAATATGCTTATCGTCTCTTCTGATCCTCTAATTTCTTCCACAAGACCAAAATTAAATGCCCACAAGAGGCAGACATACTTTAAGGAAACAGTAGAACTACTGAAACTTCAGGATCAGGAAGCTCCGACAGAGTTCTTAGAAGTTATATCTATTGTAGAGCCTGATTCTGAAGTGGATTCTGATGGTGACGATTTTTAAAAGAGTAACCATGGAGTTTCTTGCCGGCTCTTCTCCATAGGAAACGACCAATTGGAACCGTGCATCTAGCTTCTGACGTTTCATAAGTGCCCTTATAGGTTTATGTGAAATAAAATATTTTGAATTTGAATTTTGAATTTGAATTTGACGAAGTATAAAATAAGTTAACTTTTATTGTTTATGTTAGGTTAGGTTAAGTTAATATTATTTTTTAATAATTTGCTTTTATTTTTAATTATACAATAGTTTACCATTTATTGTTATTGACTAATGATCACGTTTATCTAATTACCCTCATTATGGTACGTATCCTTTTAACAGGTATATAGGTATTAAGTTTTATTAATCATTAGCTAATGTGGACTTGAGGCATTAGACAAGATTACGTATTACGTAATTCATAATTACCATGTCATTTCAAATGAAAATCACAAAGTAGGTAATACGACTTTGTGATTTCTTAGAATGTTTTGGTCTAAGCATAAAAAATATTGTAAGTTACACTTGGCATAGCCATATTTAAGCATTAAAATGTACATATCATAAACATTTTTATTTTTTTAATTTTGACGATTTTTAAAAAAAAAATCGCAAGTGATGCCGCAATATTAAGTATGTCAAAAATTCACAAATAAATAGTACTATAACAGTGTGCAAGGATATAATGGCCAACCTTTCGATTCCAGAGATATCCTCATTTTTCATGTCAGCTCCATACATTTTTTTCTTATAAAAATTATAACTCTTCCATTTGTGCACACAATTACTTCATATGACATTTTATAGAACAGTAATGATCAGCAGAAGTCATTTCCAGCAAAAAAAAATACATTTAAGAAATCGAGATCCTATGTCTTCTACAGCCGATTTTCGATCCACCGTGCGACGATTAGAATGGGTTCGGAACCACGTGGACTGGGGCCGTGAGCAATGGTCCAATGTGCTGTTCACGGATGAATCCAGGTTCGGCTTCCATCCATTTTCACAAAGGACGCGTGTTTGGCGAGTTCCTGGACGATGGAGCCGTCTTCAGAACCCTCAGGAAGTTCACCCATACCAAGGAGGAACAATTATGGTTTGGGCAGGAATTCGTCTTGGAGGACGGACGGATCTCGTTTGGGTGCGGGGCAATATGACGGCAGAACGATACGTCCAACAGGTGCTGGGGCCCGTAATCTTGCCCCACAGAACACAAATGGGGCAAGATTTCCTGCTCATGCACGACAATGCCCGGGCACACACGGCGAGAACGGTAGCAGCTTGGTTACATACACACAATGTTAGGACCTTAGACTGGCCTGCTCAATCGCCAGATCTAAATCCCATTGAGCATGCGTGGGATATGCTGCAAAGAAGAGCTCTGAAGGAAGTTCCTGAAAATCTGGCTACAGAAGATCAACTTTTTGCGCACCTCAGAAGGACATGGGACCATATTCCGCAGCAAGACATTGACAACCTTGTTCTGAGCATGCCGAATCGTTGCCGATGTGTTATGAACATCATGGGCGCTTTCTCAGACTACTAACTTCAAGTTTATAAACACAAATTAAATGATTTTCCTATTTTTTTCAATTTTTACTCATAAATTAAAAGTTAATTCATATACGGTTTCCGTCTATGCTTCATTTTTTTTCCATAAAATCCTGAAATTTTAATCGAAGTACCTTAACCATTATTAAAAATGGTAGAATATTAAATAACGTATCTTTTAAATATATACATGTCATATAAATAATTAACACATTGATAGTAATTCGCTTTTTTAAAAATATCCCTAGACCGTGTTGATGTGTGTATTTAAATATCTATGAATGCAGTTTAAATTATTTTTTAAATTCAAATAATATCTTATTTCAGTAAAGTGTTCCATCTACTAAGGTACTAAGGTACTTTCCTTCCATGTGGCATACCCTTGGGACGCCCTGTATAGGGTTTCGTCAGAGAAACTTTGTTTAAAAAGCAAGTGGCCCCTTATAAACAGACCACGTGACAGTAAACCAAAGGGGTTATTATGCAGTAAACCAACGAGTAAACAGTATATGACATTCAAAGATGGCGTAAATGAATAGTTCCAATACTGGCTACTGAAGGGTATATACTATAGTCTCGCCTGGAATAATCTGTAAAATTTCATCAGTCAGTGTATAAGTGTTGGGCCATTAGGTAGCAGGTATATGGAGGAACGTAGGCTAAAAACAAAAAACTTCGCAAGCAACGGGAGTTTGCTACTGAAGGCTGCGGGTGTCGACCTCAGACCTAGCTGCTTCTCACACGGACAACTGTACGTCGCTTGCTTCCGCGTCACCAAACCCGACTCTGTATATTTTGGCTGCTGATACCAAAACTACAAAACTAGTATACCAGGAAATTATATAATAATGTGGCTGTTATTTTAGTAGTTACACACATCAACACGGTCTAGGGATATTTCATACTCAATTAAATAACTCGAAAAGTACTGGTTGCATTGTAATCTTTCATACACCGATTTGTTTGTAATTTATCTCAGACTAATTCCAAATTCAAATTTTTGAAAATTCTTTTGTTTCGGTGGCATAAAAATGTCTTGATGTGTAGGAGAGGGAATTTTCATTTGTGCGAAATTTAGAAAACAATATGAATTACGTTTAGTTACAGTTTTTTTTCATTTTTAAACGAAAGATAAAGTTAAAATTGAGGTATTGTAGCCATGCAACGCCAACATTTGACGAGGGCGGAGATGTTACGAGCTGTGGGAATGCTGGAAGCTGGGTCTGTTCAGCGTAATGTTGCTGAGGCCATAGGGACCCACCAAAATGTAATTTCAAGATTGTGGACACGCTATCGTGCCACAGGTGAAGTAGCGGAGAGGCACCGGAGGCCAAGTCGCATCACTACCCCCAGACAAGATCGATTTTTGCAAATTACTGCGCGAGCTCAACCAAATGCAACGGCGACTCAATTTGTCCAAAGGCTGCGAGTGGAACACCAAGTGCTTGTGAGTGATCAAACTGTAAGAAGGCGACTGCATGAAAGCAATCTACGCTCTCGTAGACCACTCCGGGTCCCACCTTTACGGAGAGGCAATCGTGGACGACGATTAGAATGGGTTCGGAACCACGTGGACTGGGGCCGTGAGCAATGGTCCAATGTGCTGTTTACGGATGAATCCAGGTTCGGCTTCCATCCAGATTCACGAAGGACGCGTGTTTGGCGAGTTCCTGGACGATGGAGCCGTCTTCAGAACCCTCAGGAAGTTCACCCATACCAAGGAGGAACAATTATGGTTTGGGCAGGAATTCGTCTTGGAGGACGGACGGATCTCGTTTGGGTGCGGGGCAATATGACGGCAGAACGATACGTCCAACAGGTGCTTGGGCCCGTAATCTTGCCCCACAGAACACAAATGGGGCAAGATTTCCTGCTCATGCACGACAATGCCCGGGCACACACGGCGAGAACGGTAGCAGCTTGGTTACATACACACAATGTTAGGTCCTTAGACTGGCCTGCTCAATCGCCAGATCTAAATCCCATTGAGCATGCGTGGGATATGCTGCAAAGAAGAGCTCTGAAGGAAGTTCCTGAATTCTGGCTACAGAAGATCAACTTTTTGCGCACCTCAGAAGGACATGGGACAATATTCCGCAGCAAGACATTGACAACCTTGTTCTGAGCATGCCGAATCGTTGCCGATGTGTTATGAACATCATGGGCGCTTTCTCAGACTACTAACTTCAAGTTTATAAACACAAATTAAATGATTTTTCTATTTTTTTCAGTTTTTACTCATAAATTAAAAGTTAATTCATATACGGTTTCCGTCTATGCTTCATTTTTTTTCAATAAAATCCTGAAATTTTAATCAAAGTACCTTAACCATTATTAAAAAATGGTAGAATATTAAATAACGTATCTTTTAAATATATACATTATAGTATCTACATACTACAGACACTACATCATATACTTACACTATGCATTCATTAATATTATGTATTATACTCGTTTATTGATTTTGCTTTATTATTTTGCGAATCGTTCTAAAACGATTAGTTTTCTTTAATTTTCATATTTTTCAATGTTATGACACTTACGTCAGGCTGTCAAGCTGTCATTATTTTTTCTTCTAATTTTCTCTCTAGTTTTCTTACTGGCTTAGTCCATGAAGGTTACTTTTGATTTATATAATTTAAATTATTTTTATCAATATGTTTAGCTCAAATATGGTATTTTATAGGCAATTATAATTGTTTACTGTAAAATATTTGTATCCTAACTTACATTTTATAATAATAATTGAAACGCTCTCAGAATTCATCAAAGAGGTTTTTTGGTACGAATATGTCTGGCCCTTTTCGATCTCTGAATTTGAAATTAAATTCTGTAAAGAACAAGAAAAAGATGATTTGAAAAATAAACCTCAGAGGGACTACGGACCCATTCGTCAGAGCTGATCTGGAAGCGCTCAAGGAAACATCTCTTCAAGAAAAGTCTTGCAAATTGGTCTACATACATTTCACCCTGAAATCATACTCTGTCTTCACGGTACTACGTTTCTTGCCAGGAGGACCTTCCACTACTAAGTCCTGTCTGGACTGTCTGAGAGACTGGGAATCGGATCTTCAGGCCTCAGAGCTAACGAGGCCTGACGTCTTCTACATTGCCTGTGAATCAATCAAGATATCTGGGAAACGAATCTGGATGTTTCAGAACTGACGGACGTCTTGAACCTGAAAGCCGTAACATACTTCCTTTGTAAATATTTTCTTTTCTGAGAGCGCTAGGTAGGATAGGTTATTTTTTAATTATTTTTCTGTGTTATTTTTTAATTTTATCTCAAATTATATATTTTTAACTTGTCTGCTTTCCTTTTTATTTTAATAACTAGTAGATACGTTACAACATGTATATAAATAATTAACACATTGATAGTAATTCGATTTTTTAATTGTTGAGTCTTACGAATTCCACGCGAACGAAGTAGCGGGCAGAAGCTAGTGTGTAAATAACCAACTTAATGTATTCGTTAATGCACAATTAGAAGGTCAATGAATAGAAAAGCAAGAAAGCCTTGGAACCGGTACAGAGCTCCTATAGGACGGTCAACGGGTACGTAAAGTTGGTCGTGCCATGGAGAAGAATGAAATTAGAGAATCCAATAGTTTAAGATCTGGTCGGGAAATCCTTTACAAGAGCCCATCTTGTATAAAACCGTAAACAAGAGTGAAGAATAGGTATAATGATATGTAAATAATATTTTGACTCCCCCACATTAGTAATTTCATTACAAGTCCGTTGAAAACAAAATATTATAATATTCAATATTATATTATTACTTCTCGGAACTAAATGTAAGAAAAAATTGTAAGGAATAAAAATATTTAGAAGATTAGGATTTGGGAGTGACAGAAAAACTTTCCGAAGAACCTTCTATGTACCTGGTTATTATAAACTTTGAAGGTCGCTAATGTACGGTTCACTTGTACTTATGTTACCAGTAGTACATTATTAAATAAAGAAGAAAAGCTAAAAGCAAAGTGGCGGTAAAGGCATGTTAAGGTTACACAATATTTTTCAATTCGTCGTGATCAGTTCTCGAAAATGACAGAGCAAGAAAAAAAAGTTGCTCGGAAGGAGATCCATGAAACACTGAATTTTTGTAATATTTGTGTTCGCATTATAGGCCTTTCTATGATAGTCTAATATGGCTCTAAGGTCCTACCTTATAGGGCTGATCCTTTATTATATTTCAAAATTAACTCTTTATAAGGACCGGTTCAAATAAAATGGGATTTACACATAACAGATTATGTTTTTACCGATTCCAGCTTCGCATACATCTTAGATGAACATTTAGATGGCTTCTTACAAGTTTGGTTAGAAAAGAAATCTATTTGGTATTTCGACTTGCACGTGACGTGATGATTTATGTCCCACCACATTGTAACTCATTGTGGAGGTTACAAATGGTGAATTATAGCTGAATTTTGGTAACGAATTTGCCTTTCTTTGAGAATGGTATTTGTTAGTATCTTGGCCTGTAAAACTTTAGCCTTTGACCATATGATAACCATGATCAAATTTATGCATTGTTGTGGGATGTTTACTTGATGTGGCCTTATTCTCGAATCTTGATATGTTTGACAGTGTTTCATTTTCAATAGAATCCGTTTTCACTGATGTCTGAGACTTGAGTCGTTTCTCCATTCGAGGCATTTTATCAGTGCAGAGTTTAACGAAAGCCATCTTATATCTCAGTATCGCAGGCCACATGTGATGCGTACAAACTACTGTATAGTTTTTAACAAATAAATTGCCCCATCTTACTATTTTCTGACATTATGGACCTTATTTTATTACCTTATTATAGCAGGGTGCACATTTACTTTTATTTTTAAAGCCTATTTAAGTACCATACTTTGTAGAATTAATTTATGCATAATCTAACATATTATTCCATCGATTTAATTTTTATTCTTGAAAGCAAGAAAGAAAATTCACAATTCACACTTCAATTCTTCTGTCACTTTTTCCACAAATAGTCTATCTAATATGGTACCTCCTTGGTACCATGCCTAATATGTGTCTTGTCTATGTTTAATTGTAATTACTTCCAAGAATAGTATCTATAATAGATCTACAATAAGTATGTGCATTAATCTGTTCTTATCTACCCATCTACAGCTTTATCTACATTATGTGGCTATTTTAAATGTTAGCTGTATTAAGCAATGTCTAATTTTCGCTGTACATCGTGTATAGTAATGCAAAGTACGAGTAAGATCTCGTCAGAATCTGAAAATAATACAATTTAATTAGGTTCTTTTAATGAGCTTAATCTTACTGTATAATATAAGTAGGTATTTAAAAATATATATAATAGTACGTCTTATTGAACAATGGCAACGCCTTAGGAATAACTGTCACGCATTGTTCGTGTATTTTCCAATAAAATAATATGAATAAATTATAAATTATATGTTTGATACGATTATATTTCGATAAACTTTTACTTTGAAACGACTTTTATCTGTTTGACATTTATTTATTCACAATCAGATTTAAATTTTAGAACGATGATATCACCGTAGAACGGGTTAGTGCCACATTTTACTGGCAACAAAAAGTGATAAAATGTTGTTGGCAGCGTGTTTATAAGTGGCCGATCTAACACGGAAATTAAGTTGGAACTTTGTCGCTGTAATAAGCTATATTACCTGCTTATCTGGGAAAGCTTGGGTCCTGGCCTTGGAGACTCTCGGGCCTCGACTAAGTGGGCTCCTAAGCGCATGCTTGGCCGGTTCCTACTTCGTTGGAAGACGGGGAAACTGGTCCTCATTAAGAAGCCGGGGCGCCCTGCGGACTCTCTGTCTGCTTATCGGCCCATCGTGCTGCTCGACGAGGTGGGCAAGCTCTTTGAAAGAGTCATTGCAGACCACCTCGTCGGGCGGCTGGTGCGGGTGTGGCCGGATTTGGCGGAGAGCCAGTTTGGTTTCCACAGAGGGCGCTCACGACGGGGGATGCTGTGGCCTGGGGTGGGGTTGTCTTGGCGGTGTCTCTAGACATCAACAATGCCTTTAATACCCTGCCCTGGAGTTGCATCAGGAAGGCACTCTGGTATCACCGGACCTACCTCTGACGAGTGGTCACCGGGGAGAATAGAACCGGCGAGAGATGTCATGCGGTGTCCCACAGGGATCGGTCCTGGGGCCGCATCTGTGGGATATCGGATACGACTGGGTGCTGCGCGCCGACCTCCCTAGCGGCGTCAGCGTCGTTTGTTACGCTGACGACACGTTGGTCCTGGCGCAGGGGAGATCGCATCAGGCGGCGGCCGAACTAGCGACACGCAGGGTTGCGACAATCGTCGACAGAATCCGGCAATTTGGACTCGAGTTGGCCCTGCACAGGTTCGAGGCCATGTGTTTTCATGGTCCGCAGAACGCACCACCGCCGGGTTCCCAAATAACGGTAGGAGGAGTTCACATCGGCGTCGAGTCGACGATGAAGTATTTAGGACTCGTCCTCGACAGCCTGTGGAACTTCGTGGAGCATTTCCGATGTTTGGCTACCACTGCTACCAGACTAGAGCGGGCCGGGGTTGCCTTGCAGCGGCTCTTGCCCAATCTAGGGGGTCCAAACGCCTCCTGCCGGAGGCTCTACGCTGGGGTCGTGCGGTCCATGGCCCATTTCAGGGCACTGGTGTGGGCGCAGACGACGGTAAAATTTCTTTCTTTAATTTCTTGAAGCAGGTTTTAATTTCCCTGATAGAGAAATGAATATACTTGTGACAGTCCTGTCTGTGCTTCTTCTAATTTCAGATATTTCTATAAGGTTATTAATATGTTTGATAGGGCAGACACGATGGTCTGAGTGTTTCCGCAACAACCAACCTGACTGTCTGTGTGTCTTTGAATCTGTCTTTGACCAAAAAGTAATCACATCTTCCATGGAAATAAGATTTTCAGGGCTATTTTCTGATAATGTTTGACCCGAGGCTAACAAGAGTATTAAAGCTGTTCGCCTAGCTATTTCAAATAAAGAATCTGAATTTGCTGAACTCTTTAGCCAATTAAATAATATTGCAGTGTCACATATAGGTAGTCTTTGTACTGCTGGCTTAGCAAGTGAAATGGCTTTTAGAACATCATGAATGAAAAAAGGTTTTGAGATATCTACTTCTGATGTTGCACAGTAAGTTAAGATAGCTGATTTATGCAGGAGAATAGTTCTATAAGCTAGTTTGTCCTTTAACAATAATTATGCTACAAATGTAGCAACTTGCTGGCCTTTAGGTGCTTTTGGGTCAATTTCATTAGTGTCACACCAGGATAACCATCTTTTAATTGGGACATTATATGTTGTTAAAGTAGATGTCCGCCAGCTTTTAACAAGTTTTGTTCCTCTACGGGCCAGTGAGCGACTTGGTCCGCCCACCCCCAATTTTCCAGGCGAGGAGAGTCAACTTGTCTACTTGGGCAGGGCAGTTGACTGTTGTCCGATCTATTTGGACCTTCCGCAGATTCTTTATCGGAAGTGGCTTTGTTATGGCTTTCGCTCGCAGTTCAGGTAGCTAGAAACATTTGGTTCACCTTGGTGTTATTAGGATGTATTTACCTTTTGAACAGTTGAAATGAGTTAGTACTCTTGGTATTAAGCTGGGGTAAATGCCCAGCCCAGCTGATAGTCCCATGGTCGGCTGAAAGCGTCGCAGAAAACTGCGTAACAGACTCCCCGTTATAACTCCGTTAATTCCATTTAGACTCCCCGGTAGTGGCTGAGAGAGTGAAATGCTCTGTGAAATGGCTCTGGAAGTTTTAGGAGCTTGGTTATCTGCCCTAGTAGTGCAAGGGAATGTCCCCCCCCCCCCTCGTTTTTGAGGTATGCAACAAGAGTCCTGTTGTCGGACTGAAACAGTATGTGTGTACCTTGTAGAGTCATCCGCTGACTGTTTATGGCTGCAAATACAGCATACATTTCTTTTATGTTTGAATGCCAGGGTTTTTGGAATGGAATCCACTTTCCTGATACGTAAGTGCTGTTTAATTGAACTCCCCATTCTGAGTCTGCTGTATCCGTGGTCAAGAAGTGAGTCACACTTTTCTTGACTATTGGTGTCGAGCTGTAATTTATGGCTTTTAACCACCATTTTAGGTCTTGCTGAACAGGCAGAGGAAGATTACTTTTTTCTCGGGAAACCTAATAAACTCTGAGCTTCTTGCAGAAAACTGTTTCCATTGCTCAACATTTTGGAAATTATTAGTATTATCTTTATTATCTTCTTGGATGGAAGTTTTACCCAGTTTTGCTGAGTGTTCCATACTAGGCCAAGATATATTCTACTTCCTGAGAGGGCTCCAGAGCAGATTTGTGATAATTTATCTGGCATCCCAAGGTATCAAATGTTCTCAGTGTTTCCGCAACCTGAGAAACCAGTATTGTACGATCTTGATTGACCAGGAAGAAATCATCCAAATACACAATTATGTGGAAACCTTGCGCACGTAGGATTTCTGCAATCCAACTTGTTACTGTGGCAAACATTCTTGGAGCCGATGACAGACCAAATGGTAAGGCTGTTAATTGCAGCACTTCGTTGCTGTTAATCACTCGGAGAAACCTCCTGTGTGTTTCTGCAATTGGTAAATGAAAGTAGGCCTGATGAATGTCTATTTTCACTACTATAATATTACTAATACTAACCAATCGTTTCTGTGCAGGAAATTGGCTACATTTTTTTGTGAAATTAACTGGAAATGTTTCACTGCCACTTATAAGTTGAAACCTCTGTTGTCGAAGATGGGACGTAACCCTGCGTCTGATTTTTTTACTAAGAACATTCGACATAGAAAGCCCGGGTTGAGGATTGGTGGTGTCTCTAATTTTTATTTCAATTTTAAGTGAAAGATCTTGTCTGTCATGTCTTTTGTTGTCCTGGTTGCAAACTTTTTTAACACATGGTTGTCTAGATACCGAAGGGGAGGTTTCTTTATAAAAATAATGCGGACACCTGTTATTAATTACAAAATATAATTGTATGCTCCCTGTTGTTGCCATAAATGGGCATGGTCCTTTAGACAACCCCCTCTGAAGGTTTTCGTTTGATAGTCAGATGTGTTTATTATTGGTGTTGGGGGGTTGTTTTATTTATTGTGTAATTTTTACGAAAGGGCTGATTCTTTATTAATTTTTTGTTATGTTTATTTTCTATCTTGTAATCTTTATTCTGAGTTTTTTCCTTTGTCCTAGATGTCTCTTGTTTTAAACATGAGATGTGTTCAAAGATTTTTCTTGCTTATGTAACCTGTGTTAAGCCAAACCTGAGATCCACCTAAAGAAGCTATGATAGGATGCAAAGCCTCTCGGCTAAACAGATATTCTTGACTTGGTGGAACATTATGTAATGTAGCATTTAAATTTTCTTCTAAAATACGGTCCCGTCTCACTTCAATGCACTCTGCCGTTTTACCACACACAATCTGCATTGCAGTCTCTGAATTTATATATGACGGGGACCCTGGTCCGAAAGTACCAGAAATCTTTTCAAACAATGTATTAGTATGTAAATTATTAGGGTTTGCCGATGCCTAGTCAAGCAAATCTTATAACCCTGACTTTAATAGTTGTCTTTGTTCCAAAATATTTTTTAACAAGCCTGCTAATAACTGCTCAGTTGGAGCTAAATAGTCTATGTTCTTGTTAAAATGGCACAACTCTTCATTAAGTTTAAGACCTACAAAACCAGGATTGGCAATGCAAGATTGTAAAGCTTTCTTGTAACGAATGCCTTTCCAAGAAGAAGTATTAAATTTATGAAGATTAGCCAATTCTTGTAATCGTTCTTTGTCAGCATGTTGAATAATTGTTTTTTCGTCTAACTCTGTACTAAGTTCACCTAAAGAGAGTTTACAAAATGAAGTTGTCGGATTTTTCAAAAAAGTAGTTGTGGATGGAGTCGGATCACTCTCTCGTTGTTCGGAGGATTGCCTTTATTGACCGGGATTAGTCGGTAGAAGAGGTAAGTTAGTTTAGTAAGTAGATATAAACCCCACTTGTTGAATTAGTGTCTCTACACGCGGGTCCCATGTCTGATCTTGTTTGTACTTACGTGAAACTTTTCGTCTTTTGTTGGGTGGAGGTGAAGCTATGCCCTCCTCATCCTCCGAGGATGAAGAAGATGATGACGTTTACAATCCCTAAAAACTGCATAGGTTACTGTAGGGGCACCACTTTGATCCCAAAATATACTGCCTTTCCTGACTGTAAATGATTAAGTGACACTTGCTGTAATGTAATGAAATGAAACCAATCAATCAACAATGTATCCCCCCCCCCCCTTATTAAACTACTAAACACTGATCTAGATGATCTGAAGTTTAATAAGCATATCTTTCTAAAACATTTAAGTAATATAGACAACGTCCTTGACAGTCAACCACAAATCTTAAAATATGGGATGCATTACTCTATTATCACTATGTTAATTACTACCCTTATAATATCATATGTATGTTTTAAAGTTTATAAATGTATACGAGCCGGCAGCAGAACCCCAGTTAAAGTATGTTTTTCATCAAAACCGGAATTGATTTGTAAGATTAATACAGAAAACAGTAATTCCGATAATGAGGAAACCTCGCTTCCAGCCATTAGAACTAGAGTTTAAAATACTTGATTGCTTTGATTTTACACATAAATAATTACATAACAAACGCCGTTGTACAAAGTACAAACGCCGTGCCAAGTACAAACCACGAAGTTATTTCTTAAAAGGGGAGGTGTTATACCCTAACTGTGTAGGGACTGATGCTGAATCAGCGCCTATATATGATGGTTTGATACATCATTGTGCCCAGGGGTCTATAGCATTCTTGTTTTAATTATCCCGAATTATAATATCCTGACTTATCATCCTGAAGTGAACCATTCTATTTTTAATAACAAACGCGTAAAGACCTATAACAGCTCGCCACGGTCACGCAACAATCGCCTCGCTGATAACTCGCTCGCGAATTGTCAGTGTGATAAGGCCCTTAATGAGAAATTCCGTGTGTTCACAATCTACTGTTATATTATTTTAGTGATAGCCGTTCGTCTGGAATAATCTGTAAGAATGCATCAGTCACTGTATCAGTGTTGTGCCATTAGGTAGTAGGTACATGCAGGAACGCAGGCTAAAGACTAAAAACTTCGCAAGCAATGGGAGTTTGCTATTGAAGGCTGTGGGTGTCGACCTTAGACTAAGCTGCTTCTCACACGGACAGCTGTACATCGCTTGCTCCCGCGTCACCAACCCCGACTCTGTATATTTTGGCTGCTGAGACCAAAACAACAAAAGTACCGGGAAGTTTTATAATAATGTAGCTGTTATTTTAGTAGGTATATTGTGGAGTCTTACGACTTCCACGCGAACGAAGCGCGGGCAAAAGCTAGGGTGTAAATAACCAACTTAATGTATTCGTTAATGTAAAATTAGAAGGTCAATGAATAGAAAAACAAGAAAGCCTTGGAACTGGTACAGAGCTCCTATAGGACGGTCAACGGGTACGCAAAGTTGGTCGTGTCATGGAGAAGAATGAAATAAGAGGATCCAATAGTTTAAGATCTGGTCCGGAAATCTTTTAATGGGCTCTTGTATAAAACCATAAACAAGAGTGAAGAACAGGTATAATATTTTTGACTGGCATTAGTAATTTCATTACTTACTGTTGAAAACAAAATATTAAATTGATTAAATATTAATTTTCACAATTACTTCTCGGAACTAATAATTGTAAGAATAGTTTGTAAGGAATAAAAATGTTTGGATGATTAGGATTTGGGAGTGACAGAAAAACTTTCCGAAGAACTTTATATGTACCTGGTTATTATAAACTTTGTAGGTCGCTAATGAACGTCTCACTTGTACTTGTGTTACCAGTAGTAGATAATTAAGTACATTATTAAATCATGAAATAAAGAATAAAAGCTAAAAGCAAAGTGGCGGTAAGGCATATAAAGGTAACACAATCATTTTCAAATAGTCGTGATTAGTGATCGAAAATGTTGGGCGAAGAAATACATGTTGCTCGGAAGGAGATTCAAGAAACGTTAAGTCTTTGCAATTTTTGTATTCGCATATTAGGGCTTTCGTTCATAGACGACATACCAAAGAGTTTTTACAAAGGCTTATTGACTAATGTAACGTTCATTATGTCGTCGACTCTGTTAGTTCTAATGCTGTCTGGTGAGATAGCGTTTGTGGTTGGCAAGATGATTCACACCGCGACTGTAGAGGAATTCGTCGGTAGTTATTTACACATCGTTGGTTACGGCACTATGAGTAAGTACATTTTAGCTACATGATGTCATGATAGCACATTCTGACGTATTTGATAGTAATTAGGTCATTGGGGATGATATAAGTGTAAATAAATAGCTTAATGTATTCGTTAGTGCACCATTAGTTGCTTAAGGAATAGAAGAACCAAAACAGCATAGTTACTTGTACCTCATTTGAATGGTACATTTGCTAAGAGCTCTTACAGAACGGGTGCTCAAAGTCAGACGGAATGAGTAAGTAATATTTAAAATGTGTAAAGGGTAAGAAGATGGGCATCTTCGTCTTAAAATCGGGGTGTTCGAAATACATAAAGTACAGGTATAGGGTGGCAGTTGTTCAGAATATCATTGAAAATTAGTATAATAGAAAAAATAACTGTATTTTATTCTACTACCCGCATGAAACTCGGTTCATGTCATGCATTTTTCAGTCGGCACCAACAGATTTTCTTTTTTCATTAACTTCATTGATTATTTGGCTGTCGAGTGAAACCGAAACAATGTTGAAGTAACCTGTTTGAATTCCAGGTTTTGGTAAATTGGTAACTATCTGGTACAAGAGACATAAGTTTAGGCAACTGGTGGTTGAGCTGGCAGAGATATGGCCTGTTTCTATCAAAGACAAAGAGGGGGTTGAGATAAAGCGGAACAGCCTCTCAGCACTGAAACACAGACAATTTAGTAAGTAAGACCTATGTATATCCAATGATTTGATTTGGATGGCGTACACAGTAGTTTCCATTTCCCGTGTAGAGCCCCTTCGAGTGTCGTAAAAGGAGATTAAAGAATGTTTACTACCGACCAAGCTGATATACTAGTTATAAGTATATAACTAGTATATGATATACTATTACACGCTTCTGTTGCCCATTTAGTAATTGTCATGGTTACCTATTGCAATATGAAATTGAAAATTCTATCAAATCATTGGTAAAACCATTTATAACATATTGCGTTTACTGAAAAGTCTCTGAAAAACAAAAAATCACCAAGTGTTTTCCTACGTTTGGAAATTACCTTAATTAATCTAATTTAATTAACCTTTTCCCTTAGCTGCAAGACTTTCGCTTTACCAAACCACAGATGTTTCGCTTTTTTAAAGTTTTTTTCCAGACAGTGAATCGCGTTGAAGTTGCTTTTTAACGATCTTTTTCAGTGTACGCCTTTTGGAATATCTTGGGAGTGTGGCTGTACAACTTGACGCCGATCGCTGTGCTCGCGTACCGCAATATACGTGGCATTCCGTCAGCTCTTGGCTACGTGTGGCAGATGGCATATCCTTTTGATAAAACCAAGCCTGTCATCCATGCCTTGGTGTACATTTTTGAAACATGCTCCGGTTTGTAGTTTGTTGAATATACTTTATGATGTCAGGTAAAATAATTATTGTGTATGCTGTGTAGTCTTGCTAAAATGTTCACGATTAAAATACAGTCTGTCTGAGACAAATAAGGGGATTCCGTTTCTATCCGATTATGCTGATGGTGCTTTCGTTTTTCCAGGCTGTATATCAGTATGTTGCATGCTGGGTTCCGATCTACTATTTATGACCATGGCAAGCCATATCAGCATGCTCCTGCGTCTACTGCAGGATCAAATACGCCACGTGGGAACCATCCATAGGACTGACACATTGGAATCTGGAAGCAATGACTGTTATAACGATATCGTCGAGGTTGTAAAAGTACACCAGCGACTTATCAGGTGGATTACCAATTTTTATATAAACTTTAATGGTAATGAATTGGCTGGTATACCTAAAGGGTCAATAATAATGTGAGATATTAACATTTTAGGTACATAAATGATCTGGAGGATGCCTTTTCAATTGTGAACCTTATCAATGTCCTGCTAAGTTCAGTAAATATTTGCTGTGTTATGTTCACCATTGTTGTAAGTAACATAAAATAACCATAGAATAAGTTGAATATGAAATATATGGTGTGTTCGTATAAGACTTGTTTTTTTTACAGTTTCTAGATTCATGGATGGAAATGAGCAATAAGTTTTACCTTGGAGCAGCTTTAACTCAGATGTTCGTAATCTGCTGGTATGCAGATGATATTTACAGAGCGGTGAGTGTCAGTTTTTATTAATTTGGCTTTTATAAACAAGCTGCTGAATTCAATTATTTTTGTACATTTACAATAAAATATCACAGTCCAATTTAAATATTAACATAACAGAGAAAAGCAAACATTTCCCTAAAATAACACAACTGCATTCAGTGTGATATGTAAATTAACTTACAAAAACACGCAACTCTTTCCTGCACTCAAAGTAAATTTGTTTAAGCATTTCAATGTAATAGCTTACATGCAAATTGCACCAGACGTGGGAATATTTTTAGTGTGTTTTTCAATGAATCTCGCAGAGCATTGGTGTAGCCGACGCGGTTTATGAAAGCGGATGGTATGAAAGCAACACGAGAAGCCGACGCGCGATGCTCGTGGTACTCCGACGGTACGCTCTTTGACTTTATATTGCAAGAAGCCTTATTTGCTTATTCACTTTAATGACTAACGTACGTTGCCTAGTTTGTAGCGCACTGTTTGTTGACAGTTTCCTCTTTTGTTTTAATTTTGAACCCACGGTAGTAAGTAAGCAAACAAGTGGCACTTCTGTTAGAAGGGACACTACTTAATTTAGCATAGATTACATCCACTTGCTTAGAATTTGTCACTTAAACCAATACTGTGCATGTAAACATGCTGGATTAGTGCTTAGTATTAGAGCAACAGCCAGTGCGAGTAAATACGAGCCGATCTTATTTACTTTGCGACAAGCCGACTATGTGAGGCAGTAGTGACAAGTTCTTACGCTCGCTCAAACTAGGCATAGGATGACACATAAGATGGGAATACTACAGCAGTCGTGGCCCCGTGGTATCGGCCCCGACTTACGAGTTGTAGGTCGTGAATTCGAACCCAGGCAGGCACTTTACTTTGTGTGTTTAATTTCATCACCACTGCTCTCAAAACGGTAAAGGAAAACTTCGTGAGGAAACCGGCATGTCCTAGAACCAAAAATTCGAAGACATGTGACATCCACCAACCCGCACTGGGCCCGCGTGGTGGATTATGGCCCCTCCTTCTCACCCCTAAAAGAGTAACGGTGGAGTTTCTTGCCCATTCTTCTCCATGCGAAAACTACCTTTTGGAAGGGGCGACTAGAATCAATTTTTTTGTAAATTTTTGACGTTCAAAAGTGCCTTATACGGGCCTATTTTAAATAAATGATTTGACTTTGACTTTGACTTTGACTGTCACCGAGAAGAGGCCTGTGTCCCAGCAGTGGCAACATTATAGGCTGATTATGCTATGAGAATAATTAACACAAAATTTAACGTAGATTGATGTTTTTTACGTGGTATTTGGTACGTAGAGCCTAAATATGCGCTTAGGGGAAACACTGTGGTTTATTCAACGTATAAAATTGTGAATGTTAAAGTGAGTTTTTTTTGCAGGTCACAGAGGCCTTTGTACTTCACAGCCCTCAAATTCCGACCTATCACAATGATAACATATAGTTCAGTAAGTATTTGCTTTGACAGTTTTTTTTTTAGTAAAACATCACAGATAACAATGCATTAGCTTACAGCATTTATAGTATATACTCGTATTTGGCTGTATGATAAAATAAAAAATAAATATAAAAAAATGTGCTACGAATGGAATATTTTTTGTCGGATATGCGTATTGTGTCCTGCATTCTAGTTAACCCAAGAGCAAAACTTGATGCAACTACATGAAAAAAACTAGATGAAAGGCTTTCGGCACATATTAAAAACAGCATAGGTTTAAAGAAACAATGTCTGTTGCCAAAGTTCTCCTCATTTTTAAAACCTTATATACCTTTGGACAAGAGTATTTCATAGAAAATGAATTGTTTCAGATCCTAACGACTTCGTATTCATACTTCACACTGCTGTACACATCATACAGTCAAGATTAAGCTTATCGTAGAAGTTTAGTTCGTAAATGTCACCAGTAGTTGTATATTTCAATATTTATACTAAACATAGATCTCAATAACGTAGAATACCTATTTAGTTGTCATTTTAATCGAGAAATTGATTACATTAATTTAATAAAAATATTTAGTCATGGAAAAATGTACGTTATTATATATTAGGGAAAAAATCATGCTACAAAATACAAAAAAATAATTTAAGTAAGATTTAACAAACATGTAACTCACACCATTCCACGTTTAACTAAAGGTTAAAAGAAGTGCTGAAGACAAGTGATAAAAAAAAGAAAAATGTAACAATAATCGCTGCCACAATATGGCTGTTACTTAGCTTAATTTAACTTAAATTACCCGCTGAACAAAATGTCCAGAGCCATTTTCTTAAATAATTGCTTAGATAGACAAAATTTATCTAGTTTTGTAAAATGTGTGTTGTAAGAATTAACAAGGCGACGAAGAGGTCCACGTTCCCCAGCGTTAGTCCTGCATATGTCTGTATGGACCAGAGGCCCTAGTATGAGTTTCTGACCTAACAAACAAATTGTTTAACAAGGTACCCAGAAGTGTTATTCGAAGGGGGGTGCGCGTGCCTCAACTGAGGCCCTAGTATGAGTTTCTTTTAACTATCTCAACTTTACGCGTCGACCGCGGTAGGCGCTCCGATTGGCCTCAGTTGAGGCACGCGCACCCCCCTTCGAATAACACTTCTGGGTACCTTGTTAAACAATTTGTTTGTTAGGTCAATACAGTCAAATTTGTTATTGCAAATGCCGTGCAGTGTCATAACATCAAGTGCAAAATAATTTCCTGAAAATGCAAATTAAATTAAGTAGTTACAGATGTGTGTCATTTCTAAATTAAGTTAAATACCTACCTACTCTTGTGTTACCTAAATAATGATAAAGCCTAACTTTTGTCATACATTTCAATTCCATTTGTACGCCAAGGTGTCGCCGTAGCTGTACGCAGCCAGTTTTTATGAAGTGTATAAAAAATACATTTTAATAAAAGATCAGTAGGTACGCTCTGAAGACAGTATGGTTCAAGAGCACGAATAATATTTTCATTTTAAAGATCATAAATTATGGACAGCTTCGTTTCACTGTAATGAGAATCCATAAAGTGCCTCCAGAAATTACAAGAACTATAATAAACCTTATTCTTATCCAACGTTTTTATGAAGTTTTTAAGCCCTGTGTGCCTGTGTGTGTGAATATAATATTTGAAGTAACGTACAGAATACCAAATAAAATATGTATCTTAAAGTCGTACCTACCTTAATTTACAAAAGATAATGGTGTAACGACTGAAACAAACTGCCGCCCTAAAAACTGTAACATAGATAGATTTTCAGGTGGAAGCGGGGTTCCATGGCCAGCAAATGTTATTTCATAAGGTCCTGCAGTTCTTCAAGTACACCTACAAAATCATATTATAAAATAATCATAATATAGAACTGCAACCTTAAGTCATCAACTATACGAACATGATACGGACATATTGTTAAATTGTAATTGTAACGATAAGGCATATCAATGTCATCCCTAATCACAGTACGTACCTATTAAATGAGCATCGAAAATTAGTGAGCTGGAATAGCTGGTGGCGAGGATGCGGGGAGACGCGGCGCGGCAATCACTCGCCGCTAATGTCCCGGCCTCCAAAGTTAACGTCCAGCTATAAATCAGCGCGTCCTTGCCCATTGCGATCCACCCCATACGACAGAATAATTTCCTACTCTCGCAAAATAAATACGAACGCACTAACGACACAAAATCGTGTCCCAAAATTCCCATCCAAAGATAAATGTGTTATCACGCTGACGAATTGCGAATTTAATTAAATTTTATAACATAAATCTTGTGCGAACATTAAAAAGTAATTCCAATAACACGGTAACGTGCCGACTAGTGTGGCAATAGCCGACGTTAAATAACAAATAAATCTGAAAAATGTTAATTTCATATATTTTGTTGAGTAAGTATGAATTTAAATACCTCATCCTTAACAATACTTTATTAGTTAATTTTGTTAACGTTTATGTTTATAATTTTTGCTAATGTAGTAGAACTGAACATTTTAGTTTTTTTTTTCGACTGAATGCATAGTTACTGCTATTTTTTTCGACATAATGCATAGTTTTTTTTTCGACAGAATGCATAGTAAATATTATAATTTCATTTACTCTTGCATAAAAACCCAGCAGCACGTTAAATTTAATAAAAAAATTCCACGTATTTCGTTTTTATGCTCTTCTAGCTAATTAAATTACTCTTGTATAGGATTTTTTTTTCTGATTTTATTTAAATACGGACAAAAGATGGCACCGGTGACTGAAAAGTTGTGAGAAAATCGGTTGTCATGGTATGGGCATGTGATGCGGAGGAATGTGGAAAATGTCGTGAGGAAAGTTTTGAGTATGAATGTCGATGGGTACAAGAGCAGGGGAAGACCAAAGAAACGATGGATGGACTGTTAAAGATGAAAGAAAGGGAGTGACTACCGAGATGACGACTAATAGAGAAGTATGGAGAAAGGGACATGTTGCGCTAACCCCAAATAAATGGGCAGGAGAATGATGACAGACAAAAGATCGCAAAGAAGCCATACCTACTAATTGACGGAATGATAATCAGATAGAACAAGAAGTACTCGTAATTGCATACCTACATAACAAGAGCGAAGAAATAACTCTCTGCTTATTTTCAGTGTTGTTGATAATCTCTACATTAGGAAAAAAATGTTTACACATAGTATGTTCTAATATTTTCGACGAAGTTTGTGGAATAGCGGAGTTAAAAAACCGAACTCAAATTAAGTTGATATATCAAAATTATTGTTATATGAAGAAAGCGGAGTGTGAAGAGGAATCATTTGTAGGTTCGTTAAATATATTAACAATTCGTATTTTATAGGATAAACGAGTTAGTATTCAATTGGATTCGGAGACAGAAACGACTTGTTGGTAGATTTTATGTCGAGATTTCCATATTCCTAAATTGGAATCGATATAAGGGGAGTTAGAGCGACGTGTTTTATGAGTATTTCTTGTATTAGCTTGATTATAACTTTTATATGCTTACCTGCATATATTGAATGACAAGTTTTATGATATTCTCAAAATCATAAAAATAGTCGTGAAATTGTGAAAAATTTGTATTTTGTGGTGAGTACGAAAACACGTCTTCCGATTTAGATTAACATCGATCGGAGCTCTGAGGTGACTGATCGGTATATGCGAATGTTATGCGCTGAATCATGGGCTCAAATATAATATCACAAAGAGCGAGCTAATGGTTTTCAAAGCAGGCAACCTGACATATTCGTGTATTCCTCATGTCGCACTGTGCGGAGAATCCCTGCGAAGAGTGGACAAGTTTAAGTATCTGGGCCACTGGGTCATAAAAGACCTAAAAGATAACTATGACATTGAAAGGGAACGTAGGTCGCTGGCTGTCCGTTGTAACATGCTTTCAAGCAGGTTTGCACGTTGTACGAAGGCAGTTAAAGTAACGCTTTTTAAAGCTTACTGTCAATCCTTCTACACGTGCAGCCTGTGGGTCAATTTCACTCAGCGGGCAAACAGCAAATTCAAATTATTTTATTTCACATAAACCTACATGGGCAAGTGCCCAGGAAACGACCAATTGGAACCTAGTTTCATAAGTATGAAGCTAGGTTCCAATTGGTCGTTTCCTATGGAGAATAGCCGGCAAGAAACTCCACGGTTAGTCTTTTAAAAATAATTGGCTTTTACAATGTTTTAAAATAACAGTGTTATTAGGTATGGGAAGACAGTGTAGGTCTTTCAACAAGTACCAGGTACTTAACAGAATAATGATGGTCAACAAATCTACAGTCCACTAAGCCACAGCGTTCTCACATTCACAAAATAGAAAAAAATCTATATAAAGATAAATACATTATTAAAAATAAAACGTATTTTAAACGAACTGACGTGATTGCTGCTATTACAGCTGAAATAAATCTGAATAATTATCATGTCAGCGACCTACGCCTTCAGTGAGAGTACTGCTGCGGCTGCCGTGGCGTTGTAGTGCGTCAAGGATGCTTACGGATAAAAACATTGATGGTTATGCCGCCATTATTCACGTGTTCGCAGCAACAACAGTATTCTCAGTGTGTTCGCAGATCGGTGGGATTCCCCAATGTTGCGGAGGTGGATGCAGCTCCACGCTGAATTTGAATTTTATGTTAATCCGTGTCTGTACCTACTAACACTAGATGTAAAGTAAAATTGTTACCAACCCTATGGACTTTGTCCGAAATTTTATTTTATTCTATTCGATTGTACACACGTTGTGTAAATATAATAAATATTGACAATTATATTGTAGAAATTAATCAAGTAGAAAATGAGTTTTGCTACTTGACGCAAAGGAGGATCATGCCCGATGGATACCAAGATGACGGTCGTCGTGTGAATGACTTCAGCATAGTGGGGGCTCACCAGGCCTGCAACCACACCTGCCCCACTTTCTGCACCGACACCTACGAGCCTGCGTGTGCCCAGATTTGGATGAACACGAATACCTACACCGTCAGACCTATGATAAATCATTGTCATATTGACTTGTTCTCCTGTGCTACCGGCCTTAGTAAGTATTTCCTACAGGTTATATCAAATGATGTTGTGATTGGCATCTTTTTCAGTGTATTACCGCATTTTCAATTTATTTTTGTTACAGAAGTGACCGTACAGGCTCTTGGTACTTGTTTCAAAAACCCTATGAACTTGCTGTTCATGCAGAATATGGCAGCCATGAAATCCCTCAGATTATTAGATTTAGGTCCTAGCAAAGTGAACAGACGTAGAAGAAATGTAGCTCTACGTGATGAGGGCAGCGAGATCTCTTTAAAAAATCACTTGAAAGAAGTCATAAGACGAATTTTCGAAAAATATCGTAACATATCGTATACATCAGAACCGGAGATTTTAGGGTCTTCTAATTCATTTTCTAACTAATATTGTAGACGTACTATGAGTTTTTGATGTATACGTTTGAAAATTATTTTACTGTCTGACTTTCTAATGTTTTTTGCCTACTCTATGAAGCCGTGACTACAGCATAAGTTCAAAATCAACGCGATCCTACAGTATTCTGTACATTACAAAAAACCCTAATTTTCTTCATTCATTAAAATGACGTCAATAAATCATTATCATTTTTGAAGAACATAATATCAAATATTAGTACCTAACTTACTCGACCATACACTTACAAGGCATGCTGCTCAATCGCAGAAGGTAGGTATATACCTAAGTTTTATACGTGTAAACCGCAGCGATAGTTTCTGCATTGATATTCGCAATGACCGGGCGTTAAATCGTGGAGCGAGGCTTAAATCCTCGGTCTCGTGATTAATGCTCCCGTCCGCTCCGATTTACAGCCCGCGGTTTTCAGGGCCAAATTAGCCAACGGGCTCATAAATCCTCGAAAGGTACTCGTGATGTTTGCCTAGTTGCCCATTACGCGTTTTGCCGCAATAGTGCAATGTGCGCTATAGAAATAAAGGCCTTTATTTGAACTGTCGCACTATATGGTTGAGAGAATTTAACTTTACTTCTTGACGTACTCGTAAATAGTGAAATGAACACAAAAGGAAATTATGTTGTACTTTTGCAAATTTGACAATATGGATAAAGGCTATTTGTTATGTGTTAAGACTAAACAGTTTAATACAAAATACTTGCCTGTAACAAATATAATGATCATTTTATTATACGAGCGGTCTTAGGATACTGCCGATCTATTCTGTAAAAAGCTCACGGTGAAAACTTGGGTGAAGTGAGCGTGAAGTGAGCTGTCATTCCACCTGCTGGACTAGGGACTGACAGCTCACTTCGAGCTCACTTCACCTAAGTTTTCACGGTGAGATGGTTACAGAATAGCACTACTGCTCTCGTAAATTTAAAAGGCCAATTCCGAGTTTTAATTAAATTTTTGTACTAGAATACCATTAAAATAATGAACAGCTACTGCACCCCGGCAGCTTCGGTAAAGAAAAGATTAAAATGTTGGATGTTTAACATTATCAGGCGAAAGCAAACCTTGCGAACTTTCCGCTTTTATTTTATGTTTATCTTTGAAAAGTTCTACGCGTGTTATTATTTATTTTTGTTTTAAGAATTGTAGATATACGCCAACGAGCATTATAACCATAAGTAGATAATAAGAAGACTTTATTGTAGGTGTCTCAATTCACTGTTGCTCAGCCAATAAGATAGTTATTGCTGATTGCTATATATCTGCTCTACAATACTACTAAGAACTTTTAACCCTCAATAGATGTAACTGCTTCCAAACGGGTGGAGACCTGGTGTCCTGAAATACAGGCCTCAAGCCTAGCTTAGTCACCAGTCTCCGGTATAAATAAATTCTTTTATGTATTGTCCTATGATCATTTGTAAATGTACTGTTATATTGTGGTGAGAAATAAATCTTATCTTATATCTGTTTAGTATTTGTTGGTTCGGAGCGAAGTCTTGCAAGAAAATTTTATTTAAACATGCCTCGTTATCGCTATTGGATTTTCAATGTCTCCTCGGTAACACTCCACACTGTCTAGTTCGGCAAAAAAAGCAAGCATTCGGCAATACCTTCAAAAATTCTAATTGTGCTACTTGGTATTCAAGGATCACTTTAATGGAAATGTTTTGGACACCTTTTTACGAATTCTTCGTAAAATTCATTCGAATACCAAACCCTTTATACCTTTAAAAGTGGAAAAGGCACGGTTGCAGAATCGTGAAAATATTTAGGAAAATTTATATAATAATAAGGTGTAAAGATATTCCTACTGTGAACCTTACGTAAACTTAAAGTAATTCAATACCTGTTAATGTATTATTAATTATGTTGGTTTTCAATGTGAACACGCGGTTGCTGTACTACTGCAGAATTTGGAAGAAAGTTTGGCTAAACATGCGGGTGAATCGTTCGAAACAGCCCGCATTAAACAGGTAGAAATGTAAAAGGCGAAACTTTTGTACAACTATCTGTAAAGCGATCTAACGCACCCCTGGAACTATGTTCCCCAGTTGTTTATCTGAAGAATCACTGGCATGCGTGACATTAGCCTGTCACTCACTCCGCGAACGTTCTCGCTAAACTACGTAAAACAAATGGTGTTTTGGAAGGGCTGATCTTACCAAAGTCAAATATCTCTTATGTGTGGAATAAAATATAGTAGAAGTGAAGATGACAAAACTTTCAAAAATTCAAAATTGAGACTTATCAATATCGCAAATTCTATTCATCTTTCAGAACGTTTTCAATTTTTGTTTAATAATATCGATTTGTTTCAACGTACTTTTGTGGAATCTAAATCGGTAAGGTCTCCGATACGGCGATCCAAATAATGATTTAAATTTTAGACAATTTGAAGCCCAAATATTGGCTTAAATACATTTTGGGATTGACCTTTAAGTCAGTAGTTAGCCTAGTTGAATCTAGTTAAACCTGTGATAAAAGGGTAATATCTAGGACAAAGAGACGCCCATTTCCACACACATCAAAAGTGTCTAGGGACCAAGAACGTTTAAGAGTATCGCTGCAATTGAGGATTATTATTTTAACTTTTTTGGATCGTTATTGATTGTTTTTAGTGAATTTCACCATTTGAATAAAAAAAATCTTTAAATTGTGATTAAAAATAGAAAATCAACCGTCAATCAGGATTCCTATAAAAGTGTGTAATAGCGTTTTTACAAAACCATTACAATTTCTGCATAGAACGACGACTTAAATTGACAAGAGAAAAGATCATGAGAGCCGTCGGAATGTTGCAAGCTGGTTCCAGGCAACGTACTGTGGCTGTCGCTCTTGGCACTACACAGAACGTCATAAACCGCCTCTGGACACGCTATCGTATTACGGGCAGCGTGGCCGAGCGACATGGAGGACGGTCTTGCATCACCACTCGCAGACAGGCCGGTACATCCAAAATACTGCTCGACGGAATCGTACCATGACCGCCATAATGTTCGGGTAAGAGGCTCCACAGCTCTTCAGGCTTGCTGATAAGCGAACAAACCATCCGAAATCATTTACGTGAAGTGGGTCTGCATTCGCAAAGGCCACTGAGAGTTCCACCTATAGCACCCCGCAATCGTAGGGCCTGTTTACAATAGGCTCACGAACACAGAAATTGGGAGGATGAAGACTGGCGTTGTGTTTGCTTTTGCGATGAATCTCGTTTCGGTATACGGCCGGATACAAGACGTACTCGAGTTTGGAGGACCTCTGGACGTCAAGAACGTTTGAAATGTCAAGAAGTTCATTCATATGGAAGGGGAACAATAATGGTTTGGGCCGGTATTTGGATCGGTGGAAGAACCGATCTTATTTGTATCAGGGGCAAGCTCAATGCAAGGATTGTTTAGACGTGATCATCACTTTGCGAAGCCAGTTGGGTGATTCGTTTCGACTAATGCACGACAATGCACGTCCACACACGACTAGAGTCGTCACACGCTCTCTTCCCGATGCTCGCATCAACGTTCTGCCGTAGCCTGCTCAATTGCCAGACCTCAACCCAATTGAGCACGCATGGGATATGGCTCCAAAGAAGAGTTCTGCCGAGTATGGATTCCGTGGATACCCCAATACAACTTTGACTTGTTAAAAAGAACGTGGGTGGCCATTCCTCAAAGTGATTTTGATGATGATTTTAAGCATGCCAAATCGCTGTGTGATTCGTGTCAATGTTGGAAACACAGATTATTATTTTTTTATCTTTACAATGAAAAATTTAAAAAATCTCATTTTTGCCTTTTTGCCGTTTAAATGACGACATTAACTTAGGTTAATTTCCCACCATTTGCAAAAATTTCATTTATTTTTTATTCTTACAAAATATAGAGATAAGTTGTTAACTTAAACATAGGAATTAAAGTAAGAAGCCAGTGTGGAAGACTAGATTTAGTAAATATTAATTGGATTTTTTTTTATAGTTAAAAATGACTCGATCAAAGTGTCTACTATCCTTAGACACTTTGATCGAGTTTATTTATTTTTAGAGGTTAACTTAATTTAATGACAGATGAACATTATTATCTTTTAATCTGCCTGATCAGTGGCTTTTATGGAGTGTCGTAGTGAGTAGATAAGAAGTTCAAGCCGAAAGACTTCTTATGTCTAGTTTATAGGTATTCAGAACTACTAGATTAGAATTACAATATAGGCTTAAAACATTACTCCATAAAAAAAAAATACATTTGATAGTGAATAATCTGATACTCAATTCTTTATTGCATTCCATATGTACCTATTACATAGATGGTATAAAAAAGTAAGATATCAATATGGACCTCTTTCTCTGTTCCTCTGTGCCTGTCGGGCACAGCAAAATTAAGAGAGAGGAAGAGGGCTAAGTCACAATTCAAGCGATTAATATTATTATAAATTAAGTATTAGATGTGTTTAATTTGGTGTATAATTATTTATATATACATAATTATACACTATTATTATTATATATTATTAGGTTTGTGTATATAGGTGTAATTTTGAAATTATGTATTGCATATGAATAATGTAGGTAATTATTATGAAATTCTTAAAAGTATCCATATTTGTATTTGATTTTCTATATTTATATATATTTCATAATGTTTGGTGTATAAGAGAGAGATTAGTTTTATTTTGCAATCGATTTGTCTTCTGAAAAATCCTTTACTGAGTAGTATGACTTGGATTCCAGAAATTGTTTCAATTTATGAATAAATGTATTTGTTTTACTTACTTCTCTAATATCATTTGGCAATTTACTATACAATTTTATGGACATACCTAGAGGGCTGGTTGAGTGCATTTTGAGTCGGGATTGAGGTATGTTTATTTTGTTTTTGTTGTGTCGAAAGGTGTATTTAGTTTGTGTTTCTACGCAAGTGGTGTAAAAATCTGAGTGTTTTCTGACAAATTTACATAATTCTAAGATATATAGACAGGGAAGTGTGAGTATTTGTTTTGGGAAGTGTGGTTTGCAGCTATCTGTTTGTTCTATGTTGGTTATTATTCGAATTAACTTCTTATGCAAAATAAATATGGTTTGTGAATCTGTACTGTTACCCCACAGCATGACCCCATAGCTGAGCCATGCCTGGGCATATGCATATGTTGATAATTTTGCTCTTATTTTCTATATATGGGATTTCTAATTTATGTGGGTATCTATAGACAAACCGAAGAGAGTAAATTCATTTACTTGTTCCAGTTTTGCTTTATTAAAAATTAAATTTTAATGGGGATTTTTGATAGGGATGAAAAGGAATTAATTTTGTTTTGGTGACGTTAATTTCTAGATTATGGTTATCCATCCAGGTTACAGCTGTAGAAAGAAGAGTTTAATTAGGCGCTTATATTGTCATCGTTCTGGCATGAGGTGAGCAGAGAGATATCGTCCGCAAATTGAACACATGGTCCGTTTATAATTTTAGGAAGGTCATTTATGTAGATAAGAAACAATAGGCAGCCTATTACACTTCCTTGGGGAATTGACGCGTTAACTGCTTTACTGTCGGATCTCATTTCAATTATTTCATTTATGTTGTTATCAAAATATTCAATTTCTACTATTGTACCCTATCCTTTACGTATGATGCAAACCATTCATGAGCTTTTTCTCGTATTGCTATCCCATGTAATTTGTCCCATAGTATTTTAAATTGCACCTTATCATATGCTTTGGTCATATCGAGCAGCATACCAATGGCGTAGTTTTTATTATTAATAATAGTTAGAGCCCCTTGAACGTATTACTAGACTGCTAACGTTGTAGACATGTTTTTACGGAAACCGTTCTGGCAGTCGTCAAGTATTTTATATTTTTCACAAAAAGAGTATACGCGGTCACATATAGCCTTCTCAAAGATTTTAGACGCAGTTGGTAACAGCGCGATAAGGCGATCGTTATTAGGGTCGGTTTTAGAATTTTTCTTATGTATGAGTTTTATCAGAGCGTTTTTAACTTGATTTGGAAAGGTTTCCCTCTTCAAACGATTGGTTAATTAATTTTGTAAAATGGTAGGGTTAGTTCGTCTACATATTGCTTAAGTAGAAATGGGGGAAGTTCGTCTACTCCACAGCTCTTTTAATTTTTTTTTTTTAATTTTTTTTTCATAGGTATCGTCAGGGCTGAGAAATCTGCCACTGATTTTGGCATTTTAGAGGCATGAAGAACAGGGTCTTCACTCATCCTCTATAGATTGATGTCGGGTAGTTTTATATATGTCGTTCGCGCGGTAAAATCTAATTGCGCGATGCAGGATTTGTGTGACGTCAGGTCTTTGATGCGTAGTTGCCAAGTGGCGATGTAGATGCCGCCACAGTATATAAGTCAACATATCCAATAGTCAGCTTCATGTTCATCTGATGGCTATCATCAATGTAAAAGGAAAATTGAAAAGAAAATGATTTTGCCAAACTGTGCTGAATCAGCCAGAAAAACGAGTTCGACCGAAAACTATATTGTGTCCTAAATTCCGGATCCCCGATAAAACTGCTCACATTTTCCACATATTTATTACCGCGAACATCCAGTGGGCTCTAGATTTCTTCTTTATATTGTTTTAATGTGTTACTGTGTTAGATAGGACAATAATACGTTGCAGCAAAAAAATAAGAAAGATAGTATAGGTATTTAGGAACAGACAAGTAATTATTACAGAGCAAACAAGTCTGAAGTACCCTATTTCCAAGATAAACCAACACGTTATCAAACATCTTCGTGCATTATCCCCTTTCCCACTTCAATTGTTCTTACTAATCGGTTAATCAACTGGAATAGCTCTCGTTACCTCGAATTCTTAGAAAAGAGATTGTGGTAGTAACAAACTAACAAGGTGGATTTGTGCCGTCGATTTGTAAGAAAAAGTTAGATCTATCCAAGAATATTCGGTGAAAAACGTGTGGGCAGAATCTGGAACATAATTTTCCAGAACAATACAATCTCTGAATGTGGAAGTTTTGCACATAATACAATTTAGTGGTGGGAGGGAACAATAATTCTTGGCCCTACTGTAACTTGGGCACCTAAGCTGCGTTCACCTTTTTGGATGGAAGACAGCGACTCGGTTCTTTTCACAATATGGGTCAATTTCAATATATCGTGATTATTCCTCATTTCGGTGTTTTTTTTATTTCAAGGTGTTATTATTTGTTTTTAACTTTAAATTGTCCTACAGTCTATTTTAATGAATGTTTGTTAGATGAGATCAAAATATCGTAAGAAATATACGAGATATTTAAGATTAATTGGCACTGAAATGATGAAGCGATCCACCGAAATTATATATATGTTAACACCGAAATTAAATTTAGGTTACTGAATAAATATGTAAACATAAAACAATGAGAAACAGCTTCGTGACACAATGCCACAACTTCACAAGGCACAAGGTTCTTTTTGAATGACTCTTACGCATAAAAGCACTTTCGCAAAATGACCTTTTCGCAAAACTTCTTATTTTATAAGAGTAAAATGGCGGATTAGTAGACAGTCGATCCCATTCACTAATAGTCACACTTTCGAATACGACGATACTAATAAGACTCAAGCATGCATCTCACCTGATATTAAGTGGCAAATGCATCCTAAATTTGCGAAAGAGGGATCTCTGTCTGCTAATCATCATTATCATCATCATCTGGCCTGCAATACTTCAACTGCTGTACATAGACACCCCCCATTAGGTCGTCTGTCCACCTTGTGTGTTGTAGTCCTACGTTGCGCTTGCCGGTACGTGGCCTTATGGGCCATCAGTTCTACGCGCTATGTGCCCTGCCCACTGCCACTTCAACTTGCTTACGTTAGGTTATGTCGGCAACTTTCGTTCGGCTGCGTATCTCCTCGTTTCTGAGATGATCTTCCAGAGAAATCAGCATAGCCCTTTTGAAAGAGTATGGTATCGACTATAGTCGATGAATAACAGATTTTACGATGACACCATAATAAATATAACTTAGATTTATGAGTTTTTTTTTTATTGGTTCCGAAATTACAAACCCATCGACTAAAATGAGCGTAATAACCTCCGACGTTACATTTAGGATACCGAAATGGAATTTGTTGTATTTTCGGTGAATTTTCTCATATCAGTGGCGTTGTCAGGCCACCGAATCCACCGTTATGAGAACACCGAAAGGAGAAAAAAGACAAAAAAATAAAACTACATAATAATGAAAATATACATAATGAACATAATATACATAATGAACACTACTCAAGTAAATATACATATAAGCACATAAGGAACATGTACGACACACACAATTTACAGTAATAAACACTCGGTAAACAAGTTAAGAGCGCCACCGAAACGATATATTTTCGTCCTCATTCTCTCTATTAAAGAAAATGTAAAACTAAATAACAAATAGTTTTTCTTGTACGAGGCCTATTACCATCAGAATCGTATTGGGGACAACCACCGCGATGACAAATTTTGTGGTTTAACATTTTTTTAATATCCTAACTAATATTATAAATGCGAAAGTAAGTTTGTTTGTTTGTTTAATACGCTTTCATGCTAAAACGGCTCAACGGATTTGGATGAAATTCGGCACACGGGTAGACCATGACCTGGAATAGGAAATAAAATACTTTTTATCCTGATATTCCCACGGGGTCGAGGGTGAAACCGCGGGTGCTGCTAGTAATTAAATCAAATCCAAACTAAAATATACATTTGTCAAAAAAAAAATTAAAAAAAAGCGACTGTATTTTATGTCTTCCTTTTTTTAAAATTTTCATCCACGCCACGAAAATTTTCTGTTTGGGAAATTCGCCCATATGGGTTCTAAAATATAGGGTTTTGACTTATGATAAATGTTCAAAAAGCCCAAGCACCTATTTTTGTTCAAAAATATAACAATTGGTTCCTACTGAAATAACGATAACATTAACATTAGGTTTTTTTATTGTATCAGCGGGTTTTAAGGTAGGTAACTAGTAAGGAGACATTTTTGAAGCAGGAAAATGTAGGTATAGTAGTTAATGTAGGTTATAAACGCATTACGATAAAGGTGGTTTGATGCAGTGCGTTGCCAGCTTGGCACAATCCCCTAGGGCGAATAAGCACGGTTACAATTCTACATTAGGGATCATTAATTCATTAGTGTAACATTATGGTATGTTTATGACATCATGTAGGCTATTAGGTATATCTTGTTGTTACCCATGCCAGACATATCTATATGGAATTCGTTTGTGGATAACCATAGGTTCTGACAAACGACCAAGATAATTATGATGTAACTTGCATTGAGATTTAAGGTTACCTACCAATATTTATGTATTATAAAAACCGGCTCAGTGCGAGTCGGACTCGCACACTAAGGGTTCCGTACCATATTAATATCTAGTAAAAGACGCCGAAAAAAACACGAGTTTAGGGTCCCGTACGTAAAAGCAAAAAACGGAACTCTTATAGGATTACTTCGTTGGCCGTCCGTTTGTCAGTCTATCACGACCCATTTTCTCAGAAACGCGTGGAGGTATCAAGTTGAAATTAATATCAAATACGAAGGTCTATGATCCCTTGCGGGAAAGTCCGAAAGGGATACCGTGGCCCCTGGCAACGTAAAGGCAACGGAAGGAACACGGGTGGGTTTTAGTCAGTAAGAGTCTGACACGCCCTCCCGCTCCACCCAGAGCGGGAGAAGTTATTTGATAATTTCCCACACAAAAAAAAAAAAAAAAAAGGTCTATGATCCCTTGGAGCTCTAAAAAATCAAGCTTCTAAGTCAACGCAAGAAAAAAATATGGCCATTTAAGCGACATATTATTTTGATACTCGCAAATAAATCAAAACCTACAGGGTACCTACTTCCCGTTGACCTAGAATCATAAAATTTGGCAGGAAGCGAAGTCTAACAGCACATGTAAAGGAAAAAGTTCAAAAATATTTAATTTGTAGTTCTAACACAGAAACAATTTTTTTCTTGCTATTACCAACTTAAATTTAGCTAGTTGGAGAATTGACCGTGACGTATATCGATGCATGGGAGAACATGTTTTTCAACTACAATGCTAAGTTTGATTTTGGGATAAATCCATCCCAACTACGGAATCCTTTATTGTGCGTGGCCCCACACGCACTTGGTCGGAAGTTTTTGTATGGGGACTGCCTTTAATTATACACTTTATTTAGCGGCAATAGAAATACACAATGTGTGAACATTTCAACTGTCTACAACCTATCTATAACGGTTCATGAAGTACAGTCCGCTGACAGAGAGACGGACAGCGTAGGCTTAGTAATAGGGTTCCGTTTGGCACTCTTCGGGTACGGAACCCTAAAAATGATATTACTTAAATTGTAGGTTGTCGTATTCACGACCTCAGTGAATACGAATACATACAGTTGAATGAGGAAATGGAAAATATATTCCATACATTTTTATTTATCAAAAGGAAGCCTTACAACTCTCGGCAGTACCATCGTCGTTATCAAGTTTTTTTACGCAAATATGAACATTTGGAGGCAATTTGATACGTACGTAATAATGTAACTTTATTTGTTATGACGTGTATAAGTAACATTCCGTTCCCTCTTTTCCTGTGACAGAAATTTAATTTGGTAGGAGACACCTGGTTGATATCACGGCGCGCACACATCCGTTATATTAATCAAAGTCGCTTTGAAATATCTCTAAGTTTTCCCTTCCAGTATAAAAAATACAGTTGAAAATTTCACCGAGTGGTTTTGGAAAGATACCGTAATTTGTTCATAGAGCACTAATATTGTCGTGAAGGAAAGTATCGAGATGAAGTCAATATAATCATCGTAAAAAGCCGATGTGTGTCGTATAAAGCGGTAGGTAGCGCAAGCTGTCATGTTGAGCATGAATCATAGGTGTGACGTGAAACATGGAGTGTCAAGCTTTCATATCAATGATTGATACTCGATAAGTCGATGTTGCTTCACGGTACAACATGAAGAAACGGATTTGGTAAAACAGACTTAAATATATTAGTATAGTTGTACAATGCAAAACTATTTTTACAGAAATCAAGACATAGGTACAAAAATGGTCAGAGTAATGCCGTCGTCGCATGCCATTATAATTTTGTAGGTGTACAGACATGCAACCACGGCATTACTCTGACCATTTTTGTACCTATGTCTTGATTTCTGTCTGAAATATTTTCTTGTTTCATACTTTATAGAGCGTGATTTTTTAGTAGTTGGGTTTTAGTTTTTAATAATTTAGTTCATAATTGAAAAACTTAATTCTTCCTTAGCAGTCGGGTAAAAACGAGGTGCTCAATAGAGTTTAATTTAAATTGTTTGTGAAAACAAAATGGCTAACGCCTAATGCCGTTATAGCTGACTACGAATTTCATTACTGTAAGAAGAATAAACTAACTTTAGTAAGTTAGTTTATTCTTCTTACTTCTTACTAATAGTTGTAACTTCTTGCTGGAAGCGAGAAACAAAGAACTTGTCGAAGCGGCGGTGCTTGGGAGAAGCCTATGCCCAGCAGTGGTCGTAGTTTGGCTGAAATGACGATGATGATAAAAATCATGATGATGATGATGATGTTAAAAAGTAATAAATTCGACAATGTTAATTAAATATATTATATTTGTACGCCTCTCGGCAAAACATAGAGGATTTACCAATCTGTAACATCTCGCACACTGTTGTAATTTGACCTGTGTTTACAAATAAAGCATTCTGATTCTGATTCTGATATCCTATCAAAACAGATTTAGTAAGAAAACTAAGTGCCTGGTATTTGAAAAACTACCTTTTGGAACATTGAATTTGATGTGTAACTTAGGTACAATAAGCCTGCAAATTGCGCCCATAGTTCAGTTTTAGTTTCAAAGGATAGTCGGCTGTAGTAATATACATAGTTGAGTGGCCACCTGGCGGCCATGCCATGCCGGACTTGCAATATTGTTAATATTCCTCGCTAATATTGTTACAGTTTGCAGGCAGGCAGTACGCCGCGGAATGACCTCCTCAGTCCGTGGGTTTGTTACTAACTAAACATGGCTGTCTGGAGACTGTACATAAACATATAGCGCTCCACAATGAAAAACTAACATCTAAATTGTTCTTGTAAGTTTTTATTGCATGTCTGTTGCCTTTTTATGTAAGTTATTCATAGTTTGCCATACAAAAACATTCAAAACAGCTTGTAGAAAAAAAAGTACAATCTAGAGTGGTCTGCTTGGGTATCAGAAACATAATATTTTATATGGTTTGACGCATTTCAAAACGAGCCCGTATTTTACCCCCTTTAACTTCTCACAAATTTTCAATTACGAGAGTTTTCAGTTAATACTGAGCTAGTATAATATATATATATACTTTTGCTAACGCTAATAGTGTTAGCAAAAGTCGAGACAAAATCGCTCTAATGCCTATTCATCAGGATTAACGTAGTGCGCTAAAAGCATAACATTAACACCGGCAAAGTTAAACATACTTCAGCCAGTTGCTACGGAACCACTTCTTACCGACGAGGCACTTAGCACTAGCACTTTTGATCGGGGTTTTTTCAAAAATTTCACGTCGATTAATGTTAGTTGATGTTCTAGTTCGTGCCATGTTTTAATTATCTACACCGAAGGATCCCGGGAAGTTCTGCAACATTGCTCGTAATATAAATTTACATTTTAACGGGCAGTTACTGTGCAGTCGGGCGGAGCGGCCGCTTGAGATATAACCTTATAGTGCCCGACATGCATTTAAACTGCCTTATGAACACTTTTAAATTATTATCATACCCACATATTGAATACGTGATCATTTTTAGTTTCCGTGCAGGTAACTTCTATTCGGAGAACAATTTACTGTAGTACTTCACGATTAAGTGTAGGATATCTCGCCTTCAAAGAGAAAGTTTCGCTTCCGGGCTCGAAGGTAACTACTCCAATTTAAATTGCATCTCTTTGATATAAGTAAAACAACTTTATGTAACTCAATTTGAGATAGTGTCGAATTTCCAGAACTAATTTCAGTAGATATAGCTCTACAGAAAACTTTTGTGCTTCGGGGCATTTAACAGCTTCAATGCAGAAATGAAGCTACGGCGACACCAGTATCTGTATACTTCTGTTTTATACTTTCTATACACCTCTTTTTTTGGTGTCAACTTCAGCGTCTTAAAAAATCGCCGAGGGGAAATAGTCGGAAACACTTTAAAACTTTTTTAATCTGTGACGAAACTTCGTTCGCGTTGTCAGTGAACAGAGAGGCTTCAGATTTTTCTGAATTGCTTTTAGGAAGTTCAATTTTTAACTTTCCGAATTGAAAAGGAAGTTTTGTAGTTGGAGAACGGGTCATCTCGTTATCTGCTTTAAGTATCTCAGTGCAACTTCACCCAGAAAGTGAGGTACAACTTTTGAGTTTGTTTAACCTTATCTAAATTATTCATAGGGATTTATTTACTTGTACTTCTACATTTAGCACTTATACTTTTTGAAATAAAGTAAGTTGGGTAGGTATGCCTTTTGTTAAAGGTTCATTAAAGTTAAGTAGAGCCGTGCAAAGTTATTTCGAGGGTCCGAAAGGGTTTTTATAAACTTTGCCCGAAGCTAATTTCTCAGTTGTCTAACTTGTCTTTCGATTACATACCTAGAAACTGCATTTATCTAGTGTTTGGGAAGGCAGTTAGCAATAGTTCTGACCCTGCTAGAAGGCTAATTAAAACGTCTCCTGGGTGAAGCGTGTCGCGGCTAGCCGCATGCTGTCACTGTGACTGCAGCTTCCGCTCCGATAATACTGGCCTCGGAAATTCACCAGCTCTCCAACAGGCACGTTACATTTTGTTAGGACTAGGCGGCTGTGGGACACAAGTTCATGTTGCTGGTGATAAGCGATTACAGTAAATTAAGCAGTCTTGACCAACTGAATGGTTCGCATAATTTTGTGTTTTTGAGACTTTTGTTATTTCTGATTGTTTATATATCTATCTTTTATTCTTAATTATTTAAAATATTTTGAGTTCCACTGCCATTGTCTCGCGTAAAGTGAATTATGAGCAGATATAAGTGATAGCAGTGATAGCCTAGTGGTGTGACCACCGGACTGCCAAGTCATAGGTCTCGAATTCGAACCTAAGGCACGCACATCTGACTTTTCGGATTTATGTGCGTATTGTATAATTATCACTATATAAACATCGTGAGGAAATCGGCATGCCTGAGAGAAATTTCTCAACGGCATGTGAAGACGAGTCAGAGGCCCATGGGCGGCTTTAAAACCTCTGACACCAGGTTGGTCACTAACCATACGAAAAGAAGAAGCAGATATTATGGGTAACAAACACGACATAATCGTATTTCCTCGAAAGCTGTTCAAATTAATCACACGTTACGCGAATACACGTTATTAGCTATTGAATGCGTGCTACGTAGCTTAAAAGTGAGTTAATGTTGTCATATATCTGTAGCGGTTTTACAGCGCACGCAATAAAACATGATGTTACGATATGTGCTCAAGGAATTATGAGACGAAATTAAATTCTTAATACCTGTCCTCGTAGTAATAATATCCTTAACTTGGTTACGATCGTCATATCATAGTACGTTTTTACATTACTGGTAAGCATTAATCACGAGGGCCGGGCGAGATCGACGGACGGTAAATAATTTACTGCTGATATCGAGCCTTCGCTCCATAAATCCTCGTCATGAAATAGCAACCGGATTGACAGTCACTCGATTATAATCAGCGGTGGCGCTCCTCATCTGATATTCTGTATTAATCACCGGCTAAGATCGTTGTGGGCGTGAGGCTGTCTGTTATAGATCAGGATTACTGCAAACTAACCAGGGATCGTTGGGCTTAATAGGAGCGCAACAAAGTCGCTCGTGAAGCATTTTGGTGTGTTCATAATGGCTTGCACAAAGGATCTGTAGTAACAGCAGGCTTAGCTCCACGTGTGCATGCTGTAGCTTGCGATAAACGTGGCTCTAGCGACTGTAAATAGGAGGCCTGCAGGGAACTCATGAATTTTGCGTGTCGTAATAATGCATCACATATAAGCGGAAATCGTAACGTATAACGCAGGTAATAACGCAGGTAACTTCAGGCTATATTTACTTACATGTTTTATTAATATACGTTTTCTTTCTTTTCACATCAAGAATTTGCCAGTAAAATTACATGACAATAATTTTATTATTTCGATTGGGTATTATAAGAAAAAAACCACTTGGTAACAAATCTCATTTATATGCACTGCTAAACCTTCGTTATTAATATAGCAACATAATATATTTCATACGTTACCGGAAAAAAGTGTAGATAATAGTACTATCGTCCGTCGAATCTAACAGGAAATTGTGCTATATATTTGAGCGGTACAGAATTACTTATATCGGGGGATCCAGAATTTTATACACGTAGAAAAATCATAAATAGGAGGACCCTTTCTGCCCTGAATCATTTATCGTCAGATACGATAACCGTGTATATGTATCAGTTTTATATTCTTGGAACAGATCAGTGATATTTCAGCTCTGTGAGATTACGTTTCACTTCGTTCCGTCATTGCACTTTATTAAGAGCTATCTCGGTTGCTATCTCAACGCTTATTTAGTTACGTAGAAATTATACAGCCACTTCACTCTGTTGATGAAATGCGACAAGATTGTTTTATGATGAGGTAAGAAGGGCATTATCTTTCCACAATGGCCGATGTGCAACCCTCTTCAATCTCCATTGATGTATTAGTATGTCAAAAGGTCCATAAAAATGGACGTCCATTAATGGATGGCATCATGAGGTAGAAGTACACTGATCATAATTATAGCACATTCTATATTTTTATTAACTTACTAGCTTTCGCCCACGGCTTCGTCCGCGTGGAGGTCGGAAATTATCCTACGGGAACTTACTACCGGGATAAATGTGTTAATCCAGATTATAAACTATCTGTGTTCTAAATTTAGTCCAAATCTGTTCAGCCGTTTTTGCGTGATTGAGTAACAAACATCCAAACATACAAACTTTCAAATTTATAATATTATATATAGTAGGAATAGTAGGATTAACGTGTTTCTATCGAAGCGATTTGTAACCGTGCTCTCCGCGGGTGCAAAGCGAAGTACCCGCGACTTCGCGACGTTGTCTCCGCGTTTTCATAATTGTATACTCGCTTGTCTCGCTCTCTCTAGTACACAACGTCACAAACGCTCTCCTAACGAAACCGTGGCGAACTCGCTGCGCACACGTGGCGTGCTCGATACGCACACGTGGCGTGCTCGTTGCGCACACGCAGTGAGCGCGTTAAACAATCGCATCGCTGGAAACACGCTCGCAAATCGCCAGTGTGATATGGTCCTAAAGCTTCTATCGCCATCCAACTATTAGTTAAATATAAATGAGTTAAATTGGAAGCACGTATGTATGTATGTATAGGGATTCCCTACCTTTGCTATATATAAGTTTCACTGTTATACCCACTTAGCAAAGAGCTTCAAGTCGAGTCCAACTTTAATGTTCTTCAATTCTTAGTTGAAGTTATAAGGAAAGTTAAACAGTTGACGCGTTCCAGGGTTTTCATTGCTTTTGGATACATAAACATTAAAGTTAAAGTCTGTGGCACTAGGTAATAATACTTAGTGCCACAGACATTACATACAGTAGCACTCTGTCACGTAATTTTAATAAGGGAAATATTGAACTGATCCCCTAAAAACTTATAGACCTCGTAATATATATATTTTTTATTTTTTATTATATTTTGTACACACAGAAAAATAGATACAGATAAGACATAATCATAATTATGAGTACAAAGGTACTGTAAGAAATTTCTTCCATCAGACCCGCGATAGGAGAAATGAGAAAGAAATGTAGACAATAGTGTGTGAGAACAAGAAGAGAAAAAAATATAAATATGCGAAGTCTTAAACTAAAATATTGAAATAAACCTACACGTATAACGTAATAAATTAACATATACTTAAATAAATACATAGAACTTAAATATATAAACACACATACTATAGGCATATAAATACTCACAGTTGAAAGGAAAGGTAATGTTCAAAAATGGATGTTGTTCATTTCATTTCATTTCAATGCTCTTTTACTCGATATTTGAATTGTGAAACAGTTTTTAAATCACGAATGCTAGGCGGAAGTGAGTTCCACAACCTCACAGCATGGACAGAGAAGGAATAGGAATAGTAGCTTGTTTTATGAGGATGAGATTTAAGGAGGGATCTAAGGACTAATGAATAACAATAATGAATGAATAATGACAGGAATAATGGTCAATTTTTTAATGAACGTCTAAAACCTTATTGCGCTTCTAAAGATGCACACTGTTTTTAATAATTGAGCCTCTTTTAAACTTTCTCGCGTTTTCTCACAGTTGGTCGCATTAACTTAGCTATACCCGGACCGAACGGGCTAGGTTAGAACTGTGATCAAACGCGTGCGATCTGAGCGAAGCGGCAGCGGCCGTCTAGCGCTATATACAAGTTGGTAGTAGTTACTAGTCTGTTTTGTATTTTTAGTACCCCAAAATAGGAAATATTTGAGGTTCACAAAAGACGCGCAATCATTATATTAGAGTGTTCAATAATATTTTAAGTCTGTGCTAAATAAATGTATTTTCTCTCTTTGTTTCTTTCTTTAGGAAAGCCAAATGGGATTTATTAAAGGTTCGATTAAAAACATGCCTTTTAATATTACCTAGCTATATATAGAAATATTTTCAAAATTCCGATATGATGGAGTTCATCGAGTTGAGAATTAAGGGCTTGCTAGTACAGGGGTCATGTGAACCCTGATGTTGATAGACCATGCAGGACATAATATGGACAAAATAATCTAGTTAATTTAAACCTCCATCTAAGATGAACGTTGGATAAAGATTCTGCAGTCATTAAATCGGTTTTTGGAGCATTTACCTAAAAATAAAATCTGATGAGGTTCAACATATTCTATTCTTAAGTTTAGGAAAGGCTTTGTCCTCTCCATTAATGTTTCACAGCCTGTTTGAAAATATTTTAATAAAATTATTACAACACAACACAAATGATAAGCAAGGACAAAAATAACACAAAGCTAAATATAGCTCCCTCGTAAATTCTTTACAAATACACGCGTACCCTCATGTATCTATTTATATTGGTATTATGTTGCGGGAGGCTAAATTTATGTTAGAATTAACTGCCTCCCGGCAGCTGGTTTGTAGGTCAGGCTCGTTCAAGCTTCAATTTTGCATCCCATTTAGATATTAAGGTGTGAGGGTGTAACTTAGCGAAGTGGACCACCTGAGCTCGGCGTATCTTAGCCGAGTAAATAATAGCCTAGATTAAATAGTAATAGAACTGCCCCGGAGTGCGGGCTTTGTCGGTAGAATATTAATTCTCAGGACAATAGGGTAATGGAAAATTATGCATTGACTTGTGTATTGAGGTATGCCTTTCTTGGGTTGAGATTCATTGTGCTCCGAGTTATATGAATATGGAAGCTGAAGGTGAACACAGGAGCGTTAAATATGCAGTATCTGGTTTCATCCCATGGATATATACATGTATGATTTATTGTGCATTGAGTTGTTGTATTGTCAGTTGGAAATAATTATAAACAGGCAAGATTCAGTGATTAGAGTGCGTTTCATCGAATAGTTCCTATGCCGGCTCCACTGTTGTAGGACCAATCCGAATACACTACGCCACTACGGCGCTACCTAATAGGTCCACTTTTTAAATTTAACAGTGGAGCTAACATTACGGCAAAGGAACTATTTGATGAAACGCATTCTAGTTAAATGCAACCAAGCAGAGTTGTTTACTTTTATTTTAAAACTGTCACTACGAAAAACTGACCAATCAGTAACCACAACACGTGTGTCACGTGACATGAAGTCCGGCCATTGTTTATGGAAAAACAAACCTTTAAAGGCATTTCAACCGGAAAATAACAAAACTGGACAGAACAACAGACAATTTTGGAATTCTGTTTTTCATTAAATACGTTACAAGTTCGAATATGTTATATTTATAGGCGAAACGCGAGGTATATGCAAATGCGATACAAATACTAGCGTATCACAAAACAAAAAGCACATACCTATGGCATAACTTGTTGGGTGAATCGTTTTAGTGATGCGTGTTGTTGCGGGGAACTACGGGATTTTCCTGCTATATAAATGCGACAAAATGGAGAAGAATCAAAGTGCTATCGTCAATTTATTGAATGATATCAGTGTTGAGGATTCTTTTTAATTTCATATTAAAGCATACATTTAAAAAATTCTTAAACTCATGTCACTTCCAATTTTAAGAAAAAAACAAAAACTGTTAAATAAATGTTCAACATAATCGTGAAAGAGATGCCAATGAAATACCAACCACAGACAAAAACACGCCCGCTTCGTAATAAAATTGCTACAATATGAGCCAACGCGTAGCCGAGCGTAGCTGCCCTATAATTTGCTACGACAGCGTAGCCGGTGTACTACGCCGTAGTAGCAACCTTTAATAAAAAGTCGGTGCTGACGCGGTTTTCACCGTCATTTACAGTATTTAATCCGGATGGTTTATGTGTCTAATACATATATGTACAAGCACTTATTAGCTATTATTTATATATTTCCTTTTTCATCGACGAAAAAATCAAAAACTTCAACGACATTTCGGACAGACTTTCCTAAATTAATTTACATTCGGCATTCACCTTGTATATGTTCACATTTTATATGTTTTCTACGCTCTTCCCCTTTATGGAAGCAGTCACACCTCTTGGAAAAAATTGACTAAATTATTTGCAGCACACTAACATCCATTTTAAATGTGGCTTTGGACGACCGCGCGTGGCTGCAAGCCACACTACCCATCCGTTTTGGTGGCCTCTACGTCCGCAAAATCTATATACAGCGTGGAATTTTTGAACCTTACCTGGATGGAAAGTACTCTAAATACTGGAGATAGCAAATTTTACACAAAGGAAACATTCCTTTATTTTTTTAAAGAAACAAATCTGCAATCAAACATTTACGAAAATTATTTTTTCGGATTTTAGCCGGTTCGATTCCAGAGTGTGGCAATCGAATTTTCGAAAAATTTGAATGCTCTGCATCGCTCCCAATGCGGTGAAGTTGCCGACTGCCTCGAACACCATGACCCATACTGCAGTAATCAGACGCAGGCCGGATAGCACGGCCGCCAATGATGTCATTGATGCTGGCGGCCCGCCAGCATCAATGACATCTTCCGTCATGCTCTTGACACCAGCTGTGCTTGTGCCAGCTGTTTTAGAACCAGAACCCAATGGCATGGCACGTGACGATGGGATGAGACCAGACGGAATAATGCCTTGGCAGGTAGGCCTTTGGTGTGGGATGCAAAATGTGTCGACATCCTTGCGCCATCCGTTCGTTCGTTTAGAATAGTTCGAGCTGTTTGGGGTTGAAACACTAGGGTCATGGGGTCCGAGTGCCTACTTAGTTTTTCGAGTCATTGCCAAGCGGTTGGTTGACTCTTTATGTGACCAAATGGCTGGCCCAAAGAATCCCAATGTCCTCAAAAGTTTGGCAGCAGTGCCACGTTGTATGGCAATGCTGCCAAACTTTTGAGGACTTTTCCTGGTGATAGCGATATGGGCGATTATGTGATGCCCTATGATTATTTCCTTTTTATACACTTGTACTTATTATTATTTTGAAGACTGTTAGCTTTTTAAATTACGTAAATATTATCTTGGATATTGAAATAAAAATCATTTATATTTAATAATGTTTCTTGATGTTTTGTCAAGTCGTAAAAATCGTGTGAAGCAGGGCTAGTCTATTGTATTTGAACGTCAAGGATGCTGCGTTCTCCTGTCTGCTTCAGGAGTTTAATTATTCGTCCAAGTAAGTATCTATATAGCGATTAAGGGGATTTCCGTTTTGTTTGCTAATCGCAGCAGAAACAAAAGTATGCTTGGTAGCTATCCATATTTGGCATTATTCAATCTTCCTACAATTTTGCAACTAAATATTACGAACGTTCCTAAATCCCCGTGTCCGGGTTTAGTATGCTAATCGTGGCCGCACTAGTTGTATCGGGCGCGGGGCGTGTGGCCCGCACTATCGGTGGCGTTTTCATGCTCCGCTGGATATAGTGAAAAGCGTCCGTTACAATCTCTGCCCACGCTTGAACACTTCGCTCCCACTGCGTATATACTGTACCCCGCTATCGCTTAGATATATTGTTTTATAAATGTTATGTGCCGCAATACCGCGCTCCACTTCCCTCGCGAGGAAATACTTCGACCCATTTTAAAACGCAGCAATAATTTATTTTGGAATTTATATGGAAGTGAAAGGAAATCGAATAATGGAAAGACTGCCCGTTTGTTTTTTCTGCCCCATAAATGTCCCCTGGAGGAAAAGAATTACGAGTTGCGTAAGCAAGGAGGTTGAGCTTTTTTTTTATTCGTTCTTAAGAATATAGGTACATATTTGGAATAAAATATTAAAGGAAAAGTAGTATGATATATTTTTTCATAATAATGGCGTGTTCTGTTCGATGCTGTTCATCATTAGCGGATATGGATCAGATCAGCCGTAAAGTTTTAACGAGCGGTCCCGGGGGCACACATACTCATGTAAGCATATCATATACGCATATCATAGGTATTAATATCTCGCAGTGAACATATTATGTTATTCTCCCATTATTTATGGATAGCTTTGAAACTACATGTAGGTAACTTATCAACATTAATTTGTAAGAAAACTATTTTTTTAATAAATAATGCGCGGAATAATACTTCGAAACTGTTTGAATTTGGAATCGAATGTCATGTCATTTTCATTTCTAGAACTGTTTTGCCGACATTATTGAATTTAATTGTTTTGTTTTGTGAACACTATGTACATCTCTTTTAAGTTAAATTATATCTATACTAATATAATAAAGCTGGAGAGTTTTCTTGTTTGTTTGAACACGCTAATTTCTGGAATATGATAGCCCAGTTCAAGAGAAAAGTGATTGGCTATTTAACATTGCGCTACGACCCTTAGGACCTGAGCGATGCGGGTGCAACCGCGGGGCACATTTAATTTACTAACATTGACGAATTACCATACTGCAGACATTTTCTGCAGAAGTAATTTCTTAATTAAGTTAGTTTCTCAATAATAGTAGGTAAGTACCTCAGACCACAACGGTTGATTAGTTCTCTGGCTAATAATAGGAAACGCATCACTAACCAAGTGTTTGCTAATCAACAGAGAGATATCCGTTAATTCTAATTGAATTAGACCAGAACCGTGTTGGCTAATACAGACATAAATACGGATATTAGTCGCCTCATTAATTCCCAGGTGTGCTGCATCGGATTCCAATTTGTTTGTAATAAATAATACATATAAAAATAACGTAAGTCTTTACTTAATTTTTGATTGAATAATATTGTAACATAACATAACGCCTGTAATCCCCGAAGCAGATAGGCAGAGGTGTACTTACAGTACACCCACATTTCGCCAGTTATATTTCAGTTCCGTGTAATAAGGGGCGAGCCTATTGCCCTCAACTGGACACAAATCCAGACTCAGGGCTGCTACTGACGCGCGGGCTTGCGGACGGTGAGCAATGGGTAGCTCGCCGTCCGATAAGGACCAGGCCCGGGTCGACGGCGCGTTGTGTTCCACGCGCGCCTCAAAGAGATGTCAGCAAGTGAAGGGGTCCGATAGGACCAATGCCTGCCGGGGTTGCGGGAAAGTCCGAAAGGGATACCGTGGCCCCTGGCAATGTACAGGCAACGGAAGGAACACGGGTGGGTTTTAGTCAGTAAGAGTCTGACACGCCCTCCCGCTCCACCCAGAGCGGGAGAAGTTATTTGATAATTTCCCACCCAAAAAAAAAAAAAAAAAAAAAAAAAAAAAAAAAAAAAAAAAAAAGTGCTGCTACTGACAAATTCCATTCCAGATGGAAAACCCCAATAAAATGTTAAATAATATATAACATAATATGTTATGTCATGTTAGGTGGCAATGGGCAGGGCACATTGCTCGCAGAACAGATGGCTGATGGGGCCGAAAGGTTCTGGATTGGCGACCGCGTACCGGGAAACGTAGCGTTGGAAGGCCTCCCACAAGATAGACCGATGACCTTGTGAAGGCCGCAGGAATCCGCTGGATGCGAGAATCACAGAACCAGTCGAAGTGGCGATGTTGAGGGAGGCCAGGTGGGAGGTGTCCAGCAGTGGAAGTCTTTGATGATGATGCGAAGAGGTAGCAGGTTGTTTCTCGTTTTAAACATTAATGTAATGCTCGAAACATTTTAAGTTAAAATATGATTTTTAGTATTTTCAAACATAAATAGCAGCGGAAGAGTCAATCGTATACTCTCATTGTAATCGTAAAAAAAATTGAGGGTATTATTTCCCATAAGAAAACTGTATATTTTTTTTGTCGTTATTTTTTGCGTACTAAATGTTCGAAACTTGAATGATGTCCTTTACGCCAGTAGCACAACTCCGCCGTGAAACCATAGCAGCGAAACCGCAGTAGTTCAATTCAACTGACTCGCATCATATTCCGCTATTCAAAATTCGAGTAGTGGTTCATAATGCGAGCCAGTTGAATTGAACTACTGCGGTTTAGACTCTGAGCTGCTAATGCGAAATTTCTGATGAAAAACCTAATAACAGTTTGTCCGACCTGGGAATTGATTTAAGGGTCTCACGCACAGTAGGTACTAGGCGAACGAGGCACTCGGTATATTATATTATTGCAAAAAAAAAATAATTAGTCTTATCACTGAAAATGTTATACCTTGGCATGGTCAAAACATTCTAGATGTAATCAAAACGAAAGCAACTTCGCATATTTCAATAATCTTCAGCAAAGCCAAAAGAGAGCTTATAATAATCCTTACAGGCAAAAATTCATCTCATTCATCGATTGTTTGTGAAGAAATATCGGTGCAATTAAGTGTAGCAGACTAATTGTGGCGCTGGCGGTTTGAGCGCTCTTCCCTAGCGCCGATCAATCGTTCTAAATTAGATTGGGGCACTCGCGATCCCAACTTATTTCGATAGAACAGAATATATTCCAAGCTGATACATGCGAGAGATAGGGAGAAAATATGAAGACGTTCCCGAACAAATCAAATAGCGAATATGAACGACCATGTTCCATAAAAACCTAGCTATGTATATCTGTTCCATATGTATGTAGTTGTGAGCCTTCCTCATTCAGAGTTGACTTTGATGTGCAAGTACTGGCCGCGAGCTAGTTAATTAATGTTCAACCAGTTCTTTCGCATTATGAGATTGTGGCCGTCTGTATTTTTTTTTGTTGATGTTTAGTTCTCGTTTTTCATGAGGGTTATATGGACTCATCCATCTGTGTCTGATGTAATTACATATATTCACTGAAACACTATCAGTATGTACATTAATTTATCTATTTAGGTTTTTCGTTTGTGCTTCTTAAAATATCCTGAACATTTTAATTGCATTATGTGCGCTAAAAATCTTTACGAAGGATGGAGTTTCGGTCTCTGTTTATTGTACATTTGATTATAGAAGAGAGACGAGGAAACAACCGCAAAAAATTTAGGTATAATATACTGGTTCATACTACCTATAAATAGCCGTTTTTGTATATATATATATGTAGGATCAGGAGTGCCGAGAGGTATATCGTCAGGGTTTGGAGTTCCCATTTTATTGGGTTAAACAAGTCTGTATAAAGAATCACAAGGCTTTTATTTCAGTAGGTAGGTAGGTAGGTACTTAGGTACACAAGTAAACCGACAGTTTTGTCGGGAGCAGAGGGGCTCTGTATTGAGTCGAATCCGAAGATCGACTGACTTGCTTACCGAGTGCACGCTCTTTTATAAGACGATGCCCCCACTTTGCAATCCCTCCACGACAACTCTGTCCGATGGCGCACGGAAGTACGTCACGTGTTTACTTGATACAAAACACTAAAATGTACTAAATCTAATAAGACTTACATTAAAATGTAATAAAATAATACAAGAATAATTGTCGTAAATAAACAATGGTGAATTCACAAAGACAATCCTTATAAAATTAAAGTAACATGTCAACAATTGTTTTGAACAAAACTATCTGTTACAATTATCGAAATAAGTTGCCAAAAATCAATTAGTACGTATACCGAGTACTTATTAAATTATGTTCCGATTTATTAGAGAATAATTGATAGTAAAAATCACTTAAATTAATATCAAGAAAAACAAATCATAACAAACTCTGTTGACTACCTACAATTGTAGGTAAGTGACAACGAACTCCGACACGGCCAGAACTGACGTTCTACACGACCTCGTGTGATCTTTAAAACAAATCACTTGGTGAATATCGATCGGCCTTTCTGACAAACAAAAAGCCTTAACAAAAGGTGTGTCGAAAAGAAAAATCCTGAATTAGTCAAATAAAATTATCATCAATAGCAGTTGCATCGCAACCATTCAAAATGACCATACTGTTACTGACAATACATAGCTCAACTAAAGTAGAGATATAATCTCCCAGCCGAAATCACACCATGGGATTCGACAAGTAATTTGCAGTCGAATAGACAACCCGCATAGGCGTCAACATAGACAACCCGCATAAGCGTCAAGTTCAACATCCAAATCCAGGAGTCAACATAGACATCCGATTAAGCGTTACAATAAACAAGAGTCAACATAGACATCTTGTCAATTCAGCTATACTATGTCAGCAACAGATGAAACATCATCAGTGTCAAAATTGACATCATCATTAACAGTGACTGGACATTCAGGCATTTTTCGTACACGATCATGGGCATATTTGTAAATTCTATTGGTACTCAGAGATTTTAACAAATATCTATCACCATCCAATAGTTCTAAAATTTTATAGAGACCTTTAAATTTAGGATCTAATTTAGTTTGGTTTCGTTCCTCATTAGCAATAAGTACAAATTCTCCAACTTGAAACTTTTTCAAAACAGCTTTAGTCTTATCATATCGGGCTTTATCGTATTCGGCATTTTTTTTTATACCCAGGGCTGCTTGTTCCCTTACACGAGATAGATTTACTTCTATCTCCTCACTGTCTACAGTCATCAAACCTAGAGGTCTAGCAACTCGTCCAATCAATAAGTCTAAAGGACTAGATTTAGTAACCCGATTAATTGTGCAATTAAGGGCAATTTGAATGTCTTCAATGGCATCTTGCCATGATCGCTCACTGGTTTCAACGGCGGTAAGCATACTTTTTAATGTTCTCATTATGCGTTCAACCTGCCCATTAGCCCTACATGCACCGGTAGCTATTAAATGCAAAGCATTATTGTGGGAATCACAAAAATCTTTAAAGTTTTTGCTAGCAAAACAACGACCTTGGTCAGCTATAACCCGAAAAGGTGTTCCAAATAAAGAGACACTGGATTTAAGAGCTTTAATGCAATTTGATGCGTCAATCTGGGTAGTATGATACAGTAAAACATACTTTGTAAAAGAATCAATTAAAACAATGATGTATTCCTTGAGATCACTCTTTCCACTAAGTTTTCCCGTAACATCTATATGCTTTGTGTGCCAAGGTATACTGACTTTGGGTATAGGATGTAACTCTGCTTGAATTTTACCCGAGTTAGATTTTAAAACTTTATACGTGATACAGTTATCTACGAATTTTCTAACATATCTGGCCATTTTATCAAACCAGTAATGCTCATAAACTTTTTCAAGTGTTTTATCCCAACCTAAATGCATGATTGCTTCATGGATGTATTTTATAACAGACCATCTAAAAGCTCTTGGGACAATAGGTAAACAACGAGTTTGTCCATTGCGTTGTACTTTACGGTACAAGGTTCCCGATCGTAATTCATAACTTTGGGCAACATCAGGGGGTAGAGAGTTATTTTTCAAATTAGAAACGATTGCTAAAATCTCAGAATCACGCTGTTGTTCAGCTAAAAGCCAACTATTAGACAGAGTTGTAATATCAACACGTTTCTGTTCTGCTTTGTTGATTGACTGTGGAAGGGGGTTTCTTGAAAGAAAGTCTACGTGGTTCATATATCTGCCTTCTCTATACTTAATGTCAAAATCATAAGCTTGCAGAAAAGCCCACCATCTATGTACTCGGGGAGTTAATCAGCCTTACTGTGCGAGGCTTTAAGGGAATTACAGTCAGTTACAACGGTCCATCAGCGCTAGCGTCAGTATGTAATTCAATGGGACACGCAGGGTTATAAATCATTAAAACTGGCTTATTAGTAAGAATTGAAATTACTTTTTGCCTAATTTTCTCATGTTCATCAGTCCATTTAAAAGTCTGTTTACTAGTAGTTAAGAAGAACAAAGGTTTCATGATCTGTGAAAAGTTCGCCACAAATTTTCTAAAATAAGATGCAAGACCAAAGAACTATCTCAATTGATGAATAGTTTTAGGATACTTTAAGTAACTAAAGCTTCTATTTTTCGATGATTTGGGTGAAGTTCCCCAGAAGTGATTTCATACCCAAGATACGCTTACTCTACGCTTTAGGAAAGAGTATTTGCTAAGATTTAAAGAAAATCCGGCTCTGGACAATGATTCAAGGACTTCTTGCGACAGTTTGTAGATTTATGCCCCAATATACCACAAAAGTGACATACTATTGTACCTGGTTTAAACCTCTTAGGTTGAGAAGAATCGTGCTGGTCAGAGGAAATCTGGGACTTTCTCTTAACATAGGACAAGACACTCAGTTCTTGTTGAAGTTTATGCCTAGTAGGCGGTAGTAAATGCTAGTCGATGAGCACGGGAATCAAATTTGGAGACATGGGCCAGTACTGTAGAAACAGCAATGTGTTCGACACTCAGGCTATTCCATTTAGATGTCAGTGAAGTGACCTGTCGACTGGCATATGCAGCTAAAGATTCTCCTTCTTTTGGTTGATTATTATGAAGGTTAATGAGGGTAGCGGCAACAGTTTCCGAAACGTCATAACTAGAGAGGAAGAGACTCTTAAAGTCTGTCCAGGTCATGCCTGCATACGATACTTGGGAAAGCCATATGTTAGCACTGCCCTTTAAGGTCAAAATCGGGCAAGCGTATTACAGTAGACGGAGCGGAGTGCGTCTTAATCGCTTCAATTAACTGAGTCATATTATGGTTCTGAAGCTCTAACATTACTCGCCATGGATCACCAACACCTAGCGATTCCTGGGCTAAACCTAATCCCACTTCTGATGTAGGATCAGGAGTGCCGAGAGGTATATCGTCAGGGTTTGGAGTTCCCATTTTATTGGGTTAAACAAGTCTGTATAAAGAATCACAAGGCTTTTATTTCAGTAGGTAGGTAGGTAGGTACTTAGGTACACAAGTAAACCGACAGTTTTGTCGGGAGCAGAGGGGCTCTGTATTGAGTCGAATCCGAAGATCGACTGACTTGCTTACCGAGTGCACGCTCTTTTATAAGACGATGCCCCCACTTTGCAATCCCTCCACGACAACTCTGTCCGATGGCGCACGGAAGTACGTCACGTGTTTACTTGATACAAAACACTAAAATGTACTAAATCTAATAAGACTTACATTAAAATGTAATAAAATAATACAAGAATAATTGTCGTAAATAAACAATGGTGAATTCACAAAGACAATCCTTATAAAATTAAAGTAACATGTCAACAATTGTTTTGAACAAAACTATCTGTTACAATTATCGAAATAAGTTGCCAAAAATCAATTAGTACGTATACCGAGTACTTATTAAATTATGTTCCGATTTATTAGAGAATAATTGATAGTAAAAATCACTTAAATTAATATCAAGAAAAACAAATCATAACAAACTCTGTTGACTACCTACAATTGTAGGTAAGTGACAACGAACTCCGACATATATATATATATATTTTAAAACGTTGCCCTACACTAGGAATTTCTCCTGTATCGTGGGTGCGTTTACAAACATTTATACTCATATACACAAACAGCCTACAGTAAGGTATGAATTTTATCGTATACTAGCATTACTAAACTAGTGCTGTTTGGAAGACATCCCATAGCCAACAATCCATGATCGGAACAGCGATTGATTCCGCACACACAAATATTTGCCTGCAGCGGTCAATAAGCATTGTAACCGAACTGACTGGTCACTATGTAAGCATACAATTCAATCTAAACTGTGCCATTATACTCTTAGTTTCTATTACAATTGAAATCTGGTTTGTTTTCATAGCTATGAATATGGCTTTTTGCCTTAAATATCGCAGATAATGTATTTTTTGTTGAATATACCATCAATGTTTCTTTGATGTTTTTCTATCACTATATAAGGAGTGTTTATTCATCTAATGTTTATCCTAAAGATATATTCAATCGTCGTAAAGTCCGTTATAGTATCGGACCTATATAGGCCACATATCTTTATTCAATATTTGACGATCATATCAAGCTCTCTACGGCTCCGGCAAGAGGCTTGGTGAAGCGAGCAATAATGCCCGTTTCCGGTTAATGCTTCGATGAATTGGGCAACGTTACGCGTTTCGAATTTGTGGGAACATGCTCAATGGCAATAGGTACTACCAATATAAGTGAAGGTGTCTGTTAACAATGCTTTTGAACAACAACTTTATAAATTTTATCTCGTAGCTATATAAAATATTCATTGAATCAAATTGAAACCATTCTAGTATTCTAAATAAGATAATCTTATTAAAGCCCGTCTGGGCATTTTAATTTCAATTAATATTCTTCTTTTGATCGAGAGGCCTTAACGACGACGTCTAGATTGGTTTTGAGTTCATAATTACTAAGACAAGCGAGCCGAACAGAGATAAATTGATAATATCTTCTGATAGACCAAGGTTCTTGAGTTGTTTGCGCGATCGAATCCAGTTCTAAACAAACACGAACAATCTTATTTAAACAATGTGTTTCAACCAAGTGTTTTACTTTGCAGAGTCTGTCTTGGTTAAAATAAAAGGCAAGGCACAAAAAAGCTCTTTCAATCATAATTAGGAAAAGAAAAAACAGTTTTAAGTAAGTAATTACTTAAAAGTTTTTCGTTGTTACCGTTTTTTCTCGTCGTGAAACCGAGAGGTTTTATGTAACGTGGCGCGAGCAAGAAGTCACATCTAAATCCTTTCTGATATTGCGGTCGTGGACGAAACGATGAGAAATATGATTTATGAAGTGTGTGTATGATAAATGCGAGGCGAATCCAACCTAAACCTCCCGGGACGGTACTCTCCTAAATTCATGTAGGTGTGCAAGTACTGAACTCATCGCATAAATGGTTTTGTTATTTAGTCCGTCCCTCCGTCCGTGAAAACGCATTTTATCCCTTTTTGCCCCACTTATGGTTGAATTTGTGATCCTTTCTCGGTGTGCGTCCGCATTATAAAAGGTGTTAGCATGTTTCAAAGCCACGTCTTTGCCGAGCTCTGCGAAGTGTCAGATACACGGGATACTTGTTATCTAATGATAGTGCACTTGCAATGTTGTTTACATTGCCACTGTGGCACAAATAGTGTTTAGTGTTAACATTGTTATTTTCCATTTTCATTCGTATTTTTTGAATGCACTAGTTTACCACATAACATACACATTAATTTATATTTAAGCATCTCAATCATTGATCCGGATAGGTTTCCGATTCCTAATTCATTGCTTCCTTTGGGAAGGTCTGTCATCATGAATCACGGGGCGGGTCATAATTATTCGCTGGATCTACGGTAATTTCCCCTCAGCACGGCTAAATATAGATCGATTATAATGTGACTGATGAATTGTTTAGTCACCCGAGATTGTGGCGAACTCCCACTATTTATTTAGGTCGCTATGTGTTTTGGTAGGTATTGGATTTCACGAGCATAGGCGCTAATGTATATTTAATTCACGCGATATTTATGAAGTTTATTTAAGTAGTTGGTTTTCAACGAACGGTTGGGTTTTTATATCTTGAGCATTTGGAAAAGCATTATTTTTGCACTGCGATATTTTAATGTTGGATGGATGGAATTCGTGTCGTATTAACAAACAAAAATAACCAAAGCTACAAACTTCGCGCTGGTCACACGAGTGCAGCTGGTTTCTAACTAGAAGTCAGCTTTCGAGAAGTAAACAGCTTCAGAAGCTTACATACTTGGGGTTAAGTACTTAACGAACAATACGACAAGCAATACCCACATGGGGTGAGAAATTCGAAGACATTAATTTGTTGTTTCTATTTTAATTTTGATAACTGTTTGACTGTGGTATTCTAATTCAGTTTCAATGCTCAAAGATAATAATTATCTCTAAACCCGATTAAAGTTGGAGCAGTTGTTTAAAGACCTGCATCCTAGGCAAGTACAATAGTCCTTATTTAACGTTTCAAATGACTATTGTTCTCTCAAATTGGATTAGGTACATTTAATATTTTCAATGTACAGAATCGAAATAGGATAAGATATAAGCAGTAATAACGAACAAACTAACATTATACGGAACTGAAAATTATAGAAATAGAATTTGGCGTGGTGCCAGTAACAACAGGCTCGCAGAGGATTGGTGATTGCGCGCCAATGTATGGTCCATTCTATACGTATATTGGCGTAGCTCGATACTACTTCCGTAAAATGTCATGAGTTTAAATGGTTGAATTGCGGATGCTTTCGTTTCTAGTATTGTGGCACTGAAATTAGATACAACATAACGTCACGGGTAGAATAAAATTATGGTGGCAGGGAAAACATAAAAACGCAAGCTTATCATTAATCATCCACTGTTTCTTTTGCTCTGGGGTTAGATTCAAAGGAAATGTATTTTTAAGGAATACAATATTTTGATTTGATGCCTGTTTTTCAAATGATTCTGCATAAACCAATGGACAGTTAAGTTCAAAACTGTCCATTCGATTTAACTGCACTAATGCACGAAAGTGTGGTAAGTGATAAGCCACGAGAATAAGATATTATAATCATTATACGCTGTGGTTACAGTCGCGGTTGTTGGGGAGCAAACCGTACCTAGGCTATGTGCATTCATTTGTTATAATTACTTAGATAAGGAAGCGCTTCGGAGACGTGGCTGACAATGAAATTCTTCTACAAAGTGAAACAGCCGAAACTTGAGCAATTGCGGTGTCCCGCAATGAGTTGCGCTCATGCCGCAATGCACTGTTACATAGTTTGCGAGATTTATTCCTTCAATCTCCGCTACTTTGGGGGCGCAGGGGGCGCGGGGGCGCGGCAAGCGGCGCGGCGCAGTCACTCACTCTAATGGGGTAATAACTACACTTGAACGTGGCAATTTGTACTACATTTTTTCGCTAAAAACTTTTTCCTGTTAGTGAGCTTTGAGCTCGGAATGTTGTGTTACTGCTACATAATCCCGGAAATATATTATATACAAGCTTTTCCTCTCCCATTCTACCTTTCACTGATTATAAAATATGTTTAAATGTTCCTCCAGGAGGCTCTGCGCTTTAGTAATTAACTTTTGTTTTCTTAATGCTGTCTAATTAACATCTTTTACAGAAAGCAGCATCAGCACAATAAGTGTAATGAAATACTATTTTGTTTTAACTAAATAATTAATTACTCTACGTCTGAATTGTAGGTATTATCTCTCTCCGATCGTGTCGGATTGCCGTCCCATTGGACTATGAGAGTTAGGGAAGAGAGAGTGCACCTGTGTCTGCGCACATACTTGTGCACTATAATATCTCCCGCGCCGTAGACTAGTCTCCGTTGAGATTGGCCGCCGTGGCCGAAATACGGTCTGGAGCTAATTGGAGCTAATTGCTGGAGGATATTATCTAGCGGAGAATTACAAGCGAAGTTCGGACATATAGGTCATGTGCCATCGTCTCATTTGGACGTAATTAGCATACATACATATGTAAGTCCATGTGCATACTGGCTTTCACTAAATCAATTTCATTAATTTATGGCGATGACCAATTAAATTATAAATCGGACACAGTACCTACAACATCATCTGCCTAACCTTTTCCCAACTATATAGGGGTCGGCTTCCAGTCGATGACCTCCACAACCCAGTAACTGGGTAAAACGATATTCCTTAGTAAGACTGGTTGGCAGACACAGTACACATGGGAGGGAATTCAAAATTTCCTTGTACATTAGCGCTGAAGGGTGTTAAGAGAAATATTCTAATGTGAATGCAAATGCTAAGCGCAGTACAGCGCACTCTGTTTTGCTGAAACAGAGCTGCAGTTTAAGCAAATTGAAACTAAAATCTGATTTAAAAATAAATCCTGCTTGTAATCCGCCTTTATGTATATTAGTATTCCCGGTTTAGTTTCCGGAGTTTACCTAGCGGATCGACGTTATTGTGATTGGCTTTTGCGTTGATATCTACACTCGTTTCTAAAGTTTTAAGTAGACTTTGGACTGACTTTACTTTTACAACTATAGCCCGTAATAATAACAAAACAAAAGCTTGGTTGAATTATTATGTAGAAATGTCATTGCAAATATTTAAGCTTTATAAAATATGCAACGGTGATGAATAGCATACAAAACAAAGTCATGAATAATTTAAAACAATTTCGGCGGACAGGTCGTGCATGTTTTAATAAAATTTAATCCTAAACTGATAATTTCATTCAAACGTTAACATATTGACTATTTAACATCGCTGAAAATATAAATAATATATTAATTTCCGCTTGGTTGTTTCGCTAATTCGTTTGTATTTGAGTAAACATCACATAATGATTAAATAAACGAAAAAAATATATAGTGCCAAATTCTAGTGTTGCTATTAAGAATCTATCAAACAGGGGGTCAATGCTGCATATCTCTTTGAATGAAATAACTCTTTCGTCGCTTTTAAGAAACCGGTGGCCGCAAAATATCTATTATTTGCCGTAACAGCACAGCAATAGTTGTTTTGTATGAAACAAATGAAATACGAGTTACAGCTCGTCTCTTGTCTCATAAACCTCCGCAGACTTTAGTAAAGTATTATTGTTTGCGATCGTCGGTCGAGTTTTTCATAGCTGGGAACTGCCCGTCGTTTTTATGAAAGGCGGATAAATAAAACATGTTACAACTACTACTACAACTTGCAAGTGTTATTACCTCTTTTACATTTTATTACAATTTTGGTCGTGGTTGGTACTGTCTGCGAACCCCTTGGAGTACAGGCGTGATGTTATAAACTGTTTTGTGGTGGGTCAGTTTCTCAATGTGGGATAAAAATGGTTCTATTTTATGAATCTTTCTAGTTTTAACAGTTTCAATATTTATTAAGCTGAGAAAACATTGAAAGGAAAGATTGTTATCACTTCTAAAGGAACCAGGAAGCAATTTACAAATTACTTTTTTTTATACTTTTGTCGGATTTACCATTAACAGGAACCGGTTAGGTACTTGTAATGTTGATTGCTTTAATGTTGAAAGCTCAAGGAAAAATTAATTCTCGCAATAAAGAAGAGAATTTTCCTACCCTGACCAATTTACTATCTAACAGACAAATGAAAATCAAATATAAAATCGTCAAAACTGAAACCTCGTAATTGAAAAGGCGGATAAAAGCTAGCAATGTAGATGCAATAACGTACACTGGAATCGAATAAACGCCAAAACAATGGGAATTTCCCAAAAACACTTTGATCTGTTGTTTTTCAATTCATTCTCGAATAATCGGCTGTGTATTACCCTGAAGGGTAATCCTGTTCAATCAATCACTTTATTAGAGTACGTTGGACGCGGAAATTGTTCCTTGTCCTGGTATATTAGGCCCGTGTCGAAATACATCAACATGCTCAGATAACGATACGTCTGTTATATTATGCAGTAGCTTTTGCCCTCGGCTTCGCCCGTGTGGGTGTCGGAAAATATCTCACGGGAACGTACTACCGGGATTACATACCTAATAGCCGAGGAAAAGGTCATTGACTCCTACCGCTGCGCCCGCTTTGTCATCAACCATAATTATTTTGTTACGCGTAATTTTGGAATCTGTGATATCTTTTAAAGTATTCATTTTAATGATATAATGCCAAGGCATATTTTAATCCAAATGAAATGCCAAATTTAAATAACAATGAAATTTTTATCAAATTCTGAAAGTTAAAAATAGTTACTGTAGATTATACTTAGAAGATAGCCATATGCTATTACGGATTTTTTGTTGAACTTTTTAAGATCTACAATTCTGTAGAACATAAATTTGTTGCATCTTTTACGGCTTACGCCGCGCACGCCAGTAAAGCTCCCAGTCGGCATTATTCTTTCCGACATATTCGACAATAATCGTCATATTTCAGCCAATTTACACAAAACCTTAATGAATGATATACAAAAACCTTCCACATGAATCACTCCGTCCGTTGTTGAAAACCGTTTGAAAATCAATAGTTATCAAAATCAAAATTCGGTAGTTTTTAAGTTTATCGTGTTCAGACAAACAGACAGGCGCGGCGGGCGACTTGTTTTATAATATGTAAGGATGCACATGTAAATTCATAACAATGGAATCATCTTTGATGTTATGATGTTATTTTATCGGATGACGAAGTGGAGGATTAAGGTTACTTTATGGATGAGGTGTGCGTATGTTTTTTAACAAATTGATGCATTTGGTGGTCTGAAAACTAGTCTTAACAAGGGGTATCGTGTTTCCCAGTAACTGGGTTAAGGAGGTCAGAAAGCCAGTCGCTCCATGTAAAATACTGGTATTCATCTGAATCCGGTTTGACTGGAAGCTGACCCCAACATAGTATGAAAAGGCAAGGCAGATATGGATGCATTTAGTGGCAAAAATAATGAAGGTTTTAACTAATTAATAATACGTAAAATACCTTTCACGCCTTCTCATGGGGGTACGGAGAAATACGTTTCATTTGGACCAAAAAGCCATTTTCGCATTTTTTATTTGCAACGAAGCTAATAGTTCCTTTTGGGCCTCGTCCGAATACATTTTGCTAATGATTGTATTGAAACTAGCGTAGTCTACGTGACAGCTAGCGCAGCGTCAATATTTATACTGCGTCTACGAGGGGTCTACGCAACGCTACGCAGCACAGCGCTACGCGGGGTCTAAGCGTCGCGTTGCTACGTACGTTCTACGCGGGGACTTAATAGCGTTTTTGACGGTCTGCGACATCAACCTAGCGTAGGTTGATGTCGCAGACCTACATCTATCTAGTGCAAAACCTTAACGCCCTTTTTTGCACCTCATGCAATATACAACCGCATAAAAACGAGTATCGAATGTTTTTCAGAGTGTGTATAAATATAGCGCGGCAAATCACCGCAAGTCTCAGTGAAATGGAGCCGCTACGTAGATTTTCCCCCGACAGCGTAGGTATTTCGTAATATTAGGGAACGAGTACTAACAGATATTTTATTTTAGTATCTTTTGTGGAATTTACAAGTGTTGAAAAAACGGGATGTGGCTTTAATACATATAAGTATATCGAGAAAACAATTGTGTTAGTGCGATGCTTAACTGCTTACTGCGAAATACAAAACTTATATTATTCTTTTTCTACCTAAAGAATTTGAAAATTACGGACATAAATAAGAAATCCCAAAAGCGAGTGAACCTACCGAATTTCGGGCGTATACATTTTTAAAGGTTATCGATAACGGAAACGATTACTGCGCCAATGCTTACCGGAAGGAACCGATTGGCTCCGAATTATTTTTTATAGCTCATGGAATGGAATTTTAACATCGATACGCGTAAATAAGGTCGATTTTCGATATCTTTTGCCTATTAAAATCTTTTTGTGATAGTAGTTGGCACCTTATAATTGGATGCAGTTCCGCCATATTGTTCATATGTCTTCGATTCATGTTTTCGAGAAAACGACGTTTTACTTTTAAAATTGTAATTATTTTGTTTCCACTGACCAAATGTTATAGTTGTAAATGCAAGTTTTAAACCTTGTTTCAGAACTGTTCTTCATAGATTATTTTTTATTATCTTCTTAAGATTTCGGAAATATTCGTCAGTAAAACATTAAGTACATTTTGCCAAATTGAATTTTGTGTGGAAGTAGGTCGTTCTGCCAAGATGTACCAAAATTTAGTTTTTTCGTAAAATCGTTAAAATTTGATGAGTTCGAGTTTAAATAAACTTCATAGTTCACATACATATACTTACTAGACCTATAACCTAAATTACAAACCAAAAAAACCTTAATGCAAGAAAAAAACAGTTACGTTTATTCTTACGTCATGCGATTTATTCTTACACGTTCAGATTAGATGCTGTTGAAGTAACATTATAATAATAAAGTAATAAAAAATGCCAAAGATATGAATGTATTTTATTTCAGTAAGTATGGAATATTTATGTAAGGGCTTTTGCAGGATATTAACATACCACAGTAGGGCCAGTTTGGCGTAATAAAATAAATTTTGACATTTTGTGGATTGGTACCATTTAGTAAAACTAAGGAACAGTTCACACCGAGACGTGACGCGAAGCACCGCTGCGCGCACTTTTTAAGACAGTTATACAGAATATAACTTTATTTACTACTCAAAAATATACACATTTAATTGAGATAATTCAAAAATGCCTCGCGGCGTAGCGCGACGCATCACGAAGCAGCGAGGCATTGGGCTGCTAGCGACTTCACGATGCGCCTCGCGACGTCGCGCTGAGTAGTGCGCAACCACTGACCTCTTCAAGCATCATTGTGTCGCGTCACGTCTCGGTGTGAACTGACCCTTAGTCTATTTAAGGTTTGAATAGTTAAAACAGGATTGGACTAAGGACTCAAAGAATTTTTGTTTTTTTTATTCGCGAAAATGCATACCTACTTATAATAAACCTGAAAGAATTTTGTGCCGTGATAATAGGTCTTTACGTATGAAATTGCCGTTTTGTATGAAAAAATTTAAACGAATTTTTTTCATGTATTTTTTATTTGTATTAATCGAAGTAATCACCCATGCAATCAATGCATCTTTGCCAACGCAGTGGCAGTTTATGAGGTATTCCATGAAGCACACCCAAACGAAGCACACCCAGACGAAGCACACCTAAAGTATTCCACTTAGCACACCCATAGGTGGGCTTCAAATAAAAATTTAAAATAATTAATTTCCTATTCCACGAAGCACACCTACGAATATCACTCGCATAGTGCGGGGACTAAGAAATAAAAATGTCGATAGAAGAAAATATTTATTATTTAAAAAAAAATTTTTTTTTTTCTTCTAAGAAATGTCGATAGAAGAAAAAAAAAATTGTTTTTAAATAATAAATATTTTCTTCTTTATACATACGACATTTTTATTTCTTAGTCCCCGCACTATGCGAGTGATATTCGTAGGTGTGCTTCGTGGAATAGGAAATTAATTATTTTAATTTTTATTTGAAGCCCACCTATGGGTGTGCTAAGTGGAATACTTTAGGTGTGCTTCGTCTGGGTGTGCTTCGTTTGGGTGTGCTTCATGGAATACCTCCAGTTTATTGATGCCCTTCTTAAAGAAATCAGCTGGACGGGAGGTAACAAATTCATCAAAGGCATTTTGTACTGCCTCTCGGGTATTGAATTTTTTTCCCGCCAAGAAGTTATCCAAATTCTGGAAAAAGTAGTAGTCTGTAGGCGCAAGGTCTGGTTAGTACGGCGGATTACGGAGAGCTTCCAACCCCAGTTCTTGCAACTTGGAGACCATCTGCTGTGCAGTATGAGGTCGCGCGTTGTCGTGCGGGAGCAGCGGAGACGAGCGATTGACCAATGCTGGTTGGAGATGTGCCAGCTTCTCCATCATTGTGTTCAGTTCTTCACAGTACACATCTGCAGTAATGCTCACCCCGTTTGGTAAGAAGCTGTGATGAATCACATCGGCGCTAGACCTCCAAACAGTGACCATCACTTTTCTAGGGGTAAGTTTTCGTTTAGGGCATTGTTTAGGTGCTGAACCAGGATCCAACCAACTTGCTGAGCGCTTGCGGTTATCAAACAGAATCCATTTTTCATCGCAGGTAACAATGCGGTTCAAAATTCCTTCATTTGTGTGTCTGTTGAGCAGTGCAAGGCACGTCTCGACGCGTACTTCGCGCTGGCGATCATTGACTTCGTGGGGCACCCAATTGTCAAGCTTTTTTATCTTGCCAATTTGACGCAAATGGACCAATATTGTTTTGACGCTAACGTCGAAAGCTGCTGCTAATTCAGCCGTAGATTGTGTTTCATCAGCTTCCACAATCGCCTTTAATTCGTCATTGTCGACCAAAGTCTTTGGACGACCGCGAGGTTCATTTTTCAGGTCGAAATTTCCAGAACGGAAGCGAGCAAACCAATAACAGGTGGTGCGTTGGTTTGTAGTGTTAGCTCCGTAAACGTCGTTGATGTTGTGTGCCGCTTGTGCCGCGTTGCTGCCACGACGGTACTCGTATTCCATAATTATCTACTCGAATTTTTAACGTATCCATGATGACAAAAAAGATTGAAATGCGATGAAAATGTAACAATAATCAATAAACAAATGACTACTTTTGGAAAAAAAAAACATGTTTTTAAAATAAAATTAATTTGAAATTAGAATTCTTAGCCAAACAAAAATTATTTTGATTTGAAATGGCCAGTACTGCAGAACGGCAATTTCATAGGTAAAGACCTAATATTTTCTTAATATCCATCTGGCTACAATGAGCCCCTTATTCCTAATGAGATCATTTAACTGTATTCAATTTAATTACTTTCGTATTATCTCGAGAACAGCGCTAAGCTGCCATTATTCGCCGACGGCAATATTTTACCATTAAAAGAAACGAATGCTCAGATTGGAGCCGATTGTTTGGCTCGAACATTAACTAGAGCTAAAGCCTAATCGATATCGGGGCGTGCAAAACTACGGCTTCGAGTATAAAACATTATTTCCGATATTAAAAACATTGTGCGGATACATTAGCGTTTATTACGACTGTTTACGAGTCGAGCACGAGCGGAGCGGCCCGCGCTTGAATGGATAAATGGCGTCGGCGAATTATTGTTCTACTCCTAAATTATCCATCGGTTGTAGCCCTTTATGTGCTCCCTTCGTAGGTTTTCATTATCGTTTAGCGCTGTTAGACGCGTTTTTGGCATGCTTCACCGATAGAATGGGAATAGTTAGCCGATGTTATGGGTTCCCAATTAACTAAGAATTATGACGCAGTTTAACGACTTAGGCAGGTATAGTATGTTCTTTACAGTGAATATTTCAACTGATATCAAGCACACAGGTACTTATTTTGGAGAATGTGCTTACCGACCTAGTTATTTAGTACATCCAATTTAATTTTGTTTAAAAGACATGGTGACTAGTTTACCTATATCCTATTCCCATTCATCATTATGATTTAACATGAATTACCCCCTTAACGTATAGTGAATAAGAAAGACGTTTTTGAACGATTTCTTAATTTTATAGTTACTTAGCCTTTTAATTTATATTTAAATTACTTATTAGCTAATAGGCTAGATTGTAATGTGAATAAAGTATCACCAATTGTTATCCTAATTATCCTAACTTAACATTATAAATGCGAAAGTGAGTTTGTTTCGCTTTCACGCTAATAAATAAAATAAAATAAAATTAAAAAATATTTATTTCAGACATTACAGTCCATAGATTGTTAGGAATTAGTTAGTAACAATTTGTGCTTATCTGCTATGTTAGTAGATAACTCTAAGTTTCTTTACTATATTAAACCTAAATCCACCTCCACCAGGTGCCTCTGGATGAGGCAGTCTGGTCTCGCAACAATCATCTTCAGGATGCCATTCCGACTGTTACGACGTTGAAGTAAGGATGCTGCTTTCTTACGCATAATGGCATGAAAGCCATTATGCGCTTCCGCAAGCCAGTATGTGCTTCCGCAAACATACTCGACGCACTACAACGCCACGGCAGCCGTAATAGCATCCTGAAGGCGTTGTTATATTGCACACGCAGGACGCTGTAGGCTCGGCTCGTGTGTGACACCCACAGACCGCTCGAGTAAAAAGACTGACAGAACGCCTTAAATAAACTCACTTTAACGTCTACTGTACATCGAGCGAACCTGCGGGCAAGCATATTGCCCCTCAGCGCCAACGCCCTGCGGTCGCGCTCTATGTCGTCGTCAACCCGTAAGCCACCGGTGACTACGTGGCCCAGGTACTTAAAATTATTCACTACTTTGAGTACTGCGCCATTGAGATAGATATACCGAAGGTACACGGCGAGACCGTTGTTTAGGCGCTCTGAACACCAAGAGCTCAGTCTTCTTTGAGTTGTATTTAAGGCCGTACACCTCCGCATACATCTCGCAGGTCGACAGTAACTCTTTCAACCCACCTATCGATGGACTGAGCAGCACCATGTCATCTGCGTAGCTAATGTTATTAACACAGGTGCCATCAATGTGGCAGCAGACACGTGCGCAGCTCAGTCGCTCGATAAGCTGATTCATGTATAAATTAAATAACAAAGGCGAGCTTAACCCCCCTGCCTTACACCGCATTCCATCCTGTACTCATCCGACATTGTACGGAACCATCTCACTCGATTTTTCTGGTGAGCATACCAGTATCTGAGAATATATATAATATATCCCGCCGGCACACCCGCGCTCCTCAACTTGTCCCATAGCACATAGTCACATAGTAGACGACGAGATCAAACGCTTTCGACAAGTCGAGAAAACGCGTACACTGGTGTTTTTCTCGCGGTATAGTATTGACGGTAGGCGCTCTCCGACACACCCGCCTTAAAGCCGAACTGGGCGTCGTGCACCGTCACGTGCTCTTCAACAAACCGTCCAGTACCTTCGCTGTGATGGTAGCGAGCGAGATGGGTCTATAATTATTTATATCGGATATGTCATCCGTCTTATTTTTAACTATGGGGACCAGTATCGTCCGCATAAGCGGTTCTGGTAAATAAGAGTGACCCGTGCACAGGGTAAAAAACAGTGACAACACTTTAGGCAGATGGTCCCCAGCGTGTTTAAAATGTTCGATACTGAGGCCATCAGACCCGGTGACTTTCTACGTTGCAACTAAAACGGCTGAACAGATTTGGATAAAATTTGGCACAGGGTTAGACCTTGACCTGGAGACGGACATAGTCTACTTTTCATCCTGGATCGCAGACGATCGCGGGCAACAGCTGGTAATCTATACCAATATTATAAAGAGGTGTAATTTGTTTGTTTGTTTGTATGTAGGGGGTAATCTCCGGAACTACCAGTCGGAAATGAAAAATTCTTTTTGATAGCACAATTCTCGAGGAAGTTTATAGGTGGACGAAGCCGCGGGCCGAAGCTAGTATAATATTATAAATGCGAAAGTGACTTTGTTTGTTTGTAACGCTTTCTCGCTAGAACGGCTGAACAGATTTGGATGAAATGGCACATGGGTAGACCATGATCTGGAGAAGGACATAAAATAATATTTATCCTGGCATTCACATGGGATCGAGACTTATGAGGGTGAAACCGCGGGGTGCGCCTAGTATTTTATAAAGGAAAATAATACCTAATGACCGATACTAACTTGTCACCAATCGTTTCAAGATTACATTGCTTGTTTGCAATTTTCATTTACTTTAGTAAAATACGCACTCCCTAAACAAGTCGAGTCAGGGCCCTACTTATTCCACCAATTTGTTTGTATTTAAAGAAATAATTTTCTTTACGAAATCCGAGAGCGTAAAATTTTTATTTCTTTCAATATTCCGGCTGTTTTTTCATTAAACATCAAAGCAAAAATTATGTGAAGACACGATTTCGGTTGGAATAATTTATATTCGTGAGGATAAGCCACGCGCGCAGTTTACTTTATGGTAACGTATAGCCGGGCCGCATTGAGTAAGCCCAGGTACGCACGGGCGATTTATTCCCGCGGCGATTTATTTCGTGCACTGGATTGTCAACGCCGAGTGTTGAAAATCCAACAGTGTGTTTTATCAACGCGCTGGGACGAGAGTGCGTCCCAGTGCATTGGATACTTAACGCTCGGCTCTACACTGAGAGTTGTTACGTCCGTGTGTACGTGGGCTTACTGCGTGCCTATGAGGTGATAGATCGAAGGTATTTGACATGGGTCACATTACAGAACTTCGGGTGCCCGATGTTTCATTAAATGTAAGTTGATGAACGAATTTCCGAGCTACTACTGAATTGCATTGCTAATCCAGTTAATTTACACAAAACATCACGCCCGTATTCCCCGACAGGTTGAGCAGAGGTACTTATAGTACACCCACATTTCGCCAGTTATGTTTAAGTCCCATGTAATAGGGGGCGAGCTTATTGCTATCAACCGGGCACAATCCAGAACCACGGGCTGTTACTGAGAAATTCCAGATGGAAAATCCGATGACACTTTTTCCGACCCGGAAATCGAACCCAGGACCAGACCCAGTTACTTTTATTTCACAAATATGAAGGAACGTAGAAAATTCAGCGCAGTTCCCAGCAAAACGTCACCGGTGGAAAATTCTTCTGCAAACATTTCATACAACGAAGAATTTAAAACAATATATTTCACGGTTTCAGGATGACATTGTTCACGATACGAATTACAATTCTGACGATGCTTTAGGATACAATGGCGGACGTGGTCAAGGCAGCGATATGACAAATATTATGTAGGAATGTGAAGAGGGTTTGTCGCTTGTCGCCTTTTCGCGAATACATAATGAGGGAAACTTGGAATTACGGACTTTATAATGAAAACAGTAAGGTACTCATTGGTATTTAAGTACCTAAATATTATGTAGATACTGTTTAGAAAGGTTCATGAATGAGTACAAAGTATTTAACAACTTATTTACTAGAGAATTTTGCGTAGAATACAAAGTAAGCTTGCTCCTTTCAATATTGCAAAGTATTAACTGTATTAGAAATATAATAGTTATCAGGATTCAGGTAGGTATAGCATTAATAACTCAGTCATTAGCTGAACCTAAGAAACCATGTGTATTTTTCATTTCCTTTGTAACATAGGCGTACCAAATGGTTTGCTTAATACCGTTGTTAATTATTTTTATACCAACGATACCAACACTGTTAGGTCATCATCATGTCAGCCGAAAGACGTCCACTGCTGGACATAGGCCTCCCCAGAGCACCGCCACTTCTATCGATTCTGTGCCTCCCGCATCCAGCGGATTCCTGCGGCCTTTGCGAGGCCTTCCAACGCTACGTCTTCCGGCACGCGGTCGCCACTCCAGAACCTTTCGGCCCCATTGGCCATCTGTTCTGCGATCAATGTGCCTGCCCATTGCCACTTAAGTTTGGCAATTCTTCGGGCTATGTCGGTTATCTTGGTTCTCCTGCGGAACCCTTCATTTCTGATTCGATCACGTAGGGAAACTCCAAGCATAGCCCTCTCCATTGCCCTTTGAGTGACTTTAAGCCTTCTGATAAGGCCCATTGTGAGCGACCACATTTCAGTGCCATAGGTCATCACTGGCAACACGCACTGGTCAAAGACTTTCGTCTTGAGACACTGTGGTATGTCGGACAAGAAGATAGGTACAGCAGAATATTAAACGTAATCCGTGTTACATGCACAGATAACTCGTCATAACATTCAGTGTAGAGGTGCTAAAACAGAATTATTCTTTCAGCACAACGAAGGAAATTTAATTAAACCTGGCTATTTAGATAATGGAAGTGCCATCAGCGCGTCCGGCCGCGCGCAGATTATAAAATTATCACTTACCCCTTTTCAGTGGTGACAATTTGTTTTAAGCCAACCCTATCAATGTAATTTATTTTTATTTCTCAACATTGTGAACGAATGGAACGTTCGCAGGCCCTCGGGTAACAATTATTCGCGGAACTGTACAACATTTTGACAACGAGCCGGTAACGAGATGAGAGATAACGCAGTAATTGCGTTTTTTCTTCTTCGATTTCACAGATCTATGTGATAATGCAAATTGTTTCTGAGATTTATTATTTCCGGTAAATCTTTCTTTATTCCATTTTTAATTAAGCACAAAAGGTATATTCCCATTTTTTTGCGACCCAAATATTACTTCATTTCGTATAATGGATTAATTATTAAGGTTTCAATAAACTGTTATTATTTCTCAAAACCATGCAGCTTTAACGAATATTCTGAACGTCATTATAAAATAATCGTATAAAAGGATATTTTCTAATTAATATTCATAATGACTTTTCTGACCACATCTCTTGTGCTACATAAATTCGAATACAGAAATTCACACTCACTTTGGACCCCCAAAAAATACAGGATTATTACTTTATTTTATTACGTTTTCTTCGTTGAACTTTATGATTCTCTATTACTTGAAATAAAGCAGTTCATATTTTATGGATTTGTGAAATTAAAATTTCTCTTTAACACATCATAGGGAAACTTTAATTTATTAATGTTACAAGGATACTCTAAGCGGGATTGTGCCTATTAAAAATGTATCAAAGGAGCCCTTCCCACTAGCGGTAGCGAATAAATTGTGTACCTACACACGTCACTCAGTCTGTGATGAGGTAGGTGAGAGCAGTCGTTTGCTGGAAAGTTGGAAATTGTTATTATAGTGCGGGCTCATTAACGAAGATTTGCTACTTAGGTACTACAGCTTATATTTTGCAAAATATATTTTGCTTTGATTTTACAAAAGTACCTATACTTTTGTAACATATTCTATAAGTTAATTACAAAATATCATTAAATCAATCAATTAACCAATTCGTAGAGTCTAGATCTGTTATTAAGATCACATTTCTAAATGTGAAAATCTCCGTTCACATTTGTCAGTTGTGCCGGCGCCTGTGTCGTCTTAATATGAGTGGGAGCCAAGTTGGCGAGTTGGCGAGCTAATGTATGTAGATGAGGGCGGTTAACTTCACATCGGCTGCGACGTGACAGGTGTCATGCGGCTACACCGGATGGCGGCCGCGATACGGCACCGGCGCGCCGTTTGTCGCCGGTGACGATTTGTCAGTGTCGCTTAACGCGCTGTTACTAGCCGGCGACCTACACGTCACGCCCACCGGATACCGGCCGCGCTTACATCAGATTTCTGAACAAATTTTCACTACCTTTGACAGAGGAAATCCTGCATCTCCGAAAACCTTTAACTGCAGTCACTTAGGATTTGACGGACGTTGTTGGAATTGTGGCGATATTTTTTGTAAAACCTTTCATCTTTTCTGTAAAGGCTACATTCGAATTTCTGTATTCGAATTTATGTAGTAGAAGAGACCAAGAGACATCGATGTCTCTTGGTCTATGTCTCTTTCACTAGGTGAAATTGAATGGAATAGACTTTGATCATATCTGGCCCGAAAATTGATTGCCGCTGTTTCACCTGACAGTCTTTATTTTTTCGTGTCGGGGTAAAAATATAGAGCAAGGTGGAAGCAATTTATCCAAAATAAATCTAAGCTGAGAAAAGCCATATAGCTGCCGTTTTCCAATGTGACCTCGATCTCATAAATAAGAATGAGGAACGGTGGAGGAACAAAGCGGCGGCGAGCGGTGCTCAAAGACGATTTTAAAATCTTATCTAAGTCTGAGGCGTGATTGACAAAAGTTGGGCGGAATTCGATACGGCTGCGGATGTTTGTCGAACTGGCTTTTTTGTGGGCGCGGCAGGAGACGCTTTACGCCGCGGAAGCGTACAAAGAGATGTGGCTTTTGGGCCGATCGTAAAATCCGTCGTAACCGCGCGTAATAGCAGCTGGGCTCTCGGCGCCGAAACATGGAAACTGACAGTTGCTTCAAAATGGAATAAGGATTATATGTTTGTTCTCAACTTTGAATGCATGAGTTTTGGTCGAGATAAGCCATTTTAATGGGGAAGGGGCTATGAATATTATGATACAGTTAAGTTAATTTTTTAAAAGGACACGGGTATGCCTTAATATTAATTATATTTTGTGTTCACAAACATAATAAAAAAATAAAAAATTGCAAATCGCTACAACGGAAACAAATTTTTCTCAAATCAATAATCCAAATCAAAACGATGAAAGCGAATCGAACGTAATGGAAAAAAATATATTCGCACCATTAAACTTATTTTACGATTACATCGAGAAGATAATGTCATCGGAAAAAGTCGGCGGAGCAGTCATCAATCAGGCGGACGCTCTCGAGCCCGCGCCGAGTGTGTTTTTGTTTGCCCAACAGTCGCGGCTCTCGGAGCGGTAACGCCACTAAAATATATTGTGCATACTCACTAAACAAATTGTTTTAAAACGGAAGAACGCTCCAGTTCCATCGTAGCTCGTTTAAAGTTTAGCTCCAACTATTCATCTTAAGTGATTTACGAATTAAGTGAAAAAAATTACCAGTTGCTACCATTTTTCCTTGCAGAAAACATCTAAATCGTTCCTTAAAATCTCTACCGTACCGTTTTTACACCGTTTTTCAGCAGTTTACCCCGACGTCAGACAGACATCTACAGAAATTCATGATCTGGGTAGACCTATAATATTTATTATAACTCACTAACAACATGTCAGAACCAAGATTGTTATTAAACTGACCAAGTAATACGAACGGAGGACGTACAGGATACCTGCTGATAATGTTTCCCAATTATCTGCTGAAATAATTATAGGTACGTGATCTCTGTTCGTACGTACGGTACGAAACGTGATCTGTTCTGATATAAACTGACCGAGACACGTGTTGTCTCGATAACAGACGTAATTATAATGCGCTGCCGTATACAGACCCAAGTAACTATCAGGATGCCCGATAAACTCGATATTGAATTATCAGATAATTGTAAACATTTCTGGGACATGACATATCTGATCTTATGATTTTCTAACGTATGGAAAATAGTGTTATAGAAAATGATCGTTTAAAAAGCAGGTATTAATTGAATCTACAAAAGAACTAGACAATACGTACTTAGATGAAAAGAATTAAGTGAGAAATCGATAGCAATTTTAAGTGGCGATACTATAAATGTTATAGGAATGCCAAGCGCACCCTAGACGCCTTACTACCTCCTGCTTTCTTACTAAACTTCTTACCACGTCATGATCTGTTTTTATAAAGCTTGTGCTGATAGATGAAAATTTAAGGGCGAATTTCACCTATGAAACTGAATGCAATCAACACATCTAAACCGCGTTCAACAACTGTCAGTGACCAATATTCTAGAGCCATGATGACATTGACAGCTGTTGAAGGCGGCTTAGATGTGCTGATCGCGTTACGTTCCATTGGTGAAATTCGCCCTAAAGCGAATACAAGAAACGAAAGGTTTGTTTTAATGTTTCGTTATTTACAGTATGCTTTAGTCGAATCCGTACTGAGTGAAACATAAAGAATACAAGTGAGTATATGTTTAAAACTTTATCCAACAGTCTTGGAACTTATCACGTGATTTGAATATCCATTTTGTGAAGACGTGCATTCGCCACCAGCTTATATGCAGCCGTTCCACTGAATTTCGCTACCGCGTAATGGACACTTGGGGCAACTTTTGAGTGAGTATTTTGTCAATTGGTGGTTTATTGGGAGTTTATCATTTATGTTACTACGTATTTTCCGTCCTTCTCAGTGCTAGTGTCATCATAACTATTGACAACACTAAAACTAAGCGACACTAAACTTTTGACATGTTCTTTACCAAGACCTACATACAAACAATAAATTCAAATAATAGCGATAGATTTTTGATACCCAGTCAATTTCCAAATAATATTTTTAATATCTCTGCTGTCTACCTCTGTATTTTACGTCTATTTCCCACAATTTTGAGTCAGTTTCCAGTATAATCGTATGCAAATAAATGTACTAAAGTGCAATGTCCGGTCCGTGAATGGTGGTGTCACACACAACCCGCGCTTGCGAACATTTGTCTGTTTCTCGCCGGGTGAATTCTCCGCTTTACATGTTGTGCCTGCAGTCAGTGCAGCAATGGTTTGTTGTCTAATAGTCTAACTAACCAACTCATCTCCAGAAGTTAGAGGAAATTACGTTAAATTGAATAATCTGTTAACGTTGGATTTTGACCTCGTTTGACGCCGAAATTGTGGAAGAAAATGGTAATGTTTATATCAGAAAAAAGTATTTAATTTAATAAAGAAAGAAAAAATAAAGAACAGAATTATTTTTACCCGTTTTGCTTTCATATTGTATCTGCTGAAACCATTGAAGTGGTTGTCCCTAGAAGATAGAGCTATCAATACAAATCAATTGATATTGATGACACTCATAAGAAGAAAATCTTTCTGTTTGATCCAATTTCCAGGAAAGGAATATTTCCTTTCGTCACATAATATAAAGGACAGCCTTATCATCGTTTCATATCGACAGTCACGCCAAATTCAGAAACAGCTTCAAAAGAAAATATAAATACTTACCTCCAACAAAGAGGACCGGATATCGTTATTTTGAAATCTGAAAGCGTTCTGAGAATCGTGGCAGGTGGCGCCACCTGTCATGTTGTATCCAGGAGGATCCTCCAACGTAACATTAATACATGACATACCACGCATTCATAGCGGCGCTTCTGATGACACCACATTACGCCCAAGACTCACAGCGTGATAATATCTTTGTTATCGGCAATAAAGCGAATTTACTGATTTGTTTTTTTCCTCTTTCTTGGCATGTTTATTTTGTTGCAATCCTATAAGCGACATTACTATGGAGGAAAAAGTTAAAAGTCATATGGGGTCGTGGGCTACACTATTCTTTTTGTTTTCTTTGTATTTACAAAAGCCTTGGAGCATATTTACAGGTACTTATGAATACTGAGCGAGGCATAGACATTTCAAAGAGCGAGACGTCATAACAGTAAGGGGAGCAGAGCACGATATTCATGGGTCGGCAATTTTCGTAAATCTCTCAGTAAGTGAGCTCATGTTGCGCTACACGTACAGGATTAGACTAAGCTCTGAGAACTGTTTTTCCCTCCACGATTCATTCGAGAGAAAGTGTGCCGGAAATAAATAAAGCGGAGTGGGAATGCGAGACAAGAATACGATCTTTGCAAGCGAATTTTCAACGATTTTTTCCCGAATGGTCTCAAGCTCTAAGGTAATATAAAAAGTATTAGACCGCAACAAAAGTAACACACGAGCTTCCAATCATTTTAATACAAGTTCCTGTCGAGAGTGCTTGACAGAAATGTTGAATTACACATCGACAAAGGAAGACGCTAAGACAAGCAAAGTTTTGTTGAAAAATTACTTTTGGAATGTAAAGGAATATTCTGTTTCTTTCATAAACGTTGAGTTCTTTTGCTCTTGAAGCTGAGATAAGTCATCAAATTATGCGAACGCTATGTTGTTTACAAATTGTTTCTGAAACGAGTCACGTTTCCATTTAGAGGTAGGCGCAAAAATTGGCCCATTTTAAATAATGTTCAGTTCCTTACGTCCTCCCACCCCGACAGATACTCTGTTTGTTTGGATGAGGTGACAAGATGACACTCGCACAATTATTCTAATACACTTACATAAATTGATTCTGATTTGTATTTTTTCTGGAGAAGATGGAAACATTTTTTGACGTTCCGTTATATGGTTCGGTTATTATGTCATGATATTATTTTGAATATTTGGTAACGTCCATTAAACCTCGGTAAGTGACGGACATTGTGTTCATAAATCCTTCACGTTTCCGACGTGATTTCAGGCTCGCATCACGTAGAATCTGAACCGATCAGCGTTAAATTTTCGCTGCACATTGTTCAATAATAAATATGTATTTGCATATTGACAGATTTATTATACCATTCATTGGCAAGGAACTTGATCAGGAGAATACATTTTGTTCGTAAATAAATCCCATTTGACCGTTCGAAAGGTTATTCGTATATGCGCATTGTACGTAATTGTATTTTATTGTTTAAAATGTTCATATGCTAGAACAATCGCGCCCACTTTAGGATTGTTTGCACTTTTAATTTTAAAACAGAAGGCTGATATTTTTGTTTTAAAAAAGCTACTGCTTTTTTTGTGAATACAGCAGCTTTTTCCTTAAATGAGAATATTTGGAACAATTATGTTGCTGGAAATGGCTCGAATGTGAAAATAAATACATTTTTATTATAAAAATCAAAGAAGGATCATAGTGTGCTGTGGAGACACGACACTGTATGAACCTGAAACTTCTCCATGACAAGATTACCTACGTGGGTTTATATATATATTCATGTTTCGCCTTCCATTACAAATTTGTATTGTAACTGGTTTAACACGTTCAGTGCCGTGAGCCCTCCTGGAGGGTTCACCTAGTCGCATATGGGATGCCGGGAGCCCTCGCGGAGGGCTCATTTTAAATGTAGGTTTTTCTTAACGAATACAGCATTATAAACCGTGAAAATAAAATCTGATGTATATTTTAACAAGATTTATTAGTTTAAGTGATGGTTTTAAAATCCAAGTTTTTTTTTTAATTTTTTGTTTACGTTTACAAATATTCACAAAAAAAATAAAAGACTTCAAAAATTAAAAACGACGTATAGCGATAAAACCCCTGAAAACAAAAATTTACTTCGTTTTACGGTATTTTATAACACGGTTTTAAACCTAATGCCGTTGACCGTCCGCGATGGTTAACTATAGCGCAAACGTAATGCCGGCAACCCTCCCGGAGGGTTTACTTCCAATATGTATGGCGGCATGGCGTATGAGTTCTTTAAAAAGTAGGTGCAGTCGAAAGTGTTAACATCGTTTTGTGCAGCATGTGTTGATACATTCTAATAATAGGTATAATATTATTCTGATACCAAAGTGTAGTTGTATGAGCAAAACTGAGTGATTACGCATAAAAAACTTATTTTGCTTTCTTTTTAGAGATCAAAAATAATGAGACTGCCGTAAAAAATGTTTACCCCTTTTTTTTCTTGAAAAAATTAAACAAGCATTAGGTAATGCTTGTTAAAATTTTACTTTCTTTAGAAAGCAACGCTTCAACAAACTACATAATTAAAAAGCTTTTGTATATTGTAATCAGTTATGCGTATAGTTTAAATAAAACTTTACTTTTACTAACGGTTTTTTTGGAGTCTACGTTTTCCTCAAGTTTCTTTTTAATCATTCCTTCCTCTTTTTGTCATTTACCTGCACCAATGACTAATTAAATGGACTTGCAAACAAAGAGCAGTCGGTAAAAGGTTTCTGCCAGTCTTTTCATCAAAATGTGAGTTAAAGCAACCGCATTGAAGGGACTTCCTTGTTTTGAGTAATAAAGATTAGGAAGTAAAATATATATTTACCAGCAAAGATGGAGCAAAATAAACTTTAAAGTCGGATGAAAAGTGTCTTAAAATTTAATTACAAGCGAACACTTAAGTTTACACAACCGACTTCATATCCTTTGTTTTATAGACAAAGGGGGCGTCTTACGACTGCTTTTACATTAAGTCCCCGCTTAAGTTCCGTCGCAAACGGCCACGGCTAATGTATGGGAACGTACGTACAAACGGATATTGACTTGCTCCAACATTGTGATTTATTTCCCTGATTGCATTCATTTGAGATATGGGATTGATTTTGTGTGAGTTTGGGCGCTTGTGTAGGTATCTAATCAATTAGTTACCTTTGCAGTGTTCACTACCTCTGCGTTTGCAAGTTTGTTGGTTTATGGGACGGGTTTGAAAGAATAACAAATGACTGGAATGGCTGGTTTCCGCACGGAAATCTTTTCATGTTTACCGCAAATAAACGTATTTTCTTTCTTTTCTTTCTTTTTTTATGGATCAACCTCCTTCAAGAATAAGATAAGGTCACTTCGTGTTTTTTCAAAACGTAGTGATAATTATATTATTATCTAATAGACAAAGAAATATAAAATAAATAATAATAAAATATTTCAAGCCCACAATAAAAAGCTCCGTGAAGTGGAATTTATAAAAAAAATACGCCTACATTATAGAATTTTCCAATCAACCATTTTGTGGCCGACGATAAATTGACATTTTGTTGAAAAAAATTCGCTCACAAACGTTTTAATCAAATATCAATTTTGGAAGTTATTCACTTTGTTGGAACGGAAATAAAAAGTTATTTTATCTGAATGCTCATTCCCTCTACTACTCTAGAGGTTTCACCAAATGGATGTGCCATTTGGTGAAACCTCTATACGCAGAGAAATCTGACGATATGCCAGAGTGAGTTTCATAAACGTAATATAATAAAGCTTTCATATCATTATTATGTTCTAACCTCTATGGGTAGAGATATACAAAAAGTAGATGTTATGTCTGGATCGTATTTTCCTTAGGATTTGAGGATAACTCTAAGACACCTTTCAATTTATCGCCAGCCATATTACGTTTCTGATAGGAGGAAAATATAATGCAATACCTATTTAAAAAAAAATCATTACCTTCCTTATTTATTAGGTTACTTAGTTACGTTCACATAAAAAGTTAAGCAAATGTTTCTGATAAAATAAAAAAGTGAAAACTTAAAACTGGTATTACCGCCATCTATATCTTATCTAGCACTACGTGAATCCATAAGTTTATCCCCTACCAAAAATCGCTCTACGCGCCTAAAGAAGGTTTCACTTCAAAACTATTAACTAATATATTTTTCAATAGGTACAGTTACTTACGCAGCTATACCTCAAAGCTGCTACCCTCGCTCGATGTTGAAATATGAAAAGAAAGTCAGTCAAGTCTCTGCCCCATTGCGTTGTTAGCTATTATTCTTTTATGATGAGCCTCGAGGGAGCCAAGTGTTTCAAACCGAATATTTCTCAACGAAAACGTATCTACAGTCATTTATCCTTGCATTTATCATGCCAACTTCACCTTTTAACTTTTAGGGTTGCCAACAAATTCGTGAGTGAGGCTATGAAATATGCAGCTTTGGTTGAAACAATGCTTTTTCCGATACCCCTCCTGTATCGGTATTGTACCATTTCAACTTTTGCACAGTTTCATAGACATTTTTGTGTAAAAGTGAGTAGTAACATAAATTTGATACAAGTATCGTGACAACCCTAACTACTAAAAGCATGGTTCGGCCTCGCAGTCCGTAGGTACTCGGGCTTGTCTAACGAACCGTGTTTAAAGCCTCGTTAGTATCACTTGTCTACGACTGATGATGTACTACGGACTACCACACCTATTTGCGTACTCAAAATGTACAGACTAATTTGGAGAACATACAAAAAGTTGTGGACTGTGGCGCGTCTTGGAGTATTGACTCGTAGAAAGTTTGCGACGTTCAAATGTTTTATAGTGGTATGCGGGTTTAGTGGTCTACTGTTAATCGTAGTACGAGTAGGTATATAAATTGAACAAGTATCCTTTGATGGTATTTTTGTTGACTGTGTTTTGTATTATTAGAGATAAGTATCCAGCATTTATGTGTTTTGTCTGGTGTATGAGAACGTTTTTAGGGTTCTTTACGACTGAATGGAAAAAACGGAACCCTTATAAGATCACTCGTGTGTCTGTCTCTGTCAGTCTGTCCGTCTGTCACAGCCAATTTGCTCCAAATCTAATGGACCGATTAAGTTGAATCATTTGATACACATATGAATTTCTGTGGGCTAAACGCGGACGTGTAACGTAAATAAATGAATTTTGAATATGGGGGTCACTTCTGGAAGGTAAATAAGAAAAAAAATAAAAATAAGTGAACTGTACCGTGTGATATATCAGATTAAAGGGCAGGGCAGGGTGTGCGTGCGAGCCCTCACGACGGGGGACGCTGTGGCCCGGGGTGGGGTCGTCTTGGCGGTGTCTCTAGACATCGCCAATGCCTTCAATACCCTGCCCTGGAGTTGCATCAGGGAGGCACTCCGGTATCACCGGATGCCGACCTACCTCTGTCGTGTGGTCGAGGCCTATTTGACGGACAGGGCCGTCATTTACCCCGGTCACCAGGGAGAATGGAACTGGCAAGAGATGTCGTGCGGTGTCCCACAGGGATCGGTCCTGGGGCCGCATCTGTGGGACATCAGATACGACTGGGTGCAACGCGCCGACCTCCCTAGCGGCGTCAGCGTCGTTTGTTACGCTGACGACACGTTGGTCCTGGCGCAGGGGAGGTCGCACCAGGCGGCGGCCGAACTAGCGACACACGGGGTTGCGACAATCGTGGACAGAATCCGGCAATTGGGACTCGAGGTGGCCCTGCACAAGTCCGAGGCCATGTGTTTTCATGGTCCTCGGAACGCGCCACCGTCGGGTTCCCAAATAACGGAGGAGTTCACATCGGCGTTGAGTCGACGATGAAGTATCTAGGACTCGTCCTCAACAGCCGGTGGAACTTCGTGGAGCACTTCCGTCGTTTGGCTCCCAGACTGGAGCGGGCCGGGGCTGCTTTGAAGCGGCTCCTGCCCAATCTAGGGGGTCCAAACGCCTCCTGCCGGAGGCTATACGCGGGGGTCGTGCGGTCCATGGCCCTTTACGGGGCACCGGTTTGGGCGCGTTCATTGAGGTGGAGGCCAGCCCGCCGGTTGAACGCGTCCCAGAGGGTCATGGCCACCCGGCTGGTCCGGGGATACCGCACGATCTCCGGTGAGGCGGCGAGCCTCCTTGCCGGATTACCGCCATGGGATCTGGAGGCAAAAGTCCTCGCGCACATTTGGGAGTGGCGCGAGGAGGCGAAACGCCGGGGCGTAACTCCGCTGCCGCGAGAAATCGCGGCGCAGCGGACAGAGCTCCGGCGGGATCTCATGGCATCATGGAGAGTGCGATTGTCGCAACCTAGTGCTGGGCACGCCACTATTGCGGCGATAAGTCCCCTCTTTGAGGAGTGACTAGAGAGGCACCACGGCGTCCTCACGTTCCGCCTGACGCAGGTCCTCACCGGACATGGTTGTTTCGGGAGGTTCCTGTTTCGTATCAGGCGGGAGGAAACGCCCGGGTGTCATTACTGCGTGGATCACCCGGAGGACACGGTTGAGCATACGGTGGAGGTCTGTCCGGCTTGGGCAGAGCATCGCCGTGTCCTCGCGGAGGCGATCGGCGGCGGGGATCTCTCGCGTCCGGCCCTAGTCCAGGCCATGGTACGGAGCGAGAGGGCATGGGAGGCCATCACCTCCTTCTGCGAAGCAGTAATGCTCGCAAAGGAGGAGGCAGAACGCGTGAGGGAGAGGCAAATTTCGCGCCCTCACGCCCCTAGCCGCCGCAGGAGACGCCGTGGGCGTCGGGAATCACAGGCTGATTCCCGGCTACCGTAGGCGCGGGCTTGCGGACGGTGAGCAATGGGTAGCTCGCCGTCCGATAAGGACCAGGCCCGGGTCGACGGCGCGTTGTGTTCCACGTGCGCTTCAAAGAGATGTCAGCAAGTGAAGGGGTCCGATAGGACCGATGCCCGGGGTTGCGGGAAAGTTCGAAAGGGATACCGTGGCCCCTGGCAACGTACAGGCAACGGAAGGAACACGGGTGGGTTTTAGTCAGTAAGAGTCTGACACGCCCTCCCGCTCCACCCGGAGCGGGAGAAGTTATTTGATAATTTCGCACCCAAAAAAAAAAAAAAGGCCAGGGTTTTAAAATAAATAGTTTTAAAGTTATATAAGAAAATAGATGATAATTTAACTACTGAACTACTGAGCATAAAATATGAAAAAAAAAAACAGAAACTAGTTCTATACTTATATATTACAGGAAAACCTATAAGAAGTCTATGTATGTTTTAAAATAACATGGCAAATCTCTCAATATTGTGCGTACAAACTTACACAAGTTTGTTGGAAGTTGAGTTGAGATGTATTCCGAGAACATGTTTTTCAACTACAATGTTAAGTTTGTTCTTGGGATAAATTCATCCCAACTACTGCCTTTATTACTTACTTGCCTTACTTGCCTTTATTGTGCGTGGTCCGACACGCACTGGGCCAGTTTTTGCCTAGTGTACTACATGGCATAATCAGTAGGTTGTGTACAGGGATAAGCTATGAAACAATATTTGACGATAGATAAAATGAGTAATATAGGTACTTAAGTGTATATATAATATTCATCTATTAACTTTAATATTTACTCTATAATATTAGAAAAATATAAGTAATATACTTGACAATTTTTTTTCAGCTTTGAAAGTTATATTGGAATATATTACGCAGAACGTCGCTATATAAATCAGCTTAATATTATCAACTTAAAATGATGAAAATATACCTTGGCCTTATTCTAAAACGCCGTTAAAGTAAACAAAATTAATAATCTTCTTAGAGATATTCAACTTCGAAGTATTCGATACATTTTCATTTGGTTCGCTAATTTTATTTATAAGAAAATACCAGTGTCGTTGTTCCCATAGTAATATAATTTCGGATATTTAATAAAATCTCAACAGATCTGAAAATATTTTATGTTAACTTGACGTACCTATTTATGGTTGATTTGTTTTCGCATCTACAATACAAATAAAATGACTATTGTTACAGTTGTTATTTTTAGAGCGCTGAAGAAACTCAATAGAATGATATCGTGAGCTCGAACCATTGAATTCTTGATTCGTAATGAAAAGAAAATATTTCAAGTTATTTGTCCATAATAATAGCTTCGCAGTATTCGCACCTGGTCCTTTTTTATGAAAGCCATAGTTTTTAAGGGTTCCGTACCTCAAAAGGAAAAAACGGGGGGATAGGATCACTTCGTTGTCCATCTGTCTGTCTGTTAGTCTGTCAAGACCCTTTTTCTCCGAAACACGTGGAGGTATCCAGTTGAAATTAATATCAAATAAGTAGGTCTACGGACCTTGGAGCTAAAAAAAATCAAGCTTCTAAGTCAACGCAATAAAAAGAAACAGTCATTTATGCGACATGTTTTGATACTCGCAAATAAATCAAAACCTACAGGGTACTTCCCGTTGACCTGGGATCACAAAACTTGGCAAGAAGCAAGGTCTTACAGCACAAATAAAGGAAAAAGTCCAAAAATCGTTAATTTGTAGTTTTATCACATAAAAAAGTATTTTTTTGCGATTACAAACTTACATTTGTTGTTGGAGAATTGACCGTGGCGTATATGGGAGAACATGTTTTTAAACTACAAAGTTAAGTTTGTTTTTGGGATAAATTCATCCCAACTACGGAACCCTTCATTGTGCGTGGTCCGACACGCACTCAATCGGTTTTTTTTCATAGTTATTATTCTTTTCGAGTCATTTCATTGACTGTTCCAAACATTATTATTTCACAAGTCTGTTGAGGTTGACACCTTGTCAGCGAACTTCTTTTTTGTTGTCTAATGAATACCGAAAGTGTTTGAAGTTCAGGCTGCCAGTGTAAAACTTTTACAATAATCTTCTCTCTTCATTAAGGAGCCGAACAAAAACGCGGGCTCATTGGCGCCCAACAAGACTCTCAAACTGGCCTATCGAGATTAACCAACTTCGACAGAAAACAACGTAATTAAGTTTAGTGTTGGGCTTCGGTGATGTTTATTGGATTGCCACCTTACTTATTGATTTTCCAGTTCTCAAGTCCCACCTTATTGCTACCTAAAAATGGCTTGTTATATTAAGTTAGCAAGGTCACCCTTTGCCGTCGTTTACCACGAAAAATTATTTAATTTCAGTTGGTTATATTGCTCTACAAACAGATTCTCTGAAATTTATTTCGGTAGCGATACTAGATTATTTAAAGTATTTAGCCGGGATAGCCAGCTTGTTTGTCAAGTAATTATTTCAGCTAACAGCCATAGTCTGAGTTATTTTGAATAAGTGCTATTAACATTTTCACAAACTTCAAAATTGTTACTGGATAGTACACTTGAAGCCTTTGTACTTAATTGTTGTAGCACGTTTATTGTTACTAATTTCTTTGTTACTGGATTAGTTCTCCCGGTTTATGTTCCAATGGAACTATTTATCCTTAGGAGGTAAATAGTGTCTCTGTGTGACGTCGGCATCCTTTGTGCAAAGTTTCCTTGTCGTCCACTGAAACGTGATTGAGTAACAAACATAAGGGTATAGGGATCACATGCCCAAATATGTTGTACACACGGCTACACAACAGGCTACAAATTTCCAGTTTATGCTAATCTCGCATTGTATAGGATTTTCGTACAATGCGAGGTCAGCTTATACTGGAAAGTATAGCCGTGTGTACCGGAAGTATCAAAAACTACAAATTAGACATATTTTATTTATGCATTTGTCATTTGTAAGTAATGAAAAAGCTTAGGAAAATTGCGTTTATATAAATTCTATTTGCAAAAGCTATATTAGAAAAATCCCGATATATTTCTGCTTCACCAAAATAAGTACCTACGTATTTATTTAAGCTCTTATATCTTATCTGTATGGACCCGATAAGATAATATCATAGATAAACATATCATACCTTTAAAAGCCTCTGTTCAATTGTTTACGGGACATAAAACAAAATTTCTACCTTCAGATCCTTCAGGACCTTTGCATATAAAAACACAATTACGCCTATGGCTTTCTGTAAATCTCTACTAGAACCCGGGATTTCTTTTACTATAACATTTCTATTTTTGTGAAAGTAAACGGAAATTGTATTACAGAAGTTTTGTATGTAATTTGGTATTTATTGTTAATATATTCGTTTAGAGTTAGTAGGTCGTTGGTCACGGGCAGTTACGTAGTTTTTAGTTTGCTCTCCCGTGACCACGACCTTGTGAACTTTTGTTGTATGCTTACTGCGAACTCAACGAAGTATTGAGTATAATGATGTATAATACGTATAAGATACATGTGATACACGCAATATCATACAGTACAGCCAACTGTACAGTCGACCACATGTCGGTGGTAACACTTTGACCTTGAGCTGGCCTAGCCTACAATGGAGTTTAAATAAAATAATAGGCCAACTTATACTTGTTTTGGTTACACATGAGGCCTGATGTTGTCACATTTTAACTCTAATGGGATTTTACATAGTCACCAGTTTGGTTTCACGAAAGGTAGATCGACGACTGACGCAGGAGTGAAACTCATCAGTCACATTTTGGAATCCTGGGAGAAGTCCCAGGATGCAATTGGCATTTTCTGTGACCTCTCAAAAGCGTTTGACTCCGTTGACCACAATACATTGATCTGTAAATTACACCACTACGGAATTCGTGGACAAGCTGCTGACCTTGTTCTTGCCTATCTATCAAACAGGCAACAAAAAGTAAATGTTAATGGGGCGACGTCCTCGGGGTCTCTAGTTAAAATGGGCGTGCCTCAAGGTTCAATTCTTGGCCCTTTCTTATTTCTAGTCTATATAAATGACCTTCCTTACATGATGGCTAACTTATCAGATATAATTCTATTTGCTGACGACACTTCTCTAATTTTTAAAATAGATAAGAAAGATAGAGATGTCTTACATGTCAACGATAGTCAAGCTGTTCTTTTGAAATGGTTCGCAGCTAATAATATTTTACTTAATGCGAACAAAACTAAATGTATTAGGTTCTCATTACCAAATATACCTCAAGTGGGTCTAAATAAGAATAAGTTACATAGTTCCTAGAACGACAGTATGCCGCGGGGTGCGCGCACGGCCAATGTTTGCTGTTACCTCTTGTCGTAGTAACGCAGGTATGCGGGCACCTCTGCGCCGACTAACTAATAATTACAACAAGCAATTCCATCATATCGATATGTTTGCTCTCTCTGCTGGTAGATTCAAAAATATTATATTCAAAACACTAAGTCACTAGTAGTTTTAATTAAGATATGCATGATGAGTTTTTCTTTACATTTTGTTTTTTTTTTTTTTACTATTGTTAAAAATGTTTTGTGTAAAATGTTTTCTTTACTTAAATTATTGTAGTTTGTAGGTATTAGTTTATAGCATAGTTTGTAAAGATTTTTTTTTATGTGTATTCCGTGGAAAATGTTGTTGGTTACACATTTGGCCGTATCTTTTTTGTATTTCTTTCTAAAAAATGTAATGTGTAACTGTTTGTTTTCCCTAATAAATAAAATAAAAAAATAAATAAAATAAAATCTAAAACTTGATGGCAAAAAATTAGATGCAATAACAGAAACTATATTTTTAGATATTACTTTAGATTCAAAATTGCAATGGGGTGCCCACATTAGAACTCTTTCAGGTAGATTAAGTTCAGCTGCATACGCTGTAAGAAAAATAAGGCAGTTGACTGATATAGCCACAGCTAGGTTAGTTTACTTTGCTTATTTCCACAGTATTATGTCTTATGGCGTTTTGCTGTGGGGATCGGCAGCTGATGTAGATTCAGTTTTCATTTTAAAAAAGAGGGCTATCCGCGATATCTATAAAATGGGTCCTCGCGAGTCGCTTAGAAACAAATTCAAAAAAGTTGATATACTGAGTCTGCCTTCTCTTTATATCTTAGAAAGTATTTTGTATGTTCGCAAAAACTTAGGACTTTTCAAAATATGAAGCGATTTTCATAATATAAATACACGTAATAGACATGAAATTGTGATACCCAAATTTAGATTAACTAAAACAAGCAAGTCATTTCTTATAAATAGTATCTGCTTTTATAACAAGTTGCCTAAGTTGGTTACAGAACTTAGCGATGGGAAGTTCAAAACCCACATCGAACGCATCCTTATTAAGAAAGCATATTATAAAATTAAAGACTACGTTGAAGACAAGGAAGTTTGGCAATAATTCCTTCTGCACATGTGGCTTCCCTGGTACCTGATTAACGGCAAATTATGTAAGAGTCTATTCACTGCTCCCAAATTACCATGTATACATTTTTTTTTTACATTCTTCCTTGACATAATCACCCTATTATTTGACATTATATACCTAAAATTTAATTTCAACTCTTTATTAGTGGCTTTTGTGGACATGATAATTATTCAGATTTGATAGTTGTAATAGCAATCACGTCATTTCGTTTAAAATACATTTTTATTTTTATTAATTTATTTATCTTTATCTTTATATAGATTCTTTTCAATTTTGTGAATGTGAGAACGCTGTAGGCCTAGTGGACTGTAGATTTGTTGACCATCATTATTCTGTTAAGTATCTGCTTATTTAAAGATACTTATTGAAAGATCTACACTGTCCTCCCATACCTAATGACACTGCTATTTGAAAATATTGTAAAAGCCCATTATTTTTAAAAGAGTAACCGTGGAGTTTCTTGCCGGCTCTTCTCCATAGGAAACAACCAATTGGAACCGTGCACCTAGCTTTTGACATTTTATAAGTGCCCATGTAGATTTATATGAAATAATAGTTATTTGTTATACAAGAGTGCAAAGTTGCTTTTTAACCGCGTGTTCAATTTTGATGACCGAGCAAGCGAAGGATTCTAAAATTGAATCACGAGCGCAGCGAGTGATTCAAAATTAGAATCCTGAGCGTTAGCGAGGGAATCAAAAGAACACGAGGTGAAAAATCTTTGCACTCGAGTGCAACACGTAATTTTTCATTCCACCTCAGCGAGGAAATGACTAAATGCAAAAAAAAAAAACGTTTACAATCACAAGATAGGTACACTTTTATTTCAGTTTAGGTATTAATTACTACATTATGACAGGTAAGTATTACAGAATAATCTTTAAATTATAACAAAATAATACTAAGGTATAATTAAGAAAATTTTAAAGTAACGTTGCTACAGTTATTTAAATTGAGTGTAATATTTTTGTTTGGTACTGTAATATTGGTGTTAGTCACTTGTGTACTGTTTTTCGGTAAACTATCTGTCATACTTAATAGTTGTACCGATTCATCGGATTCCCTTGGCGTGAATGTTGGAGAGAGAGGGAGATGGTTAGGTGTTTCATAACGGCTTATTTTTGATGTAGAAGGGCCAGTCCAAGGATCCGATTGAGGCTCTTTCAGTGTAATGGCTCCTACGATGCCTTCACATATTTTAGACTTATTTTGGATGGAATCCTCTATGTATCCCTCTACAACTGCATTGGACTTCCAGCCTCCGTGGCGCTTAAGGGACAGGAGATCAGCTCCGGAATCAGCCAAAAGTGTGGCTGAAGTTCGTCGGAAACAATGACCCGTGTACAACAGGGGTTCTGGAAGTTCAAGAAATGTTGCTATTTCTCGTGGGATACTGCCAATTTTATTAGTACCCATAGGCTGTCTAACACACTTTCCATTGCGATACTGTAGAAAAAATCGATTGATTGGAGTGTTAGGCGGGCGAAAGGCTTGATATTTCTCAACAATCGTTACGTATTCCTTGCGAATGACGAAGTTGCGGTCTCTTTTTGTCTTTGTATTAGGTAAATTAATTAATAGTAAGTCATCTGAATGTTTCTCAATGTTTTTGACATTAAGTTGTGTTAGTTCATTAGTTCGACATGCTCCGTTTATTCCAATAATAAGAACAACCTGTAACGTAAAGAGTATTGTAGTAGATAAATGAATAAAATTGATATGAACGCATAATTATGCCTATCAACATCTACTAAGTATACTATTTAATTGAGATTAATATACTTAAGTAGATACTGAATGTGCAACTGACTTACTTTTGCCGCCAAATATACGGAATCGGGTGCTTCGTTAAGAAACTTTTCAATATCAGATACTGTGAAAACCTTCGATTTTTTTGGTTGATGACCAGATGAGGCTCTTTTTAAAAATGACACTAATTTAGGATAGGTATCGATATGTTTGTCTATTGTTGTTTATTGTTGCTTTTAGCATCGAATATCATCATCTCCATAGAGTGCTTGCTTTCTTGTTCTCGGATAATTCTATAAAATATGCCAGTAAAACGTTTTCTGAGAAAGTTTTGGCTAGTCGCCACGTGTTGAACATATCGTACTGTTTTAAATACTTCTCGCGTGATTGTTGAGGGAGAAAGCTCATTTGCGCATTATTAACAGTTTCAGTCAATTCTGTTGGCGTCAAGCAAACTTCCTCGTCGCTAGAATCACTCATTTTAGTTTTTTCACTTGTTTTCAAGTTTCTTGTTTTTAATATAACAACTTACGACACAACAAGGTTTAACAAGGTTTGACACAGGTTTAACAATGACGTGAAAAAATGTCGCGTAAAGAACCGCGTACAAAGCAAATTGAAAAAAGAACACCAAGAAGGTTCCGAGTCTGAGTTTTTAACAAATTAAAAAAAAGTTGTATGATATATTCGGCACCATAGAGGTAGCAGTAAATAGGTTTAATGTTTTTTTTAATTCACAAACTTAGTGCACACGATGTTCTAAATTCAATTTACTTTATCCTCTAGAGAATAAAAACGGCTTTTCCACTCAGATATTGAAGATTAAAAATACTCTTTCCGAGATGGTGGGATGAAAAAATATTTTGAATGTTGAATTTTTGTATGTTTTTAATTTTGCCTGCTGTTTGAATACAATAGCCAATTTAAGGCCCTACTAACGTAGATAATAATGTCTGTCAAGACTGGAGTATCTTTTGGGCAGTAATACTAATAAAAATAAGAAAACAAATCGGAATACTACTGTCTTTTTTCTTTACCTACCAAGCTGTTATCGTAGCACACGTAAAACACAACATATATGTCGTGGCCAGATCTTAAAATAGACAATTTCATGAAATGAATATACTGGTCACATCATGATGTGACCTGGCCAGATCATTGAATACCCAACGTTTAACGATATGAACTATTAAACGCACGACTATTTCGTGATGTGGCCAAACATTAGTGATCATATCGTAAAATAGTTAGATTATCCACTGGTAGAGGCGTTGCTGTCGCTTTGTTTTTGTTGTGCATCATAGCGGCGGCATACAACAAATCAAACAAAGTAGGGTGACCACGCAAAAAAAAAACGATGGTCTTTTATTGGGATTCCAAATATGATATTGTGGAAAGCGATCAACTTGGAAGTAGCGCTTGCCGGCCGCTGCCGCGGCGTGAAATGCAACATAGCACTTAAAATTAGTTTTTTTAAAATAAAATATTTGCGCCGCTTATGTGGCACCCTGACTAAATGGGTTAGGCCGGCGAGCGCTACTTCAAAGTTGGTCGCAGTTACTTGGATATTTTTACTACACCTTACACCATGGATATCCCACACTAACGATATGGCCAAACATCGACTGACATAATATCATTAAACGTAGACGTTTAAACGATATGGCATACATGAAATGGCCAATTTTAAGATCTGGTCACGACTTATACATAATATACATACATGGATCACATGACCTGATTATGTGCTGGTCAGTCGGATTCCCATCATGACCTCTGTTCGAGTGCCCCCTAAGGAAATGCTTTTCCTCGACAAGAATTCGTAATTTTTTCGACGCCCGGAATGATTTCCCCATTGCATTCATGGATGAGAAGCCAACTAGAAAACTAAAGGAAGCCTGGGTAAATCTCCAGTAGATTTAAATATTTCAGGTTCAACTTTAAATATTTATCTTCACAGGGAGCCGCATTGTGGCTGTTTTCTGTTTAAATATGTATGTGTGTTTCATTGAGATGTTAGGTGCCTACCTATGAGAAAACATCCTGACTTGTAAAGTAATAAAATTAAGGATTTGTTGGGTCTACAAAAGAAAAGAAAAATATCGGTGTCCTTTATTAAGTGCGACCGACGAAGATAAAACGTTAACCCAACTCTGAATTAACGACATCATTTTAAAACTGTCATTTTTGTACGCAATAGTTATTTGTGCAACAACAGAGTACGAGTGTTGATATTGAATTCCGAGTAAGCGAAGGAATCTATAATTGAATCACGAGCGTAGGGATTCAAAGACACGAGATGCAAATAACTTTGGTCTCGTGTAACACATACAACTTTTCATCTTTCTAAGCAGCGAGAACATAATAATATCTAAAGGTAAACAAAATACAACGTAATAAACTTCGTATTTTTTTCTTCAATATTGTCTTTACTTGATTATAAAAATAAAAAAGATTCATTAGAAAAAAAAACGTGTGCCGTCGGGGGACCCCCTTCAGGAACGAAGTTCCTTCTCGTGTATGATTTTAAATAGAAACCAAATTTTCGCAGCCGCCATTTTGGATTTACATTTTGACCTCACTTAAGCACCTTAAAAACTATTAAAACGACACCCATGACGAAACTTGTGAACATTTTCGCAGCAGCCGTCTTGGATTATCATTTTGACTTCACTATCGACTTTAGCACCCTCGAAAACCACAAAAAACAATTGAAAATTTTCGCAGCTGCCATCTTAGATTTTAATTTTGACCAAATTCACACTTTCTATCTCTCTCTCTTTCTTTCTCTTTGAATTAGAAGAAGATAGTCGCAAACCCCTTTTCGCGTGACGATTTTTGCCAGTGCACTCCTACCGCAAGCCGCGCTAAAGAACTTCGTTCCAAAAATATAATAAACAGCATTTAAATAAAACCACAGAGTATTTGTAATTTTACAGTTTTTTGTGTATCCGAACGTTTTGTTTGTTACTTTTTTGGGCCTAATGTATTGAATTTTAAAATCGAATTTCGAATCGACTTGTTTCTATCTCTCGCTTTTTTTGTATCAAAGTGTAAGTGTCAGAACAGTGAAGTTCAAATTTTTCGAAATTTGTGAGTAGACCCAGCACAGATAACGGCATTTAAAAAAACCGGCCAAGTGCGAGTCGGACTCGCGCACGAAGGGTTCCGTACCATTATCTTTAACAACGGTAAAATATTTATTTGAATCTGTTTTTAGTATTTGTTGTTATAGCGGCAACAGAAATACATCATCTGTGAAAATTTCTACGGTCTAACTATCACGGTTCATGAGATACAGCCTGGCGACAGACGGACAGCGCAGTCTTAGTAATAGGGTCCCGTTTCATCCTTTAGGTACGGAAACCTAAAAATAATAATTAAAAAGTTAGTTTGTCTCACACTTGCAGCAAAATCGAATTTTGCTCGCTGTCTCTATACAGCAAAACCCGCTTGTTTGAGGTGCTGAGGTGAAAATGTTGTTGTTTGTTACAAAAATTGTACTTGTATAGTTCTTTTCTTAAATAATGCGTGGAAATTCAAACTGAGTAAAGTAATTATAAATTTCAGAATCAATGACGAACAACGATAATTTTTCACGCGCCAATCTGTTAATTTGTGAACAAACAGCTCTATTTGCAAGCCAAATCGAAATTTAAATAATATCTTTGATAATTTAAATTTGGTAAGGAGTTCATTCCATTCTTAAATAACACGACAGATATTAGTTTTCATAGTAATTTATATGGCCGCTAAACACGACAGATATGGATTTTCATACAAACATTGCCGGCCTGACGCTCGCATGTATTCGACTAGGTGCCGCAATTTCGATTTATCTCGAATAAGGTTGTCAAAATAATGTTCGAATTTTCAAGGATGTTTGAGAAAACTCATAAACTTGAGTAGTTATAATATAAGATACCATCAGTTTTCTGAATCTTGTAATAAACCAAAGCATTCCTTTCTGTGTAATGTGATTATTTATCTTATTCAGCGCTTCCATTTGCCACCCATCTGTACCGCGTCCAGAAAAAACAAAAGTAGTGTGTATGACATTTGTCAATCCTTATAAAGGATACGCTATTTCGGAAATAAAAGACCTTTCTCGGTTACGAATTATATTCCGATATGGGTCGTTATTGACGGATATCTCTTTTATCTCTATACGCTAAATGAAATCTGTCAAATACTGAGATGCTATCGTCTTTGCGAAGGCAATAGATGTTCGCGATGTCAGTCGAAAATTGCAAGGTTTTAATAAAATGTCTATGTTATTGAAAAATGATAAAGCCTCTGTCTCACTATATGATTTGTTCGTAATATTTCAAATATTGGTCGCTTTTTATCAAACAATAAAAAGCATTGTTTTTTAAATTGGTTTGTTTAAACTAGAGTTCAATCAGTGGCATTGAACTAAACGTGAAAAATGTTTGTAGTTACAAAAAAAATTACGAAATTGGTAGTACAAACCAGAAAAGTTTTATAATATAACATGTAGACCTTCTTTAAATTACATTCGGTTCAGTCTTTCATAGTCCACAGCTTAACAAAGGCCGTCATGGTAATGTACGTAATGTACTACCGCTGTTCTACTGTAGGTTCATTACCTAGAATGTAAACAGACAGACTTTTCTTATCCTATGTTTCCTCAAATTCCTCGTTCCAGTGCTATTCCGGTTTTTTTTAGTGGATGCGTTATTCTTGAAGCATTCCGGTATTCAATTCTGAAAAAAGTTACGGAATTGTTACTATACTGGGTCTTGTATCAGACAGTCTGTGATCATTACTTATTTCGATTTCGTTACAGAAGTAAATTAATGTCTGAGAGGCTAAAACAAATTATATATACTAGGTAAGGTATATTTTTCTGAAACCTTATAAGCTTTGTTTGTGTACCTCGATTGTTAGTTTTTTGTACGTAAACACGGCCGTACTCTTGATAAATAACACAATCTAAGTTCCAAGTTTTTGGTCATAAATTGCCTACTTTGTATTCCTGAGGTATTGGATACCTGCGAGCGTGGGAGCTTCTAATGAGATTGGAAATATCATCCAGGGAGCATGTTTTGGTTTTATGTAACAAAATATTTTTGAAACAAATCGTATTGTAATTATTTCTCTACTTAGGTATCCGTATGTAATTCAAATAAAACTAATATGACTATATGTAAAATACACAGCTTAAATTTTAAGTACATAGATATAAATACACAGTTACTCGTAAATAACGATAACGGAGTTTGCGCACAATGGTAAGAGCCTTTCATCTTTAGTGCTCGCAAGTGCATTTTAAGCCCACTCAAAACGTAGCTGTCCCTATTATTTCCGCAGCTGCCTATTTCTAGAAAATAGCTATATCTGAAGGATTTATATGTGTATAGCAAGATGACGCCAACCGAAATTCAGGGCCCGACAAAACAATCTCGACTTGACAAATCCCGGCTAATAATCGACGCCCGTTATCCGCACACGTCCGGCCCCGTCCGGATAGATTTCGACGTATTTGTTGCCAGAATTTAATATCGCTAATGTTTTATTGACATTCCGTGAGGCCTGCTAAACGTTTACTTTCAAGACACATACGAACAAATATTAAAAAAAAAATGCTACCTAATAAAAATAATACGCAAAATTATTATGACAGGTAATTGTTATGCACTGTTTGAAATCACTATAGATATCAATTCCGTGAAACTTATTTCCGATTACACGTATAGTAACCACAGAACGTGACTCCAATTTCTACTTCCCCAAGTTTATTTACGTAAGTGAAGCTACAGCTTTTGTTTGTGCCAATTAAGTTTATTGTGGACGCAGTAAAAGATACGTTGAACAAGTGAGACAACTTCTACGGGTCACGACCTACATGATAACTACTTGCGTACTTTGTTTTTACCTACGGTAGTGCCTTTCCTAATCTTTATTTGATCGGCTTACTGAAATCCGATTGGGCCCAGATTTTTATATTTTCTGTCTAAGCTAAAGTTATTTTAGCATTCTCAGGCTACAGGCTAAGCTGTTTTGAAATTCTTTACGTCGGCGCTCCAGGTGTTAATAAATGGATATATCACATGAACTTCGGCACGTATATTTTTGTACATCGCGATGTACCGGGCACAATACAATTGAAAGATTCGCTATCGGGTCAAAGTGACACATTTCTCTTTGCCGGCTATCATTTCGGGCGGTTTACGTAAGTTCAGAGAACGCCTCATTCAATACGGGAACATGTGTGTTGACATCTGATTAATGGTCGTTTCGAGCTTTCCCCAGTTTGGCTTCCAGGATTAAAAAGGAAAATTGGGGAAAACGGCTTTCGCGCATCCCGTTTGTAGGCGCAGTTGTTGTGATGTCCGTCAAAAGATATCCTTTGTTGGGCTTCTTATCTATCTATTAGCTTTCCTTTATATATTACGTATATTGCTATTTGTTAGTAGTGAGGAACTGTATCTATGTCCAAGAATTTTTGATGAAAAATAAAATCTAAGCTTTTCATTCTTGCAAAAAGCTTACCCTGATCAGTTACAGTTGATAACACGAATATTATACAAGCGACAAACTAGAGTAGAATTTAATATTCTTTTATAAGTTTTTATGTAACTGAGTCCATTTGTTCGTGTCGAGCATGTTGAACGTTGACGACTGTTATGGATACCAACAACAACGCGAATCATTTTATGTCACTATGACGTCACTCAGATTTATGTGATCAATTAATTGATGAAACAGAGAGGATGGAGAGCTGTGGTGGCCCAGTGGTATCGGCCACGACTAACGAGTTGGATAACGTGAGTTCGAACCTAGGCAGGCACTTTACTTTGTGTATTTAATTTCATTACCACTTCTCTCAAAACGGTGAAGGAAAACATGGTGAGGGAATTCATGCATGCATGTCATAGAACCAAAAAATTCGAAGACATGCGATATCCACCAACCCGCACTGGGCCCGTGTGGTGGATTATGGCCCACTCTCTCTCACAGAGAGGAGGCTTGTGAGCTACTACAAAATTTCGATGTGGTTGAGTTGTCGCTCGATAGTTGCGACGTAGTTACGTTGTGGCTAGTGTTTGCAGAAGGCAGATCGACTCGTGTTTACGATGTGGTTGCGTTGCGGCTGCGACGTAGCCTTGATGTATCGCCTACACGGTTTATTTTGAAGGCCATAAACTTTTCATTTCCATTCAAATTAGCGCCCACGTGTTGTCTTTGTGGTGTGGTTGTGGTATGTATGATCGGACCCTTTCATATTTTTTTTTTTGGTTGCGTAATTGTCAAATAACTTCAGAGCGGGAGGTCGAGTCAGACTCTTACTGATACATCCGTGTTCCATCTGTTGCTTGTACGTTGCCAGGGGCCACGGTATCTCTTTCGGACTTTCCCGCGACGCCGCCAGTTGCGCACATCTCTAAGAGGCGCGCGTGGAACACAACGCGCCGTTGACCCGGGCCTGGTCCTTATCGGACCCAAAGTACACATTGGTATTGTCACCCGAAACTTCGTTTTATATAAAGTAATTGATTAGCGTTGTTGGACGAAATTATTGCTGCCAATACTGAAAGACCTTGAATTGACTTTAAAAAAAGTTTTCGTCTTTCGTCTGCAGCGAGTTTAGTATTCAAAGGAAAATTAAATGAAAAAGTAATCAGACCATATTTTAAATGAAAAAGCTAACCATTTTGTTTAATTATTTTTTAGATACTTGAAAAGAAAATAATTTTATTTATTTATTACAAGGCAACTACAACAGGTAACAATTACAGTATATCACTAGGTTCACGTTATAGGTTTCGACTTGATTATCACCCAAAGCGTAATCGCACAACATGACTAGCAACAACAATAATAAAGATGACAACTACAGTAAAAAGCTTAGTTCACAAAATTACAGCTACAGTCTGTGCGTCTGCCCTCTAACACACTTTCACTTAGGCAGGGAATACGTAGGAGACCAAACACGCCAGGTATACATAATTGACACAAAGTTACATTATTTAAAGAAAACAGTATTTAAAGCGTTACAAGATTAAAAAGAAAGAGTACATACATGTCTTTTGAAGGCAGTGGCAAGGTGTTATTTGTAAAGACCAGCTATCTAATTACGCAACACATTTTCGTAAACGATTACGACAAATTTGTTTCATTTTGACAGTTCAACAACTTTCATTGCGTTATTTACGTTGTTGAGCAGTTTTTTTTTTGATCGTATGAAGCAATGGATTAGCAATTTGTTTCAAATTCCGATAGATTTATAGTGTATTACGTAACTAGGGTACAGAAGTGCAAAAGGTGCTCGGCTTTTCGGTATCCGGGTGTTATACCTAGTATTGATGTTTATGAGGGACAGCAGAGCTGATTCAGAGTCCAGCGTGGAATGTAGGATCTTATACAGGTTTAAAGTCTTGCTGTTTGCGTTTATTTTATTATTAATTAGCCATATTGTTTTGAAAATTTATTTTTGAAGCCATCTTAAAGCTTCGTTTTAATGGTAATTTGACTTTGTTCTCTGAAGCGATAATAATAGGTATTTTATTGCAATTCTTTTGTTTGTTTATGCTAAATAAACATTGTTCAATGAAATAGGTATCGGAGGATTTGTTTATTTATTTACTTTGTTTATAGTGAACGTACTTTATGTTTGTTATTTAACGCATGACACTCGACATTTTGGTGCAAACAGAAGCTTCAAAATGTCTCTATTTGAATAAACCAGTTTATATTAGCTGCCCACTTCCTGATTGAAGTGGAGTTCCGTTTAATTTGTGCATGAAGAGTAGGTATAAATGATTTTAATTCTATTTCTGTGAGCAGAACAGGTAATTCTGTTATGCTAAGGCTGACAAAAAGCCGGACATTTGCAAAAAAATTCGGACAATTTACTTTTTAATATTTATTTTTTGAGAAATCATTTTACTAAATTTTTTTCTGAAATATTAAAAAAAAAAACTCGTGTAGTCGAAACGTCGTTCGACAACGTCCGGACTGGGAGTCAAAAAGTCGGACATGTCTGGACAAGTTCCGACGAATGGGATCCATACACTCCATTGGTTTAGGTAATTAAATATTGAATAAGTTAAACAAATCGTAAAAAGAGTTTCTATAGATGACACTTTCTTGTTTACAAACTGACGTGTTTAAGAAAAAAAACGATTTTTTCGATAGTTTCCTTTTTTATTAATGTATGTTAAACTTTATCATTTATTCCTATACCTACTACTTACTCTTCGTAGATGTAACTGCTTGAGCACATTTTTTAGTTAGATTTATAATAATAATACTGTCTAATACAAAGAGCCCAAAAAAGACAGGTGCTCTAAACGTCAACGAATTATAGCGTTGCTAAATTGAAGAGTACAACTGTGACGTAGCATGGCAACTGAAGTGACATGTATTACGTTTAGTCGGTTACTAGACGTTTATTTTTTTATTTACCTTTATTAAACTACTTAAACCAACGGAGTATAAGGTATGCTCTCATTTCTAACACTTCCCACATGCTTTTCTATTTTTTACCCGACTACGGCGAAGCAAAAAGGAGGGTTATGATTTTCACCGGTATTTAAGTATGTATGTATGTTTGTTCATCTGTTACCTCATAACTTCCAAACTTCTGATCATAATTTGACAAATGAGGTATCGTTGGAAGCATCTTGATCGTCGGCTATGTGATGTCACATTAAATTCAATATGGGACCCTGTAGAGGACATAAAATCATTAAAGGTTTTTTTTTTACTCATGTCTTGTTGGATATCATATGAAAGGGCTTGATTATTGTGTGAGTAAATAAATATTTTTAAATGGTTAAAAACAAGCAGGAGTGAAACTGCGCTACGATGACGGCGCGGCTGTAAAATTAATACAACAGGTATTAAATACAATAAAAGCCAAACAAAAAAATAATTAAAGCGGCTCTGTTAATATATTTTAAGTTCAAAAACTGAAACCCGACTATTGAAAAATCACGCTCTAAAAAGTATGAAACAAGAAAATATTTCAGTCAGAAATCAAGACATAGGTACAAAAATGTTCAAGGTAAAGCTGTGGTCGCATTCCATTATACATATAAACTTGTTTGTACGCGCTCTAGACACGTGCATCGCTGCGTTTCGAACTTCGGTATAACCCCGATTCAAAATGATCGTAACCGAAGTCGGAATCAGAGGTGTAAAATTAATCGGAAGTTCCGACCTTTCGGAATCAGAACCGAAGGCCCGTAACATCTCTGATTTGTTTCAAACTCAAACTCAAACTCAAAGCATTTATTTCAATTAAACCATTTACAGGCACTTTTGAATTGTCAAGGGGTCAGTCAGTCAGAAATATGAAGCTAGTTGCCCATTCCAAAGCGTAGGTTCCTATGGAGAAGAACGGGCAAGAAACTCCACGGACACTCTTTTAAATCATAATGTTGTTACAAAATATTGGTTACATCATTCATGTTGAAATTATACATGTGAGACCAATGTAGAAAGACGTGCACGTAAAAAGCGTCCGTTATAAAAAGATAAAAACAATTCAAAAATTAAAATAAGCCGTGGCAGATAAGAGATGACCAGTCCCTACTGACGGCGTCCGTTCACGAACATGACGCATGGATCAGCACCGTTTAGCTCAACCATTTTGAAGGGAACTTAACGATCCAACACACACGCCACCACCAGCGAGACATTTGAGTGAGCATGACATACTCTCAGCCGCCAGGGCACATTCAAGTCAATGAAAGACGTACTCAGTAAATGGTAGCTTCATAGAAGGTACATGGTCACAGTGCTCACACATGTGCTATGCAATTATATAATACTACGAGATTGATGTTATACAATTCAAAGATAATTTATGCAATCTTCAGCAGCTCCAACAATATTTTCGAATGCTAAAATTAAATTAGTTTATGCGCCCTTGTGGAGCTGGACCAGCGTTGAGCCAAGCATTTTTGTCACCTATATAATCCCCCAGCTTATAATATGCTTGGTAGCATAGTGTGCGTTTTATACAAGATTTAAATTTAGTTTCATTTAGTTGCAGTATGTGGGGAGGTATTTTATTATAACATTTTAAACAGTACCCCATGAAAGATGAGTCTACTTTCGCCAGTCTGAAACCCGGTTGAACTAATTGATCCCTATTTCTAGTACTATAATTGTGTCTTTCACCTCTTTTACTGAAAAGATTAAGATTTTTCCTGACGTACATGATGTTTTCATATATATATTGACAAGGTACCGTCAGGATGTTAATGTTTTTAAACAGTTCCCTTAGAGAATCGCGCCTGCGGAGGCAATATATTGCTCTAATGGCTCTTTTCTGCAGAATAAAAATAGAGTCGATATCTGCAGCCCGTCCCCATAGTAAAATACCGTAAGACATGATACTATGAAAGTAACTGAAATAGACTAGCCTTGCGGTATCTATATCAGTAAATTGACGGATTTTTCTTACAGCATATGCTGCTGAACTTAGCCGTCCTGCAAGAGATGTTAAATGCGGACCCCATTGCAGCCTTGAGTCGAGCGTGATCCCCAGGAAAACAGTTTTATCAACGAATTCTAGTTTCTCCCTATTCAATACTACGAGTATATCACAATCACTACTTTTAACATTCGGTAAAGCAAATCTTATGCATTTCGTTTTTTTCCCATTTAATACTAAATTATTTGCAGTAAACCAATTTTGGACCTGCAGTAGGGCGTTATTTACGTCGTCAAGATTTGATGCACGTCTATTTATCTTAAAAATTAGGGAAGTATCGTCAGCAAATAACACCATTTGTGGTTGGTTTTTTAATAAATGGGGTAGATCATTAATATAAACTAAAAAGAGGAAAGGACCCAAAATCGAGCCTTGTGGAACACCCATTTTTACTTTTAGACCCAGTGAATTGACACCATTAATTTGGACTTGCTGTTGTCTATCATTTAAATAAGATTTTACTAAACTGAGCGCAAGTTTACCTAGTCCGTAATGCTCAAGTTTCAAGAGTAAGGTTTCATGATTTACGCAGTCAAATGCCTTCGAGAGGTCGCAAAAGATTCCAATGGCATCTTGAGCCTCCTCCCACGCTGTAAATATGTGTTTTAATAAGGTGACACCGGCGTCAGTCGTACAACGTCCTTTAGTGAAACCATATTGCTGATCGTGTAAGATTTGGTTGGTGTTAAAATGATTAAGCATTTGATTGAGCATTACCTTTTCGAATACTTTGCTGAATACCGGCAGCACGGATACTGGTCTATAATTGTTGGCGTCTTTACTGTCCCCAGATTTAAAAAGTGGTATAACCTTACTGTATTTCATTAAATCCGGGAAGACTCCTTGATCCACACACAAATTAAATATTAAAGCTAAGTATGGTGCTATAGTCTCCATTATGGATGTACAAACTTTGATAGATAATCCCCATAGATCTTCGGTCAATTTGATTTTAATTTGCCGAAAAGCTTTAATAACTATCATAGGATTTATATGTTTAAATTGAAATTCAACCGGACAGCTTGGGACATTCGCTCTTAATAAATGAATTGAGACATCGGGTGAAGAATTTATAGTTTCCGTCGTTTTAGATGGTATATTAGTAAAGAAATGTACAAATTCTTGAGCTACTTCTAAGTTAGAGCTTATTGCACCACGTGAAGTCTCCAATGTGTAATCAGTGTTTCGTACTTTTTTCCTGTTCGTTTCATTATTTATAACTTTCCAAACTGTTTTTATTTTATCTTCTGCTGATTTGATCTTATTGCTAATGTACAAGGCTTTAGCTATCTTGCAGGTATTTCTAAAAATTTTGGAATATGTAGCAACATACTTGTTGAAAGTTTCAGTGTTAATGTAAGGCTTAAGGCCATACAGCTCGAAAAGCCTTTCCCTACTTATCCTAATACCTCTAGTTGCCCAGTCACTAAATATAAAATTAGGGCAAATATACTTTGTTTTCTTTTCAAAAGTTTTATTGAATTCAGTGTGCACTACTGAAAAGAAATCCTCATACAATTTATTTGCATCGTCCATATTATGATCCAGAACATTTAACTCATTATTTAGGATACTATTGAATCTATTTAATTTGCCATTTGTTATTGGTCTAAATTGTATTTGCACTTTTTGCAAAGGTGTTTTAAACTTAAAAGTTACAGTTTGTCCACTATGATCTGACGGCAAATAATTTACGATGGCTTTAGCTAAATAATCACAATCGCAGAAGACATTATCGATACAAGTAGCAGAAGTTGAAGTTACTCTAGTAGGTTCTGTAAAAATATTAGATAAATTGAACGATTTAAAAAGACTTAATAATCGACTGCTATTTAAAGTGTTTTCCAGAATATTAATATTAAAATCACCACAAATAATTGCGGATTTGTTACTGGATGCAAGTTTCGCTAGGACATCTTCCATTATTGACTCAAATAAAGAAAAGTTCTCATAATTAGGGGGTCTGTACACGCACACTACAACATGCTTATCTAGCTCAACACAGGACAGTTCGATGCAATGTTCAACAGATAAACCAACTATGTCATTACGTTCCTTCGTTTTTAAACAATTTTTAATCAAGATTAGAGAACCTCCACGCAGCATAGATTTACGGTTAAAACAACTGCCCATACTATAGTTCTCATAATTAATTAGCATTTGGTAATCCTTTAACCAATGTTCAGTGAAACAAACAATGTCAAACTTTGTTTTTTCTAAAAACATTTCAATTTCTAATAATTTGGAAGAAATACCTTGAATATTTTGATGAAATAATTTCAAGGCATTCTGCTGATCTCCTTTCTGGTAAATATTTATTTTAGAGCCAGAAGATACCTTGTTGTTGTTAGTTATTAGAATATTCTTACTTGTACCTTCTGTTGTCTTACAAACTAGTTTAAATGACTATCCGGAGTTGACCCCATGACCTCAATGTCATCACCAGGCAGTGAGCTCATAGTGAGTGAGGGACATGGAACCTCCTTCGTACAATCTGTATAAATATTTATAGCATTTGAGCTACATTTATTCAGGCTCACCACCATATTATTAGTACTATTACTAATCATTGTGGTGTTAATAACACAAGACTTCGACATACTACCTATGTCTGAGTTTATATAAAAAGCTAATAGCCTTGCTATTATGTGTCTAAAACTAACAGGCAAATACACAGTATTCCTAGTCGATTTCAAAGTTTCCACAAAAATGTTGGTGTCAAGAAATACAAGCTTGTCACTATAATGACTAACCAAGAAGTGCATATGCTTATTAAGCATATGAATATAATTGTTTTGTCTATTTGTCAATTTTTCAAAATATGGGAAAGCACACAATATTATTTTACTACAATTTAACTTTAACAACTCAGTTACACAGTCAGTGATTTCTTCTTTTTTTACCTTAGAACTATTACCTACAAATACAGTAATGTTGGTTTTAGGATTATATACATTTCCTGTTACTGATGCCATTATTCGTTTGTAGGTTGACCCTGGCATACAATAATTTTGAGTAGAATAACACAGGTTGTTACTAATTAATTTACCTATACCTCTTCCTATACTATCTGAGAACATAACTGAACGATAACAATCAAGACTACTGAAAGTTGGACAACTACCAATCTCAGGCTGTACCACTTGAGATAGATCTTGTACTAAACCAGATACATCTTGGTGGAGGATACAGTCTTGAGACTCAGTCTGGGACGGGTCCTCCGTTTCCTCAGGCTGGACAGCAACAGGGTTTGAAACCTTCTGACAAGTACACTGACACATAACTAACTCATTAGCAGCAAGGATATGTTCTTTAATTTGGTTCTGAGAACCCACATATTTAATGAAAAGGGAACTAAGTCTGCCCTCAAGTACCTGTATGTCGGACTGTAAGCGCTGTGTATCAATTTCATAGATGTTTTTGCTGTCTTCTAGTTTGATTTGATAATTATTTAATTTATTGATTAAATCAATACGTTCCTTTCTCCGTGGAATATTTTTGGAAAAATGTTTTTGTTGTCTCTTAATTTGATTACATTTTTTAATTATTCTATTTAGTTTTGCATATTTTTTCATTTTCTGATGACTACCTTTATAGCTATAATTCTGTTTCAATAAGGAATCTTCAGTAAGGTCAATAGTTATCATGGAATGAGGGTCACAATTAGTATTTAATAACTCATTATATAAGCGATTAGTTTCTTTAACCTGAGTACATTCTTTTTCTTTCTCTAACTGGCTAATACGACTATTAGCATGAATTAATTCATCTTCTAGGTCCCTAACTTTGCTTAAAGCCTCCTCATACAAGTTACTACAGTAGCTGAAACCATCCGTGACCACCTTCAGTTGATCGCGTTCATCAACAACATTCAAAAATTGCTGATGTAGGTCTACTAGCTCCCGTTTAAGGCTGGAGTTTTTGTTGATAATCTTCTTGACTTCCTCCTCACTTTCGTCACTCTCTTGTAATAATTGTTGACATTGGAGTTTAGATGCTTCAAGGTTTTGGAGGGCCGTTCTCAATTTAAGCTCCATATCCTGAGCAGTAGCCCTACGGGTCATTACAGGCATGGTTTCAGGATTTGTAACTGAAATTAGAATAAAGAAACGGTGAGAAAAAGAAGGACAGGCAAATAAAGTTGGAAATGAAAGGCAAAATGGGAGAAGTTAGTGTTGTTTAGTAGAGAAATGAGGTAGGCAACTAAATTAGCTTGAAGAGCTATAAATCAAAGCTATATTATCAAATTATTGTCAAAATTTATTGTCTGAGGATTTACTTTTTCTTATGTGGGTAGGTTGCCTAGATTTTAAAGTTATTATTTCATATTACAGTATAAAGACAATGCAAAACTAACGATCACGTAGGTTTTTGATTGTTGTATGTATATATTATATTAAATTAAAGATTAGATTGAGAGTAGCAGAGTCCTCGCTAAGTTTAGTTTTTCTACAATGAAAATTGCGATTTAGATCTAATGCAGTGCTAAATCAGCGAACAATTTATGTTAGGACTTAACAAGGACATGTAACAAAGTTAATGTGACGATTGTGTGCTATTATAAAACAAAAGTAAAGCAATACTCCCCGTTTAAATCCGAAGTTCAAACGTCAGCTGTTGATTTTAGGTTACCGGTTCGTAACCAAACACTATGTTTTACGTTATATATTTACAGGAAAACAATAATCCTGAGTATTTATGCAATTATATTACGTTTACACATAAAATAACACCTTAATTTAACTTAATTACTAATTTAATTTAATTTTAAAACACGGAACAATATTGTAATAACATTCGTTATTTTATAACATAACATCACGCCTGTAATCCCTGAAGGATTAGGATATTGCAGAGGTGAACCTTTTCACCCACATTTCCCCAGTTATGTTTAAGTCCTATGTAATCGGGGGCAAGCCTATTGCCATCAACCGGGCACAAATTCAGACACCGGACTGGTAATGAAAAATTCCTGCTGGAAACATCCAATAACACTTTGCCCGACCCGGGAATCAAACCCAGGACCTCATTGTCAGCAGTAGCGGTTGCGATCACTAGACCAACGAGGTAGTTATTTTATACACTGTTATGCATAATATAAGGAGATAGTAAATAATAAAAAAAAAAAAAATTATCACATGCAACACCAGACATAACATTCACGTAACACCGAACCAAAAATAACATTTCTTTAAAAAAAAGTTAAAATATATCGGCATTATTTTTGTTGATTTTTATGTTATCTATCCTCATTGCATTATTATTAGAAATTAAAAATTATGGTTATTTGTGTTCGCGTTTTCTTGTTGAATGGTTGAATTATCTCTTATTGTTTTGATGCGTACGTGAAGTGAAATAAAGTAATTATCTAATACCGTTGTGGACTTATTTTTTACCAGTGATCTAACGCTCGTCACATCTAACAGCGTCTTTTCAACAAATCTCGAGTCGATACAAACTTGACTGAAAAGCTAATACACATAAAAGTCAAAGTAATGAGCGTGACTCGAGTTTGAGTAACTTTTGACGAGTTATTGTCCTCGATATTGAGATGATCTCTTGCTCCAATTCATTTGTTACATACATATATTGCTCTTATATTATGTGTATCGAAAAACATACATAGGTACAAGTAAACAAGAAAAAGACTGCGCTTTGATAATCTTCGTGTTTCCGAATTAGCACAAACGTCGCGCCACAGAGTAACTACCCAGTCAATGCTTGTAATTTTTGTACTACCGCGCATTGTAGTAGTTCATCTATCATTGCACTTTTGTATGCACAAACAAAAATATCATATCATTACACAAATGAAAATGGGTGAAACTAGACCATTATTCATCGACTATTATTGATTTTTATTATTATTGATTTTTTACTGCCCATTAAATTCGCCTGTATTGAAAACATAATAACTTTTTATTAATTGAGTGAATTTCGTTAAAATAAAATAATGATTGAAATATACAATAATGATTGCTGATAATTGGTGTTTCATGGCAGATACAAAGAAAACCTTTAAAAACAGTCATCAAGTAAAAAAACATGTTTCTTTGAAGATGTTATTTTTATTTTTTCAATAAATTTATTTTTGGACGTTTTTCCGACTTAGATTTTTTTAATGTTTTTTTTTACAATTTTTCGTTTGTGCACTTTACCCAGGGACACACTGTATGTCTCGGTTTACCTACTCCGGTCTCCAATCGTTATTTGTCACTCAAAAGTTTTTTGGTATTGCATAGAGTTGTTATTCTGAATAGCTACGATTGCCGCGGTCGGTTCGTGGATGGGTGACAATCCATTACACATCGAGACCTCTCCGTACCTCAGAAAGCCGTTGCTCCCTGTACTGCCCTCCTAAGCTGAAAGGCGCTATCTCAATCGGAGTAAGTTTTGAGAAAATTCACTTTTTGTAAATTGTAATTTAAGGAAACATAAGGATATAAAAAAAAACTCCTAGTGGTTTTTTTATGGTTTGATTTAGATAGCACTATTCGGCTTATACCATTAGATGCGAAATTGTTATAGCTATTGGTATAAAAAAAACTAAAAGGCCGTATCTCAGAGATAGCGCCTTTCGGCTTAGCGGGGCAGTGTAGTCGTTACGGGTAGATAGAGAACCAATGGACTGACAACCAGTCTTACCAAGGGGTATCGTGTTACCCAGTAACTGGATTGTGGAGGTCAGATAGGCAGTCACTCCATGTAAAATATTGGTATTCATCTGCATCCGCTAAGACTGGAAATTGACCTCAACATAGTTGCTAAAAGGCTAGATAGATTGATCGTCACGCGCTCGTATTTCCGAAGATAGACGATGATTCCCTAAGCGTATACTTTTCTTTGGAAAGCAGTAATATGGCTTGTTGTACGGCGGCACGGTTTCATTACGGGACGGCGTGTTAACCGTGCCGTAGAAAAATCGTGTGAGCTTGTATATAAGGCGACGGCGACGGCGCTGGGACTATCTACAAGCTTCCATAGTGAGCACTGTAAATCAACCGAATTTTTTTACGACAGTAAAAACGTGTGTGTACAATGGGCCTATGCGTAACCGTGTAATAAAACACAATTCATATTTTCATTTTTGTTGACGCTGTATCCAATAATACAGGGTGGCATGCACATCGACGAGCAACCTGTTACCATGGATTCAGTACATGATTCTGGATCCCCAGAGTTAACAGCTGTTTTCTTTTTTAGGGTTCCGTAGTAAACAAGGAATCTTTATAGTTTCGCTATGTCCGGCTGTCTGTCTGTCTGTCCATCTGTCCGAAGCTTAGCTCAGATACTCTTTGTACTGGAAAGCTATAATTTGGCATACATTAATCACGCTGGCAAAGTGAAAAATGAAAAATAAAGAAAAAAAATTGATTTCTGGTAGCTCCCCTACACGTAAAGTGGGGATGTTTTTTTTCTCATCTATCCCATGGTATATTATATCGTTTGAAAGGTCGTTCAAAAATATTGCGAGTTTGTGAAAACCATTTTTGAATTCAGAAATCCGTTTGCGAAATATGTATTAAGCTTTAATGTGCAAATTTTTATAGGAGTTTAGTGCCCCCCCCTTCCTCTGTCAGCTTAACGTTTGATTATGGATATGTGGAAAAAAATTACGGCAGTAGTACATATAACGAAATTAAAAGGAAAACTATAACAGCTAAGCAGTTTTTACGAGTTAACGAGTAATAATCGACCAACGTATATTTGCGGTTGCAAAAACATGTTCTACCATACATTCCGTATTGCACATATTTTTCAACTACAAAGTTAAGTTTGTTCTTGCGATAAATTTATCCCAACTACCGAACCCTTCATTGTGTGTGGTCCGACACGCACCTGGCCGGTTATTTTTTTTACCGAAAAAAATTTTCAATGCTCGGGGGGTCCAGAATTGTGTACTGAATCCATGGTCAGGTCGTGCGTCGATGTCCCTGCCGCCCGGTATAGTGCGTGTGAGTAGGTATGTACTTACTTACCTAGTACCTACAATTTTAAGTGTGTTAATGTGCCTGTGGTGTGAACCAGGCGGTCGTCACGCAGCTGGCTCAAAAGGAAAAAGATATAAATAATTCTCACTAACCCTTTGAAAACCTTTATTTTTTTGTGTCTTTCCACCAGGGAAACCTCTATTTCCTAAAGACGGACTAACATGTAAGCCGTTCTCGTAAATTCAATAGTTTAGTTCTCGTATGTAGCAGAATCTTCAGGGTGTGTGTGGGATACGCCCGTACGAATCACTATTTACAAATAAATAAATCAGCCTGTGTTGTTCCACTGCAAGGGAAAGGCCTCTCTTTCATTTTTCCACTCATCACGATCCTGCGTCAACATGGACCAACCAACTGGCCAAACCAAATGGCCAACTGCCTTTAGGCGTCACGCTCGTCCCGCCACTATTTACAAATTGTAATTGAAAGTATGTTAATGTTTCACAATTTTCTAGACATCTTCTCCTGCTCATTATTTAAACATCTCTTCGGTAACCTGAAACCTGAGCATGAAAATAGAGATGGTGGTGTTAACAGAAAACTCTCGAAATTGGAACAATATCGGAATATTTCAGATTCCAAATTGGGTATCCTCCGCCTCAAAGCCATTGGTATGTAAATACAGAAATTTATATCGTTCCGAAATGTCTATTGCGCCATAAAAAAACTTTTCTTTTCTTACAATTGATGTTGATCCCTTTCATATTTCTCCAATCCAAATTGAGTTCTTTTTTAAGAAGAAAAGTGTGGAGATTCTTTTTGGAGTGTTTTTTAGCCTATGTAACTACGTAAATTATTCATGGCTTTGATGAAAGATTTTAATTGCGTTTTGAGTTAAAGATGTATTTGAAGGTGAAGCAAAGCTTTGATACCTTCATTTTGTTATCAACTTAAAGAAAAAATATTCGATCGAGCAAAGTAAAAATAAAAATCAACTAGGTGGTAGACGAAATTAAATCTATGGTTTATCTATACTAATAAATATACTACTCAAAAAAAATAAGGGCCACTTATCTTGTTCTATAGATCTTCGGGATAAACCCAGTTGTAAACCCACAGATCGCTGCGAATTTCCTTCTTGGATCATTGTAACGGCTCTGGTTGCAGTAATTGTGTCCATATGTCTTCGTATTTGGCATATTAACGCAAGATATTGTTTTAACAAGATAACTAAACAAAATTATTATAATTTTCTGAATACCAAGCCGATAATCGAAACAAAACTTAAAGAAAAATCGAAAAAAGATAACAAGAAAATTTTAAATTCATTTTTTTTTTTACATTTGTCCAGCATTTGGTCTCTAGCATAACATATATATGTGCTCGATTGGATCCAAGTCCGGACTGCTTGCTGACCACGGTAAAACTTGAATATGAGAGTCTTCCAGCACAGACTGACTCGCTTGAGATGTGTGTGCAAGGGCATTGTTCTGTATCGAGACGAACCCAGGACCCATTTGCTGTGCAAATGGGATCACATGAGGCCTGATGACTTCCTCAATGTAACGCTGAGCAGTTACGGAACCCTTATTTGGAATAGTGAGTTCAGTTTTACCTAGTGAGGTAATTCCACCCCAAATCATTACGTTGGGACCACCGAAACAGTCAACTTCATAAATAAAGTGTTTGGAATTGTTTCTAAAAGACCGGCAGTGTTGCAAGAAGACCAGGTTCGGGTAGAGTTCGCATTACAACTGTTCACGAGGATCAGTATATCCGGGTAAGTGACGGCTCGTAAGTTACAAAATCGCCTACGGTTGACAACGGGTACTCGTGTTAGTGACCGAACTAACCGGAATCGATTGCACGAAGACCAGCAAACTTCAAAAGGACGAGTTATTCGAATTCCTTTGTCCACGGCTCAACATGCCAATCGTTTGAGTTTCTCCCGTCATAACTTGGACTGGGGCATGAATCAGTGGGGCATGGTACACCGACGAGAGCAAAGTAATTTTTTTAATGAAAATCGGCGCATTTGGGACCTAGCGTGTGGAGACGACGTGGTGAGCGATTTGCGGAAGCCTGCATACATGAAGTTAAATTAGGATAAAGAATAATAATATAAAAATAATAATTAGGATAAATTAGGATTGCAAGTAGGCAGATCTTATTCATCGTATAAAATTGCCAAGCCTGAATAATATACTTATCGAAAAATATCCGGGAATTCTCGTTTGTAATAAAATTAATCTGTTGTCAAACACTGTGTTTATACATCATAAATAAACTGATCACACGCATAGCTTAAAAATTAAAAAACCCCAGACCCTGTTCACCATCTATCTATAACCAATTTATTGAGACCATTGGCATGAGCCCAAACACGATACCTGTGCTGTAAGTTGGGTATCCTACAAATTGCAGATGCTACAGCATTAATTCATGGTTACTATGTTCTTCTAATATCATTGAAGTAACTGAATACCAAATTTCAAATCGATCAGACCTGTGGAAGATGGTCACATCCATTCATCAACTAGAAAAGAGCTGATAATCTTCAAACGGCTGAACCGATTTTCATGAATCTTAGCTAAGAACACTCTCGATCAAGTCACCTTTCGAACAAAAAGAACCAAAAACAGAATTGGTTCAGCCGTTTGGGAGTTACGATGGCGCAGACAGATACACACGTTAAACTTATAACACCCCTCTTTTTCCGTCGAGGGTTAAAAATATATAATTATTTATCTATTATTTATATATTTTGATGTACGTAACTACATATAATAAAGCTACGGTTTCTTAGAAGAGCGGTTCTGTCATAACGGCCGTTATGAAAATCTATTATTTTCATCAGTATTTGACATAAGGTGTCAAAAACGCTCTGTATTTGGACAGCCGTTACCTATTTTGCGACCGTTCACCGCTTTCTTAGAAAACCAAAGGTTAAGGAACAACCTGAAATTCGGATTTCCCCAAGACCAATTTTACAGCTCGCTGATACCACTTTTTTACTCTATCATTTCAGTAACTTTTAAATTAAATTAATCAAAGTTTTCAGCGAAGATCGTCATTTTACCAAGATTTAAATTTCTCTTTCGGCCTTTTTTACTCATCTGTTTCTGAAAAGGATTTGAAAACTTTATTTTGATTCATCAAAAGGGTGTAAAATTGCGGAAAAATTCACTCGAAATGCTTTGGTATCTAGTAGTAGGTAAAGGTACGTAGGTAAAGGTCTTGGCAGTAGAATTATAGTCATTAACGATTACTAGTCTAGTGGTTTTTAACCAAATTAATAGAAATTGAGGGGTTTATATACAAACGTTGCTTAAAATTAAGTAATGATTAGCGACTGTTTAACAATGATATTATAAGTAAATACTTATTATAAGTAAATACTTATAATATCATTGCTGTTTAACCAAACATTTTTGACGTTTGAACGTCAATTAACTTTAAGCAACACTTATGAATAAACCTCTGAATGTGTAAGAGCGCGTAAGTACCTACCAAAATGTGTGATTATAACATAATAATATATATATATACTCGTATATATATAAGACAGCAACTCTAAGAATACATAGAAAATAATTGGAAACTAAAATAAAGGGTTTCAATTTCAGTGCAACCCTGTTGCATCTCAAACTCATTGACAATTTTCGTTGTCAAACAAGATAAAAGATTTAATGGCGTCCTTAGCAAGCGTGTCACCACCATTGTTGCGAAATAATTTCCACGCTTTAATCGCTCCCCTGAACAATTTACCGCTCGACTGTCGCCCGCACGCAGTTACTTATTGTTTTGTACTGAAAACAGCCTTTTTGTTCCCTTTGTGGAACTATGGAGCTTTATGAATAATAACAGTTCCACTACAATCATGTTTGTCGACATAATTGGCCAAATAACTTGTTTTTAAAACAAGTGAATCCTTTTATGTTGAGCATAGTTTGTTTTTGGAACAATTCTGAAGTTTGTTTTGATGGCTTTACGCGTTCCTATCTATATTATTATTAGTGATTTTCTCGGAAACGGGAAACCAATTTTATTGATTCTTTGAATAGTTTATTTCTACTTTATTTATGTGACACAAAAAGTTGCTGCTTATTTCTATGGAAACTGCCAGGACTTTTTCTGTCAGTTTCAGTGGGATTATTATTATTTTTCCAAAAGCTCTGCTAGGAATGAAGGCGTCAGTAGTTATTATTCAACCTTGTGCTGCTTGTCTTGTAAAGTTTGGTATTAATTAAGCGTCATCTTATAGGCGTCATAATAGTTATCATTTGTCAGCCTTGCGGTTAATTAGGACCAGTAAGGGCTCCAAGAAACTGTTTTGTTGTGAAATATTGTAACACCTCTACATCTTAATTAATTGTGTTTTTTGGTACTTAACTAATATAACCTTGTTATTTTTATTTTGTTTGAAAGTTGAAGTGTTTTGTTATTTGTTTTTGCTGAGTAGCACTTACTTGGCACCTTTAATGTTACTAACTAAAGGGTTGAAAATACTTTTTTAAAAGTAAATTTATCAACAACTTCGCTAACAGCCTATGAATATAATATTTTTCTATGAATTGTTACTTATGGATCAATAAAAATTTCACACACAATTTTCATAAAACGGTTTACAAATAAAAAAATAAAATTTATAAATCTAAAACCCAACTACGACAAAAAAGTCATCTAAAAAGGTATAAACAAGACATCACAGACAGACAAATAAAAAATCCGGAGTTTAACACACGCTAGAGCATAAATCGAACAGATTACGTGTACCTACTCCACACAAATTCGAATACCACGATCTGCTATGTAAATAACAGTGACAGGAACTTATATACATATAACATCATCCATATAGGCTAAGTGGAAAAATACGTATTATTGAAGCCAACTCAAAAACTACCCAGGCAAAGTTAATATAATTTATATGGGTTCACCAAGCAAGGTTAGTCAACGAACAAAAAATAAAAACTGAATCGGTCCACAATTGACGGAAAAATAAGTTGAAATACATTTAAAAAAATACATACGCTTCGGTCGACGTCGGTTAAACATGGTTTACACCAGTTCTACAACACATATTGAGTACATAGTGAAATAATCGGCGTATACGAGTATACAAAGAGTTTAGTGTGCGTTCAATTGTTCATTTAGACCCTCCCCGAGGGTGTTCTTCGGACAAATCCCTCTGATGGAAAATGTATGTTGCGGCTCGATGCCCGTTACTGTACAATTAATTTCACCTAAATCTGCCGCCGCAGTGAAATGTTCAGTTTCACAGGCTCTAACAAAAAATATAGAAAGATTTAGATGTAAGATATTGCAAATAATTTAAGGGGCTACTATTACTTTCATTTTTTTATTGTTTTCAATAAAATATTGGTCTCTAAATGAAGAAGATTCTTGAGTTCAATGTTTGTACCATATGACCTATACATATACATAAGTAGATAGTGTACCTATATACAAATAAGGTATAGGTCATGAAAAAAGTTCACCTGTCCGAATACGTTGAGCGATTTAATTAATATTTTTATTCTAGTAATTAAAATTTACGAGGCCGTCTGATAATTGAATGGCACGTTCGCATTTTATTCGAGTAAATTATGATCGAGTGACAGAACGAGGTGAAAATGAAATCTGTGTCACGGGACGGTATTGACGACTTCGTATAGAAAGGTAGGCCCGCTGTACACGGCACGGTTTATTACGGTACCGGCGCTAGCCGCGCCCTAGAATAATCGTGTGAGCTTGTATATGACACCGCAAGCCACCGGGCACCCGATGACGCATACGGCAACGGCGCCGTGCCGTAGTGCCGCCGTGTCTGTCAATAAGCTTCCATAGACTACACGGCGAATCATCCGTAGTTTTTCATGGCAAAAAAAAGTGTGTGTACAACGGGCTGCACGGCTTACGGTCAATCGCAGTAATAAGGTAGGTCGCACGTCATCGTCAGTAGTAAGAAAACCAGTATAAGCTGGCCTCTTATTCTATTGAAAATCAGTAGCGTAGGCCAGCTTAAGGTTAAAGTGTAACCACTGAAGTGGCCCTACTGTACCTAACACTTGAGCTACGGAAACCGCCCTTACTGCTGCGAAATAGGCGCTGTCAATGTCAAATTGGAACATGAACGTCGCCTGCGTCTTACTCCGCGTCCTATTAAAAAGCTATAGCGTTGCGCGAATATACGATCGTTCGAACTTTTGTTCGGTGAACCTAAACGCGGGGTCGAACTCACAGAGGGCGCGTACGGTTTTCCGAACAAAAAGTGAGATATGCACGCCACCGATCGCGTATTCGCGCGACGATCGCTTTTCAATAGAATGCGGCCTTAATGCTGGCCGACAAGTCCTTCTGTTCTACGATAATATAAAGCTTTACTTTGACTTTATTGGAAAGCTTTGAGGGGTGAAAGTACCTCAACCACTCACGAATAATGAGCAACTTTTATTATTTTTACAATGTGTCATGTTATCACTGGTAACTATTGCAATTTTGCATGAAACAGCACTTTTTTAATATTTCAAATTGGTCTGGACTCATAGTAAAAGAGTTATTTTTGATGAGTTCTTTCAACGCTTGAAATATTGCCAATGAATTAAAAGTCAACCTGTAGGTATAATATAGGTTGAAGCCCTTTCGAACTTGATAAGACATGTACCTGTTTTACGCCCTGTAGTCAATGATCGTGCAGGTTATCAGAGTAAGACATCCACGAAGCTTAAATAAAAAAAAAATGAGGCAAAAAAGGGAAGGTTTTTAAACGAAAATTGCCGATAGCACGATTTTATCTACTGTAGATTTTTGTCGACCTTATAATCTTTTCCCATGGATGGCGAGACAGCTTAGGGGCTTTAAATTATAGGAGGGGTGGTAGATTATTACCCTCTGCGACTAACAAACATAAACGGGTCTTTTCAGAAAATACTTTACGTTCTGGATTCTCAATTCATTCTAATAATCCATACTAATAATATTATAAATTCGAAAGTACCTAACTATTTATTTATTTATCATAAGCACACCAACAGCACAGTCACTTACAATTCAAATTAAATAGCATCTAAAATTAGCATTTCAGTAACCATGCAAATGACAGGTATGCATGACATTCAAATATGAAATTTAGAGACAAAGAAGAACAATATAAAGTGTGTCTAGTAGACATAAATCTACAACACTACAAAAACAAACTAATGTGAGCTAGATAGACGGGCGCTCATCACACTGTTTAAATAGGGAGCGTCTGTATGAAGCGAAAGTCATGGAGAAAATATCAATAGGGCAATCCGTCAAGTTCGACCTTTCATTATATTGCCTTGCCATACGTGTAAGGGCGCTATTAAATGTAGTATTCAAGGTGGATGTAGGTAATTCAAAAATACGATGATGACGCTTACTACGTTGGCTAGGCCTAAAGTTAAAATAGTTTATTAATTGTGCATCAATGGAAGATCATCATCTATGTCTGTATGTCTGTTTGTATGTTACCTTTTCACGGCTAAACCACTGAACGGATTTCGATAAAATTTGGAGGAGATAGATGGCATCTTGGAAAAGAACATAGGGTACTTTTTGCCTCAAAAATAACCCTTAAGGGGGTGATATAAGGGATGAAAGTTTGTATGGAAACCCAGCATTTCTTTAGTTAGGGATATGAAAATTCTAATTTATGCTTTTGGCAAGATATAAAGAATTACGCGTATCAGCGTTTTTGTAAAATCATCCCTCAGAAGGGGTAAAATAAGGGGTAGATTTTAAAATTCACATGTAATATTGATTTTCTTTTCAAGAGATTTCAGGGATTGGAAATATAGTCATAGTCCGTATCTTGAATTAAAATTTAGTCTTTATTTAATTAAAATCGGCCCACTCGGTCAAAAGACATAACAATTTAAAGTCATAAACTAACTTTTATAATATGTAGGTATTACGTGTTCAATGGCCGCCTGCGGCACTGAGTAAATATTAAAAATTAATGGTGATAATAAACAATAGTAAAATGAATAATTAGTATTTTAGGGAATTTAGGATCATATAAACCCGTTTTATTTATTTGAAAAAAACGTACAGGGTGTGAATAGGACTTGCGCCCTGAGGGTTCCGTCTCAAAGCTATACTTGCTCGGCTGCCCGAATTCCCAAATCCGGATTGAAGGACAAACTTAACTTTTCATTTGAAAAAGAACTTTTAATAGATTGGAGAGTACCGATTTGAATGAAATATGGACTAAATGTTACTTCAAGACACGGCCTATGAATTTTTGATTCCATATTGAAGAACAAACTTTACTTTGCAGTTCATATATAACTATAAATTACCAATTTTTGGATTTTTCTCTTTACTTGAGCTTGCTTCTCGCCGAACTTCATGCTGCTGCCGCTGGGCCAACGGGAAGTACCAAAAACATTATCAGATAAAGTGGACAGTCCCTTTATAAGGCACTGGGTACGGAGGCACGTGCCAACGTGTGTTGGGCCACGTCAGTTTTAGTTGTTTAGTTTGTAAAAGTTTACTAACATAGTTTTTTAGTCATTGTCATTGTTTGTAGTCCGAAATAAAGAATATATATAAAAAGGCTTTGGTTTATTTGCGAGTGTCAAAATATGCATAAATGGCCGTATTTTTTTGTTGTGTTGGAAGTTTGATTTTCGTTACAAGATTCAAGTGACCTTTGATCTAAGTTTTTGATATCTATTTCAACTTGATGCCGTAACGGCTGAACGGATTTAGTTGAAAGGCATACGGATAGACCACGGCCTGGTTTAGGACATAGGATACTCTGAATCCCGGTAGTACGTCCCCGTGGGATATTTTCCGACCTTTACGCGGATGAAGCCGCGGGGAAAAGCCAGTGTTTAAATAAAGTTTTAGAAACGTTTATTTATAAAGTAATAACTTATCATTAACTTGGCTAGTTATTGAAATAAATTAATGTAAACAACTATTCAATTCAACACATAAAGGTCTAATTACTACCCTAACAAGTTCTCAACGAAGTACCTTCCAATGTACCTATTTACCCTCTAAGCAGGCTGCCACGCAGCCTTTAGAGATGATTCAATAGACAATAATTCCTAATGAAGATTCATTTACGAGTATTCAAGACGAGCTTCGAAATTAAACAGGAAAGTGTTCAGAGAAATGTGTACGAATACGCACGTGTAACAGAGAGCTCAGACACCTCGAAACTGGAGACGGCATGTGTGTTGACGTAAATAAAAGGCAAATCTAAACGTGTTTAGAATCTACATTTTTGTGGGCTTAATTTGAGCTTTGTTACGCCTAAATTCGAGGTCACGATGAGATACAAAACAAAAGAGGTTTTTATTCTTACACTTTGCAAGAATACGAAAGGGCAACCGGGTTACTGGGTTCCTATTCAAATATTTTATTTTAGATAAACATCCATATAATGTTAATAGTAGTATAACTTAGCCTAATGTTAGTATTAAAATAAATTAATAATAATAAATAACCAATGAACCATTGAACTGTTCGTCCAATGGTACACTAGATTATTTGGATAAGTGTGTCTGAACACTTACCCACCTTCGTAAGAGGGGAGAGTCCCACCGGTCTGAAAACACATTCAGGATGCCATTGGCGGAGGAGCGCAAGCGCGCCATCATGGAAGCGCAACGCTTCCGCATAATCGCGGCGAACAAGTCGACACACGCTTCCGCAAACATCCCTGACGCGCTACATCGCCACGGCAATCCCAAAAGCACCCTGAAAACGTTATTGTACTGAACGCGCAGGTCACTAAAAGCCCGCTGGGTATACTTGGTCCACAGGCTGCATGTGCTAAACGTCTGGCCGAAGGCCTTAAAACGTGTTATCTTTACAGAATCAGTACAGAGTGAAAACCTGCGGGCCAGCATGTTGCTATAAATTGGTGACACTGCTTACCAACCTAAGGCCCTAGGGTTATTTTGGCGTCCTAAACCTGCGGATCAATCTTTCAACTATGGACTTGGACACCTAGTAATTATTATTATGACCTTTATGTCTTGTTAGAACACAGTTTGTCTTGTTAGAAACACAACACAACTAACAGAATAAATAAATAGAAAGCTCGAGGGCATGTTGTGCCGGCTCCAGTGTAGGTTGTACACTCTAAGGACTTGTACTACGGGAATTAGAAGCCAAGTCACGCTCCAGAACGAGTATTATTATTCCATTATAGGATCCGAGGAGTGTGGATAGCTTAACAGTAATTATGGTGACGTACGTGCTGCGGTGAATTTCTCATATAAGTTCGTACGGGCACACTTTAATTAGGCACACTCATACTCAAAGTATTTATTTCAAATAAAACCAATTACAGGCACTTTAGAATTGTCAAGGGGTCGGTCAGTCAGAAAGATGAAGCTAGTTGCCCATTCCAAAGCGAAGTAGGTACCTATGGAGAAGAACGGGTAAGAAACTCCGCGGTAACTCTTTTAAATCAAAATATGGTTACAAAATATTGGTTACATCATTATGTTGAAGTTATACATGTGAGAACGATGTAAAACATTAAAGGCGTCCGTAATAAAAAACATTAAAAAAAAAAAAAAAAAACACATCCGAATTGATAACCTCCTCCTTTTTGGGAAGTCGGTTAATAAAATAAAAACAATTCAGAAATTAAATTAAATTAAAATATGCCGTGGCAGCTAAGAGATGTCCAGTCCCTACTGATGGCGCCCGTTCACGAACATGACGCATGGATTAGCACTATTCAGCTCAACCATTTTGAAGAGAGCAACACACGCGCCACCGTCAGCGAGACATTAGAATGAGCTTGACATACTCTCCGCCGCCAGGGCACATTCAATTCAATGAAAGACATACCCAATTACCCAGTACCTAAATGGTAGCTTTATAGTCGGTACATAGTACTCACACATGTGCTATGCAATTATAAAATGCCAAGAGATTGAATTTAATCAATGCAAACATAGTTTTTAAAATCTTCAGCTGCTCCAACGGTATTTTTAACTAGTTTATGCGCCCTTGTGGAGCAGGACCAGCGTTGAGTCAAGCATTTTTATCAGCGATGTAATCCCCCAACTTATAATATTCTTGGCTGCATAGTGTGCGTTTAATATAAGATTTAAATTTCGTTTCATTCAGTTGAAGTTAGTCCAGCTACCTACGTAATTATATCATTTAGGCCGGAAAATCGAAAAATAAATCCTTTTTGGAAAGTCGACAGGTTATGTCAAAATCGTGGGCATTGCAAGCTTGCACTGCAGCAATACGACAGTCGAGCGTAGTATCAGACGTAACAGTGTGAGGTTCAATATTTTACAAATGTAACAGACTAATTTGATTGGAGGCATTCTGGCGTCAATTTCTTGCACAGAATCATTTATAGTACTGATAGATGTCTACCTAAATTTAAGTAAGTAGGTATATATATATTTACCCTTTATCCATTTTAAATACCATTTCTCTAAATGTCTGACCCTCAAAATCCTTTCACCCGTAAATATTTACGTGTCAAATAATCACTATTTCACTATAAGTGGAAATGCCGGGATCCTCTCAAAGGGCTCAAAATTAATTATAACGCTACTCATTGGACGGCCACCTTTAGATACAATCTAGTGGTGCTTACAAAATGGCTACGGTTTTCAATCATACGTAGCTACAGGGTATGGAGACGTCCACGCAAAACTGTATTTTCGAAGGGATTTAATGATCCTTGGTTACATCTGTACCGTACTTGCGTAATTCACGATCAATCAGAATCTGAATCGTTTTGAAACAGATTGCTAATCCATTGCTTCAAAAGTTCGAAAAATAATCTGCTCAGCAATGTAAATAACGCATTGAATGTTATTGAACTGTCAAAATGAAACAGATTAGTTGTAATCGTTTACGAAGATTTGTTACGTAATAAGATAGCTATTGTATCTTATTTATTTATTATTATTTACTTTTAGCGTCCGGCTGCAGGGCATTCCCTTTTCATTGCTCTGTTGCTGTCTGTGGCCAATCTTTGATACAAGAGTCGAGTTCGTCTCGCCGTGTCCTTATGGACCTTCCTAGCTGCCGTTTGCTGCAAGGGACCTGCTGTGTGGTTGTTTTAACCCATAGCTTTTCTGACATGCGTCAGATGTAAAGACAGCCCAGTTTCATTTAAGCTTATTACAAATTGCATTCTTTTAACAAAAATGTAAACAATAAACTAGCTGGGTTTATTTCTACTTATTTCACATGAAAAGTTATAATGAGTTTAGTCTAGAGCTGTTTTGATTTCCAGAGGGAAAAGTGGAATAATATAATTGGCTTTTTCTGATAGACAGTTCTGAATAGTTGCGGGTTGAAAAATAATACCAAATCAAACCTCAGATATAGGCATGACGTCAAATAGTGGGTGTAGAAACAATATCAGAAAAGTTCAATTCGTTTATTTATTCTTTCTTGTATTTCCAAAGCTCTATAAATAATGGCGCGTTCAGACTAGTGACATGCAATGAAATAATTTTTCGTTCACATTGCTGCAATATAGTTATCATGCAAAATATAACTAATTCGCATAGTCTGGACGCCTTGCGCGCGCGAACTTGGCACTTCACGCGCACGCTACGAGCATTACAAGTTCCGCGCGGACCGATCTGTGATTTGTCGGTTTTTCGAACAGTAGCGTGAACGGACGTTTCGAAGATGTGGATGTGCACGAAACGAACATGGACAAGCTGATAATGCGTGGACTGAAGAAAATGCACTGCATTTGATCGAAGCGTACGGAGACGTGAAATTTTGTGGAATCCACAAAATGAAAACGTTCAAAGTTAAAAAGAAAATTTGTAAAAAAATTGTGTCGTCCACTTATGTATGTGGTGAATTCTCTATAGGCACTTCTGCACCTCCACTCTCCGTTTATACAAATCTGAACCACCAATGTCGGGGTTTTCAGTGTTTTTTTCATTCGTTGATGTATTATTAACAATGAAGCACTGACAATCGTCAGAGCGAAAAGTTGGTCGTCGCTAGGGATTGCAATCCAGCGGCGTTTTCAATCCAGCTGGATTCTTGCTGGATTGACCTGAATCCAGCTGGATCCAGCGCGGATCCAGCAAAATGTGGAACGAAAATAAAAAGACGACATTTTTAAGACTTTTTTTATTAATTTGTACTTCTTACGATAATCTATGAAATCTTTCACTCATTTGGTGATATCTGATATCAATTTGCTTTGGTTTCTTAATCATTTGAGATCAAAAGAATCAACTTAAAATTAAATAACAAACTTATAACCTCATATAACATTTTAGATAATGTTTCTAAGTAAGCAATATCTTATTACGTTTATGTTTAATGATAGGATAGGATAGGACGGCTAATCAGTAGCAATCAGTCTTACAAATTCTTTTAAAATTAACTACAAAAAAGGACCGGAGGAGGAGGAGAATACATTTTTTGTATCAAAAGAAGCTCCGAAATAATCTTCTCTCCTCTCATTATTCATTAATAATTAGGCAGTCATCACGAACCGTCTCGCACGTAGATTTGACGACTTCCAACCTCCCGAACAAGCTGGATTCCGAAAAGGCTTCAGCACCGTAGACCACATGCATACGCTGCGACAGGTTATACAGAAGACAGAGGAGTATAATCTGCCCCTCTGCTTAGCGTTTGTGGACTACGAAAAAGCCTTCAATTCGATCGAGACTTGGGCTGTGCTGCAGTCTCTCCAACGGTGCCAGATCGACTATCGTTACATCGAGGTGTTGAAGTGTCTGTACGAAAACGCCACCATGTCAGTTCGACTTCAGGACCAGACCTCGAAACCTATCCTCCTGCAGCGAGGTGTGAGACAGGGAGACGTCATTTCTCCGAAACTCTTCACGGCCGCAATGGAGGATGTCTTCAAGGTTTTGGACTGGAGGAGGCTGGGCATTAATGTTAATGGCGAGTACATCACTCACCTTCGATTTGCCGACGATATAGTCGTCATGGCTGAGACTATGGAGGACCTCAGCATAATGCTCGATGACCTCAGTGGAGCCTCCGAAAGAGTGGGTCCAAAAATGAACATGGACAAAACCAAGATCATGGTAAATACCCATGTAGCATCCACTCTTATCAAGATTGGAGACTCCACGCTCGAAGTTGTAGACGAGTACGTCTACCTGAGACAAACGGTTCAGTTAGGTAGGGCTAACTTCGAGAAAGAGGTCAATCGTCGAATCCGACTCGACTGGGCGGCGTTCGGGAAGTTGAGTGGTATCTTCTCGTCCCACATACCACAGTGTCTCAAAACGAAAGTCTATGACCAGTGCGTGTTGCCAGTGATGACATATGGAACAGAAACGTGGTCGCTTACAATGGGCCTCATCAGAAGGCTTAAAGTCACCCAAAGGGCAATGGAGAGGGCAATGCTCGGAGTTTCCTTGCGTGACCGAATCAGGAATGATGAAATCCGCAAGAGAACCAAAGTTACCGACATAGCCCGAAGGATCGCCAAACTGAAGAGGCAGTGGGCAGGACACATTGCGCGCAGAACAGATGGTCGATGGGGCTGAAAAGTTCTGGAGTGGCGACCGCGTACCGGAAGATGTAGCGTTGGAAAGCCTCCCACAAGGCGGACCGATGACCTGGTGAGGGTCGCGGGTAGCCGATGGATGCGAGACGCACAGGACTGGTCATTGTGGCGGCATTTGGGGGAGGCCTATGTCCAGCAGTGGACGTCTTTCGGCTGATATGATGATGATTTTAGTGACACAAAAACACTTTCTATCGAGACGAGAGCAGTTAAATAACTGTCTTTGATTTATAAAATAAACAAACATAAGCGGTACAGGTGGTAAGGGGGAAAGGGGGCGGGCGGCGTTGCCATTCATTCGCACATGTGGCACGTGCTATAGTGACAGAACGGCGACGTTGCCGCGCCGTTTTGAAAATGGTGGCAACTCAAAACTAAACAATAGAAATTGATACGTTTGCGGATCCGCATCACTGGATCCAGCACTGTATGCTGGATCCAGCGTGTTCAAAAAGGCGCTGGATCCAGCTGGATTGCTGTATGCTGGATCCAGCAATTGCAATCCCTAGTCGTCGCACTCCATAACGCTTGGCTTGTTCGCGGTAAACTGACGGAACAGATGCGCGGAGCAGGTTCGTAGTAAATGCGCGGTTCATCCGCGCGACGCCCCGTGTTGCAATGTAACATATGATTTATTGAAATATTTCATTTCATGTTACGCTTCACCAGTCTGTACGCGGCATAAGAACCAGATATTTTCAATATCTATTCCTAATTTAAAAAGTTCAATTGGTAACTGTTGGTTTTGTTTCTATATTTCGTAGCCAATATCAAGGGCAATTATTTTCCTTTGTGGCTTTGGGATTTTATTGAAGAGATATCTGGTTTCGTTTATTCTTTAAAAGTGTTTTTACGCCAAGTTATGGATACAGTAGGAACAATAAATCTCTAAAGTCAAGAATAGCATTCAGCAATATTTTTAGGGCAGTAAACGGATGAAAGAACAGTGGTAGCCCAGTGGTAACGGCCGCGTCTTACGACTTGTAAGTCGTAGGTTCCAACCCAGACAGGCGCTTTACTTTGCGTAAATTATTTCATCACCGCTGCTCTCAAAAAGGTGAAGGAAAACATCGTATGGAAACCGGCATGTCCTAGAACCAAAAAAAATCGATGACATGTGACATATACCAGCCCACACTGGGCCCGCGTGGTGGATTACGGCCCTTTCCCTCACCGAGGGAAGGCTTCTGTCTCAGTGGAAACATTATAGGCTGATTATTTAAATATTATATAAACGGATGAAAAATATGTGTCATTGACACATTTTCGATTCTCTCTATCGATGAACAATCCGTCTGCCAAAAGAGTGTAATTGGAACTTTACATTGTTTTTTTTTGCGTTGCCCCACACTAGGAATTTCTCCTGTATTGTGGGTGCGTTTACCAACATTTAAACTCACATGCACAAACAGCCAGACCCGGAACAACTACAAATATCATATATATATACATATGTCATACAAATATTTGTTCCATGCGGGAATCGAACCCACGACACGCAGCGCAGCAGTCAATCGCTTAACCGCTGCGAAATTATTACAATTTAAATTGATATAACTGTTTTTGGACACCACATTTCGCCAGACGTTTAAGTCTCACGTAAAAGGTGGTTAGCCTATTCCCAAGATCGCAAATGGTAAACTCAACATCACTTGACCGACCTGGGAATCACACCCTAATCCCAAGGCTCAGTCGTTCAGGCTTTATTAAAAATACGCTCAAAAGCAAATACTTCAATTAATATTTTAGATACGTAGAAAAGTCCCTGCCAGTATTTATAAACCTTTCATCTGTTATCGAAGCTACCTCTACAAAAGTTCGTATTTCTTAGTTCACAATTTAAAGTAGCATTTTTATAAGAGAAAATAGTAAACGTTAATAGCCCTAAGCTGACTAGAGACAGCGCTTAGCGTTTGTTTTTTATTTGTTGCTTGTTTGGAGTTCGAAGCGCCTGTCTAGTTAATCTTGCTTTTTGCTCTGCGTCAGGCGTCCATGGACTGACATTATTTTGTTGTCGTTTAATTTAGTGAAGTATCGTCGGAGTATTCTGGTTAAATGATGACCATTCATCATTTCAAACTATGTAGTCCGAATTTATCAACTGGAAAGGTTGCTTCTCAGCCGTAAAATTGTAAAAGCTTAAAAGATGATTAAATTGAGGAAGTGTGCATTAAGACGTTTGTTGAAGGTCTGTAAGGACTACGCGGTGACTCAGGGGCTTCGGTATAACGTCGCTAAGAGTGAATTAGTTGTGTTTAATGTTGCCGCCAGAAGAGACTTAAATGTGCCGTGCACCTCATTAGCGGGTAAGCCCTTAAAGCGAGTCTCAAAATTTAAGTACCTAGGCCACTGGGTCACCGAGGACCTATGTGATGATTTAGAGATAGAGAGGGAGCGTAGGGCGCTGTCTGTTCGAAGTAATATGCTGGCCCGCAGGTTTGCACGGTGTACTTATGAGGTTAAAATGACGCTTTTTCGAGCCTATTGTCAGACTTTGTACACCTGCAGCCTCTGGGTCAAGTATATACAGAAGGCATATAGAGCTCTGCGTGTACAATATAATAATGCCTTCACAATGCTTGTGGGGCTGCCGCGGTTTTGTACCGCTTCGGGTATGTTTACAGATGCGAGGCTAGATGATTGCTACGCCATTAATCGGAAGCGATGCGCTTCTCTCCGGCAAAGAACATTTAGCTCCCACAGCATGTTGAGGGCATTTAGTGACCGGTGGGACTGCCCGATGCTTGGCCGATGGGTGAGACTGCACACAAAGGTCGGCTCTAAGTAGCTATACGGGCATCTTGTTTATTTTATTATGTTATTGTTCATTGCTTGATTTTATGTATTACTAATTATAGGTAAATAAGTATATTTCATGTCACTACTAACACTATAGACTTCAAGGTCTGCGAATAAAGAATACTGTTGTTGAATACTGTGTTTTTTGTCGGAATACTGTTTGCGTTTGTGTGTGTGTTACTGTTTGTTCTTACTGATATATTCAAAGCTTGAAACCAGCACCAATTAGTACAATAATTTAAATTACACTTTAGGTAAATATTGTGAAACTACATGCAGAAGCAGCAAGCAGCAGCTACTGACTAGACTGGTCTGTACTGGACCTATATAAATTAATAACCACAATAAGAGACGTTTAATTTAACACAAACAAATATAATATATAATAAATGTAGACTAAGTAAGAACTGTCTCAATAGATAGCAGGTTACAACTATATTTCAGTAAACAGCATAAAAGTGTCTCTTTAGTTACAAAACATAATTAAGTGATACAAAACTAAATGGTGTTCTTCCTACGTCAACATCTGTTTCATAACAGCTGTATGAAGTCTGTTGCCACCTACCCTTATTGTTGTCTTGAATACGCCGCGGCTTCCAGATTATTCCACGGTCCTTGGAAACCTATTATTAATGGAGCAAGTCTAATAGAAAGTGATATGGCTTCGGCTTTTATTATCCCGTTTGTTTATTGTGTGGTGCTGCCCGCTCAGCCACTTTGCTTTGAACGAAGATGGGTAAACCTCAGACCAAATAAAAAACCAAGACATAGCGATGTCAACAGTAACGTGAGGCCGAGTTCGTAAACATGTGTGCACTGAGTTGAGGTGTAGTTTGATTATAAATGGTTGTAAATGTGTGCGTGTATGCACAGAGCGGTGGTGTAGTTTTGGCATGCTTCACTGTATTGTTCGCAGCGCTACGTGTTTTTTTAATTGGTCTGAGGGGTAAATGGTACACCTAAGTATGCAAACAGCTCCGTGAACGTTTCCGAGAAGGTATTTTCCTTTTAGTACCGATTTTCTGTACCGTCTTCTATACTTCGTTGAGGTAAAGTTTCTTATCTTACAATATTTTATCGGTAAACAATAAATCTCCGCCCGCATGATCTCGGAATGAACTGAAATGGAATGTGTCAGCGGCTGTGATTTAAGGGAATCGGTGTGTATACAGTCGTTGACAGTCTTCTTACCCATTGTCTGATTTAAGTTTAACCAGGTAATGGTAACGTTGTTGTTTGGATGGTAATCTGTGTCGATTTCCGTGATGACTTAGCTCTCGTTTACATGGACGATTTTTTTATCGTGCACGGTATTTCCGACGCACTGCTTAGCGGCAAGAGTTGAAAATCTACCAGTGTATTTTTCATCGCACTGGGATGCATTTGTTGGATGCTCAGTTCAACACCGAGCGTTGAAAATCCAGTGCGCGATAAAAAATCGGCCGTGCGAAGGTACCTGGCCTTTACCGTTTCACTGTTGGCCTGAGGGTACGTACTTTCGTATACCTTACCCTAGGATTTTAAACTCAATCTATGACCTGTTCCTCTACAACCGCCAGACAAGCCCTGGTTATAATTATCTCCTCAGATTATGTCGTGTAAATAATGTTTTTTTTTAAATATATCTGGAGGATATAGTGCCAGTGGCATTCGATGTATTTGTTCTAAATTGTTCTAGGTTTTTTTAGGGACTGCCTCGTGGTCTAGTGGTCGCAAGCGCTACTGCTGCACGTGAGGTTCCTGGGTTCGATTCGAGTCGGGCAAAGTGTTGGTTTTTCTATCTGGAATTTCTCAGTAGCAGCCCAGAGTCTGGATTTGTGACATAAATGGCGAAATGTGGGTGTATTAAAGGCACACCTCTACCTAACCCTTCGGGGAAACAAGGCGTGATGTTCTTTTCAATTATCAATCAAAGAGCTAACCTGTAATTCGATTGTCGATCTACCGATCACTGATCTGTAAGCTGATCGGGTTTTCAAAAGCCGCGGGTGATCCCATTACGACTCTGTTTTGCTTCCGTAACTTCGGGTTGCTAATAGTCTTGTCCACTGCTGTTCCAAAGCTTTAAAAGGAGGACAAATTGCGTTTTAATCCTTCGTCACATGTTCGTTACACGGAACCATGTTACGGATATGTCAGCGTCTATTTGCGTGAGTTATGTTCCTCTAAACCAATGCGGATCCACTAGTGTTGGAACCTTTGAACATGAATGCCTTTGGGGAAACTATTTTACCATATTTTTTTAGTAGGCATTGGATGTCTCTAACATGATGACATGTAAACATTGATCCACATAATAGATGAATATTGTATAGTCGACCTTGTTTTCTTAATATCCTAAGGTTGAAGTTAGTATGACAGTTAATTTTATATGACAGTTACATAATTTCAAGCTTGGTGAATTTTCAACTTCCTGGGAATTACTGTCAATAGTGTCGTATAACAATTGCGAGATCGAGTATACCAATAGTTTAAGAAAATAATAAAAAATAAAAAATAGTTTAAAAAAATGAACTTGTAAGACATTGTAGACCACTTATTCGATCAAAACGTAAGAGTTTGCAAAAAGAGCAACACTTACAGTGATTAAGTTAATTCACGCCGCATGCAGCGTAGGCATTTCAACTTTGAATGGGCACTTGAATCGCCAACTTCTAAATCTCTACACAGCCATGACTAATGAGTACTTTACTCACTTTTACTGCACTTTCCGAACTAATAATGGCACTTGATGAAGTTTTCCGAGTAAAAACAGCCCGGGATGGCTATATCGACGAACTTGCTGACTGGGCGCTGTTGCTCATTCGAAATAGCCCATTATGTTGTCACTAGCTCTATCACTCGATTTCATCTGTGATGAAAAATATACTCCGATAGCCATTTAATCACAGGACATAGTTACGGGATGTTATGTAGATACCTATCTCATTTTTGCTGAGCTACTTATTTCGAAGCGTCGATTTTTTATTCTGGCAATTTTAGTCACTTTACCTATATTTACCAATAAATTCATTCTTCCTTTGAACTGCTATTTCCAATATCCATTATATTGGAAATGTTAGCGCGAATGCTGAGAGTTGTAAACGCGTGTATCTGACATAACAATCATAAAATGGACAGATATTTCCTGTATTTTATATTCGACAATTAACTTCAACACGTCATTAAAAAATAAGTATTGTTCTGATTTAATCCAATCAAGATAAAATATTAAACGAACCAAAATGAAATATTATTCAGTTTTCTGCATCCTTTATGATGCACTGAAACTTTATTTATAGGCAAAAAACAAGCGAATGATTTTAATAGTACATATTTTATGTCATGCCTTCAGTAAAATATGTACGGTTCTGAACGCGGTGCCTTTTAAAGTGTACATAAATAATTTCGGATGTATTCGCTTTGTTGTTTCGGAACCGACACGCCTACACGCCCAGGAAGGGTAGGCTGTAAGTGTCACACACTAATAATTCACTGGTAAACTTATATGTAATCGAAGCCTATTGCTCATTACTCATTATCGTTAGCTTGTTATATAGGTTTTCTTGTTATATCGGCTCGGAAGTAGCAATTTTCACAAACTTGATAGAATACTGAGTTCTATTGAGTTACCTACTTAGAAAGTTATAGTTACCATCCACCCATACACATCAAGACACTTAATTTTATTGTAAGAAATCCACGTTTCATCAAAATTATACGACAATCCGAAAGGTAAGAAATCCTACAATTCAAGGCTAAGCTGTGTTCTACGATTTCGTTAGGCTAAAAGCAAACAAAGAACTTTGTGAACATACGAGTATGACGCACGTGTTACTGCATAACAATTTGTTTGTGAAAGCTTTCGACAAGGTTGATGGTAAGTATTATACCTAATTGCTACAGGTTGTATTGGTTCGATGCTCGTATTAATTGATTAACTGTTGTCCCGATCCCATTGATGTTGATTAACCAAAAAGAAAGCAATAATACAGCATTTATTAGAAAGACGTGGTCATATTTAAGGGTGTGGTATTGTACAGACCATCAAACTGAACGGAATATGGTATCGAATTATCCAGTCAGAGATTTCTCGGGTTCCGTGGGCTGATTGTGGCCTTAAAACTTAATTACTATAGCTTAAAGACTTCGTTCCGGAAATATGCCATCAAATAAGTTTTATAGACAATGAAGAAAGTTTTGTCTCCAAATTGTAATGACTGTGGTTGACAGAGGTTGCAGATGTTTTTTTATATTCTGATGGAGGGTGTCCGGAATGAGAATACTAGAATCAATGTTTTTGGACGATATAAAATGTATGATATTGGAATTTTAAATACCATACTTGCTTTTCCAGTGTTTGATAAAGTATGGGAAGGGCGATAATTTTTTCGCGATTACGATGTTGGTGCCATGGAGAAGGTTGTTCAGTATGATGGTCTGTATCACACTCTGAAGTATGATCACACCTTTCTGATACACGCTGTAAAGTACGAATAGTTTTTTGCATCAACTGTAGTGTTTGTTGATGTCAAAGAGACATATTAAAGAGATGTGTTTACCGATGAATATTGAATCTTTTATCAGATAGGTAAGTAATAACTGAAGTATAGTAACCATATATGTCTGCCTAGCCTTTTCCCAACTATGTCGGGGTCGGCTTCCAGTCTAACCGCATGCAGCTGAATACCAGAATTTTACATCAAGCGACTGCCTCTCTGACCTCCACAACCCAGTTACTGAGTAACACGATACCCCTTTTGGTAAGACTGGTGGTCAGACTTTCGGTCTTCTGACTACCCGTAACGACTACCAAAGATCTATGCATGACAGCCGGGATCTACGGCTTAACGTGTTTGCCAAGGCACGGAGGGGTCTCGATATTTAATGGATGGGCACCCATCCACGAACCGACCGTGGCAAACGTAGCGTAACCTTCGATCGATACTTGCGGCTGTTATCATTTAGCCACGAGCATTTAGGTATGAGATATTGAATTCGGGCTGAAATAGTAGAAGTAGTCAAGGTGGTTAAGGAACTAGATGGGTGAGGAACATATCATTGCTCACGTACATATTATTTTATATTTTGTGTTACCTACCACATCGAATGATCTAAGTGTGTCCGCATTCCGTTCGACATAAGCATGTATACTTTTGGATGCCGGATTTGGAGATTTTTTTATATGGCTTCGATTCTAGATATGACAATAAAACAAGAAACCACGAACTAATCTTACGCAGGATTTCTCAGTGAAAATAATGACTTGTAGGTATTCTGCTGGATACGACTCTGCAACAGCCATAATTTACCTATTTCTCTATTATAGTTGACGGCGTCAAGAAGTTACTGAAATCACCGAAAAGGTGACAGTCGCCCTAGTAGAGCGTCGCATCAATGGTTGCGTGGCGGCTGTCTTCTGATGGCAGGGGAGCCGCTGCTACCACGTCCACGACGAACTGCTATATTCCGGCAAAATCCTGACGATATTGAAGCTGCTGAACCACTAATACGATGACCACTTCTGGTAAAGGCTACCCTGCACCGTTATTTGTTTTTTTGAAAAACCTAGACTTCATTATAAAATTTGACTTTATAATTTTAGAGATTCTTTGCAGAAAAAAAAAACTGATCTAGAACGAAAACTACCAATTAATATCTAAATTGACAAAATGTTAGAGAATATAAATCACAGTTGAAACAAAAGGACATGATCTCAAAACGGTCGTGTTTGCAATGCCAAGTCAAGTCTACCTTTAGTTGACCTCAACCTTTAGATCACCAATCAACTACCACTTCCGGCAGATTGATCAGATTCTTCCGTCAGATGTTCATTTGTTATTATCGGTTAACAAAGCTATTAAAATAATCCAATTTGATTTAGTTTTCAGCCATAATTACCTAATTATAATATATATTTAAGCAATTTACTGTCTAGGTATTTGTAACCGTAGACTCCGCAAGCTACTATATTTTTGGGACGAAAATAACCAGGAAAAACGTTTCGTTGCCTTCGTAGAACTGAAGAAACAAAGAATTATTATAGAAGATCTTGGTTAAACGTATATGTACATAGATTGGTGAATAAATAAGTATATTTATGTAAACACCAAATCGAGAAAAACAGGCACAAATGGTATTCTGAGATAAAGGAAAACCCTGCACCAGGTAGGAATAAGTGTGATATTGATACATCCGCGGCTTCGCTTTCCCTAAACAAACATTCCGACTAGTTTTTATTTCCATGGTAATGTGTATAATTCTAGCATTTAAATATAATGCAATTATAGCATTTTTTTTTATAGTAAATTAGATTTGTTACATACAGCTGTAGTGGCAATCATGTCATTTGGTCTAAATAGCTTTTTATTTTTATTATTTGATTTTGCTTTTATATAGATTCTTTTCTTTTAGATTTTGTGAATGTGAGAACGTTGTAGGCTTAACAGACTGTAGATCTGTCGACCATTTTCTATCTTGCTAAGTACCTGGTACTTGTTGATAGGCCTACACTGTCCTCTCATACCTATTAACTCTGTAATTTGAAAACATTGTAAATACTATTTACTTTTAAAAGAGTAACCATGGAGTTTTTTGCCGGCTCTTCTCCATAGAAAACGACCAATTGGAACCGTGCACCTAGCTTCTGACGTTTCATAAGTGCCCTCATAGGTTTATGTGAAATAAAATATTTTGAATTTGAATTTGAATTTTCAGCCCCTCGCTACATGTCAAAAAAACCCAACACGACTTGAAAACTGAGAATTTGTATGAATGCGGGTTGGAGAGCTCAGCAAAGCTTTTATATGTGATGAGATCTAAGTTCAAACGCTCCAAATTTTGAAGTTTGTGTTATGTAAACTCCTTGGTAGACCTTTGGAGAGCTTTTGAATCTGAAAGTTTGTTCGATCGACAGAAGGCGCTGATACAGTAAGTATTGATTACGGCAACACGAATGAAATTCGCTGCGATTCAATAGGTAACACTCTTATAAAGTATTTACATTGTATGTTTTTATTGTACTCGTATTACGAATGCAACACAAAGCTTGGTTTGACAGAAATCCAGTATACATAAAAATCGGTACAGCTTCCAGCGGATTACTTTTTTCGCATTGCAGAAAAAAAACAATCTGAACGGATTTTTTTCGAGGGCTATTCTTTACCACAATTCAAGTGATTGACGTCATATTATTGCGCTTCCAGTTTACCTTAACCATCTGTGTTCCTTTGCGTATTAATTAATATGCAATATGTTTATTATTTCGTAAGGGTTTCTCAGCACCCTCGTAATAATATAATACGTACCTGCTTAATAACTACATTTGGCTGCGTGGGATTTATACACCCTTCTCCCTTGGGTAATAAAGATTATGCGGAGTTGAGACTTAGGAGGCGTGCGTGGCTGCAGCTTTCATACAACGTTTTACTATTCATGGAATTTTAAATACATGATCTGTCTGCATACGCATATCAGACTTAACTTCAGATTTCAATCGTTCATTGTGGCTACATATTTTATGTCTGTTAAAGAAAGTCGAAAAGATTATCGAGTATGAAAACGGCTCAAATTCAGGCCATTTATTTTTTCCTTCGTTTTTAAAGTAGGTAATCTTACGATCTTTACAGTCTTTGAGGATTTTGCTTTGACTTTGTATTCAAACAAAAGGACACAGAAATGTATATTTTCTTTGAGAAAAATGTTCAACGGCTTCCTAGACCGAGACGGTGCCCGATAAACGGCAATTCCATAGCTCTTTTTGCGGCGTACCATTGTGGGATCCCATTTGCTTATCGCCATCAGTTAATTTTTCCATGACATAGCTATAAAAGTATGGAGATCTAGCTTCGGGGAGCGTCTGTCCTTAAATTTTGCCTCCTCTGGGAATCGGAGGGTCGTCCTCTTTATCATTGGACCTAATAAAGTTATCGACGAGCTATAGATGTAGATATTTGTATTTATGGCACCTACCCCTGGGAATGGGCTTTGCAAGCAGTAAGTATGAGAGTAAAGTTTATAGTACCAGCATATTTTCTAGAGAGGGCAAGATGTGTACTTCTTATGCACACTACAAAACTATGTCAGTTCTCTTAAAACTTTCAGTGTTACCCTATTTTTTTTTTTTGGTTAGTAAATTGTCGAATAACTTCTCCCGCTCTAAGCGGGGCGGGAGGGCGTGTCAGACTCTTACTGACTAAAACCCAGTCATGTTCCTTCAGTTGCCTGTACGTTGCCAGGGGCCACGGTATCCCTTTCGGATTTTCCCGCAACCCCGGCAGGCATCGGTCCTATCGGACTCCGTCAATTGTGCTGACATCTCTTTGAGGCACGCGTGGCCACACAACGCGCCTTCGACCCGGGCCTGGCCCTTATCGGACGGCAAGCTACCCATTGCTCACCGTCCGCAAGCCCGCGCCTACGGTGGCCGGGAATCGGCCTGCGATTCCCGACGCCCAGGGCGTCTCCTGAGAGAGAAATAGTTAATTGATAAATAATTGGCAACGTATTTAGATAGAGGATCTAACTTATTATTATTCGTTATTCTAATAGCGTGTGCAATAAATGAAACAACAGTGTACATTATATATTTATCTATATTCAGGATCTTAATGGTTTACTTTGTCTCTAACTAATCAATAATTAAATTAAAATCTACATGTACAAAAATTGTTTTATATACACGAATTCATGCAATACTATACTTAATCTAATTGGTAGGTACATAATGACCGTGACGCTCGTTACTCGAGGAATTTACAAATACAATTAATATAATATATCTGACGAAATTCATCATTTTGACACATTCAAGTAAATCCAAGTTTTTAAAACTTCCACACTAATTAGGGTTGTTATTTATTTTAAGTAGCTAATCGCTAATTATATTTAAAATACAATTTAACGTCTTTGTCAACCTGTTTGACGATTTTTGCAATAATTAAAAATTGACGATCATCAATTACATTCTTAAGATTATGAATTTCATACATGAAGATCGTTAACCTAATGCGTTTCCAATGACACTGAGTAATGAGTATGAGTAAAAATGATCGAATAAATATGATTTATTCAGAAAATGGGAACACACAACATTCCACGTAATTGTTCGCAACATGGCAGCCAGCACTCGAGGCGCGGAATGGTAGGCCTGTGCAATGGTGGTCCGATATCTATACCCACTAACGTTAATGTCTCTATACGAAAGGAATATTATGTTATATTTACACGCACACACAGACGCACGAACATTTGGCACAAAGAGGCGTTTCACGCTCACACACGGGCCACGGCACGATCCCCTACAGGTTCTGAGCAAATATAGGTATGCGGAGAGATATCTACACAAGTACTTAGTAGCCTCACCTATAATAGTCTCCACTTATAATATTGGTGAGTTCTTATTCTACTTATTTACATCTCACAATCAGTCGTAAATAGTTAATATTTTGGCAGATAATTTCCATTTAATAACTATTTTTTAATTACAGAAATATTGTTGTTTACAAAATAAATATCAAACGCGACATAACCATCTGGGTTGGCACTGATAAGTCCTAAATAGGCCGGACTAAAAGCTGCTAAAAATATCATGGAAAATGTAAAGTCGTATCGTATAATATAAATTCAGAAATACGAGTCTAATTTCGATCTAATAATTTTCGGTTTCATAGTGATAAAATTATTTCACAACCTGTTACAGTATGTTTTGAAGTTAATGACTAATCTACACAGAATGGATGAAACGTTCTATTCGAGTATTATAAATTAGGGTTCGAGATTAAAAAGGAGATATTGTCAAGATTGTGTCAAGTCTCAGTAGGTGAATATATTTCTAGAAGGGTCTAGAAGTTGCTGTCGTAGTCGGAGCGTCGACGCGAGTAGTGCGAGCGCGGGTACTCGCCCGTGTAACCGTACACTTGGGAGCCGCCGCCCGTCTGCCCGTACAGCTGCGAACCACCGCCACCGCCGTATCTGTCGACACAATACACATCTATTAACATACATAATATCTACCCACATTTAAAACTTGGCCGACCCTGCCCCGGCAGTCAAAGTTTTGCCATGATACAAGCAGCAGCGGTTTTCCGTGAAACATGTTAGGCGGGGTTCCGCGGCGGGAAAAGTTTGTGGTAAAAGTAAGCTTTGGTCGTCCCTAGCGTATTTCATAGAAAGTTGAACGATACAAAAATTCTACAGTATCGGGCGATACTTATCCGGCAAGCTGGCCCGCACTTGCCGTCTGTTTCATGTGAGTTTTATAAATAACTGAGTAAGGACAGCTTTTTGTCGACTTATTATCTTTTCATTTTAAAAGCAAATACAAATTCGTACCCATAAGCATTTCCAACGGGCCCGTAGATCTGCGAGCCTCGTCCTGAGTCGGGCGTGTAATGCTGCATGTACTTCTGGAGTTGCGGTGTCCACTCCGATCGCCACGAGTCACCCGGGTTGGGGTAAGCCAACTGCTCGATGAAGGCAGTTGACATACGCTGGACAAAAAACAACAATAATTAAGAGATAGGATGAAATCATTTGAACTTTGAAACATTGGACTAGGACTGAATTTACCTTGCCCGAAGGTAGATACGGCAATTCCCGTTCTTTCACTGGATGCACGTCATCGAAGCCTCCCATATGACTCTTATCCAAATCGCGAAGCATTTCCTCGCTGAGAGGTATTGGTTGTTTTGCTTTCGCACTCTTCTGTCGATTAACCAACTGAGAGAAACAAAAGACGAGTTATATTACAAACAACAAACGCATTATCATCATCATCATCATCATTTCAGCCGAAAGACGTCCACTGCTGGACATAGGCCTCCCCCAAGTACCGCCACTTCGACCGGTTCTGTGCTTCTCGCATCCAGCGGATCTTCACCAGGTCATCGGTCCACCTTGTGGACCTTCCAACGCTACGTCTTCCGGTACGCGGTCGCCACTCCAGATCCTTTCGACCCCATCGGCCACCTGTTCTGCGAGCAACGTGCTCTGCCCACTGCCACTTAAGTTTGGCAATTCTTCGGGCTATGTCAGTTATCTTGGTTCTCCTACGGATCTCTTCATTCCTGATTCGATTAAAACAACAAATGCACAAATATCTTTAATTGATTTCGGTTCGGGTTTACTTACTACTGTGACTCCAAATATAACGACGAACAGAAGAGAAGCCAAAGCAATGACAATCACAGCGATGCCCCACTGAGGCAGGAACGATTCTTCTTCGGGAGTTACAGGCGTTGGCGCTTCACGCTTAGGTAAAACTATACAAAAGAAATCATAAGTCATTTATATTCAAAAAGTGATATATGGTTTTAAAATAATTAAGTGAGAATAGTTTACCTATGAACTCGGTGTAAGCAGGGTCCATAACAAACTTTCCGATTTCTAGTTTCCCAGCAGACTTATCAATTGTCTTAGTCATTTTCTCATTGCTTTTCTTCATTCTTTCTTCATCCGGTTGATCACCTAACATTACGTCAGGATCAAAATCATCACCATTGGGTGCCTCTGTAACTGTTTCAATTACAGAACCAGGCCTGGCATCATGAAGCGATTTGTGGAACATTTTCTTTAAATCCAATGTGTCCACTCTGTCTTCTACTTCTTTGAGTTCAATGAAGTAGTCAACAAGAACAGAGCCTTCGCTGAACCCATCAATTCTTATACCCTTATACCATTTCTGCAGATAGTCTGATTTCGAATACACAGAATTCAACTGGAAAATAAAAAAAAATATTTGTCAGGTATAGGATAGCTTTCCAAAGTAGAAGGAACTAATGTGTTTTTTGCACTTAATCGTTAATCAAGTGGGGTATTCTCCAATTATTAATATGCAACTCACCTCTTCCTTTACATCTGTGGCAAGTCGTTTCCATTCTACAGTATTGTGATCTAATAATTCGGGTATCCATTTGACTCCTGAAAATATAACAGATTTAACTAGATTAACAGTTTTTAATTTTGTTATTTTTTTAAAATTACATCAACGTGACAATCTTATGTGAATTTATGATCGCGAAGTTATAGCCGTTTTTGATATCAAAGAGATAAAGAAATATTGGTACCTGAAACGATTTTAATAGTGGCAGCGATGTCACACTCTTTTTTACATAATCCTGGAGTGGTCGGTGGAGGGGGAGCAGGTGTCGTCGTTGTCGTGGTCGCACGTCGTGTCGTTGCTTCAGTACTAATTTCTGGCTGTGGACTGGTAGCAGTGGCATTCCTTTGAGCTTCTAGAAGTTTTTCTATCGAAAATGGTGTTGTAGACGGCGATGGCCAACCAGTGAATTCAGTAGAAGCCCTGAAAAGATTTAAAAGTCAATCATTATTGTGCAGTAGTACAATGTAGTCACTTTAAAATTATAGAGAAATAAAAATACCTTATAGGCCAACCCTTTTGTATTTTAGGTGTCGCTGGAACAGGACCCAATGGTTTAGAAGTAGTCGTTTTTCTTTGAACTTTACTGCCTGGTCTTGAGGGAAATACCAGTTTAATCATGCCTCCAGGAGCTTTAGTCGTACTACTAGGCGGCGCGGGCGCTTCATCAATAGTTTCGTTTAAATTAAATCCAGGTGGCAATAGACTTGAAATATCAGCGACTTTGAGCTTGATAAGAGGACCTTCTGCAGTTTCTTTTTCTGTCTCGTTTAATTTAAATCCTGGTGGTAATAAAGCTGATACGTCTATTGATACAGCGTTTACTGGTAATTTGAGTGCGACCTTTGGCTTTTCTGTCACCGTAGTATTTAACTTAAAATCTTTTGGTAAGAGAGCAGAAATATCAACTTCTTGAACTTTATCTAAAATACCAGATTTCGAACTTGATTTGACATCGGAACTTTCAGAGCTTGGGGGTTTATAATTAGATGGCAATAATTTACTAAGATCATCGTTTTGTAGTTTTTTGACGAAGTCTTCTTGGGGTTTATTTTCTTTAGGCTTATATTCTTTAGGAAGTAAAGATTTATAATCTAAAACAATAACTTTGTTCTTCGCGCTGATACCGGATGATCGACCCTGTGTTCCATTAATGATAGGGACCTCACTAGATGTTTCTGGTGCACTAGTAGTTGTAGTAGTGGTGGTGGAGGTCGTGCTGGTCCGTTTGTCTTTAAATGACAGCCTTGATTTATAACCAGTAGGCAACAGTCCGGCTATGTCATCCATCACAGTCACTAAGGAAGGTTTTTTCCTTGGTTTTGGTGTAGTAGACGTAGTAACACGATGTGCGAATTTTTTTATTTGCACTGGTAGTGGATCTGGAGATGATTTTTCTGTTACGGAAGGAGATGAGGTGCTCTTTAATGTAAATACTTTTATAGGCGACGGGGTTGTAGTAGTAGTAGTAGTTGTTGTTGTTGTGGTTGTCGTACTTTCGGTAGTCGATTCAGTTATAAGCTCAATGTTTTTATTTTCATTATTTAGTGATCCAGATAAAACTGCGCTAGATAGCTCAGATTGAATAGTATCCAATTTGTCGTTAATATTTTCTGTCGACGATGGAGTATTCATTAGACCATTTGTTTGTAGTCTAGGGTCTTTTGTTACAGATTCGACGCCATCTTCATCTTCTTCTTCATTGTCGTCCGCTAATACTTGTTTCTTTTCATCTTGTTCCACGGTTGGGAAAGGTAAGAAACGAGCACCTGAAACACTTCTACTTGTCTGAACTGACGCAACTACAATCCAGTTCTCAGTTGTTACTGGAACAGAGGCGTCACTCGTTTGGTTGCTAGTAGGAGAAGTAATTTCTGAAGCCGGACTTAGCTTGGTTGTACTTGGTGCAAAAGTTACGTCTGGAATAGATATAGTGCCATTAACTACGCTCTTAGTGGTAACAACTGACACAACTTCTTGCCCTAAAATAGACGGTGTTTCTATCGACGTCACATCTTCTTCAGTATCAGGTCCACTATAATCAGTGACAGGAGTTTCTTTTTCTTCATTATGTTTGTGTTCAGTTTGGTCTATTACAGTGGTATCAACAAAATGTTTGAAATTATCATCTTTAACCATCGTGTTTTCAGGTTTCATTATTAAAACGTCAAAAGATTCAGTATTGTTTGCTTTAGCCAGTTCTGAAGGTTTTTCAGGTTCTTCAGTTGTGTCATATTCATCGTCATAAATGTCGGTAGCATGTTCTATTGATTGTGGTTCTTGAGTGGTGTATTTCACTTCAGTACTTTCAACATCGTCGTAATATTCCACATACTCTCCTTCATCTCTTGCATCGTCAATTTCATGATCTGCACCAGAATGGTAACTACTTTCCGTAGTCGTTGTTGAAGTTGAAGTAGTTGTGGTTGTTAATTTAACAGAACCTTCCTTTGGATAATTGTCTGCATTCATAGAACTCGCGTCGGGTTTACTGTCATCAACTGATTCAGACTGTGTTTGATTGGATTTAATGACCTCCACATCAAAAGAACCTTGGGTATTCTTCATGAGCTCCCTAAATGAACTAATATCGCTTATGTCATCTTCAAGTAAAGGTTCTATATCTAAGAGTCCCTTATATTCAGTGGAAGAACTTTGATATAAGTTAGCATTTGTTTTGGGTGCATTGAAATTGTTGTTTTGATTAAATGCGTTGATTGGTGTATTTTGAGAATTCGTGTTTTCGTTTAAAGAAGGTGAATCTAATTGAGGGAATCGTGGAGTATTAGGTTTAACATTCAGTCTTTGTTTGATTGCAAGTTTATGAGGATTATAAGTGGTCACCCTGTGATGGTCAAATAAGTCTTGGTTATCAGTTTCAATATCTTCATCGTGTGGAATGTGACCGCTTTGTCCGTTGCTCTTTAAGCTATTACCGTCAAATGGTATGTTCTTAAATCTGTTATTTTGTAGGTAATCAATATCAGGATTATTTAAAGTAATTTGACCTAAAAATGTTTCAGGTTTTGACGGATCATTTTGATACGCTACAGAGTGTATTTGTGGCACGTCGGGCCTTTTAGTTGAGGCTGGGTGTACGAATTGGAAATTGTACGGTAAAGCTGGCCTGAACCTTGGTCGTTGTGCGGTAAATTCGGGTTGGTTTACATAATACTGCGCTCCGGATTGACTCCTGCCCGTCGGTAATTGAAAAGGTGTCGGATTTTGGTTGTAGTTAGGGCTAGGAAATCTGGCTTGACCCTCGTTGTAGAGCGGTTGCTGCGTTGGCGCAACTCTGTAGTTATCCCCATGTTCGAAAAATGAAGATGGGCGAGTGTTCGGAAATAAAGGCGGTTGAACTTGAGCAAAACTTTTTTCTACCGGTGATAAGTAATAGTTAGCATCTGAAACAAGGAAACAAAATAACATTAAAATTCATATGATATGGGTAGATGATATTCTTGTGCGGATTACACCAATTAAACTGAACCCGATCAGCACATTTTTTTTTTTTTTTTTTTTTTTATTGTACATAAACAGTTAGCTAAACACTATGCATCGTAACAACTAAAATAAAGAGTGTTTTCGATGAACTCTGGCACCCAGAGTAAGATTTAACTTGTGTTTAGGGTGCCAGCGTCCTCGCCTATAATTTGAACATATAACAGTAGTTGTATGACGAGCACAGTATATTATTATTAAGGAAACTACTTACTACTAGAAAATGCATGTTATGATGTGTCTGTTAAAGTACCTATGTAGGGGAATGTGTTTGTGTATGTATTGAGAGAGAGATAAAATATGGTGAAAACTAGTGTGTATATAAGTCTGTGTAAATGTAATTATAAAAATATAAATTTACTAACTACTTAAAAGTTAAGCGATTGATACATGTAGTAAATCTTCGGTCTTATCGTAACTCATTGTCAGTAGCCACTTTGTGACCTTGGTCTTACATCCATTATGGCACATGGGAGCTATGGTGCATAGTTTGTTTATTTTATTATATAAATGGTTGGACAGAATATCATAATGACGCTGAGCAAGGGCTGTTCTACATCCGCGAGTTGAGCATACCTCGAAGCCTCTACGCTTTTTAGCAGCTTTCGGCTTGTATATCACAGAGGGATGTTTGCGCAGAATGGTGCCAAGAACAAAGAGCTGTCTCACAGTGAGGACCTGACATTCGGTGTAGAGGGCCGAGGTGGGATATCTAAACGGCTTCAAGCTCATAACCTTGAGGACAGCTCTCTGTGCTCGTTCCAGAGGCAGTAGGGTTGTCTTGGGGGCCCCACCCCACACTGTGATGCAGTAGTTTATTATACTTTGACACAGGGCATAATAAACAGCTTTAATGGTACGGGAGTCCGCGGAGTGCCTTAGTTTTTTAAAAATAAATATACACTTGCGGACTCGTGATATGAGATTGCTAAGGTGAGGTTTCCAGCTCAAAGAACTATCTACATATACTCCGAGATACTTGACTGACTTACACCTTGTGAGTTGTGGACAGCCGCATTGTGAAGAGGATAGACCGAGTGAGCAGGTATGAGCTCTCAGCGCCGTTGTATCCGGTGAAGGGAGGTTAGTGGATAGTAAGGAGAAAGGTAAGTAAACTGTTTTCTTAAGATTTAAGGTTAGGATGTTATTTGATAGCCATTTCATCACTGAATTTAGAGCAAGTTCCGCGTATTTTACAGTTTCAGGCCAGTCGCTACCGTGAAGAAGCAAGGCCGTATCATCTGCGTAAGTATAGATTGAACAGTTTGTTAGAGACATTTTGCATAAATTATTAATATAAATAAGAAAGAGGGTGGGACCCAAAATTGAGCCCTGAGGAACGCCGTAACTCAATGATTTAGTGTCACTAGTAACGTTATTTATTTTGACGCATTGGCTTCTATCACGCAGGTAATCCTGGAAAATTTTTAAGGTATGCCCGCGAATGCCCGTAGCTTCCAGCTTAGATACGAGGTGGGGAACAGACACAGTGTCAAATGCCTTGGAAAGATCGAGGAAAATAGCCAAGCATTTCATTTTACTATCAAGTTTAGATACTACATGATCTACCAAGGCAGCAACAGCATTTTCAGTTGACCTGCCACCTCTAAACCCATACTGGTTGTCACTTAATAATTTGTATGACTCAAGATAGTCAACCAAACGTTTATTAAGTACCTTTTCTAATATTTTAGAGATGGCAGGCAAGACTGAGATTGGTCTATAATTATCTACACCGCGTCTGTCCCCACTCTTGAAGATTGGATGAACGACAGCCCTTTTAAAAACCCTGGGAAAGCAACCCGTGGAAATAGAGCGATTGCAGATATGAGTGATGGCTGGGACAATCACGGGCAGGCAGGATTTTAACAGTCTCGATGAGATTCCGTCCCAACCCACCGCAGCATCAGTTCGTAACCCAATAATGAGATTTGCGACCTCTACTTCATCTGTGGGTAGAAGTACCAGCGAGTTGGAAGGCGGCGCATCGAGAGAATACTCCGAGGTATACGAGGTGGATGAGAATTTGTCAGCCAAGGTCTTTCCAACATTGGCAAAAAACTCGTTAACATTGTTGACTGAAGACTTTTCATCCGAAGACATCCCTAGTAGCTCGTTAGGGGATTTTGCATTAAGGTTAGTTCCAGTGATATTTTTAATTATCTTCCAAGTGGCTTTAGGGTTGTTCTTTGCCGTTTGAAACTCATTCCGTTCGTAGGCATGTTTTAAATTTTTGAGAAGCTTGTTACAAAAATTACGATATCGCTTATATGTGACCATGAGAATGTAATTTTTAGGATCTGCCTCTAGGGTCCGAGCCATGCCGTCTCTATTACGGATACAACGTAGCAGACCATTGGTAATCCAAGGTTTAAGGATTCTGCGTTTCGATGACATGTAAACCGATTTGGAGTGATTAGCGATGACAGAGCTAATTATGGAAACCAGAGACTCGGCGGCATTGTTTGCGTCTTGAATAGTCAATATTCCACTAAAGTCCATTGATAAAATGTCGGTGGTTACAGCTGTATAATTAACAACAATGCGATTAGCTTTATAGGTAGGGAGTGACTTTACATGTTGGATGCTTATAAACGTAGGCCTATGATCAGTAATGTAAGTATCGAAAACTAAAGTCGTATTTTTAAGATCAGATCTCAACATTACGTGATCAATACAAGAGTTAATACGGGTTGGGTATAGATGAGTAGGGAGGAGGCCATGTGAAGCAATAAGGTTAAGGTATTGATTTGCTTGTTGGGAGATAGCATTCGGAGTGATGTCAATATTGATGTCGCCCATTATCACTAAGTTTTTTTGGACTGGCAACTGAGTAAGGACAGTGTCTAAATCATTAATAAAATTATCAAGATTTCGTGTGGACGGAGAGCGATATAGCGCTAAAAGTAAAATATTATGAGATTCCACATTACAGATCAAACAGCTAGCACCAGATATAGAAGGTTCGGTAACGATGTGAGGTAATTCTGATTTTACATATATTATGACACCATCGCACTGATTGATAGGATTAGTCGTATGATAAGAAACATACCCATCCAGTGGTGGAACTGTTGACACCATCAACCAGCACTCCGATAAAATAAAAATATCACATGTAATTTTCATCCTAGCCAGTAGCACAAGGAAACTATCAAAGTTACAATTAACACTGCGTATATTAAGGTGCATTATATTAAGCGTCTTACTATTGTTGTTAATGAAACTTCTACATGACTCCGGTACACATATATGTGAATCACCTATACCAAAAGAGTCAATATCATTTAAAGTGTCAGAATCGAATAGTAATGTTTGATGTTATGTGCATATTGATTGTAACCGTATATATGACGTGGTTTATGTGTAATTTTGTTTTAATGTGGTCAACAATTAATAATTCTGCTTTGTAAGTAGCAGGTATAGGACATAATATAAACAAGATAGTCGATAGGATGTACATAAACGCGGGTAAGATATGAGTTGTGAGTTTGTCATAACATAATTTCAAATTATAATCATTTTTACAAGGTCTAAAAAGATACGATGTGAAATACACAAGTTGATACAGACAGTATACATTATATAAAGTTGATAATCTCAATATTATTTTTGTAAAAAGGTAACAAGTTGTATTTATAAAGTAGTAAAAAATATGTTTGTAAGAGGCTAGTAGTGCTCGAGTTTGTAAATAAAAATGTAAAGTACTAGAATATTTGAAAAGCATGCAGTAACCGCATGCATTTATACCGCATTCAAGAGCTGTCAGTGTCAAAATTGTTTTGGAATATTGACACTAATGGCTCTTGGATGCGTTCAGTTTCATTGGTATAAATTGGCCCTTACTGTTACAGTGATTATAAATTGCTGTTTTTAAGTATACGTTTTACGAACTAGAAATAATATTAAATTATTCGCCTGTCATCGTGCGATGTAAAATTTTGCATTGCGAGTAGGTATCGTAAACAATGTGAGGAATGTATCGGGTATTTCCGCAGAATGCCGATGCGAAGAGTGGTGGTTGAGAGAATGCAAATCTCTGGAATAATATATAATATTGCTTTGTTGGACATTTTAAATTCAGCATATATTTAGATAGCACGAGCACCTATCTGATAAAACTATAGATTCTTTTGGCATGACTAAAGCTAGCATCGGTTGGACAAAACTCGTTCTTATGAACGCTTACTTTCATTTTCTGCAAATTAAAAAACGTCTATTTTTATATTAGGAGTCTAACTTTCAAGTTTGCATTTTAAAATTCACCAAATGTGTCGGCGACATCTATCTTTTGTTGTCCCCTTATTGTAATACCTATGTGGCAAATGATACTAAAGATCATCCCGCAGTTAACCGATAACCCAAGATAATCCCAATAGACTATAATACAAATATGTGGGATATGTAGGAATCTAAATCATTAACTAACTTATAAAATTAATTGCAGAAAACGTGCAATAATTTTAATCCACGAGTAAGTTGTGACGTCATTTTGGAATATTTCACACGTTACGCGATTCGTGAACGTTACGTGTGTACGTAATGTGTCAACTGTACTGTACATGCCTTTGATGTACTGCTCAATTTTATGGAAATTAACTACATTTTGTTAAAAGCCACTACATTCTGGTTTGTACGCATTATGTAGTGTTCGCAGAATATAGAGCTTTTTATCAATTACAGAATACCTACTAATATTAATTCTTTGTTTTTGTATTTATTCTTTAGTGATTATTGAACGCGTAGTCAAAGAAATTAAGCCTCTTGTTTAGCAAATTGAGAAAATAAATGTAAAACTAATTACTCCTTACAAGGCTAATTCAAAATCGGAAAGCACGTTGAGCCCTGCTTGGTCCCGGCTGTCACTCGTGGATCTTTGTCAAAAGCCCGAAAGTCTGACAACCAGTATTGTCAAGGGGTATCGTATTACCCAGTTACTGGGTTCCACGACCCAGTAACTGGTCAGATAGGCAGTCGCTCCATGTAAAATACTGGTATACAGCAGCATCCGAATAGACTAGAAGCCGACCGCAACATAGTTGGAAAAAGTCTAGGCAGATTAATTGGCTAATTCCAAATTAATAAACAAGGTTCCTCTTAACATAGTCATAAAACGGTTCCTTAGTCCATAAGAAACTTATTGAATGATACATCACAAACCACAGGGGAAGATAATAAATAACATGATTAATAAAAGTGAGTGAAAAGTAATCCTATTATTCGCCCATAAACCAAGTTAGTGTACAAAACAACTCCTCACTTGTGGGGAACTGGGGAAAAACAATATCGTAATGGCTCTGGAGTTTGTTTTGTATGAATTTTTGTTAGAGTCGGCTTTAATACAATTTTGTGAGTGAAGGGTATTCTTGTATCAGCTAATGTAAATAGGCTGCTTCTGAGTTTGATACATCGCATTTCGTATGTTTAGTTTACAAGATCCAAGCTTAAACTATTTAGGGTATCTATTACATGGGACTTAAAGATAACTGGTAAAAAGTGGGTGTACTATAGGTACACCTCTGCCCAACCCTTCAGGGAAATAAGGCGTGATGTTGTGTTATGTATCTATTTATATTTATCTATCAGTGTTACCTACTACTAGTTCATGAGAGAAGTTCGTTGAATAACAATTTAGTTGTGTGAACACTTGACTTGACTATTTAACAACAACCTCAAAGAAATAGGTGACCTATTTCTTTAATAAATAGTATATGCCTTCTACGCATCCCCTATGGATGCGTAGAAGGCGTCTGGAATATAACAAGAGGATGTAGGTAGCGTCACGACACGGTTGGACACGATGTAGGTAGCGTCACGACACGGTTGGACACGATGTAGGTAGCGTCACGACACGGTTGGACACGATGTAGGTAGCGTCCTCCTAAGGAACTGTTTATAACGGCTAATTGCAATTTACCAATTCATCTGGCAAGTGTAGTTGTCGCTTCAAACGTACACGTCTTTCTACATTGTTCTCACATGCATAATTTCAACTTGAATGATGTAACCAATAGTTTTTGTGAAAATTTAAATTTAAAAGAGTGTCCGTGGAGTTTCTTGCCCGTTCTTCTCCATAGGTACCTACTACGCTTTGGAATGGGCTTATTTAGCTTCATATTTCTGACTGACCGACTTGACAATTCAAAAGTGCCTGTAAATGGTTTAATTGAAATAAATGCTTTGAGTTTGAATTTTGAGTTTAGTGATTTTGACAAACGTCCTTAAAAGCGTTTATACCGCAATGGGCAACGTCTCAAATAGATGTCAAATATTTCGCTGTTTTGATTAATTTGGCAATATTACTGTATGGAAATATAAAATATGGCTAACTAGTGAACTAAAATATTGATTGTGAAGTGCGATAAGTCATTAAATCATTTTCTGTATTTGACATGAAGGTGGTGGTTCTCGTTGGTCCAGTGGTTGCAAGCGCTACTGCTTAACATGAGATCCTGGGTTCGATTCCCAGGTCAGGCAAATTGTTATTGGGTTTTTCTATTAAGAATTTCTCATTGCAGCCCAGAATCAGGATTCGTGCCCGGTTGATGGCCATAGGCTCGCCCCTTCTTACATGGGACCTAATAACTGGCGAAATATGGGTGTACTATAGGTACATCTCTGCCTAGCCCTTCGGGAATGACATGCGTGATGTTATGTTATGTGTCAAAAAACGCTTTGTATTTGGACATCCGTTATTGTGTGACCGTTCTCCGGTTTCTTAGGGAACCAAAGCTTTTCGACTGATCATTTTAGCGGTCACATTCATAGGATGTCAATGTTTACCAATAGGCTATACAAATAATCAGCCTCTGGTGGGACACAGCAGGCCTTTTTTTAAGAGGGAGTGGGCCGTAATCAATCAGGTCAGTAGATATCACATGTCTTTGAATTTTTGGTTCCAGGACATGCCTGTTTCCTCACGATGTTTTCCTTCATCGTTTTGGGAGCAGCGGTAATGAAATAAATAACACAAAGTAATGCACCTGACTGGGTTTTCAACCCTTGACGTACAATTCGTAAGTTAGTACTAGGCCACGAGAGCTCTATATGAATAGACTGTACCACTATAATATAGGACGGTTATTTGTTTAACATAGTTTACATTAAAGCATAATAAGGACGAAGGTGCCTACAATAACCACCGGGATTTATAGCCAGTACGTGCAAGACTACGGAACGATTAATATAGTGATAAATGGACATTCTCTATCGTAGAATAAATTTACCTTCTCTTTGTTACGCGAATATGTATGACGCGCATATTTCAAGACTTTCCTGCCCTTTTTATTCTGACCTTGTAATATATAATGCAGTTTTAGTACACCTTAGCGAACAGCTTAGGTTCCTAATGGCTCTTTATTAGGTACTCGAAGGTAACACTTTTTTACTTGAAATATTTTTCCTAAAGAATGAAAAACATTACCTATTTTTCTTTCTTTTTCGGGTTGTTTGTGACTAGCCTGGTGTTTTTTATGCCGCCCATGGGTTCTGACTTTGGTTCAACAGTCTCTCGTGAATAATCTGTTCTAGAAATAGTTAAAAAGTAAATTGAGTTTAACGTTTAACTTCGGTGTTTTGTTTTTCTTAACCCTAGATGAGCTTAATCGGACAAAAACTCTTTGCTTCAAAAGTACTGTATGCTTCTTACCTTTATAGGTAAGCATGCAGGCAATATAATTAATGAAAACCAGTTAATTCAGTTATAAAAAGGTACATGACGTTTCTAATTATGTCGTTTCATTAATACATTATGTATTTGAAAAAAAAAACCTAGATACTCTGAAATATGCAAAAAAAAGAGGCTAAAAAAGATACAAGATTTTCCCAGCCGCAGAAAACTTTCAGTTTTATATTAAAAAGTTCTTTAATCTTCATTATTATCTAGGTACCTACATCGATATGCGTGCGGCAAATAATCATATCGAATCGAGCAGACTGCGGAGTCTAATCACATTTTATGACTCTTGTACTTTATCACGTTCTTGGTTTCGGCCTGTTTATCGTTCCGAAAGATAATCTTGAGGGAATTACTTTCTTGTGGATCATATCCCTAATTAAGAATGGCGGCGGCGTTCATCAGGTCTCAAGTGGGAATATCGTTGGCTTAATAGGAAATCGATCAGCCGAATAACTCATAAACTACAACGACTCTTCGGCCCTGGAAACTTTCAGGCCTGCTTACGTAATGGTTCTTACCCACTTAGAGTAATCCACCCACGTGTACCTATTTTAGGGTACTTTAGGAACAATTACTTATATGAAAAGGTCCCATGTTTTTCATTCCAAAAATTGTTTTGGATATTTAACTAAAATTGTCTCGACATCATGTAAAAACATTTTAATTCCGCATATTTTATGCTGAGAGAAGTTCAAGGTAAACTAATTAACTTTTTAAATTATTATTATGTTAAGTAGGTAATTGCTCTACTTGCTTATATCGTAACCGTGAAATGCTTAACTCAAATAAATTAAGAAACGTCTAAAATCAGCATAATGTCTCCACAATCTGTCTGAAAATTTTAAAGATCCGTCGTTAATAAATTGGAGGAAAATTCAAAGCAAATTAAAGAGATTTATGCTTCGAGATTTACACTTTAGGATACGCCTCTAAGCTCAGCGTTTTTTATATTTAATATTATGGGAGTCAGGAGTGCCATTGAACGTAAGGTAAATATGGATAAAAGAGCATTTTCATGTTCGATGTAAATAGGCGACCGGTTTTATTCGCATTTGAAATAACGAAAAGCATTTGAATCTTAAACATAGGACTGTTTTTGTAGTTACTTATGAAGAACCTACATAAAGGCACTTTCATTTGCCGTTTGTTTATAAAGATTCGAATTCATTATTCCACAAAAAAGAATTCCTATTGTGAGACGAAATGTTTTATGCTTTCAAGTCAACGGAGTGTTATTACTGCATTCCTTTTATACGAAGATTTGGCAATGGGGCGGATTGTAATAACTGATTGCTGCCTGACCTCGCGGATTCCGGAAAATTTCTGTATTTTTATCAGAACAAATTACCAACCCTAAATATATACTCTGGCGAACTGATAGATTAGAATAAACTTTGATGTATTGTATTCTTGCTTTTCTTTTATATGGCTGTCAGAACACTTTTATATGGGTGTGAAACAAGTTTGGTCTAAGTGACAGAAATATTGGATTGCCAATCCATTCTTAGTCACTCTTTTCTCAAAGTAAAAATAAGCGAAGCTCTGTCGTTAACAGGAATAAACATAACAAGTCCCGAAAGTGAAAAGAGCGTACATAAATCATAAACTTATCTGGGGCTCGATCTCTCAGCCAATTTCAGCATAATTTCATCCTTTTCAAACATCAGCCCTCTTTCAAAAAGGCACACAATCGACAGGCAAGGTTCACCTGATGAAAGAAATACTGTAACATTCACAGCACCTTCAATATATTTTCTGATTAAGTCTAAGGTCGCAAGCACCTGGAATTTCCCCTGAGACTGGCCGAGTTTCGTGGTTTTATCGCTTATGTCAATGTTTATACTTATACAACACGGTTGATTATGAGAGCAGAGTTGCAATACCTACCTAAGTAGTAGGAGGAGGCGTGTGAGGTCCCTTCAAAACTTTCCTTTATGAATACGGAATGTAACGAATCGCTTATTGGAGCTGTGTGTGAGGGGTTGAAGGAAATAAATTACATTGTCTTTTCTGAATGTGATCAGATAAAATCGTTTAGAAGCGTATGGCTATATGATTTTCCGATTTATTTTGCGTATCAACTCTATTTAGAACACGTATTGACAGATATATTTTTTGTGCTGCAGGCTATTGTTATGATTACCTACTCAGCAGATTCCAATAATATGATATATCGGGCACCATTTTAGCATTCACACAACTTTTATTTTAAATTCATTCATTTTAAAATGTTTTCAAAATGGGGTATATTCTAATTGCCAACGCTGGCGTTGTTTTCAAACTTGCTGGCTCACGGTGGAATGAAAGGGCTTTCTGTAAAACAAACACATGTCAAGTACACGCGTCGTCATGGCAACCTCGCCCCCCGCAGGTACTCACTCCCAGCGGTTATTCATGCTAGGTAGGTACTCTCAAATTTTGATTGAGTGATTGATACCTATGTGTATTAGGTAACAAAAGAACAAAACGTGACGGAGGTGTATAAGTTTGATTAATATGAGGGAATTATGGTCTTACGACTCGCCCACGCTTAGTCGCAATGTTTACTTAATGCTAACATCAACGCCTAGGGTAGGTACTATGGAAGAACTTTATATTTAAGCGTTTAACGCCCCTATTTGCGTCAACCAATGAAACAAAACAATTACATAGTAATATTTTGTTTTTGCTGTTCGTGTGTTTTGTAGGCTCTGTTACAATGATCACAGATGTCTGACCCTTTTTCGACCACTAGGAACAGAACAAAAGAAACAAAGATGAGAAAGTTTTTAATTTTAATGTTTACTGTCTTTGTTTTTCATTTACAAAAACAAGGGACACATCAAAAATCTGGTGCTGCGATACTATTGGTTGATGAGATTTCTACAGCGGCCGAGCGCTGCAAGCAGAAATAGTCTTTACGGTGCTTAGATATGAAGTTCTTCGATAGTACACTTCTATTTTAAAATTAAATAGCCTATTTTAGCCTGAGATTTAAATTTATAAAGGTATAAGGTATAATGACCTTATAGCTATAACAGAACAAAAGAAACAGAGATGAGAAAGTTTTTAATTTTAATGTCTTTGTTTTTCATTTACAAAAACAAGGGAAAAATCAAAAATCTGATGCCGCGATACGATTAAAATTAAATAGCCTATTTTAGCCTGAAATTTAAATTTATAAAGGTATAATAATGACCTTATAGCTAAAACAGAACAAAAGAAACAGAGATGAGAAAGTTTTTAATTTTAATGTCTTTGTTTTTCATTTACAAAAACAAGGGAAAAATCAAAAATCTGATGCCGCGATACGATTAAAATTAAATAGCCTATTTTAGCTTGAAATTTAAATTAAGTGAAAGAAAAACACAAATTAGCTCACCACATTCGAGATTACCCTTCACATATCCACAAAATATAGCGTTTATTTATAAAACCCGCGGTATGAACACAGAATATATTTCTAATTTTGTTCGCAACTCTTGCTAATGAGGACGTCGTATCAAAACAACATTATTTACATAAACTTATCTAGGATCAAAATGAGGATCAGAGGATGTCTATATTTAGATAGGTCGACAGTATTAGCTAACTCTTCATTAACCGAGATATACCTATGTACGTTATGTAAAAAATGTTTGGCAGAGACACACGAAAAATTAACTGGTGTGTATGAAAATGGTCAGGATTTACGAGGCCTTTGGGACTGAATGTGTTATGTTATGGTCCCACTAATCTCACTTACCCTTTAGCTCAAAATCTATGTTTGTTGAGGATCTTTTAGTTCGTGGGTGCCGCAAAATTGGATCATCATTTTACGTTTGAAAACTTTGAAACTCGGTTTTAAACATTGTAACTGAAAACAGAGTCAGAAAGTGTAGAAATGGCTGGCTTGACATGAAATATTACCCACTTTATCCACAAACCCCAAAACATTAGAAATGTCTATAAACTCGACATAACAATGGCGCAAAATGGAATTACATGCGACCAAAAAATTTGTCCAGGCTTTTTGCGAACATTTTGAACTTTCATTAGAAGGTCTCTTGGGCCTAAAAAACAACATCCATTAGAACAATAAGTTGTAATTAATATTAGGGGAGGGCACACGCCGTAAATCGCAGGTAATTAGGCAGGCACACGCGTCGGCTAAGGCCCGGCCTGCACGTGACGTGTGCGGAAAGGGCTTAAAAGCTCTTTGTAATGCCGCTGGCCCGATGTGTAGCTTGCTTAAAGCTAAACATTTCACTTTTTATTTCCACCGTAAAATGTTTGCATGGAATTTTTTCACGAGCTAAAATAAAAACAGGTAGTATATGTTTTGTTTTCCTTTTATTTTACCTAAGACAATCTTATCGTTTAAGTTAAGTGAGAATTCAAGTAGCTATTACTGGACTCGGGTATTAAATGTTATTATTCGCGCAACAACCCCAAAATTTTATATAGGTTCATGTTTACTTAAGTGAGTCTGTAGGTACAACAACTTAATTTTCAGTTTATAATCATAATATTAGTACCGAATCCCCAACGTTGTAGACGATTATCCCTAACATTAGTTTCAAAAAGTGCGCTCCCAATGAAGTCGTAACGTGGAAACTGGATTAGTATCTCCTCAGTGCTCGGGTACCCGGGGGCTTAGGAACTGGATCATAGTCTGACGAAGTGTAATCCCTGGAGCACACTGCCTGCGCTACACGATCACAACTTTATCACTAGCGCCATAGTCTAATATCATTTAACATTTGAAGTCTTCCGACAAAGTCTTCCAGCAATTTGTAAAATTTTGCTGTAAACCCATTTATCCCTTTTAGAGCTTCATTATAGGAAAATTTAACAATTTGCTTCCGTCACTGAAGCTTATTGCTCGCTATTAAAACTCTTTAGAGGACACTGATTAATCTATCTAAATAAGAGGTTATAAAAAATATGGATTAAATTCGCCGTATTTGCACGTGACAAAGATTTTTTTCTATAAAGGTAAGAGACCCAGAGTAGACTAAAAAAACGAGCCTTACAGTAGTCGTATATGATGTGTAACATCTGACATATCAATTTGGTAATAAAGGGGCGGGGCCTCGTCAAGGTCGTTTCTGACGGCCATCTCTAGCACCGCACGCGCTCATTGGCTTCCCCGGCTTCCTGTGACATAATTCCGTTCAGTTTTCATGAAATCACTTCCACAGATTTGATTATTTATGTTACGATTTTGATTGCAGGAAAGCGAGAGGAAATATGCTACATATCAAAAACTTTGATTGGTTGAAGTGATCGCTCTGAAGCTAATGTTAATAATGAGATTTAATTACTAAATTAAATAGAGCACGTTAAAGACTAAATACTAAGTAAATATGTTCGACCGGAAGGCAATATCTGAACAAACATCCGGGGTTAATCTTATCCAAATAATAAGCAAAGTGATCGTCAAACGAACATTGGCAAGCTAATTTTGCATACTTCCACAATTCCACATAGTGAATATCTTTTGGTTCTACTAGATTAATGACAAAGCCGACCTCGTCGTGGAAATAATTTAGATTAACATGTATTCTTCCAAGGTTGGATCAAGTTATGAATCCTTCACACTAACAGATATTCGCTATGCGGTTCAGACGAGGCTATTAGTATGCAAACTGAGCAATCTGCGCAGAGCACTACGAACCGTTATTAGTACTAGCAAATAGACCGTATGCATCTCGCGTTTTTATATAAAACCCAGCGGCTGACTGTACATTGTCCTACTTTAGTACCATAAAAATTCTGCATGAGATTTCAGTTTCTTGAACCGCTAAGTTTAATGGAAATCTTGTAATTATTTTCAATGTATTCTAAATGAATATGAATAAGCAACGTGTGAATGCTCTCTGTACATGTTTAATACAAACATTACTATTCCTAACAAGTCTTATTCGTCTGTCCAGAAGCGGCCTAAAACCATGTTTGTACAAGATAAGATCCTAAACATAATGCCTCTCTCTATCCAACATTTTGCTGAAAACACCTTTTTATGACGAAACCTTGTTAAAAACTCGCCTATCCTCATTGTATTAAAGATAATGTAAGTAACAAACAAAAAGGAAGCGCATCAACTTTTATAGGATAGAAAAGTTCTCCGTAAGCGAAGTGGAGGCGAAAAGTTGTGGAATATTTAGAAGGTACACCTGCGTTGCAGCCGGCCGTTGCGTAGTTTTACGGTTTTGTAATATTAATGTAACTTACGCGTTCGAATTACTGCCGGTTTAATGGTTCCCCCTAATGAAGGGGAAAGGGGTATCTTTAACGAAAAGGTTTTATTGCTCGGGGCCGTTCATCTGCGGGATCTTCAAAAAGGAAAAGTAACTATCATTAACAAGAAGTCCTGATGGGAGGGTACAGTATAATAATTAGCGACATTTAACGCGAACGCTCCGCTTTTCTATTTTCCGTTTCGTTTCTTTTCTTTTATGTGAAATATCTTCAGGAAATTCTTTGGTGTAGGTACCAACGAGGAAAAGTTAAGTGCAGTTGGTCCGTTTATTTGGAATGGGGAACAAAAAGGTTGGATTCAAAGAGTATTTAGAACGCTGCGGGATTTATGTCAAATTCCTTTAAGGTGTCCCTTTTAGTTTTTGTTTTAGAATAATCCTACACGATATAGTGTAGTAATTTCGGATATTGCAAATAACTTCGACAGGTATTGATCAAAAAGGTATTATTGTAAGTCTAGACAGAACAATACCTACAAGTCTATTCAATAAACTTTAACTTCAACTACTTAGGTAGTATAGGAGAGTGGATATAACCAATTAAAGTTTATGAGTTTGTTTGTTCGTTCCAATGTGAGTAAATATTGAACTGATTTGAATTTCTTTCAACAGCGCGAACTTTACCGCTATCAATCAACAAACTTCGTCAATTGCAAGAAAATGAGAAAAACGTCGAAGAAAATGATAGGTAAGTTTTTGTTTAATTTCTTCATGAAGTACGTGAAAAGAAACTGAAACTACCATTTTGTACGGCTCTATAACGCAACATAAAATTACTAAAAGTTTCCATACTTCAGAACGTCTGTAACAAAGAATAAATCAAAATACAATTTAGAATGAATGCGAGAAGAAACAAACTGTTGCAAAGTTTCCCCAAATTACTGTTTCATTATATTCACACTAGCGACCGACTCTTACTTTGCCTGCACATATTTTCGTTTGATATTTTCGAACCCTATTTACAATATGACAGGTAACAGAGTGCAAAGCACAAGTAATAAGCTTGTCAAAAATTTGATGTAGGTTCAATCGAGTGAAATTAGCTTGGACAGGTACACAGAACGGGGAAAATATAGATCAAAATGCTATACCCGACTCTATCGATCCTTGTAAATAAGATGATATTTACACAAGCTTTTTACGCTTTGATATTTTATATAGCTTAGTTCATATAGACAGACAGACATCAATAGAAACGGTATCATGAAAATGTAAATAGCGTCAAATTAATATTCTGTACGCGTGGGAATTTTAGATATATATGCAACATACGCAAAATATTTTGATCCACATACTTGGTGTAGTACATGAGGGGGCTCCACATTGAGCCACTTGATCCCTAATTAAGTAGGGCCCTCACGTACGCACCTCTGCAAACCTTTGAATAAGAAATGTTCGAAGCCCACACGATCATAGTTTTATACACCGGTGTCACATAAATTGCCTTTAGAAATGCCAATTACTTATTGATTAAAGTGTAACACAGACGAGTCAGAGTAACTTTCCCATTAGGGAATTAAAAAGTGGATCCGAAATGTTGAATTTAATTGGGGACCATCGCATGCATACTGAGGGTTAGAATTGTTTTAGATTGGCAGACATTTTAAGTTCAGATTTCAGAGGACGTTGTGAAAAAAGCTCAGAACTTGACAGATTGCAGATACACATGGCTACACATCAAGTTATACATTTCCAGTTAATGCTGATCTCGCGTTGTATAGGATTTCCGTACAATGCGAGGTCACCTTATACTAGAAATGTATAGCTTGATGTGTAGCCGTGTGTACGTGCGACATCTTAGCTCGAAAAGAGATTCATCAATTTATTATTAAATGAAATCTCCAAACGACTGGTTGACACTTTCCGTGACCCAAGAGGGCTGGCATTTACCTTGGTCAGAGGCTAAGCATTGCCATACAACGAGGCAATGCGGCCAGTCTCTTGGGTACATTACCAGTCGACAGTGATGCGGATGATTTTTTCAATGCTATATTTTAGTTTGTTAATAGTTTTATTTAGATTAAGACGTCATATTTTTAGTTTTGGAAGTGACGTAGTATTTTCCTTTTTATTTATTTCTAATAATGTTTGTTGGAAAAAGTGGTGTGATATTAGATAGTTTACCTTTTTTTTTCGTTCTTTTATTATTTACACATACATGAACTCATGGCTTCTTCGCATGAAGCGTCACATGCCTTATATACTCCGTTTAAACGCACGCCGGTTTGAGTACTACGCTCCTGACCTTTCTGAAGAATATCACTATAAGGTCACTATATGTCCTTCTAGGGCGGCATCGGCAATACTATTACGTCGATAAATTACTTGTTCTCTAGAACGTAGATAAAGGATACGTGTTATACTTAAGGTTACGCTAGTCGGTCATTCTTCCATACAAACGTAGTATGGTGATTACTCGTCTGTTTGACGGTGTACGTTCAAAACTAAAAATTATATCAATTTCTCTTTGTATTATCTAGCCCTGTATGACAACAGAATTTGAAAACAATATTGGTTTGGAAGTTATGAGCGTCGAAAGTTCCATATTTCAGCACTAATTTTATCTCATCTTTGGGTGTAAATAAATAGCTTATGTAATATGAAAATGGCAAAATAGAAACCGTACAGGGATATTTATTCAAAAGTTCAAATAATTTTATTTTGAGTAGACACATCCAGTAGTTTTCCATAATATACCTATACGCCGAAATATCTGTTGAAAATCATCGTCTATTTCACTAAATAAATAAAAACTATATAAATAAATAAATAAATAAAAACTAGACCAATAAATAAATAAATAAAAACTAGATAAATAAATAAAAACTAGATAAATGAATAATTAAATAAAAACTATATAAATAAATAAATAAAAACTAGATAAATGAATAATTAAATAAAAACTATATAAATAAATAAATAAAAGCTAGATAAATAAATAAATAAAAGCTAGATAAATAAATAAAAACTAGATAAATGAATAAATAAATAAAAACTAGATAAATGAATAATTAAATAAAAACTAGATAAATGAATAATTAAATAAAAACTATATAAATATAAATAAATAAATAAAAGCTAGATAAATAAATAAAAACTAGATAAATGAATAATTAAATAAAAACTAGATAAATAAATACAAAATAAATATAAATAAATAAATAAAAAACTATACTAAATAGCATATAGCCACGCCGAACACTAACGAGTTCGAGCCATGCGTCGACTAGTGCAACCATCAAAACCACAGGGTCTGTAATATAGCGATATATAACATTGGAACGTACTACAACAAACTAGGTAGGTATAAAAGCCCCGTTCATGTTTTATGGTACATTTAACAAAGGCACGTTTTTCTCTCAGGGTATTTAATTTACGTTATAGCAGTAACTTCAAATTAACTAGGAAATTCATTTAATTGTCTCTCGCAATTTTGTATAGTTGACTTCATCACTTTTTATTGTAAATTGTTATTAGCAGTAACAAGAGTTATGTTGTACAACGCTCTGTGTTTATTTCGGTGCGTTTTTTATAATCCTGTTCTACACAAAGAGTAATTGCAAAGCCTTTGAGGTGATAAGGCAGGGACAGCGTCAGTTCAGACGCACTTTACATCGTTAATTTGATTTGATGGTTTGGTCTGATTGATGATCGATTGCGTCATGTGCGTTACACAGTGAGACAAATCAATGATCACGAATGAAGAACTTATTTTAAACATTTTCGTCAATCTCGAACATTGATTCTTAATAAATGCTGTAGGAAAACTGGTTTCAGAAAGTTTTAAAAAGAAATGTACACCTATGTGAACCTACTGCAACTTGTTTTTCAATTTTCTTAAATCAATAACATCCACCTCGAGCTTCAAACTTATCTATCGAGTATTTTGGAAAAAAAATATAGCAGAATTTCTAGATTTCAAACGGAGATATTCCGGTACATGTGTAGTAGGTACTTTCGTAGTAAGCCTATGATAGCATCAGGTATCATTTGATAGAGCCTGTCGCAATTCATCGGAAACTATTCCAATAACCGGCAATAATACAGAATTGTTTAGAAAAATCCAATTATACTGGAGAATCGAAACTAGAATCTTGAACTCTGCTGAACTAGAACAATAAGGTCACCCACACTTTTAAAAATACATTTTATTATGAGGGTTCCTTGTAAAATGGAAGCTATTCTTATATAATCTCAAATGCCTACTACTAAGTATGTTTTAAAAGAATCAGTGCTTCATCAAACCACAATATCCTTAAAGGAAAGTTAACGCTAAGATTACCAATTAATTAATAATCAATCAAACGTAAATCGCAAGTCCGCCATCAGGTTCTGTCAGAAGTGTCCAAGTTTGGCCGGCGCCTGTCCGGAGCGCGTCTTATCTTCAAATCTCCAGCTTTAACAGCAATTTTGAGAGGTTTAAACAAAACTCGAGCACCATTGCTACCCTGATATCCCCCGCTTTTGTCTTACCAATGCTGTTCTTAAGTGCATTTGGTAAACTTGAGATCCGACGCAATATCCTCGAACAAGTCGTACCAAGGTTTCACAGACCTTATGTTTCAATTTACCGGAAACTCTAAAATAATTGACCTACATTTTAACATTGAGGGAGTTCCGATTAATTTTGCTAACGAATTAGTTAATTTAATATCAAATGGAACAGTGGACATGCACAATTTCATTTAATTAATTTAACATGGCTACAATCAATTTCCGTATTGTTAATCAAAATATCCTAAATGTCAGCTTTGAATTGTGGTAATTGAAATTTATTAATATTTGTTGTTATAAAATTTACCGATATTCCTAAAATCACAATGGTTGAGTTCAATATTTTCCGTCCGCTCACCGCAGTTTCAAACGCGGGAATGATAATAAATTATTTGTCAAGACAAGAAAAAGAAATCTGTAGAAAGAAAATTGTTGAAGTAACGAGGAATAAATTCAGCTTTTCCTCAGCAATTTCTTTGTTACTAAAGTTTTTACCTATATTCTCTTTTCTCTGCTGAAATTTTCTTCAAGACCATACCTAGACACTTTATTTAAAACGTCATAATTTAAGTAGTATGCTAGTAAATTACTACCTATCTACTTAGCCCAGATCAGATTCGATCAGAAGAAAAACCAGAAAGTGTTCACTACTCGATCACATTTAACGTCAAAAGGCTGATCGTAATTACAGAGAAGGCGTCTAAATGTCAGCTATATCCTAAATAGAAAAATCTCGCTTTTTCAGTTTTTAAGGTGCGATATGTTCAACAAAACTATCAGCTAACCGTATCTTTTCCCTGCCATTTTGACATCTCTGTAATAACGACTTGACGTTAAATATGATTGAGTAGTGAAGATTTTCCAGTTTTTCTTCTGATCGAATCTGATTTGGCCTAAGTAGGTACTTATTTAGTAGTAATTTATTTATGATGTTTTAAAATCTACTTGTAGTATAGTATTATTTAGGTGTTGAGTAAACTAAGATGTTGTTCTAATTTTAGATTTTCGCTGGCCATAAACGGCAAGAAATCTTTTTAAAAGCACTATAACTGGAAGTCGATCACAGGCGGTTGCAATTCGCGGCTCGGCTATTGAATAATAAATAAATAGAGCAGTGACTGGGCGCACGTGGGCACAGTCGCTTGCATTGTCCACCCACGCGACGCTGCACAGCTTGCACACCATTTTTATGTCATTTTACGCCAGGTCTGTCTTTATTGTCTCCTTGTTTATCTAGGTTATAAAGCCAGTATTGACTAGAGACCTGAGTAGGTAGGTACCATGTTTTTCAAATGACCTTATTCTGCTCGAGCGAAGCAATGTTATTTTCATACATAACATTTTCTTGCTCCACCTACACAGAGCTTTGGTCTTTGTTTACCTAAGCAAATTACGTCACTCGGAAATTCAAAGGAAGAATTATTATTTCATGATGCTATAAATACATCAATTAAACTAGATTTTATAATCAATCTCTTTCATTAATAAATTAACACAGTAAAGTCTGTTTTGAGAAGAACTCCTCATGGTGAATATGTAATACAAACTACGTTGAGGGATTAGCTTACATAAAACATTATTGACAATGAATAGAGAATGAGCCAACTTTAATCATGCTACGTGTGTACAGACTGCCTACTACACGTCTACCGTGCACTGTTACACAATCTAGAACATGAGAGCAAGTTGTTAAGCGATTAGTTCTTACCTTGACACTGCGTGTCTTTTATAACGAACAGCAAGAACGCCGTGATTGTAACAAATCTCCAACGTCGTCTCCCCATTGTTGTGATTAATTTTCACCGAGTCATTGATACTGTCACACACACCACTAGAATGTCCACTTTAGAGTTCATCGGAAGTGTCCCGAGGTTTGGAGAAAGCCATGTTTGGCAGTGGAAAATTGGAAGTCTTCGCTACGCCATGCCAGTAGCTCTGTCACATCTGAAACAAACAAATCAAGCGTGACTTCATTGTTCTTACTAAAACTTACTTGATGAACTTTTCGAATCCCGAATTCCCATTTCCCAACTGCGATCTTGTCGAACATTAAAGAACACTATCTTTCTTTATCAGTCTTGGCATGCAGCGCTCAAGTGGGTTAACAGTTTTATAAAAAGATCGTTGATTGTATTGTTATGGCACGGACATGATTTTAAATTCAATAGAGTTGCTGGATGTGTCATTTATCCTCATATTTGTTTACACTACAATGGCAAAACATCTTTCTTAATTTATTTAACTCAATATCTTTTTGAGTAAAATTAATAACACCTACCCAATTGAAGAGTCGAGCTATTCAACCAAAATATTTGTTACTAAATAAATATGATAAGTTAACTACAACCCAACCCTAAGCTCTCGCAATCAATAAACCTCATAATTGAGTGGTATCGAATCAGCGATCCCGAGACGAGGTGTCAGGTAGTCAGCAAACTATAAGATAGGTTCGCTGAGCGCCAACAGCGATACTGTTAAATATTTATTAGAACATTGTCGGGCGCACTGTCACGCTACTACAAAGTTTACGTGACAGCCTTCGAAATTTGAACGGGATCGAACGTGACCACAAAGATGGCCGATATCAACTGTCATTGCGCCGCCTTTGATGTTTTGATTTGCTTCACTTTGGCACGTTGATTCATTACTCCATCGCTTAAAGGAGTCTTGTTTGATATTGCTTTGAAGCCCCCCTTTGCTACCAAGTCGCCCGTCGGATGTTTGGATTTGACACAGTTTGTGATTATCACATGAACCTTAGTTCATGTGAGTAGTCACTGTATTCAGCCAAGTCAATTCAAAATTGCCAATTACTGGAGCCATGTATTTGGATCAAAATAAACAGGTCTGTTCTGAGTCAGCTCATTAATAAGTTGTTATTTGAGCTCCTCTTACCTTCAAGGAAACTGGTTACATGTAAGTGTAGAGGTGACGGAACGAATAAGGAGCGACAGGACGGAAAACATTCCAGCGTACCACTCGCTTTAACGACCTGATACCAGCATTAAGAACCGGAAAATATCTATTACCGTCTCTCAGGAGAGTTACTAGTGCCATTGTAAATATTGTGTTTAATAAATTGTATTTATATTCTAGCTGTATTCATAGCTGCGTCTTTGTTAAATTGTTCCCGAGAGGAATATTATCTCTTGTTATTTACGCAGGTTTCTTCGTCCTGAAGGAAAGACATGAACTTCGAATACTCTTGTACTGCGTTGTATTATATCTCCATTACAGGTTCATAAACATAGGACACATTAGTATTTCTTACAATATTAAACAAAAGCTCTAAAAGTTAAAACGCTGAAGGACTGGAAGAAGGATTCCAAGGAAGTCAAACATAGTCGTATCAAATGTCAGTTACTGTCAGGCACATTGAAATACTTAAGAGCGCTTATCCAAAAAGTTGGCAACGTCGCAAATAGCTGTCAAATATTTACTTGTTCTGATTAATTTGGCAATATTAATGTATGAAAATATGTAATGTGGCTAACTATGAAATGCAGTAATTAATATCGTAACAGGCATTTGGAAAGTTTCCAAAATATTCGGTATTTCGGAAACTTTCCAAATGCCTTTTTTACACCTAAAACGGTTACAACATCAAATTCAGTGTCATAATTGCAATTCATTATTAATATTCTAGCTCGCTAGTTAGCCCCATTTCATATTTCCATACAGTAATTTTGCCAAAGTAATCAAAACAGCGAAATATTTGACAGCTATTTGCGACGTTGCTAACTTTTTGGATAAGCGCTCTTAATTAAGTCATAACTTCCAAAATGTCAAACCTAATCCAGCTACATTTATCCACTATCTGCGTTTGACAATTAATTGGATGTAGCTCAAATCTTGATGGACTTGCGTAATCCTGTATTCACATTGAATCGTGTTAAAGTAAAACATTTGGTAATTAAAATCAATATTTGCTTATGACAGTTTTATTTGTTGTCCGCATAGTTATTTTTTTGCGAATCAAGTTGCAAGATAAGTTTCACTGTCATGCAAATTAATGGAGTACGCTATCATGCATATAAATTCGACGTGCAATGAATTCAATAAAGCCACACGACGTATCGCCGAACACTTGCTTAATGTGTAATCATTAGGTGATTACAGTGATTAGTGTCACTTCTGGTGGTTCAACATCTAGGTCCCTATTATCGGAGGTAGTGAAACGTGTAGTGACGTCATCGCGCGTCACGTATACATAGAGTACCTATAAACGACGTGCGGCGTTCGCCGGGCGAGTCGTGAAAGCGGCGCGTTCCGGCTCGACGGACAGTTTCTCGCGAACACATAGCGATACACGGTGATGCGTTAATGTCTCTCTAATAATTCACGTAATCAAAAATAACTCAAGAAATAACAATAGAAAGTCGTTTGACGACGAACTTCGACGAGAATTCGTGTCAAAGCATGTAATTAGAAAACTTTTTCCGAAGTTTTTTTTTTAAATGGAGTCTGTTAGGTACTTTATTCTATATTTAATGAATTTAATCAAAGGGTACAAAATTGTTTACTCGCGAAGGCTATATTAAAGTCTTTATAAGAAGAAAACTAATCTAAGAAGTAAATGATTAACGTTGAAAGAAAACAAATACTCTGATTTTGTTTTTGGTTCCATCGGCGGGGGTACTGCATGGAATTAGTTTGTACTATATAGAACAGGATAATGTTGATACCAATAAGAATTCGTCATAAGTAATCACTTCATCAGTTTATCACTTTTGAATGTCTCATTGCCAAAAAATTTAAACTTTTTGAAATTTTTACAAGTTAAAACTATCAAGGTGAAGTTTAAATGCTTCAGACCTAATAGATTTGCAGATTATAGGTAACTTGAAGTGGCAACTCGGATACAATGAAGCTCTAATTGCGTTTTAGGAGACTCGTTACACACCATTTCAATATTGTCTTTGTTTTAAGCTACAATGGAAAAGTTAAGTTTCGTTTTCAAATCGTAAAACTGATGAACTTTAGAATTTCGTTTGTTCTACTTGATTTGGTTACAAATTACGAAATAGTTATTACTCTGAATAAGATCTCTATTACGCAGCTGTAATTAATTTTTTAGTCTCCCGAAGGCCACTTTTGTGCCAATTCTAGAATTTCCATGATATCGAATATCCAACGACATACCTCATCAACTCATTGCCAAATGCCAACTCGAATCTATGTATGTCATGGTTAAAATAATTAAGTATTGCCTTCCTTCTTATAACTTTACTAGCTGCGCCCCGCGGTTCACCCACATAAGTCTCGATCCCGTGAGAATAACGGGATAAGAAGTATTCTATGTCCCAATCCAGGTTATGGTCTACCCATGTGCCAAATTTCATCCAAATCCATTGAGTCGTTTTAGCGTGAAAGTGTAACAAACAAACTCACATTCACTTTTATAATATTATATACAAAAATATATATATAGTTAGGATTAACCATAATAATCCATCAAGTATAGGCGAAATTAATTCTGTCTGTCCGTCGGTGTGTCTGTCTTTCTGTTACTTTTTTACGCCTAAACCGCTGATCGGATTTGGTTGAAATTAGGCACACGGAGAGACCATGATTTATGATAGACCTGGGTAAGGACATAATTTACTTTTTATTCCAATAGCATCTACGTTCCCGTGGCATAATTATTGACCACCACGCGGGTGAAGTCGCGGATAAAAGTTATATTCCCGGGATAATTTGATTTCCGAACAAATTATACGAATAACAAATTCATATTTCGTTACTTACTCAATATTCATGAATATTACTTTGTGTTTCATGAATTAGAATTATTTAATGCCGATCTGTTATGGTAATGCGGATAATAAGAAAATGATGACTTCTGAGGCTGCGGCTACGAAATTGATGCCGTACCTACCTATCGTATTACAAGACCGGCTGCCTATCAGATCATTTTAATTGAAAACTCTGTTTGTATTTTGTTTTCTTCTTCATTTTTTGCTTATCGTCATTCTTTCTTGTTATTTATCGTAGGTACGTATTCCTATAAATAAACATTACGTAAGCACCTACCTAATTGGTAATAAACACAGAAAAAAACATTCTGCCAAAGCAACTTTTAAATAAAAGTGATTTAGTTTCAGATAAAACAATATCTTACACAGTCAAAAGATGCGATTAAATTATTTATTACCAAATCAACAAAAAATATTCAAAGTCATATTGAAGACTATGTAAATTAATTGACCTTATCGCAGACACTATCCGCACAGATGAAGTTTTTAATGTCACAAGTACCATAAGTAGCAATGACGCGTTTCTTAATTCGTAGTTTCGCGTGAGCGTGCATTCTGAAAGTGGGCAACGCGGCAACGTTGCAAATAGATGTCAAATATTTCGCTGTTTTCATTAATTTAGCAATATTACTGTACGGAAATATGAAATATGGCTAACTAGTGAACTAAAATATTGATTACGAAATGTAATAATTAATATCGTAACACCGAAAATTTTGTTTTAGATGTAAAAAAAGTATTTGGAAACTTTTTACACCTTAAACCGTTTAGTTAATAACATCAAATTCAGTGTTACAATTTCAATTCATTACACATCCATAGTAAGTCCCGTAATCAGATGTAGCTCTTTATTTGAAATTAAAGTTTAGAAAATCTATTATTGTTTTTTGTTTTATCATCGTTAGATATCGATGCCCATCACGTTTGTGTTTCGCCAGATAATTTAATTTGACCTTGTATAAAAATGTTAACTACAACAAAAACAAACAAGATAACATTACATACACAAATATGGGCGTCCAAGCAAAAAGGGTCCAGTAGTTATTGAATTAAGACTAGATTCAGTATCTAGAATAGTCAATGGATAGTTAGGATTGAAAAAATATTCAAAAACTGGCACATTTTTTTTTATCAGACGTTTGAAGTTGAAATTCTGAAAAAGCTTGATATAGTCATTTACTATATGACATTTTAGATAATTGAGCATTAAAATTTATTAATAATCAATTAAAATCGCGAAATGTAATTTTTTCACCCAACTTTACAAAACTTCTTATATCTCGGAAACTAAATGCAGAGAACTGGACCCTTTTTGCTTGGACGCCCACAAATATTTGTCGAAGAGAAAACGAGATTTAATTATCAAAAATAAATCATTTGCGATGAACTTGATCAGTTAAAACACTACATGAAAAAGCCCATAATAACCGCTATTGTCATACTATTATAATTTAAATCGGGAACCATTTCATGCTAGAATGTGACAGCCAGAGAATTGGTGCTGACAGAATTCTCATCTGACGTCATTGTACCCATTAAATTGTTTGACATCATCTCCACATTCCGTGGGCGCGCTGTGTTCAGTAATTTGCAATTAACAAACCGGACCTGTCTGCTTCCACGGAACACTTCGATGAGCCATCAGGCTTTATCAAGGTCGCAAAGGAATTAAACTCTTTGTTTGGTCTCTCGAATTTGCATTCGCGCATAATACCTTTTTAGCTTTTATCTTCCGCTAAGCTCGACGAGATGAGGTACTCGAAGTGCTTTATTACCACATGATCTTACTTTCTTGAATAAACTTCTTAAATATAAACTTTTCACATTTACCTACTGGCACTTAATTATTTAAAATGAAAAGTACTTATTCAAAAAGTTGTTGAAACTTGCTCGTTATAGCAATTTAACCTACATAATTGGCCACTTTTAAAAGTAAAAGAAAATTTTAAATTGCACCGCGACCTTTTAACGAACGGTATTCTACGTATAAATTTCACAATTTCGAACGTGGGCGGTGAAATTTTCATTCACACTTTAGTTAATTGTCGATTAACAAAAATATTGAGACGTGTAGTCCCTACGTAAGCTAATTGCATGTGCGTTGTTATAAAGCGTTCTCGCATGCAAATGGGGAGTCCGAGCGTGTCTGAGGCGGTCTTATATTGCCCCTATTGTCGGCTATTGTGTGGGTTACAACACTAGCCGCACATTCTCACGGCCGACGCGTACGAGTATGTTTAGCCTAACACATTCGACTCAAACACCTTAATGACTAACTAAAAACATAATTCATTTTACTAACGATTTGTACAATAAGTTGCATCAACACAGAGGTCAGTGGCAACAATAACTATATGGTTTTCAATGTAAACCTTTCGAGTGTTAACGATATTATTGCTAAATGTAGAGTTTTGTTATAATTCTTGTCATTGATTGACGTTAACAATAACTTTAGTCGTTAAGCTTCCAAATATTTACATACCTAACACGTTTAGCGACTGATTACTTAAGAGGTATCGGTGTTAAAATATTACCAAATATGTTTCGATACAATAACGATTGATATATTAATTGACCACAACACTTCCGTAAAGTATCAAATATGTAAAATGTGCAATAATTTCTCAATAAACATTAATCCATACAGAGAAAACTCATACAATATGATATAATAAAATGTATACCATACACAGAATGTACCTTGTGTAACGTCAATACGTACACACATAAACCACAAAGTGAGAGCCGAGATTGTGAGCTTAAGGTCACAGCGTCACAGCACCTTCATCAAAATTAATACACCTATCTAAAGCAGCCAAAGCCACACATATTTCTCAATCGAACCGTTACATAATACATAACAATGTCAAGCCAAAGACTCGGTCACAAAGGACACGGACTTCGGGTCAACCATCAACTGTTTCAAGGCGCAATATCGTGCTATTATACAGCTCTATGAAGGTCTATTTGACACTTAATACTGTATATACTCGTAAATAAATCACGATTCTCCTATAAAATTGGTACATAATGTACTCCCAAAGTGATAAATATTTAACGCCAGCGACCTCTGTGCTTTATTGGTGATAAAAACATTACTTTTCAATGATTTTTAAAATTTAAACGAGCTCATTTTAACGTTATCGTTTGCCAAAATGATTTTGGTATACCTACCTAAAAAAATATAATTGAATTCACTCAATAAAACTTATAATTCAACTTAGAAAAAGGAATCGAAGAAAAATAAATTGGTACCTAATAAACCGTAAATGAAAACAATAAATCATCGGCTACCATTGAGGCCCTTCGTCGGTAACATGATTCACCTAAGCGTCCCCAAAACTGGGCAAACGAGCTTTTTTGACAATTAATTTACTCCTTTGTTAATCTTGGAAAAGTGGCAAATTAATAAATGATGAAAGAATAAAAAACAAGCTACTATTCCTATTCCTTCTCTGTCCTTGCAGTAAGGTTGTGGAACTCACTTCCGCCTAGCATTCGTGATTTAAAAACTGTTCCACAATTCAAATTTCGAGTAAAAGAGCATTTCCTTTCCTCTCAACTGTGAGTATTTATATACCTATAGTATTTATGTTTATATATTTAAGCTCTATGTATTTATTTAAGTATATATTAATTTATTACTTTATACGTGTAGGTTTCGCATATTTATATTTTTCTCTTCTTGTTCTCACACACTATTGTCTACATTTCTTTCTCATTACTCCTATCGCAGGCCTGCTGGAAGAAATTTCTTAAGAAATAAGCAGTACCTTTGTACTCATAATTATGATTATGTCTTGGCGATTTTCTGAGTGTACATAAATAATAAAATGAATAAATAAAAATTATTCAGCATTAGTTGAAATTCTGATAAAAAAAGGTTACATTTTAATTAATTTGCGAAATTTTTCTAGCTTTGTTCCGACCTCGCTTTTTCGGATTTCTAATAAAATAATAATCAATCAGTTTTATTGCTCAGGGATAGTAGGTAAATATAAAATTCTTAGGCTATAAAACTAAAGGCCGTCTACACACTTAGTAAGTTTTTATAATAAATGGTTTTTATGGAGGTCCTCACCCAGATTTATCAGCGATTTGCCCCACTTTCAAGGGTTACATCGAGTGGCCTATTTAGCGGAAATTGTCTGGACTTTCAAACGTCAATAGCCCATCGACGGATACAAAACTTCTCGGTAACAAACAACTGTAGCTGGTTAAATAAATGTTAAGTTGGGAAATTTGAATTTTCAAGGTAAATACAGAATTGTTATTCATTAATCAAAACGTTATCTTAAACGTTTTATTAATACAGACGGTGTAAGTAAATGCTCTTCATTGTTGATTGTGAAATTATTTATATGCTAATAAAAGTATAACGCCACGCTTCACTAGTTTGTCTTCTCATTTAAATTACAAGTAAATTGGTGCGCGTTGGCTCGAGGAAATAGGCTCTTAAATGGTTTCCAAAGTAAACTGGCCACAAAGACAGTTTTCGAGCGTCAAGCGAGCGAAAAGCTTACGTGCATTAGGCAAATTCTCTGAAAGGAATTTAAGTACTTTAACGCTCGGCTCTATTACACTGTAATTTTTTTTTTTTGGGTCGAAAATTATCATATGATTTCTCCCGCTCTGGACAGAGCGGGAGGGCGTGTCCGACTCTTACCAACTAACAACCACCCGTGTTCCTTCAGTTGCCTGTACGTTGCCAGGGGCCACGGAATCCCTTTCGGCCTTCCCGCGACCCCGGCAGGCATCGGTTCTAGCGGACCCCGTCAGTTGTGCTGATATCTCTTTGAGGCGCGCGTGGATCACAACGTGCCGTCGACCCGGGCCTGGTCCTTATCGGACGGCGAGCTACCCATTGCTCACCGTCCGCAAGCCCACGCCTATGGTGCCCGGGAATCGGCCTGTGATTCCCGACGCCCAGGGCGTCTCCTGCGGTGGCTAGGGGCATGAGGTCGCGAAATTTGCCTCTCCCTCAGGTGTTTCGCCTCCTCCTTCGCGAGCATTACTGCTTCGCAAAAGGAGGTGACAGCCTCCCATGGCCTCTCGCTCCGTACCATGGCCTGGACTAGGGCCAGACGCGAGAGATCACCGCCACCGATCGCCTCCACGAGGACACGGCGATGCTCTGCCCAAGCCGGTGTCCTCCAATCGATCCACACAATGATGACACCCGGGCGTTTCCTCCCGCCTTATCCGGAACAGGAACCTCCCGAAACAACCGTGTCCGGTGAGAACCTGCGTCAGGGGGAAGGTGAGGACGCCGTGGCGCCTCTCTAGCCACTCCTCAAAAAGGAGATTTATCACCGCAATTATGGCGTGCCCAGCACTGGGTTGCAACAATCGCACTCTCCATGACGCCTTGAAATCCCGCCGGAGCTCTGTCCACCGTGCCGTAATTTCTCGCGGCAGCGGAGTTACGCCCCGGCGTTTCGCCTCTTCGCACCACTACCAAATGTGCGCAAGGACTTTTGCCTCCAGATCTCATGGCGGAGCGGTCGGACCGTGCGGTATCGCCGGACCAGCCGGATGGCCATGACCCTCTGGGACGCGTTCAACCAGGTTGGCCGCCGCCTCAAGGAACGTGCCCACACCGGTGCCCACTGTGCCACACTGTATAAATCTCAAAACATAACAGTTTATTACAAAAAACACTAATTGCTGTAGTGGTGAGACATGAATGTTATGATGAATGTGAATAAAGTATAAATCAGATTAATCCCTCGCCGAGTTCGTTACATCGCAGACCGCTCTCCCGATAAATTAGTATTCACCCAACGTAGCTTTGACCACTAATGCAAGTCCCTATCCACACTTCCAAAGAATTTTATAAATATATATATATATATATTTATGTCTAGAATCCAAGTAGTTTTACTAGTTTGTTGTGAATAACATGACTTAAGTCTCGAGTCTTCAAGTAAAGGATCAAATTCAACCTTTGCTAGGTCATCGCAACCCCGCCGTAATGAAAAATGTGATTAATGGTTTAAAAAAATACACTTATCTCTGGACGTCAGGCCGAAGCTCGGGGCTACGTTGATTTAAGATAAAGCGACGTTGATAGCATGGATTTATCTGGTTTTTCTGTTTGTGTAATTAGCACCTTTCTGGGAATTTAAGCAGCCTATCGAGGTGTCTGGCTATCTGCGTTATTTTTTCTCACAGATCGTCTTATCCATCATCTTTACATCTGACTGCGCATGTTTCTTCATAGCATAATATTTCAATAATCTCAGTATCTCAGCCTCAGCTCGGCGGAATGTTTTATACTTGACTGGCTTCTACCATCGAAGAATGAAATCTTGGCCCAATTTTTGTAATTTTTCTCAATATTAAATTATAATATTTCATAACTGCGGCAAAAATAACGCAACTTGCCACGTTTCAATGCACGCGGACACATAACTGGAGCGTAATAAATTCTCGCTTTTGAAGTAACGCCAATCATATTATTTCACAGGCGAGTACAGTAACTGGTGCGCGCCGATAATGTTTGTTACTCAATGGGATTATTTTGTGTGATCGTTCTGATTGAGCGCGATCACCTCAACCGCAAGCCAACCAAATTTTACACTTTAACCCTTTTATAATTAAGTCCAAAATGAATTGGCAGTGTACAAAAATTGGCCAGTTCATTTGGCAAGCGCACGCTTTCAAATTCGAGTATTGACGTGAACGCCTGCCAAGTTTGGAGTGGTCAAGTATCTGACCGAGTTTTATTAACGTGTAATGTATTTGCTTGCAGAATTTTGCTAGCTTTGCATCGTGAATGCATTGAAAAACTGCTAGTTAAATATTTATAAGTCATCAATCCATATAAGGCCAGTAGATCTAAGTATCGAAAGACCCTTTTGAATGCATGTTATTTTTCTTCTTTTATTTAAGTCACTCACTTAAATAAAAGAGTCAAGACCGTACTGATTTCTTGAACCTAAGGAAACCGATTCTGGCCAAATTATCACAGTGATAACTTGGCTAAAATTCGACTGCTAATCATACAGGCATGATGACCGGAATTTTACTGAGAAAAACCCATAAACACTTTCACTAGCTCATTTTGTGGTCCATTAAGGGTTACTCTTTGTCCGACTGATGATCGACTCCTAAGCCGAGCACAATCGACAGAATGCCAGTCACTGCGATGATGAACCCTGAAGTTGTGCTCACGTAACCAGACAAACTTAAAGATGTTTTATGTAATTACATCTTTAATGCAATCATAATTACTGATTATATACGAACAGCTAGCTGAAATAACATGTAATTTGGATGTAAAACCATTAACCTTGTTCCACGTTATCTGAATAGGAAACCTGAGTGTCTCAACATCACAATGGCACCATACATCACCGAATCATTAAGGCAGCTAACGCAACGCTTATTACTTATTACTCAATGCGTTGTTTGGCATGTCTAGAGCCGGTGCAGCCGGTTCGCAACCTTGTGCCCCCCTCCCCCTCTCTATACCACCACCCCCCTCCTCCCCCCACCGCCCTCGATTCACTTTCACTAGCTTGGCTACTCGGGCCAATGCTTCGGTCTCCCTCGGCCTTCCTCGGCCGTCTTCGGTATTTCTGTGTTCGAAGAATTTGAATAACAAAAACGTTTCCTTGTGGCAGCTTGATGGTTTCGCAAGAATTTGTTTGTTTGGATCCGCGTTTTCAATGAAACGAAATGCGAACTCTTTTGTCGTGAGGTTGCTTCCAAATCGGATATGTTTAAGAAAAGTTTCGCTAGAGGTAGACAGATACTATTGTCTTCAAATGTTTCCAAAAGAAACTATGTGAAGTATGAGAAATCATTCTTAGACAAACAATTTGATAATAATCATTATCTAAAATGAATAGCTGTTTTAATTGTACTGACGAAATACTCATAGAAGGTCAAAAATCTATTAATTGATTCCATGACAAAACTACGCTAAATATTTCAAATTCCGTATAACAAAAATCTTAATTAACAAGTTTTTTTTTTACTTCCTTTGACAATTTTAATTAACGAACTAGTAATGCATCGTCGATCCAATCAGCTAAATGTTTCGGCCTTCTCATCACATTCAATTAAATGATATATATCAATGGATCGTATTAAATTTTATGGAATAATTTAAATAATTTAGTCATTTTGTCTGATGATAAATAACAAAGCGGCCTCAAGGTGCGGCCTAAAATGTTTACATCACACCGAAACCTAAAGGTTAATCTAATTATAGCCTAAAGTTGACCCTAAAAATAACTGATAATAACCAAACTAAACAATTATTTGTAAGCGTAGTAGGTAATAAATAGTACAGTGTTTTTTTATTAAAAGTCTCTGATGATTAACGCGTTGATGTCTTTTGAATGACTTGATATTTCGACACGTGCTTCATACTTGACGAGAATATTTTTTTTACGAACAACTTGACCAAATACCCTTCACTGCATAAAATAAATACTGCGTGTTTTCATAAATTGGTTTTAGTTACAAAACATGTACTGACTACGTAGTACATAATATTAATGAATCCGCAAACATGACGAATTACAAACTTATTTTAATTAACCTTTTATGTTATTGCGTATGACGTTAACAAGCTAAATAATATTTTAATAGGCAAGCAATTGCAATTGATCCTATCACTCACTAATTATAATTTCGTGTGTAGAAATAAAAATAATGGTAACCTGTGTAATGTGTAACAAATAACCAAGATGGCTGCAAGGACCGGTTTAAGCAAATATCACTTGATGCGTACCAAATTACGAGTGTCCGAAGCGCGGAAGTCAAACTGAATGTCACTTGATCACCTTCTGGACCAAACCGACCAGATAGGACATCGTCACATACAGTTCATGTTTAATAATATTAGGTCCGACTCACGTACAAATCTATCTACTTTTATTGATTTATGATTCGACGAAGTTGTCGTATTTATATTAGACATGCAAAATGCAGACTTAAGACCGTGTTCTACGAAGTTTCTGATTTTGAATTAGCCACAATCTGACCTTCGGGTAAGGATAGAGTTGAATATGTAAATGATTGTTAACTAGTTTTTGTTCGCGGCTTTGCCCTCATGAATGTCGGAGAATATCACGGGAACGTACTACCGGGATTAAAATTAACCTACATAGGTTAATTTCCAGGTTATAAAGTTTTGATTTTATTATATGTATAGATAATTAAAATGTTTAGTTAATCCCAAAGATCTGTGCTAGATGAAGCGAAGAAGACCAGGAAGTTATGAAATGAAGGCAAGCGCAGCTCAAAGCCGGTGAAGATGAAGAGTCACTGTGCACGCCCTTTGCCCATTCTAGGAAACATAGAATCATGAATCAATTCCTGTTGTACATAGTTGAAGATATTGAGTAATCTCTAAATCTCCAATCTTTAAAATTATGCAGGAATCAGATTGTGAATCGGGGCGTGTAATCCAGAATCTTTAAAAGATAAATTTAAAAATATTGTTTAGGGCTTGAATTAAGTGCATTGTACTGAACTAAACTTTTTAATACCAACTATAAAATACGAATTCGGGTATGACGTTACGCCAGATGGCGACCGGTTCTGCAACGTCCTTGTGAAGCGGACCCTCGCAAAAATCAACACAACAAGAGTAAAAAAACTGAACCTATGTACAGTCTACAAAAGAGGTGAGTATTCAGGCACGACTACGAAAATAAATGGCGCAACTCTGAGAATAGACCTTTTCAAAATAGTATGCTTTTGATACGATAAAATATCTATGACTACTTTAGCAGAAAATTCCTTTTGAATCCTACGTAAGCTTAAGATATTTATGCTTGTGACTGTACCTAAGAGTTTTTAATCCATGTTGTGCTTTACTAGGCCAAACCTTTTGAAAATGGCTCCACTGAAAGAATCTTATTATGTACCTACACAATCAATGACGATGAATATATCCAGCGCTGTCTGTAAACAAGTTTAGTTTTTGCCTGAATACCTCTTTTGTATCAACAAAAGAGGTATTCAGGCAAAAACTAAACTACGGATGTAAAATATGTACCGACTATCAAGTAGGTATATATTTTACATACCTACATATGTGTAGGTAAACATCATTTTTCTTGTACATGAAGCCTATTCAGGTTAACTTTGCCTTTTAAAAAGAGTATACATATAACAGGTAATAAGTATAGATTTACTTGTTTAATTAAAATTGATGGAAGGGAATTGATAATAACAATGTTAGATTATCTGACCCATCCATTTCGGATAAGCCCAACTTTAAAGGCTTCGACTAAACTAAATTGTAGTTGTGCCTGCAAACGACAGCTACTCAATTATCACAACTAACCAAGTTTATTCGACGATCGGCTAAGGGACTAATATTTGCAAATTGTGTATAACGTCAAAAGGCAAAATAATTTTATCATTATCCAATACAAAATAGGGATCGCGATAACTACTGTACACGCTACTTTCAGCTTTATTCTCAAAACAATAAATGCTTTAATAGCGAACACATTAAACTGGCATAACGTTACAAGAGTTGGCAGCTGTGCGGGATTTCGGCGAACCTCGTTTGTTTGACGAAATCACGTCGCGATGGCAGCGAATATCGACCATCGAGCTGTTATTACCACAAATTATGTAAATGTACACAGAGTTATCAAATTAACGTTTCCCTCCTCCAATTAGTGGAATAACCTCTGCAATACTGGAATCCATTCATTGAATTCACTCCGATATGAAAGGTGGCACCCATTCAGTGTTGCCACGCTCTGTCTTCTAGGCTTTTGATCGAGCTAACTCACGTAACGATTTTGATTCAGCTTTTAACAACGAACCAATTAATTTTCACAATAGTAAATCTAAACAGAATGAAATATTTTCATTTGCGCGTGGGTTCAAGCTTGAAGGACTTAATCCTTTTTGAAATTAATTAATATGCCTTGATGAAAATATAAGACATAAAACTGATTCTTCCAATCAATTAAAACAAAAATTACTTACCAACTAATCAAATCTAAATTAATATAAATATAAAACAACAACTCTATATATGAAAATCTCAATCTTAATTAATTGAAGACAGAATTACAACATTACGAGGGAATGCATTTAATATAACAACTTAGTATTATTCTTGATGAGTTTCATTGAATCTATTACAATTTCAGAGCCTTCGTGATCCCTCTAATGAAATCTGTAAAGAACATTATCTCGGCAATTTATTACGACTTGAATATTAGCTAAGTTTTAGAGTTATGGCACCGCATAAGAAACTTTTATATCCGCCTGGCAACTTGCTGTCGGCGACGAAAATCGTTATAAATCTTATACCATTTCTCCAACAGCGTCGAAAATATTTCTGGCTAAATTCGTTGGGTAGCTCGTGCGAAAACCGTTTAACATTTTAACTTTGATATAAAATAGGAAACCAGTATACTAACAACCAAATAATAAAATAAGTGATAGACATAATTTTAATACTAGAAATAAAGATAAAATAGATCAACCATTTTTCAGATTATCTAAAGTACATACATCTTTTATGGGGTACTGTGTTAAATGTTACAACAAAATACCTTGTGATATTTTGCAATTAAATGAAAGAAAATTTAAAGCTCATATTAAAAGTACACTTTGTAAACAAGCATATTACAAATTAGAGGATTATATCCAAGATAAGAATGCTTGGAAACATGCTGGTCCTGCTCCATAGGATAATTTAGAATCAAGACAAAATCAAACTGGTTGCAAATTTAAGTGTATATTTTATTATTATTTTTTATTATATGACATTGATTTTACTTTCTATGACCAATTCCTCGCACACTGACTTATTAATTGTGGAATCTTAGGAGGATCGTCTACTTTTACAATGTTTGTAAATATGTGAGCACCATGTATCTATCACATAATTAGTTTATCTGTTGTTGCTTCATTTTTAATTCTTAATTCTTTTTACCTATTGTGGTATAATAATTTTATTCTAGGTGCATCGTCCTCACATATAATTATATAACTAATGTACTTATACAAAATATTGTAAAACATTTTAAAAGAGTAACGGTGGAGTTTCTTGCCCATTCTTCTCCATACGAAAACTACCTTTTGGAAGGGGCAACTAGAATCAATTAATTTTTTTTGTAAATTTTTGACGGTCAAAAGTGCCTTATACGGGCCTACTTGAAATAAATGATTTGACTTTGACTTTGACCAAATTACATTAAGGCGGTTTCAATTGTTACGAAGTCCGCGACTTTGTAAATCAATTATCTTGCAGGTATTTTATTACTTAATATCTAAATATAACGCCTACTTGTGTGCCTGATTCCAATTCGAAAGTTTTCGTGCCTTTCCTTATTATTCAATAGTTTGTGTAATTGTTTTGTTCTATCAAATAAAAAAGGCAGGTGAAGTTAAATCAATAATTCCACTAGGCTCAATTCAAACTTCACTACAGATTATAATTTATAACTCTTCGGTTTCGATGCGTTATTTGCTTCGATCAATATTTTGAAAAACAAATAAGTGCATTTAAAAATATAGTTTTGATGTAGTCAGAGCAATTTCTAACGCAGAAACACGTTCCATATTTCGTCAGAAAATAACAAATGGATTTTTACGGCACTGGAATATCCTTTAAATTAATAGTTTGATAAATTAATTGGTCGCTTATATTCTTTGCCATCTAATAAACTGTTCCTTGTTCCTTTATTTTTTAAATGGTTATTATATTAATTAGATACAAATGTTTTTACGTCAATAAATCAGTGTGGTTTTTATAAAGTGAGGTCTTGTCTACATATCACAGAGCGTTCGGCCTTGCTGTGTCGTGGCTTGTTATGTAGGAATTTCTTCTACAAAGAATATTGTGTCACCTACAATAATCTTGTTCTAGATACGCCTTAACCGAAGAAAAGCGAGTCTTGAACAGGAAGCTAGTAAACTTATACGTGTGACACAAAGAAAATGATGGAAAACTTATTATCCTTCATTTTTTTTCTCATATATTTTTCGAGCCATCTTCAAATTAATTATTTCTGTGACGAAATCACGTCACGGTTTATCGTGCAACCATAAAGTTGCTTCGGTATTTTTCTGTTATTTTTTGGCCTCTTTCTACCTTAAAGGTCCATGTTTGGCGGAGATAAACGTGAACTAATATTCGTTACGCCTCGAGCAATTCAGAGGTTGGCTGACAAAAGACTCGGTTGAGTATTTTGATATCGTTTGAACCCACACAAATAATATTGACGTAAGATCTGCGATAGACTATACACTTGGTTAGATTTTCAACGTCAAAATTGTGAAAATAACATGAAAGACCCTCAAAATGTCGAGAATCAAACTTTCGTCGCTTGTGTACAAAGGGCCTAAAGGGGTTTGACTTCTTCGCTTCTGATCTGCATGAACCCATCAACGAAAACAAAACAACAAACAAATACGCGGAGGCTTCGTAAAAGCCGTCACATAAATACTTCGCTTGTGTTTTACATTCCTTCGGTTCCCGGATGCAATCGATCTTGAACGCGACTGAATGCTGCTTTATTAGCTCTCATTTTTAAAGTTGGGGAAAATAGAAAAGCCAATACACTGTATGTATCGTTTTTGAATCAATTTGAACTTAGAATTACATAAGTATTTGCGGTTAATTATGTTGGATGTCTATTAAAATATTCAGAAAAACAGAAATATTTTATTAGAAGTCCAACATAATTTCGTTTGCTATGTCTAGATATCATCCAGCAAAGTATCTCCTCGAATGACCTTATTTCCAATTTCAGTTTGAATTGAAATACCACCCACATACTTAATAAAAAAGGTTTTTATAACGTCTTCTTCTACTCAGAACTGTCCATTAAACTTCGTCTACAACTTTCGATTATTTTGTAAATATTTGACTCACTTTGCGGCCGTCTCGCCCCCAGGCTTTGACGGCTCAAACCTTTTTAGTCATTCAGAATTCAACACAGGCATTTGGTCGAACTGAGTATCTACCTGACAACCGCCTACGTACATATAGCACTAGTTTTTTATTAATAATCCTAAAGGAAACCTCTACCTACATTTTTTTAAAGGTATATTATTTTTATCGTGTTGTTTTTTTGCTTACTTGGACTTCTTGTAGAGCATAGCCAATTATTATAAAACTAATTAAAAAATTGTCATACAAATCTTCTTAATCTTCATCAGACTTTAGTTCCGCGGATTGCTAATTTTATAGTTTCTAAATAATCAATATGCAAAATAAGTTGACAGTGTTGATATAAAAACTACTTTTCCACCAATTTCTCTAACAGGTTTGTCAACTAGTTTCTCATACCATATTATTATGCCTTTTAAGTAATATACGTGGTTTGGCTTCAATACGCCTTGAAGCAAAACATTTTCTGTTTGAATATGGCAATACTGATAAACACATATTTTCTAGAAAATTCCTTGACACTACAATTAGTTGTATGGTCTGTCCTTAGTAACTAGTTTGGTCCGCCCGCGCCACAGAGTATTTAGATGCAGTAGATCTACACTAGTATTATAAAGAGAAAAGCTTTTTATTATTATTTGTAATGAATAAACTCAAAAACTACTAGAACGATTCAAAAAAAACCTTTCACCATCAGAATGCTATAATATCACTGAGTAACATAGGCTATAATTTATAAAATTATCACGCGGGCGAAGCCGCTGGTGGAAGCTAGTTCACTATGAAATGATAACAAGCTAATGCACTCGAACCTCTAAACAATAACATACCTATACAGTGGTAGTTCGGTTTATTTCCGTTCGTATAGGTACCGTGCGTGTATACTTTACATAATAAGGCTGTTGAGAACTTTTACACCTGTCTATAAGTTAACAGAGTGTAGGTGGAACGAGATAATATAATATAGAGCAGTACACCCACATCATTTGTTAAAGGGGAGTTTGCCAGTCACGTTAGTATATTTGAAAGACCTAATTACAAAAAGTGTTTTACGAATTTTCGTCTACTTTTTACCAAGTGTGTGTTTCGTGGTACCTACTTGTAGCCGTGGGTGGGAAGCCAGGACGTGTCAGTTCGCCTTCTCTACTACATTACTCTGTGGTCTCCACCTAGTTGCTAGTTAGTTCCTGCGGCTACTGAGTGGTCGTACTTTCAGTTGCGAGCACTCGACGACCTCGGTCCACCACGCCTTGTCGCCGTTCACATGCCATACCTGCGCGTGATTCGTGATCTAAACTTGTTTATCAATACTGCTCTGCGCATTCACGTCGATTATGCTTTGGCAATATTAGAAACTTGTACGACTTGTTTCGGCATATACCTAATTTGCATATTAATTTGTTGAGACTGGCTTGATTACCTATGCTGAATGCTAATGGATGTCTGCAGAATAATAAAAATCTTTTGATTTTATAACGTGAAATTTCGACGCAACCTTGTATGGTTATACCAGCTATAATATATTGAAATAACTGGAGTGAAAGAACCGAACAAACATGTCTACCGAGTAAGTTAGTAACATTGGCATCATATTCGTACATCTTGGAAAATCCAAAATAAACCCTAAGAAGGTGTCTGAAATTCATTTTCCAATATTTTTACACAGTACACGAAGTTAATAATAATATAATCAAGAATAGATTGAATGTAGCATAGATGTTCTATGTTTACTCACTGCGTGGGACAGAATAAACAATAATTTTAATAAAATATCCATGAAAGAGAACGAAACCAAAATGTTTCATTTCTAGGAAATTCATCACACGAAGTCATCATCCAGTCATCATACATGATCATCATGTTTCAGCATCGCGACTTGATTATTCCTGGCAAAATATAAATGGCGGTCCGGCAAAAACTGTCCTTCAATTTCGATAATTGAATTTGAATGTCATCCGAACGACGTACTAAATATAGCCACAAAAAATTCGATGTCGATCCTTAATTTGATTTGGCAAAAACTCAAAGACCAGTGCTATTTTTTCGCGCAGAAATATAAATTATTTACCAACGGAAATGTTTCGAGCGTTCCACTAAATTAAAGGCACCGAAAAATCGTACAGTCACCCGGTCGATTTCCAATGTCATTAACAGAACTGAAGAGCGTCTGTAGCTGGCTGAGGGTGTTCGGCCCACGGACTCGGCTCTTTGTGAATTTCTCGATTCGTCATGGGGACGGTACACCGGCTTAATGGGAAACGCTTGACAATGGACACGGAAATTCCGGTGTGCACCAGCTGTGTCCTATCCAATTATTTTCGCAAATAACAGCGCGGCCGTTGCTGCTGTTAATTTGACGACCAAGTAAACCCACGAACTACGTTTTTCATATTATTTTTCGCTTGTGACCGCTGAGCAGGATATAGTTTGACTGCAAATATGTTTATTTTGCGAGACATTGTTTGACCCTGAGATCATCAGTACATTGTACGAGAAGGAGCGGTGATTACGTCACCTAAATCTAATTTTGTACTAGTATTTCCAATTCGAAGCTTGGGACTGAGTCACTAGGACCCATAGCTTGACTACAATCACTCGTTTAGCTTCATATATCTCGTTTGACTTACATTGCCTATCGAGGAGTCTCCATTTAGGCACTTATATGTACAAATGTAAAATTATTCAAACTTTATATGACTAGACAAGTACCTAATCCTAATTTATCCTTTGTTCCAAGGGTTAAGAATAAGATAACAGGTGTAAAATTTATATGTCGTGAGAACCTTAAATGTTCGCACGAATGAAGTAAATAGAGTCTGGAACTCTATATACTTCCAACTCGATTGAGAGCGTCCAAGGGCAACTGATAGAAATCCGACGACTGACGAAACACGAAGTTTGCCGAGGCATATTAAGAAAATAGTTGTACTGTACCTTATTGTTGTTCTATCTAATAAATTTTCGCCCTTACTTAATCTCTGCGCAAGAAAGAACTAAGAGTATCAAAGTAAAAGAAATAAATAGTGCAGAACTTTAAACTACATAATTATATTACGTTACCGGCGGTTATCTCATCTATCTTCATGATGTGGTTCCGTGGTAGATCAAACTTGTTATTTCAAAACTCAATTAGGTACACAATAGCAATCTAAGTAAGAGCTTAGGAAGTCACTTAAGTTGAGCCTGTAGCTCCCAACTTTAATTGGCTTTTGAACAAAATTACCTGGATTCAAGACTTGAAAATAACTTTACAGATATGAAATTAATTTACGGAATTAGAGAGCACGTTGACAGCAAAAATTCTCAAAGATTTATTTGATATAATTCTTTGAGATTTTACACGTCATAATCTATGTCGTAAGTTGAGACATTATAAAATGATCCGTTTTTCAAAGAACATGATTGAAATTGATGATCATTATTTGGTGAGATTAGTTTAGAGATCAGCCATCAATTATGTATAAAGTAAAAGTCACGCATAGGAAACATGTATCAAGTGCACGATAAAATTAAAGTAATCGATTGCACTTAAAGGTACATACGAACAATTGGAAATCTATCAATTGGAATAACTTCAAGGACTGGTTACTACACGTTTAAGGTCTAGCTCTACAAATATTGACCTCGGACTACAATTCGAGCATAGCAATGAAAAACATTTTTAAATAATTTGTAACATTTAATACGAGTAAGTGCGAATATTTTCATTGCGGTCAGAATAATACCACCATGTTATCAAAAAGTTTCCAGACACATTTCATTTGCCTAAACAAACTTATTCAATAAAAACTGTAAAACTGTTTTTTGTTTCAGCAAAACTAGTTTGAAATTTTTTAAGGGGACTGATACCTACATCGTTATATCTATAATTCTATACATATAATAAATTAAAGTCGCTTTTCGTGTCGTATGATGAACGCGTTGTTTTTCTAAAAGGGAAATAGAATCAATTGTAAGTTGAAAGGGGCAACTAGAATCAATTCTATTTTCTTCTAAAAATTGACGTTCAAAAGTGCTTTTACATACCTAGTTGGTAAAAATTATTTGACTTTGACTGTTACTTTGACCAAATGCGGTTACTCGCTCAGCTAGATGGACCGACGACCTTAAAAAGGTGGCTGGGACAGACTGGATGCGGACGGCGGAGGACAGGGTGTCATGGCGCAGTCTGGGAGAGGCCTATTTCCAGCAGTGGACTGCGATAGGCTTAGTTGATTGAAACTCGCAACAGATTTTGATGCAGTTTCCATCATCATATGATGAGCTCAACAAAATTCCCTTTAGTCTACTTACTCATTAATTCAGTAGTGCTATTAGACCTTAAATAAAAATCATTATTAGACTCTGAAAGGTAAGTAAATTTTGAAGAAGCTTTAATAAGTGACACGTAACATTCCTAGACGGTGCAGCCGGCTGCAACGAAAATTGCCTCACTCACCTACAAAGCATATTTCATTATAAGCCGTTTTTGTGTCGCAACTTCGCTAACTTTATTTATCCCTGTAAGTAGCTATAAGATTCTGTTAAGTCGTACTTGAATAGCACTTGCTTGGAACTAGTTGGATTTTAACATCTTACCTGCATTATTTACTTTGATAATGGAGCTTTTCTTTTGTATAATAAGTCATAGAGCGTCATTAACGTCGGAGAGTATTAAAATAAATCTGGCGTGATAACTTAGATTTATTTATGAGAAACTTGTTGAAGTATGGCAGACACCACAAATTAAGAAGTGGAAAGTAACAGAATCTAAAATCAAATTCAAAAGTCTGAGAACCAGCACTTTTCAAAGTCCTGCAAAACGCCTGACCTATTTCTTTTTTTTTGTTCTTTTTCCTTCAGTGCGCTGCCAGGGGCCACGGTATCCCTTCCGGACTTTCCCGCAACCCCGGCAGGCATCGGTCCTAGCGGAACGCCCGCCCTTCACCAATAACAGAAAAGTATTTTGCACAATAGGAAAATATTATAGCTAGATTAAAAACAAGAAAAAGTGCATTTCATTGCAGTCGTATTAGATACGATTGTAATAAAATGCTGTATTTTGTTGTGCTTCGTGTAGTGTTAACGACACCCGACAAAGTTTAGTTATCCTAAAACTTGAAATACTTACCGTGTAAGTTCATGTCACTTGCAGTTTTAACACGACTTGTCTAGGTACAAACTGTCCAGTTTCCAGTTTCCTAGTCAACAACGGTATATCTCTAAATCTTAATGTGTAGGTAGATACAACATGTTTGATATAATCTGTCTGAGAAAAACAGCGTTTCCACGAATGTCTGTTAAATGTTTAATCTGATCAGCCCAGGAGAAAGTTTTTGTTTTTGTTTTGAAACGGTTAGCAAAATTGTTTTGATTCAAATTATAAGTTACAACAAATATTTGCGAAGTGGTTAGTTATATTCATTGATAACTTATTCTTGATTCAATTATTTTAATTAATAAAGGGAGAGAGACAGAGCGGTTTCCTATGTCAAGCTTATTTTACATAACACAACATTACATCACGCCTTGTTTCCTCGAAGGGTTGGGCAGAAGTGTACCTATAGTACACCCTTATCAATTGAAATAAGATAATTAACACAACTGAACTGGCGTTGTGTTTAAGCTTATTTTAATTGTCTTAGTTTAGTAATTAAGCCCGATGTAATACAAAATGAAATGTACTTTAATGTTTACTAAGGAAGGTATTCAAAACTATTGCTAATTTTATAACATTGGTTTGTCGTTATGAAATTTTACGGTAGCGTTTTAAACAGCTGTACATTTCATTACAAGTAATCTTTTTATACAATTTCGCAATACAACGCAATTTATACAATTCATATTTATTTATGAATTCACTTAAATTCTAAAATAGACAGTCTACATCTGATTCAGTTAAAATGTACAATATCGCGAGTTCTCAATATTTATCGATAGAGCGGGCGAGGGAATTTCAATATTGTCTCGGGTCGGGCATCTCTGGCGTGGATTGACGCAAAAACTACCTACGAGTAAGATATTTTCATATAAGTACGGAGGAACCAAGGCGGAGGAAGTAATATGTAGCTGAAAGCTGCATTTTTCTTGCCAGTTCTTAAAATTTATATTGTTTTCGTTTTAAAAATAGTGCAATAAGGAAGATGATGGTACGATTTAAAGTTAAGCGTATGATGTATATTAAAGAGTGGTTAACAGCATTTGATGAATTTTTATATTCAGCATTTTTTAAATAAATTGTCTTGGAAATATTTTTCTAATCCTATTTGAAAATCTCTATAAAATAAGTAAGAAAGAATGATAGATTAAGTACGTAGTTAAAAGGACAATCTTGATGTTGACTGTACTGTAGCTATATTGCATCATAGATAAATCCTGTAATACCTACCAAAGTAGTGGTCAGTCAAGCTACAAGAAATAAGTTACATAGCAAGCTGGATAAGGTTAGTGATAAGAGCGCCTAGCATACCTAAATACTAGATATAATTAACAACTCACGGTGTATTGCAATAATCAGATATCTGGTTATATATTTATGAATACCTGGCACTTATCTAACCATGTTGAAATTCAAACGGTTAAGAAATCAAGCGTGAACGATGTGGAATCTAGCACAAACATACTACTTACACGTACTGTAATTTTTGTCGAGAAACATGTGGCCATTATGACAAAAAAACGAACTGCCCAGTATTTTATAGGAACTAAATATTTCATAAACACAGAAAAATCTGTGCCACTGGTCTACAACAGAGATTTGAAAGCAGCCAGCTTTAGTTTGATTATTCGTCTCAAATGCTTATGGTTGAATGGTAGTCGCAAAACGAGTGAAAATCCTGATTCACATAGGACTCACAACAAAAGGAGAAAAAACTGTTTTATCCGTGGATGCGTGAATGATTCATGGGTTTTGCCATGTGCAGTGAGTCGGCATTGCGTGGGTTTTATGCGGCAGTGCGAGTGCGAAGCTCTGCCTACCCCGCGACCCGCCCCGTGTCGTGAGCATAAGGCATTGCGTTGCGGTCACATTCCTCGCATGCCAATGTCGCCTGCCCGCGGATAGGGCTGCCAGGCCCAAACAAAATGCTAATCTTGACAGGACGGGTGACGTGTCGACGCTCTGCTGAGACAGGCAAGGGCCGACACTCCGACAGTATCGTGGATTAACAACAATGAGGAACATTTTGAGCAAGACATATCAAAGATAACGAATACGTAAGGTGGGATTTTTATATCATGGCCATTTTCATCCATCGGTTTTTTAAGTGTACCTTAAATGATAACACCATTTTTTTAAAACTTAAACGATAATACAAGCTTTGTGAAAAAAAAACTATAATCCTGCTGCAAACAAAAATATTGTCTTGGATTTAGTAGAAAGCCGGATAACCCTAGCAGCGGTTGTCGGCTTTTTGTGGAAAAAAATCAAACTTTATGGGTATAATTGCTTCATTCTGCTATTTACATAATTGTTATTACACGTGATGCCGACGCGGAATGCGCAATCAAAATGTGTTTACACGCTTATGAAAACCGTATTTTTACAAAACAAGTCTTTCACAAGGTTGCCTTACTTATTTGCCAAAAAAATGACGGCATTTGTATAAATCAGGCCCAGAAACGAAACTGTTATGTTATTGGTAACGAATGAAATGGAAACTTAATATTGTAAAATACAGGCGTTTGTGACAGCCCTTTTTTATGGTTATAATATGTATGTGGAAAACGGCATTGAACGACCACAAATTTATATCATTTTCATACCAATTGGTTATACATGACAGATTATATTATTAATTATTATGAACGATACTATCACATGTTAAATATTTTAGGGCTTCCATAATTAGCGGTGAAAGTAAACAGACGAGTTAGAAAGTATTTGTTCGCCTACTATTGATATTTGCATTAGAAATCTGTGAAACACAAGTGCTACTTTCTCATGCGGAGATCCAACGCATCACCTGTCTTTTTTGCTAAACTATCGTTTTTCCACAATTTTATCAGTCGCTCCCTACACAGCTTCGGTCACACAATTGTGAAAATTTCTTTCGACATCCAACGTATAGAACTCTCGATTTCCATTTTATTATTACATAAGAGTAATACCTTACACTACAAAGGTGAGTTCCCTTCAATATGGCTATCAGGCAAGCCGGCGAGCCGGCCGTGTGTACGCGAAATACTAAAAATAGGGTACATTTACAGGAAAAGTTTTATTATTGAGGACGTCGGGCTTGAAGATACGGCGCTTCAGTATGTTTACCATTATTCGAGAAGAAAATTTAGTTAATGTTTAGAGTGAGCCAAGTTTTATTCCGAACACGACGGATTGATGTCCCCCCGGGAAGTCGACGATGTCGCAAACAAAACAAAAAGATTCAAGACTCTGTCAGAGGAGGAGGTGTTCTTACATACGACGCTACCCCGCGGCCCCGTGCCCTCAACTTATTATAATAAATAATGGAAAGTCTTGATTCGTTATAGACCTAGTTAATTTTCGTTGAAATATTTACAAAAAAATGTTTATAATATTTTCGACTTCGCTGTAAGGCTCAGCCCTCAAATTGCCCCTTTTCAGAGAAAACCCGGGAGGGGTGAGAAATATGGGGATACAAAGTCTGGCAATTTTAACGAAACATGAAGCGTGAATTGTGAACCTGTCTTCAATGGCAGAAGTTGCTTTGACGCGACGCGAGTCGTAAAAAATTAAAACAATTTTCGCTATGTAAGTAAATAAAGCTTTATATATCGTAGCTTATAGAGAAAGCTTTCCTTTATTTTCCATTTTCATGAGTGAATCAAAATTATAAAAAAGACAAGCATACATTGCCTATACATCAGTGTGTTAATCGTATATATATTAAGAATACTATATTAAACAGCTAATTAGAAAACAAAACATTCTCAAATCATGCAACCGTTTTGTTCTTGTCATAGGAGGTTAAGTAACGGCCGTCAAGAGAACCCCAATTTACATAAGTCCTCGTTGGAACTAGCCCCATTATCCCGAAATACGGTTTAAAAATAATTGAGTGGGGCCAAATCCTCTGCGGGGAAATTAAAAAGGAGTCCACTGCAGTGTCTTCCGCAAATAAATGAGCTTTGCTTTCAAATGGCGTTTATTGCCTTATCTCAAGGAGAATGATAGCATTATACTCCAGACAAAAAATACTTGTTCCATGCCTTTGAACCTTGGCGAGACATGTTGGATTCGAGCCAATGACATTGCGTGAGCTCCGTGAGCTCGAGCCACTCTTAAAAGGCAAAAACATACAATTAATGTTAACATTTTTACGGAATTTATTTTAATTAACGGATTGAAGAAATGTTAACTTTACGCAGACACTAGATACCTACAACTTAAATTAACATTTACTTTAGGCTTTTTAGTTTAATTGTTGTTAAGCAAACTGGAAATAATTAAATTTAAATAATTGTTTAGTTACTTAATTTAAATTAAGCATGGCTCTCAGAATTCTAGATTTATGTTTTACAAATTGATAATGACAGTCATAAAAACTTAAAGGATACCTCTGAAAGACAAGATGGTGTTAACACGTTCAGTGCCGGGAGCCCTCCTGGAGGGTTCACCTAGTCGCATATGGGATGCCGAGAGCCCTCTCGGAGGGCTCATTTTAAATGTAGGTTTTTCTTAGCGAATACAGCATTATAAACCGTGAAAATAAAATATAATGTATATATTATAAAATTTATTAGTATATGCGTTGGTTTTAAAATCCAAGCATTTTTTTTGTTTTCGGTTACATTCGTTACGTTCACAAAAATGTAAAAGGTTGGAAACTGCCTATAGCGACAAGACCCACTGAAAACACTATTTTACTTCGTTTTACAGTGTATTATAACACGGTTTTAAACCTAATGCTGTTGACCGTCCGCGATGGTTAACTTTAGCGCAAACGTAATGCCGGTAACCCTCCCGGAGGGTTCACTTCTAATATGTATGGCGGCATGGCGTATGAGTTCCTTAAAAAGTAGGTGGAGTCGAAAGTGTTAATTAAAAAATTGTTCAGCAATATTATATTTTATGTTTTTGTCTTTTTCATTATAAGTCCGATTAAAAATAAAATATTCGGGTGTAATGAAAATTCAATAATGAAATGACTAATGGCCTGTGGTTGATTAATAAAACCTTTTCGTCCTAGATTGAAATTAATATGAATTATAAAATCAAGTCTTTCTTTACATATACTATTTTATATCTAATTAATTAATAAAAATAGCAAAATTATATACAAACTTAACTTATAGTCTTTCTTTTGAGGAGGGGTAGGCCGTTGTGTGTAAGCATTACAAGTGTTACATAATTTCGTATAATAAAGTACTCGTATAGGGGCGAGCCAGTAACTGGACACAAAGGCACCGGCTGCTACTAAGAAATTCATTATTCCTTACTGTGAATTGCATAATAAGGTCTTAATATTTACTTAACATAGTTCTGTTAGAACAGCTGTATTGCTTTGATAAAGATACGGAGAATTGAAATACATAGTGCAGCATCTCACTGAAATATAATATCCACCCGGAGCTTTCTCACTAGAACAGCCACTTTGATGTTCTTAGCTTCTTCGAGGAAGCTTCGGGAAGTCTCAAAGGTATGTTGCTGCCTCGGACTATCCCAGTCAGATTAGACAGATTGAATAAACGGTGTCAAAGACGGCGGAGAACTCACAATACCTACCTACTTATGTACACAGGGTTCTTTAGTTCCATCGCTAAAGGGACCACCCCTTATTCGATTTTCTTCGGCAAAAGTGTACTCATTTTATTTTTGAAAAGTGTATTTTTTCTTCGGGAAATGGGAAAATCTTAATGATAAATTCGGAAAAATCCTGCTGTTTTTTAAAATCCCAGCTATAACTTTTAGTTGGAATAAAAAATAGAAAATAAAAGCCGGTCCTCGAATGGCAAACAAGTGAATCGGTCGATTGGTTCTAGCGCGAAAAAGCAACCGTATTCAACATATAACTTGTGTACTTACATGTAAGTAAACAAACACTCGTTATTTTACCCGGTTATTCGAGCGAATTTATTAGACTCCTTTAAAGTTGTAATACTTGTTTGTTTTATAAGTAGCAACGTATAAAGGCCGAGTTATAATTTCACATAAATTAGCGTAACTTAGCTTACTTACTGGAACGTGTAAAACATATTTTTACATTACTCTTTGTATAAATTACGCACTCTGATTAATATTTAGGCAACTATTCGAATAAATTTGAAATATTTTTAAATTAACGTTTTTTATTGCTATTTGAATAATTTCCTATAAATTCGCGTCCATTCATTATTAGTAATGGAATAAATACGACTTTGAATATTTCATTTTTGTTTCCCTTTGACAGTCAGAGAAATGTTACTTACGCCAGTTCAAATGAAATCACTTACAAAGCTAACAAAATCAAGTTAACCTAAAAGGGAGGTACCTAAGTAAGACACGAATATTAAAAGAATATTATATCTTGAAATATGTTTTATTAAATCTGTACATCAAAGCAATGAAACTGTCCATTAGGAGTGAAAGAAAGCATTCCTATTCGTAGACCAATGAAACAGTGTAGCGCTTGTGCTACATAAAGTTCAGTTTAAGTATGCACCTTAAGTGCATCGTATAATTTGTACACTTCGTCCAACATAGTTGGAACACTACTAGACCAATCGATAGCTGGGTCACTTTAATTTACGAGCACCACGAAGTGTACCGCGTCCCATATAAACAGACATTGAGAAACGCGCCTATAAAACTGTTCCAATCAAACCATTCACAGTTAATATTTATGCGTAAGTTATTATTAATCATATTCAGCTCACATCCCGGTCCTCCGGCACCATTCACTGACTGAAAGTGGCTCACGTAACAAAGGAACGGTAACCTGATACGTGACAAGAAATATGATGTATTAGTCGCGACGTATATTCTATTGTGGTAGACCTATTTACCGACTAATTGGTTCCGACTGTTCCAGAGTTATTCGTGACTTTCGCAGCGTATCGCGTGCGTAGTGAAATCTCGGCTCCGCTCAGTTGACGCCAGCCACCCGAGTTTCCACCGACGAGCGGAGTGTCGCAAATTGAGCAGATAATTCACTGTGAGATGCTTAGAACTTACAGTAGCATTGTCACTATAAATCCTTGTTTACAACTTAATAGCTAGAAGTATTTTATTGTATTGGATTGTCTAGCTATCTGCGGAACTAGGGGTTGGTCAAATTAGTTGATGGTTTCAAAAAGTATCATCTAAATTCAAATAACCTTAAAAAGGTTGAAACTTATTCTGATTACTTTTACGAAACCAGAGTCGATCACGTAAAGTTCAAGTAACGGATTGTGGATTTTATGGAACTTTTCTACAAAGAGAAACAGTGAATCATTGTTTACATTAAGTTTTTGTTGTAGATAATAAAAACCGTCTAACCTCTTACCGATGACGATAAATTTTCATGTGGCCACAGATTATTCGCTGCAAAAATATTCGGAAAGGCAGCGAATTTCAAAGGACTTATTCAAAGTTCAAAAGCAATGTAAGAGAGGTAACGTATTCGCACGCATCACCGTCATATCTGACTCACTCTCAACCTGTTCATATGACACGTACCTAAGGAATTTAAAACCTTACTGCTAACACAAAGTTGTGTCACTGAACGACCTTATGCAATCACTTTGGAAGCTACAGACACGTTGCGTCAGATCGTTGTGGCATATCTTCTCCAAGGGAATAAGTGTCTATTACATACTAATTACATTGGACAAGGTCGCATGTTTATCTTGTCTTTTGTACAGCCACCCATATAAGGTGACATTACCTGACTGGTTGAAACAAAAGTTTATGAGAAAAATTTATTCGGTAAATTAAGGGTACACTAGTCGACGGCTCGAACTTGATGGTGGGCGTGTCTAATATGCATGCAAATTAGTCAAATTATTTATTTATTTAGTTTTATTTATTTAGTATTTATTTATCTACTTTTTATGTATTTATTTATATATTTATTAATTTATTCAGTGAAATAAACGATGATTTATAACGAAAACGATCGCGTAAAATTTCATGAACAGACCTTTGGGCGTATAGATGTTACGGAAAAAGTGATGTATATATTTACTCAAATTAAAATTATTTTAACCGTTTCTATTTGGCCATTTTTTTACTACATAAGTTATTTATTTACGCCCAAAGATGAGTTAAAATTAGTGTTGAAATATGGAAGTTTCGACGCTTATAACTTCCAAACCAATTTTTTTTTACAAGAGAAATTGTTAATTTTAGTTTTAAACGTACACACGTCAAACAAACGAGTAATCACCATACTATGTTTGTATGGAAGAATGACCGGCTAGCGTACCCTTAACGAAGCAAAACTGGTATTTCATTTTTTACATTCAAATTCACAAACATCTGTGTAGCCCTGGCTCTTGTACTAGGAGTTCCTATATCACAAGAGCCAGAAATATGCTAGTAAGTATTTAAGCTTACATTTAAATATTTTGTTCATAGGAATTTCTAGTTGTTAAACTATAATGTTAGATAGAGAAAATACTATTGGTATTCGAAACGACACTCAACACTTCAAACGTATACTTTATTTCTCGAATGTAAGCGTGACAAACTCTTAACAATATTTGTCGCTTGTGGTAAGCTGTAAATACTGCTTACACTATAGCATAAGAGCTATATTTGCTTGCCCTTGCTTGATTAGGATCTTTAAAGCCTTATGAACTTGCAAAGCGAGATTTTGTGTTCTATACTACATTATGTTGGACGTTATCGTCAGGATAGTCCTGTTACCACTTATAAAGGACCTAGATAAATGATAGATATAGGTACCTACTCGTATGCGTAGGAAATGTTTTGTAGGTGCAACTTTTAATTTATTCCCGACTAGCTTATGCCTGCGGCTTCGTCGACGTGGAGGTCTACCGAGATAAAAGTATCCTGTGTCCTAACCCAGGTCGTGATCTACCCATGAGCGAAATTTCATCCAAATCCGTTCCGCCGTTTTAGCGTGAAAGCGTAACAAAGAAACTCACTTTTTCATTTATAATATATTAATAAATAATATTTTATTTTGACGGCACGGTTGGCGCAGTGGTTAAGCGATTGACTGCTACGCTGCGTGTCGCGGGTTCGATTCCCGCACGGAACAAATATTTGTATGACCTACAATTAGTTGTTCCGGGTCTGGCTGTTTGTGTATGTGAGTTTGAATGTTTGTAAACGCACCCACGACACAGGAGAAATTCCTAGTGTGGGGCGTTTTTTTAAAAAAAAAAAAAAAAAAAAAAAAAAAAAATGAGATTAAAGGTCCAATAGTTTAAGAATGAAAAGTAATTAACTGTCAAAACCTGAAGATCTCATTAACCTACATTGTTTATCATAACTTAACATAACATCACGCCTGTATTCCCCGAAGGCTTAGGCAGAGGTATACCTCTAGTACACCCACATTTCGCCAGTTATGTTTAAGTCCGAATGTAATAGGGGCAAGCCTATTGCCATCAACCGGATACAAATCAAGACTCCGAGCTGCTACTGAGAAATTCTCTCACGCTCAATCGAACCCAGGACCTCATGCTCAGCAGTAACTCTTACGACCAATAGACCAACGAGGCAGTTTGTAAAATGACATACTATATTTATCTTCCCAAGGGCGTGTAAGAGCAGGTGTCCCAACTAGTTCGAGTGTCACCGCGAAAATTGCAAGTTTAATGTTATCCAAGTAAAGTTATCTCGCCGAGGGAGCTATTTGCGTCAACTCGGAAATTAGCTTTAATTCAACTAAATAGAAGAGAATTGATGTTAGTTCCTCAACTAATTTGCAATTAAGAGCTGAAACAACCGTTATTGGAATACCTCGTGCTTAATTCTGATTACAAACGTTATTACAGCGTCGTGCCTAAACAATGGGCGAGTTCGAATAAGAACAAAATTAAATTATTTGCGGTAAGATTAATTAAATGGGAAATAACAAATTGAAAGGGAAATATTTTACTGAGCCGCAAAAATCTTCTAATGACGTACACTTTTTAATTAATGAACCTCTAAAATATTTTGGCCTTTTAATGATGCTAACTTTTTTTAAAATAAATGTTATTTTTTTTTAATTTCTGGCCTTTTATCACAGTTGGTCGCAGTGACCAAGCTAGGGCAACCCGACAAAATGGGTTAGGTTAGGTTAGAACAGTGACCAACGAAGTTGGTTGTTGTACTTTGCTATGAAGTATTTTTAGGACCCCAAAACAGGAATTCACAAAAAGAGGAGCATTCATTATAATAGACTGTTAAATAATATTTTTAGGAAAGGAAAATGGGAATTATTTGAGGTTCAATTAAGTGCCTAATAAAAATAGGTAAACTGATTGTACATATCCGTTGCGAAAGTTAAATACATATGATTGGAAAATTAATGCTTTATGTCTACGCAAAAAGAAAGGTACATTTTCTAAGAAAGGTTCTCTTAGAAAAGGTACTTGTGGGTAAAAGAGAGATACCAAGAATAACTTTCACGTTAGATACCAGCTCCAAGATACATTCATACCTTTAAACATACAGTAAAGTGATTCGTAATACTCGCACGTAAGTGTAGTCACCACATTTATCCTCGCTTTTTTCGAAGACTTTAGTTCTTGTGCGTGATCTCTTTGCCTGATTAGTGCGTAGTGCGTATATAGGTTTCTTAGTTGTGTAATGAAAAGTTATATGTGAGTGCATCGGAGGCGGATGTTGACCGACCTCGGTTAAGTTTCCAATAGTATTGTGACTCATTCGAATAGAGAATTCTATATTTCTGCCCACACCTCGGGTCCTTCAATGTCATGACACCTAGCTGTTGTATAATAACCTTATGTGTTCTATTACATTCTAACTTGTTACGCGTAGCATAGAAATAAAAGCTTTGTTTTCTGTGAAAATAGTACCAGTCTATTCTAGGTAGCAGTGGATTCCTAGGTTATTAAGAAGTGCCTTTTGAACAATATTCACAAAGACAAATCAAACAGTTATTTTTATTATACCTATCTTTATTTCCTTGTGTTCTGAAACACACACATATATACAGTGATATTAATTATTTTAGAAGTATGTATATTCTCATATTTTATGTTTATATATAAATTAGTGAATTGTTTTTTGTCTTCTTTGTTTTATGTTTTTTGTTTTCATTCTACTGTTACACACGTTGTTTACATCTCTTTATATATAGTTTCCTATCGCAGGTATGCTGGAATAGATTTCTTTAGAAATAAGCATTGGCTTTGTACGGATTTTTCTGTTTCTTTCTTCTTGTCTGTTTATATGTGTGCATAAATGGTTAAAAATAAATAAATAAATATTTACCTAAGCATTTCGACGACGTTACATACTCATAATATCATTATCATCTTATGCAGGGAATTTAGATTAACATCCACTTCATATAATTGCTTGAGCAATAGTTAATCGCCAGAACAAAGGGCGCCCTGATAAGTCACGTCAAACTGCATTGTAACTAGGACTAAGGCTAACATGTCCGACAGAATTATAGCATATAGATAGATACATAGATCGTTTATTTGGTGCACACAAAAGACATAGCACAAAATACAAAAGCACGAATAAATAATAACTAAATATATTAATCCGGGGTTGCGGGAAAGTCCTAAAAGCATACCGTGGCCCCTGGCAACGTACAGGCAACTGAAGGAACACGGGTGGGTTTAAGTCAGTAAGAGTCTGACATGCCATCCCGCTCCGCCCGGACCGGGAGAAGTTATTAAGAAATTAGCTGCAAGGTAAAACAAAAAAAAATAAGAAAACAAGACATTGTGATGACACTATTGGCTATGACACTCTTTAAAATAATGTATCAACGAACATAAAAAGTGCGGTGTGCGTCTCAAGGTTGCAACAAATGGGAGTCCAGCTCAGCATGTGCCAGGCAAATATACATGATGCTATTATTCTGCTGGATCCCTGCAGTGACATACGGACGTTGAGTAGATGAGATAAATATGCGAGCGCCTATATAGACGATATAGAAAGATATCTAAATACAGCGCCACAAAGTAGATCGATACAGAAGGTCGACTGCAAACAACGAGTGCAAGCGTACTCGAGACTGGCATTCGTTTGAGATCTCCGTACGTGTCGATGTGTACGTGTCTGTTTTGATTCATTTTATGGAGCCGACCTTCTGTAACTATCTATTGTGTGGCAGCATGTATGCTAGTATCCAATTCTAATGGAAACTGGAAGACAGGAACAAACGGGAATTGACCGACACTGTAATCGGGAAACGGATCTGGTGCCGATCTGACATTTACAAAAGCGTTTGTGATTCCTGAAGTGTGAAAGTTTGAAATTAAGATAGAATGGTAGGTACGCGTATATGTAGCAACACTACATACGTAGTATCCTAACTATAATATTATTAATTTCAAAGTGAGTTTTTTTGTTTAACAAACAAACAAATGTTTGTTAAACAAAAAAACTCACTTTGAAATTAATAATATCATAGTTTCAAAGTAAAAAACAAATGTTTGTTTGTTACGCTTTCACGCTATAACGGCTGAACGGATTTGGATGAAATTTGGCAGATGGGTAGACCATGACCTGACAAAGGACATAGGCGAAATCCTGGTTCGCTGTCAATAGCTAGTATTTCATCAAGAAAAGCCAGCCGAGTCTGTCTGTTTGGAAGTTCTAATCTCAAAAAGTGCTACAATAGATAGAGCGAGAGTTTAGGATATAAATATGCATTATTAATTCACGGGTATATGTTGTTTATTAACTAGTCAGTTACGGTTTGAGACCACCCGCCGACCACCGTGCGAGGTCGGGGCGGGTCAGCGTGTGAAATATAATATCCAAGTGTAGATAAATTCAAAGCTCAATTTATTACAAAATCATGTCCGAAAACTCACAGAGAAGCATCTAATTTCGTCGTCATTAGGAGCAACCACCAAACAAGAGAAAAGTGAGCAGCGACTAATGTAATTAAGCGTAATGTTAGAGAATGAACGGACAAAGTGAACGAGATTGAATCGAGAACCAGCCAGTATCCACTTGAGCGGAATAAAGATAGTTAAGAAAAGAATGCGTTGCTTTACAATTCCTGAAGCAGAAATGTGCGAAGTTCTATCTAGTAGAAAACCTCTAAGTGACCAACAAAGCCTTAGCTTTTGCAGCTGAACTCGAGCATCTCAGAGGGGCGAGGTCTCTCTTATTGAATTATCCTTTAAAACAAATAGAGCATTATCCGTTTGAATGAAACCACTGTAGATTAATATAGAGTTATGGTGCAAAATATTTATGACAATTAAGTATCAGTACGTATACTTGTATGGTATACATTACACAAAATTGGGGTTCTAAATGTTAATGTGGCCAGAAATTCTATTTGATGCAAAAGGGATCACGACCAATTAAGTTTACCTAATGATAGCTATTTTACTATGGCTGAATTGAATGAAATATACTATCTGACACAAATGTCCCGTATTATTATAGGTAATTATCCTAACGAAGTGTCCGGATATAACCAAAGTGTTAAAGGAAATGTTTACGCTTTATAATCCGTAACTTTTTAAACGTTTATAAATAAAAGTAAAACATGATGAACAATATGAGTGGATAACCAACAAAGGACCGCTGCTAATAGGTTCCTGGATAAGCTAAGCACATAGAAAAGCACAGCACAAAAGAAAGAAGGCCTATACTCAACAGTGAATAGAACTAGGTAGGCAATGATGGTGATATATAAATTCTGACAAAGAAACAATACTTACATTTTGAATGTATTACAGCTATCATTGAGGCACGTTCTACAGCAGAAACATGTTTTCCCTTGAAACCGACTCCAATGGCTAACGTCAACTTGACAGTGACAAATCAAACTGTCATTTTCAACCGGATCTAGTTAACGCGTGTACTATAACTCGTTACGTATCGTATCATTAGATAAAAAATAACTATGTGATTGCGTTGTGAAACCTTTGATGGAATGATTGTTAATGATGTAGAGAAAACAAACTGGCAGTAGGTTAAGACATGTTTTCTATTGTTCGTTGTTGTTTTAGAATAGAATAGAGTATTTTCATTTGCACCAAAACACGTCAGATTTCAGAAAATAGATTTTGTTTTAATCTTTTATCTGAAGAACAAATATTATTTACAAAAACAATTTCGCTTTTAGATTGTTAAAAAGGCATTGTTAGCGGAAAATATATTGAGCAATTTTCGTTTTGCTAACGACATCGTCTTAGTCTCTTGAACTAGAACAAATGCTCCAAGACTGTAAGAGTTGAATGCTCCAAGCCAAGAACCAGTCAACGACCAAACTCACGATCCACAGTAGGTGCAGTACCTTTAAAACACCAACATAACGTTGAGGGTGCTAGGGTGGAATAGGTAATAGCATAGCATTAACATACGAAGATATATTTAATCCAAATGGATTTGAGTCAAGACATAGGTGTTGTACATGTTAGAGCTATTGGTCCATGAAGACCTGATGAATGGGAAATTCCCATTACGTTGAAGCGAAAGTTCATGGACGTTTTCATCCTTCCCATCCTAACATATAAATAAATAGGAAAAGTGCACATAAATGGTCTTTGACAAATCATTTACGCTCGCGGTTTACCATCGACACATCAATTCCTCGAAAAAAATCTAATTAAATTAACTTCTAATCTTTCTAATTTACGAGACAAAAGAGGCTTTATTGTACTAAAAGCTAAAACAAAGGATTCGAAAGGATGATCAAATCGTTTCAGTAAAAAACTATCTGATTAATCTATTACACATGAAAATAACTTAGCCCTAATGAACAAACCAGTTTTAGGCTCGGACTCCACCAAGCGGAGACGAGGCGAAAGGAGAGATGTGTTTTAAGCCACCAATAGAATTTCGTTATTTACACATCTCATCTACACTCAGTGGATACCACTGAGCGGAGATGTATCATATTTGTATGGCGCGATCAAAGCGGAGATGTGAGCTGTGCCTCGCAAGCTAGCGATGTCGCGCAGGGGAGACGAGAAGAGATGTGAGCGGCGCCGCTAGTACCCCCGCGTCGCATAATCCACCCACCCGCTCTAGCCAGTACATATTTCCAATCCGATCTAGCCAGTACGCATCGCTGTACAGCTTAGCTAGAAGTTAGAAATTTTTCAGCTAGGGTGTATCCACACCCTAGCTGAAAAATTTCTCATCTCTTCTTCGGACATCTCCGCACATCTCCGCTTTGGTAGAATCCAGGCTCCGGGCCTCATTGTTTAGTTAAATTGCTTTATCAAAAAACAGTGGAATAAAATAAAAGGTTTAATCAAGCCGGATTAATTGTTTTCTGTGAAAATGCTATTTACTTATCGTTAATTATAAATAAACATTATTTCGCAGATTTGGAATTATTTGTGCTACGTTGGATTACAAGTTGTTTATTACAATATACTTGATCGTATCGGTGGAGGCTCGTGGCTAAATATTAACAGCCGCAAGAGTCGACCGAAGGTTAACCTACGCTTGCCGCGGTCGGTTCTTGGATGGGCTACCACCCATTACATATCGAGACCCTTCCGTGCCTCGGAAAGCACGTCAAGCCGTTGGTCCTGTCATTTTTAGATCTTTTACAGTCGTCAGATGCCCAAAAGTCTGACAACCAGTCTTACAAAGGGTATCGTGTTACCCAGTAACTAGGTTGTAGAGGTCGAATAGCCGCGCCTTGTAAAATACTTGTATTCAGCAGCATCCGGTTAGACTGGAAGCTGACTCCAACATAGTTACGAAAAGGTTAGGCAGATAGATTGTTTTTTTTTGACGTCGGATTTCAAGTTATTTAGTACAATATACTTGATCGTACCGATAAGCTGTGACTCAAAGCATATTTATACAGGTACATAAACCATGTTTTATATTCAGGGATTTCCAAACATCTTAACCTGTATGCCTAATTGAGTAGGTGTGTCATCAGCATAAATATACGAATTTATATTGATGTGAAATATCAAATGTCCTTTGCAATAAAATATAGCTAAAGTTTAAACATTCTACTAATTTTGGATGCTACCTACTCGTACAACATTATTAATATTCTGGTTATTAAAATATCTTCGCAGCCTGCAAATAGAAGCAAATGAATCTATATATACTTATGGGTCCCACCAATTTATTTTTTTATAAAATCGCGATCCTTTTTCATATTATGTAATATGAATAATAATAAGTGTAAATGTATAATTAATGTAATACTTGGAGTAGCAGATTTGGTTAAGAATCTTTATTCTTTATTTATTTATTTCTTGAATCGCCAACAGAGCCTACACAATAACATGCATGTTATTATAAACAGGGACAAAAACAAGTGTGCGCTTCCAATAGGAATGATGCCTGGGTAAAAAAAAGAAATTCTATTTCTATTTTTCTATTTAAAAAATATTAGACACGTATTTTTTGCTTTATCTTGTTAATAAACTTAGATAAAACGCATTAAAGCTGGGGAGTGGGGATCGCTACGTCACAAGTAAGTATAAAATCGATATAATCGTGACTTCATGGCACATTTTAACTCAATGTATCGTCGTAATCTTTTGATTACGTAAAAAAAAAAATTATATGTCACCAATAACAAAAAAAAAAATAAGACGTCATCCCTATTATAGGCGACCACATCATTAATTCCTACCTAGACAATAACTAGGTAGGGACAACAAGTTTGACAAGAACGAAAACATTAAAATAAATCAAAATACAATACACGAAAATAATACAAAGGAAAAAAAACCAAAACAGTTAGGGGACAAAATAATACAACAAAAAAAAACAAGTTAATTTGAAATAAATTCAAATAAAATAAAATTAAAGAATAACCATAAGTAACAAAAAATATATATATATATATTACGACTTGGATACTATGACTTTTATGTCTTTTTTAAACTTTGATAATTTGCATGTAATATCCAACTCGTTATGCTTCGAATTGAGAATTGTTAGAATTGCGTCAATTAATATCTAGTAACAGATTTTTCTCCCACCTAGGCCTTTATATCGTTACAACGAATAGAAGTAGAATTCACGACGCCTAATGCTTCGAAAAACTAAAGTCAGCTATTAATTCCCCAAAGGTTCCACCCACGCAACGTTTTTCTTGTCTTGGTATAAGTTTAAATACCATCTTTATTTATTATTTAAGGGTTTATTTATAAGCTTTGTTTAAAGTTAAATAATGATTAGCGACTGTTTAGCTATACATTTTTGACATTTGAACGTCACTTAACTTAAAACAACGTTTATAAATAAACCCCTTTGTGTCAAATTGTGAGAAGTTAAATTATCATCATCATAATTCTCCAGCCCTCATTCCAATTTATTTTGGATTGGCGCAACATGTATTTTTTCTTCCATACTTCTCGATTAGTCGAGAAATTATAATACAGTCTATATATATATATAATACAGTCTATATATATATATAAATCAATAGGGATGATGGCTGGGTCAAAAAAAAGAAATTCTATTTAGTTTGTCAGTTAGATAATAAAAAAATATTAGACCCGTATTTTTTGCTTTATCATATTAATAAAAAATTACTTAGATAAAAACGCATTAAAGTTGGGGAGTGGGGGATAATACGTCACGAGTGGGGGATAATACGTAAAATCTAAATACAATTTTTATTTTTTTGACGTCATGGCACATTTTAACTCAATGTATCGCCGTAATCTTTTGATAACGTAAAAAAGAAAAAAATACGTGTACGTATTTTTTTAATAATCTACAAGACGGACAAAAAAAATTTTTTTTGTCGTCATCCCTGTTGCCGTGCATTAATCTCGTAAAAACTCGAAAATGGCACGACCGATTGGAATAAATATTTTTTTGTTTTGTTCGCCTCAATACAGGGGTGGTTTAGGAAAATGTTTTTTTTTTTAAATCAAAGCAACAGCCGAAAAATCGAAATTGATTTTTTTATAGGACAAAGTCTGACGGGTCAGCTAGTTATATATACATTAAGTAGTTTTGTCCAAAGTAAGGCTACTCTTTCCACACAGGACAGTGGTGCTGTCACATGGTTCCTGGCTGCCAATAATAACAGCCTAACGTTGCCTATCCTTCCGGTTGTAGCTGAAAAACTGCGCTGTGGTGTGTGAACACCAATCATTTTGCCGTGGCACATGCGGAAGCTTTATGCACGTGCCACGGCAAAATGCTGCGATAGCCATTTGGACGCATATTTTCCAAGCCTCCTTTGAATTTGTTTCTTGTATACCGAATTACCTACGTGACAACTAATCTTTTTTTACAAGTACTCTTTTCATTGGCGGTTGAGGCGCCGTCACTTCAAGGCGCAAATGAATATTTTTCTCTCTCTTTATACAATTTACTGAATTTTCTGGTTCACAGCTCAATGTGATGAGCCGTTTTCCGGCAGGTATGAAACCTTGAACCGTGTTTCTGTGACAAATAAACCAATTTTTTTTCTTTATTTTTTTTTCAACTATATCAGAGCAAAATACAACATCCTACTTGGTCCAGTAGCTGCGAACATAGTTGCTTCATCATTGAAGGTCGTGGGATCAATGCCCAAGTAATTGGGTTTCCTGTTGGCGAATCTACAAAAATAACTCGAGATAGATCTTGTCCCGATTCAATAGCGTTGATCACGCGTATTGTATCATTGCCAAACTTATATCTGTCGATCGATATGTGGATATCACTGGATGTACGACATTAAGTAGGTACCTACTTGTGCTACCTACATTTAGAAACTTCTTCATCCTTCAAATTATTTACATAACTCCCTCTATCCATGGTGCTTATCCATGTTAGCTGTATGACGTCCATAGCTGGAAATAAGCCTTCTTCCTAAGTCGCGTTTTTCTGATCCCCAGAACCCACAACACAGTTACTGAGTAAGATACCCATTGGTAAGACTGACTGTCAGACTTTCAGGCTTCTGACTACCTGTAACGACTGCTAAAGATCTACGAATGACAGCCAGAACTTTCCGAGGCACGGAGGGATCTCGGTATGTACCTGGCAGTCATCACCTCGTAGTCTTATATATGGCATCTAGATATTGGTCTAAATAACAGTGAAGACTAAATGGGAGACCTCATAAATAGCTACAATTAATATTTTAGCTGGAGCCCAACCAGGGCTCCAGGGGTGAAATATACTCTTGTTTGTCAGAAGCAGAATAAGGGGTATTTCTGACCCATATCGATATTCAAATGGCAGTAATATAAATTATAATAAAATTATCATATTTTGAGTTACAATAACAGTATTATTCATTGATATTTGAACGGTCCAATTTCAATTAATAATACTACCACTATCTATACTACTTCTATCTACGATATCAATTCTAGGGACAGAGGACAGCAACTTTTAACGAGCTGTGGGGCTACGTAACATAACCAAAAATACATGTGGCATACTTAATCAACCTTCTAAGAGCTTTACAATTATAGTTAATTCAGTTTACTCGGATAATGCACGACACATCCATGCAGTAATTCTAATGAACACTTGTTATGACGTCAAAAAGAAATTTATGAAATCTTAAATGATATATCTACATTAAAATTATATGGTACATAATCAATGTAATTAAAATACTATACATTAAAGTCAACATACAATTGCAAATATAATAAAGCTACACGCAAAAATAAAAATAAAAAATACTTTAACTCACCAACAACTCCAGTGACAATCCAAAGATACAGAAATAAATCACAACAGAAACACAGAAATGGACGATACAATGAACACCACGGGAGAGGGTTACAAAACAATATAATAAAATAAAATCACCAGGGTCAAACAGGGTCGCACAATCAAACTTAACGCGGACGCACCATGCACACCGTTACGTAGGGATGTCCAGGACTCGGCCTTACAGTTACAGATGTTTCATAATCAATGCGTGACTGTTGTAATATTTACGTAATTTTTTTTCAGCTTGTCAGACTGTCGGCGCGATGTATTGTAGCCGCAGCAAAATGTACCGCTCCCGGTGAACGCTCGGGCCGCACTGCTTGCCCATAACGGCAAAAGGTCGTTCGTTACCCACATTCTCTTTCCGCGCAAGCCTTCTCAAATTAGAAGGAGATGGAAAATTTAGAGCTCCACCGAGCTGGCTGCTAGAGCGAGACAGCTGCAACACAGCCTCACAGGAAAACCCGAACTCGAGTCTTGATAGTTCTAACTTAAGACCGTGCTTTGCCTTTGTGAGTTATTTGAAAGGTATATCTCATTGCACAAGCATTTTACATGTGTAAAACGGAAATAGCAAAAACGTTCTAATTGTCACATGAATGGCAGGATTGCGATGTAAATGTCTATTTCCACACAAGTGCGCACTGTGCGTGTTTCTCCAATCCCCATAACGTAGTAACTATATGTGTGCGCCTCAGGCAGTCGGAAATATTTGATTGTTTCAGCATAATGTGCAGTTAACCCGGGTCGTAACAAATATTAACTGAACAAGTATCTTGTTAATGATAATAATACTCTAATTAAACATAATCTCCCATTATCCCTGTTATCTTTATTTTAACAGCACAATTTTGTCACACGTTCAAATCCCCAATTTAATATTTTGGGTAAACAGAAGATCCCAAATCATTAATTTCGACTAACATAGTCTATGTCGTATAATCCCTGAACCGTAACTGTGCGTTCTCGATTTGAATTTTCGCCGCTCAGTGAGTTTTATCTGCAAACCGATAGCTATATACCAGTACCAAAGGCTGAATGATTACTCAAATTACTTAGTGGATTTCGCTATTCAATTTAGATTTCATAATGAAGGATTTTCTCTATGATTAAGTAAACTTTGACTTTTCCGCTCTTCTCAGGGAGTCTGGTAGTTTCAATTCCCAGCCCGCAGACTTCATTGCTGCTGCTATAAATTCAATCCACGTTTCTTATATTTTATTACCTCTTTGTGATTGAAGTCGAAGGTTACCTTTTATGTATTTTCTTTGGCCTAATAAAAAGGCGTAGGTTTTATTCAAATATTTGCTAGGTTGCTAAAATAATTCTGTTTAGCTCTACCCAGGTACACAAAAACTGATTATTTGCGAGTACTAACACATACTTAGAAGCTTTATTTTTTTACAGCTCTAAGGGACCCTGGACTTACTATTTGATATTAATTTCAACTTGATACCTCCATGCGTTCCTGAGAAAAAGGGTCTTGACAGACAGATAGATAGACGGACGAACGGACAACGAACGACGGCATACAAAACCAGATTTAATTACTGGATGACAAAGATCAAAATAGCATACCTCTGACCAATTTCGAGTTGACATCAAACTAAAACCTTTATTATGACCTTGCCATTTTATTAAACATAAATCTAGTTTTTACACGTATATATTTTGGATTTGACTGTACAGATAATATTTTTTTAAATGGACGGCGGCGTCAGGCTACATTTTCAAAACTGGCCACCTCTGGAAATTTTACCTGAAACTGCTCTCTGCTGCTGCGTCTCTGCTGCTCAACTCGAAATATGTAGACTACATAATATTATTATAATTAATATTTAATCGTTATAATTCCTCTATATTGCAGAAGAATTAAAACGAATAAATATGAATTTAATCGATTCTGCATATCAAAGTGATGTTGTTCTGAGTATGCAAGAGCTTTCCTTTAGCTTCATTTTAATTGGATGATGGTGAAAATTAAGCTCTTGGTCATTTTTCCGGAAAGAAATGGTTATCGTTTCGGTAAAATCGGAGAGAGGATTTCTACTAAACATTTCAAAGGCTATGGGCAGTTTTCAGTAGGTAGCTGTTCAGAGCAATGGTTTGTACACACGGCTGCACATCAAGCTATACATTTCCAGTATAAGCTGACCTCGCATTGTACGGCAATCTTAAACAATGCGAGATCCGCTTATCCTGGAAAAGTATAGCTTGATATGTAGCCGTGTACATCTTTAAATATATTATGGCTTTATTTCTTAAAAGTTTACCTACATAGTTGCAATGAAAACAAACAAAAATTTTTTACTTAATACCAGTTAAGATTAGGGTTGCCAACCCTACTATAAAATGTAGTATCAATAGACTAAAACCCATAAATCCATAGACTAAATACTGTATTTCTAAAGAAAAAATATAGTAGGCGAAACTATTATATTTCTATTTTAATACAAAATGGTGAGATGGTCGCAATAGGACCAGTATTAATCTCATAAAAGCTGAATTAATGATATTTTGTAAACTTAATTTAAAGTGTAAAAATAGTTATGTTATGAGACATAAAAAAACCAGTTATTAAAGGTTCATAGTAGCAAAAAATATGCATTTACAGAATAATAGTAGTTTATTAAACTGTTGCATAATGAGGGGTATTAAAATACAAGTGTGTGTTTAAAAACCGAGCTGAAGGCGAGACTTTTAATAGTATCACACGAGTGTTTAAATACCTAGTTATGTGCAGTTTTATACACTACTTTATCTACTGTCATACATTGGGATTGAACCTACTAAATAAAAGATCAAGAATTTAAAAAAACCCACGAAATTCAGTACAACTTCACGTATGAATGGCGCCTGCACCCAGCACATCACCGCGAATGCGTTAGAGCGGTGCTGCAGCCCCCCGTAACGTTCCATTACAAAAGTTGATGGAAACTCCTTGGTGATATTAACTTCTTGGATTTGCCCTGTATCATAATAGAAAAAAATATATTTTATATCATTATTTAGTTAGAGTATGAGAAAAAAAAAACGTGTGCGGGCCGAACTTCGTCATTCAAGTATGAATTAAAACTAAAACAAAATTTACGCAGCCGCCATCTTGGATTAACATTTTGACCTCTTTATCGACTTTAGCACCTTTAAAAACTATGAAAACGATAAAAAAAGCGAAAGTTTGAAAATTTTCGCAGCCCCCATCTTGGATTTTCATCTTAACCAAATTCACACTTTCTCTCTCTCTTGCGCCTGTTACTTGTTCATACAATTTTCGTGATTGATCTCTTTGGTGATTGGAACTTTTACTAACAATATCCACATTCCAAATTCAAATCACTTTTAGTCCCTAGAGATTATAAAGCTATTTTAGTCCCTTTTTTTTTCGCCATCTATTATATTTTTACAGGCAATGACTTCTAAAATACTATATTTGATATAAAAAATTTGGCAACCCTAATTAAGACACTCCAATTTGGATTGACCTTCACCACATAACACCACTGCACTGCTATGCCAAACACAATTTTCGCCAGTACAACCAATGAGTACAACACATGACACATAGATAGTTATTTGAAACATAAACAACAAAAAACAAACCAGGAACAACAAGAGGTTTCAGTAACATAAAAAATGATGCATTGTTCAATTCTGATTAGGGACCTGTTTACGAATTGTCAATAATTGGGTCGGACGGTCTAGCATTATGCATCATTGTTTATTCAGTGCAGCACTGGTTACACCACTTGCTGTTGCGACAACAATTAATACCGCTGTGGATGGCTAGCCTTAATTAGCGGTCATTATAGTGTGACGTCACTTTAATATGTTGAACTTTCGACTTTTTGGAACATAACATTTTGCAATGTTTTGTTGTTTGTTTACATTTTAGCTGGGATTGAAGAAGTTTAATTTTAAGTAAAGAAGAGTTCTCGAAAAATTTATGAAATTCAATTTTGATTATACTATGCTTACGCGTGATATAAATTTGTGCAGGGGAAGGAATCTTAAGTTTTATAATAAGTAACTAGGATTAAACTTTAAAGACCCTCTTAATCCATTAGAAACAATATACGATAAAAAAATTAAAACAAATTGTGATGGCCTGCTTGCAAAAGAAGTCAATTCTGGCGATGCCAGAGGCGATGCTAAAGATCAAAAAGACTTTCTTTTAATATAATCCACTCAAGTTTAAGTCAGATCCATCAATCAACTCAACAAAGCACTCAGATTTTAGCTTTGTTTTTTTTATAATTTACATAATTATGTATTATAAAACAAAATCCACGTTGTACTTTTAAACCACGCAACAGATTTAGATGAGGTTTTCACCATCGTTTAGAGAATTTATTCTGGAAGGTTTATGTGTATAATACGTTAGTATAAAGTTACGTTTATCTAAGGAATCTCGATGTTTTGTCAAGTCGTAAAAACCGTGCGAAGCAGGAGCGGGCGCTAGTTCATTATAAATAAGAAACCTCTTTTATAGCATGCGGCAGCTATCGAGCCACATCGAGTCTTAAAAAAAATCAGATTTACAGTAAGTAGTTATGGTAAGTATAGCATAATCAGCCTATAATCTTCCCCAATGCTGGGCACAGGCCTCTCAGTGAGATGGATTGGGTCGTAATCTACCATGCAGTGCGGGTTCTAGGACATGCCGGTTTCCTTAAAATTATTTCCTTCACCGTTTTGATAGCAGTAGTGATGAAAAAAATTACACAAAGTAAAGCGCCTGTCCAAGGACTGGAAGACGAGATGTCGGTCATCCGGTGGCCAGATAAGCGGACAACATTATCCTACATATGGACGGAAATCGATTCAAAAGCCGATTCTGCACAAACTACTTTTTACGTTTATTCTGTTACAACTTGTATGAATTGTCTGAATTGACTTCTTCATTATCCTAGTGTTTCCTTGGCAGAATAGTTAGGGTCAGTTTTGGCAAGTCGGTTTTGCTTGTGCTCTCATTAGCAAACGTACTGTGATTCACAGAGTTTCTGATTTCACGAGAAACGGTAGCCATTTGACCTCTAGAAACTCCAGGAGAATATCTAAATGTAACGTTGTGGGGTGTCCGTAACTGTTCAGTGAAATATTTTCTTTCTTCGTGAAAATTTTAAGACATAATTGACCCTGAAAAGGTGCTTTAAAAGGTTTTGGGAGAGCCTAAAAACAGATTTATAAATCCTATTGTTGCTTGTTTCAAAGAAAATACTTAACAAAATAAAAAAACTCTTCTCAGATAAAAGTTATTGCTGACTTATTGATTCCGCCATCTCATTGTATACTTCTTTAGATTATTTATTTAAAGAAACACTGCCTCGTTAGTCTAGTGGTTGCAAGCCTCACTACTGAGCATGAGGTCTTGGGTTCGATTCTCAGGTCGAGCTAAGTGATATTGGGTTTTTCTATTAGGACTTTCTCGGTAGCAGCCTAAAGTCTGGATTTGTGCCCGGTTGATGGCAATAGCACAACATAAATATGAACAGTATGGAAACTAGCTCTATTTGTTGAAATAATAACCTACGCTCCATTTTTAAAAAGATCGCGGTGACCCCTCGTCTCGACACGGCACCCGCACCTGAGAGCACCGCGACAATCGCTTGGGGTCTCGTCAATGGGCGCGTCTGTGTAAGTGTGCCGTTTCGAACGTTTACTGCGTAGTTTCTGCACTGTCCATATTTATACTGTGGCAATAGGCTCGCCCTCTTACATGGGACTTAAACATTGTTTGCTCCGGGCCTGCTTCGGCGGTCACGCGCCTGTGCCTGTTCGCGGCTCCAGCAGTGCGTACCCGTACTGCTCGATATGCTCCCACAACCCAGGCGATCATACATATAGGTTGACATATTTATGTATATCAGTAAATCTATGTTAAATGCCTGCATAAAGTTTTTTAGCTAAATGTTTTTGTTGCCTTGCTGCGCGCTTTGGTTTTTACTGTAAGTGCAGCAAGCAATTGTTTTATAAATAAATAACTGGCTTAATGTGGGTATACTGTTACACCTCTGCCTAGCTTGTCGGGGATTACAGTGCTGCTATGTTATTAAACGAAAATATTTGCTAGAAAACATGATAACTATGTTTTCTAGCAAATATTTTTAGAAGTGACAAAGGCTTACCTTTGTCACTTCTAAAAATATAATGGCATTATTTCCGGAACAAAAGTCGAGCCTCCATCAAAACTTGGTACAACACTGTATTGTGTTTCTCGTATAAATATTATTTACATATTTAGTTTATGCGGGTACGTGGTTCTAATCTCACGTCCATTGTTTTAGTTTCACACGACTTGTTGGTTGTTACGGCTGGGAGGCATCCTCGGCACCTCGCGCATATCGTATGAAATCTATTTCCTTTTCATTTGTTTAGCGACGTGTTTCGTTTATTATTTTGCTGGATAATATACAAACATCAAAAAAGCTTGCAATCCGTTTGAAAAATTGAAATATTTTTTGTTACGGTATACGGTGACTATATTATTATTTCTTCTACAACATACAACTACTCATATTATTATTTCTACTTCTTTTTAGATTCTTTACTTAAAAATATAGAATTAGAATATAAAACGAAAAAGCAAATTCTATTTTTTTCCATATAAAAAGAAATTCAATCCAAGGGAAATCTGTTTTAGTAAATTTTAATGGATTCATAATATTTTTTCGAGGAAAGTTGTTATTGATAAAATGCCAAGAGGATTATCAGAAGTTGTACGAGCAAGAATTGTGACTTTGAGGGAAGAAGGATATTCCACGAGCGAAATAGCACGCAGAGTTGCTGTATCCAATCCTGTCTCGTGGCCACTTTGCAGAGGTACCACGGCATGGATAATTTAGCTGACTGACCCCGCAGTGGTCGCCCAACTGTTCTGACTGCTGCTCAGAAATGTTATATTAGATTGCTGGCAGCCCGTGACCCAGCAACCAACGCCACTACAATAAAAGCAGAAGTGCGGGCCGCCTCTGGACTTGAAGTTAGCACTTAAACCATTCGGAATTGCTCACACCAGGCTGGACTACGAGCACGGATGTCTTGGCGAGCACGGCACACAGGGAATTCACGGCAACGTCAGCGACGGAGATTGCAGTGGGCTAGGCCCCGCCAAAATGAAGAAAATGAGGAGGAAAACATTAGCCAAAACTGTCTGTTCGTTGACGAATCGCGTATCAGACTCATACAGATAACCGACTTTTCCGTGTCTGGAGAAGACCTGAAGACTCTGAAAGGCAAAGAACTGCCACTGGAACCGTTCAGCAATCGGTGTCCTTTTGGGGTGGAATTATTATTGGAGCTAGAACGCCTTTGATCCCGTATCGAGGCTCCATGACGGCAGATAGGTACAAAACAGTCCCTATAGATGGAATAATCAGACCATTCCGAGTAAACCATGGGCACCAATTCGTACTGGTCGATGATAATGCGCCCGCACATCGAGTTCAACGAGTCAATGCTGCTCTCCGAGAATACGACATCACAGGGTTAGACTGGCCTGCCAGCTCGCCTAACTTGAATCCAATAGAGAACGCTGGGATGCTCTTAAGCGAGCTGTTTGGAACCTTCCCAGACAGTGACAGAGATCAGGGCAGCCGCTATTCAAGAATGGGACAGGTTACCGCAAGAAATGCTAAAGAACTTGATATTTTTCTTTCCATCAAATTTCTGTTACAATTACATTAGGATTGAATTCCTCAATTTTTGTTATTAAAAAATTAAAAAGAGTTTTATTTTTAAACAGTGTATTTAAAAAGATATAACGTAAACACTTTTTCTTGATAAAGTTAAATTTTAAAAATATATCGGCTTTTGCTAGTGATCTCAAACTTTTTTTGATGTGTGTATATTGCACACAAAGCAGATTAGATTTGTCCAGTTGTTTGTCAAAGTTATACATACCATAACGTATTCCCCGACCTATTGTAGGGTACAGCCACATTTCACCAGTTATGTTTAAGCCTATTGCCTTCACCGGGCACAAATCTAGATCCCGAGCTGCTACTGAGAAATTCCTGCTGGAAACACCCAATAACACTTTGCCCGACCTGGGAATCGAACCCATGCTGACCTCATGCTCAGCAGTAGCACTTGCGACCACTAGACCAACGAGGCAGTACATATACACATATACAGTTATGGGAAACGACTTTAAAAGTTTCAATATCCAGTATCTGGTTCTCACGCTTGGATTGAATTTTCTATTAAAATTCATTAAATTCCTAACATTCCATGATCGATATGTGTGCTTAAATCAATCAAATAGACATTAGCTGGAACTCTGGAAACAAATTACACTCGCGAGGACTTGTAAATTGATGACAAATGCAATCAAGTAACGAGAAACATTTACTAATTTACATTCGTTCAAAAATATTGAACTGTATCACAATGCAGGCAAGTTTACGTCTCAATAAATATGTTAAAGCTATTTTGTGAGCATAAAAGGCCACGTACTTGCACTACAATGTCAGAGTGGACGCGGAACTGGTATTGAATGCTAACAACCTTCAGGCAGCCGTGATGCAGCTCGAAATATTGCGATAATGTGAGGTTAATACACCCTCCCCTCTTACCACACAACCGACTTCTTGCATGCAAGTGTTTGGCAATCAAAAAAACTGTTCTTTGTCTTTGAGATACCGCGCGTTGAGAAATAATAGAACCTAGTCTATGTACAGCGAGGAATTTTTTTTTAAGCAAATTGGCACTACGTCATTTTGCCATGTTATAGGTTTCCATTTCATTCAACTGTAAAAGAACTATAGTTTGGATTGGAATATACGGATAATTTAAGTTGGTAGCCAATTTGCTTAACAATTAATTTCTCTGACTTTACGTAGTTTGGTTTTGTACTGTTTTTTTTTTAACAACGACTGGCAAGCCCTTGGCCTGCATCTCACCGCATGGTAAGTGACGTGGCTTTCTTACCTCTAACTGCCGAAACACAACAATGCTGTTAACATTGTTGTTATGGCGATAGACTTAGATAAGATAGTGGTAGCTAGCCAGGCGGACTTAGAACAAGCCCTACCATCAACCAAACCGAGCAGAACCTTTTGGCCCCACTGGGAGGACATGGGACCTTTGTGTCTGAGACAGGCGGTTAGATCAGAAGCAGCGCGGCAGCGTTAGCAGTACATTTAATCTCAGTATTAATATTTTAAGTTTGCAGTCACACAATAACGCGCTAATAAATAAGTTATCATCCCCACAAGCTAATGAGTATTCATGCATATTTCAACAATAAACGTTAAACTCAGGCAGTTAAATTAGTAGCTACGTTCATGCAAAATGAACCACATTAGCCAGGCGTAATAATTCAGACCGAGCAGAGTATTTAAAATTAGCTTCGGAGTATTTGTAAAGCCAAGCTACTTATAACTTGGGAACTTAATCAAGTTCAGTATATTGTGCTGTTTCATATTATGTGATATTAAATTGTTGGAGTATGCATAGATGGTTTGGTCATGTTGAGAGAATAAATGAAAGGCGACTAAGAAACGCCGGGAGGGGGCTCCCTAGGAGGACATAATTATGTGACCTTATTGGTGATGTTCTTCAGAAAGGTCAGGTGCGTAGTACTCGCAACCGGCGTGCGTGTATGACCAGATGTATGAACGTAAACGTGGCAAAAAGAGGATACAGGATCGTCGCAGATGGCGTTTTGTAGTCTCTGCCTACCCCCATGGTAAGTAGGCGTGAGTGTATGTATGTAAATTTTTGGATTGCCTCATTGGTCTATTGGTACTCGATAACCTGGACCCCAATTGTGTAATTTTATATGTTTAAAACAAGTATTTTTAAATTCTCAAAATTATGTAGTCAACGATTTTCGTGCACGGGATTTTGGCACCAACTTAAATATATAAAATGTATGTGTACACACTGCTACACACCAAGCTATACATTTCCAGTTTATGCTGATCTCGCATTGTATAGGATTTCCGCACAATGCGAGATCAGCTTATACTGGAAATGTATAGCTTGATGTGTAGCGGTGTGTACTACCTACATAATAAATAAAAAAAACACATTGAAATTGCTAATTAGTCCATGGCTTCAAATATTTGAAAAATTCGTCTGCTCGACAACGTATATTGAACAACGTATATACATCTCTTTTTATCCACTTTCCTATCGCAGTTATGCTGGAAGAGATTTCTTTAGAAATAAGCATCACCTTTGTACGTATTTTTCTGTTCCCTTTTCTTGTCTCATTATAATATGTGTGTACATAAACTGTAAATAAATGTAAATACAATAAATAAAAATAAATAGATGACGCAACGGATATTGTTGAATTATCAAAATGAAAGGCATTGCTATTGTAAGTTCGTTGCACAATTATTCCGCTGGACTGCTGAGCAAAGGGTTGATTTTGATCCCCAGTTTGGGCAACGTAAATCATTTTCCCCTCTAGGAATTTTTCCCTGCTGAATCTAGTCCCCCGGCTAGCGGCAATAGACTCGCCCCACTATTTACATAGAAATGTCTACACACTTTTAGCTACCCTTTAGCGAGATACAGTCGTGATGTATTTTTTTTTAAACCTTACTCCACACTCGGAATTTCTCCTGTATTGTGGGTGCGTTTAAAAACATTTAAACTCACATACACAAACAGCCAGACCCGGAACAACTACTTGTAGATCATACAAATATTTGTTCCGTGCGGGAATCCGCAACACGCAGGGCAGCAGTCAATCGCTTAACCACTGCGCCAACCGTGCCGTTTTGTGTAAATTGTAGTAGTTTAATACAGTTGCGTAGTTTTATTAATCTCAATAAAGCTATTTCATTCATCGGCGCAGGTGTTGTTTGACGGTCGCCACGCGAAAGTGGATCGAGGGCACGTCAAGGCCCCGGTTTTTTGCGATGATCCAATAGAACACGACTGAAAACGTAGCTACCTTCATAAAGTCACGTATTGTAAGGGTTGATTCGTGACGAGAAATATAAAATAGTGTGGTACGGAGCGCCGTCCTTTGCCAGTGGATATTTGCGTCCTAAACGTTTTTGGAAATACAAATTCGTCTTGCGATTCGTATTTTAGCTTTAACCGCACTTTTGTATTTATTTGGTGGGTACCAGTATGAAAAAATAATTAGGTACGTGCCTAAGCAAACTGAATATCTAACCCATATTTTTTCTGGTGTATGTGTTAAGTATATAGCTCTATCTACCACTTAAGGCGAAAGCGTCAAGATAGCCCGCGAAATTCAAATTTTCTTACGTTCTTTGCAATTTGCATAATATGTTGATCTAAATATAAAATAAATAAATAAAAATAAATAGATGTATATTATATTTAAGATAACAAATAAAAGTACATTCATTGAGATAAAAAAATAAAAAAAACAGGCCGTATCAAATGTTCATTTATAGAATTATAATCATAAAAAATATCTATATAATCCTATTGAATGACTATTTAATGAAATCGTGACATTTGAGTATTATGCTAACTTAAGGAGTTGTATTGCTGATTCTAATTAATGAAAGCCATATTTGTTACGGTCGTGAATCATATTTTAATCAAAATACAACCTGACACTGACCTGCAAATAGCAAAAAAACTAAAGAAAATTCGAATTTCGCGGGCTACCCTGGCGCATCCCTTGAAGGTGAAAAATGTAATTTTATATTACCTTTGCCTTATCTTTAAAATTAGACAATGAACGAATGACTTGTAGTCTCGCAGATGAATTAATCTCCAGAATCAAGCAATGTTGTCCCGTTAATGTTTCACATGGATCACTCGATAGCTCGTCTTACCTTTGGATACCTACACCTAATCTTACACTAATTAGGTTTCGAACTTGTTAAAGACAATAGACAGACTTTTCTTGTTAAAATACAATGTAGAAAAACTCACCGCAGCCTGAAGATACTTTAACGTAGAACGCTGTTTAAACTCTATAGTAGGCCTCATTTTATCCCGAGAGCTTTTATAACCCTTTTGTAATAATTACACTAGCAGTGCTTAAACTCCAGTCGCATGAAAAATTCCTCGGTTTCAGGAAAGAAAAATCACATAGCCTCCGCTCCAAACTCCAAAATTCTTATCTAAACTTACCTATGTTAGCATTCTTGATGATTGATCCTGATACAAATGTATATGTACAATTCATCAATTTAGTAACTAATTGGTATTCATTCACTGAAACATCAAAGGGTTTTTGTTTACAACAATATAAATCACGAGATAAGTAACTACGTAATCGCTTCGGCATCGTGTATTCACAGCACAATATTGACAATGCCATAAAAAGTAGCAGAGCGGGTTAGCAGCAACACGGAACAAAATCCATAAATTATTTAAACAGATGTAGAACAAACTATATCGAGAGTTTAAAACAACAATGTCCACTTTAGCGCACACGAACAAAACTCAGCTGTAAATAAAGTTGAACTAACTTTTACGAGCGTCCACAGCTAGGACAAACACGAAACCTTTTAAAAATGGCGATGAGCTCAGGGATTCTGTTTTTTATTTAATCTTCCCGTAATCTGGCCGTAAAAAGGACAACAGGCCGCAGCGCCACCTAGCGGCCGGGAGTCGAGTGTTTCCGAAGCGTCGGCCGTAAAGTTTTTATTGTTTCCGGGTCACGGCGCGTCGACAATTCGGTTTTCCAATCAACATCTTTATAGTGATAGAGAGCGTGATACCAACTACAATAAAGCGTTTAGGGTCCGAATAGTGCTAACTGTGCCTTTATCTGCTTTACACATGACCGGCTCTCGAGATCCATGCGATATTAGTTTGTAATGTTTATGTGTGGGGGTGAAACGAATAGATACCAAATTTCCCCAATATTGGAAAGGCAAGTTAATAAAAACCTGCATGATATAAACAGATTTTAAACAAATAGGGACAAACTCCGACTTAATATTATAAATGTCAAAGTTTGTATGATACTCCATCACGCAAATGAAGGCACAAAGTTAGTTTATAACCTAAATTTGTGCACATTTCACAAATGAAATTGAACGCGTTCCAGAACTGTCAGTGTACAATATTTCATAACAATTTTGACACTGACAGCTCTTGAACGCGTTTTAGAAATGCTTATCGCGTTCAGTTTCATTGGCGAAATCAGCCCTTATGAGCGTTCGTCCAAAAAGTTAGCAACGTCGCAAATAGCTGTCAAATATTTACCTGTTTTGATTAATTTGGCAATATTACTGTATGGAAATAAGAAATGTGACTAACTAGTGAACTAGAATATTAATAATGAATTGCAATTATAACACTAAATTTGATGTTTTAACCGTTATAGGTGCAAAAAAGAAATTTGGAAAGTTTCCAAATATTTTTTTTTACATTTAAAAAAAAAATCGGTGTTACGATATTAATGATTGCATTTCATAATCAATATTTTAGTTCACTAGTTAGCCATATTTCTTATTTCCATATACTAATATTGCCGAATTAATCAAAACAACGAAATATTTGACAGCTGTTTGCGACGTTACCCACTTTCTGTTTAAACGCTCTTAACACTGTATATGATACTTTTTATTATCTAGCGAAACTCTGCAAACGTGATGGTATCGATTCCTAAACACGATAAAATAAAAAGACTGATGTTTTTTAGGGGCGTCAACAACCGCTGGCAGTGTTCTTACATAAAGTATGAGTTGAGATAATCTGTTTTCTTTTGTATTATCGTGTTCAGATACCGATACCAATGAAGTTTGTAAAGTTTAAACGAAAAAAAAAACGATTTTTTTAAATCTGTGGTGCTGGGTACATGGATAGCTGTAAGCCACTATTTAAAAAGTACAACATTTTACCGTTAGCATGCATGTATATTAAAGAATTGTGCCTATTAGTACGACAACATTCTGGAAATTTTACTAAGCATAGAGATGTAACCAAAAGGAACGTTGCCTCTAGAGATAAACATAGGCTCTGCTTGCCACAATGCAAGCTCGATTTATATAAAATAAATTCGTTTATAATGGCGCTTAAAGTGTACAATAAATAACCGAATGCCTTTAAAGAACTACCTTTGCTTATGTTGAAAAAATAACAGATTCAGTGGCTTAAAGAAAAATGATTTTGCACTGTTAATGAATTTGTGTCACATGTCGAAGAAAGAAAGTAATGTCAATAAATTTGGTTTATATATATTTTATTTTATTTATAATTTGACATTTACTTACTATTATTATTTTATTGTGACACTATAACAATATTCATGGACATTAACATTTCAATTAATACATAAAATCTGACATTTTATAACAATCATATTGGTAACTGATGTAATGTTATGACATATTTGCAATTATTTAATTTAATCAGACACTGTAACGTTTTTTGTGATAACTGATGGAATATTATGACATTTTTTAATAATTCAATGTATTCTGTAATTAAATATTTGCACACCACATGTAATGGTAGAATGTAAATGGGCTACATTATAATAAGATCATACTACTTTGTACACCTTCATTTTGGCAAATAAAGTTATCATTATCATTATCTGATATTTCAACTAACTGCACTAACTGCGGTCGGTGACCCCACAAAAAACCATCAAATTAATTTCTTTTTTGTTTTATGTGATTACTTCCTCACACACTGACTGAGGAAAATCGTCTACTTTTACAATGTTTGTAAATATGTGAGCACCATGTATCTATCACATAATATAAATAATTTATGTTGTTGCTTCATGTTTAATTCTTTTTACCTATTGTGGTATAGTAATTTTATTCTAGGTGCATCGTTTTCACATAAAATTATAATACATAATTTCTATTTTTTTGTAAAAGTTGACGTTCAATAGTGCCTTATATGGGCCTATTTGAAATAAATGATTTGACTTTGACTTTGATTATGTTTAGATTTCGATACCCATCACATATGCGGAGTTCCGTATGATTACACTGTTATCCATATTTTTTTATATTACACACATTGTTTCTCTCTGGGCCCAATTCTGAAGTCCACGCAAACGAAGTCACGGGTAGAAGCCAGTCTGTTAATAGTTACTTACGTAGGTATATAGTATAACAGGATAAATTGTAATTTCGAAAATTGAAGGAGCACACGTTCAGTGCCGGGAACCCTCGCGGAAGATTCATTATAAATGTATGTTTTTCTTAGCGAATACAGCATTATAAACCGTGAAAATAAAATCTGATGTATATTTAAACAACATTTATTAGTATGTGCGTTGGTTTTAGAATCCAAGCACTTTTTATTTTTTGTTTACGTTTAAAAATTTTCACCACAATTTTAAAAGGTTGGAAATTAGGTATAGTGACAAGACCCCCTGAAAACACAATTTTACTTCGTTTTACAGTGTTTTATAAACATACACGGTTTTAAACCTAATGCCGTTGACCGTCCGCGATGGTTAACTTTAGCGCAAACGCAATGCCAGCAACCCTCCTGGAGGATGTACTTCCAATATGTATGGCGGCATGGCGTATGAGTTCTATGAAAAGTGGATGGAGTCAAAAGTACCAAAACTCAAGAACTTCCCGTCTATTAATAGAAAACAGAGCTGAAAACCGCGTATAAGCCTCATTGTATGAAACGAATGAATTAATTTCATGCTTACGTTTGGTTTCGTTATGAACAGCGGTCTCTTTTAACAAGTGGAAAATTCACGGAACGTTACACAGATAATTTAATTCCTTTGAACCGTTCTATTATACGTATTGTGGCACCAATCGTTTGCGGATTAGGATTCAGCGGATTTCATTTAGTCTATGCTCAAGCGTATTTATGAACAGCCGGTAAGATTACTGTGGTCATTCATGTATTAAAAACATGAAAACTGGTGGAGCGTCCAGTGATGTTTGAGTTAAAACTTTCGTTTTGTCCCCTCCGTGGCAGTTTGAGGTGCCACCCACCGTTTTAAGAAAGTGCCAAAAACATTTTCCGGTGCTTCCACCAAGTGGAGCGCAGTTGCAGTGAAGTTTAAAACCGACATTTCTTGCGAACGAATCGTTCTTTCTTTAAAAGTGTACAGTACTCTTTTAACAGTTCCAGATTTATTATTCGAGACAAACGAGAATTTTAATCTCAGTCAAATAGTTTTAGTTCGTAGAAAAAATAGCACGAAATTAGATAATTATGTCCATTTATACTGAAACGCTTTATAGATTTAACATAATGATTGACATCAACTCATCCAAAATTCATTAAAATAATGCCAGTCAGTATATTTTAAGAGGTTGTCTAATAGCTAAGATTATGGTAACGCGCCTCCCTAAGATGTGAAGAGGCTTTTACGGAAAGATATTATTACGCCGCTTTATAAATTATCTTTTACTTTTCATATTAAAAACGGTAATTTATGAGATCTTCAATTAAATTTCGTTTGGCAAGACTTTGATGGAAATATCAATATTAAAGCTATTTATATCAAGAGGCGCACTTTACAGTCTGGTATTAATTTGATTACAGCATCCAATCTGGAGCGGGAACGGAAATCGCTATTAGCTTCACAAAAGCATATCTCACCGCTACTGGCTACTTAACAATAATCACACAGCTGATGATAACAGGAACAATATCTTATAATTATTACAATAGGTATAGTTCGATTCAAACTTAATGGCAGCTCGGAAGTTAGCTACTCGCTGCGCAGTACTCCACCCCTCACCCCTGCTGACACATGAATTCGTTACTGCGCAGCGACTAGCCTCATGTTCCGAGCCGCCATTAAGTTTGAATCGGGCTGTACCTACCTACAAAGTTGGCAAATTAAAGTGCTAGTAGGTATTATTTGATACTTTTGGTTGTTGGTTTAATACTTTTGTACAATACATTGTGTACAGAACAGCTTCATTATCAACACTCATAACATCATCATCTTCCTACGCTTATCTCATGTTACTTGGGGTTTAATATTATTTACAGTTTTTAAATATTTTTAAAGAATATAAAAAAATGTAGCCCACCGGTATCGATAACAGGGTCCAAGCTACCGGTGGTCAGGACTCCTGAGAGGAACCTCCTAACGATATGCGCCGTGTCCAGAAGTACCGCTTTCTGAATCAAGCCCTAGATCCAGCTGCCTTACGCGAGCTCCCTCAGGTGTGGGTCGAGGCTCTTGGCTGTTATGCCATTGGCCGTCATTACTATCGGCACAATGACTGCTGTTTTTATTTTATTATTATCAATACTCTTATAAAAATTGCTTTATATAGGTAGTACTCAAGATTTTTACGAACGTAAAATTTTGTATGTACCTATTTAATCAGTGATAATAACATACATTACGTTATATTCCTCAAAAGTAGTTAAGGCCCATCATAGTTCTCCTGCCCTTATCTCAATTTATTTTGGGGTTGGTACAACATGTCTTCTTCTTCCATACTTCTCTATTAGCCATCATCTCGGTAGTCACCCCCTTTCTAGCCACATGAATATCATCTTTCACACAGTCCATCCATAGTTACTATAGAATAGAATAGAATAGAATTATCTTTATTCAAGTATCATATGACTCAAAAATGATTAGTAAGACTTACAACTATGTATATTAGTAAGAACTGACACTTCACTAAAACAAACAAATCGTAGTGGATCACTGTTGTGGCACCCCATGTGAGATGGCACAGCAGCGACCCATGAAAACACAGTCTAGGCGACTTGAAATTATGCTTAGGATACTGTTGGAGCTGCTTCGCACCCTACGCACCATAGAAGCGCACCTTTTGCGCATGGTTGTGTAGAAACAATCTACATGCACATCCACGAACATCCCCGACGCACTACAGAAGCGGCAGATGTTGGTGGGGGCAGCCCCACCAGCATCCTAAACGCGTTTTTATACTGAACGCGGAGAGCGTTGTACGATCTTTGTGTATATCTACCCCACAAGCTGCTCGTGTAAAAAGACGTACAGTAGGCTCGAAAGAGCGTTATCGTAACAGAAATTGAGCATCATACAAACCTGCGAGCCAGCATGTTCGCTAAAGTTAGATTGTTCGTTAGAGCGAATTCTCGTTCAATGTCGTCATCGTCTTTGAGATTGGGGGTCTATATGACCTAGATACTTAAACTTATGGACCCTTTTTAAAGGCTTGCCATAAAGTAAAACAGGAGGTACCTTATTAGGGCTTTTACCCTCACCCTCAAAGACCATAATCTCTGACTTCTTGACGTTATATGCCAGGCCATGTAACCTAGCCATACGCCTCACACTTGGCAACCAGTTTTCTCAACCCACAGATTGACGTGCTCAGGAGCACCATGTCGTCGGCGTAACTGATATTATTAACGAAGATACCGTCTACGTAACATCCAACCCTGGTACTGCTGAGCTCGGCAATCAGATCGCTCACATAAAGGTTAAAGAGCATAGGTGAGCTCAACCCACCCTGCCTCACCCCACACTCTAACCCGTATGGACGAGACAACGCCCCAGCCCATCGTACAGTGTTGATCTGGTTTCCATACCAAAACTTATAAATATTTAAAAGGTCTGTGGGTAAATTAACCCGTTGTAACTTATTCCATAACACATCATAGGAAACTAGATCAAAAGCCTTAAATAGGTCCAGGAAGCAGGCATAAATAGGCGTATCACACTTACTTCGCATAGTATGTGACAGCATGCTTAAGACACAACACTGCACTCCCAAACAAAAAATGGCCATACAAAAATATGTTTTCTCAAACATACTTGGAAATTCGAGCATTATTTTGACAAACTTCTTGGAGATAAATCGAAAATGCTATACTGGTCGAATACCATTATCTGTCGTGTTTAGCGGCCGAATAAATTAATATGAAAACTCACTATCAGTCGTGTTATTTAAAAATGTTATTTAAAAATGGCAACCAAGGAGGTAACTAGTAAAGATTTTATTAAAATTTAGCTTTGGCTGGCAAATAAAAGACAGCTCTCTTAAAAAATAAAGAAGAAACCAATGAACATATTGGCACTGGAAAAATTATCGTTATTCGTCATAGATTATGGAATTTATAATTAATTTACTTACATAGTTTGAATTACCGAGCAATTTTTTTTTTGCTATTCATATCTTGGCCACAACCAGGTATTTATGGACTCACGTATGTACGTTATCACGATCGTCCATCAATGCCCTTGTTGCAGGCTGCGACAGTAATGTACCATTTTCTATCACTCGATATTTTCTAAAGTTTTAAAACTGATGAATGTTTACCCTTGATCCGCCGCGTCGTATGTCGTGTGCAAATGGTGTACACAATTGTCTCGCTTGGCATACCTTTGAGTGGCGACAAACGTGACCGGTCCTGTTCTGCATTGCGGCCTTTTGTGACGCCACACTACACTTCCAATTTATTTGGTCGATTATTAACTTCATTTTTATTTTTAAGCTATGATTTTGTTTAAATGTTGGTTTGTTAAAATAAAATAACATGTACTCACTAAGAACCTTTTGAATTTCGAAGATGATTTTGTCGTTTATTGTCGATATTTCTTTTGGCGTTGCTTAGCAATGCTAGGGAGCGCCTACGCGGTCTCTAGGCAGGGTCTACGCTCCGCGGCGTCGAAGCAAAGTCTAATGCCCGTTTTCTCTAAAACGTTTTTGAATTTTCTACTTTCGGGGATGAGCGGAGCGTTGAAAATCCATTAGCGCGCTTTCATTTAGAAATACATTTACGTGACGTCAAGTGTTGGTTAAAAAAAAAAAACTACGCATCGTGTAGGTACGCTGTGTATGCGTCCGAATGTATGTACAGAAAATGCATTTAATATAGAGCTGGATAAAAACTCAGTGAAATGACACTAAAGTAATTTATGGTATAAAGAACTTAATAGCACTGGTTGGACTTTGTTGCGCTAGAACTGCACGTCAATTTGACAGCACCTCGCTTTTTACAATTCACCAAAGTTTAAGAGCGTTTCTCCTAAAAGTTGTCAAATACGAGTATTAACCTGTTTTGATTAATTTGGCAATATTAGTATAAGGAAATATGAAATATCCCTAACTAGCGAACTAGAATATTAATAATCAATTGCAATTATAACGCTGAATTTGATGTTTTAACCGTTTTAGGTGTAAAAAAAGGCATTTGGTAAGATTCACAATGCTGTTTTTACATCTAAAACTAAATATTCGGTGTTACGATATTCATTATTTCATTACATAATCAATATTTTATTTCACTAGTTAGCCACATTTCGTATTTCCATACTAATCTAATCAGAATATTGCCAAATTAATCAAAACAGCGAATTATTTGACATCTATTTCCGACGTTGCCCACTTTCAGAAAAAACGCTCTTAAGTTTAGGATGTAATTTCTTAATCGCTTCTTTTTCTTTTGTAGGTTAGAAGTTAGAACACTCTTCGTGATATTCTTGAAATGGCCACAAACCTTTATAAAATCCATAACAGGGGTAGGCATGTTATCAATTATGCTAGACATAATTAATATTTTTAGAGAATTTTTTTATTGTTGGATGGTAACAATAAAAAAATATTATTTGCACGATCGATATAGCCAATGCTTAAGTATTAAAAAAGTTCAGGCTCTTCCAGTCGTGATCCATCAAGGACTTTATAAAAGTATTTGCGATTTGTGAATTGACGTTTATCTTGGAAACGAAAGGGAAAGATAAGCAACTTGTTATAAAAGCTTTTATTGAAAGTTCTCGGTGAGAGCTACAGATTCCTCGATTTTTATATCTGAACCTCTCGCTGTTCAAAGTTTATGCAGAACTTTTGTAGGAACTAAGTTATTACTACCCAGTCAACTGAATAGAAATACAGTCAACCGCACATCAGTGGTAACACTTGCACTACGGAAACCCCTTACTACTACAACATAAAAGATCTGACAGTGTCTAATTGTTATAGTATTTTTATCTCACGAAGCGACGCGCGCTTTACTTGTGGTAACCAAGTGTACAAACACGGTTTGAGTGTGCGTGAAGGCGAGTAGCGTCAGCACATAACTCACAGCGTGTTTGTACTCTTGGTAACCATGTTTTTTAAACCGTGTTTGTACACAAATAAGGGCAAAAATAGATATGCCTGTAAAATGGAGCAGTAAACTTACATGCCATTTGCTTTCTTGCATGCCAGTTACTTGCAAGAAGTATACACAAGCCAATTCACGAGACAGTACGAGCCAGTCCCACGCTAAAAATAGGTACTGTTTCTAGTTTTTGCAATGGTAAGCATTGGGAGCATAAATATTTCTATGATTCGAAGTGAATTACGAGTAAATAATATCATATTGCTACTAGCAGTGGATTGTTTGACTAAATTAATGAGGCAAAAAAAGAACAGAAGAAGAAGAAAGATTTGGGTGAAAGATTAGATAGTAGAAGGGATAATCATGGAGCAAGTCGTTGTTTGCGACAAGAAGATGCAGATAGTTACAGAAACCATTTAATTCAAAATCAAATTCAAAATATTTTATTTCACATAAACCTAGATGGGCACTTATTAAACGTCAGAAGCTAGGTACACGGTTCCAATAACTGGTTGTTTCCTATGGAGAAGAGCCGGCAAGAAACTCTACGGTTACTCTTTTAAAAATAATTGGCTTTTACAATATTTTCAAATAAAAGTGTTATTAGGAATGGGAGGATAGTGTAGGTCTTTCAACAAGTACCGGGTGCTTAACAGAATAATGATGGTCAACAAATCCACAGTCCAGTAACAGTCCCCCAGCGTTCTCACATTCAGAAAATAGAAAAGAATCTATATAAAGATATATAAATTAATAAAAATAAAAACGTATTTTAAACGAAATGACGTGATTGCTATTACAGTTGTAACAAATCTGAATAATTATCATGTCCACAAAAGCCACTAATAAAGAGTTGAAATTAAATTGTAGGTATATAATGTCAAATAATAGGGTGATTATCTCAAGGAAGAATGTAAAAAATATAAACATGGTAATTTGGGAGCAGTTAGCAGAATCTTACAGTATTTGCCGTTAAGAATGCTTCCTGAAAAATTTTATGAATTGTTAGCAAAAATTGCGGACAAAATACAAAAAACGATACTCATTCATGCGATAAGCAATCCCAGCCAAAACTAAATTAGAAATAACCTTATATTTTTTAGCGACTGGTGATTTATTTAAATGACTAGATATTGGTATGCCTGTAGCTGTTGCGTACGTTCACATGCGCCAGTTCAGCAGCCCCGCGCCCCCTCCCTCATATTGAATGTAAATCAAATGTTGTGCAACCTACTTGCTTGGCAGGAACAAGCATTCCAGTTCCAGCATTAGCGCGCGTTTTCGTGAAATAAATAATATATTTTACCACTGATGTGCAGTTGACTGTACGCAAAAAAATATTTTAAAGCAAAATAATCGTTCTCGACGATTATCAGAATTTTTATTTTATTATACCTACTTTAAAGAAGTCTACTTGATATGTATTTTATTTTCATCAAAGTGGTAGATTTAACAAAGTTTAAATTCTACATGCTCTAATGGATGCGTGGCTCGAGTACGAGCTAAACTAGTTCCTAGAATTCAAGAAACAAAGATATAATGAAAGAGACGACGTTACTCAGAAACCTTGATAATGAAGTACAAACGTATTTAATATTGAGACGGCTGACGCACGGTAGATATGGTTTGTTCCAAAAGTATCTAATGAAAATGTAAACAAATGGAACAAAAAACTACCTATGGACTGGATTTGTAGTGCCATATAATTGAGTGTTTTGATTATTTGAAAAATTAAACCCGAAATTCTAATTTTAAATCACCTTAAAATTGTTTTTAATTTGAAAATTGAGGTCCTAAATTTTTGTCGATTATATTCAAAGAATATTTGTTCGAAAAAGTGGTGAAATATAAAGTTGAAACCTAAATACAGATGAACGTGTTACTAATTCCCTTTAGTAAGTAATTGCGTACGAATTTAACCTAAAAAGGGTTTGTTTACACTTTCATTAGATACTTTTGGAACATACTATATTAGTCGAAATTGTCACTTCTCACTACTCAAGATCTTCGTAATATAGGTAGTTGTGGAGATGGGTAGTACTCAAGAACTTGGTAATATAGGTAGATGGGTGTCGGTTGGCAGGCAATAAGCAATTTCGCTCGCTACAGCCAATAGCCACTTGCGACACGTCACCATTTGAGACCGCAAGTTATTAGTAGGATGCGAGGCGATAAAGGCGGCCTGTACGAGTTAATTTAGTATTACGTCCCTCTAATATCTATTTGGAGCATATATGATAGGCATTACATGCGTGCTTTTGGTGTAGAAATTAATATTACCCACTAGCCTAGGAGATATTTGGTGATGTTGAGGCAAGGTCTTGGAATGCTGTACTGAGCTAGACTTGAAACCGCAAGAGACAGAGTTTTTAGAAAAGTAGACCTTATAACCCGCAGTTAAACACCTCTGTGTTACAATAACAATTCAAAGTTAAAGTCATGGATTAACTTTTTTCGCGACAGATTAGTCAGTGACAAACGCGGTAACAAGCTGACGCGTCGTTTGTTGTATCTGTGTTTGTTTAGTTGTCCTCGGGATGTATTCAAATTGAATAACGAAGTGCGACAGTCGGCCCATTATTCCGCCTGCAGCTACCAGACCTATCTCTGAATTATGGACGAATAAACCTCGTAATGGACGGTATCGTCGTGAAATTCGGACCACACTCGTGCCCCGCGATCAATCTATAGCAATTAATCCAGTACGTGAAGGGTATACGGGTTTACGGCTATCGAATTTTGTGTTAGACCATTACGATTCTGGATACTGAACAGTCTGAATCGGTGATTATGCTTAACCAGCCGTTCATCGCCGATGTTGTGCTCAAATTGATTTTGAATTAAAGCTCGAGCTTCTCGTATAATGCCGTTCAAATAGTTGAATTTGTTGTCAAGCTCAGAACGTGCATCCCGATTTGCATCTAAAACTAACACAATGGTCGCATGTAATTACTGCGGTGATGACTTTTTGTCTCTCACAGTCGTACATACTTGTAATTAATCGATTCTCTCGTCGCTTCGATCACAGCATCGCTCTCGACGAGTTAAAAAACGGCTCGTGTCAACATGTCGCCGCGACACCCAACGAGCACACATGTGCACATGCCCGGGGCTTGTAAAATGTCAAAGTTTTTCTCAGTTACTGTGCAGCCAATAACAGTTTATCAGAGGAAACAAAAGATTGTGGTGGACGCGATCCCGGCGGCACAATCATGTTGTGAGTTTACAGTGCGGGATCGTTTCACCCGCCGCCGTCGCCCGCCGGGCCCCCGAGTGATGCGAGAAAGTTCCTTATTGCTTCCCACCGTATTCATATCACCTGCCGATATTGTAATCCGAGTCTTTCATGTGATTGCTTCCGGAATCCCGGGCCAATTTTATGGCTTTAGAATAAAAAAAGAAGAACAAAAACGTGATAAATTCAGATAGAAACAATTGGTTGCTTATCGCCTTTTTCAATTCGTAATTTCGAGATGTGTTTTCGCGTTTCGATGGTAATTGCGTGAGCAATATTGTGAGTTATATCATAGACAGCTCGTCAAGCTACTCGTGGCCATTATAATCGACATTTACGAGTTGATATAAATCGGAATGCCAACGCATATCAGTGATACGTTCTGGAACCTTGACGATCATTCATTCCATGAAATGTATACCGTTCATACCGACATTAGATGTACACAAAGGAATGATAATTGGTTAACGACTTGAGTTTGAATAAGTATATAACCTTTGTAAGTAACAAGAGCTTACACTAAATCGCACAATGAGCTTCAGCGGGATTCTGTTCGATCAAACTTTTGTTTTATAAATCTTGTATTTTGAATTCTGATCCAAAACATACCAATCTTTTTATTTTTATCTCTAAAGAGAAATAACGACTAACGATATTTTTGAGCAAGCATTTTCAAATAACCTTAAAGGGACTCAGCGAGATAAAGAGGATTATTCTCTTAACGTTTAATGAATTGAATGCTATTATAAACCGCTTAGCCTAATGCAAGGGCACACGTCCTAATGGAATAAAAATAAATTACTTCATAAATTCATAACAAATTATAATCTATTTAGGTACAAAGTAATTTTTCATTTGATGTAGGTAATAAAAATATAATTTTGCCAAGAATTTACATGTTAAACACTTTGTGTGGATAAAACCACTTTGTCCGATAACAATTTAGCTGTGTACCAAAAATACCTTCTAATAACAATTCAATGTTATCCCGTTTGTGCGAGAAGTACATATATTAATAAGCATGACGACTATACAGTGTCAGGTCAAGTTAGTTCAGGTAAGTTGACCTTTTATTGTAAGGAAAACCTAAACAACGCGAGCTCAACTTATAATGGAAATGTATAGCTTGGTATGTCGTTGTATGTTTAACGGATGTAAAAAGACGCTTAACAAAGCCGAGAGTCATTTGATCTTACCGTCATTGTGGTTGTGTTTTTTTTTTTATTGTAGTAGACCATACCTGGTGACCGTCAGGTTACAGAAATATTTAAGGTTACAGTTCCAACTTCTTTTTACGTATTTTTAAACGCAAACTTCTTTTAAATATTATAACTTAACTATAAATACTCCCATAGAGGGGCTTGTGGCTAAGTAATAACAGCCGCAAGGCGCGATCGATCAGGTTAAGCTACGCTTGCCGCGGTTGATCCGTGGATGAGTGACCATCTTTACATACCAAGACCCCTCTGCGCCTCGGAAAGCACGGTAAACCGTTGCTCCCGTGTCATTTGTAGATCTTTAACAGTTGTTACAGGTCGTCAGAAGCCCGTAAGACTGACAACCCGTCTACCAAGGGGTATCGTGCTACCCAGTAGCTGGGCTGTGGAGGTCAGATAGGCAGTCGCTCCATGTAAAATTTGCCGCATCCGGTAAGACTGGAAGCCGACCCCAACATGATTGGGAAATGGCTAGGCGGATGATGATGAACTTTAAATACTCCCACGATTCCTGTAGCGTTGAAGCACCCATATGCACAATGTACTGCGTGTGCTACATTGCGCACCGCTGTAAATAGCGAAAATAAATACCGTTTTCCATCAGTAAAAATGTTTTCTCCAATGTTGCTTTGTTTGATCTAAAGAATGCGTATAAGTAAACGGCTATGTGATGAGTCTTTTTCCACCCTGTACAAGTGAAGCGCAAGGTTTTGGTGACTTGAGCATTGTTCCCCTTTCCTTTCAGATCACAACATTAGGAGCAGAGTGAAGAATCGCTTCAGGCACTAAGCATTCTCCAAGTTGGCATCAATCATAGCTTTTTGTGGGGTTCGGTAACAAAGCAATGTGTGTCGTTATCAGGTGACATTACTGCGCGAACACATATGATTTAGAACTTTAATTTAGGGCAGGCCTTCCAACGCTACGTCTTCCGGTACGCGGTCGCCACTCCAGGAACCTTATCTAATCTAATTTAAATTTATATTCATTCTAATTTAAGGTACCTACATTTATTTATTAAAGAACACCAACAGCTTAAACATTCAGCATTGGTTTACAAAAGTATTTAGGAAAGATATTACTGCTAATATATAAACAAATTATATTATAGGATACAGTTGCTTCTGCCTACGCCCATGGGAAGAAAGGATGAGTTTATGTATATATTAGGATACAATCATATTTATATTTGGTGTGACAGACAAATAAGTTGTTTACAACCCATAATTAGATTTTACATCATAAAGTAGCCACGACTACTATGTTGAAATTGGTCCTTACACTAGCTAGAGTAACTGGCTTGGTAAATGAACATTTATTGTTACCTTGTTGGTACCAGGAAAAATAGGAAAGTTGGAAAAACTAAGTCACGACTAACATTAAAATTCGACATCTTGAAACCACTTGCGCAACTAAAAGTGAGAAGTTTGTAAACTTTTTGTAATGCTAATGTAACGCTCCATATTTTTGTGGAACGCTGAACATAATTATGTGCTGCTCTAATACACTCTTCGGAGTTCGGTTAACAACCTCAGACTAGTATAATGAGCGAATCAATCAAAGGTAAACTGAGCACAGCTTGCGATTGATTGATGATTTTGTGCTAAACTTAATTGAGCAATCAGTTGCGAACGCTCTTCTGGGTAGGAGAGTATTTGCACGTATGTACCTGTATACCTGTATACACGTAGTGTACGTAGGTATATATACACCCGTACATCCGTGCCATAAAAGAGCTGTGCACAGAAGGTCGGGTCCATACAACGAGCGAAGGAGGTAAAGAAAGAAAGAATAACGTTTAGCCTAAATATCGCAACGGGATTTTCACGTGCACTAGATTTTCACATCTCGGTGTTGAGCCAACCGTTGAGAATCCAACGCGCTGGGATGCACTCTCGTCCCAGCGCGTTTAAAAACACACTGTTGGGTTTTCAACTCTCGGCGCTAAGAAGAACATTGAAAATCCAGTGCACGAAAAAAAATCGCCGCGGGAAAAAATTGCCCGAGCGGACCTGGGCTTATTTGGATACAGTTTGTGAAACACAAAATACAAATAAAAAAAATAAAAAAAGAGATTAATGTTTTAATAATTTCATTTCGGCATTATGCCAGACGCTGTCTGACGCTGGTTTTGTATGAACCTCTAGGTTCGTACGGTGATTTCAAACCATCTCAAACGAATGCTAGTCGCGAGTAAGTTTGCACTCGCTGTACGGCCTACGACACATTTTCAGTATAAGCTGACCTCTTATTGTAGGTACGGAAAGCCTTTAAGCAAAGCGAAATGCATAACATTTCCTCGCAACCGGCTTGCGTGAATGACCAGATGTATTTAGGATAGGTACAATCAGGTCATTCACGCAATACAATTAAACGAGCAATATTTGTATATATAAATATCTAATATATATAATCACGTTCTCGAAAATGGCTCTAAATATTTCGATGAAAGTTACAATATAGGGGTTACGGGGGCGAAAAATCGATCTAGCTAGGTCTCACTTTTGGGAAAATTCGTTTTCTCCGTATTTACACCCGAGCAGAGCTCGGTCGTCCAAAGTTTAGAACAAGATAGAATAATGACATGGCAGAATGGAATTAGTATGTACTATACATGGAATTAGTATGAACTATACTATTAAATGAACATTCTCTGTTTACACCCGAGCACAGCTCGGTCGACCAGGTACTGAATGTAAACGAAGGAAAACGAGTAAGGATCGCAGTAGGTGGCGTTCTGTAGTTTCTGCCTACCCACATGGGGAGAAGGCGTAAGTTTATGTAAGTGTCTAGCTTTATGTAGTCGTGTGTACTTGATAAAAGCCCGTTTATGTACGTGCATTTTCGTTCATTGTACGGAGCTGAACCTCTGTACCTGTCTATTCTGTGTCCATGCTCTAATAACGTCCTCGTTAGCGACACTTGTATCCGACGGTACGACTCAGCCTTCGGTTGGGAAATAGGAACACATGCGCTAAACGATGACACGGCATCAAATCCTTGATACTAAAATGACGTCATATCATTATTAGTAGTGCAAATTACTCGAATGTCAATAAAATTGCGGATGTTACTTACGAAGTTTTTTTTTTAGCACTACTTTCAGTTCCATTTTCAAAGTCTGACAATCAGCCTTACCAAGGGGTATAGTATTAACTGGGTTATGAATGGACGCCAGATACGCAGTCGCTCCATGTAAAATACTGGTATTCAGCTGCATCCGTTTAGACTGGGAGCCGACCCGAACATATTCGGGAAAAGGCTCAGTAAATGATGAATGACTTTCAGTTGCATGTTGCATATTATACCTATCTATGTAGATTTACAGTTTCAGACGTGCTCAACTCACAAATCAACATTCGCCATTCAATGAACTCGGACTTCAATTAATTTGAGCTTTCGATCGTCTCGAGTGATAAATGGAACCAATTTTGTATTAAATTAATGCAACATGTGACTAAATTTCTTGTGGGTGACACGAACAGATTACATTAACAATATCAACTTTAATGAAAATTCCAAAGCATGTTATTGAAAGTTCTCGTAAACTTATGTTGGCACGTAGACGTTTGACGAAATCGAATCAAACATTTATACGAATATATTCCAATATTATTCAACGCCAGTGCGAGTTAGTATGAATTTGATATGCGGGAAAATAATTGAGTTAATTAATGAAAATCTTGACTTACTTGACATGCGTGGATCGCGACCGTGCGTGAAGTGTTCCATAATTGAATCGCTGTCTTTATCCATTTATTTACGTAATGCGTGGGTTTGTATGTGGGGCTCGTCTGACGTGACATAACCCACAATACTGCCGAAATGAGCCCCGTATTTTTATCAGTGGGGAGATTTTTTTAAAAGGGGAATCCAGCCGTCGCTTTGCCCGCATTGAACAACATTCGAGCTTCATCTTAATAAATTCGGGCAAATTGTTGTGAAATTGATCCTTCTTTGTAAAAATCGTGTGATTTGAGAATTTCCTTTTTTGGTATCAGAGAATTGTTTTGTTGGTCGGAAAATATTGCATGAAACGATAGCTCATGATTCTGATACTAACTTGGTTTACCTGTTTGTTAACATTTAAAAGCGCTACTTATTTATATTAGATACTGAAAAATTATAAGCATTCTTCAAATAAATTCTTTTACTTTCAAATCTGTTATATAAAATGAATAAAAATGAAATACTGTTTGTTGGTAAGCGCATCACTTGAGAACGACTGGACAGATTTGGCTATTTTTGGTTTTATAAATATTCATAATAGTCCGAATTAGGTTTCTATGAAAATTAGAAATGTTTCCCAAAGGTTTTCAAAGAAAATCTACGTCTTCTTTCCTATGGGATATTTTTATGAATTATTGAAATTCAAGGACAACGTCTGTCGGGTCATCTAGTAGAAAATAAAAAGACATGGGTAAAAAAAAGATACACGCGCCTAAGTTTCTGAAAAGAATTTTAATCACAATTGTGAGTCAGCAACGAAACGGCTCACCCTCATTAAGATGGAAAGGAAGAATAATTAAAACTCACGAAAAAGTCGCGTCGTGTTAAAAAAAGTTAAAAGATTCCCATACGTGCCGAAACGATGTTACATTTAGCCTTGGTAGGGTTGCCAGGTTATAACGAACATGAGTTTTCACCAAAGAGTGTTCGTCTATATCCATGTTTAAATAAGCGTTGTTCATTACCCATTGCTTGGTTAATCTCTTCGGCAAAGAACATCGAATTTTATGTGGTTTAATGGTGTGCTTACTCGGGCAACTAAAGTTGTGCATTTTTTTATTTATTAAACAAAAATCACATACAGTTTTAGGTATTGTGAATTCATCACTTAAGTTTGGCACGGCACTAGCAGAGAACTTAATGATTTAAGGGCGTGTAAGATACCGTTAGTTGAATTAGTTACAAGTTACAAAATAAAGCGAAAATGACCTCTGTTCACAAATAACTATGGGGAGTACAGAAATAATTACCAAAATATATTTCTTGATAAGTTCTATACAATATTGGTAGGTACCTATTTCCGTAAATTGTTCGGTGTTGCCGAGGCGTCATATTGCGCAATTAATTGCCCATGTAAACTTATCTTAAGTCCCAGGTCGCGTTTACACCAAACGTAACGCTCGCTTACACACAGTCAGCAGTCATTCGGCGACTGAAGTTGTTTTCTAATAAATTTTATAATTAACACTTTTGACTTCACCCACTTTTCATAGAACTCGTACGCTATGCCGCCATACATATTGGAAGTGAACCCTCCGGGAGGGTTGCCAGCATTACGTTTGCGCTAAAGTTAACCATGGCGGACGGTCAACGGCATTAGGTTTAAACCGTGTTATAAAACACTGTAAAACGAAGTAAAATCGTGTTTTCTCGGGTTCTTGTACTTCATACGTAGTTTCCAAACAAAAAACAACAAAAAAATATAATTAAAAAAATGCTTGGATTTTAAAACCAACGCTTAATACTAAATAAATCTTGTTAAAATATACATAAGATTTTATTTTCAAGATTTTATTATGCTGTATTCGCTAAGAAAAACCTACATTAAAAAATGAGCCGTCCGCGAGAGTTCCCGGCATCCCATATACGACTAGGTGAAACCTCCAGGAGGGCTCTCGGCACTGAACGTGGTAACGCGCATAATTGGCGGCCGACTATACATTTGGAGTGAACGCAGCCTTAAACTTTGCTTGTTTCACTCTTATGTTTATCATCCTGCAAAATATTGTCTACTAAGATAAACAATACTCTAATATCTACACTACCTAGTTACGGAGCGAAGTTGGGAGGCTGTACCTCCGTCCGAAGCAAACAGCCAAATGCACGTGATCGCGAAATCTTCTCTTATAGGAACATGCTCTAACCAGCCGCTGTATAACGAGAACGTCAACATCGAGAGAATGCGTTCTTGACACCTGTCAGTTTCATACTAACGAATATGTGTTTTGCGAATTTGATCCTTATTACTACTAAAAATATTCTAACTGACAAGTGTCAGGAACGCATTTGCCCGACACGGTCGGACTTCAGTTTCAAATTTAACATGACATATTTTGCTTTACGCCTACCTACTAAGGTTTGAAAATAAATACATGTTCTCCAGAACATATTTCGGCTACGGCGGCCAATCTCTACGGAGACTAGCCTACGGCGCGGGAGATATTATAGTGCACAAGTGTGTGCGCAGACACAGGTGCACTCTCTCTTACCTCACTCTCATAGTCCGATGGGACGGAAATCTGACACGACCGGTCAGAGATCAGGCGTAGGGCCAACGGCTTAACGTGCCCTCCGAGGCACAGGGGTATCATACCGCCAACTTCCAAACTCCGGGCTGTTACTAAGAAATTCCTAACGGAAAAACCCAATAACACTTTGCCCGACCCGGGAACCGAACCCAGGATCCCACGCTCAGCAGTCGCACTAGCGACCACGAGACCAACAGGGCAGGGCATTACCATTAATATACTGTAGACAAAAGTGCAATCATTTGACCAGGGTATTTAAATATTTTTTAAACTAAACAAGATAGAAATGGTTCACCGTAATGCATAAACAAACTGAAAATACTAACTTTATAGTTGAAAAAAAATTCAATTCATTCAAGTCAATTCTCCAACTGCAAAGGTAAGTTTGTAATCGCATAAAAAATTATGTGATAAAACTACAAATTAATAATGATTTTCGGACTTTTACCTTTACTTGTGCTATGAACTTGCTTGACTTTCATGATTCTATATCAATGGGAACTACCCAAATATCTAGTTTCAAAATATGTCGCATAAATGGCCGTATTTTTTTAATGTGTTAACTTATAAGCTTGATTTCTTTTAAGGTCTACGGGACTGTAGAAATACGTATTTGATATAAATTCCAACTTGACACGTCCACGAATTCATGAGGAAAAGGGTCTTGACAAACGGACAAACAATGAAGTAATCCTGTAAGGGTTCCGTTTTTTTCCTTTTGAGCCACAGAACCCTTAAAACAGCAAATATAAGCAAAAAAGCGATTTTTTTCGAAAAACTTAAACGAAGAGTTAAAGTTCAAAGCAAATAATACGAAAAACGACTACACAATAATTCACACAAAACGCAGCTCTTAAACAAGAAGAAAAAGTTTGCAGACCGCAATTTTTCTCCAGCGTCTGTCTAGCTCTAAAGAAAAACACTGTAAACTTCGACCTTTGGTAAAGCTAAGATGTAAATAGTAGGTATATACTTATGTGCCTATCTACAATGCCTAGCAGAGTATACGCACCTACTTATCTGTTTATATTTATACCAAAAATTTCATAACGTATTTATAATTAGAGTTTAGAGACAGTTCTCGTCGCAATATTTTAATTAGTTATTAAGATCTAATTGTAAGTAGTACAAGTACTTTTTCAGTATCAACATTATCCACAGCCTGACTCCACCCATTTCTGTGCATAGGCCTCTCTTTTCTTATGCCAATCGCCTCACTCCTGGGCCAGCCTCATCCAGGTTTTGCAACAATGTCGTCCGCCCATCTCGCCGCCCGACTACCGCCACCTCGTCTTCCAGTCCTTGGACGCCACTCAGTTACTTTTTCAGTATAGTCACAGTTAAAACTCACCCACCAAAATGGCAATAGTTTCGTAAAAAAAATGGTCTGCAATTGTTTAAATATTTTGCTTATAAAATGGGTGCCTGCAACCTGCCGTTTTTAACACACACATACACACACTGTAATGACACGTTGGGTACAGCCGACAAAACAAAGACAAAGCAAATAATTTATACTTCGTTAAAGACGTAACTATGACAACAGAGTACACGGAACACGTGACGTCATTAAATTAACAAGCATTAAGCTTAATCAGACAATCACGTCGTTGTAACAAAGGAAACCAATATCGGATCTATAATAATGAACACGATAATTGAAATAATCTGCTCTGATAACATCGAAAAGATTTATCACAGTAAAGTAACTTGGTTTAACTTTTCCTTTATATATAGGTATATCTTACACGAAGACTTGTGCTGATTCTGGATCGACGAAAAGCACATGGAAGATATTATTATAACCACATATGAATAAGTGACAGTTGTTGAGAATATACATGATTCTCTTACAACAATATCTTAGTAACCTCAACGTTGGATGAAGCCCCTGCAAGAACCATCAAGAACAGGAAGACGTCATAAACCAACCTTCTCTGGTAAATATTGAGTAAAAAATAACTCTTTGGATGCACTGGAAGTTGTGGGGAGAGCCTTTGCCCAGCAGTGGAATGACACAGGCTAACAACAGTAACAGTAACTCTTTACAAAGAATTTTTCAAACATATGTTGTTAATAAACCCAATATCTATAATATTGTATCGAAACAGCGGATAAATAATTACACAAAGATGTTGAAACAAATGACGCCCAGAAAGTTTTTCTTACAAGATGGACGCATAGAAAAGACCCGAAAATTACGATGCTATTAACTATAACAATGCCGATGGTTCCCAACAAAAATAATTGTATCCTCGCACAAAAGTCCCGCTCATTACTCTTACAGTTATCAACAGCACCCCGCCTCCACAACTGATTAGTTCCTGCGGACGTCCATAATCTTATAACAGATAAACCAATTTGTGCCATCTCTGTTTGGCTCTGACAAGCGAATAATTGACTGGAGGGAGGCAAACAATCGAAATGTAATAAATACACGTTGTTAATAACGATCGCGATTGCATTGTCTTCGGCCTTTGTGCTGACGATGACGCTAGAAATTGGTTGAGAAGACGAGAGGCGAATTACTTGGTATTATTGATTGATGTTTACTATTACGGTAACTAATTACTAGTATGCCCCCGATTCCCGCCAACCCTTTTATGAGTAGGTAGGTAAGCATCATCATTATTATAATAGTAAGTTATTTGATCTTGTTTCATGATTATTATATAAACTTCTAAATTTATAATATTACGAGTATAACGAGAAAAGATATGATTTTTGTATGTATGTTTTTTTGTTTTTTACGCTTTCACGCTAAAACGGCTAAACGGATTTGAATTAAATTTGGCACATGGGTAGACCATGACCTGGATAAGGACATCAGATACTTTTTATCCCGATATTCTTACGGGATCGAGACTTATGCAGGTGAAACCGCGGGGCGCAACTAGTTGTATATATAAGTATGTGTATATGTTTTATGTATGTTTTTATTCATTGTATATGTAAATGGTACACCACAGATTACCTGCAGTATTGTCTGTCCGTCTCCCTTTAAATCCATCCAAAGGTTGTCTTACCGCCCATTGTGTCACCCTATGTAAAATGTACATTTATCGTGTTGTTTAAATAATATAGAGTATTCTATTCTATACGTATAATTTATACTCTAATATTTGTACCTATGTTAGCGGCATTTTGAAGCTAAGGCCTACAAGAATAGCTAAATCGAAAACGAAAAAGATTTTGTTTAATATAGCGAGGTTAATTACTTCTAATAAACCCAGCAATTTTGAAGTAATTTTCGTACCTATTTCGTAATAATAGTTTCTCATAATACCTTACCTAAACTTCCAATACAACTTCCAGAGAGAAAAAAGAAAAATCCGTTTTATGTTTTTCCGTCGTAAACTACGTTAAACCTCCTGGTTTTTATACGTTTTCTTTACTCAACTTTATTTACTGTCTATAGTGAATAATAAAAGCTCATTAAACCGTCTTTTGCAGCATAAAATGTACTGACTGGAGGCTACCTCTAAACTTCTTGAAATTTTAATTTGTTTATTTGCATTAAGTTCAAACTCATTTGTCGTCGTGGTAAAGCGAACGTAATCTGAATTTCTATTGAAGTACCTGTGTCAAACGAACAACATTTTAAGGAGCATGACCAGTGTTTTTATACTCCCTATAAAAGTGCGAAGTAACAATAATTGTGTTTAATATTAATATCGCAAACAGTACGACAGATTAATTAAGACAAATAAATATGTGCAGTTTTGGTAACGACAACGGGAACCAATTTTCGTGAGCATTCATTCGTTAAAAAGCGTTCAAGCATGCCGTCAGTGAACCACTTCCCATCCGATTCATCAATTATTTCCCATTTTTACGTGTTTCGCCATCGGGCCGACGAATATGTCCAACAACACAGCTATGGCACAGACATGCGCATCTCTATGTAATTGGAGCGTCAATATTCGTTCGCAGAACGTTTTGCATATTTCATAGCTGGAGTGTAGGCCTTTGAAACTTTGCAAACGAAGGAAGGACTGAAGGTACCTTAGTACATATAGTTCAAATGTCAAGGGCAAAATTGTACAAATTCGTTGTGTTTGTTCCAAAGACTATATAGTTTGTTCACATTGTCGGCCTCTATCTTAGCATGCTGATCTGACAAGAGACAAATGTTCATCGTCTGTAATTGTATGAGACATGTAAAGGAATGGATCATTAGGATGCAGCTCGTAAGTGATCGACCGGCGTCTGTCGCTGATTGCGCATTGTTAGGTCCTTGCAACGAAGATTTGCTTTTTGCAACTCACATGCTAATGAAACTTGCACATTCACTATTCAGAGTATGATTTTGATGTAGGAATGCTATATTACTATTCATTTGTTTCTGCGAGGGCGACACTGATTTTTTTAGAACAGGGGCCTTATTATGAAGTATGAATGCCATCATTATTCCACTGCGAAAAAATGATGGTGCTAGCGGCCTTGTATAGCCCTCGTACACATTCCATACAAAGTATATTTTTATTTCAAGTTTTGTTTCCGATTGAAGGGAAATAGGTTCTTGATAAATTTCATCCGGACCACTAACGCCTCGTTACATTTCAATATCGAAACATCCTATTTTGATAGCGTAACAGACGTGGCTTTACGTTCGTTTCATATTATTCCTTTTTTACCGAATTCTACACAAACTTAAATTGTTTTGTCATCAAGCATTAAGGAACACTCCTTGACGTTTCGCAATGTCAGGATCCATATAAGTACGTTTTGTGGGCCTATTATGTTTCTCCAATCTAATTGAAATCGATATTCTTGTATAGTCAAGAATATCTATTTCTACTTGGCACATACATGTAAATCCTAAATCAGTATTTGTCACGTTACACAATGTAGTTCGGAGCTCAGTTCGCCGTTTGTGCCAACAGTATCTGTGGTGATCACAATGCTTAGTGGCCGTGTTTGACGTGCTTACATGTAGCACACTTTGTTAGCACGCTGTTATACCCGACAAAGAGCAGTTCAAGATTTCGCCTGTTGCTGATCAAAGAGCGATTCATTCTCGTCAGAATATTCGTGAAACGTCACCAGTACAATAAAACATTCTAATATGATACTCAGACTGAGCATGCACAGCAACCTTTTTCAATAAGCGTAAATAGATCGCATTGTGTGAGGAAGTATGAAATCTTTGGTATATCTAAAGTCGAATAGAATATCCAACCCTTTGAGTAGAATTTCCCGATCAAAATTAAAATTTTCCCCTTTCCGATATTTTTTGTGCTTCATTTCTCATTGTCTCGTTGTCTTTGGCTTTAATGATTCTATTAGGATATGATTTCGATTTAGCCAGCAACGCTGATCGAGTAAGTCAATATAACCGAAAATTGTTTTGCGATCGTCGGCCGATAATTTAATTATTTTGGGATCCAATTTAACAGGGCTGTTGTTTGGGCCGCTTACATTGGCCGCCACAGATGTGATTACCCAGCCTGGACTGTAGCCCTCTGTTTGAGTTAATCTCCAATATTGTTGTTCGTCAGTTACACTCTCGGCCCGATGATGTGTAACATATTACTGTTGACTAACACTAGATAGGGGTAAAGTTACTGCTATTATTAGTGAGATTGGTTTGTTAAATCACGATTGAAGTTTAACAATCAACGTTTGTATCGTTGATGGCAATAAGCTCGCCCCTCTTACATGGGACTTAAATAGAACTGGCGAAATGTGTATGTGGCTGTTACTATAGGCACACCATTTTTTTTTTTTTAGTCGCTGAGAAATGCTTTATGCATTGCCGCTCGTGGGGGACGAGACGTGGTATGTGAGACTCCTGTCGAAATGACAGTATACCAACTAAAACTCAGCGGTGTTCCCACGTCGCCGTGATGGGAGGGCCACGGGATACCGACTCAGACTTTACATCCACAACCCTCCCGGCGCATGCCCGCCTAGCTGGCGGGTCCCACATGCCTCTGGGAGGCATGTGGGACCCGCCAGCTAGGCGGGTCCCACATGCCTCCCAGAGACGACAGCGAGTCCCAGAGAGACCCGCCAGCTACCGGGTTGGGGGGCTACGGGAATGGCCGGGAACACCTGGCCATTCCCGTCCGACACTGGTGGAGGCCTGTGCAACACAGGCAAGGGTGCCCCCGCATCCGTTGCCTGCTGGCCTCCACCTGGGAGGAGTCGGAGATGACTATCAAACTGACGTCTTCTTCGACCCCACCTCCGCCTTCGGAGCGGCGCCGCGTGAGGATCGTCCTCCCGCGCGCGCTCCTCCGACTCCTTCCGGGACATGACGTGTTCGCAGAAGGAGGCGACTGCCGCCCAGGACCTCTCATTCCCCAGTGGCGCGTCTCGGACCACGACGGACACACCTCGGCGGTGTGCTGCGCCGTGTCCTCCACCGCACCACAGTCGTGGTACGATGGTGTCTCCTCCCGTCCGATTCGGTGCAGGTACGATCCGAAGGAACCGTGTCCGGACAGCACCTGCACCAGACGGAAGGATACGAACCCATGCGACCGCTCGAGCCAGTCTCGCAGGACTGGCCTAATCGCGTCGAGGGTTCGGCGGCCGAAGGCTGCGGTGGCGAGTTCCTCCGTCCAATGGACGACGATGGCGTCCCTCGCCTCCCGCCGGACGGCCTCTCGCTTTTCCGGGGCTGGGCGTTCTCCTCTCGCCCTCCGCCCTGTCGTTCATTCATATACTCTGGCGAGCACCCACGCCTCGAGTTCCCAAGGAGGGGTGCCCGCCAGAGCACATGCTGCCGCGAAGCCCACCGTGCGGTAGGCCCGCGCCACACGCTGGGCTATGGCCCTTTGGGGCGCCCGCAAGGCGGCGGCATTCTCCCTCCCCTGGAGGGAGTCCTCCCAGATAGGAGCACCGTAAAGGGCCATACCCCACGTAAAGTAACCGGCATCGCGCGCTGGGCCTCCCCAAGTTCCACCTCCCCAAGCGCCACCTGCTGTCGAGTACAAGGCCCAGATATTTCATCTGGGCCTTCACCTCAATTCTAAAGCCCTCCACGAAGATGTGGGCGTCAGGTGGGGGGCGCTGCCGAGGTCCGTGGAAGAACACGGCCTCGGTCTTGTGCAGCGCCACCGTTAAACCTAGGCGGTGGATCCTCCCCACCACCAAGGATCCGCCTGCCGAGGCCAAGTTGGCCGCCTCCCTGAAATTCCCCCCCCGGGCGGTGAGGAGAGTGTCATCCGCATAGCAGATGACACTCGTGCCTCGGAGGAGAGTTCCCCGCAAGAGCCAATCATAGGCGATGTTCCAGAGGAGAGGTCCTATGACTGACCCCTGCGGAACGCCGGCCTCAACGGCGTAACGCCCGACTTGGCCAGTCAGTAAAAAAAAAAAAAAAAAAAAGGTGTGCCTATAGTAAATATACTATAGGCACACCTTTTTTTTTTTTTTTGTTATTGTCGCTGAGAAATGCTTTATGCATTGCCGCTCGTGGGGGACGAGACGGGGTATGTGGGACTCCTGTCGGAATGACAGTATACCCACTAAAACTCAGCGGTGTTCCCATATCGCCGTGATGGGAGGGCCATGGGAAACCGGCTCAGCCTTTACATCCACAACCCTCCCGGCGCATGCCCGCCTAGCTGGCGGGCCCCGCATGCCCCCCAGTTTGGGGGGCATGCGGACGACACTGGTGGAGGCCTGTGCAATACAGGCAAGGGTGCCCCCGCATCCGTTGCCTGCTGGCCTCCACCTGGGCGGTTTGGAGAGAAATAGACGCCCACAAAGGCTAATTCTCCCCATGCGGCGGCCACGTATCCCGGTCCCTTCTCTAATAGCGAGAGGGGAGGGGAGTCTGTGGAAGACCGCGCCGCTAGTGCCACCGAGCCGTCCTCGTCACCCAGCCAGCTGCCGGGGATTGAGTAGGGCTCGGCGACCACCGCTACGTTCACCAACCACTAGGCCATAACCTGCACCACCAGGTCGTGGGCCGCTTTGCAGTGATTGGTGTTCGCCTGGAGGATGCGGTAGTTGAAAGTCATTATTCCAACATCGCACATTCCTCCTCGGCTACCGCCGCTGGAGCTACAGCGGCGACTTCGGCGGCGGTGGTGGCGGCAGGGTGAACCTGCGCCGGCACTATGCCCTTCCTCGCGGGAGGCTTGCAGCTCCTGCCCGTCATCTTGTGGTCCGCGGGGCGGCCACTGGCGGCACACGCCGCGCAGCGAAGCGTGGCGGCGTGGCAAGTGGCACTCCTGTGTCCCTCCTGCCCGCATCGGAAACAACAGTCTCCCCAGTCGAACTTGGAAGGACACGTGGTTCAGGTGTGGCCGAACGCGAAGCACTTGAAGCAACGCATAGGCTGGTCTTCAAGTGGCCGAACCACAGCCGAGCTGAAGCCCACAAGCAGCCGTCCTTTGGTCGCAGTAAGGACGGCCCCAGCCGCAGCGACTGGGCACTCGATGCGGATGGTGCCCATGCCGCGGTGGCCGAGCCTGATGGCTCCACCCTTCACCGCGCCAGCATCGCAGCCTCCAGCCACCGCAACGGCCGCGACCACGTCCTCTTTGGTGACCGAATCATCCAGATCGGCCACCTCCAAGGCTGCGGTCTTTACAGGTCTGACGACCGTTGCCGCATCCGCGATGACCTCTTGCAACCTTTTTGCGAAGAGGTCCGCGTTTGCGCCGCGCTGCTCCCCCGAGAACTCGAAAATTCGAGCCCCGGCTAGGGTTCGGCGGCACGTGATGTTGCCGATCCCCAGCCGGGAAGGATCCGCGTTGGTACGAGCCCGTCTTAGGACGGACTCATACGTCTCGCCCCGCTCCACGGCCTCCGGGGTGATGGTCACCACGACGGCCGCGGTTTTTGGAGGAACCAGCTTCCTCCCGCCGGCTGGACCCTTTTTGGCTGCGGCTGTAGGAGCAGTCGCAGTGGGCTTGGGGTTCGATTTTTTCCCTTTACCCCCCCTGATCACTTCCGTCCACGACTGGTTGGACGGGGTGGTGGAAGGAAGAACAGCGTCTTCGCCCTGCGAGTTCCGGGGGGCTACTGGAGTAGCAGACGACCCAGGCGCTCCCTCCGCGCTCATGGTGGGTGTTTGAAGGGCCACCGTGGTCCTCTTGCCCTTGCCTTTGCCCTTGGACGGCTTCGGGCCCCGGGGCTGCTCGCCAGATGCCGGGCCTCCCAGAGGCGCAGGTTCCGGCTCCGTCAGTGGTGGACTCAAAGCCGCCGCTAGCGGCGGGCGGAGCCGCCTTTCCGGCAAGAGCCGGTCCTCAATACCCGCAAAGCAGCCTCTGATGAAGGCTCTCTCCTCCATGACAACCCCGCGGATTATTGCCTCAAGGCTGGCAGGGGAGGAGGAGCCTCCTACCACCGTACCTGGGGCAGATTGGGCAGGCTGGGCCGTGACCTCAGCCAGCTTCTGGTGTAGCTGGCTGACCTCCGCCTGCAGACGATCCACCTTCGCCTGCAGCTGCCGCGTCTCGTCTGTGGCCGTCCGCTTCACCAGCTCCACGACAATGCCGTGCATGCTGGTGGCCCGGCATTTGAGGGCCTTTTGGAAGGTCCCCTTCAAATTGGAGGACTTTGAGGCGACCTCCAGAACCTCCTCCTTGTCTTCCTGCGCCATGCGCTCCAATTCCGCCAGGGAGTGGTCAGCATATAGTACATTGGATGCACCATAGCCAGCCCTCGACCTGGCGGCTTGCGCCTGCCGCTCCTTGGCGGCGACCCTCTCCTCCAGGTCCACCTGGAGTTGCGCCTTTTTCGCCAGGTTTAGCTGGCGGTCGGCGTCCACCAAGCCCACATCGTGAGCCAAAGACGGAGTAGAAGTCAAAGCCTTTTTAGACTTCGACTTCTTCTTCGCCCTACTCCCGACCGACTCCGAGGAGCCCCCGGACCCGAGCCTCAGATCGGCCCTCTTCCGCTTGGGGCGGTCGTTTTCGGCCGCCGACGTGTCCGTATTGGACTCGTCGGCGTCCGACAACTCGTCCGGCCTGCTGAACAAGCTGGCCGCGGACGGTGCGCGGTCAGCTTCTGACGCCAAAGCGCCGCCGGCGTGGCCCTGAGAAGGGCCGTTGGATTGGCCCTGAGAAGGGCCATTGGATTGGCCCTGAGAAGGGCCGTTGGGTTGGCCCTGAGAAGGGCCGTTGCATTGGCCCTGAGAAGGGCCGTTTGAATCGCCCTGTGAGGAGCGATCCGAATAAAATCGCCCAGAGGCGTCACGGCTTGTCTTTTTCGTCATATCCGCAGACGACCGCGTTTTTAGTCTGCGAATCACAGCGCACTTTAGCCGCCGGTCTGCCACTCCGTTACGGTGGTCAGACACGGCGTTGCCCGGGGGAAACTACGTGGAAGTATGCGCTGTGGGGGAACCCCCATCCCCCAGGTACACCTTTTTTTTTTTTTTTTTTGTCGCTGAGAAATGCTTTATGCATTGCCGCTCGTGGGGGACGAGACGGGGTATGTGGGACTCCTGTCAGAATGACAGTATACCCACTAAAACTCAGCGGTGTTCCCACATCGCCGTGATGGGAGGGCCATGGGAAACCGGCTCAGCCTTTACATCCACAACCCTCCCGGCGCATGCCCGCCTAGCTGGCGGGCCCCGCATGCCCCCCAGGTTGGGGGGCTACGGGAATGGCCGGGAACACCTGGCCATTCCCGTCCGACACTGGTGGAGGCCTGTGCAATACAGGCAAGGGTGCCCCCGCACCCGTTGCCTGCTGGCCTCCACCTGGGAGAAGTCGGAGATGACTATCAAATTGACGTCTTCTTCGACCCCTCCTCCGCCTTCGGAGCGGCGCCGCGTGAGGATCGTCCTCCCGCGCGCGCTCTGCCGACTCCTTCTGGGACATGACATGTTCGCAGAAGGAGGCGACTGCCGCCCAGGACCTTTCATTCCCCAGCATGGCGTTGACCACGCCGGGGAGTGAGAGGTCCGGTCCTATCACCGCGATAAGACCTTGGCGCGTCTCGGTCCACGACGGGCACACCTCGAGGGTATGCTGCGCCGTGTCCTCCAACGCACCACAGTCGTGGCACGACGGTGTCTCCTCCCGTCCCCCCCAGGTACACCTAACCTAACCATACCTAACCCTTCGGGGATTTTAGGCATGTTGTTATTTGTATCGCGTTTATAAAACGTTTTGATTAGACGCAAAGGTACTGTCGGCTACAAATGCAATCATGCGTACGTTAACAACGTCAACTGAAGCTGAACATTGTCCAACATACGAAATAAACAAAATGAAAAGGGCCCGGGAAATCGTAAGAACATACTTTAGCCCGCACATTTACTCTATGGGAGCAAGGAAGCAAAAACCGAAAGTAAACGCAATCTCATTAGACGAATAGCCCTCCGACCATCCGACCTAGCAATATTTTCCCCAAAACACAGGGGTTGCCAAAGATAAAGTCTAACCAACGTACGCAGGAAAGAATCCTTGGACTTCTTGGGTGTACCATAAACATTTACCCTTGGTACAAATTACGATGGGTCCAGTATAATGTTGACAGCTCATTGCGGCGTTGTTTACATAAGTAAATGTCAATTACATGTCATTTTCAGTACATTTCAATTTGTTTCCGTATCTCGCTGTGTGCCAAGAAATACTGGGCGACTGTAATGTTATTTATTATCTGTCCCCTCATTGTCTATTCTGCTGTAGCAGTGAACCAGTGAACGTAAGCGGAATCCAAACGCAACTTTTTAATTATTTTCGATTTGTGCCGAAACTTTTTTGGAATGCCCCAAGTGTAACATTAAATATGGCGCCTGAATTTCTGTGCAATCGATGTTGGGCTTAAAAGACGAGAAGATAAAGCCAGGGATAATTACATTCAGCCCAGTCTTATGTACCTACATAATATAATAACAACACAATTTATTCATATGAAGCTTGTACCTATTTGTAAAGGCTTTAGTTTATACTTGAGCAAATATCTGTAATACGGTAGGTAATTGGATATCTTGTATTCAGAAATAATAAATAACATGAGGGAATTATTAATATTCATGTTCCAGTAAATATTTTTTGAATATCTGCTTATTTTGGAAGAGAGGGATTGTGGAATTATGTACATACTGTACCCACTGAACTCACAGTTCACACACATGTTCAAACACAAACAATTTGACCCTCTAATCTGTATAAACAATACTTATCCCTCTTTTTTAATTAGCGTTAGGATTAAGTTATTAATTTCATAGTTTCTTGTGTAGACTCAAATCTTATATGGTTTATTCTAAACCAAAAATTTTTTTTGTATGCCTTGAATGGCAAAACATGCAGATCTACCTGTTATTTTAAGACCTTGCACATACCTATTATTTGATGTTTTACAATAAATATATTCTATTCTATTCTACTCTAAACGCATGATAGAAACTGACGGCACGGTTGGCGCAGTGGTTAAGCGATTGACTGCTGCGCTGCGTGTCGCGGGTTCGATTCCCGCACGGAACAAATATTTGTATGACCTACAATTAGTTGTTCCGGGTCTGGCTGTTTGTGTATGTGAGTTTAAATGTTTGTAAACGCACCCACGACACAGGAGAAATTCCTAGTGTGGGGCAACGTTTTAAAAAAAAAAAAAAAAAAAAAAAAAAAAAACTACTAAATTCAAAATATTGCAATACTTACATTTGAACCGCACCACAGTTGTAATGGCAGCTCGATCACGGTGGTGACAGAAGTAACTGGTGCTTATAGCACAGGAGTCCTTCTAGTTCAAGCCCAGTTCCACTAAGTTATTATAAAGTTTGATCTCAGGTAAAATTTTAAATAGGTTTAAGTCTTGAACAAATAAATATTGTTCATTGTTTGTTTGTTGTTGTTTATTGTTTTTTTATTTACGAAGGGGCATAGAAAACTTTAATTGTGTTACCTACATCGTTTTTTTTGTGTGCACTAAATAAACGATTTATCTATCTATCTATATATTGTGTTGTCCGTAACTCAACGAGGACATGTCCATTTGAACTTCTTTTTATATTTGTGATATGTTGTAGTTGAAAAATGCTACCGATAATATAGTAAATCCAGTAATTGTTATTAACGACCAGAAAAACATTATAATAAAATTATTGTGTCTATTAAAATGTACCATCTTTTATAACAAATTATGTAACTTTCATTTTAATTAGAACGGCACGTGGACTAAGAACGTAACAAAGCATTGCCTTTGTTATATAATGTATAATGGTTTTGCTTTTTATTTTTAGTTATTATCTAATAAGAACACAATTAATACTTCGCCGCTAGGCATATCTACATAACTTTCGCTGGAGATTTAAATAAAATTAAAGTTTGCTTCGTACGCAAAGGAGGTTTAATGCCCGTAGTCACCACGCCGGGCAAGCGGGTTGGTGATCGCAGAGCCAATCTTTTCCCAACGATGACGCTGCTTCCCGTCATCGCTCTGGAAAATTTAGGTTGCTGGATACGTCGGCGTCGGCCAATATGTCGGTCGCCAGCGCCTGGTCTGTCAGTGGTAGGTGAAGTTGACATTTGGGAAGTATGGTTGTTGTGTGCTTACTCTGCCTTACTCTTTTACGGTACTTAGGTTTCTCCCAAGTTTCGCAAAAATAGCCGGTTCTATTAAGTCCATTTTTTACATAAAATAGAACAGGATGGAAACTGCTACACCGACAAGTGACTAACACTTTTGAAAGGATGGATTAATGTTAAAAGTTTAACTCATGTAAGTATTTATTTCTGTTTTACCGGTGTCTTCATTATAAACTTCGTACAAGTTCGTTTTTTTCGGGAAAATCAATATAATAAAAAAAATCAATGGTCGTTTTCAACTTGCCATAAGGAGTACTTTTGAAGCATAGAATACAAGTAAAAAATAAAGATGTTTTTGTTTTAAAATAATTTAAAAAATATTCATCAACTCGAAAACGTGAGAATCAATAGTAGCAGGTAACTTGTAGGTACTACTCGAATCGCACGCGCCACCGACAAAGGGAACAGCAATGCATAAATGTTCAAAGCAAAATAAACTCTCGCACGTGGTGATACGGCATAAACTAGTTTGCACGCAACAACACAAAATTTGTTTTCAAAGTTGTTTCTAATATTTTATTTGTTTATATAACGATTGTATTACCAAGACAAAACCATTTCGCTGCGGGAAAACAACCATTAAGATTTCACTGTGTATAGTCTGTCCACTACACCGTACCATACCACGACCGTGCTATGAACGTGTCAGGCTTCGCCCTCGTTGAGGGCGGAAATTATCCCACGTTTTCGCGTGAGGTAGACGCATCAGGAAGAGCGACGTGTGTCTTGTTGAACTGACGATAACAAAGTGACAAGACAAGTGACGACACGTTTATAGCCAGTTTACAAAGGGCTTAGAACGATCATCATACGCGGTTATACCGCAAACATGCACATAAATAAACTCGGTTTTATATCCATGTGGTTATTGCCCGTAGACTCACACGGTCTAGTGGGCATAGTCATAGACTTTTCAATACAAAAAATATTTTTTGCCTGACACGTTCCTAGCACGGTCATGGGATTATACGGTGTAGTGGGCAGAGTCCTTAAAAATGTAGTTATTACTGTTTGTTTGTGCTAAATAAATGCATTTAGTTATTTTTAAAACAAATAGCGGGTGTAGTACTACATAAGAAATAAATCGTGACCCGGTGGATAACACGCGGATGTTCGCAATCTGATACATTCCCCCAGGACAGAGTTGCTTGTTTTTCTTCAAAGGTGTTGAGTACGAGATATTATGTTTAACAACGGTTATTTACCGTTGCGACGCCAAAACTGTACCCGGAATAAAATGTAGGTAAATAAGGATTACAAACAAGAGTATACGTTTGTGCGGTACGATCGACTGACGATACTTCCTTAATTTTTAAGGTAGATAGACGTGCTACAAATTTTGACGACGTAAATAACGTAAATTGGTTCACTGCTAATAATATAATATTAAATGGAAAAAAAACTAAGTGCATAAAATTTTCTTTACCAAATGTTAAAAGTAGTAATTGTGAGATAGTATTGAATCAAGAGAAACTAGAATTTGTCGATAAAACGGTTTTCCTGGGGATCACGCTCGACTCAAGGCTACAATGGGGTCCTCATTTAACATCTCTTGCAGGACGGCTAAGTTCAGCAGCATATGCTGTCAGAAAAATCCGTCAATTAACTGATGTAGATACCGCGAGGCTAGTCTATTTCAGTTATTTTCATAGTATCATGTCTTATGGTATTCTGCTGTGGGGACGGGCTGCAGACATCGAGTCTATTTTTATTCTGCAGAAAAGAGCTATCAGAGCCATATATTATCTCCGCAGGCGCGATTCTCTAAGGGAACTGTTTAAGGACATTGACATCATGACGGTACCTTGTCAATATATCTATGAAAACATCATGTACGTAAGAAAAAAATTACATATTTTTAGTAAAAGAGGTGATAGACATAATTATAGTACAAGAAATAGGGAACTATTAGTTCAACCAGGTTTCAGACTGGCTAAAGTACAAGGTACTGTTTAAAATGTTACAATAAAATTCCTCCCCATATACTTCAACTGGATGAGACGAAATTCAAATCTTGTATAAAACGCACACTATGTAGGCAGGCATATTATAAGTTGGGGGATTACATAATTGATAAAAATGCTTGGCTCATTGCTGGTCCTGCTCCACAAGCATAAACTAATTGATTAGCATTTGAAAATACCGCTGGCGCTGCTGAAGATTTTAAAAACTATCATTGCATTGTATAAATTCAATGTCTTAGCATTGTATAATTGCATAGCACATGTGTGAGTACTATGTACCGACTATAAAGCTACCATTTAGGTGCTGGGTATGTCTTTCATTGACTTGAATGTGCCCGCCCTGGCGGCTGAGAGTATGTCATGCTCACTCTAATGTTTCGCTGGCGGTGGCGCGTGTGTTGGATCATTTAGCTCCCTTCAAAATGGTTGAGCTGAATGGTGCTAATCCATGAGTCATGTTCGTGAACGGGCGCCGTCAGTAGGGACTGGTCATCTCTTAGCTGCCATGGCTTATTTTAATTTTTGAATTGTTCTTTATTTTTATATTTTTATTACGGACGCTTTTAACGTGCACTTCTTTCTATATTGTTCTCACATGTATAATTTCAACATTAATGATGTAACCAATATTTTGTAACAATTTTTTGGTTTAAAAGAGTGTCCGTGGAGTTTCTTGTCCGTTCTTCTCCATAGGTACCTACTACCCTTTGGAATGGGCAACTAGCTTCATATTTCTGACTGACCGACTTCTTGACAATTCAAAAGTGCCTGTTAATGGTTTAATTGAAATAAATGCCTTTGAATTTGAGTTTGCGCAGTACTTAGGTACCTAAATAGGTGTTCATATATAAAAATCTGGAATTAAAATCAGGGCCGGAGTCATGTTGCATATATTTATTAACTAGATTATGACCGAGGCTTCTTAAACGTGCACGTCAGAAATTTACCAACAGGAACGTACTACCGGGATAAAAAAGTATCTTATTGATTATAAACTATCTGTGTGCCAAATTTCATCCAAATCCGTTCAACCATTTTTGCGTGATTGAGTAACAAACATACACATACATACTCGTACTTTCACATTTATAATATTTGCAGGATTCGCATAATAAACAACAAAGTAAGTACTCCTAAGTAAACATGGGCCAATGTTATAAATGCGGCAGTTATATCAATGCCCTGCCATTGGCAGCGGTACAAAGCTGAGACTAAACTAAGTTTACCAACATATTAGATGCTTAAATCGCTAAGTTTATAATGCTGTTATTAAACGGGGTGCTTCAGCGGAAACTCTGAACTTAATGCATGTACGTAACGTAGGTACTTTGACAAGGGTGGTTTCAAAATGAAAATATTTAATAACTTGATGATCTAAATGCCTCGATGACGGCCTCGTTAGTCTAGTGGTCGCAAGCGATACTGCTGAGCATGAATTCCTGGGTCCGATACCCAGGTCTGGGCTCTGGATATTTATTTATTTATGCTCCTACTAGAACGCCATATAGCAATTACACCAACGGAGCAAAAAATTACTTCATGTCCCGGTTTACATCCATCCTGTCCGCGGTGGATATGGAACGGGCGGCGATGGATCACGCACACTCATGCAGCGTCAAGAAACTTCTCCATAGTTCCATAACTATATTACATGGGACTGTAACGGAACTGGTGAAATGTGGGTGTATGTACTATAATAAGGACATCTCTACCTAACTCTTCGGCGATTACAGTCATGATGTTATGTTATGTTGATCCAACTGACGCAACGCAGAGGAATGTGGTTTGATTCCAATTCAAAATGGCTGATTCTAACTGGGCTATAGAACGAACATCTATACATATTATAAAACAAAGTCGTTTTTCGCATTTGTCTGTATGTCCGCGTTGTCTTTCTGAACCACGCATCAGATTTTGATGAGATTTTCACAATCGTTTAAAGAATTTATTCCGGAAGGTTTATGTATTTAATACGTTAATATTAAAGATACGTTTGTCTAAGAAATCTCGATGTTTTGTCAAGTCGTAAAAAACGTGCGAAGCAGGAGCGGGCCGCTAGTATATAATAATTTAACAGTTTAAACACTTAACATAAATATTACATCACGCCTTGTTTCCCCAAAGGGTTGAGCAGAGGTACACCCACATTTCGCCAGTTATGTTTAAGTCCCATGTAATAGGATGCGAGCCTATTGCCACCAACCGGGCACAAATCCAGACTCCGGGCTGCTACTGAGAAATTCCTAATGGAAAAACCCAAGAACACTTTGCCCGACCTGGGAATCGACCCCAGAACCTTATGCTCAGCAGAAGCGCTTACGACCACTAGCCCAACGAGGCCGTTTAAACAATTATAGCCACTCAATAATAAAGGGGCCTCTGCGAGTTAACTTTGGCCCCTCGTACACCTTCCAAAGGTCCGGGATCCCAGGGTCCCGAGATATGTCAAATTAACACCTTTAAAAATAAAATAAAAAAACAAATGCGTTACAGACTTAATTCTAGTGGTATGAGGTAAGTACAGAGCGAATAATCAATACATAGAAACTGCATTGGTATACTTAACAGTAGTACTTTCAACACTAATAAATGAGAGCAGTGTTCATTTTTATACAGGCTCAAATTAAAACACCTAGCGAAACCTCGCAAACGTGATATGTATCGATATCTAAACATGATAAAATAAAACAAACAAAAATTGATGATATATGTTTTGTTTTTGTGTTACTTCGAATATAATTTTTTAGGGTTCCGTAGTAATCAAAGAACCCTTATAGATTCGCGACGTCCGTCTGTCTGTCCGTCTGTCCGCGGCTTAGCTCAGAGACTGTTAGTACTAGAAAGCTGTAATTTGGCATGGGTATACCTATACATATTAATCACGCCGACAAAGTGATAATATAAAATCATGAAAAACAATTTTTTTTGGCGTTCTTCTCTCGTAAAGTGGGGATGTTTTTTTTTTCCTCATCTATCCCATGGTGTGGGGAGTTGGTGGAAAGGTCGTTCAAAAATATTGTGAGTTTTTGAAAACCATTTATGGATTCAGGGATCCGTCTGCGAAATATTAAGCTTTAAAGTGCTATTTTTTGTTAGAGTCAAGTGTCCCCCCCCCCCCCCTGCCACGTAAATGGTTGATTTGGACATGTGAAAAAATTCACGCCAGTATAATATATAACGAAATTAAAAGGAAAACTAACACAGCCCCTCGGGCCGTGAGGTCCGAGTGCTCACGGCCTCTTCAATGAAATCTCAAAACGGCTATTTGACACTTCCCGTGACCCAAGGGCTGGTTTTTACCTTGGGCAGAGGCTAAGCATTGCCATAGTGGCAATGCGGCCAGTCTCTTGGGTACATAACCAGTCGACAGTGATGCGGATGAATTTTTCGAGGCTATATTTTAGTTTTTCAAGTTTTAGTTAAGCTATCATATGAATTCATAAAAATATTTAACTTGTAAATATTTAAGTTTGCAATGTGATAAAAATCACAGCTAAGTAAGCTTTACAAGTTAACGAGTAATAATCGACCAACTTACATTTGCGGTTGCAAAAACATGTTCACCCATATATTCCGTATGGGGGAAAAAGTTTATCAACTACAAAGTTAAGTTTGTTCTTGCGATAAATTCATCCCAACTACGGAACACTTCATTGTGCGTGGTCCGACACGCACTTAGCTGGTTTTTGCGTAAACTTCACAGGCGTAATGTGTATTGATATCTAAACACGATAAAACAAAAAAACGCAGATTTTCTCAACTCACATTTCAAGTAACTACACTACTATAATTAACTTAAATAAATAAATAAAAAACTACTAGCTGTCGTTAACGCCAGAAAAAAAAAACATCACACCTTCTTTTTTTTCTATTATTGTGTTTCGATGTCGATCGATACCCAACCACATCTGCGGCGTTTCGTTAGCTAATTTTATTTGACCCTGTATATTCAACTTTACGTAAATTTAATCTACGAATCTAATAAATTCAGCCTCGTAAAACAAGAAGCATAAAAAGCTGTACGTTCTTATTTGTTTTATATCTTTAGTTGACATTACCAGAAAACTAATTAAGTCAAAAACAAATTTTAAACAGTGAAATGCAATAAAACGTAAAGACGGTATTGTACAGTAAGGTGCCATCGCAAAATTGGAGTTTATATTGCCTGCAAAATGGCAATATTAAAGTCTTTTATTGCATAACGCCGCTCACGAGCCCTCAAGCCAAGTAGCTGAACGACGTTAGGTAATCTGAAATGACAATATTTTCCTTCTCACGTACAAACTCCTCATCCTCTCTTGAACATAAATGCCTACGTAATATGCCTGTAACACTTTATTTAAACCTGAAATATTGGAACTTGTTACGCTGCTAATCAATTTTAATTAGGCCTGATGATTAAAGACTTCGCTCACATTAAATTTTCTTTATGTAACTGACGTGAGAGAGGCACGCATTTCACATTGTACTAGTAGGTTATAAAAAATGGACAATGACTTGATTTATGTGAAAATGGCATTAATGACTGTTGGTGCCATTGAACTAGAACTGTCAATGCATTCACAGGGTACTACGGGGTGTACGCTCATGTACTCTCAGGTATTTAACACGTTCAGTACCGGGAACCTTCCTGGAGGGTTTACTCGAGTCGCATATGGGATGCCAGGAGCCGTCGCGGTGGGCTCATTTTAAATGTTTTTCTTAGCAAATTCGGCATTATAAACTGTGAAAATAAAATCTGTTGTATATTTTAACAAGATTTCAGTCCTAATGCAAACTTAATGCACACATATTGCAAGTTGACATGTATGGCGGCATGGTCTACGCGGTCAAAATGTATGAAACACCATTTTTTTTATATTAACAGACGATATATTTCTACGTTAGGGATCTAGGATGCCGGTTCCCGGCCACCGTAGGCGCGGGCCTGCGGACGGTGAGCAATGGATAGCTCGCCGTCCGATAAGGAGCAGGCCCGGGTCGACGGCGCGTTGTGCTCCACGCGCGCCTCAAAGGGATGTCAGCACAACTGAAGGGGTCCGATACGACCGATGCCTACCGGAGTTGCGGGAATATCCGAAAGGGATACCGTGGCCCCTGGCAACGTAAGTACAGGCAACTGAAGGAACACGGGTGGGTTTTAGTCAGTAAGAGTCTGACACGCCCTCCCGCTCCGCCCAGAGCGGGAGAAGTTATTTGATAATTACCCACACAAAAACACACCACTTTCAAAGGCACTACAATATAACACTTACAGAAGAACAATGTGACTACTCAGGCCCAAAAGAGATGAGAGTTTACACCGACGGATCAAAGACCGACTCAGGTACCGGAGTCGGAGTTTTCTCACATGACCTCAACATAAATATATCCAGACCGCTGGGAATGTTCAACACCGTCTATCAGGCGGAGTGTGTGGGCATCATACAAGCGGTCCACGCCCTAGAAGCCAGGAGGGTTACGGACAGCCACATACGCATACTCTCCGACAGCGCCTCAGTTCTCCAATCCTTACGGAAGAAATATACTACCTCGAAGCTAATACTAGAATGTCACGATGCACTAGAACAAATAACGGTATCTAGCCGCAACACGGTGACACTGCAATGGATAAAAGGACACAGCGGATCGCTAGGTAACGACGCGGCTGACGAACTTGCTAGACGTGGATCCAGCACGGCAGCCTGCGGACCCGAGCCTATCGTACCCATACCCTTCAACCAAATACGCAGGTGGCTGCAGAAGTTCACCCACACACAAGCGGAACGTTGGTGGACCTCGACACCAGGTTGCAGACAGTCAAAGGAGGCTATGCCATCTTTGGACAGCAGGCTGACCAGGCGTTTGCTACGCCTGGACAGGAACGGCCTGCGCCTGGTGACGGGGACCATCACGGGACACTGTTCGCTAAACAAGCACTTCCACACAATAGGCATAACGGACAGTCCTCTGTGCAGGGCGTGCATGGAGGCTGAGGAGACCGTTGCGCACGTACTCTTCGAATGTACGGGCGTCACCCAGATTAGAACAGAAACCCTCGGGTCACCCAGATCATACACAGACGTTCTAAACAGACCAGGAGACCTAATCAGCTTCTGGAGGGAGGTGGGCTGGTTGGAATAACCACCAAACGGCCGCTATGGCCCACGCACAATGGTCCACCTGACGGACTAAGTGCGGAAACCAAACCCCCTAACATAGAACATAGATAGATTACCCACACAAAAAAAAAATTGCTCTAGGATCATGTGCTGAATTCATAGTTACAGTTTGCTACCCTGTATAATTACATCGGAAAGAGCCTGCTGACTCTTCAATCTATGCAACTGCTCTACTAGACTCTATATGACTTCCACGCATGACATTGTGACTGGCAAAAGCACATATAAGCTGCAATCAACCCTACGCTGACTGTATAAACCAGCAAGTAATTACACCAGTTATCCACAAATGTTCAACATTCGCCTTTGTGTAAAGGAACCATAATATTATCTCTACCAGCGCCATTCTTTTGTTTTTATAACATTTTCCCCGGGCGACCTCAACCTCCAAGCTCGAAATGACATTAAAAATAAATTCAAGAAGGAATGCGATACGCTGTGCGACCCCTGAACTGGTGTTACAACTATAAACAGCACATTAGGGAAAGCATCTCCGTACCTTCGTAGCAATTCAACTTTCATTTGGTATATGTTCACACATTAGGACGGGGCAGCGGGCGCGTTTATATTGTTGTGGTGTTGGCGGCCGCGCAAACTGCCAGTTAACTGGACCCGGACACATCGGACAGTCCAGCTACATGGACACCGCCACATATTATACTTGCAATAGAATTTACTCGCGACAATTTATCTTTAGAACTGCTAGCACGAACAACGCAGTTAATGGCACTGCACGAGTGCACGCCCACGCGAACCGAGCCTGAGTTCCTGTACAGCCTTTAACATATTCCATATGTATATTTGAGCCGTTTTTATCAATTCTGTTCGCCATGTACCTAGTAAAATACTTTTATTACCTACTATAAAAGGCTCTTTAGTTGCGTCTCGCTGCAACCACTATCCATTTCGAAGTACCAATATCCTCTTTTTGCATGAACCAGTAACACACCAATAACTTTCATAATAAAAGCGATATAATAATGATAGGGTTTCTCTTATTTCCTTTCGTATCTTTCAAGATTATCGTAGCGAATAAAAGTGGATGAAATTGAATTCGGCCTGCGATTGGGCCCTGAATAAATGGGTCAACGATGCCAGACTACTGAAAGCTAACAAATTAGGTATTCACCTGCGTTCGTGGTTGATTACGCGATTCATTTAAAATAGCGTACGAAATGTAACGGAACAGCAGGTAATCATCCCATCCCTATTCATGCTATTCCGTTGTACATTGATAAAATCAATGTAGAGAGGAACGTTTTTCGGGAAAATAATTAGGTAAATGAACGAAATAAATGTTACAAAAAAAAGGTTGTTGTAAATTATTATTTACTAGCTTTTACCCGCGGCTTCGCTCGCATGGATGTCGGACAATATCCCACGGGAACGTACTACCGGGATTACATACCTAACAGCCGAGGAAAAGGTCATAACTCCTAGCACTGCGCCAGCCGCCATCAACCACAGTTATTTTGTTACGCGTAATTTTGAATCTGTGATATCTTTTAAAGTAGCCATTTACATGATATCATGTCAAGACATATTTTAATTTAAATTAAATCCCCAATTTTAATAACATATTTTATTGGATAAGGATTAATATAATACCGGTTAAATAGCTTCGGAAATAGCAATTATAATTTTATCAAATTCTGAAAGATAAGAGTATGGGTCATCTTTGGAAGATAGACATGCTATTGCGGACTTTTTTGTTGAACTTTTTAAGATGCACAATCCTGTAGAACATTAATTTTATGTACCTCTTACAGTTTACGCAGCGCGCGTGAAGCTCCCGATCCGCGTGATTTTTTCGGATATCCTCAACAATAATCGTCATATTTCAGCAAATTTAAACAAAAACGTAATAAATTATACACTTAAACCTTCCTCATGAATCATTCCGTCCATTGGTAAAAAGCGTTTGAAAATCCGTTTGGTAGTTTTTGAGTTTATTGCGTTTAATAAGTAACTTAGTAAGTAACTAGAAAATGATAACTCGAATATATCTTGACAAAATAATTTAAACTGTTCTTAATTTGGCATTGTACAAACAATGCTTCCCCGTAATACGTAACATAACATGCTCTAAGCCCAATAAAGGTGGTGCCAAGACCATTTGTAAAAGCTCTTCCGGCTAATTACTTTGTGCAACATTAATTTGCAGGAGTCTGCTTGCGTCTCTTGAATTAGTGAAACGTCCCAAATTATTATGTCATAATACTTGTATCACGTTGGTGAAATTTAAGGGAAGGGTTTGTTAACATTTTGAACAAAGAGTCGACTGTCGACAAACGGTAGGCACCCCTGTTTGTTACGTGGTACATTGAACATACTTGTAGGTAAGCAATTATCTTTAACAATGACCGCGTACGACCACGACAATGTTATAATGGAGTACGGTTTTAGAGTAGGGACTGAGACACGGATATATTTTGTGATTATTATTTCTGATCAGAATTTGTAGGAGATGTTACCATACAGTGTTATTTACGTGCCTACCAACGTATATATTAGATTGTATTTTGACTACTTAAATACCTAGTTGCTAATTTCAATTCTAGTCTGCGAACTTTGAGTCTTTATTACTTAAGTGTTATATGCAATATTTCCATTCAATCACCACGAAATAATCACAAATAATAACGTAGATCGTGGGCAAGATAACAAGTACCTCAACCAGTATGCTGAAAGCATATTTATTTACTCAAAGCTAAAGAAAACATTTATCATGTTAATCTTTTATTGAATCAAAAAAATATTTTCTTGAGGAGACGTCAAATTGTCTTCCAATTACCCTGCCTTTAACAAATCGACTTTTATTATTCTACGACAACATTATCGATATCGATGTGATCAGTATTTCGTCGGTGACGTTATCACGTAAGTAGTATTCATTAGGCTGTAGTTATACTTGGCTTGAGGCGTCTTCTTTGAGCCCTCCAAGTTGTTTGTCACGTGGGTAGAGTCACGCGAGGCACACACGTGCTCCCGCCACTAGACTCCTACGGATCAGTAACGCTGATTCACTAACAAACATTATTGGAACTCGTACCTAAATTACGATAGGCACTGGTGTTAGCAAATTACATTAAGATTACCCAATTTGTAAGCACCTAACAAACTAGCAATTTCTCTACTACCTTGCGTAAATTTCACATTTTCCCCAATCATTTTCTCGTTACTTTAAATGAGTTATCAACTTTCTTACAAATATCAAATATAATGATCGACTAAAACCGTACCTACCTAGAAATGAAAGGTATGAAAGATGTACACACATCGAGATCTAATCGCGAGACAATGTCAAGGGCGAACTCATTGTTAATCCGTAGCCTTCGCTCAACTATTCGAATGAAAGGAGTTGTTATTGCTAAATAATGATACAGAGGCTACATCAATTACCCAATGTCTATTCATGCCCTATTATTTGGCGAGACTCCCGCGATATTGCACCGAGTTGCCTCAGCTCGTGAGTACCAGGCCTGGGCACAAATATTTACATGGTAATCCGATTCACGCCTGCACTGCTACCCGCTGAATTTAATCTCGTAGAATTTAATTTTACCTGATGGTATCTGCTCTGTTTCTTGCCAGGACATTCATTAAGTGTCCCACTATTTATATTGCTCAGTATATCATGGTTCTGTAGTGTTTTTTTATTACCGTGCGTAAATTACAACCTCGGTTGAGCGCCAGACACTAAGAAAATTGACTTGGTAAGGAATTGTAGATATTAATTTATAAATGGAAATAATTTTACGAATAATATTAAACAAAGATGCCAGAAAGACGACATTGATTACAACTCCAAACCGAAAGTTAGAATTCACTAGATACTTACAAATTGAAACAAATGACGTTCTACGAACCAGAAGTCATAACGCTATCAACTCGGATACTCAACATAAACATTCTATCCCCTCAAATTTCCACCTTAATGCTTGCGAACTCCAATTTATAAACTTGAAAGACAACTTCTAAATGGGCTAATGGGGCACAGAAGACTTTTAAACTTTTCAACGCATTAATTAAACACAATGAAGTTTCTTAGTTGCCAGCTAGTTAATTAACATCAATTACTTATACAATGCCTTATTTGCGTCATTACTTTTAATAGGTATAGGTATATAAGCTACTGGTAACCCAACCCAAGAATTTTGACTGAAAGAAATTGTAGTTTGATTTAGAACAATGTTAAGTTTGTAACACTTTCCGTCCGGAACCCCTAACCTTTGAACTGCTCTTAATTATAAAGTTTTCCATACAACAAGTCCGTCGTTGAAAAAAGATTATTCTCAAAGAAAGTCGACAAATAAAGAAAAGTAAACTCGTCGGCTGTCAGCTCCCAGAGGAAATGTCCGCTCTCGCCTTTAACATTTTGCCCTTTTTCCAATTGCTTGACGTTGACTGTGTAAACCACAAACACTAATGAATTTAAGCCGCAGTGTTCCCTCGTGTATCGAGCTAGGTTAATTAACAGGAGCAGCGAAGGTGACAACTATACCTTATTTATTCTCAGATCCTTGATGCTTACTACAGCGTCGAGTTAAAACTTTTGAGTCGTTTGCTATGGAAAATTGTGTAGCGTTATCCACTATTGTCAAAATTGTGTAGCGTTATCCACTATTGTCAAAATTCTGTAGCGTTATCCACTAGTGCCAAAATTGTGTAGCGTTATCCACTATTGTCAAAATTCCAATATATTAACATATCATCACGCCTGTAATCCTCGAAGGGTTAGGCAGAGGTGTAGATACCTATAGCAATTAAAATATAACTAGCAAAATGTGCGTGTAACATTTCGCCAGTTATATCTTAAGTCCCATGTAATATTGGCGAGCCTATTGCCATTAGGGAATCCAACCCCGCAGTAATGCGGGACTTCACATGATAGATCCGTATTAAACATAACAACTTAGAGCAAAAAGTATGATTGTTTTGGAGTCCCGCAAATCCCGCGGATCCACGGGTTTGATGACCTCGATCCCGGAAGCCTGCGGGATTGGGATTTTGGTGCGGGATTGGTTTCCCTAATTGCCATCAACCGGGCACAAATTCAGACTCAAGCAGCTACTGAGAAATTTCTGATAGAAAACCCAGTAGCACTTGGCCCGACCTGGGAATCGAACCCAGGAGCGACGAGGTATTCCAATGTTTAATGATCAAATATTTCAAAACGCAATACATTTTTCACTTTTAATACTCCAAAAAGCATAAAATAGTACTTATCTCTCTTTCGATATTCTGAGTGAAAACCTATCAACCGCGCAACGAGGGTTGTCTTGTAAAAAGCTTTTGTTGTTCCACACAATCAATGGAACCTAAGTTTTTTTGGGATCCGTATCCAGCCACCGTACACAATCCCATTGACACTTTATCTGTCTATCCAACTGTCAAAGCAAATATAGGTAAGCTTTTATCGTACCGTTGTTCAATACTTGTCGATCAACTGGCACTTTTATCAGGGGAAAACAGACGGAAATCCCGAGGATTGAGCAATACTGTAGTCGAGGGACATCGATATCCTTGAAGGAAGTAGGCATATTAAAATATCGTAAACTATTGATTTTAATACTTAGCACAATACTATAAAATAATTTCCTAAGCATGCAGTGGTCTTGCAACAGTTGCCACGCGCACAAAGTAGAATAACTATTTAGTCACCCCCAAATGATTTTCCTTTCTACAAGATCTGAGAAATCCATATGTAGCCTAAAAAAAAAAAAAAAATACGTTTATATGCGGTAAACATGACGCATAAAAAAAAAGAACACAAAATTAAAAAATAAACAAGTTTAGGGAAAATATGCGTCACATCCCCGCAAAACGGCTATCGCTCAGCATAATGCTGCGACCCTATGCAAGACAGAGCCCCAGCACTGGTTTCTGAATCGCTTTAAAACAAACTGCTAATCCATTGCTTCATAAGTTCGAAAAAAAATCTGCTCAACAACGTAAAAAACGCAATGAATGTTGTTGAACTGTCAAAATGAAACAGATTAGTCGTAATCGTTTACGGAAATGTGTTGCGTAATTAGATAGCTGTTTTTACAAAGTTGTGCAGCTTTATCCGATTATTATTTTCAAGTTAAATGTCTGAAAGCACCTGTGTATCGTAACGAAATGATTCCTTTGAGCAATCGTGATTCCAATTGGAAGTCGGACGAGAAATCCTTTTCCCTATTGCGAAATATGAAATTGCCGTCGGCAATGGTTAGAGAATAAAAGGCAGCCCCTGCCATCTGGAAACGGCAAATGGAACTATTTGTCACAGCGATGTATAAGGTAATCGATTGACCCCTGCCGCCGTATCTCTTCCAGGGATAAATTGCTCTTTGTTTTGATTCAGAAATTCCACCTTATATTTTTCTATTTCTTTTAGAACACAAATGGTTCAGAGCATGTTATTGTGTTTGTTCCTCATCCAAAACAAATACACTCCTACACAGGTATCGTAAAGATAAATATAATAGAAGCATTAATAAATATAGCCACCCTCGTATAAAAACAGCATTATATTATAATTTATAAACAAATACATTACGAATTAATTATTGTCCGAATGTTTACCTATATTGACATTTTCCTTGTTTACCGCTAACAAAAACAAGTTGACGAGACGCTTGAAATTGCATTTTAAATGTTTTTCAACAACTTAAGAAAAATGATTCACTATTCCGAACTGAAGTTTTCATGCACTAACTGAATCACACAGGATATAATCATTTATATAATGACGGTACCGGAGCTTTGTTCGTCCCAAAGGGCAGTAAAATCAGAAAATTAAGTACCGTACAGTCCGGTACCGGCGTCGGACCAACATATACGGACGATAAAAGACACAATGACCACACATCGGCCCCTGAGGAGCCGCGGTGCCCTTGGCAACTACGTCACGACAATTGCGCCATTTTTCATTTACAGCCCATTAAATACACTGTTCCCGAGGCTTATGCGACGGCTATTACCACCAGTCATAAACATACACAGCAGCAGTCCATAAAGACATAATCCCAGCCCCAAGTCCGCTTTTCGCTGCTAAATTAATTCAATAATAGGATTACACTACAAATTATTACTTAGTTGAGATACTCGTATAAAATAACAATGCTTTAGAGAATATAAATAAAGGTTGCTCTGCGGGCAGCGACTCTTATTCCAACTCACCTATTTGCGGTTCGACTTTATAGTTGTATGCTCCGGTCAAAGCACCCAGGAGTTGCGCACTAAGCAGTTTCTACAAACCCTGGATATTTTCATCATTATTTCCCGCAGTCACGTATTTCCTCAAACAATTTATAGTAGGAAGCACATTTTCAGAAACCGCGAGTATTTAAAAAAAAACAGTAAAATACAGCTTCCTATTTATTTATGATCAATTCAAGAGCCGTTCGCGTGCTGTTGTTTTAAAACTCTGTTTGTAAACATTGTGGCAAATGGTTTCCATTGTAAAAACAAAATGGAAGGGAAGTATCCGGGAGTTTAGATCAGCGATCTTTTGATGATATATAGATGAACTACCACTCTACCAGAACTGATTGGGTGTCAATCATTCCCGTGGTGAACACCGTGATTGACACTTGATTAATTGTCTTACTGATATTTAAGAATTGAGAAATCCTGATCACTGTGGGTTTCGACATTAGCGATTAAATCAAATAGCGATATCATTATCATCTCAGAAATTATTCATATTGTAATATCATCACATCATGGCGTAGATGTACGCTGCTGGACAATTGGACATGCATTAAAGATTTCTTGATTAAGATGTGATCACAATGCTGTCTGGGTAAACGAATAGGTCATCCTAATAATTACTTTAGACGTTACGCCAAGGCTGTTGTTACTAAATTTTGGGATATTAAAAGCTCATTATCAGTTATTAATTTATTAATTACGACACCAAAAATATGGTGGCTTTCATTGATCCGCGGTGTCACCAGATTAAAGAACCTTGCAAGAAATTGAAAAAGGTTTAATTTTGTTCAAAAAGTTATTTAATTCTTTAACCCTTTGATAATTATTTATCATAAGTGCCTAGTATGACTAATTTTGGGACATTCCACGGTCGAATCGCTATGATGTCCAAACTTTTGCAAACGTACCTACTCACAAAATTAACATTATCAAAAACCCCAAATCAATTAAAGTGTTCGTAATACGGTACATGGATTATCATGTACCGTATAACGAATATTTTAATTAATTTTAATTAATGATATACGGCATGGTTACATGCCATGTATCAAAACAACTCGTTTGTTTTGACCGATACGTTGCGAAACTCCTCGTTATGATCCCACCCATAATTATATCTGTTAATTTGTCTGTTGATTTGACACTTTGATCTCTCACATCATTGGATCTGACCCTTCCGGATGTAAAGTAATTCTAATTTCAAAACGATGGTGCTTTACTCGACTCCCAGCGACGTTTTTATTTTACCAGAGTGCTTTGCAATTACTTCATCAAAATTGGTACATCAAAACATTTCAGTCGCTTTTTTGGTTCCGTACCTCAAAAGGAAAAAACGTATCCCTTATAGGATTACTTCGTTGTCCGTCTGTCCGTACGTTTGTCCTTGTCAAATTAATATCAAAAACGTAGATCTGTGGTCCCTTGGAGATCTAAAAAAATCAAGCTTATAAGTCAACGCAATAAAAAAATACGGCCATTTTTGCGAGATAAATCTAAACCTACAGGGTATTTCCCGTTGACCTAGAATCATGAAATTTGGCAGGAAGCAAGGTCTCACAGAACATGTAAAGAAAAAAGTTCGAAAATAGTTAATTTGTAGTTTGATCACACTAAAAAAAAGCGATTACAAACTTACAATTGCAGTTGGCGAATTGAACTTGATATATATCGATGTATGGAAGAACATATTATGTTATTCAACTACAATGTTAAGTTTGTTTTTGGGATAAATTCATGTTTTTTTATTTTATTATAAACTTGCGGTTGCCATAGCCCATAATTAAGTCCTAGGTGTAGAATTTCACAAAACTGATCCTAAAGCCTTGTTGACGAGATATTTTATTTATTTATTTGTTTGCTCTCATGCACATCACACATTTTACAATATAAATTACTATCGGTTTTTGTACATGACATGACACTGCAAGCACAATGTTGGTTTACTGTTGAGTTTATGAACATTAAATAAAAATATTATATTGTATTGAGTAAAAACTTATCAATTTTTGACTCAATATGCTAACAAGATACATTTCAGAAAAAAAACATGTCTAGAAGTCGTTATGATGTCCAAATAAACAATATAAAATAACACACATAAAGTCATATTTAGTCAAATTGCATTAGTAGGGTAGGTAGTAAAAAAGTACAATCATGTCATGTCGAGTTATTGATTAAATTAAATTATGGTATGTAATTTTACAATAGAATACAAACAATGAATAAGATTCGATTTAATGTCACTGGAATAAACAATATTTATTTATGTCTTTGATCAGGCCGGATCTAACAAAAAAAGAAAAAGTTATGAATTCGTTTACTTACTGTGTAATAACATTTCCCTATTAAAAGTAATCTTTTTTCTTAAAAGTAATCACAATGGGCCTTATCAGAAGGCTAAAAGTCACCCAAAGGGCAATAGAGGGGGCTATGCTTGGAGTTTCCCTCCGTGATCGAATCAGAAATGAGGAGATCCGCAGGAGAACCAAGGTCACCGACGTAGCCCGCAGAATTGGCAAACTTAAGTGGCAATGGTCAGGCACATTGCTCTTAGAACAGATGGCCGATGGGGCCGAAAGGTTCTGGAGTGGCGACCGCGTACGGAAGACGTAGCGTTGGAAGGCCTCCCACATGATGGACCGATGACCTTGTAAAGGCCGCAGGAATCCGTTGGATGCGGGAGGCACAGAATCGGTCGAAGTGGCGGTGCTTGGAGAAAGCGTATGCCCAGCAGTGGACGTCTTTTGGCTGAAATGATGACGATGATTAAAAGTAATCTTAGTTTGCTATAGAATGAATTTGTATTCTCGTCATCTTTTATGTCATTCGGTAACTTTTTATAAATTGTTGCGATTCTATAATTGCGGCTACTTTTCATTATTTTTAATTTTGGTGTCGTTGTAATCCACTTGTTTTTGTTTCTTCGGTTATAATTTTGTTTTGCTTCTGTGTTTGATCGAAAGTAATCTCTGTGTTTTTGCACGAACGTAACTATTTGTAATTAGGGAGGGTAACGTATGTGGTTTACAACTTTCCCATGACTTAATGTTCATAAGGATGCGTATACATTTCTTTTGCATGATGAAAATATCATAAAAGTCAGTACTGTCACCCCTTAATATTATGCCATAGTTAAACCATGGATAAGCATAGGCATAGTATGTTGAGAGCGCGGTCTCATAGTTTGTGTTGCTTAATGCGATTATTTGCTTTGATAATTTAGTCTTCAGATTTTCGATATGCTTTTTCCATGTTAGATTTTACTTTTTGTCCAATGTTGTATTGTTTTCTATTTTTTAGGTAAGATTTTAGCCATTTATAGCCCCTAATTCCTATGCCATATATAATTTTTGTAATAAAATGTCATGGGAAACCTTATCATATGCTTTAGTCATGTCTAGGAACAAACCTATAGCATATTGTTTGTCATTGATGTTGCCTTATATTTCTTGTAGGTATTAAAAAAATTAAAAAAATGTTTAATAATGGTAGTGCATATCTAGTATCCTTTTGTTTTTGTATTTATTTGTAAAGTTAATTAGTATATGAAATAAAAACACAATTAAAGTTTTATTAAATACCATAATTCTGTCTTTGAGGAAACTGTTATGTGGCATAACAACACTGGTCTGTCAGTACATTTTGGAAATGTTTATTTTATCGGGGTAGGTAATCGCACAATTGTTTTCTTCAACACACAAATATTATATGAAAAGGAAGGTCGCCCTTTGAAATAAACATCAAAGTAATGGTTTCGTATACTCGTCACACGATTTTATTCTTTGGATGTGGGTAGGGTACTTTTATTGAGTGGGTATTATTTATGCAATCTATTATGTATGTTTATGCTTACGGGTATTTGAGTTGAGGGAGGTACAACAAAATTGGAATGACAAACAATAAATTTACTTCACTTATCTGATAACTTTCAGAAGAATAATGTACCTGTAAGGTCCTAGCATTTTACATAAAGACTAAAATTGTAATTTATTTTAAAAATACTTCTAAAATATAAACATGGAACATAAGTTGTAGTAGACTAAGGACGAAACAAATTTGTATCCAGAATGTTATCAAGAGTGCTTCTTGCTACCAACAGCTGCGTTTGTTTTTTCCGATACACAAGAACTACCTTAAACTTATGGAATAATGTACAGGACCCCATCGCGGAGAGCCACCGACGTCATAATAAATAATATAGGTAGAGATGGAACAAGAGCAATTTAAACTTTATCGTCTCGCTCATATTTCACAGGTCCGGCGGCCATTGGTGTTTTGTTAACATAGCAATGCCCGAACTGAGTTGCCGTAAAACAGAATGAAACTGTGCTGTTCCACTGTTCTCAGCGAATTCCCCTTGCTTCAAACATGCTCACACATTTGGTGCCCCGTACAGCCGGTCCATTCTGTAAAAATCGGTGAGATTTTTTGAAGTGAGTTTGAAGTGAGCTGTTATTCGACCTGATGCTGAGGATTGACAACTCACTTCAAGCTCATTTCAACCATGTTTTCAAGGTGAGATTTTTACTGTTTTTTTTATTGGAAGCGTACCTACAGTTTGACCGGGACAAATAACAAACAAGGGAGGGAAATTTTAAATTTGTGTTGATTTTTCTTGTAAAGGAAAACAGCCGCACGTTTTTATCGATGGAACAATAATGTTTACTGTATAGTGTAGAGCTTGCTTATCTCGAGATTCAGAGATTTCTATTCTATATGCCTCTATTAGCGGAATTGCAGGTACGGTTGCAAAAAGGCTCAGGAGTGAGGGATTGACATAGTAAATGCCTGCACAAGGTAGTCACTCACCATATGCCAACTATGAGAAATAAATATTCACTTATATGGGACGCCAAGTAATGATTCTGTCCGTTTTCATAGCAGGAATGAATATAACAATAAGTATTTAGTTATGAATGTTGTCAAGTAATTTATACAAAAAATTACGCCCGCGAATTTTGGAGTGCTTGTCAGAACCAAAAACTTTGTCTTGAAATCCCTATAATTTTTTGAGTACAATACATTTTGAAAGCATAATTTTATAACGTACAACATGATCCCAAAAGCAACGTAATAAAAAATGTTATCATATAATTATGAATTGTTATCGTTACTTCACAAAAGAAGAAATAAAAAATCTAGGCTTTTGAAAACAAAGTATAAATATAAAGTTATATAATAAAGGAGGCTTTTATAACAGTAGAGCCGTTTAATTTCAGCAAATGTTTCAGTGGCTTAATTAAAAATATTTCGAGCGAATTTTTGTGGCTTACAACGCTTTTAATAAAACCTTCACAATGATTTCTGAAACCTAAAGAAAGTTATTAGGATATTATTTTGTAATTTCGAATGCCCACAGGGCTTTATTATTTTAAGAAATTTCGTACATGTCTAGTAACATACATAGCGTAATGATGTTACAATAATATGTTTTTCAGAATTATTGTACATTTGTGAGGATTTCGTCTCTATGTTATTTTGTTACCGTAATTATGTATTTCTCGTACTTTATGTTACAAATTCCGTAACAATCGTTTTAAGCTTATTGCTTTGGCTTGCTAATTTTTTAAGTCGACTTAGTACTTTTTGTTTTTAACGTCTTTTTAAGAAAATTCCAAACCATTCACAGATTTTTTTCAACATTTTATGCTCATTAGTTTCGGATATCCGGGGGGACTTGTAAATTTTCATCAATATTCTTAAATATCTTTATATATATATTTTATTATGAATAAGAAATATTCGAGATCCTTGCAATAAGCCCTTTCATTGATATGTCACACAGTACAGTATGCAAAACTATTTTTTAATTTTCTTTGTTACCCCGTAAAGTGACCCCCATATTAAAAATTATTTTATTTACGTTCGTGTTTGGGTCACAGAAATACATAATTATGTGTACCAAATAGCAACTTAATCGGTCTATTAGATTCGGAGTCAATTGGCTGTGACAGACGGATAGACAGACACCCAGATACACGAGTGATCCTATAAGGGTTCCGTTTTTTCCTTTTGAGGTACGGAACCCTAAAAATAAACTAGATGGAGTCGACATTTTCTATCTGACTACCCCTGAAAAGAAATGGCAAAGAAACAGTTCTATTAAAGAATCAGTTAATCAATTAAGAATCAGTTCTATTAAAGAATCAGTTAATCAATTAAGAATCAGTTCTATTAAAGAATCAGTTAATCAATTAAGAATCAGTTCTATTAAAGAATCAGTTAATCAATTAAGAATCAGTTCTATTAAAGAATCAGTTAATCAATTAAGAATCAGTTCTATTAAAGAATCAGTTAATCAATTAAGAATCAGTTCTATTAAAGAATCAGTTAATCAATTAAGAATCAGTTCTATTAAAGAATCAGTTAATCAATTAAGAATCAGTTCTATTAAAGTCCAGTCATAATCTTGGTTAGTATTCATACAAAAAAACTGTGACTGGAATTGCAATAAAATGTAAATATTTAATTGAGATTACTTCTATATTTGCCAATTACATTCACGCATATAAAATAAACAATTATTATTATAATCTAAATACATTTAATTTAATTAAAGAATTATTCATGTTCTAAATGCTATTACTTATTTTATTTTATTTTAATTATTTATAAATACTTATGTTGCTGTGCCCTTACAGGGTCCAGAACTGTATCTTAGCTTTAAGCCTATTTGTAACAACTTAATTCACTAATGAAATGACTAAATGACTAAAAACTTGGCTAATATATATACTATTTATTTATTTATTTATTAAAACTTCTCGCACTCAAAGAGGTACAATGGCGGACTTAATGCCTTTGTATTGAAATACCAACCCCAAAATCAAAAAGGTCCATTCAATCTTTACTATAAAGAATCGTTTAGATGACAGTACATTTAGTTTCCACGGCGTCATGCCATCATTATGGACACATGACGCCGTTATTGTTCCTAATATTATGAGGGCCGGGTGATGTATGGCGGACCCGGGATCCTATGCATATAGCCTTCATTGTAATATGGGAAATATTACATATGCGTCTTTGTATTTGAGCAGTGTGATGGAAATAGGAGGTTGAAAGGGAGTAGGAAGGTTTATAGTGAACCTTTAACCACTGCTAAACATAGGTCGAAGCTTTCTTGGAAGGACGTTTAAGAAATACAAATCTTCAAGGATAACTTAATAAACCACGAACAATTATAATGTTGGTTATAGGTTCAGAAGTTAATATTATCACCACAGGAGAATGTACACTTACTTTTTTTGTCACATTTCTTACCATGTGATAACCAAGACCTCATGGTAAAATATGAGATACCTGCAGAGTACTCAACCTTTTTTTTTTTTTTTTTTGAATTGAAATTATCAAATAACTTCTCCCGCTCTGGGCGGAACGGGAGGGCGTGTCAGACTCTTACTGACTAAAACCCACCCGTGTTCCTTCAATTGCCTGTACGTTGCCGGGGGCCACGGTATCCCTTTCGGACTTTCCCGCAACCCCGGCAGGCATCGGTCCTATCAGACCAGAGTACCTACCCTAAGTTTCAGTTGTGGTTTGCAAATCACTCGTGATGCACTTTCAACTTGTTTAACTGTCGGTAACTGTGACAGTAGCTTAAGAGCGTTTATCCTAAAAGTTGGCAACTTCGCAAATAGCTGTAAAAAATGTACCTGTTTTGATTAATTTGGCAATATTACGGAAATCTGTATGAAAATAAGAAATGTGGCTAACTAGCGAACTAGAATATTAATAATGAATTACAATTATAACATTGAATTTGATGTTCCACTCGTTTTAGGTGTAGAAAAAGGCATGTGGAAAGTTTCCAAACACTTCTGAAACTAAATATTCGGTGTTACGATACTAGTTATTGCATTTCATAATAAATATTCTAGTTCGCTAGTTACATACAGTAATATTTCCAAATTAATAAAAACAGCAAAATATTTGACATCTATTTCCAACGTTGCCCACTTTCAGAATAAGCGCTCTTAAGCGCAGCTTAATTCGTATAATCCACACGATCTCACACTACAGGGAGTGTTTAATTGAGTTCACACTCAACCGCCCACAGAACAGTATCGGTATTTGTTTAAAGCAACTGATGTTGACGGTAGTATTCATACATTATCCACCAATCAGCGCTTTCCTAGAGGCCCTTTGACAAGGCAGCTAAGTAATTCATTTCATTCAAATTGAAGCAGCTATATGTAGCACCAATGAATAGAGTATTCAATTGCCACAATATACTATACAATTTGGTCTTTGATGTATATTTGTGAGTGAATACGTCATGAGTTCAGATTATATTTGCGTTTCATGTACCCCGCGACTTCATATATGAATAATTTGTAATTGTAATGTTTCGTGAGGTTGCTAATATACTTTCTGTTTTGGGAAATGTATACTTTGTATTAGTGATGCCTCTTAGATGGATACCTTATTATTTAGATGGGTGTTTTCAAAATAAATCTGTTGTATTTAAATATAGATATAGACCGGTGTAACCAGGCTGTAAATGATGTAACTGACCCGAATGGAGTCTGTACCGATGTTTATTTCGTATGAAATAAATATCGGTACAGACTCCATTCGGGTATTTCATACGAAATAAACATTACCTAAGGTAGAGAATTAAACAAATATTGGTATTATTTTACCAAAGCTCTCTACTATTTTCATATTCATGTAGTTTAGGCGTATATTGGGCTACACACTACTTTTACTATGCGCTGTGGCTGCGTTATGATTCAGTGAGTCAGATGTGGTACAGCAGCGGGTTGAGGCTGACTGCTGGCGTCGACCAGGAGAGGGTTGAAGGGCTTTGCTTGTTGACTGGGTGAAAGTGCAGTGTGCTGTGCCAAGGTTGCTGATGAGGCTGAGGGTGATGACCAAATATGCGCGTCCGCTGCATGCTGGTGGTCAGAATACCCGTTGTCACCGTGGATGCTGTCTATTTGTGTGACTCGCCGCTTGAAAGCTTGAGGAAGTGATGATATGCAATATTTATGCGGGATGAATAATAACGATTCTCTCTGGACTACGTAACTCAAATCTGGGTTTAGGAAATACGCAACAATAAATTAGTTAGTACTATTTTCATTGTATAAAATGAAGGTTGCAGCATCAAGTACACTTTAGCGTGTCAGTGAAGTATTACAGCCCTGAAAGCAAACAAAGAAATAATAAGAAAAAACGCATTAGTGTTGAGAAATGTATCCTAGCAGTAGAGCACTGCAGACGCATTGCGCTGTCCATTGCACTGTTATACACGCATTGTTCAACATTTACTGGTCAATACATAAATACATTAGTTATTTCAAATCCTTATCTTTGTGCTCTCTTGATTCTCTCAATAGAAGAAAAGTCTATTCTATTCTATTTGTATTAAACAACAAGCAAAGCCGATGTCGACTATTCTGCCAATGTCTAAAGTGCATTGGAAAATAAAGTGTGCATGAAGAAAAAAAAAAAGAAAAACCAAAATTAAAAGAAAAACAATAACTGAAGACACAAGTAAAATTCTTCGATTGATACAGTTGAACACAATGAAGATCTAGTTTAGGTTAAGAAGGAAAGTCGTGTGTTTTAGTACTAATATGTCAAAAGATTGACAGCTGTCATCTGTTCTAAAAGTGGGAGGAAAAAGTTAACAACAAGCTCGAGATTTCAATGATAAATTAGAAGAACAGTAGGTAATTGGACATTTACTATTATAAAATAAACATAACATAACATCACACGTTGTTTCCCGGAGCGGTTAGGCAGAGGTGTACCTATAGTACACCCACATTTCGCCAGTTATGTTTAAGTCGCATGTTATAGGGGGCGAGCCTATTGCCACCATCGGGTACCAATCCAGACTCCTGGCTGCTACTGAGAAATTTCAGATGGAAAAGCCCAATAACACTTGAGAATCGAACTCAGGACCTGAAGTTCAGTAGCGCTTGCGACCATTAGACCAACGAGGCAGGCAGATTTATTATTATTGGTAGTATTAATGGTGGATGCCAGTCCAATTAAGATGGAATAAACGATTGTAATGGAAATCGAACTAAGACTTTACTTAGGTACAATTGGACAATGACGCATAAATCCCGCCCTTTTTTTTTTTGGATTCGAAATTATCAAATAACTTCTCCCGCTCTGGGTGGAGCGGGAGGGCGAGTCAGACTCTTACTGACTAAAACCCACCCGTGTTCCTTCCGTTGCCTGTACGTTGCCAGGGGCCACGGTATTCCTTTCGGACTTATATAGAACTTCAATAAAATCGCAAAAGGAAAATTTTACAAACAGTTCAAAGCCTGGTTAAAGGCAACATGGCAGTACATTAACATAAAACGTATTAATTTTCAAAAAAAATCGCTTGGAAATTTTTATTTTTGTTCCTTAATAAAATGCAAATAAATGCAATAACTGCGTTACTTTTCATTCGGGATATTATGACATTTATTATTCGTTTTTTATTTTATTTTTATTTATATGTCTGTCGGTGGATGTGATGATACTGATGAATAACAACTTTCTACCGAGATTTTTGCATAACTTTGTGTCAATTGAAACTATTTGATATTTCAAAATTAGATTCACATCTTTCAAGAAAAAAACTTAACGTTAGTTCTTTTTCAGTAAAAGCCGAACCCAATAACCTATCTGTCAACAATTTTGGCATACTGGAGATAGAAAAACTTATCTATCCATGGTTTTAACGTCCCAATAATCTGTCAGAGGATGGAATCTTATGGAATTGTGGGACGACATTCAATGACAGATAGAATTATACTGTCTACCATCAATAGCTATCTGTCTTTTACTGAAAATAGGTTATTGTGTTTGACCGTTAGTAAATAACAAACTAGGTTTGCTATCTCAGATATGTTTAGACATTAATAATTTATATTGTTTTCGTAGATTTCGTTTAGAATAGTTTAAGTTATGATGAAGCTGACAGGCCACTGTGGATAAAAGCCCTTTTTTTTTTTAATGTAAGATATAATAAAATTTAAAAGAAAATGAGTTCTATAAAAACAATATATTAGCTTGAAAACTTTCGAGACATACTGTAACGTATCTACTATTTATTAAAATAAGAAGGAAAGCAGACAAGTTAAAATATATATAATTTGAGGTAAATAATTAAAAAAACACAGAAAAATAATTAAAAAAAAAACCTATCCTACCTAGCGCTCTCAGAAAAGAAAATATTTACAAAGGAAGTAACTATGTTACGGCTTTCAGGTTCGAGACGTCCGTCAGTTCTGAAACATCCAGATTCGTTTCCCAGATATCTTGACAGGCAATGTAGAAGACGTCAGGCCTCGTTAGCTCTGAGGCCTGAAGATCCGATTCCCAGTCTCTCAGTCAGTCCAGACAGGACTTAGTAGTGGAAGGTCCTCCTGGCAAGAAACGTAGTACCGTGAAGACAGAGTATGATTTCAGGGTGAAATGTATGTAGACCAATTTGCAAGACTTTTCTTGAAGAGATGTTTCCTTGAGCGCTTCCAGATCAGCTCTGCCGCATGGGTCCGTAGTCCCTCCGACGTTTATTTTTGAAATCATCTTTTTCTTGTTCTTTACAGAATTTAATTTCAAATTCAGAGATCGAAAAGGGCCAGACATATTCGTACCAAAAAAAACCTCTTTGATGAATTCTGAGAGCGTTTCAATTATTATTATAAAATGTAAGTTAGGATACAAATATTTTACAGTAAACAATTATAATTGCCTATAAAATACCATATTTGAGCTAAACATATTGATAAAAATAATTTAAATTATATAAATCAAAAGTAACCTTCATGGACTAAGCCAGTAAGAAAAACTAGAGAGAAAATTAGAAGAAAAAAATAATGACAGCTTGACAGCCTGACGTAAGTGTCATAACATTGAAAAATATGAAAATTAAAGAAAACTAATCGTTTTAGAACGATTCGCAAAATAATAATGCAAAATCAATAAACGAGTATAATACATAATATTAATGAATGCATAGTGTAAGTATATGATGTAGTGTCTGCAGTATGTAGATACTATAATACCCATATTACCCATACCTCCATAGGTAATTAAACAATATTCTGAAAATAACTTTCAAAAGCCACAGTGTTGTTATTCAGGTATTTTCTGGAGGATCACACTGCACGAAATATATAAATTCCGGAGGTTGACAGACAAGCTAAAGCAGGGTATTTGACGGAGCGTACGCCCGCGTCTCTACACGTATCACACATGCAACGCCTGCACATTTTACAACGTGAAAACGAAATCCACGGAGATTTTCAGTTTTGCATAAAGAAAACTCATTCGATACCTATCTAAAATAATATATAAGTATTACAAAAATCAAAGAGTAACATGAATCAATAATAAATAAATTATTATGCAATAGTATTATTGTCATGCAATAGTTTGGCAAAAAGAACTACATCAGTTTCCATCATATTTTTCAGAAAAAACTGTTTCAGTGGTGACAGCACTCTTTAGAGCTACAGGTTGTTGTGCCTCTTCTGACCCTCCGCAATATGATGTTAATTCAAATTCCGTTTTCACTTTTACAACTACAAGGAACATTTTACTTTGAGTCTACGACTACTTAGTACCTACTGTCCTTTCAAAAACAAAAGCAATAGAGTCTCTTTGAAATAAATTCTTAAAATATGCACTGTGCGACGTTATTCCTCTTTTGTGAGTGCACAACCAGACGCTATAGTGTTCATCGGAGACGCGGCTGCGACTCAAAGAATTTGATATTTCTGCTGGCAGTGAGCGACCGAGCGCACAGGAACACACGTACGAGCAAGAACAAATAGAAAATACCATTTCCGCATAAAAATCTAAAGGAAATTGAATAGCAATCCTTTGCTTATTTGAAATTTTCTTTTGAAGAGCGTACTTTTACAGGCTTTTACAGAACTTGTTTTTCATGATTATCCTACTTTCTATTAACATCATTTTTGCTAACGCTCGTCAGATTCTGCAGACAGGCCTAATTAATAAAAATTACGAAAGTTTTTGTGCACTTGTAGTACCTATCTATAATCACTTAATCACAAACGATATCTACAGGAGAAATCATAGCTTTATTTAAATAGCTCCGTTTCCCGGTTAAATAAAACGTTATATTTTAATAACGTTTTTCTTTCCAAATTCTACGAAAATGTAATTAAGCGGAAAATGAGGCTGATAAAGTTTATAAGGAAAGTTTATTAATTTACTTTAATAAAACAATGTGCCTGTAATAGGGATGATAACTAAAAAAAGTTTTTTGTCCGTCGTGTAGATTATGAAAAAATAACGTACACGTATTTTTTCTTTTTTACGTTTTCTAAAGATTACGGTGATACATTGCGATAAGATTTTATACTTACTTGTGACTTAACAACCCGCACTCCCCAACTTTAATGCGTTTTATCTTTAAGTCGTTTTTTATTAATATGATAGAGCAAAAAATACGAGTCCAATATTTTTTTATTATCTGACTGACGGGCCAGGCATCATCCCTATCACTTACACGAGTCTTATGATTTAATTCAATATTATTTTCGTAGATTAAATAATACTTATGTATGAGTACGTTTAGGTAGTACCTATATATGTTGTGTGCCTTTTAGACTGTGCTAAATAAATGTATTTTCTTTCTTTATTTTTTCTTTCTTTCTATATTCAAAAAAGATAAGAAGCTGGACAGTATTAATTTGGCTCTAAGACAAAATATGTAGACGGCAGATGTAAGTGGAAACGCCGGGAGGGGACGCCATAGAAGGACATACAACTTATTGGTGATGTTCTTCAGAAAGGACCGGTGCGTAGTTTCTGCCTGAGGAAAACTCGTGAGCTTGTGTATACGTATCTACGACAGTCAGTTTATTTTATAGGTACCTATTTATAAAATCCTAATTCAAATGGTGAATTTACTTTTCTCACTCACTAGTCCTCAAAACTTCAATGTCAAACATCCTCATTCCCCACCCAATGAGCCAAATCCAGCAGAGATTAATGTTTCGTATTTAAAGTAAATATAGCGCAGCAAAGCCAACTCGTGTAGAAAGCCACAAGATTACTCGAGTTAGAACATCACATGTAAAACGTTTAGTTTAGTACTTATCTGCTACATTAATCTCTCTCAGATCTAGAGAGATCTTTTACTTTACCGTGCAAGAAGCACTTAAGAGTCCATAATTCGTCAGCTAATACCTAATCATCTTTATTAATTAATTTATAAATATCCCAAACTATCAAGCTTAGGCAATTTCTTTTTACGTTGAAAATAATGGTAATAAAGAAATATAGTATCTGCTTTATATTTAGTTCAGTTATTATGCAAAGTTTCATGATCTAATTTAAAGTATTTTTTTTTTAAACTAGCGGTTTATTGTCCGGTTTGGAGGTAACTTCGTATTTTTTTTCTGTAGAGAATTTTTTATGGAATCGTGTTTTCGTCATACATAAACATACATAGTACGTAACATTAATCTTCAACTTTACTACACATTTATTTCAAAATTAATGCTGCAGTATTTCGATATAGCGGAGGAGCATGCTAAGCAATTTGGGGTATTATAGACTCTTAACTTATAACCTTATTCCAACTTTATAAAACTTAAACACTGTATCCACTAAAAGCGAAGTTTTTGAGTCAGTAGAACAATAAGGTTAGTTCAAATATGCTTACCACTGGGGTCAGAGCCTATATAATCAAGACACACTTGAGCAAAGTCTAATAGAAACTTAATACTTACACATATCCTCGTGACTAAGCTAAGGGCCGGATCTTTGTCACGTCACTGTCGTGTAAAAGTCATCCTTTATTATTACGTGCAATATTAATTGTGTCGAGAGCTCATATCGCACGCCATTGTGGTACTAATGACAAAGAGATGAGAGCCGAAACATGATACATTAAGTATTTAAGTGTGGAACATAATGTGCGTATTAATCATAAAAGAGCTTCGTGGTGTATATATCAAGCGTTGCTGTTAAATTAATCTTTCTTCTAAGCTTTTGACAAAAACAATGGATTAACTAAAAAAAACTATTTGTGGTGGAATATGTTTTTTTTTCATGCATGTTAGTAGGAATAGTTTTGCAAAGCTTTTCACTTTGCCATGTAGATACCCTTCGCAGAAAACCGTAGATGAAAGTTAACTTTCTGCGTAGCCAAGAAAAATCCACAAATGTTTAAGTAAAATAAAGTAGTCGCCATTCATAGCAATCATTTATAGGACCGTTGGCAACACTGCGACATTCATTTTTGTTCTAGCACAAACCGGGTCATAAGGCAAGTCTACACGATGTTATTTACGAAAAGGCGAGTATAAAAACACGTAACAATAACACCAAAACATTAGGGTCATATTTTCAAGATTCCTCGCTGGCTACGAACAACATGTTGCCATGGCAACGCTTCCGCAGAGGAAATTGCCACTCCCCCGCGTTCCATAAATCAAGTCTCAGGTAAAATTTAATATCATTGCACGAATCAGGACTCGTCTTCTAGATGACATTTTGTGTTAAAAAAATGGCAACACTCCAATTTTCCGGGCGGCATTGTTGGGTTACGGTATAGAATGTTGGATCAATTTAGTGATATACTGTCAAAGCTATTTTATTTGGTATTTGCTCGGTTTTTCATTTCCTCACTTGTTTTGCGGGAGGCGAAAGTGTCAAGTAACGAGGTAACTTGAGTTTTCTCATTATTTCTATTCTCTTGCGTACGCTACTCGGCTTCATCTTGCGGGAGGATGTTTGGTTATGTAACACTAATTAGTATCAGTAATTACGGAAGTTACTTGTAACTGATATTATTATAATAAATAATATCTGTGCCATTTTGATATAACAAAGCTGCTTTTCTTATACATTTATATTAATCTTGCTTTTACTTATTTCCCTGTTCTTGTTCTGACCACAGCTGGACATACATACCTACCGGTATAAGTCTTCTCCTGAAAAGAAAAACTTATCATCCCTAGCGTATACCATGCGGGCCAAGTGAGCTTATGTCCACGTTACATACTAGTGTTGTAGCTTTATAAACCACATAAAAGATTTACCCATTGTTTTATAAACATTTGGGAAGTTGATCATCCAACCTTCTAACCACTAAGCAGGCTTTATAATACCCACTTTTGACCATGGTCAACACCTAACCAAATAGTGTCCAATCTTGATTCACGTCACTACAACTGTTTGTTCGAATCTCAAAAGTTTTAAACGTTCATAACCGAAGTTTGAAACAAAAGAAGTAACTGTTTCCGTGTAGGGCTTGAGACTGGAGTGAACTCGAAACGTCGAGAACTATTCCAGTCGGGAGACAGACTAGGTTTGAACAAGTCAAGCAACGTTCCTCGCACGATAGTACTTGAGCTGATGTCGACTTATCTGCAGGCTCTGCAACGCGCCTCTAACTACACACAGAAGAGTCGTTCAAACAGCGTCTACCCACAAGTTTCAAGGGCTGCAAGTATGAGCGGACTAATGAATTTAATTTTACTTCATTATGTCGTTGGGTTAAACTTAGAATATTGCGCTGAGAAGTAAATTATGGTAGGCATATTAACGTGCTATATTCCCAGGTAATTTCTCAAGACTCCGGCCAGTCTGTTGCGCTAGACAGGCACCTTCTATACTGAACACCACCTTCGGCTAGATTTGACTGACTGACAAGCAAAAAAGTAAGTACTAAATAGGTATCTTCTATTGTTGATTAATGGTAATCAAATTCTTCATAGTTTTTAACACTTTCGACTCCACCCACTTTTCATAGAACTCATACGCCATGCATACATAGTGGAAGTGAACCCTCCGGGAGGGTTGCCGGCATAATGCCGGCAACCCTCCCGTTTGCGCTAAAGTTAACCATCGCGGACGGTCAACGGCATTAGGTTTAAAACCGCGTTATAAAACACTGTAAAACGAAGTAAAATAGTGTTTTCAGGGACTCGTGTCGCTATACGTAGTCTCCAACATTTTAATTTTTTTGCGAATATAAAAATAAAACAAAATGCTTGGGTTTTAAAACCAATGCATATACTAATAAATCTTGTTAAAATTTACATAAGATTTTATTTTCACGGTTTATAATGCTGTATTCGCTAAGAAAACCTACATTTAAAATGAGCCCTCCGCGAGGGCTCCCGGCATCCCATATGCGACTAGGAGAACCCTCGAAGGGATCCCGGCACTGAACGTGTTAAGACGCATGGAATGACTTTTTTTTTGACTCGGTATTGGAAACATATTAACAAATTTTTTTTCTTAGTATTCTCGGTTTGTGGACCTTAGTATCTGTATATGACTGAAGTATGAAGAAGTACGCCAATCATAGCGCTACGAGTACGAACAGACGATGCACGCCCGGCGCCCGCCGCCGCCGCCGTCAAGCGCGAAGCTGAGAGTGTTTCCACCAGCTTACGGCCACGCTCACTCACCTTACAAACTCACACACTTCGAGTCACAAACAACTACTGTATTTGTAGTTATCATAGACAACTTATACAGTAGTACTGTAAACTTACATGCTTGCTTCAGTCAATAATGAAATTATTTTCCTAATCTTGACTGAATCACTATTTGATTCAGTCAAGATTAGAAAAATAATTTCATCGATCGCCCCCAAGGTTATAGCCAAATTACCGAAGTCCTTTTGATTGAGTGATCACAGATCATCGCTCATACAGAATATGGAAATGTAATACTTAGCAGCGGACATAATGATATCTTATACAAACCTAACATTCTGTTTTCTGTTTTATTTTTATTCTTGCGGGTTATTTACCTACGTCACTTTTAGAAGTAACGTAGTAGTAAGAATGAGGGTGAACTTTTGGTGCTTCTCTGCCTAACCGTGAATACAGGCGTGATGTTGCAGGAGACGCCCTGGGCGTCGGGAATCACAGGCCGATTCCCGGCCACCGTAGGCGCGGGCTTGCGGACGGTGAGCAATGGGTAGCTCGCCATCCGATAAGGACCAGGCCCGGGTCGACGGCGCGTTGTGTTCCACGCGCGCCTCAAAGAGATGTCAGCAGAAGTGAAGGGGTCCGTTAGGACCGATGCCTGCCAGGGTTGCGGGAAAGTCCGAAAGGGATACCGTGGCCCCTGGCGACGTACAGGCAACGGAAGGAACACGGGTGGGTTTTAGTCAGTAAGAGTCTGACACGCCCTCCCGCTCCACCCAGAGCGGGAGAAGTTATTCGATAATTTCCCACCCAAAAAAACAAAAAAAAAAAAAAGGCGTGATGTTATGTTATGTTCTTTTTATAACCCACACAGTAAAGCAATTATCCTATACGTACAGTTGAGCTTATGTAGGTACCTCATCATCATCATCATCATCATTTCAGCCGAAAGACGTCCACTGCTGGACGTAGGCCTCCCCTGAGCACCGCCACTTCGACCGATTCTGTGCTTCTCGCATCCAGCGGATTACTGCTGAAAGGGATTTACCTAGATACTTATCAATCAATCTCCCTAGCCTTTTCCCAACTATGTTGGGGTCTGCTACCTACTGGTCTGTTACTTAGGTACTAATATTTTCCTAAAATAAATTTGACAGAATAATTAAAATTTTCCACTCGTCATTAACTTCAACTTAAGTTAAACTTACCTCAAATATCAAACAAGCTAAAATTTTGCTTGCATATTCTATTTATCCATAAATATAATAATTCTCTCCATAAATTGCTTCGCAACCGTGGGCACTCCTAAATAACATTATGATGGCATTAGGCCTACACCAAAAATGATAAAAAGTGGAACCGACCACCGCCGGCCATTTCCGACCTAATAGATTCTGGGTCGGAACTTACAGAGCACTTCAAAATTTAAATGTGTCGTTATTGCAAGAACACTGTGGCTAATGTTGGGAATCATCCTGGGATTATTTTTATCATCATAATCATCAGCCTATAGCAGTCCACTGCTGGACATAGGACTCTCCAATTGCACGCCATTCAGCTTAATTCTCTAACTCACATCCAGCTGCTACCAGCCACCCTGCGTAGATCGTGGCTCCACCTAGCCTGAGGGCGTCCTACCTTACGTTTGCCGATTCGCGGTCACTACTCAAAAACACGTCTAACCAACGGTCACCGGTTCTACGGCTAATATGGCCGGCCCATTACCACGTCAGCTTGCTTATTGTTACAGCTTGCTGTGAGCTATTTTGACAACGATGGTTCTCTACCGGATCACCTCCTTCCGGATTCGATCTCTCAGAGAGACTCCGACTGGCAGATAACATTAGTGACAGCAGCTACCTCACTACTTGTGTGAGTGAGAAAATGATTTTATATTAAAAAAAAAAATTTTAGAAAAATTGCCGTGCGTAAGTCTTGCAAAAACTCGAACTCTATAGACTGTGATCAAATGTAGGTAAGTTGTGTGCGCGCCGGAGCAGGTGCGTAACAAAAAAAATAAAAAAGGCATTTCAGCGCATTAGCTAGTACCTATCTATTGTAAACTAACGTTTTTAAAAAAAAAAAAAAAAAAAAAAAAAAAACCTCATAGATACACTACACTAATGATTGTGTCATATTCAATAAAAACCTTTTTTATTTTCTTCCACAAATACAATTTGTTGCTATCGAAAATCATAGTAATAAAGGTTTGAATAACCCTTCGCGAAACTTCACTTAGTAGGTAAATAACACCGCATAGTCCTGATTTATATCCATCCATTACACATTAAACCACAGGATCTTAAAATGAAGCGGCTCATAAAACAGGAGGAACACTCCAACCAACCCAATGGCTTTATTTCGCTGATTCGGTAAATGACATTGATAAATGGACCACTCTATCAATCAAAGCAAATTGTACTGTAAGCTTTTAACAGGTAGCTTCAAATGAATGGTAGTGCCAAAATATGATTAAAGCGATATTCTCTCTTTTGTGGATGTGAATCGCAGAATACAATATTGAAACTGAAAATATAACCACGTACGGTACGAACCTATAATAAGTAAATCAAATTGTCAATCATCATTACGATAATCAATATGATCCTTAGCAACTACGCATATTTTCGGATTATTTAGGTACACAATTTGATTTTTCAGTTATTTTCTCTTCATACCTGGGGCCCATTTAATAAAACCAAAAGGCGACAGGTGACAGGTGAAAATCTGATAATTTTGTAAGTTTTTTCAAAGGTTTCAAACCGAAGCATGAAATGACGCGGTAACTACATGAGCGAAGATAAACGAACTTAGCTTCGTTTCGCTTCATTCTCAGTGTGACCTGCGCTTTATACAGCACCCGTCGTGAAAATAAGACGTTTTTGACAAATATTTCGCATTGTCAGTTAATAATAATAATAGCTCAAAAACAAAAGAAAAATAGTTTGGAAAGGCGACTCTCTCCGATGCGATTTTTTTAAAAGGCCTGCGAGACCTACTTGATATGTCTCTGAATTTCATACGTTTATAAAACATAAATTATAATTTAATAAACTCATCATCTCAGAAAACATCAAATGTACATTTAAGAGTCCCTCTTAATCAAAGTGGGCTTTATTAATCCGGGACTCACAGTAAATGATTAACACGGAAAATATTACAGAGAAGTATGAAATGAAGTCTCAACATAACTCGTAAGGGCCTGTGCACACGGTGTGCGTTAGCACTAGTTGCATTTACAGCGCGTTTTTGTTGCGTCATACGCGCGTCTACAGCGCGAGAGAAAGTCGTCGTCAGCATAGGCCCTTAGGTTTACAAACCCGATAAGCAGTGAAATGAAATAAAATGAAATGAAATTGTTTATTCTGTAAATAGGATATTGCAATCACTTTTACACGTCATATAAAAAAATATTTAAAAAAAAAGGAGAAAATGCTAGATGAGTTCGGCGTTTCCTATCTGACTACTCTGAGAAGAAAGACCGAAACAAACTCAGAGGTCACAGTCTCTTTTAAAGTCCAGACATAATCTTGGTCAGGCCATATGAGGACCATGTAGATTAGTGTCTGAAATGGTATTTTGAGGAAAGAACCACACAGATTTGAGTGGACCTGTCCAGTCAGTGCAAGCATTTTTCAGTAATCGTGGAGCTCAACTCAGAACTTAAGAAGCTCAACTCGACGAACAATACCAAAGAAAGGACATTTGGATAGGTCGCATAAAGTACTCAAACTGCCAGACCATCATTAAAACTAACTGAGAAAGAAAAAAATAAAGAAAGAGGAAAAACAATAAAAATAAAATATCCACACAGTCCTCACATTCACAATCATTAAAACAATATAATACTTTACAAAGTAATCATGTTATTTTGTATAAATATAGTGTATACATCGGCTGATTGGGTCGCGCCGCGAACATATCCCATAGGCCAATATTCTAGTAGGTATAGCGACAAGACGTTTGTTGTTTTATAATACGGTTTAGGCCAAGAACCCTCCTCGAGGGTTCACTTAAAGTCCTGAAAGATCCACCAAAAATATGGCGGCATGGCATATGAACTCTATAAAAAGTGAATGGACTCAAGATGGACTCAAATATGTTAAGGTAAGTTTTGTACCTTGAGTTTGGCAGATAATTCCTCACCTCCACCAAAGAAAATCACATCAAGTGTTCCAGTTTATGCTGATCTCGCATTATAAAGGATTTCCGTACAATGCGAGGTCAGCTTATACTGGAAATGTATAGCTTAATGTGTAGCCGTGTGTACCTAAGTAAATTGAACTTCCAATGACAAATTGTTTCGAAGAATCCGAAGCACCAATTAACTGGTTATTACCGTTGTGTATTACCAGTTCAGTTAATTTAAATTTTCATATTAAATAAGAAATTATAATGGAAATCATCGCATTTACAAATTCATCGGCGTAATATCAGTGTAATTTCAACGTCTGCTGGGCTCGTATCGTTTCATACCACGCTTTACGGCTCTGCGAGTCGTACTCTCTCATAATCTTACCCTCAATTTAATGGCATCAGTTTAAAAATTGTAATTATGTAGAGGCGCTATTCAATATTCAATTATTTTATACCAAACGCTTAGAGAGGGTCACTCCTGTCGTGATTGCATTTTAAAGTAACATGGTGAAATCGGTAGCAATTTGAAACGGTAATAAGTAAGTACAAACTCTACTAACGAACCATAATTACAAAGGGTGCACACAGATTTTCTTAGGACGGCAGCCGTCTCAACCTTAAAATTGGAAATCCGATTCGTCGTTTGAACTAATTTAATTTTACAAGCCTTTTGGAACAGCCCTGACGTAATAAAATTTGCGCCGATCGAAGGGGAAACTTCTTAATTAGCGACGGCCTATAACGAAGGCCTCCACGTGACACCCCGCTGATCCAACCACTAGACATTTTCAATTCGTAAGTAATTCGCAAAGCGATAAACTCGTCCTTAGGTAACTTGAGGGGGAAACTAAGCAATGTTCAGTATGTATCTCACGCCGAGAGTTCTGGGTAAATAATATTGGAGAAAGTCTAAATAGAATGAAATTGAAGGAATTTTAAATGAGAAAGTATGTTTATTTTGACCTTAATACACTTATGAAAGTTCCCTTGTGGGAAATTTGTTCGTATTTACTTTGATTTTCCGCAGTAATACATCAAATCTCGGCAAAATGGCAAAATGTTACGACTATTCGCGGGAAATGAAAAGATATAATTTCCTGCACATCTGTACGAGCCCGTTCATCGAGAGTGAACACGGCGCTCGGGGACGGGACGGTGGACTGTGGTGGTGGACACGGGCGCACGGGCACACCACACTAATCGAATGACCGACACGTTCCGTCCCCACTCAAGCAAATTACGGCTGTAACAGCTAGAATAGGTGTCCGACACAGATTGTCGGGTTACAGCTGACCTACAATTCTCCAAGTGTTTTATAAAATTGACTTTTGTGCTCAATTCGTATTACGAACCCCTGCAAACACAGCGGTTTCTTTGCGTTCTTTCTTAAAATTACTTAGCTTTGTATTCAAAGGTTCTGGAACATAACGCAAAACTTGAAGGGAATGTTATCAAAGGAAACGGTTTGGTTTTGTATAAAAGGAATATTTCGTTTATTTCAGTTTCGTTTTTGTTTGTGTAGTCAATATTATATTTTGTTTATAAAAACAATGAAAAGTTCAAATAAGATGTTTTGCATTAGTACTTTAAGATATCAATTAGGTACATTCTAGATAGGAAAATACCTATGTATTTATGTGTAAGTATTTATTTTATGACTTTCGTTGTATTTAAAATTTATTTCATTTTAACGACCAACGCTGGTGTTATTTACATTCACGAAAAATAAAATAATAAAACTTCAGTTGAATAAAGTCATGAAAATTCCACTTTATTTCGTGTACAATTTCTAGAAAATGCACAATAAACACTTTACAGAAGCTATTTATCGTGAGTCTACATTAAATATTTAAAGCAGCAGTTAATATTGAACATTTAAAAGTCAACGAACGCGAATTTTGAATTTCGAACAGTGTAAATGATTTATTACCCGCAAGCGCTTTTCATATTTGGAGACTTGGTTCGGTAAAAAAGTTCAATATTAAAAAACTTCGGTGGCCTGTCGATGTCATTATTTCTGCAAGTCGCCCCTGAGTTTACGTAATACGTTTAGAGAAAATTTTCTCATAAGTTTAGCTACCCATTCCTTTACTTTCATCTCTTTCTAGCATTGTGCTGGGGACTTTTGAAAGTACCGATTTTATGTGCGACTGTTTTATTAGGAGCACTAGCACTGCGTCTGTTCCGGGACCTACCGCGAGTTGGCCCAGAATAGTTGTATGTGGTATATGGTAGTGAATATCTACATGAGTTACCACTTTTACACTTCATCCATGAGGGTTAGCAGAAACTATAGAGCGCCACCTACTACGATCCTTACATCATTCAATCTGAATTCGACTTGTCAAGTCACTGTACTCATCGTATAGCGTTTTCTCAGACAGTGTTTTCTCTGATTCCGCAGGACATTGTTGTTATTTCTTCACGACAGTGGAATTTCTAGAATTAGTTAACACTATTTTTCTTTTTCATTTCACTTACTTGTACCGAATACGTCAAATTACCTGATGTACTTGCGCCTGGCAACAAATCAAAGCCCTACCTTCCTGGATTTTCCTCATAGGGTAAAAAAGCATGACCTTTACAATTATTATTTTGGGAGTGGTAGCGAAAAAAGCCCACCTGTTCACAACAGGAATGCGAGCCTTACCCTGAAGGCATTATATAACATTACCAAGAGCCTTTGCAATTATAATTGCCTCTTTTGGGCGTATTTGCTTTCAAATACTCGAACCTTAGACCTGTTTCATTTTGTGGTTTCATTTATTAATTTACTTGTTTAATTAGGCACAGGAAAGCTTTGTTGGGATGGATATTGGTCTTAGTAAGAGTACGTACTTCATTTCGTCTCTTTTGTCAAGTTTGAGTTATTAATTCTTCTCCATAGGTACCTACTACGCTTTGGAATGGGCAACTAGCTTCATATTTCTGACTGACCGACTTTCCTGACAGTTAAAAAGTGCCTGTAAATGGTTTAATTAAAATAAATGCTTTGAGTTTGAGTTTAATAATTTCTTCTTACCTACCTTGTATTTATTTGTATTGGATTGTAAAAGGACGAATAATTACAGTGTTTCATTCTCAAAATTATATATTTTTTAAATAATATTATTGACAGTAGGAGTAGGCAGAACGTTCGCGATCTCGTAGAAAATCTAAACAAGACTCGTTCCTCCAACAAGATGTACATTGTGTTCAACTTTATCAATCGAAGAATTTTTTTCGTTTACCGACGTCGTCTGAAAACCAGCGCTGGGGCTCTGTCTTGCATAGGGTCGCAGCATTATGCTGAGCGATGGCCGTTTTGCGTGGATGTGACGCATATTTTCCCTAAACTTATTTCTTTTTTTATTTTGTGTTCTTTTTTTGCGTCATGTTTACCGCAAATAAACGTATTTACTTTCTTTTCTTTCAAATTACAGATTTTCATGACGCCCGTTATAATATGACAAAACGGCTCTTCTAGCAAACAGTAGCATTATAAGTATAAGTAATAATTAATGACGTCGATATTGAGCAGTAATGAGGTTGTGTCGGCAACAAATAGCAGCTTTTACATGAAAAATATTGATATTCAATTGATTGGAACTGATCGATCTCAGAATAATAGGGAAAAGTCTCGGCTATCTCTGTAGTGCACACTTGTAATTACAATCCACATTCACGAATACAATACGTGGCTAAATAATATCAGCCGCATGGGGCGAGGTTCGTGGATGGGTGACCATCAATTACACATTGAGACCCCGCCGTGCCTCGGAAAACACGTTAAACCGTTGGTCCCGGCTGTCATTCATAGATCTTTGACAGTCCTTACGGGTAGTCGGTTTGGAGTAGTAGGATTGGTTCTATACCAATCCTACTAAGGGGTATCGTCTTACCTAGTAACTGGGTTGTGGACGTCAGATAGGCAGAAATTCCATGTAAAATACTGATTATCAGCCTTATCTCAGAATAATAGGGAAAAATATCGGTTATCTCTGTAGTGGACACTTGTAATTACAATCCATATTCACAATTACAATACAGTATTTATTATTTGCCTCTCCACTATCTATTACTGTCTCGTTGGTCTAGCGGTCGCAAGCACTACTCGTGAGCATGAGGTTCGATTCCCGGGTCGGGAAAAGTGTTATTGGATTTTTCTATCTGGAATTTCTCAGTAGCAGCCCGGATTTGTGACCGATTGATGGCAATAAGGTCGATCCCTATTACATAGGACTTAAACATAACTGGCGAAATGTGGGTGTACTATGCATACACCTCTGCTTAACTCTTCGTTATGTTATTCATTACTCTAATATTCCTTGCCGAAGTATTCATTGTTTCGGGCGTACATTATTAACGTCTGAGTCGTGACGTCACAGACACGATCACTATCGGCGTAGCTCTCTCGTTTACTCTAGAATAGCCCTCACACAGTATTTATATTAATATCGGACCTACGTTTATTACATGCCACGAGAATAATGGCTGATTTGGCAAGACAAGTAGTCTTTGTAGTACATGGAATTAAGAAAATAATGACAAAAATAATTTGATTTTCTTGAAAGCTATGATTTTCTCGAAACACAACCTAAGTATAGATTCTTCGAATATTTGTTTGATTTCTGTTTTCGTCTTGATTATCCCCGAACAAAGGTTTCAGATATCGCAGGTAACAATGTTACCTATATAATTTAGACAGGTAATCAAGATAATGCCGAGTTAGGTTTACCTTTCGCTTGACAGGTGCGTATCTCGATGATATACAGATATATACGTGGTATAAAATGAAGAAATGAAAAGTCAGGCAAATTAATTAATAAGCAAATTGAATACCAACTTAAATTGACCGTATATTAAAATCACAACTACAATTCTTTGACAGTTTGACAGCATGTAATTTCTATAGCACGGCAAATTGACTTAGGGTGGCAATTTGCTAAACAAAAAAATCCCCTGACTGTACTAGACTGAAAGACGATGGGAGAAACATAATTACAGTCTTCACTAAATCACAACATTGATCTATTTAGGAATTTCTATTAAACATAGTAATAGCGAATCAATTTTATTTTTTATTTTTTTGCCTGCCTGCCTGCCGCTGCGTTGCTTTTTTTATATTTTCTCGCTGGAAAAAAAAACGCTTGAAAATACATGGCCCAATGGTTTTTATATTCGGATAGCTCATGAAGTCATGACCTAGAGAGGTGCCATGATATGACAAAAAGAATATGAATTTGAATATTTAACAAAAAACGCGATACTTCGGTCGTATTCTGGTATAAGTATATATATATATACGTAAGAGACGATTGTCCACCAGTGGTTGGTAGCGGAATGAATACATACCATGTGGATGACTAAGGGCGAACACCACCAATAAATCTGAACGCGATCAGCGCAATCTAAACTGAGTTCAAGAGCTGTCAGTGTCATCATTGTTGTCGCATATTGACACTGACAGATCTTAAGCGCGGTTTAGGTGTGCTGACCGCGTTAAGTTGACATTGGTGAAATTCGCCCTAAAATGTATTGCTACGACTACGGAAATGAATCTTCCGGCTTTGTTGGTAGAACGTTACAATATCCGCGGTCGGTAATGTTCCAGTTGCCAATATTATATAGCTTTCAACTCCCCATATGATAAATCAACATCACAGTTTTTAAAGAAAGCAATTGGAGGATATAATAATAACTTTTTAAATAAATATACTACGCATCCTATGCTATAGCAATATATTCTGAAAAACCACTTAAATATAAAATAATTTACTTTTTACTTTTAATTATTTACATCAAACATATTGACCCTATTATTTTACTTAACACTATTAAAATATTTTTAGAATAGCTAGAAACAGTAATGGTATAAAATATTTGATTTCTATATCAATTTTCATAAATAAAATCCAGGAATGTTTTTTTTTTTTCTAAATATTTGTTTTGAATGAAGTTAATAATGCTGCGAAAAATATTTACTTAGATATGAATAGACCTTTAATGTAAAAATATTAAAAAAAAAAATATTACATCAAAATATAATATTAAAATAGTATACATGTAGATAGGTAGGTAGTAGGCACGATGGAATCAGGCGAAGACGGCAGGACGAACTTTACGCCTTTTAAGATAGGAGCAGCTCAAGAATGACTTAAATAGAAAAAAGGAAAGGCTTTGTCCCGTATTGGGAATCAACAGCCTGAAAATTAAGGGCCCGAACACACGTACCGCAACCACACCACAACGACAACACGTGGACGGGCACAAATTTGTATAAAAATTAATAGGTTATTCACACAGACTACATTAGGCCGTCAAAACCAACCGGCAATACCGACCACATCAAGGCCACGTCGCAGCCACAACACAACCACCAAAGAGACCACGCACTAGGGGCCAGCCACATCGCAAACAACGATCTGTCTGTCTGCAAACACTACAGCCACAGCGTAACCATATCGCAACTACTAGCGACAACGCAACCACAACACAACTGCTAGAAGCAGTGTCACTGTACTCATGTAACCAGTGCTTGCTCACATTTTGTCGCTGCGATGTGGTGTGGTTTATTTATTTATTTATTTATTTATTTATTTATTTAATACTTCAAGCACACAAATGTACAGAGGCGGACTTAATGCCATAGGCATTTTCTACCAGTCAACCTTCGGGTGATGCAGAGACAAACTGAACAGTGGTAGGTGCAATAGCGAGAAAAGAAGATTTTTTACATTTAAATATAAAGATATACATATATACCTATTTAAAACTATAAATATAATAAATACACCTAATTATATATAAATATAAGCACAAATAAAACAAACAATGGGAAAACATTACCGTTGTGATGATACTGCCAGCTTCTTGCGAATATGTGTTACGTGTGATCGGGCCCTCAATAAACAAAACACAATCACAGTAAAAACTCTCAGGCTTAATAAATAGAATGACGTACGAATAAAACAAAATCCAATCTAGGGTCACAGTTGCAGTTATAAAAGACTAATCTAATGCTATTTCCGATACTCAATTTCGTTAGTCGCACAGTCGAGTTCGATCGTGAACTAAAGTGCTTTCACGCCAGCTAAGCTATTAATTTTACTTCAAACTAACGTCCACCGTCCATTGTACTGAAGCTATGTAGGCATGTATAGTTAAATCGTGAAAAGTTTTTGAAGAGGAAAAATCATTCAGATATTTCTAAAAATTTCATAAGAATTTGGATGGCTTTGTTTGGTTTGGTTGGTTGGAATTTGGTTTGGTTTGGGTTGCTATGTATGAATCATACTAATATTATTTGTGAGTTTGTATGTAGGGGCAATCTTTGAAACTATCGATCTGATTCCGAAAATTCTTTCACTAATGCTACAGTATTACCGTGTGTCATAGGATATATTTTATGTTAAAACAAGTAATTTCACGCGGGCGAAGTCTCGGACAAAAGCTAGTACAGCATGAAATGTTAATCCCTCAAAGAGACTGAGGTGTATAGTACAACCAAACTGCAGTTATGTTTAAGTCCCATGTATGTAAAGTGTCATGCAGATTAACGCGACGCGACACCGATAATTGTTCCACCGTGAAGTTTTCTTAGAATAGTTATTTGTTATACAAGAGTGCAAAGTTGCTTTTTAACCGCGTGTTCAATTTTGATGACCGAGCAAGCGAAGGATTCTAAAATTGAATCACGAGCGCAGCGAGTGATTCAAAATTAGAATCCTGAGCGTTAGCGAGGGAATCAAAAGAGCACGAGGTGAAAAATCTTTGCACTCGAGTGCAACACGTAACTTTTCATTCCACCTCAGCGAGGAAATGACTAAATGCAAAAAAAAAACGTTTACAATCACAAGATAGGTACACTTTTATTTCAGTTTAGGTATTAATTACTACATTATGACAAGTAAGTATTACAGAATAATCTTTAAATTATAACAAAATAATACTAAGGTATAATTAAGAAAATTTTAAAGTAACGTTGCTACAGTTATTTAAATTGAGTGTAATATTTTTGTTTGGTACTGTAATATTGGTGTTAGTCACTTGTGTACTGTTTTTCGGTAAACTATCTGTCATACTTAATAGTTGTACCGATTCTTCGGATTCCCTTGGCGTGAATGTTGGAGAGAGAGGGAGATGGTTAGGTGTTTCATAACGGCTTATTTTTGATGTAGAAGGGCCAGTCCAAGGATCCGATTGAGGCTCTTTCAGTGTAATGGCTCCTACGATGCCTTCACATATTTTAGACTTATTTTGGATGGAATCCTCTATGTATCCCTCTACAACTGCATTGCACTTCCAGCCTCCGTGGCGCTTAAGGGACAGGAGATCAGCTCCGGAATCAGCCAAAAGTGTGGCTGAAGTTCGTCGGAAACAATGACCCGTGTACAACAGGGGTTCTGGAAGTTCAAGAAATGTTGCTATTTCTCGTGGGATACTGCCAATTTTATTAGTACCCATAGGCTGTCTAACACACTTTCCATTGCGATACTGTAGAAAAAATCGATTGATTGGAGTGTTAGGCGGGCGTAAGGCTTGATATTTCTCAACAATCGTTACGTATTCCTTGCGAATGACGAAGTTGCGGTCTCTTTTTGTCTTTGTATTAGGTAAATTAATTAATAGTAAGTCATCTGAATGTTTCTCAATGTTTTTGACATTAAGTTGTGTTAGTTCATTAGTTTGACATGCTCCGTTTATTCCAATAATAAGAACAACCTGTAACGTAAAGAGTATTGTAGTAGATAAATGAATAAAATTGATATGAACGCATAATTATGCCTATCAACATCTACTAAGTATACTATTTAATTGAGATTAATATACTTAAGTAGATACTGAATGTGCAACTGACTTACTTTTGCCGCCAAATATACGGAATCGGGTGCTTCGTTAAGAAACTTTTCAATATCGGATACTGTGAAAACCTTCGATTTTTTTGGTTGATGACCAGATGAGGCTCTTTTTAAAAATGCCACTAATTTAGGATAGGTATCGATATGTTTGTCTTTTTTCATCTTTATTGTTGCTTTTAGCATCGAATACGTACTCCATACAGTGCTTGCTTTCTTGTTCTCGGATAATTCTATAAAATATGCCAGCAAAACGTTTTCTGAGAAAGTTTTGGCTCCTTTTGCTAGTCGCCACGTGTTGAACATATCGTACTGTTTTAAATACTTCTCGCGTGATTGTTGAGGGAGAAAGCTCATTTGCGCATTATTAACAGTTTCAGTCAATTCTGTTGGCGTCAAGCAAACTTCCTCGTCGCTAGAATCACTCATTTTAGTTTTTTCACTTGTTTTCAAGTTTCTTGTTTTTAATATAAGGTTTAACAATGACGTGAAAAAATGCCGCGTAAAGAACCGCGTACAAAGCAAATTGAAAAAAGAACACCAAGAAGGTTCCGAGTCTGAGTTTTTAACAAATTAAAAAAAAGTTGTATGATATATTCGGCACCATAGAGGTAGCAGTAAATAGGTTTAATATTTTTTTTAATTCACAAACTTAGTGCACACGATGTTCTAAATTCAATTTACTTTATCCTCTAGAGAATAAAAACGGCTTTTCCACTCAGATATTGAAGATTAAAAATACTCTTTCCGAGATGGTGGGATGAAAATTGTATTGTTCGAATCACGTCGCTCCGTCGCATCGCGCTAGTCTGCACAAGGCTTTATAGGGGGCGAGCCTAATTTACACAAATCTATACTCTACCAGACTGCTACAAAGAATTTTTAAATAGAAAAACACAATAACATTTTGTCTGACCTGAGTATCGAACCCAGAACCTCGGGCTCAGTAGTATTTTAGACCAACAGATGCAGTCAAGAACATCGTATTCAACGATAGCATTTAATTTTAGGCTTAAAAAAATATGACCATGTTGCAATTTTTACTTGAAATATTCTCTATTTTTGGAACGAACTCCTTATCTCACGTTATGTTCTGCAAAAAAGTGTAACATTTTGACCATCACGACACTTTTGCTATAGTATGTGTGTTTGTGTTTAAAAGCATATGTCTATGTATAGATATAATAATGTAGGTAGGTATAGACGTGCGGCGGGATTAAGTTGTATTTTTTTCCATTTCTCAAACGTTGTTCATTTATTTCATTGCGCTTGTTATTTAATACACAATATAGGGTAAAAGGAACTTCGTTCCAGCCGGACAACTTTATTTTAACTTTTAACCGACGAAAAAAAAAATAGTGAAGATAAAAAAGTCGGAGGTTCTCAAGTCGTTTTTTTTATATTTCTGACCATGCATAACTTTTTACTGAGTAGTCCTATTTGGCCGAATTCTTATTTTATTGGGGAGGGTATACCTCGAAGTTGGTCCCATGTAAAATTGAAAACTAAAATCCACCCCTAAGAGTAAAAAAATGGGGTTGATTGATTTATCACCTACTGAATTTTCAACTGTGAAACGATTCTGTTGAAATTTCGCGTACATAATGTAGTTCTGATGACACAACCACATAATAAAGACTTTTTTTTTTTTTTTGGTGGGCAATTATCAAATAACTTATCCCGCTCTGGGTGGAGCGAGAGGGCGTGTCAGACTCTTACTGACTAAAACCCACCCGTGTTCCTTCAGTTGCCTGCACGTTGTCAGGGGCCACGGTATCCCTTTCCCGCAACCCCGGCCTATCGGACTCCGTCGATTGTGCTGACATCTCTTTGAGGCATGCGTGGCCACTCAACGCGCCTTCGACCCGGGCCCTGGTCCTTACCGGACGGCGAGCTACCCATTTTTTTTTTTTAACGTTGCCCCACACTAGGAATTTCTCCTGTATCGTGGATGCATTTACAAACATTTAAACTCACATACACAAACAGCCAGGCCGGGAACAACTACTTGTAGGTCATACAAATATTTGTTCCGTGTGGGAATCGAACCCGCGGCATGCAGCGCAGCAGTCAATCGCTTAACCACTGCTCAACCGTGTCCTCCGGGCGATCCACGCAGTGATGACACCCGGGCACATAATATAGACCTGGAGTTAATCTGATCATGGAGACGGAAGACAGTCGCGAGAGCTCGTCCGAAGTTTACAGCAGCTACATCGTGTTTGAGCTTATTTCATTCCCCTTGATGAGAACTTTACACCTATCTGGGGTATAACTGTCATCGAGGGTTTGACGATGGAGACGGAAATTCCTTACTTGAGGAAAACAATAAAATTAAATGGTAACTCAAAACCAAAAAATAAAAAAACTTTATTACAAAAAATTAAATCTACGCAAAAAATACTGAAGGGTTAAAAATAAAAGATAACCCTTTAGTGTAACTAAGCTCCTAAACTAATTTAAGTAACAAATTTTGAGGCGGCGCCAATTTTGTGTAAAAAAGTTTTTGATGACTCAGTTTTAAATGATGAATAATTTTGTTTCAGTAAGTAGGTTTGTACCAACACGTCAATCACATTTTTTTTAACTAGATGAGGTCGGCGTATCCTATTTGACTACTCTGAGAAGAAAGGCCGGAACAAACTCAGACTTCAGTCTCTTTTAAAGTACGTAATCTTGGTCAGTATCGTGTGAAGACCATGTAGATTGGTATCTGAAATGGTATTTCTAAGAAAGAACCACACAGATTGAGAAGACCTGCCCAGTCAGTGCACGCATTTGTCAGTAATCGTGCAGCTCAACTCAAACAATACCAAAGAAAGGACATTTGGGTAGGCCGCATAAATTACTCAAACTGCCAGACCATGATTAAAACTAATTGAGAGAAAAAAAGCACATATAAATATTTTTCTCTTCTTGTTCTCACAGTCTATTATCTACATTTCTTTCTCATTCCTCCTTTCGCAGGTCTACTGGAAGAAATAAGCAGTACCTTTGTACTCAAAATTATAATTATGTCGTATCTGTATCTATTTTACTGTGTATACATATAAATAATAAAATAATTACTTTACAGCTGCTTTGCCGTAAATTGTAACAACAATACATTACTCGCATAATTGTCCTATACTGTATAAATGAATGAATAGCTTCCAAAACAGGGACAACGTGAGATTAATTTAGGAAATGAGCTTACATAAGTGAATATAAGATACATTTTCGAGATTTTATTCGGTCTGCATCTGTTTGAAGGTACGTATGTATGTATAAGGGTTGTAACTGAACCTGGCCTCCGCCTCAACAAATTCAGAACTTTCGCAAGATTTTAACGGAGTTGTAACAGATGTCTAATGAAGAAAATCTTCGCGGAAACCCTCATATGTGGTGGAGACATAACTCGTAGTATCAAATTTTTGGTTACATGTGACCGCCACGAGGACACTAAGAGAGCAACTGTTTAATTTATGAACCACTAAGAAATCGCCTAGAAGGTGACAATACCGCAAAACTGTTTCCTGTATAATATTATTTGCTCCTTCTAAATTTAGATTACCAATAGGCCGATTTTTTCTAATGTTTTTTCTTTATTTTTCCACCTCTGCCTCCGCCTCCGCTTGTGCTAAGAAGGCCTCCGTTACATCCCTAGTATGAATGTACGTATGTAGAGCAGCTTACTTGGCTCAAAAACAAACTGAAATCCGCAAAACTTCTCGTTCAAGATACTCGTCTCGTTTGAAAAAAGAAAAGTCTCGTTTTAGTTTCAAGCTGCATTTGGCCTACATAGGTATTAAGCTGAAGTGTGAAGTTTTCAATACTTTTCGATAAATTGATTGCGTCAAAAAAGTCAAAAAAAGTCAAATAATTTATTTCAATTAGGCACAAAAAAGGCACTTTTGAACGTCAACATTTAATGAAAATAATAATTGATTTTAGTCGCCCCTTCCAAAAGGTAGTTTTCGTATTTGGAGAAGAATGGGCAAGAAACTCCACCGTTACTCTTTTAAAATGTTTTCACAATATCTTGTATACATCAATTATATAATTATATGTGAAGACGATGCACCTAGAATAAGATTACTATACCACGTTAGGTAAAAATAATGAAAGATTAAGGAATGAATTGCGTGTAAGAAAAACTTTAATCGCAGTGATCGAAGGTACTGGGCCATGCAGCACGAAAGCTTCCCAATATTTTTGCTAACCGAGGATTAGATTCTGCTCCGTCAATTGCATAGTGCAGTAAGAGTGATATAGGTACTCGAATTATACAAAAAGATAATTGACACAAATACAGATTTATTTATAACTAAGTAGAGCACAACTTATAAATCTTAAACGGATGCGCAACCATTATTCACGCTCCTTTTCGCTTCATTCAGCATATCGCATATCGCTTTGACGTTATTCATTGATTACGTAGCTGTCAGCGTGACGTCACACTTCCGCAGCACACCAGCCAAAGAAAATAATATCGATATATAAAATTGCGTGCGAACGTTTTCTTCGGAAACTTTCGATTGAACCTCGGCTCGGCGAATATCGAGGGAAGTTGTGAAAAGAAAGTTAGGTACAAGGCCTCAAACTTTGAAATTTCATAAAGTCTGCAGTGTAAACGCTTTCGTTGCTGGTCTGGTACGCATGTGTTTTAACCACACGATTATAATACACCACGCGTTATTACTTTGTTGACAGACCATTCCTCTGCTTTTATGTTTCTGTTTTAGCTACACAAAAGTTTTGTGTAAGAATTCGTGACATATTTCTTAAGAATGTTCACCGTATGTCGCGAATGTTAGAATTTCGTCGCTGTGTGACATATGAGTCTTGGCTGGCTTCAGCTGTTACGTTTATGGTTTTTGCTGTGAATAAATATATTCGTATGTTTTTTCCTCGATAGCAATGGTAGGGACCTACATTATTATAAGGTCAGCATTCGATTAAACCATACTTAAATGATCAGTGGCACGAATTTCATAGATTTCTCTTACCCTCTCCAATATGCAAATTACAGGATTACGTTTCCCATCAGGTCTATGACCAAGGGGTATCGTATTACCCAGTTACTGGGTTGTGAAGGTCAGACAGGCAATAGCTTCATGTAAAATACGGTATTCAGCTGCATCCGGTTAGACTGGAAGCCGATCCCAACATAGTTGGGAAAAGGCTAGGCAGATTGATTGATTTGAAAATGTTGCAGATCGTAAGGTAAAATTACACGATACTATTATTTAAAAAAAAAACATCTTATCTGTAACCCTACATTGTAAGCAACAACTAAATTATTTCTATTTCATAAACCTCCCTGCGCAAGCTGGCACAAATACACAGCAACCACTACTTTCACCTTGAAAGTCCTCCAATCCGTATTTAAGTACCTATCGATCCAGTCTACTAATTTATGAACCGAATTAGATACAACTCCAACTAACTATGTAGTTAGCTCTAATGATAATCAATTACCAATAGATACGCACAAGTATTTTCATTGCCACTTAGCAACAAATACCGTAGCAGCGAATCCACTTGAGACATCGAATTTCTATTACACAAAGAGTAAGTAAATGGATATTAAACGAAATAATTTAAAGGATTCCTTTGTGTAGTCAAAATACTAGGCGGTCATGGCAAACAATCCCGAGGTGATAACTTTGTACTACTGTATTATTGAATCGAGCTTTTGAACAGAAACTTCCTATGTACTTTATTTCAAGATTTAAGTAAAGATCGTCAAAGTTAAAAATGCACGGGTGGCGTGCATTTTTAACTTAGACGATCTTTACACTACAATTTCTATACAAACATTTGAGTTGTGTATGAAACAGCTGAGCAGTGGAGGGCATACAATTTTAAATTAGACGATCCTACCTACATATATTATGTATATCAGAAATGTTTAGGCTAATCTACAAATATATATGGAAGTTAATTAATTTTACAATAATATGTAGGCTACTATACAAGGTGTTAGGCAGACAGTTGAACATACGAAAATGGTGGATCCGTGGGGCCGTCTGCTACGTGTTTAGGCCCAATAGTAAGACCTAAGCCACAGGGATTTTTTAAATTGTATTAAAATTTCGTCGATTCTCAAACTTCAATAATTTCATTTCAAAATAACAAATCTGGCAACATTTTTTTATTTTGCATAATTGTAGAATCTAACATGTTGCTTGTATGTAATTAATTTCACTTTTCTGAAATGTAGAGTTCCGTGAAAAAAGGCCCAGGCAGTTAAAATTGGCGAATTATTATAGTTGTTTTGAAAAAAAATGTGCGTATTGCATACCGTTAGAATAAGCAAGAACCAAAGATATTTTCTTAAAATTAGAACTGCTCTATCACTTTTAGTTTTTTTTTAACGCAGTTCAAAGTCGGGCTTTCGATATTTATTTTAATTTGTTTGTAGTTTAAGGGCTCGTATTTAATTTTCTAGCAATCATCTACGTCCAATACGAATTATATAAGATTCTACAGTTATTATAGATGAAAAAATAAAATGGCCAGTTTTGCTATTTTGAAATTATTGTCGTTTGAAGTTTGAACAACGGCGAAAATAGTCTCTTAAAAATGGTCCATGTGGCCTGGGTCTTGTTGTTGGGCCTAAACACGTAGCAGACGGCCCCACGAATCCGCCATTTTCGTATGTTCAACCGTCTGTCGAACATCCTGTATAACAGCAACTTCATTTCACCTACTGTTTTTGTGCACCAATTTGTGTAGGTATAGTTATATATATGTATATCAAATGGATAGAGTTCCTTGCCCATTCCTCTCCATACGAAACTACCTTTAGGAAGGGGCACCTAGAATAAATTCTAATTTTTTGTAGATTTTGGCGTTCAAAAGTGCTTATACTTTTTTGACTTTGACGGACACTTTGTTGCATTAATTGCTAGACTGCTCCACATCAAAGTTCGGTGGCTCCGTACTGTACTCAGAGCACAAACCTGTTTTTTAACTAGAGTAGTTAGGGAGCCAGTTAAAAGTTAGGCACAGGAACGCACGCAGTCATCGCTTGTTAGCATCACTGACTTTTAACGTAACGAACACAGGATTAGTTACTGAATAGCCCTGGATTAAAAGTTTAAAAAGCTTAGCTCGTTGCTTGTATAAAATGGATTTATTTTAACGTAGATATTTAATAGAGCAGGGAAACTTTTAATATGGCGTCTTTTTCGCTGATACCATAACACATAACATCACGCCTTTATGTCCCGAAGGGTTAGGCAGGCGTGCATCTGTATCTAGGAGCAGCGGTGGCCCAGTGATAACGGCTACGCCTTACGAATTCTAGGTCGTAGTTTCGAAACCTAACTGGCGCTTTACTTTGTGTAAATTATTTCAACACCACTGCTCTCAAAACGGTAAAGGAAAACATCGTGAGGAAACCGGCATGTCCTAGAACCAAAAATTCGGAGACGTGTGACCTCTACCAACCCGCACTGGGCCCACGTGGTGGATTACGACCCACTAGCTCCCTCTCACAGAGAGGGGGCTTGTGTCCTAGCAGCCTATAATGTTTCCAACATTCTGGCTGATTCTGATATGATATGATTATGATGTATCTATAGTACACCCACTTTCGCCAGTTATGTTTAAATCCTATGTAACACGGGGCGAGCCTATAGCCATCAACCGGGCACAAATCCAGACTCCAGGCTGATACCCTTTTTCATATTTGGCATATATATGCGTCTTAAAATAAAGTTGAAATTTTGGCCGTCAATATCTCCGTAACCAGATGGTTTCCAGGTATGGCAAGTACAGAAAAATTATCATAATAGCGGGAACCACAAGTGACTCTCGGCTTCGTTAAGGGTTTTTTTACCCCCATTGTTTGGATGACAATTATAGGCTCTTAGATCCGCTCGTAATTTATTGTTTATAAATTACCTACCTAGTAAAAATCCTACTTGTTATTTCTCAAAAGAAAAACAACTGTACTCCATAATCTGAAGCTACCAGTAAAATAAAGACCAAGAACAGAGCCTTTTAGGCATTTATTTTAAAACCAATCTTCATTTAACAAAATATACTTTCTCATTTTATACAACTACAAAGATCATGTGAATAACCCTTAACTGTTAATAAAATGTTTTGTTATTTTATATCTGAAATATCATTGATTACTTGGACGATAGCTTTTTGTATTATAAACATAATATACCTATAACCAATCACAATTTAGAAAGGGTTTTTGTACATACATATAAAAGTTTAATTTAATCTTTTATCTATGAATATGTATAAATACTTATAATTTGATTCTACTGCGGACTATTTAGGGTAGACTGGGTACAGTTGTGACAATCGCAATATTAGCAAAACTATAAGGAATACCGGGAAGGGTGTAAGAAGAGAGAGGAGCGCCATGCGGGTCTGAATGTACACAGTATTGTGACAGCCAACGCGCGACGTTGACGTTAGCAGAGCCCTCATTACTTTTTAACATTCAAAACTAAATATTTTTTATTCGATTTCTTTTAAGTATTGTTGTTATATGTTTGCAGATACAGTAGTGAGTGTTCTTTTTCATTAGTAGTTAATCATTAGTGATGAAATAGCAGTGCCCACTTTGTACGTACCTTATTTTATAATGCCATAGTGATAGTATTTTTTGCGAAAGAGTTCTTTGGGTACGGTTGTGACAAATATTTAGTCTAGTTTGTATTTTGACATTGTTACCGTATTGTATAATTAGAGTTCTTTAGTTAGCTTTTTGGACTGATTGTAATTTAAGACTGTTTAAAGCACTGGTTATAAGCAATCAGACTGCTATATGAAGATTTTACTTATAAACATTAAATGTACTTACGTAATATATATACGTAAATGTAGTTACGTAAACGTTATTTTTTTTCGAGAAGAATGGATATTTCGTGCAATAAAAGTGATTGATAACCGTTTTGATGTATTTTTTTAACCTGTCACTACCGACCCCAAGTACTGTCCAACCGCCCCTGGGGTGTGGTCGGTTGTGACATTTTCTATTTTTTTTTCCAACTTGCCCCTGTGAGTTAACCATAGTACTTAGAAATACAATTTTAGTATTTATACGTAGGCAAATGTACTCTTCACAATAAAAATACATTTTTTATACAGCTAACTATTGTTCGTTAAAACAAAATTATTGTTCGTCAAACAAAAATTGTCACATCCGTGCCCAGTCTACCCTACTTACCATCAAATCAAGAATCTCCATAATACATATCAATGAATTTTATTGATTTTTTTTTAAGTTCAATTACCTATAGCTACTGCGATGGATACTTCGTTACTAGAATCAAAATAACTCATAACGATTTTACATACATAAACTCACGCCTTCTCCCCTATGGGGGTAGGCAGACTCTACAAAACGCCACCTGCTACGATCCTTACATTCTCTAACATTTATGTTCATACATCTGGTCTTACACGCACGCCATAAAATTTTAATGATGACGATTTTCCATGAGCTTACTTATGAGGAAATTAACCCAAAAACTTAGCAAACACGAAGTTTTCTTGAACGACCGCGTCATAATCGACATGCGCTAACACTAAAGGAACATTTGCGAACTTCCTCTAGAATTACGTGAAGTACAGCGCTCCCCGGACTCGCTAAGTCCTTAGTCGTTAAAACTCCATAACTACCCTCCCCATATTCACGAGACCCGCTGCCCCTTGCGCAGTTTAATCTTCCATTAACTGAGTATGAGCGACACAGCGACACTAGCCTGTTATACACGTTTGCTTCACTAAACAACTTGATGACAATAACAGCCGACAGCACACTACTGTTCTCATTAGTGTTCGGTAACGGATGCGTCCCTCATGAATGATTACTCACAAACTTCCACTCGACTGGGGATTGATCACAAGTCTCATTTATCAGTTGTACCAAAATAAATGAAACCCGACGCTTTTTAAGCTCCTATTTAAAACGTATAATAGCAGTAGAATTAAACAAGTTCCCCAAAAACAATTCAGATAAATTCGAGGATCTCGATGAGTGAAAAGGACGAGTTACCCGGGGCTATTTCTTGGCCACGATAGTCTATTGTGATCGGGCCCGCGGCGAGCCGCCACCAACGCAACCCTAATTGATATCAATTACCCGCCATCTCTCAAAATCTCTTTGAAACCGCCTTACATCTCCAAATATTGGAACTCTCAGTTCGCTTTTAATTTTATGAAAGTTTAATAAATTATTCTCATCTTCTAAAAGTGCGTCAGCGTTTGTGTGGAAAAATGTATAGTAGGTATCTATTTTAATTAAAGAGTTTTCGATTTAATTTCTTATTCCTCTAACTTACCAATTAAATTGTCAGTCAGCAGACCTGCTAGCGTTTACACCGGCCCAACTGTATTTGGCAATCGTTAAAAACCAAAAAAAAAAAAACTTTCCATCATCTGACGTGTTTGACGTTTGTTTGTTTAACTTGAAACATTGTTATCCAGTGGGTACCGTCCCATGTTGGAATTTCGGGTAATGAGGAGGCTGACAGACTAGCCAAAAATGCAGTACTTTTAGGCATACAAACACCGGGTGTATTACCAAGTTATTCGGAAATATTAAGTAAATTTAGAAAAATAATCAATTTATCTTGGAAGGAACATTTTGACGAAAGATCAAAAGCGAAAGGAATTTGGTATAAAAGTATATCTACAGAGTGAGCCTCCTCATATACCCTGGTTCTCCGGGTCGAAACTGAGTCGCCGTCAAATTGTTGCTGCGCATCGTTTGAGGTCAGGACATATTCCACTAAACAATTTTGCTTATCTCATGAGAAAATCGGACTCTCCTAACTGTGAGGTGTGTGGAAAAACAGAGGATGCACAGCATGTGTTGGTGGAATGAGTCCGATATACAAGCAAAAGAAACTCACTTCTCAACTCGATGAAATTGTCGGTAATGGACGTTGGAATGTTTCATGGTATTTTAGCTAAGCCTACGTCTGAAGCAGCAAAAATATTATATACTTTTTTAGATAAGAAATTAGATTAAGTTTTGTGTGACTAAGATTAGTTAATTTAGTTGAGGAGTTAGTCGTTATTTGTAAAAGCACGATGGGATTGACATCGTCGCATATGTGTACAAAAATCCCTTAAAAAATAAGATTAAAAAAAAAAAAAACTTGGTACATGTACATGGTGTTATAAAACCATATTCATTTAATATAATAATTAAGGTAAACCAACTTGTTATTAACCCTTACACGTCAGAAGTAAGATACTGGGTAGGTATACATGGATCTGGCGGCGAGTTCAAAACTTAAGTTCAAGTTCCGTGTCGCACTAGATGCGTCCTTACAACTTGCTCCCATTAGCAAGTAACAGGTTCAATCCGTCTTGTGTAACATGACCAAAGAAACCAAAGATTAATGAAATGTAAACACAGTTAACGACAGCATTAAGATCTGTTCAAACGGAGATAATGAGAACGCAATCTATTTACATTACGACACAACTTAGATGTAGCATAAATTTTAAAATTTTCATTCGTTCATTTCAATTTTACGAATGTATTTGATTATATGACTTCACAAGTTATTGCGTTTGCGTAAAGATAATTTTCACTTAAAGCAGTAATAAATATTGGTGATTTTGAATGCGCACTCAGTTCAGATGGTGACCGGTTTTACGAATTTTGCCGATGCTACATCTTAGTCGTGTCGTACTGTACAGATTCTGTGGTCACGCGACACGCACACCGCATGAATAAAGTATTTTGGAATTTATATCTTACCTCCCTTTATCTAGAACATTCCAAGTGCTTCGTAATCGTATCACCAAAAAAATATTTGAACCAAACAAAGCAGTAAATAAGAGACATAATTTCACCTACAAAATAGGTTACAAACAAAACGTATACCATTAATCCATAAGGTAAGTACCTCCGTCCCTCGCATACATTCGGAGCCAGTTTTTGTACTCTGCGTAAACGGTGAGGATAAGCCTCCACATTAGTACGCCTCATTACGCCTCCAATTTTATCGAACCAAATGTTTTCCGCCAACATTCCTGATCAAATTGCAAGGAAACAGTTTGAATTTATTAAAATGCTTATTCAGGAGATCGTTTGCTACAGAAAATACGTATATTGAAACATGGCACATTATGGTAAAAATGTTTTTTATTAATTTTCTACTTTTCTTATTAGAACAACTCTTTTTTTCCATGACCGCTCCTTCGTTTAGGTACCTCTTTTAAATCCTGATGACGGACAGGCAAGTTGTGAAGTATCATGTGTTACTTACTATACATACTTAATATACTCCGCACTACATTCATGAAATAGATAGAAATAACGAAGTACCGGCTTTTCCAGGAATAAACTACATGCTAGCAAATAGTAAGTTCTACAAAATGTCCTATTATTTACTTTACTCTTCAACAATAGTAATTAATAGAGTAATATGGGAACCTTCTCAAAACTAACTCAACAAGACGGTGCCATACAACATAATGAACTAGGTAAACTAATAGGTATATCGAAACAACAGCGAAGACTGTTTGCAAAGAGTTGTATTGTAAGTGAAACTGAAACTATAGGCACTGACTAGGGTAATCCTACAATCGACTAATCCAGAACTAATTGAATGGATTACTTTTAACGTCTACCCTCGTAGATCGCACGTTTGTAGATAAACTATTGATTATGTTTAGCTGACATATCTTAGTACGTAACACATTATATCTTCAGTTATATGTACTACTATATAGTAATGTAAACGCTACAATGTTATGTTAGTACCTGTAATTTAATTGTTTAATATCAACGATTATACATATTATAAAGGTGACATACTGAAAGCTTTTTCAGTTCCAATAAAACATTATCTATAGGTACTGCGTTATTGTATACTTCGTTATATTTAAGCAAACTTCGATGAATAGAACTTGACTTTTTCCATATTTTTTAGACAGCTGCTACTTGGATACCGACTTTTCAAAGGATTTAGCGATTACGTCAGCAATAGTTAATTCACATTGGGGTGACCCTGGCACCCTGGCTGGCCGGCAGCCGGCTGAATAGGTGACCCTGTATTGATCCTGGCTTACCAAACTCCCTAAAAACATTTGTCACTCGCTTTCCGGCGGAAGTAAACATCGTGAAGGAAATGTGAGGTCGAAAAAGTCAACCTATATAAAATATATATCGAAAGTCAGGACATTTATAGACGTTTCATAAAAAGGAATGGCGACAGAAACGTCGCCAAGCCGACTTTACCATAAAGCGAAGTCGACGGTTTTGTGGCCGAATTGTATGGTAGTTGCATCACTTAGATATTAAATACTCACAATCACCGACATTGTCCGTTACTTAGTACATTACATATGTACCAAAGTTAAGAACGGATATAATAGTATAAGATATAGCCGTAGATTTGGTAACTATCGCTAGGAAGACTGATTCAGTATTTGGTGGGTGTAGGGTCCTCCTCTGGTGAGAATGGTGACGATCTGCCCGCATGCGGCTGGCCAAGTGACTATCTAACGCCACTCAAAAACACTCGTTTTTACATGCTTTAATACTATACAAGTATCAACCTTCCTAGGGATCGTTCATTTTTTGTAACCATAACACGTCTTTGAGCGGCCATATCATCACAACTAGTGAACCGGCCGATGAATATCGTCAGTTTTTATACTGTTCACACAGGTATTACTCGTATCATAATGCCGTACTAATATCAGCCTTCCTAGTTATTGTTCATTTTTTGTAACAATAACTCGTCTTTGAGCGGCGATAGATAGTCACTTGACCAGCCGCATGCGGGCAGACCATCACCATTCTCACGACAGGAGCGCCCTACACCCACCAAATACTGAATCAGCTTTCCTATCGATAGTCACCAAAAGTACGGCTATCTCTTGGAATATAACGTCACATAAATAAAGAAATAACGTGCATGTTTTGATAATAACGAAGAGATTACCATCTTAGCATTTGCAAATCCACTCGTGAATTAATATATTTAAATGTACTAAGACTAAGTTTTTCCTTGACACTAATGTAACCTAATGAGAAACCAGTATGTGCTAAATAACAAGAAATTGCCATAAAGTTTTGTCGCTAACAAATTGGTTCCACGCGCCACATCGCCCACCACATAGTTGTAACTACCATTAAAACTACTAAGCACATATTAATTGCCCTAAATAGGTAATTCAGTACAAGTTAAAACGTTCACAGTTGCGTAAACTAGAATTAGACCTCAAAAAGGTGGATGGACCCAAAAGTTATAGTGCGTAACCGAGGCAGTAAAGTGGCTGTGAACTACACTATAAATAAACTTGCGCTGGTAGGTGGGTACATTATGTACGGAGAAACAACTTGCCCAAGTCCTACACTGACATTTCATGAAATATGTGTAATAATGTGGGTGCCACTTGAAACCTTAATAGCCAAACTGTACTGGTCTGACTGAACTACTTCGACTGTGTTAGGTGCTTGTCCTAACATACTTAGAACAGAAGAGCCGTGTTCAATATTACGAGTATAAGAGGTTAACTTTGTCGCTATGTACATAAATTGTATTTTTCTTTGCGTACCTACTTGATAAACACATGAGAAAATGATAATAATATGTATTTTTGATATAAAGTTATGGTAATTCAAAGCAGATTAAGGCATTAAGCCCGCCTGTGTACCTTAGTGTGTGTGAGAAGTTTAAATAAATAAATAATTCAAGCATGTTCGTTAAAAAGATCAAGAACTGCGTAACTTTCTTGATCTTTGTACCAAGCGTGGATCCAACCCTAATTGAGGTCGATAGGCTGATGTTCACACACATTGTGTGCGAGCATATAACCTTACCAAAGGAGACTGGGCAAAAGTGGTCTATGGACTTATAGCAATTTAATGTATCGATCGCGAGCGACTCCTAATCGTGAGTCGTGAACACAACCTTTTTTGAGGGCTGGATCCGCTCCTGCTTTGTACGTAACAAACACAAGTTGAAGTGTACGATAATTCATGGTTTTCGTACCATGTTTGTTTGCCAAATAAGTCATGTAAGAAAAATTACACTGTACAAATTTAACAATTCAATTGATTTTCTAGTCACCTGCGTCCAGTTGTAATTGGGGTAATATCAAAGCGAGGAAATATTCTGATAGGCTCGTTCAATGCACCGAGCACCATGGACCGGAGCAAGCCTACGTAGTTACACAATACACGGTTGGCACGACACAACTTAGAAGTTTCTTCGGCAAAATTCGTAAAGCACGATCACTTTTAACTTGAACTCAAACAAATACAGGCAGGATTGCGGAGACTGACAGACTACACGACTGATGTCTATGTAACTATATGAAAACGCTTCCGTAGATGGTGATATTGTCACCTGTTACCGTTTCCATACAGTTACATAGAGACCGGTCGTGTCACTGTGGTCTGTCGTTGCGATTGGGCGGCTTTGCCACTGCGGTTTGCGGTGGCGGTCGCTTTCGGAAGAGCTTTAATGACTCGAGTGGAGCAAAATGATGATGACGCCATCTAGTCGACTTCAGCCTGCCTCTTTGGTCCAGTGCTCGCAAACGCTACTACTGAGCATGAGGTCCTGGGTTCAATTCCCGGGTCGGGCAAAGTGTTATTGGGTTTTCCATCTGGAATTTCTCAGTAGCAGCCCGGAGTCTGGATTTGTGCCCGGTTGATGACCATAGGCTCACCCTCTGTGGGACTCAAACATAACTGGCGAAATGTGGGTGTACTATAGGTAGACCTCTGCTTCACCCTTCGAGGAATACAAGCATGATGTTATGTTACTTCTGATCGTTCGATTAGATACACAACGCAACTTTTAAATTGTGTCATACCTATTCGTACTGAACCAAGTTACGGACACACTTATGAATAAAAGATGGACTGGAAATATGAAGGCTTAGCCCTCAACGTCGTAGCTACAAACGACAGTTATTTCAATTTATATGTTTGGGCTAGTTTTCGCAATATGTCGACACTGTTGGAAATTTGGAATAAGAGATCAAGTGCTGCGGAAAATTACGACGATAGACGGTTAAATATGTTTTTATTAGAATTGATATGTCACGAGGATCGTTTGGTTTAGATACGACAATTATCGTCCACAGTAGCGTGCCTAGGGGTCAAAATAACTTTTTAACATTATTGGCACAACAGAGCTCTTCGAGTTAATTCATATTACACTCGCTCGCAAAGTCACAACAGTCTTTATGGGCAAAATATTACGAGGAATCCGGCTACTAGATGGCGCACAAATAATTGATTGATTTGTGATTTTCAAATACATTTTTTTTACGATGTTGATAATATTTCTATTATTATAATTACTCACAATGTGAACAGCCATAACTCTTCGTTCTTCGCTTCTTTACCACAGACAGATGAAAAACATCAAAGCACACGGAAGGCATGGTATTAAAAGTCAAATAATTTATTTCAATTAGGCACAAAAAAGCAAAAGGAAAATATTTAAAAAAAAAAATGATTCTGATCCGCCCCTTCCAAAAGGTAGTTTTCGTATGGAGAAGAATGGGCAAGAAACTCCACCGTTACTCTTTTATAATGTTTTCACAATATCTTGTATACATTAATTATATAATTATATGTGAAGACGGTGCACCTAGAATAAGATTACCACGATAGGTAAAAATAATAAAAAATTAAGGAATGACAGATACATTAATTATGTGATAGATGCATGGTGCTCACATATTTATTATTACTAGATAGATTTACAGATACATGTCAGCAATGACACACCTTTTTTTTTTTTTTGGGTGGGAAATTATCAAATAACTTCTCCCGCTCTGGGTGGAGCGGGAGGGCGTGTCAGACTCTTACTGACTAAAACCCACCCGTGTTCCTTCCGTTGCCTGTACGTTGCCAGGGGCCACGGTATCCCTTTCGGACTTTCCCGCAACCCCGGCAGGCATCGGTCCTATCGGACCCCTTCACTTGCTGACATCTCTTTGAGGCGCGCGTGGAACACAACGCGCCGTCGACCCGGGCCTGGTCTTTATCGGACGGCGAGCTACCCATTGCTCACCGTCCGCAAGCCCGCGCCTACGGTGGCCGGGAATCGGCCTGTGATTCCCGACGCCCAGGGCGTCTCCTGCGGCGGCTAGGGGCGTGAGGGCGCGAAGTTTGCCTCTCACGCGTTCTGCCTCCACCTTCGCGAGCATTACTGCTTCGCAGAAGGAAGTGACGGCCTCCCATGCCCTCTCGCTCCGTACCATGGCCTGGACTAGGGCCGGACGTGAGAGATCCCCGCCGCCGATCGCCTCCACGAGGACACGGCGATGCTCTGCCCAAGCCGGACAGACCTCCACCGTATGCTCAACCGTGTCCTCCGGGCGATCCACGCAGTGATGACACCCGGGCATTTCCTCCCGCCTAATACGAAACAGGAACCTCCCGAAACAACCATGTCCGGTGAGGACCTGCGTCAGGCGGAAGGTGAGGACGCCGTGGCGCCTCTCTAGCCACTCCTCAAAGAGGGGACTTATCGCCGCAATAGTGGCGTGCCCAGCACTGGGTTGCGACAATCGCACTCTCCATGATGCCATGAGATCCCGCCGGAGCTCTGTCCGTTGTGCCGCGATTTCTCGCGGCAGCGGAGTTACGCCCCTGCGTTTCGCCTCCTCGCGCCACTCCCAAATGTGCGCGAGGACTTTTGCCTCCAGATCCCATGGCGGTAATCCGGCAAGGAGGCTCGCCGCCTCACCGGAGATCGTGCGGTATCCCCGGACCAGCCGGGTGGCCATGACCCTCTGGGACGCGTTCAACCGGCGGGCTGGCCGCCGCCTCAATGAACGCACCCAAACCGGTGCCCCGTAAAGGGCCATGGACCGCACGACCCCCGCGTATAGCCTCCGGCAGAAGGCGTTTGGACCCCCTAGATTGGGCAGGAGCCGCTTCAAAGCAGCCCCGGCGCTTCAAAGCAGCCCCGGCCCGCTCCAGTCTGGAGCAATGACATACCTTCAGTGCTTTGATAAAAGCCGTTTGTTGTTGGGTGTCAATTCGTTAGAGAGCATGATTCTGGCGGCTGCTTTGATTTGTTGAATTAATTTAAATTTACAAAATATAGAAAATACTTTCTGTATTCTAAATCAAAATGTCTATATTTCTGTAAAAATGATTTCAGCGTAAAAAGTTGGTGAACGTTTTAATTCTACCAACAGCTGTTTTTCTATTGCAATAATCGATCATTCGGAAAGCCGCTCTTCTTCTTGAATACATGTGAATACATTTTTCAGATGAAAAAGCACGTTCGCAGAACAACTTGTCGCAGGAATTTTGACAATTAAATAAGCTAACTTTAAAAGTTCCGGAAGGCATCCTGAAGGCAATTCTCATGTATGAAATCAATTAAAATGAAAATATTGCGCTTCTTTAGTTCAGGTGATGAATACAAACTTACTGACTCTTTAAAATCAATATAGATAAATGCTAAATAACGAATCTAAGGCCAGTTTCGGAAAAACTCTTATACTTACGTCCACTAATGGGGTATTTGATTATTGAGGTCAGAAAATCTTAATTGTGTCTCAGTAAAATGGACTTACCATTTTACTGAGACACCGAGAACGGCTAAAGGAAATAATTGAAATAGTGCCTAGGTATACCTACTTACTTAAGGTAAGGTTGCGTAAGTTGTCCCCACTATGGGAAAACCGTTGTAGTTTTTAGGATAACTAGCATTTACACAGGACTTAAAAACAACTGGTGAAATGTGGGTGTACTAAGTATCTATGTAACACCTCTGCCTAACCGTTCGGGGAGGACAGGCGTGATGTTATGTTATGTTGTACATACTTACGAAAAATGGAACTGGAAGTGAATAGCAAATGATAGATATTTTTGCCTCAACCAGTACAGAATCCTATAATTTTAACTAATTCAATAAAACAGAATCGTTAATCTCATGCCGTAGTAAAAAAGTTAGTTAACAGCTGTCATATTCGCAAGGTTCCATATCCCACGCGAGCGAAACTGCGGCCGGAATTAATTAATTATTTAATTAACGACAAGCATTGACAACACAAACATAAACTAGATAGTTACCTACTTACTTGACGCTAACCTTCGTAAGTACACCCAATAGCACATCACTAAATCACTAGAAACAAATTTACATTGACAGCTTTATGTGTCAGCAGTAAGAGCGATTTTCGTAGTGCAAGTGTTTCCACTGATGTGCGGTTGTACATTGTGGCTTTAGCAAAGGCTTAAAGAGCCATTTGCAAGTAAAATTTATAAGTTAATTATTAATCCTTTACTTGGCACTGACATGCGTAGGTAATCTAATTAATCGTCGAAATCCCGCTTACATAAAAATAAAACTACTCATGATTTGTGAGAAAAATCCTGGGCTAATTATATGATGAGAAAAACCTCCTTTTTTCGAGGCCGAATGAAAATGGACGACCTTAAGAAGATGGCTGGTACAGACTCGATGGAAGGTGGAGGACAGGGTGTTGTGGCGCAGCCCGGGAGAGGCCTATGTCCAGCGATGGACTGCGATCAAATAAAAAAACCGAGACTGACCGACCGACCGACTTCAATAGGCAGTTAATTATAGATTTAAAGAAAATTTACTGCGACATTCAGAGGTCTGATATTTATGTAGGTAGCTCATGCCTTCTCGACTCATAGCAGCAGGAACACTTTAGGACTTTAGTCACTAGGAGTACGACATACATTTAGGGAAATTAAATGTTTATCAAATTGACACTATAGCCTTCTCATACAACTGTCAAAGAATGAGAATTGCGATTTGAATATACGGCCAATACAATTAATTTCCCTGACTTAACATAACCACACACCCAATTGGAAATGTAAGAGTATTTTTGCTCTTAATAATAATGATGTTAATTCAATCAATTATGTACCTATTCCTTTCAATTATGTATGTTTGCTGCTGGGGAGTTTGTTGCGCCACTTCTTCTTCCCAGCTAAAGCACTAGGAAGTGGTGAAGGGCGGGCGTTTTTGGGGGACTGTCTTATGTAATTTTGACGTTCGAAAAGTGCTGATTTTCAGCTTAGTTCGAATAAATGACTTTTTGAATTTTTGAATTTTACCTATCATGTAGGCAGGTAATTCCCAGGGAATTATCTATATGTAGGTCGTCATCACGGAATAGAAAATTCCGTGGTTGTCACTCCGATACAATTAATTAACAGTATTATCAAGGCAATTTTATAAACAAAAATTACTTATAGACGCGGCTGAAGACCGAAAGATACAGAAATACAACCTCGTGTATTCACTAATCTCAAACGATGAGGGAAGCCCCGGGAAGCAACAGCATTACCGAACTACATACTAATGAGTGTCCTTCAACCAACGAACAACATTTCAATTTACCCAGTTCACATAGGTAATTGAATACACATGTACCTACGAATATAACACAAACATTACGCTGTATAAACATTAAACAGAAATTATGGTAACTGTATATTTTGTAATAACTAAATAGGTAGAGCTCACATAAGCCAGGGTCCTATGAATTCAGAGTCGGAGAGAAAACTTTACGAATGTTTTAGAACTAGTTAAAAGGATTATTTAAATATTCGTTTCGGACCAATTCATAAAAGTTATATTGACTTTGGAAATTAATATTCATTATAATGTATTTTGATACCCGAAACTCTGAAAGACCACTTTCAATAACTCTATTTTAGAAAGTGATATTTCAGAGTATTTTATAAAAAAAAAGTCTGTAAAGGGTTTTTATTCATTAAATACATACCTATCTATATTGTAGGTACCTACAACTTAGAATTACTACAAATCTGATCCAACGAATACCTAAACTGTAAAAAGTAGGTGCCAGGTACCTACCTGGTGTGTCAGGTGACTGTCGGTATCGGTGTTGGTGCGTTAAGATGAAACGCAACGAACCCAACCTAATTTTAGGCTCTGGCAAAACTAAAACGGATCCCGCGCGGGATACGGGATGAAATTCGCTCACGCTGATTGTGTCAACTAAATTGATTGGGGTGTCATTCAACAATCGACGCACGCAATCGCTTTTCGCGTCCTATGCGGGATTTGCCACAATTTGACCAGTCCTTTATCTTGAATTTTTAACTAAACATGCATGTTTCTAAACGTATGTGTATCCATCCACGTACGTAACTTGGCAAGGGTTTAGCGTATTGGGAGTAAGTTTGAGCATGTTACACTTAGTGCAACAAAAAAAAAACACCTTTATTGCATGCCATTATTCTATGGTTATTGCCATAATTTATTTTTGAACATTTTTATTAAGAAAAACAATTCTGCGCACCTACGATTCTTGCCAAGTTACGTGCCGCTGACTATACAGACCTAAATGTGGTTCTCACTACATTCCTAAAGAGAGTCGTAGGCTGTGGCGCTACCTATCGGCCTTCTCACGAAACTACACACTCTAGGAATTTATTATTAACGTGTCGGGGTGTTTGCTATGTTTCCATGCACCTTTTTAGGTCCGTAATAGAATTGTTTACATTGTGAACCGCAACACTATGCTTAAAAGTAGGTTTGTTTGTACACCTACCGAGCATTATATTCTGCGCTAAAAACGCTTTTGTTAAACACACTCCAAAAATAAAAGAATATAGGTACAAACCCCACATTTCGTATCACACTGCAATTTATAAAAGAAGTATGTTATGCAAAAAAGGCGTTGTAGACTCGAAGCGACTGGAGAGAACGACGGATAACAATTTTCTTTCATCTCTTGACAAATTAAATTACGCATACTACAAGAGCGGATATCCTGAAGGCGTAAAACACTTCACGCTCATGAGGATATTATTATTTTTTGTATACATTTTATTTTTCTTATCCTGCATTAATCTTAAATTTTCAAAGAGAAACATTTAAGATTAAGGTTAAATTATATTCACGGGTTCCTCATTAAATATTGTCGGATATTCTTGCACATTTACCTATATCAGCATCATTATAAAATTTGCCGACAGACGTTCATTACAGGACATAGACCTCAGCAATATAACGAACAAAGTCCGAAGAAATGCTGAACTAGCGCCAGTAAAAAAAAAAAAATTGTTTTCCTTTGAAGACGAAGGCAACATTCTTGCCAGAAATAACCCATATTTAGTCAAATCAAAACAGATAGGGCGCAAATTCTGTACAAGACTACGCCGAGTACGCCGGAATTAACAAGGTTCATTTACATGCAAATCGATGTTATATAGGTCTGAGACGTAATCTCTTTAGCCAACTAAGCCCAAATATATTCAGATACGATTGCAATTTGATTGCGTCCTGCCTGATAATTACCCCATGTTGATGCATGTAGGTATTAGCGAGCAGCGGCGACATGATTAATATTTAGTTGCGGAGGAGAGGAGAATGTTATTCATGTTATTTCTTGGACGTAGTGTTTGCGAAATGGAATTACTTTGACCAAAACCATTTCCTGTGACGATTATTTCGGTACCTTCATAATACACACAGCAATCCTAAGTATATATTATCTATTATCTAGAAAAGCCTATAAATGTAGAAGGCAATGTCCTAATAAACTACAGCCAGCGGTAACTACCGAATTAATTGTTTCAGCAAATTGACACTAGTAATCTCTCGGTACATCGAGAACGTTACGACCCTTGTGTGGAAGCATGTCATAAAAGCTTTCGGGGAGACCACTAGGTACCTTATATGTACTTACCTATATCTACAGGGGACTAAGGTTTACACATAAAGTTATTTCCAAGTCAAACACCGAACCCACGTTACTGGAAATATCTTTGATATTACGACGGTCGGGAATTATACCAGATAAAATAGAAACTTTATATATGTATTAAAATTGTATTTCAATCCATTGGTCACCAATGGAAAATTCCGTAGTTGCTTAATACAAGGCCAAGCGACAACCCCTTAAGCCAAAGGTGTAAGGGTCGTATTCGTTTGCCGTGACACCTATCTCAAAGAAGTAATATCCCAATCCCTGTGAACCCGGCTTAGTAGAGCACAATATATCGTGTCCAAAAGACCCCGCTTTTGAAGATACCCGCTGTTGACTTTATCGAAACACCCGTAAAGGACGTCGGATTAAAGCCGGATCTCTTCATAACTATTAATAGAATAGGGATGTTGACAGCGAAAAAGAACTATTTAGTCCGTCAGTCAGATAATAAAAAAATATTAAACACGTATTTTTTGCTTTATCATATTAATTAAAAATGTATTGCTGTAATCTTTTGATTACGTAAAAAAAGAAAAAACACGTGTCCAATATTTTTTAATAATCTACCTGACAGACAAAAAAAATTGTTTAGTCAACATCCCTATTGAATTTATCTTTTCCTTATAATAATAATAATATTCGTTACATCATATACCATAACAGGAAAATATAAATTCACATAATAGGTAACTCTACTACAATGGAATCCAAAAATGCGCGTAACAATTTGTTACATATTGCTACGCGGTCTACAGGGTCTATGCGTGCTACGGTGCTACGAAGCGTACAGCAATTTTATTCACCAAGATGTGTAATCACAAAAATATGATCACGTCTGTATGCTGAGAATGCTAGGTAAAGGAGGAGAGGAAAGGAGAATACTAGGTAGGTCATGGAAATAAATTACGCCGTTCACATTTCTAGGTAGCAGATTTATTTCTATTATTCTGTCAGCGCCAAGTTTCGGTGTGATTGATCCTCCAAACAATGAAATCCTATAAAAACGTAGTTTGTGATTGCTCGGATCACGTACGTAAGTTTCGCTATACGCACGTGCGATATCAACAAACAAAATCATAAACATTCGGAGGAGGCGCGGGGGGGGGAGTGCGTATGCTTCCGGTTTCAGTTTCATTACTGATATTGGTACGTAAGCTGCTTCGATTCAATTTCCTCGGTTCGGCTCATATCTCGAGAGTGACGTTTATATAACGAGCCCATGCGGGATGCGCCTTACTCCGAAAGTACTCCATATTATAAGTAGGTAAGCTTATTTACATAAAATTACTCCGACACGCTGCTGAACAAATTCATTCTTGGGCACAAGGTTAGATACATCCAGACGGCTTTAAATATTTATGACCAGCTACTGTATTTGCTAAATAAGTAACTAACTTTGAAATACTCGTCATGGTCTATCTACACATTACTATTCTTTCCGAATTCTTAGGAAAGCGGAGATAAGAGTTTGATTTTCCTCTAAAAAATAATTCGCAATTGTATCTCAGTATGTGCTTTCCCTCCACTTATATAAAACAACATCTACCCCCCGCCGCTTCGACATTGCGTTGTTGACGCCCTCAGCAGGACACGAGCTGAATAAAAATGTGGCCATTATTTATTCTACCTCTGTTGACTCGTAGGAGAACTGCCACCAAACCTTCGTGACAAAATTCGCCGGCAAATAGAAAATATTGACGTAGGCAAAATGTATTTTCGTCACTTAAAAGGTGCTCGAGGGATTTTTTTAAGCTGATCTGGTGGCACTTGCCAGTTACGAACCTACATAACCTCTACGTGTGAGGAACGATTGAAATACATCGTATTTCGCAAGAAATCCGATTCAAAGCTTTTTTTTTTTTTTTTTAATAAACGTTGCCCCACACTAGGAATGCCAAAGGCAAAGCTGTTCAATGTTAAAGGCAATAATAACATCTCTTGCCAAATATTTTGGAACAGCTCTTTACCTTTATTAGAAAATTGCCTTCATGTTTCTGAAGGGAATGAGGGTTGACATGAAAGGCTTCGCGGTAATTGCTATTTGCGTGTAAACTCCATTATTATAGGTCGCGTCGCATGTAACAAAGGGCTATTATGTCAGAGCACTCGGGTTTACAGATAAATCTAATGCTCGTATCAACTTGATACTGTCGCAACCTGCCAAATAGATTTAATATTTATGATATTTTTAATGAAGATATTACGAGTCATTACCTACAGTAGGTAGATAATCAAGCCCTTTATGAGGCAAAGGAACTAGGGAATCTTTCGAGTGTTTATGATCTAAGATAGGAACTTTTGCCATCGATACGCTAAAAAGATTAGGATAGGTATTAATGATTTAACAAAAGAATAAAACAAAAGCTGCGTGTGCTATAACTTATATATTTTTCATAAATAAGTGTTAACAATTCAAAAAGTAGGAAAATAATTTCACAGCACGTATAAAAACGTGTCCGCGTGAATATCAGGTGTTCAATATCAATCACGTGACAGGCATGCTTTACATCCTTTACAAATAACTGCAATATCGATGTCGTGTGCCGATTCGAAATATCAAACAACACACTCAAAGCATTTAGGGAACAATTTCAAAAGATTAAATGGAAAAAGGTGGGTAAATATAATATGTACAAGTACCTGGTCGTAGATATGGCACATCGAGCTTAAGGGCCCGATCACATGTACCACAACCACACCACAACGATAACACGTGGACGGGCGCTAATTTGTATGAAAATGAATAGTTAATTCACACGGACCACATTTGGCCGTCAAAATCAAACGTTTGGGCGACACCGACCACATCAGGGTCACGCCGCAGCCACAACTCAACCACCAGCGAAACCGCGCACTAGCGGCCGGCCACATCGCAAACACAAACACATTTGATTTGATTTTATAGTTACCACAACGCAACTGCAAGAAGGTGCAGCGACACTATTGACACGTAACCACTGCTTGCCCACATTTTGTCGCTGGGATGTGGTGTGGTTGTAGTGTCGTACTTACCCTTAGAAAGAGGTCACACAGGTATGAGCGACAGAGCAACACTCGACAAAGCCGAAAACTTTTCTAAAACTTTTTGTGCCATATTTACTACCGGACAGTGTATGTAGATAATAATATACTTTAAAGACTACAATACAATATTTAGTTATAAGTTAAAACAAAGTTGTTTAATTTTGTTTTAAACTTCAAAGAAAATTATCAGCTTCAGTCTGATTTCGTAAATTAAATTATTCATATGACATCCCATCAGAACATCATTATGGCAACAAAATTAAAAACTAAACTAAAACAATAAATAATGGGTAGATACATGCTATTAGACATAGGGATCTACATATTTATGACTAAGATTGCCATATCCACGTCACGTCTGATTCGCTGAAAATAATATAATTAGGTATGATATGACTACTTTGTTCAAACATTGTAAATTCCGATATCTTTTGCACTTTTCACATAGCTTGTTCATCAGCAATCAGAACAATATTAACATAGAATAGGTTCCGTGCAAAATGTAAATCCGATATTTTGGTCAGTTACGACGTATTGGTTCAATTTTGGAAGGTTCAGTTTGCCCAGTTTCGCTACGGTACGTGAATATTGGTCTCACTTACGCCATCTGTCGGGTAGTTGTAAAATCGAGCTATAACCGGAAAAATTCCGGATAGTTCTACTATGGTTGCCAACCGTATTCTATTATAGAGTATTGTACTCTATTTCAAATATGCATATTTTAAAGTCTACAAAAGCAATAGAATGCTCTAAATACTCTATTTAAGACTCAGACTCTCTGTGACTCTGTCTTTGAATCGAATTGAAGCATTCAACAAATTGTTATTTTCCGCAAAAGGTAACAAAATGCTGTTTTAAAAATAATATTAAGTACTCTTTTTATGTCTGTACTCTTTACAGGTACCCATTCTGAAATCAAAAAGACTACTTCTTCTAAAAAAAGTTGGCAACCCTAGTTCTACTATACGTTTTATATTCACAAAACAGTAATTGTCTTCAGTACGTTTATTTGAATTCTTTCGAACCCAATATTATGTTCATAAGAAGAGGTCAATGTACGGGAAAACGACACAGTTCTTTGAACTCTTCACAAAAATTGTAAGTCATGATGATTCCTGATATTAAATGATACACTCAACTGCCAATATTTGTGCATTATTGTAACAAATCTTATATTACTGTTATTGCTATTATGTAGTCTTAACTTGTTCCAATATATTTTATAACAATAGGTACTCTTATGTTCTTTTACCACTTGTGAGTATATATGTACTAAATGATCAACAAAAATTAAAAAACATTTTCTACTACTAAATGGCAATTTGATATATATTGATGTTTTTATTATAATCTGGGAAACCTTTTCAGTAATTTATGTGTATTTTTAAACAACTATGTTAGATGTTTATTATAATAATTAGTCTTTACCGCTTATTGGAAGAGTTTAAATCTACCTCATCTAAATTACTCATTGTATTGACCTTACACATATTACTTCTATTATTTGCATCTTATTGCCAATAACTGCAATGTTTACCCAATATACGGTACATTAATATAACATTCTATAGTTGATACATTTCACGGGCGATCGTCAGTCATAGTAATTTAATCCTTAAATCAGTGACATAAAAGTCAAGTGACGTGTGCTAGTGATTTGCATCCACTATACCATGTACGACTTGCTTGCAAAATAGTTTTGTTTTTAGTGTATAATGTGCTTTGGCTTAAAAAAACAATACCATTTGAAACATACAACCAATAAAACTTAATAATTTAAAAAGCGTTTCCGATATAATAATAGATTACAATCTATTCATAATAGTATAACATAATCACTTAGTTTAAGAATAAATGAGCGTTTTATGGACAAAGATACGTTCGAAAATATAATATACTAAAACTAGTTTTTTTTAAATGATCCAATTGGCACAGCCCTCGCAAGTATTTTCTTTAATTTAAAAGCATCAATAATGTTAAAACTTGTTCATTGCATGAACATTTCTAGTATAAAAGATGGAAACAATGCCAACCTCGACACTGGCATCAACTAGAAGGCACAATCTTTTAGATTGACTCTCATTACAAAGTCACAGCCGGCAGCTGCTTAAGTTCTATGTTACAAGATATTTTGACAATTTAAACACGAATTATTTCATGTATCAACACCCCCTCTGCTCCTGGTGAATCGAATTGATGGGTTAAATTACAGTGACTAGTATATATTTACATTACATTAACAAGTTAATTCCTTATACACATAGGCATGTTGTGGGTCCAGTCTTATTTATAACAATTCAATACTTTTGTAATAACACTAAAAGGCTATCATTATTTTTAAATATTAACAATACCTGAGGGAAATTATATGGCAACATATTAATATTATTTTTTTAAACATCTTCTAGTTAATGGTCCAGCATGAAATGTTGCCAGGTGGCGCTAGTAGTAAGGTTTTTTCATTATGCCACAAAATGCCTTTAAAATATGATTGCATTTAAAATTAAAATAAACTTGAATACTTAAAGACGAAAATGTATTAAAACAAATCAACTGATAAAATCACATTTAAATAAAGCTATTCCCGTATTCTTCAACTTCCAAGTTTCCATTTCCAGTAAAAAATATGCAAGTCCTATAATTTTGTGTTTTCTATGTAATTGATTGGTATGGACTTACTGATTGAACTTTATAAAACTTGTAGTTCATAGATAGGAAACGTCACGCAAACGTGCAATAAACAGTGTCCCAAGATAATGTCTGGTAGGTATATGAGTCATGTGATATGTGTGCGACTCATACTTTCATGTACCATCGCGGACACTGTGAACCAATTTTCAACCTTATTACTAAAGTAATAAGGTCGACCGACATTGTCCACGGTTGTACCTAGTCATTCCTATTTATTTTACCCTATTATGACCAAAGAGTAAGGCAAAATTTATTTATGGTTTTGTATGGAAGTCGATTTACAATTAAAATAGCAAAATATTTATAAATAATAATAAAATAAGAACATTTCTCTGTTAACTTTGACTAATTATATAGGAGAAAATCGCTTCATCGTATTTACGAATGATATCTGTCACATGACTGTACTTTTCGTCAATGTCATCCACTTGATGTATGGTTTTCCAGACATTATTTCATGACGCAATAATCATGTGGAAAACATCTTTTTATAGAGTTGAAATATCTATATATTTTTAATATGAGGAAGATAATAATCATGGCTTAGAAAATGTAATGCTTCATTGATCACCAGATTATGACCTGCACATTTTAATTAATGATTTCATAGCCGCCACAAATTAATTAAATTACACAATTAATAATGGCCAGACATATTTAAAAATGTTCTAGTAAATGCTGAGTATATTCTATTGTTACTTCTTTTCTCCATGTATTGGGCATCCTGAAATAAACAAAAGTAATTTTAGTACACATTTCCTGGTCTGCTTCCTGGCTGTACAAAATTGTACCATTAGAAATGATGATGACACAGAAAGATAAAATTACTTATTTTAATATTTGCAAACATATTTACCTTAATATTCAATTATCATGCAATCATAACTTTGATTGTCCTTTCTATGATAGTCCTGCACATAGGACAGTTCTCCATTCCTTTGCTTGCACACGGCTGGCAGCAACACATGTGTCCACATGGTACAAATACTACTTCACTCTTAGCATCCATACAAATGACACACTCTGCCTCCAACACTGTATCATCAGTCTGGTTAGTTGTCACCACTCCAGTACATTTCTGTTCTTCAGCTAGTTCTACATCAGATGGAGCACTTGGTGTAATAGAAGAAGAAGCTTCAAAGTTGTGATTCTGACTTTGAGCTGCTACATAAGAGTTAATTGCTCTAATAATACCTTCTCTGTCACAGGCCAATGAGACACCACTCAACTTTAGCTCTTCTGGCGTGATGTCCAATAACGGCTCACCAGAAAATAAGAATTTAACCAAGAATGGCAGACAGTGTATAACACCTTCCTGTAAGAGATTGTTTGCCAGTGCTGGGTCCAAACTTTTCCCTATGTCCAGTAAAGTTCTGGGTGCTGAGTTGATTAACTTCTGATAATTTTTCAACCAAAAATCATTAGACTTATTTGTTTCACTTTCCATTTCTCTTAAAGTTTCAACAAGCTGTTTTCGTCTTTTATTTTGTTGACCAAAAAGATCATCTAATAAAGTAACCAAATGAACTCTCTGTTGAAGCAACTCATTATAATTATAAGTTATTTGCAATTTCTTCTTTTCTTGTTCAATAACACTGAGGCGTGCTAAATGTGAAGAAACCAATGATATTTCCTGGTTAAGACTCCAGGTTCGGGCATCGGTTTTTTCCAACAGTGATGCAACCATTGCCATTTGAATGTCCTGATCTTCTAGAAGTTGTTCCACTAACATGGTGCGTGACTGATCTTTAGCATTTAATAACTCTGTCAATTTCTCACTTACTTCTAAATCTTGTATGAGCACGCTTTGTTTCATATTACTCATAGAATCTTCATAATGTTTCTTGGAATGTCTCATTGAATAGTCTTCTTCTATGAGCATTTCCATTGCTCTTAAAACATCAGCCTTTTTAATATTATCATAATTTTGCCGAGTGATTTCAAGTAGCCTGTCGTGTTCAGCCTGTTCATATGCAAGTTGCTGTTGTATAATTTCTGGATTTAAATTTTCTGACTGAATAAAGTTCTTAACTAAACATTCAATTTCTTTTTCATCATTTTGTATAGCTTTGATCAGGTTTTGCCTATCGATTTCTTTCACAAAGTGAACTTTAGCTATCTCACTGTCTAGCTCCATCTGTTCTTGAAGCACTTGATTTAAAAACTTTTCTCTTTGTTCTTTAGCTGCTTTATGTAGCCTATGTTCTTGTTCTATGATGGCAGCTTCTTGTTCCTCCCAAGTCAGTGTATTGCGTCTTGCAAATGGATCCAGGACCATGTTTGGAATTTGAACTGTGGGCATATCTTGTTCAATGGATATTGGGGGGTTATAGTCTATGTTCATTTTATCACATAAATATTTCATAATTTCAGCAGTATCCTTTATGGCAATATCTGATGGAGGGAATAAAAACTGTTCACCATCTATCATTAGTGTTATCAGATTAGTAGCTAAACATAGTTCTGGACAGAGTTCATATAAATCTTTATTTTCAGTGAGGTTTAGTTTTCTTAGATTCTTCAGCTTACCTACTGATGGTGTTAGGCTTCGTAACTTATTATTTGATGCATCTAATATTTGTAATGACTGCATAAACTGTATATTGTCAGGTAGGGTTTTAATTTGATTATCTTGAATGTACAGCTCAGTCAGGTTTACCAAATATCTAATATCACTAGGTAGCTGTGAAAATCTATTACTGCTAAGATTGATAACCGTGAGAAGGTATAAATCTGACAATTGACCTCCTTCTTCCAATGATTGTAAACTATTAATGTGCAAATACAAACGTTCTTTTCTGTAGACCTTGCATATTGAAAATGTACCGGACGGTACTTGGCGCAGCTGACACTCGGACAGGTTAAAATCTGGTTCAGGCGATTCTCTAGCAATGTATAACTTCCTTTCTAGTATAGCTCGTGAATCATTATCATTATTTTGTCTCCCAAACAACGACATTGTCGCTCGGCTGACGCACGACACAGCACAACCCATTAAACAATACGTATAATTTGTTAACAACTTTCACAATCGTCACCGACTTGGGATATTCATTGCAAATTGATTATCGTACAACCTTATGTAGATAGTAATATCACAGCTTCTAATTCATTATCAAGCAATGACAAATATACCGAAAAACAATAATAATCAATCGTAGTACACCTGAATGATACGAAGAGGCCTCATTAGTGACAGATGACAGCTGACTTGACAGTACTGACATTGACCAAGTCATTTTCGTCTGTTCCGTTCCACGTTTCTGCGGGAATATTCGAAAAAAATATGCTATTTTTAACAGGTTCTGCTCGTAGATAGAGAATTGGTTCTGCTACTCTTGTTTTTTATTTATTTAAAATAATTATCTCACTAATAAAATTAGTTCGTTCTTACTATTTAATATGTAGTATGCATGAAATAATTGTGAAGGCGCCAGGAAACCGCTGGATGCGGAAAGCACAGAATCGGTCGAAGTGGCGGTGCTTGGGGGAGGCCTATGTACAGCAGTGGACGTCTTACAGCTGAAATGATGATGATGAGAAATGATGCATGAAACTATGTTGACATAAAATATTAGCTTGGGACAGAATTATGTTGCATCTTTTATACTTACCAAATATTTTCTACTTGAATTGAAATTAATCATCGCTGTGAGGAATCTGCTAAATTATGGTTAAAAGATAGAAATAGACCCTGAAACCAGTAAAGCTACGGTTTCCTAGAAGAGCGGTGACCGCTCACGTAACGTTCGCAATTTACCGGCGAAAGACGTCAGTATAACATTGATTATGAAAGTAAGTCGGTATGTTATAGCTAAATAGCGTTTTTGACACCATACTCAGTCATAATAAAACATGTCCATACTGAGAAGAGTGAGCTCACACATTATATATAGCGTTTCCATGACGAACAAGTCTAGTCACTGCGTCATTGTGTGTTAGAGGTGTCAAAACGAAACAGAAACGCGACAATTTTTTGACGTGGTAGGGTGAATCTAACGATTTAAACCTTTTCCGTTGTCATCATTTTGATGACAGCCATCACTGCGGCGGTTAAGTGCGGCCACCGCTCTTATAAGAAACCGTAGCTAGTAACAAAGTTACCAAATATTATGCCAACTGTAGGGCGTCAAAGCGTCAGCCGCAATATCCAAGTGATGCCTTGATCCACTTCAAACTATGCTTTAGAAGTCAAAGTCAAATCATTTACTTCAAATAGGCCCTCATAAGATACTTTTGAAAGTAAAAATTTACAAAAAAAAAAAAATGTTTATAGTCGCCCTCCCAAAAGATAGTTTTCGCATGGAGTAAAGTTATATGCTCTGTGGCATGGAGAAGAATGGGCAAGAAACTCCACCGTTACTCTTAAAATGTTTTACAAAATGTTGTATACATAGATACAATAGTTATATAATTATACGTGAAGACGATGCACCTAGAATAAAATTACTATACCACAATAGGTAAAAAGATTTAAAAATAAAGCAACAACAGATAAATTAAGTATGTGATAGATACATGGTGCTCGGTGCTCACATATTTACAAACATTCTAAAAGTAGACGATTTTCCAAAAATTTTACAATTAATAAGTCAGTGTGTGAGGAAGTAATCACAGACTGTAAAATCAATGTCATAAATTAAAAAATTATACAATTGAATTAGCAACCGTTTGATTTTGTCAGACATAGACCTCTTCTCATAGACAGAGCTAGAGTCTGATCCAGCCATTAAAATATGGAAGAAAGAAAATAAATAGATTTGTTTTGTAGAAATAACTTTAACTTTAGGTGTATAATTAAGCAGTTTAAAAATTAAGTGACTTGTAGTCGTGTAGGTTTTTCATGAATTTATTAAAAATTAAAACAAACTGTACAACATCCTAATACCGAATAATTACTTATAAAATAACATGTGTACGTAAAACTCATCTATCGTCGTGACTATCATCGTTGTACCAGTTTTTAGTTATTTTTGCTGGAAAGCGACTTGCAGAATAGTCTCGAGTTCTTTTTGTAATTGAAGAACTATAAATATTTTCTTTCTGATCTCCGTCATGTTCATGCTCTTTCGAACTTTCCTCTGAATAATCATGATATTCATGATCAGGATATTGTTGAACATACTTTTGATACCAATCATCTCGATTTTCCTTTGGCTTTTCATCATTATGTAATTTAGGGGAATGTATGCTTGCATATTCATGTTTTTCTCGATAATGTTCTAGAGGTTTAAAATCTGATACAGAATCATATTCTTCATAATTTTTATACCATGGGGGATTACTTTCCCTATCTGGAACCAATTTCATTGGTTTATCTTTTATAGGATTCTTTGTTTTTAATTCATATTTTTCGTCGTACATGCTATTTATGAACCTAATAGCAGAGTGCATCTTATCTTCTTCTGGTTTATTTGCTTCAGTTGGCACGGAAGGAACAAACTTGATATCACTAACTGCTTTTATTTGTGGGGGGTCATAATGGTTAGTATACTGTCCATTCATTTTATAAACACTCAGATCTGGTGTCTGGGAAGGATATACGTGCATTTTTAATATCTTCGATAATCTATCAAAGGCATCGATTAAATCTGCATCAACCACCTTTGCGCCTGGTGGACTAGAATTTTCGTCATGTGTAGAGATATCAACAGACAATTCAGGATCAGCCAGATGGTCCAAATGCTTCTCATTTTGGCTATTGGTTTGTTTTACTTCTGCAACATTTGGCCCCTGGAGCTTTTCTTCATTAGGATTATGATCCGTCATAAATTCTGACACGGTGTCAAAATCAACAGGCGAATGGTTTTCTGGTGTAGTTTGGTGGTGTTGTGTAGTTTCGGGTGGACTGTAGGAATACGCTATTTCTTTACCAATACGAAAGCCTTCGTTTTCCGACGTCGACAGGATTTGCGGCTCTTTACTAAAATAATCAAATACATGAAAACTGGGTACGTCAGGTAACTTATATGTTTCAGCTGCAGGTAATATTTTGATAGCCACAGCTTTACCTTGGTGGTATCCAATCCCTTGACCTTCAAATGGTTTATTCTTCACGTTCTTTTTTTTAGTTTCTGTCTTCTTAGGAGGTCTTTCGTCTGCTTGACCGCTGTCCCAATCAGCGTCGCAGTACATTTTGTTCAATTTTTGTGTATCCTTATCTGACAGTCCTACTCTTTGACCGATTTCAGCACCCCCCTGAAAAAAGAAAAGAACCATTATAATTGATCAGTTTTTGCCTTTACCTTTGACCCTGCATTATTAGGTGGGTCAATGTTTTGTCAAGTACTCATCAGTCGATTATTAACCATTGAAAGTAGGCAAAAAAAAACTTGACTTGAACATCCAACATCAGACATTATGCATTAAAAAGCTTTAAGGAAAATCTCAATCACCTTTTTTGGAACAATCGTGTCCTGACCGTTGGAGGAGAAAGCTCGTCGGCTGTAATGCAGGACACTGTCGTAGTCGTACCCCACGCCGAAGTCTGACACGGAGAACGAGTTGTATTTGCGAAAGTTATGCCTCGCCGCTGCAAACAAATAAAACATATCGACTCAGAAACGAACACTGTTTGGACGATTGATTTCTCGACTACAAAAATACCTACCGACTTAGTTTATGTTAACATACAAAGAAACTTTCAATAGAAATCGAATTTACTTCACACCGTAATTTTATTGCTTAGACAGGCGGTGGGTTAATTGATATTCGCATTGTGTAGTGTTCGTGACAGGCTTCCACCTATTCTACCTACCGGTCGCTGACTTTAGCACCTAGATAAGTATGTAACAAAATCGTAAGTGTTTATCGATTTAGTATGCAGCGCATTATTCTTAAAAGTCGCTTACGTTGTACTATGTTGGCCCAAACAATGTTGACATAGTCATCTCTATCGGGGCTGCTCTGCATATGGTAGAAGCCAAGAGTATGCAGCAGCTCATGAACGACTGTGCCGTGTCGGAAGCAACCGCGTCCGACCGGATGCCGACCTGACAAGTTCAGCACTTGGTACCCGCCTTGGTAGCCCACTTGAGAGAAACAACCTCGTCGATTTCCCTGCAACAGAAAAACAGGTGCTTTGAAAAAGTTCCGTTCTTGCAAAACAGTTTGCTTTTTAATGTTTTCTGATATCCTATGAGATTTAGTTACAGATGGACGGTTCAATACGAAATAGACAGAACACAAATCAATTAAATATAGAGGTATCTACCTATAAGTATCTACATATGATACGATATGAAATTTCGAATCTTTAAAACTTCTTTTTCTTTGCAATCAAAGCTAGCAAATGCGACATCTTCAATTAGGTACTATACAACTAGGTAGGTACTTCAACAATTCAAATGTTCACTTTCAATTGCAGTCGAACAGCAATAATTAACTTATGCCGACTAGTCGCAAAGGACGAGTGTCATTATAGGATAAGCTGAAGTGCTCAAAAAGTAGGTAGGTACCTGTATCACGACAGCATCTCGGTCTCCTTTCTTGTACCGACGGAATTTGACACAGGACGCGAGTGCAAGATCCTGTATTCCACTTTCAATAGCTTGCACTTGATCACTACCTGAAAAATAATATGAGATCCATATTAGATCCTATCATTATCCTCTCCTGGAACTTATTCTAAAGAAAATTCCGGCTCTCCACCACACATTAGAAGTGCGGCCGTGGTCGAAGGAATTTAGTCCTGTCGCTTCTACAAACTTGCCTGGGAAATAAGACAGCTATCATTCGACCATCTGAACCAGGCCAAATATCCTTGGGATTGTCGAGCTTCCAGTAAAAATCTAGGTGTGTACGAAATCTTTAATACTTACATCGAAAAACACGTTCTACTTACTGAAATGTTCTACTTGAATGTACACGATAACTTCATTATTGGGCCACCTCTTTGCCCCATCCCTGATGCCGTTCCTAGCGAGGCCCTCGGCGACATTTTCGACGATAAGCCTCCGCTGGCGCTCGTTGAGGATCAGGTCACCCTCGAACTTGCCACTTTCCTCCCAGGCGTGGTCAGACACGACTTCGTCGTCATCATAGTCGACGTCGGGGTCTACGCCTTCTGTTACACGACATGAAGTGATAAAAGGGATATCAAAATTCATACAATAACAAGTAGGCCTTATCAATCAACTTCTCAATTATAAGTTGATTGTTGGACTGGTATTAAATAATTGAGTTGTTCCAGTCCGACCCGGGATCCATCGCTACCTATATCTAATTCAGAAGTGGATCAGATTTTAAATAAGGGACCGAATATATACCTACATTCTTATATGCATTTTTATAATTTTATTTTTTATAGGTCTTCAACTTTTGCATTCGCTCTTAGTGCTAGGTTTCAATAGTATGTAAGTAAATTGAACGATTAATTATTGCGGAGACTAGACGTGATAAAAAAAACACCACAACAATTTAATTGCCCACTTTCATTTTCAACACTTTTTGAACCGGTCGTTTATACCTACTCGTAGAAATGTATCAACTTGAAACTAGTAATAAATCACAGTTTGCGTAATTGCGTTATTATAAATGTAATGTTCTACCTATTGACCTCTGAACTAACTCCTCAATGGTCGCTCGCGACGCTATAACCGTAGTCGAAACTATGCCAAAAATCATCAAGTAAAATACGCAAACGAATTGTGTAGTTTAACTAGGCACCTAGAAAATGTTCTTTATTCATCTTACACATCCTAATTAGTATCTATTACTCAGAATCATTGAGATAAATTACCTAAACAAAAATCGGAATTCGACTGGAAGAGAAAAACAGAGAGAGAACACAGACAGACAGAGACAGGGGTTACTATTTACCAGGATCCTGTTTTAAAGTTTTAGCACAATCGCATTGGTAGGCGAAAGCTTGAGTTGGTATCTTATCCGTTGTTTATCATCATTTTGGTCTATCTAGACTAGATCCTGTCTGGAACCTCCAGCTTACAATTTTAAAAGCTTATGCCACATAGGTACCAATGTATTTAACTTATCGAAAAAAATCTAAGCTAACATCACCGGTTTGAAACTGTGTACCTAATATAAATTGCAATTACCTACAGGTTGAGTAGTCTGCAGTAGCCATAAGTATCACTTACTTTTCAAAGTTGGGCTCAGCTGCGACGTCTTCTTGAGGTGCTCCGCAAAATCCTCCAGTTCGTCATAGGTCATCGCCAAACACTTGACCACACAGACGATTATGAGAACCACCGATAACTTTGTCCGTCCCATGATAACTATTGAATCTTCGCCTGCTTTCGATTAATATTTATAAATACATGCGATATTAGTTTCGCTTTTTTTTTAAATTAACTCACTCGCTGTATCCGAAAAAAGTATGTCATATTAACGGTATTGTGTTTATAAATATTTTGAATTCTTATTTATGTTAATGACTTTTAAGCCGCTGCTGGTTTACTTCAGTCCCGCGTGATTTTTTGTGTAGAACAAAACCCGCCGGGGTGGGGCGAGGTTTAATATAGCTTCGGATACGACCATTTCACAAGGTGTTAGGCCGCAACTGCGCCGGCGACGGCGAAGCTTGCGTCAGCGCGGGCGCTGGTGACAGCGGCAGCACTCCGCGCCACCACGCATAACTCGTGCAACACAGAGTTGCTACATTTATTGGCTCCAGTTATTCTTAACGTTTACGTCCTCCAACAATAACACCAACTTGCAATTTTTGTAATTGAATGAGTGAAATAGTAAAGGGAAAGCAACAGTTGGCCGTTCCGGTGAAATAAGTAACGACATGAAATCGTATAAATTGTACCCTTTGTTGTAACAATATTTTTACACCAATAACTCCTGAAATAATAGATAGGTAACCTAACCTAGATATTTTATAAAGTATTACAAACGGGTATACTCGTATTATTCAAGAAGACCCTTTCAAGACTATTAAAATATAAAGTTAAACAATACAGAAACTCTTAAACTGTTTTAAAATATGAACTGAAGAGATGTAACGTATTCCATTAACTGAAGTAGATACACAAACAGAGCATTACATTCAACCCTTCCCACATCAAATGAAAGGGCAGGGAAGATGCTGCTTGTTTGGGCTTAGCCTACACAGACTACACACAGCTACACATCCACTCCAAACCATTGTAATCCAGCACGTATGTAGAATGGATGGCAGTAAGTCGCTCCGCAGTGAATCAAAAAGACACGTAAATCCTATCCACGTAGACGGTGAGAAATATATTGAAAATAAACTTATAATGACTATACCTATCTTCATTAGAAGCATATTTCCTTGATATGGCAAACAGTCAATAAACATAATTAGGACTCGGCTATGCTCTATGGAGTACCTAACTTTCTGGAACATTAAATTAACGAAGCCTGAAGCCGATTCATTAATTAGAGGAAAGGTTTTTTTTTCATTCCCTTATCCAATCACAGCGTTGTAATTATTACGACTAATTCATCCGAGCAAAACAACAGATCACTCTTGATTAGTTGGTGGACATTATACAATACAAATAAACTATTATCAATTCTCGCAAAGGTTCTGCAATCTTCAATGCCATTGTCAAACGAAAACGCGTGTAATTTCAAGAATGCAATGCAAAAACTATCTGATATTTTATTTAAGTGTCCTTGTATGAAAAGAGGTCGATGTCGTAAAGAAAATTGACCGTGACTATGACAAGTAATTACGATAAAAATAATAGTGAGATACTTTTATTGTAACAATTAGTTTATTGGGAAAGTAATCCCTATTAATGCCGTTCGATACCTACCAACACTTTCGGAATACTTAATACGAAAGTAAGTAGAATGTAAAAGTTTTGAAGCCTAGAATTTTTGCCATAATGCCTGATAGGCTCTATGTTATGGGGTTTGGTTTCCGCACTTCTAGTCCTTCAGGTGGACCATTGTGCGTGGGCCATAGCGGCCGTCGATGGATAGCCACCGACGGCTGCCGCGACCGACACGCGGAGTTTTAATTAACTTCTCCTGGTCTTTTCAGAACATCTGTGAAAGATCTGGGTCGGGTCACCCAGATCTGGATTCTGTTCTAATCTGGATGACGCCTGTGCATTCAAAGAGCACGTGCGCGACGGTTTCCTCAGCCTACATGCACGCCCTGCACAGAGGATCACAGAACACTATTATCCCAGCGGCAGAGAACAGTCCGTAATGCCTATTGTGTGGAAGTGTTTAATTTAGCTAGCAGTGTCCCGTGATGGTCCCCGTCACCAGGCGCAGGCCGTTCTTGTACAGGCGTAATAAACTCCTGGTTAGCCTGCTATCCAAGAATGCCTCTCGGACTCTGTCTGTACCTACTACTTATAATTATTAAAAACTCTTACTTCTCCCAACATTTCTTTCAACTCAATAATTTTACTTCCAACTTAGTCTAGATACAATTGAATAGAATTTAGACAGGCTACAAAAGACGAGAAGAGATTGCGCTGAATCTAAAGTGCACCTATTGTTTAAGTGTTATGCACCAATTGACGCACTCGGCCGAAACTGACACATTTCGAGTGACACTTGAATAGCCAGGTTGCTAAACCTTGTTGATACAGCTTGTTTTATGAATACAGGGAGTGGGTACTAAGAACCTCCTCTCAGTAGCTTCCGCCGCCGCCGCCCGCCGCCGCTGCGCCTTTGGTCAACGAGGAAGTGAAAACCTAGTGGATAGTAGTATCTCTGTACCGCACTATACATCACAAATGAAACACATTTATATAATCGAGCTTTTTATTTCACACTAAAATTCTTGTATCACTTTATTATCCTATTTATTAGCTTTATAGTTAATCATTTATTTGTCAATCACAACAACTGTGTCGCCATTATTATTGTCAATCAGTTCCTTATCATCGGTTTCTTCACAATACATCTTGTTTAACTTCAATATATCGCTTTCAGATAGTCCGTTTCTTTGTCCAATGCTTACATTTTCCTAGAAATATAAAATACTTGAGTGTTAGAAAAGTGTGTCAGATTATGTGCGATGTAGGTAGTTGTGGAGCAAGCTGTAGCATAGTACGCTATACGCTATAGGTGCGCTATTGTACAGTAATAAATCTCGATACAATCTCGACTATTGTGACGTAAAGTAAACTCTCCGATCTGAAAATTTAATTATCATCAAGCCTGTCTCATTAAGGTTGTTCTCACGCCCCATAATAACTTTGGCTTCAAACAATCTTGGAAAATATTTAGAGCTAGCAAATCAAAGTTTTACCCTTTCGCTATGCAGCTCCCAGAATCGATTTTATACCCTTTTAGATAGGTGCATGGGAACATCGGCTAAGTATCGTTTTATAGTGAGTTTCATGTGACTGAATAAACCAATCAGGTAGGTACTTTTTGTGTCCCATTATGAGTCAAGTGGTTAAATAAATACGTTGTTGTATGATGTATCATGCACTCAAGGAAACAGAAAAAAGAATCAAATGACACAGTATAGTATGAACCGACCCGACTGGTTGATGGCAATATGCCCTTATTACATGAGACTTAAAATGTGGATGTCCCCCTACTAAGGGAACACCTCTGCCTTATCTTTCGGGGAGAAACACAGGCGTAGTATTATGTGTAAAATAGATAACTGGTTTTAAAGATCTGAAAGTTTCTTTACCTTTGTCGGGATAATGGTTTGATTGCCATTGACCGAGAATGCTTTCTTCGGATAGTGCATTACACTGTCGTAGTCATACGGTACTCCGAAATCTGTCACTGTGTCATTGCTGTACTTTGCGAAATTATGTTCGTGACCTGTAAGATGTCAACATTACAACATTACTCCAATTGTACGGTTTGTTGAATAAAATGATTGACCTGTACCTCATTTTTTAGGTTCATCTAAAACGCCTGAATGACTAGAAATATCGACGGGACACTCAGCTACTCGTACTTATTTGATCATCTGGGTACTAAGTGCTGAAGGTCTATAGTAGGTACCCGAGCGGTAGGTACAACAAATATGGCACATTAAGGTTTAGAAAGAGACTGTGTATGAGTAACATTGTACAAACACTCGATGTACCATATATTCGGTCGGGTACATACTGAACCTAATCATTTGATACAACATTTCTCACCAGGTTTAATATTTTCCCACACAATAGTGACGAAGTCATCCCTGTCATAAGTGCTCTGCATGTGGTAGAAACCAAGAGTGTGCAGCATCTCATGAACTACTGTGCCATGTTTGAAACAACCTTTGGCCAGGTTCAGCACTTGCCGAACTGCGCCCTCGTCATCAGGAATGCTGAAGCCCACGTTTGAGTAACAGCCACTCTTGTTACCCTAGAGACAGGTATTTATGAATTTTTATTCAGGGTTATTGGTTAAACGTCGGCAATCCGAGAAATTTGACAGTTTATATTTTAAAATGTATGGAATAAAAACATAAAATGTCATTTGACTCGAAAATTGTTGAAATTTGCATAGGAGTCAAAAGGGGTCATTTGGTTATAAATGAACTCTCCTACATCCCCTTAACAGATTGCCGACGTATAACCAATAACTCTGTATATTATAGGTTCCAATAGATAGCCCCTTTCATGGACTGTGTATATAGGAGGTGAAATTGAATTCATGGGCATCCCTTTAGGGGTTATTATACTCATCATTATGAGCAACTTTCACCATGGGACCAACTCTGAAATCTCGAAAAAAAAATCTGCTGTACCCTACATTTCTGTTCGCATAGCTCGTCAAAATGTAGGAAACAGCAGATTTTTTTTAATGATGACGTTGATTATTTGTTCATAATGATGAGTACAATGACCCCTTAAGAGGATGCCCATGAATTCAATTTCACCCTGTCTACAACACAGAGAACCCGAGCGCAAATGGTCTCCTTGGGAGATTATAGATTATGAAAACATTGAAAATGTATAAAAATATTCACTTGTATATGAACGGCATGTTCCTCATCCTTGTCTCGTCGGCGGAACGTGAGACACGACTTGTTGGCAAGGTCAGCTATAGCGTCCTCAATCTTCTGCACATGTTCCTCATCTGTTTCATAAAATCCATACTATAATCTACACACATCAACACGGTCTAGGGATATTTCATACTCAATTAACTAACTCGAAAAGTACCGGCCGCATTAATCTTTCATACACCGATTTGTTTGTAATTTATCTCAGACTAATTACAAATTCAAATTTTTGGAAATTCTTTTGTTTCGGTGGCATAAAAATGTCTTGATGTGTAGGAGAGGGAATTTTCATTTGTGCGAAATTTAGAAAACAATACGAATTACGTTTAGTTACAGTTTTTTTTCATTTTTAAACGAAAGATAAAGTTAAAATTGAGGTATTGTAGCCATGCAACGCCAACATTTGACGAGGGCGGAGATGTTACGAGCTGTGGAAATGCTGGAAGCTGGGTCTGTTCAGCGTAATGTTGCTGAGGCCATAGGGACCCACAATAATGTAATTTCAAGATTGTGGACACGCTATCGTGCCACAGGTGAAGTAGCGGAGAGGCACCGGGGGCCAAGTCGCATCACTACCCCCAGACAAGATCGATTTTTGCAAATTACTGCGCGAGCTCAACCAAATGCAACGGCGACTCAATTGGTCCAAAGGCTGCGAGTGGAACACCATGTGCTTGTGAGTGACCAAACTGTAAGAAGGCGACTGCATGAAAGCAATCTACGCTCTCGTAGACCACTCCGGGTCCCACCTTTACGGAGAGGCAATCGTGGACGACGATTAGAATGGGTTTGGAACCACGTGGACTGGGGCCGTGAGCAATGGTCCAATGTGCTGTTCACGGATGAATCCAGGTTCGGCTTCCATCCAGATTCACGAAGGACGCGTGTTTGGCGAGTTCCTGGACGATGGAGCCGTCTTCAGAACCCTCAGGAAGTTCACCCATACCAAGGAGGAACAATTATGGTTTGGGCAGGAATTCGTCTTGGAGGACGGACGGATCTCGTTTGGGTGCGGGGCCATATGACGGCAGAACGATACGTCCAACAGGTGCTGGGGCCCGTAATCTTGCCCCACAGAACACAAATGGGGCAAGACTTCCTGCTCATGCACGACAATGCCCGGGCACACACGGCGAGAACGGTAGCAGCTTGGTTACATACACACAATGTTAGGGCCTTAGACTGGCCTGCTCAATCGCCAGATCTAAATCCCATTGAGCATGCGTGGGATATGCTGCAAAGAAGAGCTCTGAAGGATGTTCCTGAAAATCTGGCTACAGAAGATCAACTTTTTGCGCACCTCAGAAGGACATGGGACAATATTCCGCAGCAAGACATTGACAACCTTGTTCTGAGCATGCCGAATCGTTGCCGATGTGTTATGAACATCATGGGCGCTTTCTCAGACTACTAACTTCAAGTTTATAAACACAAAATAAGTGATTTTTTTATTTTTTTCAGTTTTTACTCATAAATTAAAAGTTAATTCATATTCGGTTTCCGTCTATGCTTCATTTTTTTTCCATAAAATCCTGAAATTTTAATCGAAGTACCTTAACCATTATTAAAAAATGGTAGAATATTAAATAACGTATCTTTTAAATATACAGGGTTACAGGGAAAGTCGTACTGAATATTAAAGGAGGTTATTATTCAGGTCATTTCTGATGATTTTGATTCTGAAATAAAATGTCCGAAACTTAACCGTTATGGAGATATTAAATTTTAAAGATTATTTTTAAAAATCCTTTATTTTTTGGCTTTTAGTCGTTTTCTTTGGGATTAGAGCTCCTAGAGTCGGTTTTTTTGATGTATCTAGTTAGAGGACATGTCCATTAATAAAAATGATCAACAGAAACTGAACCTACTACTAACAGCTTAAAAAACTACTCGACAACGGTTAGCATTATGAATTTTCTAATAGAGTGTTCTTAATTTTAACAGGCTTTTAATAAAAAAAATTGTATGGAACTTATTCTGCAAATAATTTTATAAAGTTCTACGTCTCTTTAGCTATTCAAAAAGGTATAACACTTGCTATTAAATAGGCAAATCATTGCCCAAATAACAGTTAAGTTAGGAGAGGGTACATTTTTAGTTTGAGGTAAAAGTAGCTAAAATACGTAAAAAAAAGACAAAAATTTTAGCAATATTTTTATAATTCATGTTCTACATGGCCGCCGCTATTTCTTACACAAAGTCTCATTATTTTTCTTAAATTACTTTTCACGACAGAAGTTCGTAGGTTCCGCCTCATTTCCTCAGCCGCATCAATATTTTTTTGTCTTAGAATATCGACATTTGCGATCGGTGTCATTTGTTTATGTTTATGTTTATTCATTAAAAAAAAAATACAGATAGTTACAGAATCAATGGGTAGATAGATATATTTATGTTACTTTTTGTTGTAAAATCTGTAACAAAATGTTTAAAACCCTGCCTCTCAAACTAGGTGATAACCTGTATTTTGAGAAACAGTGTTCGGCCACAAAATTCTTATCCACTATTACTGTTACAACAATTAATGAACAGTGTCGTCCTACCGCTGCAATAATTTATGTGATTCTGTTTTGACGTGTGTATATGTGAGTGAGGGTGTGTGAGAATGTAGTGGAAGGTGAGGGTGTGTGTGAGATATATTTGGTCGTATACTAGGCTTTTCATATGACCCCACACATAAAAATCCATCGGCGTTAAATCGGGGCTCCTCGCCGGCCATGCTATGGGTCTGCCTCTTTCAATCCATTGGTTTGGGTAATTCTCGTCCAACCATGCTCGAACACTTCTTCTGTAGTGCGCTGGGCAGCCATCATGTTGAAAGAACATGTCTCGTCTCAATGCAATAGGCAAGTCTTGCATTAAAGAGGGTAACTCCTCCCTCAAAAAGTTTTCATATGTCTCGCCATTCAAGTTATCGGGCAGGAAGTATGGCCCTATCAAGTTATTTGATATTATACCCATCCACACATTAAGACTGAATCTCCTTTGTGACCCTTTTGGTCTTTTTTTCTTGGGGTTACCTTGCGCTTTGGGAGCCCAATAATGGGTGTTATGATAGTTTGTGATGCCGTCTTTGTCAAATTTTGACTCATCTGTCCACATGATTTTCTTTAAAAAATCCGGATCTTCATTATTGGCATTGAGCATAAATCTGCAGAAGTCTAGTCGTCTCAATGGATCCCCTTCTTCAATTACTTGCACTGGCGTGTAATGGTAAAGGTATTGCCCAGAACTGTGCATTACGAACCAGACTTTCCACTGGGAAATACCAAGCCGTCGAGCGACAACGTTTGTTGACGTGGTTGGGTCGGCTTCAAAGAGACGTTGTATTTCATTATCTTCGTCGTCGTCATCAAGAACACGAGGTCGTCCCATGTCAGTCCGACGTACTAGCACAGAACCAGTTTCTCGTAGTCTTCGATAAACTCTGTCAAATACGCCAATATCAAGTACTCGGCGAGTAGGATACCTTAGCATGTATTCATTGCGTGCACGCAACGACACTCCTTCGCAAAATCCATAACACATTAGGATATCAGCATATTCCTCGTTGGTAAATGTTGCCATGTTCACAACACAAATCAAAGTCCAGTTACAAGCCACGTCACACAGTTAGAAGATGAAGCAGTCCAAAAATCCAAGCCAAGTCGCGTTTTTACAAAAAAAAATCGGAGGGCACGGATAACACATCTACCATGGAAGATTCGCATGAGCAGACTAAACAAACACCACGATCCACGATTTGACAATTCAGACATTTAAAATGACATAAATACCTGTCACCGCACGTCTCCCGGGCACAAACAATGTCTACCCAAACCTTTTTTCATTGTTTAAAAGTGTCAGGTAGTAAGCCGGATTCTTTTGTATCGAAATTCTGTTATGTTGTACTACCAGATGGGCCTATTCTAATAACATTATTTTAAGATTTTATGAACAAACCTAGTAGATGATATACCTTTTTGAATAGCTAAAAAGACGTAGAACTTTGTAAAGTTATTCGCAGAATAAGTTCCATACATTTTTTTTTTTTTAAAGCCCATCAAAGTTAAGAACACTCTATTAGAAAATTCATAATGCTAACCGTTGTCGAGCAGTTTTTTAAGCTGTTAGTAGTAGGTTCAGTTTCTATTGATCATTTTTATTAATGGACATGTCTTCTAACTAGATACATCAAAAAAACCGACTCTAGGAGCTCTAATCCCAAAGAAAACGACTAAAAGCCAAAAAATAAAGGATTTTTAAAAATAATCTTTAAAATTTAATATCTCCATAACGGTTAAGTTTCGGACATTTTATTTCAGAATCAAAATCATCAGAAATGACCTGAATAATAACCTCCTTTAATATTCAGTACGACTTTCCCTGTAACCCTGTATACATTACATGTCATATAAATAATTAACACATTGATAGTAATTCGCTTTTTTTAAAATATCCCTAGACCGTGTTGATGTGTGTATATTAATATTAGGTCTTTACCTATGAAATTGCCGTTCTGCAGTACCTACTGGCCATTTCAAATCAAAATAATTTGTTTGGCTAAGAATACTAATTTCAAATTAATTTTATTTTAAAAAACATGTTTTTTTTTCCAAAAGTAGTCATTTGTTTATTGATTAGTGTTACATTTTCATCGCATTTCAATCTTTTTCGTCATCATGGATACGTTAAAAATTCGAGTAATTATGTAATATGAGTACCGTCGTGGCAGCAACGCGGCACAAGCGGCACGCAACATCAACGACGTTTACGGAGCTAACACTACAAACCAACGCACCACCTGTTATTGGTTTGCTCGCTTCCGTTCTGGAAATTTCGACCTGAAAAATGAACCTCGCGGTCGTCCGAAGACTTTGGTCGACAATGACGAATTAAAGGCGATTGTGGAAGCTGATGATACACAATCTACGGCTGAATTAGCAGCAGCTTTCGACGTTAGCGTCAAAACAATATTGGTCCATTTGCGTCAAATTGGCAAGGTATAAAAGCTTGACAAATGGGTGCCCCACGAACTCAATGATCGCCAGCGCGAAGTACGCGTCGAGACGTGCCTTGCACTGCTCAACAGACACACAAATGAAGGAATTTTGAACCGCATTGTTACCTGCGATGAAAAATGGATTCTGTTTGATAACCGCAAGCGCTCAGCAAGTTGGTTGGATCCTGGTTCAGCACCTAAACAATGCCCTAAACGAAAACTTACCCCTAGAAAAGTGATGGTCACTGTTTGGTGGTCTAGCGCCGGTGTGATTCATCACAGCTTCTTACCAAACGGGGTGAGCATTACTGCAGATGTGTACTGTGAAGAACTGAACACAATGATGGAGAAGCTGGCATATCTCCAACCAGCATTGGTCAATCGCTCGTCTCCGCTGCTCCTGCACGACAACGCGCGACCTCAAACTGCACAGCAGACGGTCTCCAAGTTGCAAGAACTGGGGTTGGAAGCTCTCCGTCATCCGCCCTACTCACCAGACCTTGCGCCTATAGACTACTACTTTTTCCAGAATTTGGATAACTTCTTGGCGGGAAAAAAATTCAATACCCGAGAGGCAGTACAAAATGCCTTTGAAGAATTTGTTGCCTCCCGTCCAGCTGATTTCTTTAAGAAGAGCATCAATAAACTGCCACTGCGTTGGCAAAGATGCATTGATTGCATGGGTGATTACTTCGATTAATACAAATAAATGATACATGAAAAAAAATCGTTTAAATTTTTTCACACAAAACGGCAATTTCATAGGTAAAGACTTATTATTATATAACAAAGCGCGTTCAATCTAACAATCAAACTCTAAAGAAAGAGTTTGTTTGTTTGATTGAACTCGCTATGTTATTTGTTTGATTGAACGCGCTAATCTCTGAAACTAACAGTCGGTTTCGAAAACGTATTTTTGCATTTGATAGCCCAATTCTTGAGGAAGGTCTAAGGGACTTCTAACATCACGCTACGACCCTTAGGAGCCGAGCAAAAAGAAAAAAAGTCAGAGAGAACACTAAGGAACACTAAGCGAAAACGAAGTAATAGCGCGGGCGAGCAATGCGATGCGACGCGGTGGGTCGGGGAACAAGTAGTTTCACAGGGATGAAGTCGCGGGCAGAAGCTAGTAACGTAAGTAACTCTGTCTGTCTTTCAACTTTTCACGTCTTAAAAGGGTAGGCACGCTAGACGGTGATTTTTCCATACAATTATAGTATGGTGATAACTCGTCTATTTGACGATGTACGATCAAAACTAAAAATTATATCAATTTGTCTTGTCATTATCTAGCCCTGTATGGAAGCAGAATTAGAAGAAAAACATTGGTTTGGAAGTTTTGAGCGTCAAAACTTCCATATTGAAATATGGACGTTTAGACGCCCAAAGACGAGTTATAATTAGTGTTTCAACACTAATTTTAACTCGTCTTTCGGCGTCTATCAATTTGTCCTGTCATTATCCCTGTATGGAAGCAAAATTAGAAGAAAAACATTTATTTGGAAGTTTAGACGCGTAAATAAATAATTTATGTAGTAAAAAAATGGCAAAATAGAAACCGTACTGGGATTCAAATAATTTTATTTTGAGTAAATACATCCAGTAGTTTTTCCATAATATCTACATATACGCCCAAAGGTCTGTTCATCCAATTTTACGCGCTCGTTTTCGCTATAGATCATCGTCTATTTCACTAAATAAATTAATAAACAAATAAATACAAACAAGATAAATACTAAATAAATTAAACTAAATAAATAATTAAACTAGTTAGCATGTATATTAGTCACGCCCACCAACGAGTTCGAGCCGTCGACTAGTGCATCCTTAACGGTGAATGGATTTCGATTAAATTTGGTACAGAGGTAGACCATGACCTGGGTTAGGACATAATATACTTTTTATCCCGTGGGATAATTTCCGAACTCCACGCGGGCAAAAGCTACTAGTCATATAATATGAGGTAATTAAAGACCAGCAAGAAAGGTAAACGATGACAATTTTTTTGGAAAATCAGTTTCGGTACAAACTGTAAAAAGGTAAAAGCGGTTGTAACACCAGAAATTAATCATTTGGCATGAATTTTATTAATGACACACCTATGTGAGTCTATGATTATAACAATGGAAGTAGTGTTCCAATGACCAAAATCTACAATAACTCAATTTTGTTACTCATGGCTAATTAAGTAATTACTAATATTACCCCCAATTAGTAATCCTACTTATACTGTTTACTCCATCAGAGTTTAGTCCTGTGCCGTGCTGATTTTCATACAAAAGAATACCCTTTGGGCCCTGGTTGAGGATTTGAGCTCAACTGTCTATTTGATAAATGGTTATGGTTGCCATCATTATATGTAGGGTAGTTGGGTAAAAAATACGTTTGTAATAAAACTGACAGAAGAGAAGTGTGAGGACTCGAAAGTGCCTAAATTCGATGACTGGATCGAGGTACAGGAAAAAAAATTTTTAGATAGGAAAATTGGGGTGTTTATGAAGAAAAGCATTTATTCAGCATTTTATGATGTATTCATATACAGGTAGGTCCTTTACCAGAATGCTATTCTCCTTCAAAAACTCTAACATCCAGTTGAAATTCTATAGAAATCTTAATAATACCATAACATAGAGCATATATGATATGGTCTCCAAGGCACATTGTTTTCGTTAATGCTACGTGATCCACGTCATTGTTAGTAGCAGCCTGCAGCGTCTTAGTATTCGCGTCGTCGTTTGTGGGTAACGGAGCGGTTACCTACTCCGTTACTCCGTCATTGTGTGTGGTTTTGAACAATGCCCGAAACACATTACAGGAATGTCTAAGCAAGTCTCCAATAGATGTTAGACAAAAAGATCGACGATGGACGATGGACGATGACATTCGATCGATTAGCAATCGTAATAATATGGGATGTCTCTCAAACAGAAGGTCAATGGGGGCAGACTGGATGGGGACTAACAGATGGTTTGTCAAACCTTGGAGAAGAAGAAATCTGTGTAAAACTGTCTTGACAAGTAAAACTACGACAGCAATTTTATCGGGTGAAAAGATTATAGGACTTGTTGACGATATATTCTGGAATAAAAAATACTTGAACTAAGTACCTACCTATGATGCAAATAACAAACCAAAGTCATCCTCTTCGATGTAATACACGACTGTGCGGTTCGGCCAGCGCTTGCCAACATCCCGTAGTCCGTTGCGACTGTCAGGGTCCGAGGCCTCGGTTATTGCTTCTCGCTGGGACTTCGTCAGCAGCATGTCACCCTCGAAGTAGTCTCCGAACTCACCTAAAACAGGGACATATGCTTAATGCGATCTAAATTGCATTGTAATTGTCATAAAAAGAGTTACAATAAGACTACACGGCAAAATGGTATTCCCTCCTCGTAACGCAGCATTTTGTCATAAAAACATATTATAGTGATCCATGGTCATCCAATGATGAATGCGGGTTGATGCATACAATGACAACTCATGAATGCGAAGCAGATACACAATCCGCTGCACCCGCATGTCCGCTTGACAGGGAAAGCATCAGCGCAACTAACTTGCCAAGTTCAGCTATCATAGCGGGCATAACATTAGCATCTTGTAGCCTTAACCAATGTTACATAGAAAATTAAAATTAGTGAATAGGAAAAACGTGATTCAAATAGTTGATAGTTACCATCGTTCTCGAGATCCTCGTCCTCCCAAAGTGGTGCAGCTGTAGAAGTAACAAGGATTGTACTTAAAATTATCAGTATGTTATTATGAAACAGTTCCATATTACAATTCTTTGGTTACGGTTCGACCGCCAACTCTTATGAACCACTAACGCACTGAACATCGTCACATTCTCCTCGCCTTTTAAACGAGTGCTGCTCCTACTCACAGTAGCTTAACAACGGGACATCACAATCGATCACCTAATTAGATAGTCAGGTTATCTTTTAACACGTTTACTTACGAAATGGAGTGGTTTTTATTTCACCACTCGAGTTATCTCTTAAGAACCCTGTGGCGCTCTCATCAGGGCACTGTTAAGTTTGAGTATGTATTTTATTAGATAGCTGCAAAATAAAGGTCAACGGCAAATCAAAACATCATAGGAATAGCCATCTGGCATTAGGTAGGCAACAAAATTATGTTTTTTTTTAGTTGGTTATTAGGGGATTTTTGTTAGATCTAGCTCTAGAACTGAATTGGAGTGGGAGATCTAGAGATCAGCAGTGCTATTCTATAAAATGCACACGGTGAAAACTTAGGTGAAATTAGTTGTCAATATTGTCCATCCCTAGCATCTGTGGAATGACAGCTCACTTCACGCTCACTTCACCTAAGTTTTCACGGTAAGATTTTTACAGAATAGATCGGCTGGTCTGGAACGAGCGCAAACAAAGATACCTTAGGTACCTACTTTCAGGGACACCTCTCAGCGGACTCTGGCAGGCAGTTCCACACTTTGACTTATGCACAATATGAAGGTTGAAAAATTATCTACATATTAGGTACATTCATATTATTTTTATTATTTAGCAACTATTGTTTACTTACCTACGGTTTTACTCACGTAGCAAGCTTCCGTCCGATTTCCTGCCACCTGCCACTAGTGGTAGTACATAGTGAGTATACTCGTATATATGTGCTAGGTCGCAAGATCACATAGTTATGTAGCTTTTCAGTAAAAATAGAAGAATTAGTATAGGTACAGCCCGATTCAAACTTAATGGCCGCTCGGAACATGAGGCAAGTCGCTGCGCAGTAACGAATCCATGTGTCAGCGGGAGTGAGGGGTGGAGTACTGCGCAGCGAGTAGCTAACTTCCGAGCCGCCATTAATTTTGAATCGAACTATAGCTACCTATATTTCTTCTTGATTTAGACATTACTGTGTAGGCAGCTGTATAGTTAGATAGGTATCTAATTTATTATGGTCCTATTTATAAAACAAATTACACTTGGTTGAATGTTAAAAAAAAAATATTTTATCCGATTTCAAGTTTTCATTTACAACGTAGGAGTAGGTATAAGTAGGTAACTTAAATAGGATGACGGGCGACTGGAAAAAAGTATACGCAGGAGCTACCCGGATTTATTTATAGGTATCCTTTGAAACAAGCCCTTGAGTATATATGTTCTGTGGTTGTGGCGGGGTGCCCTGAATTCGTGGTTTAGGCCTACTTCCATACGCTCCAAAGCTCTCGCTGTAAATCTTTTACCTAGGTAGGTACCTATATTAGTTGGTCAGAGTTATTCAACACGAGAATTTGATTCTATGGTGCAGTATTTAAACCGAATCAGACATGGATTTAATCATTTTAATTTAAAAAGCCGTGAAGTCATACATCGTTATTCGTTTTTAAATTAATAGCACATCCTGCCAACAATATGGATTATTCACGCCCAGACGAATATCAACGTCTTCTAGTGATTATGTAATGTTATTGTGACACTTCACATCGCTATTCGGTATTTGCGTTGTTTACTGTTTTATTCGGCTATATAAGGCCCCATTAAAATAGATGAACAAACTTTTAGAAATCATTCAGACCACCAAAATAAGGACAATGGTAAAATAAAAAAGAAAAACGCAGTATATACTTACAAGAAAAATAAATCGGCTAACGAAAATACACTAAAAATTTTGGTTGTCCAATGAAATTTATTATTTTAGGTCAAAATAAGATCACTTTAATCTGTGTTTTTTTTTTTGCTTGGATATCTTTGGTTAGACGTACTGTATCTACGGTGTGAAATTTGTAATGGGGCCTTGTGCCTATAGTGTAGAAGTCCGAATAACTGGAACACACCATTCCATACATTGTCATGAATAGCGAATATCCCGAACATTCATAAATATTTTTGCTATCTTTTTGCTAATCTAAACGCAAAAATGGACGTGTTGACGGCAGCAGCAACTTATTATTTCCTCTATATTACATAATTACCTATACATGTTTTGCGTATTTACATAAAACACCGCACTCTACTGAGCAAGCGAACGTCAAAGCATCGCCGTGTCCTCGTGGAGGTGATCGGTGGCGGAGATATCTCGCGTCCGGCCCTGGTCCAGGCCATGGTACGGAGTGAGAGGGCATGGGAAGCTTCTGCGAAGCAATGCTTGCGAAGGAGGAGGCGGAATGCGTGAGGGAGAGGCAAATTTTGCGCCTTCACACCCTAGCCGCCGCAGGAGACGCCCTGGGCGTCTCCTGCGGTGTTAGTGGCTAAATTCAGGCCGTGCTAAATTCAGTGACACACGGTGTGGTGGTGAAACCTCACGTGGTCGTCACGCGGTGGGTTCATAGCTTGACAAGGACCACTTTATGGAACTTTTCAAGGACACTCAATTCATTCATTTAGTAAAATCACACAGAAAATCTAACCTAATCAAGTCAGGGTGCCCACATTTTCGAGCTCCCTCTTGCATTCTCTTAGTAAAATCACAATGAAAACTAACACCGAAAATTGGAGCTAACCAGTTTTCGGGCTCGCTTCGCTCGCTCTTTAATATAATCGAATCCAAATCAGAATGCTCCCAATAATACCCCCTCCCTCCACCCTCTTTGAAAGGTAGTTTTTAAATTAATATTTACGATCTTGATCATTTATTTAAATAATAAATAAATAAGTATTATAATTTAGAAATATATAAAAAAATAAGTATTCGGGTTATTTTTTTAGTTTATACAGGCTGAAATTTAATTCATTAACAATATAGAAAAAAAAACAAAAAAAATATAATTAGGTAAACTTAATAAATTTAAATAGGTATCATTTTTTTCTTAAGAAACAAGATATATATTTTTTTTAATGATAGGTAGTGATGGACTAAATGAAGAATTAGGTATCAAGGTTTAGAATACGTGGTTTAAATATTGCCAATGAAATTTCAGCCTGTAGATCAAAGGAATAAGCCTAGGTTCGTACGGACGTGTTTATATCGCGGCGTTTTCTTTTCGTACACTGGATTTTCAACTCTCGGTATTGAGATGAGCATTGTGAATCCAACAGAGTGCATCCAGCGCGTATCCCAGCGCGTCAAGAAAACACAGTGTTGGATATTCAACTCTCGGCGCTAAGCATAGAATCGAAAATCCAATACGCGAAAAAAAATCGCCGCGATAAAAACACGTCCGTGCGTACCTGGGCTAAGAAATTTCAAATAAAATGAGATGCTTTTTGAAAAACCCTAAAACCCATACTTTTTCACTCACAGAATCACTTTTACACGTCATTAAATAAGCTAGATGGAGTCGACATTTCCTATCTGACTACCCCTGTGAAGAAATGGTAAAACAAAACAATTAGTGCAAGCATTTGTCAGCGATCGTTTATCTCAACTCAGTACTTTAGAAGCTCAACGACTCGACGAACAAAATCAAAGAACTTTTTTTTTTTGTTGGTTGTTTTAAAAAACTAAAAGTGTCAATCTTTATTATTTACTGAGACAAATATTGCCAAGTTTCAAGTATATTATAAACTGTGTTACGTTTTTTCACCCCCACAGGGGTGGAATTTTTAAAATTTGTTTAGTGTTGTTTCCATAACTTGACTCAAAGACTATTTATACCAATTTTCGAGTTAATCAGGCCACGTAGTGAAATCCTCCCCTGTAAAACTGACTACCCCTCTATATTTTTTGTCTTAACTAATAATCTAAGTTTCGAGCTCATCGTACCGAGCGTTAAAATTTTTCCATACAAACTTTGACACCCCCCATCGGGGGGAGTCCAAGTTTGATTTTTTTTAAACACCAAAGGGGAAGTGTTCCCCAATCCCCCTTTAGGGCTTAGAAATTTTCAAAATGACAAACTTTATAATTTACATAGACATATCGTCACCCTCCCCGCTAACTGTTGTATCTCACAAACTGACGTATCTGCACTAACATTACCTAAGTGTTCATAACTTTTTCGTGTTTAAAAGTTTTGTGGCCTTTGGGCTTTAGGGCAACTACTAACTCAAAGAGCAATATAAAAAAAGATATTAATTCATGAATAAAGCCACACATTTGTAGCACCTGACTGAAAAACGATTGCCCTGGAAAATATATCAATTGCTAGTTAGGACAGTTAGCGGGGAGGGTGACGATATATTCGTGGCAAGTTTCAAGTTTATTTACTCATGGAATAAGATTTTTCATACAAACAAAAACGAATTCAGAAAACAAAAGTTATACTTACAGGAAGGCGTGACGGCGTGTTCTTAAGAATGCTAAATAAAATAAAACAATCAATACCTGACCCATTCCGTGAAAAATTGACCCGTTACTAAAAGGGAGAAAAAAGACAATTTTAAAATTCCACTAATATTTCACGACACTAAACGGACCTGCGAGCTCCCGCTTTACTAACAATAATGACGACTAAACAAATATTCTTTGTTATTTTTGAGGGAATCATTATTTCATTACATACACAAAAATAAAGTATAATTCACAAATAAAATAATGTTTTAAGAACTTCCCAGTATCACGATAAAACTGTGACTATAGTGGACTTCTTATTTGACTACCTGTAGCTCGTACGCCTTTCGTCACCGATTACCGCGTCACGGTTGCCCGATGAGTAAAAGAAATGGCTGATCTACCATGAAAATAAAATAACTTTCTTTTGGTAGTTTTATACTATTGAAAGCAAATAAAACAGTAGTGACTAAAGTGGAATGTCCACCTTGGTGTTAATATGATTATCACTATTTCAATAATTTTATTGTAATACAAATAAGATGTATTATTTAAAACCTCACGAAAAATGCTAAAGGTGTGTCTTAAAAACCATGAACATCGGTTAGTTAAAGGTGGAGACGGTGGAGATGTGACACGCTAAAATTGCCTGTTTTGCTTCATAATATTAATTTTTAATCAGTTAAATTAGCAACAATTGACTCCGTTATACATTTTTTAAAGCATAAGAACGAAACAGTACATTTAAAAAAAAACTGCATTCAATAGAGAATAAGAATGTCTTGTAAATTGTTGGTAAATGTTTCTGACAGTACCTACTTTTTCCTCAGGGTAATTTTTTCACGAAATGGGTCACCTATTAAAGGAAGGATCACATGGTGATATTGGGTTAGCAGCTAACCTAGGATTAAAGGTAAACAATCGCATAGTAGATAAATTAAGTGATTACGGCAAAGTTGAAAAAACCGGCCAATGCGTTTCAGACCACGCACATTGAAGGGTTCCGTAGTTGGGATGAATTTATCCCAATAACAAACTTAACATTGTAGTTGAAAAACATGTTCTCTCATACATTCCGCATGGGAGAACATGTTTGAACAACTGAAAATTTAATTTGGTCGATTATTACTCGTTAACCTGTAAAACCTACGTAGCTGTGATAGCTTTCCTTTTAACTTCGTTATATAACTACTGCTGTGAATTTTTTCACAAACCATTTAGTTGGCAGGTGGGGGGCCAATTGACTCCAACAAAAATTTGCACTTTAAAGCTTAATATTTCACTAACGGATCCCTGAATTGAAAAATGGTTTTCACACACCCAATATTTTGAACGTCCTTTCCAACCCCACCCCACACCATGGGATGGGCGAGAAAAAAAAACATCCCCACTTTAGGTGTAGGGGAGGTACCCTAAAAAAAAAGACAGACAAACAGACAGACAGACGGACATGGCGAAACTATAAGGGTTCCTTGTTTATTACGGAACCCTAAAAATTACATCTTAAAATCATCTTGTGTAGGGGCGCCAGAATCAGGCTTTGCCCCGGGCAGTTTTATATTCGTGCGGCTCTGCTGCATACGACATACATGCTCTCCAGCATACGACATTTTCATACAAAACAAAGCTAGTTCCTTCACGTTCATAGCGTAAGCGTGGGTAGCAATGGAACATACTAAGTAGAAGGAATAGTCCTTTAATCATGCTTTGATTGTATTGTTAAGCCACCTATCCCAGTTGGTAGTTAGGATCAAAGTTGCTCGTGAATGCCAGTCATTCGGGGAGAGACACTACCAATTTATCCCGCTAGGTGTCGCATCACCCCTGCTGTAGTTTAATACCAGCCAAACACTTAGGGCCCGATCACACGTACCACAACCACACCACATCACAGCGACAAAATATGGGGAAGCAGTCGTTTCGTGTGAATCGTGTCGCTGCAGCTTTTTGCAGTTGCGTTGTGGTAACTACAAAATTTCGATGTAGTTGCGTTGTCGCTAGTAGTTGCAATGTGGTTACGTTGTGGCTGGTGTTTGCAGACAGACAGATCGACTCCGGCTTTCGTAGAGAACGACGTCGACGCAACGTCGTGGCTGCAACGTGACGTTGCTGTGGTCGGTATCGGTATCGCCCACATGGTTGATTTTGACGGCCAAATGTAGTCCGTGCGCATAAACCAACTATTCATTTTCATAAAATTAGCGCCCGTCCACGTATTGTCGTTATGGTTGTGGTACATTGTGATCGCGCCATTATCGTATATTTTTTACGTGTTAAAATTATTTTAATTGTTCAATATAATAAGTGTATGTAGTGCCTGCTAACAGCGAGGGTGGGGTGATCTGTACTGCTTTACTCTTTGGCTTTTGCTGTGCCCCCCCCCCCCCCCCCATTTATATGTAGTTTTAACAAGGTGCTGATTTTATGCTCTCGTTTTAAAACGAATATTAAAGAACTGTCCGCGAGGCAGACAATAGTTAACAATACGTCGAAGTAGATCTGATAATGTGATGTCTCATAGGACTGGGACACGCTACTGGGTTTTAAAGAAAAAGATAAACTGTTGTAAATAAAGTGCTATATTTATTTTACAAAATAGTTACAAAAAGAACTTGACACACAAAATTTTACTGTACACACCTGCGGTTCTGATTACTTTTTAAAACCAACTAACTCAATAAATTTACAATAAAGTAAAATAATATGTAATAAAAAAACTTTACTTAAAGTAAGAATTAAACTTAAAAAACGGTCCCAAAAAAAGATAAAAATATACTAATATTTAATTCAATTCATAAGATTATGGCATTTCTTTAATTTAACGTAATACTGAACTTGCTAATACAACAAAAATATGTACGCTGTTCACTATAATGTGATCTTTATACTTCTTATGAATACGTTATTAATGTATGTAATAAATATGAACATTGTGACAAATTATCATTGTGTATTGTAAAATTAAGCCAAGGCTACATTGCTTTGCGATTAGAAATCTCACACATGAGTGATTGCATCAAAGTTAAATGATTTTCATAGATAAACCAGATACATAATATCATAGTTGTATAGCTTTACATGTTAAGAGTGGTTTCGTTAATCAGAGATCAACTTTGATGCAACTCCACCTTTATAAGACATCCTTTGGTGACATAATGGGACATTTTAAATATTTCTCTAATTTACACATCAAGTACAGTGAATAATTAATTTAGGCAGTCTTTAATATACTTTAGATAATAATTATATCCGTTAATCGCTCCGTATTTTCATAATACACTAAATAAATAATAATACCAGATAAAGAATGGTAACGTACCCTATTAACTTAACTATCAATCAAAATATTTTACATACAAAATACAATATCAGCACATAATTCAGTAAAGCACTGTAAAACATTCTAAATATTGGTCTAGTTATTATTGCATGGAACGTTATGTTCCTTTTGAATATACGAACTACCTGATCGATGCAAATATATTTTATTCTTAGCCTGTATTAAAAATGGTATTGCTTGTTTCAAATATTTACTATTGTTACACTGAAACTGTAGTAGCACGATTACAGATATTGCGCGTACAATCGCAAGTCGCAACAAACGAGGCAGCTCGGCAACAATCGTTACTGTAAGTAACATTCGTGCACGCCGCAACACTATCATATTGGGGTTTATTACGCTTACTACTAATATTCTTCTAATACAATTGCCTACGCGTACAGGACGTCAATAAGACTGAGTAGTAAGCGGCACGCTACATGATTAGTATCACAAATTGTGCAGCAATTCTAACAACAATTAAATTTTATTGCTATTTCACTGAAGACTCGATCGTCTTAAGGCAAATTAAACGTTGATTATATTACACTATTCGAATTTGTCCTACCATTATCTATTTAAAAAATGCGATTACTGTGAACATGAGACTATCAAGTATCAAGTGAATTTAAATATTTATCCAAAGTTTCGTACAATACCTAGCTACTTGTAGCTTCAGAGCTAGCAGCGTTGTATCTAAATCTTACATTATAGTAAAATTACGCAAACACTGAAGAATAATGTAAATAAGTATACATCTCAAAAGTATGTAATTCGTTAGCTTCCTTGCAGGTAGCAACCTATAGGAAAAAGTTTTTGAATATCAAAAATAAAATATGCATCAAATTCATATGAATACTTTAAGAGCTTGCACAAAAATATTGCATCAACAGTAATACTTCAACAAGAATGAAATGGCATTGACGCGTTTCAACAGCGTCGTCTTTTCTCATAAAAATATTAGAGACGGGTCTCATATGAAAGTATGAACTACTTATTATTAAATGATTGAAGTCCATTATGTATTATATTAGCATTTCAATGCGTTCACAAACTTCTAATAGACTCCTTATAAGTAGTATTTCCCATCGACGGTCAATTATAGCCTAATAATGTTCCAAGATATTAATTATATATTTAACTTTTCTATACTTGCTTTCTGTGTAAAGCAATTAAGTATATTTAAATGTGAGTCTTTGTTGCCACTTTGTACCATTAGAGCATTTCTACAAATTGTTGATACACATTTTCGCTTAGGTACTTATTAAGTAATAACTTGTACTAAGTATAGAAATGGGACATTTCTGTTGGTTTCAAAGTTTGGCACACATTTAAAAATGATATGTTTATGTCAAAATGCTTTGCTATGAGGGTGTACTTTAATACAAGTGTATACAAAAATATAGTATTTATTTTAAAATTTCAAGACAGGTCATATTGTTCAAGGGTATTAAAACATCTCACTCCATTTAAATGTATGGAAGCCCTTTGAGGCGAAATTTGAATTTATAAGCGTGCACATAAACTTTCCACTAAAACTAAAATGAACTGTCCCATTTCCTATTGGTACTTACTTACGCGTTATAATTATGTTATTCAAACACGGTGAACAATAAACGACTTTAAAAATGAATACACTCGAAATGCTTATATCGACTAAGTCACTATGATCAAACAGTAGTTCTGCTACCATTCCTAAGACTTCAAAAAGTTTCCTCTAATTCGATGTATAGAAAGCTAACTTCTGAAGCTGGCTTACTCAATAATGTATAATGACATCAATGGCAAATACAACAACGAGATGGTTCAAGGATTTTACTCTAAACACCCAAGGCGTCGCTCGTTTCATTTAGTACACTATGCAAGTCACATGCTGATATGTAATAGACGACAGTTATTCGATTTAAATACTGATAGAAATTATATTTACTCGATTATTATCATTTGTTGCACATGAAAAGCGTTGTAATCGTAAGCGCGTCACCTCAATCCTTGTCGCATGGGCCGCTCCACGCGTCACACTCGCACTCGGTTCAATCACAGTCGAGAAAATCGCACAATTAATAAATACACTAATATTAATTAGGCCTTTTTAGGACAGATAATCACAATTTCTATAAATTAATATATCTCCTCGACATACAATTCAAGCGACTCGTATAATATTCTATTCCGTCTTCATATTCTTTGGATTTAAAATTTACCTGCAAAAGAAAACATTGAAATTTAGCAGGAGCTTATTCGTGTCTTGTGCACCTGGCGAAGTGCAGCGTGGTTTTCATTGCCACTTGACGAAAACCGCGTTGCGTCTGGCTTCGTCAAATGTGCATTCTATATTCAAATCTTTGCTTTCAATTGTGTTTTGAATCAAATAATTATCAACTTTATGTTACTGTAAATTAATGATTTCAGAATGTCTAGTAGGTACTATTAAAAGTAGAAAAAGTATCAAAATTTAAAGTTGTAGCGCAAACTGAATTTTCTGTATGGGTAGTAAAATATTTTTTTCCATATTGGTTTATATTATCGGAAACTAAATGAACGTATACGCACCGATGAGCAGCCTGCGCGCGCGCTCGCCCCGCGGTCAGGCGGCGGCGTGCGCGGGCGGCGCGGGCGGCGCGTGCGCGGCCGGCGCGGCGCGCGCGCGCCCGCCGCGCGGCTTGATGCTCTCCGACACCTGCCACATGGCCTCCTCGCTCAGCACGTCGTCAAACTCGTTGAACATCGCCAGGATACGCTCGTTCTTCTTGAACTTGTACTGCCTGTTGAAAAAAGTTATATTCATTTTTGTGCACCAGTTGTGCTCGGCCATGTGACGTCGGTCGACCACCGTGACTACCATAGACATATAAAAAACAGGAGAAGAGGCATGGGGCCGTGTCTGTGTCCGCGCGTCGTGATCAAGATGCTCATGTCATAGGCAAATGGCAGTCCCCGCGAACTAGTACGCTTTCGATCGCGATTGTGACTACATTTAAGAATGCCGTTGTTCAGTGGATTCTGGTATAAATCGAAGCCAAACTAAAAACTTTATAAATCATGGAATCACTTATATATCAGCACAAGTATTTTACTATAGTCGTCTTGAAAATCATGAAAAACAACAAATCGTTAAAATACACTGCTTCTTAACCACTACCTAAGTATGTCGCTAAGTCACTGGACAAACAACGTAAAAATCTCAAAACGATACTTTATTTACGCGGTTACATCGCGTAGTACGGCCGCTGTATCTTGTGACGAGTTAGTGACTTTATTCTTCAATTTGTCAACCATTATAGCCTGGTTGGAAGTACCCACGATTTTGTAACATCTATATTTAAAACCTTGGAGAACCTTGGAGATGTCCTTGGAGTTTCTTGGCCATTCTTCTCCATAGAAACCTACGGTTTGGAATGGGCAACTAGCTTCAATTTTCTGACTAACTGACCGACTCTTTGACGATTCAACAGTGCCTGTAAATGCTTTAATTGAAATAAATGGTTTGATGAAGACCGATGTGAAATCATGTTTTTTTACTCATTTTGATTTTCTCATATTGTTTATTTATATCATATTATAATTATGTAGGTATATAGTTTTTAATTTATTTTATTTTCAGGAACCCCCAAAATTTATAATACAACAATAAATAGGAGAATAGATGACTTTCCGTTTTAACCAATCACTAATTTTATATATCAATGATCACTAATGTAAAATAAATGGCTTTTGCACAACGCAACGATAGCAACCGATGTTTTCGTGTGAGTAAGTTGTATGGTGCATGGTAAATGCATCTGTTTGATGGGATAAGGTTTATAATTGATTGTGTCGTATGTTCTGATAATTATTTTCAGGGGCCATTCATTAACAGAATATTATTGGAAAAGAGCTCTTTAAAACGGCTTGCGGTAGGAGTAAACTGGAAGAAATCGTCACGGAAAGCGCTGCAATTTTTTAATTTTTTTTTTATATCTTTCTTGAGAAGGAACTTCGTTCCTGACGAGAGTCCCAGACTGCACACGTTTTTTTATACTTCAGAGTCAAAATAATCAAATGAAATAAACTATATATATGTATGGATTACGCACTCTTTATGGAATCTCTTCATATTCTCCATGATGTGATACTGCTGCCACCTCTTGGTGAAATTGATGCAGCCTTCTGGCAGGAGGTCCGGATTACCGATATGAACGAAAGTCAGATCTTGAAGGACTAGACCACTGCAAAAAAGGAACAAACTTATTTATGGAAATGTTGCTAGTAATAACTAGTTTAGTATTATTGCATTGTGTCTTACCTATAGTGCAATAATGGAATGCTGGTTAAGTGAACGTCAAGTCACTTTCTCAACAATTTGACGAATACATTTTTATGCTTCATTTACACGAGAAGTTTCTCCACCTTTAAGAGGTGGGAATGTCCATGCAAACCTTGTAGGCCGGGAGAAATGTCAGCGAATTTTGCACTTATCGTGTAAAAGAAGCTTTAAAGTAAAGTACATGAATAATAATATAATGAACATACATGTAGGGTATGCAGGGCGGCTGCGTCTCGGCAAGCGCCTGGCGATAGGCGCGGAAGGAAGACGACGAGTCAATGATGGTGCAGTAGTCGTGCAGCGTGTCTACAATGGAACGTGGCCAGCCAAGGCGTCGCACGGGAGGAGAGTCCAGCGCGGATACGAGAGCCAGGTACGAGTTGAAGTTGTTCATCTTGCGTAACGCCTTCATTACTTTCAGGAACTTGCTAGCGTATTTCTCTCGCTCGCGGGCTTCCTCCTGTAATTTAAGTTTTTGACAATGTAATCGGATGGCTAACAACGGCATCGCAGGTGTGTTGCCACTTAGAGAAAAAGCTGTCTCATGTGCTAGTAATTACACCGGGACCCATACCATTCAAAATGGAATGCTGCCTGGCGGCAAGAATACGTAAGGTGGTAGAATTTCCCCAGGCGAGATTTTTCACAACGAGCTCTTACACTTTTACGGTAGTAGTTTATTGATTATCTTAAGACTAGCTGTGCCCTGCAGTTTCACCCGCATAAGTCTCGATCCAGTGGGAATATTGGGATAAAAATCCTATGTCCTAACCCAGGTCATGGTCAACCATGGTCAATCCATGTGCCAAATTTCATCCAAATCTGTTCAGCCGTTTTAGCGTAAAAGCGCATAACTCACTTTCGCATTTATAATATTAGTTAGGATTAGGATTAGAATGACATTCATGACCTCACACACATGTTTGCAAAATTTGCACAAAATTCAACTTTTTGACCACTTTACGAACCTGTTCCAAAATCCTAGAGCGTGCCCAGTAGCTCATCTTATTGAAGTGTTCCGTAAACCGCGTTAAGTTAGGTGAGCTCTCTTCTGATTGGTCGCGCGGCCACAGCAACACCTCTGCGGTAGTGAGCCGCACGAACAACGCGGCATCTAACAACGTCATCTGTTCGGCCAACTCCGTCGCTTTGAAGTCGAGGAGAGTGTCGCGACGCGTTGATACGCTGCCGAAGCACGGATTTTCGTACTCGTATCTGTTGTTAGTCTGTAACAAAAAATATTGGATTTAGTCGCTTTTGTTGCCTCACATAATAGACATAATACAATTTTCACTGGGTCCTCAAGACATAGTGAAAATTATATTGTCTTTTTGTTTTATCATCGTCAGTGAAGTTTTGCCAACAAATTTAAATTCACAATATACATCAAAAACAAAAGTTTATTACTGGAACTGAACTCACCTGTTGGAAGTGCAGCTGTTTCTGTTTGTCGACTAGAATCTGCCTCAGCGCCTTCGCTATGATCAGCTCCTCAGCGTCCACGAGCCAGTAAATAAACTCCATTATCTCCTGCATGAGCGGGCAATCCAAATCGGACATCCTGGAAACAAACGCAAAATCGTTATTGAATTGATTAATGATTAGCTAAATCGTTTGCATTTATAATTATGTTTCTTTTTTTCGGGTCTGCCGGTCGCAAGCGCGACAACCAAGAGTCCTGGGTTTGATTCCCAGGTCGGGTAAAGTGTGATTGGGTTTTTCATCGGGAATATCCTGGAGTCTGGCTTTGTGTGGCAATATGCTCGACCCTTATTACACAGAATTTAAGCATACTCGACAAGTCTGCCCAACCCTTAGGGGAATACAATCAAAATAAATAATATGTAGAACTAGCGACCCGTCCCCTGCTTCTAACGGTTTTTACTACTTGACAAAACTTCAGGATTTCTTTATTATTTGTAGTTTATTTATTATACACATAAACCTTCCAGAATAAATTCTCTAAGTGATAGTGAAAATCGCCAACGCGGTCACACAGACAGACACGAAAAGTGAGTAATCTATATAAATAAAAATGAAATACTGTTAGAGCGGCTGGACAGATTTGGGTTTTTTTTTTCAATAAATCTTTGTTAACTATGAGATTTTAGTATTGTATGAACTCAAGACCATATTGAGATTTTGAAGGGACTTCTGTCGGGTCAGCTATTAAGGGCGCGTTTGCAAATCGGACAAAATTCTGCTGTTTTTCGGTTCATTTTGTGACAAAACTAAACCGAATTTTATATAACTAATAACTACCACATATAGATTGGTTCTTCATCTTCAAATTATTGTAACTTTTGTGTTAAAAATTATAGTTTTTTATATTGTAAAAACGATCTTCCGATGCCATTTTCCACAAAATTAACGATACTGGGTCGAGTTTCAGTACAGTTTTTATTCTATTATCAACATATTTTGAGATTTTAAAAATACTTCAAAATGGTTGAGCTAAACGGTGCTGATCCATGCGTCATGTTCGTGAACGGGCGCCGTCAGTAGGGACTGGTCATCTCTTATCTGCCACGGCTTATTTTAATTTTTGAATTGTTTTTATCTTTTTATAACGGACGCTTTTTACGTGCACGTCTTTCTACATTGGTCTCACATGTATAATTTCAACATGAATGATGTAACCAATATTTTGTAACAACATTATGATTTAAAAGAGTGTCCATGGAGTTTCTTGCCCGTTCTTCTCCATAGGAACCTACGCTTTGGAATGGGCAACTAGCTTCATATTTGTGACTGACTGACCCCTTGACAATTCAAAAGTGCCTGTAAATGGTTTAATTGAAATAAATGCTTTGAGTTTGAGTTTGACTTTAAGTAGGCAAACATACTTATTTCTAAAACTTAGTAAAAAAAGTGTTTCAAAATTTCACAAATAGTCGCAAAAATAAATAAAAACCAAAACTATTTTTTTCACATATTTTGCTATTACGGATGAATCTTAATGGATTGCGTTAAGGGTTATTTTATTTTTGGTTCCTGTTTTGATTATTGCACAAACATTTCGAAAGAAACCTTCAGTCCGCGCTCGGCCGCTGTCGTGAGTGGACTCTGTGTTGCTTGTTTGCAGCGGTCCGTGTGGAAAAAGATCGCTGTACAATTACAAAATATTCTGTAAACCAAATTTGATACTTGATATTGTGGTAAGATAATTTTATAATCACACATTTTTATTTCGGTAAAAGTAAGTAAAGTTTATAAATGCCTATTCGTCTGGGACTTGCTGGAGTGACCTGAAGGTGTACTTCGGTGACTGCTACTGGTACTCCTCGACTAGTACAACTAGGTCTGCCGAGTTTGGGCTCGTTTTGTTAGTTATGATGAGACCTCACCACCGGACTTGATGGAGTGACCTGAAGGTGTACTTTGGTGACTGCTACTGGTACTCCTCGATGAGTACTACTAGGTCTGCCGAGTTTGGGCTCGTTTTGTTAGTTATGATTAGACCTCACCACCGGACTTGAAGGAGTGACCTGAAGGTGTACTTTGGTGACTGCTACTGGTACTCCTCGACGAGTACAACTAGGTCTGCCGAGTTTGGGCTCGTTTTGTTAGTTATGATGAGACCTCACCACCGAACTCAATGGAGTGACCACCTAGGTCTACTCGTCAAGGAGAACCAGTAGCAGTCACCGAAGTACACCTTCAGGTTACTCCTTCAAGTCCGGAGGTAAGGTCTCGTCAGAACTAACAAAACCAGCCCAAACTTGGCACATCTAATTCTACTAGTCGAGTAGTACCAGTAGCAGTCACCGAAGTACACCTTCAGGTCACTCCATCTAGTCCGGAGGTAAGGTCTCGTCATAACTTACAAAACAAGCCCAAACTCGGCACATCTAATTCTACTAGTCGAGGAGTACCACTAGCAGTCACCGAAGTACACCTTCAGGTCACTCCTTCAAGTCCGGAGGTAAGGTCTCGTCAGAACTAACAAAACCAGCCCAAACTTGGCACATCTAATTCTACTAGTCGAGTAGTACCAGTAGCAGTCACCGAAGTACACCTTCAGGTCACTCCATCTAGTCCGGAGGTAAGGTCTCGTCATAACTTACAAAACAAGCCCAAACTCGGCACATCTAATTCTACTAGTCGAGGAGTACCAGTAGCAGTCACCGAAGTACACCTTCAGGTCACTCCATCTAGTCCGGAGGTAAGGTCTAGTCATAACTTACAAAACAAGCCCAAACTCGGCACATCTAATTATACTAGTCGAGGAGTACCAGTAGCAGTCACCGAAGTACACCTTCAGGTCACTCCATCTAGTCCGGAGGTAAGGTCTCGTCATAACTTACAAAACAAGCCCAAACTCGGCACATCTAATTCTACTAGTCGAGGAGTACCAGTAGCAGTCACCGAATTGCACCTTCAGGTCACTCCATCAAGTCCGGAGGTAAAGTCTCATCAAACTAGTAAAACTAGCCCAAAGTCCACAGCCCACATCTTTCTACTAGAAGAGGGCTTCCAGTGCCTCCTAGCAGTCACTGAAGTAGGCATTTGTATCTAAGTATTATTTAGTAATAAATACAAACCACAATACGAAATATTTTTTGTAGATGCCTATGTATTATAAAGAATATAGAGAAAAAATAATTTTCAAAGTACCAAAATTAGTTCACTTGACTACCCTTGATTACCGCAACTAACAGTGCGTACACTTGTGTGTGTGACCTTTGTCAATGTAGTAGTTCGATTCTATACCTATCAAATTTGTAAACGCGTCCTTAAATAATATTAGGGGATCAACTCACGTGAGGTCGGCGACGACGCGCGTGAGCAGACACAGCGTGGAGCGCAGCTCGTGCGCGCGCGGCCGGTAGTGCTGCGCGCGCCGCACCAGGCGCGCCAGCAGCCCGCCCGGCGACACCCACGTGCGGTACGTCGCCAGGAACGCCTCCTGGTACGTGAAGTCTGCGCGGACAGGGCTCACTCAGTACGCACGTTCACAGATACGGTAGTTTACAGATAATGATGGAGTCCACAATTACTATGCCCGTGGATATTCGCGTTGTCGCAACAATTCGAACACATTACATACGTTGTTTGGTTTGCAACCTGCTGGTAATCGCGATAGCAGAAATATGGTAAGAAAAGCTACTAGAAATTCATTTTTTCTACGTTTTTTTGTCAGGTTTTATGTTGATCGAAATATGATTCGCGACCGTAAAAAAATATGTATTTACAGAATTATATACATTAGAATCATCAATATAACTCTCGAGTTACAAAAGAACCTTGACAGGATATAGTGACTGAGACTCGAGCATTTAATTGTAAACTTCTTAGTACATTATAACTACCCAATTTTGAACGGACATGGACAGTCAAAATGAGTAGTATACGTCAAAAGCAGAACAAAAGCTTGTAACATATTTTTGAGTAAAACCTTAGTAACCAAATCGAGATATTTTACCATAAAACTATGGTGTAGCTGTTTTATAATTTTAATCTTCAAAAACGTATGTTACTTCAAAACTACATACTGCTTAAGCCAAAGCGGAAGTTCGTTTGCGCAGCGCTTAACTACGTCTAAAGCGTTTGGTTAGGTGTTACAAAATACGTTTGTATGTTTACTTAGCTTAGCCTGTAACACCATAACATGAAAATATGTCACGTATTTTGTAAAATACATTACTTCTGTCTCGACAGAGCTGTGTGCTTTAGCTAATTAGTAAATTACACACATCAACACGGTCTAGGGATATTTCATACTCAATTAAATAACTCGAAAAGTACTGGCCGCATTGTAATCTTTCATACACCGATTTGTTTGTAATTTATCTCAGACTAATTCCAAATTCAAATTTTTGAAAATTCTTTTGTTTCGGTGGCATAAAAATGTCTTGATGTGTAGGAGAGGGAATTTTCATTTGTGCGCAATTTAGAAAACAATACGAATTACGTTTAGTTACAGTTTTTTTTCATTTTTAAACGAAAGATAAAGTTAAAATTGAGGTATTATTGTAGCCATGCAACGCCAACATTTGACGAGGGCGGAGATGTTACGAGCTGTGGGAATGCTGGAAGCTGGGTCTGTTCAGCGTAATGTTGCTGAGGCCATAGGGACCCACCAAAATGTAATTTCAAGATTGTGGACACGCTATCGTGCCACAGGTGAAGTAGCGGAGAGGCACCGGGGGCCAAATCGCATCACTACCCCCAGACAAGATCGATTTTTGCAAATTACTGCGCGAGCTCAACCAAATGCAATGGCGACTCAATTGGTCCAAAGGCTGCGAGTGGAACACCAAGTGCTTGTGAGTGACCAAACTGTAAGAAGGCGACTGCATGAAAGCAATCTACGCTCTCGTAGACCACTCCGGGTCCCACCTTTACGGAGAGGCAATCGTGGACGACGATTAGAATGGGTTCGGAACCACGTGGACTGGGGCCGTGAGCAATGGTCCAATGTGCTGTTCACGGATGAATCCAGGTTCGGCTTCCATCCAGATTCACGAAGGACGCGTGTTTGGCGAGTTCCTGGACGATGGAGCCGTCTTCAGAACCCTCAGGAAGTTCACCCATACCAAGGAGGAACAATTATGGTTTGGGCAGGAATTCGTCTTGGAGGACGGACGGATCTCGTTTGGGTGCGGGGCAATATGACGGCAGAACGATACGTCCAACAGGTGCTGGGGCCCGTAATCTTGCCCCACAGAACACAAATGGGGCAAGATTTCCTGCTCATGCACGACAATGCCCGGGCAGACACGGCGAGAACGGTAGCAGCTTGGTTACATACACACAATGTTAGGGCCTTAGACTGGCCTGCTCAATCGCCAGATCTAAATCCCATTGAGCTTGCGTGGGATATGCTGCAAAGAAGAGCTCTGAAGGAAGTTCCTGAAAATCTGGCTACAGAAGATCAACTTTTTGCGCACCTCAGAAGGACATGGGACAATATTCCGCAACAAGACATTGACAACCTTGTTCTGAGCATGCCGAATCGTTGCCGATGTGTTATGAACATCATGGGCGCTTTCTCAGACTACCAAGTTTATAAACACAAATTAAATGATTTTTCTATTTTTTTCAGTTTTTACTCATAAATTAAAAGTTAATTCATATACGGTTTCCGTCTATGCTTCATTTTTTTTCCATAAAATCCTGAAATTTTAATCGAAGTACCTTAACCATTATTAAAAAATGGTAGAATATTAAATAACGTATCTTTTAAATATATACATGTCGTATAAATAATTAACACATTGATAGTAATTCGCTTTTTTAAAAATATCCCTAGACCGTGTTGATGTGTGTATTTTCATTCAGTGTTTTAATCAGCGCAGAATTATCAATATCACTACTCAAATCACTTTCCAAGGCTACTCGAAGCAAGATTCAACAAGCATCCAAATATTAGTAAAAAACAAAAACCAGTAAAGCTTCCAGCCCCAGTTAAAGAATGGTTCAACCACTTACACTCGTCCGTTTCTGTAAAATGAAAGCATGAAAGTTGAGAGGTTAGAAGCAATGATAAGACATGACTTAGATAAGATATTGTTACAGGTTTTTGGTGGTAGTTTTATGTTTAGTCCAAAATTGATTGAAAATTTGTATTATTGATTAATTTGTATTGACTATAAAAGTGTATGATATCTAGATCCCAAAATGCATTCATGCCTATTACCACCATATTAATGAATAATGATTAAGGTTCTTTAATTTCATGGCAACCATTCAGGATGATGCTTATCGTCAAAGAAAGTTAATGATCCCATATCCATGATATTTTGAACAGGTGACTGACCTTTGGTGGCTTTGGTGGCGAGTACGATGAGTGCGTCGGGCTGCCCGCCGCGCACCTCGGGCCCGTCCTTGCTGGGCCCCTTGAGGACCAGCCAGGAACTGATGTCAGTCTGAAGGATAATGTCATCGGGGTCGGCCTGAGGAGGCTCGCTCTCGGTTTCCACTGTAGCCGGTGCGGGTTCCGTACTGCCTTCGCTCCTCTGATACAATTATAATAAAAATATATGTCTTGTCTCTCTTATCTTCTGATAATTAAAGCATTGATTCGTTGTATGCATTACCTGCGATGGCACAGGCGAAGGTGACGGTGGTTGTTGCACAAGCATTTCCAACTCATCTTCAAGCGGGAACTTTCCGGGTGCGGGTGCTGTGGTACTTGTAAATGATTCATCAGAATTCTGAAACAAGATGCCATAATAAGTTTGAGCAATCAAATATCAATTAAGGCTCATGTGTGCGTAGTCGCAGCGGAAAAATGTAGAATTTGTTTAGCAGGTATTTAGTGTATGACGTCGTGTAATTGTGTATGGTAAATACAAATTTGTGCTTACAGTAGTGAAGTAATGGAATTTTTAGACTGCACGGCCGCTTTTTTGTAGCCATTCAAACTTGGTCGGTTTATCCATGTATTGCGGTTGTTTTGGTATTTTTATTATATCTCTTTAATTATTTAGTGTATTGAGCTGAAATTTTACATGTGAATAGTTACATTAATACAGTAAATATCAAAATATGTTTTATTTTGTTTTTCCATTAAAAAGTCCTACAATGACCTAATAACCTTATTTTACTTTTACGTGTATATTTTCTGATCGGTATGTTTTTTTCAAATTCTGTTTTCACAAACATTACAATCAAATTCAAAGCAACGTGTATAAAAAATTACAACTCTGCACTAAACCGTTTTCTACGATTTTCATCAAATAGCCAAACGTCAGCGCAGCGAAAACTTGATTATCTTCGCAGTTTTGTGACACAGAAATTTCATTTAACCACACACATTTATCTCTCGTTACACAATAATTATTGAATGTTTTTTCTTGTACGTCCAAAGGAATAAAAAAGTGCCACTAGGATAACGTAGTTCCAGCGGAAACAGCGTTTTTGTTGAATAGCTCCTAATGGTTAGATGCACAAATTTGTACTTACCATACACAATTACACGACGTACATATCATACACTAAATATCTGCTAAACTGAAATTAAGAAATTCGATATGTTTCCGCTGCGACTACGCACACCATTTGGGCCCTAATTAGCCTTATTTCACACTATTGGAATAAGCACAGCATTTTCAAATAAATTTAAAATAGAACATAAATGGTTTGAAATTATCTTCCAGGTAAATAAGAAGTAATCAGACCATAAAACTTAAATAAAACCTTCAATTTAACTTACATTATTCAACACGGTTTCATCAGCGGAGCTATTGTGTGATGACGGCCGCGGCGATGGGGGAGGCAACAGCTCGTTACTTGAATTCACTGAGAGCTGCAAAGAGATAATTGTTCAGAAATACTGCACTGCAATGTGCACTCGTGTTACAGTCAACCACACATCCATCGTATCAATTTATATATTTTAAAGCAGTAAAACCGGTTTTCTTTTCAGTTTCTAAAGACGTTCGTTTGACTGTACAACTTCATCCAATAATTTAAATAATGTAGTAGTTACCTGTTTACTCTTGCTCATCTTAGGCGGCAGAGCCGGGGGCGGCTCCAGCGGGATGGGACTAGTACCACTCATGTTCACACTATCTTCTGAGCCGCTGCTAAAGAACACAACATAGTAATCAATATAGCGAATGTTTATATTCTTTGCTAATCTTATGATAATTTGCATGAAACAAAAACCAAATGCTTAGTTTAGTAAGGGGTTCGAAAAAAGGATTTCGGAATTCCTTACTAAATTATTTTACAGAACTAATTTTAATCGATATTGTTTTAATTGTTTAAGTTAGGTAAATAGCATAAGGAAAATAAATACGTAGCTTTCATACCTCATTGGTGGGTTTCCAAAGTGCTGGACAGTGAACGACTGCGCAATAGAGCGCTGTACTTGTTGACGTTGCATACTTATGGCGCCGTCGCCGATTTGTTTGGCACTAAAAACGAAAAGGTTATAAATGTAAATTAAAGAACATCTTATACCTGCTAACTACTCATCACAGAGTCGTCAAGTTATACATTAATTGCACAATGAACATTACAAATTTAAATAATAGGTTGAAATGTTGACTTGTGTTTTATTGCACGGGCTAACGAACATTAAGGCTCAGTTGCACCACAAATCACAGAAAAAATATAGCACTAAACGAATTAACAATATGGTTTTATTTAATTGTTTGAAGTAGAATTGACAAAGCACCACAATATTATATAGGTAATAATAACAGCCTATTATTGTTCCACTGCAGGGCAAAGGCCAGTTCACATACAGAAAAGGCACGAGCATTGATCGCCACGCTTACTCAATACGGGTTGGCGATTTCAGACTTATAATTACTATAAATCCTGGTTTCCTCACGATATTATATTTAGCGGTAAATGTATTAATTGCAAGTGGGTGGCTAAAACGTTGGGTTATTTTCTAATTACCTGGCTACATTATACGTGTGTATCGAGTGACGGAACATGTCCGGCGGTGCTGCAGCTCCGGGAGCATTTGGCGGATGACTGCAGTTCCCAAACATCTCCATGTACGCCATAACTAAACAGATAATCACATCAGTTATACATCACTCTACTATGATATCACAAGGCGTACTTCAATTAAACACTGTATTTCTTTTGACGATTGTAATGTTCGAAGTTAATAAATTGGCGAACGTAAATATTATTTTAGTTAGAAAGATAAAAGTAATCTTATCTTTTTAGTTCTAAACTCAATACTTGTTTAATTACAATACACCTTACAGTTAGTCAAAAAGATGATCTAATACACTAAGAGCGTAGGCGAAAATGTGTTTTCCGAAGAAATATAGTCATATTAAAACATGAAACAGCAACAACACATGATCGTAATGAAGCGCTAAATACATTCCTCATCTTCGGTGATAATTAACTACGGCAAGAACCGAGTTCCGCTGTTGTTAACCAACGCATGTAAGCTGCGTAAGCTCATTCGTACAAATGCTGACATTTCGCACGTGGAAAGCAAGCAAGGCGTCCACCATCATAGCAACTCTTTAATACCATATCACGGATGGAATGTACGTAATACGGACATAAATAAGTTTGAATATTCATGGCAGAGCCTTTAAACATCGAGTGAAATTGGCGCCTAGTTTTGCTAGTGTGTAAGTGACAAGAAGCTTGTTGACTGCTAAAGCGCGTCTGATGAGTCTCCAAGATGTCCGTTCATGGAGTGGACCTTTATGTCTAAAACATAATGAAACACGTATGCTTGCATTTTCAAAGAAAATGTTTTATTTCGGAGCTAAATAGCGCTTTACATGCATAGATCCACTCACCGCTGTACGCGACGCTTTGGAACACTGCCGCGCCGCACCGGCACAACAGACAAACATGCCGTTATAGCCCCACACATAACATTATCATTCATATACCATAGCGCCCAAGAAATCACAATGACCAAAGGAATTTTTAGAAAGTCACAGAACCATTGAGTGAATATTGGAAGCATTTATAGATTCTCATCAATCACATTCAAATGAAAACAATACTTGTTTAAGATAACATACAAACATGAAGTGCCATTGACAATGTGACAGTGTACAGAATACATTCACAGTTTTCATTTATTGACAATATACTATTATTTACACCCATATTTGATATTAAATATGGAGAACTTATGCAGGCATTCCCAACAACTTGTAGTTAGCAATTGAAGTAAAAAGTTATATTAATCGTTTTTTATTTAAACGAACCACTTCGTTCCGCCACCAAGACTGGGTCAAGTAGTTTACATTGGAGTTTATTTTTTTCAGGATTGTGCTTAAAAAGTTTGACAAAAAGTATACTGACTGTGTTTTTTCTTCAGTGGCAGCGGCGGCGGCCGGGGCGGCTGGTGCACGGCCAGCGTGTGCGGCCGCGCCTCGCCGTGCAGCGCGCACGCGGGCGCCGGCCTGCGGACATGCGGCGTTGTACACCATAACACACTACAACTCTTGTTTACGACAGACGGCGAAGTGCCTCAAGGTTGCGTGAGCTAATCACCTGATTTCGACAGTTGGGAAATGTTGTTGCACGTCGACGCGAATGTTCCGGCGCGTCTTGACGGGCAGTTCGGGCGGCGTCTCGTTCTCGTCTGAGGTGATGCTCGCCAGTCTGGGGCGCAAACAACTAAGTTACGAAAATAAACAACTAAATTGGTTAGTCCGCGGTGCGTCCTTGATGATGTAATTTATACCGTGTTGCGATGTTTTGAGTAAGTAACAAAATTAATGTACCGAAGTATGTTAAATTGTAGGTAGAATGACTGTGCACATCAAGTTTAAAAGATTCTATCAGTGCTAGTTATTTGTGTTTATGCCAAGAATGGAATTTTATTTTAGAATATGAATAAAATTTATAACTGGTGGTATGTGTTAATTTAAGACTATTTAAACTATTTTAATTCGATTTAATCACATGTCAAAAACAAAAGCAAGCAAGTTCTTATAAAACTACAGGTAGGGTGTTGTGTGTGGTAAAACAGAGGAACACTCACTTTGAAGATAGGTGCGTGGTTATACTGTTCATATTGGTTACATTCATGCGGCTCTCAAAGCTTTGTAGTGTACACTTCATTTCGGTCACACAGTCTGTACTGTTAAAAATACTGCAAAAACAATAACAGGAAGCATGATACTTAAGATATTTAATATACTTTGCTATAAATAGACATTCAAAGATTGAATAACATTTAATTTAATCATTTTAAATGTTATTTTATTTCTATCACACTCAAAGTATATTAAACGTCGCTAAAACCCAAACCAGGAACACGAAGAAGACAAGAGATAAGAGTGATAATTAAAAATGTAAGAGGTGTTTTAAAAACGGATGTGCAAAAAAACAGTAGGAAAGACTAGCAAACTGGAGAAAAATAGGTGAGATATAAAGGAGGTTACCTGTCCGCATGGCTCGCGTAGTGATGTGAAGAGAACGAAGATGTGAAACTGTGCTCAGCAGACATCTCTGCATGGCCGACCGACACAAACCCCGACTCGTTGGAGAAACTTTGAAATTTAATACAGTAAAATGATACGCAAATAGAATTACCTGTCATTGTTCCCTAAAACCAATATAGCTTAGAATTATTAATATAAGTGTGTCAGAGATAAATATTGACCCAACTTATACAAACAGGAAAATTGCATTTATTATGTTTATAATAATTATTACTTATGGAGCTAGCCAGACATACAAAATATTTTGTATTATATTTAAAACTAGCTTATGCTACTCAGTGATAATATAGAATTCTACTGGTGAAAGATTTTGTTTAAATTGGTCCATTAGGTTTTGAGTTTATTCATTACAAACAAACATACAAAAAATCAAACCTTTTCTCTTTATAATATTAGTTTAGACTAGCTTTTGCCCGTGGCCGTCCGCGTGAAGCTTGGAAATGATCCCACGGGGACGCACTATCGGGATTAAAGTATCCTTTAATAGGATAGGTCATGGTCTACCTATGTGTTAAGGATAAGATTTTTTCAAACACCACTTTCTTTCTGGCTGTATTTCCTGTAACTTATTTGACAAATCGCTACATATTATCAGCGTAATTAGACATACCGATTGTGGTTGGAATGGGCGTGCGCGTGAGCCGAGTTCAATTGCGACTCGTGCGACTCCACCGACGTGCGCATCTCGTTGACGTTGTTGCAACTGCACATGCCTATAACGTAATAATTCTCATTACGAATACGTTCTTAGTAATAAACTACTCACAGCTGTTAATGTTCAAAGTCCTCCACCTGTGCAACTGAGTCATCTATCTCTCTTACTCATTCAGGTCTTTTTACAAAGCAAATAAAAAGGATTTGTTTTTTTACTGCATGAATTCTTACAACAAAACTTCCTTATACTAGACGCCTATTCTCCACGTTGATTACAGTATGTAGTCATGGGCGCATAGGAGCATAACATATGCCTTGTCGAATTACGATGGGAGACATCGTTAAGAACTGGAAATCTAAGGGTGCAACCAGACCACGGTTGATCAAGGCATCGTAGCGTATTTTGAGATATACGATTTATGAGGCGACATATGTTTTAGGCGACGGTCGGCATCAATCGACCTCTGTCTGTCTACACCCTAACAATTCTAAGATAATTCATAAGTAAATTGGTATATTGATACTAACCAACTAAATCAGAGTTAGGCGGGGTGACGAACACGTGGTCGTGATTCGTGGAGTCGTGTGCGTTCCTCTCTTCATCATTTGACACGTTCAGCATCGAGTCCAGCGAGCCGCTGCTGTGAGATTGCAGTGATAGTCTGTAAAAGTACAAAACGAGAACTATGTTACATTGGTGCTATTTTTTAACAAGTCTGTGCAGTGCTTCCAGTGCTTGCCAAACAAAAATGATTCTTTTTGCAAAGTAAATTATAATTAAAGTTCTAAATCATAATTTAAAACATGAATGTATCTAATAGTACCTAAGTACGCATGAAAGTGATAACAAGCTTTCGAAGCGTAGCGTAGTTGAACCATCAACTAACCTATCAATAGAGAGAGCCAGTAGGGAGTTGTCGTTCGCCGACTTACGCTTAGGCGGCAGAGGTGGGGCCAACTCGATTTTCCTGCAAACACACATTGCACTCTCACTGACCATACCATTGAATAGGCTTCGTTAATATTTAGACTATCAAGTCAAGACTACGTACTATCTCACTAATCTAACGCCAATATCCTTGATTTAACAATTAGAATTAATGTGCGTACAGTTGATTTGAAAACATACGCAATTAAACAATAGCCCCAATACATTAATTAAAATTTGAATCCTGCGTTCTAAGCATCTGAAGCTAACGGGGCGTTGCGTTTACTTTGAAAGTGTTATAGTGTCGCCATAAAATTTTACGTCATACATCAATACTGTATGTGCTATTGAGATGACTTTCACGTAGTCGACACGTCTGAGTAGTGTTTGTTGGCGCGTCGATGTTAGGTTGAAGAAAAAGTGTAAAACCTATTCAAATCTTTGTTTCCAATAAACGATATTTCCACTTAAATAAAAATCAACGTTACCCGAGTCTAAATTAGGTTGATTTCAGAATGACTAGTGCTATTGAAAATGTCATGAAAGTTGTAGCGCAAACGTAAACTTTGTGTGGGTTATAAAGTTTTTTTTCCAATATGTTGTACTGACCGGTTGGGCCTGGCGGGCTTAGGTGGCGGTGAATCGGGCGCGTCCAGCACGGATTCGGACGAGTGCGACGCGCGAACGCCGCTGGATTCCGACCCCGCCTCGCCGGTCAGCAAAGACCGCTCCTTCGGCGTCAGCGGAATATCTAAAACAGACGTAATAGTGTGCTTACAAATTGTTTGGCATCAAAACACACACAAGAACGTTTGTTTTTCAGTAAAATTTCTTCTATAATAACAAACATTTCATCTAAAATATAAAACGCATATTTTCTTTATCTAATTTATGTATCAAACAGTTAAAGATTGTTGGTTTTTCCGCAATAAACTACAAAGTATTTATAGCTAAATGATAGCTAAGAATTTAGCCGTTGTATTTAATTAGCGGAACTGATTAGTTCCATCACAGTGGTTTTGTAATAGAGGCTATTATGTATGATAGCGTTTCAACAGAAATGAATAACGCACCTGGCAAGGAATTCCTTTGTGTCGAAGACCGCGGCGACACGAGTGCGGGGCGTGGGGAAAGCGCGGGCCGCGTCATGTGTTGCTGAGCCAGCGCCGACACTTCTTCGACAGCACCCGTCACCCCTTTCACTACTGAGCTGACATACTCTGGCGACAACGCTTCAGCCGAAGTATCTAGTTCCTCATTACTGGCATCAGCTCGCAAGCTCAAAGCAGTGATCTCGTCGCACAGTCGTATCAACGTTGCTAATGCCGCACAGAGACGCTTTACGGCACTTGTTAGTTGCGGCGATCGGCAGCAGTATGGTTTTATTGCTGGAAATTTTATTATAAAAAGTTTTACTAATTATTTGGACTTCTGAAGTAATCTAATAACGAGTTCAAGAATACACTGTAACGCTGTTTAAGTTAGTATTATGTACGCCGAATTGATAAAATAAAATAAAAATTCATTTGTAGATAAAGTTTTAGGTTAGGTTTGAACCCAATAGTTTTTCTACTACTAAACAAAACTTTAAACAGAAGTTTATTCATAATCAACTTGCAACTTCAAACGATTCGTAGTTAGGTATAAATTTCAGAAAAACAGGAAAGATTTTGTTAGGTCGGGTCATCGGTACAAAAATAAAGCAATCCTAATTTTTGCAATTTATTTACCTTTATGTATATTTGCGATTGATTCAAAAACAATAGTGCCATTGTCAGGGAGCATTTCCAGCTTCCCCTTTGTGATAACATCCGAAAAGTGTTTTAAGCCGAATGTAACCTGCGGACAATAGACATGTTAAGATTTAATGTACATGTATGTACAAATTAGACGGCAAAATATTAACTTTGTTGGGGTTAGTACTGACCTCTTTGACTAGCCGTTCGAGTTCTTTGGCAGGTGTGACTTCCCCATCCTCATTGGTGTTATTAAGGTTTTTCGCCATATTCCGAATTTTCGGACTAAGTGGCGAGTGCGATCTGCTGTAACATACACAAATACAAGCATAAGTATAATTATTACTAAGGCCCGTATTACAGAATCTCACCCAAGATTCAAGCATTACTTAAAACTAGTTTCAATCAATCAAAAGGCTTTAAACGAGTTTTAAGTAATGCTTGAGTTTTGAGTGAGGTTCTGTAATACGGGCCTAAGTAGGCAATGGACCAACTGGAAGTCAGAGAGGGTTGCTAGCCCAGTAGTGCAATTATACAAGGCCTACATAGGCCAATATGAAAACAACGAACGGTAAAATGAAATCCAAACATAACTTTCGTTCAAGTTTTTTCAACTTTACAACACTAATAAACCACTCGTTTATTCAATTGGAGTGGGTACTATCTATTATATATAAATGATCATTTAAAATGTCATTGCTTGGTATGCGTTGCGAAAGAATCTGCTTTGCATGCAAGCCCACACCTGTACGCGAATACAAAGCTAAGCTATATTTGATATTCAAGTAGGAGGTCCCGGTTCACCTTATACTCTATGTGAGTTCAACTAAAGACAATAAATAAATAGACTCCTGATACTATCTTTTTAAATAACCATTAAGGTTACGGAGCATGTAACGTGTTTTTCTACTTGTCTTATTTGGTAAATAAATATGTCGTAGGTACTGAGATTTTATTTTAAGAGAAATCATGTGTCAATGTTTGAGTTTTTTATTAAGATGATATGAAAACTCGTGATTTTCGTACCGTGTTTGTCTGAAACATGTAAGGAAAAATTGTGTACTTGGTAGTTTGGTACACTAATAGTTACAGTCAACCTATATTTTTTTGGGGTTGTCTCTACAACATATAAACAAACAATAAACATAGCATAGGTATTCCCAAATTAACAGGAAAATTAAATATTTATTTTGAATATTGGATTTACTACCTAAGCCCATTGTTTTAATTTTTTTGCAATCAGAAAGTGAAGTACCTAGTTCCCATTATAACAGTTCAACCATATCTATGCATTGCGTGGATCTAATTGTACAGAAAGATTTTTCCGACAAGGTAGTGTAATCGATATTGAGAAAATTGTCAAAAATAATAATTGTATTGGGATTAATAATTGTGATAGTGACACGCAATAAGCGTGCCGGAAATAGGTAATAGTAGGCTCGTTGTGGTAATATTTTCTCATTATACAGTATTTTTATTTTGCCTTATAATAATGTGAAACAACTGTTATTGTGCTAATTCGAATCGTTTGACCAGGCGACACTACAGCTGTGAGTCGATTATGTTTATCGAGTCGTAAGTTCTTGTGTTGGTTTTTTGATACTTCTTTATCTTGCTGGTATTTACTTTGTATATGTGCACATTGATTACGTCCCTTTAATAATTAAATAAACAATTTCATTCTACACATTTCTTATTGCGAAATTATAAAGGAAAAGCTTCTTTTTTTTTTAAAGTGGATTTCTTATATTCTACTTTTCATAGACAACTATAAATTCGTACCGTTTTCCATTGTTTGCAAATCTTCGTTGGAGTTTGTTTTTCCGTCTATGAAACCATCCGCCGACAGGCGTTCTCAACGCGTTCGACATCATGTCGAAGAGCTAACTCTCCTGAATCGATCGACCAATCACTTGTACACTTCTTGAACTACTTTCGAACAACCTCACTGAGACAAAACAAAAACTGGTGTCCACCGGCCGTTTAATAAATAAAAAGCGATTCGGTCACGCTGACAGACCGCGCGGACATTAAAATGTAATCACTTAACATTGCACGCACTAAACTAATGAGATTTCAGCGGACAATGTACTAATGAGTCCGACAGTCGCGGGTCGTGCTCATGACTCATAATTAATGCCACATTTTAGTGCAATGTCCACACTAATAACAAGCCCGATAGTTAGATTAGTTACTACTTCACAAAACTATACTTCTTTTTACAAATTACGACACTACAAAACTATTTACGTGACTTTTTCAATAAAAAATATGATAAAACTTAACACAATAACATTGTTCTTGCACTAGTGGCAAAGATAATAGTGTGTTGGTATGAGCGACACTTTCTTGTCTCTGTCAGTCGGAAGATAGGAGAGTTATGTATGTAAATTTATCAATATAGATAACAAGTAATATACAAAGATTTCATCGCACTGTAAACAAGTTACTAGATAAGGTGTGTATACCATAAGATGTAATCAACAAAACATCTGCAGTTTGCAAAAGATAACGTTTGTGTCATGAAGGTTATGACTAGTTCCTTACCTACTGAATTTTGCTACTAGCATTAAGTTTACAAACAAAAATATGATTGGTATTGTGTCACGTACTGTTTAGATTGAATTAACGTTATTTGGAGCATGCGCCTAATAAGGTACGGAACCCCTGGGGCCCTGGGCGACGGGCGTGTCCAAATCACGCTTGACTCTTTCTAGATGTATCACAATGCGCGGAAACATGGCGCGTTATCATAGAAACGGATGTTGACCTGATATTGGAGGAGAGATGCGGCCGGTGATGCTGTTGCGCCGGTGAGCGCATGTTTGAGATGCGCTCGAGCAGGTCGTCCTTGAATGAGCGTGCGCGCCTCGCCAACTTGTTGGCGCCGCGCAACGACCCGCGGTGCCCCGAGCTCCCCTCGCTGCCCGATTCGTTCTCTGTAATTTCATTGAATCAATTACTACAAATTACGACTCTAATGAATTTAGAGGAAATACAACAGTTAGCAAACAGACATTTGCCTTGGATTTATTTTATTGTAAATCCATAATCAAACAGTCATAAGCATTATCAACGTTTGCTCTAAAGGTTACATTTGCCTAACCAACTGCATGGTGTCCCTATCCAAAGTACACTACTTCTACACGTAGCATGGCATAAATTCGTGTTGTAGGTGTGCCACGGGCCCACAGAATAGGATGATGGGACAGTCTTATAAAGGCATCCATTTAAGAAACTGCGGTGATTAATCTACAAACCGTATGTAACTGAATAATACCTGGAATCTACATGCCATCAATAATAACGATCAAAAACTATTATAACAAAACAAAATGATAAAATTGTATAAATACATCTAACATGTGGTATGGCTGGATAAACTAAAAAATAACGTAAACATATTACCATTTTTTAGATGACCTTACAAATGATACAGTCATACAGTTACGTCATTCTGACATTGAACATAAGAAAACGCCTTGTATTACCTTAGTTAACAACATTTATAAAATAACTAATCACATTACTTTTAATTCTTAATTTATTTGCCTGTTATGTTTTATTGGATCCATACATAAGGTGTTTGCAGATGAACAGACATGACCTTATTTAATAATTCTTTGAAGTACTTGTCCACTGGAAGGTCATCATAGATTAAATATAAAATATAAAAATAATATGTTCTTGTTATAATATTATAACTTAGTGTTAGGTTTTCACATATTATTTCTGTGCTAAAACTTTAAATATTGGCTGTAGGTACAAACAAATCTATGCCCAAAATTATCAAAACTGAAAATTTTATAAATTAAGAAAGTTTATTTGACATACAAAGAAGCCTTTTACAGTTCCTTTTTTTGCCTTAGGTACTTAATAAGTTGACACAGACCTACATTATTAAATAATGCACAGGTAGGTAAGACTTGCAGTAGAACAGACGGTAATAGGGAAAATAATAACTTAACAAGTTACCTTTAGTTTGGTGCAGAAAAAAAAAACACCCTGTGGGCAGAGAGCGAAATAAGTTTGAGATCCTGTGGTTTACTTGCTTTTGAAATATAAAAAAATACTGCTATGATATGATAACATTAAGGGTAAGTATCAGTGTTCGCAAAGGCACTATCCACCAGATAAACTAGAAAAAAACCAATGTGTATGCAATTATCTGCCAAGTAGGCTAACCGTGATCCGGAGGTGGTGAAACGGAAATCATTTTAATGGTTAAGTAATATATAATTATTTTTATATACTCTGGCTTTACTTTGAGGAAGAAAGAACTTTGCTGAGCTGAATTAAATTAAAAGAATTGATTACAATTTTATTATTTAGAAGCAGGAAGACGTCTACAAAATCAGGCAACAGTTATTCTTTAACAGGAAAATATTTCTTAGTGTTTGTCATAGTATAGATTCAAAGAACTCATACTTAATTATAATTACAATAAAAATAAATGGTATGTTTTAGAATCTTAAACAGAATTCATTTAGTTACAGATAATTTGTTTAGACAAATAATATCAATGCATCGCTACAAAGAAAGAAGAATAGTTTAGAAGAAAAAAATACCTCAACAGATTGCAGTTGCTGCTCTATGACGTAGAACAGGTCTCCGTTATCCACAACATCAAATGTAGTAAGTACAAGTATGGAAATTGAACTATGGGTCACAATAAAAGGGAGAATATAGACGTAGTAAACATCAGTTTATCAATTATAATGCCGATGACGCGTGAGTTTATAAATAAACGCGAAGGCGACAGGAGGACGCGCCCAAAGTCGCAGTGACGACTGGCGTCGACTGAACCAGTGAACCTCCGCACTTGCGAGTCGCACCGCCCGCGACAGACGGACGCCGCAGTACATACTCGCTTCCCAAGCCCGAGTGCGTCATACATAACACATCACCAGCACAGTGCACACACACTCGGTATTAAGTCCTACTTAGCATGCGACTTCGGTACAGCACGGCTGTCCTGGCAAAGCAGCAAACCCTTATGCGTACAAGATCACTGACGACGACTCTTTTAGCATCGTGCATCGTCGCGACGGAAAAAACGCATAGTTTAGATTTATTTTGTGCAAGATTTATTCAGATTAAACATAATGCAAACGGCATTGAAATAGCATCTTTAGCAGTACTGACATTCGCGACATCTAGGACACTCATATTTTATTCATGAACGTGTAGATAATTTCTTGCATTTACATCGTGGTTTGTATTTATTGAATGTAATGTGGCTCATGTGCCACTACTTTGTTCTTAATTTTTCGTGCCAAAATTGCTAAAAGAATTTGATATGAATTTTATCATCAGCGTATCAGTCCATTGCTGAGCATAGCGCGGTGCCAATAGCCCAACAATTAACTCCATCCTTGGTTACGCACATCCAGCAGGTATCTATCCACTGACATGACGTAAGTCTTGTACAGATTTGGAATTTGGCAATGATATCTCAGTAAATGCCCACCATGATCTATTATAGATCATGGCACGGTGGTCTAGTCATTAATAGTCAAGTGAAGTTAGGTTAGTATTAAAAAAAACAAATTAAATTAATTAAATTGAGACTGTTTAAATTGAAGTGTAGAAGTCAAAAATGGTATTTCCACGTTTTCAGAAGAAAGGTCATCGTGCGAGGTGTTCAGGTGTTCAATGAAAGCTCATTAAACCAAAAATTTAAAAATATGTTTTTACAGAATGCAACTGTATAAAAAAATAAAGGGAAGGCAAGAAAAGATGCTTCTAAAAATGTTTATATCTAAAGAGATACAAACATTTTCATAGGTATATAGTGGTTCATAGTATATAGGATGGCCCGTTAATAGTAACGGACCATCTTATATACCTAAAAGGAAACGAAAAAACGAACTTTGTTAAGGTCTGACAGTACCATAATATTAAAGAATTGCATTTGGCAAGATGTTTCAGATTAAAAATCAACAGGACTACCTACTCACAGAACTGATAAATTATCTTCTGTGGGACTACTCGCCTTTTAGAATTAATTTAAATATTTAGAAAATGAAACTCAACCTAATCATCATGCAAATAAGTGAGATTCTTGTTTATTAATCATCTGGAAACCTACTGACCTTAAGAATGAGGAGTTTTCGAAATTGAAAGTTGTGTGCATAAATTAATAATACGAAAAAATATAAAAAATACACATCATTGTAATAATTCTATTAATCGTTTTTCGAGGTACTTAACCGATATGTGTAGTTTAAATGTAGGTATTAAAACAATGAATTATGTTAATTGGGAATACACATCATTTTATAAGTAGTAACACGAGTAGCGTAGTGGCATTGTTTAGTCATTAGTCAACTTTTTTGTCAACGGCCTTAACATTATGATAACAATAGAAACAATGGTGCAGTTCCCGCGTCTCTTACGTCTTGTTACACAATATCAAGCATTTCATTAGATGCACTACCTGTTTATAAAGCGCAAAGATACGAACAAGGAAGAAAAATCGAAAGCTTAGCAACTTCTCTTCCGTTTCGTTGTAGGAATGCCTCAAGATAACTCTTTTCGACGACAGAAAAATGTTTAACGTGATAGTCTGACACTGGAGTAAGACTATGTTTACAGCTTTTGGCCAATTTTGTGACAGAAACAGAACAAAATATTGAGCCAAATTAAATAGGAAAAATCGTAACCACAAGGTATGAAACGTTCGGAAATAACAACGCAATAGTTATAATGGTCAGCGTGCTATACCCACCGGTATAGCACGCTGACCAATAGAATAAGTTATAGAACAATAGGTTTTAGCATTAGTGTTAATTACATCATGAATTAGCCGTAATTTACTGCGTACCGTTCTTTCCAGAGACGCCCTCGTTGTTTATTTGGCGGTAAACTCCCGGCCCTGGCGCTGGAGTACATAGAGAAGTTCGGCTGTGAGCTGGTCGACTTTGGGCATCTACTACGGAATATGACTTCCTGGCATCTTCTCTACGTGACACTGATGCGTCACGATCTTCCGATGGTGATGCAAAATGCTTCAACTGTCCGTCATCCACCAAGTTTTGAAGACTGCTCCCGTTTCTTATTTTATTTTTATAAAGGTAATTTTTTTTCGACGGTTTTAGCGTCAGATTGTCAAAACTTTTACAAGGTGTAAGGGAATACACATTATTGTTTCGTAAGTCGTAATATTTATTGGGGTCGAACACAGTCATTCGTGGACTGTGATCTACAATAATATCGGGAGTTTTGTATTTCACTGGACTGCTACTTTGTGATCCATTTTGTGCTACTGGTTTATACCGATTTCCACGGCACTTAATATTTCTAATATTATTTTTTATTACCGATGATCCTCTCTCTTCTAGAGCGTGAAGCATATCACTTGTCTCTATCAACCTCAAGGGAGTTAACCCATTTTTATAAACGTGATAGCTTCTTTTGTTTCTTCTTTGATTAAGGTTGTCGTCGTGAATGAAACTTTCGTCGTAATGTGGCATTTTTTTTCTTTTTATTTCCTCTTATTTCTTAATTAAGTATTATTTTCCCTTTTATCAGTTTCTTATTCTTGAATATGAAATAACTAAGATTTTACTTAGTTTATTACACACTTTCTGCACATATTTCCAATAACTTTGACGACTGGTTCGTGTTTCTAGTTGGGGTCACACATTGCGGATATTTCCATAGTAACCGGTGATCGCAAGCAACGAAGCGGATGCTAGTGCCGCAGTGAAAATGAGGGCCCTCTAGAAATCCAAGAAAGTGGGCAATGTAGATACCTCTGTTAAGTTTCACTGTTTAGTGAAAATATTGCCATTTATTACATGGCTTTACATTATCACGATATTAACATATCTGTATCAGACTACTGTCAGGCACAGAAATAGCCAATACGTTGGAAGATACAATTAGATCATTATTTATTTACAGTATGTGCCCGTCGTCGTCGGTGTAGATGGCGACGGCCGTCATAATATGAGTATCACGCGCGTTTGTTTTACACTGACTGATGTCCAGCGTCCACTGTCAACCTTGACACCACAAATTCGAGCGCAATAAAACCAAACCGATTTAACATTAGCACAGTAACATTATTTCGTTCACGAACGTAGCTCAAGAGCACAAGTCGCGATTCAATATCCAACACTTGTACACAAAACACAAACTTGTATGATCAGCTCACAGATTTGTAATTAATTAATTAAACACTTGTTTTATCACGAGCGTATTTGAGAAAGCTACAGTCAAAACATTACACTAAGGGGATAACTTGACATCGGAATCTGTATATACTTTCTCTGCACAACGAACGCCTGATTTTGGATACTGCAGTTTTCACTTTAACAATATTTGAATAAACACTGATTTTAAATTCCAAAAAATGGATATGATTGCCTTACACCAGATAGTTTCCTGTAACAACACACGACCGAACAACACCTAATCTAAAAATATCTGTGCGCTTTTTCACAACACGATCTCGATATTCAGCAGAGCAACGAGTGAGCGAGCTCATGCGCAGCGGACCATAGTATTGACACAGGGTGTCGATCGGTCGCGGAGCTGGGCGACGCAGCCGGCGGCAGCGAGCACAGGCGCGGCACCACTGCCAGCCTGTGACCGGTACCCCGGTGCTGTCACACCGGCGAGAGTGAAAGTGCAGCCACCGCCGCACATCTCCGACGTCTAACCATTGCACACCTGTCCTAACAACATACACCATTCCTACGCTAATGCGTGCTCATTACATAACAATCGTAATCTCTTCTTTTCTTGCAGGCGCACATAGTAAATTGACTCTGACATACAGATAAATGTAGACCATTGACAAAATGCAGTGATGTAATGTTGGATTGGGTCTTTTAATAAATTGTGATTGATGCGTTCTCAATATTATGTGTTGTAATTAATACTCACAAATATCATATGACGAGTTTGGCAAAGAAAGTATTAATTGGTTATACTCTAGTAGGCTTTACAACTTTACATCATAAGGCAGACGGAACAGTCGTTTTTAACCGACTTCAAAAAAAGGAGGTTATATGTTCGACTGTATGTATTTTTTTTTTTTTTTATGTATGTTCACCGATTTCTCCGCCAATTGTCAACCGATTTTGAAAATTCTTTTTTTATTCGTAAGGGTATACTCCTGAGGTGGTCCCATATTAATTTTGTGAAGATTTGATGTATACTTTGGGAGATAAACGAAGGAACTCCTCAAAAACAAACAGTACACGTAATGTGATTTGGATATTGTACTAAAGATCAAAAATAATTGCTGGTTCTATCTATCCATCCGTGGTGAACTAATTATAGTCTTCGAAGATACCGCATGGAACTCCTCATCGGTGAACAGTACATATAGGAACTTACAGTGAAAGGTTAGAAGGTTAGGGGATAAGCTCGTATTTTATATTTGTTTGGAAAAGAAAGAAATGTATAGTTAAGTAAAATATATATTTTTTGGTAATTTAATATGTTATGATGGCCCAGAGGTTAAGGCCTCGCCTCTCATGCATGAGGTTGTGGGTTCTAATGTGACTTTTTCAATTCATATGAACTTTCTGAGTTTATCTTGGACATTATTGACATCAGGGAAGGAAAACATCGTGAGGAAACATGGACTTATAGTTATTTCTAAGGTGCCAACCCTAGTGGGGCAGAATCCATAAAGATTTTAGACTAGTGGAATCTGCCCCACCAAGTCGAACTAGTGGGGCATATTCCACTGAAAATTTTTAGGCATTCCTCTTTGCCCCACCAGCGGGGCGCTTGGAATGATTCGTTAATTTTTGAAAAATCTTTTGTTATGTTTCCATTATTCGACTGGTATACGAATTTGTGCGGGGTAGGTATAAACACAACTAAAAAGTGAAAAATAAAAACTATTTTACAAAAAAAAAACAACCGACTTCCAAAAAAAACACTTAAAAGAGAAAAATAACTTGAATTTCGGAAGTCGGTGGCAAAAACAATAGTATTTTATTAGATACATATATAGTAAAATATACCTACCGTAATATATATGAAAGCAATTCATAACTATTTCCCTAGGGATATAACTATATCACGGCTTCAACTATGCGAACTGCGAACCATCTTAAAATATAACTATATGGATCTGTATTTTCGTTTTTGCCACCGACTTCCGAAATTCAAGTTATTTTTCTCTTTTAAGTGTTTTTTTTGGAAGTCGGTTGTTTTTTTTTTGTAAAATAGTTTTTTCTCTTATATTATGCAATACTGACCAAACCAAGATTGTTAAGTGTGTACACAAAATTCGAATCCCGCATTCCTGCCACAATGTAAATGTATTTTTTACTGACAAGTACATGATGTATAAAACAATTAAATTGATGCTTAATTGGAAAGCGGAAAGCTAAAGATCATTTCGGTAATTGTTTAATAACAAGCAATTATAATGTGAAATCTAATTAAACGCGTAATCTAATATGCAAGATAATCCTGCGCCTGATATCATAATATTTTAGAAATCAGGTGCTAAAATTTTGATTTTGTTTGAATGGATAATACGGTCAATACTCAATACGTTTATTGCATTCCACAATGTGAACTTAGGTGGTAGGTACATAAAGACATACATTCGTTTTGGAGCATTGTGGGCCCTGTCGGGCATAACAACATAAAAATTAGGAGGAGGGCAATTCATTATTAATGATAATAAAAAAGAATTTTGCTATCAATATAATATCATAATATCCTTTAGGACATAACATTCCGTTGCAGGTTTTGGTCCTTACCACCAATTTACCATACACTACCACTGCGGTACAAATACAAAATGGAGTTTATTTTTTGTACAAAATATAGTGCTTAATACTAGACTAAACTAAGGAACTTTCAAAATTATACTTTAAAATGTAGTTTATTATCAAAAGTCAAGATCCCAAAACTATATTTGAGGCCTTATAGATAAAGCAAAATAACAGTACCATGATAGATATGCCAGCCAACATGTTGGATACAAATAGAATAATGGAAGCAACGGAACAAAACTTTAAGCGCAATGATCTTCGAGCAATGATACTCTTTTATACAAATCTGAAGTTGAAGACAGCGAAAAATAATTACATGCGAAGAAATAAACCTGACACATGAAAAATACTTTACAATATCTCTTTTTCAGTAATTATAAATACAAATTATAAAAAAAGGATTTATTGCTTTAACGGTCGGATTAGGGTTTTCTTCCGACAGCAGCTAGCCACACGGGCGCACGCGCACTCGGCCACCGGCCACGGTCCATGTAACTCACTTTCCAATAAACTAGCCGCGGTCGTGATACCTAGCTAACGGGATCATATACTTCTAGGTAGATTGCAGGCTGATCATTACACTCAAGATAATGTAAGGTACGCCGTCGTCCGTTAGCATTGAATTATTGCGTGCTCAAGCTCGATATCATTGCCTGTAATGAATTCCATTTTGACCATCACCTATAACAGCGTTTTAACTGCTGTAACTTTATCAAGATTCAACAGTATTTTGGCATTCTTATTCAATTCTTAGTCGTTTAACATTATAAAATCTAGCCTCATTCCGCCACATCGTGATGGTTAAGATAACATTGCGTTTGCGGTGACGACCATCTCATCACGATTCTTCACAATAAGAAACTGTAATGATAAAGCGAATTACACTGCAATTCGAGGTTGCAAGCTTCAGCTTGCAATGTTTTTTATACCATTCGCGATCTCAAATAAATGATTACATCCAGCGTAGCTTCCCGTATTGCCACATGTCTTTGGATTACTACTAGCCATATAAGATATAACTCAGTAAAAATAAAATTTAGACAAAAAAATTGTAAGTATCTTACCTATGTTAGCTGGACAAGTGAAGATTTTAAATCAGGCCTATGTACATGTACCTATTCAATGTAGGCAGTTACATAGCACTAGTGACTTCTACTCAAAAACCCCATCAAATCCATTGACATGTTGCAAAAATGACGGACCATCAAAGATTTAAATCATTGTGGAGATATTTTTAGACAAAAATATAGTTTTGGTATGTGTATCAATAGTACAGTGAACAGTGAATACAAAGTGGTATATTTCCGTATATACAATTTAGAAGAAATAACTAGTTTTTCACTCATATTTTAACATAGACCACAGTGAAAGATATGAAGATTTTTATGGGGTATGACGACCGACAAAATTACAATATGCTCTTACATTTGAAGGTCAAAACCTTTCGACAGCAATTTGTCAATTCGTGTATGTAATTGGCCATGATTGGCATATAGTAATTGACACGCGAGTATTCTCACGTATAACTGCACTACTGCAGAATGTTCATTAATATTTCGGAAATGTCCATTTAAAATGTTTAACCTACTCTATTTCTTACAATAATTGCACGTTGCAATAAACAATATGCCACGTTCTTTAATAGTAAGGAAATTAAACATAAATAAGCATAATATTTGTAATGAAATATTAATGAAATACTGCGAAATCGAGCGCACGATCATTACGTACGTTGTGGCAACACCATACTGTTATAATTGCGTAAATACATAGGCGAGACGAACCGTACGTCTATCTCAGGGGCATAATAAAATATTTAAGACTGGAAAAACAGTATTATGGTTATTTTAGGCAACAATCTGAGTCTTGTTCGCACGAAACAGCCAAGCAGTTACTTTTTAAGTTGAACAGAAAACAGTTTTTTTTTTTTTTCTCTTTTTAGTTGTGGTACCTACCAATACCTACAAATTAGAATACCACCACCTGCTATGTAAATTACAGTGACAGAAAGTTATTATAACATCATCGACAAAGACTTAGTGCGAAAAATACGTATTATTGAAGCTAACTCAAAAACTACCAAAGCAAAGTTATTTTTTATGGGACCACCGCGCAAGCTTTCTCTACCAAATGAAAAATAATTTTCAAAATCGGTCGACAATGACGAAAATATCGATGGAATAACATTAAAAAAAGAAGAAGTCGGTTAAAAAAGAGGAAATAAGTAAATTTAACCTATGCGTAATGCTAGGCTATGTATAATCTTGTTTTTGTTTCATAATCTTGGATTTTTGTCGCATTATCAGTTTTCGCTTTTTCTCTCGTATCGGCTATGTGTGAACAGGTCATCTGGTGGTAAAAATGTTAGTCAGTCTGCAAGGACTGCCAGGTGGTAGCATGGCTGACTGCCCAGGGTGCACCTGACTTAGGTACATTTAAGCGTCGCCACTAATAGAGACTAAACTAACATTATAATTGCGAAAGTGAGTTTGTTTGTTACGCTTTCACGCTAAAACGGATTTAGATGAAATTTGGCACATGGGTAGACCATGACCTGGAGAAGGACATAGGCTACTTTTCATCCTGGATCGCAGACGGAAGTCACGGGCAACAGCTAGTATAAATTATAAATTCACAAAATCTGTTGATACAGAATGTATTTTGAGAGGGGGCAGTAAGGACAACTTCCCACAAATCTACGGTAACAGTTTTGTTGAGATTTCTGACTTTTCTAGTAAGTACTCAAACCTCTGTTGTTTTGCGAAAATTTCCCAGTTTCTTGCTGACTGTACTTTTTTTTCAAAAATCCGTGGGTCAAAATATCTCGCAAGTTAAGGGCAGTTTACTAAGACCGTTTTCCTGTAGGTAAAACGGTCTCATAAATGCACCCTGTATACAAAATATTTTTGTCACAGGCGCGGTTAAAATAAGGAGACTTTAATTTGAAGAAGGAAATAGACGAATATTCAAATATTTTCTTCTCTTCTCGTAATTGTTTGAGTGTAAAGTACTATATTAGTACCCAGTCTCTCAAACAACTTACAAAAAACTACTCGCCTGCGACATTGATAAATTATTTTAATAATTCTAGATTTGTAAAGGTCAATTATTTAATTTATTCGTTTATAATGTCATACCAATTATTTGAACACAAAAGCCGGAAAAAAATTGCTCGAAACGTTATTTTACTTCTTCCCTTTCACTTTCATCAAAATATGAATAATAACAGTTATCCAGTTGTGCTATCCCATCAAACTAACCTATCAATAGTTGTACAATATGAGAACCACCAGCTACATCAATCAAGAGTCGCCGAAGAGAATTGAATTGGCGCACTTAAACACACATTTGCATAGAAGACGCTATGTGAATAGCTTTGTAATGGAGGTAACATGTGGCAAGTGCAAATGGGTTCCATATAACGGGTCTCTATATTCAGAAGAGCATTATGAAATAGCTCGGGTAACTGTTGAGGTACAGTACACATTATGCGAATAAAATTTAAGTCAACGTAATACTCTTGTGGATAGTATAGTAGAGTTACGTGCAATATGTTTTACAGACTGTCATGATGTAATTAATGATGATGCACGAAAATACGAACCTAATAAATGTAGCTTCACTACAAAAGATTACTCAAACAATTGCGAAAGAACTGTTAATTACCTAATGCTTAAAAGGTAATTTGATGTTCCCTTCAAATTCGAATATTTTTATATGTAATGTTAGTTATTTCAGCGCTTTTATAAGAATTAACGCTAAACGCTAAATTACAGAACTCGACTGAATTGACTATTGCACTCTTTTTCAATTGCCTGCAGAAATATCGATAATAGTGAGGAACTTATAGTGACAGGGAGAATAGGGAAGGACCAAAGACAAAGAGGACTTAGCCCATAAAGACGGTCAAGACAGATGTCGGAGCAACTGGAAATGCCGGTCAACAGGCAAGGTTCAGAAATTAATGAGGAGAAGTCTGATATTCAACAGCGAGGTATTGACTTAGGGGGAGGAATTTCATTTTCTCGCTAAAAAGCATAATTGACCATGAGCAAGGAAGGAATAGATCGAATTTCCAACCACAGAAGCATTGTTTCCCATATTTTAAGGGGCATATCAAGATCAAATCCTAAAATTCGGGAAGTATTCTCAGGTATAGCAGTAATGTAAGACTGACAAAGCCCGTTCGAAAACAAACTTTACAGTCGCGACAGAATCATTGTCATTTGAACTATCCCGTATTCTTCTCATAACAATGAACCGTGAAGCCTGGAAACCAAAACATTTATTTTAATTACAACGGTTACAGGAAATAACAGTCGCAGTACGTTGTTCTCTTATGAGCGAAACGAGGTTGTATGACCGCAGTCACGTCCAGCCTGCGTCCGTGACTTCGCCATCGAAGTCTATGCACAGGGACTACATTATGTTCTTTGAATATTACAGACACAAGAATCTATCATCGATTTACTTAAAGTTCTATCGGTAAACTGTGGCACAGTACGATAGCTAACTATTAATTAATGTCCCATTTACTGTGTTGTCTACACGGCTAACATACTTTTTTTTGTGCGTGACTAGAGGCAATTAATCATTTCTAATCTACACTGCATTTTTAGGGAGTCAATTAATGTGCTTGAAATACTCAAATCAAAATTAAACACGTGAATATTTGAGTAATAGTTAGAAAGAATATATTCCCCATCTTAACATGACACGCCTTTACTACAAAGGCGTGTTGCAGATTCCTGACCCGACTCCTACCGAAGCACTGGCCCACATTAGCTGAAGACAAGATTGCGTGGAAAAGGGAGAGGAAGACTTATGCCCTGCAGTGATGGTCCAATACGGACTAGATAGATTTCAGTAGGATAGACTCACTACTAGTAGTGTTTGTTTCTTACTGTCTACATAAATCCACATTCGCAGATTGCCAAACTGACCATATCAAGCATGATAATGATGTCAATAAACCACGATCGTTTATTGTAGCGGTCGTTGGGAGGCCCATGTTTAACAGTCAATTTTAGATGTTATTCATCAGTGTTTTTAAATTCACTGCTATTATAAGAGCGAGTTGTGAGTGATTGAACAATAATTCTATACGTCTTGAGACCATTGATAATTTCAGATAGAAAAAATAACTGCTGCCTAGTGGAAGAGGAACTGGCAAGTAGGAGACCAAAAAGACTATGGACTTTTCTAGTTTAATTGTGCTATAAAATTGAACTAGGTTGTTCAATTTTATAGCACGAACAACCTATATGAACAAGCATTGACGAGTCTCGTAGCTGCAAAACCTCGGAAATATTATAATTAGTGGTGCGAGACAGAACGCCTTGCACTCAAATCTCACGTCTCTGCCAGTATCGTTTGACATAGGAATGTCTCATTTTAATAGCCCCATTAAGAATACGCGATTCCGTTACGGTTTTCAGATAGGATTATCGTCCCACCATGGTCGGTGTGGAAGAATTTAAAATATTTTCTTTTCACTCTCTGAATTCATACGTTTTCATAGTAGGTATGTTGTCATAAAATCACAGGAAAGTCCTTACCGTAAATATATATGGGGAAAGTTTACTATACCGGCCAAAACACCACTAATAAGCAATGTACCTAATTCAGAAACTAGTTCTAGTTTTTGAAAAAGCGGTTGTATGGTCCGAATTTCGAAGAAAAGCACGAATGAGTATCCCACTGATTGTTGAGTAAATTCTGTGAACGTGTATTACCACAGATTCGATGTCTTTTTGCCAGCCAAGATTTGGCACTCACATCAAGGCAAAGACCTCGCTTATTTCCTTTCAAACCTTTCTATTTTAGAATTGCCTGACCATATCTGCCCTGAAATTACGTCTAGATGTAGGTAGGTACTGCAGGACCAAATTGACGATTAGGCTAGTGTTTAGTCAACTCTTAGTCTTTAGATCGACAGAACATCTGCCGTGGTCAACCGTGGTTAAACTCGGCGGCAATATCCTAGCTCCGATCTAACAAAGATATTAACAGATGTAATATCTTTGTTCTTTCTATTGAGAAGGTGGTAGTTAATAAGCAGAGGTATGTTCAATCATTCTTTAATAAAGTGGGCACAATTGCGTGTATACCAAACACTTTTCAAGTTTTAGTATCCTATTCCTGTGATACAAATTCATAGATGAGTCGATATAGCGAATCCAATCAAAACAGTGGGACGGAACAAAAATTGCCACGGCGGATGCTGTGCTCGTCCATTGGCACTTAGGGTTGCCAGAATAAGCAGGTTATTTAGGTTTTATTTGAGATTCTTGTTTTTGTCAACAAAAGAGGTTAGTCTATTGCCAAAAATATCCAGTAAAATGTCTTTATTTAGGTTTTATTTGAGATTTTTGTATTTTGTCAACAAAAGAGGTTAGTCCATTGCCCAAAATATCCAGTAAAATGTTGTGATACAAGTTGGGCTATTCCAGTTTTTTGGCAGCCCTAATGGCACTACCAAATTGCCAATGCCTGATAAGTGATCACCGACTACATCATGATCATTTCAGGCGAAAGACGTCCACCGCTGGACATAGGCCTCCCCCAAGCACCGCCACTTCGACCAATTCTGTGCCTCCTACATCCAGCGGATTCCTGCTACCTTTACAAGGTCATCGGTCCATCTTGCCGCAGTCCTTCCAACGCTACGTCTTCCGGTACGCAGTCGCCAATCCAGAACCTTTCGGCCCCATCGGCCATCTGTTCTGCGAGCAATGTGCCCTGCCCATTGCCACTTAAGTTTGGCAATTTTTCGGGCTATGTCGGTTACCTTGGTTCTCCTGCGGATCTCTTCATTTCAGATTCGATCAAGTAGTGAAACTCCAAGCATGACTTGTAGCCTTCTGATAAGGCCCATAGTGAGCGACCACGTTTCAGTGCCATAGATCATCACTGGCAACACGCACTGGTAAGACTTTCGTCCTCGAGACACTACGGTATGTGAGACGAAAAGATATTGCGTAGCTTCCCGAACGCTGCCCAGCCGAGTCCGATTCGACGATTGACCTCTTTCTCGTAGTTGGAACTACCTAGCTAGACAGTTTGTCCTAAGTAAACATACTCGTCCACAACTTCGAGCGTAGCGTCTCCGATCTTAATGAGACAAAAGAAAATGCCCAGTAACACCCACTGGTGTTACTGGGCATTTGACATGACTTTTGTCTTGTCCATGTTCATTTTAAGACCCACTCTTTCGGAGGCTCTACTGAGGTCATCGAGCATTGTACTCAGGTCTTCCATGGTCTCAGCCGTGATAACTATGTCGTCGGCAAACCAAAGATTTGTGATATACTCGCCATTGATGTTGATGCCTAGCCCTTTCCAGTCCAGAAACTTAAAGACATCCTCCAGTGCAGCGGTGAACAGTTTCGGAGAGATAACGTCTCCTTGACTCACACCTCGTTGCAGAAGCATAAGTTTCGAGGTCTGGTGGTGGAGTCGGATTGACATAGCGACATTTTCGTACAGACACTAGCACCTCGATGTAACGAAAGTCGATTTGGCACCCTTGAAGTGACTGCAGTACAGCCCATGTCTCGATCGAATGGAAGGCTTTCTCGTAATCCACAAACGCTAAGCAGAGAGGCAGGTTATATAGCTCTTCGGTCTTCTGTATAACCTGCCGCAGCGTATGTATATGGTCTACGGTGCTAAAGCCTTTACGGAATCCGGCTTGTTTAGGAGGCTGGAACTCGTCAACCTACGCACGAGACGGTCGTGATGACTCTTGAAAACAGCTTGTATACAGGGGTCAGAAATGTGATGGGCCTATAGTTCTTAAGCAGGGCATTGTCGCCCTTTTTAAAGAGTACCATCACACCTCTGTTCTATGCCTGTGGCGTTTTGCCCTCGAGTATGACGGAATCGAACAGCTTCTGGAGGGCCTTAAGAACGGGTTTTCCATCGCCTTAAGGCGTTCGGCCATAATTCCGTCATCACCCCGGCGCTTTGTTGTTTTTAAGCTGCTTTAGAGCCATCCTTATCTCGTACAAGCTGACGTCCGGGATATCTTCGGTATAATGTCAGGTTAATCTAGCTCTTGAATCGTTTGCCAGATTCGTAACGAGGTTTCTGGTTGACGTGTATAACTAACTGTCCATAGAACCTCTCGATCTCTAGTTCAGGTTTGGCAGATACGATCCTGCCATCATTGGTCTTCAGTTTCGCAAGCAGGCTCTGCCCAATAGACAATCTCTTGCAAAGGCTTTGGAACCCTTATTCCGCTCTATCGCGTCCTTAATGCGGTCTGCACTAAAGCGGCGAAGGTCGCTTTTCAAGGACTTAGAGATCCGTCTATTAGCTGCCGTTGACTTGAGCGCATCGTCTGAAGACTGGAGGATCATCTCGCGCCTCTCCCTCATGAGCTGTATAGCAGGATCAGAGAGCTTCTTGTTTCTATTTGTACGACGGGTCTTGAAGATCTTGGACCCGACCGTTTCCACGAACCCATCGTTAAAATTGTCCACGGAGCTCCCTAGGCACTCGAAACGATTCTTAAGTTCGAGCTGAAAACTCTCGGGGTTTTGGACTTGGATCGCTGCTGGGCGGAGCGTAGACTTCATCAGTCGAGATCTTTCCAGTTTGATATTTAAGTTCAATGTGCCTCTTACCATGCGGTGATCACTTCCGGTTTTCACCACATTGATCACAGAGTCATCATTGAATACTTGCTTCTTCGTCGACATAATGAAGTCAATCTCATTTTTGTCCTTCTCTATAAAACTGGCCAGTAGGTGACCCCGATGGTTCCGACGTCCAACTCTAAATTGCCCCACTCGCAGCTCATCATCGCTTCGTCTGCCCAGTTTTGCGTTGAAGTCCCCCATGACAACGGTGAAGTGAGTTTTAGAGCCATGCATGGCTCTAGAAATATCCTCATACATGGTCTCCAACTCATCGTCAGGGTGTGACGAGGTCAGGGCGTAAACCTGTACGACCTTCAGCGAATATCCTGCGGATATTCTTAGTATAAGGTACGCCACCCTGGTCGACACACTCTCAATCTTCACCACGTTGCTCACAAGGAACTTATGGACGAAAAACCCGACACCAACTTATGGGACTGCCGGTCGCCCTCCCGGAAAAAGAGCAAGTTCTAGGATTTGAGGATTATCGAGTCCTCCCCCTCTTCGGAATTCAGATACACTCACACCGACTACACTTCAGACAAACTCGCGCCCAATACTTACTATTTTATTTAAAGTAGGATATCAATTTTATTTTATACAATTTATATATTTATTTATCACACTAATGTGTTTTCCAGAAACAAAGACTAAGAATACAAACGTTTTACCTAAAATAAAACGTAAATTAAATTACTTACCTAAATTTGAAGCCTAATAATACATGAGAGAGAGGCCATCGTTCTGTCCCTTTTTCGCATCCGTTTTCCCTCCTTGTTGCGTACTATCGCCTTCTCTGTCTCTCCTCCCACCACCACTGGCAGTTGCAAACGTCGGTTTGCTTTTGGATTTACCTCATTGAAGTCGTTGTAGAGCCAGGCAGAATTTAAGTTATTAGGCTTCAAATTTAGGTAAGTAATTTAATTTACGTTTTATTTTAGGTAAAACGTTTGTATTAAATAACTTGACCGTAAATTTGAAGCCTAATAATACATGAGAGACGTGTTTGTTATCGCCTGGTGGTGGTGGAGACGTCAATGTGACTGTTAGATTGAATATTTAGATAACATAACAATGAAAAGGAATGGTCCCTTAGCCATAATATCGGCGTTGTGCTATTAACGCACAGGCGGGTGAAAGAAATATACATAGCATAGCATACTTGTAACTAAAGGTATGTTGTTACAGAGGTACTAAAAATAAAAATGCCTAAATGTATTTTCTGATCTCCAATTGCCTCTGGAGAGAATATTATCAACTGAGCAGTTCTCATTCCAACTTTTTGAAGCTACAGCAGATCTAAAACTTCCAGCTGGGGCTTCAATCCCAGCATCTTTTAATACATTCTTAACCCAGTTAGCTATAACACAACGTGAAGCAGGTCGAGCTTTACCATACGCAGTAACAAATAAATGATCACATTTAGCTTCACGTCTCCTGTTTTCTCCAACTGTAATCAACTTTAAAATCCAATGTACTGGATCTAAGCATTTATTGTCTTTGTTGATCATTAACTTCCAACCTGATTGACGATAAGTCGCGGAATCAGTTTTTGAGCCGAACATTGGCCAAAAGATAACATAATCATTAGTAATTTCGCAATTATTAGAATTTATGCTCAAGAGGGTCAGGTCATGAACCCTACGTCCAGAACATAGTAATAAGAGGCATGCTGTGTGTTTCGATACCTCATAAACTTTATCCATATCAGGATTCTGTTGACATAGCAAAGATACAACTTGGTTAACATCCCAAACTGGGGTCTTTAAAGGTTTTGGAATAGCTAGTGCTATAGACTTTAATATTCGCTTGACCAAAGGATGCCCACTTAGCCGTTCTGATTTCTCTGGACAACATAAAGTTGAAACTACAGCTTTATGGACAAGGATAGTGTTGTAAGAGAGCTCATCTTTTTGGTAAAGATCAGATAAAAATCTAGCAAGCGCCGAACCGTTTGGCTCGCTTACAGAAATATGATTAAGCTTAGCCCATTTTATCCAACGAGCCCAGGCTGGATTATATGTTCTTATAGTAGACGATCACCAGCTTTTCATGAGAAGATGCTTTTGTTGGGTTGTCCAGTCACTCAGTTTTTCGTTCCACCCCCACATCTCCAAACCTCCAACGTCATTTCGTTGGCCCTGTGAGGGGGTTTGTTGGTTGAGGTGTCTACCAGCATTTTGCACAGGTTCCTGATCGTCCAAGGGCGGTCTGTTGCCCGATTCTTCAAGTCCGGTCTCCAAAAAACCTGGTCCCATTTGGGGGCCACTATTAGAAATATTCCTCGACATTTGTTCAGATGGATCAGCACTTTGGGAATCAAGAATGGTGGCGGAAAGATCCATGCTAATGGGTAGTCCCAGATCTGGCTGAAAGCATCTTGAAACTCGGCTTTCTGATCCCGCTGATCCAGAGTGCAGTACCGGGGGACTACATGGGCTCGCTGAGACGCGAACAAGTCTATCTCCGGGGTTCCCCATTGGGTAAATATTAGACGCGTTACTTGAGGGAGTAAGTGCCACTCTGGTAGTCTCTGCAGTCGAGATAGTCTGTCCGCTTCTACGTTGTATACGCCCGGAATGTGGTAAATGGTGAAGTGAATCTGGTAAGATCTATGAGCTGCAAAATCTGGTAGGTCAAGTCTATAAGCGCTAGAGATTTTGTACCGCCTTCGTTCCTTAGATATGATACCGCGGTCCTGTTGTCGCACTGAATGTGTAGAATTGCTTTGTATAGGCTCTGACCACAATGTTGAATCGTTTTTAGGATCGCAAGCATCTCCTTTTGGTTGCAATGAAGAAGATTTTCTTCTGCTTTCCAAGTGCCGGACAGATAGCTGTTGTTTATGTAAGCACCCCAGGCATTGTCTGATGCATCGGTGACAATGTAGTGTGTTGGATGTGAGATATGGATAGGAGACGAAGTCTGGAGATAATTTTGCCACCATTGTAAGTCCCTCTGGGCTGCCTGGGGCAGTGAATTCTTTGTAGTTGGTTTCAGGTGTAACATGCTGATACATAGCCTTTGAAGTTGACGAAAATTTATCCTTCCACGAGGTACAACAAAGCTTGAAAAGTTCATCATTCCTATGATGCTTTGTAATTCCTTTAGGGATGCTTTTTGCTTGTTGATCAAGTGAGTGATCATGGTTTTCATTTTCAGACACTTTTTTATTGGAAGTGATTTTATGTTCTTCCACGGATCCCATAATATGCCCAGATACTCTATTGCTTGCCTTGGTTGCAGGATAGACTTTTCGCAATTTATCATCCATCCTAAATATTTTAGGATGTCCACTGTGGTTTTGACGTGACTCACCAGTGTATCGTAATTTTGATTGACTAGCAGGTAGTCGTCTAAATAAATTACGACACGTATGCCGTGGTCTCGAAGAGTCTGGGCAATCCAATTGCTTATGGAGGCAAATGTTTTCGGTGCTGAACTGAGCCCGAAGGGAAGGCAGTTCATTTGAAGCAATTGGCCTCGGTAAACTAGTCGTAAGAATCTCCTGTGAGCCTCTGTAACTGGCAGATGGAAATATGCTTGGGATAAGTCTATTTTCATCATCCAATCGTTTGGTTGAAGGAAGTCTGGGATTCTGAAAATGTTGATCAGCCGGAAGGTGGAGGTGTCGACGTATCGGTTCAGGGCTTTGAGATTGAAAATTGGTCTGCAATTCCCGTCTCCTTTGGGCACCAGAAACATTGGCGAAATGAAACTTTGAGTCAATGGCACGACTGTAAGCACCTCTTCTGATATCATTTTGTGAATATTCTGGTCCATTTCTGGGGAATGAGGCGTCGACTGGACTGAATTTTGTAGATTGGGCACATGAAGTGGAGGCTTTCGTACAAACGGAATTCGGTAGCCGGATATTATTTTTAAAATATAATCTGGTGCACCCATTTTCTTCCACCGGTCTTGAAAAAGTCGCTGCTGACCGGCGCGAAACGAACTCGTTGAGTCAGAATCTGCGTGAATTTCCTCTCCTATCCCGGTGGGATGAGGGAGAGGCTTTGCGTCTGGTACTTGAATCATCATTGGATCTGCGGTAATTTGATTGCTTACCGCCCCGGCCCCGAAAGGGCTTGCCGCTGTTATAGAAAGGTGTATTATTTGCTCTTGAAGAGGTATGCCCCATATGTTTATAGGACACTTTTCGTTGACTCGGAAGTGATAATTTTCGCTGTCATGGATGTGCTTGGATCGGTCTGCGGTGCAGAAACGCGATCCTTGTCACGAGGCCAGAATACTTTATTCACGCCTCCCACTTTTTCTAACGTAGAAGTAAGTTGCTCAGCTCCAAAAAGATTGTGACAAGACGGTGGAATTTTTCTCATTATGCTCTTGTGCAGGGGATCCTTGACACCAGACAAAATAGTTTCCCTTCGCTTCTGAATCAATTCAGCGCGGTGTCCGCAAATCATTTGTAAAGTATCGCTAGAAATTCGAGTATACCTACTCACCATTTACAAAAATATCCGTTATTTTTTCACTAATCGTGTCAGGGTTCAGATTATCTGTTTGCCTAGTCCAGCTTAAAAATGAGCGAAGCTCCGTTTGCAGCTGTTCTTTTTGCTTAATAAGTGCGAAAGACAACGACCCAAAAGCTTTTTCCATATTAATTAAAGAGCGCGAGGTGTCATAACGTTTCAACTCATCATTCGCATCAAGTTCCGTGAAACCAGGGGTATGTCTATAATTTTTTTGTACTTCAGAATACCTCACATTTGTCCAATCGGGATCGTCTAAACGTTGAATATTTTTTAATATTTCTAAATACGCACTGGGTGTCTTTAAGATATCAGGATCTTTTATTTTCGTCCCTATTGACAATAAAATTTCTGGGCCTAATTCTGAATTATCCGGTTCATCGATAGATACATCATCGCAATACAGCTGACGGCTCACATTATCGTCTAAACAATCTTCACGATCATGTTCGTATAATGACCCGCGATCAAGTTCACTAGCACGATACACAAAATTTTTCTTAAGATCGGCTACCTCATCTATTAACTTTTCTAATTTACGGTCTCTTTGACTATGTTTGTTTCTTTTACGTGACCGACGAGAACGTTTATGCTTTGGTGAACTATCAGGGCTATTAGAACTTGAGCTAGAACTTGATGATGTTGTTGAGCTACTTGAATCATGAACACGGCGTTTTCTTTTTCGAGATTGCACGTTACTATCTTTATTTAAATCTTCAGTGTTCATATTTTGGTTCGGTAACATATTTTGATCACTCATTATTATAATTCGTACACTGCAATACAATTAAAATAGTTTTGCAAAAAAAAGTAAAATTGAAATAAAGGAGGGTATATAACTACAAAGTAAACGAACGGTAACACCGTCAGAACATACGTAATAGTACAGATGTTGCACAAGTATTCGATTTTTAAAATGATCTTGAGGATACCAAAGATTCAAATATTATAGTTAAAAGAATTTTCTTTACCTTATTGTTGAAAACTGTAAACTGTACAATAGTGTTTTTAACTCTTGTAAATTTCAATTTAGCACTTTGTTATAGGTAAATGTTGTTTACCTTGCTTTATCCGGTGTTGTCAGGACAGGAACAACGACGTCAATGAGGTAAATCCAAAAGCAAACCGACGTTTGCAACTGCCAGTGGTGGTGGGAGGAGAGACAGAGAAGGCGATAGTACGCAACAAGGAGGGAAAACGGATGCGAAAAAGGGACAGAACGATGGCCTCTCTCTCATGTATTATTAGGCTTCAAATTTACGGTCAAGTTATTTAATAGAATATTTACCAAAAGAAAGAATTTCAAGCCATTTGGCAGTCATTTTTAACAATGTTTATTCTGAAAGTGCGCAACATTGCAAATAGATGTCAAATATTTCGCTGTTTTGATTAATTTGGCAAATTACTGTATAGAAATATAAAAAGTGGCTAACAAGCGAATTAGAATTTTAATAATGAATTACATTTATAAGACTGAATTTGATGTTGTAACCTCTTTAGGTGTATTAAAGGCATTTGGAAAATTTCCAAATACTTTTTTTACATTTAAAACTAAATATTTGGTGTTAAGATATTAATAATTGCATTTCATAATCAATATTTTAGTTCACTAGTTAGCCACATTACTTAATTGCATCCAGTAATAATGCCAAATTAATCATAAAGATAAATATTTGATAACTATTTGCGACGTTGCTAACTTTTAGGATAAGCGCTCTTAACACTGACTACTACACTACAACTACAGAGGTTTGGAAGGATAGTTCTTATGTTCCTATAGCTTAGCCTTCATAATTTATGGCAAAATGATGATCATATATTGTTATTATTATAACTTTCCTTCTAGTATTTCCTTGTACTGCTTTTATTAAATACATGTCACAAGAGGTGCTGCTTGTGTACTTTTAGATGAATTTCATTAATTTAAAAATATACAATTGTATATGTCATGCTTGTATTTCCCAAAGGAGTAGGTTGGAAGTGTTGAACCTAGTCTTCATAAACACTGCCAAACCTAGGGATTGGCACCCAGTACAGAACCTATGCTAAGCAGTCACCCTTGCAATCACAACAACAACGAGTCTGTAAACATTTCAAGCTGCACTGTTTTCAATTCATTTTCAACATATTGTCCCAAGTAGATGAGATAAGTTGATATTAAACGCTTTGTGTGGGTCATTTAATTGATAAAATGAGGTTTACTATATTGTGGAATGACTTTGCGAACAGCATTTTTGATCATGACTCAACCAAATATGAAAATGTAATATTGTTGCAGCCTTTATGGTTTTCATGTTGAGATACACAAAAAGTTAATTTATCTGTATTTTATATTAACGCATTCAAGGACACTGTACGAGACACAATAGAAGTTTTATTGTTATGACGCCTATGAGCGTATAGTGTCCTTCAAAGTGTTAATTACCAAAACAATTAACAGCAAAATAGGATATGTATTTGAATATCAGTTACACAAAAAGTAGATTTTTGTGTACACTAAAGAAATCATAACAACAATATAAATATGTATGATATCATAATATTACAAATTATATTATGATAAATTCATGATAAAATAAATTTACCTGTGTCACTACAATCATGTTTATGACACATATATTACCTAGTTCTGACTACTTTGGAAACAAATATAAATCTACTAAAATAATTAGGGTATTCATTTATTTATCATTTTTAAGTAGTAACGAGAATCGCGATAGTTTCGATCAAAATCAGAATTATTAATTTGATTATTTGATGGGCAGAGTTTAATAACCTTTGTTGTGCTCTGTGTAAATCGTCGACTGAATGAGTGCTGTGGATATAAAAAACTAAGAGCAGATTAAAGATTTCCTATTTGAAGATGACCAGTCAGACCGTGATGAGCACTGCCACAGTACCAGAACACTGACAGAAAAAGTTTCCAAGTAAAACTGCTCTGTGGGTTTCACACAGTATATTCAATTTGAGGACAAAATTACAGAATAACATTGTATTGAAAGCTTGTACTGAACAAAACACTACGAACAGTAGGTAGGTACATAGCCATACAATTTGTAAAATAACTTGCTCCTCTAGAATACTTACTCAAAGATACACTGAGCTACAGAACTACAATTACAATTTAATTTACGTAAGTTATGTGGTTCAACTTCATGCGCATTGAGTTAGAAAATATAAATAGAACTAGAGAAACAGATGAACAAAAACTATAATAAATTACTTCAGAATGAAAACCATTATGTTAGAAATAACTTACCTTGTCCGCATTTGTCAGTCTTTGGAGTGGAAGTCATTTTATTTCAACTGTAACTACTATGTCATATTATCACTGATAACAAAGTTTTTATTTGATTTAAAATTAGTTAATAGGGCAGAATTCACAAAAAATATCATTAGACTCGACCGGCAGCCATGTTTAGAAAACAATTTATAATTTGTTGCACTTAACGCCACCTATCCTTATTACAGGGAAAACTCGTAAAAATTATTTAAAAAATAACCCACTAGATGGCATTACGATTGAATTATTTTTTTAAGTTTTACCATGATTTACTTTGAAAATAAAAACTTTAATACTGATTAAATAACCATATGCATAGGCTATGGCAAAATCACAGAGCATGGCAAAATAAGATTCGCAATACTAGAACAATAATCCAAAAACATCAATAGATTCGAATCAAATGAAACAGCTTGATAACTTATGTTTTTTTTGCGTTTGTTTAGACTGTTCACTCGTTTTTTTATCTGTACTTTTTTTTTTGTTTTGTATGTGGACTCTGTAGTGTGTAATCTTCTCGCCAAACCTACCAAACCTCCGTATACTAAGGTGTCCTACGACTTATTTGTTATTATTATTTTTAATTAATATATATATATGTATATATTTGTAATCACGTTCTCGAAAACGGCTCTAACGATTTCGATGAAAGTTGCATTAAGGGGTTTACCCAATCTATTACTATACTTTAGAACTATAAAGAATAGTGACACCCTAAAATAATGAAATGCCAGCAAGGAATTAGTAAGTATCTACTATCATAGTAGCATGGAATTGGTATGTATATCGTGGTAGCATGGAATTAGTATGAACTTTCCTGTAGGTACGGACGCCAGCACATTGACCTACCCGAAACTGTAAAATTTTCCCAATCAACTTTGAATCTTATACTTTAGTGTTAAAGTTGATAATCTATTAAAGAAATTTGACAGATTGTATTAGGTTGACGTGCTGGCGTCTGTACTATTAAATGAGCATTCTCTTTTTTCACCAGAGCAGAGCTCGGTCAGTAAATATACAAGTAGTAGTAGTGGTAATAGTTAGTAGTCTTGGCTCGGTCGCCCAGGTACAGACGCCAGCACATCAACTTACTATAATCTGTCAAATTTCTTTAATCGATTTTCAACTTTGGTCCAAGGCTTTTAAGGTCCAAAGTTGATTTTGAAAATTTGACAGTTTCGGGAAGGTTGACCTGTTGTCGTCACAAAAGACTCATAAAAGAGTCTAACGTGGTGACATTTAGAAGTTTTGGAACTAAATATTTTACTTATTGCAGACCTACGATGATGGCACTTCTTTGCCGACAAGTGCTAGTAGGTTTTGATTTGAGTCAGCCTTTTTTTGTTTTTTTTACTCTTTTTTGCCAAGCTGTAACTGTAACTGCTGCCGTGTGTACATTTTTTTTTACCCGTACCTTTTTGTTTACTGCAAGCGCCAAGCTTGTGGTTCCGGAATCATGGTCTCATACACAGAGTGAGTGCAAAGTAGGAATTATTTATCTGTAATGTTATTTATTTGTCTGTGGTCAATGGCGGAATTGTGTCACACTCAAAATGTCACAATGTGTGTGTGTGTTGATGTGTATCGGATAAGCTTAAAATTTTAACGCACTGTTTAGTTATTAAAGCACACAACTTGAATACATTTTGTATTAAACATTATTAACCGTTCTGTGTAACTGAATTACGGTTTACACTCATTGTTTTAAGCATTGAAAACGGCAGTGAATGAAGTAGGTAATCATGGCCGACCCGCTGAGTTTACTTCGACAGTACAACGTAAACAAAAAAGAAATAATTGAACGTGATAATCAAATTATATTTGGTGAATTCTCGTGGCCCAAAAATGTCAAAACTAACTATCTTATGTGGGGGTATGTATTACTTGATTATTTCCATTTACAACATACTGAAAATTGTCACATTATGTCTGATTTCATAACAAACTATTTACATCTTTTAGTTCCGGGAAAGAAGGGAACGACAAGGAATATTATACTCTGGAATGCCTGCTCTTCATCCTCAAAAATATACAATTGACGCATCCTGTTTATGTCAGACAGGCAGCTGTAAGTACAGCTACTTCTTGTGTGATAGAACTCTTCCAACATGAATATGCACAGTGACTATCTAATTTTCTACAGGCTGCAAACATACCTGCTGTCCGTCGTCCAGATCGTAAAGAATTATTGGCATATTTGAATGGTGAAACTGCAACTTGTGCTTCTATTGATAAAAGTGCACCATTAGAAATACCAACACAGGTAAGGGTTTTTGTTTGAACCAATTATAGAGTACTTATATATTACCAAAGGTGAAACAAACCATGTGATTGTAGGTCAAACGTACTCATGATCATGATGGAGGTGAATCTGCAGCAAAGAAACCTCGTATTGAGGAGACCCATGTGCAGAAAGTACGAGAACAACTTGCTGCACGTCTGGATGGACCAAAGGAAGCATCGGTTACAGTTGATAATATTAAGTAAACAATAATTATTTAATAAAAAGAAACCTAATTTAGAATTCTACATATATAGTTTCTCATACATTCAAATGTTGATCAATCAACCTTTTAAGAAAGTCAGTTTTGAATTGGACATGTTGATTAGACAATAAACTTGCATTTTGGCAAAAACTGCCAACTATGATAAAATTATATTTATTTTATAAAGGTCCTTATCGGAGGCTATGTCCGTGGAGAAGATTGCTGCAATTAAAGCAAAACGTTTAGCTAAAAAGAGGACCACAATCAAGAGCAATGATTACTCTGACACACTGGGTGTCGTTGGATCAGACTTCAGAGCTATTCTCGATTATGATGTAGACTTAACCAAGGATATTATCAGCCGAGAAAGACAGTGGCGTACTAGAACAACAGTATTACAAAGTAATGGAAAAGTAAGTAAAGTTGGAAAGACCCTTGATATGTATTGGTGACAAAATATTAATGCAAACAAATATAGAAGAACTAGAAAACTACCAGTTTAAAAAAAAGCCTACAGGTACAACAAAATTATCAGATTTTTTATAACTATGTTGGTTATTGGTTCAATGGCGGAAATTCGTTAAAGTACCCCTTTTAACTCCTATGCAAATATCAACAAATTTCCAGTCAATATTTTATATTTATACTTCATACTTATAAAATGTCAAATCACTTGAAAATGGTTGACATCAAATGACTTCTCCTACATCTCCTTAATGGATTGCTGACATATGACCAATAACCCTGTATATTGTTTTTTGATGGTGGGGCTCATGTCTAAGTAATAATGGTTAAAGTGTAGAAACATGCCACCTTGATAGAGGGGCAGGGAAGGGGAGAGGGGGAAAAGAGGAGGGCGTGAGGGATAGGGTTAGTAAACTCCTCACTCCCCCCTCTGCCGGATGATTGATACAAAGCTTTTTTTTACGTTTTTTTAATATAACATATAATCTCATATAAAAAGGTTGATAAATGAAATGTAGAGTGAGGTGGAAGGGAAGAGAGCCCACCAGTTCATAGGAGACACATTTTCGATGTCAATGTCAAACATCACGAAGGTTAAGCACAAATTAAAAAAAACAGAATGTTAAATGCTAAATATTAGGTCTTTACCTATGAAATTGCCGTCCTGCAGTACTGGCCATTTCAAATCAAAATAATTTTTGTTTGGCTAAGAATTCTAATTTCAAATTAATTTTATTTTAAAAACATGGATTTTTTTTTCCAAAAGTAGTCATTTGTTTATTGATTAGTGTTACATTTTCATCGCATTTCAATCTTTTTCGTCATCATGGATACGTTAAAAATTCGAGTAATTATGGAATATGAGTACCGTCGTGGCAGCAACGCGGCACAAGCGTCACGCAACATCAACGACGTTTACGGAGCTAACACTACAAACCAACGCACCACTTGTTATTGGTTTGCTCGCTTCCGTTCTGGAAATTTCGACCTGAAAAATGAACCTCGCGGTCGTCCGAAGACTGGTCGACAATAACGAATTAAAGGCGATTGTGGAAGCTGATGATACATAATCTACGGCTGAATTAGCAGCAGCTTTCGACGTTAGCGTCAAAACAATATTGGTCCATTTGCGTCAAATTGGCAAGGTAAAAAAGCTTGACAAATGGTTGCCCCACGAACTCAATGATCGCCAGCGCGAAGTACGCTCCGAGACGTGCCTTGCACTGCTCAACAGACACACAAATGAAGGAATTTTGAACCGCATTGTTACCTGCGATGAAAAATGGATTCTGTTTGATAACCACAAGCGCTCAGCAAGTTGGTTGGATCTTGGTTCAGCACCTAAACAATGCCCTAAACGAAAACTTACCCCTAGAAAAGTGATGGTCACTGTTTGGTGGTCTAGCGCCGGTGTGATTTCATCACAGCTTCTTACCAAACGGGGTGAGCATTACTGCAGATGTGTACTGTGAAGAACTGAACACAATGATGGAGAAGCTGGCACATCTCCAACCAGCATTGGTCAATCGCTCGTCTCCGCTGCTCCTGCACGACAGCGCGCGACCTCATACTGCACAGCAGACGGTCTCCAAGTTGCAAGAACTGGGGTTGGAAGCTCTCCGTCATCCGCCCTACTCACGAGACCTTGCGCCTACAGACTACTACTTTTTCCAGAATTTGGATAACTTCTTGGCGGGAAAAAAATTCAATACCCGAGAGGCAGTACAAAATGCCTTTGAAGAATTTGTTGCCTCCCGTCCAGCTGAATTCTTTAAGAAGGGCATCAATAAACTGCCACTGCGTTGGCAAAGATGCATTGATTGCATGGGTGATTACTTCGATTAATACAAATAAAAAATACATGAAAAAAGTTCGTTTAAATTTTTTCATACAAAACGGCAATTTCATAGGTTTGAAATACCTATTATATTTTTTGTGAAGTACTGTAGTCGACGGAGCCCTTCGAGCCTTCGCGTTGCTCCTATTTCTGTCTGTAGGATTTAAAGGAACCTAACACAAAGGAGATAACATCCCCTTCGAATCTAACCTGTCCGAGTCGGGGTGCCCCAAGTCCCGAGCTCGCTCCGCTCGCTCTTGCATCTAATGAAGTAGTTTTTTTTTTAACTTACCTAACAAAAAAAAAATCGTCTCCGGCCAAAAAAATAACCTCACATTCTTTCTAGCGAGGCGGCACGTTTCTAAACCCAACCCGTAATAATAGCCGCATGGGTCGGTCGATCGTTAAGCTACGCTTGCCGCGGTCGGTTCTTGGATTGGTGACCATCTTTATATACCGAGACCCCCGTGCCTCGGAAAGCACGTTAAGTCATTCTTGGATCTTTGACAGTCGTTACGGGTCGTCAGAAGCCCGAAAGTCTGACAATCAGTCTTACCAAGGGGTATCGTATTAACCAGTAACTGGGTTGTGGAAGTCAGATAGGCAGTTGCCCCATGTTAAATATAGGTATTTATTTAATTATTATAAGGCATCTGCATCCGGTTAGATTGGAAGCCGACCCCAAAATACATAGTTGGGAAAAGGCTAAGCAGGGTAATAGGTAATACGGGCTGGTTTTCGTAACTCCACGTCAACGCGCGTATTTTGCGTACGGGTGGGAAAAATCGGTTATTCGATCCACCCTAGCTCCTTAAAGAAGGCCAGCAGCGCCTTGGTGTTACTGGCAATCTCGCGTAGGGTACCTGGGTTACCGAAGTACTTTGTTGAAGTGAGTGCCTCCGTAGCCTGCCTGCACTCGTATTGGTCCGACCACAGTTTGTGAAGGCTAAGCAGATGATGATATTGTTTCTATGTTCGTCTATTGTGTTGCGTATGTTTATTTTTATGTATGCCCATCGATATTTTCAACAATTATGGACCGATTTTGAAAATACTTTTTCCATTTGGTAGATGTAGCTTGCGCGGTTGCCCCCATATAATAGTTATTTATGCTACACGTGCGGAAGGTAGGTGTGTATAAGTCGACACGCGTCGGAAACCATCTTACGCACGTGTATCATACAACGTTTTACTATGCATTGTGCGAGGAAAAAAAAAACCGAGCGAGCCTAACAGTAGTCGTGAACAATTTGTAACGTCTGACATCTTGGCTGACGTGTATAAATGATATAAACAATATTCATCGTCATCATCGCCATCGCCTTTGCCTGACTTTGACTTACTGTGATATTTTGACTTTGACTTTACCTTTGAATTTGACCATCGTCATCACCATCGCTATGGTCATCGTCATTACCATCGCCATCGGTACCATCATCGTCATCGCCATCGCCATCGTCATCGCCATCGCCCATGTCATCATGATCATCATCTAATTTGTAAAACTTTTCTGAAAAAATAAAATCTCTTTGCGTCGGGCTGACGACAGAGTCAAAAATTAAAAATAAAAACAGAAAAGTAAAAAAAAGTAGTGAAAAATAAAAAGTGACACATTCCGCACAAATTGGCTGCTTGGAAAACGATCTTTGCGAGCAAATGTATTGTAAATTTTATTAACTTTGCTTGGGTATTATTTGAGTTAGCTTCAGTAATAATATGTATTTTTCGCACTTAGTTTATGTGGATGATGTTATAATAACTTCCTGTCACTGTTATTTACATAGCAGGTACTCAGGTAGTAGTACCACAGCTAAAAAGTAAAATATAAAAACTTTATATATATAAAATAACTAAACCAAAGACTAAAGGAAATTAAAGTTATTTTTTTTTGTGTTTTTTTTTTGGAAATATTTTAACAAAACATGTTGGTTGTAAAACTTGTTTTTAGTAAGTATAGAAATAGTTAACAGTAGAATTGATTATTTTTTTACATTCTCGTTAAACATACAAACTAGGGTAGCAAAACAAATGTTTAAACATGAATATTATGTCTTCAGATGTTTGCAAAGAGTATTCTGGCTCTCCTGGGCAGTATCCGTGCTCGTGAGGAGGGCCGGCCGGGTGCCCCGCGGCCGCAGCCCATCATCATGCCGCCGCCCACGTCCCTGCCGCAACAGCAGACACAGTACAACAGATACGATCAGGAAAGGTTTATTAGGCAAAAAGAAGGTATGTAGTCTTATCTCCAGCTTCTTTCCCGCTATTTCATACGATCACGTGAACTTTTTTATTTTAAAAAAATTTGCTAGCGAATGTTTGTAATGCATCTACATTGTATTGTTACAGAAACGGAGGGCTTCAAAATCGATACCATGGGTACCTATCATGGTATGACATTGAAGTCTGTGACAGAGGGACCAAGCGCTCCATCAGCTGCTCGTGCGCCGCAAACACCAAACCATCCGCGGCAAATGCCGCGTAAGTATTTTTATTTGGCTAGTTACTTTAGAAAATAAAAATATTATTAATTTCAATATTCTGATTAAAGTCCGTCTCACGAAAGCAGTCTAACATCATATTACAGGCACTGGTTAATAAAATGCACAATCTTAAATAGAGAAAGGTCTCAGAGGTAAGAGAGTTGTTTGTAGGAATGTTGCTCACTACACATTACACACATTAGTCTCGATCCCGTGGGAATATATGTCCTTCTCCAGTCGAAGGTCCACCCCTTTGCCAAATTTCATCCAAATCCGTTCAGCCGTTTTAGCGTGAAAGCGAGAGAACTAACAAACTCACGTTCACATTTATAATATTAGTTTGGGTAGGATAATCATTTATTGCCGCGGGACTTCTCTCGTGAGACGGACTCTATTCATTTTGTACTGCTTTTTTTTCGTTTGGCTTGTATGTAAAAATCAATCACTTCGTGCACGTGCTTTCTTTCTATTGATGTTCAAGCTATCAGAGCCGGTCAAAGCTGTATTGTCCTGTTGCAGGGTATAAGCCTCCCTCTCCCCAGACTTTTCCACTACTAATAATTTAATTATTTCATCATGACTAGATAACGGATCGATGGGCGGGAGCACACCGGGGCGTCGCGAGCTCTTGCCTGTGGCGGCTGCGCGGCCACCTGCAGGCGCGGGTGGCAAGCGGCCATCGCGCACGCCGATCATCATTATTCCTGCAGCCACCACTTCGCTATTATCCATGTACAATGTTAAGGACACTCTGCAAGATCTTAAGTGAGTCCTTATTTAGAATTTTTGAGATTAAACTTCTTAGGCGGCGATTCGATAATGGGACGAGAATTGAGAGTGACATTTCAAGGACGCGTCAAGTTTAGGCACATTTCGTTACATGAGAGAGAAGAAAGATATAACTTCACTAAATCTCTCATATTCTTTATTTTTTATGATGTTTTACTTCTCGCGCGTTACACACACACAGGTCGCGAAGCAAAGAATGAACCGCAACTGATGACGTCAAAATATACAGCCATTTTGCGTATTCAATACGCTATTTTCTTTTAACCCCACTTATTGTTGTCGACGGCGTAGTCATAAATTAGGAAGTGCCTCAGCTGCCGGCGCCGCGTCCCGAATTGGCTGCCAGCGCCGGTTGCTGAATTGGCTGCCGGCACTCACTTTTGAAAAAATAAGCGGAAAGTGGGGTCGGCAATTATATGGTATAGATAGGCAGGGTAGGCATTTATTTTTTCCATCAATATATTTCCATAATCAATCATTTCTATATTCCAGAAATCAAGTACTACCCGGAACCGAACTAGTTAGATTAGGTTAAATATTTTTACTCGCAAAAAAAGGTAAAGTAAGGTTAAAACAGTGATCACCTACGCACGAGCCGAGTGAGCGAAGCGAACGGTGCCGCGGCAGCGGCCGGCGAGTGCCAAAACGACTAGAATATATATAAAAAATACTTTAGTTAGGGTTAGTTAGTTGGGATTCTGAATATTGGAAGGGTTTCCATAAACTTCGCGTCGCCGGTGTTCATTATGGGAGCCGGCGGCGCTGGCAGCCGATATTTTTAATCTCGTCTGCCGGCAGTATTTTTGGGTGCTAACTGGCTGTTAACTTTCGACATTGTCTTCAGATTCGTTACTGTGGAACAAAAGAAGGCTGAAGGCGTAGCGCGTGAAAATGAAATCCTGTTGCAGAGGAGGAAAGGACCCAGCGGAGACTTACCTAACAATGCAACTACTATGACGGTACTTCTTACATACATACATACTATGAAAGATAATTTCGGACAAAAGACCAATGCCGTCGCGGTCTTAAAACGAGCGAGCAGGACGATGAATATTTCGTACAGGATTTCTATTTGTTTAAGGCTCTCGCTCTCTTATTATATGACTGGCTTCCATAATTGCCTTGTAGGTCGCTTCTTGGGCATCTCATTTTTTATACTGAAGGTGTTTCGGATCCCAGAGACACTGATTTCGATGGTATTCATTAATAAAATGTATGTTTTTATCAGCATTCCAGCGTTGATTTACTATTTTCGACGTAAATTCTGATGCAACAACAAGACACACGTCGCGACACTAATTTCATCACGTTTTAGAGCTCGCGCAGACATATTGTAAGTCGGCCAACTATAGTAACTTACTAAGATACAGATGTAGTTGGACAAGATGTGCTGGCTAGAGTATGTCACTATATATTTTGGTTTATGTCTGTGAAGCCAGTTGGATGACACTAGTGTTGTCAAAAAATCGCGCGGATCGCGGAACTTATTTGGTTTCATAAAATTAATGCATCCATGAGGTAATTATCTTTTTACTCGTGAAAATATCAATGAAGCAAGTTTTTCGTAATGTAATTTCGACTTTAGTACTTATAGTCATTCATTGTGCTGCTGGTCTTTTTGCCGTATGATTTCGTTCATACTTAAAACTTTTACTTAACAGGGAACGGGCCTGCGATTCTCCATACAAATGTATTCCCCTATTTTCTTCTTGATTACTGCCTCTAGAGCAATCATTTTTTTTTTCATAAATCTAGGTCTGCTGTAGACACGTCCCTGTTATTCCCTTTTTTTTAGCAACTTATTGCTAAAGACCCTCCAAAAATTACAAAATTGCCCCATTTTTACCGCCGTGATTAGAGGGCTACCAGACAAATTCCAAAAGGTTTTAACATAAAAGAAAATCATAGGTTCCTAGACATATTCTTTCTTAAAATTTTAATGAAAAAAATAATTGAATCGGATCTGTTTTCGAGGAGAACGAAAATGGGAATACGAAACGTCGATCTCGTCAATTTTTTTGTGATATAATCGATCTGAGCTGCAGCTGTCCCTATCGCACTCTACGGGAGCAGATTTGAGGTAAGACGACGGCAATAGTTTCTTCAAATACCTATTTTTCAAATTCTGCGCAGGCCCTGTTCCCTCTTAATAATCACTTATCGTTGTCGGGTGATAATTATGCCCGTTTCTACAGCCAATTTCAAAATAATTTCTTGATAAATGAACATTAATTGTTTTTTCCAGGTACCTTATCGTGTGGTAGACAACCCAGGCAGACTGTCCGCAGCAGAATGGGACCGCGTGGTCGCTGTGTTCGTTCAGGGACCAGCCTGGCAGTTCAAAGGGTGGCCTTGGGATGGCAACCCCGTCCAAATATTTGCTAACAGTGAGTTTGCAGTGTATGCAGATTTGTACACTTTAAATAGTCTTGAAACTTATATAAACAGCTCAGTCTATGAATTTATCTGAATCATGATGGATTTGCGCTCGATTTTCAATAGAGTTCAATGGCTGACGTAACTGTACAGAAGCAGAATAGCCCAATTAAATTGTCTCCATGCGTGGCCTTCGACAGTTTCTATAAGAAACCGTCAAATAGTTTGATGTGAATAAGAAAAAGGAAGGCCGATGTGGAGAAGTCTTTCAGTTGAAATGATAATGAGAGAGAAAGTCAGTCTGTTACATATAATTATTTAATAAGAAGTCGGTACGTTTTATTCTAGCAATAACATAACATAACATCACGCCTGTATTCCCTGAAGAGTTAGGTAGAGGAGTACGTATAGTACACCCACATTTCGCTAGCTATGTTTCAAGACCAATTGGGGGCTAGCCTATTGCCATCAACTGGGCTCAAATCCAGACTCCGGGCTGCTACTGAGAAATTCCAGATGGACAAACCCAATATCACTTTTGCCCGACCCGGGAATCGAACCCAGGACCTCATGCTCAGCAGTAGCGCTTGCGACCACTAGACCAACAAAGCAGTCGTAACCTAGCAATCTTGTATTGTAATGTTTCTTTCCCAGTATGTGCGTTCCACTTGAAGTTCGACGAGATGAAGTTGGACGCTAACGTGGCTCGCTGGGCGGTGACCGTGCTCAACCTCAGTCGCACCAAGCGGCATCTCGACCGCGCCGTCCTTCTCGGCTTTTGGGAGACACTCGACAAGTACGTACCTATTGTTATCATATCACCCAAACAGCTTAGTTTAGAAGTGCCTAAATTAATGTCCATTTTCCCTAATGTCAAGTTAAGCGACACATAATTGGGTATGACCCAAATAGATAACTTTTACTTCTTCAAAAATTTTAACTGTTATATTTTAGTGTTGCTATTGATTTCAAAACTAAAGATGAAAACTATTTCGTTTAATTTCGCTACTCTCCTGTTTGTTGACCCCATAGTCTATGGTCCGTTATAAAAAGTTCGAGTTACGTTTTAAGTTCTCGTTGAGGCTTCTGCCAATTACTATTACCGAACACCTACTTCCCTCTCTTTGTTATGAAACGAATGTGTAAACATAGTTGATTCTTCATAACTTTGTTGGATAGTATATTCATCCGTTCTTATTGTTCCAGGCACATGATGAAGAATAAACCGCACCTTAGGTTCTAAGTCCGTTGTAGCTATATAATTTTATCTGATAGTATATTATAATGCCATGTGAATATCAGAATGCCTTCGAAGCATTGCGAATCTAAGTCAATTCATACCATTTAAGAAATATTTTGGCCAATTGCTTATTGAACTGATATTAGTATGTTGCATAGGTTATAACCGGTTGTTATAATTCATTATTATAATATAATATGACAGTTTGATTAACACATTCTCTAGTTTTAAAGTTAGCAATATTATTGGACATTATGGTAGTAACACCATGAATATTATTATAGTTTGCAATGTGACCACACAATTATTTTATGTTGTGCAATATGTACTACCGTAAAATATTTTATGTAAGTATGTACACAGGCTAGATTGAATGGCTTGGAAATATATATATGTGAGTGGATTATGTTGAATGTTAAAATATAAATAAAGTATATTTACTACTATAGTACCATTTTTGACTACGCAATCCCTCTTTTGTTTACTATAAGGCTTTTAGCGTGATGATCGTCACATAGACAATAATATAAAGTAGGTTCGTTCTTATGTATAATTTTATAACTTTGTAAAGTAAGCGATTTTTTGTTTTTGCTTTTCCATGTTCTATTCACCCACCTGCTGTTTATGATGTAGCCGTATCGCCAAAATATTTCAAATGGTATAGAACTGTTCAAAGATCTGTGATCTTTGTTTATTGACAACAATAAATTGTTGAACATAACTTGTCCTTTTATTAATTACACACACAGTCACACTTTGAAAGGGATTACATTAGTCATAGAAAAAAAAAACAGTAATTGGTTTATTTGTCTTTATTTAAAATTTCATTTCAATGGTAGTATATAACAATAAATAATTCTGATCTCTTTCAGAGATAAGTACACACATTTATATTATGTAAGTACCTATAGGTATGTTTTTTTATGATATTTTCTGTACACAAAAATAAAACCATTAGTTATTACCCATAACAATATCACGTCGTTAGGTGTGTACTTTCTGTGTGCCCGTTTTTGCTTAGTATTTACTAACTATACAAGTTATGTACTCTTAAATGTCCCAACTGCTAGATAATACAATGGAACAAAACGATTGGGCAACTTATAGAAGTTAGCTTTAAAATTTGTAATTCACTGCAATGTACCTAAATTGTAAGATTCTCAAATGAATAAGTAATAAAAAAACAATAATTATAATACAATCAATAAATATAAAAATATCTTCAATAAAAAGTCCATGGTACAGCTTGCCCCGGTAAGGAATGATAGGACCAAATTTTACCGGTCGCAAACATCAACCATTGAAAGATTTTAAAACTATTGTTAACACACTTTAGTCTTTCAAAAAGGATAAAGTATCCGCCCAAGATTGATGAGATTTTTTCCGTTTTAAATGTAATTAATCTTAGCGTTTTGTGCCACCCTCTTAGAACCTTTCTTGTACAATCAGCGATTGAGATTTATTGACATATTTAGTTAAATATATTAGCTTACATTGATTGTACAAAATGGCAAACTACAGATAAGTACATGCTTTCTAGGGTAAAATCCTCGTATCAGCACCGTAAACAAATAGGTACGTCATAATTAATAATTACCCCCCTGTAAGAATTACACTTAATGCAAACCGAATATAATTAAATATGCATATTATCAAAATAAAACACATTGCTATACCTACTCCTTTACTTCTAAGGTTTGTCTATGAATGAGTCGATGAGCTACAAACTATGAGTTAAGCACAATCACTCATAGTGATGCGAACAGGGCTCGAGTCTTATCGAGAACTACTGCATACCACGTATCATTCTTACTATCCATCGTGTAGTTGAGAATTAAGGACATTTTACGCAAAATATCCTAAATTAATTAGCTTATAGATAGTAGCCTCTGACAGAGCTGACTTACATCTAAAAAGCTGTATTAGAATAAAAGGATTTAAGAGCACACGGACAACTTTAACTGGCCGAGCTCGGCTATCAACTGGAACAACCTTACGATAAAGGTCCCTAGCAGCAGAATGTAACATAATGCAAGTACAACTACCTATTGTAATAGGTAGGCCATTGACATAGTTCAAGTGGTCAAACGCTAACATAAAGCTAGGGAGCATAAATGTAATGGGTCATAAGTATCGTATTTAACCATTATCCTTAACCCTCACCTCACACGTCACATAATAGATATTAGCGACTGCTATCGTGATCACCTCGCTTCGATCCAACATGGCGCAGCGTCAAACCTCGAAATGCATGTCCCCATAGGAATGATTCGTGCAAACTAATGAAATGAACAACGTCTTTACTATCTAAGTTATAGCAAAAAATATTGCCTTTTGGCTTTCACATCTTTAAACACTGCATTATTACCAAATATATTTCATAAGTTCATGTTTTTCTTAAAATTCAAAATGAAAAGTGTAAAAAGCTTTACGCTGCAACAACATCAAAATACCATGTAATTTTTAAGTCATTAATATAACACGATATTACACAATTATATTTTACAGTTATTGCATTTATACAATATTGTGGGCAATCATTTTGGATAAGGAACATACCTATCAGTCAAAAATTATATCAAATTTTAATTAAGTAACTAGGTACATCACCGCCTCCAAGAAATTGAGGTATTTCGTTACAAAATATATTATTTTTGTTATCATTACCTTTTTAAACTTTCTTGTAGGTAGGTGAAACAGGACCAAAAATAGTTAACAATGTACGAAATCCAAATAATACTCAGATATGGTACAATAAATCGACGAGTAATTTTGTCACAATTGCTTCTTTAAAGTCCAGCTCCGACTTCTTTCTAATATTCGAAGGTTGTCGACGTTGGCACTACTTCCAGCACCATTTGCAGGAAAACTGTTATTTTATCTGAAACAAAATTCAAAATAAGTTAGATACCAAGTTCTATAGAACATTTTCCATGCGGGTACGTATAGCCAGGAGGTAGATACCTTACAGTAAAAAAAAACTTACCCATGAACGGCAAAGAGTAGCCCCATTTGACGAAAGGCACGTACACCAAGCCGCCGGTGCATATGAAGGCGGTGGCGTACAGGTACTCCCACTGGGGCTTGTCCACGATCGGCGCCACCACCAGGTACGTCGACACCAGCAACACCACGTACGGAATTATTATCGGCACCTACAAATTGATATAACATTAGGTACAACACGCCTGTGTTCCAAGAAGCTGTAGGCGGACCGCAGGTGTAAAGTACCTACCACATTAATAATTTATGATTAATTCGCGTATCTGATATCTACATATCAAACAAAAATGTAGGAATGAGGTAACACGTAGGACCTAATTCTAATATTGTGATGCGTTATAGTGACATGATTGTCATTTTTCTTACCTTGCCAAGATCAAGAATCATAAATGGCATCTTCCGGAGAGGATCATTTAATAATATCAGGCCTTTCTGTAGCATAAAATATTGCCTATGAAATAACGAAAAGATTAAAAATTCTTACCTTGTATGGTCTGGGTGCATGCGGCTTGGTATACCGCATCACAATCAGGGCGAGCATCGCGCCACCGTAAAAGATCCACGCAGTGAACGAAAAGAAGTCAATCAACGAGTCTATGGTTCCGTACAGCACCATCGCCACTGCTATTAGAGACTGAAACAATAGGAACATTAGTACAAGGTATTTAAATGATTCTTACAAAGTTATCTTATTTTGTGCCAGTTATAACTTACATGGAATATCAATCCAGGTGCAGGAGTGAAACGACGAACATGAACGTACGATAAGATGTCCAGTAAATGGCCTTCCCGAGACGCTGCAAAGCATAACCTGAACAAACAAAAAGAACACAGTCAGTCGGTGGATAAAATGTTACTGGTCGACTGTGAATAGTGGTTGCGTGGAGTAAATGGAAAGGTTAAGTCAACCTGCTTCATTAAGGTCATGTCACGTACCTTCCCGCAACAAACAGCGTGCCGTTAGCGGATCCGAATGTGGAGATCGTGACGGCGAGCGGCATGAGCCAGGCCATCGGTCCCAGCAATCGGTTCCCGAAGGTGACGGCCACCGCCTCGCTGTCGGCCATCTCGCTGACTGACATCACGGCGAGATACGAAACGTTGACCAGCGCGTAGCACAGCGTCACCAAGGGGATGCCGATTATTATGCTCAGCGGTAAGTTTCTATAAGTTTAGTAGAACGATTAATTAGTAACCTACCTACTACTTTTTGCTCTACTAGTATAGCAGTAAAATATTAATTGGATTAAACTTGAAAACCAACTCGGCTTGGCTGGATAAGGCCACAGCTGGATACAATTCGTGTTTCAATTTCAACAGCAATTAATTTCTCAAGCCACTAGGGATACAAGGGGTAAATAAATAACAAGAAAAGGTTTCTGATTGCATTGCGACTATAAAATTGGATCGGAAACAAAGAGCAAATAAAACGTACGTAGGTAAACAGAAGAATAATGAACACTTACTTGGATGGATTCTTAATTTCCTCAGTGACATAGTTCAGGTTATTCCAACCGTCATATGCCCAGAGGCCAGTGTAGAAGGCTGTGGCAATGTTGCCCAGCGTGGCCGTGCTACTTGCGAAGTTGGGCTCCTGTAAATGTCGCGTATTACCTGCACCATATCGAACAACCATCCGTCAGTGTTTGAACAAATATTTACAACCCATTAGGAAAATGAAAAAGGTAGGTAATGGATACGTTGAGCTTGAATTAGGTGGCTAGTTACGGTGATTCATTTGATAATGAACTGTTTTTTTCTTTTTGTTCTGTTAATTTAATTGTTTGGTTCAATTCAGTGTAGTGAAGGTAGATGGGTTTTAAAGGTAAAGTTCGAAGTATTTTTCCGATATTCGACCGCATCTGATCAGTCTGGAAGCTGACTCCAACACGTCGTTCGGTATCGTCTCAGATGATGATGGGTAAAAGCTCTTGAGTGTGAACATGGGCTTTACTCTTGTGATAGGGGTTGCATTACCTAATATTAACTTATAAGCTCCGCCGCCCACGATGATAGCAATCGCCACCAGCTTAGCCGCTGTGAAGATGTTCTGTACATTCGTAGCTAGATTGACGCTGTAGCAATTAACCGCTAATATCATCACTGGAAAAGAAAAATTCTAATTTAGTCTTGACTATTTATGGCTTCCAACAGACGACATCTTATTGACTTCAATTAGCACTAGCTATATATCAATTTGTATTCGTCTATTTCGATCTTTAATAAAGCATATTGAAGCCTGTAATAAATTGTACGATGTATGTTCGGTTATCGTTATTCGTTCACGTACCAATAGCAATGACCGCGACAAGTTTGACGAGGCTGACGGGCGGCTCACATTCCGATACGAATGGCTCCACTGCATATTTTGCGAAGCTCAGACATATTATAGCCATCTGCGATGGTTTCAGTACTAATGTCGATACCTGCAATAAGGAGAACATATTTTAGTACTTATTGTATTTTATGTAGTTAATTAATTTACCTTTATTTGATTTAATTTACCCATGAAAAAAGGAATGCGGGAGGTCCTCCGAACGCATCCATAAAGTAGGCGTACTCAGCGCCTGACGACGTGTTCATCGTTCCCAACTCCGCGTACGCGAGCGCTCCTGAATAAAATATATCCTCATTAATAAAAACATGCATAGGTAATACATAGAGTCTGAAAAATTAACTTATGGTGTCCATGAACTCATGTAATCGTAGGTAATAATTACTACCGGACGCTGAGTCAACAAAAGGAATACCTATGTGCCACATAGCTACGGTCAACTACAGCAAAATAAGCAAAGCAATTACGGCAATGTCAATAAGATATGAAATTTGATAGGATTCATTGATCTACCAATTTGCAAGCTCATTTGTCCGTACGTTACAATGTGGCAGTTAAATTGATGATTGAAGACACGTGGCAGTCACGGGACTGATTAGTGGGTACTTATTGTTCCATGTGCCACTTACCAAGCAGCGAGAGCAGGCCACATGCCATCCATATGATGAAGCTAATGCCCACTGAGCCTGTGCGCTCCAGAAGCCCAGAGGGCGAGACGAAAATTCCTGATCCTGCAAAAACAAACACAGCTTTACATTATGCAATTTATTGCATAAATATTTTCAAGTTTTTGTTGCCGGGATTATAATTCTTCTAGAATCGAACTTAAAAACTCTTATGTTCCTAATTTGTCTTGTTTATTCTTCTATTCGACGTATGGTAGGTAGAGCTAGCCTAAAATAATAATATTTATATTACTATGGTCATCACTGCTATAGTTAATCAGGTATTTTTATGCAGCATTATGAACTTCGCCTTTCCCTAATTACCTAACTCTAGGTACCATCTACCATCGAAAAATATAAGATTACCCTTGACTTAAAACTTTTCACGCTGTTATTCCGTTCGCCTGTACCTCTGCCGACTATGTGATATTGTTAGATTCGTCAAAAAATATTGTAAGCATAGATTTTAGAAGTGTAGCTTTTTATTAAATGGTTTTACAGATCACTTCATATTGTTTCAAGCGTTATATCGACACGTGGTCAGCACTTTGGCACGGTTCATATTCGGCGCTACGGCCAGTGTTGATGTGCGGGTTTAAAAAGAACAATCTTTTAAAACAATGACAGATCGCTGGCCCCAAGCCTATTACTATCAACAAGTAGCACTGTTTCCCATAATGGAGTTCCACGTTGTACAGGAATATTTAAGTACTTAGGCTCGTCATAGCAACGGTAGTAAATTTGGTCTCTATTTTTTCTATACAGATCACAGTAGGAGAAAATTAGGTAAATAGAATAAATATACCTACATGCGTAACCACAGCGGCTAATTCAGGAAACGCAAAAACATTTTTCTCTTGCCGGTCGTATTAATTGCAATGCTACGGGAACGAATTATAATTTATTTGGATTATTATAATTAATTACGTATCTTGCGTAAGTAAATGTATATCTTGAGCCAGATGCACATCTGAATAATTTTTCGGCGAGCCAATATGCCCGTGACGCTGGTGCGGTTAGCACGTGTGTCGATAACATGAAATAAACAATCACGTGATGAATTATTTATAAGTCGCGGTTACCATAATATTTGTAAAAGGCTCTATTTGTAGGCGAAGTTAATATTTGTAAGGAAATACCTATACATTGTAGTTGCAACCAATGTAGGTAAATATTTAAAGCATTAATGACCATTTAAAGTTCAGCTAAAGGTGATTTTTCATTACAATCTGACATTTAATAAGGGTTTTACAGGCTCTCGACTCTATAGAAATTGGGATCCTTGATTAAAATATTTTAAAGGACTCCTGCGAGCAGAATAATTGGCTCCTCCAGTGACAAAAGGTTTGGGTCGGGCCGAACTCAACAGAAAACATTACAATGCAACAATAACGTGGGCAAGGGAATACCTGAGCGTTTTCCTCAACAAAATAATATTTGAATATCAGAGCTGGTTTACTGAAGGTTAGCAAGTTTAGGTCACAGTGAGTAAAGACGTCATACCGATCATAGTGCCGACAATTAGAGCCACCCCACTGAAGAGTCCCACCCGTCTCTTGAGGTGAACAGGGTCGTCCTTAGCTGCGTCCGACCCCTCCAACTGCGTAATCCAATTAAAAACAACGCGTTAGCACTATGTATTACCAAAACACTAGACGGCAGATATAATGTAGACGGCTATTTCTGAAAAAGAGAAATGTCATTTTCACTACGCGACACCTAAATGTAATAAATAATAATGCCTAAAAAAGCGCTTGGATTTTCAATAAGATGTCGCGTAATGTTCGTGACAACGGGTAAAAACCTTATACTTCCTCGCATAGCTCCTAAAATAACGGTTCGTGTTCTAGTATCCAAGTGAACAAAAGTTTTACCTGGCCAAATGACTAAAAGCCAACCTACCCTGCTTTCTCATCTCAGATTCCAAATGTTAAAACAAAGTACACTTAGGCAGCTCCATGAGGACTAACATAAAACTTTTTTTTACATGTACATAAAACTTTAACAGAAAAGTTTTCTAAGAAAATATTACGGCCACATAAAGGGCGGATGAAATGTCCCCGCAAAAGACGATTCAAGAAAAATATCACGTAGGCAAAAATAACAAAATAATCTGGGTGCTTCAGAACTTTGTAAATACATAGAGCTCGCGACTTGGCCGCTAAGAAGATTTACTTCGACACAGAAGGACACTGTAAAAATTGAAGGCTTTATTGAATTTGTCATTCCTCTCAAGAATGTCCTCGGGCGATATCTTGTAAATAAGATTTTCTACTTCAACAGTTCCAAGAATTTCTTGTAGAACGATAAAGAAATTTCCAGTGCACTTCCCATCAAGACACAAGTCAATAGTAAAATAAGGCGGTTTTATGATGATGGCCCATTCTCAATTGTTTTTTATGAGTGGAAAACCTATATATACTTGACTACATAGTAGCATAGTACTTACCTAAATAGGTGCAGTACATACAGTTGAGTACCTACCTACGAGTATGCACTTCAAATGATAAATCAAAGCGAATCGGTAATAGCATCGTAAACTGGATACTTTATGAGCCAGCTAATAACCAGAAACCTAAGTAGCTACCACATTACCTGCTCATCACATTGACACTCGGCACAACAGTTTTGATTTTTCTTTCAAACACTAGCTTGTGGCTAAAGTGCTTTTATAATTCGTGTCTTACATCGGAAAACTTTCATCGTTGGTTTTCCGCAAATTCGGAGTGAACACTTAATTTTTACAAAGGTTCGTTTCAAGGATCTGGGTCATCTGTTAGTTTTCCACTCTATTTTAAGATAGCTTTGTTTTTAGAGGTCTTTAAGCAGAAGAGTGTCAGGTGAGCTAATGTTAGATAAGTGTACGCCATACGGCTCAATTTAATCCTTATTTCAAGGGAATGTGCTCTTTACTTAGGTGCAAGGGGTGATCTGGGTTTTCTTTACAGTTCTGAAGCCTCTTTTACGGCGGCAGAGTAAGTTTCAAGTTTTCAGAAAATCTGCGATATAGGCATAATTGTGTATAAACGACTTTGAAAAGGAGGTAACCTATGAGGTAAAGCAAGAGTCTGCTCCTTTGAGTTGTGTGTACCTTGTTTCCTAGGCTGGCGTTGCCTTATAGGGATTTTTCACGTACTTTAGTGGTGCGTGGTAGTGTCTGGTGTGTCGATGTGGTTGGTGTACCTTGTCTCCTGGGTTGACGTTGCCGTCGGTGAGCGCACCCGCCGCGCCGTCTTCTGCGTCGCACTCTGCTGAGCACCCGCGCCATACCAATCCGCCTTCGCGTGCGCTCCCTGTGTACAACGAAATAAATATGTCAGCTTATGTTGTTGGTTCGTAAGAGACTGAAATACTAGCGCTGCACTAGCCGCATCCATCAGAATTGATATTAGATCTAAAGCGCAGTCGCACAGACCATCTGCCGTACAAAACTCTACGGCACCTATGTAATGCAATCGCAAGCACTGATCTAATTGCTTTGAGTTGTTAATAAATGAATTGCATTGAGAAATTTATGTAGAAAGAATGTTCATGACTAAAATCAAGCCTAATGTAGGAAGCCTAAAAATGTAGGTGCTACTTACTTCGTGAGCTGTTCCTATCTACCTAATCATTGTGGAAAAGAAGTACGACACAACGGAATACAATCAGTAACATGTAAGTTAGATAAAATAATGTTGCTTCAAAGGTCCAGGAAAATCCTTAACACAGAAGAGGTTTTCCGAAAATCAAGCTCGCTGCAATCAATGTTTGTATCCTAATCCACGTGGACAACGTAGCAGACAAACGCTAGTACCTAGGTATAATTTGTAGCTAACTAGGACAATCACCGATTAAAAGTGTTTTCTAAAGTACTGGCATAAAACACAATTTCGTAATAATAATGTGAACCGATTACTTTTCTACAGACGTAGCACAAGCACACATCTAAAAAAATGTACACTCATGAACATACATATTTATTAAAATAATGTTTACTTGTTTCAAACAAACTAATTTCACTTTTACTGTAACTTTCCGTTATTTCTATTGACATATATTATCAGAAAACTATACAGGATGACTTCGATGGGTCTCATAGTAAAAGTTGTTTACATTTGATGGGTAGAACACCTCCTTAAATTTTGTCGATTGTTTTCAAAGTCAGGCTGTATATAATAATAACCGGTTCCTAAAAATAACAATAAACAATACCGCAAACTGCAAAAGGATAAAATTTCACTTTTCCTGTATGTCGTTGAAGTTGAAAAACATTATAAAAAAATCAACACATTACCATTTTTCTTCTTCAAATCCATAAAAGTTTATGTGTCCGTAGGCAATCCCTATTGTAATTTTTATTTGATTAAGTTTTATCTTACAGAAGATAAAACCTTGTTGCAACTACAAATAATAAATATAGGAACTGTGATTCATTATTGCTATTATATTTTATTACTTCACTAAGTATACTTGAAACCACAAGACACGTTATATTTGAAGGACTATTTCTAATAAACTGATATGTTGAACGTGTGCTGAGGTTGAACGCAGACGGTGTAAAGAATGAATTTACTTTAAGGAAGATGACTAAAATAAACAGTCGCCGTGTAAAACCCATCTGAATTCACCAATCAGTGTCCTGTTTACACTAAAGTCATGACACAATAAAATTTACCTTTGATTACCTAAATTAAACACCTACTTAGCTAAAACCGCACTTTAAATTTGATAAGGGAAATTAAGCAAATTTATTTTTACAATTTGTCACTTTTGCGCTCGTTTCCGAACTTGTGATAACAAGAATGTTTACGTGATTTTTTAAGCGTAAAGCCTACATAACGGTACTATTTATGTATGATTTCTCCGAAACTCTATTACCCAGGCTTCGTAAAGATCATCGACACAGCCAGCTTAATTGAAATAATTATCCAGTTTTCTTTGTATGATAAGATGGCCATTAAAAATAACATAATATAACCTCACGCCTTGTGTCCCTCAAGGGTTGGGCAGAGGTTTACCTATAGTATACCAACATTTCGCCAGTTATGTTTAAGACCCACGTAATAGGGGGCGAACCAGACACTGGACAACAGACAAAGGGGCATTTTAATTTTAAATGGCGCAGGTTGTTTTTCGGTTGTCCCATGACAACAAAATGAAGAAAAAAATATTTGGATACAATTTTTTTAAGAAAAAACGTATGTGCACTGAAGGTATTTTTATAAATTTGTGGATTTAATTTATTGGTTCCTGATAGAACACATTTTCAATTTTATTTAAATTAATAATGTTTCGGAAATGTGTAAAATCATGAAGTTCCAATGATGTAACCTGCGCCATTTAAAATGAAAATGCCCTTAGACAGACTAGAGACTGAGGGATCTTCGGAAATATTGCTGTGTTGTTTTCTCGATAATAGAATACAACTTTCACTGATAAGGTACTTACTAAGTTCTGAGTTGAGCTCCACGATTACTGACAAATGCTTGCACTGACTGGACAGTTCCACTCAAATTAATCTACATGGTCCTCATATGGCCTGACCATGATTATGTCTGGACTTTAAAAGAGACTGCGACCTCTGAGTTTGTTTTGGCCTTTCTTCTCAGAGTAGTCATAAGAAACGCCGAACTCATCTAGCAATTTTTTTTAATATTGCGTGTAAAAATGATTCCAATATCCTATTTACAGAATAAACAATTACATTTCATTTGAAAAAACTGAAATATTTTAGAAACGTGGACCGTTTTTTATTGAAATAATGTTGTGTAAAACATAACTTCCTCAACCAATTACGTAGCTAATGAAGATATTTACCGTAGGGCTATGACATATAATTTAGGCTTAATACCATCTTTACTAGTAAACCAAATTTATTTACATCATCAGAACATAGGTAACATAACATTACATAACATACTAGTAGGTTTGTATTTCTTGGGCAAAATTTTAACGATAATGTAGAGCTTCCAAAGGGCAGATAGAGTTTAGGAAGCTCTACTTTTTCTTTCAGGAGAGTTTTGTTAGTACCCATAGCAAGTAGTTACGCTGTAAAAGATGTGCCTCAAAAATATATAATTCTTATGTCGCTTTTTCGTTACAAAATCTCACCAATAAAAACATATAATTCAAGTAATAAAATAAGATAGGTATTTGGCAACCATTCAGTTACACCTATTATAAAATAAATATACGGATTAGACGCGTATTTTGTAATAGTGCTGTTAAAATAGAACGTATTTCAGACCTTCGTATCTACTAAAGTTTCTAGTGCTACAGCCTGAAATAGTGACAGTCACGCCCATTGATGTCGCACAGACAATATAAATTGAGTGTGAATATTCTACAGTTGGAAACCCAACGTAATCACACTTATAGTTGCCAAAATAGCCACTAAATCAGTGATAATGGGACTTTAGCATTGTTACGTGGACTATCAAGTGACGTGTTGAAATAAAATTTAAGAATCTAATGATCTTTTCACACTTATGCCGACTATCACAGAGCTATTTCAGTTCTGGAAAAAATTTAATTCGCGAATGCCGCGTGAAGTAGGTACGTTGTAATGTTTCAAGAGAACAACGACAATAAAAATGATGGCGATTCTCGATTGTTTCATGTGAAGTTGACCGCTGTTGAACGTGTTCACAAACAAAACACTTCCAGAAAACAAATGACCAACAAATGTTCACATGCGAACTAAAAACGGCTAGACTTGCAATCATTGAATTTTTTTTTTCATTCATAAATTTTAATGTTTTTAAAATTTGATTTGATTTATTTGAATGTTTGATTTTATTGTATTTGATTCGATTCGGTTTTATATGATGATTTCTATTAATTTATGTTTTGCCATTATCTGAAATAAATGAATTTATTATTATTTGTTATCCTTGAAATATTTTTCATTCTCTTTGTTAAAGAATTAACCGCATTTCGGCGAAAGGTTTTATAAAGTGAGAGTTTTATCCCTAGGTTAGGAAAAATAAAATCGATTCAAGGGCGTATTGGTATTGATTTATGAAGCAAAAACTGCCAATCATATACACGTGCTATTGTCATTGCGGTACCGATTATGTGTGCATAAGTACCTATACTTATTTATTGATTAAAAAAAGAATAATTAATGAACAAATTAGACCAATACAAGTGTAAAACAAAATATAAAAACACACACGTTATTATATAAAGAGATCATCGAAGGATGTGACGTCGAAAAAGCACCTAACCGAAAGCAAAGGTATATCTTATCTTGTGTTAAAAAAACAAAACAATAAAAGCTTAAGCAATGCAATAAACACGCGGCACATTAGACAGTTTGCCAATCTTAGTTATTATAATGAGTGTTTTGTTTGTGATGCCAACACTTTTAATTGAGGACAGAAAATTGTCCTCTGGTACCTATATCACAGGGTTCTACCGTGTAGCAGTACCAACGTTCATACAAGTTCGAAAGTGGGTAATAATACTAATAATTCAGCGTAGTTTATCACCTCGCGACGCACTCACACCGAACATCATTCAAATAATCTTATCTTTATGGAAAACGATAATGTTATGATGAGCACAGACAAACCACTCAGAACTTCATATCTCATCAATACAATTATCCCTAATGTCTCAGCTCAATCATATTGGAAACGCAAACAGTTATGTTGATAAGGTTATTACAGCTTTGATCTAGATTAAATCACAGTAATTTCGTCATCATTCATATACTAAGATGCTCTGGGTGACTCTAAAATTCTAAATGATTATTTTAAAGTAGAATATATTTGGTAACAAACGACCAGTGGTCTACATTAGCACTGCAAGTCATGGGGAAAGCCTTTGCCCAGCATTGGAATACATATGCGAATAGATACAGGCTAACAGTAAAACAATATAATGTCAATCACGAAAATCTCTTTTTAGAAATAAGCACTGAGGGACGAAAAATAAGCTTTTTTTCAGGAAATTCTTTAACAAAAAGAGAAAAACTTTCATAAAATTTACTCTCAACTAAAATAAAGCCCAAAAATAGGGATGATGACTAAAAAAAACTTTTTGTCCCTCTTGTGGATTATAAAAAAAATACGTAAGTAGACGTATTTTTTCTTTTTTACGTTATCAAAAGATTACGGTGACACATTGAGTTAAATTGTGCCATGACGTCACTAGTATGTAGATTTTATAATTACTTGTAACCCCCACTCCCCAACTTTAATGCGTTTTCATCTCAGTATTTTTTTTTAAATATGATAAAGCAAAAAATACGGGTCTAATATTTTTTTTATTATCTAACTGACGGACTAAATAGAATTTACTTTACTGGACCCAGGCATCATCTATATTGCCATGGACTTTCGATACATGATAACATGCATAGTTGGAATAGTGGTGCATTTTTATCTGTGTAGTTCGAGTCTCAGATTCTGCTAACTCAAGTTCCAGTTTCCATTTTGATGACGCACACAGCATATCACATGACACACCGGACACAGTGTAACCAAAACACTCCGTGTGCAGAGAATCACGTACACCAACTTCTTACAAACTACCTATTGTATGATTTACCTCGTTTCATTCAAGAATTTGTGTTAATTTCCAACAATAACATACTATTTCTATTAGCATTAGATCACTGTGCTCATCCCATACCTATTTAACTCCTATTACCAAGTATATTGAACGCGAATTTTTTATATTTAACTCGAGAAAATATAAAATGTTATTCCTGTGCGTACTGCTGAGTTGCTGTGGCGGTTTTTGAATGAGGCTTTTACATTGTTGAGTTTATTCAGTGTTTTCAAAGTATTTCCTTGGCTTCTTCAATTGGAACAATTCCAAAATACCTACATAAAAAATATCTGTAAATATTAGAAGGACAAAACACCCGATAAAATCGCTGTATATCATAAGGCCAAGCTTTAATCCCAGATCGTAAACATTATCCAATCTCGAAGGCTACGCTAACATTACTGCTGAGAAGACAAAAGCTGATACAATGTCGAACTTTGTTGTGACAGCGTACATACCTACACCATACGATTCTTAGGAAAACAATAGTACATACATAATATTTATTATTTCAGCAGCAATTTACTTGGACACACATTATCGACAGAGTGTTAGTAACAGACAGGATAACTTTGTTCACGTAGATATTGTTATCATAAAATTGAAGCCTTTCCAAGTAGTGTAAACATTGATATTGTACCGTTATTTTACTTAGTTTGATAGCTAATTGGTACAAAGATATGGGTGAGATCTCAAGCGTTACACACAACTTATCGTCGCCGGTAGAGCACACAAGACAAAAACGTGTCTTAAATCTTGTAAATGCTTCGTTAGAGAGGTGGGGTTGCCAGTTTTCGGCTTTTTATAACCGTGTACACAAGTCCGGCCAGTCCGGCTTTTGGTCAACCCGCCCTGCCAAGTTTTAATTACTTTCAATGCAATGAAGAAGGCTGATTATTGATTGTTTTAGTCACTATAAAGAAGTCAATGTAAAGAAGTTACAAATTAGAAGTTACATAATTAAGAGTACAGTAAGTCTCAAATGAATAACAGAAATAAATACAAAATAAAAGTTTTTTTTAAATTTGTTTTAAAAACCAGTGTCAGTTTTTCAGGGCAAAATGCCCGGCGAAAAATGAATCTGTGTTCGACTTTTCTATTATTGGGCCTGGCAACCCTAGTCACACATAACTTGTTTCAATACAATAATAGTATATCATTCTAGACGAGAACTATTTCAGAATGGAAAAAAATATTTATCTCCTCATACGAGTAGTAGTATGACGCAAAAGCGGGCTCTGTCACGAGCTTCGAATCGTAACAGGAAGAAATAATAATTATTCACAACGTTGCGCTCCAGAGTCTGTCTAAATATTTATCTAACAGTGCGATTTTTAAAACGGCGCCGGCGAACCGTTATCTAACTCTAAGAAAAAATAAGTTTCACTTATATAAACCGCATTCTTCATTCATTCAAGAAAGTCTGATGTGTTAATCTCTTCCTCAACTACGGCAGCCCAGTATTGCGCCCGAAAAATTATTGTCTAGATCTATAAAAAGGTAATTGATTATTATCACGAGGCAATAACGTCTTGAATTATAAACGTAGTAAGTGAAAATCTTTGAAATAAAATTGCCAGTCCGTTTCATTGGATGTTTGTCGTATTTGTCCGGGCGTCCCCTTAAGGGCATTGACATTAGGGTTGCCAACTTTTACTATATCAAATATAGCATTTTCGAAGCCATCCTTTTTATTTTATTTATTTTTTATTTGTAGTACAATATGTTGTGTTGTGTGCCTTTTAGTCTGTGCTAAATACACTGGTCATCAAAAAAATCGGCCCACCTGCAGTTTTACCGCAAATCACGTTTTTTCTTTAGCGAAACAAAACAAAATGGTTTAGTACTGATATGTTTAATTTAACTTGTTTATTTACACCAAATTTAGCACAATATAAACTTAAAAATTATTAAAAAAAAATGAAATTTGTTTATAAAAATAAAAAGAATAATTTTACACTGTTTTTGATTAATCTTAAACACGCTCTAATTTTTCGGTCTTAAGTGTTATGAACACATTTTTTTTAGTTTAATATTGAGTGTTCCCCCCTCTTGCTCGAATGACGGCCTGCATTCGCCGTTTTAGTGACCTAATCAAGGTTTTGATGGTCTCTTGAGGGATTCGGTTCCATTCTTCCCTGATAGCGGTTTCCAGGTTTCCTAAGGATGTAGGGGCTGGATTACGGGCTCTAACCTTTTGTTTTAGGGTGTCCCACATGTGCTCTATAGGATTAAGATCAGGGCTTCTCGCTGGCCACGACATAACCCGAATGCCGACCTCTTCAAGATAATCGGTAACAATGCGCGCTACGTGTGGCCGTGCATTATCATGCATTAACTCAAAATTTTCTCCAATGTAGCCAGCATATGGCACCACATGGTCTTCCAAGATCTCTGTGATGTAGCGTACCGCAGTTAAAGCACCACTTCTTATGAAAACCAGCTCCGTGCGTCCCGTAAAAGATATCCCAGCCCAAAACATTATAGAGCCCCCACCATAACTGACTGTTTCTCTTATGCAACACTGGGCATATCGTTCACCTGGCCGTCGCATGACATTACGGCGTCCATCAGAACCGTATAAAGTCATCCGACTCTCATCGCTAAAAAGAACTGACTCCCATTGGCCGATAGTCCAGTTGACGTGATTCTGCGCAAATTGAAGTCTGGCTTGTCGATGAGCTGTGGTTAATTGTGGCCCTGTTGCTGGCTTATGTGGTCTTAAATTCTGCTCATGAAGTCTCCTCCTTACAGTACTGTCACTTATAGCCACACCCCGATCTTCACGTAAGCGTCGCTGGAGATCTACGCCAGAAAGGTGTCGATTTCGTAAAGCGGATACCACTATAAAGCGGTCATCCCTTTGAGTTGTTACCCTATGTCTTCCAGATCCAGATCTTCTTCGATACTGCCCAGTCTCCAGAAACCTTTGGTAAACTCGCCGAACTGCAGAACGGCTGAGATTTAACCTCCTGGCCACTACACGTTGACTTAAGCCTTGTTGCAGCAAAGCCACAACTTGGGCCGCCTCAGCTTCAGTAGTGTCCATTATTTTTAGACAGAATTAGTCAAAACTACAGCCTCAGCAATTAAACTTAACGATATTCACATGAACTCCCTAGAAAAATCTGTTACTGACTGAAAGAACGGGACGATTTGCTCCGATGTTTAACCGTGAAATCAGCACTCAACAGTGTTTCTGTATAAAAAATGGTTTACCTTCAAGTGCAATAAGATTTATGACAAACAAGATGTCAATCATCATAATATCGACCCTCAAAATAATAAACAAACATGTGAAACAGCTTATCTGTGAAACAGTCGATCATTATTGAACAAAAAGTGGGTGGGTCGATTTTTTTGATGACCAGTGTATATGTATTTTATTTCTTTCTTTCTTTTTTTCATTGCATTGCAAAAAAATATAGTAGGTGTGTTTCTAAAACCTTTATATGCATTAATGCATATATTTAGGCCTCTAATATAGTAGGATACTATGTTATATAGTAGGGTTGGCAACCCTAATTGACATTGACCATGAGGTCACCAGTGGAGCCCATTGAATCTTTCTTGTCTTGATTACTTCGTGGAAGATCCATGGTTGATTGGCTCGATATTGGGGCGTGACAGGCACGTGCCCGATTTTATCCGCACAGGGTCGGATATAAAACAAAGTAGGTTTAGGGACACTTTACATTAATATCAAGAGCATGACAATGTTTAATGGGGACGTATCCATTAGGATGCTTTTAAGTAATTGTAACGTTTTATATCTACATTGTTTAACGCATTTCTTCATTATTGTTAATTAAGAATTCAGAGAAGCTTTAAAGACCCACTTGTCAGTAGGTTACAGCTAACGTAAACTGTAAATACACGAATGTTAGAATAATAAACACGTTTACTGATCAGACTACACAATATTAAAAATGTAAAATGCACGTAGCGTGAGCTCTATTTCAGTGCATTAGGCGGGTGAAAACTGTCAGTGATAATGATAACGTTGTGTGGAACGACTAAACTAAATGTTACGGCCTTGCCTACGTGCTACGAGAATAACTGTGCCCAATAAATCTATATTTTCTCCAGGGACCATTTGGGTTACCCATTGAAAGGGTTTTCGATTGGGTTTTTCTAAGCAGTTATTTAAAAACCCATACGATGTGGGTAACCCATTTGAACGGCTTAATTTAAGCCGATAGGGTTTTTCTAAGCCGTTATTTAAAAACCCATACGATGTGGGTAACCCATTTGAACGGCTTAATTTAAGCCATTCAAATTTCCGTTACCCATTGAAAGGGTTTTCGATAGGGTTTTTCTAAGCCGTTATTTAAAAACCCATACGATGTGGGTAACCCATTTGAACGGCTTAATTTAAGCCATTCAAAAGGGTTACACTTTCAACTCTCCTAAAACGATAACAGCGTAACATTCCGACTGACGGAGCAATTTAATATGATCTCTCTATGATGGGATGGGCATAGGTTGCAAAATGGAATAGCACGCGTTAAGCGGCCGCGGCGGCGCCTTTGTGCCTACTTACCGAGCGGCTTCTAAACAGGGATCTATGATCATTATTGCATGTAATATAGTGTTTATTTTAGCTTTGCTGCCTGGATATCGAAATTACATAATATTATGATTTTTTCATGTCTGGACTTGTTACTTACTTTATTGCAGGCATTTGCTGGGCCCGTACAATTGTCATTCTTGCTGTTTGATTTTTTGAACCCGGGCGTCTTTTGCGATATTATTAGGTATTTATTAGTCAGTGCGTATTTGTGAATTTTGAACAATCGCTATAATGCCAAAACCAAGACGAGATGCTGTACATCGCTATTATTTATATGATGTATCAAATAACACAAGTAAATGTAATTTATGTGGAAATTTCTTAAAGGTCTGCTGTGAAAAATCAAAACCTAGCAAGTGCTTCAAGGCAAATTTTACAATAGAGCAAAAACACGACTTGTCTACTTTAAGGGCATGCCATTTTATCTTAGCTTGTTGGGAGTAACTCCAAAGTTTGCAGTATATGGTTGGCTATGAGAAACAGTATTAATATTGTGTCTGTACTGTTAATTGTGTGTAAGAGTGCAATTACTTAAGAATAAATTGTTTTATGAAGTCAAAGTATGTTATTGAAGCAATTTAAAATCCTAGCAACGTACTTTACTAGGTTTCTACATATTCTCAATGAGTGATAAAATAAATAATACTACAATTTCATAAACCTAGTAAGAGTTATTTGAAATAAAACAAACCATCAGAATAATAATAATAATGTATATTTATAATAAAATTTCAATAATCTACAAAAAAAAATTTTTAATCTCCGGCGGGATCTCATGGCGTCATGGAGAGTGCGATTGTCGCAACCCAGTGCTGGGCACGCCTCAATTGCGGCGATAAGTCCCCTCTTTGAGGAGTGGCTAGAGAGACGCCACGGCGTCCTCACCTTGCGCCTGACGCAGGTCCTCACGGGACACGGTTGTTTCGGGAGGTTCCTGTTTCGTATCAGGCGGCGGGGATCTCTCGCGTCCGGCCCTGGTCCAGGCTATGGTACGGAGCGAGAGAGCATGGGAGGCCGTCACCTCCTTCTGCGAAGCAGTAATGCTCGCGAAGGAGGAGACGGAACGCGTGAGGGAGAGGCAAACTTTGCGCCCTCACGCCCCTAGCCGCCGCAGGAGACGCCCTGGGCGACGAGAATCGCAGGCAGATTCCCGACCACCGTAGGCGCGGGCTTGCGGACGGTGAGCAATGGGTAGCTCGCCGTCCGATAAGGACCAGGCCCGGGTCGACGGTGCGATGTGTTCCACGCGCACCTCAAAGAGATGTTAGCACCTGAAGGGGCAATTATAGACGTAGGAAACTCTACCGAAGACAGGGAGAACGTTTTAATATTCACTCAAATATACTTACAATTCAACGTCTTGATCCTTCGAGTTTGGGCTGTCCGGAGGTAAGGTCTCATCCTAACTAACAAAACGAGTCCAAACTCGGCACACCTAGTTCTACTCGTCGTAGAGTACCAGTAGCAGTCACCAAAGTACACCTTCAGGTCAGTCCATCAAGTCCGGTGGTGAGGTCTCATCACAACTAACAAAACGAGCCCAAAGTCGGCACACCCAGTTCTACTCATCGTAGAGTACCCGTAGCAGTCACCGAAGTACATCTTCAGGTCACTCCTTTCAGTCCGTAGGTAAGGTCTCATCATAACTAACAAAACGAGCCCAAACTCGGCACACCTAGTTCTATTAGTCGAGGAGTACCAGTAGCAGTCACCGAAGTACACCTTCAGGTCAATCCATCAAGTCCGGAGGTAAGGCCTCATCCAAACTAACAAAACGAGCCCAAACTCGGCACACCTAGTTCTACTAGTCGAGGAGTACCAGTAGCAGTCACCGAAGTACACCTTCAGGTCAATCCATCAAGTCCGGAGGTAAGGTCTCATCCAAACTAACAAAACGAGCCCAAACTCGGCACACCTAGTTCTACAAGTCGAGGAGTACCAGTAGCAGTCACCAAAGTACACCTTCTGGTCACTCCATCAAGTCCGGAGGTAAGGCCTCATCATAACTAACGAAACGAGCCCAAACTCGGCACACCTAGTTCTACTCGTCGTAGAGTACCAGTAGCAGTCACCGAAGTACACCTTCTGGTCACTCCATCAAGTCCGGAGGTAAGGTCTCATCATAACTAACAAAACTAGCCCAAACTCGGCACACCTAGTTCTACTCGTCGTAGAGTACCAGTAGCAGTCACCGAAGTACACCTTCTGGTCACTCCGTCAAGTCCGGAGGTAAGGTCTCATCATAACTAACAAAACGAGCCCAAACTCGGCACACCTAGTTCTACTCGTCGTAGAGTACCAGTAGCAGTCACCGAAGTACACCTTCTGGTCACTCCATCAAGTCCGGAGGTAAGGTCTCATCATAACTAACAAAACGAGTCCAAACTCGGCACACCTAGTTCTACTCGTCGTAGAGTACCCGTAGCAGTCACCAAAGTACACCTTCAGGTCAGTCCATCAAGTCCGGTGGTGAGGTCTCATCACAACTAACAAAACGAGCCCAAACTCGGCACACCCAGTTCTACTCATCGTAGAGTACCCGTAGCAGTCAACGAAGTACATCTTCAGGTCACTCCTTTCAGTCCGTAGGTAAGGTCTCATCATAACTAACGAAACGAGCCCAAACTCTGCACACCTAGTTCTACTCGTCGTAGAGTACCAGTAGCAGTCACCGAAGTACACCTACAGGTCACTCCATCTCGTCCAAAGGTAAGGTCTCGTCATAACTAACAAAACGAGCCCAAACTCGGCACATCTAATTCTACTCGTCGAGGAGTACCAGTAGCAGTCACCGAAGTACACCTTCAGGTCACTCCATCAAGTCTGGAGGTAAAGTCACATCATAACTAACAAAACTAGCCCAAAGTCCACAGCCCACATCTTTCTACCAGAAGAGGGCTTCCAGTGCCTCCTAGCAATAACTGAAGTAGGTATTTGTATCTAAGTATTATTTAGTAAAAATACAAACAACAATACGAAATATTTTTTGTAGATGCCTATGTATTATAAAGAATATAGAGAAAAAAAAACTTTCAAAGTACCAAAATTAGTTCACTTGACTACTATTCCCGCAACTAACCGTGCGTACACTTGTGTGTGTGACCTTTGTCAATGTAGTAGTTCGATTCTATACCTATCAAATTTGCAAAAAAAAAAAAAAAAACGCGTCCTTAAGTTTAGATTGTTAAATTACCTAAGTAACTATACCATAGAAACTTAAAGAAAAGACTTAAAAAAAAAATTGTAATGTCACCCTTTGTAGGACACATCACCTTACTCCGTGTGTTTCGTCTACAAGCCTACGATATCTAGTGAAATAAAAGCAATGCGCGTGGTGCTCGCCCCACCCCACCATCACCTATTTAGCACAATTTTATTGAAAAACCATATGATAACCCGAACAAAACCCTTATATTATATGGGTTATCATAATGAAGGGGTAACCCTTTCACTGCGGTTCGAGTATAGAACCCATTCAATGGGTTATCATGTAACCCTTTCACTGGGTTTCAAGTATAGAACCCATTCAATGGGTTATCATGTAACCCTTTCACTGGGTTTTAGGTATAGAACCCATTCAATGGGTTATCCATATTGAAGAGATAACCCTTTTAATGGGTTTTGAGCACAGAACCCATTCAAGGGGTTACATCAGATAAAGGTAACCTCATAAACGGCTTACCCTTTCGAAAAGCTTAACACTTGACCGGGGTTGCACGGTCCCTGATTTTCTCACCAGATATGTAACTGAACAAAATATTATTTGATATTTAGAACCTTCATAACCTATGGTGCACAAAGTTGGTCACTTACTGAACAACAGAAGTCCAAACTCAAGATTTGCCAGCGGGCAATGGAACGTAGCATAATAGGTGTCAAGCGAACAAGCCGCGTAGAAACACCACCCTGCGCTGCATAACTCAAGTAGCAGATGTTGGAGAAAAAACAGCCAGGCTGAAGTGGGAGTGGGCCGGCCACGTCGCACGAATGTACCAGGAGAGATGGGCAAAGATCGTAACTCACTGGAGGCCTGAGGGAGGACAACGCCGTCGAGGTAGACCGCAGTGCAGGTGACGATCTAATCATGTTTGCGGGGCCAACATGGCCGGAAATCGCACAAAACAGAGAGATTTGGAAGGAAAAAGGGGAGGCCTGTGCCCAGCAGTGGGACACAATATAGGCTAATAAAAATAAAAAAAACTTTCATGGTTTTTAACTTACTAAACAAAACTATGCTATCCTGCCCTCTGCGCTACCACCGACGAGTACATGGAAGTGGCGAAGTTTTGGGACAACAGAATCTGAAATGGATACTGTCGTGCCAGCGGCACGAAGAAGAAGAATCCCGCTCGTTAGTGCCAAATACGTGCTGAAAAATCATTATTTCCAAGTAAGTTGAGATTTCACATAAATTCGCCTAAAGGATCTTCAAAACAGATTAAATGAACTGTCTGGTGTTTGTCCTCGACGTTAAATTACATTGTTATTGACCGACGCATAAGGGCAGATTTGTAAATATTTTGCACTAATAACAAGTATACGACCGGGCAGTAAAAATACTGCTTTACGCAGTGAGAAATAATAAACGAAAAAACCGATCAAGTGCGACTCGGACTCACACATGGGGAGTTCCGCCGAAAAAAACACGTTTCTTGTATGGAGATCCCCTTTAATTATTAACTTTATCAAATTTTTATTATTTGTTGTTATAGCGGCAATAGGATTAAACAATCTGTGAAAATTTCAACTATCTACCTATTACGGTTCAGGAGATACAGCCCGCTGACACACAGACGGACAGCGGAGGGTTAGTAATAGGCTTCCATTGGGTACCTTTCGGGTACAGAACCCTAAAAAAATATTTTTGAAACCCTTCGCATTGTAAAGTACAACTATTTTCTTAATGTCCCTCGGCAAACTTCGTGTTTCGTCAGTCGTCGGATTTCTATCAGTTGAATCGACTTGGAAGTCGATTGAGAGCTTCCGGTCTGCACCAAGTGCAAAGGGCACCTGATAGAGATCCGATTTCTACTGTTTAATACATTTACACATTTACGGTTAGGCAAAGGTGCACCTTTAGTAAACCCAAATAGAAAAAAAGGTAGAAAAATAAAATTATACTTGATAATAAAATTAAAAATACCCAGGAGATTAAATAAAAAAAAAAAAAAAGTTAACAAAAAATAACTAAATAGTTTTTTATTCCGATTGGAAATAAACCGTTTTATACTTCTTAACCTTAAAAAAATAATGAAACTCCTTTGTTGTGTCAAAATCATCGCATATCATAATTATATATTTTCAAACAGTTTCAAATTTTGAAAATATATAATTACTTGAAAGATTTAATTACAGACAGACAGACAGACAGACACCGGAATAGGTGAAACAAATAAAAGCTTGTAATTCTTTGTTTATTCCGCTGAGAAAGACATTCCAAGAAAGTCTGTTTAAAATTATGGCGCCAGTCAGACAACATAGTCAAGAAAAGTATAATAAATATAAAGTAACAGGTTTTTATAAACATTCTAAGTGGCACGGCAGAACAATTTACTGAAACAATAACATTTCATGTACTTTTATTGTACCAATCAAAGCATACCGCAAGCATTTCACACAACTCATGCATTGTTTTCAAAATATTAGATGTTACATTTACAGATGAATGATAACATCGTTTACATAGCAGATTAAATGCGAGTGATTTACATTCGAGGGATGATTTGATTAATAGATTTTATTTTTTCGGATTAGTGTTGCCACTTTAAACGGTATTATTCCACCAAAAGGAAAATAATTAAAAACCCAAAAGTGAAAATCTAAAGGTTTAACGCTGTCCCCACTGTATTACCTCAATTACTTTTTTTTATTAGTAGGTAGGTAGTTTAATAGCTATAGTCAAGTTCAAGAAAAATGAGGTAAAACAAGCACCTTCATCTGTGAACACGAGCACTGGTCCGAACGCATCATTGTGCAACTTGTCGCCATTGTGGTGCGCCGGCGCCTGCACCGAACTCCGCAGCAGCGCGGACAGTTTATCCCGCATCGCATCGCACATGCGCTCGCCGCACAATCACACCGCCGCGCGGCGCCGGCGCCGACAAATGACGATTATTCACCGGGGCTATATCAGCGCACAGATACACTCACTCCTCCGCCAAAATTCGAACGTATTCACAAATAACACGATTACTGAATCCAACACACCCACGAACGATCCTGCCGCAGTCAATATCACTGCATTTATATTATACCACACGTATATCAATTTCTATGTATGTCAAACACCATACATGACGTGACGGAATAATTATTACGAATATTGCTTACGTCCACAACACGACCTTTGCTAAACGAACACGAGGAAGTTTATAATTTATTTAAATACTCGACAAACTCAAGTTAACAACCTTCTAATTACTTAAATATATTTACTATCACAATTTTTATTGACTTGAATATTTATTTTTGTGTAAAAAACCTTTTTTCGTTTAACGATATATGTGTAAATGTTAAAAACTTTTTGGAGCTAGAGAGATGTGAGCTGAGAGCAGTTGCGCGGGGCGAACTGTCTATTCCGGGCGTGAGCGAGCACGTGGGCGCCGCCCGCCCTGCCGCCGCCGCGCGCCCGCCCACCGATCAATGGCCACGAGATTTGATATCTAGCCGTATCCACATCTTTTTACTTGTCAGATTAGCAACAATTTAGTAAATACATGACGTATCATTTCTACTTTTTATTTACTTCCGTATTGTAATAAGTTTTGATGAAATTAAATGGAAATGGATATTTAATCTCCATGAATTTGAACACATTATCTGTTTGTTTTACATGATGACCTTCAGACTTGACCCCCGTGTACGTGTACTGTGTAAAAAGTTTTGGTCGAATCCCAAAAGAATCAATAAGAAGAAGAGTAGAATATCAAGAGACCTCATTATCATGGAAACAAACAAATAAAAATAAATAGGACAAGAAAAAGGTTGCCTACACCTTCGAACATAACTCGTTATTTTTTTCCGCAGAAGAGCAAGTTAGAAGGAAAACTAGGTACGGTTCAGTCCATCAACCGATGGTGACGCAATAGTCTGCGGGGATTGCGACCACCACCGCACAGTGTAACCGATTCAAGTAAGGCTTCTCCAATAAAACGCACACGTGTAACTGTAAACTCACTGTATAACCAATGACTGATTGCCTAAACTGTAAAAATTCTTATCGGCCAAATATTAAAATAAACCAATATCAGAACACAGCGCTTATAAAATCCACGCAAGTAATTAATTTACTTGAAGGTGAAATTCTTGCAGTGAATCACATAGTTCAGCGAATTCTGTCTCGTGATAAACAAGGCTTTATTTATTTAAAAACGGTACAGACGAGCGTCTTTTGAGTAACGCAATAGATCATCAGACTGTGGCTTGTACATCAAGATTAGATTTCATTTTAATTTGGCGTCAAATTACTTCAATGAAACGTCATGATCTTATAACGAATACAAAGTAGCATTGCATTTCCAATAATTTATTCATTTTCGAGCTGAAATAATATCTGTACGTAAATAATAATATGAGGATCACGTCCTGTTTTATCTCGGTGAATAAATCGTAGGTAGTAAGCTTTAGAGAAATATTTCAATTACTCTATAAATGTTCGCTAGAGACTGTGATGGATGTTTTCTAGTAATGCTGTTTATTTTGCTTTATTCCCAACCTCTAAATCTGTCTTACAGCACACACAGGCTACATAGCTTTACACCAAATCAATAAAAAATAAAAATGTTTGAATCTTAGCTGCTCTAAATTGTGGTGTGGATGGCTTATAAATCTTAAGACAAACAAAGCTTATTTAGACGGTCTCGGTCTGATACGACGATTCCTTGGCACACGTTACAATTATCACACATACCAGCCGAGTACCATGCATCTTATTGCAGAGCCGCCCAAATTAAATGCACTTTCGTCCCTTAATCGCAAACAATTTTCGACCTTAAAGCTAAGGAACGTAGGTATCACCGATTATAAATTCCTGCAAGTTATATTGGTCGAATATTAAGTGACGTCGAAATATTTAGCGTTCGTTACATAGGAAAAATGTCTTTGAAAATGGAGACTACCTATACGTAGGTAAAGAGAGTTTGGCATATAATAACTACCATTGACAGAAATAAACGTAAAGCAGAGCAAAAATATTAAATATTGTAGGTATTATTTCAGTAGTGGCTGTGGGAAGCTTTTTTATTGATTGGGTACTATCGCATGTCTGTATTCTCATACACGTAATTTAGTGACTACCAGTAAGTACCACACCACGTTCCACACGACACGTCATTTACCTATGATGATATGGTGATAGGAAATAATGTAATTACTGTGCTATGAAAATTTGTTCGTTTACTATGTTGTTTTGTTGTATGTTGACTTGAAAGAGCATGGCAGTTGAGAGTATGTCATGCTCACTTAAATGTCTCGCTGATGGTGGCGAGTGTGTTGGATCATTCGGTTCCCTACAAAATGGTTGAGCTGGATGGTGCTGATCCACGCGTCATGTTCGTGAACGGGCGCCGTCGGTTGAGACTGGTCATCTCTTATCTGCCATTGCTTATTTTTAATCTTATATTTTTAATCGTTTTTGATTATTATTTTATTTTACATTGTTCTCACATATAGAAGCAACAAAAGTATTGTACCCAGGATTTTGTAATTTCTATATTTAAAAGAGTGTCCTTGGAGTTTCTTGCCCGTTCTTCTCCATAGAGATCTACGTTTTGGAATGGGCAACTAGCTTCAACTTTCTGACTAACTGACCGACTCTTTGACAATTCAAAAGTGCCTGTAAATGGTTTAATTGAAATAAATGCTTTGAGTTTGAGTTTGTTTTTAAAACTTTTTACTTTATTATTTATTTTAATGTTATGTAAACGAATCTTTTTATAGTCATAATATTCGCATGAATACATTCTTCGTCCGTGAAGCAGACACAACAATTAACAATCGCCATGAATCATATGTGGTCACGAGACTGGGAAGGGATATGGAAACACGTTTGAAAATTACAGTTTCATTAGCAAATAGCAATTTAGTGAATAACGCTTTAATTCATAATTTCATGTTTAACAGTTGGCAAGTAGCCATTATTAGTACTACAAATCGATGTCTGTCATAAGAACTTAAGAATTAAGATCACTGATTATTTCTGTATCAAAATATTGTCATCGTGCCACAGTATATATTTTATAAAACTTAAACGATGGTAATTTACTGCGAGAAAAGTTATTTTCTCGAACGCAATTTGATTGCAATGAGCCGCAAACACAGTAAATAGAACCTCGATGATACAAACAAATGGATATTCGAATGCCGCACGTAACTCCATAAATAAATATTGTCGTACACAATACTTAAATTGAATTTCTCACAGGTCTGACTGACTGGAGGTAAATGAACCCTAACTGTGACAGAAACATTCACAGACATTGTGTCGCCTACGTCCTGTGTGCCCTTCAAGTGACCTTCGAACCTACCATAGGAATCTATATAGGTACGGAAAATGCCTCCTGAGCGCGTTTAGTTAAAAATTATCCAAACCACATGTACGAGAATACATTTGTGCCGTACAAAAATGAATGAAATATGAAAATAAATATGATCTTTCGTATTTTTGGCAATTTTCTCAAAGAAACCACTCTAGGTTATATTGCTCTTATGAACTGCAATCAATGAAGAAAAACAGGCTATGTTATTGTGTATTTTAAAACGGTGCCAAAATCGTGAAAAATATTTGTTAATCAACATGCAAAGATCATTAGTTTTTGAGTGCCTATTACAATTTACGTGAGAAGAAAATTTGTCCATGTACCTATTTAAACTTTGGATGGGCACATAAAAACAGAGTAGTCAAAAACAGCAGTCGTATCTCATAGAATTTTAATTAGATAGGCTTGTCAGTCGCATAGTATTGTTATAATTAACCACGGTTAATAGAAAACGGTTAGTGACCACGCAAACTTGAATAAAGTACTTACTTCGCGGCATTTATCAAATTACATATGAAAATAAGTCGTGACGACTTATTTTCATAAGGACTTACCTACTTATCTGGAAAACGCAATGTCAACATACCTACAACTATTTGTTTGCATTTAGATATCGTTAAATATTTACATACTAGCTTACTTTTTAATTAAGATTAAAATATCATAATTTAAGATAAAGCCGCAGCTATTTTTATTTATTTAACGATCATCTTTACCTACCTACATAGGTATTACGTACATTTTTATTTGATGGTTTTAAACTAGGTAGTTTAACGTTTCGTGTTCTTTCTGTAGAAAATTTTAAACATGCTATTTGCATAATCACATTTTTGTAACATGAAATAAAACGTGTTACATTTAGCACCGTTTAGCGAAAATGCAAAGTTTGCAAAAAATATCATTACGTAGATGTGCGAATCCAAATCCAAGCAGTAGGTACCTACGTGACATAAAATCCGATTCAACGGCTATTTATTGAGTCAACAGATTCTTGATTATTACCTATTTGTGCCTATTCAATGCAGGCAAATTATTTTTATGGACAAATTGCTTCCTCAAGATAGGGCTCGCTTCAGCTTGCAATGCAAAATAAAAATTCGACTTGTCCGCACTTCAGCCTCTGGCATAACATACTTTGCGGCAATGATAAAACTAGCACCATTAAAAATTTTAAATAGTGTTGAGACGATTATCGTCTTTATATAGGTACCTATATAATTCTTCTGTACGTCTGTATGTCACTGAACTCCTAAACGGCTAGACCGATTTTGATGATTTTATTGTGTGTAATTGAGTGGGTCCCTGGATGGTTTAAATTCACAATTGGATCCGGTATCTATAGGTGGCGCTGCGTTCGAGTTCTATGAAACAGGACAACGTCTGTACGGTCAGCTAGTAAAAATATAAAATTGAAGCAAAAAATATCTTGGACATTTTTGGCTTCAATTTTATTTTATGCCACAAACTTGCACTGTGTAAATGGGGTTTTACGTTTTACATGCAAAGTATTGCTATGGAATCAGTAGATCTCCTTCTTTTCGTGTTCATTGACTACTACTTACTCAAACTTTGTCCGATCAATATTTAAGAAGCTGCCAGGACAGCACCGGTATTCGCCTCGTTCAAATCCTTGGATGTGCAACTCAATATTAGTAGATTACAAATTAATACGTATATGAATACCTAGATGAGAAGTATTACATTAAAAAGCCACAAGAGTCAAATGTCTGTGTGGTATAATAAAATAGCAAATATATATGTGTTCATATAATAAACGATTATTCTAAAGAACATCACTCTCAAAACACAATTTCTACAATATTTTCTTTCTAAAAACTGTTTCAACGAACCGAAGAAAGCAACTTTTCACACCGCGTTTTATAACATCATGGTAAATCTGTTAGTGCGGTGGTAAACTGGCTAGTATAACGCATTGTTCTCACTGTTAACACATCACGTTATTACTGAACTCAATATCAACGCGTACCTTGGTGGTTTGTTCGCCTGTAAAATAGAACGACGCATGTGCAACATAAATATACCTCACATAGCTAGTTACTAAGTTCTTAATATGGTTTTAATACAATTTCTAAACTATCTTTCAGCTATCTCAATTTGTGTGGATATAAAAGAACACCGAGATCCGTATTATAATTAGACGCGACGGTCAGTTATTCTGAGATTTCGAACGATGTCATGTGACATGGCCTACAGCACGCATGCTTTCTGGAAGCATTGCGTTATAGAACTACTCGTAAATCTCACATTACTACACTAAACAAGTATAGGTACTTTAGTCCGTTAATAATGTACTCCAAAGTTTTCCGCTCATACCTAATGGGTTCGTAATTTAGACCAATTAATACGAAGACGCTTTAAATAGCTAATAATTGTCCGTAAAGCGCGTGTTTCATACATTCATGAGCCTAACTAATGTTCACAGTGAGCCGCTACCTACTCAAGGTCGTCTCATCATCGGTGTAATTCTTGTTGAAGGTTACGTCTCTTATCTAAACTTCGAAAGTTTCAGATAGACAGAGAGAATCTCCGACTTCTCGAGCACGATGAGAGCGAAATCAGCGTGGTACCAATCAATATATTCACGCATGCGTCACAATGACTTCCAAACGTCTTCGAGTACTCGGGAGCGTAGGCGTTTGACGTGTTTTGCTGATTATCTCATAATGAAACTGTCAACGAAAGGAAAAATACACTTCAATCACGAAATTCTACTCTCGAGATGACTTTGTCACGCACCGTTTTCATCCAGGGTCAGCCCTAGCAAGAGATTGAAATGCCCTTCATACAAGGACGATCGGGTTCGTCACTGAAACTCGGAGGGATTTTTTTTACATGCAAGGCGGTACAACGCGTTGGTCAAGTAACAATAGGTATCATGTTGGATTACTTCGCCACGTGTAACCTAAAAAGGAGAGCGCGGATATCTCACGAGAATTTAGAAGTAACCTTGAACCTCTTGAAACAAGATTGGAATATGTATGAGATTGAGATTGTTCTTTGAAATTAAAATATTTGCGAAAACAAAATTACTGACTCAAAATAATGAACTCTACATCTTACCCTCTAAGGATATTACGGCTCTTATATACGTTTTAATAAAACCCACCCAACTCTTCGCCAAAACGTAGATACACATCAAGCTATACATTTCCAGTTTATGCTGATCTCGCATTGTATAGGATTTCCGCTTGATGTGTAGCCCACAAAAGCATGAGGTATAAAACAATAATTCTGAAAGTCACTGGTAGGTATCATAATAGTTGATTGCAATTGACATTTACTCTACAAATACTACAAATACAATTTAAGAAAGAATTAGCTTTTACGTAGGTAATACTTTATACAATAAAGGAAGATTTATTCATAATAAACCAGTTCGTTCTAAATATAACAAAGAAAATGATTAACTAGTACTTATAAAAGTTATCTCCTTGAGATATTGAATGGAAAATAAATTCCCAAGTGGAAAATTACTAGAGAGTACTTCTCCTCATTAGTTGAACCACTCTGGCTAAGTACTCGTAGTACCTATTTATAAAGAGATTTTCTTTAAGACTTCGCAACACAAGTATACGCTTATATTATGGTGAGCTTTAGCATAACCTCTTTTCGAACTAAATTGGTATCATACTAGACCAGAACAAGCAGCAAAGAGTACTATGTGAAAAGGAGAGCAACCACAGCAATGAGAGAAGAATACTGAAGGAAAAAACAAAAAAAAAAAAACATTTGCAAGTTTATGAAGAAAGCAAGGTTTTTCATCAGTCTTCAACCATGGGGCTAAAATATGTACATACCTATATCTCATTCATACATAAAACTATATCAAGCTAATCAATGTGCAAGTATACTTCCGACCTTTATATCATTTTATAGACATTCTCTTATCAAAAGATAAGCCTATCAATTCTATTGGGACGGATTAGAGGCTTAAATGCAATAGATTTGTAGATATTAGGATAGATAAAACTGATAGCCATCGATTCTCCTTACTTATCATGAGTAATCATAGCAGTTATGATACGTGTTGAATCATGATTATTCGGAATTATTGAGTTTTTAGTAGGGCAAGTCAAGCTTTGGTTTTATACAGGTAATTTTAAAATTCCTGAGCCAAGCAAAATAGTATGGATTCCGCTATCGTGTCTTTAGTGTTAATTAAGAGGGAACAGGGGCTGCAAGGAATTTCAAAAATAGGTATTTGAAGAAACTATTGCCGCCGTCTTACCCCAAGTTTGCCTCCGTACAGTGCGATAGGGACAGCTGCAGCTCAGAACGATTATATCATGAAAAAATATTACGAGATCGACGTTTCGTATTCCCCTTTTTTCTCATCGAAAACAGAGCCGATTCAATTATTTTTTACATATTTTTTAAAGAAAGAGTATAATAATATCTAGGTTCCTATCATTTTCTTTTATGTTAAAAACTTTATGAATTTATCTGGTAGTCCTCTGATCACGGCTTTAAAAATGGGGCATTTTCTTTACCAATGAGTTGCAGAAAAAAAAAAGGAAATAACAGGGACGTGTCTACAGCAAACCTTGATTTTAGGGAAAAAAATGAATGCTCTAGAGGCATTATTAAGGAAGAAAAAAGGGGAACACATTTGTATGGAGATTCGCAGGCCCTGTTCCCTCTTAATTAAATTATTACTTAAAAAGACATATGTTTTAAATATCTCTGTATGACCCCAACTCGACACATCTTGAATGATTCATTCTAGACAATTTTATGTAACAAGTGACTTTATAAACGTATTTTTCTTTCTTTCTTTCTTTCTTTATACAAAATTAGCACGTAATACAGGGCACGGTATACAGGCCTCCTCTCGTTGAGACCGAGTGGGCCGTTATCCACCACGCGGGCCCAGTGCGGGATGTTAGATGTCACACATCTTCGAATTTTTGGTTCTAGCACATACCGGTTTCCTCACGACGTTTTCCTTCACCGTTTTGAAAGCAGTGACTACATAGTTTTCAAGTATGTAATCACTGCTCTATCGCATCTGTTCTATCATCTGTGTAGGATTTATTACGGAGTATTTTTTAACAGCATGTTACCATTCAAAGAATAAATAATGAATGAAACATGAAAATTAGTGCAATTTATAAACTAAACCTACCTTTTTGTGAACCCACGTGTTTCTGCATATCACGAAAGGCAGTGATCACAATAGTCAACAATGCACACTCACAGTAGACCAGCAATGGTCGGTAGTACGAATTCTGATATCACACGACTTAGGCCTGTATTGATAAACACCTACCTATCATTTGAGGGCTCACTTATCAAGAACTGTCAAAATGTATCGTCATCAGAATCAAGTCATAAAAGTCACTTGAGTTAGAGAACTCCCGTTCTCAATGAAGCTTCGGTTATAGCCCTTAATAGTCTCAAATTCAAATAAATACTTTACTAACGATAAAGACCACGTGGTAATGCCCGAATTTTAGAAAACAATTACGCTTATTATGGAGAATAGGAAAAACAGTAACACGTCACAACGGTTCATAACGGTTCGTTCAGCTGTGGTTACGTGTTTGCTACGCCACCGTTAAGCATCGACTATACATCGACTACGCGTCTCCTACCGATCCGCCACGAGTATGCTGCTTATCTGCTACGCGTCTACTACGCTCTTTAAAAAGCACATGCTACGAGCAACCGTAGGTACTGCTACGCACTTCAGAATCTGCTACGAGTATGCTACGCATCTGCTACGAGTCTACTACGCTCTGCTTCTCGTCTGCTACGAGTGTACTACGCATAGATCTGCTTCGAGTCTACTACGCTCTGCTTTTCGTCTGCTACGAGTATACTAGGCATCTGCTGATCTGCTGTACGTCTCCTGCGCTCCTCTACACTTCTGCTACGCGTTAGCTACGGCGTCTGTTCCACGGTTTGTCGATACGATATGATTTAAAAAAACTGCTAGTGTAAAACTCAAATCGTTTAACTACAATTTACGTGAAGTAAACTTCTCTCTCTGAATAGATCAAGTCATTGTCTCATAATAAAACTGTCAACATTTCGGCTAATAGAGACATTAGGGACTAAGTATTTGATGAATTAGTGAAATATCCCATTTGCAGATGGAGCACGTAATGATGAAATGTCTTATTGGCCTGTGAAGTGGAATGAGAACGAAACATGACACAGGTGCATCAGCCATCCATATCATGGCTCTTACACGAACACTATAGTAATAAATAATCATTTTAATTTAACATCGTTGCCCATTTGGCTCGGTTGTTCGAATAGACATGTACTATACAAAAGGAGTACTATAAGTATCGTATCGTATACTACGTCTGTACCGATGCCTAGTAAAAAAAAATATTGAAGTACCACCCCTCTTAATCTGTGCCTTAGCGCTCCTACCGAGCATGAAGTCCTAGGTTTTCAAGGCTTTTCAACAGAACAGGGTACATTATACGTGACTACGTGAGTACTGTTATTTATTAAAAGGTTTTATTTAATTTTACTTGATAGAGTTGGTAGTAAACTTGAGGGGCTCGTGACAAAATAATAACAGCCGTATGGATCGATCGAAGGTCAAGTTATGCTTGCCGAGGTTAGTCCGTGGATGGGTGACCATCCATTATATCGAGACTAACCCGTGCCTCGGAAAGCACGTTGAACCGTTGGTCCCGACTGTCATTTGCAGATCCTTGACAGTCGTTACGGGTAGCCAGAAGCCTGAAAATCTGATAACCAGTCTTACCAAGGGGTATCGTATTACCCAGTAACTGGGTTGAGGAGGTTAGATAGGCAGTCGCTCCATGTAAAATACTGGTATTCAGCTGCATCAGGATAGGCAGATAATGATTTAATTTTACTTGATAGTATGTAAAGAAGTACATTTGCAAGCTAGTTTGACTATGGTCAGGTTTGAGCTATATTAGTCTACCTTATCTGCAGCAATTTAGAATATCAATTCAATATTTATTAACATTTTATCGTTTCGTTTTCGTTAGAACTTATAATCTTATCACAAATAATTAATAATACCAATAAAATTGACATCATAAAGGTTGAAACGAAATCATTCCATTTTGTAGTTCCGACCTATTATAGCCTTGCTAGTCCGCTTGTATTTATAGACTAGCTGTTGCCCGCGCCACAGCAAAAGTCTATGTCCTTCTCCAAATCATGGTCTACCCATGAGCCAAATTTCATCCAAATCCGTTTAGCCGTTTTAGCGTGAAATCATAACAAACAAAGAAACTCACATATATTAGTTAGGATTTTACAGCAGTTATAACTTCTGAAAGGATTTAAGGCTTTGGTCTCCTATTTTATGTTATATTATGCGACGTCCGACTTCAGCGTTAACGTTCCGATCGACATGAACGCAACAAGACGCCGACGTCGACGAGTGAAAGAGATCACAACAGTACATTCCCATAGTAAGTCCCGTTCTAACGCGGCGTACGGCGCGGCCGACGGCGTTTATGCTAGCACTTCTTTAGGCTATGGTCTCCTACCATAGCCTAAAGAAGTGCTAGCAGGCCTAATTTTGTACTTTAGGGAACACAGACATAAGAACTAAAACGGAACTAGAACTTCTGTATTCGACTGCATCCGAATAGACTGGACTAAAGGGAAAAAAAAGGCTAGATGATGAGACGAAACAAAAACTAAACTAACTAACTGAACTAAAAAAAAATAGATAGGTATCTCACTTGTTGCAGTTTTAAAGACTTCATGATTAAAACTTTCGATCAACAGCATAGCTTGGTGGCATGCATTGAAATATAATTGTCAAGTTAGCACATTCTTCTTAGTTCCTAAAAGACGCTAGACATAGCTACTACTCATAATCTGCCTAGCCTTTTCCCGACTATGTAAGGGTCGGCTTCCAGTCTAACGGGATGCAACTGAATACAATCAAAATCTGAATGATTTTGAAGGATATTGCTAATCCATTTCTTTGTATGTTCGTAAAATTTGTCTGCTCAACAACGTAACTAACGCAATGAATGTTGTTGAACTGTCAAAATGAAAGAAATTGCTACAGTAAGTGTGTTGCGCAATTACCCTGCAGATGCAGCTGAATTCCAGTATTTTACATGAAGTGACTGTCTAACTACTAATAAATGAAATCTCAGCGAGAGTACTCCATAATGTTACATCACGAGGACCATAGCAACAGCACAATTGGGGCAGTGGCCATAAATAGTAATGTCGATACTCGACAGACGATGTCAATTTATTTTCAGCTATTATTAATCTGTGGCTACAATTGAAACGCTCTTTTGTTACTTTGACACGATGTAACACTCGCGTGTAGATATTATGAAGCAAAAATGTTTGCCGCGCTTTTGAAAAATGAGTAGGTGTAACTTTATTGAAATTCAATGAATATTAAATTAATAAGCGTGAAATTAAAAACAGCGCTATTTGTTTTGCATTTTCACCTATAACCGGTAGGTACAGATCTACGTAGTTCATTTATTAACATTAGACAAATGCTAAGTACCTACGACCCTTTTTAGCATTAATTTAATGACTGTGAGCAATAAACCTCATGCTTCCATTCAGAAAGGATTCCAAATTTAATGTTTTATGAACTTTGACGGTCATCAAGATGAGCTGATACTCTACTTAGAAACAAAATAGGGAATATATAAACGCACTATAAAAATCATGTTTCACACTTTAAAATGTTTAGCTTTAAAATTATTTGAATGAACTATGTATAAAAATAATGGTTTCCACTAAAAATATGCTTAGCTTATTACTATGTCGTAGCATTGTCTAATTATCTAGTCGCAGGCAGATTGTATGATTCGTCATTTTGAACTGGGTGATATCTAGGTTAGGTTCGGTTAGAACTGTGACAAACCGCGCGCGAGCCAAGCGAGCGCTACTTCCAAGTTGCTCGCAGAAATTTGGTTCATGTTTGTTAAAGTGATAATATTAAATTATACATGTATTATTATTTTAAAGCGCTGATATGAAATACAATTGTGTAGCTGTTTTCATCAAATTTATAGTGCTATTAAATACATCCCAAACAAAATTTCCACTTTTGACTTTTCTCAAATCCTACTAATATTATTACTATAAATTTGTATGTTTGGATGTTAGTTACTCATCCTACTTATTAATATATAAATGTGTTAATAATGTATAAGTTTAGATGTTTGGATGTTTGGATATTTGTTACTCAATCACGCAAAAACGGCTAAGCGAATTTGCATGAAATTTGGCACATAGGTAGTTTATAACCTGGATTAACGCAGATACTTTTATCGCATACATTATAGTATTCCTGGTAATACGTTTCTGTGGTATAATTTCCAACCTCCACGCATGCGAAGCCGTGAGCAAAAGCGTAGTGGATAATAAATGATGAAGAGGACATAAAGGATATATAAATAATATATATAACAGAAGTCAGTAATTAAACACACTTCCTACTTTATGGAACTAAGTAGGTACCGAAGGCGAGGTAATTGCATAACACACTTACAGTAGCAAAGGCAGTTCAACAACATTCATTGCGTCACGTTGTTGAGCAGACAAATTTTTCGAACATATGAAGGAATGGATTAGCCAAAACCATCCCTCCACCACCACCATTCCTTCAAAATCATTCAGATTGCGATTGAAAGTGTGTTACAACAAAGTTCCCATCGACATTCGAAACTTACCCATTAAACGATTTAAAAGCTGTATTAAAACCAAACTTTGTAAAAAAGGGTACTATAAAATTTTAGATTATTTAGAAGATAAATAGCTTGGGATTGAGCTGCTCGCTTTGCTAAGCCTTGTGCTATAATCTTAAAATCAATACCAGTATTATATAAACATTACATACAAAATGACATTATTACTTTGTAAAGTATTTTTTTTATTTTGTGAATGTGAGGACTATATATATAGTGGCGGAACGCGCCACCGTTGGGGTCCCAAATAACGGTAGGAGGAGTTCACATCGGCATCGAGTCGACGATGAAGCACCTTGGACTCGTCCTCGACAGCCGGTGGAACTTCGTGGAGCATTTCCGACGTTTGGCTCCCAGACTGGAGTGGGCCGGGGCTGCTTTGAAGCGGCTCCTGCCCAATCTAGGGGGTCCAAACGCCTCCTGCCGGAGGCTATATGCGGGGGTCGTGCAGTCCATGGCCCTTTACGGGGCACCGGTTTGGGCGCGTTCATTGAGGCGGCGGCCAGCCCGCCGGTTGAACGCGTCCCAGAGGGTCATGGCCACCCGGCTGGTCCGGGGATACCGCACGATCTCCGGTGAGGCGGCGAGCCTCCTTGCCGGATTACCGCCATGGGATCTGGAGGCAAAAGTCCTCGCGCATATTTGGGAGTGGCGCGAGGAGGCGAAACGCCGGGGCGTAACTCCGCTGCCGCGAGAAATCGCGGCACAGCGGACAGAGCTCCGGCGGGATCTCATGGCGTCATGGAGAGTGCGATTGTCGCAACCCAGTGCTGGGCACGCCACTATTGCGGCGATAAGTCCCCTCTTTGAGGAGTGGCTAGAGAGGCGCCACGGCGTCCTCACCTTCCGCCTGACGCAGGTCCTCACCGGACATGGTTGTTTCGGGAGGTTCCTGTTTCGTATCAGGCGGGAGGAAACGCCCGGGTGTCATCACTGCGTGGATCGCCCGGAGGACACGGTTGAGCATACGGTAGAGGTCTGTCCGGCTTGGGCAGAGCATCGCCGTGTCCTCGTGGAGGCGATCGGCGGCGGGGATCTCTCGCGTCCGGCCCTAGTCCAGGCCATGGTACGGAGCGAGAGGGCATGGGAGGCCGTCACCTCCTTCTGCGAAGCAGTAATGCTCGCGAAGGAGGAGGCAGAACGCGTGAGGGAGAGGCAAACTTCGCGCCCTCACGCCCCTAGCCGCCGCAGGAGACGCCCTGGGCGTCGGGAATCACAGGCCGATTCCCGGCCACCGTAGGCGCGGGCTTGCGGACGGTGAGCAATGGGTAGCTCGCCGTCCGATAAGGACCAGGCCCGGGTCGACGTAGCGTTGTGGTCCGATAGGACCGATGCCTGCCGGGGTTGCGGGAAAGTCCGAAAGGGATACCGTGGCCCCTGGCAACGTACAGGCAACGGAAGGAACACGGGTGGGTTTTAGTCAGTATGAGTCTGACACGCCCTCCCGCTCCACCCAGAGCGGGAGAAGTTATTTGATAATTTCCCAAACAAAAAAAAAAAAAAAAAAGTTGTACCGCAAATAAACGTATTTTCTTTCTTTCCTAAATGTGACCAACAAAAATGACGCATACGTGCCCCAAGGACTATATATTTTTATTCTTATTATTTTTTCTTTTTTATTCTTTCTTATTTAGTTTTAATGATGGTCTCGCAGTTTGAGTAGTTTATGCGGCCTACCCAAATGTCCTTTCTTTGGTATTGTTCGTCGAGTTGAGCTCCTTAAGTTCTGAGTTGTGACAAATGCTTGCACTGACAGGACAGGTCCACTCAAATCTGTGTGGTTCTTTTCTCAAAAGACCATTTCAGACACTAATCTACATGGTCCTCATATGGCCTGACCAAGATTATGTCTGGACTTTAAAAGAGACTGTGACCTCTGAGCTTGTTTCGGCCTTTCTTCTCAGAGTAGTCAGATAGGAAACGCCGAACTCATCTAGCTAATTTTTAATATTTTTTTTAAGATGAAAAAGATAAAAGTGATTCCAATATCCTATTTACAGAATAAACAATTTGTGAGGAGAGAGACAAAAGTGCAGGCTGTAAAAACCATCGATAAATGAAAAGAATATTGTTGGTTTATTATATCATCACAAACTTACAATAGGTATGCATAGTACCTATATAAATTACATCGACATTGCAATTTTGTGAAAAAGATAAATATGAGGGACTGGCAAGGGTGCAAAAGGAGACTACAGGACCTGCAGTGTAGACCATCATCATCACACATCAGAGATAAATAATATATTATTTCTTCGTCTTTTATTGAAATCAGTGATGAGCTCAATCGAGTTATGGTCCTATTTCGTGATTTAACCTAGATCCCGATATAAAAACGTCGTAACGATATATAGAATGATACCTAAGTCAACGGATACCACCAAATTGTGGTTGACTTTGACCTTCACGGAGGTTTTACGAGAGACTTTCCTTGTGACCTTCGTTAGGTATAACTGGACAGTTATAAAGCTGCAAAAACTACGGTAGACCGCACTTATGTCTTGTGATTTTTAATTTGATTCTTACAGTATAGGTATACTTAAATAAGTATAGCGTATATTTATATCCTAACATTATAAAGGTAAATGCGAAAGCTAGTTTGTTTGATTGTTTGTTACGCTTTCCCGCTAAAACGGCTGAATGGATTTGAATGAAATTTGGCACATGGGTAGACCATGACTTAACCATGACATGACATTTCCTCCAGAAATTTTGAAAATTTGTAAAAAAACACGTGTGCTTACCTTTATGTCATATATTTATTCTATCCTTAAAAACCGGAATATACCTACCCACTACAATGGGAGATTTCAAGGGTCACTCCTATTCCCAAGAGTTTGTGCGTGGATGTGACGCACATTTTACCCAAAATTGTTATTTTCGTGTTTTGTTCTTTCTTTGCGTCGTTTACCGCTAGTAAACGTATTTTCTTTCTTTCTTTTCTTTCTATGTTAAAAACATTAGTAGAAGAATTCCGTCCCATTGCCATTTTGTCATCACCAGCTAGAGTTTATGAAAAAATATTACATAATTATATATATTCCCAAGTTGAAAAGTATCTATGTAATGAGCAAATGGTTTCAGAGTAAAAAGATCAGTAAATACCAACCTTCTTACCCCAGTTGACTATATATCTAAACAATTGGACCGTCGAGGCCAGGTCGATGTCTTGTACTTTGACTTCCGGAAAGCGTTTGATAGGATCAATAATGATATTCTGCTGGCAAAACTATGTGCCATCGGATTTCCGCCAGGTCTGTTACGGCTCGTCGTTGACTACCTCCGCGATCGTCAGCAGTTTGTCAGACTGTGCCTTTATGAATCCCAGCCCTATCATACGCGTTCCGGAGTTAGTCAAGGATCAATTTTGGGACCGCTTCTTTTCTTAATAATGATCAACGATCTTCCTTCATTTATTCATCACGCCAGAAGTCTCTTTTTTTATTTATTCATCACGAAGAAGCCGATGAGCGCGATATTGAGGCAATATTGGAGTGGAGTGTTAAAAACAAAATGGAATTTAATTCTTCCAAATGCTTCATCATGAGTTTTACTCGAGCACGAAACCTTATTTAAGTACTTATGAAATTAATGGCAGCGCTAGAACAACTGCAATGAAGGATCTGGGTGTCACATTGGACAGCAAACTTACGTTCCATGATCACATGGCATTGGTAGCAAAAGATTCATTTTGACGATTAGGTTTCATACTGTGTATTGCTAAAGATTTTAGTAACATCAGCGCTAGTAAATCTATTTTTAACCGACTTCCAAAAAGGAGGAGATATTAATTATGTTCGTCGCGTATGTATGATTTTTTTTTTGTTTATGTTTGTCCACCGACTTCTCCGTCAATTGTGAACAGGTTCTGAAAAGTCTTTTTTTGTTTGAAAGCGTATGCTTAATAAATTTTATTAATTTTGCTCGGATATTTTTTGAGTTAGCTTCAATAATACGTATTTTTCCCACTTAGTCTAGTGGATGATAATTTCCTGACACTGTTATTTACATAACAGGTAATTTGTATGGGGTAGCTGTACCAAAACTAAAAAGTGAAAAATAAAAAAAATCAAAAAATAAAAATCGACTTCCAAAAAAAAACACTACAAAGTAAAAAAAACTTTAATTTCGGAAGTCGGTGGCAAAAAAAGAAAATTCAAAACCAAGGACACCGACTTCCGAAATTAAAGTTATTTTTCACTTTGAAGTGTTTTTTTTTTTTGGAAGTCGGTTGTTTTTTTTTTGTTGAATAGTTTTTCTTGTTCGTAATAAACTGGAGTCCAATGCATGCGTCTGGAACCCGCACGAAAAAAAGTACAAAAAGCCTAAGGTACAGGCGCCAGCACATCAACCTACTACAATCTGTCAAATTTCTTTAATAGATTTTCAACTTTTTCACTGAAGCATAAGGTTTAAAGTTGATTGGGAAAATTTGACAGTTTCGGGTAGGGTTTCGGTAGTTGACCTGCTGGCGTCTGTACCTTTATAAACGTTTGAATGGCCCAGTCTCCTGTCCCTAGCACACTCTGCGCTCAACGCTCTCTTGGACGCTAAGCCTGACTATGATGTGTTCGCGGATGAATGGAAGAAGATTTTGTCAGTATGTCTGGAGTATTGTGAGATGAACGTATGATTGTCGAGTAGTTGTATTTGTTGTTTTGTTTACTGTACTTTAATAATGTGTTTGTGTCTTTTTCTTTAACTAATTATTTTTATCTCGGTAGTACGTTCTCATGGGATAATTTCCGACCTTTAGGGCGAACGAAGCGGGCGAAACCCCGCTGCTAAAAGCTGCTTTCCTGATAAGCTTTAGATTGCAACTATAGTTCAATCTGCAATAAGGTAAACTTTGTTGCATAATCTTCCGAAACCAATTTTTTTTTAATTCTAGATATTTCCCTGTGCTTTTTCACGGTAAATGATGTAACATGAATGAATAATTTCATCATTTTAGCTAACTTCCTTCGTACTTATATCTTTAAGTAAGTAACTTTTAGGTTTTCCTAAAACATAAAAATAAAATGAGCGCTCTCTGCTTGTTTAGTCTGGCGGGTAGGAATTTAGGTCTTAAGCAGGTATCTATATGAAAACTTTCCTGATTTAAAAAGCTGAACAACAATCGTCTGATAAAATTGATCTTTATAAAATAGATAGGATACCGTTAATTAAAATATCGATAATAAACCGTAGATAGATATTAAATGGCACACCCTATTATCTCAAGAAAAAATCTATTGATATTTTTTAATCTTATTTAATACAATAAAAATATTTAACCAGAATAGATTTATATTCATGTGCGTTATTAAACTCAACCCTCAAATTAATTGGCATTTTGCACGCTGATTTAATATCAGAGAGATAGAAACATCAGGATTTCATTTCAGTGATTCTAAATTCTAAATCACTTGTAACTGGAGAAACACCACTCAGTTAGTTACAGTTTTTATTGGAATCAAATAACACTACGAGCAATTAGAGCTGTACCAGGAATTGTGAAATACAACTTTATAATGTACTCGCGCAACATTAGAAACGAACGTATCATAAATAAAAGAGAAAAAGATAATAAGAACAGTTACAATGAAGGATATTTTCTAAATACTCACCATTACATGCATTCCCTGGCGTTTGTTCATGGTGATGCATTGCTCGAAGCACCGTGTTACGTGTGAAGGATCGCACCCTTTCATGTCACAAGCAAGACTGAATTTTACGAGCGATCAACTAGCCGGCTGAAACAGCGAGCCACACCCCGCGGCCCCGCCCCTTCCCCCCCGCATGCGCAGGCTGAATTAAAGCCGTTATTCTTCTGAGTGCCAATACATGAATGACTCCAGCGAAATACCAAAGTAACGTGAAACCGTCGCCTACAGAAACTATACACAACTGTCACACACTTAATGTTTGGATGCAGCATGATTTGTTACAGGCACCACTTTATTCTTTATTAGTACCTACGCAGTGGAGGAGGTAGGAGCCAGGAGGCTCTTGTTTATTCGTTATTTGTAAATTATCTAGAAGATGGTTATATAAACGCTGTACAAGAAGTTTACTTATGTTTTATAAACTAAAGGCACTCAGCATAATGAAATCTAGCTGCAGTTACGTAGAACGAGCAACCTTCGGCACTTGAAAAACTTAGTTTGATTGATTATGATTAAAGTCTTAGGATTTGCATTGCAACTGCTGACTGCTGATAGCTATTTCTTTTCAATACTATGAACAAGACAGGCGGAAGAATATAATATTTTCATAACAATTTCATGTATTCATTAACATACATTTATTTTTTTTTCAAATAATATATAAATTAAATAAAAAAGCCTTTTATTCCTTGAATTTTACAGGATTTTCTTATTTAGTAGGTTAATTGTTTGGTTAGTTAATTTAGATTAATTTTTAGTTAATATCTATTTATCTAATTTACGCAACAACCCCAGATAGGATGAAGGCCTCCAATCTTTCAAATACATATATATAAAAATAAAACATTTCAAATGTAAAAATAGTAGCCAACTTTCAACGACTTTTATAGATCAACTTTCCACGTTGTACTGTACTTACTTAGGACTTCGAGTACGTACCTACTGCTGTAGATCAGCAGTAGGCATGTCAAGCTCCTCACGAAATGTTGATCGCAGCTCAGAGGCTCTTTAGTCACATTGAGGACATTGACCGTAATGAATGACTATCGATACCTACTATAGTTAATTGTAGACTATGTCGAGTTCACGTCCAATATGTCGACAACCTCGTGTGCTAACGCAATACAATATTTCAACCGTAGGATAAATACCTACCTACGTAGGATGTTTAATTTATTTATTTATTTATTTATTTATGGCACTCCAACAACTTATTCACTAACACACATACAATAGACACAGTAGAATTTTTTGATTAGAGTGAACTTGTCAATTATAGGAGTGCACAGCACTTGCAGAATAACCGCCTAAAAAAACATTATACAAACAAATAATAAAATAAAAATCAGATTAACAAATAAGCATAAGCAAATGAGAATATATACAGCGTGGCGATTAGGTTATCACATTAAATAGTACAGCGGTTATTACAAGTTGTTATCAGTCTGTTAAAATAATAAAAACAAAAATAGACCTAAAAATAGAAAACTGAATTTTTCTAACAAACTAAATAGCGTAAAAATTGGCAATAAATAATCCACCCTTGATACTATTAGTTTACTGACCTGTAAAAGCGGCAACGCCGCGGCGCGCGGCGCGGGCGGCTTGGCGGCGGGCGGCGCACACGCCAAACGACAGTGAGACTAGCGGAGGGTAGGTACTTGCGCTCACGCGCGGGGCGTTGGTAATAGTTGATATCAACAATGCAACACAAACTTTATGGTATTGTTACCAAGTAATCACAAATTAAGTTTTAAAACCTCCACTTAGTTCACTTTATGCAATTTAAATTTTAAAATTTTCGAAATGTCCGCCGCGCACCCGAATGCATAATCGACACCGTCGTATGATATTATTACGGACATTTCTTAATAGATTACCATTCGCGGCTAAATTATTTAAGTTGTGGAAAGCCTGAATTATTCTTATTTTTAAATCTTCCACTGTCGTCACTTCAGTAGCGTACACTTCATTTTTTATGTGGTATGTTCGTAACGCCAGCGCTGCGTTTTGATAACATTCTCCATAAATCAATATCATATCGGTGTACTCCGATGACGTGAAATTGACACGAGGCATCTTGAGAACACAACACAAAAAGGAACAATAAAAGCGTCTGAATTCGCATAAACTGTCACACCACTTTCAAAAAGTTACCTACAACTAATTTTACTATTGTAATTACGTGTCCTATCACAAAAATAGGAACCGCACGAACTGTCACAACACTTAACTAATCTACAACTAATAATAACGTACCTATCCTATTTCTATTACAAATAAAACAAGAATCTTAACAAAACGTCCTCAATACAAACACCAAAAAAATGCAAATAGGCAAAGAACTGCTGTCGTGAACGAACTATCCTCAAGGACAACGGCGCGGGCACTGGAGTGATTCACACACACACAAAACACAAACAATCGCACACGCCGCCCGCCGAAAAAATACGAAATTTGACGACACACACCGGGGTTCCCCGTCCATTTCGCGCGTAGAGATTTATGCCGTAGACCGTTAGCAGTAAGAACATTTATCGCAGATGCTTTTTATTCCCCGCTGAGGTCCTTTATTTTTTAATTTTGCGCATGGCGAACGCCTTAAACTATTAGCCGTAAGGACATTTTTCGCTTGATTTGTTTACGTCTTTTGTAATTGTTAGTAATTCCAAGTAATTCGGAATGGCATCGTCTTACATCGTTTGATTGAACTATCTACGCCGGCCACGGGTCTTTGACCTACTAGTATTGGTCAGGTGATTTTCTTTATGCAATACATGATGTTGTTAAATACTAAAAGGGAAAAAAAGGTCTCACGGGTAGAATGTTAACTTTTATTAATTATTTTATTTATGTATGCTTAAAATACGTAATGTAGAATACGTGGTTTGAATTAATGTGATAGCTTATTCGCCACGCTGTATGTAACAATTAAATTAAATTAAAATAATTTAAATTAAATTTAAATTAAATTAAAACTATTAAAATTAAATTAAAACAAATAAAATTAATATACACAATCAAAATTAAATTAAAACAATTAGAATTTTAAATTAACACAATTAAATTAAAACAATTAAAATGAAATTAAATTGAAACAATTGAAATTAAATTAAATTGAAACAATTGAAATTAAATTAAATTAAACAATTACCTACATTAAAATAATACGCAATCTTATAATAGGTTTACGGGAATACAGAACAGAAATCACACAACAAAATTTCGTGACTAATCAGTGACTAAGAACGGGTGGAGATTGTCAGTGAATGCTTTCCTTTCCCTTTATTCACTTGAGGTGTACCCAACCCATTAATGGTCTTCATTATTATTTTCTTTAGAGTCCTGTACGTTTCGACGAAATTGTAGCAATGTGTTGCAAAATATGTCGATATTATTACAACGCGTGCTTATTTTATTATAACTTTTCACCAGTCGATTTAAAGGTGCAGTCGAACCAAGATTAGTTCTTGACTTGGATATTTGAAAGGTCTCTACAGTACGGGTAGATCTATAAAGTGTACGGCGAGGTATAGATAAAGAAATTCCAGCTAATAACTCGGGAACGTTTACGAGGTTGCGAATAATTTTGAAAAATAAAATTTGGTCAGACAAATCTCTGCGTACTTTTTAATAAATATGAATAGGTCATGTAGGACAAAGATAGCTAAATAAGATGCATTTTCCAGGAAGTTGTTGTGAACTGCGTAGATGTAGGTGATGGGCTAGTGATGGTACTGTGAAGACACTATCTATAGCCACGATTAGATACTGCTTTTATTAACCCAATTTAATGCAGGGTAGGTAGGTACATACTTAGCTTATCAAGATAGAGTCGTGTTTCCTTACTGTGCGTTTACACTGGCAAATCTTTCACAACAAAACATGTTGAAATCTTTAGTTTCTGTCAAAGTTCCATACAATATTTGACAGGAACTAGAGATTTCAACATGTTTTGTTGTGATGTTTCGTGTTATTATGTTTGTTTTGTTGTTATGTTTATGTTTTTGAGAACAAATTGCATGGTTGGTTAGGTACTTATATGTAGTATGTACAGACGCCAGCACATCAACCTACTGCAATCTGTCAAATTTCTTTAATAGATTTTCAACTTTATCACTATAGCATAAGGTTCAAAGTTGATTGGAAAAATTTGACAGTTTCGGGTAGGTTGACCTACTCTGGCGTCTGTACTTCGGTAAATTTAAAATATTCGAAGCTAGATAGATACGTATTCAAAAATGACTTAGGGACCATAATGTACTTACTTAGGTGCTAAACGAGGGATGGTGTGGTGGAGTATTGGATGCTTCAAAAACGAATCTCATTTCATGTCTCATACATTACTTCAAGGTCACTTTAAAAATAAAATTTTGATAAATAATTATAAATTTGTTTTCAAGACCGGACCAAAAGATCATGCGAACTGGAAAATCAGTAGTTCTGCTATTCGATTATAGATGGCGATAGCTCCATAGAACTTTTGAACAAAAGACATCAACATGACAATGAAGACAGATGGCGTGAGGTTGTGTAATCGAAAACTTCCGGTTTCAATAGATATTTGAAACCGGAAGTTTTCAATTTGTATATGGATGTTCTAGGATTGGCTCCATCTGTTTCACGCAAATTTATTTTTGGTAGCAAACAAGCGGGCTTCTCTCGCCAGGGTGTGTTGATTTGTATCACCTAAGGCATGGCAGGTGGGTTACCAGTTTACCACAATTACCACCCCATCATAGGGACAAAACTGAAATGACTCTTGCACCAGTAATTACAGCTACACCCACACCCTTAAATAAGAGCACAGCAGGTATGGAACTGGTTGTTATTCCCGTTTCCCGTGCGAAGTATTACCGACCAGTGTGTAGGTATTCTACGGGCAAGTTACCCGTGCGGGCTGCTTCAGAAGCTCTGCTCCAGCTACTGTACTGTTCCTGCCTTGCGAAAGACAGACAACACTGCGAGGATCTTTTGGCGCTAAATAGACTTTGACAGGGGGTCGCTTACGCTGTACAATGAAACTTCATATAATAACAAGATGGCGGTGTTAGTTCCGATTTTGGCCACGCGAATAAGAACAATAATAGAAAATATAGAACCTTGTCTAGTTATAGGAATGGATTTTGAATCATATCGCAATGTCTGCAACACGACATTGCAATAGGTAATTCCCCCTGTGCATAATGCGATGAGACAGCTTAGGTACAGTAGGTTCGGACAGGTTTAAGAGTAGGTAGAATAATTATTATGACTAACTATTTGAAACAAAGATCACATGAGAGGATCTAATAGGTATGGTACGGATGTATTAGGTATTGTGTAGGTTCCGTTTGTGAAATCGGCACTCAGGTACAGACGCCAGCAGGTCAACCTACCCGAAACAGTCAAATTTTCCCAATCAACTTTGAACCTTATGCTTTAGAGATAAAGTTGAAAATTTAATAAAGAAATTTGACAGATTGTAGTAGTTTGATGTACTGGCGTCTGTAAACTATAGAAGGCTGTGATCGAGAACTTTTTAAATAAAACGGAATTATGTTTTATTTTATTTATTAATATAAAATTAAAAGCAACCATTATTACAGCGTACATCGTTTGTTACCTTCCTTTATTATAACTAGATCTTAATTTATATTTTGTTGTAGGTAATTTAATTATACATACTATAATAATTAAAAATATGCGATGTAAAAACTCATGAGAATCATATTGATCACTATTTTTTTTTTATATTGATATAATAGGCAAATTTATGTGGATGATGAAGATAATAAGCGAGGTTTATAAAAAAAAAACATTAATAGTATGTATTTATATGTAGTTGTCTACATTCAATGGACTTCATGATGCGTATGTTACATAATACCAATAACAACAGTGGCATACAGTACAAATGCTTTTAAAATTTCTATAACTCTAAAAAAGCTGTTTTTTGCATTAGGTGTAGCTTTAAAAGCTGCTTGAACTATTATGTGAAACCGAACAAGCCTTGTTTATTCAAATGACATAAACCAGATAGTTTTCATTTTAATTGTATGCAAGGGTATTTAGTTTTTACTTTGAGTCAGTGTCTTAATGTTTTTGTTCTCATAACCCAAAACTTGTTATGAATAGTGCTGAGTAATAACATGTTATTTTATAATATAATAATGTTATCATTAACTACTTACAACTAATATTTAAAATCCAAATATATACAGAAATGTTTATTGATGCATAAACTCTGTTCAAACACTGTCTATTTTCCATAATCATAATCCAATTATGACCAACAGAGCAGTGAAGAAGCCACAGAAGTCGAATTTCCACATCAATACTGTATATTTCGGTTTTTTACCAAAAGCAACTGAACAAATAACAATTGACATATTTTAACAAAGAATTCAACTTAAAATATCACATTTTGTATATCATGAATGTTATGAGGAATGAACTACATCATATTTCAGTACAAAATTATATTCTTTTAACCTCAATACATTTTCAATTTTAAAATGTTTTTGTTTGCTTTTAGCATATTGCTATTAGAGGCAAAAACAATAAAATAATTTAACCTAACTTAATATTGGCAAAGTTTCTCAAAGTCGTATCAATTCTGAATCATAATAATTATACCTACAATAACTTTTGTTTTTACCAGAAATTACAATATGCTACAACATTACCCACAAATAGAGAATTTATCTTGGAACAAAGAGTTAGAAGAATATTATTTTGAATGAAACAGAGAAGAAACATACCTTACAGTATTTTATAATGTTGTTAATAATTACATACAATAATACATAATTTTGGTATACACTAATCCATAGCCCATTTCTAACAAATAAGATTTACTTTGTCATTGATTTATTGTGCCACAATCAGAAATAGCTGAGTAACATAGAATGTAATTGAAACAATGAGCTTTACATAATAATTGTTTAATAATATTGTTTTGTCTTATAAATTTTCAATAATAACAAGAATAGTACAAAGATCAAAAGCCTTTTAGTATGTACTTTAGAACTTTTTGTTAGATGCCAGGATAACTGATAAGGTTACTACAACATTGTTGTGTTGTAACCTTGAATAAATACATACACATTTTAAATGGATTCCAACTAGTTTATTATACTGATAATATAATTAATTTTAATGTAGATTATATTAGACCACTTCTTTAGTCGGTTCTAAATCTTTGGGACTGAAACTAATAATCTTATTGAGTTTTCCAAAGTTGCCAAAAATAATCAAAATAATATTGTACTTACACAACAAAAACTCAAAGTTGTACACATATTTTTGTAACAATGCATAATTGTTTTGCTAATTTAAAAGTGCTTATCAAACCCATTAATATAAGTTAGTGTGAATGTGGTACATTTTATTTCTATACATTTTTACATGATATAAAAGGAAACATTACTTACAGAATATTATTATACTTTAATGTATGTTTACTTTATATAATCTGAGACTAATAAATTGCCATCACTGAAGCGTATCTCTTAGGGCCTAGCAAGCACAGTTGTCACCATCCCTGTTACGGCCATTGTCATTGGCATTAAGCTTGATTTGATCAGGAAACTCGTTGTAGAGTTCTGCTTCTGTTTCCTGGGCCAAAGCATTCCGAGCTATGGTCTGAAATGCAAGCTCCACATTGACAGCCTCTTTGGCACTTGTTTCAAAGTAGGGAATATCATTTTTACTTTGACACCATTGTTGTGCACGCTTGGCAGAAACAGCACGATTGTCCAGATCTACCTTGTTGCCCAAAATTACGAATGGGAAGTTGTCAGGGTCCCGTGGCGAGGCTTGTATCAAAAATTCGTCCCTCCAACTTTCCAAGGACTTGAACGTGTTGGGGGCAGTTACGTCAAACACCAAGACGCAACAATCCGCCCCACGATAAAACGCCACTCCTAGAGATTGGAATCGCTCTTGACCAGCAGTATCCCAAATCTGCATTGTGACGATTCGATCATCTACGATTACCTCTTTCGTGAGAAAATCTGCGCCTATTGTTGCCTTGTACTGATTGGAAAATTTCTTGTTGACAAACTGATTCATAAGCGAAGTCTTGCCCACACCGCTATCGCCAAGGATGATTACCTTCAGTAGTACCTTTTTTCTCGATGACATTTTACACAGAAATTTATAAAAACGTGGAAAATTACAAAATAATCACACTCTTTGTCTGCACTTTTGACATAAAACGAAATTGATAAATGCGTCACCTGTTTTCCGTGGCTAGTTTATTTCGATGGCCATTGAGTGTTGCCAGGTGGCAGGTTTATATCTATACATGTAATAATCTCAGAAATAAATTTGGCAATAAGATTTTTATAAATTAACTTATTAATTGTTGGCTCACACATGCATTTCGGTCATCGTATTTTTTTCTGAACAGTTTTAAAATAACACAATGTTTTAACACTATGATGTTTTAGTGTTATGCAGTCATTGGAAATGTCATCCAAGCAGTGTTGCCAACTTAGTGGAATTTCCACTAGATCTGGTGGTTTAGACTTACCTTTTAGCGGGCAAATTTTGATTTTAGTGGCTAGTGGATTTTTCTAGTGGCTTTGGTTGCTTCAGTTAGTGGTATGGTACAAAATTCAACCACTAGCACGATTAAAATATTTTTGGGAAATAACTCGAACGTTTACGTTATTTATTAAAAAACACAGAAACCGAATGAAGTTAGATTTGCTGTCTTCAATTCTTACAGTCCGTGCCGGTTTAAAACGCGAAGGAAAATGCTGCAATGATTACGTATTACCCAATAGCGTAGTACAAAAAATTGGGACCAAGGAAATTTATTCTGCAAAAACAGAAATCATAGAAGCCGATTCTTCCGAAGATGATTGCCTTTAGATTACATTTTTTTTTGTACTTATCAAAAATTAAACTATAATTTTATTAAAAAATACAATAAATGTATTGTTGTTTTATTTTCAAACATATTTAGGTATTATCTGTGTAGCATAATATGTTAGTGGTTTTCTGGTGGTTTGAGGGATCGCCAAATTCAGTGGTTTTCTGGTGGGTTACGACACCACAATTTGTGGTTTTGTTAAAATAAAGTTGGCAACACTGCATCCAAGGTCCAACACCGACACGGACACTCACAGACAGACGGAGACGAGTGCAGGAGCGGTCCAAAAGTATGGTCTGTTCCAAAAGTATTCGATGAAAATTAATCAGAAAACGTGCAGACCCAGCACATCAACCTACTACAATCTGTCAAATTTCTTTAATAGATTTTCAACTTTATTACTAACGCATAAGGTTCAAAGTTGATTGGGAAAATTTGACAGTTTCGGGTAGGTTGACGTGCTGGCGTCTGTACATTTGAAGTGCCACTAACAAATTGAGCGACGATCGCCGACGCGGCTTTACGTTTCTTGCAGTTTGCCAGTCAGTGTAAACTAACTAAAGTATCACTAAAATTCCTTACTTTTTACTATGAGAATCTTAACGCTATTCTGCAATAAAAAGTCTCTAAACTTAAAAATTATTTTGACACAACTAAATCGAATTTGACAATCGCGACTCCACGTGTTACACACTTGTTTGCCCTACCCCGTGAATTTTTTTAGAGCCGGAGCTGCGGAGGTGCGCAGAGGGGGCAGCCTCGACGTGTTTTATATGGAATTTTTCACGTTTTGCATGGAAAATAATAATAAATATTACCTACGTGTTGATAATTAGGGGTATAAGGGTATCATAAAGGGGGTCGAAATTTTCATTATTTTTGCGATAGGACACACCATTTTCGAGTTATAAGCAAAAGAATAGAAAAAAATATATCGATGCTTCCGACAACAAAGGTCGTAAACACCAAAATAGCACTTTTGGTAATCAACGAAAAACAAAAAATAATTTCGTTTTTGGCTTATATCTTTTTAACTTTAAAAGTTGTAAAATTGTGTTCTATACAAAAAATACGTACAATACGATGGTGTTTCATAATATATTATTGCTATTTATGTCAAAGCCTTATTTTAAAAGTTAGCTTGGACATACACCCCAGAAAATTCAAGAAGTTGGCATTTACGACCACTAACAAATCAATGGAGAACGATTTGTCTAACGGAAGTTAGAAGTATGCACCAGTTTTTAAATACAATAGTTCTGGGTTTGGTTTTAAAAACCATATACTGAAATAAAAATGAGTGTAAACACCACGATCTGATGCGATGGTATGTAACAAACATGGAAATATCTGAAGCAAATCAATGAATTTAAGACTGTAAGTTGAGTTTTCATTACTTGTAATAAAAACAATAAAATAAAACACAAATTGACATAATTAAAAATAGGTTTTTTATTCATTGACCGTCATCGTTTAATCAAAATAATGGTTAAGCAAGGCACTAATACAAATTCAAAGTAAAAAAATGTCTAAGGATCTTGTACATCAATCATCATTCATCATCATTGTTTGTGTCGCGGCTCGAAATTTTTATACCTTTAGGACCTGGCAGGTCCTAAGGGTATAAAAATACACTTAAGTAAGTATATTATAGGCATCGTCCCGTATAATTTAATCAAGCGTTTGTTACAAGATGCCTATAGTGTTCTACCTCCAACGGCGTACCTTACCAGCCAGACATAATTCAAAATGTTAAGTAATCATTTTGTTTCATTGATTTCAAGAAGATTTTATAATCACGACATTTTTTTAAAACGTATTGATAATGAATTATAAAAAAATATAAGTAAACATTCTACCAAGCTTACTGCTCTAATAATTTTAATAAACAATGCCCATTTTCACCAACGCCCTTAAAAATTTAGGTAGTTCATCTTTCTAGATCTTGTTTGTTCGGAAAGCTTCTGTACTATGGTCTACCTAACTTTTAGTGTCGTTGGTGAAAATGGGAAAGTGTTATCGACAAGATAATAAAAAAGTAGATGCAAAACATAATACGACGACGAGTTATAGAAAATCAGGTCTTCAAATTTCTGATTAATAATCTTCTGTCATTGGATAGAAGATTATTAACCAGAAATTTGCTTGACATCTTCGAACAACTTGATTCGATGTGTAATTGCATCTTCTTTCATTGAATACTTGAGTTCTATTTGGTTTAAATTGGTTTTCCTGAAAGTTGCTACTCTAATGTTTCTCCAATTAATATTCTTTAAGGTTTCTTTTGTAAAAGTGTTTGATGCTATTTCACTCCAGTTCAAAAAATCTGAGTAGTCCATCACATTGACTATATAAGGCCTTGGCCGCTTTCTAGCTGTTTGAAAAAATGAAGGCCACTGAGATGGACTCCAAACTATGATTCTTTTAACTTCCCTCTCTATTGTAGCGTGCATTGAATCTGCTGGCATATAAGTATGTCCCGGCAGTAAAAAGTTTATTTGGATAACTTGTAAGTTTTTAGAAAACATTAAATAATAATTTAATGTGGCTAGAACGGTTTTATTTTTGTTTTGTCCCCCACACGAGTCGCAATAGAACAGTAAATTCCGAATGCCCTTTTCATCAGCAATTTTTAAATATTGATACAAACAAGTTGCGATTTCATCGCTGCCCTTTTTTCCATCACTTTCTCCCCATGTGAAGCAATATCCATCTTGAGTACTACTTTCGTAAATAGTAAAATTATAGACTGCATATTTTCGTGAATAATAGAGTAACATACTTTCCCCATGAGGGGTGTTTAAGACTTTTTGCAAGTCGAAACTAGAAGTGACAGTATCATTGTTAAGAGTATGTAGTTTTTGATGAGCAGCAAACCTTCTATAGCTTGCTTTCTTTTCTAGGATGTGATCTTTTAACTTTTCTTGTTCCTCTTCAGTTATATCTTTTTGATTTTCTGCTTTAACACACACGATGCATTTGTCCTTTTTAGGAATGTGGAAGCCTACGTGACTATAATCCTGACAAAATATATTCCTAAAAACCCCTTCACTTACTTTTTCTTTTTCTTCCTTTGTGCAGTCAAATAAATAGATTTGGTATAGGTTTGAAATATTTTTTACATCTTGAGATAAATAGACACGACTACTATCTTTTCGAGCGTAATGCGATGGCGTTACTGGCAACTTATTTATAAATTCTCTTACATCATTTTTTGCTGCTTCCGAATATTTTGATGCGTAATGTCTTGTTCTCTTTTCAGTTTCGGCCATACCCTCTTTGGAGTTTGTAAGTGTATATAGTAAAAACTTTTGTGTTAAGTCTAATGTGTTTAATATGAACTTCTGGCAAACTTGTCTGCGGCCTTCTCCTTCGTTGATATAATATTCGTAAGTAATGTTTCTTCTACTATTAGGAGACTCAGTCCTTTTTCTGTTTACGGGTACTGGTCGTGCACATCGTACAATCCAATCTTTTCTGCGCTGATTATCGAGAGACCAGTAAAATTCGTGAATAGTCTTTCGTTTCTCTTCATTTATTTCAAAGCATTTCCTGTTGCATTTGTCGGGCACACAAGGATTTTGTTTTAAAGACTTACTTTCTATTAATTCCCCCTTTCTATTTTCGAAAGCTTTTCCCTCATCTCTTAATTTTTTATTCTTTTTATATTTATTTACAGGTTTACTTTTCTTTTCAGTCATATTATCGTTTACTGTGTTGCTGCTATTTCCTATAACCATCTTTTTGCTACGTCGTCTTTTTTTCTTTTTATCATCATTGTCGCTAGAATATTCGCTTTCATTCATACTCCATTCATCTGAGCTGCCAGCTGAAAACGGACACTCTTCTTCACTTGGTAGAAAATCTGTATACGATTTTATTAAGACTTTGCGTCTTTTTTTCCGTTTTTGCCTTACATCTTGCTTTACATCAGTTGTTGGTTTTGACTGAGGAGATTCTGTTATAAATAACAAATCGTCAGGCATCGTCGAATGAGCACTTTCAACCGTAATTTCACGCTGTAAAATACCAGTAATTGGACACAGCTGTAAATCGCTGGTAGGCGAACACGATTGGAGAGCGGTTGCATCTAGAACCAGTAAATCAGTATTTTCAGCAATACCTTCACGCTTTACAGTGTTAGTAGATGGGCCTGGCAGAAGAGGTGTTTCCATTATGAGAGCCGACGCTGTGGGCATCATCGGGTGAGTATCTTCATCGAGACTTTCACGCTGTACGGCGTCAGAAGATGGGCCTGGCAGCAGAGGTGTTGCGTTTATGAGAGACGAATCAGTGGGCATCATCGGGTGAGTATCATCAGCGAGACCTTCACGCTGTACGGCGTCAGTAGCTGGGCCTGGCAGCAGAAGTGTTGCGTTTATGAGAGACGAATCAGTGGGCATCATCGGGTGAGTATCTTCATCGAGATTTTCACGCTGTACGGCGTCAGAAGATGGGCCTGGCAGTAGAGGTGTTGCGATTGTTAGAGACGAATCAGTGCGCATCATCGGGTGAGTATCATCAGCGAGACCTTCACGCTGTATGGCGTCAGTAGCTGGGCCTGGCAGCAGAAGTGTTGCGTTTATGAGAGACGAATCAGTGGGCATCATCGGGTGAGTATCTTCATCGAGATTTTCACGCTGTACGGCGTCAGAAGATGGGCCTGGCAGTAGAGGTGTTGCGATTGTGAGAGACGAATCAGTGGGCATCATCGGGTGAGTATCATCAGCGAGACCTTCACGCTGTACGGCGTCAGTAGCTGGGCCTGGCAGCAGAAGTGTTGCGTTTATGAGAGACGAATCAGTGGGCGTCATCGGGTGAGTATTTTCAGCGAGACCTTCACGCTGTACAGCGTTAGTACATGGGCCCTGTTGCAGCAGAGGTGTTGCGGTTGTTAAAGACGAATCTGCTAGCATCATCGGATGAGTATATTTGGCGAAATCTTTATGCTCTACAAGTAAAAATGTACCCGAATCTTTAGTTTTTGAATATACAGATAAAATGTTAATTTTTTTCTTGGAAAGCCCAGCTTTTATTATGTTTTTATCTTTTGTTTCCTCTTCTCCAGCGTTTCTATAACCGGTACTCGTATTTTTACCCTCAGACCTGCAAATTTAATAACAATACTTTAATATTAAGTAGCGTATTTGAATTCAATAAATTAAAAATGTTATGTTGTTTGGATAGGTTTTTAGTCTAAGTACTTTTAGGAACTCAGAATGATTTAATTTTTTGTTTATTACGACCTTTGGTGATGGAATTATCAATATTTTACACCCCCAGGAATAAATCTACCATTAAACTAGTGTTAGAAAATTGTTAGCGTAAAACACAAATCACATCGATGCATCCAACAACAAAGGTCGTAAACACCGAGATACCTAGTACTTTACTACAGCCCGGACACTATCGAATTATAATGTATGGAATAAACTTGCCGTAATTACCTACTACGTGCACAAGTTTAAGTGGATATAATTTGTGACTTTATATTGTAAACAGCTTTTAGAATTGAATTAGGGCCCTCTGAGCTGAAGAACAAGCGCAACTAGGTAGGTACAGACGCCAGCACATTAACCTACTACAATCTGTCAAATTTCTTTAATAGATTTTCAACTTTATCAGCAAAAATATAAGGTTCAAAGTTGATTGGGAAAATTTGACAGTTTCGGGTAGGTTAACCTGCTGGCGTCTGTACTACAAGGTAGGTAAGTATACCTATTTGTTCAATTGATTGCTGCTGTTCACGTCACGGCATGAATACGGGTAAGGATAATAATATAGGTACTAGGTATACGTCCGTCCGTCCGTTTCACCCGCATGCATGCCGTGACGTGAACCGGCGTGATAGGTACTTAAACCGCGAAGTGAACAAAAGTTTGTAAATAAATAAGAAAATCAGATTTGATACAAGTAAAAAGTTATCTAAACTAGTAAGTAGGCAGGCACATACCTTTCCATCATTGAGTTACGCACGTTCCTTATTGATTCTAGGTACTTTTTTCTTTTCAATAAAGACTCGACGATTTCTTCTTTTTCGTAATGATGTTTTCCGTCCATTTTTGCACTCACATTAATAACAAACAAAAGTTCCACTCAACACACTTCAATGGTTTCTGCTACAATCGACCGTAACCTTCACGAAGACAGTTTTCTTTTAAACTAAATCAAAACATAGACACGTGCGTGCGGCCAATAACATCGACAAAATTAATATGAGACGCCCCGCATACCTGCTTTCACCCTAGAAAGTATTGTTGTCCCCCTCTTACAGGTCTCAAGTTTGGTTGGTCAGGAATGAGTGAGCGATGCGGTGCGGAAACGGCAACACACACAAAGGATTACTCTGTATAATTATACTCGGCGAAAGACAAGTGCAGCAATACTATCAAAGATTTACACCACAGATATTTACTAGAAATGTGCTTTACATCATCGGATGGTTTCTGTACCTCAATAATAGTCATGACCAAAGCAGGCCGTAATAATTATCTATGGATGTTTTTTCTGAATTATTAGATACGAACGTAAAACACAATTACTTGAAATCCAGTGAGTAGCGCCATTTATTTCTCAGAAAAATTAAACATTTGAATTTCTTAACGGGGTGTAATTGCGACATATTTATACTTTTTGTGTTACGACCCGTTATTAGTATGAAAATATTAACAAAATTAGGAGTACGACCTACATAATTCAATTTTCAAACCAATTCTCCAAGACCAAGTGACATTACGACAATTGTTTCTCAGCAGAGCTTACGTTTTAAAAATGATTGTGGGGTGTAATTACAATTAATTATGTATTCATGTTTTTACGACCGACAGCTGTTTGTACGTTGTATTATACGACCTGCACGGTTATTCGGTTCTAAGCAATATGAGTTATACATACCCTCTTTTCTAAAAAATCTTGATTATACTAGTAAAAATTTTGGGTGTAAAAGTATTTTTTTTAGGCGAATATTTTTTTCACATTTTTAGATCGACGCAGCGCCAAAAATTAAGTAGGGCTGCATTCTTAACTCATTTTCGCCAAAATGGCGTTTACGACATTTGTTGCCGGAAGCATCGATATGTACAGTACAGTTTTTGCATCTGAAGTCGATAGTTCGTGTGAATTTTAGTTCATGACAACTAATAGTATTCCACACCATATTTTATCGCGATTAAAAATGGTCAGATTTAGGTAGACAATTAAATTTTAGGTGAAAAACGTCAACTTCAGAATAGCAAAATTGTCATTTTCACTAAATTAAAATCTCAGAACCATCTTAGTGCTGTCAAACTAAAATATAGTTAAGTTGTGTCACTTTAGTCTATTTCAGAATGGGAAATCATCGTTTGACAGGAATAAACTAAATTTTAGTGATTTTTAGTCTAGTTTAGAGGCATTTGTGACAAGAGAACGATGATCAAAATATGATTCGCAATCGTAATAAATAGTCTGGCAAACGAAAGTAGACACTCGAATTATTTGCAAACTTATTATATGGCAATGCTATACTAATGTCACGACATCTGGTTTCGTTCAATGTCAAGAAACGTCTCTTTGATTTGGCTAACATGATTTTTAAACAAATAATTAAAAAAGTATCAAATTAGGTTATTCCAGGTACTAACTTTGGGGTTGCTGTGCTGATATTTTCTAAATTTGCCGTGATTTTTCAGTTTACTTTCGTTTGCCATATTTCTATTTATAATCGTCTATGTTTATAATAATAAAAATCAGCAATGCAACTGTTTACCTACTGTTTGTAATGTTGGCTTGTCCCTTGGTGTATTTTTCTAAATATCCGCGTTACTTGGATAATACAATATTTATCTATTTTCTCTCTTTTCAATATCAAAAATAATCAAATCTTTAGAGCATATATCTACATTCTATTCTATCTCTAGACACTTGGAGCTAAAGCTACGGTTTCTCAGAAAAGCGGTGGCTGTAATGACGAGTATCGTGAAAATGATGACAGCGGCAAACATTTAAATCGTTAGATTAGCTCTACCGTGTCAAAAGATAGTCGCGTTTCTGTTTCGTTTTGAAACCTCTGACACACAATGACACAGTGACTACACGTGTTTGTCATAGAAACGCTGTTTAATAATGTGTGAGCTCAATCTCATTAGACACTTTTTCTTGTGACTGAGTACGGTGACAGTAAATCTAGCGATTTAAATCTTTGGGGGTGAGGTTTGCTTTACGGTGTCAATGTCAACCAAATACCTTATGTTTTAAGTATATGGTCATTGATGTCAACAAAGTTCTCTAGGAAACCACACCAACTCACATACTTTCATAATCAACGTTTCAGTGACGTCATTCGCCCGTAAATTGCGGACGCTACGTGAGCGGTCACCACTCTTCTAGGAAACCGTAGCTTTAGACGAAACTAAAGCTGGGAACAAATTATCGGACGCATCCGTAAGCCGCAGCTGACAGTCACGGATTATTTGTATCTGGATAGTATATTTAGCACTATACTGTGCAAACTATCAGTCGTAAGTCGCGGACGTGACCCTGGGTCGTCCATGAGAGTTCGGACGTCTGATAGAAATCTGGCCGGCTGGAATTGGGAACAACGTGCACATTCATCGGTCGCGACTATCAGGCGCGGCATACGGACTCGTCCTATGATTTGTTACAAGCTTTAGCGTAAAGCTTAGGCTGCGATCTGTCAAAACCATTTCACTTTGGTAAATCGAAGCGTAATTTTAAGCTCGGCTCTGTATCTTAAAAAAACAGAATCCTAGTTTAGCGAGTCTTGTTACGTCTTGTGATATCACGCGCCGTGGAAAGCAAGCTTATTGTTACAGCTGGGGAAGTAAAAAAAATAAAAAATATTTACTCATGACTTCATTCACAGATTACGTTCAACTCTTGCTTCACATCAATTTGATCGAAGTCAGTCGTTCAGTCGTTCGTTCGTTTGATTGGTCTGCTGTCTTCGCTGATTTCTGTGTGATTCATAGGAGTGGGTAATATCGCTGTTTTACAATATCGAATCGAAAGTATATATCGATTTTTGATATCGGATTCCATATTCATATATTTTCTGAAACTATATATTGACGTACATGGATAATATCGCACGATGTTATATCTTAACGTACATATTTTTATTGTGAATAGCGAAACTTATGTGGTAGTTCGCTATATTCATATCGTAAGGCGATTTATCCCTAGGTTGGTTGATAGATAACTTACGATGATTTTTTTAATCGGGAAGATAAATTACTTCCATTATTTTTATAACATATTATTATTATATTATTATTATTACATATTTATTATTATTATTGTTTGCACATTTAATTGCTTATCAATTCATAATAATAAGGTCGAAAATTGTAATTACATCACATGAGCTTAGCAAAATATTAAAGGAATTTTAAAATAGACTTTATTAGTAAGTCGTAAGGTTTTGAATAGTACGATTATTTATCTGTTTCGCATTTTTATTCACTCGCACAGAGAGTTCCCAGCGGACCTCGTGGTTCGCCGCGCGTCGGTTACTAGCGGTCGTGTATATTCGGCAGTACTCGGTCAGTTAGAATACGTCACGATATCACAATACAAAATATACAAATCACAAAGAGAACCTATACTGGCTCGCGCTCGAATCGCATGGTCGGTACGCAATATAGTGTTTCGATATTGTATATACTTTTAGTTTAGGCTGATATCTGATTTACGATATTCTACTGATATATAGATTCAATATCTATATACATTTTGTATCGCCCACTCCTAGTGATTCATGAGATTTACACAAATTATTATATTTCATTACCAGAATATTTTTCACTTTTCAAAGTGCAAAATGAGAAAATAATAAAAGTGATGACTTCCTGTTCCTTTATTACATAACTAAAATAGTTCGTTGAACCGAAAGGAAAGAAGGTGAGGGTTAGATCGTGTTGTAAAGATGATCCGTTATGCTGCTCCAATTTGTGACTTTGATTTAACTTTTATTACTTTTTAGATGGAGAATAACTTGAGCCGTAGTGGCAGCCGATCGAGCTCCGTATGCGAGCTGGAAAAAGACTTTAGCGATATTGAAATTATGAAAACTAGGACGAACCGACGTAACGTACTGCTCCGAACGCCAGCCGCGCGGAAAGCAAAACGAGTCAGATTTTTTAGGAATGGTGATAAGTTCTATTCTGGAGTCATAATTCCAGTCTTGCCAGAGAGATACAGGTTCGTAATATGCCTACAATACTTGAGAAAACACTGAAAAAAATTTAGTTCTAGTTAGAAAATGTTTGGAACACTTTCACTTTTATACATACCTATAGCTGAATATTCTAAATTAGATGTCTATAAAGTATTTATGTAAGTAGTTGCAGCTCAATTGTGAATTATGAAGCAATGTTCAATTGTTGATACCTACCAGGTAATTGCATGTTTGCAATACTGTAGCTAGGTGTTTTTGTGTCATTCAGCTGTTCTAAGTGATTATAAAGTACCTATTTATCATGACGGTGAAATACAGTCACACTACATTATTCTTAGTCTTAAATTGTTTATAGATTAATTACTTAGCTAAGTGTGTGAGTTATAGTGCTGTCATGAGAAAGTCAAGTAGTTAGGAAGTTTATTATTATGACTAAGGTTAATAATAAACATATTACTGAATAAAATATCTTCATAATGAGATTATCTCCTACAATTTGTTTTTTTTTTAACATGTATTGTGGAACTAAAACCACAATCAAAGGAAAGTTTAATGAATGAAGTATATTCTAAGATATCTGCTTACATAACTTTATTATTGATAATTATTGTTCTATAATAATAATATCCACACTCCACAAGCAACCTCTGAAGTCTAGGTCAGTTGATTGTATACTTGTTGTAATCAGTGAAATAAGCAACAATTATACTATCAAGGTTTTACAGGATGCTATGATAATTGGCTGATTATAATTTTGCCTTTCCTTCCCGTGATGTATAAATATCCTACTGAATCTGATTACAAATAAATACTAATTGTTATTCCAAAAGAAGCAAACTTTGTTACCATCCTATTGTCGGAGTGCGTTTGTTGGCTTTCTAACTTTCTATGCATTTTGTGTTCACATTAAGAACTGAGTCACATTGAACTGAATTACAGAAACACAGATAAAATATTTTTAATTTTCAATTTTCAAAGTATTTTATTTCACATAAACTTGAAATAAACATGGGCGCTTATGAAACGTCAGAAGCAAAGTGAACGGTTCCAATTGGTTGTTTCCTATGGAGAAGAACTGGCAAGAAACTCCACGGTTAATCTTTAAAAATAATTGGCTTTTACAATATTATCAAATAACAGTGTCCCCCCCCATATCAATAGGTATGGGGGGACAGTGTAGGTCTTTCAACAAGTACCAGGTATTTAACAGAATAATGATGGTCAACAAATCAACAGTCCACTAAGCATACAGCATTCTCACATTCACAAAATAGAAAAGAAACTATATAAAGATTATAAAAAAAAGAGATGAATAAAAACGTATTTTAAACTAAATGACGTGATTGCTATTACAACTGTAACAAATCTAAATAATTATCCATGTCATCATAAAACAACAAATAAAAAGTTCAAATTAAATTGTCATAATGTCAAATAATATGTGTGTGAGTGATTATGTCAAGGAAGAATGTAAAAAATATAAACATGATAATTTGGGAGCAGTTAATAGACTTTTACATAATTTGCCGTTAATGAGGTACCAGGGAAGCCACATGTGCAGAAGGAATTATAGCCAAACTTCCTTGTCTTCAACAATAGGTACAATACATGCAAATCAGAACATGGTTTCTAGTGCTCAAAGATTCTGTAACTATGTGAATTTGAAAAATAAAAAGAAGTGTAAATCTTGTTAATGATAATTGATATTAATGAAAAGAAACTCCTAGCAAGGCTGGCTAGGTATCTTCAATATTATGTATTGCCTGTTTTTTTTGGTTACAGGTCCTTTGATAGTCTTACAGCAGATTTAACAAGGGTTTTAGTTGACAATGTAACTCTGCCAAGTGGTGTGAGGGCAATATATTCACTTGAGGGTAGAAAAGTAAGTTTGATGTTTACACATTTTTAATTTACTATGTCTGTTTCAAGCACAATAACAGGTGCCTATATTAATGAAGGTGAGAGCATTTAAAATTTCTGCTACAAAAAGAAATACAGTCAAGGGTAACAATTGTTTCTAATACTGTTACAGATAGGCAAACTGGATGATCTAGAAGATGGGCAATCATATGTTTGTAGTGGATTTGGTGAGCCCTTCAAACGTTTAGATTATGAAGCCAGTGCGGTGACCCCTCAATCTTTCAGACTGAGTGGCCCAGAGTCTCTGAGTGACAGCTCAAGTCCTTCCCCAGCCAGAGCTAATAACAGATTGTCCCGATATTTGCAGGTAATGTTTTGGAAACCAATCAGTAACCTTGTTGATCATGCTCATTTATGTGAGCTTATAATAATTTTCCTTGATTTCTATATTATTTAGAAAGATAAAAATATTTCAGGCAAATGGTAGTAGTACTACTGGCAACGGGACAGCACGAGTTAGCCCAGCTGGGGAAAATGTAGTCCGACCACGCATAGTTACTATTATTAGAAATGGAGTGAAACCACGAAAGGTAAAATATAAATTTTGTTTATCAATTTACAGGCAATAATGTGTCATTCCTTGATTAAAAATAAGAACATCTTTATTTCCACGCAATTGTGAGCATTCCTTGATAACATCCATTATGAATCAATTTACAATACCCACTACATTGAAAAATCTGGCTTGTGTAGTATGTCAAATAACAGGAAAATAATTTAATTATTATTTTGAATTACGTACTACGTTAAAAACCCACGATTATTATTATCTGTTCAAAGCAATGTTTGTCCATAGGTTTGCAGATTGTTACTAAACAAACGTAACAGCCCCACTTTGGAACACGCACTAGCTGCCATTACAGAATGTGTTAAATTAGATACAGGTTGTGTCCGTAAAGTCTTCACGCGAACTGGCTCTGTGGTCACAGCATTAAACCAATTCTTTGAAGTTGAAGATGTTTTCTTTGCTTATGGAAATGAAAGGTACCTATGTTGCACAAGCGAAGCAATCATAAAAATAAAATATTAATGAATCACTCTATTAGTAAGCTATTGGTTAACTAACTCCAGGATATGTTGTTCTCAGGGTTAACCAAGAAGACTTCGAATTGGAATTCGAAGAAAATAAGGCGGTGCTACAATGTAGAAAAACTCCTATATCAAGAAATTCAAGGTATGGAATATTTTTTTCATTTAATTTCTTGGTAATTTAATTATTATCCTTGTAACCAATAGAAACACAATTCATAAACGTGACTGCATTTTCCGCACAAAAGTTCAAGCAGCAGATAGCAAGCACAATGGTAGTAAATAATAATCAACTTCATTCTTCATAATAGAAATTCACAACACACACATACTACATTGACTTGCCATAAACTCACGCCTTCTTCTCATGGGGATAGGCAGAAACTACAGAACGCCACCTGCTACGATCCTTACATACTCCTTTTGCTATTCGTACATACATCTGGTTAAAAAGAACATGTTTTCTAAAAATAAAAATGTATTTATTTTCTCATCACAAAATATATCAACTAAACCTACGTTTACGTACACAGGGCGGGTCCTAAACCGCGTATGCCAGTGAAAGCCGGCGGTGGTGCAGCTCGCGCAGCTAGCGAAGCGGGCGCAGGCGCTGCTGGGGACGCCGCTGACGAAACCGCGGGGCCCCTACTACCACAGCCCTTGAGACTCAAATACGGTGTCGGCAGAATCATAGGTAATAATTCAAACTTCGTATATAATAAACATCATCATTTTCGTACCTGTTATTCACTTAATATTTCCAATGTGAACTTGTATTGTGTTAGTGTATTGTATAGATTCCGGTCAGAGTATTTCAATCTCAATAGTGTCATACACCAATTAGAAATCAAGGGTTATGTTAATATGTTCCCTGTAATTTTTATTAAATCGACTTTTCGAGGCTTATATTACGTCTCTTTTAGAGTTCTTCTTAGAATAATTATAACAACTAGAAGTTTTGAACAAAAAATAAATAATTATATTTTTCTAACATAAGATTCGCTTTGACCGGTTTTTATTTTCTCTCTATATGTACCAGCAATGTATATCATTATCGTACCATTTGTCATATCGATAATAGGTGACGGCAACTTCGCTGTTGTACGGATATGTAAAGACAAGACCACCAGCAAGGAATATGCTCTGAAAGTTATTGATAAGGCCAAGTGCAAAGGCAAGGAACACTATGTGGAGGCAGAGGTAAATATACTAAAAACTACTTTCTTAGCTCAAAATGCATACCAACAGCTTCTAGTTATGAATTTCTGATATTTAGGAATTTTATGCGATGCAATAAAATATTTTTAACAAGATTCTATTTGCAAACAGTTTTTGAAATCTGTGACGCATTTTGCAGCTGTTTATAGAGTAGAGAAAATATTTTGCAGCGTCGCGTGCGCTTTAGACCTTTGATGTGATGCCAACGAACTTCTTATTTATTGATGATATTCGTGATTTTATGACAGAATTACTTTTATCTTCAGGTTCGAGTCATGAGGAAGCTGTGTCATCCACGAATTGTCTCACTTATCGAGGAACAGGATAGCCCTGAGTGGCTTTTCCTTGTAATGGAATTAGTCAGTGGTGTGTATAAAATGACTTGTAATATATAATTTCATCATTAACAATACTCCAATGATACCTAATAGAACATGGCTTTATTTATTCTCATTCCACTTGATCGTTATTTATATTTTTAGGTGGAGACTTGTTTGATAGTATCGCGGCCGCTTCCAAATTCTCTGAGCCCCAAGCGCGTTTGCTAATCGGCCACTTAACATCTGCTATCGCATATCTACACTCGCTTTCTATAGTGCATCGTGACATCAAACCTGAAAATCTATTGGTAAGCTATCCACTAACAAACTTAAAAAAAAAAACTTGTATTGAATTCATCCAAAGTGGCGGCATGTTATAAATATTGGCTCTTTCAATTTATTAAAAATATTATATTTCTAATTCTTGTAAATATGCATCATAATTCATTTGTGTATTTATTTCACTGCATATTTCATAAAGCAACTCGGTAAAAAAAACATATTAATATTTCGTTATGAAACTTACTTACGTTACGTTAAACGCAATTACGGAACATGCATGTATCTTCAGGTGGAAGTGGGTTCGGACGGCAGCATACGCGGCCTGAAGCTGGCTGATTTCGGCCTGGCAGTAGAAGTATGGCGGCCACTCCACGCAGTCTGCGGTACCCCTACATACGTAGCGCCCGAAATACTGCTCGAAACTGGATATGGATTAAAGGTAAACTAATAAAAACATAGGCAGTCATGGGACTACCGACAGAAATGAAAACTTGAAACTTTGAAATACTATCACTGCTGGCCAAGCGTAAGATGTTATACTCATAGTTACAGATATACTGTTAACATAAGCAAGTCGGTGACGCGAACCCATGTAATTTTCCCGTACCAAAAATCGCTTAACACGTCCAGAGAAGTTTGACTTCGAATAAAAAAAAAAAAAAATCTTACATTTATATGAAGTCCCATTTTATAGCGGGCGAGCCTATTGCCATCTATCGGAACAAATCCAAACTCCATGCTGCTACTGTGAAAATCAATATACTTATTCATCGGTTACCTAATAAAACGTGTATTGTTCCTCAAACGAACGTATTACCTCATAATACTCGGAAACGTACCATTCACATTATATTAAACAATACATTAGGTATCATTGAAATCATTATGTAAAAGTGGTTGTTGTAGATGAAGATAACGATTTTTTTCCCACTATTCTTAACTGTTCGTGTGAACTTGAACTTCTAACTCGATTTTGTCTAATGTTATGATACCAAAATACCCGCGAAATTTCGCGGATTTTTGCATAGCCTTTTAATTCGTTGAGATTTTTCATTTATTTAGTTAGCAATGTCGACGTGACGCGTTGACCTAATTTTATATTACTTTTTATTTTATTTTATAATATATTTAATGCACTTTTGCCTGCATTAGCTGAGTTTATTCATCAACATTTTAACATTAAGAGCAGTTTGAGAGTGAGTTAATAAACAGTGTCCAACAGAAACATTTGTTTCTCCTCAAAACACCGACACCTTGCTACGTACCCCGACATGGCACCTAAGGTCATGAGCTAAATAATATTTGGCCTAGGCGTGAAAAGTGATTCGCCTTCGACTTCATCCTATCACTACATACATATTCTTATTGTCCTACTAATCCCGTTCTGTTTTTATTGCAGATCGATGTATGGGCCGCTGGCGTTATCCTATACATCTTGCTGTGTGGTTTCCCGCCGTTTTCATCTCCTGACGGCGATCAAGAGAAGTTGTTCGACGCGATTTTGTCGGCTCGTCTTGAGTTCCCCGCGCCTCACTGGGAGCGCGTATCAGCCGGCGCCATCGACCTTGTCGCCAACATGCTGCGTCCACAGCCCGAACTTCGCTTCGCTGCTGAAGATGTACTCGACCATGCTTGGATGGCGGTTAGTTGATTACTTTAATATCATTAAACAGTATTGTAGCACGGACAACTAAAATGCAGTTTGGATAACGTAATATTTGTTTGCAGGACGATTATGACGAAAGTTGCGACTTCCGCACGTGGTACGACGAGGACTCTTCATAGCTGACCGAGTCTCGCCGTCAATCGGTGTCGGCGCCCTTGTGACGACGCGCTACCGGCCAAGCCGAGACTTGAGCTCGTTTGAATCTATGCTACGGCTTCAGTGTTTAGTGCTGTTCTTATCACAGCGATGTATGCCTTTCGATATGTTAACACCAATACCAAAGTTATTATTTAACATATTTTACTTAAAGATACTGCATGCTTATATAGTTTGTGTATTTATATATTGTTTGGTGCGAACTCCGGTGCAGTATTATTGTTTTGGTTTTGAATTATTGTGTTATCTTATATTGTAAGACAAATTCTTAAATGATTTCCATTCAGCGAAATATAATATGGGTGGGATATATGCGTCTATGTTTGCATTAGAACATTCGGCGACATATTTATCGGTATTGTATAGTGTCAGCATATAGCTTGCCAAAATTTTTATTTAGCTATACGTTGGCGGAGTATATACATTGATAAAGATTTTGAAATGTGGCTGCTCAACTGCTTTACTATTTCGTTTTACGCGTCTTTGTCAGCCAGTGAGTACTATAATGTTATATTTCGCTTGTTGAATCAAACTGACAATTCTAAAGATCTCTAGATTTCTCTAATTGCTTTATTAGCTATTCAGTTTTAGATTTAATGAAATTATAATATTTAAAACGGATATTTTTATTTAACGATAACATTCTGTAATATACGAGTAATATATCTTATTTAATTATTTGAATGAATTCATATTTATGTAGAGCGCAAGTTAATTGTAATGATTTTTGTATAATATGAATTGCTTGTAGGCGTATGTTCAATGCTATTGCTTCTATCATATCATAATCATATCATTCATTTTTTTATTAACATTCCCCTCTTGTAGAAGAAACAAATCGAACAGTGGTCACATAAGATAGATTTTTTTAGGTCTCCGTTTCCTTACAGTTTGTCACTATACGTTACGTAAGACAGATGAATGTAATCTTTTATGTATTGGTAAAAATAAAACTGCAAAAATGGTGCTAGTGACAGCGATTTTTTTTTTAATAATTGTAGTTATGTCTTTATTGAACATGTCCATGACACAAAATAATCAATCTACTGATTGTTGATTGTGGACACACCTTTTGGTATTTCTATCTTATCAAAGATGTTTCTATAAGAAACGTCGCAGGTACAACGATCTAGCCATTGCAATTGGCAGATTTAAAATCAATTGGCAATGAGAATTAGTGATATGAGCCTAGTAGTCGAGTATAAATTAGGATGTGGCGTGAAATAAATGATTATCCTTATTTTTGAAAACGGTTGTTGGCTTGATGAAACACGATTGGTCCCAGTTGCAGCACAACATGTATCAGATCAAGCAGTTCATAGCGTTTAACTAACAGCCAATTGCTTAGCATCCTAGAAGCTGAAGCCTAACTTATTTATAATTAGATAAGTGCCAAATTCATTTCATTATTGCGCTTATATGTATCATAATTCACGCAGGTCGCAGCAATCAATGTTCCTCTCGAATATGTAATGTATTTTTTTTTTACTACCAATTATTTAAGTTATTTTTCTTATAATAATAGTGTTAATATATCACTGAGCAACACCAAATGCAACCCACATTAGACTGAAATACATTCCTCCACAGTATGATGATGTGACACTGTAGCTTTTCATCACAGTGTATTGAAAGATATAATAACTCAGTACCTAGTGATTGTTCTGTGTATGTTGCCATTTTGTATTTGGTGGTTTTGTATTCCACAATTTTATGAAATTTTATAAAGAAATTTACTGTTGCGATTTATACATGATCAGGTTTGCCTAGATAGATACCCCAATTTTTTATGTGGATTTAGAAGTATGAATATAAATTATGAAAGTTATCTTATCAAATTAATTACACAGGAAATTTAACAAAAGATATTCAAATATATCTACTAAAAATACAGTTCATTGCATGTCACTCATAGTGATTCATAAAATTTTATAATGCATTTAGACATGATATGTTCATTGAGTAAATGAGAGAAATAAATAAATTTATAAAAAGTTGTAGTTTATTTTATTTACATTTACACTCCTCACAATAAAAATACTTATAAGTTTTATTTATTGAGAACATAACCACTTAACAAAAAGCCACTTGAAGCATTCATTGTGACCTCTGGGTGAGTTCTGTCTGGCAGCACCTGTAAACAATTCATGGAAAGTAAGTAATTATACCCAACTTGTAGTTTTATGAGTCTAACTTTATCTCATACAAGCTTATAAATTCTTAACTATAACAGTAACACACACTCAATTCATTGATCCCATTTATGAATTTAACTGTCACTAACGAGACACAATAGAATTTGAATTGTTATCAACTTCTAAAGGTAAATTAACAGTTGAGTGGATGCTATATGTACAGTTTTGTTGCTTCACCTCTACCTTTAACCACCATGCACAATAAGTATTGCCTACATAGCTGCTACCGTCAACTGCCCTAACTTTGCCTGGCGTCCTAAGTTTGCCTATAATGAAAATGATGTAATATCTTTTTAATTTTACTTGTATGGCAATCGAAACTTAAAGCTGTCTATAAAATCTCAAAGTTTCCATTGCCATACAAGTAAAATGAAAAAGATATTACATCATTTTCATTATAGGCAAACTTAGGACGCCAGGCAAAGTTAGGGCAGTTGACCGGTACTGTTTTAGAATAGAAAAAAATCCTTACCTGATAATTTCTCATCCAGTTGCATGATAGTTTCAGAGCAGCCACATTACTTTGTGCCTTTAGTGACATATACAACTGCTGCAATGGTTCTGCAACATTGTAGTAAATCACAAACGGCCTGCCTGGTTTCACAAATGTTACTAATTCATTGAAAATGTTTTGTGGGTCTTCTTTACATGCTATTACTAATGAATCCATTTTATTATGCAGCAGTTCTGAGGCAGCTATATTGTCAAAGTGCCATTTTGGCTTTTTGTTTTCCCTTGGGGGCTCAGAATCTGTGTTAATATTAGCATTTTCACTAGGTTTATTCTCAATATCATCTTGTTTAGTTCTTTTAGGTTCATGCTCTTCTGTGTTGTCATCATTTTTCCTCTTTAATGGATTTTGCTCAGTGCCATTTGCATCCTTTTCAGGTTCTGTAGTGTTATGAGTGTCACATCCTTGATAAAATTGTCTGAGTGCAGAATAAACATTGACTGAAACACATCTGTTCACCTGTTCTTCAGGAAAATTCATAGCTAACAGTGCTTGTTTCTGTGACATGTTACCAGGATGCATGTGTACTAACTTACCATTTGTATTTTGCCCAATGACACTCAACAATGCAGCAGCCACTAAACCATTGGACCCAGAATCATATAACAGATGGTTCCCTTCACAATGAATATTAACCATTGTTATGATTTGTGATAGTGTATCAATTCGCAAGTTTTGGATCTTATTTGGTTCAAGTTTGTACATAATTTCACTAATGATTCGAAGATTTGGTTTTACTACTTGAAAGTATTCAAAATATTTTTTCTCTTTTTTCCTTAAATACTTATCTTGTGAAAATTCAGTTTTATTGTGAAATGTGTTGGAATTACTGATTAATGTTTCAACAATATCTGATGCTTTGTTAGAATCACTTTTTAGTGTCTCTATATCAGCTGCTGACAACTTTTGTGAGCGTCCATCATCAAGAATATTTCGGTTGTCATTTCCTGATACTTTTATATCAATTTCATCTTTTAATTTTACGGCTTCATCTGCTAGTTCTACAGTGAATTCTTTTTTTTTCTTATTCGTTTTCGGTATCATTTTAAATACTGAGAAATATGGGGAGCCCTCTAATCCTTTCAAATTGATAGTGTCTCTTCCCAAGCTAATAGTCGAATCAGACTTATTAAATTTGAGTAGCTTTTTAAAGTTCTGTTTCTGGATGATAATGTAATCACCTATTTTAACTTCGTTGGACATAATGACCAAAATAAGTTTTTTGGAGGTTAGGTCACAATATTGTATGTAATAATTATTTGAACTGTTTCTCACCTCTCGCCTCTAATTTATATTTTATCGGAAGGTTACTGGAAATACGGGACAACGTATATTGTAAAGTACTAAGTAATTGAATTCTGTGGTAAAAATTGATAAATATATTAAAAACCTTATTTTCATGTTTCATTCTTCAACACAATTTGACCCACAGATTAGTAAAGTAGAAAAAAAGTAAATGACAGCAATAATTCGTAGGTCGGTGATCAATGTCTTTTGAGCCAACTTTTTTATTGTTGCTTGACGTTACTTAACAATTGCAAAATAAAATTCTTTAGGATCGAATCCAAGACTTAAAGTCTGTTTGATAAATGTTCTTGTATGTACGTATGGAGTAGGCAGGAATTGAAATTAATGTTCCTCTTCAAAATCTTTTAAAAGGTACTACCTAGTTGTAAACTGGTACCTATCTGGCTACTGAGACAGGCACCAAGACTAAGTTAGCTAGGACAAAGGCCTCTCTGTGTGAGAGAGTGGGCTGTAATTTGTACTGTAATGTTAACAACTCTGGTTATCAATCACACGGGCTCCGTGTGGGTAAGTGGGCGACAAGTCTTTAATTTTTGGTTCTAGGACATGTTCTAAGCGGTTACCTCACGATGTTTTTCTTCGCCACTTTATGGGCAGTCATGATGAAATTAATTGCAATGCCTAGATGCTGCGAGCTAGCTGGGACCGAACCCACGAATTAAAACATGCATACATGGGTTGGGCAAAGCGCAAAGTACACGATGTACAATAGGGCACTAGCGGACAGATCGATTTCGCTGTCGATCCTACCTGGCCGCACGCGGCCTGATACGTGTGCTCCCATAGCGATTTCAGACTAGTGTATATATCTCACTGGCCGCTTGTACGCTATTGCCCTATTACTCCTAGGCGAGGCGCCCCCACTCATTTTATAGTCAACGTGGTGATTCTATTAAATGGATATTACCACGGTTTCAGATGAACTACAGATGCTAGTGTGTTGAATTAATGAAAATCCTTTATATAAAATATATTTTATTCAAAACATTTTTTTTTCTATAAAAAGGAACAAAAATATACATATTTCATTATTTTAGGTATCCTCCTCTGATTTATATAAAACTATTCTTACAAATATAATATTTAGTCTTTATATTCTTGCGATTTCTACCATTTTTGCTACACTACAAATTTTTTCACGTGGCTTGCCTTTTATTTTACCTTGCTCTTTTTCATATTTATCAATTTTCTCCCAACCATTCCAATCTATAACATTGCTATTGTTCTCATTTATGATTTTCTTGATTTCTTCAAAGCCACCTTTATTTTGGTCATCAATATTATTTAAACTTTCATGTATTACTTTAGCCACTTGGAATGCATTTCCCATTGTGTGTAATATTACACCAACGGGTCCAGTGCTCAGCCATCCTGCCACATAGAGCTTGGCTAAGTTTGAAGATGCATCTTCAACAATGCCTTTTTCATTTGCTACATAGCCATGATTTAGTACCAAGCCTTTGTCTGCTTGAACACTCTTGTAACCTATACTTCTGAATGCTAAATTGCAATTCAGTATTTCTTTCTCTTCAGTAGGTACACATTTTTGATCTTCCAAAGTTTCACCAACAAGTTTGTTACCGATTAATTCAATTCCTATTAATTGCTTCTTATCATCAACTAAGAATTTATTTGGGCTTCTAAAGAACACTGGTTTGAAATACTTAATATTGCTATCATCAGTCATTGTTTGCTTCTCATCTAAAGATTTTAACATTAGTTCAGTCAATCTCTTTCTAGGGCGAGGTAGATCAGGAACTAGTTTGTGCACATCAGCAAAGTCATTCTCATTCCATATTGTTCTACAATTTTTCAGTTTAAGTTGTTCTCGGAGTTCTTTTATAGTAAAAGCAACTTGTAGAGGTCCTCTCCTACCAATTAAATATATTTCTTTTACTTTAGATTCAGATAAAGTACTCAGAGCATGTTCTGTAATGTCAGTTTTTTTCAGTTCATCAATAGGTGTTAGTAAAATTCTTGCAACATCCAATGCAACATTTCCTTGCCCAAGAATGGCTGCAGTTTTGCATGACAAATCAATCTGTAAAACAACAGCTTTTATAATTCTTAATATTTAAAAAAACCTTAAGAAGTTCAAATGTTTAACTGATGCAATTTAAAAAATCGTATTAACAATTTACTTTTAAATCTTTGTCACAGGGGAGTCCATTATACCATCCTACAAAGTTGCGAGCAGCTATCACATTGTTTGCATCTTCATTTTCTATGCCAAGTGTTTTGTCTTCTTCAGCACCATAAGTCTGAAATAAGTTTATTATATTTTTGGTTAACTACATTGAAAAGAAGTTAAAAAGAATTATTTTTATTAAAGTTATGAAGGATATATACCAAAAGCACTGCATCATAATGTTGTCTCAACTGTTGAAGATTTACATCTTTTCCCAAAGTTATGTTTCCATAGAAATTAACATTGGGATGTTGGGCTACCTTAGTGAACTGATTTATTACATTTTTCACTTCTGGATGATCTGGGGCCACTCCATACCTAAACAATAACAAAATTGTTTGTATTAAATAAGGTATTAAACACAGAAGTTTTGTTAATATTTATTATTCAAGTTTGTGTATGTTTATTTAGCTGCTCTTATACTTCTTTCACCAAGAAGATGTACCAATAAATGAATAAATCGAATAAAATATAATATTTCTATATATGAATGTTTTGAAATTAAACATACCTAATCAGTCCAAAAGGTACAGGAAGTTTTTCCAATATATCAATATTTACAGAGTCCAGCTTCTTAGTAAGATGCATCGCTGCATAAAATCCTGCAGGTCCAGCACCAACAATACATACTTGAGGGCGTTTGTTGTATAATGAAGAACTAAAAACCCTTCTCAATAACTTGTAAGTCATTTTGCGTTTTATTATAGCTGCCCACGCCTAAGACCAAGTCTGTACACACAGTAACACTGATTTAAAATTTAAATGCACTGTGAGTTATGATAAATTACAATGAATACATTTTACACTGTCAAAAAAACATTTTTTCATTTGGTTACCATGGGACTAATATCGAAATCTTATGCTGTGCAAGTTGTCTTAATTGCTCCTCAACAGTATGCATGCTTGAATCTAATTACTATTGATATTTATATTCTACGACAAACTTTTTTTTTTATCAAACAAATCAACACAACTTCTCCAAAACTCCAAAAGTTGAACTTTGGAAGTAATTGGAAGTGGAGTTTAGCAGATGGAAGTGACACTGACTGACACATGACACTACTACTGACAGTCTGCGATTGTGACCGCACTGACCGCGACTCAGTGTTGCCAACTGTACTATCATCTCTGTAGCTAGATCTTTTGCAAAATGCTGCCAGATTCCCACATTATCTTACCCCAAAAAGTAGCTAGAAGTTGCCAAAGTTAAAAAAAAACTAAATTAAACGTTAAAATCGTTTTTTCTAAAGTGTGTAATGGATAACTTTACTTTCGTAATTTTGTAATATATTTACAGGTACATACTTATGGTAAAACATTATTAAATATAACTTAATCTAGGGAAGATGATGTAGACGGTTGTGCATCCTGAGAATCCAGTGATTTTGTATATTTCTCCACGGTTCCCATTTGTTGGAGAACTGTTGAAGGTAAAGTACAGTTGAAGCAACATTTGCCTTTTTTTCTAAGCGAGTCTCTTATACATGGATTAGAATTTAGAGTTATCTGACTCATTCAGTTTCTCTGCTTTTTGTTAACTAAATTCATTTGAGAGAATAACCTCTCATAATTTATTCATTTCAACCATAATAATTTAAATGTGAGCAAACCACCTACGATAATAGACAAAACTAACAAAATGCGTGAAATAGAGACAAAGCTAATTATTAATAAGAGAGTGAGAGAGAATAAACACAATCACAATGTTCCAATAAGCGAAACTATCAGGGGTATCCCCTTCCTTTGGCGTGTTCCGTATCGCGCGCCCTTTGTGCTTTATATCTATGGTCTTGTTTTTACTTTATGACTCAAAATGCTGCCAAGTTGACGACTACAAATTGTTTCCATAGATAAAAAAATAAAACGGAAAAATCACACAAGCACCAATGATAGTGTGTCGATATATTCTAAGTCGCTATGTTGAAAAATTGCTAAAAAAAGTAGCTAAATCTTTTAGCTACAATTTTTTAGAAATTGTAGCTGACAGGGATGCAGAAATAGCTAGATCTAGCTATAAATTGCTAAGTTGGCATCAGTGCCGCGACTCCGCGAGCGAGTCGACAGCTTTCGACAGCCGTGAAAGGAGAGAGCACAGACTACATAGAGATACTACGTATGATAGTACATAATTATGGCACTGAGTATGAAATTATTACAGACGCCAGCAGGTCAACCTACCCGAAACTGTCAAATTTTTCTAATCAACTTTAAACCCTATACTTTAGTGATAAAGTTGAAAACCTATTAAAGAAATTTGACAGATTGTAGTAGATTGGTGTGCTGGCGTCTGTACAAAATAAGCGGAATTGTACTAAATAAGCGGGGCGGTAGTGTACTGTATGTACACATATAGGTAGGCAGAGGGTTTAGGGGGATTACAGGCATGATGATGTTTATTTAAATACAGGCATTGGCAAAGGCGTCAGTCGTGTGTCATCAATTCATCATCTGCCTCGTCTTTTCCCATTTTTCCCAACAATGGTATATTACGTCAGGCGTCAGTCTTTGGGGGATTATTTCATGAATAATGGATCCATCCCTGCCCTTTATATTATTAGACTCTACGCCAGACCCGTGAAGGCCGCAGGAACCCGGTGCATGCGAGAAGCACCGGACTGGTAGATGCGGTGACCCTCCGAATGCGTGCACCCGCAATACACCTCTTCATGCGGTGAAGTAAATAATTGCATTCAAACGTAGAATTTTGCGGTATACGTCTGAGCTTTGGTGTGCTATACTCACGTGATGAACGGCCGCCATGAAAATCTGTAATTTTCACCAGTATTTGACCAAACCTAGGGTAAATTTGCCCTCACCATACTTAGTCACGAGAAAAAGTATCCATACTGAGAAACGATTTTTAGCAGTCAACCACAGAGTACAGACGCCAGAACATCAACCTACTACAATCTGTCAAATTTCTTTAATAGATTTTCTACTTTCTTACTAAAATATAAGGTTCAAAGTTGATTGAGAAAATTTGACAGTTTCGGGTAGGTAGACCTGGTGGCGTCTGTACATTGTGAACTCAACTCCTACCGCAAACCACGTTAGGAATTGCGTTCTAATAACAAAAAAGTGCACATATTGCACGCCCAGTTCCGGCGAGCTTGGGTACGTGCGGCCATGTGCGTGCGGCGCAGATAATTGAGTGTTCACGCTCTCATCTTCCTTCCTCCTACTAAGGACAATAAATAAAGAGTACAGGTCGACATAAAAGAGTTACGTGGTGACATTTGGAACTAAATATTTTACTTATGTAATGCAGACCTCAGACCTATGATATAGCACTACTTTGCCGACAAATGCTAGTAAGTTTTGAGTCACCGTACAAGCAGCTTTTTAACAATTTGAATAAATTATTTTACTCATTTCCCATTCGAAGTGACCTAAGTGCGATAGTGGCGCCCTCATTTTTTCTAAATTCTTTTTTGCCAAGCCGTACTCAGTCTTTGTACTATTCTGTTGTTTGAATAATTTCTAATAATTGTTTCTATGAACTAGTCTAGTCCCTTCATTTCAATTTTTGTTTGGTTTGTAACTGGCAACTACCTGGCAACCGAACGAAACAAATAATATCTTTATCTGTCATCATTCATTGACTGACTCAACTGACTGTCAATGTCATGAGCTTCGTCCATCGTCCATAAAATCATCTACCATTTCCACCCAAGTTACAGAAACAAACTTGGTTTTTCTTCAGTTAGAATTTAAGAAAAATATAAAACTCCTGTTAAAAAAAATTCAGTGTTAAATCCTGCTAGGATGGCGCATGCTATGGATATGAAACATCTCTTCACTAGGTTATTTTCTTTGAAAAATGGGTAAGTTTAATATTTTTCCATCGGCTTTCTCGTGTTAATTTTAGGGCTGCTTAATAATAACCACACTTAATTTAACAGGTCTTTACGTACATTAATTCTATTTAAGTTTGGTGCAGTACGTCTAATACTTGGTTTTATTGCATCATTAACGTAATAAACTTTATAGGTTCAATACAAATAGATGGACTATAAAAAAATACAGCCAGGAAATCAAAATAACCGCACCAGTGGTAAACAGAGGCAATGTAACGCCTTTGCCACCGTTGTCTGAACCAATGAACCTGCCCCCAGTAATTTACTCCGCAGCTGAGTCTGAGGATGCTCTAACAGAAGTCACTGTACTCAGCAATGGACTGCGAGTGGCGTCAGAAAAAAAGTTTGGACAGTTTTGCACTGCTGGTGGTAAGAAGCATAATTTTTTATACATAATTATTTAAACAAGTTAATGTTTTATTTTGTAGTCATCTTATTATTAACTAGATTCAGCCAGTGTCTTCGCCCGCATAATGTCTTTATAAATTATAGCCTCTGTTACTCAGTGATAATATAGCAATCTATGGTCAGAGAATATTTTAAATTGGTTCAGTAGTTATTGAGGTTATTCATTACATACAAAATACAAATTGTTTTATAATATTAGTGTAGATGAGGTCAGGTACTTTCTTCGTTTAACCTCTTTGGTATGGCTCACTAATAATGCTTCTTTGTTTTCAGTGGTCATTGACTCGGGTCCAAGATATGAAGTTGCTTATCCCAATGGCATTTGCCATTTCCTTGAAAAACTGAGCTTTGGTGTAAGTATTTATCTTAGTTATAATAGTTTTGTTTTGGTTTAAGAGGCTGATATCATTTCCACTAAAATGATGTTACTAAGAGAGTGTGAGAGACAGTGAGACATAGCTATCTTCTCTCTAATGTAACGAAATGTGCTTAAACATGACGCATCCTTTAAATTTCACTCTTAATTCTCGTCCAAAAATTCTCTTCAAATATTTCTGTTACATTTCAGGCCACACATAAGTATGCCACTCGGGACGTCATGCACAGAGAGCTTGAGAGACATGGGGGCATTTGTGATTGCCAAGGTTCTCGGGACACCACTGTATATGCCACCAGCGCTGATTCTAGAGGCTTGGATGCTGTTACTCAGGTAAAAACAATAACATATAATCATTTTATATTGTCAATATTGTCTCTTGTTCATCAATGATTTCTTCACTATATTGTATGCATTTACAAGTAAGGTTTAAAAAAAAAATTGTAACACATACAAATCACATCAATTAGCTTTATACTTGAAAGACAGACTTGTTCCTCAAAATTTTTACACCATTTTAACTCTATATTCCAGGTTCTAGCAGAAGTAACATTGAGACCACAACTTAATACAGCTGAGATTGAAGCAGCGAGACAGGCTGTTGCATTTGAATTGGAAACACTGTCCATGAGGCCAGAGCAAGAGACTATACTGATGGACATGATCCATATGGTATGTTTGCACAATGTTACATGAGACTACAATTTAGTGCCACTTAACACATATCTGTATGTATAAGCGGCAGCTTACCAAGGGGCTATCATTATTAAGAAGTGTTAAGTTCATTGTTCCCTTACAGAAAAGATTTCTGTCACAGAAACTATGATGGCGCTACCATGTCATACAGCCCCTGAGGTTTTTGTTTAGATTTGATTTCATTTTATTGACCAATGTTATTATTGTTTTCTTCACAGGCAGCTTACAGAGGAAACACTCTTGGACTTCCTAAGATTTGTCCGAATGAAAATGTCAATAATATAGACCGTGATATAATTCTGAACTACCTCAAAAATCATTATACACCTGATAGAATGGTTGTTGCAGCTGTAGGGGTAAGAATAATCATAAACAATTACTACACTTTTGCCAGCAACAAAATACCTTCATGAAATAACTGCCTTATTATTCAAGGCAATGGCACATAAAATTTAATCATAGAGGCAACCGGATGGTGAGTGGTAATCTGGGTCTTGAAGTGATACCCAACCCCCCTGTATTGTCCGAATGGACTGGGGCGGAGATATGGAGCAGGGGGGAACAACATTATTTTTTTGACATGGCATTCGAAATTTAATCTCCAATTCTAAGCAAGAATTTGTGTGTATCAATGCCTTCTGGTTTTGATAAAATTCACCCTCATTTTCGGTGATAAATCATCTGTTTGGAGTTTCAAGAATTATACATTATTTCAATTATAATGATGTTGGGGAGCGGCAAATTTTTTAAATTAATAAATAGGGTATAAACTTCAAAGCATCCGCGTTTCCATCTGGTTGCCTCGTCAAAATAAATTAAATTTTCCCTCTCCCCCCATATCTCCGCCCCCGTCCATTAGGGGTCCATTCGGACAGTACGGGGTACGCTATCATTCAAGACCCAGATTACACCATCCAGTTGCCTCTCCAATTAAATTTGACATGCTATTGCTTTAACTATATGGTTGCTGCAAATTTTCATGATCTACTCAATTCATAGGTTGAACATGAGGCGTTTGTGGAGTTTGTGCAGAAATATTTCGTGGATATGAAGCCCACTTGGCATGTGGATGAACTTCAAACATTCAAGCCAAATGTTGATGATTCAATTGCACAATACACTGGAGGAATGCAGCAGGTAATTTCACAGTACATTGCAGAAACTAAATTAAAAACATTCGAGAGGTGTCGTGGGACATCCAGTTGGAGGGAAGTTCGTTTCGCTGTTGCACACTTTGCGAATGAGAGCTGTGTGATGAATGAGTGTAACATTTTGAATGTTGTCACACTCGTGATGGTCAAAATGTTAGACTTTGTTTGACTAGCTCTCATTCGCCAAGTGTGCAGCGTATAACGTGGGATAAGGATCTTCGTGCCAAAAAATTAAAGGTATAAAAACTAAAAGCCAACTAAAAATGTATATATATACACGACATTACAGACAGACAAATTAAAAATCAGGAGTCACACGTCAAGTTAGGGCATAGCATAAATCGATCAAAAATGTATTTTTAGACTGACTGTGAAGTCACATAGCCTATACCGAGCGGACGATCAAGACGCTTCCAACGATACCTCATTTGTCAAATTATGATAAGAAGTTTAGAAGTTATGATGGAACAGATGAACATACATACCTACCCACATATATACATACCGGTCAAAATCATAACTCTCCTTTTTGCTTCGCCGCAGTCGGGTAATACAAATAAAAATAACGAATTCCATGATCAATAATGAATTAATAATATTTCAGGATGATTGTGAAATACCTCTGTATCCAGGATCCGATCTCCCAGAACTGTCTCATGTTGTTATTGGGTTGGAAAGTAAGTATCATAATATCACTCAGTAAGTTCAAAGGCTAACCAAGCTATTTTCTACATAAAGTATATTTTTGGTATCACGGTAAAGTTACATTAAAGTAACAAACTTTTATTCGAAATCGCCACTGTTCTTTATTCCAACACATTTTTTGCTTTTTCTAGGTTGTTCTCACGGTGACCCCGACTTTGTTCCAACATGTGTGCTGAACATGATGATGGGTGGTGGTGGCTCCTTCTCAGCCGGCGGCCCCGGCAAGGGAATGTACACACGGCTTTACACTAATGTCCTGAACAGGTAACTATTATAATTAGCATGGTATACTAAGGTGCAGCTTAGAAATCAGCTACCTATATATTAGAGGACTTACTCAGTATTTATTTCATTTGAAGCTAGGTTTAGCAGCACATGTCTGCCTGTCTTTTCTTGGCTCACAGCCAGGGACTTGAGTAAAAGTATAACATAAATAGAAGTAATACATAACGAACGCGTTCCAAATTCATTTTTTTTTAAATAACGAAGAAAGTAGCTTCTCAAGTCGACGCATTATATAATTATAATGTAATGTATGACCGACCACGCATAACTTTTTACGGAACGTACTTTTTAAAGCTTACGTTTTTATAATGTACTTTTTAAAGCATCTGTCCCATTGCCGGCGATTAACGAGAAGCGAGTGGAGCTAGCAACTAAAAACAAGTTTGCGAGCAACGAGTGCGCCTCGGCGACGAGTGATTACTCGCTGGTACGCGTATATACCAGACAAGCGTTGCCGTGCGAGTATACTTTGATAGGTCTTGTCGCTGCGAGAAACGAGTACTCGTTTGTCGACGGTGTGCTCAGTCAGCGATCAACTATTAATATACCTCTTTTACTTACACAGGACCTACAAAATTTTGTAGGCTTCTTGAGCGATAAAATCGTTGATAGGTAGCCGCTTCCTCGTCGGCGGTGGGACAGGAAATATAGGGGTTGAATGAATTTTCACCTACTGAATGTTTACTTGTGAACCGATTCTGTTAAAACTTGGCACAAATATGTAGTTCTGATGGTACCACAACATAATAGAGACCTGGAATTGATCTGTTGATGACGATGACGTCTTCGTCCTCAACAGTTTACAGCAGCTATATCGTGTTTGGGGTTTCATTCATCTTGATGAGTCCTTCAGACCAAGCTGGGATATGACTGTCATTGAAGGTCTGGTGATGGAGGCGGAAGTCTGTCGAGGGAAGTTCTTATGGAAAAATAAAACCTTTTAGTCCAACTAATCCTAGGCTTCTATTTATAATTATTTACTTACAAGAATGTAGGAGCTTAGACTAAAAAGGTGTTCTTTTTCGTTGGGTTAATCTTTTGTTAAAATAGTTTTTTATGGTATATTACACAAGCCTATTATTTTCTCAGATATCACTGGATGTTCAACGCCACAGCGTACAACCACGCGTACGGCGACACAGGCTTATTCTGCATACATGCCGCCGCACCTCCTAACCGCATTTATGATACGACGCTAGTCATCGCTCGGGAATTCGCTAACATGGCCGGCAAAGTTGGAGAAACTGAACTTCGGGTGAGATATTTAATTTTGATTTCCCTTCACCAGTTTGTGATACTTATTATAATTATGGTGAAATGTGTTTCACCGTCAAGGCAACTGTAGGGCGACCACATCGTACTTCTTCACACGTCAACGTGAAGCCTAGAATTATAAAGAATTTGACAGACCTTTTCGACAACTTTAGTGCCCTGTCAGGTTCCGATTCGATCCTTCAGATTAAGCATAACCCTATCCAGTTATAACAATGGCGATCTTTATTTGCAGAGAGCAAAAACCCAGTTGCAGTCAATGTTATTGATGAATTTAGAAGCAAGACCAGTTGTATTTGAAGACGTTGGCCGACAAGTGCTTGCAACTGGCAAGAGGAAGCCACCCTCATTCTTTATCAATGAAATTGGTAAGTAATATGAAAAAAAAGAACTTTTAGGTTGGTCGCACATCTGACGGAAAAGGCGTCGGGCGTAATTTCGGCCCCGTCTATTTATTCGCTCGACGCACTAACGCATCATCGGTTGAGTGTAAGGTTGAATGTTTTATTATCTACTTTTCCGTTCTGGCGTTACGCGACGCATCTTCAGTCATATGTGTGACCACCCGTAAGGGCGCATTGAACTTTTTAGCGTGCGGGGAAGAGTGGCGGCTCTGGCTAAGAATGGGCGGTTCGCGCGTTTAGATATTCCCTTTATATTATTAAACAAATACATATTTAAAAAATGTAAAATGTATACGCTATAGAAAACATGTACCTAGTTTTGTTAGTATTAAAAAAACGAGACCCTCCGTGAAGTATTTACGCCGTACTAAGGGTTTATTTTGTTTTTTAGAGATTACTTTGGATTTTTTTTTCTATCGAGATAACTACAAGTAATTGTGTTTCTAAAGTGTATGTATAAATAACTATTAATTGCATAACTAAAAGTTAAGTAATAACGATGCATGCATCTAGGGATCAAACGAACGCAATTATGTATCGTTCCCTCGGTGCGCCACCACAAATAAACATAAATCTCTGTGTAGAAAAATGACGTAGATAAGGCTTAGAGATATATTCCATTACGATTATTCTTATTGCAGAAAAAATAACATCTGAAGATATCATTCGCGTTGCAAAACGAATGTTGAACACAAAGCCATCAGTAGCTGCTCGCGGCAAACTCTCTCACCTCCCCCTCTACGAAGAAATCCAAGCCAACATGTCCAACAGTAAAAGTGACACGTCAACCAAAGGAAGAAAAATTAACCTGTTTCGCGCTTAGATAACATAGGACACAGTCTGGAATTATTTACTATACTGTAGTCATAAATTGTAAAAAAATAAAGCTATCCATTTTTTTATTTGAATTTCATTTTGGTATTAATAAAATGAAACACTAGGTAATGATTTACTCTATATTTATAAACTATATACAAAACATTAACAATAATAAAATTCATGGCAAGACATTTGATTTACATAAACACAGTTAGTACTAGAATTGTTAATTTTGTTAGCAAATTAGAACAAATATTCAGTCTTAATTTATTTCTTAGTCAGAAAACTATTTTTTTTTTTTCTAGAGCCCATCTGAGCATTTAAAATCACGCTGTCTGTTCATATTATTATAAGTCCTAACCAGCGTAACCCGGCAATTTGCGTTGATAATTTTGAGCGACGAAAATTGCCCCATCCTTGTGGTTAATTTAGTAAATTTTATTTTGAAATAGGTAAATTTAGGTAATAGTACACTAGTATTTAAGTACTGTTTTACTGTTCTACAGCTTTGAACACATTTTTAAGAGAGCTCCTAATGCACGTTATAATAACAGGTGGATTACAATACACACATGAACCTATGTGGCATAGTAAAATAATTCGGATAAAGCCATTCAATGTGTTTGTGATTTGCATTTGAATGTAAATCAATGAATTGTCAACACAATTCTTTCAACAAACATTTCAACATTTCGGTTTTACTGTGCCATTTTAACAGCAGTTTTTGCTGCCTCATCGACATCCTTAATGATCTTAAGTGGTAGACCAGATTCCTTAAGTAATTTTTGCGCCAAGTCCGAGTTACTGCCTTGCAATCTGATAACAATAGGATGTGTTGGAGGATTTTCCTTGCATGCTGTGATAATACCCTGTGCAATTGTTGCACAGTTGACAATACCTGTTAACAAACAATATATAAAATGTAATATCTGAAAATATTCTTTATAACAACTTTAAATGACACAATAACATAACTTACCACCAAACACATTGACGAAGATACTCTTTACTTTTGGGTCTGATTCCAATATCTTCAGAGCAGCTGAAACTTGTTTTGGTCCAACACCACCTCCAAGATCCAAAAAGTTAGCAGCTTTTCCACCGTTCAAGGTGATGATGTCCATGGTGGCCATAGCTAGGCCAGCACCATTGACCATACATCCAATGCTGCCATCCATATCAATGTATACAAGGTTATGTGAAGCTGCCTCTCTCTGAAAAAGGAGATATTATTCCATGATAAGCTGGAGAAGCTACCTATAGTAATATGTTTGAATTTTTTTTGACCCATCTTTAACTACTCCATTTATTATAATTTATAACATAAGACAAAAATCAGCTATCAACGTTTCGTTACTTTGATATTATTATATAATTAACTTGGTTATTTCACAATAAATACAAAGCAAAAGCAATATAATCTATTTACATTTTATCATTAATTATTATTTAAAAAAATATTTTCAGGTGCAGTTATTTCAACAATATTACATAATAACTTGTTATTGAGCCATTATTTGTCTAATGGAGTAAAGGCCAATCATATTAGAAAAGCATATATATCTGCTCTTCTTTATTAGGTGAATTTGAGTGTTTTTCTTATCCCTTAGTAAGATCAGCTTGCTATTGCAAGCAGTAGCAACATTATCTTCATACAAATATCACAAGTTAAAAATGGCAACAAATAAAGAAAAATAACTGATAACAGAGGTTATTCAGATAGAGGAGATAAAAAAATTCCCATTATTTACATTGAACAATGATAATTAGAACATCTATATTTAGTTGTGTATATTTTCATGCTAGTGTTATTGAAGTTAGGTAACAATCATACCATGGACACAAAAATTAACATCATTTAACCTTTTATTGCAAAAGCTCAAATACCAATAGTCGGACTGTTTATACAATGTTATGTTTGTATAGTTACCTTGCACATACTTCCAGACCAAGCCCCTATCAAATAGAGTATATCAGTACCACTAACAAAATAGGGATACAACCTATATGAGCTTAAAAATGGGCTAGCATTAAATTAGCACTAATTTAATCAAATCTTCATTACTTACTTCTTTGGGGTCACTCTCTGATAAATCATCCAGGGCAAAGATCTCCTGCTGCCTGAAGTTAGCATTGTCATCAAAGTTGATCTTGGCATCTACAGAAATCACTCGCCCATCATCAGTTTCAACAAGAGGATTAATCTCTAGCTGTGTAGCATCTACCTGAAAACAGAAATAGCATTTTTTTTAGATAAGTTGTATATTTCTTCTCTTTGCCCAGCAATTTGACAGTGTTACTAGCAAGTTTGCTTTTTGAATAACTTATTAGATACCTTTACAAATAGTTGCCAAAGCCTTTTAAGTTCCTCAGCACATTTCGCCTTCAATGGTCCTCTGAATTCCAAAAAATCTGCAATTTCATTGGCTAACTCGTCTGTGATACCATCAAATATATCAACGGGCACAGATTTCAACAAGTGTGGTGTCTTTTCTGCGACTGTCTCTATGTCCATGCCTCCAGCAGGAGAAGCCACTATTGCAGCCCCATTGTAAGACCTCTCCATTACAATACTGAAGTATGTCTCCCGTTTAATGTTGACACTTTCTGCCACCATTACCTTCTCCACTAATATTCCATCTTTGGGAGTTTGTTTTGTAATTAATTTGTGCCCAATCATACTCTTTGCTAATTTCATAACTTTATCACGATTTTTGGTAAGGTGGACACCTCCTTTGAAACCATTGTCGAAGTGGCCTTTACCGCGACCACCAGCAAGGATCTGCGCTTTTACAACGTACTCATCAGCCTTAAAATCCGCTAGAGCTTTGGTTTCTAGTTTAGAATCGAGAACTCTGAAGTCTTGTACTGAAACTTGATATTTTCTTAGCAAATCCTTACTATGATACTCTTGCAGATTTAGGTTTCTAGTTGCCGTTACTTGTGGGTAATATCTAGGCACAAGTCTAGTTAATAGTTTCAGATTTTTTGTTTTCAACGCAGCCATAGCGAACTTTGTCCAGTTACGGAAATCTTAACCTAAAGATAGATAGCAGTCTTTTACTTTGAATACCTGATAACTTTGTGGAAGATGTGATGTGCACTGCGCTTATTCATGCAATTTTAGAATTGAATAAAAGTAAATTCTAACGTAACAGGTGGATCCACTTATTTAATTATTATTATTAGTGCTTTTTTTAACGGTGAAATCGCGCCAGCGTAATCAGTGGCAATCGCCCACAGCAATCGCCGAATAATAATGACAGCAATTTATGTCATCATGTCACATCAAAAGTCACTGTCATGTCACCCCATATAGCTAGAAAAAATATGGAGACGCCGCATTATTCTATAGATACATTTGCATACAAATATGAGTGAAATACGATACAGAATGTGAAATATCATTTTGTCACATTCTTTCTAATAAAATAATAGTATTTGATAAAACTGTTGTGAATGTTTTTATTGATGAAAGTACAGACGCCAGCAGGTCAACTTACCCGAAACTGTCAAATTTTCCCAATCAACTTTGAACCTTATGCTATAGGTATAAAGATGAAAATCTATTAAAGAAATTTGACAGATTGTAGTAGGTTGATCTGTTGGCGTCTGTACTTACTTTTAGATTTGCAAATTGCGTAAAGCTGCCAAGAATAGCGGTGGCCGTACTTAACGGCCGCTCTGGCTGTTATGAAAATGATGACAGTGGCAAAGATTTAAATCGTTAGATTCACCCTACCGGGTCAAAAGATAGTCACTTTTCTGTTTCGTTTTGACACCTCTGACACGCAATGTCGCAGTGACTACACTTGTTTGTCATGGAAACGCTATTTAATTAATAATGTGTGTGCTTATTCTTCTGAATAAGGACCCCTTTTTCTTGTGACTGAGTACTGCCTTTGACTTGTTGTCAGTACTGGTGAAAATGTTAAATGAAATATTTTCCATTTTCATTATGTCCGTTGTATGACGGAACCGCTTTTCGATGAAAACGACGCCGTGTTGGCAACTCGGTGGTATTTGCATCGACCGTAGGATGTGCGAGGGACACCGCTCCTTGACCGAAGTCGCCAGCTGCAGAGACAAACTAGAAGTCTGCTGCTTCAACTATAACAAGTTCCAAGTCAGAGATATGGCGGACAAAGGCATAGCTCCGCCGATGCCCTGGTCTCAATCTAGGGATTTTGGTGGTAAAGGCGTTTTGGACCCACCCAGCTCCGATGAAAACCTGAAAAAAAGAAAGAAAAAGAAACCAAAGAAAATAATGAATGCAGAAGCAGAACAGCTTGACAAATCACAAAATTGTTAAGTTACTAGTAAACTGCTTATGAAATCCGTATTGAATATGTCTAATTTATTCTAATTTATTCGATTCAACGTTACATGACTTGTCTGCATCAAAACAATGCAGTTACATACTTCAACCACAACATTTGGTGCCTTATCGGTTGTCGTTCCTTTTGTTAATTAAAAAGTCAATCGTAAATGATTCCATTTTCATTTGTCAAGAAATCGTAGCTTTAGGTTAAATCTAGAAGTACATTCAGCGGGTCAAATCGATTAACAGCCAAATTATTGTTAATTGAATTGTTAATGTAGACTAAGCTTAAATCATGCTTATTTGGAATGCTATCAGATTTTTTAAGTATTGTAACACTGAGTCGTAATGCCAACCTTCAAACCTAAGCGAACTTCCTTTTTCTCGTGTTCTTTTGACAACGCGAGGTTAGAATCGCTATTTAGCTTGAAAAAGTATGTATTTATTAATATAAAATAAACTTTTACTTAGTTTGGTGATTTGTGATAGATTCTAATTAGTTCATGTTTATTTGTAGGCAATCATAATGGCTGAGGAGAACTGGACTGATGATAATGTCGAAGGCGGCAGCATGGCTGTTGACAACGCGCCGCTGCCGCTAGCCGCTGACATTCCCGAAATTAAGCTGTTCGGAAGATGGAGTTGCTATGATGTCCAGGTTTCTGACATGTCCCTGCAGGATTACATCTCCGTCAAAGAAAAGTACGCGAAATACTTGCCCCACTCAGCTGGCAGGTATGCACACAAAAGATTCCGTAAGGCTCAGTGCCCCATCGTTGAGCGTCTGACCAACTCTCTTATGATGCACGGCCGCAACAATGGCAAGAAACTCATGGCGGTCCGAATTGTGAAGCACGCCTTCGAAATCATTCACCTGCTAACTGGCGAGAACCCTCTGCAAGTGCTTGTGACAGCTATCATCAACTCAGGTCCACGAGAAGACTCTACTAGGATCGGTCGTGCTGGTACCGTGCGTCGTCAAGCTGTGGACGTTTCTCCCCTGCGCCGTGTGAACCAGGCCATCTGGTTACTATGCACTGGTGCACGTGAGGCTGCATTCAGAAACATTAAGACAATCGCCGAGTGTGTTGCTGATGAGCTCATTAACGCAGCGAAGGGTTCGTCAAACTCTTATGCCATCAAGAAGAAGGATGAGTTGGAGCGTGTTGCTAAATCCAACCGTTAAAACTTATATTTTAAGTGTCTCAATAAAAAAAAAAGTCAGAAAGATTTGTTTTATTTGTTGTTAGCCCATTTCTTTAGTATCTTGTAGTAATTTCATGAGTCAATATCGTCTAGTGTTTATGTGCTGTGATCACAACAAAAAAAAACAAACAATAGTTGCTAGGTTTCTTAACCAATCATCTCGTAGAATACCTACTATGCTGAACTCTGCTAGGGGTAGGCCATCATGGGAGTATAATGTTTTTGATGCAGTACTGGATGCATATAAATGGACTATATTCAGTAATCACTGATCAAGTCATGTAATTATATTTTAAAAAAATGACTATCAAAACAATGAGAGCTGCAGTGCTATTCTGTAACTATCTCACCGTGAAAACTTAGGTGAAGTGAGCTGTCTTTCCACCTGCTGCTAGGGACTGACAGCTCACTCCGAGCTCACTTCACCTAAGTTTTCACGGTGACATGGTTACAGAATAGTACTACAGATTCAGATGTAGCCAGTGTTGGACAAGAGTTGTTTCAGGAATATGTGGTGTATTCTGTATGGAGTTAGTTTTAAAATTGATGAACAGCCAAGTGCTATTTACAATTTTCATTAGGTATTATTTTGTTTACAATGTGGAATCCCTGTGGACATCCAAAACCACGTGTATAAGTTCATGGCATAAAAAAAACTCGTCATAATCATGATATCTATAGGCTACATTCCGAGTTACGCTGTAATCAATTGGAGCGTGCCAACACGAGTAGGTACCGAATCAACGTGGGCGCGATAACGATGTGTCTTGAATCGTCATAGATGACGTCATGACATGCGCTATCTTGCGATAACGCTGACCATGCTTTTACTAATATCACTGAGAGCGCTGTCAAAAATGACAGTTGTGCAGTTTTGTTTTGACTCGCATCATAATTATCTGTAAACTAACGTGGCATTTTCGAAATTGTGCTTCTGGCTACCGTTCGCCACCTAACCAAAGAAGAACAAATTTTTGGTATAAACACAAAGAAATATGCTATGCAAGTTTTGACGTTGAGCAAGTACTGTGACCGCGTTCACGAGTGTTTCGTTATTGTTGACAGCCCTCAGCTGCCATAATCGTGATATCTTAATCGGAACGCAAATTATCGATGTCAGTGCTGTGAGCGATTATGTTCTAATTCGGAAAGCGGCCATAATGTCACTCAGGGAGCACTAGTTAGAGCAGTGCAGTCTTACTATATAATCGATAATGAATAGATTGAAGTAATTGACTCTTCCTAATCCAAAGATCAACTCTAATTTGCACTGCAGTACTCTCAAACAACTTAGGACGATAGCTATTATCTATACAGAATGAGTATTGTATAAGAATGTAGTGAGAAGTTGTTAAAAAAATAAAGTTTGATTAATGGAAATCGGAAAGTGGCAGCGGTGACTGAAAAGTTGTGTGGAAACCGGTTGTCATGGTATGAGCATGTGGCGTGGAGGAATGAGGAAAATGTGATGAAAACTTTGTGTATGAATGTAGACGATTATAAGAGTAAGGGAAATCCAATGAAACGATGGATAAACTGTGGGAAAGATGCTATGGCGAGAAAAGGGGTGGCTACTGAGATGACGACATAGATAAGTATAGAAGAAAAAGCCATGTTGCGTCGGCTCCAAATAAATTGACACAAGAATGAGAATGATAAAATGAACAAATTCACCCAAAAATACTAAATGGAAAAATTAGTAGTATCGATTTCTCTCACAAAAATATCCCACACGCAACACTAGAAGACAACTCGACGTCATTCTGTCATTGTCAAGCGAACTGTCATTCATTGTGAAGTTGTCATTTTAGCTTCAAGGGGGAGAAACAGGAGAAATGTCGAAAAACTAAAGTGAAAACACAACGTTTTCTCTTATTTACTACATTGTAAACAGTGGAAATTCAATAAAACTAAATTACAAACTCATTCGTAGTTAATAGGCTATAATGATTCACAGTTTGTTTATAATAAACCCATCTGGGTAGGTATTTAGCTTAAAGCAGAGCTGTGCCTCTAAACATCAAGCTAAACATTTCTTGTGCTAGTCTACTACCTACCTATAATGGTCCCAGAAAACCTTATGTTTATTAAGAGTTACAGTTATTACTTTTCGTGCATCGGTTATCATAAAATCAATTTAAATTTTATTTGGTAACTTGTATCAGTTAATCCAGAGAGGACAGTATTCTTTATAACTAAACGGATCACTCCGGTGCCAATCTAACTATAAAATTAAATCTGTTGTTTAATGATTATAAATGTAATAAGTAACAAATTTTGGAGTCAAGATCCAAAATTTGGGCCATTAAAAAGCCCTAAAAACTATAATGTCTATGTACCTACTATAAGAGCTATTTAAATTACAGGGATGTATTTCTTGAAAAGCATTGGCGGAGTGTGGTTCCAAGATCAGTATGTGACTACTATTTGGAAGCACAGCGGGCATCTCCCAATGTAAGTATAATAATTAGTAGTTCCAATGTAGGGAATACTCATACAGCATGTGTAGTTTGACCAATGTAGACAGGGGTTTTGTTGACACAAGAATAGACAAAATGACAGATAAACAATCACAATCTGTCATTTTGTCTATTCTTCCGTCAACAAAACCCCTGTCTACGGTGGTCATGCTATGCGTGCAGAGAAGGCACAAGCAATGATCACCACTTGCTTGAATTGTGTTGGTAATTTCAGATCTATAAAAGTCTTATGATTCCTCACAATGTTTAAAAAAAAAAGTCAGACTGTCACTTGCCAGGCTTGACAGTAGACCCCTGGCCAACAAGATACTATAATATGTAATGTTCAAACAGAATGTGAATTGTTTTATGAATAAATAAATTAAATTAAATTTTGTAGTATGTCTTCTATATTGGTAGTCCACTTTGTATGCCTTTCTTCTCAGAGTAGTCAGATAGAAAACGCCAACCTCATCTAGTTTTTAACAATATGATTGACATGTAAAGGTGTTTGTAAAAACCTACTTACAGAAATAAAATCATTTATCATTTATGTCAAACAAAGAATATTGTTTTTCCAGGATGTTCCTCCAGTGTTGGCAGCCCCTCACCACTACTTGATATCAATTCAGAGAGGTGGTGTGGCTCTGGTGGCCGTGTGCATGCAAGAAGTTGCTCCACTGTTTGTTATTGAGTTTCTGCACCGAGTTGTTGATACATTCCAAGTAAGTAAGCTTTAATATAGCCTCTTTGACTGGCAACACATATATAAATAAATTGGGATATGGGAAAGAGAATGATGACTGGCTACACTTAAATGTACTTCTAATGCACTCTACCCTGGGCAGTCAGTTTTGCTACAATATTGCTGATTGGCTAATATTTCAATCGGGGTATGAGTAATTGATTGGTGGATCACCATTCACATTTCATCGGTTCATGCCATTATGTGAGAAGAAATTGATTCTAAGTGTTATGTTTGAACCTTGTTGATTGTTTTCATTAGCTGTCAAGTCTCACATTTTTGTATTGAGGGTAAAAAGGAATAAAACAGTTTGCTTTCTGATCTCGATTTGGTTGTATCTTTTATTGGCGACTGCGGAAAATAAATTGGATTTCGGTGACAATGACGGCAAATGTAACGAATATAGTGTTTCCCGGACAATTTAACCCAAAGACTGATAAGTGGTGTGATTATAAAGAACAATTACTGTGCGCCCTTGATGCGGCGGGTTATGACAAACTTAACCTCGACAAGGGACGATCGCTGTTTCTTTCTCAGTGCGGCAAAGACACTTTCGCGTTAATTGCATCGCTTTTAGTTCCAAAACGTCCTACGGAAGTACCTTTAGTGGACATTTTTAGAGTTTTGGATCAGTTTTATGAACCTGAGGTTAACGAAATTTTGCAAGCGGGAAAATTTTACAAACGTCAACAACTTCAAAGTGAAAGCGTGCAAGACTTTGTGGCGGCTATAAGTCTGCTTGGTGCAAAATGCAATTTCATAGACTTAAAACGCCAGTTGAGAGACCGACTAGTACTGGGGGTGCGGGACGATCGCTTGCGACGCGACTTACTGAAAAAGAAAGACTTGACATACGAGGTCGCGTTACAGATGTGTCTGGATTATCAAGTGACGTTCCCTGATTTGTACCCTGCGTGTGTGGCTAGTGAGTCTAAGCAAACTCCGTCCAGTGTCACGGAGACTGAACCGATGGACATTGGTAATGTTAACTCGAACGAGTGTCGATGGTGTGCACGCACACACAGGCCGGGCGAGCGCTGCCCGTTTGTTAAGGCGAAGTGCTTCTACTGCAAAAAGATTGGGCACATTGCGGCGGCCTGCACCAAGAAGCCAAGTCGTGTACACCAGGTCGACGACATGAGGGAAGTCAAAACGAGTGTTAACACTTCAGCTGAGAAGATGATGGGCGTATATGTCTGCGTGGATAATTACTCACCACCTATTACCACAGACGTTATGATAGACGGCGTTCATTTATCTATGGAAGTGGACTCGGGTGCATCGCGTACCATTATGTCGGAAGAGACATACAAGATGCTGTGGTTGACGCCTCCACCCCTACGAGCTACCAATCTAAAGCTCGTGACATGGACTCAAGACCCTTTGAAAGTATTAGGAATAGCAGACGTGCGTGTTGTGCTAGGTAATAAGGAAGCGCAATGTGAACTGGTCGTGGTGTCGGGAAACGGGCCAAATCTGCTGGGCAGGAACTGGTTCCATACACTAGGCCTTCAAGTATCAGGATTGTGTTGGGCTGAAGAGGAGATAGAACAATATAAAAAAGAATTTCCTGAACTATTTAAAGAAGAACTCGGCGAGTACAAAGGTCCTGAGGTGTCACTTCACGTGCGGCCAGATGCTACGCCCCGCTTTATAAAGGCACGCGCGGTGCCGTACCCCCTTAAGAAAAAAGTCATTAGACAGTTGAATGAGATGGTGGAGGCGGGTGTACTGACACCTGTCCGTTATTCTGAGTGGGGGACACCGGTGACGCCGGTGATAAAAGAAGACGGAACAGTACGAATGTGTGGCGATTATCGTGTCACGGTGAACACCGCTATAGATACAGACATCTTTCCGCTGCCGACGTCTGTGGAAGCGTTTGTGAGACTTAGTGGCGGCAGAATATTTAGTAAGCTGGACTTGAAAAACGCATACACACAACTGAAGGTAGACGACGCGACAGCTATGCTGCTCACGTGGAACACTCCTATCGGTCTAATGAAAGTGAATCGTCTGCCATTCGGTGTCAGCGCGGCGCCAGCGATTTTTCAGCGTCTGATGTCGACGGCGTTAGCGGGTATGGACGGAGTGGCGTGTCTATTAGATGATATCGCTGTCACTGGAGCCACGATTGAAGAACACAACCGGAGACTTAAACAAGTACTGAGCAAATTGCAACAGATGGGACTCCGCCTCAACGTAAAGAAATGTGTGTTCGCTGCGAACAGCATCACATTCCTAGGCCATATGATTAATGCAGAGGGACTTCACCCAGCACCTGCGAAAGTTAAAGAGATTCAGGAAAAGTCGGCCCCAACCAACAGAGAGACCTTGCGTGCCTTCCTGGGCTTATATAATTTTTATGAAAAATTCTTGCCTGACAAGAGCACTGTGTTGGAACCACTGTATCGACTTTTCGAATCAAAAAGACCTTGGAGCTGGGGTGAGAAGGAACAGGAAGCGTTTGTGGAGGCGAAGCGATTACTGTCATCAGATCGAACGTTGGTGGGCTATGACTTGCAGAAAGAACTACTTCTCATTTGTGATTCATCGGAATACGGTCTCGGAGCGATTATTGCACACGTCATGGAGGACGGGTCAGAGCGGCCGGTGATGATGGCCTCACGGACACTACAGGCGCACGAGAGACGATATGGGCAGATTGATAAGGAGGCCCTGGCTATTATATTTGGATTGACAAAGTTTCACGAATTCTTGGCGGGTCGTAAATTTTGTATTGTGACAGATCATAAGCCGTTGGTCGGTTTATTCAATCCCGCTAAACCAATTCCAGACCAGATATCACCCAGGATGTTGCGCTGGTCATTGAAACTTTCCAGTTATAATTACAGTACACAGTACAGGCCTGGTAAATTAATCGGCAACGCAGACGCGTTGAGCAGGTGGACCGCTCCGGACACGTCGAGTGTGCAGGAGGATGTGCTGCGCGACGTGCTACTGCTGGAGGAGCAGCCGAGCGGCTGGGAGCTGGACGCTACTAAGATAGCCGCGGAGACCAACAAAGATGTGGTATTGCAAAAAGTAATGTTTCACGTTTTGCACGGATGGCCACGAAGGAACACAGACCCGAACCTACAAACTTATTGGACACGGAGAGAGGCTCTTTCACATAATAAAGGTTGTTTATTGTGGAGCAACAGAGTCATAATACCTTCGTCCTTACAGGACAAAGTGTTAAAGTTGTTACATGCCCCTCATGCGGGCATTGTCCAGACAAAAGCGTATGCAAGAGGCTACGTGTGGTGGGTCGACATAGATCGGCGGATTGAGAGTGTGGTGGCCGCGTGTCAGCAATGTCAGCTAGTGAGAAATAACCCACCAAAGGACCCGCAGACTTGGATTGTTCCAGAGAAGCCGTGGAGCCGTGTGCATGTGGATTTTGCGGGGCCCTTTCAAGGAAAAACGTTTTTAGTCCTAGTAGACAGCTACAGCAAATGGTTTGAGGCTGAAAGCATACCAGCGATGAACAGTGGTACGGTGATAGCTGTTATGAGAAAAAATTTCACTTCACAAGGGCTGCCCGACGTGTTGGTGTCCGATAATGGACGTGCGTTCACCGTTCGTTCACGGATGAATTTAATAATTTTCTTAAAAAGAATGGAATTAAACATTTGTATTCACCACCCTACCATCCAGAGACTAACGGGCAGATTGAACGCACGATTCAAACATTTAAGAATAAAATAAAGAAACTAGAGAACCTGGACATGCAATGGCAGGAGAAACTTTGCAAAGTTCTATACTATTTACGGACTGTGCCCAATAGCTCCACCAACAAGACACCTGCCGAGTTACTGAATGGGCGAAGATACAGGACTGCAGTGTCGAGCTTACACCCCGACTCGGTGCCGAGTCGCGCCGAGCAGCAACTGGAGGCGGCGGCGCAGCGCCCGCCCGCGCGGACTTTTACGCTGCTGCAGCCCGTGCTCATACGCATGTACGGGCCTGGGAACAGGTGGCGTCGGGCCACAGTGGAGACGGTGGAGGGGCCGGCCACTTATGTGGTGAGGACGGAAGATGGAGAGCTGCATCGGCGACACGCAGACCAAATACTGGCCAGACCGCCGGACACATCTGCTAATGGGGCACCTGTCATTGACAGTCAGTCAACTAATGATACGGACCCTGAATTATCACAGGATCCGCCGATTGTGATTCCACCGCCTGAATTATGGCCAGATATTATAGGAATTCCTAATGAATGACTTAAGTGATTGTTATGTTAGAAGTAGACCTTTTTGTTGAATTGATTTTGTTATCTACTGTTGAATTTATTATTGTATTTACCAATCATTATGAGAGAAAGGTATGTTATGTTTGAACCTTGTTGATTGTTTTCATTAGCTGTCAAGTCTAACATTTTTGTATTGAGGGTAAAAAGGAATAAAACAGTTTGCTTTCTGATCTCGATTTGGTTGTATCTTTTACTAAGAAACAAAGACAAGAGACTATTATACACCACTGTGACAATTGGCCATGGTTTCATCAGTTTATCCAATATTTAGAACTATGAGCAGCGCCCCGCGGTTTCATCCGCATAAGTCTCGATCCCGAGGGAATAAGAGGATTAAAAGTATCCGATGTGTTAATCCAGGTTATAAACTATCTGTGTGCAAAATTTCATCCTAATCCGTTGTGTGAAAGAGTAACAAACATTCATACATCCATCCTCACAAACATACGCATTTATAATATTAGTAGAATTGTTTTGAAAATAATGCTCAGTTATTCAAATAATAATAATACTACACTTTTTAAAGACTTAAAGGGTTTATTTATAAACTTAGCGACTATTTGTGACTGTGTCTAGTAAAAGGGACCACTTTGAGGATTTTAGTTTCCGAGTTATATGCATTTTTTTAAATTAGTCGAAAATGGTATTTTCTTAATAATTACTCTCTTATGAGTAATTAAGATAATTGATTTTTTTCCCACTCTTGCAAGTTCTTCTTTGGCTACTTTTTTTTTTTTTTTTTTTTTTTTTTTTGGGTGGGAAATTATCAAATAACTTCTCCCGCTCTGGGTGGAGCGGGAGGGCGTGTCAGACTCTTACTGACTAAAACCCACCCGTGTTCCTTCCGTTGCCTGTACATTGCCAGGGGCCACGGTATCCCTTTCGGACTTTCCCGCAACCCCGGCAGGCATTGGTCCTATCGGACCCCTTCACTTGCTGACATCTCTTTGAGGCGCGCGTGGAACACAACGCGCCGTCGACCCGGGCCTGGTCCTTATCGGACGGCGAGCTACCCATTGCTCACCGTCCGCAAGCCCGCGCCTACGGTGGCCGGGAATCGGCCTGCGATTCCCGACGCCCAGGGCGTCTCCTGCGGCGGCTAGGGGCGTGAGGACGCGAACTTTGCCTCTCCCTCACGCGTTCTGCCTCCTCCTTCGCGAGCATTACTGCTTCGCAGAAGGAGGTGACGGCCTCCCATGCCCTCTCGCTCCGTACCATGGCCTGGACTAGGGCCGGACGCGAGAGATCCCCGCCGCCGATCGCCTCCACGAGGACACGGCGATGCTCTGCCCAAGCCGGACAGACCTCCACCGTATGCTCAACCGTGTCCTCCGGGCGATCCACGCAGTGATGACACCCGGGCGTTTCCTCCCGCCTGATACGAAACAGGAACCTCCCGAAACAACCATGTCCGGTGAGGACCTGCGTCAGGCGGAAGGTGAGGACGCCGTGGCGCCTCTCTAGCCACTCCTCAAAGAGGGGACTTATCGCCGCAATAGTGGCGTGTTCTTTGGCTACCTTCCAAATCATTATAGTTATTGAGACCATTGATGTCTGTATTTAATCTTTGATGATAGTAGATTAACTTGGTACCAATCATTCCATAACTTCCTAGTAGAAGTGTATTTTTCACGAGCATAAACTTTAAAATCAATTTTCTCTCTACATTTTGCCTACTGCATGTTTGCAAGTGGTCCCTTTTCCCAGATACAGTCACATTTAACCATACATTTTTGATGTTTGGATGTCACTTAACTTTAAGCAACATTTATAAATAAGCAACTAAGCATTTATTATGTTTTAATTTTCTTTTCAGGACTACTTTTCAGACTGTACTGAGACTATAATTAAGGAAAACTATGTAGTTGTATATGAGGTATGAAACTGTTCATAATCCTATAAAATACATTACTTCAATTATTTTCTTATTAAATATGAATTTTATTCTACAGTTGTTAGATGAGATGCTTGACAATGGTTTCCCTCTGGCTACAGAGAGCAATATTCTAAAGGAATTGATAAAACCGCCAAATATTTTAAGGACTATTGCTAATACTGTTACTGGGAAATCTAAGTAAGTAACAATTTTATTAACTAACAACTCTCTAGTGGGTGAACCATATCACTATTGAACGTAAAATGGGTGTTTTCAGCCATGGTATGGCATGATTTAAAGTTTTAAATCAATCTGTCTGTATATTTGCGTCTGTTTGTACAAGATAGATACTAAATTAAATAAGTTAGATATTTAATTGCAAATAGGTTCTATGTTAAGGGGTTTGTCAAGTGGACTATTGTGCATGGGCCATAGCGGCCGTTTGGTGGTTATTCCAACCAGCCCACCTCCCTCCAGAAGATAATTAGGTCTCCTGGTCAGTTTAGAACATCCGTGTATAATCTGGGTGACACGAGGGTTTCTGTTCTAATCTGGGTGACGCCCGTGCGTTCAAAGAGCACGTGCGCAACGGTCTCCTCAGCCTCCATGCACGCCCTGCACAGAGAACTGTCCGTTATGCCTATTGTGTGGAAGTGTTTGTCCGTTCCTGTCCAGGCGTAATAACCGCCTGGTCAGCCTGCTATCCAAGGATGGCATAGCTTCCTTTGACTGCCTGCAGCCCGGTGTCGAGGTCCACCAGTGTGTGGACTCCGCTTGTGTGTGGGTGAACTGCTGCAGCCACCTGCGTATTTGGTTGAAGGGGATGGGTATGATAGGCTCGGGTCTACAAACTGCCGTGCTGGATCCTCGTCTAACAAGTTCGTCAGCTGCGTCGTTACCTAGCGATCCGCTGTGTCCTTTTATCCATTGCAGTGTCACCGTGTTGCGGCTAGATACCGATATTTGTTCTAGTGCATTGTGACATTCTAGTGTTAGCTTCGAGGTAGTATATTTTTTCCGTAAGGATTGAAGAACTGAGGCGCTGTCGGAGAGTATACGTATGTGGGTGTCCGTAACCCTCCTGGCTTCCAGGGCGTTGACCGCTTGTATAATGCCCACACACTACGCCTGATAGACGGTGTTGAACATTACCAGCGGTCTGGATATATTTATGTTGAGGTCGTGTGAGAAGACTCCGACTCCGCTACCGGAGTCGGTCTTCGATCCGTCGGTGTATACTCTCATCTCTTTCACACTGTTCTTCTATAAGTACTATGTTGTAGTGCCTTTGAATGTGGTGTGTTTTTGGGGCTTTGCCGCAGGGTGATGCCATCATTAGCTTACGTTTGATCGCATCTTCCTTTCTACGTGTGTGTTTAACTCTGGAGTCGTTGCAAATAGGTTGTCGTATAATAATGTACTATTGTACGTATTTTTCGGGTGACTGTTTGTACAAGATTTGCCCTCATAGCACAGAATTATGCTGAGTGGAAGCCTTCTTGTCACAGTCATGACGTGCAGCTGCCGAATATTTCTGTTGTTTATATTTTTGTTATTTGTATGCACGTGTCTCTGTGACAAATAAACCTATTTTTCTTTTTTCTTTCTTGTATGTTTCTCTAATTAAATAAAAGCGTATGTCACTTTGCCTTAGTACTCGTAATCTGTTGCTACCTTCTAAAATCTAGAAGGTATTAGGTTCTCCGTATGCTTTATCAGCTCGAATGGCGACTGTATTCCGGAAGGCTAGCGTTGGTAAGCAGGCACCCCACATGGTGGGCAAGTCCTGGTGAAAGTTACGAGAATGCTCAAAATGTTAATGATGATCAGTTGCCTAAGGGGTGCTACACACATGTTCGGGTGGTCGGCCTGACCCTGACCTGAACAAGGGTATAGCACGTCTAATACAACATCATATAGGACGTGTCCTAGTGTTTTTTGTCCGTTATTGCAACAAACATAACCCAGAGCCTTAGTCCTAATGTATCTCCAAATAACCATCAAATATTATATTTGCAGTGTTTCTTCAATACTGCCATCTGGTCAGCTGTCGAACGTGCCGTGGCGTCGTTCGGGAGTAAAGTACGCGAACAATGAGGCTTACTTCGACGTTGTAGAGGAAGTCGACGCCATTATTGATAAGAGTGGTGCTACCGTGTCTGCGGAGATACAGGGTTATGTAAGTAGCCTAAAATTAATCACTGATGCTATCTCTTACTAATAGACACAGTGAGAAAGAGACGCGCTGCGGTTTGGAGCTGTCAAACTCTTTTACATGTTGTATAGCATGTTTATACAGGGTGTAAAATACCTATCACATCAAAACCACTGAAAAACCAAGAAACAAGCTTGGAAATATAATGTTTCTACATCAAATGTATGTATGTGAATAAATAAATATAAACATTTGCAGCATATTGTTCAAGTTGCATCTTGATAGACATTAACAGAACTAATCAATCAATATTTGTGTTATATAAAATAGAAGGTTGTGTCTGTTTCTTATCTTAGACGTTAGACCTGCATGTGAGAAGTGGGCACTTTTCACATAGTATTTTTCTGTGTGTTTTTATTATGGTTTCAGATTGATTGCTGTATAAAGTTAAGTGGAATGCCAGATCTGACCCTTACTTTTGTAAATCCACGTTTATTCGACGATGTATCATTCCATCCGTGTGTGAGATTTAAAAGATGGGAGGTAAGTAAATTACTGAAACTTTGATACAACTAAATATGAATTTATTCCATACTTAAATTTGCTTTATCAGGTTGTATGGTAATAAAATAAGAGTAAGAGTACAGTGACATATAATTAATTATACAATAATAATCATTCAAACAACCGCCTCCATTTTTTCTAAATTAAAAAAAATATAGTGTTAAATAGATATATAGTACGGTAGTACGGAAACGGAACCCTTCGTGTTTTTCGTAGTTTTAAAGTCGTGTGCGAGTTTAAACCGACTTGTATTTTTTTGCCACGATTCAAGCTGGCCCTTCGCTGCAAATTGCATAAAAGAAGAATTGGATTTCGGGGACTACCATAGGGAGCCCTTTCGCCTAAAAAAAAACTGTAAATTATGATTCTGAATTCTGGTTCAGAGTCCTTCAAGTAGTTTAGAAGTACTAAGTGAATGCGCAAGAAAACAACTTTGTTTCATGTTATTTAGAGATTGCCTACTGCTAATAAAAACTAATGAATCTGTTCATCTCTTCCAGTCTGAAAGAATACTATCATTTATCCCGCCTGACGGTAACTTCCGCCTTATGTCGTATCACATTGGATCGCAGAGCGTCGTGGCGATTCCGATGTATGTGCGACACAGCCTCACGCTTCGGTCTAATGGCGACCAGGGACGGTTAGACCTCACGGTTGGGCCCAAGCAAACTATGGGACGAACTTTAGAAAGTAAGGATGGATTTTTCGTAAGACTCTATACATTTTACATAACATAATATCACGCCTGACCAACGCGGCAGTCAGTTTTGATTATGAGAAAACTTTCAAAGGTATCGATCAAGTTCAATTCCCACATAGTACAAATATTTGTATTGCCTGTAGATATTTGAAATACCCAAAAGACATTGAAATAAGTACTTACCTAAGTTTTATAAATTAAAATCACCCTTTGGCTATGCCGAAGTCGGGTAAAAAAAGTAAATGGATTGTAAGTAGGTAGGGTATGACCAAACAATTTTATCACATTGTTATCACTACTATGCACATACCTTATGACTAGAGATGGGTTATTCGGATGCATTTTTAAAGTTAATGTTTGGCTAAAAAATTATGGAAGTGGCTTCTTAATATATTTAAAAAAAATTATAAATCCCGGAATTAAATAAAATTCGCGAATGCACAACTAATCGGTTACGTGGTATGGAAACAACATAATTATGCTCTTATGAAGGTTACTTTTGCGGTGTTAACATAAAAAAAATTGTATACCAACTGCTACATTAGCTAGCATATCTATAGTCAAAAAGTACAAAATTTATCAATTCCGTAATCACGAGATTTTTGCGACCGATACAAAAATGCTTTCCATATTAGCCAACACCTGAACGTAAGTAAATATACATTCGATTCTATATCAGAACTCAAAATTTGTCGATCCCGGAATCCCGCGATTTTTTCGGTACTAAAGTGCTTTTCATATTAGCCAACACCTCAACTTTAGGTAAATATGCATCCGAATATCCGAACATTACTTATGACACACTATGTGCTAGATTTCAACTCTAGTATTAAACTATGTTAATTTTCTTTCCAGATGTATCATTAGAGATCTGTATGCCTAAATGTGTGTTGAACTGCTCTCTCACCGCAAATCAAGGCAAATACTCGTACGATCCTGTCAGTAAGGTGCTGTTATGGGATATAGGACGCATCGAGTTACCAAAACTGCCTAATATAAGAGGAACTGTGAGTAATATAGTGTACTTTTTAGGATAGTGTTGCCTTCTACAAAAAAACTCACTAAAGTCTGTTTTTTAATCTCGGAGACTAAATTGACAAGTGCAAATGTCAAACTTAAAAATAATGTGGCCAGTTTCTTATCGTAGTGTTGTTCCGTTGATTCCGGTTTTTTAATCTTAAAGTTTTATATTTTTGTCAAATGTCTAACATTCTAATTTGTATTATTCTTGTTATTAATGCGTAACATAAAATTATACAAACAATAATGTACGTATTTTTCGATGTTTTATATACAAAATACATGATTTCGGGCATCACTTAGTGCCAACATGATAGAAAGCTAAATTTGGCCGTCGCCAAAAATTCACTAGCCGCCCGACCTCCTAGCTCTTAGACTGAGTATATAATTATGTTCTGCGCGCCAGACGCCCGCCGTGAACGGACATGCAGTTGCTACCTGCTCGCTGCACCGCAATCGCCGAACAGTTCCTTACGTCTACCGTAACGATTTCTGTAGTCTTCGACTACAACTAGTATTATTTATGACTGCCTTTTTCATGGCAGGGTTGATAGTGTATATTTTTAACGTATTATCATTGTAAAACGTTCGTCGAGTTCTTTAGACCCTTCTGGGCAAAAATCAAACGACGGAATTATCCAAAAATGTGTAATGATCGCAAGATCAATTACTCAATTGCCCGCTTCACCCAGCAGGGCATTAAAGTCGTAGTTCCTACGTATTTGGACTATAGGGATCTCTTCCGTCTCCTCCGTGCTCGGAACTACTCCATACCTTATTCCCTTCTGGAGGAAACTTCATGTTTTTCTGGTTCTACGAACTATCCCATAACACGATTACTTTGACTTAATTGACTTAATAAAATAAATTAATTGTTACAACACAGCACATTAGCCGATAACGACACCGACCCGACATCGACACGATATCGGTGGTCAGATGATCGGATACATTTAGTGCCTACGAAACGCTTTTACATTGTGTTGTTATTATCACCTATATCGTCGCAGACAGCGACCGACACCGATATCGGCACGATATCTACCGGCGAAGACACAATGCGGCGAGAATAGCGGCATTCTACTTCTTCTACTTGAACACACTTTTTCGCACTACCGACTTCGAGACGTCGATACTTAGTAGGTACTGTGCTTGTTTGGTGCGTCGCGATGGTCATCGATATTCACCAATATCTTCGGGCCGATAATAATTATATCGGTGTCGAATCGATGTCGGTATAGCTGCCGACATATCGGTATCGGGTTGGTGTCGTTATCTGTTAATGTGAAAACGTCCATTAGGTAGACGCCAGCAGGTCAACCTACCCGAAACTGTCAATTTTTCCCAATCAACTTTGAACCTTATGTTTCAGAGATAAAATTTAAAATCTATTAAAGAAATTTGACAGATTGTAGTAGGTTGATGTGCTGGCGTCTGTACACAGGACATTTTAAGTAATCATTTAGTTCACCGTAGGTCCCATAAAATGTAAACTTCGAACCTAAGAAAAACTAGTTCAGTTGGTCAACTGCAAATATTTTATGCTGTGGAATGGAATTTCCGCGAAATGGTCGGCGGCGGATCGTAAATACATACGTCGCTCTGCATTTGGGGGAGGCGGAGGTAGCGTTTCAAAGACCTGCAGGCCCGGAAAACCTCGCCTTAATATTTGTAGTATACCCATGCCAAATGACAGCTTTTTAGTACTAAGAGTCTGAGCTAAGCCGCGGACAAACGGACATTGCGTAAGGGTTCCTTGTTGACAACAGAACCCTAAAACGAAAGACTGTTTTTTTTATTATTATTTTTTTTTTTCTATTGTTGTATATTATTTTGCCTGCAATAAAACACTATTTATTTTTATTTTATTTATATTTGCCTAATACGTCAAGTTCTAACGTTTTTTTATGACAATGTCCGACGCATGCGTAAATTCTAGTAGTTACACTTTATATCAAAAAATATTTTTCCCAGGTGTCAGTAGCATCAGGGGCCGACATATCAGGCGCGAACCCAAGCATCAACGTGCACTTCACGATACCTCAATTAGCCGTCAGTGGGCTCAGAGTCAGCCGCCTAGATATGTACGGAGCCAAGTACAAGCCCTTCAAGGGCGTCAAATACGTCACTAAAGCAGGCAAGTTCCATGTGCGCATGTGATCGGAGGCCGACCAGCCCGAACCGTGGATGTGCTTGGGATTGTCTATGACTGAAAGTCGTGTGCAGTGATGCTAGAGTGTTACTGAGTAGCGGTCTGTAAAAAGGCCAATTTTTTACAGACCGCCATTTTTATTTTATTTGTGTATACTGTTTGGCGGTTATATCTGTGGTCTTTTCGTCATTCCATTTAAATAAAGAAATACAATTTACTTGAGGTTTGTGTTTGTGTAATTGCGTGTACGCAGGCGCGGTTTCTTTTGCGCATTCGCTGCCCGTCCAGTGTACTACTTGTCTGATTGTGCAAAATGGGTTCCAGAATGGAAAGTTGAAGTAGCAGAAGGCTAAAGATATTATCGCCAGGCAGTACCAAATTCTTATAATATCGTTTATTGTCAGTGTACATACGGCTACACATCCAGCTATACACTTCCAGTATAAGCTGACATCGCATTGTACGGAAATCCTATACAATGCGAGATCAGCATAAACTGGAAATGTATAGCTTGATGTGTAGCCGTGTGTACGTGAACTCTCAACTCAACATCATCAAAATATATATCAGTGTATCCATGTCAAATAAGTTAGTTATAAGTTGTAAATAATATATTCTATTAAACGTTATAAAAACTTGTATTAAAACATTATTATGCAGTATATTCATGACTTTTATTAAGCAAAATAAATTAACATAATTGTTTTTAGAGGCTAAGTTACAAATAAAATGATATTTCTTATCAAGAAAATTATAATACAATATAAAGGGTGTTTGACATTTTCTAATAACGGTTAACAATTAACTAGTTAACAATTACAGAATACATTCAAGAAACTTATTTAAAAAAAGACACCTAAGTTATAATTGAATTCCACATCCTTACATTTTAGTAGAAACGATTATTTATAGTATATTAATGTCGCGGCCTGCAACATTGGCATTGATGGATGATTGTAAAAATGTGGGCCGAGGCGAAGACGAGACACACATTGTTTACGTGTGTCCATCAATGTCTGGTTGCGGCCAAGGCTTGTATAGTACTTTTCTCAAATAATGCGCGGAAATTCGAACTAAGTAAATTAATTATAAATTCCAGAATCAGTGACGAACAACGATAATTTTTCACGCGCCAAATATTCATTTGTTTCTTTACTATAGACAGCTCTATTTGCAAGCCAAATCGAAACTTAAATTAAATCTTTGATAAGTTACCTCCTTGGTTGCCATGTGTTGGAGTAAAAAGTTCGTTCTATTATTAAATAACACTACATAATATGAGTTTTCATAGTAATTTATTCGGCCGCTAAACACTACAGATATGATTTTCATACAAACATTGCCGACCGTCACTCGCATGTATTCGACCAGTACCGAAATTTCCATTTATCTTGAAGAAGGTTGTCAGAATAATGTTCGAATTTCCAAGCATGTTTGAGAAAAAGAAATAAATTATCAATAAATTATTATTTTTAATTCATTGTTTTTTTAATAATAGAGATACAAAATAATAGTTCGATCAATTCAACTCGATACATACCGGTAAACTGCCCTAACTTTGCCAGGCGTCCTAAGTTTGCCTATAATGAAAATGATGTAATATCTTTTTCATTTTACTTGTATGGCAATCGAAACTTAAAGCTGTCTATAAAATCTCAAAGTTTCCTTTGCCATACAAGTAAAATGAAAAAGATATTACATCATTTTCATTATAGGCAAACTTAGGACGCCAGGCAAAGTTAGGGCAGTTTACGGTACAGAAAAAAAAGAACAAATAGTTACGATAAATTGTTAGTTCGCGGAATCCTAATACCGGCGAGGTTCTGGCGCATAGCCGCAAGTTCGGTCTCGAGCCTGTGCGCGTTCATTTGCGAACTGTCTTTGTCTCTAAAGTATCGCTGCACTAGCACGGACATCAGCGCCGGGTACTCTCTCCGCACAGTCGCTTCCACATCACGCTCCTAATGCAGAAATAATTAGCGATAAATGTTCCGTTTTGTTCACACGCAAATAACTACTTGTAGTTAGGAGATACGAACGGAAGTGATTGTAATTGCTTACCATTCACTTCAAATGATTACCCATTGTGTTTTTTTTACGTGCTGTCTGTAGGCAGAGTTGCATCTATACTCCATAGGTTTAGGTAGTTCTATTTTTTATTATTCTATTTTTATTAAATGGCAAGCAAAGCCGATGATTTAGGTAGTTAAATAATGGTAAACAACAAAAAAATAAAACTACGAGACCGCTGTCAAGTAACCGACCAAACGTAATATCTGTCACTTCAATACCCATGCTACGTTACAGTTGTACTCTTCAATTTAGCAACGTTATAATTATAATTCGTTGACGTTTAGAATTTGGGCTCTACAATATAGACAGATTACAAAATATTACATTATTATTATAAATCTAACAAAAAAATTGTGCTCAAGCAGCTACATCTATGAAGAGTTGTTTAAGAATAAATGATAAAGTTTAACATACAATAAAGAGGAAACTATTGTAAATATCTACAAAAAAAATAACTTCGTGTTGACGTATTTTTAAACAAGAAAGTGTCATCTATAAAAACCCTTTTTACGATTTGTTTACCTTTATTTAACTATCTAAACCTATGGAGTTATAGGTACCTAATCAGGTGTAAAGTTAATTGATATTTCCCTATGGGTTAGCAGGTGGATAGCTGTCTGCATTGAGTAGGTACCCCAGCCCGATCTCCCATGAATTATTTACCTAGGTACTACTATTGGGTAGGTACCTAATTGAACCTAGAACCTCACACTCGTAGCCACACTTACGATCATAACACCAACGACAGAGAAAAAGTGATTTATGCTTAAATTATTCAGAAACGGGGCACTAGAAATTAATGTCCCATTGTCTGTTTTATGAATTAAAGTAAAATCTTTTATCGATTCATTGATACGGGTATTAATTGCTAGTTGCGGTACGTTCTATGGGAAGCATCTTCGAACGGTAACTTAGCACAAACATACCTACAGCTGGTCTAGCTTATTAGGTCTTCCTCTGCGTTGTAGTTGACTTTTATTGAGGTAGTACGATTTGCGGAAACAGAAATTATACCTTTAGTGCCTTTTCACACGCTTCGGCTGTGCGTAGTCGGCGCCGGATACCATTGGCGAAGTTAATCGGTAAGTTTGCTAAGTATAAATGCTTTCACACTTTATCCAGCTTACCCATACACTTCCGCCACTGCCCTGGCGCCGACTACGAGCTTGAACGTGTGAAAATGCAATACCTAAGTGTAGGCAGTGGCGGATTTGCAGTCTTGGCCGCCCTAGGCCCCAGGCCATGTGGTAAGTACCAGCCGCTCCTTTCCCAGCACCCATTATCTATAGACTACATAATTAATTTACTTTATTGCCAACTTTTATCGAAATCGGTTCAGAAATTTAGTTAGGTATCTATGAGTCGGGTTGGCGCCGCGAACCGCGCGTTTCAATTAGTTATTTGGACATATTTTAAAATTTGTTTTTGGTTTAAGTTATTACTGTTACTACTCGCACTCGGCCGATTTTCGGGTAGCTGTGATCCATCCAACCCTTAAAAAATATTGTGGTCACACAATATTTTTGATCCAACCCTTAAAAAATATTGTGGTCACACAATATTTTTGATCCAACCCTTAAAAAATATTGTGGTCACACAATATTAATTAAGGGTTGGATCACAGCTACCTACCTGAAAATCGGCCAAGTGCGAGTCGGAGTATGAACTTGCTCATGATCGATGCATTCCTACAAAGGAGATGTTTACAAAATATATGACGCCCTGATCAAGATTTTGTACAGTATATAGTTCGACGTGGGCATAATGGTGGGCCGAAAACTACTTAGTAAATTAATAAACCTGTAAAATGTTAGTTTGTTCGCTCACGAAAATTACAAAAGTAAATGTGTGTTTGTTGTTTGCACATCACAGTGTCACATTTAGACGCATGTGACACTGTGATGTGCAAACAACAAACACACATTTAACTACTGAACCGATTTTGGTGAAATTATTCGATTTCATCAAAACTATTCACCTATATATGTTTACAAACAGTACAAACTACTAAGGCTAAACGGCTGACTTATCGTGTCAGCATATTGATGAATAAGTACCTCGCTGCGTTCCGAATCACGCACGATTCATTGTTTTATTTTATTTTATTAAGGCATTGGATATAACAAATAATCAGCATATTGATCTCAATAGACCGTGAAAGGGTGACGTCACAAGTCTACTAGGGTTGTGGGCATGCCCATCATGCCCACAACGGTGAATCCGCGCTTGTACTGTAAATACGATGCGGTGCAGTGCGGCCCGCCATAATGTGCGCGAACGTTTAGAATATATAGGTATTTTGAGTTATTTCTTGTTATCATCAGTGAATTTTTTATCACGATTGGCCGCCCTAGGCCCGGGCCTATTGGGCTTTAGGGCAAATCCGCCACTGAGTGTAAGTCTACGTCAGTGTAGATATACGTACAATGTAACAACAGTATTGGGGAGACCAGCGGGCGTACATCCCCGGTAGGCGATTGAATCTACCACGGAACCATTCCATGACGTTACCCATTCCTGAAGCTGTGGGGATCAAGTTGAACGGCGACGGTAGCGTTGTCTGCAGCATGTAGTCTATATAAACCTGAAAACAAAGACATATTAACGTCCTTTATCAGAGTCATTCAGTAAGGCCGCTCCACTCGTGTTGATGGGACCTGCTAGCTAGTTTGCATGGTGGGCCAATACCAGTTGGGGGTGCGAAGAAAATGTAGGAAAATCACCCGGGCAGCCGACTCATGGTAGTAATACGATGTCCGAATTGTTTAATAGTTTAAGTGTCTATGTCTCTGTGTATTATTAATATAATATTCCACCACTAAACTTATGATGATAGGTAGGTACGCATTTAGTCTTAAAATTATAATTTTTATATGGACGTAGTAATAAAATTTTGTTCCAGATTTAATATAAGTTTACTATTGAATAAAGCATCGGTTTTCAAAGATCTTTATCGGGATATTATGTTTTTGTCTTCACTTACGGAACTGAAAAGAACTTTGCTAGAGGTTGCCATCAAAGAGGCGCTACAAAATTCGCTGCTTTTCCATTGAGCTTTTTTCTCATTAAGCTTCTCTGGTCGGGGATTAACTCGTTTGAAAAGTCGTGGTCTTGTTTTAAGGAAAGAAAAGAAAGAAAGAATAATATTTATTTGGGCACAGTTCGTGAAACACATAGTATCAAAATAAAAAGTGAAAATAATTATAAATCAATAATAGTGTGTGCCTCACGGCTGCGCCAAAAAGGTTCATTTCAGCATTATTTTAAGGAGAAATCTTCATTTTATTTTCTCAGAAAAACTTTGGTCTCAAAAGAATGCCGTCAAAGAGGAAGGGTTTTCGGTGATGGAACCTAATGTTCAGGACTATGGCTGTAAAACATTTTGCACAGCTGCTCTAGCAACTAGCCAGTACCGTACCAGCCTACCTGCCTACCTACAAAAAAAGGGAGACACGAGATCTGATTTTCATTTAGGTACGTTGCTGCATGTATTAGCAATCACTGTTCAAGGTACTTAAACTTTTCCAAATAGCCTATTTGGAAAAGTTTTAGATACATTGACTATTATAAGATGAATCTAAGTGTGGCAATTCTCAAGGAATGTCCATTAGACAGATACCTATTTAGAGATCCTTTAATTGGATTGCAGTTTTTATAACTTTATTCTCCAGTAGTTAAAGCGGTGGTATTTTTTTTACTCTCGCCTGTACCGTCGGCTAATGGGTGATTAAGGGTCTAAGTAGTTATAAAAATATTATGAAAGCATTTTCGTATACCTAATTCTTAGCACTTAGTTATCTACAAATTAAGGATTGTTGAAACTTTTACCTGTTTTTATGGACATCGATTGCATCGGTCGTAACTACAATTTCCTTATTGGCATACTTACAATACCTATACTCCACACTTGGATGAAAACCTGTACCTGACCTGAACTTGAGTAACTATAAAGTTTTATTGCTAACTTGAGACCACCCACGAGTTCGTTAACCTGAACTTTTTATGAGTAGGTACCTACTAGGTACTTGGTTCATGGGCACCTGTAGTGTAGCAGCTCTGTAAAGATTTTTTTTTAAATCTTGACAAGGTGATAAGCAAATGGCAAAGACCCAACGTAGATGGAACGCTTAAAAGAAAGGTTACAGGAGGCAGGCTGAATGTTCGACGATCTTTGATATACCTCACTAGTCATATTATGATAACCACTAAATACCGAGGTGTTGGTTTGTTTAAAGCATTGATGTAAATCTATGGTTTAAAGTGTGTTTGTATTCTGACCTAGCTATAATTACCTCATTGCAGTTGCCAGGCCAGATAAGGACATTCTGTCGTATCCTAAGAGCCTCGTAAAACCCAATCAACATAGGGTACCTAAGGGTATTGCATTTTAGAAGGAATGTTTAATATTCATTTGCACGACTACCGAGCATGTTTGCTCACTCATCCTCATTGATGACAATTAATGCTGAGTTTTCGATAAGGTATAGTCGACCTCGTAAATGCCTTACCACTTTTGACAAACATTCTCAGTAAATTGAAACTTCACTAAGGTTGAAATGATTAAACAGTCACATTGGTCATAAGGCCAGAAAAATTGCCAAACTTAAGTGGCAGTGGGCAGGGCACATTACTTGCAGAATAGATGGCCGATGGGGCCGAAAGGTTCTAGAGTGGCGACCGCGTACCAGAAGACGTAGCGTTGGAAGGCCTCCCACAAGGTGGACCGATGACCTGAAATCCGCTGGATGCAGGAAGCACAGAACCGGTCGAAGTGGCGGTGCTTGGGGGAGGCCTATGTCCAGCAGTGGACGTCGCTGAAATAATGATGATGACGATGATTGATATTTAAGCAGAAGTAGACCTTGTCGTTTTATGACGTGCTTGTAACATTCGACCCTAGTATGATAGAGCAATTACGAGGTCAATTATATCTACAAGTAGGAATCCTCTTCCATAGCTAAGGTAACTGAGTTCTCTTCCTAGGTGCCTTTGTACCTTCTTAATGTGGTTGTGCATGTGCACTCACCCTATTTGCATTTACATAATATTTACAAACACTTGCGGTACATCTAATAGAGTGAACTTTACGATAGCATTTTCCCTTTTGCATAGGATTGCGTCTGCCTTTCTTTATAACATAGTGGAATCTTGTTGAAAACAGCGACATTAACATAAATAGAAATACTATTAAATCACGGAAAACAGTGAAATTCTTCAGTTGACGAGTTTGTGGAGGTTCTATTATGTAATACATAGGTAATGCTAGGAATAACATAAACTTACCTCAGTCTTCCCGAATGTCCACTCTATGTCCACGTTGTCGTTGACCCTTTGAAAAGTGTTGGACATAGTTGCTATGAGCATGTTTAGTACGACTATTACGGATATTACTTCGAAGCCTGTAATAAAATTTAAGTTTATTGAATTATTTCAAAAAGATAGGTATGCTATAGCAACCATTAGTTTGTGGAAATCTTTCTTTGAAATCGCAGATCGCGATGAATATAGGTAATCCTTATTTATATAAAGAAAGGAATGTCAGTTCCTTATTATCAGCTTGGTAGCAGGTTGGAAGGGAGACCACGTAAAAGTAACGTCAACTAGGATGCCAATGCTAAAGTTAAGTCCGCCGAGATAAATCAGATACACTTAAAGCAGATCCGGTGATTATAACTAGTAGCTTGACCAGGGGCCTTATTATGAAGTATGAATGCCATCATTATTCCACTGCGAAAAAAAGATGGTGCTAGCGGCCTTGTATAGCTCCGTCTCTCACTCACACTGGAATAATAGTGGCATTAATACGTCACAATACGGCCCCTGAGGATCTACTCTCTAAGTCCGTCAACGAACAAGTGAAAAATTCAATTTTTCGGACGGGCAAATACTACGTAGATAGGGACAACTGTCAAATGGCATTGGTCATTAATTCTAAGTTCGAGCCCCGAATATGTCCGTAAGTGTTAAGAAGTAACGGCCATAACTTAGATCAAAACTAAGGATTTCGTTAGACACCCTGGTTTGACGAGGTTGTAAAAATTCGGGTGGTAATTTTAGAGAGTTTTGAAATTGAAACTATTTTTGATTTTGAAACTATCTTCACTTTTGATATAACTTACACCCAAAACAGAAGTATCCAATACGTTCGGTATACGCGTGTCTATTCTCATGAAACTTGTCGAAGCTCGGGTCCCGAGTGTTCTCCAACACCACGTCAGCACTTTCCAGAGGCGCCATACAGAATAAGGCCCAGAACAAAGTGTTCAAAGTATCGGTAAAGCTTGTGAATGAAGACACCTGAAAGGTTCATAATAACATATTATACAAAATTACACTTATAAACTCTTCTAAGGGGTTGGCAGTGGTGTTATTTGAACACACATTTCATCAGTTTCATGTATTTATTCCATTCCGTTCCATTACGCGGGTGCAAATCCGAAACTGGGCTGGTAAAAGCTACTGAAAATTTCTTAATGAAAAACCCAGAAACATTTCGTGCGACCCGGGAGTTTAACCCCGGAACCCACGCCAACGAGACTGTTTTTAGGGCTAGGTTCAATGCAACCTAGTTCTTTAATTTGATGTAAAGCAGTTTATTTTGATAACAAAAGCACCTCCTGAGTCATGGGAACCAATGTCAATGTTTTATAGGCAGATCATCCGGTTTTTGTTCAACAACTAATGTAAAGTAACAGTAAACGTTTCTTTGTAAGTTGCAATGATCCGTGAAATAAGTTGCAGACAATGTGAACTAATGAACGCGAAAGCTCGTACCATAGAGTAGACTTAGGTACTACTACTGGGTTTACGGCTACCGTCACTATACGTAGTTTACAGCTCAGTAATGTGAAATGGGAGACAGGGGCTCCACTGTACAGTCTAAGTAGTAAATCGGATGAACTTTAAACTTGAATCTACGACGTAGTAAAGAGGTCGTAAGTTCCGCTATAACGCCAATGCCTTATTTTACTACGGTTTTAGTCAGGCCAGAGATACATACAGATCTGACCTTAACCTTAGGAATACGAATAAAATGCATGAACGTTCAAACATCAGCAATTTAAAATAAAAATCCCGTAAAGTTTAACTGTCTCGCTTGTTTAGAAGTAGTTACTTACGCTATGAACATTTTTATTTGGTATTAACCTACTCTATTAACTTCTGTTTCAAAATGACATGTGTGAAAGATTGTAACGACTATTAAGAGGGAACAGGGCCTGCGATTCTCCATACAAATGTATTCCCCTTTTTTTTGTCCTGAATAACGCCTCTAGAGCAATATTTTTTTTTCATTCTGCCGTAGACACGTTCCTGTTATTTCGATTTTTTATTGGTAACTTATTGGTAAAGATAAAATGACCCTCCAAAAATAACAAAAATGATCCATTTTTACCGACGTGATTAGAGGACTACCAGACAAATTCCAAAAGTTTTTAACATAAAAGAAAATGATAGGAACCTAGACATACTCTTTCTTAAAATTTAAATGTAAAAAAATAATTGTTTCGGCTCAGTTTTCGAGGAGAAAAAAGGGGAATACCAAACCGTCGATCTCGTAAATTTTTTTTGTGATATAATCGGTCTGAGTTGCAGCTATCCCTATCGCACTCTACGGAGACTGACTTGACGACAGCAATAGTTTCTTCAAATACATTTTTTTCAAATTACTCGCAGGCCATGTTCCCTCTTAAACTCCGTTACTGTCTCTACGGGTTAAAGTTCAATTTGATAGTTACAATATTTTTTAAGTCATATAGCGTACTCTGTTCCTTGTACAGTGTTTTAAGGTCAATTAGCTTTGCTTGTTTACCTGTACTGTCTTCATTCCGAATTCATCTTCGTACACCATTCCATCGTAGTATTGGTAGAATCGCGCGAGGCCGGCAGTAAAAGCGCTTATAATTATTGCAAATATTAAGATGTACTTGTAAATGTCGATAGTCATTTTCCCTAACGACACCTGTAAAATAACTGTATATGTGGTGAGCTGTTCAAGTGCGCATCGATTGCTTCCATGTAGCGATGCTGGTCGAAGTAGAACTAATATAACTTGTACCTACAATGTAACATGTTTGCATAGAGAGGGCTCTTGAAACAGTAAAGCCAAAGAAGGAGATCTAATTTGAATAAAGGTATGTTTGCAACATTTTCTAACGAGGGCATTCTTACATAGAATCAATGCGGCATTTAAATGTAAAATCAGCATACCTGCAGCGGCCCTAGATGGTAGTTCAACTGGCACAGGAACATAAGTCGGAAGAAAGCGAATATAGTCGCCAGGCAGAATGTGCCCTCGGCTAATAGAGTTGGGTCGTACTGGTTCCAATATTTGCGTTCTGTTCATTTTAAAGGTCAAATTCAATATTCTATTGTAAATTAGATGTAACATACAATGCCACACACTATAAGCTATGCGAATTCTAAGTTCATGAGAATGTATAGACTACTGAATTAAGCTTGGTTTATCTTATCTCACGTAACTATTTGCTACTTAGAGCTAGAGCACAAGTGCCAACGATATCTAGCCGTACTTTGCGGTGTTTTGCCATTTTGTGGTTAAAGTAATTACGCTAAGTAGTCGCTAAAGCAGTACATTCAGTAGTGTAAGCTCTTGGGTAAGTACGAGTATATCCTATAAAAATATGCAGTTAAATAGGTTACATTTGTTCTTCTGAAATAGTTATACTTTTAGATTCATAGTTTATAAAGTAGGCTAGGCTAGTTCACTTTTTACCTGAAAATTCCTCATCATTTATAGCAACATCAATGGCAGCTAGGATCCAGAAGACGAAAGTAAATCCGAACAGCATGAGCATAATGATCTCGGTCCAGTTCCACATCTTGCTGAAGTATCGATGAGGACCTTGCATCAGGCACATCCGTAGATTCGACCAGGCATAGCCACAGACATACAGTATCAGGGGCGCCTCGGCACCTAACACACCGAAAAGATCACGTGGATATATGAACATAGATGGCGTGCTGCTTTGTCAAGGACGATGTCAAAAATCTGGCTATTTATTTAGGTTAGGCAAAAATTTATTTCATAATACATTTACAATAAATTGCTATTTCAGTATGTTTCATGTTAGTATTCTATCCCACCATGATCATTTAGAATTTTAGATCCACGTAGAAATGTAACGTATTAAAATATACATTTATACACAGCAATCTACTTCACCTATTGACTCTTCCTTAAAAAGCATTAACTGTAACGGTTTCTTAACGGGCGAAATGTGGGTGTACTATATGTATATACACGTCTGACTAATTCTTGGGGAAAATAGGCGTGATATCACGTTATGTAACGGTTTCATTAAGTATAGCTGACTAACAAATAAATAAATAGTATAAGCAGAATGTGCTACAAAGCACCTTAACTGTGCAGCACATTATAATGATACGTTATCAAGCCGCAACTGGGATATCGTGTGCAATTAATTGTGATAATCTTGACAAAGCATCTCATCAGCGTCATTAGAAAGTAAATCGCGAACCTGTGTTTGGAGGTCCTCGCTTCTGATTTGACTTATCTTGATTAGAAATAAAGAAGACCAGGGCAAGGAAGACGAAGTATGCGGAGACGTGTGTGATCAGTTTATTCAACGGGATCTGCCAGTGTGCTACGAGGTGATGACGCGGCGCTAACTGCAAACACACTCATTATAGACACACACTCTCATTGACTGTTGTTGTTCAGATTGACACTGCCTCGTTGGTTGAGCGACTGCTAAGCGTCCTGGCTTGGGAGGAAATTCTCAGTTAGTAGCAGCCCGGAGTCTGGATTTGTGCTCGTTTACAAAATGCCTATATGCTCGCTGCCCGTTAAATGGAAATTTTAACATAGATAACTGGCGACAACTATCTAATTACAATTTCAGGGAATACAGGTGTGATATTACTTATATCTATCGTGAAGAAACTTCGCACAGTGATACGATACACGCAGATGTGACCAAACATTATCGGTTATCGTCGCGATACTTCGGGCTGCGTAGCACTTATCGCCCGGGTGGCGGTACATAACAAGCGTGGCGCGTGGTCGGACTAGCGTTGGTCATTTCGACTGTTTCCGGACTGCGTAAACGCTCTGACGAAATAATGGAGAGCCATCTTGGATTATTGCACGATAATTCGTATGAAATATAAATTATGATACTGCTAATGTGACCACCGCATTAGCGTGATAATTTTTTGTGACCAAACATACGACAGACCAACGTGGATTTATCCACGTTGGTCTGTCGCGATATAAACATTTAGGTAGGAGGTGACTATGAATAAAATGGAAACAGAATAATCATGCTCACCATGCAAACAATGAGAATAAATGGTGTTATGAGCACTCGGCTCAAAACTGTGAAAGCTTTAAAGAGTACTGGTTTGCTTCTCCAACTATGCCAATTGCCAAGCCAGTACGACTCCAATACCTGAGGATTAGTTATGTAAATGTTAGTTCATCATTGCATCCGAAAGTTATCCACTGCTGGACATAGGCCTAACCTAAGCGTCGCCATATCGACAAGAGCTGCGCTTCTCGCATCCAGCGGATTGCCACAACCTTCATCAAGTCATCGGTCCACCTTGTGAGAGTTCGATGTTAAAATAGTAAGAAAAAAAATACGTTTATTTGCGTTAAGACATGACGCAAAAAAAAAAACAAAAAAAAAGTAAGGGGAAAATATGCGTCACAAAACGGCCATACCTGGTAAAATACGACCATTCTATGTTGCTTAAATATTTTTTTCTCAATCATGCTTGGAAATTCGAACATTACTTTGACAACCTTCTTCGAGATAAATCGAAATTGCCGTACTGGACAAAAACAAGCGAGTAGGCGGCCGGCAATGTTACTATGAATATCCATAATCGTCGTGTTTAGCGGCTATATAAATTACTGTGAAAATGCATAACTGCCGCGTTCTTTAAAAATGGAGCTAACTTTTTACTTCAACCCATGGCAACCAAGGAGGTAACTTAACAAAAAAAAAAAAAAAATTTCGAACTGGCTTAGCAAGTAGAGCTGTTTAAAGTAAAGAAGAAACTAATGAACATATTGTACAATAATAATAATACATACAATTTTTCTTTGTTCGTCATTGATTCTGGAATTTATAATTAATTTACTTGTTAAAAAGTATTATATATTATATCCATATTGCCTTGGCCGTAACCAGGCATAATGGACTCACGTCTGTGTTTTCAGGATCGTCCATCAATGCCCTAATTGCTGGCCGCGATAGTAATGTACTATAATATTTTATGTCAATCATATAACTATTGAATCTATTTGATTATGAATGAAACATCTTTTTGAATTCATTACGGTTTATCATAATTTGGTAGGTACTATGCACTTATATATTTATATATGTACTATATATAGGGTAGATTTTTGAGATGGGGTAGTAAGGGCGGCTATATATATACTGTATACCGTTTGAGTGTTAGGATGAGCGACAAATTCTTTCTGCTTAAAGTCGATAGCCATTAGCAACCTCGGCAACACGAAGTGCCGACGTCCTTTACCACCCGCCGTCTGTTTCAGTACAAACTCCACTTCTTCTGACGTACGACAGCATCCTATTCAGAATGGTTACGATTAGAGCATAGATCATTGTAACTTCCTAGTGTTTGACATGTTATCTTTTTTAGAAAGAAAAAAAGAAAAGAAAGAAAATACGTTTATTACAAGTTTTGATGTAGTTTCACTTCTGTTAGGATGGATTTTTGAAAGAAAATTTTGGACATTTACCTATTGACTTTTCAAGTTGAGACTTGGCGTGCCTGCTCGTTCGTTAGATATAATAAAAAAGAGTACAATTTAATAAAAAATAATAAAAAAAAAAATTGTAGTTCATTTTGCGGTACAACTGTTAACAATTATTTGAAAATAACAGCCTTTTTTACGTACGTGTCCATATCCACCCGAGGAAATCGAGAAAATGATACCACAAATTATGCTTTTTGCATTTGTATCACATTCTGGGTCGTTTCTTACACAAGTATATCCGCCGAAACGCCCGAGTTTCATGGCAAAAGAGTATTTTAGCGTACTCTATTAGTGTTATAGATTATAAAGTAAACCTACAAGAAAAAGAGTACAATACTCTTCTTTTTTTTTGGGTCGGAATTTATCAAATTTAAAGGTTATATGAATTATATCACAGATGAATACAGATGTTCCTCCGCATTTTAGGTATGAAGCTACGAGAACCTACGCGGCGGTATCGACTCGTTGGGCCAATAGAGATGTTGACTGGGGAAAAAAACCTATTTAGTCCGTCAGTCAGATAATAAAAAAATATTAGACACGTATTTTTTGCTTTATGCATTAAAGTTGGGGAGTGGGGTCTCGTCACAAGTCAGTATAAAATCTACCGGGGAGTGACGTCATGCCACATTTTAACGTATTGCCTACTCAATGTATTGCCACATTTTTTGATGACGTAAAAAAAGAAAAAATACGTGTCCAATATTTTTTAATAATGTACATGACGGATTGTTTTTTTTTTTTTGTCAACATCCCTACTTAGTGAGCAGTATCGGCCCCGACTTACAAGTTGTAGGTCGTGAATTCGAACCCAGGCAGGCACTTTACTTTGTGTATTTAATTACATCACCACTGCTCTCAAAACGGTGAAGGAAAACATCGTGAGGAAACCGTCATGTCGTAGAAACAAAACTTCGAAGACATGTGACATCCATCAACCCGCACTGGGCCCGCGTGGTGGATTATGGCCCACTCCCTCTCACAGGGAGGAGGCCTGAGTCCCAGCAGTGGGAACATTATAGGCTGATTATGCTATTTAGTGAGTGTGACGTAGTCTAAGAGTTACGCGACAGAAAGAGAGGCAACTTGTAGGTGAATATAACTTAAGGTAATAAGCGCTGTACGACATAAATTGCACTTTATTGTGTCGTTCAAGAGCCGCTTTTTATTTAAATAATTTTGCGGAGTGAACCAACTGTATTAATCTGTGGTTATATTCAGTAAAAGCTCTGACCTAGGAGATCAACGGCAAATGCGCTGACGTCATCAGCAACTTGTAAATAGGCTGCGGCCAAATGCCTGTAGGCGGCAGCATTGTCGGCCAGTTCCGAAGTCAGGCAGAACGCGGTCAGGATAGGGTCCGAAGTGACGTGCACCATGTATGCTGGGGAGGCGATGGCTCGGTACACCGACAAGCGGAAACTACCCTCGTGCAGCGCATCATTGTTCATATAACAATTTCTTTAAAAAAATAATACATTTGAATAAAAGTAACGGTATTAAAACAGTAAAGCAACATTAGGATTAGAATAGGCCGGCGGCGCGTGGGCACTATGAATGTCATCTTGTATCTTTATCTTAGCACTATTCTAAGTTAATCCTATTTTCATTGTAAAAAATCATTTATTTCTGCAATCTAAAAAGAAACTGTCAATGTTTCTTCTAAATTAAATAAAGATATTATTAAAGCTCTAACACTAACAGTAGTTCATCGAAATCGATTTCAAATTGGTTCATTATTGTTATTATCATGTTAATAGAATTCTATAGCTGCGTAATTTATAATTAAATAGAACCCTATTGGGATCACAATTCTATTGATTTTAAATAAATTATCATAAGTTAAAAATATGTGAATGAGAATAACTAATTTCTGCAGAATTATTGAATTAATTGAATAACAAAATTTAACTTAATCTAAGTCTAATGTGGATTATAACTGTCAACGCGTATAACTGTTTCAAAAGATGTCACCTGCAACAAACACACATACAGCTAGCTAAATGAGGACGGGTGATGGTGTGCCCCCTATCTATCAGGAGTGAGACAATCTCGTAGTGCCCCATCTGAGCTGCCAGAACCAGTGGATTCACATGTGCGGGGAAGTCTGCCGAGTGCGTCGCCCCCGCGAACTCCAACCCTGGCGAGATCTTACACTGAGCCTCCAACAACACCTCTGTAAACATAAACGACCTACTTTAATAAACCTTAATGTTTATAAAAGGCAAGTGAAAGCAAGAACGAGGTTATCTTCACCCAATATTTTAATATTATTATATCGGACAGCCTGCAACACACAGTCACCAATTTCCACATTCGGAAGCTTCAAGAGAAATTCAACCATCGCTTGAGATCTGTTTTGCACAGCTATTTGGAGCGCCGACACTCCCTGCAAAATAAAAAGTTATCTTTATTGAACATTTACGCATAACTGAACTTAAATTAAAGTAATTGGGTCTTTAACCTGAAAATTCGTGCAGTTTACATTCAGGTTTGGATTCCTTTCTATTAATTTTTGAAGTTCGTTGACGTCATCTTCCGATACTAGTCGCAAGAAATCGGCTTCGTTTGGTTGAAGTTTTGGCAAGTGTATGCGTTCTTCGGCGTTAACATCAACGTTATTTCTGCTGGCCTATAAATAAGTATTAAGTTCATTATTATGTGGCGATTATAGGTATAGCTCCATTGTCATATTTTTTTATCTCAGATAGGTATCATAATATACCTAAGGCCCCAATTACACTATCATAATTATATTTATCATACAAATATGATTTCATATCTGTCAAATTCTATGATCATAGTTAAATTATGCTGTTTTTAATGTCTACATTTTACACATAAATGATCATATAAACGTTATACTTAATCAAGATGGATAACGATTTAGCCTTGTTTGATTTAGCCATTTTTGAGGCTAGAGACTGATATGATCATATTGATCATATTTGTACGCTTGCTATCAAATAGGATCCCTTAACTATGATCATAGACGATATGAATCTTAAGTAGTTATTATACCGCCATAGAGTTCTTCATATAAAAATGACTCATACCTACATCTCCGAACATATTTCTATGATAGTCTAATATGGCTCTAAGGTCCTTCCTTATTAGGGCTGGTCCTTTATTATTTTTCAAAATTAACTCTTTATAAGGACCGGTTTTAATAAAGTAGGATTTACACATAACAGATTATGTTTTTACCGATTCCAGCTTCGCATACATCTTAGATGAACATTTGGATGGCTTCTTACAAGTTTGGTTAGAAAAGAAATCTATTTGGTTTTTCGACTTGCAAACTTGAAGTGATGATTTATTTCCCACCACATTGTAACTCATTGTGGGGGTTACAAATGGTGGATGATAACAGAATTTTGGCAACGAGGTCGCCTTTCTTTGAGAGTGGTATTTGTTAATATCTTGGTCTGTAGAACTTTGGTCTTTGACCATATGATAACCATGATCAGATTTATGCAGTGTTCTGGGATGTCTACTTGATGTGGCCTTATTCTCGAATCCTGGTATGTTTGGCAGTGTTTCATTTTCAATAGAATCCGTTTTCACTGATGTCTGAGACTTGGGTCGTTTCTCCATTCGAGGCATTTTATCAGAGCAGTGTTACGGAAGCCATCAATATCTCAGTATAGCAGGCCACGTGTGATCCGTCCAAACTACTGTATAGTCTTTAACAAATAAATTACCCCGTCTTACTATTTTCTGATATTAACGACCTTATTTTATTACCTTATTATTTCAGGGTGCACATTTACTTTTAGTTTTAAAGCCTATTTAAGTACCATACTTTGTAGCAGTTAATTACTGCACAATCTAACATATTATTCCATTGATTTCAATTTTATTCTTGAAAGCAAGAAAGAAAATTCGGAAAATGACAATTCTTCTGTCACTTTTTTTCCATAAATAGTCTATCTAATATGGTACCTCCTTGGTACCATGCCTAATATGTGTCTTGTCTATGTTTAATTGTAAGTACTTCCAAGGAGGTTGGTAATAGATCTACAATAACTATGTGCATTAGAACGGGAAACGACATCTATTGATACTGTTCTTATCTACCCATCTACAGCTTTATCTACATTATGTGGCTATTTTAAATGTTAGCTGTATTAAGCAATGTCTAATTTTCGCTGTACATCGTGTACAGTAATGCGAAGTACGAGTAAGATCTCGTCAGAATCTGAAAATAATACAATTTAATTAGGTTCTTTTAATTAGCTTAATTTTACTGTATTATATAATTAGGTATTTAAAAATGTATATTATAGTACGTCTTATTGAACAACGGCAACGCCTTAGGAATAACTGTCACGCATTGTTCGTGTATTTTCCAATAAAATAATATTAATAAATTATAAACAATATGTTTGATAGGATTATATTTCGACAAACTTTTACTTGAAACGACTTTTATCTGTTTGACATTTATTTATTCTCAATCGGATTTAAATTTTAGAACGATGATATCATCGTAGAACGGGCTAGTGCCAGGTGCCAGTGTATGATGACCACAGTCGCACGCCCAACCAGTATTATAAAGCCATAGAATGGCCATAGTCTCATAAAGCCATTCTTGGTCAATTGGTGGAGCAACGTTGTTTCATCAACTTATAACCGTGCTGTTGGACACATTTTACTGGTAACTAAAAGTGATAAAATGTTGTTAGCAGCGTGTTTATAAGTGGCCGGTCTAACACAGAAATTAAGTTGGAACTTGGTCGCTGTAATAAGCTATATTACCTGCTTATAGCTTTTTGCAGGTGCTTGTAAAACGCTTTGATGAATAGAAACTAAAAATAATGCTTAAAAGGTTCATTTTCTAGTGTGGTACTAGAGGAGAGTTTCTGAAAGAAAATATTTATTTACTTCCATTAAATTTAAAGAAATTGAATGCCAAGGTGCCAACCCATGGGCACGCCACAACTGCGGTGATAAGTCCCCTCTTTGAGGAGTGGCTAGAGAGGCGCCACGGCGTCCTCACCTTCCGCCTGACGCAGGTCCTCACCGGACACGGTTATTTCGGGAGGTTCCTGTTCCGGATAAGGCGGGAGGAAATGCCCGGGTGTCATCATTTCGTGGATCGCCCGGAGGACACGGTGGAGCATACGGTGGAGGTCTGCCCGGCTTGGGCAGATCATCGCCGTGTCCTCGTGGAGGCGATCGGTGGCGGTGATCTCTGGCGTCCGGCCCTGGTCCAGACCATGGTAAGGAGCGAGAGGGCATGGCAGGCCGTCACCTCATTCTGCGAAGCAGTAATGCTCGTGAAGGAGGAGGCAGAACGCGTGAAGGAGAGGCAAATTTCGCGCCCTCACGCCCCTAGCCACCGCAGGAGACACCCTGGGCGTCGGGAATCGCAGGCCGATTCCCGGCCACCGTAGGCGCGGGCTTGCGGACGGTGAGCAATGAGTAGCTCGCCGTCCGATAAGGACCAGGTTCGGCGGTGCGTTGTGTTTCACGCGCGCCTCAAAGAGATGTCAACAGAACTGGCGGAGTCCGATGCCTGCCGTTGTCACGGGAAAGTCCGAAAGGGATACCGTGGCCCCTGGCAACATACAGGCAACTGAAGGAACACGGGTGGGTTTATGCCAGCAAGAGTCTGCCACGCTCGCACGCACGCGCACCTTCCGCTCCGCCCAGAGCCGGAGAAGTTATTTGATAATTCCCCAACCAAAAAAAAAACAAAAAAAGGGTGCCAACCCTGGTTAGAAAACTTAACAATGCTTACCGCTGAATATGTCACGAGAGTAATGTTTGTAAAACCCATTGCTGTGAACGCAATTGGTTTTTGAGCTCTGAAACAATTATTCATACATTTTACACAGTTTTCAACGTGGCAATGCTGCCAGTCTTCTGGGCACGTTTCCGGGTGACAGCGATGTGCACGAGTATCTCGATGCCAGTGTCCTTTTGTTTTAGTAATTATTTGTAAATAAATAAATAAACAGTAAATTGTATTTAAGCATTTTAATTGTAATAATAAAATAGTTTTATATAGGAATAAAATAAAAAATGGTCTTTTCAAATTAGGCTGAGAATCAGCACTTTTTGGACGTCAAAAGTTACAAAAGACAGCACCCAATACGACACTTCCTACTTAGATAAACAGCAGAAAATATATTAAATGGGTTGTTTTATTCTCCCATAATAAGTTAAATACCTTTTCGTTTGTTCAATGGTTAATTTGACATCGAATTAGGTTTTTATTGTATTGAATACAACTGACCTCTGTATAAGGAATAGCAGGGCGCGGCGACACCGGGGATTAGTACGGTACCAACCACTATTGTAAGCCGCTGCAGCCACATCTGCGTTCTACAGGAAATACGTCGTGTTTATTTACATGATTGAGGATGCGAGAAATGCAGTTATATTGTACCTGAATGGGACTAACACAGTTTTCAAAAAATTCTCCGGTTTCAAACAAAAATGAATGAGGAAGTGTATAGAGTGCCGCTAGCGGCACTTTATCCATGTTGGATAAAGTGCCGCTATTTACGGCATATTAGTAGCGCTGCCTCGGCCCGGCTAAAGTCCCGTAAGCATTGTATTGTCATTGTCACTTGTTATTTTGTTTTTAAGGCTAATGTTCATTTCTTTCATCTATAGCCGGCTAAACTTAAGTGTAGCCATAACCCCTTAGCTTAGCAAATGAAAGGTAGGTTAGGTTAGGTTAGAACTATGACCACACAACGCAAGAGCCGAGCGAGCGAACCGAGCGGTGCCGCAAGCCGGTGAGTGCCAGGGTCCGTTTAGGCACAAGTAAATGTAATGTTTTGGGAATGTGGTGTTTTACAGCGAACCTCAACAATAAAAAAAAATAACAAGTGACAGTGATAGTGACAATGACAATGTAATTCTTACGGCACTTTAGCCAAGCCGAGGCAGCGCCACTATTATGCCGCTGACGGCACTTTATCCTAGAGTTGCCAATGAATAATTCATTTTTTTTTTCGTTATTTTCAGTAAGGATTCCTAGACATTTCCGGGTTGGTTCCAATAAGGTTCTTATAGTCATGAGCAGGAGCTTTCTCACCGCATGAGGGGGTGCCTCTGATTTAAATGACACCCTGTGTTTTACCAGACAGATTTTTCTATGAACGTCATATTAATAGTGATTCAGTAGGTAATATTATCACTAAGTAAGATTAGCATAAGTACGTGATTTATTTCATCTCGAATTATACGAGGTTTGCAAAATTCAATGTTTAGAATCTCTCAAATTCAAAGAACCAATCTTGTGTATTCATCTTCAAACACAACTGTCTGAAGATGAATTTGCATTAAAGTTATAACTAGATCAAAGTATTTTTTTTAAAGTTTGCATTAATTATCTAAACATTTCAAAACATCTATTTCGGTCATAATATTATTAAAAAAGAAACGGAACGAAGACTGACCAAAAGTTTATTTCATAAATAAAATAAAACGAGAACTAACCGCATGGAAAATGTCGTCCGCGTACCAACACAGCATGCCGATTTGAATAAGAGCTGAACCCAAAAACAGTTTGTTACTGATTGCCATTAGCGGTTCTAAGAGCTGAAAATGCATACAAGAGATATATTCATTCAAAATTTTATATTAAGATACAGTAAGTCTATTGGCTTTTACAGCGCGGTAATAATACCCTGCTAAAGGGGTATTACCGCCGGTAGAGGAATATTAAAGAGCACACTGAGCGTTTGCCGAAGTTTTTTTTCGCAAAGCGTGCAAATACTTTACCACGGTTTGTTACAATTTACTATTTCTATGAATCAAATGCGTGCAGTAATACTGACCACAATGACGAACACTACGCAGCAGATATTGACCGAGCTCAACATAATGTTCACAAAGTTCGACAAGGAGAAAGCGTTTTCTAAATCGTTGCAGTATCTGGAATACCGAAAAAAAAACTTGGTACAATACCCTAAATAATCTTTTGAAGTTTTGAAATATACTTTTTTATATGAATCACGTCTAAAAATGTCAAGAAAATCAACGTTTTACGGTAAAACGGAAGAAATACATAATGTGTTTTGAATGTTTGGATTCTTTGACCCAAGAACACGATTTGGCCGGGTAAACATTCGTAAATGAGTATTTAAACGTGTTTCTGTAGTAAATTAACTTAGAAGTAGGTACATACTGCACTGCCAGGTTATAAGTTATACTTGATGGGTAATTCGGTTCATAGTCTTTAAAGTTGGATGGATGGATTAGCTCACGGCTATAAGAGCAGGGGAAGACCAACGAAACAATGAATGGACTGTGCGAAAGATCTTATCTTATCTTTCGCACAAATGACATGACCACTATACAGACGTGTGGAAGAAGACGCGTCGACTTCAAATAAATTGGGATAAGGGCACTTGAATAATGATGGTTGGGTTAGCTCACGTTATAAGTCGCTGATGCAACTTGATATCTCCCAGCACCTCCTGATAGTGGTCATTGTCTGCTGTTCCCACAGACTCCAGCCTGCGCTTTAGCAGTCGTAACAGTATACTTATATGACTCGCCATTGCAGAGAACAAGAGGTCTGTGCTGACCATAATCCAGACGCAGGTTTGACCTGGAAAATAAGCTTTGTTATTTTAATAGCAAGATTGATTGTATACAGACTAAATTAAGGTAACTTATAGTTAATTAAAGTAAAACAATGTCCAGACATTTAAAGAAAAAAATAACCAAACCTAAATCTCCACGTTTTTGTTCTTTTAACTTTTTGTTTTGTTTTTAACTTTTTGACCATTTTGACAGCCCCCTACACTGCACCAATTGTGTTTAACTTGGGAAGAAGAAGTGACGCAACCAAATTCCCAAAAAAAAAAAATTAGCAAAACCAATAACCAATAACCAAAATATAAACCAATAACTAAAATATAACCTAATAAACTAAAAACTACTAAAATATAAACTAATAAACCAATAACTAAAGTTCAAAAGCATGAACTAACTAGAGCATATCATGACTCAAGTATATTAACAGCCTGAAAACAAAATAACATCATCTTTTTACCGCTGACAGCTAAACGATATTTGTTTTGAGTTCATCATGCGATCGCGTTTACACCTTCATTGCCAAAGTATACAATCAAATGTTTGAACTGGATTAATTGCTACTTTACTACGTCCAAAGATGTAGCTCTCAATGTTATAATAGGGGCCTAAAGATGATTCTATATCATCAGGACTTTCACTCTCTCTATGTCAATAAAAGAAACGTTTTGTTCGAAGAAATGGTTATGGGTACTATTATTTTGATGTTTTTTGCTCCAAGAATGAAATAGTAAGGCGAAAGATTCGATTAAGTTATTAAGTGCTATTACAATGATGGTAGAGGTCACCATCTTCGAAGGAAAAGTGTTCTTCATACGTGTCAAAGCCATGTGGCAACATCTTGATTGAGAATGGAGGTAATTGTTATGGTGTTTCAAATTGCTTTAGTTCACTTTACATTGAGAAAAGTAAATAGAAAGACAATGTTTTTTTATCAAAAGAACAATATGTCGAATAAGATTTGAGACATGATGACGCAGCATCAAAAATGTTTGATGACAAGGCGCTTGCCCCGGCCAGAATAAAGTGCTTCAGCCAGGTTTCAAATAACTATATAATATATTGAGTTTGATACCTTAACTAGTCCTTCGCGGAAGTCAGAAGACCTAGAAATGACTTAACGACCCTCAATTCAATGTAAATAAGACTAAAAATAAATTCATTATTTATGTATACAGTAGCTAATCTTACCTGCGAATATTTCAAAGAGATAAACGGTGACGTGCGCAAGTGTTTGGTGTTTATCAAACGGGTACCATGACGACCAGACGTAGCCAATCTTATCGTCCTTGCCCTGAATCAGGCCAAACAGATAGATGACGATCGGCGTCAAGTTGTAGAACCAGACCCCAGATACGTTCATGAAGAAATACCCTGCGAAGAAACGATGCAAACTTTGTGCGGTTGTCATAAAAACGCATAAAAGTAAGAGCAATTTAGCCGGGTTTAATTGACATTTCATCGGTTTTGATGTTAATTCGGCAATCTCAGCGGTCTGAGGGTTCTTAATATGGGTTTTATGAAACCTGTTTTTATAAGTGACTTACATTTGTATGACTCATATTGAGAAAGCCACCCAGGCCTTATTCCGTTCTGCGATAACACTTTGATGCAAATCTTAAAGTTACACTAACTCTAAACAATTTTGTACATGTGTTACACAAAAGCGGACCGGATTTTCATGTGTTCGAACTTCAAATAGCAAAGTAAAGAATGTTATGTTTTAATGTAAAGATACTTACATCGATGCGTGATGCGGAGAGCGGCGAGACTCTTGCTCTTAATGAGTTGTGCTTCCTCTTCCAGCGGAGGCATCGGCCATATGCCTGCCAGCTCATTGAGTAACTGACGGAATACGTCTTTTTTGTACCACAACACAAATACTTTTGCAATGCCTAAGAAATGTGAAGTTACATTATTTGGATAGAAAATAGTTGAAATAAAATAAAAGAAACATGGAACAGACAGACACCTCTGTAGACACCTTTGCGTGTTGTATGATGAATAAACTAAACTTTACGCTTCATTTAAATTGTGCCTAATAATATCTTTTACTTTCTCAAGATTACACTTCATCATAATAGCGAAAACCACATCCTGTGTAACAGTTCTCGAGAGTAGTTAGAACACAGACAGATAGCCAGACTAACTCAATATATACTTGTACATAGTTACTTACTTAAAGCACCGTACCCAAAAGTATGGAAAAGTGGAACGACATCCTCGACTCGTGGCGAACTCGCCAACGTCAGACCTATGAAGACGATTTCACTGAATACGTGGTAGCAAATGCCGCAGACGGAAGCTATGAGCATCAGCTTCTGACGTAAGTAAGCCGATCCGCTTTTGGGATCCTGGAACGACAGCCCGATGCGCCGCATACAGAATGCGCTCAGAACCAGGGATTCATCAATTTCCCGTTTCGCTTGTTCTATTGTTGACTCGGACATTTTCGCTAATGACCCTTTGTCTGTGGAAGAGTCACGGATACTTTGGTTCGAATAAAACTGGGAGGCCTTAAGTAGAGTGTGAAGTTAATAAATAGTTTATTATTTTAAAGTGTTGATTGTTGGGCGTACCCGAACAGTTGGAAGTGAGTCTGACAGTTAAACGAAAGTTTGTAGAACTTAGTACGTCGATCAACTGCGACCTAGCATTTTCTTCGAAACGGTATTAAATATCGATGATGTGTATTATGAAATTTTAATGAAGCTACTGAGACTACATTGTTTTATGAAGATGTTAATGTATTCGATTAAAGTACAAACTGGTGTGAAGAATAGAAAATCTATTAACTAGTACCGTAATGGGATAAATCTCATAGTTTGTTAGCATGACATGATTGGATTGAAGTAACAATTCTTCATTGTTGCGGTAATAGAATGCGTCGTTTCTGACACGCGAACTTGTCGTAATTAATATCGGATATGTTCATGCCAATGGCAGGATCAGGATGATGAACTCCGCATCGGAATTTTATTGCATGATGTAAGGAATATTGCTATGTAAATTGCTTAAAATTGCCCGGATCACATTCGTCATAGCTTACGAACTTAAAAGCTTTATTGCTTATTCGAACTACAAAATCATGTTTCACCAATTTGCCAAGAGTTGCTCTTTTAAACCGTTATGTTACAGTTCAAATACATTTATTTTCTTCAACTTTTCTTTAATATAAAATGTATTTTTTTGGTAAATGTAAATATATTCAGATTGTCATACCATACAATGAGTCACCGTATCCGGCTAGGCAGGGTAGACAGCTGTCCATACTCCCTGTCACACCGTCATGCGATGCAGGATGTAAGAGGTTCGAAACTATCAATCACCTAGTATTAATAATTTCTACAAATCAGTAACACTTCGCTTGAGTTCTGCCTGATTCGAGAAACTGTAAATAGAAATGCAGTTTTATTTAAAATGATAATAATTGGAAACGCCCTATGCTTTAATCTTTAACCAAACAGGCGATTGCTGAAAGTTTATTCAGCAGTTGTCCATTAAGGGTTGAAACAATATTTTTGTTTAGATGTCCTAAAATGCAACCAAATGACTAACCTTTTCAGATACTTTAATGATTCCAAGGAATTTACAATATGTATCATAATATCTAGTTCGTAGGATTTCTCATAATACGCAAGCCTTAACTCTGAAACAAATTTTTTTGTTTATTTGTCCTAAAATGCAACCAAATGACTAACCTTTTCGGATACTTTAATGATTCCAAGGAACTTACAATATCTAGCTCGTAGGATTTCTCATAATACGCGGGCCTTAATTTCTCGATTCTGTAATCTGTAAATGGTACCTAAAGTCATTTAAAACTCCATTTAAAGCTTTCATGATTAAGGTTAAGAGGACGTTGACCATTAGCGTGTGAAATTATAAGCGACGTATAAGGTTTCAGTGAGCTCAACATATTGGTTTTAGTAATGGCCGTGTTGCCTAAGAGAGAAGTTCCTCAAACAACTCGACGTTTTTGATACTGTCATGGGTAAGAAATTCCGTATATTGTCGTTTTTCTTTAATGGGCGGGCATCGACACAAATTTAGAGTGATTTAAGATTTTCCCGCTACAGATCGCGGTGTTTCGGCAAATTTAGCACGCGGCCCGCGGTCCGTGGCGAGCTTTACAGTTCGCCACCGTTACGCGACGATTAGGCTGCGCCGGCGCATGGCGCGCCTTCCCTGAGCGCCTGCGACGACGACCACGGTGCACTTGTCATCGTACGTCGTAATGTATGGAATATTATCACGTGTTGCGAAATATATCATAATAATAAAAAATAATAAATCATGAATTTGATATGCAAATTGAAATAGTTAGCTTTCTAAAACGAAAGCTGCGGATCTTATAAAACACAAATGTGTATGTAGTAGTTGAAGATAAAATATAGTGTTTATAAAAATTCAAATTGTCCTATTAATCTTCAAAAAATGTATGGTAAACCTGTGATGGAGGAAACCCCATATCAGTCCATGACAGCTTTACTATATTTCTTTTGAAGATTTTCAGAGAGAGATATAAATTTGCGGCTTTCTACTTTTTTTCAGAGCTCTACCATCTTTCAGAATTAAATATTCTTGATACCTATAAAAATAAAATCATAACTGGAGAGTTATTCATAAATAAAAATGAATACAGATCTATTTGCGAAGTAAAAGTGCTATGTATTATAGAAGTTTGAACGAACGACCCAGATCTATTGATGAGTTGATCGTCGGCAAAAACTTCACTCCATCTGTCGAACTCCAAATAAAAGCTGCGAAAACGAAGTGAAATAATCGAATGAAGGTGATTGAGCCGACGGTTTTTAATTAGGATAGAATTTATAGCGACAATTGTTCGCGATTACTTTGTATGACCTTTTTTTTTTCAAAAAGACGAACTATTCAGGCAATTTGATTTATATAACCTTTTAATTTCATTGTATTTTTGGATTGATAGGCAGTTCGGTCACGAAGGTTGCTGAAAACGAATTTTAACTGTTATTTATTAGAAAATATTTGATAAATAACACACAAAAAAAAATGTAAATCTTAAAATTCCAGGCGACTGCGCGTGCGCTTTACTATTTCAATAGATTTGTTGAAAAATCTATTTCCTACATTGCATCTTTCTCAACAGTCCTTCTTCAGTTTGTTATTTGCTTTCAAGATGTTTGTGTTGGTTTATTTAAGTATATTTGTTTCAAAACTCAACTGCGCCTTCTTTCAGCTGCTTGGCTGAAAAAGCAGAATTTTGGTTGAAGTTTGCTTTTTACAATGTCATGATGGATAAGTCTGACTATTTCCGGATAAGTAGTATGCAAAATTACATAGAACATAGACATTTTGTGATTGATGGGCCATACACATAAATTGAAATATGTATTGGTAATCAATTTGTCATTGAATTCATAACTAGGCAACCAGAATCGTTTTTTTTTTTTTGTTAAATTTTGACGCCCAAAAGTGCCTTATAAGGGCGGCGGCATATTTGAAATAAATGATTTGACTTTGACTTTTTGACTTCAGAGTTAAATTATCTTTGACGAGGTACATGATGCACAAACGCACTCTATATAATCCACATGAATAGTATTTATGTATGAGGTCTAAAATATCACTATACAATAGACATACATAAGTGAAAATCGCGTGTAAGAAGCACTTGCTAGGCGCACCACGGGCCACGATCATGGCTTCCCTGACATTCGCTCTAGCCTTTAATGCGGTATCGTGTCGTAATGGATTAAGTGCTCACATTAGCACAATAACCCACATTATGTGCATTAAAATCATTCGGAAAATTGCTCCTATGACACCATTCATACAGATACTATGTTTAATGGGACTACTCTATTCTGCTATTGTAATTTTGAACGATATTGTGATTACGCGCATGGCGATAATGTATGTACATTATGTGCGTAATATCAATATTATTATTGGTTTAAATTATGATTTGATAGTTTTTTGTTATCAATATAAATGAAGTATATGTAGGTAGGTGTTCTTTAAAATATTTGGCAGAAGCCAAAACATAACAAAGCAAGCACAAAATTCTGTAAAGTCAATCCTTATTAAGATTTTTAATGAAATATGTATGTTTTCTTGAATTACTACGTTGCTTCATGAGACAAGACTGAAGAGAAACGCTCCTTAGCTTAATCAAGATGATGGATACTCGTTTTATTACTTTGGACTCAAATTCTAGGTCAAATATTCTACCCCATTGCTTAGAGTCAGTTTCGTTCGAGCTATCTACCTCTAAATCAATTACCTTCACTTTATGTGCATCTATCAATATAATTTAACTAACTATCGATCGTTCAATGGGCTATTATTTAAATACTATCCAATAATCTGCTATTCTGATCTGCACAAAAAGTTAATAAATGCGCTCTTCATGTCAGCCTGCGAGTGATTTGTAGTTGATATGTTCCTCTTTTACTTTTCTATTTACTACTTAAGTTTTGACATGCAATACGGACTTAAATGAATAAAGCAATAAAATATTAAATTATTACAAGTTCTCATCATGTAGATAATTGTTTTCTTTTGCCGTGGAGCGCACTCATTACACGGCAGCAGAGACAAGATATTATTTTCTTATCCGAAGCCTACGGCGCTGTACGTCATTAGGAGTCGAGTAATTGAATCTTACACAAATCAAAATAGATCAAAACAATGTGTAGTGTAATTTAAGATTTTCATCGCGCAAATAATGAGCGAGTCAATGCGAATCAAAATTAACTTTCACTGTTGTACCAACTTCAGTGCTGACCTTAAATCCTCCTTTGGGAAACCACAGGAAGTGAGATTAAAAACTGCGCCTGCGCATAAACATTTGTTTTTATTTGCAACAAAGCTATAAAGTGATAACTATGCGTTAAAAGATGCTACCATTTGTGAGTTTTTATTGTATCCAATTTTGTACGTGCATATTGAAGAAGACCTCGATTTTTAATAATAGATTTGTTATTGATTCGAAATTTTGATCGACAAATGAAAGTTCTTTAGAATTTGTTGTCTGATGGAAGTTGTTTTCAATGTAATAATTTCAGTAATGTATTATTTGATCTATCGTAATCTTAAGTTATTACAATGCCTACGCAGCGGTAGGTTTATCTGTCCATCTGCAAGGATAGCTGCGATTACGACCAACCGTTTGTAATTTAAGAAACAGTAATATCTATCAAAAGTTTAATATCATTTTATGTAGTGCATGTGCTCGGGCTTTATATTTTTTGCAAGGTGGTATCATCATTTCTATTATTTCAGAAAAAGTAAAATTGTAAGTATAAAATTATTCGGTATCTTCAAAGATGTACCGCCTAATTTTCCAGGTCACGCGCTTTGAAAAGACTTCTTTAGAAAAAGTTAACTCGTGAGTAACTTCGTCGTTTATATGCTAAGTATTATTGCTTTAATTTATTGTGACTTTTAGGTATATGAACGAATATGATCTTAAATCTGACACGTTGCTCGGTGTGGGTAGATGTAAAACTAAAGAAAACTCGTTGAAAATAAGTTATGGTTTTGAAAGAATCTATGTCTATTTAGTGCTGTCCCTGAAATTTACAAGTGTTTGTTGTATAGTCCTGGGTTTCAGTTTCCAGGTCGGTTAAACTCATATTGAACTTTTCCAACGAAATGTTGGTGTGAATTACCATACACTTCGGGGACCTACACGTATATTATTTATAATTGATAAAAATAAGGCTGTAAAGGTCATATACAAAGCATGGATTAAGTGTTCCGTATTCAGTTGTGCAGTGAATACATACCGAAAAGTACGAGAGAGACAAAGCGAATGGTGCGCCCAGTAGTTTTGTATTGTATGGTATTGGCCGCACAGTCGCTTTGTCTCTTTCTAGAGATTGGTCACTTTTGTGAGGCTAACGCTCAGTCTATTCTCTATGTCTATGGTAAAGGTATAGTAGCCGACTTGTGATAAAATCATTATTATGGCGTTATAATTGGGTTATTTATTCATATTATAAATTAAAGTCGTTTTTCGTGTTTGTGTGACCGCGTTGTTTTTCTAAACTTCGCAACGGATTTTGATGTGGTTTGCATCATTATTTAGAGAGTTAATTATCTATACAAATAAATAAAACTGAAGTGTCTGTTTGTCAAAAGTAAGTATCTGCCCAGCCTTTTCCCAACTATGTTGGGGTCGGCTTCCAGTCTAACCGGATGCAGCTGAATACCTGTATTTTACATGGAGCGACTGCTTATCTGACCTCCACAACTCAGTAACTGGGTAATACGATACCCCTTGGTAAGACTGCGGCTGTCAGGCTTTCGGGCTTCTGACGATCCATAACGACTGTCAAAGATCTACGAATGACAACCTGGACCAACGGCTTAACGTGCTTTCCGAGGCACGGAGGTGTCTCGGTATGTTAAGATGGCCATCCATCCACGGAACAACCCCAGCAAGCGCAGCTTATCCCGATGGATCGACCCGTGCGGCTGTTATTACTTAGCCTCGAGCTCCTCGCACGAGTCAACGGGGAAAATGTATATGAAAGCATTATAAGGTACTTATAAAAAAAAAAAACAATTGTAAAAAAAAATGTCTGTTTGTTCCGGCTAATCTCTGAAACGGCTGGACCGATTATGACGGGACTTTCACTTACGTGTTATAGGGTCCAGCTAGTATCATTAAACAGCATGTAAAAAATCCTGTCCGATCTGTGAGGGTGTTGTAAGGTATTGTGCTGAGAGTCTATTTAAGTAGAAATTTTGAGGAAAAAAAATAAAATCGTCTCATTTTTTTCAATGTGGAATTTTACGGGGTTATTACATGGGGCGCGGGCGGCTGTGCTTTAGCGGGTGTCTAGAAGTCATAACTTATGACCCCTGTTGAATTTTTAAAATAAATTTGGGGTAATTTTGGTACCAAAAATGTGATTTTATTATATAATTTATATATACATATATATATATTTTTTTTTTGGGTGGGAAATTATCAAATAACTTCTCCCTGCTCTGGGTGGAGCGGAAGGGCGTGTCAGATTCGTTCACCCGTGTTCCTTCCGTTGCCTGTACGTTGCCAGGGGCCACGGTATCCCTTTCGGACTTTCTCGCAACCCCGGCAGGCATTGGTCCTATCGGACCCCTTCATTTGCTGACATCTCTTTGAGGCGCGCGTGGAACACAACGCGTCGTCGACCCGGGCCTGGTCCTTATCGGACGGCGAGCTACTCATTGCTCACCGCCCGCATTATTGCAGTACATTTGAGCCCCTTTTGGATCGGACAGGTTTTTTTTTTCATATTGTATATCATAATCATCAGCCTACAGCAGCCCACTGCTGGACATAGCCCTCTCCACCTCTCACGCCGTTCAGCTCAGTTCTCGATAGCTCTCATCCACCCTGCGAAGATCGTCGCTCCACCTAGCCTGCCGGTCGCGGTCTCCACTCGAGAACATGACTACCCCAACGGTCATCGATTCTACAGCTAAATATGGCCGGCCCCTTGTCACTTCTTGCTTCACTGCTTATTCTGTGAGCTACATATATCGACAACTTTGTTGACTTTATTATATGTTTATTACTAAAAACACACTGACTTATGCTCCCTATGCTATGTGTGTGAAGTGACGTGAAATAGGCAATCTATTGTGTAATTAATTAACTAGTGATTTTAAGTATTTTTTCAGTATCATCGTAAATCAATGTAAAAATATAATAATAAAAAAGAAGATGAATCATTGTTTCATGTAGTGCCTGTAGTGAAGTTTTGTGGTGGGCTCTTAAGGAGAAATTGTGTGCCAGGGAAGTATGTGCAGTTGATTCGAGCTATAGTCGATGCAGTTCCCAAGTCTTGTCTACAGTGGACATTACTGGCTGCTTTAATGTGGCTGTCGGCTTGCACCAATGTCGGTACTCAGCCCTTACCTCTTCCTGGTGATAATGGACGTTCTAACGTCGGATATAAGAAGAATAAGAAGAATAATTATAGAAGAAGAAAAATATCCAGGAAGAGGCTGCATACTGTTCGCCGATGACTGTTGCCGAGAGCGGCTTAGAGGTCCGGGCAGATTGGAGATGTGGTCGGAAAGACTGGAGACCGTTGGTCTGAGATTACGTCGGACCGAAACAGATTACTTGATTTGTGATTTTGGCGGTCTCTCCAGTCCTGTGCCCATATCTCTCGCCGGAACGCCCTTACCGATCTGCTTCGACTTCCGGTACCTCGGGTCGCTAGCCCAAAAAGATGGCGAAGTAGACCGAAATGGAACGCGCTGGATCCACTCAGGATGAATGAAATGGCGACAGGTCCCAGGAACAACTTGTGACCCACGGGTGCCCCTCAAGTTAAAGGGGAAAATCTACAAGTCCGTAATAAGGCCTGTCATACTGTATGGATCGGAATGCTGGACCGTGAAGAAGACGGATGAAAAAAGATTGTAAGCAGCGGAGATGAGAATGTAGAGATGGATGTGTGGAGTGACAAAAATGGATAAAGTAAGAAATGAGTATATAAGGGGACGTTTGAAAGTGGCGCCAGTGACAGATAAGTTAAAAGGAAATCGTTTGGCTTGGTATGGGCATGTGATGAGGAGGGCGGAAACGCATGTGACTAAAAAAGTGATGAATATAAATGTTGATGGATGAAGAGAGACAGGAAGGTCAAAGAAAAGATGGATGGACTGTGTGGGGAATGATATGAAAGAGAAGGGAGTGAATGATAGCGTGTCGGTCGACAGGGGAAAGTGGAAGGAGAAAACGTGTTGCACCGACCACGAGAAAAATGGGACAAGGGCAGGATCAAAAATCATTTTAATGTGAAAATGTAGTTTGATTACAAAATAAATGATTTAATTACCTGAAGTTATTACGTAGGTTCATAACTCATTTTTCTCACAAAAAACCTGCTTTAAAATAAAAAATTGTGTCGTTCTTATTTTTGTCGGGGAATTTCTATTACAAGCTAGACTTTAGTATTCTGCGTAGACAACAAACGGCCTGGAGCGAAAATGCCATAAAAAACACGTTTAATAGCCAGATTAGTGATTAGCCATGGCATTATTAATGCTCAGGTGCTCATCTTGCTGACGTAATGCCATATAGTTGTCTCTTACAGCACCCATCCAAACTAATGACCCAGAGCTAGCTTCATTTGTAATCGAGACTACGATTTTATATGGTTCTATTTGAATGAGTCCTTGAGGGACCGGGAGCTATGGTTAGTCGCCAGTAACGTTACAGTGGTTGTATTGGATGACGAGACATTTCATCTTTATTAATTGAGATCTATCCTTGGAAAAAAGTTCACGTCCAGAGGCTGCACAGGAAGTGACAAGGAAATATTTTGACGGTCAATAAAGGCAGTTACCAAAAATCTTTATATTTCTATTAATTTGATTACTGACGGCATTTGTAACAGCTTCAAAGGTTCTGTAAGCTGAATATGAATTATTAAACTACATATTATTATGCGTATACCAAAATAGACTGCTTACTATAATAGTGCTGTAAAGTTGGCTTTCGTAGCTTTGTATTTTACAAAACATACCTATAATGTTTTTGATGTATTCCTTCCGTTTTTCTTTCAATGTTACATATTTTTTTCTCTTTTTATTTGATACTTTTTAATGCCTCGTTGGTCTAGTGGTCACAAGCGCTACTGCTGAGTATGAGGCCCAGGTTCAATTCCCAGGTCGGGCAAAGTGTTATTGCTGGGCTTTTTCCATAGGGAATTTCTCAGTAGCAGCCCGGAGTTTGGATTTGTGCCCGGTTGATGGCAATAGGCACGCCCCCTATTACATGGAACTTAAACATAACTGGCGAAATGTGGGTGTACTACAGGTACACCTGCGCCCTTGGGGGATTACAGGCGTGATGTTATCTTATTTTTTTAATGGTATAGCTAAACAATGTTCACATAATATGGTGTTTTTCTTTTACTTCCTGTACAAAAATACCGGAGGCTCTGGCGCCTAGATTTATACTGACTGAAAACTTTATTACACAAGTTACGTTTTTCCAAGAAAACATCCAGATAGATTGGCTCTGATGCCACACCCTGATGCCATTTAGAGTTCCGTTGTCCTGTCGTCTCGTTTGGGTGCCTAGGTTCGAGCGCCAACGCTGGCAAATTGCAGTGTTAAGCTCGGGGCGCTTTATTGAAAATTCGATCTATCTGTTACATTGGGAAGGGTTGTGATTAGAGTTCGAATGTGTCTCTTGCGTGCGCGCAGAACGATCTATAGTCGAGTGGCACGTCCGTCGGCGGGAGTCCGTTATCCGGCGTCAGGTTACGGCAACGTCTATATAAGACCGTGGCGTCTTCTTCACCATTTCATTCCGTTTGAGACGCTTGGTCGGCTGCGTGACTGTGTTGTCTGACGCGCCCCGTCTCCGGCCCGCAACCGCGCCGGTCTCTAGTTCTCATTCATTAGCCGGTGCGTCCGTTCAAGTCGAGTGCTCGCATAGTTCCCGGACACAGTTCAGTTTTGTGAACACTTGAACATTAATCACGTGACACAGTTGAAGAAAGTGAAGCGTGTCGCTGTACTCAGGTATTTTATATGACATTTATTAATTTTAGTTGGTAAGAGAAAATAATTGGCAATGATGGAATCAGAAGTGGAAAATGGGCTGAAAATGTAGTTAGTTGTTGCATCGTAAACGGTAAGTAAATGAGAGCTAAATTAAACTACTTAATTAAGTTACTCTTTGCATTATAGGTAATTGGACATTTTTACATTTTCAAGATTTTAAAGTTTTATATTACATGAAATATTGAATTGTTAATATTTTAACGACCGTGAATATTCAAAAATCATAAATTAGGTATTTGAACTCACTTTCACATGCGCGTGCAAAAGGATAGTTTTCGTGATGTCTATTTTTACCTCTTGAAAACCGGCATCATTCCTCTATTATCTTAAAACGTTTAAAATCTCTGTCATGGCTACACGCAATATTAATAATTACAAAAAGTTAAAGAAAAAAGAAATTAACAAAAGTGATAAGTTACTGCTCTAAATATGACAGCTTAAAACACTCGCTCATGGTAACTAAGAAGCAAGCGCACGCGCAATCAAAGCCGTCACAGAGAACTGTTTGTTTCTTTTTTTTTCTACGTTTTATAGCCCAAAGATTAGAAAAAAGAAACAAAAAAAAGAAGAGCTTGTAAAGTTGCTTAACAATACCGATAAAATTCATAAAACATGTACACATTATAGTTATGCCGAGAACACAGACCGTAACATGGAAGGCACATCATAAAATACAGAAACGCACTTCTTCCGCACTTTATTACAACACAGAAAAGCATTAAATTACTCAACTATAGGGCAGTGAAATTGACCATGCAGAATTTATAATTTTATATCAAACATAAGACATAATTGAGATAGTTCGAAATTCTAACAAAATTACTGTTCTCGTGGTTGTTTCTGTAAAAGAAAATGAACGCGGAAGTGCAACAGGTCCTCAATTCCTCAACATCATATCGATCATACCTTATTTCGACATTTCACGCATAAACCTAACCATGGCAATGCACCGAGCGCGTCCAGCAATATTGTGAAATAATACCGGCAAGGTATTCGTAATAACTAAATTACATACGGACTGTCATCTATCATTTATTCGCACGGTCCTGCCGACTCGGCGACGTAACCCCATTGCACTAGGTAAACGCACGTTATTGGTACGAAGATGATAAAATGATTACCGTCATTACTGGAGAATTACGAGTAGGAGACGTCGGCGTCGGTCCCTTGCACCATTATGTGCACTTGTGTGAGATACCCGCCTCGCCTCGGTCCACCATTGTTTTACTATTTTTTGCTAAGAACTAAATGGACTTCGGATTGGATTTCGCCTCCGACATACAGGATAAAAAGTAAAAGTCTTAAAGTAAAAGTTAATGTCAAATCTTCACTTATCTGTAGATGTCTTCCATTAGATTATTACTCTAACTTTCTTGTGATAGCATTAGTAAAACGTAGAGCCAAAGATGAAGTAAAAACTTGTAAAAGAGATGAAAAACTGGCATCTAGCGAACAAATTATCTTTTGTGGACGATGAGCATACTGAGTCCGAACCGGGATCATCAATCAAGTAAAACGTTAGTTTGTGACACGATCAGTAGAAGTTATTGACTCGATACTACGAATAAGGTATTGCAAAATATATGCAAAAAAAGCAAAACATTTTTTTTTAAAACTGTTTGTGTTTGTGAACACGATGGTTATTAATAAAATATATTTAAAAAATAGCTCACCTGAAGCGGTGAAGCTTTCTACGCTATAAAGAAGAAGCGGAGCTGAAATACCTTCTGAAAAGAATCATATGTTTATACCAATCCTAAAAAGAATATAAGAGTATTATTAAATCTATGCAAGTCACAAAAATTAGATTAAATATACGTAACTGGTAGTTTCTTTAGTTATTCTGATACAACAATTAGAAGTAATGGACGCTAGACAATCAATTGAATACAGCAAAACTTCAAGGATGTTTCCTTGACTCCGGAAGCACTTAACCGAAGCGTTAACACTTAGTTAAAACAAAAAAGTCCAGGCCATTTATGTACATTTCAAAAATTATAAGTAAATCATTTGGGAACAACAAAAAACTAAGATGCAGCTACATCTGCTTGTTCTAAGACTTGTTCATAAACTGGTTACACTTCAAGACGCCTGGCACAGGATGCTCGTTATTAAAACTTAATAACACCGTCTGGGTGAACTGGCGATAATGAAAAAATATGATTTACCCACCTTATTATTTTTAGCGATAAAGTGGAATTAGATGGTTACAAAAAAGCCTACCTCTTAACCACTCTTAGGTATAGTGTTCTTGACCCATGACATTGACTTTGCTCTTCGCAATAGGCACACTGTTCGCACTGAATCACAGGCTCGGAGCCTTCGACACACCACTTAATGATGATGGCCGTGTTTTATTTGTCGTGGTCGCAAAGTGTATTCGGTGACTAACGTAGGTGGTCATTATGCAAATGTCTGCTATATGAATAGAACGTAGAACTTGATGAGTTAGACAGTAGAATAAATAAAGAAAATTACGGAGATGTTTATCGTCGGCAAGGTTCTGGAAAATTAATCAAAAAAATCCAATTTTGCATTCATATTAAAAACGGAAGTCAATTTGCTGATTAGAAAACCTAAGGGGCTTAACTTGACAGGTTTAATAAAATAAAGCTTACTGTAACAAAAACTCATAAGCGAGCAACGGCCCGAGCACATAGTGACGTAGACATGAATATGATCGCAAAAAACGCGAGTATGATAACCGCATGCGTGGGCACACAACCAGTTGTTCGGTTTTTTGCGAGCAAGTGCAAGCGGCCTTGACCGGGTGCGCCCGCGACGCCCAAAATGCCGATAGGCCCACTTAAGACCATACATTATGCTCATTACATATTAGATATGACTAAAATTATACCAATTTGTTGGATTAGCTTAATAGTATTTTAAGTATAGTGACTGAGACCGTAGGCGTGAAAATGAGTTTCCAATTGAAAATGTAGCGTATTTAGCGTAGCTATTTTTCACTGTCAAATTATGTGTGCAAAGAAATCGTCTCTTTCATATATATCTTTTTTGTGAAGAAGTGTTTCGTATGCCTATTCATTATATTACATCTACCACTTTTGAACATCACTATATCTACATGTAAAAGTAGAACAAATAATTCATTTTTTACATTTGAATGACATTATGGTTTCATTAATTTTATCCTATTGAAAACTCATGACCGTATGGAGCCACCATTAGTTTGGCAAGGTCTATGTCCGTTGTTTTTTCCGTACCAATTACTAGTGTCTTCTCCGAAGATTAATCACCTGGTTGTTTTGTTTATATCATTGTTGATTGATCGATCGACTATAATAGGTAATGTTCAATGGGTTTAGTGGTTTTGGATATACATATACATGTTCTGATGGCAGGACCTTTGACCGTCAGATGTAGAAGAGTTGTAGGATTTAAAATATCCACTAAGTTGAAGTTATGCAGGCGAAAATTAAGAATGCGACCTCCGCACAAGTTTGCACAAAATCTTCTGGTTATAATCATCACCATTCTCTTGCCCTCATCCCAATTCTTGGAGTCGGTGCAGCAGGTCTTCTACTTCCATACTTCGGTATTAGTCGCCATCTCGGTAGTCAACCCCTTCCTAGCCGTATCTTCTTTCACAGTTCATCCATCGTTTATTTGGTCTTCCCCTGGGCTACTCTTATGACCATCCACATTCAAACTCAAAACTTTTCTAACGACATTTTCCTCATTCCTTCGTATCACATACCTGATAACCGATTTCCAAACAACTCTTCATGCACCACTTTCAGACTTGGCTAGTATATATTTATTTCTTATGCTTTTCATTCATCCCAAAAAGCTTCTGTTTTATTTGTATCAAAAAGGAAATACAAAAGGCAAAATCTAGAAAAGGCAATGAAACGAGTAATACAGTAAGTTCTTACTGTTTTACGCATTTCTATGACATATTGTTTCAAACGGTAAAAGAACTAAAATTCTCGACATAAAACCATGCAAGAGAAGTGTGGGTTAAGTGTCACCGTTACTCATAAACTACAAAGCGATTCTGATGCTGTTAGATACACTGGTAAAAGCAAAGTATGTATAATGTCTGTTCAATAAATCGATGGCGGTCGGTATAAAGCAGTACGTGCATAATCTCCAGACGTACCTGCGCAGAGGTCAGCCATTTACCCCCCAAGGGGGTAATGTCGTTGTATGTATGTACAAGTTTATTGTCAAGGTAGGCTATTGGTGTCACATGCGATTTCTAAATTGGCGTGCCGAGCTGATGTAAGGTGTAAATTATAGGCATTATGTATTATGCATGTTAGGTAGCGACGCTTCGTGGAACAACGGCTCATATTTGCATGATGGCGATGTCAGAACAAAAAGCATGCATTATAATGAAAGGGTTTTGAAATACATGCGCATACGTCGCTTCTGTGCGTGAAGAAAGTTTTGTAGTTTCAGTTTTTACTTAAACATCAAACATCTTGAATGTTCAACTTCTTCTTTTGGTAACACGCAGTCGTAGTGGTTATTCAGGTGTCAATTTCGCGTGGAACGCAACTTGAACATGGATTCCGTGGATGTAATTGCGTCGGCATGCACCGTGCAGGCGTACATAAGGCCCCACTACTTTCCCCCGACCTAGTGCCCTCCTGCCGCCCAGCCGACCCACAATCTTACAATTCCGTAATGTTTCACATTTTATTTGAAATTTGCTGTGGCTCATTACACGTCACTTTTACAGTTACATCTAATAACAGTAGTATTCTACGATTGTCCAGTCTGACGTACATACCTGCGGTAATTGATGATAAAGTCGTTTTGTGTGGACGCGTATGTCACGATTTAGTAAAAAGATTGAGAGAAACTAAAAAAATATTAAGACTTGTGGTCTGTCATTTTTTTGTAAGAACAAGAGATTGATTGATTAGGTACTGGTTACGTAGAGCGGAACAATCCATTATTCATCAATCAGTATCAAAACGATTTTGAGTTTTGTGGAAAAATTGTTGCGAATATTTTATGGATGAGTCAAAAGGATTTATTATTTAATAAGTCAAAAAAGCGCGGTTCATCAATCTGTGCGCGGTGTTCGTGCAGAACATCGGCGCACGACACCTCACGTGCGCGCATCCGCGCCGAATGTTCTCTAACACCCGTGTAATTCAATCGCGCCTTATGATGGCATATGAAAAAGAATATTATTCCTAGCACTCAAAAAAACCTCCTGGGTAATCGCCTTTCGTGATTGCTGAGAGCATGTAACTTTGTCTGCAGCAATTTATTTATCCGTTTCCACAAAAGTACCGAACCATTATCTTGCTACCATAAAATGAGAAAGAAATGCTAAAAATATTTTTATTGAAATTGAAATGTTACGCCAAATTGCATTATAATTTATAATCATAGTCTATTTGAATCTTTAAATTGAGAAATGTTTTACAATTACAGGCTACGAGTATTCTAATAACTTCGACGAAATGTTTGATAAAGCAGGTGGAGAAAATCGAGTTGATTAAATGTCAAGAGCTCCTTTTAGTTAACCACGCCGCAATCTACTTTATTTTTATACGTTAAAAAAACAGAATAGGGCAGACGGGGCGATCGCTCATTTGATTAAACATATATGGTGTCTAATGATAAACGCATCTGAAGTGCACCGGTACCAGTATGTCCGATTAAAAAACTTGAAACGAGATTACTTTGATAATGTACGCATGGTGGAGTTTATTTCTGTGGCTTGCTATCAACACGTGTGCTAAGACGACGCGGGGACATTATCGTATGCATCTCATTCTAAGCGCGGCCGCCACGGAACAGTTAGACGAAATTTTTCACATTCCACACTATTCGTTTGTCGAATGACACGAGTGTTTAGCGAGCGTGGGCGTGTCGTTCGAAATAGAACATGAGCCTAATGTACCTAATCCGAATCTTATGCTTTAGGTCGAATCGTGAATTGAATTGAAATGATGATGATGAATGATTGAATGATCCTTACTTCCTCACGTAGTTCGAAGTACTGGAAACACGGTCTAGTTCCACTAATACAGTCAGTTCATTTATGTAAGTAGTTCGCTGCGTTCCGAACTCTATAAACTGTCCTGAATGGATAATGCTGTGAGCGTTGGCGGCACTGAGAAATGTAATAAGGAAAGTCGTTGCTGATTTATTTACGGCTAACTTTAACCATGCGCATTTTTGCAATAGACGGGTTTGTTAATCTAAAGCAATTTAAGTATTCAGACTTTTTCATCCATTTGAAAAGCTGCACGGTTAAAATCCAATTCAAATGTTCTGCCGATATGTTGAAACATGACTGATGTGTAGTATCTTTAAAAGGTATAATGGATTAGGCTATGAGACGTCCCGGTACGACGCGCGTGAGTCGCGGGCACACCTTGTCGTTATACCGCGGCCCACTAAACTGATGAATACGCGAGAAAGTGCATACGCTACGAAATGCGTTTATGCCCGGTTGCTTGAACTAATAAAATTTATTAACCTATTCGATTTCGTGACCTCAATGTTCTTTGCTGCAAGAGGTAGCAGATTAAAAGGTTTTTGATAGCAAGAGAAATGCTAATGGCACGGTTGACTAGTGATACATAAAGCTTGATTTATGTTGGGTGGATTATATGGCTTGCGTATTTTCTCTGTTAAGTGGGGTAGTGTGACGGTCACACGGCGGCCGGCTGCCGGTGCTGGTTAGTGGTGCGTGTCATCTTGGGAAGCATGCCGGCGGCGCCATCCGGCGGAGTCCGGTGGCGGCCTGCTTCCACAGTCACGGCACACGACAACAGCCGGCGTTCAACCGTGACCGCTGGTCACTCGTTACTCACCAACACATGACTAGAACAAATTGCTACTGCATATTTTCAAGAAAGTCTCAAGCCATTATCGGTCTAGTAGTCAAGCGCGGCTGCCGAGCGGATGGTCTTGGGTTGGTCCCAGGATGAAGGGTAAGGTTTTTCTGTCTAGGAATTTGTAGTTACGAACTAAGGGGAATTATGCTCACAAAAGGGCCAATTTAGAAGTCAGGGTTTTTAACTCTGGATCACTAACTTAAGCCAGTTTTAGATCAAAATAATGTAAATGCATTTGTGGAGAAATAAAGATTTATTTAATTTATTTATTTATATGCTCAACTCTACCATTTGAGATCTTTTATCATCGTCAGCAAACTTCAGGTATAAACTTTTGACTTGATCCGAAGAATTCACTTATTCAAATTATGTTCAAATGCATACCCCGCAAAGTCAATTTATGACCAAAGAATTAGTAGAAAAAGAGAATTGGATTCCTTAATCCCTTGAAGAGATATAATATAAAGTTGTATTATTTCTATATGCAGTGAGAAATCCCATAAATTGTAAAGATAACGTAAATTCCGAAGCTTGCTCGAGTTTAAACACCGATATAAATGATTATGCTGCGCTATTGATTCGTACTCATTAAGGGCCGCCTCACATATCCCACTGAATAACTAATTATCTCTAAATAGAGATGTTGAGTGATAACATCGAGCTCCCTTAACGAGGTCATTATGAACACTTTATAATAATAAAGTAGTCAAGTTAATAAACGTGTATTGTTATCTAGCTTCAGATCATGACCGATCTAGTCTTTTCTTAACCGATTTAGGGGTGGTAAGTGAAACTAGATCCTTGTGAATATTAATATCACAGGGCACCTATCGCGTGCTCTTGTAGGAAATACTTGGATCGTCACGTTAGCTCTCTAGCCACGCTAGTTCAGATTTCCCTGTGATATATTCCATAATCATAATTTAGTCCACATGGGCACTAGATACATGCATATACAGCATGTATCAGAAAGCTGTGGCCATATTGAAGGGTGCGGGACCGACCATAAAACTGCCGGCCCATACATTTGGGTTGAGTAGGTATTGAAGTTTTGTATGGACAGTTACAGGAAATTGTTCAGGGTAATCAAATCAACCTGCACAACTTCCTCCTGTGTGGTGGCACCATATTTAAGGGCACAGCATTAAATATGACTACACTTTTCCGATACATGCTGTATAAAAAAGGCATGGAAAAACATATATACGTATCATTACGATTTAAAAATAGAACTTGCCAAGTTTGGAGCTAGCAACCTTGTGTCAGAAGCGGCCACCGGCCTACTACAACTCCAAGGGATAGCTCATACATCAATGTATAATAGCTTAATGTTTACTCTTGCAAAACATAGCTGCGGTAAATTCTATTTTACCTTAAGGTAGGTTAAAGCAATTTCTACCACGAGTACCTAAAATGTCCAGCAGTTATCGTCTCTCAAATCTGCCTACAAAATGAATGCTCAAAACATTTACTCGACGAAACTAGTAGTCGCTATGCCTATCACATTACATTATGATAATTAAGTGACAACGCACGTGAGGCGGCACGAAGCATTATGTCGGATTATGGACATTTATAATATCATTATCAGTTGTATGACTAATTTGTTGGTTTAGCGGTAGCTAGCGCTATCTCAGAGTAATGGGGTCTGGTTTCGATTTCTAAGTTGGGCAAAGTGTTACTGGATTATTCACAAAATTCTCAGTAGCAGTCCGATGTGTGGATTTGTATCGTTAATGGCAAAAGAAACACACTCTGGTCCCGCAGGATAACGACTTACTCTCTCTCACATCGAGGAGGCCTAAATTGTAGTAGCGGGAACATTAAAGAGGCTAATTATGTGGTGGGCATCTCCCATTACATGAGACTTAACCTAACTAGACCATGCCCTATATGTTGGAGTGCCCAAAGTGCCCATACATCATACTTCTGAGAACCTTAAAAACGCCACTGATGACGAGATTGGCGTGGCCACCTACTGGGCCCAACCCATATAACATAATATCTACAATATTTTTAACTTTGCCATCGACTCGAAAAGAAGAAGACCTACAGTCCCGCCATCGATAGAATGCATTCTTGACACCTGTCAGTTTCATAGTAACGAATATTTGTTTTGCGAATTTGATCCTTATTACTAGTAGTAGAACTAACGGGTGACAGGAACGCATTTTCTTGACGGCCTTATTGTAACTGGAGAAATGTGGGTGTACTTTACAGGTGTAAAGTGCACCCACATTTCTACCGCATACCATTAACCCGTAATTCCTCTTCATTGAATACATGCGTATTGTTTTGTTATGGTGATGTTAGTTATATATGATTATAACATCATAAGCAGCTGCTGACGTATCAGATCATAGCCGTGTTGATTTTGTTTGTGATGCAAATGATGTGGAACGCTCCAGTGACTCCGGTCGGTCGGATCTGTGATCGACCGACTCGTAGACGTGATGCGATCATAGATAACTTTGTTTTTTTTTGCTTCGTATCGTGTGTAAAGAGTCCCGATGTTGCTGTGTGGACTATTGATAGGAATATAATAAATTGAAAGATTAATGTTCTTTTTTGTTCGTATCTGTGTGGGGAATTGTGTGGGGCAGTGTCGTTCCAAGAGCCAGAATTGACAAAAGATTTTCTAAGTAACTGAACTGCAATGCAATGCTGGTTCGGCTTTATTACCTACAGGTTCAATAAATAACACAAGAGAAGATTCAGATATTGTTTTCTAAAATGCTGAATAATTCAATAGGGATTTTTATCAGGCTGCCTTTTATAGTAAGTTTATTACATACGTAACCTGCTCGAGTAACTTAGAGCCCCACGTACGCTGGCGGACGTATAATCTTCAACAGGGTTGAATGATCGCGAGAACGTGTAAAGGCGGAAATAACGATATAAATCGATAGGGTTATTGCATGTTTGGAACAACTAAATAGATATACAGCTCTCGTAAAATATGAAGTAAAATGCGTCTCGCGGAGTAAAGGTAAATAAATCAAAGTGCACATCACAAGGGATATAATCGTTAAGTTTCCTTCCTCGTAATCTCGGTAGGTATGCGCCTATATACAGTCGTATTCGAAGCCGCACTTATTATTTTTTATTACATAATAATTGTGGGGACGTCGTCGTTCTAGTCGGTCGGTGACTCCCGCCCCCCGAGCCCCACAGTTCCCAATACCTCTCCCCCGCGCGCCTCCGATCGGGATCGCCTCGCTGCTCCCGCTTCTGGTTCACTGAGAAAACAATGCGATAACATTATCCACGCTGTCAACGATCGCTGTCAACGACCAAATAAGTCACGTCGCCTCGCGATTGTTTGGTAATTTCAATACCGGACATTATCACTCTATGATAAACTGAGACACGACACTTTCTACCTTCTAATAGGAGGAAATCGCATTTAGTAAAATGATATGATCAAAAGAAAGTTCTATCACTGATGATGAACCAAAAGAGAAAATGTGTCGATTAGTATCGCATTAGTTGAATCTAGTTAATTTACTTTATTAGGGGTTCTAAAGATGACATTATTAACCTTGACATCATTATTCATAGATAATATATTTAAAAAAATACGGTCGTAGACTGCTTGCTATGAAATCTAAAATCGCTACGACTTCGCGTCAATACAAAAGACATCAACGCGTTCAGTTTGCGTACAACATTTTAATTTAAACTTCATGACACTTTTCTAAACATTTTCCTCTGAATCTACATTACCATCTATTTAGATTAACCCCATATTTTTCAAAAACTATGTAAAATAACTTTCCCAGCGCACTCTAAAAAGCTATTATTGGAAAAGAATACCCATTTTAATCAAAACACAATAAGTAAAGGTCAATTTGAGAACCGTTATTTTAGATGTATTGTAAAAAAGTCGGTTAAATGGTAAGTACCACTTTTTATAATGACATAACTAACCGATCGCATTGCGATACAGACACACAAGGAAAAGAAAATAATTGTATTAACCTACTACAAAACACTTTTGTTATATCGGTACTCGTTGGCCTCTAATTTGTAATTATAGGCGTAAAATTTGGTATAATGGCGTATCGGACTGTGTCGGTCGTCAGTTGTTTGCGAAAAGAATGTTAACGAGTCTGCTTGGCTTCCATGTCGGAGGTACGGTCAATCGCAGTCAGAAGTAACACTTGAACGACGAGAACCGCTCTTGCTGTTACAACATAAAGGCGATGTCAATGTCAAATTGTTGATATGTATGTCCTGTTGACAGTCCGTCCGCACATCCTAGGCGGAGATGCGAGATAGCGCCACAAAGAGTGACCGAGCGATGTGATCGTATTACATTATACTGATACAGATATAGTGCGGACAGTCGGTAACAGAACGCGTTCTTACATGTATTTATGCAATACGTTCAGCAGTTGAACTAGCCAGATGACCGATGATATATAGATAAAAGTTATGACACTTGCTCGCTTTTTTATTGCTACTTTCCTTTTGAATGTTCCGACATGTTCTGACTTACTGTTACTATTTGTTATTAACTATGTAGTTCTGTATATGAGGCGTCAGAAATAACTCACAGCTAGGCACTTGTTAGATTTCAAGCATTACCACAGCACTACACTAACTAAACTTTATGGCGAAGAAAAAATATATTTTTGAATCAGAATATTTTCAGGTCGGAATAAATCAATAAAAATAAATACATTTAAAAATAACTATTCGTATTTACAACTATTTCAAGAATAAGTTAATGGACAAAATGCCTAATATTAAAAAAAGTCTTAATGTTATTTTGTAACATAAACAAAATCACTTAATGGTCTCCAATGGTACAATGAAGCGGTGACATTAGCATACTGAGAGCGACATAACTGTTCATAATGTCATATAAATGTGGTTTATTCACAGATTCCATCGCAACCACATCGATACAGTTATGTTTTTCCATTTGCACGTTCTATTATGCTACATTCCGTAATCAAGCAATCTTCTTCACACCTGCGTAGGACTGTACTTCTATTCTTTAGCATACAATGTGTTGATAAGTTTCAAGATTAAAAAGTCTCTTCATTTACATATCTTAGCGTCTCTTAGGGGATGTGTTTGATGTGCATTGCAGTAAGTTATGAAGCTATTGTTTATCATATTATTCATACCATTAACTTCCCTTGATACGGCCGACTATGTGGGTGTTGAGAGGCAATGGAATGGGCTAAAATTAGAAGCGCAATTAGCATTATTCTGCAATTACCAAGGATCATTTGCTGCGGCAATCTACGGGAGAGTATTCTATAGATTATGTTTACAGTCCGTCTATTATGACGATGGAACTGAGGCCGCAATGGCTCTGTATTATTACTTCTAATTAACAATTTTTGGAATACTTTAAAATTAACGACCTAAGTCCAACATTACAATATTCCCAACATGCAGTAGTAACTAAAATGAAAAAGTAACATGCAATAGTGCTCTCAAGATAGAACAATGCCCATAACTTTAAGTAGGCGACCTCTTACCATAGCTAATTATGTTTAACTAATGTTGCTTTATTATTCAGTTTAAAATATGTGTAATTGTACGGTATTTACGTACATTTATACCGGTTTATGGGCGAATTTCCCATGGATTAGCGTCGCAGTGGTGAGCTTGCAATGTCTTCTAAGTGCGGGAACAACTAAATACAGTTAGCGGATAGAATCGCACGCCTTTTTATTGCCAGAAAACACAAAAAGATTATGAAACAACCGTTGTTTTCAAGCAAAACTAGGGTTGACGACTAGTCAATGGAGTTGATTGGGTCGAAGCATATTTTGAGATTGGAAATAAAGTGCCGTTTAGCGACTTTAGGTCTAGATTTTGACATACTGAAATATTTTTATACTAGTTTTGACATAATCAGCCTGAGAGGATGGTAAGGGCAGACCCAGACAGTCTACCTATTGTATCGGCTTATCATAGACTCACTACGTGATAATACTTACTTACCGATAATGTCAAACATTACCTTCGTTAGTAAGTACTATGACAGCTTTAGTATTGCTCTTGTAACAATTTCTGTGTAATATAGGTGCATAAATCACTCAGATGAGCAGGTATATAAAATGAAACGTTTCTGCATACCTAAGTATTTTTATCTAAAACCTACTCGTATAAATCTTGTATTATAATAATCATGAATAAAGCACCTATTTTATTGACTGCTTCATATTAATTTACATATTATTTTCTACCTGGCACAGTTTCACTAAAAGTCACATATTATAAAGCTGCAAATTAAATCTTTTATGTACATAAATGTTATAACAATTAATAATAATAACTTAATAATTAATAAAAACTTAAGAAAGAATAATATTTTCCTTTTAAAACTATCTCTTCGAACTAATCGAATTATCTTGCCTCTTAAACAATATAATCTCATTAAAAGATTATGACATTATATTAATAAACATTAAACATTACAGCATTCAATGGCAAAAACATGGGTGCAAGCAACAAGTAAAATAAAATGGCGTCATAACTTATGCAATGCTATGTTGTATGTGCTATGTAAGGCGGACCCGGTCTCGTCTAGCAATTATACATGATGCGTAATTGACGTAACGTAGACCGGTCGCCGGCGGCTTATTAGTAGCGCCGGTTGTGTGTCATAAAAATGTAGAATTATACTGCACACCAAGATATTTACGTGCCAGTGTGACGATCTATGAGCATATGTAGACTGTATTGCAATATGTGCTCTACTATGTCCCGAATAAAGAATCTTTCAGAGGATACCCTGCTGACTAGTTTGATATTTGAAAAATTTATAGAGATAGTTAGTTTTCTTTAAGTTAAGGAAAAGAACCTTGAACTAAAACATTAACATATTATAATATAACAAAAGAAAAGATTGCATGACACTTTCTTTCAAGCATATTATTCTGAATCCACTCTGTGTTTGACCATTTAAAACAAACATTTCGGTATTATTTTTTAGGATTAAGTACACAAAAGTGTACTCATTACGTATATGTGCTCGGCACGCTGTGTGGACATTTCGTCCATCCGTCGGTAATTTAAAGCCAATTCCGAGTGGCACTGAATTGTTTCGGTCTTCTTCTTCTTTTCGTGTGGTTAGTGACAGTGTTTTAAAGCCGCCATGGGCCTCTGACTTGGCTTCACTTGCCGTTGAGAAATATCTCTCAGGCATGCCGGTTTTTTCACGATGTTTTTCTTTACTGTTTTTGAAGCAAGTCATAATCATACAATACGCACATTAATACGAAAAAACAGAGGTGCGTGCTTTGGGCTCGAACTCGAGACCCTTGGCAGTCCGCCGGTCACACCACTAGGCTATCACTGCTTACTGTTTCTGTGACGTTAATTCACTGTTTTCTGATTATTTGGCACCAAACCCGTTATTTTCCGTCACAACTACTTAGATCTGTGTATCTAGTTGCATCCTGTATCTAACTCATAAAAAAATAACTAAAATGCATCCAAGAATTTGACCCATTTAATTGAATAATAGTTATAGCAATTCCGATCAAGCAATTTTGAGAATTGTGTAATTTGACTTGTCCGGTAATTCACCTGTTGATATTTCCCATTAGTAGGTAACTCTTCGTTCCCAGTGATTTTGCTTCACACATAAACTACAAGCAAAAATATAAAAAGTGCTTCTATTGCCTTAACACACGCTTACTGCACATCTATGCATATATGGGATGATTTCGCAAAAAAACGGAAGTCATCATTTTTTTAAATGGTCTGACGTTACGTTCAAATGCAGGATATTGCTTAAATGATTTTCTGCAGCATCCTTCGAGGTTACTATCATTTTTTTACAACCACTAGTTCGAAGTAAACAATTTTTCTAATAACGACAAGCTATCCGCGCGTCGCATCTATATGCGTATTGATGGGAACATTTTTTCTATGTTTGCTCAGCCTGTTTGCTTCTGCTATGTTCGTCTTGAATGTTTTCTCAAAGGTTATTAACCTAGTTTCGTTCATGTATATTTGTAGAAGCTCTGTTACGAGTATGTCAGTATACAAACTTGTGTTTTACGTGCGGATTCTCGAGATGAAACAGAATGTAAACTTTCTTAAACGATTCTTCATGTTGCACAATCGTCTTTATCTTTTGAACTCCATTCAATTCACACAATGTGGATAACAACCGAGCGTTTTGTACTACAACGTGTTAAGGTAGTTTATGGGAGACTAGAATAGAGCCGGGAGAGCCTGGAGGGCCGCGGGAGCCTTCGAAAGAGCGGGCGGAATGCGCGCACAAGGTCATTGCGCCCTGCGCGGTCATGCGCTTGCGCCCCTGCCCCGCCCCGCGCGCCCCCCTGCCCCGCACCCCGCATCTCATCCGCACCCACCACCACATTGTCTAGTGCGATCAGCTGCGGATAAAGGGGCACCGACTGGACCGACAATCGATAGAAACCATTTCAATGCGAAATTATTTTTCCATTTTGCGGCCGCGCAGCAAAGCACGAACGCCCCCAGCGATGTGCTTGGTTCTAACGCTCTTTTCTAAGCTCCTACAAAGAAAAAGACTACTTCGTGCCGTGTCGTAGTTTATTTACGATGCTTACATTGGCTAACATTTATCCTTGGCCGTATCTATTGTCCTAAGGCTGCTAAGAAATTGCTCTCAGCCTATTAACTGGACGATACAGGGCTATCTATGAAAAGTAATACTTGCAAATACATTAGATTAAAGCATGATATCAACTTGTTATATATTTAACAAATGGAGTCGTTAAAGGCTTAATTTATATTCTTCAAATAAATAACATTAAAATAATAATTAGTAACATAAACAGACAACATTCAAGCTACTTTCACTCCTGACCGTTACTATTCCTTTAAAGTGTGAATTAAAGGCCTATCTGGTGGCAAGATGAAACGATAAAATCTACATTTAAAACTTTATAACATAAAAGTGAAAGATTTATACAAAAAAACCCCGTTACTGACAAGTTGAATAACTTCTTAATAAGTAATTTATAATATTTGGACATGCAAATAAGATCGTTCAACAAATTAAGATTAGTTAAGCATTTTGTGGAAGCAGATTTAAATTTAGATAAATAATATTAAATTATTAAACCAGTTCCTGATGGCACAAGCTGTGGTTACTATATTTTTTATGTGCGGAAGAGGAAATGTTGCAGTTTCACTTTGTGCAAGATTAATGGGGTGTTAAAATCCGCGTGCCGGATCGCGGGTCGCGGGCATCGGAGCGGATGTCACATCATTACTCACACGCAGGCGCCAGCCATCCTTGCCTGCGCCCGCGCAAGTCCGCGCCACATCTTCAGTCGCCACAGTATAAATAACTCTTCTTTCCACGGCTGCTACCCGCTTCTTATTATGAATATTAATGCATGTGCACGACTTTACGGACCATTTGTTTGATTATAACATTTACTCATCATTCTTAATCGTTGATAGCTCAATTTCGAATTTGGAACGTAGAAAGTGTTCGTGTTGATTTTGCACCAATTAGACGTCAAACTTCGTGAGGCAAAATAAATATTGCACAGCCTTGACTATGTCTACATACGATTTCTGTGTATATAACGGTAGTTATGCTTAATATGGTTACGCGAATGTAGAGCTAGGCTTTGCATATTAATGAGATGTTTGTTTATAACGTGGTTGTCACTTGGACAACCGGCTGGGCTTAATAGTAGTGGGTCACGCAATCCGATTGTTAACATAAATACTCATTTGTTACAGGATTTGTGTCCTGACTTGGAGGAAACTAATCTCCACTGCACAGACCAGGTAAGATGTTTTCTTAATGTATTTTTCTTGTCTTAATAAAGCTTATCTGCTTTCCGAGACAGCTGTAGACACAAATCTCAATTATTCATTATTAGAGAGTAGTGTTGACACGGTGGTATACATGGTGGCGACAATGGGCGGCCCGTGGGACGTCTGTGAACTCCGCCCGACTGTTTTTGCCACATCAAGTGTTCGACTCGTTCTGAACGAGACAAGAATGCATATTTTCTAGGAACTTATGTCTGGCCATCGTAATAAGAACTGCCCTGACTCCTTGCCCACGTCCCTGCACAACGAATAAGGGGACAGTAAATTACATATCGCGGCCATTGTTAGGCTGGACGTTTAGAGCGTGCGCGGCGTGGGCGGCGAAACACGGCTCCCATTGATTGCATGATTTATCGATATTGAATTTGCACAGGTGATTCCTTTGTTATTGTGATTGAAAGAAAATAAAATGGACATCGACAGATGTTAGATATAATTTAGTTCGTAAAGCATTCGAGTGAAAGCGAAAGATGGCAAATAAACTATTCAGAAAAAGAACGGTTTTGAATTTCAATTACATTTGTCTACAAGATACAATTGGTACGTGGGATATCTTTCACCGGATGGGATTTTTGTTTTCTTACGACTGTTTGTGGCAGTGTAGTTAAAAGTAGGCAACTCTTAGATAGGTTTAAGTATGTTTAGAGATGTTAGAAACATGTATAAACCGCAGAGGAGAAGGCGACAGCTTATAGGGTTCCTCTGTATGCAAATAAGTGGCTATTGAGATGTAACACGCTAACTTCTGTAAGCATGAGTGACAGGCAGCGCTTTGCTACACGCAGATTGCCCGAGGTCGGTGAAATTCTGCACTTAACGATCGATTCCTTTAAAGTGTTTCCATGAAATGGTCCCGTAATACCATATAATGGGCAATATCATAATTGACACACACAATGTCTGTAAACACGCCGCATTTGTGATAATGCGGTCGATATCACCACTTGGTACAGTTAGTGGAGGAAGCCACCATTTAAATGACTGTCTATTAGCTTCATTGTGAGTTGGTGTAGTATTAACATGCTTTGACATTTCTCAGGAGTAGTCAACTATATCGTGTGGGAGAACTGGTCTATTTATTTCCTCGTAAGGAACTTCAGTATCATGTTAGAACGCGGATAAGACAATTAACTAAGAGCGGTAATTAAGTTTCTTTCAGTTGATCGAATAAATAAAGGTTCACGTGCGCGTACGCAGAAGGTCTGCGGTGATGTTTGCATGGATTCCAGTCATTACTCTCCGCTTCCCTGTTTAGCTATTGCGGCGGAAGGCTGTAGCTTTGAATGCCAGTAAGCGTTGTCGGAACATAAATTTACGTTTCGTTACGGTCGTTTTGTCAATACAATTCTCTCCACAGTAACAAATAAAAGATGTTTTTGGTGTTGCTTCTCTGGCTAGCTTATGTTTGAAAACTTTTACTTAGCTCTCAAACTTTCTAATTCGAAATAAATTGAGGAGAATGTTTTATTATTGATAGCGATAATTGTTGTGTATCCGAATGTTTAGCTTTACGAGAGATGATTGCCGTGTGAATGCACACTATTATGATTTAGATAAGATCGTTTGCGCATGCGATACCATAAATCGATTGGCATATTTCGTATCGTGATTATTAATGTTGAAATTCGATCTTAATATTATGTACCTACTTGTAATAATCAGAATTTCTAAATTAATAAAGAATGCAATCATAATTAAAATATCGTATTAAATATTTGCATAATTACAAATTTTCCCTTAAGTGAGTAATGGAGAACTAAAAGTAGGTAGTAGCGTTGTTATCTATGGTCTTAAACCTAAGATAGGTACTTCCTACTACCTCACTTCACGTACTTAAGCTCTCAAGCTCAAGCACGCGATAACTTAAGGGTCCACTACCGTGCCGAGCCAAGCACACAGCACACAACTTAGGTATACTTAACTACTGAACCATTCCTTTTAGATATAAGAAACAACGGCTACTCGGTGTATATTTTATCGGTAAACATGACATATCCGAAATGTAATTTCCTTCATAAAATTTATTTAACGCAAACCTTTTCTCTAGAATGTTTATGAAACTGCACGGCCACTGCGCGGGCGCTTTCGTCTGTGGGTCCGGCGAACGAAGCTTTTCACCGAACATCGCGATCTGTTTGACATCAGCCTGTATACGTTGTAGTTTCACGACCAGACCGGCCAGTCGCGGCGCCTCTTAACGACATCGTGCATTTATTACTGCTTGCCTTAAAAGCTCAAGATAAGCTTTGAGTAAAAGTTAATTAAAATTATATTACAGGTCGAAAGTATTTTGCGATCGGTTATGTTCAATCCAAGAGATTTTATCTTCAATTAATTAATGATATTCGATAAGTTTATTTGAAAGGCAAATAGATGTCCATTACAGTATTTGTGTATGTTTTGATCGTAAAGTGTTGAGCGCGATGACTGACAATCGATTAAGAATCTCTGATCCCGCATTACAATGTTAATGGTGCTTTTTTACGCATTTTTATTCCATTCAACACGATACGATTTATACAGACACTAAATTGTAAGATTTCTCTTTCTTTAGCCGGTAAAAAATACAATTTATAAGCTCATCATCATCACGTGTTTAGTTGGAAACACGACTCAACAATTATTATTTTTTGCTTTTACGGATTGATGTTTTACATATTTAAAATCTAATCGAAATTCAAGTTACGTTCATACCAATCAGCAGCATATTTTAAAGTTATTCCTTCAAAATTAAAACCTCATTGTATGCAGATGAGGGCTATAATTGCTATTATCTTACCGCTGACGCTTGCCATATGGTCCACAGATAGTACAGCGGGGCTTGTACAAGTCGTCGTCGGGTCGACAGCGACACGGCGCGGGCGCATGCCGCCTGCTCGCTTAGATAAACACGCGATCCCTGGACACTTGTAGGGCTGCTTCTGATATTTACTAGAACAGAAGTCTAGAGATTGTTAAACTGTAACAGAATTGTTAAATAAGGAAAATGATGAAATAAATAAATACAGGAGAAAGTGATAAAATAATCGAATTACGCTGACAGCTGATTATCCGTAGAATGGCCGTAGAGCATGATAAATGATTGTACTTTTATCACATGCGAGGATAAAATATAAATAATATTTGTGAGTGGGAAGGTCTTGGTCGAGAATTTCAAATGACTACTTAGTTGACTTACGTAAAGGAAATGTTTCAGGATTAGTGTGGGCGCAATTCCTATAAAATTCCAGATATTTGCCAACCCTGCTTCGGCAGCTAGTTCGAATAAAAGGAATTCTCAAATTATGGAGGTGCGATGCAAACGAGCTAAATGCAGAAAGCACGTTTAAGAATCACCGGCAAAGGAATGCGCTATTTATTCGCAAATAGGTTTAGTATAGGTACAAGTCCTGCCTCGATCCCGGACCATTTGTTAGTCATGAAATATTTAATCGCCAGCAGAATAACTAGCAAAGCAAGTTTGTTTCTATGAATACCAATATAATGGGTTATCTTGTTACTGGGCTACGAGTACAAATATTTGTTGGCGAGAGAAGAATTATGGCTTTAGACACGCATATCATCTCGACCGACATGCTTTAAAAGTTATGTGTTCAGTGTAGTTCGTTTAGTTAATGTTCTATATTTAATTCGTTACATAAAGCTTTTTATTTCCTTCATAAACTACAAAAGAAAAAAAAATTGTCCAATACGACCTTAAAAATCCTTAATTTCGCGTAATTACTTTCAGAAACATGCGTGAAAGTACAGAAGTATAAGAATTTCACACGCATTCGAAAACAGCTGGCCCAGTTGGTGCAGATAATTGGGTCAGGCGAGCAACCTGTCGGTGTGCTCACACGCATTGTCTCGCGTCTCGGTACGCCAGCGCGGTACCGTTAGCGCTCGGTCAAGTTCGGCCCATTGTGACGTGACTGCTACCAGTGACATACGGATTTATACTGACCGATTCGGTCCGCCCCCGAAGTAATCGTACGCGACTATGGAAACAAAACAATTGTTTGGCCCAGTTTTCCGTTAGTGTTCTTTCCGTAAACACGTCGTTATTATAACCGCCTTTATTATTTCGATTTAAAAACCGTTTCTTATTGCCGTACAAAAACTGCACGCAGTGGAATTTACAATTTTCTTGAAATTTGAAATGAAATTCCCAAAAAACACTCAATTTGTATGCTAACAAAAAGCTTTTTTTGGGATCTTGTTATCTTTGAAGCCGCGCGAGATCGGGCGCGATCGTCGCAATTCGGAACTCTAGAAAATAGTTTTTATTATAATAATAAGCGGTGATTACAAGATATGCATGCACTTATTATTTACGTGAGCTTATCTGATGCTGAAAGTAGGCGGGTAGGCACGTGCGCCTCTGACCCCGCCGCCGAACATCAAAAGATCTTAATGCTAGACTTGTGTGACTGGCCTTTTTATTCGTGCCTCACAAAGATTGGATTACCAGTGACCTCTGCGCGGACATACGAGATTATGTCGGTAACAGTTCTATTAAACAGAAGTATACAAATACACGACATACAAATTGAATATAGGCAATTACAGAGCAAATATTTACGCCTTGATAGCTGTGAAACGTCAATTATCTTGGTCAATTTAAGGGAATATCTATGTTGTTCCGTTCTTATAAAATTGCCTAGTTTAATTAATTGAATGCTAAAGATGGGGGTTAAAAGCGGTTTATACGTTTATGTCATGTCAATATCCGGTTAACCGTACTTATCTGGATAACTATACAGGTAATGGTATGTCCCTCGAAATTACCCTTTTCTTAATAATATTGTATTAATACTAATTAGCATTGACTTGCATATATCTGCCCGCAATTCTTATGAGGTTAGTAGGTTCCCAAAATTTGAATATGTGTGATTGTATGTGCCCATAATCATGATATATAATTAAGTAACCGTTTATTTCTCACTCCGAATATGCGTATGCGCCATGACTCAGTATCTTACACTAAGCCACTGATTGTTCTCTACAACCACTTACCAAGTGTTGATGAGCACGCGTGCCTATTAGGAACATGATTTGACAATTGTGGGCATTGGGTCAACCGGTGCTTTCTGTTTAATTAGATATTATAATCACCACAAATATTGGATTTGAGATGTTGATTAAAGTCCTTCTTCGCCTTAATTAGTGGGTGTCAATATCCCGTTCCATCAATTTATCAAATGAACGCAGATATTTTCTTAATTTAGTATATTTTTTTTTTTTTTGGTGGGGTAAATTATCAAATGTACTCGTACTTAAAAGCAAAATGTTTGCAATAAAATGATATAGATATGTGTTTCAGAAAAAAGAAAGTTACTGCTTACCCCATTATACAATACAATTACGATAGAATGATCTTAAGAATCGTAATTTCCCTCAATTAAAACTAGATTACACATTTTCTGATGACTTCTTAAACATTTATTCCTCGCTTCAATCGTGAGAATCTGCCTCCAATGTCGTAATGAGCTCTACATTAATTCTATAAATCCAGTGTTAATAAATGCAGAAATAACAGGAAATATAAACTGTAATTTCTTTGTATCAGGCATCAATGTGAATGATTGTATGCTGTCGTATCGGAGATTGGCGGCTACTGATCCATTAAGAGCCCGCGGTGTGGGAACACAATGCTATTGTATGTTTAATGAAAAATCCTTCCAAGCCAACCACGGTTCATTACGTTGTAATTAGGGTGTTGAAGCAAAAACTTGGGGTTTTCTATCATTCGATTACGAATTTCTGATCATAGGTCTCGACAATGGGTAAACTATTTGAGCTATTACATTGCTAGATCTGATTTATTTTATGATACTGTGAACTTTATTAATATACCTACAGGGTGGCAGAGACAATCGACCGGCAAACTGTTACCATGGATTCAGTATATGATTCTGAACCCCCTAGAGTTGAAAATATTCATCGGTTATTTAAAAAAATATTAACTTATGGATTCGCGTCACTGACATGCTCGCGCCGCGCCGTAGTGCGGTAGGTACACACGGCGACACATCAAGCTATACATTTCCAGTTTATGCAGATCTCGCATTGTATAGGATTTCCGTATAATGCGAGATCAGCTTATACTAGAAACGTATAGCTTGATGTGTAGCCGTGTGTGCTATAAGATATAGATGGCGGTAATAACAGTTTTAAGTTTTCACTTCTGTCGGCAGTCCACTGCCTATTTATTTTTTTGATATCTGCGAAAAGTTTCTACGTTTGGGGGTCTAGAATCATGTGCCGAACTCATGGTTACAGTTTGTGTGTCGATTTCCCTGCCACCCTGTATATATGTATATGTTGAAGAATGAGCACATGACTGTAATACACATTGAGTTTATGGGGCCTTTAAAGTGTCGGAGATCAATAAAGTGAGGATAGGTTTCTTGAGCGATGATATTGAAAAGACATAAAAACCTTCGGTCAGGATATTTACAGCCTTTGATGAATGCATATTTTCAAGCCATTAAAAATTATTAACGAACTAAAATCATAAAAGTCATTATATTAATGCAGCAAAGTCTATTCTAAAGTTCTAATAGTTGGTTGTTACATAGTGTCGATTTCTGATCTTAAAAGTGACTTTGTAAAGCCTAAAGTTGAAATATGGAAAATCAACATCAACCTGTGAACAGGTGCTTTCAATGTAATAGGATCTTATTATCCATTTAATTATAGAAATATCTCAGGTAATAAAACTACAAGCCTGTAATAATTAAGAGTACTGTTCGTTGATCTGTCGCTCTTAACAGCGGGCAGATTACAGCGTTATTGTTCTAAGTGTTTCTAGTTAGCGTTCCGAAGCTCAGTGAGCGATGATAGAAATGTTGTGAAGTACGTGAAGATCGCGGAGCCGAGTTCACCGTTAAATTGGGCAATTTGTGCGCGCACAGCACGGTGGCTGCGCCCGCGCCGCTCGCTGAGACTAGCGCTGCTCGTGATATAACTGTTACGTTCATTATGTGACATATGGATCATGTGATAGCGTCACCTGTGCGTAATAATTGTTTGTAGTGCACGCTTAACGGCACCATGTTGTCTCATGCATGATCTTCGGAACCAGCTCGTAAACCGAGTGCACTCTAGTGTTACGGGGCTAAGCGTCGAGTGGTAACTGTTCGTGCTGAGTGTTGTCATGGGTGCTTCTTTTACTGCTTCCGTAGCTAATTAGATGCATGTTTCAATACAATGTCATGAGAGACAGCTAGTTCATTCTGTAACAAAATGAATGATGGTTTGTTAAGATAAGTTCGAATTTTTTTGTCGAAAATTCAATGGAAATACACACGATTTGGGTGTGCCTAGGTAATAAAATAGTTCAAAAAAGCTTGTCTCATAGTTTAACGACCACCAAAAATCTTACACTTTCATACAGAAACCGTTAAGAACACTATATTTACCAAACTGACTCACCAAACCGTGAACTAAAAAAAAAAAAAGGAAATGACTGAGTATGGCGCCGCCATTAACGCGCGTAACATAGACAATACCTCCAAAACCTCACACCTACAAAATACTGAACCACACTTACTGTTTATTGTGCCGAGTGACCAAGATTGGAGCAATGTTCCGCTCTCGGGGTATCTCGGCTATACCCATAGTGTTATAGGTGAACTAACTGTATCGCAGGCTCCTCCGTTGTTCCACCATATATGACCGTCATAAATGTCAGTGGGTACATTGTTTCACTTCTTTATGTTAAAGACTAGGGACTAAGGACCTTTGACTGTCGTTATGCGATTTGAATAGGTTATGAAAAGGAGCTTTTGTTGTTCAGAGCGGCTTTTCCACTATCTCACGAGAAATGTTCCTGGTTTTCGTACTTCTAAATCTGCATGCAAAATTTGGGTTGTAGTTAGTGCCGTGAATTCTTTGAAGTATTAGTCACGTTCTATGTTCTGATGGATTGAGTTAGTGATAATAATGAAGCAGTGTTTTATGACCTTGACTCCTCCATCGAATATTAGATTTTGCAGCAGAAAATTTACTTGAAATTGTGCAGATTACTTATGGTCGGGTCGTAAATGAATGCGGACGGAAAGGCTTTATTAACTTTCATACTTTATTCAGTCAAGTTTCCTCAATATTTATGCATGGTTTAAATGAGCTAAGTAATGTCTCTCTCTGCATGCTAATTAAAAGGAATTTATGATGCTAATAAAACAGCAAGTAGGTTGAGGAAGTAGGTGAGTGTGTATTACCATGTTAAATACGGTTTAAGACTAAACACTCGTTAAGGTTTTATAATGTGCCTTCATCCGTCATGTTTACCAACGTTATATGTCACATTAAGCTAATTTTTAGTTCGAAAACATTTTAATGATTTGCTGGGAATGTTAATGCAGTGCAATGTTTATAATACCCGTAATGCGTGTAAACGTTAGGCGCGCTTCTCATCTGCACCGGAGTGTGCGGAATGCGTGCACTTTGTTGCTTCACGCTCACTGTACCAAGAGGACAAATTGTCGCAATTTGTCATTACCGCAATACCGTTGAATTGTTTGTGGTTCGTTAAAGTTTAAAAATCAGTACCGCAAAGTCACCTCTTCCGGTGAATTTTGAGAATCACTCCACATAATAGTTTCTCTGTAAGAGTACTTAGACAAACGGTATCTAAGTGCAATTACTTGTACATATTGAACAGTGAACGCCATTTACACTCGTGTGCCGTGTGCTGGTATTCACATTCACACAGCAAATAATATTATAATGGTAATGAGTTTTCGATTTTGAGAGCTAAAATATTTTTATCTACTCTCAAATCGTAATATTCGAATTATAACTTCAAAACGAGTTTGAATTGACATATTTTATAAACACAATACTGACATTTAAAAATAGAATCATATTATAACACTTTTTCTCTAACAAAATAATGCTGTAAACAATTTTTTTTTATTACGATACAAGGCAAATCCAAAAAGTTAATATCACCAAGGAGTTTCCATCAACTTTTGTAATGGAACGTTACGGGGGGCTGCAGAACCGCTCTAACGCATTCGGGGTGATGTGCTGGGTGCAAGCGCCATTCATACGTGAAGTTGTACTGAATTTCGTGTGATTTTTTTTATTCTTGATCTTTAACTTTGATCTTTTATTTAGTAGGTTCAATCCCAATGTATGAGAGTTGATAAAGTAGTGTATGAAACTGCACATAACTAGGTATTAAAACACTCGTGTGACACTATTAAAAATGTCACCTACAGCTCGGTTTTAAAAAACACACACCCCTCATTATGCAACAGTTTCATAAACTACTATTATAGAGCTTATTTTTATTTATCTTTTAAATGATTTCATAAATCTTGTTAAGCAAAAATTAATGTTTTGCAATATGGGAACATGAGCAATCGATGACTGCCTCGTTCAATTAACTTTTAATCAAAGTTTATCTGATTAACCTAATCAAAGTTACACAACCGCATTTCATAGCCAAGTTCAGGCATGTGTCGTTCGAGAAAACTTCATTAAAATAGCGGTACTTGTTAAAGTGCAATTTATATTACGAATTTTATGACACCTCTCTGTGGGTTTCCGTTCCTTGATTGCTTCAATTACAAAAATAAAAAGCGTACTAGTGCTTTATAACTCGCAATTTAAATAATATTGAACACGTTTAACCGAGCACAGACACTGTGAGTTGATTGAAAGCTATTTCATTCATCGATGATGTATAAGAAATTATTTCAGCCGTTGCAGAGAGAGACTAGAGAGTACCTACTATACAACAATAGTTGTACTTTCTCGTTTACAAATGATCATTCATTGTACTTGATAAAAAGACTAGTGAAAGCGATATTGCGATGCAAAAAAGTAAATGAAAATTCGTGTCACTGACTTTCCTATTAGCTTTCATGGGTCCATGCAGTGCTGATCTTGACCTGCATTCGGCGCATCGACAATCACAAAGCGCGAGCTGCTAAACAATCACATAGCAATCGGCGCGGGCGCAGGCGCGGCCATACAATAGTCTTCGTACATAGACACATACTTATACACATAATAGATATGAGTCACTGAACGCCGAAAAACACATTACTTCTCTACTTTCATTTTTAATCAATAGTATTGAATTACATCCTGTCGGCAATAAATTTCACTATAATAAGTCTATTTGGTATCTCAAATGTAGGTGAAATATCAAATGTAATAGATACGATACGCACGTATTTAAAATGATATATCTGTTACGAATTATTCGGTACATTAAGTTGCTAAATTTGTAAGTTATAACTTATATGATTGCGCTTCCTCTATAAAGAACGAATGCCTACATCTGCCAATCATTGGTTTGTTTATTACAGTTCTATTTTTGACCAACTTTCGATTTTAATAGCGTATTGTATTGATGTCAGCATTATATGCTTAGAAAATACACAATAATAATTAAAACAAAAGGTTTATTTATTTAACCGTTTATGTACACACATATAAAGAGACAAGAAAAGGAACAGAAAAATACGTACAAAGCTGATGCTTATTTCTAAAGAAATCTCTTCCAGCATACCTGCGATAGGAGAGTGGATAAAAAGAGATGTAGACAACGTGTGTAAGAGTAGAAGAGAAAATAAAATATATAAAATAAAAACATTTAACCATTCACTAATATAAAATATGACCTTCAATATGAGAATATACTTACATACTTACTTACTTAGGTTACATAAATATGACAAAAATACTTCGCGTCTCAATCTTTTGTTAGTGCTATAAGTGCTACGCCGTAGCACTTTTTATACAAACAGCGTAGCACTCGTAGAACGCGGATTGTTTTAAATCCTTGCTCCGGGATATAGATCCGATATGCATTAAGGGAATTTTATGCCACAATATATTAAGACACTACCAAGAGTAGAATCTCTCGTTAGTGTCTAGAAATACAGTCACGGATTTTCAATGAAAGATATCATGCATGATATGGTGTGCTCCTATGAATGGTTTGAGTTTATTTTTCTTTACTTCTCCCTTGTTTGGTACGTGCTGAGATATTGGTTTTAATTAAAATAATGAGTTTACGCAATTTTGGATGTTATTCAAATCATGTGTTTTTCTCAGAAGATTTTACTTTTACATTTTATACATGTGATTGAATTTGTGACGATTGTAAAAAAAATAATACACTATGTGTATTTTTTATTAGATTCTTGATGTTTTGACGTAATTTGTTCTAATATTTTCATTTCTTTCAGGTGGTTCTATCAGCATGAAGGGTGACGGGCTGCGCTTAGCGCGGCTGGCGCTACTGTTATTGCAGGCCACATTTGTAATAAGTGAGTATCTCAATATTATCCGTATCATCTTGATTAATTCCAGTTTTCTATTTTATCATAAGTTTATTTATTTATTTATTACTTTTAAGAAGGCTTACAGACTAATTACAATTAATAAGTAACAACAAAACATTATCAAGTTGCTAATAACAAGCCTCCACAGATGTATGTATTACTTAAAGCCGAACAATCAGCAATTAAACAATTAAAGTACAGACGCCAACACATCAATCCACTCCAATCCGCCAAACCTTCCCAATAAACATTGAACCCCACACTTTAGTGATAAAGTTGAAAATCCATTAAAGAAATTTGACAGACCGCAGCTACGCGATGTGATCTGTACATTGTGTTAGTTGTATTTAACCTGGCAAACTATATAAGGATCGTTTACTAAACATACCAGATGTAGCAAATAAATATTCAAAACAGTATTAATCAACTGTTGCTATTACAGGAAAAGGCAGAATACTACGTGCGTAGAGAAAATGTAATTATAAATGCGAACGTGAGTTTGTTTGTTTATTGGTTTGTTTGTTACGCTTTCACGCTAGAAAGCCAGAACGGATTTGGATACAATTTGGCACATCGGTAGACCATGACCTGGGTTAGGACATAGGATACTTTTTACCCCGATATTCCTACGGGATCAAGACTCATGCGGGTGAAACCGCAGGGCGCAGTTAGTATTGTAATAAATAACATCCTTACTTGTTTCAGGTCGAACCGCATTCGAAAAGCTAACGGATGTAGACTTCGCAGGCACAGCATACTACACAGTACGCAACCTGTCCCTGTACGAGTGCCAGGGCTGGTGCCGAGAGGAACCCGACTGCCAGGCAGCCTCGTTCAGGTACTTACATCATACCTTATTAATTACAGCACCATATTTCCTAGATCCAACCAAATATGGGCAAAATACGATCACCCGTACATGGACTCTTATTAAAACCTGAGCGGTACCGCCTTTATCTACCCATTAATATTAATCGTATCTCAATTACTACCGACAAGATAATGTCATTAAAATTAATCTGTGAATCTGACCCAGTAAAGAGAATTTCGCATCTAACGACGTCAAACGACATGACTCGTCAGTCCGAGTGATCACGAAACAAATAAAAATCAATGTGTCTGTGTTATCTTAGATCTAGATGCTCCTGACCCGAATGTTCTACTGATATAGATAGAGATCTGATTGACGTAAAGATTCACTAATTCAACGGTGATTCTGATTCTCTGGGGTGGAGAAATCTGGTGGAAGTATGCCGTGTCGACCTCCGCGATCGCTTCAACGCACGATGCATGCCAATGACTGTATTGAAAAGTTAGTTGCTGCAGAAAGTAATCCGAAAACAGATTGTAGCTTGCTTTCTGATGTTGTTTATGTTTTGTTTGGCATAACCTGGCCAGTTGCTCCGAATAGGTAGTGTTGTAGGTACAGAGTAGTATCTAAAATCTCAAGTTGTAATCTCTAACTTTTTCCTTTTGAATGCCAAAAACGAAAGGTAGAACACGACATACATACAGAAGTGGCTACGTGCATAATCAGAATTCTAAATCTGCGTGGTTACAGTTAAACTATAACTCCTGGATTCGTGAGGTCGGCGTCAGTTCACGTAATTTACATGATGTAGTGAGTTCACGGCGAGTGGGGATGTGTGTCAGCCTGCCACACGTCCTGGCCCGGCCCGGCGACACGCTGCCGACTAATAACAATGTGGCTCGGGCATAGCCACAAACCGTGTAAAAGCGGAAACCGACCTCGGCGCGTTCCAAATTGGATAACAGTAAAAGTGATCGCATACGTCTTCAATGGACATTACTGCCAGCAACACAAGCACGCCCGATAGTTTTCATGAGTATTGGCGGTTTTGAATGTATTATATTAATTTATTGTTATTGTCTGCCTGTTCTGATTCACACTCTGTGGTAATGGTCTGGCCTAGGATTTGGAGCAAACACCATAAGTACATTTGTATGCATTCCATTCTCTCTCACAATGTATAAGGTAATGAAGTACTTATGGAGCAATTTCTAGTCTGGTATGCGCATTACTCTAGTTGAAGAAAAGACTATTCAATAGTTGACAGTAGGAAATTGTTGACAAAATGATTTATTGTTTATTTTTCTCGCGACTCGTGTTGTCGCCAACATGTCGCAGCGCGTTCATTATCATAGCTGTTAGCATGCACCGCACTGCAAAAACTCTAATTGTATTAGACTGTATTGAACCGTGTAACAGTATTAAAACGCTAGTTAGATTCCTCGAAATCAATTTGAACGGGATCGATCGAAAATCAATTCGGTATTCAATTAAACGAGACGGAACTTTCCCGCGCTTCTACTAGCGCTACTACTAATCTACCATTGTAAGTTAGTAATGTGTACGTATCTCGAATCGATCTGTCCAAAGAAATAGCGATCCAGCGATCTGACAAAAGAATGGGATGAATGCGATTTTAACAATCGGTAACTGTTTACCGCAGTGCGGTGGTGCCACTGACTCGTCTCGGAAACATTTTACGGTATTCGGGAGCGAACCGCTCGGTGAGCAACCATTCTGTCTAACCGAAACTCTAACTTGACGTTAAATCATGGATTGAATATCTAAAATGACCAGGTCACGACCTCCACTATCTGATGTTGTCAAGTTTTGATAAAATCTTTACGAGCACGTTGTGACGAATGTTTCAAATATTTTAGCATACATACTGGAAAGCTTTCTCTGTAGCTTTTGGGACTGCTAAACTTATGATGCGCCTACATTAAGAAATTTATAAAAAGTAAAAACAATATGGTTGCATTTAGTATAATTAGGTTCCCGAAAACAGCTTAATTGAATCCATTAATTAGCTGGCTGCCGTTGCATAATCAAGTTCAAATACAACAAGTATTTGATCCCCAGTTTATATGGTAGCATCAATTGATCTCCGACAAAATATAACGGCAGAGAAAGATCATTACAGAGTTCAAAAAGATTTGTCGAAACAGCGTGTTTACAAACACCGCATTAGTCATGCGAGATAACCCGTCATTAATTTACCCATCACAACATTTGAAGGCCGTGGTGCTGCATAGTAATGAAATGCATCGGTATGTTTCGCGAGATGCCTCACAGTTTCTACCGGTCGTCTGAGCTGGTCGACGCGTGATTGATGCGCTGGGTGCGCGGGCGCCGGCACAGTCTAACGGACTACGGACTGCACCGATCTGATGATCGGTCTGATCTGACCAATTTGTGTAATAAACGTAAATACTACTTGATACTAGTGCGCCCATAATAACCTCGACGCTGTAATCATGTTAGGACGTTTGTAATTTCTATAAATACGAAGTAATATGCGCAATTTGTAGTCGCTGCGGTTTGGATTATACGCCAATGTAATAGATAGTACAGTTTGTACCACCTTTGCTATTTAGCAATGCTGTATTTATTTTATTATATCGTATAAAGGTGCAGAGATGCCCTGCGATATTTATGGAACTGGATGAGGCACTCTCGGATTAACCAGATTTATTTGAAGAACATTATGGAGTTAAGCGAATATTCTTTCAATATAAAATAAACAGCTAATTACACTCGCATTGTAATCAGACATGTGGGATTTGCGATGCAATTCCACCTCATAAGTGTGTATAAACTGCTGTTACGTCGATAATCGACCGCCTCCGTCGCTCGCGGCAAGTACTTACTAGCTATCGATATTGATAATACGAGTGAGTGCAGCTCTAAAATTAAATAATCACTGTGACATGATGCACGTTAGTCTTTGCTTCTAAAAATACTGCTCATATTTCTCTCTGCCATTACTATAGCCGGCTTGATTGACGTCCTTGTAAGCCCTTGGCACAAATGCATATAACTCGTCATTACGTTAGGCAACGAACTCAGAGATGTAGCAAGACTTAGAACCTGTTTGCTGATCTTTGTAATTGGTAGAAGAATATTCTGAAAATATACTCTATGTAAATTCAGTAAGATTTCTTTTTGAAATCTTAATATTTTTCTGAGAAATATAACGACCAAATTATGACCAAAGTATGGATTACACACCATATGAGGTTAATTGGGACAGCATTAAAATGAAAAATGTCGGAGAGATACGATCTGTCACTAATTATGCGCTACTGCAATCTTTAAATAAAAAACTACCTACTTTCCCATAAGTTTGAATCTGCATATCTCATGTTGATATCGCATGTAATTTTGCGCGCAGCTTAGGAAAAGCGTAAGCGATACTTACATACTAATTCACACGTAACGTAGAACAAGCAAATCGCTGTATCGTGTGTATTGTAATTACAACTTGAGCCTGAGATCCCGTGCGATTCTTAATGATTAATTGTCAAACCTGCGCACACACTCATACATATTCACAGACGCAAGCACACCTGCACTTAACTCTGATAAATTTTAAATCAGTTCACAGTTCTGAAGGCCAGTCTATCTGCGTTTAATTACTGCTTTAACAGTCCGCCCGAAGATTTATTACGTCTGTTTGGAAACCGAAGCGAAATGCAATGTCATTAGTTTATATTAAGGGCTCTATCGACGCATTAATCATAATGTTTTTTATATGAATTCTTTGTTTACAAGTAGGCGATTAAACAGTAATTTATTCAGTAAAGAGCAGCAATTTGTCAAAGTCGAGCTTTCAAATGCTTATTATTATATTGTTTTTGGGCTGTGGATTGAGTGATTAAGATTAGGGATTGTGTTTGGATAATAATCTGAGACTCGGAATAGATGATCGAGTAATTTGTTTGTTCTTGCATCAAGCGAAAGTTCAGTGGTTTAAAAAAAAAATAGTAAAGAAGTAGAAAGAAAGAAAAAGAAAGAGACATTGTTTATTCTGCACAAACAAAATGCACATTACAAAAAAACCGGCCAAGTGCGTGTCGGACCACGCACAATGAAGGGTTCCGTAGTTCGGATTAATTTATCCCAAGAACAAACTTAACATCGTAGTTTAAAAACGTGTTCTCCCATACATTTCAACTGCAAATGTAAGTTTGTACGCACAATATCGCGAGATTTATCATGTTATTTTAAGACCATAGACTTCTTATAGGTTTTCATGTAAACTATGAGTAAAGAACCATTATCGGTACTTTTTTTTTAATTTTAGTCTCATTAGTTTCGGAGATAAGGCGGGGGGATGGTCAATTTTCATCTATTTTCTTAAATACCGTTAAAAGTATTTATATAAAAAATATTATCAAAAAATATTTGAGATCCTCGCAACAAGCCTTTTCATGTGATATGCCACACGGGGCAGTTTGCAAAACTTGCTTTTTAAAATTTTCTTATTTGCCCCCTAAAAGTGACCCCCATATTCAAAATTTCCTTTATTTGCGTTACATGTTCGTGTTTGGGTCACAAAATACATGTGTGTACCAAATATCAACTTAATCGGTTCATTAGATTCGGAGCAAATAGGCAGTGACAGACAGACAGAACCACGAGTGATCTTATAAGGGTTCCGTTTTTTCCTTTTGAGTTACGGAACCCTAAAAAATACACAAAATAAGCACACACAACGTGCCAAAAGCTTCGTATTCAACAAATAAAAGTGTAAAGTTTGACAATTTTGTCCATTGCTTTTGCTTGTTAGTAGAGGTAATCGTATGTGCAACAAATATCTAATGAGAGTCTACATTTTGAACCACCGAACAAACGGTGATTTTAATAGCATTATGAACTCGATAACCAGATAGCTATGCAAGATAAGTCTACCCTCTAACTCGGGATTAATCTGGAAAATTAGAGCTATTTTGTAACGGCTCATCATAACGTGTAGGTGCACGCGCATTAATAAGGCGAGCAATCTCGTAAACTAGCCCGAGTTATTATACCACGAAATATTGCGTGGAACGGTAAGTTCCGTTATTCTGCAAGGAAGTGTAACGTTGAGTTTTGGTGTCACTTTTATTGGTATGGTCGGTAAGAAGAAAGAAACATAATAAACTAAATGTGTTGAACATTAAAACCTTTTCCTCGTGAACATTGCTGATTGGATTCCACCGTCGTGGCCTTAGCTTTCTAAAGCTTATTCGCGATAAATAATGAAATGTAAATGTAAACAAAGAAAAAGAGTATGTAAGGATCGTTGCAGGTGACGTTCTGTTTTTCCCCCATGGGAAGAAGGCATGAGTTTATGTATGTAAAAGCTTCTGCCAGCGGCTTTATTCGTGTATCTTTATAAATTATATCCTAAGTTACTCAGTGTTAGTATAGCATTCTACTGGTGAAAGATGTTTTAAAATCCGTCCAGTAGTTTTAGATTTTATTCATTACAAACAAACATACAAATCTGTTCTCTTTATTATATTAGTGTATAAATATATTATAGGTATGTCTGCATAAATATGTACCTATATTATTAATGCATACACATTCTCAGTCATAAATTAAAATAAATTGATAGCAGGCAATAATCATTTCTCTGTTTGACTGTACCACATATAGTGTTTCGAAATCATCACGACATCGGTATTAGAGAGGTTTCTCTCATTGTCAGCCGGAAACGGAAATGTAGAGAACTCTAAATTCAGCACGACAAGTAATAAATTGTGTCTGCGTTAATTATAGTTATTAAGAAGTGGCTGATTAGAGTCGGTGTACACGCAGCTTCTATTCGCATATTAACGAGATTTTGAATCGATTAAATTGGAATGTGTACTGTCCCTAATCTAGCACAGCCATTTATAATCTCGTATTACATACTGAATCTATAATTTCTACACTTTACACGTATTGATGTACCTACTAGATTTTCTACTACGCCCCTTCGGGGTTATTAATAATTAATTATTATAATGAAACTAATATTAATAAATAATTAAACATATACTGAAATGAAACATGGCTGTCAAGTAAACAAGCTTTATCTAATATTTCATTTTAATTAGGATATCAAAAGAAAAATACATTTTTAAAAGATTTAGTTTCATACACGATTAGGTCAAACGGCGCGTCATAATTTTTGTTAAAAGATAGGTTTAATTATTTACTCGTACACGCCAGTAACTAACTACTTCATTTAGAAAATTAATTGGATCCCGTATATAATATAAATAATTACCCACTAGATACGTAATGCAGATTCTAACATGACGCAACTGCGATTGAGATAATATAGCAGCTCCATTTTAACTCATTAAAGGGTTTCTCACATCTAATTTTAGAACAGAACCTCATCCTTTTTTTGAAGTTGGTTAAAAAGCGGTTTGACGCTGACGTGCGGTCTGGTACGAGTATTTTTACTACAATCCGTATGGATATTATTAGCCTGGGGAGGGTGCTATTAGTGTTAAAGTACCCTTTCTACTCGCACTATACGACTCAAGTACTAAAATAAAAGTATTATAAAACTGGCTGCGATGTTCTACTGTTTTTATTGAGAATTTGCATCCTGAAGAAGATTAAACTGAGATGTAGAGATATCTTCGTCTTTATAACGTAACGAACTCTGATTAAAAGAGTGTGTGGTATTTTCATATTTTATTATAATAGAGGCTTCGTTTTTATTCAAAACTAATCTCTATTATATGTAGATAGGTTCGTCTATTTTAAATGAATATGAAGTTATTCACAAAAGCCTCGCAGTTTCACTGTGGGATGAAAATATATAATTTTCTTAGAAACATTTAATTGACAACACCTTTCTACACGAAAAATGCTTGGTATTTGCAGTCCCGCTATCGTTACCTGTCAGTACATTCTGCTCTCCAATGGCCGTCTGACACTTCCTGGTGCAATGGTCTACCTAGACGTCCAACTAAAAAATCTATCCGCCTACGTGCCGTTCGACAATTGCCATTTTTTACCATTCACACAAAAAATCCTTTAACTTGAAGTAATTAAAATAAAATGCTTCAATTACTACAGAGCCGTTGGCAAACCCGATTTATTTTATCGTGTAAATTGTTACTAAATAAATAACGGTATACGAAAACCCACCGTGACGTTCGCATATCATAGACACTAATAGATATTTCATCAATATTTACTCTATGGCCAGTTAACACGTTCACGCTAAAACAGTAATGTTATTTTTTTATGAAAATCGTACAGAACATAGAAAAATGATTTTTTATTCCCACGTTGAGCCGAAACGGTTGAATGGATTTCGATGAATGAGATATCAAATGATTCGTCATGACACTCCCAAACGACACTATATCTGAGGATTTTACAAAGAATGGCATTAGATACAGTTATCACAATTTTTCGATTCTTATCTTTATCAATAAGTAGGTACCAATCCTTCGAATTACAGTATCAATCGTTCGATAAGGTACAGCGCTCAATTCGGTCCGTACAATTCATTTCCATAACGAGGTGTATGCATGAAGAATATGTTCTTGATGATTGTAAATTGATTGCCACAAAAATGTGTTTACCCAACGTACTTCACATTTCTAAGAAAACCGGTGGAATTTAGTCACAGTTTGGTGTACAACGGTTTCTTTGTGCTATTCGTATCCTGCTGAGATAGGCGAATGAACGTAGCTAATGAAATAATTTGGGCCGTCGTACAGGTGAAGCACCGTGGGTATAAATGACTCTCTCTTATTGAAAAACGACCGTATCGCTATGTTGGCGAGATTAACTGCAAACGGTAGGAATAAAACAACAGTTAGTGCCGCTTACAATGGGAATGTATAAAAGAAACAATTAGACGCTTTAAAGCCGTTTGCGAAACTTTAGCATTCGGTATTTTATTTTGACGTGTGTTTTCAGTTGATATCGATAACAAGTTTTTTTACATTTAAATTTACCGTTTGTTAATTGTTTTCTGTAGCTAATTGTAGCTAGCTATAGGAATTGCGACTCCTTTTTTGTAAATGATTCACGACATTTCATTAGCACGAGTGTTTAATTGATACCTTTGTTACAGCTTTGTGTTGAACCCGCTGACACCGGTGCAAGAGACGCGATGCCTGCTGCAGAACGACACTCAGGCCAACAACCCTATGGCCACTCCACAGGTATGTACTCAACCGATTGAATGTTACATTCTGCTGTAGATACGCCACTATAGCCCATTTAGCAAAGATACGACTGACAATAAGACCTAGGAAATAGAATTGGTTCAAATAGAATCTCCTATTTCTCGACTTAATTGAAGTACTTGTCTAACCAACGTTTAAGTGCTTATCATTCTAAACCTACGTTTACAGCTAGTCTTATTTACTATCTTCATAATCTCAAGACATGCTTTGTCTGGACAGTACGGTGTTATAGATAACAGTTTACGTATTTAATAGCCAAATAAATTTATCTCGGTTATCTATCGACATTCCCCCAGTACTGCCAATTAGCCGACCGATGCAGAGATTGGATTAACAATTCAGATTAAATCGGTCAACGAGTCCCAGGGAAGCTAACTGGCCGGCCACACTACATTGTGGGTAACTGTTCAGCTAAACGCTAGACAGTTTAATCGCTTTCAGGCCTAATGAACGGTGCCGCTGATAAATATACGATGTGAAACGATGCGGCTCACACTGGCTGCTCTTTGTTTATTTTGAATGAATGAAATTAAAGTGAAAATAAGTGCTGATAAACAACGGCTGCAAGAAGTATGTATGAGTTTTATTAGAAGCGAGTCATTTGTGCGCGAAGCAGTCGTATTTCAATTCATAAAGGGTTTATTTTATCTGAATGCATTATCGATAATGATAGGCTGAGGTTAGACGTGAGATTAATGTTCGTTGTTGGTGCAGCGGTCGGTGAACACGTACTACATGGTAAAACTGCAAGTCCGCACGGAGAACGTGTGCCTGCGGCCCTGGGCCTTCGAGCGAGTGCCCGGCAAGGCGCTCCGTGGCCTCGACAACTCTGTCATCTACACCTCCACTAAAGAAGCCTGTCTCGCCGCCTGTCTTAACGAGGTAACGTATATTTTCTATTTATTCTAAACTAGCTTTTCCTATCTTTCAATCGTGTTCAACGTTGCTGCTGATTTCAAATTGTAACGCATATGCTTGCTGATACATCGTCTGATGTACTACAGTTCGTACTATCTAAACGTGTATAACAAGATTATAATGCAGTTTTAAATAACCAAAATTCTGGGGCACTAAGATTTTGAGGACGCATCTTAGAGTCATAGATTATTCTGTATCCGTTAGATGTCTTTTGGGGCGTGTCGCATTGCTCGGTTATCTATGAGGCTTTAAGAAAACATCGCCTCCACGCTGCAATTTAGTGTTTATCTATTCAATTTATATTTATGGTTTCGCCCTACTTGCACCCTAGAGGTTCCTTTAATATAGTCTCGACAACGAAGTTATTGAAAATCTTTATACAATGTAATGTAATAATTCAACAATGTATCATGCTTTTAAACAAGCTGTTATTATATAAATTGATACAATAAGGAGGTATCTTCGTAATTGTGAGTCTGTGATCCGTGCATTGTAATCTTTTCATTTACGGATAAGTGATATTCAACAGATATTTGCTATTTACATAGTGGATAGTTGATGCATTTTCTCTTTTAACTGCACATCAAATATGATTATAGAGCACTGCAATTGGTTAGTGGAATTAATTGGTTTGGTAAGCCGTTTACTGGAAGATTCTTAAATGATGGTCTGATTAATTTATTCTTCATAATTTGCAGAGCTGGACTTCAATCATAATTTGTTACAGAATCAAATGGTTACTGAACGTCGTACGCATGTAACCAAGACTTGTATGTTTTATTTAGAAAAAGTTCCCGTGCCGTTCTGCGGAGTATGAGTACGGCAGCATGCGGTGTTCACTCAGCGACTCCGACAGACGTACGGCGCAACACTTTGTGCAGCTTGTGGACACACCCGGCACCGATTACTTCGAGGTAAAACACATTACACACCACACAACACTCATTTACTTTACACAAAACACTTTGTTTCTAAATAAACCAAATTTGACGTCCATACTAAGCTTTCACCAAATTTGACGTCCAGATTATTAAAGCAATTTAACCTGACATTATAAAATAAGATTCTCATTCCTCAGTTTCTCATATTTTACAAAACACGATACAAGAAAACAGTCGAGCTAGGTCATTTTGTTTCGTACCAGCTTTAAATGACTCGAAGTGGCGCTTCGGCCCGGCTTCAGAGAAAGCAATCACAATAGTAATGCGGTCCGTTTGAACGCTCGTGAAAATAAACAAGTATTCAGTTAACGTTATTACCATTGTTGTGTGTTATTTGACGTGATTTGGTCGGTGTGTGGTCGTGCAGAACCTGTGCCTGAAGGCGTCGCAGGCGTGCAAGGGACAGCGGGTGTTCACGGCGCCGCGCGTCGGTGTGGCTGAGGACAAGGTGGCTCAGTACGCCGGCTTGCACTACTACACCGACAAGGAGCTACAGGTAACTAACCGTCCCAATTAATACTCTATATCACTCGTAGCAAGATTCACTTTTCCTCAACGTCCCAGTAATTGTGACGTTGCAATAATACTCCGAGGCCCTATTTGTAAACTAATATGCAAGATGAAAAAGGCGCGCTGCTGACAGCCACCTATTAACGTTTGAGTCGGATAAGCGGAGAAATATGGATTGTGTATTATTGTACCTTTATTATTTGTTTCTGCGATGTTATCTTAAGATGCTTTTATGATTTCTATCTCGGCTGTTTACAGCACTATAAAATGCAAAATAACCTGGCATTAGCCATAGATGCTAATAAATTAAACATGTCATCTAAATAGGTTTCGACCTCAAGTCCGTCCTTTTCCGCGTCCCACTGGTTTAACGAGAAGTGGCAGAGGTTAAATCGTGTGCACTTGTATATAATCAAGAAGGAAGACGTTGCAATTAACTTAACTTTCGTATGCAATAGTTATAAAATTACGACAGTGATATATCGCTTCTTGTTATGGATATAAATGATTTTATTAGTGGAGCACAGACCCCACTTTCCAGATAAGAGATTTATAAATTGATCCTAGTTCGGAGATAGACACCCCCTTTACGTAGTTTATTATTTCTACTGGAGGATGTATTGGTAATAGTCAAATTGTTTTTATTGTCAACATAATGCATTTTCTTTCGCCTTTTCGCCTCAAACTACAGTAAAGCTATTCTGAAAAGTTCACTTCGAACCTCACTCGAGTGACCGCACACAATTCGAAAGTGAACTCATTTGTTTTTATTAACCATCGAGGAGTCACAACGACACACCGTTCGAATTTCGAAGTGAAGTTTAGAGAATATCACACAGCCGATCTATTCTGTAAAAATATCGTGAGAACTTAGGTGATTGATGGATGGACAATATTGACAGCTCACTTCACCTAAGTTTTCACCGTGAGATTTTTACAGAATAGCACTGGTGTTAATAAATCTACAATTCATTGCGTAGGTGCTACAACGAATAAACGATCATGAATCACTCATCGATGTTATCTTTAATATGGCCATCTATTTTGTATTCGATCAGGTGACATCCGAAGCAGCTTGCCGTCTCGCATGCGAAATAGAATCCGAGTTCCTGTGTCGTTCGTTCCTGTACATGGGCCCCCCTCACTCCGCCGCATACAACTGCCGTCTGTACCACCTGGATCACCACACCCTGCCTGACGGACCCTCAGCCTACTTGAACGCTGAGCGACCGCTCATCGATGACGGAGAACCCATCGGGAAATACTTCGAAAACTTCTGTGAGAGTGAGTAGCTTTTTGTTTTTCTGATGATGTTTGAGATCGGTTTCTCCTGTTTTTCTTTACTTAAATATGGTGATTAAGGAAAATAATGTCGGGTGCTGCTGTATTATTGTAATTGCATCGATAGAGCGGACTATTTTGCGAGTATTGTTAACTTTCTTGTGGTCCTATTTTCAAGAAGGCAAATGGGAATACATAAATCTTAAGCATGTATTTTGCAACATTAACCCAGTTCGAAGTCTGGGCCGAAGCTATAATGATAACAACATTGTTTTATTTAAAGTAAATCCTAGGTGCGCAGGCGCCGAGATACATCAGGTACACGCCGCAGTAAATTGTAGTCGTCTAAAAAATTAATAAACCACTTCGACGGCTTAAAAAACTGTAGAACACGGTGACATTAATGTTTTATTTATATTTTTTTATTACGGTCGGTCGCTCATTGAGAATGGGAAAATAATACTAGATGTAAATTAAAATCTTGTAATGACTTCATATGGGCAATACATAATAACATGATCGCGTCGCACTATCTATCTACTATATCTGCGCCTCAATCATCTTAAAAGATTGAGTAATAATTAATGTTGCTAGCTATTGCATAAATTGTTGTAGCCAACTCTTTGATATTAATTTAAAATTATGTACTTGGTACTTTTGTTCAGTAGCTAAAGTAGTGTAATTGAAAAAGTAGTGTGGAATAGTTTAGGTATTTTATCGCGAATCTTTTATAAATTAGGCTTGTTTAAAAATGGTTAAAAAAACACGTACTTGTGGTGCAATTTCCATATGTAATCCAGTATTACCAAAAGTATATATTTTTTTCGTTACATTTCGCTGGCCAAAGTGTCGTAAAGAATGCAATTTACGTAGAAAGTGGAACTGTGCTCCAATGCATATACTTAAGTTTGACGGGAACACATACAGTATGTTATTTACAGTCACTACGGGGAATATAGCTTATTATTTGGTCGTACATTTAGCGGAAGCCGGCCATCTAGGACTGAATTACGGAAGAGATCGTGGCCGGTGTATTTTGCCAACGTATTTATTGTTAGTACCTACTTTCTGTTGATAGCACCATACTTTCTGTGGGAGGAGCTCAGTCACCGCTAAGACGGAGAGCTCTCGATACTATCGACCATCGTTATATTTTATTCAACATCTCAAACCTTATCTATGTATTTACATAAACTACTTAGTTTAGATTGCGAACATGATACAGACAGCTTCAAACGCGCAAGTTTAATATTATTAAAGTAACTTTGTTACAAGTTGTAAAGTATCATGTTAATATTCGCGAGAATGTAAATCATAGAAAGGCAGTTGGTCTAAATGGTATATATCTTAGATAAGAAAGTGGAGTGCGAATGTCGGCCTTGCTAATGACACCTTGCAATAATCGCCCACAATTAAGTGAGCCTAGTTGCTTGTACACTGGCCGGCTATACGTGCGTTCACCCTCGCGGGCAACGACGCGGTCAAATTTAAATAACACACGTTACCACTTCGTTACTTGGTTGCGTTACTCAAGCAATGCGCGATACTAACTTCTGCATTATTTAAACACTAACAGTAGTCTTCATGGAATCTGACTCCATTGTGCTGTCAAAGTTATCATCGTAAAATATAAAACTGCGATGTATGTTGACGTTAATACGCTAATAAATTTGCAAAGAGGATATGATTAATATTTCTCACGCGCTACCTTCGTGTTGTCCATACAAGCATACGTTAAGTACGTGAAAGCAATTTGTATGTCACTATATTTTTCCTAGAACGAATAAACTGGACAAACTGTCCCTGTATATGGTTACCAGTGCTGTTTGTGGCTAAATATTTAGCGATAATGATGTGAGAAACTATCGTAAGTAGTCAGCAAAGTGGTTGGCGTAAACGTTAACGTCATTAACTCAATAATTACTTCATTCCTACTGCCTGCCAATTTAATTTGGTCTTGCTTCGTCTTTTTTCTCAATTAACAAAAGTAAATGGGAATGGTTAACAATTACCTTCAATCGTTTAAAGCCAAAGTAGATGTTTTATAAATTGGAAACTTTCTGAGATAACTCTTCGTTTCTTAGTCCTATTTAGAACTTTAATTTATATTTCATGTGTGCAGTCAGCATGCTATCATTTGTACAATAATTTTAAGTAAAAAAGATCTTACATAGAAAAGAGAAGCTATCACTTACAATTAGCGTTAGACTTGCCGAATAACATAAATCACGTTAATTTACGAGCGAGCTTTTTATTCTGAAAGCCCAGGAAGCGGAAGCCACGCGCAAAATGACGTATTAGGTTAGTGTTGAAAAAAAGTTACAACTATGTAAGCTTGATGATCTATGGTTTCATTGTATGGGTCTACTTTTAAATGAAAAAGTAAATTCCGTATTTCGAATAAAAAAGTAAAACAAATAGTCTCAACGTCTTGACAATATTGCCAAGTGTGGCATAGTGATACAAAATCGCCAGTATATCGATAAAACGCGTATCCATACCTACAGCTCAATAATAACACATTGGCAAGGCATGCAAACGGTTTTTGTAAAGAACGTAATCAGCGCAACGCGCAACATCTGATACAGTTAAGCGTCCGCCCGTATTAACGCGCTTTCGTAGAAAGCTGGACATTATCAGCGATTTTTGTCTTATTTGTATGCCGCTTTGCCACAAAATTGGATAAAAAAAGTATTACTTTCCACCAAAAGTATGTGATTCCTTTTTTATTTCCGAGATCTGTTATTGTTTGGGAAATGTAGTGCGACATTAGTAGCGGTGATTTGCGGTGACCGACTTAGTGCTTCAAGATTGTAACTTAGATTTGGCATAAAATAAGGGATTTGTGTTTATGACTCTTTAAAACATAAAGCGTTTAATAGATATGGACAATAGAGGATTCAAAGGCTCGTTTTGTACTTTCACAATCGGCGTGTGGTCCGTTTGTATCGGCTTAAGTTTCCGTCGAAGAGAAACTGCCCGATCAGTTTAGCCGTAATAACTCTAAGGAGTTTTTATTCAGAATATATGATATTACTGGGGCTCGTTAGTGGGCAACGGGAAACGTATTTGCCCACGTCATGATCATGTTTTACGACGACGCACCAGATTGATGCTGCATACTATCTACTAGATAACGAAGTTGCTTCATTAATATAACTCATTTGCTTAACTAACTAAGGTTTCTACCTTTAAGATTTACCACCAGACGTTAGGTTATAAGTTTTAGTGCCGGCTTAAAAGTACAAGGGATTAATTATCAATATTTTTTTAAACAATAAAGCGATGTAAATCTCGATAATAACGCCATTAGGGTACGCTAAAGCAACGGAAGTTAATTGTCAGACGTTGCTCAGCAGCTTCGGTGGAATGATGAATAACTTCTCACCTACGGTAGTCGTGAGAAATGATTACACACACAATACAGATTGTTTTTTGCCACTTTATCTGATTAAACATTGAAACAGAATGGTGTGAGCGAACGTCGTGAATCAACCACCGTACTGCAGTACTGCGAAGTATTTAACTGTTAGAGATTGTACCTACCTATTAGTATCTTGCATCAAAAGAAAATGTAGGTAATCCAATGCGTTAGCGTCCCCTCATAAACCTAGCTTTGATCGCCACAGCAATACCAACTCCGTTGACATCTACAGATTTATACTGTTAAACAAGTTTAGATAAATGTGTTGATGCATTTTCTATGAGGGGAACGTAACTGCATTTCCTAAAAGCGAGTCTGTAGTTCTCGACAAGTTAAGAGCATGAATCTTGCAATACTCGAAGTCTGAGCTCCTAACAAGACATAAACACTGGCGAGTCCATATCTCACGCCACGCCGCATGCTGCAGGGTCAGGGTCAAAAGCGTTCGATGTACTTTAATCGAGTTGACTCGCCTCGATCGAACCGATACAATCGATTTGCAACCACGAGTACAGGAGATGATGCTGGCTGTTGAGAAAATAATGCTCTGCCATGTTGTTATAAGGAAAAGATCGTGACTACATAGCTTGTAACTTTCGGATGAAGACAGTAGACGGGTATTCACTTTTATTGATATAATTTATTAAACTCACCGCGGCGGCTGTTATAAAAAGTTGTTCGGCGATATTTACCTTTAGTTGATAACTAATAGTTAACTGCAAACACCTTGTTAGGTATAATTCCAAGGCATAGCTGGTGTGCCGCTATAAGCGAGCGGGATGCTTGCTACTCGATTACGTAAAACTGTGTTGTGGCATTAAGATTGGCATCAGGAAGCTGCCGGCTTTTCATTGTATAAGGCAAAACACACATAATATAATCAGCTACTCAAGATATTTTCCCGCCCTGCATGATACCGTTACATGAAACTCGATCCCTTGCATTTCCTCCTCTGTAATAGACTAAACATAATTACACAGATCTGAGGTTATCTGATGATCGAAATAAGGAACTGTAATAATACGGAAGAAATTACGGGAAATATCGGTTATAACCGGAGCAATGCTGTCAGAAATTTTATGATGCGCGTCCAGTAAAAAATAGAAACGTTTAAAGTCTATTACTGTTACATCACGATATCAATAAACTGATTCACTGCAATGAAAACGCCTCTCGTCGGATGCACGCGGTTACACTTAATATATTCGATAAAAGTGATATTCATTACAGAATTGATCAAGCGGAACCTTGTTCGACGGTACCTATTTACCATTGTAATTGGTGTATTGACGGTGAATAGCCGCACCGCTGTCGATGATACGTTAGCATAATTTCGTTAGTTATGTTTACAATGACAGAATGTGCCGAGTCATGATAACAGTCGCTGCATTTTGGTGCAAAAACTAACAAAGACAGTGGTATTGTATGCGGGAGCGGAGGCGGCGCAAGCGGCGGCGTTCGTGCGTGCTCTCATAACGGTGGTCAAACACAAATTGAATAGGATTTTTTGCGGCGCCCGTGATCTCGGCTCCGCTTCGTGCAGCCCTAAATCTGAGATAATGGCTGTGACGGATATAGAACACGGGAAATATGGCTCTACTACGAAACAAGAAGAAAATCACTGAGAACTTTTATTAAATTAAATTGAAATTACATAAATTAGTGCGTTAACCATTAAGAAATCAAGACCAGAGGTCGTATAACGAGGAAATGGCACAACCACTAGAAAGCCACACACCGAGATTTTAATGGCTAATGGAATTGTCAATTAGTTCGAGATGCAAGATATACCTATTGTAGGTATACCTATCATTATGTACATAGAAATTCATTAGAATTTCCATTTATCTAAGTGCATGATAGGATCGGGCTTGTTAAAATTGTTTCTCTACCTTTTTATCTTCTCTGCGAACTTTTTTACAGCAATTCAACGTTTGGCTAATTTCGATCTGTACACGCTAATTAAAATGTCGGTTATTAATTTGAAGCGCGTCGTTTATAACAGCAGTAGTACGGGTATAACGGCCTTGGGCGGCCTTGCCCGCGCGCGGATACATGCGGCTGCGCGGGTCAGCGCCCGCGCACCGCATGCTGCTAATCGAATACTTAATTGAATTTATGCAACGATTTAGACAAATTGAAAACACGGCGTTACTGTCAAATATGCTCGTTCGTGAAAATTTATTCTCTTTTAAACGTTTCATGAATATTTATAGGTTTGAAATATTGCTTGCTGTTTTAATCCTAATGCTGTCTGGAAAATTAGCACACTCTGGTACCTACTGAAGATTAATGTGGTACTTAATAAATCCATGAATATGTAAGTACATTTGATGAGTACATGCACACTTTCTATCGATTCACTTATCTATTTAGTTCGGCAGGCTGTCTCGCCAAGGAGACCGTGAAGTTATAAGTAAATGGGTAAACAAGTTTATTACTGGCACAGACAATCTAGTGGCAAGATAACGGCATTGCTTCTCAGTAACAAGATTGCATACGGAACCCTGTCTTGATATCCAGTGGGACCGTTATATCCTTAAGCGGACACTTCCGAACACGCGATCGCTTCAGACTGCATCAATACCACACTTTTTTTAGCCTCGGCTATGATATTGTATGGCGTTTTTACATTAATAAAATTACGCTTCTATGGGTATAAATATTTACGTTGCTTTCAAGGGAAATCATCTGGTGCCTATTTTGCTGACAATTCTTTAAGACCTAAACGAGAAATAAATGAATACGCTTTGTTAAATCTGATTTGTTATCAGCTCCCACAGAGTGTTCAGAGATTGCTATCAAAGTTATTTGTTCTTATAAAACGACTAAGATCTCTCATTGAACGCGGCCACGTCTAATCTCAACCTAATCTAGCGACAAGCTGTGAACAAATTTAGCCACAAACGAAAAACGGAAAACGACTTCGGATCTCATCTTTTTTTGTAAAAGAGTTCCTATAAAAAACGAGGCGAAGCCTACTTACGAAATGTAGGTAAGTCGGAGAAATTGTTGATATTTAGTAATTTCTTTGAAGATTAGTATAATAGCAAACTACGATTGAAGCTCCGCAATCCGCAAAGTATTATTTTGTTGGCACTTTCGACAACTGCAAATAATCCGTTGAAGGCGACAAAGTGAGGTCAATGGGATCGGGTAAATCACAAGAGAGTCGAGATTGAATATAGTCAGCAAAACTGATTTGTCTCTGATTTGATGATTTCTTTGATGTTCTCAAACAACTATAAAGATTATTATGGTAGTTAAATTTAAATATTCCATATTCGTACATAATCGCATACTAAACACGTAAGCTTGCATCAACTCATTGTTTCAGCTGAACATTAGTTAAGGCGAGCGTGGGAAGTTGTTGTTAATTTTTTTACAAGTTGTTGAAGCGTTGCAAATATGCTGGCGGTTGTTGCAGCAGTGTCATCGACTCCGGCGACTCGGAAACAGGCACGATTCGAGGAATGGACAGATTTATAAATAAAATCTCGTAATTTTTTTGCAGCCTAATAAATTATCTTTAGGAATGCCTAAAGGATATCTCACTCGAGAAGATAATCAATGATTTACGCAGCACTAAATCATAATGACAAAATCAAATAACTTTATATTTTTAAGCTGGGAGACGAGACAATCGAGCAGCACGTCTGCTCGTGTGTCGTCGTATCTCATAAATCATCTTCATATGTTCCAAACAGGACTATTGTAGGCACACCTATTCACAGTTTATAAGGCGTTTCATTAACGCAATGATGGCTTTGGCATCAACATGTAATTTTGATGGACAGTTGAAATCGACGGTTTTGCTGAATATCAGGGGATATTCAGCAAAACCGTCGATTTCAACTATAAATTACTGACAGTTCGTATTTTATTCAGAACTTTTTGCAAGTTCTTTGTGTCACTAAATTCATCATTTCAATTTTTCATTATTTTATGTCACACGAACAATAAGCTATTTAGCTTATTGTTCGTGTGACATAAAATAGCTATGAAATTGATTTATAGTGTTTCTATGTGCTATTATCGGCTAGAACGACTTTCAATTCAATCAGTTTTTTCTTCAAATGCAATTTCTTAGAAGGTGGCCATCTTAACTGCATGATTACTTATGGCTATCTTGCCTTTTTTCTGCAGAATATGAGTTTCTGTCTATGCCATTATAAATATGGTATCGGTCGCCGTAAGTTTCAATATTGGATTCAAGACCAACATTTCTGAATGATATGTTAAATGATGCAGGTCCACAGAGACTCGTTCTGCATGATCTTCCCAAGCTTGCTAAATATAATAAAAGCTGCTTATATAATTGTGTTAGTATATATAATAACATACCGTGTAGCGTAAAAAACTTAAACTCCAGATTATTCAAGGGAAAATTGTTTGATTGGTTAAACTCGAAAAATTTCTATAGTCTTAAAGAATTTATGGATAACAAATCCTCATGTTAGTATTAAGTGAACATATGCATGCTAAGTACAATTCTGGCAAAACATGTAAGATCTTTATTGTAAATAATTGTAACACCATGTATACCATGTTTTATGCAAATAAATACTTACTTACTTACTTAGGAAACTTGCACAATTTCCATTTCCCCAAGTTCTGCTCCACAGTATTTTCATTCAACCTTTCCAACGATCTATTGTCCATAATGCCATAAACGGCCAATGGCTTGGCGTTTGGCGACGGATAAGCCGTGGGCGAATAAGATTCTCCTTTGTTCAACACTTAGCGGTCGATGGCCCAAATCTTGTTCACGTCACCTTATTATTGGCCGGGCGGCGGCGGTCGTGAATGTATCCAGACATTGGCACTGCTAACGAATCGATTCGGAACGGTTTCCACGCCGGCCGCCATTTCGATTTCTCAACTGATGTGATCCTGAAACCCATTTGAGGTACCTTCCGCTTTTGCTGAAATTGTGAATGGGAAGCACATCTATTGTTTCTTAAGAAACTCTTCTAAACTTCTTAAAAAACATACTCCTGGCTGTATATTAAGACAGTCTTTAAAGACTGTCGAAGTCCAACTTAAAGTGCACACTGTAAAATCATTCATATTAACGACGTATTAAAAGCGAACAATAGATTCTAGGTTATGAGATCTTTCAACTGCCCGTCTTTACTGATTGCGTGCGAAAACCCAGAACAGCTAAACACAGGGAGTACGCTCGGTATACCTAGGAGACGGTAATTGCACCAACTAGGTACGATGCACGGATAGGTTGCATTTAGAATCACCGCGTACGCCGCAGTACCTTGTAGCAATCTTGATTCGATTATTATAATACACACAGCGCACGTACGGTTGCCTCTGCCTAATCAGGGGTTTGCCATGCGTACAGACGTGCACCCGGGATTCATGCATTTATTAGGCTTTATTAACCAACGGCTCTGTAATTTGCTGCATTCTTGGTTTTCTGTTTAGTCGTAGAATTATCTGCATGTGTTTACTTTTTGCTATTTATTGCAGAGCCGCCTAGCAACGCGAATCCTCCCGGCGAGCTACCGATAACGATTGAGCACCAACAAGACCCGAACATGACAAGCAACTTAACGAGGAACGATGCCAACTGCGACAAAACTGGAACTTGCTACGATGGTGCGTCTCGACTCTCGTATAATATTACTAATGTTTTACGAATATCCTAAAAGTGAAGTGCTCTACATTAACTTCATTGTTTTAGTATCAGTGCTTTGCAAGGACACGAGGATCGCAGTTCAAGTGCGTACGAACAAGCCGTTCAATGGACGTATCTATGCTTTGGGACGCTCGGAGACCTGCAACATCGACGTCGTCAACAGCGACCTCTTCCGACTCGACCTCACCATGGCTGGCCAGGACTGCAACACTCAGAGTGTCGTAAGTAATCCTGCCTCGTTTGATATTTTACTAAGCTCGCCATCATCTGAGGGTCTGAACTAACATTAATGATTTTATTTTAGACCGGAGTGTATTCAAACACGGTTGTTCTGCAACACCACAGCGTAGTGATGACGAAAGCGGACAAGATCTACAAAGTTAAGTGCACATACGACATGAGTTCGAAGAACATCACTTTTGGAATGGTACCAATCAGGTTAGTAGGACGTTCACATCGTATTGCTACAATTTATCATGAGCTGGTTTTTGAATACAATTAATTCATGAAGTAGGTAAGGTACCGCAAAAATGCAAAGTTCGAGAATTTACCGTATAATTTATTCGTGCGCGTCAAGAGACAAGTTACGTGATATGTTACAGTAATATGAAAAACGGGAGCTATTTCGACATGCCTTCATGGCAAGACGATTTGAAATTCCATCGACCTAATATCGTTTGCTGCATTGTAAACACGTAACAATTAGATTCACATCAGCAAGATACGGCTGTTGGACGTGATGAGCAATTTAACACGAACGTCTGTTCATACATATTCTAAATGAATTTAGAAAATCCTGATAGCATCTTGATCGCCGTGAATAGGACAGCGTTATGGCACTGTAGCATACAAGATGATACCTGTGCGTTATGGCTGTTGAAGTTCAAAGCCATAAACTATTTAAAACGCATAAAGTAGCAAAAGTACTTACTTACTGGGTATAAGTGATTTGGGTAGCAACAAGGTTTTTCATATTTGCTTTGTATGGCAGAGACCCGGAGATGATTTCCATCACTGCTGCGCCGGAGGCACCGCCACCACGCATCCGCATCTTGGACGCACGCCAACGTGAGGTGGAGACTGTCCGCATCGGGGACAGGCTTACCTTCCGCATCGAGATCCCCGAAGACAGTAAGCATACGAACATTATAGACATAACCTACGTAGGTAATTTTTTAGGAAATTCTGTGCGGTTTCTAATGTTTCTATTACTCTTTCAGCTCCTTATGGCATCTTCGCCCGCAGCTGTGTCGCTATGGCCAAGGATTCAAAGAGCACTTTCCCGATTATTGATGATGAAGGGTTTGTAAATTTGTTACATCCCTGGAAATATTATTGCTTTTATGAGAACAGTTTTATAACCCATCTGTTTTGTCTAGATGTCCCTTGGACCCATCGATCTTCCCGGCGTTCACTCCAGACGGCAATGCGCTCCAGTCCGTGTACGAGGCATTCAGGTTCACCGAGTCTTATGGAGTCATCTTCCAATGCAACGTCAAGTACTGTCTTGGACCTTGTGAGCCGGTAAGTAACACATGAATCAACAATTTTGGTGGAATGGGTGTTCGCATTTTTCATACGACTATTAGCAACGGTTAATTCAGTTAGTCACGCTAAAATTACGCAAATGACACGTCGTTTAACATTTAAATGTTTCTAGGCGGTGTGCGAATGGGGTCGCGATTCTTTGGAGTCTTGGGGCAGAAAGAAGCGTTCGTTGCCCCACAACGAGACCAGTGAAGCGCATAACCAGGAGGAGGATATGAACATCTCGCAGGAGATCTTGGTGCTTGACTTCGGTGATGAGCGACAGAGCACAGACTTCCTACGCTCCGACAAGCCAGGTGGTGTGGCGTCTGAAGCCAACTATGGAGGTAATTATCCAGTAGAATTCGCATATATCGATGTTTTGAAGGATTTCCATCTAGCTTTTCTTTTCTTTCTTCTCGGTATCATGTAAATATTGATTCCATGTATTCTTTCGCCAGAAAAAACAGTGACGATCGTGGAACCGTGCCCCAGCAAGGCGTCCGTGCTTCTGTTGGGAGTGGCGTGTGCCCTGCTGGTGCTGCTGTACATCGCGACCATCTTCTGCTACTACATGCGCAAGTGGCTGGCACCGCCCAAGCACATGTCGTAGACACGCACATTACATTAGAGGCTATGTTCACGTTGGTCTCGACAAATAGTAGCGGACAGTATCGTTCCAATGCTTGTCTTGTATTGACGAACATGTGATACAAATGACTGACGAACACAACAGTAAATAACGTATTCTCAGACACTATCCGTCCATTTAGTTTTAGTTCCGTGAATATTTTCGTGGTGTATAGATTCGGGAAAAAATTTTGACGCCTAATGTTTGGTATGATTGTTGTAACCACCGCGTGATTTGCATTTAATTTAGGAGTAATTTATTGCATTTAGAAGCATTTATTAATTTTAAGTAGGTGTATGAGTAGATAAAATCACCGTATAAAATCTTTCTTTTGATCCCTTAATACTGCAGTTTAAAGGGTAATTATTGCATTTAATTAGATAATTTTAACAGTATAAGACAATGCATTTATTACGATGTTTAAGTTAGATGACCAGTTTTTGTACAATTTTTGAGTACTCATCATATTAGTAGTTACAAAATAATGTTTGGAATAATCCCTGAAAAATTATTAAGGTTGCTATTCATCATGATTAGATTTTAGGGGATTATTCTGAATCGACTACATTGGTAATTTTAGATTATAGGGCAATTCTTTATTAATAAGAGTTATAATAGTCACAACTATTTGCATTTTTTGTAACACTATGTTAATCATATATTATTACTACAGTTTGAGGTAAACATTTTATATTATGAAAACAAAACTAAAACAATTTGTAAATATACTGTTACCTTATTGACTTTGTGCTAAAATGCTTAGTATGACTTTTAGAACTTTCAGTTGGGTTTTGAAGAAATATGTAATGCACACTTTGTACAACTATGTATGGGTACAAACTGACAAAATTGTGTTTCTCTTAACCCAACTTGAGATTTCTCTTTATTTATTTAAAATAATTTTTAATTTATCTATTTATTTTACTTTTCATTTAAATAAGAAATGAAATAAACTGTACAAATTTACATTTTTTTTTATTAATTCATCATTGTTGCCACCCAAAACAGTAAATTTACAATAAATAATAACAATGTCACTAGATCATTTTTCTTAAAAGATTCTTACAATTGAGATATCTAACGAATTCAAACAACAAACAAAAATAATCCTTACATATTATTTCAAGAAACAACATTTTGCATTAGAAGATTATTGTAAACACTGTTCAAAATCTCTTGTTGAGATTGTACATCAATTTCCTCAGATTTGCAATCAAAGACTTTGTTAAAGCATTTGAGAAAAATTGGTGTAATTTTCTCAACAGTGCATTCCATTCCTGTTTCTTTGGTTAGTGAGGTGACACCCTTATCTTCTATGCCACAAGGGTCAATATTGTCAAACCATGAGAGATCATTGTTACAGTTCAGTGAGATCCCATGAGTAGTCACATACCTGGATGCGTGGATGCCTATGGCTGCTATTTTATTATCATCCACCCACACTCCTGTGTAGGGCGATCTGTTGCCTTTTATTCCTGCAGAAGGCAAATAAAATAAGTAAGTACCTAAGTTTCTAGAGATCATGTTTGAGCAGTTAATGTTTTTTATTTACTGCTGGAGAGTTTATTCCAGTGAATAGTACATTTATAAATATTTGCTGTAATACTAAATAGTTGTCTTTTTACAAAGTATATGTATGTATAAAGAACCCTGATTATACCTCCATAGGCAATCAGTTAAAAACAAATAATCTTTTAAATAAAATTAAAGGTTTCTCACCTAACTCATCACAGACATTGAGAACAGTCTCCTCCAAGCTTTGGACATACCATTTGACACTTGTTTTGAAATGCTTCAAGTTTAAAATAGGGTATGCAACTAGCTGTCCGGGACCATGAAATGTGATGAGTCCACCTCGGTTAGTCTTTTTAAATTCTGCTCCAAGAGCACGAAGTCTCGTGACTTCCTGGGCTGATGTGTCATCTCTGATACCTTGAAAAATAAGCTATGTTAGTAGTTAAGGGCAACTTGATAATAGTTTTGACATTTTGTGTGAGTTTTTCTAAAAGAATGAGGTCTCAGGTCTTTTGAAATCCAGTTTGCGGTTCACAGATGATTTAAACTTGTTACCACTACAATTAAAAGAGAATTTTTCAAAGGTTCCTATTTTGAAATGGAAAAGAAAACATGTTGCGCCAACCCCAAATACATTGGGGTAAGGACAGCAGGTTGATTATGACCTATTTTGAAACCTGACTTTTTAGGTTATGTAATGAATAATTCCTCGACTTACCAACAGTGAATACAGGTTTGTGTTCTACGAGCAGCAGAGTGTCGAAGTTACTATCTTGATTCTTCATTACAGCATCCAAGTGCTTCCGAGCCAGAGCCATTTGAATTTTAAGCGCAGTGTCGTAACTCATCACACCTAATTTCCATACGCTTACCATGATGAATGAGATAATGGAACACTTATTGTAATTTTCTAAATAAACTTAATTTATTTTTCAGTTTTTTTATAATTTTCTATTTTCCTAAAAACAAAAACAAATCACGGGTTGCTGCCTGACAGTGACATTCAGTGACATTATCGTGAAATTGACATTCATTAATGTTTTTTTTTTGGGACTTTTAAAACCTGGCTATTCATTCATGACAAAACTCATATAATATCTTATATCTAATTAATAAATAAAAATTGAATGTAATTGCAATGTGAATAAATAATAATTATTTATTATTATTTATTCACATTGCACCTGAATAATCATAGAAAAAAGTGATTTACTTGGATGTTTAAAAAAAAAAAGAATAATATTGGATTGTGAATCATTTTATGGTTTTGATTTAATAGAATGAAAATATCAATTGAACTTGTCTATTGTGTCGCTATCTAGTAACGCAGTAAAAAAGTGTAGTTTCAAAAGTTGAAGACAGATGTCAGGAACCTAATTTGAAAGCGTCAACTTGCTATTGGAGTTTTCTAATAGATGACGTTAATGAGTTGTTAAAATAAGTTTGGCTATTAGACAACAGATAGCGTTGTGAAAAAATATCGAGGCGATCTTCATACGTTTCTATAGGCAGAAGAATGCGTATACCTACAACATCTTTCAGCGGGTTCAGTTTTCGATGTTCCCTGCCTGTAGGGCGGTGTTTGGCTCGTTACGTAAAACCAGCTGGTAATATAAACATTGTATGCAAGTGAGACTATACTAGTTTGAGACGCTTATTAGGATTGTCGTAGTTTTATAAAATGTCTGGTAATTGAGTGTGTTTTTGTGACGGACGAACGTGCTCCAGCTATGTTATAATCTCTAGAGTTTAGTGAAACACTTATGCTACCGGTGTCACAGTTTTATGTCGTGTTTAGACAAGGTGTTAGTGAAATCAGAGATGTGGTGCTCTCTCAAGCGATGACAACAGGGGTAAGAATTTTTGAAATAAACGTAGGTACCTTCTTACCTAATTTTAGTTTGTCCATTTTCGCGCGAGAAATTCTAAATCTTATCCGTATTTAAGCATAAGTATATGGTACCTACTTGAGTAATACCTAGGTAGGTACTATGTTTTGGCGGCAATTCCTCTACCAACCAAACATGGTTGATGGTTGGGAATATTTATGCAGCTTTTCTCTTGAGGTTTTATGTGTAAGCTACCATACCTACCTACTAGTATCCATCCGTACTATGGATTAGTATTTACTTACTATAAACTTAGATTTTCGCGGTATTCTGTGACAGGTCGGTAGGCATCAAGCTATAAATTTCCAGTTTATGCTAATCCCCAAATGTATAGGATTTCCGTACAATGCTAGGTCAGCTTATACTGGAAAGTAATAGCTAGATGTGTAGCCGTGTGTACACAAGATGGTAAAAAGAATTTGAGGTTATAAAATAATGATTAGAATGAAATAGCAATGGGAGTAGGAGCTAGTAGGCTAGGAGCCAACTTTTAAAGAAATCATTTTTATGAGCTTTTTTATGTCGGTCGTTAAAAGACAAGAGAAAATTAAATTTTGAATGAAACTTAGAGTAGGAAGCTTTAGGTAGGTAACTTTACCTACTTTTACTGTTTTCAAAGCTGGTCTTAATTTAAAAAGCTTTACAAAACTCATATAATATCTTATATCTAATAAATAAATAAAAATAGCAACATTATATAAAAATTAATTAGATTTTTATATAATGTTGCTATTTTTATTTATTATTATTTATTCACATTGCACCTGAATAATCAGAGAGTAGGAGCTAGTAGGCTAGGAGCCAACTTTTAAAGAAATCATTTTTATGAGCATTTTTAGGTTCCCTATCCATATCCTAGCATAAAATTTTAAGACCTAATATAACTTAGCATAATGTTGTTTGGCATAATTATATTTTCGCATAATATAATTACGCATAACAGCTTACGCATATTTTTTTTAAGCATAATTTCTCTAACCATAATAATGATTAAGCATAATATTCTAAAGCATACATTTATTAAGCATAAAGTTAAAGCATAAATTTATTAAGCATAAAGTTAAAGCATGCAAGCAAGCATGCAGCATGCAAGCAAGCATGCAGCATGCAGCATTCAAGCGAGCATGCAACATGCAGCAGGCAGGGTTTCTGTCACGGCTCCGGCGCTGCGGGCCTCCGGCGGCCCCACGCGCCTACGCGATTTTAAATTACACTCTAGGGGTAGGACAAACAAGACTACGTGGAGTCGGTTTTGCAGCAATTCGGTTCTTAGGCCTACTAACGTTATGCGAATCAAATTTATGCCAAAACAAATTAGTCTTTAAGATGATTATGCCAACATAAAACGTATGCCTAAAAAAATTATGCCGAAGTATTATTATGCCAAAACAAATTGTGCCAAAATCGTTATGCCGAAGTATATTAGGGCAAAGAACATTATGCGAAAAGAAGGTATCCCGCTTTTTTATGTCGGTCGTTAAAAGACAAGAGAAAATTAAATTTTGAATGAAACTTATAGGAAGCTTTAGTTAGGTAACTTTACCTACTTTTACTGTTTTCAAAGCTGGTCTTAATTTAAAAAGCTTTATATCCAACTTTATTAACCAAAATATTGGAGATCCTTGAAATTCTTAACACGTTAGGTAGCGGTTCAAATATGGTTCAATTATTCGGCAGCCCATGTTTGAAATTGTTTTGGTTGCTAATTTAAAACAACATACCTACGTCAGTATTTATCCTTGTTTAATCATCTGCCTAGCCATTTCCTTACTTAATAATTAAAACAGCGGGGTAATTGCGTATAGTTTTTTGACAGCTGCGCGCACAGATTACTCTAAGCCGACGGCGCGCGAGTCGATTGCCGACTTAATGGAATGTAGCCATTTTTAAATAGTATACCTACTTTATTTATTTATGTAGAATTAATTATTGTATATTTATTTTATTTTTTATATCATAGGTACATATTTTTCGAGCATATGAATCAATAAATTAGCAATATCTTTCGTGTGTTACGCAGATAGGGTGCTGGCCAAAATTGTACCTTTGCTAAACAGGCCGCAGAGTACCTACCGCACAAAGCTTCAACTCCTCCACGAAATTAGTAAGAACATAAAACGCGTCATCAAAGTTTTCTTTCATCGTCTGCAGTTTATGGTTGGGGGTCATTGACCGATCGTTTGCTACCGAGTGCACGGTTCAAAACCGCTAGTAAGGTAAACAAGTGTCTAAAGCTTAATTGGTGAAGCAGGAAGGCGGCGTGGGCACGTCCTGTCGCTATTAATAGTTCAATAGCTTCGACAGGGCTGATTGTGCAGGGGTGCGGTGCGTGCGCGCAATTTTATAAATTTGTCACGCGTCGCTACATGTTATGTTATGTAAGCTTCGTAAGGTATATTTTTGTTTAATTATTTTAGGAAAGACTAGCGAACTAGCGATCCGCCCCAGCTTCGTACGGCTTTTACGACTTTAAGTACCTATATATAAGTTTATTATGAATATATACATAAACCTTACGAAATAAATCTAAATTATGGTGAAACTCACATCAAAATCCGTTGCGGAGTAAGAACAATACAAACACACGAAAAGCGACTTTAATTTATAATATGTAGGTACAGATTAGATACCTATTGGTAGTCTTGGTGTAGGGTCATTCATAAGTTAGAACATTAATAAAACAAACATGAATGTTTTAAGGCTCCCACAGACAGGCGCGACGCGACACCTGTAAAACATTTTATTTCATAGCTGTTGTTCCACCAGATTCGCGACGCGCCTGTCTGGGCGAGCCTTTAAAAAGTTGGCGGTAGTATAACATTTGCCCGCCATGTGGTTCGCAGGACACGCTCTACGTCATACACGCCCCATGGTTGATGGGTTTTTAATTGCAATACCGTAGTGGTGACGAACTAATCTAATGGAATCGATCACCATCGTACACACCGCTACAAATCAAGCTATAAATTTCCAGTTTCTGCTGATCTCGCATTGTATAGGATTTCCGTACAATGCGAGGTCAGCTTATACTGGCTATATATAGTATAGCTTGATGTGTAGCCGTGTGTACTACCTTTATGTGTAGGTGTGTGTAGTATTTTTTTACCATTACCTTCATGGATCTCATAATTTATTAACTAAAATCGATTTTTTTGTATCTAGGCGTAACGTAAACTTTGCCTACGCCTACGACGAGTAGGTATCTGGGTATGATGATGATTTTTTTAAATTTAATAAACGTAACATTGCCAGTATAAAACTTCTCCCCCACAGGCCCGTTCTTATCGGTCGATAATAATCCAAGCGTTATTGCGATATCTGTTTTCAGTAAACTTTGTATTAGGACGACCACGAAGTTACACACTGCTGCGATAATAACGACGCAATAGAAGTAGGACGCTTGCGTTCCTCCGTCCTGCGATATTCGAATGAGTTCTTAGAACATCTTGTAGTTATTAGGAATTTAGGACACATGTGATCTTACACATTAACATTAGTACGGTTTAGTGCGGCAGGGGGACCTGTAGTGTAGCTTACACGCAGACGTTCGAAATATCGAACGAGAAAAACGCAGCTATTTGCAAGGAATCGGGACGCATACTCGCAAAATCGCTTGCGTTATTATCGACCGATAAAAACGCGGTTTTACTTTATTTAAGTCATCATCACCATCCTCCTGCTTATTCCTTGAGGTCGATCACAGTACCTATGTCTTCTTCTTCCATAGATACTTACTTCACTTTCAGCCCCGTATCTCCAAAGTCATCCCCTCTCTACCCAAACCCTTTCTAATATAATTTAATTGTAGGTAGGTCATTAATAACTGCAACGAATGGTACCTACCTATTGTGTATCCACATCAACTTTGTGAGCTACCAAGTTTTTTCTTCTCAATAGAACCAAATAAAGAAAAAATAAAAGTAAAAGAAAAGAAAGAAATATATTTATTTAGCATAGACAAACCAAAAGAAAAGCCCACAAAACCAACATTAGCGCAAGTACTTAGGTATCTAATTAGTTTCCAAATTCAAATCATCACATTCTAGCACGTGCTTAGTTTCCAAAGTTTCGAGACGTGGCGGTAGGGTCGTACCTCGGTACTTACGTAGGTAGGTAGGGGAGGTACATCTGCATTCCGGGGTCCTGGCGATAAGTTCACACTTGACATTGGGCTCCTCTTTCCGGCATACCGTCTGCGGCATCGTCTGCATGCCGTCTGCTACGGTTTTGGACCTTTTTTATAGGGAATCGTTTGTTGAAGTTGGAAGTGTCTGTTGTTAGCTTTATATTGGAAAACTACCTACCTACTACTAAACTTTTTGAGTCAAGATATTTTCGGAAAAAGTTTGATAATATAACTGGGTAATGAAAAGTCACGATAAAAAAAAAAAATGTGTTTATTATCTTAATTAAGTTGCCGGGGCTTCTCAGAAAGTAATCCGAAGATACTTGTGATGGGATAAACCTCGCTCTTCCTCGATTAGTTCAATTGTTTCGTTGTGCTAATTAGGTATAAGTTACACATTTTTTATAAAACCAATAAAAATTAAAAACTAATAAAAACAAACCAATAAGAAAAAAGAAAAACAAAAATGAAAATGAATTAAATCGTGCTTATGGCCGAAAGGTCTAAATGTGTGTTTATGTGCATGTGAAAGTATATTTTGTGTGTATGTGTGTGTACGATATACATACCATTTAGTACAGACCCAGGACATTGCAGCCGCAATCTGGCAGGTGTACTTACTGCGTCTCATAAACTTTTGGCCCTCCACGACAATGGTAGAGTAGATTTAATTTTAATCTACTACGAGTACCTAACCATACAACTTTCAGGACCAGAGGCGGCAGTCTCGACATAGATAGCGATCGCTATATGACCGAATTCGTTCGATGGCGTCCCTGGACGGTCAAAATTACTTGACAAGCACGAAAAAATCCCGTGCTTATGAAGCACGTCGCGCGCGTCTATGGACGACATTAGGAGTTTGCGACTTAATTCGGTCGTATAGCGATCGCTATCTATGTCGAAAGTACCCCTGAAGTCTTGTCGAATGAAGACGGATAGTAGGTATCTACTTATCTACCATGTGGTGCATGACTGTGAATGATTTCTTTCTAAACTATTTATCAAACCAATCAACAAATAACAGTTATATTCGCAAGTTTCTAACACCTTAAGTACCGGTAAACTGCCCTAACTTTGCCTGGCGTCCTAAGTTTGCCTATAATGAAAATGATGTAATATCTTTTTCATTTTACTTGTATGGCAATCGAAACTTAAAGCTGTCTATAAAATCTCAAAGTTTCCTTTGCCATACAAGTAAAATGAAAAAGATATTACATCATTTTCATTATAGGCAAACTTAGGACGCCAGGCAAAGTTAGGGCAGTTTACGGTACTAGATACGTCTATGAGTACGATTTTATAATGATTATTGTTTACAGGAAATGGATTTTCTTTAAGCTATCTTATATTGGCAAACGATCATCCAGGCTTCGGGACTTAGATATTTGTATGAATTGATTTTCGATGTTTGATTTGAATCTATAAAAATACTGTGTTTTCGCATGATTGCATTATAATTATGGTCATCCCTAAAGTTGGCATCGTAAAGCGTAAAATCTCGTACTTGTCGGATTTTTGGATAGCGATCAATCTAAAAATCCGACAAGTACGGGATTTTTTCGTGCTTGTCAAGCACGTCGCGCGCGTCTTGGGACGCCACCATTACGACTTTGTACTCTGTTTGAAGTTCAGGCGGTCCACTCATATTTTGACAGTAGGATAGTAGGTGTATTAGCTCTCGACTCCAAAAGACTTTTGAGTGCAAAAACAAATGGTCGAATAGCCTACCATACTTCAGTTAGCATTATTTACTAGCTTTTGCCCGCGGCACGGGAACGTACTTATCACCAGGTAAAAAAATCCTATGTCCTAAGTTCCTAACCCGGGTCATGGTCTACCTGTGCACCAAATTTCATCGAAATCCGTTCAGCCTTTAACGCGTAAAAAGGTAACAGACAGACAGAGTTACTTTTGCATTTATAATATTAAGTAAGTATTGAATACTTTAGTTAGATAGACTATTATTAAACTGTCCAAAATAATATTTAAGAGTGCGGCGTGTGCGGGCGGGCTCGTTGCCATAGCGACGGCGCAGTAGGCCTGCACGCGTGACGCGAATCTCAAACGCTCTGGATCGATGCCGACATACACTTTTTTCATATCACCTTCGGGATGCTGGCACGCACACGGTGTCTTATGGCACTCATGTGAATGTATGAACATTTAAAGAAAATAAAAATGATGAATAAAATGTTCGGCCAAAGTTTTAGGTCATAATATGCGTATTGGAGTGTATTTGTCGTCATTTATCAAATTCAAAATCAAACATTCTATTTTATATAAACCTATTAACCTACATGAAACGTCGGAAGCTAGATGCACGATTCCAATTGGTCGTTTCATTCTCTCATTAAAAAATAATTGTCTTTCAAAATGTTATCAAATTACACTGTTAGTATGGGAGGACAGTGTCAGACGCTTGTAAGTCTTTGAGGAAATATAACTTTAAATCAGTTTTTAATGAAAACGGAGTTCACATTGAAGCCCATAGCTATGTATGGTGCACTACTAGCTTCTAAAAGTAAGTATTCGATAGATCCAGTTGACCGCGCGGAAAATTATTAACCTAATTCAGTTAACCCAAATCTGTCATATTGCACCCTGATTGCTTAACACACTTTCCATCACAATCAGAATGATTTTGAACGATATTGTTAATCCATTGCTTCATATATCTATGTTCGAAAAATTTGTCTGCTTAACAATGTAAATAACGCAATGAATATTGTTGAACTGTCAAAATGAAAGCCATTGCTACTGTAAGTGTGTTACGCAATTACCCCGCTGGTCTGGTTGACAGTAAGTAGTAGAAAAATTAAAAGTTAAGGTAGGTAGTTTTATACGTTAAGGTAGCTTTTAAGCCATCTTCAAAATTACTTGTGATAATAGTAGACCAGTCGAGCCTGATAAGGAAGAACATCGTAAGCGACAAAAGGTAAAATTTACAGGAGACGTATTTTATTGATTATTTTTTATAGTGTAGGTACTTATAGAACTCCAATTTTTGTATATATTGCCAAACACGTTAGTTAGGTTTTAATTATAGTCAATTAAATAATAGCAAAAAGAGTTGAATAATTAATACTATTGTCGCTTACGATAAAAGAGAAGTTCATGATTTCATATTGTTTTTCAAAAATCGTCACTTACGCTCGTTTTTCTGTATAAATTAGTAATTATTATTAACTAAACGCAGCGCGACGCGACGGCGCAACGCAACTCGAACAATACAATTTCTAAGAAAACTTCACGGTATAACAATAACCGGTGTCGCATCGCGCTGTCGCGTCGCTCTAGTCTACACGAAGCTTAAAACTATGTTTTATCGTGAGTGACAAAAGTTACTTACGATAAGTCAGATACGATCATTCTGATTGTTCGTTTGTATGAAAGTTTTACTTTTGTCGTTTGCGATAAAATTTATTTTTAGTCATTATTTTGATGTTTATGCAATTATGAATCTAAGGATTTTTGTATTAGAACCTAAATTACTTTAGCAGTACGTTAAAGTGAAAAGTGAAATACCTACATTTTGTCGCTTACGATGTTCTTCCATATCAGGCTCGCAGTGTCCTTCAGCAAGGACGATAATTTAACTCAATGGCTTAGTGAATAAGCCTACAAAATAGCTAAACGGTAGTCGTTGAGCAAATGTTTTTCCGCGCTAGTGGGCCACCGGGTTCGATTTCCTTTTATAAATGTGCCTATTATGTCTGTAAACGTATCTCCAATACAGGAGGAATACAAATGCAACCATTTATATAACACCGTTTATACAGGGTGGCAGGGACATCGATGCGAAAACTGTTACCATGGATTCAGTACATGATTCTGATCCCCTGCGTTGAAATTTTTCGTCGGTTTGCATGGAATGTGTCCAGATGTCTGTAAGATGTAACAACCAATTTTCTACTTAAATTACTAAACCAGCAGGCCTAACATGACGCACGCGACAATTACTCGTTCTCGCGTGAGTAATTTTTGTCTATTTTGTCTCTTTTCTCGTTTTCTGACAGCGCCTCCATACAAAATAGTCGACTCCTTCTGTCAAACTTTATGTTTTGTCGACAAACCCTAACATGGCACCTTAGTTATCTCGATTTTTGACAATTCAACACGAGATAATCTGCGATTCTTCTGTCATTAAGTCGTATTTACTCGTCCTCGCTTTTGACGACGAGAACGACGAGAAGAATAGACAAAATTATTATACAAAAAATATCTCCAAAATAACATGGCAGTTTCATAATTGTAATTATTTTAGTCATCATTTTATTTTACAATATATTAACAATGAAAATACTTAGTTTTAAACTACTATTTATATTGGAACGACGTGTTTTATATGGATTTTTTCGTTTTTTGTATTGAAAATATGAAAAATTATTACCTACATGTTGGGTATTAGGGGTTTATGGGTTTCATAAAGGGGGTTCAAATTTTCATTATTTTTGCGATAGGACACACCATTTTCGAGATATAAGCAAAAGAAAAGAAAAAAAAGTCGAAGTGTTGGTGTGAATTTTAGTTCATGAAAATTAATTTCCACACCTTTTTAATCGCGATTAAATACTTGGACGACTTGGACAATCAGAATTTTAGATTTATATGATTTTAGAAATTAATAACTACTAAAATATAGTTAAGTTGTGTCACTTTAGTCTATTTCAGAATGGGAAATCGTCGGTTGAACGGAATAATCTAAATTTTGGTAATTTTTAGTCTAGTTTAGAGGTATTTGTGACAAGGAAATCGGCACCATTGAATGAATGAAACGGAATCTCAAGCCGATGTTGCTATCATAAAAATAATTTGTTTTTAATAACTTACAACATCGGTTTCTCGACGCGAGATATAGAAGTGTCAAAATGCTTTTTTCGAGTTTACTCGTCGTTTACGGTCATGTTAGGGTTTAGAATGACGTCAGAATCGTAGACAAAATTCGACAAAACGAGAAAAAGAGCGTTCTCGCGCTTGTCATGTTAGCCCTGCTGGGCACACGAAAAGGCTGGCCCTGCATCGTTTTATATCAGATCCCTATTTCCAATGAACGTTTATCAAAATGCTCCTTCCAATTATTCAAAATCCAAATGTGATTTCTTTATTTACATATATTATCTTATATCTAATTAATTAATCAAAAATAGCAAAATTATATACAAACTGAACTAAAACCATTGCAAAACTAAAATATAGCATCGAAAAATTCCTCCGCATCGCTGTCGACTGCCACGTTGTATGGCAATGCTTAGCCTCTGCCCAAGGTAAAAACCAGCCCTTGGGTCACTGGAAGTGTCAATAAGCCGTTTTGATATTTCAATGAAGAGGCCGTGAGCACTCGGACCCCACGGCCCGAGGGTTTCAACCCCAAACGGCTCAAAAATATAATTACCTGTAAGGTTATTATACTTACGCCGCTTGAGGTTTTCTGCAGCCGCATCGGCAGCACCAGCACAGCACACCGAGCCAGGAAGATGGGGTGGCGCAAGAGTGTCGCACCTACCCACTTTCCATGGAGATAAAGACATGCCGTCCGGTCTATTGCCATCGTCGCGTGCCAAGTCATTGGGTTTTAAAGCTGGAACGGCGGTAACAAGAGCTCGTCGGATGATTTCGTTAATTTCGCGTGCCGCGCTAAGCGACCCGCACTCGGCTGCAAGACAGACCGTGATGTCCGAGGCTGTTGACAACTTCGCCACAGTGACAGCGATGAGGAGAACAACAAGGAGCTCCTAGTCGTAGGGAAGCAGCGAGGCGGAAGGTAGTGTCGTCGAACAAAGTGTCTATGTTCGACGACGGTAATATATGAAGCCACAGACCCGATTTCCATTTACCCACAGCCAGCTGGCAGACGTGCTAAGTAAAGTGTTCTGTACTACTCTGCAGAGCGGCTCATCCCACCGTCTTTGGGAAGATGGATAATTGGGTACATCTGAGTTCGGGCAAGCGAGTCTCCAGGCAGTCAGGAGTCTTAAGCACGGTACATCAAAATCAATCAGTGTGGAGGCTAGAATTTTCCTGATTAATTTCTCAGTGCCGGGGACCGAAGATATGAAAGCCGGTAAACTGATACTAGAAATTTTGCGGATAAAAAAAATATTTAGGTAAAACCTCTGCATAATCTAGCGTTGTATTAGTTTCCTTTCCAATTTTAGCCGCATATTTTGCCAGCATGTCAGCCTTTTCATTGCCCTGTATCCCGATCCTCTATATTCGATGGAACCCATTGCAGTCTCAATTTAGCACCCCCTTACAATTAATAAATCGATCTTAGATAGGATAGCATAAGCTAGCGATACACCTTTTTTTTTGTAAAAACTTGTAATTGGCCATATTCGTAATAATTAATGACATGTACATGCTTAGCTGTATATTATCCAAAAAAATATAAAATTAAATAATATTAAATCCTTCTGTTTTCTCAAATATTTGCAAATGTCGTGAAAAATTTAGGACTCGATAACTTACGATTTGAAGTCAAACTTTAATGATAGTCATCTAATTTATTCAAGTCAAGACTTAAGCAGAACCAACAAATTAAGCAGATTAGGAATATACGGTATTCACAAATTCTATTATTATCTTGGGCGAAATAAAATGAGCTCGCCGGGACCTGAAAGTTTGTTCAGATATTCTATCGAAGTTACGATAAGGTTTCAGTGGGGGTTCTTAGGTAGGTACTTATTATAGAAGATTTTCAGATTATTGTCGTCAGGATTTTATAGTTTTACATGGATTCATTAAAAAAACATGCTGCTATGTCGAGGCAAAACTCGTATATCGATATGGAGTGCCAATAGCAACGACTTACTTTTACAGAAACAATTATTTGGATGCTAATCATTACAGTTTGCACAAGAGGGTAAATTCAGGGCTCTATTATTCTACCTCATTCAGTAGATATTCTTCGTTTTACTTGACCCATTGACACATCTCCCTAAACAGACACAATTACCTTTTAAAACTTTTTTCTTTATTGAAATAGTAGTGGCAAATCCTTCCAAAGTTGCTAAAGCAATTCTAGTTTCAGTTAAACTTTTTAGACAAACCCAAGAAGTATTACCCACCACATTTAAACCCTGAAGCCACAAGAATCAAACATAAACATTCACCTGTAAACTGGGAAATTTGTTAGCAAGATTCCTTATTGCATTCTGTGGTAAAACTCTGGTGCTGCACTTGAGATAATCACAACTTTATAAATATGTGTCTGAACCAGATAGTAGTCTGTTCGGTCTATTAGATGGCTAACTAAACGGTGGTACGACGGTAGTCTGCCGTTCGAAAATGTTGGAGATAGAAAAGATAGTTCTATTGGACGATGGAACTTTACATTGTCGTATGTTGTTGAGAAACTTTAAGAGCGCTTATCCAACGTCGCAAATAGTTGTCAAATATTTACTTGTTTTTATTAATTTGGCAATATTACCTACTGTTTGGAAATATATAATGTGGCTAACTAGTGAACTAAAGTGAATATTGATTATAAAATGCAATAATTAATATCGTAACACCGAATATTTAGTTTTAGATGTAAAAAAAGTATTAGGATACTTTCCAAATGCCTTTTTTACACGTAAAACGGTTACAACAACAAATTCATTGTTATAATTGCAATTCATTATTAATATTCTAGTTAACTAGTTAGTGACATTTATAAGCACACAATATAGTCTTATTAAAGCATTAGTTAGGATTACATATGTATATGTAGCAATCTACATATACGTACATAATCGTAACTAATATAAATGCGAAAGTGAGTTTGTTTGTTTTTTACGCTTTCGCGCTAAAACGGCTGAACGGATTTGGATAAAATTTGGCACACGGCTATCGCATGACCTGGATTAGGACATAGGATACTTTTATCGCGATGTCCCACGGGATCGCGACTTATGCGGGTGAAACAGTGGGGCGCAGCTAGTATAATATAATATAGTAGATCGGTATAATATCTAAGTTGTAAAATGAAAGCCCTGCTCCTCTTATTTTGGTGTGTCCGACAGGGTCCACAATGATCATGTCTTTGTAACTACCACCTAAAATTGTGATACCTATGTAATAAATATATATATTGAGAATTTTGAAGTTGTACCCGTATTTTGTAGTTGTTGGAGCTACCTCCAACAACTACAAAATACGGGTACAACTTTTAGGCATTAGGGTAGAAAAAGTCTCTCTCATAATTATGTCTAGCGACCTGTTTCGCCTTTCTAACCTATTGTATGACCTTTCCTAGTCCTTAATGGTAAGTTGTATGAGCAGGATTGCACTATAGAGGTTGTTTACAATGCGTAGACACGTTTGTGTTGCTGATTAAAAACTTGGTACCATTACCTACAGTTCTATGGTTCCACCAAATTGAAGCGACCCACTTGGAGAACAAAAGCCAGTGCGTACGGCGTGACGTCGCCATAATCCAACTTGAAATGACGCGGCATTTTTATTACTAACCCTTGTTAAGTTAATTTCGGCTCCGACGCGTACACACGCTTCCGCATAGCACGTCTCGCGTCTCTTGGGCCGAGATGTATCTAATTAAGTCATAAAAAGCGGCGTTTCCTCAACAGAAGTGTTATTTTGTGAGCGCGGGCCGTGAGTTATCGCCCCTATCCCCCCCCCCCCCCGCTTTTAATTATTCATGAGCCTCCCGGACAAGTTTCACCAACTTCAGACCAACAGCTGGCGTGCTTCTATTAAATAATTTGCACTCACTTCTTTAAGACTTTGCGTGTGCGGTTTTGCATATTAATTTTGGGTTATAGAAATGTAGATATTGGGTTGTTATCTTTACCTCTTCTTCGCCGAGCGGAAATTACAGTGATGGTAAATTCAATCTGAGCTGTTGCAAAGTGGCTGAAATTATTACTTAGATTACAGACTACAATACCTACACTAACATTCAAATGTCACAGCTTTTCAGTTCATAGATAGCATTTTTTTTTACTAGTCTCCAACCCGAGCTATTTCGGGCTTGAAAATTTGCCATAAAATTTATTATTGTGTTGTATTAATTATTTCATCGCCACCATTATTTATTTTGTTCCAAATCACCATATAGCTGAACTTTTGAAGGAATTGTTTATGTTGATAGTGGTCTGTTTATGTGTGGCTCACAGTTATGTTGAACATGAACATGTTGTTGTTCCAGATGTCGCCGCAGTCGTGCGCGCGCCGCCGCCGGTGAGATGAGCACAGCGGCCTCGAGCCGCAACTACTCCTATGATGAGACTATACAGGTACTGTATTTAAATAGAACCTTTGGATTCGTCAACAGTCTAAAATAAGTTTGGTTACCATTGATTTGCTGGCACAAAATTATCACGTAACGAAACGGTTCATGTTTAAGTAACACACCTTACAGCCATCTTTTGAGTATTTTTTTAATACCAGAAGAGAATCAATAGCAACCGAATTACAAAATTTCATCATTTAACATCATTAATCTCAAGTGTTTTTTGCATAAGTGCGAATCACGGTAAATGAGTATAATAGAGTTAGTACCTGACCACATGTTTAATTTTGTAGAGATCGTCTGTAAATTGGTACAGGATTTCCACAACTACGTAAAGCAAAATACTACAATTATTATTTGTTTAGGGCTTACCTACTATAATACTCTACATATTCTTACCTCGTAGCTGAAATAGTGGTTTTTAGGCCAAAGTTGTTTCGTCCCTATTTAGCCACTCCGCCAGGGTTGGTCGCCTCTCGGGGACGCATTCCTTTTTTGCTGTTAGAGAAAATCTGGGTCGGGAGAGACTAATCCGTTTGTGCGAAAACACTTCTTGTGTTGTGTGGCTATGAATTTCCGTTTACCTTGATTTTACTTTGTGGTGAGTTCATATTGCCCTTATATAAAAATAATATAATAGAATACTCTTTATAATTTAAACCATACGAATTACAGAATACAAATATGGCATATTTTTTGGCCTGTATCTCCGGATCTGAGGCACATAATGTTAGGTACACGTTCCATTCTATCCAAACTCTGTTTCATTCTTTAATGTTACTATCTGGTAGTTATTACCTTACTGGACAGTGTTAAACAGGCCCTCAGGTATCACGGAAATATAACATTAAAAGCGCTGCTTCTGAAAAACAGAAAAATACGACTGAAAACAGTAAAAAAATCTCTAACAGCATACCTACATAGTTGCAGCCTTTGCTGTAAAATAGCCTAGACTCCGAATAATAATGAAAACAATACAATAATAAATTCAGCCTTCTAAATTCATGGGTGTTAACATTTCGCGTTGGTAGCACTTTCACCGACGCTCGTAGTTTTCAGCGCAGACTTTGTACAATGGACTTTCGCTGCGATCGAAAGTCTGGCTACAGGCCAAAACGTGCTATCATCACAGGTAATAAAGTATATTTTGAGTTGCCAAAAATAAAGTGCTAAAATTGCAGGCCCTTCATGGTTGCCCGTAAACGTGGCTTAGATATGTGTACTTCAATTTTGTGTCTTATTGCTTCCATTTTAGTGCTGAATTTCAATGGTTGATTGAAGTATCAGGGGTATAGAAGAAGTTTTTCAGGACGGGTCATAACGACACATTAAGCAACACGGGCGCACTTACCTTTATTAATGCGGTACAGGGCTCAGCGCTTATCCGGCTGCTCAATGCGTTGTGCGGGTCAATGGGAACTGCCGACACTTAACTAACTATTAGTGCCCTTTAACCGAATGTGTGCGACGCCCTCTACATGAGAAAAGTCACTTGATCTGTTGTGGTTTCAGATTTTGTAACGGTGGTTAGGGTGTTGGTTTCTGCGCAATGCTTTTTACATCCATTAAAATCTCACGATCGTAGTAGAAAATTACGTTAAACGGTAAAATATGATAAACAGTGCAGCAGGTACATGATGCAGGACATCCATGCCATATTGAGTGAGGTCTAACGAATAAAGAGAAAGCAAAACCCTTGCATGTAAAACCCTTGCATGTAAAACCCTTGCATGTAAAACCCTTGCATGTAAAACAATCAGCAAGTACAAAAATTCACATACATAACAGACGATGCTACTAAGTACAACAGACCCAATGCTTTACGAGACAGATAATGCACAACACCAGTCGTTAGCGCTTTAAAAGCGGCGTGGTTTAATTCGCGCGTTATCGTAGCGTGGAAGCCGCGGCGCTCCGCCATTCCCCCGGGCTCGCGAACATTTATCAGGAGCCGACCCACATTGCCCCAACATCTGCCGCCGACTCCTCGCCTATATCGGACTGCGATTACCCCGACGTTATTGTGAGAAAGTGGTTTCTGCACCCATATTGCCTTTATTGTTTCCTACTTTGTTTCCCATACGTTATTTAGAAAATATATTGGGAAAGGCAAAATAACAATATTTTTTTGCTGTTTCTATTTCGTCATCGGTATATTTCTGAACGTAGGCAATACCTATCTACCGCCGCCGTATTTGATCTTGAACCCAAAACAATAACAATAATCTGTTTAGTTTTATATTACTCGTGTTGTGTCTTAGATACGTAAGATTTGGCTGCTAACCTCCCCAAAGCTTTTAGACCTACGTAATTGGGCTCCCAGACTCAGTACCTAAGTTATAAACTTTGATCAAAATATACTCTTCAGTAAATACTAATAAACATATACAATTCGGGTCTGTGATAGTTTTCTTTGACCTTTTTTGTGGCGGCCATCGCGAAACAGGCGGTCAATATAGCGGCCAGCAATTTCCTTCGCTGGATTGTTTTATCAGGGTCCGAAGCAATATATTGTGATTTCGCTATCTGTATCGGAGATTGGTTTAGTGAATTTGATTAACGAACTGTTTCCGTTGCGGCAAGGGTTGGGCCTAATGCGTGGACCACGGCGCATTAGGAGGCGCGGGCCAGAAAATCGAATTTTCCGCATTTGTGGGTCCGCATACGCGCACCTTTGTCGGGGTTTTCAAACCGTGTTGTTTAAACAAACTTTGACACGATCCTCCCTTGCGACGTTTTCTATTTGTTTTTTGGAGATTTTTCTGCCGTTTTTTTCATTATTAGGAGACGTAAGTTGTGTAACAAGATCGTTATTAATTATCACGCTTTTAATTACCGTTTCCGTTGACATTTTATCTTCTTTCGGTAAGTATCAGTTAGCTTGAGTTTCTGGGGTACTTGAAATAACGCGTTGGCATAGATTCCAGGGGGTCGGTCCTTAATCCGAATACAAATTTTCCGAAAGATAAACCTGCGCATGTTTACGGGCCCCGGGAGCACTCGCCCTATTTTCTTTCACTCCATCTATAGAGATACGTATAGACGTAGGTGACGATAGAGGAAAACGATCGCCCTTGAACAATTTATTTTACCCACTTTTGTAAACTGTTTCATTTTGATAGCGAATCTCGGTAGACATACTCGTATTTATTAACGTTTGTGTTAATTCTTTCGTTGATGAAAGTAAATATTGAACAAAATTGTTCCAAGTAAATCAATATGTTATAATGTACCTACAAATTATTCGTAGCTATTGTCTATCAAACGTTTGGGCTGTAAAAAAAAATATTACAAAAATCACCAATTTTCCTCGAAAAATTAAAAACAACAAATCCTTAAAACACAAACGAAATCCAATTGGAATTTTAAAAGCTGAACGTGGAATAGAAACATCAACATCTGAATTTCAATGAAAATTTATGTCCGAAGTTAATTAAAAGGCTTTTGCCTCTCGCGACGATCCTTTATCTGGATTCAAATTTTCCGAAAGATTAAACTGCGGACAGAAGGTTTACGATCCCTGAGAGCTTTCCGAAGCCTTAGCAACTGAGCTGCGACCGTACTCTGCGTATTGACTACGAACTTTGGAGAGATGGTGGCACTCAACATGGACTTAGCATTAACTACTTTTGAGACATTCTCAAATTTTCGATTATCTACTGCTTCAATTTACAGCCTGATTAGCAATTCGGCGTATTGTTTGTTTATTAACCTAAATTAAGTAGAAACTGTAGAAGAAATACTTTTCAGTACCCAAGTTTGACCGTAGGATCTCTTGAGTATCTCAACAATATTTTTGGGTTTACCTACTCCTAATTTATCTCTGTGTGGGTACACGTCAGCGGCGAAGTGTCAGTCTTTATGAGAGGGAAGCCGAAGCAGAGTCGGATCCGGTCTAACTTTGCTTACTTATGAATAAAGTAAACATTGATTATTTATTTTAAAATAATTCTTTCGTTAACTGAATTTAACACCATCTATCGCCAAATGGCAGAACTAAAAATCACTACACAAACATAACTTCTTATTTCGTTTATAATTCAAGTAATAATAATTGATCTAGAGAAAAAATATCTCATATCTGGATAATAAACTATATTTTCTTACTGTCAATAATTATTTTAGACATAAAAGCCGAGGAATCTTGTTTTTTTTTCAAATAGTCTTTAAAAAAGACATGATTGTCGAATAAAAAATAAATCGAGCGAAAATTTTCCAATTACGTCTAGAGAGACCAGAAAAGACATGGTTCTGAACTGAAGAACATAGTTCTAAATGCGAGTCCATTACTGTATCATATTTGCTCAGATATAACAAAGTTTCGATATAGTTACTTTGGACTTGAATTTGGACCTTCATCGTGCCCGCGAATAGCTACTTCTTGTTTACCTAACAAAATAACGGTGTCAATAAACCGTTTCATTAAATTCCTATTTCGATCTACTTTTCTATTATGAGCTTCATGAGAATTAGCGAAAAATGATTCTATCCTACTAGTCCCAAACTCATGTAACTCTAAACAGCTACGAATATGTTTTTCAGTCTGAACATGTTTTTTGGTTGAATTCGTCAGATTATTAATATCTGTAAAACCCCTTTATTCCATAAACTACTAGAATCTGAGAAAAGTAAACATGGAAAACAATACATTTTATTTTATTTACAACTGCCAGTCAGCCATGGATATTTATCGTAAAGGGAAACATTAAAATGTTTGAAAAAAACCATCACGTCGTTTGTAATTTATAATCATATCTGGACGAGCACGGCCTAACTTAATGATGTGTTTCTTATTTTCAAAGCTCAACCTTGAAAAGCATAAAGATTATTTACTTTGTGAGGCAACAGCCTCACAAAGTAAATAATCTGTCAAGCAACAATATAAAACTATTAATGCCGCCATCCTAATTCTACTGATCGTACTAATTACTTTTCAAAACTACTCTAAATAAATAATTTCAACTTATTAAACTATCTACTTACCCAAAATACCCAATTACAACGATCTTTTCTTTCACTAAACTCAAATCACATAAACATTATCTCAATCACTATTCTATACCTACAATAATAAACTAATGAATTCAATTCATACGGAGCGAACAAAATGCAAATTAACTACTTAATTTGTACAAATTATATGGTTCTAATGCGATTACATCAAAAAACAACCACACATAATGTCAATCGAATGATGAATGTATGATGTCCGAACTCCGAGCCGAACGCATTACGAAATTCAACGACAACAAACGAACAACTGAGCGAACTGACCGAACAATAGCTCATTCATTTTCGTTTCACGACGCGCATGCGTATTACATCGTAACTCGGCGCAGACCGGCTTACCCGGCTACTAAGAAACAGCGGTGTCACGTGACCGAAGTGACGTCAAGTGGACTTTATTTTCTATAGAAATTGAATTCACAATAAGCCGGACGCGCCTACGAGTTATTTTAGAGCAAAATGTTTTGTTGTTGGGACATAAAGACAAAAAAAATTGTGTAGGCGTTTAGTAATGTTTTAATTTTATGGTGTATGATTATTCAATGACGATAGAGTGGTAGTGTTCCCGAATTTCTGAAGGGAAGCCGGCAGGAATCGAGTTGTTTGGAGTCATCGCCCCTGGTACACGTACTCCTAAATATGTATAGTTATCCCTCTAATCTGCTTCAGTGAGTTTGGGGGTATAGCTGCCCACAATGGCAGGTGGCCACGGTCAGGCGATTGATAATAATGGCAGTGCAGTCATTAGTACACTGCAGGTGGACTTCCTGATTTAATCCCTTTAGTCGTATCTTATGGTTGCCATTGGTAATAATGTGGTGAGCAACGTTACTTGAGGCTAGGCAGAGGTGTAAATTAACATTAACAATTAGCTTTACTCACGTCAATATTAAAGTTATTTTAAAAGCCAGTTGATTCTTAAAAAGGTAAGGCTTGAATAAGATAAAGTGCATACAAAGATTGATAAAAATTATGTCGGTTAAGTTACTTTTTATTTTTGAATTCATAATCAATAAACTGTTTATATTATGAACTGTTTATAATTGACGTTATTATCCAAGGGCCAATTTTTCATTTTTCAGATAACATGTATCTGAATAATAAATATGAGGGTTTGATGTATTTTCCATGCAAAAGCTGTCAAACAGCTATTTTTATTCCAGGTAAAAGTTATCTGAAGATTGTAAAATCAGCCCTAAGTTACAATAAGTATAGATTTAATGTGGGATTAATACAGGTATCCACAATACTAAAAAACAAATGAGTGCGCCCTCTATCTGGGGTGAACCAATTTATTGCTCTGTGATTGTCCGGGTCTCTATTTTTATTGCCGCTATTCGATACTAGATGGCGGAATTCTTCACTGCCGAGTTAGTGCGTGTGCTGGTTTGATAGTTGTTGTTGGTTGTTGATAGTTTTTGGTTTAGTTTAGACGGTTTAGTTGACCCGTTCGGATTTGCACTACTCTTCCACCAGATAATGTGTACATATTTTTTTGTATGAGTCCGTACTATCCATCCATACTAATAATATAAATGCGAAAGTAACTGTCACGTTTTCACGCCTAAACTTCTGAACTTTGACAGATAGGTAGCCTGGAAACTGGAAAAGAGCATAGTCTTCTTTTCATCCTTAATATTTGTATTAAAAAATATATCTTATACAAAATACACGCATTCGAAGTCGCGGATAACAGCTAGTATTTAAATAATTAGAAAAGATAAGTTGGAAGGAACATAGCCGATTGGTAGAACAAGCCGTTGGACTTGTTAAATTAAGCCCGGATTGGCTCGCTTGTTAAAAATGTAATGCAAACAATTATAATTTTTTTACTCAAACTGATTGCGATTGTCAGTTATATTCATACAGTTACTAAGCTATCACTAATCTTGTAAGAGTCAATCAAATCTACAATTTAGTTCGATAAAATTTTATCCTATATACTCTTCGCATCATCTGTCAAGACATGTTGTACTTTAAGACTTGAAGCACTTAATTAACGAAATAATAACACATTAACCAGCCCATCAATCCAACCCACCGCATAACCACACTCAATTAAGTCACACTACAAGATGTGGACAATTATCACCAATTACATGACAGCTGTCATCACACAGCGTCGCACTGATTGGTCTATGGTGACATTAACAGCAACGTTACAATGCAGGCCGATAAAACTGGCCCCGGACCATTATTCGTCGTTCAATGACCATTTGTCGTAATTAACAGGCGATGGTTAATCTCGCTGGACCTCCCCCCTCTGCTTCACCCCCTCCCCCCCATCAGTGCGTCGCGCCGCCCTAAATCACGGTACTGCCAGGGTCTGCTGCGGCCTGCCGTCACTACTAGCTTTTTAACTGCATTATGATGTGAAAGTTACGGAGAGCTTCAGAAAGAACAGGTGTGCTGTTTCAGGGCATTACAGAGCTAAATTTTTAAAGGAAGAAAGCTAAATAAATGCAGCGTTATATAAGCTCACCGACAAGCAATGTGTGAAAAGTTAATTTTCGTAGCATTACACGTTTCAGAGATTCTGTTTTGTCTTATTCGATAATGGTCAAAGATTTTATCAAGTTGATTTTGAAGAAATCTTATTCTTGCGAAGTGTAGCCTCATCATCATCATCATCATTTCAGCCGAAAGACCTCCACTGCTGGACATAGGCCAAACACCGCCACTTCGACCGATTCTGTGCCTCCCGCATCCAGCGGGGCCGAAAGGTTCTGGAGTGGCGACCGCGTACCGGAAGACGTAGCGTTGGAAGGTCCCACAAGGTGGCCCGATGACCTTGTAAAGGCCGCATAAATCCGCTAATATAGCCTAAGCCTGTCTAATTAGTAAACCTGTCTTTCCTGTATCGCAGTCGGGTAAAAAGTAAAATGGTTCCTAATCAATTATTATCTTAATGTATTCCTATTCGTAAGTTTTTTTTCCGCTAAAATAATGAAGGCAGCATCACTTAGAACTTAGATCTCAACAGTCTTACGTAACATCACGTAGGTATGTATGTAGCTGTTTCCACTATCTTCATTGCTATCTCCGTTCTAAGTAAATATACCTAGGAGCGAAAGGGGTTAGTGAGAACTGGGGCGTCTAAAATAAACTTCGCACGGACCACTCCAATCTCTGCAGTCTCCAAGACATAGAACATCTCAACATTATATTTTTATGCTAGACTGTCATCAAAATATGCACCATGTTGCAGATTCATGATATAATAAATAAGAAGGATGAAATTGTCTTTCTGGGAAACGGCCATTTTATGCGCTATTGTGATTTTATCGTTCTTTAGCAATTACTTTGCCTTTTTCTTCCTCTTTTACGTGCCACTTAAGTTAGCAAATTGGTTGTACGTTCCGAAAAATCGTATTTATAGAATGAGGCTTCCTGTACACGACGCCGGAGCCGCACCAGGACCGGACCGCATGTTTGTATTACGAATCGACGTATTTTCTTTCTTTCTTTATTCGAATGAATATCGCCCATGTGCCGCACCGCCGCCGCCGCCGCGTAGATTTTACACTCAATCTGAGATACTTATTCTGTTTTTTTTACATCTTATGGTCCGGCTCTGGCGTGGTGTACAGGAAGCCTAACTCTAAGAACCTTTAACTTAGAAAACTTTCGGAAAAAAGAACGGCAGGTTTCCTAATAAACGCGGTATTTTTTTGGGATTTCAGATGCTGTACTCGTATCTTAGAAGTTAGCAATCAATTTAATATAACAGCCCAATGCCTAGCATATTTCTTTATGAGGCTTACTTTCCTTTCAAATATTATGTAGTAAAACTATACCATTTCCAATTTCCTTTCCAAATTCAGATTCCTTTTCGATAAGAGTTGATCGTCGCAGCTAATACACCCTCAAAATAATCTTGAAAGGCGCTGGAGGTGGCTATCGGTGACGTCATCTCGCCCCCCGGGACTTCCCGGATTCTTTCATCAAATCCCAACATTGCTCCGTGCGATTATTCACACGATACTCCAGGGGTGCTCAAACTTTTTGGGATTAAATTGCCATCTGTCCTTGTTTTAAAAATGTTCAGTAATTGGAAGCATGATTTTGTGTAATAAATAGGATAACAACAACACGCCTGTATACCCCGAAGCTACAATGAAGATACAATTCTGCCTAACCCTTCGGGCCGAAGGGTTAGGCAGAATTGTAGCTATAGTACACCCACATTTAGCCAGTTATGTTTAAGTCCCATGTTACAGGGGGCGTACCTATTGCCATCAACCGGGCACATATCCAGACTCCGGGCTGCTACTGAATGTTTCAGATGTAAAAACCCAATAACACTTTGCCCGACCCGAGAATCGTACCCGACCCACGGCGCAGCAGTGGCGCTTGCGACCACTATACCAAGCGAACTACGCAATACATAGTAGATAATTAAAAAAATGTAAAGTTACAACTTTCCTAGGTTCTCAGCAAGTATATTTTTACGCTTGTAGCGAATTATGTAATTTATTGTGTTTATTGTAATTTATTATGGCAGTAATTTCTAAATATCTCTCTACATATTCGCTGATTCATCTCATCGAGCGACGTCTTTGCGAAGCACTTAAACCTTTAGTTTACAACGCAAACATTTTATAGTTTGTAAACGTGTCGTAAAATAATTTGAGAATATGGCGACATCAAATTTACAGTGTGACAAAGGGTTTTACAGCTAATGCATCTACTAGAGTTTAGTGCCTGAAATTACATTCAAAAAGTAATGTTAAGTAGTCCTCTGTGTTTGATTACTTATATTCTGAGTCCAGCCAGACATTTTATAAAAAAGAGGGTATGTACTTATGACCAGCCGAGTATATGCGATTCAGCGTCACCGACCGACTGGAGCCGAGTATACTCGAATCTGCGTCACAGACCCGAGCGTGACGGTTCAGTTTCGTTCACTGTTCAGAAAGAGCATAAGCATTAAAAATAAGTTTTCTGCACAATGGAAATTAACCTATTTAATAACAAGTTTGAACTTTAAAATGAAAGCCGTAGCAGAAGTTTTGGAACCATTCGAATAGAAAGGAAATAAACGATCCCCTTCTTACAGCGGTAATCCCAAAAGTAGATGGCAATGTGGCGAAATTTATCTACAGCGGGCTCCGAAACCAATTAGAATTGGGAATTTTGTTACTGAGTTGGTTAATATAATAATTTACTAAAGTTATAACTATACTACTTATACTTATATATACTACTAAGTTATGACTAGTTGTTACTCTGGTCTGTGACGCAGAATCGAGTATACTCGGCTCCAGTCGGTCGGTGACGCTGAATCGCATATACTCGGCTGATCATAAGCACACTCCCTCTTTTTTATAAAATGTCTGGCTGGACTCAGAATATAAGTAATCAAACACAGAGGACTACTTAACATTACTTTTTGAATGTATTGCCGTTTAATTTGTTATTTGTAAAGGCTACAATTTAAATTATTGTTATATATAGTTCATCCTAAATATTGTTTCTAGTTTGATGTTTAGGTTAAATGTCAGTGACACGTCTTTTTTTTAATTACTACTTACTTAGGCTTACTAAAGATCTTGCCTAGGTTTCTTATAAAGGAAAGTGGGATAGATAAACGCATGTGCATAAAGTAGAAAACGGCTCAAGTGTTTAAAGTTCATCCCAGTTAAAAGAGTGTCATTAAGACTAAGAGCATGTATGTATGTAAGTAACGTTTTTATTTGCATTGTTTTCTTTTTCGATTAAAATGATTCAAGTAGATATTCACATTAAAACTGTATAGGTCTACTAGGATCTTCTTTTTTATATATATAGTTAGATGATATGGTTAACTGTATTTCGATTGAAATATGTACACTGTGTGACTCTTAATACTAAATTAACTAACAAACTATTTAAATAATATAAACAAATAACAATATACCTATTTCCTATAGATTTCTATACACATTATAGTAGGTAGGGTGGAATTCTTGAACATCCTGTAACACGATGCACCGGTGCATAGTGCAGGGGCGCTGGCGCTGCAAGGACGCGCCCGCGCCGCCTTAATCAAACCCAAGCAATTTATGATCGCCGCCACGACAACTACATTCTGCAATTTTTGACACTGTGAACGTATCGAACGTTTCATCTTATAAATTACTAGCTTCTGCCAGCGACTTTGCTCGCGCGGAAGTTTACAATATTATATATTTGAACAGAATCTATGCAGTCGTTTTTGCACCAATCGGGAACATACATACAGAATCGTTCCCACTACTTATTATTAGGTACTTTTTTCCAAAAATATTTAATCTACAGTTTTGACTTCGTTACTATTTTATTATATGTGTAGATAATCGTGTCTATCTTTGTATATTATACATTTTTCACTTCAGGAAGTATCTATACTTTACATATAATTCTTATATACAATATAATATAATCTAACACTAAATTAAATGACTAACTAACTAACTATACAAATAAATACAAAGACAAAAGGACACTTTGACGTCAAAGTGCTAATTACTTCAGAACTAATAAAATAATGAAAGAGATTTGAGGTGGAGGGAAATTCAGTAATTCTAGTATCTAACAGTGATAAGAGCGTTTATTCTGAAAGTGGGCAACGTCGCAAATAGATGTCAAACATTTCACTGTTTTGATTAATTTCGCAATATAACTGTATGGAAATAAGAAAAGTGGTCAACTAGCGAATCAGAATATTGATTATGAAATGCCAAATATATAGTTTTAGATGTAAGAAATGTATTTGGAAACTTTCCAAATCCTTTTTTACACCTGAAACGGGTACAACATCAAATTCTATGTTATAATTGCAATTCATTATTAATATTCTAGTTCGCTAGTTAGTCACATTTCTTATGTCCATACAGTAATATTGCTAAATTAATCAAAACAGGTAAATTTTTGACATCTATTTGCGACGTTGCCAACTTTTAGGATGAACGCTCTGAAGTAATCGTTTCGTAAATCAAAGCAAAATGTTTCTTTAGTAAGAAGCTTTTAGTTGATTGTGTTCCCGATGTCCAGGGAAAACAAAACATTGTTTTTTAATTTGTTAAAGTCTTGTTAAACAAAACGATGATATTTTTTTAAATTGAGAAACAAAAAAAAATCATTAAGCTTTATCTTTTTTCGCTACATTTATCGAATGTTCTTATTTCAGAAGACATTTATTCCGGCCACTTTGGTTGCAGAATAACCAGCCGATACAATACGTCGTCTGTTGTATCTCAAGCCGGGGGCCGGCCGGGCCCCTATCCAAAGTGCTTACATTAGAACGTACACCCGCCGCCGATATTGTGGGCCCGTAATAAAACTGAACGCTTGTAACTGATAACTATTGCCGGATACTTTTGATGGTATTGGGTTAACAAAATAATATGAAATACACCAAGATTCCACAATTTTTTAATTCGTGTGACGTGTGCAATGCTGTTTTCCTGTATTTTTTACGTTAAAATATTGAAGCCTTTATTGTCCATTTCCCAACAAGATTATAATTTCTGAATAAAGAAGAATTACTTACTAATTCGCAAAAAATAGGGAATAGGGATCCACCGGTCCGGCTAAAGACACAGAAGGTAGACGGACCCCCACTGCACCATTCGGGTGAAATCAATATTGCATACTGCTGTAGCAATATTTAAAATCTGGTTTCAAAACCGACAAACATTAAATATATAAATACTTAAAGGTTTGCCTTTTTAAAACTGGAGAAAACTCGTGAAAATACTTAATACGGACGCGTATTCGTTTCACTTTTATTTTATTTTAAATGTCTATGATTGATAACTATTGTTTTTTTTGTATGCTCATGTTTCTGTGACAAATAAACCTATTTTTTTTCTTTCTTTTTTTCTTAACTTAACTATACCTTATTTACAACACTAAAAGAAACAAACTATATAAGTACTATAAAACAAAAGCACTCCTAATTAAAGCCACGTGCTTAATAAATATGTTTGAAATAGTTGAGTGCAATTAAAGTACAGGCCTTTTTGAAAACAAACCCATTAAAATGTGCATTCAAAGTGCAAGTCACTGAGGGTAGGTTTGTTCTGCTTGGTCTGGGCCGAGTGGGCACAGAATAGATAGAAACAGAAGGCCTGGTCCGTACAACGAGCGAAAACGTACGTACGGCGGCGGTCTCAAACGAATGCATGTCAGTCGCGAGTGCGCTTGCACTCGCTGTACGCAGACGTGTTTCTATAGCTGATATCAGACGTTTCACTCGAGTGAATGTTCATTTTCGTTTCATTCCACGTGCACACGACATCGACAAAATTACTTATGAATCAATCAATCTGCGTAGCCTTTTCCCTACTATGCTGGGGTCGGCTTCCAGTTTAACCGGATGCAGCTGAATACCAGTATTTTACATGGAGCGACTGCCTATCTGACCACCACAACCCAGTTACTGGAATACGATATCCCTTGGTAAGGCTTGTTGTCAGACTTTCGGGCTTCTGACGACCCGTAACGACTGTCAAGGATCTACGAATGACAGCCGGGACCAACGGCTTAACGTGATTTCCGAGGCACGGAGTAGTCTCGGTATGTAAAGATGGTCACCGGTCCAGCAAGCGTAGCTTAACCTGATGAATCGACCCGTGGGGCTGTTATTACTTAGCCTCGAGCTCCTCAAATTTGTTATGAATGATGAATGATAAATTCTGTAGGCGAGTGAAAGATGGCAGAGTGCCGAAATACAAAAACGTAGGATCGGTTTACTAATGAATTAATGTTCCAGACGTTTCACTTCGAGTGAAAGATGGTGAATGAAAGACATAAATGGACAAAAAGTGAAGCGTCTGATATCTACTCAATGTGCGTGCGTCTTGTTGTACGGAGATAGCCTTCTGTACACTATCTAGGTATGTCATGGAGTAGGGCCGAGTGCACTGTTCTCTTGTAATTTAAACAAGCGACGATGCGTACAAATGGATGAGCGTTGTGGTACCACTTCAATTAGGGGTGGAGAATTTTTTAAGTGGAGGCGACAGTTTTTAAGAATTGTTTAAAATCACGTTAGATTTTCGTGAAGTATGCTGGGATTAGGAAATATTTTACGGTGATTAATTATGAGGATCACACAAATGGCAAATGAGCTAGTCGCTCATTTGCCATTTGTGTGATCCTCATAATTAATCACGTTAGATTTTCGTGAAGTATGCTGGGATTAGGAAATATTTTACTGTGATTAATTATGAGGATCACACAAATGGCAAATGAGCGACTACATTGAGTTATTTTTGAAGTGAAAACTTCTTTAGCGGCGTTGTGCACTTTTTTTGTGATGGGTAACAAAAATGTAAAACTCGCGTCAGTACACGTGACCTGATCGAAAATTCGTAAGATTGTCATGTTTGTGTACGATAGCGCAATAAATGTATATTGTATTTTACCACATAAATTATAGTACTTTTATACCGATAATTAAAGCAATTCGTGCAAAATTATTCCCTAACCATTCCAAAATATCAAAAATGCACAACGTTAATATTCAAGTTTTCACTTCTGCCGGCACTCCCGGAGTGCAACCCGTTGTTTTTTTTATCTGAATTTATGTCAGGTTACGTGGTGCCAAAATGAATAGTTCTAGTGAACCTAAAGATAGTAATATACCTAAGATACACCAAGCGATACTTGCAAGTGAAAAGTCAACAGAAAAAAATATGCTGGTTGAAACATGTTCGTATCGACAGCTTATGGCGTATCGACTTTACGATTCCTAACCACGATCGTTCCTTTAAAAACTTTCCACAAAATATTGCATACAATGCAAAATATATTCCTTTGCGCCTTACTGTCAGTTCATCCCTTTGTGTGCTGATCTCGTGCCTTAGAAGTTTAGAACAAGATCAAAAAGCCATTCCCCTACTTTAAGATGTCAGTTGAAGTTATTGGGATGTACGTGACTGGACCCCGGACTTCGGAATAGTTTATTTTATAGCTCGCCTCCGTTCTCTTTGTTTTGTATTCGACTTAGCTATCATAAGATTACGTCTACCGTTTTATCAGCAATTTGGTTTATGCTCTCGACGTCCAATGATCGGAGGGCTTAGGGAACATAATAAAAAGTTATTGTAGAAAGTTGTTGATTGATTGCAGGGACTCATCTTGATCCAATAATTAGATAGTTTTAAAGTGTTCATTTTAGTAGGCATCTAATATAACCATGTATAACTCTATTTGTAAATATAACTAGCACAAAATCAGGGAAAATGACTAATAACATATATAACAATTTACAACAAAAAAAAAGTGATTGACCAGCAGTATCAGCTGCGAGCAGCTTTCCAACTTTCGTCTAAGTTCTAAGACTCAAGTAAGGGTCTATAAACATCATCGAGCAAGTACATTTACTTGCACACTCAACAAACAACATCAAAAAGTACTCTCAAATTTAGTACCTTTGTCAACATTCACGTAGTCGCTACGAGTCCATTCAACTTTCGAACTCATCCATCGTCTGCGCGACACTTTACATACATTTATCAACATGATTAAAAAAATATACAAGTTATCGTCCGTAGCTGTACGTGCAACCGGAAAGTACAAGTGATCTACGTACAAGTAAGTGCGACGGTCTACGACACGACATGTCGTAGGCGCTTCGTAGGCAGGAAGCTACGCCGTAGCAGCCCTTTGCGCAAGAATCTTCGACGAACACTTATCGCGATGTCCCTGAAGACATAAATAACTGCTGATACGCAAACAGGTAAGTTATGTGTGTATTGTGTTTAGAGTTTAATGTGGGACGTTAATGTTGCTGGTGTTAATAACGTGTTTACGGTTAATATTCCCAAGACAGGAATTAATTAAATGGCGATAAGATTATATAATATTTTAACAAATTCAGTCTATAATGTGCATTACATGCCATGGTAAAAGTTTGCTCTAGTTAATTACCGAAGTAGTTTACCTTATTCAATAATGTAATTGAAAATAGGCATTCCATTTAATACACGTTTATTAGGTTCTCAAGAGAGAAATATCTCCTTTTAAATAAAACAACGTCTATTCAGCTTGCAAGTCGCACCCCAAAGAAGCCGGTTGTTTACTCACCTAGTTTGCTTCATAACACCGAAACACGAAACTGATGCAATTTCCGTAAACAAAGGCGAGAGTAACCTTGGTATAACAAAACATATTTTCCCCTGGAAAGATAAGACGAAGGTAGTGCAAGTGCGCATCCTGTGGGGGAAGGGGGCAGGGGAGGCTGCATGGAAAACTTGTTTTTCCGGCGAAGGGCGGCAGTGCGCCCCGCGCGCTGCGACAAACGAGACGCCTCGCGCGCGGCCGGCCTGCCCCGCGAACTTCACTTGTTTATACATACCGGTAAATGTGTCAACAACATAATGCACGTGTACCGCACATACGTGGCAAAGTGATGAAGCTTCCATACAAAATAACTGTGTCGGCTGTGTGTTTGTGTTGACACGTGAGTTCACGTGATCTTTGGATTAACTGCCGCATGGATCGGGTATAAATTAAAAAGTTTTCAAAAGATTCCACCGTAATGTTGGAACATCGTCCGTAGCTCATATTTATGTACGTCATATTTCCTTAGAAAAACTTTTCCATTCCCTTTTACGGCTTAAATGGGCTGAAGGGATATTTTTTAGGGCTTGCAGTTTTCTGTTTTATGATATTGGATTTCTTAGATATGTTGGAGACGTAATATCTTTCTGTCGTGACTTTGTTTGAGGAAAAGGGGAAAGTTATCAAAGTGAACGGGGCAGTACGATATAGTATAGTAAAGTGGCAAGTCACTAGGACTTAATCGTATTATGATAGATGACTGGCCACGCTTGTGACTCACCGTGTGCTCAGGAACCGTGGAAATTCAAACGGCTTATTATGTGAAGTTGATCAAACGAGCTCATTAATTAATTAGTATGTAATACTTCGGTAATTAACTAAACACCTGTTGAAAACGATTAATTACGTGTTATCACTAGTTAAAAGATAATTAATTAGGTATTTGTTCTGAACTTGTAACTAATTACTTTTCGAAACTGTTACACATTTTAAAACAAAAAGATAAGCACTGTGAATTATAAAACATCAAATAAACGGTATTTACTGAATAACGTAATTAAAACATTCTTCAGTTTTATAATTGGGTCCAGTATTTTTTTTAAATAAGAAGTTATACACTCAAAAACTCTCTTCACTCATTTCAATGCATAAAAACAGACAAGTACGGAAACAGTTAAGTACATAGACAAAGAACACCTTAAGTATAATATTATGCAATTACCAAGTGTATGCAATTGCCAAGTGGGTAACACATACATAGGCCAACGAAAGCGATACGAAATATTTGTACTTCTTGATATTCTTCAGCGAAAACTGTAAAATCAGCCAATTACATAGTCATGTTATACCTATAGTAGGTATAATATTTTTCAATTACCGAGTGTATATCATGGGCACACGTAACACAGGCCAATGAAACCGATACGAAATCCTCGTACTTATTTGATATTCTTCAGCGAAAACTGTAGCGGGATGAGTCACATGAAATTATTGGCTCGAGACGTGCCCACACGCCGTGCGCCGAATAACAATGTCTATGCCGCGACAATATTTGCGCAAGTTACGGAAACTCGTCGCATGCTCTGCTTTTGTGCAATCAACGCCGCAACTGTAATTCAAGAGAGGAAAGTTTTTGGAAAAGTCGGTAAGAAGTAGTAAGAAGTCGTAAGTCGGAAGCTGGGGTAACGTTTGTGACCAGCTGTAATTTATGATAAACAAAAATATTCGCGTAGAAAATTTTATATATATCATAATAACCTATTTGCAACGTCGTCAAAAAAATAAAAAGACTACCAATATCTCTACTATAATATATACTTTTTGGGGCAAATTATGAAAACTCGTCCCTTATTCGCTTTAATGCAATCAACGCCTTACCTATTCTTCTAGAGACGAAAGTTTCAGGAGAGTCGGTAGTACGATGTGGAGAACTCCCTGTTAGCTTAGGTAACTGTCGTGACGTCATGCTGTAGTTTTTGATGAACAAATGTTTGTCTAGAAAGTTTAATCTTTATCTTATTAGGTAGTCTTATTTTAATAAGCTGTATCGGAGGAAATGAGATGGCGAATCCGTGCGAGGAATAGTGAATTGAATGATGTGCCATTGTTGGGGTTTTTAGGATAATAGGGATGAAGCCGATTTTTTTTTTATCCTTCACGTAGGTTATTAAAAAATCAAAAGATTACGGCGATACATTGAGTTAGAATGACGATTGACGATAGATGACGTCACTTGTATGTAGATTTTATACGTACTTGTGACGTAGCGAGCGGTCACTCTTCAACTTTAATGCGTTTTATCTAAGTCACTTTTTATTAATATGATAAAGCAAAAAATACGTGTCTAGTATTTTTTTATTATTGACTGACGGACTAAATAGAATTTATTTTTTCTACCTTTTTACTTCTACCTTCTACTTTTCGCATTATTACGCTTTTGTATACTAAGAAATAATAACCTACCAATTATTATGTGTAAGTTTGCTATAGGATTATTAAAAATTGTAGGCAATGTATCGGTTACCTGCTTTATCATCCAATGGGTTTGGTTAGCGCCTATTACCTTAATGTTCATCTACTTCGAAAGTTTTTACGAAATAATATCAGGGCATAGTTAGTCATGCTATGTTTTCGTACTTTTCATGAATCTATGGTAGTTTCGTAATTAAGCTTTACAGATCCTTTCATATTTTACAACTACCTTTATAGATAAAAAACTACCTAAGTAAGGTAGTTTTTATATTATTTTAGTCGATGCTGTCGAAGTCGACTTCTGAAAGGTTGGCAAATGCGATTACCTGAGTCAGGTCTTCCAATTGCGGCGAGGAACAAAGTTTGCGTTTCAGATGAAAGTTCGAACTTGTGGATTTGTGGTGGACTTCTTTAAAATGTTGGACACGTACCTACGATTTTTATTTTTAGGAATAATAAAATTTAATAACTGATTGTAAAATTTAAAGTATAGGTGCCTACGATGTAGAGATACGCAGCGGGAAATTGATGATAGCCGCGCTTAACAAGTTTTTACAACATTTTTACAGTTTATACCTTGGTAAGTAAAAAGAAAAATGTTATGTTAGGTTCCAATCAACTCAGCCTCAGTCCACTGTTGGACACAGGCCTCTCCCATGCAGTCTGCGCAGTAACACCCTGTCCTCCGCCTTCCCCTCTTAAGTTTCAATACAAAACCTCATTTGAAAAACTAACTTTCTGAAAGCCAAAATTCAATTATTCTGTTGTCAAATCTTATTTTAATCTTTACGTTACGTTTCTTAACGAATCATAACAGCTAACATAACAGAACTTTTAAAAACCGACGTTTTCTCATTCGCTCACAAGAAAGAGGGGAGAAAACCAAATTAAAGCAAATTATTAAATATTTTTTTATGCTAATATTATCTAGCATGACAAATCTGCCTCGCCGTGGCAGATGTCAAAACAAAAACAAAAGAGTGTCGCGTTACTCAACCCGCCGCCGCCGGGGGTTCCGCAGGCCTACGAGTACTATGAGTAGCTACATTTGTTTTTGATTAAACAAATTGTCCGCGCAGTTTATTGCTCCCCCGCGCAATCTCCCGTACTTAGCTGCGACTTTTGCTACGTAACTGCATGAGGAAGGTTCTCGCTGGGATGATGGCAAAAAACGTTGTTTATGTGATCAGTTTTTTATACCTAATAGACCGGAAAAAAAGCCTGAAAACAGTCGGGGAAAGGTAATCGAAGTCAGATATTTACGAGCTTCATGAAAAATAACACTGTTGTGTTGAGAAAGGATATATACTTGTTCAGATAGAATACTTGTTCAGATAACAATAAGATCGTAATTACATGAGAAACTATAAAATAAAAATATTACATAGTTTCTCATATCACGTAGGTAATACTCATTTTTCAGACAACATTGTCAAGTGCGGACATATTTTAAAGAAATATCAAAATCACAATTCCAGCTCGTTCTGTACGTGCGTTATAAACTTATAACCCGGGTATTGACTGAATTTTGTATGCAGCCGGCGACAAAATGCAATAAACTCGTCTGGATCGGCGAAAACGATGCACTGAAGCGATTACGCAAAATAACTATACCATGTAAATAAATATTCATAATGATGACGCGAATGTTTTGTTTCCAGGAGTACTGAACATTTTGGCGGCATCCATAAAATCGATAGTCGAAACTAGTTATTAGCGAATATTGTCACCTCCTAGGTGTTGGTACGAGCAAGTACCATCAGAATATTGTACTTCGCTTTTAGTGCAGTACATGCTTAACTTATCTAGTTGGGTAGGTACTCCTACTATCAATAGACCTTACTAAAGTTTATGAAATTGTTTTAAGTTTTATTAAAAAATATTCAAATCCCTCAGCGTTTGTAGAGAACGAAACTGTTTTAGAGTACCTTTTTTTGTTTTCTTGTACTTTAATTACAACGTGGTTCTTTAACTACAAACTTTCCTTAATAGTCGAGCTCGACACCAATATCCGCATTACTCGAACCTACCTAATCAATAAAAATGTCCAATAAACGTGAAAAACACATTACCCGAAGATAGAAAAGGGCCGTTTCAGTAGCGAAAGCAATAAAAGTAAGGGTTTCAGCTAACCGTTTCTCAAACAGGCCTGTCTCTGGGCCGAACGTAGACCGGGACGACTGAGCTCGGTAAAATTGCTATTGCACCTGACAAGCGTACCAAAACGATTCAAAGCCCAGTCTCGATCCTCTACTAGTACGTAGGTACTCGTACATCGGCCATTGTTGTGTTTCTTGGCAACCGTTTAAATTGAGAATGGTAATGATGGCTAGTTTATGTCTTTTCGGGCAGGATTTCTTTTCTTTCAAAGGCAGCATTTTTCTGTGCGACCGTAGCATGGAATGACAATGTTGTTTATGACTCGTATGTGATAGACAAAAAAGGTTTCATATTTAAATTGTGTATCGTAGCCAATTAAGTCAGCATGGTAATTGATAACTACCTTTTGCTCGCGACTTCGCTCGATTGGTGGTCAAAAATTATACCACGGGGACGTACTACCGGGATAAAAGGTATCCTATGTTCTAACCCAGGTCATAGTCTATACATCCAAATCCGTTCAGCCGTTTTAGCGTGAAAGCGTAACCCACAAACAAACTGACTTTTGCATTTATAATATTAGGATTATAATTTGTAATGAATGGGCTAGAACTCGAAGATTCAAATAAATTTATATTAAACAAAAGTTTTATATTTCAAATTGTTGGCCTAACTATATGGTGTTAGTCAAAGGGCTGGCAAATTCAGACATTAAAGTAGGTGCACTGTAGGATAAATTGACCAAATAGGTACTAATTAGCAACAATATAAATTGATACAATAATACCTGTCATCGAATTAGAGCTAACAATAACAAGGATCTTTCGATCCCAAAATACATGATCTATTATTACCACAAATTATTTTGAAGTCGTACAAACACATCACAATAGGGAAACTGAATAAGGAAAGATGGCCGCTATGTATGTTGTCTGACTTTGATATATCCTTGTGTTATGATCGTAAATCATACCTACCTAGTAGTACAATAAAACAAGAATAAGTGTCATTTTGTATTTAAACTAAAAACACGTTTTTCAAAAGGATGTAATTTAGTCAATATTTTGTAGTCATGCTCAAGTATATTAAGATGTTTCGATTTTTCTTCGATATTCAAATATCTGAAATGAATAATGACACTATATAGGTTACCTTTTGTGACTAAAGATTATAATAAAATACTTGAAAGCAGCACTGTACATCATCCGTTGCAGAAAGTTGTGTCAAGTTGTTGTCGCGTGAGCAAATAGCATTAGACGCGTGTAGAAACCCTTTGGTGTTATTTATTGAGGAGCGCAGCAGGCGCAGGGTTGGATCCAAAGCCCGCCGTCCTTTACGTAATGTTGTCAAAGGCACATTACGCCAACCCGTACACGCAAATACCATTAAAATGGTATATGGATATTTTGTGACAATTAAGAAATACACGTTCGTTTACTTGAGATTTGTTTTTCTTTGGTAGGTAAAGGGTTTATTAAGGTTTTTTGTAAAAGAAAATGTTACTTCGTTAAATAAAAACAGGGACTGTTAGATTAAATGAAGTCTTGTTTAAATATTTATAATCTACATTGAATAGTTCAATGGTATACCTACATACAGGTTACTTAACACCAAATGCATGGACAACCACAGACAGAGTTATACTTTATTCACGTGTTGATTAAACTTTCACAAGGCTACAAGAGCAATCTTGCTGCAACAAAAGCTTGCAATTTATCCAATTTTCATCTCAGGCTTTTGTATCAAATTAAAACTTAAGTAATTTGGCTACTCCAGTTCCACCGAGCGAGCTCTTGAATAATAATTGCATGGTTAATTCACTTATAATCAAAAGACTGTTATTTAACCAAGTCGAAACGAAAGTACCGTGCTTAAAAAGGAATACCTTATTATGATTCTGTTCAGATAGCGCTGTGTTGTGTTGCATTTTGATGACAAATGGTAATCGAATTAAATCGATTATAATGTCGATATAATCGCAGTGAATTAGGGAGCTGGGACGAGCTCGTTAAAAATGAACGGTTCGACTTTCTGATGGCAAATCGATATCGTCTCAATGACTGTTTATCGTGTCTGATGGGAGGACTTGGAAGTCGTTTACTTAATGTTTCATATTGTCCACCTGTTTCGTGAGTCGTTACCATTTACAGTTGGTTAAGTAAGTAAATAAATAAGTTTGAAGTCGTGCTTGTCAGGGCATTTGAAAACGACACAAGTCGTAATCATGTCGTGAATAGTTTACTAAATGGTTGCTGTTATTTATTAATGGTTTGGGATCTTAAGTCCGCCTGGATTTCTCAAAAAAGAGAATTATGTGATCATCTCCATAACGGCTACTGTAGGAAGCACTTTGAGAAGGACTTCAATGTTTTTCCTTTATTAGTTATACAAAAAGTTGGGGCGCATGGGAAGCACCTATTTGAATTTAGAATACCTAAACGTCTTTTTCGCCTTATAAACCACTTTTTCTTCTGTGAGTTTCTATCTGTTTGTACAATGTACAGTGAACCATTTGCTTGAGTTGACCAGCTGACATCCAAACGCTACCTACAAACCCGTTTGCATAATTCCTCTATCACACATTTGGGACAACTAAACCCATCATGGCGGCAAGAGATATTCCGCTAATGCGAGAAGGGCCTTTTATTAGACACGTTACGTTCACATAAATTCAGAAACTCGGTCAAACTGTTTGAACCCTAAAACTGCGGAAGTTAGGGGTTGAAATCAAGGACGATCGTAAATTATCGTTCGCTACCTACCCCGCGCCATGTTGTCTCAAAGGTCGTAAATATATCCTGTTTTAATTACGAGTACCTTTAATTGGTGTTTCGCACGCACGCCTGTCCTCAGTTATTATGCGTGTCGTGGATGGAGCAAGTAATGTGTGGACCTATTAGTAGCTATCTTAGACAAGAGAGTTGAGGTACATGTTTGTAAACTGTTCACACATAGGCAAAGAGTTGAATAAGCTGTGTGAAAGAGAACGCGATGTTTTGGAGCTTCGTCGAAAATATTAATTTTGAAAGGATCATAGTAATAAGTTTCTGTGATTAATAAAGCTTTGGAATCGGTAATAGATAATGTGGCTATCACTTTTTGGCTAACATAATTTTAATTATCTACAATAAGTTTCATTATTATCAAATCAATTCATATCAATAATCATTTATTCAAATTGGGCTGAGAATCAGCACTTTTTGAACGTCAAAATTACATAAGATAATCCCCCAAAACGCCCATCCTACACCACTTCCTAGTGCTTTAGCTGGGAAGAAGAAGTGGTGCGATAAACTCCCCAGCAGCACTGCTGTCTGTTTAGTTAGAAGAACACATACATTGTGTTCTTTAACACACAAAAGGTACTCTACAACTCAATTCGTGAAGTTAAAAGGTAGTTAGTACCTCAAGTAGTAGAAAGTAATCTCTAATTTTGGCCAATTGACTTGGAGCGGAAAACACTTGAAGCAAACTTGCATTTCCGAAGTAAAGTGGAATGCACTGAAAATTTTCCACTTACGGCAACTGCTCGCGTTCGTGCACTTATAATGCGAACTTCTTGGAAATGTTCTACATTCGCACAAATAAAAACTTTTAATTGGTATATTTGAATTGTTTACATACAAATGGTGCGGAAGGAATGGATTATTTTCACATTTATTTCAAGCCATTTCTAAAGCATTTTATTCCAAGTTTCACGAAGGACCTAGACCTACCATATTTTTTCACGTGGATACCGTACAACGTATTTATGGCATGTATTGAAATTAACTCATTATGGATTTGGTAACAAGCAAACCATTTTTATGGAAACCTTTTCTAAGCTTTAATTGTACAGAACTGTACTTTTTTTCTACAATGTTTATAATGTTTATGGTTCGTAAATAAGCTCCCATGATATCCTTATTTATTGCGATTATTGCTTATTATTGCTTATTTGTTGCGATTTCCATAGTTAATTTAATCTTTTTCATCTTTCTACAAATTTTATCATTATTGTGTTTCTACATTTGTCTTCTCCTTCATTGGTAAGTATGCGTACAAATTTCTTCATTATGCTCTTTAAGGAACCCCAAATACCAACGAATCTATACCATAACAAGGTAATACAATACATAATTACCTTCTAATTAGTTCATAGTAGCATTACTAATCCGTAGTGTTGTAACATAATTGATTCGGAACATGAAAGGCGGTAAGTACATCGTAAGTACGTTGTCGGAACAACAACATAACGAGCGATAACATCTTCACAGATACGTTTCAGGTTTCCGCTTGAGGCGAGATACTGGTTGTAAGTACGTCGAATAAATACCGAGTTAGTGGTTGTGGTGTAACTTAAGATACTATTGTAGTACTCGTAACAACATAACAATGTAAAACAGAGCGAATCAAAGTGCACTTTTATTATTGGTGTTTCTTATTATAATAAAATATAACAGATAAGAGTGCTACTGCTGAGCATGAGGTCCTGAGTTCGATTCCCAGGTCGGGCAAAGGGTTATTGGGTTTTTCTATCTGGAGTTTGACAGTAGTAGCCCGGAGTCTGGATTTGTGCCCGGTTGATGGCAGTAGGCTCGCCCTCTATTAAATGGGAATTAAATATAAATGGCTAAATGTGGGTGTACTATAGGTACACGTCTGCCCAACCCTTCGGAGAAGCAAGGCGTGATATTATGTGTGTAATGTAATTTTTTTATAATATTTTTTATTATTTATTTCAGACAATTCTAGTCAATAGTTAATACACATATACAATTTTATTATAAACTATTTAAAATTCTAAACAGATACAAACCCAAAATGAAATTGTTATTAATTAAATTTTAATATTCGACAACTCATTAAAAAAATATTAAAATTGCCAAAAAATTATGAAAATGTCAGAATGGAAAATAAAATTAATGATAAATATAACAAATTTTTTTCGCTGGATGTCTTGTGTATAAATAGAATTACAAATAGCCCTTAATTACAAATGGTTTAAGTGCATAAAGAATATTTTGGTATACTAATTACTTTGCTAATAAAAATGGTAATTTTCCGTCAAATTAACATCTAAATAAACACCGCTGATATTTCCATCACTATGAACAAACAAAGCGTATTTCAAAAACTACCCCTACCTAACATAATCTCCTGCTGTATCAGTTCATAAATAAGCAGTTATCATAGCGTGGGGTCATTAACAGTCCCATAAATCGTATCGTCCGGCCAGACAACCCGGACAGTCCGGAGGCCATGTTAATTCGCGGCCGGACACCGGTCATTCAGGATCACGGTAATACCTGTTGAGTTACAGTCTGGCTTACCAATACCTGCCCCTTGTTTGACCTTTCACGGATGCCCGAATTTTCACTCAATAATTGGGGTATTAAATTAAGTTAATACCCGTTAAAATTGAGTTTACATAAACTTTGAAAATTGAGAAACTGGTCCTTGAAAAAGTCTCAGTTTAGTGTTACTGCTGATTTAGCTATGATTTTGGTCATTTAGGGTTGATTAATTTTATAAAGATTATATTGGAACGAAACGACTTTTCGTGTCCGTGCAGTGAAAACCTCGGAAATAAATAGGTTATAAAATAAAAAATAAAAAAACAAAATTCAACAGTAATTTATTCAAACTAGGCTGAGAATCAGCACTTTTCGAACGTCAAAATTACATAAGACAGTCCCCCAAAACGCCCACCCTTCACCACTTCCTAGTGCTTTAGCTGGGAAGAAGAAGTGGCGCAACAAACTCCCCAGCAGCACAGCTGTCTGTTCAGTTAGAAAAAAATGATTCTATATAATAGTATGTAAAATGATTTACATTACGCAACGCAAAACATAATTTAAATTATTAAATTAATAGCCATATGACAGCTAGCACACGCCAATATACCAACCAAAAACATCGAGAACTATACTCAGGCAGAAATAAAAATAACTAAACGAATACAATATCTAAATAAAAGCCTCCAGGCATAAAGGGCGTGCCTACATGTAGTGCTTACATATAGCTGTAACTAGAAGTTATTATTGATAAACTAGGACCATCGAGGTTAAATAAAAAATTGTCGAGGTCGTTAGCTAACCATATATTGCAATACTACTCATAAAAAAACAATGTAATGGGTAGATTATATCAACGATGAATTAAAATAAATTAACTTATAAAGTAAAATTATAAACAATTATATAAACTCATATAACCTGTCAGTAGGTAAGCTAATTCTGGAGAAAGAATATTTATACATTGTCTTGAGTTAATCACAGCGACCAACTATTCTTATCATTTAAGTAGTCGTATATTTTTACTCATTGGTTGTGTAGAAAGCCTCGTAATACATAATTAGAACAAACGTGCACAGCTCTAAGATGCTTCTAAAGTTTCTGTTGTTGATAATGAGAACCTCTGAAAAGTTCAATGACGGTCATTTTTCAGATATTTTTTATCTTCCATATACAATAACGTGTATTACAATCACGAGGTTCTCACTGCAAGACGACGTTGTAGAGAAGCACTTACATAATATTGTCTCCAAAAAAATAAATTAGTTTTTTTCTGAGGTAGGTACTATAGACTCTTTGGGAGCCTACGATACCGGTTCTATATCAAATATAAGGATGAGGCTTCTTGCAGTAAAACAGATAATTATATTGTGTTTAAGAATTCAATCACATTTTTATATTTTAATCGCCCGCTCTGACCAGCCGGGCCGACCGTCTGGTCATTTTATTTTATTTTATTTCGGGATAAAAAACAAGAGTACAATTAAATTTTATAAATACTATCTAACTAATGAACACTAATATACTACTGAATTTAGCCAAATTTTCCACTAATTACTAATTTGTTAATTGTTAATGCTACATGAGATTTAAATAAAATAGGTACGGTAGACTCTTTGGGAGCCTACGGTACCGGTTCTATCTCAAATAAAAGGCGATAAATTGTGTTTAAGAATTCAATCATACATTTTTATATTCTAATCTATAGTAAATATAAGGTTACTTATAGCATAAAACCTTACAGTACCTAACTTAGCGATGTTGTAGCAGTTTTCATTACTTTAGTCACAGAGTAAAGAAACGTTCTAGTAGAGTAACTGCACTGGCATAAAGGCAGCCGAGAGTAACATTTTATTGAGATAAGCAATATTTTGCATCCGTAACCCGCCACTGCAGCTGTGGACAAAGTGTATCCATATACTAAACATGCTATGTTACGTCACACTACGTTTTACCGATAGAAAATGTTCTGCTTTCATGCTTTGCTTCATTTCTCTTTGTAGAAAATTATTTTGAAAGTATATAAATAAACATAACTTTACTAATAAAAAAAAAATAGATAATATAATAACCACTGAATTCGTTAGTGTTTCCATTCAGAGAGATAGGCAGAAATCGTAGATATTTAGTTTAAAAAATCATAGAATTAATTTACACAAACATAAAAAAAAGAAACACAAACAAAAAGTCGAATGTTCAATTAATCGTCTATTGAAATAAAACTCATGCGTGCCCATTTAACCGCCGATCGTGACAAATGACGTCACAATTTCGGTACTCGCAGTTTAAAATGTAAACGCTGGTTCGACATGGCTGCAATGTGCAAGTGTCAGAGCCACTATTTATCTTGCGCCCGACGGACAGGATTGATGGTCCGGCCAGTATTTGCATATTGCTTAGTTATGTACTTAGTTACTTGTACTCTGTACTGTGCAGTCGCATATCAACGTCAGTGACCGTGCAAAGTGACGTTGAGTAATTTGATGACCCTTTTTAATCGGATAATAAAAGTATGTCTTTAAAAATGCATAGATAAATGTTATTAACGAAAAAATATTTTACATATAAATGCTTATAAATCTTTTTATGAGGATTGAATTCCCTTACGGGAAAATCGAATTCTCATTTATTTCTTATTTTACATTCATATAAAACTCTGCATATTACCTTATACTTTTTTAGGGTTCCGTAGTCAACAAGAAACCCTTATAGTCTCGCCATGTCCATCTGTCTGTCTGTCTGTCGGTCTTAGCTCAGAGACTATTAGTACTAGAAAGCTGTAATTTGGCATGGGTATACATATTAATCACGCCGACAAAGTGGTAAAACAAAATCATGAAAAATAGATTTTTTAGGGTACCTCCCCTACACGAAGTGGTGATGATTTTGTTTCTCTCCTCATTTATACCATGTTGTGAGTAAAAATATTGTGAGTGTGTGAAAACTATTTTTGGATTCAGGGATTCGTTTGCGAAATATTAAGCTTTAAAGTGCTCATTTTTGTTATAGTCGAGTGTCCCCCCTCTGCCAGCTAAATGGTTAAGATAATATTTTATTTCTCACCACAATATAAAGAACATTTTAAAATGATCATAGAACAATATATAATTGGTTGGTTTTGGGTATGTGAAAAAATTCATGGCAGTAGTATATATATAACGAAATTAAAAGGAAAACTATCACAACTAAGTAGGCTCTACAAGTTAACGAGTAATAATCGACGAACTTACATTTGCAGTTGTAAAAACATGTTCTCCTATACATTTCATATGGGAGAATATGTTTTATTTCGTTGGAGAACATTTTTTCAACTACAATGTTATGTTTGTTCTATGAATAAATTCATCCCAAAAACGAAACCCTTCATTGTGCGTGGTCCGACACGCACTTGGCCGGTTTTTATTATTTGGAAATATTGAAAGGCAGACTTCGAGTAAAAAATCGATACTCGATAGCTTCTATTAGAAATTTAATAAGATGCGATCCTAATTAATTTGAGACTGAAACAGGAAAAATAATCCCCTGCCTTGCGAGAATATTTTCTTAGTAACATTAATCTAGCTTAGCTTCAATATTATAGTAAAATGTCGATAACTCTGAATTTGAAACTTTAAACTTACACTAGTAACTCGTTTTCTAGCACTACGTAACATAGTTCCAAGGAGTTTTTGCACTATGTAGTACATACTAATTCCATGCTTATTTCTTTACATGTTATCGACATTTTAAAATATTTCTCAATGTTAAAACTAAGTCTAGCCAGCCAGTCTCATATTCATCAAATCATAGACAATGAATACCACCTAGATTTATTTTTATCCGAAATTAAAAATTTAATAATTCAGCCAGTATTCATGATTACTATTCCCTAATTTATGACAAGGAGGTTGTATTGTTTCACGAAGGAGAAGATAATAAAGAACGTAGACAGGATACCCGCCAAGCCGATCTTATAATCGAAGCGCGCCGATTACTCCGGGCAATATTTTCATTATTTTCCCTCAAACGCATCTCCCCTTCTTAATATTGTTTAATTTAATCAAAATTCTGCTTACTCAGTAAGCAATTTTCAACCACAATCTTCCATGTAAGATTTTGTAATTATTCGTTAATACATTTAAGTTGAAGTAACGCAGCACGTATTTTTTAATTAAGTTTTATCCGTTAAGTAGCTAAGTAATGTAATTTATTCGATTTTCATCAAGAAATATGTTATGAAAATATCATCATTTTATTTAAAGTAACTTATACTAAGGTGACCTTGTGAAGGGCGCAGGAATCCGCTGGCTGCGGGAAGCACAGAACCGGTCGAAGTGGTGGTGCTTGAGGGAGGCCTATGTCCAGCAGTGGACGTCTTTCGGCTGAAATTATGATGATAATGATGGTGATACTAAGGTGTAAGATAAAGTAAACTTATGTTTATAGCTTACTGTGAGTAAAGTAAGGGAAATATATCTTTTTGCAAAATGACAACCAACTAAAATTGCCCGTATATTCAAATCAAACTGTCATTCTTTGACAGTTCTAAGAAATGGCTCTAACCAATCCAACACGATAAATTAACGTAGTGTCTCAATTTAATAAACAATTAATTTATTTCCCTTTGTACATTTTAGTTTAATATTTTCAACAGTTAGCTATGTAGTCCGAATATCCTTCAAAAGAATAAAAGTAAATAATGAAACAATATGGTTTGGCCGAAGATATCTGCTCACAAAAACCTAGATATAAATGTAGTTTATCGGTCTACTGAAACAAAGAGGTCAAGGTGACTTTGAAAGTCCAGACAACTTGGCACAGAACAATGTTGGAATGTTGGAACTCTGTGGAGTAATTTTCCACTAGAGAGGTCTACATCGAAAATTACATAGCATTCCTTGCGAGTCACAGTTAAAGTACCAAACACTGTGCATACATCACCTATTTTTCCCTTATATAGTATCTTTTACGACATCCACAAAAAGAAATGACATGATAAAAAATAGATGTGTGAATGTACCTAAATATTTTACAAGTTTTTCTTTTACCCAAAGAACGAACAGGGTATAAAACTGAGCTCCTAAACCTGTAAAGCTCAACCAAGCCGATAAAATTGAAACCGCTAACAAAGTATGCTGTCTAAGTGGTGTAAAATATAGTGAGCATAGTCGAATTAAGTAGGTAAGCCACAAGAGATATTTCTTGAGCTCGTTTGTTTTGTATTTTTTGTCGGGAAACTTTGCAGAGCTTTCTGTATCTTACTGAAGATATTAGTTACTAATATCACGTTTACTGATTGCCGCCCATGGGCATGTGATCGCCCGTATTTTTCTGAATATTCATTCAATGATATCAAAAATAAACTTTAAAAGGGGGGGTTTATCTTTAATATTTATCATGTTATTCAAATTTTTAGTTTTTGAGCAGCGTTTGCCATATCTCCTATGTTATTGGCTCGATTTGGATTGTTTATTGTTTCTAAAAGCTTATGAGTTATTTTATCGGATTAACTAACATTTTTTATTAAACATCGACTATGAAAAAAAACGGGGGTGAAGACATTTTTTTCTATACAAACAGTATTTATTTAAAAAACACAAGTGTAAGTCCATAAAATCATAAGGAAATATTGAAAAAAAAAACATGAAAAAAAAATGTAAGATATACTTTTTAAAGTAAATTTTCGAAAAAAAAACATGAATATTGAGGAAAATACGGGAAGTCACATGCCCATGGGCGGAATTGTACAGAGATGCATATTAGGTATATTCATGAAATTACATAAAAACCTACGCCATAAATACGCTCACAGCCTGCACAAAATTCGCTACAGCTACCTACAGATAACCACTAACGATTAGTAACGATATTAATCCGACTAATCCCTCCACATTTCAATAATAAAACAAGATGTCGCCCCGCATTAATTAATTCCAAACCGTTGACTCTTGACGCATTTATTATGACAAAGTTCCAAATGTGTAAAAATTCACCCCTACGAAGAACCATTTCCATTTATCCGAGTATCATTAAGGGTATGATCCGGTGTTCGGATAACTTATGGTCGGTCATGGAATCTGCATATAAATAGGAAAGAGGTTTAGGAGGGATCGGGGCTCTCCTGTGGCACTCTCCTACGCCCGCATGCACGCCCGCACGCCACGCTCGCACGGCCAGCGACTTATGAACTTGAGGAGTTTGAGTATTCTTTGGAATAACTTATGTCGGCTCATATTTTTGTAGCTTCTTACCTTACGATGTAAGTTTAGGATGAAAGATTGGCAAAGTTTTACTTTTAGCAGGTATTTAAATACGTGGTTGCATGCCTGGCATATAAAACGCGATACATACGGTAGAATGAATGGTATTCCTGCCATGCATAGAAATCGTGATATACCTAATCTTTTTCAAAAATGCTTTCAACAACTTTGGTTATCATCGCTTTTGTTCTAATTAATATTCTTTCGATATCGGTATGTTAGGTATATTTCGTAACAATATTCAATGCTGCTATATTTCCATTTTCTTTACTATTTTCCTAAAGAAGGTTATAACTACGTAGCAATGTTTCTTTTCTCTTTCTATTTCACTAAAAACAAAGCTTTAAGGGAAAAACTTGACTCATTTAAATCCCTAAAAAGTCGTAATTTCATTACAAAATGTTTCAATACAGTCGGAGAAAACAACAATATTTCACGATCAAATACGAAAGGCTAAGTAAAAAACATTGTTACCAAAACACACGGTAAACAAGCTAAAACATATTAGGAGAGCACATAATAAGGAAAATACGGTTTTACGGTTTTTATGGCCGTTGCGAACTGGCGATGGTGATCCCTTTGTAATGGAACGTGTGTTCCAAGCTTTGTCGGCAAAGGCAATAATTATTCAGCCAAATACGTCCTTTGTGATTGGCAGGATTAAAATGGATGTTATATGAAAATTGACGTTTAGCGTTAGTTTTGTTTTTGAGTCGACCCGCGAAATAATTATTTCGTTAACGAGTTTGAAAAGTATTGATTTAGGAACAGACCCAAATTATCAACAGTATTGATGATTTTCTGTCAGTAAACCCTCACTTGCAGATTGAAGCACTGTGCTAGGAAAGCACCTAACAACCTCATAAACTGCAGTAGGTTCGCCCCTACATGACCACTAATACCGCTTCTGGGGAAATGTGGATGCTGGATGTAGTAGAAACTTCTGCCTAGTGTCTACCTCTTTACACATTGTTAGTCTTAATTGTAGTCACATTATTGTTAATCCCATAAAAAATAACATACTCATTAAACTCTGCAAAGAACAGCTTTGCCTTAATAAAAAAGACCGGATTGATATCAGCACTCGATTAATCAATATTAATTAATGCTTCCAGCGTCCAAATGACTGACTGTGAACAGAATACGTATACATACTACTCCGTGGACGCCCGCAGGTCTGTCTGCCCGGTAAATACTCGGACACAATTATGCGTTCACGCTTTCACGTCCACACGGGACAGCCGGACGAGGTGCATCTATTTCATAATTCATTTATATTGCGAATTGTCTGGACTGCTCTCTGCGATTAAATGAGCAATTACGTTTACGCTGTTAAGATGTCTGACTGCTCTTTAGATCTCCTTTGGTAAGTCATAAACGTGTGTGAAATAATATGGTATCTACAGGCTGAAAATCCAATTCGTATCACGTTTAATGAATTATTCTTATCAGGAATACTGTCTTATTTGATTTTAAAATAGTTACTAGCTTTTGCTCGTAGCTTCGCTCGCGTGGAGGTCGGAAATTATCCCACGGTAAAGTACTACCGGGATAAAAAGTATCTGATGTCCTAATCCAGGTCATTGTTTATTCATGTGTAAAATTTCATCCAAATCCGTTCAGCCGTTTTAGCGTGAAAGCGTGACAAACAAACTCACTTTCGCATTTATAATTTAACCTATTGGTAGCAGTCAAAATTAATAAATAAATAAATATAACATCACGCCTTGTTCCCCCGAAAGGTTGGGCAGAGATGTACCTGTGGTACACCCACATTTCGCCAGTTATCGTTTTAAGTCCCATGTAATAGGAAGCGAGCATATTGCTATCAACCGGGCACAAATCCAGACTCCGGGCTACTACCTAGAAATTCCTATTGGAAAAACCCAATAATACTTTGCCTGACCTGGGAATCGAACCCAGGACCTCATGTTCAGCAGTAGCGCTTGCGACCACTAGACCAACGAGGCAAACTCAAATTCAAACTTAAAGCATTTATTTCAATTAAACCATTTACAGGCACTTTTGAATGGTCAAGGGGTCAGTCAGTCAGAAATATGAAGCTAGTTGCCCATTCCAAAGCGTCAGAGGCAGTCTAATAAATAAATAAGTTGATATATAAGATATAAATATGACAAGAGAAACGAGGCTCTACTAGAACTTACGGATAATTATTAGGTTTAATATCATACAGCCATGTTCAAATAAGGTTGATGCCAACCTATTGTGTGCCTTTATCTTGAAAGAAACATAATGGCCAATATTACCATTCTAGGCTTTGTCTTCGAGGATAATAGCTATTATTCTCAGTACTACTGAATATAAAAGAGCGAATGTACGAATAATGTTAATACAAAAGTACCTAATACAATTCAAAGACGTCCAAAGGGAGAGAGGTCCTCCGTCCTCCGTTTTCTTATTACATTATCATATCAAAGGATTACAAAACAAATCTCTAGAAACACTATGACCGCTTTCATCAGTGCAAGAGCCATCGCCCCAACACAATTAAACCATGATAAATGGATCACGAAAAATCTAATCTAAATATTTAATCGAAAATTCCCCTGCATTGCAACAAATGCATTTGTGTTTATGTATGGTGGGGGTGTGGGTGTAAGTATTGCTATTTGACACACACCCTTTATACGCTCTAATGCTTTTAAAGATGTTTGCACGTTCAGAGTAGCGGATTATAAAATGTAATTGTAAGTGATTCGATATTCCAAATAGTTTGTAGGCGTTTCGTAGCGCGTTCGTAGACGTTTGCTACGAGAAAATTGAACACTTGAATGAAGTGCGTAGTAATAATATCACATCGGAGCATGTTTTTCTAAATACTACTTACTGTTGAAGGTGACGTCATTGTTATACCATAAAAAAGGTCGAGGCTTCTAAACTATAGGTGCGACCTTTGCACGTATCTGTACGCGTCCACACATCGTGCATGTGTACGTACCCTAAGCGAAGACAAGTGCACTGTAGTGCAGGAATGCACACCCCAGTCCCAACAGGGCCACCCCAGCATTACGAATGCAAATAATATTTCTTTCCGACAAAATATTGCTATGTTAATGCCACGCTAAATTGTGTACGATACAACCCCAGTGTGTACACGGTACATTCGGTTTTATTCGTTATGTTTGTTGTTGAAAAGGGCATCGGACAGTTTGTTTCGGGCCTTTTATTAGTTTGTTTGGTTTAATCTCGCGTTTGTAGTTGTGACCGCGGTTTAGAATAGGCCAGTTAAGCAATTAATGTTTGTTTAGAGGTTTGTGGGATTGGGTTTTGGACTCTATATTTAAGTGGTACTTCAATTACATAACAGTTACACAACTATGAAAATAAAGTTAGGTACTACCAAAAATACCTACCTTAAAGGTAATATCTTACGTTAGTATCTTAAATAATCAAGTCTGTTTTTCATCTAAGCCTGTAAGAATAGCTACTGCAAAATGAAGTCAATTTCGCTGGAGCCATAAAACAAATTATAAAGCCAGGTTTACGAGTCGTATGTATGCATACAGTGGGAAATTTAATCTCCTTATAAAGAACATGAGTGAGTTTGAGAAAATAATTTAATATACTAATCATAGCCTTAAAGTTCATGAGCCCCTTTTGGAGGTCGAAGCTCGAACCTCCTTCGGTATAATTTTCTAATTCCGCCTCTATTGCCGGATTTTATTGCATTTCGGTTTCCCTAATGCTGAAATGCGACGTAAACTTCGCCTTCCTGACCCATTTAGGCGGATATTGTTGGGGCGTACACCGTTCAAATGTCTACTGCAGGCTTAAAATATTCTGTCCTTCTCTGGGATTGTAGTAAGAAAAGGGACGGATGGATACAATTGTGCGATAAGTCTAGTAACCCGGTTCAAGGAGGCTCTCCCCTTGAAGGCTGTTCCGAGGCAGGTCGCAGTGCGCCTGTAAATCACTTAAGACGAACGGGATTGGGGCCCGTCTTGCAGTTAAAGTTCCTGTTTTTGCTCACGGGGGAGTCGGAACGCGACGATAAGAAATATTTGAAACAGTATACGTTAGCCTCGTTTTATGGGTACCGTAAATTAGATGGTCTGTTTTTCCTTAAAATTGGCGTGTTTTTGTTATTCCTGGTGTGATTTTGTGCAAATGTAGCTAATTTGTACCGCCCAGGTGTTTTAAAGTAATTGCTCCGTATCTCAGGCTTTGAATTTTATTTGTATTTATATTAGGAGCTTAGAGGCCATTATAATTACGAAATAAATAAACCAAGTGGGACTGTAAGTTTTTTATTTGTGTAAATGTGTTCAGTGAGACAAACAGGACAGCTTGGCTAACTTAGTAGGTTCTTCCTAACTTTTATTAAACTGACATTGAACGTGGAAATATAGATAATAAACTATTTTTATATGTATAAACCATATTTGTAAAACCAAATGGCATCAATTGTTACACAATCACTCTTCGAATCAGCAATAGACAACAGATCAATGAAATATACAGCCTGCGTAAACTCACTGCAACATACACTCCAATCCGACAAGTCTACACAGTCTTAGAAACAAACTCCTGAGTTCACAGGGCATGCAACTGCACAAACTTGAATTGTAAACTTTAGACCAAAGCAAAGGGCACGTGCGGAACCAAGTACGGGTAAATTACTCTGCAACGTCTGCAGGGCTGCCAACCTGCCAAATTAACAACAAAAATATGGACACCGTAAACACTTCGTTGAAAAGTTATGAATAGAATAAAAATGGGGAGGGTGATAATGATACCACATTAGATTTTTTTTGAGGTTGTATATCGTTTGGGAGCTTTTAACAAGGGTCTGACGAAAACCAAATAGTATGTTATGATCTTTGAATACCTAAAACTTTGTTAACTCATTTGGTCATTCCCCTTTCCATCGCAAAAATTCAGGTACATTCTATCGCATTTTTACTTGAATAGGAGGAAAATACTGATGGTATTTTTATAGCCCGATAAATGTGAAGTTTCCATGAATAAGGGGTTTCATCTGTATATAATTTTTATGTTGTTTCGTTTTCCTTATTCAGCATTCAGTATAAATAAACCCTTATACAAGCAGATCTAATTCCATTCTCTCAATAAACCAATAAGTTCAATATTCCACATAAACACTCTCCCTACAAAGTTATCAATTAGTTTCCGTCTGCGGAATGAATCCAGGGATCCAATATTAGCAACCCTGGTTGCACCGAGCTAACAAATTAGAAAGTTTGTGTCGGATGTAGAGGGGATGTATTGTTCCAATAAATTTCATGGCTTTGGGGACGGACACTGGCCGATAAAGTTGCTTTCCGAAGACAATCCCAACCATTCCTTTACTGTTGCTGATATATTGATGAAGGCACGCGTGCGATGTAGAGGGAACTTGTACTGGCAGTTGATAAATACATTAAGTGTTTCTGAGCTTCGGTATTCGTATTTGCAGTTCGTTTTTTAATGTTGGTTTGGTTATTTGTACTTTATGTAAAAGTTTTCTTTTTCCGTAGTGTTTAATTACATTACTATTTGTAACTTAATTATTACTTTAATACTATAGAGGCTCATACAACATCTTAAATCTTTTCTATTGCATTTGTGTAATCTCTTCAGATGTACAATCACATTGCCCAATTACTAGGACTAATAGCAAGTCTCTCTAATAATATGTCTAGATAGGTAGGTGTAGACCAATACTTAGCAATAGGGTTTCCGAAATAGAGGTAGTTAATTCAAATAGACACAAACCGGTACCGGTGACCACAGACAGCATCGACAAGAAACAATATTGTGTTTTGGTGGAAATGTGGTCACGTTGTTCAAGACCACTAGTTATCGGAAACGCTAAACGAAATATACCCACAATGTACAATTATATATACAACGTTGGGGCTTGAGCGTATAGGATTAGATAAAATATATTTAGACAGGCATCCCATGATGTCTATGAGTTCATCGCTTTTGATTTTTGCCAAAAAACTATATTATTTTATGTCCGCATCGATACATACGAGTACATAGATATGTGCACTGTGCAGTTGTGCACTGCGGGATAGTAAGACGCAACATGTAAAGTTCTGGCGGACCCCGTTTAAACTAACTTCGGTTACTATTAAGGCTCGCTATAATGTGTACCGGTCTTAACTAGCTTGTAGAACTATTGTAGTTTCGGCTGCTTCGGTGCAAGTAAGTCCTCGCCCTTCGTTATTTATTACTTTAACTTATCGGGTAATTAGGTTAGTGAGGGGACACTTGGGGGCAATTTGTCAGAATCCCGCCAACTTCCTAAGTTCATTCCGTTTCACTTTATTGTTAGTAGTTCTGACGTTCTGCACTGAGGCGTCAGAAAAGTTAATTATTGTTGTCGTGGTTTTATTTCGATTGCGAATTCTGATGTTATTGTCATTTATAAGGTCTGTCATAGATCGAATACCTTTGATTACCATGATTTCGGTTTTTAATTGGTGAAAATAAGATATTTAAACATAGTTATTATAAATATAACATACCTAATAATTTAATTAGTTACTGTGTACATGTGCAACTAATTTAAGAAACGTGCCTTTTAAAGTGAATTGATCTTCTCACAGTAGGTATATCCGAGACAACACCTAAGTGGCAAAACAAACACGACAATGCCTTCACTCTAGAGACAGAATATAATAAAAACGTTGAATTTCAACTAGCCTGCATAATACAAAACCACGTAACTTTCTCCCAAGGCGCACGTACGGACGGCTACCAACAAGCCGACGAGCCAAGGAGACGACGGCTTCGCCCGGAGCCCCGGACGGAACATAAAAACTACCTTCCGCCACCACCGGCCGCCGACCTACACCTAAACGTTCATGTCTAAGAGATAAAACGTACTGTTACTACTTTATGTCTACCTGCACAACGTACTGATTAAATTGAGGCATTTTTGCAAAGTTTTCTAGCTGTTAAGACTTTGAGCAAGAGTGTGGGGAAAGATTTTTAGTTGAATTCAATTTTGGTTTCGCTTTTCGCAGCGATGAATTAAATTTTGTTTCGTATTAGAAATCTTCTGCCTTTAAGCGATAACTTAGCAATTATACTTAACTTAAATGGGAAACAAACTCGATTTTACGAAATAAATGCCATTATTATCAAAACTAACCCCCTTCCGTGTCACAGAACTGAAAACAAATGGTTCCATTAGAGAAAATAACATAGATACCGGCCGGTCCCATGTGCACCAGCGTCAAGTTTGTAATTAGATAACAATCGAGCCCGATACCCGTTCGTGTTTGATTCCACTAACGATCGTAGTGCTCGTATGGCGTACATTAAATATGAATTCTATTGACAATTACAAGCCAACGATGTTTCAACATTACAGTTACAGGCGTGTACAGTACATGACAAAAGATAGACAAATGTAGATAGTGATATAACGATGCGATTTTACTATAATGACCAGCCCAAGACGTTCTAAAAATAGTGGGGCGCAGTGTGCTGTGCAAGTTTCAGACTGGGATTTACCATCTACAGAAACAGGTACTGTGAAACGAAGAAGATCTTCGTGTCCAGAGAATTCAGGAAAACAATCTGTTCCAACACACGATGCTATATTTGAAGTACAAACGCCGTCAGACTCCGGCAGCGGAACCTCACGAAGTATAGACGATACTGACAAATCAGATTCACTCATTGATGTGGAAGAAAGAATATCGTGCATAATAAATGAAAACAGATCCTCTAAAAGCAACTCTGAATCCAGTGACGTAGATATCATAATAGATAGTATCTTTGGCAACCCTAACGATCATTTGTTTGAAGCAGCACAAAATGAAACACTCCTACGTGATCGTAGCAAAACTTTTATCAAACAAGAGACTTTATCTATTAACGAGAAATATGATACTGCTGCTGCCAATGTTTCCCCCGATAAAAAGATCAAAGATAGACGACTTAAAACGCCCGCACCAATAAGGAAATTAAACAAAACTTTTGACTTAGGTAAGAATAGTTCAAAATTAGCCAAAGAACCTTTAAAGGTCCAGGAAAAGGCAAGTGTCTTACCAGTTTACAAAAGTACTCTAAAGGGAAGTATAGATTTAAATTCAAGTCAAAAGAAAAAAGTTACAACCAAATTAAAACTTCCCTTTTCTCCAGTTAGAACAATGGATAAACCAAAGATCAATTTATTTCACAACAAAACTAATTTGCAAGAGTGTAAGCCATCGCCTTTGCTGTCATCACCAGTTAGACGAACAATATCTAACGAATATGTGCGATTGAAGTTTACTAACGACACTGTGATAAGGCGCACTATAGACGGAAAATCAGTACCAAAGATATCACCTAAGATACAATCCATAATACCTGAAAGTCCTATTGATACCGAAGATCCTTTTCTTAACCTTAGTCCTAATAAAAAATATACAGTGACGGTGAATAATAAAGTAAGGTGCGACAAAGACAACTATGTGATATTCGATCCAGCCACCGGATTTGCTTTAGATGGTTCGAGGCAATCCCGGATTCCTTTGAAGTCCCCTATTGGAGACAAATCGCGGTTTCCACTAAGGTCTCCAGGCGGTGAAAACTCCGGTCTAGTTCGGAAATCGGCGAATGTTAGTGATACAGACAGCGGTATATTGTCTCCCAATTCTCCGGTAGAGACAAGTGAAAGGGGATCTGCGTACTATGTCAACGCAGCAGCGTTTAGTGAGGCGGCGAAGAAATGTGCCAATGACTTTGACATCACTATACTGGACCCGGGACTGGCGAAAAAAGCTGCTGAGCAAATTCAGGTGAGTTACATTTCTTTATTCTTTAAATAATCCTACCAAATATTGTGTATTCAATGTATTTTATTATTTAAAACCAAGAAAAGTCTGGTAATTTCAACGATAAGCCGAAATTGAAAAATGTGCAGCCGTTTTTCTTACACAGAAAGATCGCAGAGATACAATTTATTTTACTTCGCTCGAAAAGGTCATTTTTCATGGCAACAGTTTTCAACAACACGCTCCGGTCTGTTGCACGGTTTTTCTTTTTAAGTCGAACGCTGTTTTTTAAATACTGTTGTTTTCATGTTTACTAGCTGCGAATTGCTTTAGCATAAGTATGTATCTCTCTTTTAAAGACTTGAAGCAGCCAATTAATAGGTAGGTAGTTATGAAAGTTGTGTACTAAACAGAATATTTCGCTGTTCTCTTAATTTTACTGATAAATAATTAAACCAGTTATTAATGTTTAAATAATCATTTCTATAAACATTTAGTCTTTGATATAAGTTATGTGCCTAAAGAAAATCTTTGGTCGTTTATAAGCGAGAGACAAGTTGTATGGTTTTGACTCATAACGCCATCTGTCGACGAGTAGTAATATTACATACCATAAATTCCTAGCGCTGAACAAAATGTTTTCGGTTACTTTTAGTATTAAAAAAAGTAAGACACACAATAAATAAAAATATATTGTTTGGAAAATTGTGTATATTTTAAGATGAAAGTGTTTACTGAAGTTGTATGCTGTTTATGTAAGTTAGCTAGTTGTCGTTCAAGTTCCACTACTACCTGCAAGATGGCGCTGTATTCAATCTTTCATTTTACGCACAACATCCCTTCATTTGTTTAGCAGCACTTGTCGTGAGATATATCGCTCCACACTGGCGCATTATTCGGAAGCAATCGTGCAGTTAATTTTGAAATGGGCCCATTTAGCGAAAATAACGAACGGAGTGGCGGCGTGTGCTCGGGGCTGACTTTTGTAATCGGTGTAGTTTGTGTACGTACCTACCTATATATGGGCAATTACTGCGGCGCTAGCGATTGTCCACTGTCTGGCCGTTATTGTTTGTGTTTGATGATGTGCGGCGATAGATGCTATCATTAGCGTCATTTTTAGATCGTCCCTTTATGTTGCCTGTCAGGGGAGAGGTGTTTTATGGTGTGGGTTGTTTGATAACATTGTTTTTATGTTTTTGTTTAGTGAACGTACCTACTAGGCCGTCACATACATCTTGCGTTTTTTTTATTGGTGAACATAAAATGGGTATGGGATGGATAAACGAAAAATACTCAAATAAACCTTAGGTCTCTCTCAACACTATCTACGGGTAACGGGAAGGATGAATCATTTTAGAAGTTGATTCAAGAACTCTTTCTTTCTTGCTTCCGTAGAAGAATCACACACACACACATATATATATAATATATATATAACGTAGGTACCCACCATTCATGCAACCAGACATTCTCACAATCATGTCCCATGAATGAATCTTAGTAGGTAACATTCATTCATGGGACATATTAGTAATAGTAACATTATGTTACTATTATGTTACTATTACTAATATGTATTCATGAATTGATTGATAGTAATAGCCACTTCCTACTAAGGTCGTTTCTAGTACTTATATCCTAATAGAATCGCATTGGAACCTATCTTATCTCCCTCGCCTTACTTAATTACAAAGTTATAAGCCGTCGTTTTATTAGATTTTTTTATATTTGATTTTTCTATCTCAAAACTTTTTCATTATTTCTGGAAAGTTCACAAATGTAAGTTTTGTTTAACTTTATTTTTTTATAAATAGTAGGTTTGTAAGTGTTTTACATAAAAAATGCATGCAGGATTTTTTATTGCGTTTGTGATTGTACATCAGTTTTGTGAATAAAAAAATCGATGTTTTTTAAGTTTGGTCGGTACATTAATTTGTCCAACAAATCTTACCTAGGTACATATTCACTCATATTTACCGCACTAAATAGAATTCCTAGCGGAACTCAATAAACGATACAATCTGGCACAGTTTCACCGCTTTATAGATAGCATCGAAAACCGCATCAAAAGCAATACCTTATGCAATAATTGCAAATGCAAATCGTGTTTCAAAACAATAGCAACACGTCACAAGCAACACAAACAACTTTAACGTTGTCTGAGATTTAAATCGTTAGATTTGGCCTCGCCGTACTTAGGTCGCGCGAAAAAGTGTCCATATTGAAAAGAGTGAGCTCAGACATCCCGATTGGACCGATAGATACGATTCTCAGTATCAGTGAGCGAGACAATACTATTCAAATGGTGGAACAATTTTTTTAAAACTTCAAAGAAATTTTTCTACCTGTGTCCCGTCGCGCTTGTCTGTCCCGCCTTAACCATCGTTTGACGCGGTTGGGAATCTAACGATTTCAATATTTGCAAGCGATAGAATAAAATTGTCAGAAGTGTAACGGTCCTGTAAGTAGGCCTACTGCCTAATGATGCATTCGTGGCCTTATTTGTAATTTAATGTGCAATCGCCAGTCAAATCGCATTCGATAGGTACAGTCAGCCTCAAAAAGTTGTGTGCATCGACAAGAATTCATTTAATTATCACTACAATCGAAATGTTCCATAATCTTGAATCAATGTGTTGTCAATCAATTGAATTGAATTAATCAATTGAAGGAAACGTCAAAATATATTATACATTAACTTATTTAGAGGGCTGGCCAATTCTTAGGCCAAAGAATCAGTATTGCCATCCAACCTGATAATGCTGCCAGCCTTTTGGGCACTTTTCCCGCTGACAGCATTGCGGACGAATTTTTTTGATGCCCAATGAGCTCTTCCCTTTATTTTAAGTTCAAATTTTTTTCTTTGCATAATATATAATAATTGTTAGTTGTTGTACATAGTTAATGTATAAATCAATTATTATGGAAACTTGTGATTACTTTACAAAATAAATCACTTATTTAGATACTTATGTAGTTTTAGCTACTCATTGGTACAGTATTATGGAACACAAATTGTAAACAATTTTTTATTTTTTTTAATAAAAAATAAAAAAAAAAAAAAGTTGCCCCACACTAGGAATTTCTCCTGTGTCGTGGGTGCGTTTACAAACATTTAAACTCACATACACAAACAGCCAGACCCGGAACAACTAATTGTAGGTCATACAAATATTTGTTCCGTGCGGGAATCGAACCCGCGACACGCAGCGCAGCAGTCAATCGCTTAACCACTGCGCCAACCGTGCCGTCAATTAAGAGGGAACAGGGCCTAAGAGGAATGTGAAGAAAAGGTATTTGAAGAAACTATTGCCGTCGTCTTACCTCAAGTCTACCTCCGTAGAGTGCGATAGGGACAGCTGCAGCTCAGACCGATTATACGTATCACAAAAAAAAAAAATACCAGATTGACGTTTCGTATTCCCTTTTTTTGTCCTCGAAAACTGAGCCGATTCAATTATTTTTTACATTAAAATTTTAAGAAAGTATGTCTAGGTTCCTATAATATTCTTTTATGTTAAAAACTTTTTGAATTTGTTTGGTAATCCCTCTCCTCTAATCGCGGCGGTAAAAATGGGGCATTTTTGTAATTTTTGGACGGTTATATTTTCTATACCAATTCGTTGCTGAAAAAAAGGAAATATCAGGGACATGTTTACAGCAGGCATAGATTTTATGAAAAAAAATTGCTCTAGAGGTATTATTCAGGAAGAAAAAAGGGAAATACATTTGTATGAAGAATCGCAGGCCCTGTTCCCTCTTAAATTAACTCTTGTAGATCTAGGTATATATCTTTTTGAGACTGACTATACCTGGCGACTTGTGAGAATCACCTGCCTGATTACTGGCGCTGTATGTGATGAATAAATAAATGTTTTATGCCTAGGAACGTAGATTAAACTTAGGCTCATAGTGTGTGAATTTATGTTTCATTGCCCCTACGACAAGCGGCGCAGGAGTTCATTATGAATGACGTTTCGATTGCTACGTGATAGAATTCTATTCATAGTTGTGTGACGTAGAATCGCGATGTAAGTTCGCATCTTGATAAGGAGTATTCATATTCATACTGCATTGATCAAAAATTATTTGAAAGTGGGTTCCTAGGTACTTATGGATTCTTGTCATACCCACTCGCCTGTCTTAAACTTTGAGTCCACAAGCTTGAAACAAAATGCATGTTTTTTGGCTTTTTTGGGATTACTGAGTAACTTCTTTTAAGTTGACTGCCTCGTTGGTTTAGTGGTCGCAAGCGCTACTGCTGAATATGAGGTCCTGGGTTCGATTTCCAGGTCGGGCAAACTGTTATTGGGTTTTTCCATTAGGAATTTCTCAGTAGCAGCCCGGAGTCTGGATTTGTGTACGGTTGATGCCACAGGCTCGCCTCATGTTACATGGGACTGGTGAAATGTGGGTGCACCCATCTCTGCCTAACCCTTCTGAGAAACAAGGCGTGAAGTTATGTTTTTTTAAGTAACATAATTATGTTGTTTTCATATTTAATATACAAAGCTGAGTAAGACTCCCAATATTATTTATAAGGGATGCAATGCTCTATTTGGTTGATGTATTTAATAACTTGCCACTTATCTTCCAGTTCTTCCTCACGCAGTACAAAGCCAACGTCATCATTATGTTTTTATGCTTGTGCTCTATTTTTACCGTTTTATTTGTTAACTCTACAAAATGATTCTGCAAAGGCTTCGTTCACCATCTTAAGTTAAATACAATCCATCTTATCTTCATCATAAAAAAACTCTACGTTCCCCACTCTCCTCCATCAACATTTTAAGATGCATCCCTCAGCCTGTACCTCACCGCGTTATACGCTAATGAGTGATAAGGGGAGCGTGGGGCAAGGAGCACAAACACTCGTGTTGGCTCGAGGATGCCGTCTCTCCCCGTAAGGGCTCTCCACATAAACGGGTAAACGCTCTTACGCTCACACCGCTCCTGAAAATGTTTCATCACTTAATTTTTACTGAAAAGAGGCTCTGCTCCTTGTTACAGTAAGGAGTTAGGAACTTATAATTACTTACTTAATCTTAGATACCTGTCTGCCTGTAGGTAAGGAGGTCTGTGTGTGCATAACACTTCCAACCTTTTTTTTTTTTTTGGGTGGGAAATTATCAAATAACTTCTCCCGCTCTGGGTGGAGCAGGAGGGCGTGTCAGACTCTTACTGACTAAAACTAACTCGTGTTCCTTCAGTTGCCTGTACGTTGCCAGGGGCCACGGTATCCCTTTCGGACTTTCCCGCAACACCGGCAGGCATCGGTCCTATCGGACCCTTCACTTGCTGACATCTCTTTGAGGCGCGCGTGGAACACAATGCGCCGCCGACCCGCGACACTTCCAACCTTAAATATACACTGTTATGCTAATACAAAAGTTTTCCACAGAATTAATTTCAGCAGTACCTACCGTTGTTCAACTTTGGTTTTCATTTACGCAATTTCGTCGGCTGGAAAAAGCTTTACTCTGTAAAATGGTCATAAGTTAAATTTTCTTACGTTTTCTGCAATTTGCAGGTCAGTAGCAGGTTGTATGTTGATCTATATACTTATTATGATTTATTAATTAAATTATAATAACAAAAATCATCAATACAACTCTCTAAGTTCATATTACCCTATTGAATGACTATTTCAAGAAATCCGGACATTTGAGGTCAATTCTAACTTGAGGAGTTGTATTGCTGATTCTAAAGATTATAATTCTGTAAAGCCATATTTGTTACGGGTGCGAATCATATTTTAATCCATATACAACCTGACACTGACCTGCAAAATACAAGAAACGTAAGAAAATTTGAATTTCGCGGGCTATCTTTTTTGCATCCCCCATAAACCGAAAGCAGCCTCTGATCCCTTGCTACAGTAGACTCTGAACTAAATTACACTGGTACTGAAACAAAACCATAACTTTCCTTCCACAGCAAAATAAACAAACATTTTAAACAAAAAACGCAAGAAACGATTTCAGCAGCTGCTAAACGGTACAAGTAACAAAAATGTTTGGACAATTTGCTTGTGTTGTGCGCGTCTGCAGTGAAATCAAAGTGTGGCCGCAGGGGTAGATGGGTAGGTACCTACACTATGTACTCGTTGGAAGTCCGCTCACGCGCGGGACTCTAACCTAATTATTAGTGCCCGTAGAATGCAGTTCGAATAGACATGGGAGCTTTAAATGGAGGTCTAGTGGTAGAATCCTGGGTCGGGAATAAGAATACTTTAGTAACTAGTGCAGCTCTCTTATATTTATTCTGCAATCTTTTGTCAACTTGCTGAGAGCATAGTGTGTTACAGTTGAAAAAAGAATTGAATTACTACGTTATACCTAATGGGGTAGGTATGGATGATGTCACCCAATAACTGAGCTGTGGCGGTCAGGTAAGCAGTCATTCAAGTAAAATGGTACATATAACTGACTTTCTGCTGATTCAGCTGCATCCGGTTAGACTGGAAGCCGAACCCAAAATTATAGGCTAAGCGACAAATATGTTATGAAATGGTATGCATAAACACATTCTAAATTTTTCAAAATAAAGTGTTATTAACAACAATTGAACTCAGATACAATGAAACTAAAATGTTGAGAATAAAATGTTTTAAGTTTTGTATCTGTCTGTATATATATATATATACTTACATATATATATATATATATATATATATATATATATATATGTTTATATGTTGTCCCACACTAGGAATTTCTCGTGTATTGTGGGTGCGTTTACAAACATTTAAACTCGCATACACAAACAGACAGACCCGGAACAACTACTTGTAGGTCATACAAATATTTGTTTCGTGTGGGAATCGAATCCGCGACACGCAGCGCAGCAGTCAATCGCTTAACCACTGCGCCAACCGTGCCGTCGCCGTCGTATATAACTTGATTTTTATAACAGTGCGCTTGGAGTTGTCAAAATCTTAGGTTATTAGTATTGAATTCACCCGCCGGTTACCAGAGGGAACAGGGCCTGCGATTCTCCATACAAATGTATTCCCCTTTTTTCTTCCTGGATAATGCCTCTAGAGCATTTTTTTTTTCATAAAATCGTTTCCACAGTTCTGTCTTATTATTCGTTAAGTTGTTATGACGTTGACAGGCGCACAGCTATAAAAATCGGGTTATGTAGGTATGTCAATACTACAGATTCATTCATCTGTGGCATTGTCGAAGCTCCATCCGGACAAATCTTGGCCCCCAAAGAGGCTATTTCTCGATTGAGTGAGGGCGGCACAATGTAGTTACCAATGCAGACCCGTATTATTTAGATACAAATATTTGTTTCGTGTGGGAATCGAATCCGCGACACGCAGCGCAGCAGTCAATCGCTTAACCACTGCGCCAACCGTGCCGTCGCCGTCGTATATAACTTGATTTTTATAACAGTGCGCTTGGAGTTGTCAAAATCTTAGGTTATTAGTATTGAATTCACCCGCCGGTTACCAGAGGGAACAGGGCCTGCGATTCTCCATACAAATGTATTCCCCTTTTTTCTTCCTGGATAATGCCTCTAGAGCATTTTTTTTTTCATAAAATCGTTTCCACAGTTCTGTCTTATTATTCGTTAAGTTGTTATGACGTTGACAGGCGCACAGCTATAAAAATCGGGTTATGTAGGTATGTCAATACTACAGATTCATTCATCTGTGGCATTGTCGAAGCTCCATCCGGACAAATCTTGGCCCCCAAAGAGGCTATTTCTCGATTGAGTGAGGGCGGCACAATGTAGTTACCAATGCAGACCCGTATTATTTAGAGTTGTCAACAAAACGATATATATTTACTCGTTGAAAGATATTTGGGTAATATATAACTCCCATAGAAGAGAGAGTGCCTTATAAGGGATCACACACAAACGAGTCGGAAGTTAGTTAATAAAGTCATAGATTTTGTGATAAGTTTAGTATTTTCACTTACAGGGAAGTTAAAAATAGGCTGTTCGATTAAAAAAACTCATCAATATCATCGTCGCTGTACAAATACCTATAATAAGGTTAAAACATTAGGCAAAAACGTTAACTATTAAAACATTTCTGATTAGATATCGGCTATAAGATAAAAAGCTATAAGAAACGCAGCAATTTTCCCGCTAAAGATATTATAGAGAAGAGCATTCAAATGTTAAAAAAAAGTTTACAATTAGATGTTCAAATTATTTGTTTACCTATCACAGGAATTCTAGTAATTAAATTCATGTCATCTGTAATTATTTATGTGTAGAATACAAATGGATTGCTCGCTGTTGTATTGCTCAGTATCCGGGACACTCCCCAGATACTGTGGAACATGCCCTGCGGCACTAGACTTGGGCAGGTCCAATGGGGGTTACACCGAAATTGCAATCAACATTAATATTCCCTTTGGTAGAACATTCGTAACATTAAATTTATTAGTACTTCTTAGCAATGAATTAAAATAACAGGTAACTATACTAGAGTCATTGTTGAAGTTTAAGCTATTGTATTTGCTTTATGTATATCTACAGCTCTTACGAGTTTCAAACTAACACGCTGTAAGTACCTACCAAGTAAGAATTATTCTTAATCACCCGTTAATTCGTTTACCTATTTCTTAACACTCAAACGTGTTTTTCTTTTGTGCTCACATTTCAAAGGCAAAATAGACAAAATTCGGATCATTTCAGGGACATTTTGCCTATTCCATTCACTTCCATATTATCATGAAAGTGCTCTATCCCGGTAAGGCAGTGTCTTCCATAACTCTTACTTTACAAAACTATGGGCGTACTTCCCACAAAAAATATCCTCACCATCTATTTACCCATAAGAAAGATTCAGCGGAAGCACGGGTTCATATATCAGTCGGGACGATCGTAAATATTCTAAGCGTCGGTACGGATCACGCATTCACTCATATGTCGCTGTCATTGTGGAGAGACTGACTTGTTTGTAAATGACTGGAGAATTGATTTATCGGATAGTATGTCGATTTATGTGTTAGGAAAGTTTTACATTTTAATTTAGTATGTCACCTGTACATACAGTGTGTAATTTATTTATTTAGCTGCTTTTACCATCGCGTCTCTAAAGCATGTTTTTGTAAATAACATAATTTAAATTGAACACGGAAACTTAACAAAGTTGGTTGCCCGCGCTATAAATTATCTTTACCTCCAACTTTCTCGCTGTTAATAAGATCTTTCTAAATTAGGAGGTGAGAATTTCTACGCGCCGCATGACTAGACCTAATGCGCTGTCTATATTGAGTTAGCATTTTGTACTATCGAGATCTTGTTATTATTATCGTACCCTACCCACAGACCGATTTGATGCGTTAATTTCGAATCATCACTTCATAAAGCTGATAGTTAGCATTTATATTACCAGGTTATTTTAAAAGCTCAATATTTGCACATCTAAGTTTTCGTGCAATAAAAATAATCTTCACAAAAAGTCAACGATAACTCTAATGTTTGCGCACATTTCTGGCTCCCTAAGAAATACTAGCCAAGCATAAGATATACTGCTGCCGGGGTTGCGGGAAAGTCCGAAAGGGATACCGTGGCCCCTGGCAACGTAAAGGCAACGGAAGGAACACGGGTGGGTTTTAGTCAGTAAAAGTCTGACACGCCCTCCCGCTCCACCCAGAGCGGGAGAAGTTATTTGATAATTTCCCACCCAAAAAAAAAAAAAAAAAAAAAAAGCATAAGATATACTGTCTCGATTTAAACGTATAGCCCGGACATTAATCTTAAAGGCACAATTACATAAATGTCTGTTACACACTACATCTTATGTGCGTTAATAAAGTATGAGTTTGTGCAGTACCGCACCCCCATATATATGTAAAGCTGGATGCATTATTAAACATTACCCCTGGAGCGTCATTTGTGGTACTTTGCGCTTGGTCCTTATGTCTTCAGAGAGGATCGGCTTTATACTTTTTACTCGGCCCTAACATCTTCAGAAAGTAGTCTACTTTCGTCGGAAGAAAATCATAGTGCAAGATAACAAAAGGCGACCTCAACAAAACTTTTGTTATATTTTTAACCAGAATACCCGCGAAATTTCGCGTTGTTGCATACCTTTTTAATTAGTGGAGATTTTTTATTCATATTCTTTATGGTACCTTTTTATGTCATGAGCTACTTATTCGAATAACAAAAAATATTTGGGGGAGACGTGAAAATTTAATCTGTTACAATGTATAGTAGGCTAGCTGCGCCCCGCGGTTTCACCCGCTTAAGTTTCGATCCCGTGGGAATATCGGGATAAAAGGTATGCTGTGTCCTTCTCCAGGTGCCAAATTTCATCCAAATCCGTTCAGCCGGTTTAGCGTGAAAGCGTAACAAACAACTCATTTTCGCATTTATAATATTATAATACATAGTTAGGATAGCTGTCTGTTGGAGAACATTAATGTGGTTTTGTGTCATGAATGAAAACTTGATGACAGTAAAAATAAAATCTTTCAATATTGGCGTAATATGTCGGGTAGTTGCCAAAATGTCATATTGCTTTCGGAATTTATTGCATCCGTATGATTCTGATTTTCAATAGTTCAAATTTTTGCTACGTTAGGTATTCCTGTTTCGTATCAGGCGGGAGGAAACGCCCGGGTGTCATCACTGCGTGGATCGCCCTGAGGACACGGTGGAGCATACGTTGGAGGTTTGCCAGGCTTGGGCAGAGCATCGCCGTGTCCTCGTGGAGGCGATCGGTGGCGGGGCTCTCGCGTTCGGCCCTGGTCCAGGCCATGGTACGGAGTGAGAGTGCATGGGAGGCCGTCACCTCCTTCTGCGAAGCAATAATGCTCGCAAAGGAGGAGGCGGAACGCGTGAGGTAGAGGCAAATTTCGCGCCCTCACGCCCCTAGTCGCCGCAGGAGACGCCCTGGGCGTCGCCGTCGGGAATCGCAGGCCGATTCCCGGCCACCGTAAGCGCGGGCTTGCGGACGGTGAGAAATGGGTGGCTCGCTGTCCGATAAGGACCAGGCCCGGATCGACGGCGCGTTGTGTTCCACGCGCGCCTCAAAGAGATGTCAGCAACTGAAGGGGTCCGACAGGACCGATGCCTGCTGGGGTTGCGGGAACGTCCGAAAGGGATACCGTGGCCCCTGGCAACGTACAGGTAACTGAAGGTACACGGGTGGGTTTTAGTCAGTAAGAGTCTGACACGCCCTCCCGCTCTACCTAGAGCGGGAGAAGTTATTTGATAATTTCCCATGCAAAACAAAAAAAAAAAAGGTTATCAGCTACAAGTCATTTGAAGTTGCTAGAGAATCCTGTATTTTTATGTTTATATTTGAGCATCTGATAGATAGATAGATAGATAGATAAATCATTTATTTAGTGCACACAAAAAACAGCACAACATACAAAATGACGATTAAATTATTACTAATTAGCTATTAGGAAATAGCTGCAAGGTGCCAATATAAAAACAAATAAAAAAGGAAGAAAACAAGACATTGTGATGACACTATCTGATTCATCTTCACAGGTAGTCAGATAGGAAATGACGACACCATCTAGCTTATTTTTTTTTCTTTCTAATATGATGTGTAAAAGTGATTCTGATATCCTAATTACAGAATAAACAATTTCATTTGACTAGCTTCAACGTTGTTTTTAAGCGTCACATTCTACATTCCTCTTGATCCTATCATAAGTTATTTCCTCGACTACTTCCATTATTTTTGTCCTAGACAGGTGTCAGCCGTAATACATCTCAATTGTTTCAGTTTATTTAAAAAACTTAACGGCTCATATAAAGGGCTGTAATGGCCGTATCCTGTCTGGAATTTATTCTGGTTGTTAGGGATTAGGAGTCGTAAATTATTTTCCTTCAGCTTGAATTATGGCCGGTTTGGGCGACAGACCGTTGTCTCACGTCTTTAATGGGGTGACATACAATTTTAACTTGCCTTTAAAAAAATATAAGTCTATTTAAGGTGATATAAACACTTTTAATTAGTTTAATGACCGAATGGAATGAAATGAGATACTTGCTCGTTCTCGTTCAGGTGGACCGGAGTTAACACTACGATTCAGTCTTTGAATTTTGTGACGAAATTAAAAAGAGATTGGTTGAACCCGTCGCCCCATGTTGTCGGCTCAAGCTCGTCTCTCTAACTAATTAAGCAGAACAAATAAGCTACTGATGGAGTAAGACCGACTTAATTATTTTCACTTCACTCGAAGGGGTTTACAGAATTTTGAAATGAATCCCAGGTTACCGTTTAATGGGGTTAAAAGTAAATTAATTCGTGTTTTTATTTAGATGGAAGCGGGTTTTATTTTTTGCCCATAAGTATCAGGCACGTTAACCTTTTAATTTATGCAAACCTATGAATAAAATAACTTTTTACCGTATATACCACCGAGTAATGTAAAGGTAACCCTAAAATGTTGAAACTTTCAGTCGTTAGTAACTACAAAATATTTCTTTTTTCAAATGGCAGCTGCTGGCGAAGCTATGTTCCCAACTTGCCGCGATATTTTCGCAGTTCAAAATACCTTGAATTAATATGAGAACAACAAGAATCAGTCTGCGATCCGCGATGTGCCGCGTCGAATCACAGCTCCAATATTTCATCGTACATCTGAATTTAATGAGCTGCATTTGTTTCGTCGCGAATTAAAACGCCTGTTTAGATGTTCGGCCAAGATTTTATGATCAAACACACATATGTTAATCATTTTTTTTTTGTTAATAAGTGAGTATGTACTTCTTTCAAATCAGTGCTGTTCTCTACTGCTACTTCATTCGCGCTACTTTCGAGTTTTCTCATAGAACCTTCAAAAACCCATTTGACCACATAAGGGTGATAAAAAAAAGAGTTTCTCAGAGTTTTCTTTATACTTATTCCATTAAAATAGGTTCAGTGGTTAAGCCGTGAACATGCTACAAACAAACAGACAGAGCTACATTCGCATTTATAATAATTATTATAATTTATATTTTTTCTTATTTTATTTCAAAACGACACTAATAAACTATAACTTAAATATGTATATTCATTACAGGTGCTAGTAATGATAGTCCGGAATCAGAATATGTAGCGACCTGCTTGATTTAGGTTTAATAAAACTTGTGTATCAAGCCATCTCTTTACATTTTATTGGTGGTTTTATAATATTGGGATGGAAGCATTGGGTATAGAATTTCATATAAATTGCCACCGAATTTATCTAGATCCCCCGTCCTAGTGACAGATGACAGGGGTGATAATTAGTATGATCGTGCTATTCCGGGAGAGCGACTGCCCTTCCTCGGCGTCGGCTAAAAATGGCTCAATCAGTCAAACTGCGCGTCTATGGCACCCGAAGCACACACGCCGTAGTAATGAACTTTAGAGTAGTTATGATGACTTCAAAGTTTGTACTACGGTGTGGATTGGATGAAAAAAGATCAATATATTCTTTCTTTTATTTCTGGGAGGGATAACAAGGAATCGAGTAGGTCATTTGAACTACGACTTACGGCAGTTACACATAAAGTTCTCAGTTACATTTTACAAGGATTAGTGCTGATTTTACCAGTCTTTTATCAGAGTAAGGACTGTCAAAAATTCAAAATACTGCATTTCTGTTGGAATTTGACGTGAGTCGTTTGCTGGTACCAGAAAAACTGAAATGAGAATCCAAGCTTCTTACATCCAGCAGCGATTGTCACTGTACCGTACACTAACAAAGTATTCTTTTTCTTTTTATCCAGACAAATGACGTTTTAAATTGTGGGGTACGTAGAGGTAGAAAGTAACGTATCGTATAATTAAATGGAAACGTTTTGCTGAAAGCCTGAAAACAATCCTTTGAGGTATCGACTTTAAGTTCGCGAGGGGACTTTGTCAAATGAATTTCCATAAATACGGGTTGTAAGTATGTGTATGTGATAAAGTTGCATGGCTGTAGAATTTTAGATTCAAGAAGGTAAATAAAATACAAAGTATTAGATGTTTTTTTTTGTTTATAATTATTTTTATATAATATTATAAGTATAATTTAATTTTGTCGGTACTTCCTTCACTTGCATAGATTACTAGCTTTAAATATATTTTTTCTGAGAAACAAAAGCATAATTAAATTAAGAACGCCTGTCTAAAAATAAAGTAATTGAGTAAAATGTCATACTAGTTGAACTTTGATTTCGAAGCACACTCATTTATTCCTGGTTGACACAACACATTTACCTAGTTGAATGAGTTAACAACGGTATGGATTGCGTCTCTTACACTAGGAATATGAGAGATACCGTTTTTAATTTCAAGATTATTGAGTAGGAGGTCAGAAGTAATCTAAAATAAAGCTCTAATAAGGATATTTTTTTGCAAGAAGGCCCTAATATAGGTATATATTAGGGCCTTCTTGCAAAAAAATATCCTTCTCCTCTTAAAGGTGCATCTTTAATGCTCTTGCAAATAGAAATCGCCTTACCAAATGCCTTTGCAAACGATGTTATACATACACCTAGAAGCTACAGTTTCAAGTTCGAATTTAAAACCAATTCAAAGCAGCAAAGTAGGTACTTATTTAAAAAACGTCCAGAGGGGTCCTATCAAGAAAAATCAAAGGGCTTACAAGACATGCAAAAAGTCGCTGTCATGTCGCAGCGATCGAGTGAGTTCGGTCGCACTTTGAGTAACTCAATCCAGCGCTCAAAGGGACAGCCACCTCAAATAGATGTCCCGTCGCACTTTAGATCCGAATACGTAGATCTTCTGTGAGTTATTCAATTTGTATTTGTGTTGATGTATGGTGCCTGGAAGTGGCAAGATTGGTGATGGGAAATTTGGGCGTTTGTGTACGAGTTTTTCTGAAAAAATTTCAACTGCTAGAATTAGGTACACTTAGGTAGTCTACATGCATATTGGTATTATAAAAAAACTTCGTACATACCTATCATATTTGTCTATTACTTGTAAACCATTATAAAAGCAAGCAACAAGAATGAGATTCCTACATTCATATAAATTCTTGGAACTTCTCTACTTACATTCACACTATGCATATCGTGCACTATGCTCAATTGCTCATACGCACACAGAACTTTAATCAGCCGGAATACCGGACACCATAGCACTGTCACATCTAGCAGCTCTATGGTCCCACTTGCATCTGCATCCCCGCGGGACGTGGCTGGCTGTGCCGGCTAGCAGGGCGGGATCGATCCGCCCCAGTCGCGTGCCGAGCGCCCTGCGAGCAGGACGACCGCCCGCCCGAATCAAAAGCCTTCGCGTTTAGGCGGGAACGCGTACCAATCGCGAATTTTATAACAAATAAACTGTATTTTCTTAGATAATTAATTCCGTATTTAAATTAAATACAGTAGTTTGTGATAGTTTCGTTTTCGAGTGATTTTTTCGTAGTTTTGTGTGCAGTGATTAGGGTAGTTTGTGTAGGTACCGGATTTAGAATAGATAACGAACTCGGTTATTTTAGTTGTAATCTTTGTAGTCAATTTACAGTAGTAGAATTTTTAGCAAGGTATTAAAATGAGCCTGTATTTTTCACTTTTCAATAGCGATTTCTCGATACATTATTTATAATAAATACTTGAGAGAAGTAGACAATAAATTACCTTTCCCTACCTTCAGTTAGTCCCCCAATAGGTACAAGTTTACAACTCTCATTTATCAAAGAATTGGCCAACTTTGCCAGCACTTTGGTATCTTTCGTTTAATTCGGAAATATTTTGTTGCAAATTGCGAGGGAGGATTGTGGAGATAATTTGTATCGAACTTAATAAGTTATTGTAATCTTTAAATGTTCTTACTGAACTTATAATTGACGATTGCCCTATTCCCCTTTCAAATGAATGTTGTTATCGCACAAACAAAATGTAATTGACAATTGCCTGAAATTACTCGTCATTTTTATTTATAGTTTTTTCAGCCATTACGAAAAATTGAACGAGATACTCGACGACATAAATTGGCGGGAATGACTATAGTGCAGCTTTTAATTAAGCTGCATTATCAACATCGAATGTTTTTGCTCGTGTGGATTTAAAATATTTCGTTTCGTGATAAATTCGGTGGGAGGATTGAGTAGAGATGTAGGTATGTACTGATAAAATACTAACTATTTTTCAGTGTACCTATGTTACCTATGTTATATCCTTGTTGGATGGCCAAATATCGACCTACTGATTCAATTATACTACGCAATGTTACCACGTTGACAACCTTTACTATGTGTGACTATGGGCCTGGAGTTCTAAAATACAGGGCTAGGATTAGTTTAGACATCAAATCACCCACAGTTTTTTCAAAATAACTGTATTTTCAAAAAAATTGTGGAGATAAATAGACATCATTTTATATTATTTATTATCTATTTTCATTTACGTGTCCCTAAATGAAAATGAATAATTGAACCAGTTTCGTCAATCTCATTACACTTTATCGGCCACAGTATAAAAATATCGAAATTGCCATGATATTTTAACGGTCAGAGCTTAAAGCTCTCATGTTCATTTATGAATTTATTGTCTCTAAACCATAAGCTGAATAATTTATTAATATAAGCCACTTATTTGACGAAGAGTTTACCGTTAAAATATAAGTCAAATGCGGGGTCTACGAACTATGAGTAATATTCAAGTAAGGTCAGAGTTACGTTTCGGTGACAAAGCGTGGGTGTTACTACGTTTTTATTTACAGACATTAATTTTATTCAGAGAACAATTTAACTCGTTGTGTTCAATTTAAATGTTATTATTTTTATGAATATATTATATGTGTATATAAACGTTTTAGGGATTCTAAAACTTTCATAATACATAGCAGGCATAAAAACATTAATAATTTCTTATACAGTGTGTCCCTGGATAAAGTGCACAAACGAAAATGGGTCAAACTATAGACCATTATTCATCGACAAAAAATTGGAAAAAAAACTAAAAAGAAATTTAAGTCTAAAGTATGTATGTAAGTATATTCTCATATTGAAGGTCATATTTTATATTAGTGAATGGTTAAATGTTTTTATTTTCTCTTCTACTCTTACACACGTTGTCTACATCTCTTTTTATCCACTCTCCTATCGCAGGTATGCTGGAAGAGATTTCTTTAGAAATAAGCATCACCTTTGTACGTATTTTTCTGTTCCTTTTTCTTGTCTCTTTATATGTGTGTACATAAACTGTTAAATAAATAAATAAATAATCTCAAAAATCTAAATAATATACCTACTAAAAAGAATTTTATTGAAAAAATCTGACATTAATTTCAAATTTTCTTCAAAGAAATGTGTTTTTTTACTTGTATGACTGTTTTTAAAGGGTTTCTTTGTACTTACCATGCAACATCAATTATCAGCCATCATTGTTGTTGTTATTTTAACGAAATTCACTAAGTCAATAAAAAGTTATTACGTTTTCAATACAGGAGAATTTAATAGGCATCAAAAAAGTAAAAAAAATCGATAATAATGATTAGGATTTTATTTAGATATTTTTCCAATTTTTTTTGCCGATAAATAATGGTCTAGCTTCACCCGTTTTCGTCTGCGTACTTTATCCAGGGACACACTATATGAATGTGAGCATAGGGAGTATTGTCATATTGATACCAAACAGCGTGTTATGTCTTCCATGCAAAATAATGTGGATACCATTCCTGGAATTTGGTTTGCATAGCATACATTTGCATGGCACTGTATTTGATTACCATTTATCCTTAGATTAAATTTTGTAAGGCTCTTTGCAAACGAATCGACGGTTAAAAAAATAAGGCCAATTTTGGTCATAATCTATTGAGGCCATTCAAATACTCAGTGAGTAGATAGCGATAATTAATGAGTAGGGATAGATTGTAAACTCATCGCTTATCACCCATTTTACTTTGAACTGTTTACGTGGGAAGAAGACCATCTGATGCATTTTTACTGTCCTAATGGGGACTGGGAACATAGGTTTGATGTTAGGATTAATTTGTTATACTTATACTTTGGGTTTGCATTTCAAAGCGTATGATTTATGTAAAACTTTATCATAGTAAATTATATTCGCTTAGAAAAAAAAAAACTATAAATATTTTTATTGTTATAGAAAATTTATGCAAGCAATTTGGTAAACAAAAACCTTCTCATTTTGCGGAAGTGACATAATTATTTTGATATCGATTTCGCGTTTTTACAGCTACCTGATAGTTTTAAATCATTTTTTAATTGTACTCCGAATGATTTAATCTCAAAATTGAGATAGGCCGTAATAACCCAGCGGCCCCAATTCCCAAAATTAATGTAAATCCTAACCGATATACGTATGTCGTGTAAGGTTCCATCAGGCACTTGTCACAGGGGATTAGCGCCCGCACTAGCAATGTCTCGTCTGCAACCGGCCTAATCCGCACGCACGCAACCCGCACCGAATTACATTGTTTCGATTATTATTTATTTATTTCTTTAATTAATTTAGTGTTTTCGTGACCGGTACTATTGTTGTGTTATCGTAATATGGTTGAAGTAATTAAGATTAAATGATTATTGTTTTTTTATGTTTGGTCGTTTTGTTTCAATACAGGTTATTTTAGCGTATAGTAACGTAGGAACCGGGCAGTAAAGGAATATTATAAGTAGATATTTTAAAACTTAATTAACAAAATATCAACAAAACAGATAGAACCGCTAAACTAGCTTCAAATCAGAAAATCAATCCCAGAAACAGGTAAACACAATTCACAATGCTTTTAGAATAACCACCTTTGATGTCCTTTCAAAAAATCTCAATTAAAAATACTCCTTGAGCGTGTTCTAGGAAAAGCGTTTGAATATAAACAAGAAGCGGATGCGAGACGCCATACAGTTCCGGACAGTGAAAGGGACGACTCATTAGTCCCACGGATATTTAGGATAGACTGATACCGCTCCAATGACCTTTTGTACGCCATTGTACCGTGTGTGATATGCATGTGTGGGGATTAACGAGTAGGTAGATACAGGGATGGTGTTTCGTTGTATCATGGAAGGCAAAAGTGATTTAGTGCGTGCCTGTTTTATACACCGTGTATCAGAAATGTGTTGTGTCGCGATTACGATGTTGGTCCCATGGACAAAGTTTGATGGTAACACATCCTTAATTATGATCACAAATTTCTGACACGCTGTATAGAACTTTAATCTGTTTCATGCGATGTTGATGCGAAGATATAGAATTTAGTCGCCACCACATGATTGATTTAAAAAACCGGTGGTCAATCATTTTTTTTTTTTTTTTTTGGTAGGATTTTATCAAATAGCTTCATAGCTTCTCCCGCTCTGGGTGGAGTGGGAGGTCGTGTCAGACTCTTCCTGACTTAAGCCCACCCGTGTTCCTTCAGTTGCCTGTACGTTGCCAGGGGGCCACGGTATAAAGAAAGAAAAAGAAAGAAAGAAGATGAGTTGACATCTCTTTGAGGCGCGCGTGGAACACAACGCGCCGTCGACCCGGGCCTGGTCCTTATCGGACGGCGAGCTACCCATTGCTCACCGTCCGCAAGCCCGCGCCTACGGTGGCCGGGAATCGGCCTGCGATTCCCGACGCCCAGGGCGTCTTCTGCGGCGGCTAGGGACGTGAGGGCGCGAAATTTGCCTCTCACTCACGCGTTCCGCCTCCTCTTTTGCGAGCATTACTGCTTCGCAGAAGAAGGTGACGGCCTCCCATGCCCTCTCGCTCCGTACCATGGCCTGGACCAGGGCCGGACGCGAGAGATCCCCGCCACCGATCGCCTCCACGAGGACACGGTGATGCTCTGCCCAAGCCGGGCAGAACTCCACCGTATACTCCACCGTGTCCTCCGGGCGATCCACGCAGTGATGAGACCCAGGCGTTTCCTCCCGCCTGATACGAAACAGGAACCTCCCGAAATGACCATGTCCGGTGAGAGCCTGCGTCAGGCGGAAGGTGAGGACGCCGTGGCGCCTCTCTAGCCACTCCTCAAAGAGGGGTCTTATCGCCGCAATAGTGGCGTGCCCAACCGGTGACACATCCTTAAGACCCATTTTTTCGACCCGTCTACCAGTATCCTAATCATATGCCAGCGTTTCCCAAGAATGTTGCTTCGTCTACCGTAGTTGAATATGTTATTGGATAGAGTGTTTTTGGTTAACCCTTCCTGCAGTTGAATCAGAAGCCTTTGTAGGGTGGGTGCTTCGAAAATCTCACACATCGCATCCATATTATTTTTGCTAACAAACATTTGCTAATTTATTCCCTTGTTCGTACTAAATAATCATATAATTGGCCAACGGCCACCGCGTCCGGCGAAGGGCGGCCATTTGCATTTTAATCACGTGTTGATTTGAAGTAATGCTTCTACGTGCGCGTATAAATTACACGCTTACATGTGTGAACGGATTGCTTCGGACCTGTGCGGCCTGTGCCTATGTGATGAAATGATTGCCTGGATTACTGATGAGCTTTACATGTCTGTACAAGGATTCTATTATGACATCGTGCTCTTCTACTTATTTGAAGCAACATTCGTAAAGATTCATATAAGTACTGACAAGAAATATAAAAAAGCCACTTGCAAAGTGCCAAAATAATCTATAAATCTCCTAAAACACTCATGACAAAAAAAATCTTGATAATAGTTTTGTAAGTGTATTTTATGCACTATTAATACACTTGAATGTTGCTTTTTACTTCAAGAAGCTATCCTGCGCGGAAATATTTCGTGAAAAGTTAGTGGCTTTTTTATATTGCTCAGTGTATAATAATTAGTCAGAATCAACGAAAACGTTTGAGCATTTTTGACAGTCCAATCAATTTAGCTTTTTTCTAGTTATTCAAAAAACATTGACGCAAACACCGCATGAAAATCTAAATATCTACCTAATATTTCAAAAGAAAAACTCGTCAGTGCTCTCTTGTAAAAATGAAAGTTTACACAAATAGGAAGAACTATCCGTAGGGAGTGACGATATAGGGAGGTGGTACATTTTCAAAGTCATGAATCCACTTTGAGATACTCAATTATCTATTTCCATATTTATTTGCATCCTGCTTGTAAAGTAAATATACTCATCTTTAAAATAGTTCCCACATAATCATTCATAAATCACGCTCATCCTACTTACCTAGTGCCAGAACAATAACTCTTGCGCCGAGTCAAGTCGGTACTAAGGACCGGGACACACGAGCTCCTCGCTTCGTCCATTTTCAACGACATAAGCTGCTACGGACGAGTTTCGGACAGTGAAGGCTTTTCGGGGTGCTAAATTGGCTAGTAGCAAACCTGCAGTTGAGAATTTGAGATTAGTTTGAAATTGCAGGTGAAATGGCAGTTCAAACAGTCGTGTGACCTAATTGGTCAGGGTTCATATTGGTTTAGGGATTCCGTTGGTACTCTGTGGCGCGTCATTGAATGCTTGGAAATTCAGTAACTTTTGATCGGACCAAAGCTAATTGAAATGGTATTCAAAAAGGGCAAATCTTCCTATTAAACACTGCGGTACTTATTTATAAATTAGCCAAATCTTGCTACTGAGATAGAAATGCACTCTTGGTGAAACGAATACAAATTTGCCTACCTACATCATTTAACAAAAGCAATCCAATAAGGACTGAGTTTATGAGATTTGCACTTCAACTATTTCATATCTATCCTCCCACTCAATCTATTTGGCATTGTCGCTGCGTCTACCATCTACATAGCCGATCAATGCATCCATAGGCATTTTATTCCTAACTTTAGTCGAGCGAAAAGCGCCTCGTGTATTCCGGGGTTACCTTGTCGACTCACCGCGGAGTTCTGGTCGCGACACGTCCCCGGGGTTCCGTGAAACTTAATTCGGTTTTACTTGAGGCGACGACTTAATTAAGTCGGTCGACGCGTGCCTCATGTGGTTATAAGTTTTACTTACTATGTACATTTTGTGGAAAGCACTTAGCTTGTAGAAGGCAAGTTTTTTAGTGTAATTTTGAATGAGGCAACACTATTTCACTGTTAGGGGTGATTCTATCGTAGTATGTTTGCTTTTTCCAGAAAATATGGATGAAAGAAATATTTTATACGCTGACGCTAAGTGTTTATTCATATTCAAATTGATAGTAAAAACCAATATTTGCCCAACCATTCAAATGCAGCTTGTTGCATTCGGTGCGGATTTTCAGCAAATTACGTCCGCAACGTAAATTCTGATGCAGATCGTTTACCGTTGATGTTAACACATGATTGGAGCAAAGTAATTGGTTTAAACACGTTACACATAACATAGCGAAGCTCAGGCGCCCGTGAAATAGATCGTAACAAATCTTCAAAGACGTGCAACCATTTCCGAGCATTTCCGAGTATTTCCGAATACAATAAGATAGTGTTAAAAATAAACATGCGGGGTAGATTGTCAAGTTCGCGCGAAGCACATGGGGAGCCGTCTATTTCTGAAGCCGTGTAGTTGTGGCCTGGCCATTATTTCTATTTATTTTGTTGACAACTATCGAACGTATGGTGCATTACGAGGGTTATTGAACTGGCAGCTTAGACATTAGAAATACCTTTGTATCTTAATTATTTTAAAGTATGAGCTTAGTTTGAAGGTATTTTTTGATGATTATATTTAGTTCTATCTTATCTTGATGCTCGTTCAACGTTAGGATGTTACACAGCACAGATTGCTTAATACTGACACCGTTCATAGCCACATGTAGCCGGTGTTAAGTAGTGAGTGTAAGGTTTCGAGCTTAGCGAGTTGTAGTTACAAGTTATTAGCCTACAAGAGCTGCCATGACTAGAATATATCCCTGTAATTGTAATATTACTCACACACGTTCGTTAATTTAGCTATTAGTTAGGTAGACAGATAACGCTCCAGCCAGACAGATTTGGAAAGGTAATCCTACGCACTGTCTGTATATTTGTAGACCCGTTGGTCTCGTGGTTGCAAGCGCGACTGCTGAGCGTGGGGTCCTGGGTTCGATTCTCGGGTCGGGCAGTGTTTTTGGGTTTTTCCATTAGTAATTTCTTAGTAACAGCCCGGAGTTTGGAATTTTGTGGTGTGATACCGCCGTGCCTCGGAAAGCACGTTAAGCCGTTGGTCCTACGCCTGATCTCTCTCCGTTCGTGTCGGATTGCCGTCCCATCGGACTATGAGAGTGAGGGAAGAGAGAGTGCACCTGTGTCTGCGCACACACTTGTGCACTATAATATCTCCCGCGCCGAAGGCTAGTCTCCGTTGAGATTGGCCGCCGTGGCCGAAATATGGTCTGCAGGACTATATTTGTAGACACCTTTGGGTGCCGCTGAATGCCTTCATTGTTCTATCTCCATAGTTGCTTAATTACTTCATTAACTCAAAGTAAAAATCAAAGGAAATTCTCAATATTTAAGTAGTCACTCAATATAAGAAAATACTTGAAAAATGTGAAACAATTCTACAGTAAACTTTATAATTTCAAATATAAACGCAAGGGGTTAATATAACATCTTGAGTTTTCGAGTATCTTTAGTTTTATGACTGGTGTATCGGCGGGTCAAGTGCGACCCCTCGTGTGTCATCCAGAATTCGTCATGTCATCGAAATGTAATAACTCCCCCTCGAGTTCGAAGCTTCGGAGGTGGAATCGGAAAGCTATTTACAAAGAAACTGGGGACAGTGGGGAAAGGGGCGCAATTTCTTGTGGAAACTAAGAAATCCGGGGTAGGTATCTACTACTGATCGAATGTTGTCTCAGTGGAGATATTTTTGTGAGAGATAAACATTTGGGTTTTCCTAATGTTGGCGAAATGAGTAATTTCGAATAAAATGGAAAGCCTTTCTACACGACAGAGATAATAAATATGTGCTGTTTTTAAATCACAAATATATACGAATTAAACTAATTGAGTACCTTATTCCTAATATACAGTGAAGTATTAATAATTAATTATTCCTATGCTTATTATTGTTATTTAAGCCTTTTATTTCCCAAAAATTACTTACATTAAAAAATTCATTACAATTGTATCATAAAATGTCACTATAAAAAAAAAAAAAACTAGATGCCTGTATTTAGAACCAATACCATTCCCCTGAAATCTATTTTCCGAATACAAAATTGCTCAATCCTCATAAAATCTATTACCTATATCTAAAAACGTTTAAGTTTACGGTAATCGTCATACTAACGTGTGGCGGCAAGTCTGTAAGGGCGACAATAACACGCCGGGGTCAGCACTCGGGCAGGCTTATAGGCGATTGACCGCCTGTCTCGATGCAGATAATCGGAGTCACGACTGCCGCCCGAACGGTATCCGACCGATATAGTCCGGCCTACTCCCGTGGACGGTGGACCCGTAAGCCGTAATGGTCAGACTAAACGCGTCTGATGTTGAGATTGTAACAATTTAAAAGATCACCCGTTGTAGGTATATAAAGCGTGATGTTTAAGTTAAATACCTGCAGGTGTTCAAAATCGCGGCTGCACAAAGTGAGGTGCTAGATTTGATTTTCAAGTTGGACACTAATCAAGGAAATCTCTTTGTCTAAATTAAGCAAATTCTAAGTGGTGTTTTTAATTATGCCCGCTATTAAAGGCAAACATAATCCCCCTTATTTATAAAAGCTGCTTAAAGTTAAGTAATGATTAGCTCTTGTTTAGCCATACATTTTAGACTTTTAAACATTTCTTAACTTTAATCAACGTTTATGAATAAGAGGGAAATATGCCTAATACTTTTAGATAATTCGTGTTTGATCAAGCATGTGATATGAAAGTAATGTTGTAGTAAGCCACATTGATAAATATAATTGAATTAAACACACACGCTACACATCAAGTTATACATTTCCAGTATAAGCTGACCTCGCATTGTACGGAAATCTAATACAATGCGAGATCAGCATAAACTGGAAATGTATAGCTTGATGTGTAGCCGTGTGTACCAAGGTGATAGTCGCACCTTTTTTAACTTATAGTGATAGACATAAAGATGCTATGCGATAGCAAATACATCTTAAATAAGTTGATTGATTTAAGTAATTATTTTTGCTAAAGTTTTCCATTCATTTGAATATGAATGGAAAACTTTAATTGGTTGAAGGACACTGAACGAGACACAATAGAAGTGTTATACCCGTTTTCACCTTCACTGAGTGACACTTAAATGAATCCCTAAATAAAAGTGCACTGTTGGATTTTCAACTCTCAGCGTTGAGCCTAGCGTTGAAAATCCAACAGTGCACCTTTATTTAGGGATTAATTTAAGAGTCACTTAGTTGTTGGTGAAAACGAGCATTATTGTTTTCCGTCTGGAATGTGTTAAGGCGACAATAACCGATTTTTAATGATTTTTTACTGAAGATCACGTTTAAAAGAGTGGTGTTAATGATTTGGAAAACATATATGTTAAATTAGAGCATTTTTTAAATAACTTAATCTATGAATATTTTAGAATATGTTTATATTACATGGTGTAATTCATTTGTAAAGTTATGTCTAACGCGGATAAAAAACTGAGAATCACGCAAAAACTAACAAGAGTATTTTTTTGAAACCTTCACCATTTTAAAGACAATTTAATTATTAATCTTTTAGTATACGTGTTTTATTAAAATACTTTTTGTTTTATGTAAAATTAATTAATAATGCTTCTAATTTCGGACAGCGCTCCTTGATGGGCGAGTCCTATTACTGGCTGGACGTACAGCCCGTTGCGTGAGCTCAGCACAGAACACGCAAGCTAACCACTCAAGGCCACTGGCATATATCGTTTTAACTGTAATTTAGTTAGCATGGTTTGGTTTTGTTTTAGATCGGTGTTATTTTATTATTCCGAAATACCTAATAACGACCAAGTTTTCTTCCAGCATCATTTTCAGCCTAAGTTGCAAACTTGTTAACATTCTTACCTTATAAATGATGTACAAGACATTTTACGCGTTATTAGTTAAACATAAAACGGTTTATAGCTCATAAACTGCCTATCTTCTTTACATTTATGAATATTATGAATTAAATGTGAAAGGTGATGTCTATCTGTTTCATTGCGATCGACAAAAACTTTTATGTGCATTTGATGTTTTCACGTGGGTTTTATGTGATTTGATGGCGGTTATTTAATTTCACTGTCTATGATGATTCATTTGATCGATGGTAACATAATTATAGAATGTATAGATGTGATTTTAATATAGAGACAGACCTTATTACACCAAATTAATTAAAATTTACACACTAACCCCCTTATTCATAAACGCTGTTTAAAGTAAAGTACTAGCGCTTTTTTTTAACCATATATTTTTGACGTTTAAATGTCTCTTAACTTTAAGGAACGTTTATGAATAGGAGGGTAAGCAGTAAGCTTTAGCCTTGTAGACGTTTAATTTAGGCCACTTCTAATATCTAACCTATTTCTGAAAAATACCACCCTAATGTAGGTACGTTTTTGCGTAAAAATGTGGCCTTTTTAAAGTTAGGTCAGAAAAGTATGTAGATTTTGTGGCCCTTAAAGAAAATAGGTACATAACAAGATATAACAATAAATAAACGGCTGCATAGAAACAAGCTTTCTGCTTTCTTGACATTAGAATTGGTGTGAAAATATATAAATTTACATTTCACTCAAAGCGTGTCAGTTTGATTGCCGTGAAGTGCGGTGCGTGCTGACTAAACAGAGAGGGTTACGTGTTTTACTTTCACTACGATTGTTGTTCCACGTTTCCTTTGTTTAGGAAATTATACAGCCGTAAATAAAGCACGGAAATTCAGGAAATTAATCAATCGTGCCACATTCAAGGCATAAAATTACCAGCTCCAATTTTAAAGGTTTGCCTTTCTCAATTAAACGAATTGTTCCTCATAATTTTTGTAAAAAAATCACCGGAAAAATCAACAAACATTTTTTTCTTACGAAAAATTTTACAGTCCCCGCTGAAGACTTTTGACAAGTTTACTTAGATAACTGGAGCAAGGTATTTTAAACTTTATTCCTAAAGTTTTAAGTCTCAAAGCAAGTGTAGAATAATTTGCAATAAGGCTAGGGCGGCAATGTTTACCCACGCACGCGATCGATACCGTAGGAACCTTCGCGTGAAAATTGCAACCCGTCGCCGAACGACACCGCCGTCTAACAGAATTACTGGAAACGAGATGAAGGGAATTAGTTATTTTTCGGTGGGATATTGAGTTCCGCTTTTTAGGACCAGCCACGTTGACTGTCATTTAAATTTGTAAACTTAGATTTTTTATAAGTGCTAAATGTGCACTTTATAATATGGGATATGAACATCGTTATACAATTGCATGTATTGACGTGGGCAATTATTGTACGTAAATATTTGCCCATACAGATAATAGGATTATTGACTTGTTGTACTTATTATGGACACTCACATACAATGTAATACCCAAGTCCAAATAATCCCCCTTTCTCTCTATTATTATTTACTTCTCGATCAGTATTTTTCCACAATCTCACCAATTTTTACGTATATGTCCCTCTTTCTCTCTATTATTATCTACTCTCGATTGTGTGTACGAATAGATACCATTTCTAGCTATCACAAAGTCGTATCCAGTAAGTGTTAAGGTTCTCTCCCGCCAGGTGGGCGATCCGTATAGTTTACGAATACCTCCCGCCTATCTTGCCAACTCGAGGGGACGCCATAGATTTATTCTGCTCGGTTTATTTTGCCTTTATGTTTACCTTTTTTTCCTGAGACGGATATGAATCAGGATACATTAATGATAATCGAGAAATCGCTATCGGCGTAACAGGCTCTAATTTTTAATAGTGATGGTTTTTTTCTAAACATAAGTGATATAGGTAATTTGATGACTTTAGGCGTAGAAGAGTAATGAATACAGAAGTGCATGGCATGACATGGCAAGAAAATACATGGAACGACGCTTCTCGAAGACACATCGAACAGCCATCCCGTCCAGCTTCAAAGTACCCGAACCTCATGAATTCTACAATAAAGCGACACCATTTGTGCAAAGAACCTTATTGTTCGTCGCTGATGAGAGTTCGGGACCCAAGCCGAGTGGCAGCGGGGATACAATTGATGACGACATTCAAGATGCGCCTGCCGAGGAAACAGTCGCATCTACATCGAAATCGGGTGACGAGAGAGAAAAATCGCCTAAGAAGAGCTCATTTTTCTTCTCCCCCTCGAAAAGTTGCAAAACTCACGGACGCAGCTTTTTCCGGCTTCAGACGAGTCCCAAGAAGTCGAAAGCGGAGACAAGCGAGGTAGTTCCCGCTAGAGCGTCTCCGGCGCCACCGGGGGGTGTCGGGGCGGCGGGGCTCATCAGCTATGCCCCCGGGTGGTCATTGAAGGGCGAACACCTCATGAAATGGCAGGAGTCCGGGAAAACGACAATAGAGGTAAATGTTCTTTTCAGCTTTTTAAAATTAACTGTATTTTTCCTCAAAACAATAAATTAGCAAACGAAGCAGTAATTTTTTTTTTAATGGAATTTTAAATATCAATAAATCTTAACTTTTCGTGTACTTTTAACGTCTTTAGAGAGGTAAGCTGTTGTAAAAAGTTCAAAAGTGGAAATTGTGCATGCAAATCTGTTCGTCAGTGGTTAACAGGGTGGCAGGGTCGGTGAGGGGAGGTTGTTTTTAAGAAGAAAATGAAAATTTCAATAAAAACGCGCCCTCAGGTGATGCCGAGGGAAGGCGAACGACGAAGGAAAACTTTTGGAATCGAATAAATTCGCAACAGTGTTCTTATTCAAATAAACAGAAATGTGTGAAAGAAAATTGAGTGAGGAAAATACACATAGATATCTACTTTTGAACAAATTACGATTTCATTATGTAGTTAGGTTGGTATACTTACATACATATGTACATAGTCTGCGTTCGCAATTTCTTTGACAAACATGTAAACAAACACAAGTTTTAGGAAAAACAACTGTAATGCCTACACAAAACACATAAGAAAATTACTGAACATAAAGTTCAGTTTGCGTAGCGCAAACTGAACCTTATGTTCAGTAATTTTCATATTTAATGACTTTTTCAACAGTACTAATCAGTCTATAATCAACTTTATTTACACTAGCATAAAGTTGATATTTGTTTAAGTGGAAATTACATAAATTGGAAACAAGGATTTAAATAGACCTTACATAGACTCGCGCCTTCATCCTATTGGGAGTAGACAGAAACTCCAGAACGCCTCCTGCTACGATCCTTACATACGATATCGTTATTTATTCTGTAAAAACTTTAAATCTTCACCATATTATTATTGCATTCACAAATCCTAACAAAATATCAAAATCATCAGAGACGATTATCGATGGCTAATTTTCCATGACGACGAATATTGCCGGATTCGTTCCGTCGTTTTGGCCACAATAATAATATCAGGCGCATTAGCCGGTCCGCCACCCCCGTCTTCACTCATTGCTAACATTTTTCCTATTTTCTCTCGCCAACCGGAAAAGTGGGGAGAGATGAACACGCCGATAGCCTTTTATATCAGTGTAATGCGAGTATAATTTTCCTTTTTACTGGCAACATTAGGAAAATGTCGCAGGTAGGTTACACGGGTGATATTGGATCGTTTGTCTTATTGGGTTGCTGCAGGAAAATAGGTGTGAATTTGTTGGAACCTAACTAGTATTTCACGGAACATTGATTTCGACCTTGACACTGCTTAATTTATACTCATTGAATCATGCGAGTTTTTTGAAAACTGTTTTAACGCTTCTGTAAATGAAGAATCACAATAAATGCAGTAATAAAATAAAACTTACACCTTTAAATAAATCATAAAACATGGAATCACAGTCACCAAAACACACGCATAAAATTAACCTCACAACACAGGTAACCAACCTCCGTCATCAACAAAAGCATTCACGTACAAATCTAATTTGTTGACAACAAAAGGATTTCAACCTGCAACTGACAATAGATTCTACAGTCAGTCAGTAGAAACATACAGAAGGCCGACTCCATACAGCGAGCGGAAACAGGCGCAGGCACACAGAATTTAGGCTCGTACATGATGACAACTAGTAGAGATGGAAGAAAAATACATAAAAGAGAAAGAAAGAAAGAAAAGAAAGAACATACTATTATTTGTGGTAAACGTGACGCAAAGAAATAACACAAAACAAAAAAGAACAAGTTGGGGGAAAATATGCGTCACATCCACGCGCAAAACGGCTATCGCTCAGCATAATGCTGCGACCCCATGCGCCAACCTCAAATAAATTGAGATAAGGGCAGGAGAATAATAATGATGACGTAATGTGATCTCAAACTATGTCAAACGAATGCCAGTCGCTTGTACGCTTGCACTCACTGCACGTAGACGCGTGTCTGCCTGTCTGCGTGCGCTTTCACTCGTTGCATGGAGCTGACCTTCTGAACCTGAATTGTATAGTCAGGTTCTGTTTTGTATAGTCAGGTTCATTAGAAGCACGCGAGGGAGACCCCTGAATATGTATGAGGAATCGAACCCGCTGTCACGAGCCACGAGCCACGAGCCAACGACATTATGATAGGGCTCATATCAAGCTCGATGGTAATTATACGCACTTATTAAATGTAGAAGGGTGAGATAATGAAAATCTCGAGCGAATATTGATTGAGTTTTGATTATGAGGTCTCTGAGAACTTCAAAGTTTAGGGCGTTGATGTGACCTGTCAATCAGATAAGGAGGTTGATTTTGAAGAAAAGCTTTATTTTAATCCTGATAAAGTTTTGTAAAGCTCCAATCAAAGGTTAATGCTCTTCTTAACTTGATCTATCGGCTATTTGGAATTATTTTCCTATCGAATTTGTTTTAATAACTCAGATTCTCACATAATATTTCTTTCAATCCCCTATCAAAGATCAATAAAATAACCCAAATATTTATGTCTCCATTCCCCTACTCCCAATAATATTTCTCTATTAGTTTCGTTCATTAGTGCAGTTAATCGAGGAACTCGGAAACAATAACATTGATATAGAGTGATCATTACCCCCATTGGTTTTGTTTACTTCCGCAAGGAGTGCATCAGTAATGCACCCTTCTGAAATACACCTATTTGTTTTGGAAAGTGCTACGAATGATGTATGTGTAATAAAGAAAATTGTATGTGAATTTAGATTTATTGCCCACGATTACTTATGCTACAAAAAGGATATATGGCTGAGTTTGGTGCACTTGTTTATCCATTAGAGGGAATAGATGGTGCTTATTTTATTTTGGACAGAACTCAATCTATTTACGTACATTATTTCCTTTATTTGCATTTTTTTTTTTGGAATAACATTATTTTATCTCTATTATTTTTTTAAATCAATAAACATGTGTCAAATTCACCAAATATTTTTGTCTTAACTTTATACTTCGAGTACTTTCACACAATTTTGAAAAAATCGGTGCCACTAATACACAAGAACACCAACATTATTAACTCAAGAAAAAAAACCTTATAGGATAACCTCAGACTCACTCAAGGAACATCGATACTCCGTAAGAAACAGTCCCAACGGAATTAATATCGAGAGGTTCTGTAATCGCTATTGACAGCTCCATTCACAATCCGCGGAGGAGGCCCCGACTCACTGAATATTTCACTGAGAGACTTATTAGCCAGCTAATTATACAAAGGAAGTAGTTAGGGCGCGGCGGAAAGACGAGGGGATCTCGTCGCTCTTAAACATTCCACGGCCCTAGTATAAAAATGTTGATACTTTTTTGTTTTTTGTGCGTTTGTAGTGAGTTTTGATTTACCTAGTACGTACTATAAAAATGTATGAAGAGGTATTTAATAGGCGTGATAATAAATGGATACTTTAATTAAATAGGAACTACGACACGTGTCAACCATAGATAGGATCTACAACGTATGTAATTTAATCCGATGATACGACACTTTTCTACAATTTTTTATCGCTGGGTTAAAATAAAGGCATTATGCAGAATGCTCTAGCATAACTAGGTAGATATCATCGGAATAATGGTATAGTTGGTATAGTCAGAATAATAATAGAAGATACATTTTGACCATGAACGATAGTGTTTTGTTTTCTTACTGCTGATTGAATAACAATGAAGTACCTATGCAGTGATGAGAATGATTATGTTCGTACGTGTTGGCGTTCGAAAGTACTTGAGACGTGTGAAATTAGTTATAAATCACACGATTCCTGGACCCGGGATGAATCATGAACGCCTTTGTAGGAATCTGTGGGATCAGTCAAGTGGGTGGGAAATGATATGGCTATTAGCATTTCGTTGTGTGAGAACAGACCACACACTTATAATGTTGACAATGAATGAATCAATTTGACGATAAAAGGACGAGGTTCTTTTTACATATCCATACAAAGACAAATTACCTAGCTATCGGGCTAGGTGATTTGTCAAAAAATTAAACAAAAAATGTTTTGAAAATCTTTCACGAGGCTCCAATAAAAATATTGTAGTGTATACTTAGACCAATAGAGGAAGAAGGCATTTAGTAAATCGAAAAAGTATCTACCCTAGTATTTCAATGAAGGAGATTATGTTACAGAACATAACAATAAAGACTATAGCTAGGTAGGTACATATAGATCATCAATATTTAAGAGACTTCCAAAGTTGACATCACGATTTGATACCAACATGTTAGGTGTCGATCACAGATACAGAGGCTGTCAATTTGTAAACTACTGCGTCAATCTTTAGGTACAAGACTGATGGATGGGCGAATAAAAAGTGTGCGACTGATATCATGTTGTGATTATGTTAAAACTTTTTTTAGTCGCACTCTTTAATTTGCTCAGTAACTTTCAGATTGATTTAATTTTAAGTATAAAAGAGTGTAGGTTATTAAAATTATAACTAAAATAAAAGTGGCTGTTACCTCACTTACTTAATTAATTTAACTCACTCAAAGTACTTTTCGATTTCAAAATAACGTTTTTAGCTAGATAAACATGAATAGCATGAATGAGCCAAAAAAACACATGGAAAAATACAAAAACAACATTCCTATTGTTTTATCAATTAAAGCCACAACTGTGCAAATACATGAGAGTACAAAAAAAATGCGGTTTGTGGTTATTATGTAGCTTCTGTTCACTGGCGCTATTGAACAAAGCAACATTATTTTATAATATAAATAATTCAAATTGTGAATCAGAAATCAATAAAGTCAATGACATAGACTCCTTAATGTTTTATTATTGTATTATAAAACAAAGTTCATTCATGTCATACATACCTACAATATTATGTGGCACTAATTCGAATTTCACTTAAAGGTTCTGTAATTACATGATCACAACGTAACTTACCGTCATTTGGTTTAAGTGAATTGTATTCAATAAAAAATACTTAAATAATAGCCAAATAATCTCGATACCTGAGTATATTAAAAGTGTCTATTACATGTCAAACAAAATAGGAACAATAAAATCAATCAATGATATTATATACCTTTGTGCAAAGTGCCGCCAACAAAAACGTGATAGACCGTGTCTGAATTGCGTTAAATACTAGCCGGTTCTAATTAAAAATACTGGCTTGTTGTCCAATTAATATCTTTTGAAAAAAGAACACTTGGCTGACTGCATTCTACTCCTGTTCCAAAATTAAATAACAATATCGCATGACACAAAAAAACGATCATCAAATTGTCAGTTAGTTCATATTGTCAGCTAGCAAAAACATAGACAATGCTGTTTCGGGCAAAAATTTGTGGTTGTGACGTCATCCGCGGCCTGTCATGTCGGTCACCGGACAGGAGCGAATAAATTACTTGCGGCATGTTCGGATTGTGGACAGGTGGGATTGTGGAGAAGCCTGAAGCTGTACAGAAAATATTCCACAAATATGCTCGGTATGCAAGCGTTGAATGATTCAGACTTTTATTTTGTAGCTTAGGTTTTATTGTCCGCAGGTATTTAAATTACTGACCCTTTAAAGCAAGGTAGTAAATTTTATCTTCGTTCCTTTCCTCGGTCTGCGTGTCTCAATTGACTCATTAGTCTTGAATGTGTGCTACATACAGTACTTACAATTAAACTCAAGCCCACATTAAAATACATGGCTTTACAATTCAGTTGAACTGAATCCAAAATACTGAAACCAATTACTGATAAAAATGCAAACAAGAACAGTTAAAAGTCCTTTAATTAAAGCAGCACAACGCGTTTAATGCCAAAAACAAAACATAAAGTATGCGACACGCGGGCTAACATAATTTTGTATAAATCGATGCATGAATCGGCCTGTGGAAATTGGTTTTCCGTGGCTTTTCCGCACTGTCGGATCGGCAGCATCCGCTTAATGCCGCGACCGAAGCGATATGAGAGATCCTTTTACCCAAACAGTTTATGAGGGGGATCCCACAACTCTCGTTGTTGCTCTTGCATTACCGCAAACAAAACGAACCCATGAAAATGAGTTTTTGTTTCCCCCATTGTTTTAAACGCGATGACTGAAGATGGAATGAAAATGCGCAGCATTTTTACAAAAAGGACGTTGTCTGAATCATTACCTATGTTTGATAAGTGCATAGTTTTGTGTTATTCTGAAAAGTGAACAATTTAAAACATATAACTATCGTTTATTCTTTCATTTGTTTTTCGAAACAAAAGATTTGAAATATGAATCCGGTATTCGCTCGGAGTACTGGTAGTAAGTTCAATATTTCTGACCGTCAAAAAAATGTAAGATTTCAATTGCTAATAAATACGAGAATTTTAATGCTAGAGTAATGGTTGAGCACGCAAAAGATAGGTCATATTTATAACAATTTTATAATTTGCCTATGACGCCACACGCGAGGGCGCATGCGCGGGCCCCTATTTTTTTTTTAACTATATATATCGAAATTCCAAATCGTATAGTAGCAGAACGTTAATCCAAATTCGTTCCCAAGAATGACAGAGGAATACCAGGGCCTAAAGAGATACAGCAAAAATATTTCGAAAAATGGGGTGAAACTGCATTATGAAGTTGACAATAGCTAAATAATTTCATGTAAAGACTTATATCGGCCGTAAATCTGCTCAGAAATTTAAAAAGTCCCAATCGAAGAAAGCTTGCATCTTATGGAATGCAATGAGCCTAAAAAATCTAGTGCCGTGCAAATACAATAGCAACGGCAGTATCAGAAACCGTAAGAAAATCTGTTACAAATTTAAGATGTCGTCTCATATCGGCCGTTAATCTGCTCAGAACTGAAAAATATCACAATCGATGAAATCTAAGCAATGCAATTTAAACATATTTTTTGTAATTGGTTGTAAAAAAGAAAAAACATCGTTTTAAAGAAATTTGTTACTATTTCACCACACGTTTTCAGGAAACTCTGCGACGCGGGCTCGAACTGCGCCTAACTCAATTTTTTGTCGGTCTCCGCTAGACATCCTTGAATGTTCAGCTGGCCATACTTCAGGCCATTCTAGACTTGCAGATTGTCACACTGTAATTAGTAAACACATGCTGGATATCGTGTTTCACAGCATATCGCGGTCCAGTAACCCGACGTGTCAATTAAGAGTCGTCGCGCGTCGTTCGTTCATTTAGATTTATTCCAACTGGTAACGAAATTATTGTTAATCGAGAAGCTACTCGTTCATTTGTGTTGATTTATATCCGACGATATATCCGTGTATGATTTGTTGATGTCATTAGGTACGTGTGGATATGGGGATTTATAGCCAGTACTTAAGATCGCTAATTGATAGGAATGTTAAGGTCTAAACTGAAAGCATTGATAGGTGACATGTCAAGTGTTTAAAGAGTAATGGTTACCCAATATGCTAGTTGACAGTTTTTGAGAAACCAATTTATTTTTAATTTTTTTCTTGTGGTGTAACATATCTACTGCTTAATTAAAATAAAAAGGAAAGCAGACAAGTTAAAAATATATAATTTGAGATAAAATTAAAAAAATAACACAGAAAAATAATTAAAAAAATAACCTATCCTACCTAGCGCTCTCAGAAAAGAAAATATTTACAAAGGAAGTTCAAGACGTCCGTCAGTTCTGAAACATCCAGATTCGTTTCCCAGATATCTTGATTGATTCGCAGGCAATGTAGAAGACGTCAGGCCTCGTTAGCTCTGAGGCCTGAAGATCCGCTTCCAGTCTCTCAGACAGTCCAGACAGGACTTAGAAGTGGAAGGTCCTCCTGGCAAGAAACGTAGTACCGTGAAGACAGAGTATGATTTCAGGGTGAGATGTATGTAGACCAATTTGCAAGACTTTTCTTGAGGAGATGTTTCTTTGAGCGCTTCCAGATCAGCTCTGACGAATGGTCCGTAGTCCCTCTGACGTTTATTTTTTAAATCATTTTTTTCTTGTTCTTTACAGAATTTAATTTCAAATTCAGTGATCGAAAAGGGCCAGACATATTCGTACCAAAAAAAACCTCTGATGAATTCTGAGAGCGTTTCAATTATTATTATAAAATGTAAGTTAGGATACAAATATTTTACAGTAAACAATTATAATTGCCTATAAAATACCATATTTGAGCTAAATATATTGATAAAAATAATTTAAATTATATAAATCAAAAGTAACCTTCATGGACTAAGCCAGTAAGAAAACTAGAGAGAAAATTAGAAGAAAAAATAATGACAGCTTGACAGCCTGACGTAAGTGTCATAACATTGAAAAATATGAAAATTAAAGAAAACTAATCGTTTTAGAACGATTCGCAAAATAATAAAGCAAAATCAATAAACGAGTATAATACATAATATTAATGAATGCATAGTGTAAGTATATGATGTAGTGTCTGTAGTATGTAGATACTATAGTGGATAGTGACTAAGTGGTGTGTTTTCAGACTTGGCTTCACACACCGTTGAGAAATATCTGTCAGGCATGCCGGTTTCCTCACGATGTTTTCCTTCACCGTTTTTGAAGCAAGTGCATAATTATGCAATGCGCACATGAATCCAAAGAGTCAGAAGTGCGTGCCTTGGGTTCGAGCTAAGACATGACTTGAGAGTCCGACGGTCACATCACTGCTGACTCACTAGGCTATCACTGCTGAATTAATAATGATCCTTGTGGTTAATTTTACTCAAAATATGAACATTTTAGCGAAATATTAATAATAACTGAACTGCAATTTTTCATTTATTTTTCGCAATTTTATTTTGGTGTGCCGACATACTGTATGTCATCACCCTTTTTTTCGTCACATTCTTCTTTTTACATTGATGTCTGCACACAAATTTCATTTAAATGATTACCTATGTCGGAATATTATGCTATTCGGTAGTCTCAATTAACAAGGTGACTATATAAAATATAATTGAAAGCAGATAAATAATTGTGTTAATGTTTATTTCGACAGTCTTATGTTGGACGATTTCCATTTCCAAATTGTATGGAACGGAAAATAAGACCGAATACTACCAATTTAGTAGAATTGTGCGAGAGAGACACTACTTTGTTATTGTCAACTAGCCTATTGTATTTGCCATATGCGTTTATATTACTTCAAAATACGCAACGTGAGTCTTTCTCACCAATATAAAGAAACTAATATCATCCTTTATTTTTAACAGCAAGAACATAATTTACCTTCAATATTTATATTTCTTTCATCAGCTCGAGACGGTTTGACAGGGCGTGTCATATGACGGTTTTTAATTGGGCCCCATAATCTTGATCGAAGCTTGGCAGCCAATAAACCAGCGCACGAGCACGTCACAGTTACAACACGTTCGGGACCTCTCGGCCTCTTTCGGCCGAATTCGTGTCAATCTTCATTAAACCACACGCATTCGATTAGATTCATTTAAACGCTGTTGATGTTGTTACACAAATAAGGAACATTTACTTCTGTATGTATATGGGCGTAGTTTTAGTGTTGATACCTGAAAAGCGCACCTTCTGATTTACAGTTAAGATTGATTTAGTTTCGTCTTAATAGGGAGGAGATAATGAAAACCGTATTTCAAAACATTGAAACAAATAGTTTTGACAGCTGCGCGCACAGATTGCATCTGCGTCGCCGACGGAACGAAATGTTGCCATTTTAAATATTATATCGTTTAGGAAGTATTGTATTTATTTTATTTTATTTTTATTTTTATTTTTGATTTTGTTATTTCGCTATATGCTGCACCGGTTGACGTCATCACGTCAACGCCGGCTGTCGATGAAAACCAGCGCTGGGGCTGTCTCGCATAGGGTCGCAGCATTATGCTGAGCGACGGCTGTTTTGCGTGGATGTGACGCATATTTTCCCCCAATTTGTTATTCTCGTGTTTTTTTTCTTTGCGTTATATTTACCGCAAATAAACGTATTTTCTTTCTTTCTTTTTTCTTTATTTCGGGTATATCGTCTACCTAACCAATATCAAGTAAACAAGCTAGACAGTTGCTTGGAAAATGCTTTTTCATTAGATTCCACTTTCATTGGTGAATTAAAACCTCGTGAATAATATCGTGTTTCAATAGTGGCTTGGAAATCATAACAGAGACTAATAAAAATGGAGCTGCGGTTAACGGTCGACTTTCAGGATCACGACTAATCCATATCGTGTTCAATTGCGTGTGTTATTTGCTAATTTATAATTTAACACAAATAGTGATGGCAGTGGATCCATATAATTTGTTGGTATTCGTCGCACGTGTCATTAACGGTTCATTACGATTCGCCGCCGGCTTAATTGGCTTACCGTTGCGTATCGTGCTTTGAATCAAAACCGTAATCAATTTCGGACCATCAAAGCGTTGTCAGATTGTTGTAATGGGCTTATCTCCAGAGGTACAAGTGTTCCCGTTCGTATAATGTTAAATTAATATTGATGACATATTATTAGACTACTAAGAAGCTAAGTAGCCAATCAGTGACTAGTAAATAAATATAGATCAAACAGGCGACAGACGGATGATATTAATTTGTCCTACTGAAGCGGAGCTTGAATACATTTTTCATAGAATTTATTTTTGTTATAATTATGTTTTGTGTATTTAATTATTAATAATTGAACTGACTTTTTCCATCGGCATTTAGAGCACTGAAAAAGAGCGTATAAGCTTTCACAAGCCCTTTTAAATATAAAATGTCCTAAATTAATTAAAATGCGGTATCTACAAATTCGTTCGCTCGTGTTTCCCGCCTCTCCCTTTTAAGCGCTTAATTGTTTCGAACACACCGAATTATTTTGATTTATAGCTTTGTGATTGTTGCAACTCGATTATATAGGGCCTTTGTTGCTCTCTAAATTGAATGAAATGAAAAATAAATTAAGTCCAGCTGTAAAGTGGAGCGTTGAGGAAGAAAAGATTTGGAGCCATTGTGTACCTTTGTCGACAATGGGACGAATAAAGAACGATACAAAGATCGTGAGCAACAGCAAATAACCCTGCAAATTCGCAACATTAGCACTGTACGCTTATTGTTGAAATAACGAATAAAAAAATAATGGACATTAATTGTGAGATAGAGCTCCTTGTTGGAGGCGGAGGGAGTTTCGTGCTGTGCGAGAAATTTAAAGAAAGTAGGCAAATATAGTAATAGCTTTTATGAACTAGTACCAATAAATCAAACATTCTGCCTAATGTTCAGTCGATTATTGAGATAATCATGTGCTATCCTATGTGCTCGGTTAACCACTAGACTAACGAAGCGATTTACTCCGCACGAGTTCCAGAAATCAATTCAATTACTACAGACTACGTGCTTTGAAATACCTGCTACCTGTGCGCAGTGTACGCTCGGAAAATCTATGTATCTACAGTCTCTCCACGGGGTTACCAACTTCAGTTTCCCATCTATTGATTGAAAACTTACTTCACGTCTTACCTATCAATATTTACATCGTTTCCCGGTCATAATTACAGATCATGTCATAATATTGAACGAGTTACTAATAAACCGTTATTACTCTAATAAATTTGTAGCATCGTGTTGCACAACACAATGTAGGAACAGGCGCGTCTTGGTATATTCCTGTAGCGTAGTTAATTTAGGCATAGGAGAGGTGAGGTGACATGACTCACAGAAGTGACTCACTGGACTATCTCCGTGTAGTTCAAAATATTAGAATGGTCTGATATCGGGATGAGTCCCAGACTTCGTGAGTAAGCGTACACAAAGTTCTTATGTCGGTTTTTTATCGATCAATAAAACGTGTTCGAATTTTATGCGCTCCTGGTACATTGATTTCGGGAACTGTATTATGAGATGCAATTTTCGACGTATTTAATCCGATTATCCCGTTTGGGTTCGAAAAGGAAAACATAAAAGGGGTCACATTAACATTGCGCGGTATTGTGCATATTTGCAGAACTATTCAAATTGGTTTCACATGAAACGGAAACCAAAAAACAGCCATAATTTGCTGAGTTAATCGTGATCGGACAAATTGCCAGACCACTGCCAAAAGTGTGGAAAATAAACAGAATTCGTTAAATTTAAACAGAAGTTGTAGGTGAAGTGGTGTCTATAAGCGATGTAGAGTACATATTGAGTGAGGTTCAAGTACCTAATAAACCTCATTTAAGTTACATAAACAAATATCATACAGGATGCGGTGTAAGTTTTGTCCGGGGAGTAATCGTTAGCTTAGTTCACTACACACCAACTTATATTTATTTATTAAACTTCCTGCTACCAGCAAACACTGAACTGTGCCATTAATTTAAATTTAATTATGTTCAAATTGAAAGCAAGCAATTATAGTTTAAAAAAAAAAAAGCTTTTACGAGAAAATCTTTCAAATCAACTTGGTTATAAAATAAGTGTTAAATTGTAACAGTCACCGCTTTTATAGTTCTTCTTACTGAGATTTAAGTGTGTGTTTATCATCTCTCAGACAGTTATCTTACACTTCTTTTTCTATCATCAATATTAATTTCATCTATCATGAAATCATCTCCTAAATTAGTAAAACATAAATAATTAAACGAACTAACTAATCGTCTAATACAGCTGAATCTGTTACTGTAATAAATTTATATTGCGCAATAAATCCGACGCAAACGCATAGGCCCGTCATATGAAGAAAGAATCATTAAAAGTGATAAACACAAATATACCGCACATAAACCCAGTTTCAGACAGATAGTTGCATCGCCTCAGTCGCGAGTGCCGACGACGCTAATAAAGCTGAATTTATCATAAAAAGTTGCACGTTTAAGACAGAAACAGTCGTAAATAAGAAAATAAGACCACCTATTTATATTTGTGGCTCTAGTCAGCGGAAACAATCTTGGTAGTTAGCGAATATTTTCTGTTAACTTTACCACAGACTTCTTAGCAAGTTCGTGCCGAAAGAAATAATTTTAACTGCTTATGTGGTGTAGTGGTTAGACCACCTGTCTCAGACCCAGAGGTCCCGGGTTTCCAGAGGGGGCAAAATTTTCTGCTTGGTTTGGTTGCTGGTAGGGCTTGTTCTAAGTCCGCCAGGCTAGCAACCACTATCTGATCTAAGTCTGTCGTCATAACAACAATGTTAAAAGTATTGTTGTGTTTCGGCAGTTATGACGTTAGATAGCCAGTTCCCTGTGGTTAAGGATTCCGGTTGAAGTTCGCTTCCATCTTCTGCCTGATCATCACTTACCATCAGGTGAGATGCAGGCCAAGAACTTCCCCGTAGTGGTTAAAAAAAGAAAAAGAAAATAAAAACCGTACACTCGGTCAGTTAGTGTTCTATTTTGTCAACCTATTACCTCGTAGTGAATGTTCAAGTTTAAATAGCAGTCTATTTAATAAATTTTAATGTTAATATTACCTATACGTTTATTTTCTAAACTAATAATAATACCAATATGTTTGTTTATATTACTTACGCCTAAAGATGTGAAGACGTAAATATTTATTAGAAACTACATTAAAGAATCTTCTTCAAAAACTAAAACTATCAAAGCATTTAAGTCGTGGTATACCATCGTAGGGCGGACGAAGAAGTAGTTGGGCGAAGCGTTCATTGATGTGGGGCGGAGGCGGGCGTTCGTGGCGAGACCAAAACGTATGAAAATAGAGTCGAATGCACCGGCATTTCCGCGACCCACCTGCGAGCCCAAACCCATGGGCTACTAACTAGGACGCAGATACACCATTCGATATTGCAGCAATAGCAATTATAGAATCGGAAACTCGGTTTGGATCGTTTCGATTCTGTTTGAAAATGATATTTCCCAGCTCCATCATTCATTGCATTGGCATTTCCGTAGCGTACCTGTAATTTTATCGTCAGTTCAACGTATGAAAATTAGAACGCTTATACAAATGAATCTCCATATTTATTTAAACACGGCTTTTGTTTATTGTGTGACTGCGAAGGTATCTGAAATGCAGTTATATCACAATCTGCAATTAAATGTGTTTCTAAATGAGCGGGTATAGCCGTTGTTTTTCCTAATACAGAAAACATCTCAATTTAGAGCTTCAATAAAATTCTATCGATTGATCTAAAAAGTTTACCCATTTGCATATTTATACAGACCACACGCCCACATACAATAAAAGAGAATTTTATTTAGATCGATTCATTAGAAGTCAAGAAGGTGGCTATCAAATAAAACCAAAAAAGGGTAAAGTGTTACAAAATTTATGATAATACGGAGTCTTTATTCATAGTTTTTTATTTTCTGTAGCCCGAATAGGATAAGTCACGCTTCCCTTTATCCCGTATACAAAAGATCTAAATACGTTGGTAGGTCAAATGTCGGTTTCCCGGACATGAGACCTCACGCTCCGACAACAAAGGCAACCTTTTTTTAGCTAAATTTAAGTTTGGTGACAGGTCGAGGGTGCTGGGACCAGTGTCACGGAAAGGTGCGCAAGAGTATAATAGTCAATCTGGGCATTTGATACTGGTTACGTTTGTAATCTTGGTTCATTGTGTGTTTGGCCGTGAGACTTGCGAAATGTGATTGTATTCTACTACTTACTGTCTAGACTGATTGGATGGATGCTTTCGTAGCTCGCTTGTATCTTCATGAACGCTGAACTGATCATTAACAACTATAGTGCTATTCTATCGTAACTAAAACTTCTAAATGTTAAATGCAGCCAGTATCTCATATTTTTGAAGTTGACCGCGCATCACTGAAGCAACAGTTGAGCTTCGGCCAAGCTTTTGCCTCCATATAATCGTCAACACCTCTAAATTATTCTGAGTATCAACAGATTTGTTTCTAATTTCCCTTTGTGTGACAACGGTGCGAGCTTTTAGGCTATTCTCACTGTCCCTCTCTAACGGTCGAGAGCTTTCGTATGTATCGCTTTCGGCTAAGCTGGGCCGGGCAACGCCGGGTTAGTCACATGCGCGCGCGCAACGAACACGCGCGCCGGAGCCACGCGCGTGCGCGATGTCACGAGACCGTTTTGCGCGAAGGGTTCTCTCGCAAACGGCTAATTCTGTCCAGTACTTCGCAGACAGTCTGTTACGTTCCTATGATTTTAGGACCAAGTGTTTGTTTAGTCCTTTATCTTGTGTTTGGGTTTCTGGGAAACATTTAGTTTACTTCTTGATAAATAGTACCTCATTTCTAAATGAGGTTAGAAAGTATTTAAATTAGGACAGCTGGGTCAGTTCGCAACAATAACACGAGCCAAAACTTCTCACTTAATTCATTAACAGTTCCACGTTCAACTTTTAAGAAAGGTGTGCAGGCCTGTCCTTGGCCAAAGCTTACAAAGTTCATTTTCATTACAAACATTCCGAATCGTCTCTCGTTTCGATAAATTGCAAATGTAGATTGTGAGTGCATTCAGAAAGATTTATTGCATGGTCGTGTTTAAGCTTTTTGCTTCAGCAAATGGATTTTATCAAGAACGGCATTAAGGATATACCTACTAATGTACGTCTCGATATAGTGCTGCTGTTCCCATTGATCGATTCATTCATCTGTATCGGTTGCTATTGTTCGTCGAGATTCAACAACACTAGCAAGTGGTTAATTAAGGGAGATTGTGTTTTGTTTTTACGATTGCATCACTTTCTGTACACGTTGGTAATGCAGAAGATATTAAAACTGTTGCGACAGTTGTGCGTCAAATAATTTAATTTAACGTTATCTAAGAGATGTTTAAAGTAGTTTAAGTTTTTAGTTTTTTTTCCTAACTTCAGCAGTCAACAAACATAATTTATGTCGATCACGATCGATTCACAGTTTAATACTTTAAAATAATTTATTATTTAATTGACGTTGGTTGTTGTGGTTTTTGATAATTAGCACAGAATATACAGTTTTACATAAATTGAATATGAAAGTAATTTGTGGGTTATTTTAACAATACAATTTTAAGTTGGACACCAATTAAACATGTTCAGTTAATTAATTTCAATTAAATTTAATGCCAAATTGGGGACCACTGAAAGTCGCATTGTACAATGTGTGAAAATTGATCTATGGTATCAATTGAACTGGCTAACAATTCCAATTAAGTAGGTACGTATCTAATGACACTAGGTACTTAGGTTTAATGCTTCTGAACAAGCGAATGAACATCAAAAACACATTAAACCACGATGCGAATGAAATAGTAGTGCGTATTATCTATTATCTGCTTAGCAATCAGCCGCTCCTTGTGTTCACTTAGCAGAACATGGAATAAGCATAATCAGCTATAGGTAATGTCCCCACTAGGGGTCATCCATAAAGTACATCACACGTAAAGGGGGGGGGGAGGGGGTCGACAAAGTGTGACATGGTGTGACAAGGGGTGGGAGGGGTCCTAAGTTTCGTGACATCACATTTCAAAATCTGGAAATAAAACTAATTTCGGAACTGCTGTTTTAATTTAATAATTTTTCGATGTGAAATTTGCCAAACATGTGATGTCACACTAGGGAGGGGGGGGGTCTCATAAATGTGACCACCTGTGACAAGGACGGGGGGGGGCTCAAAAAATCATGAAATTCGTGTGACGTACTTTATGGATGACCCCCTACTGGGACACAGCTATCCTCTCTGTGAGAGAGAGCCGTAATCCACCACGCGGGTCCAATGCGGGTTGGTGGATGTCACGTCATGTCTTCGATTTTTTGGTTCTAGAATATGCTGGTTACCTTGCGATGTTTTTCTTCACCGTTTAACTAGAGTTCTAGAAACACTCATGAAAGTTATATCTTTAGTTCTTTACCATACCGAAGCCGTCTTCTGTCCTTCGTTCATAGAAATCTGATAACTCTATGTTTGTTTGGGTGTCGGGTGTACGCCGAATAAACAGTAGTTCAACTTATATTTACCAGAAACGAAGCTATTTGTAGAACTGGATCGAATTTATGAGAGAGACGTACATAATGAGGTTTGATATGTTCCTGTTTCGGGGACTTTGATGCTTCACATGTAAACGACATACGTTTATTCGGTAAACGTTTTTATTTTACGCCTTCTAAGCGTCTGTTTGGAAAAGATCTTATCCTACTGTATCCGGTTTGACCATAACTGTAGGCAGTAAAACTTAAGAAAATTCCTTTTTTGTTTTATCTAACCGTATTTGGCTATAATCACACAATTCATCATGAATTTCTCAGTAGCAGCCCGGAATCTGGAGTTGTGCTCGGTTGATGCGGTAAAGGTTCGCCCCCTATTACATGGGACTTAAACATAACTGGTGAAATATGGGTGTACTAGAAGTACAATTCTGCCTAACCCTTAGAGGATTATAGGTATGATTTTATGCCATGTGCACACAATAGTAAGATAATATAATTTTAATGTTACGTGATTCGCATTGATTACCGCGCCTCTTTTGCTCTATGCCTCTACGCTAACAATAGACGTATCTACCTTTCATTACTTGTTTCCTTTACGACGATGTATAGCGAAATAATTAGCTACTATGCTCATTGACCCGAGATCTGTATGATCAAAAACATAAAAATAATTATTGATCCATCGGACGCAATGACCCGTATGTTTACTGACATCGAGAGTAATCGGTACTATTTATAAGATTCGACGAATTGCATGAAATCGAATGAATGAGTTCATGATGCTCCAATACTTTTTTTTGCGAATCATTTATATTTGGATCGCTTGCTTTAGAACCAGCTGGGATTGAGTGATTTATTACCTCGTGTAAGTTTTCATTATGGTTTTCAGGTCGCGGTTAGGAACACTGATAGGAATCGATATCGGATAATCGGATTAAATACGGTACACTGAGAAAACTGACAATCATAAAAGAGGTGAATTCTGCTTAAAGTATGATGAATTCACTCAAAGGACGGAGCATAGTGATTCACCAAAAAGAACGATGATAATACTGATGTTGATGATAACAGTATTTAAGATGATGTGTCACCATGGATTTAGTTTTAGTTACCTACTATTTTTCGATGCCTTCCTCATATATCCAGTTATATCCTATTAGTTTTCCTACAATTTTTCGGTGACTTCCTCACATATTCAGTTATGTCATACAATTTTTCCAACTATTTTTCGGTGCCTTCCTTATATATCCAGTTATATCCTATTATTTTTCCTACTATTTTTCGGTGACTTCCTCACATATTCAGTTATATCATACAATTTTTCCTACTATTTTTCGGTGCCTTCCTCATATATCCAGTTATATCCTATTATTTTTCCTACTATTTTTCGGTGACTTCCTCACATATTCAGTTATGTCATACAATTTTTCCTACTATTTTTCGGTGCCTTCCTCATATATCCAGTTATATCCTATTATTTTTCCTACTATTTTTCGGTAACCTCCTCGTATTTTAGGTTAGGTCCTCTTACTTTTCCTACTATTTCCTCATATCTCTGGTTATAGCCTATTATCTTACGGAGGTCGCCCTCAATAGGAGGATTGTGTTTTTTAATAAACCAATTAATATCTCTATAATACACCAGTGATTAGTTGTAGTTCTACTCATTCTCCATCAGTAGGACTACAACTAAATACTGGTGGATTACACAGAAATTGTTTGGATTATTAGAAATCACAATCCTCCTATAATTGAGGGCGCCACTGGACTTACATGATCCCCTTATTTTTAAGTATCCAATATTGGTTCTTTCCTTTTAAATATTATTAGGTGTGAGCTCAACATTAAAAAAAACTGAAGAACCCTAAACTTGAACCTTAAAAAAATGGAGAGTAAGTAAAAAAAATAGAAAAAAGTACCTTGGCAAGAATGGTAAGAAGGTGAAAAGGGATGTATGTATAAATTAAACAGAAAATTGAATGGTATTTTTATTTCCATAGTATGAATGAATAATTATTATATACTCTAAACATTTATATTCAGTATAAAAAAGACTGTTTTGTTTAGAAACATCCTCGCCTTAATGATTACAGTATCTATTTGTCGGTCATTATAAAGAATCATTATATACATTATGTTCAATAATTCTAGTTTTTACAAATTAAAATAAAGGTTGAGACGAGTAGAAATTTAATTTACAAAAAATAACAAACTTTACATTAATGTACCTATAACTAAAACATTTTTGCCCTTAAGGTGATTGCTTCAGGGTAGCCGTTTTTTGCAATTTGCAGGCCAGTGCTAGGTTGTATGTTAATTAAATGTTGCACGCGGGTGTAAGTACATAAGTTGTACTACATACGTCTTACACCCGCGTCTAACATTTCAATCAAAACCTAGCACTGGCCTGCAAATTGCAAAAAACGTAAGAAAATTTGAATTTCGCGGGCTACCCTGACGCTTTTACCTTAAAGCTGCATACAATAAATTGGTTATATTATTATAGTAAATATCTATTTTCAAGTAAAGTGCTACTATAAACACTCCGATGAGACTAATCTATCCCTCATACAAATACTTTACTTTAAAATCTATTACTAAAGGTGAACGCACACTTTTCAGAGCCGAAGGAGGCGAAAGAATCGAATTTTAGAATTACTTGTATGAAATCCTATGGAACCTCGCACACTTACCGAATCGGACGAATAAGGTCGTACGATTCGGTGCGGATAAGTGTGCGAAGTTACATTGGACTTCATTTAAGTAATTCTAAAATTTGATTCCTTCGCCTCCTTCGGCTCTGATAAGTGTGCGTTCACCTTAAACCAGCTATTGGTGCTGGCTCATACCATTACTTTATGCGGACACCGTTATCGGGCCGTCTTTATAGGATATCCTAAAGGGATATCCGATAAATACCGTAACTAAGGGTAGATTACTAGTTGAGCGCACTCTGCTATAAAAAAATAACTGCCCTTGGACTCTGCAGTGCCTCAAACTAGCAACGCCGCGTACGGTATAAGTACATAATTAATAATTATGTAAACGTTTCCAAAAAAAATTGATATTACTGGATTCAAAATAAAAACACCTTAAAAATGAGCAAACGAGTTAACTCGTTTGCGCATTTTCAAGGTATTATAGCAGCGACCGTAAGCCGTTAGAATACCTACAGAATTTTGAAATTTTTACTCTAGGTACCATCTACTTGTAATATATGACGTGTTACCTCGCATTAGAGTGAGCGTGTTAGGACACGGAGAAACGGTATTTTGGCAAGGAAAGCACAGATAATCATTACCACGTTTAACTTCATAAGAATTGTAATGAGAATTAAATTCAATAGTTTCAAACATACAGCAACGGAAAAAAACCTCTTCAGTATCTGTCACCAAAATTGCATCAATTTGGCCAAAAGTGGGTAAGAATTGTTCATCATCTATATCTACAGTAACAATAGAGTTCCGCTGCCATATAACACCAGCTATTGTAGCGGAAGTAACCGAATATTTGAGGACAACGCCAGTGCCGAGAGAAAACTTGACAGTGTCTCCTGAATTTAATGCAGATTTTTTTCCTAGTATTTTTGTTGTAGGTATTGTATTTTTCACAAACAAGTCATTGAGCATAAGTTGACATTTTATTGCTAGAGTCTTGCAAACATTGACTCGATTAAAAGATGATCTAGCCACTAACTTAGATACCCTGTGCTTGGCTTCAAAACGCATAGCCCACATGTTACGTACGGGGCCGAACTTCATTAGCATGGTAGGATAATGAGTCAGAAAATGAAACTTTGGCTGCAGGGGTGATTTTGTTAGCTCCGTGTACAATTGATTAAATTCTGCTATTATAACCCGGAGTTGAATATTGGTGTCACTGAAGACCCTATGACTTAATAACCTGTCGGTGATTTGCCGCAACATAATGTATAATTTCCATACTTTATTTTCTAAAGGAATGTAAAACCCGGCTATTAGGCTGAAGTATCTAATAAGGGTAAGCATTTCTGATGCTGAAGTTTTCAATTTTACTTTCGAACCTTGGACAACTAAACAATTACTTGGTTTTGAATTCCTATCTGGTCCATAATCAAATGAAATTATTCTTTGTTGCAATACTGAGATCTTTAAAAGACCTTCGGCAAGGAAGTGGTTTATGACAAAGGTCATTACATAACGAGCTACACCTTCTAATATATCATGCATTGGGTCTACTGCTACATTTTGAAATAAATCAAATCCTGTCACCTTAAGCCAACAGCATGATTCTTTAATGCCCGTGTTAGGTGTATCGTTTTCTTGCAATTGAGCGTGGTATGAAGTCATATTTCTAAGCAAGTTACTGTTTTCATATAGAGCAGTTTGCAAACCTTTCTTGTCAATGTTACAGATTCTGCAACACTTGTTAGCTGAAAAACTTTCAGTAAACCCGAGAATTGAATTCAGGCCTAAATTATCGCCAGTTATAGCAACAACCTTCAATTTTACGGTTCCTTTAAAAAACTTATTTTCTATAAAAATTCCTTTGTTTTGCAAGTAATTCAATTCCTCAATAACAGGGTCAAAAATAGCTTTGTTTCCATATTTAGTTTTGTCAGCAGAATGGCAAATAGCTAACAGCAAAATGTTATTCAACAATGAAAATAAATGTGGTGGGAGTGCTGGCAAGGAAACGTATACACCACCAAGCTTATGCACCCCAGCGTGGCTCCCCAAAGGATTTCCAATTTCAAAATCATCATAGTATACTACTAAAGGAAGAATAATGTCCGACGCCTGCGGTGTACACATTGCCAGCCATACAGATCCCTGCATTACATTTTCTAGACACATTGGCCTCATCGGATTTTCTTCACGGATTATTAAATTACCCCTTAGGTGGTTCAAATAATCCGTTACATCTTTCCAAATAGTGTCAATGGAAAAAAAATTCTTCAAAACCTGGCGAAGTTGAATTACTTGCATTGTACGTGGCTTGGTGTGTAATGTTAAAGTGTTACTCCTTTGTGAAATGTCAGGACAATAACCAACGATTACTTCATGTGGTGGTATAAAAGAACCTAATAAATTCAATTCTCGGAATCTCAAATATTCTGAACGAAACGGAAAAAAGATGCCCTTCAAAGCTGTGTTGAACTTATGAAGTCGTTTATTAATTTCGCTTCCAGACATGCTTTCCTCATCAGCTAGCACAGGGCCGAATACGGACATTAAAGACGGTGCGATATTGTCAAGAAGGGTTTGCAAATGACTAACCATAGCTTGTACAGACGATCGAGATACAGAGGGATTTACATAGAGCGTTGAAATAAATTTCAAAACTTCTTTATGAATAATACTATCAGCATTATCAAGGACTTCCGGTTCACTATCAGCTTCAATGTATATGTGCTCAGTTGCTACTTTGGTAGTCTCTGTTTCACACATAGGAACTACGCAAGCCTCGTTTGAGGTGGATGGCAAATAACGAGTGTTTACTTTATTCAAATGTTTTAAGTTAACATGTTTTCTAAATTGTCTAACGTCCGTGAAATACCGGTAGCATGCGTCTTCACCACATTTATAAACTCCAGTAATATCAATTTTTTCACATTATTTCCTTATGTGGGTAATAAGTGAAGAAAACGTGGGAAAAGTCCTTTTACAACTGTGACACTTCATCTTAATTTAAATTGTGACTCCGAGAGTAACTAATATCTCCTTCACAGATTGTGACATACGATCGTACGATGTTTTGACTTTGTAAAAACCAATTTGGATAATAAGCCAAATGTTATAGCTTTCAGTAGGATATTTAGCCGCAGTAGCATGAAATATTTTAAAAGTCACATCAACAGCCTCAGTTAGTGTTGTGAACTTGTAAAACGTATTGTCACATACTGTGAAGGAGACACCTGACTGGCGGCACCAAATTATAAATGGTTGGAGGCTAATACCTAGGTTTTGAAGCTTTTGGCGACGCTCCTCAATTACCACTTGCACGTCTGCGTCATCATCCACGATGGTCACAAATCCATCCAATATCTCCGCTCGTGAAGCTTGCCAGTCTTTTCTAGATCGACGGGCAGGAGGAATATTAAAGAGACAGCCGAGTAGCAATATCGCTGCTATTAATTTTGTCTCCGGTTGTTCATCTGGAAAGAAAATAATAATAGTATATTTGACACAACACATCATCATTAACTGAGCAAATAGGGAAAAGTATCAGAACAAAATAAAATCTATCTATATAAGTAAAAATGAATTGCCGAAATGTGTGTCCGCCCGCCCGTTACTTCTGAACGACTGCACCATGTTAGATAATTTTTAAATTCTTTTTTGTCTATATATTTTATAACGGGTTCACCGACCCAGGGAGGTCGAGCACCTAGAACTATATAACAGAATCATTTCCTTACCGTCACAAATTGCCAATGTATCAGCTATTTTTCGACGAAGAAACGAGTCCTTTGTGGTGTTAAGCTTCTGCTGAGCAGCTTTTAGTATGTTTTCCGATGAAGCATCCAAGGCGTCGAGGCCCCCGGATTTATCAGGGAACAGTGCTTCGTAGTCATGAGTCAGGAGTCGCCATCCATCACTTGACTTCAGGATAGGATACTTATTGAAGTACTCCTGTAATGTCCCTTCCTCGTAGTACAAGTACCGGAGGCGAGCTCGCACCGTCTCCCGCCACAGGGCACTGACCTCCTGCCACGGACCAGCTGAAGGACTTGACAGCTGCTCTAATGCTGACGCTACGTCCTCCACTTCACCTGCACACAAAAATTAAAACGATTAATAATTAGTACAATGACAATAACGGTTCTTAGATTCAGATATTTTGTAATTTGTAACGAAAATTTATACTAATTCAGATATTTTTCTCAATAATTTTGTTCTTGATAATTTAATTCAATCTGAAAACATAAAATTTCTTGAAAAGGAGTTACCTTCTTTAAGTCCGGTCAGGTCGATTCCAGCGAGTGGAGGGGTGTCTAGCCTAGGACTGGACTTGGAGCGAGAACGCTTTTCAATAAGGCCCAACGAAACTAAATGCTGCCGTCGAGCCCTTCTGGCGGTGACTAACCAGCCAGAGATATTGCGCTTAGCCTGGTAAGCATCAGCCGGCAGGTACGGCGCGTAGTATAGGGGTGGTGACTCCTCTTTAAATAATCTGCCAATGTCGTAGGATAGAGCAAGCAGCTGCGAATCTGTCAGAAGTACCGGGTTTTCGGCCGTAATGAGCTTCTCCATAAGCAGCTTGCATAAACGCCCACGCACGTTTGAGGGTAAGGTGCCCGTTTTCTGCCCAATTGCTATTATTTGTTTTCCCTCGACTGATGAATTCAGTATGGTATTCACCTGAAACACAAATAGTATAAGTATGGCATTACAAACTAAATATGCAAGGTAAAAGTTAAAAAAAAATGTCACTAAAATGTTGAAAATACAGGTTCAATACCTACCTTCCATTCAGTATAATGATCAGTTGGAGTCGGTGCCAGTCTAGGCATCATGCATTTAGTTGTTAGTTATAGCTGTCACCAACTCCAAATATATTACTGATCTTTGTGACATATAGTATAGCTCCTAAACGGCCGTCCGTACACACATACAGGACAGGACAGGTACAGACGTTAAACTTATCTGTTTACGCCGGGGGTTAACAATATTGAATGTCAATTTAAATTCCTTATCAAAAGTACAGGATAATAGGCAATAACTTACTAAATTGCTCCCGGTGGACTCTTGTCTAACTGCTTCACCCACTGACGACGACGAGTCCAGTGGTATCACCAGTATGTCACCATCCTAAAATAATATTTACTTTGAGACAATGTTATAATAGTACATGTAACAAAAAGGTGTGATAATATGAGTATGTACGGTCAATTAACCTCAATAATCGTTGAAATAATCACTAAATGTGTCCGAGTGCGACCGTTAACTAACAGGCTATAGCTAGCCCTAGCCGGAGATAACTCAAGGGAAGTGTTATATTTTTTTACTAGTAATCGGTTCAGCATTGCAGGTGTGAACGGTCCTGCCCTCGTCCCTTGATCCGGCCCTGATAAAAACTAATCGATCAAGATCAGGACTGATCCTGGTCTCAAAGAATGTCTATACCAAATTTTGCATCGGTTCAGTGTCTTAGGTATGAAAATGTGAAAAGGTCCTGCCCCAGCCGACAGATAGACAGACAAACTTACTTTCGCATTTATAATATTAGTATGGATGTAATTACAAATTAATACATATTGCTCTTGAACCAAAAAACAGTAAGTACGAGTACTTTTCTACAATTTTGCAGAACTTACCAAATTTTCCTGGTTAAGTCCTGCTTCGCAGTCTTGGTTGAGGATTGAGCTTTGCAGTCCTTCACACGGTGGCAGAGGCTCTAAGTTACAAGGTAGACTAGTTAACAAGTCATTCCTCAGGACCTCTTCAAAGAGTGATGAATTGTAGGAGTTATCCTGAAATTTAACAAGAAATTTAAAAAGGTAATAATAATGTACTTAGTTGGTAAACTAACAAGACTGATGAAAAGTTATGATTTTATTCCACTTTTTAAATAAATACTGCACCGGTTAAATTGTTAGGTATCTTAAGAAGACTTTAAAATAATAAAAGTTAATAAGTAGGTACCTACCTACCTACATGCAAGTAGGAGAATGTGCATTTAAGCGACGCAGGGCATGTGTAAGCAAAAAGTTTAAAACAAAATTTACTTTTTTGAAATACAATTTAACATGAAAACAAACCATATCTTTTGGTTGGTCGCTTTTTAACATGGCCAGAGCTGCTTCAAACCGGAGTCTGTCCCCTATTTGAGGGAACATACTATGTATGTCTTGTTTACTAAGCATCTGCATTGTTGCGATATCAATTCTTTCAGCTGAAAAAAAAGGTAAATTTAACAGCGCCCTGATTGCAGCTGTGAAATGCACTACGTCGCATCGACTTTATAAAATGTAGGTTGGTAGAGCTCGTCTAAGCTGAAATGACGCGCCCCACTACTTAAATTTGTATACGTACACTACGGTAAATGCGGTAGTGGGGCGCGTCATTTTAGTTTAGACGCACTCTACCTATTTGTTTTTTTTTGGGTTGCAGTTGCACATCGAATCTAGTGTATAATATAAATATGAACGTATATCTAGGTAGGTGGGTAGGTACCATACGACAAGACTATTCTTGGTTGGAGTGTACAGCGGCCAAAAAAGTGTTATTTTCGCAAATCGTTTATTTTCTCGATTCTATAGTATGTAACACCTAGAAAGGCTAAAAGTGTCTGGGTGTTTTTTGTCTCCGACCAACCGTTTGTCGTAAAAACGATGTCGAAGGGATCCATAGGTAAGGTTATGTTAGAACTGTGACCTTGAAATTGGTCGCGAAATTTTTTTAAGTATATTTTCATAGTGCCTCTAAGACGACACTCTGACCCTATTCTTGCTAGAAATTAGAATGTGTGAATGTAATGTGTGAGCTCATGCTAGCAACTTACTAGGTAGGTTTGTCAACTTACTTTCAAAACGATCGATGTAGCGTTCCAAATTCCACTTCTTCAAAAGATCACGCGTAGCCATATCCATTTTTGCACTGATCAAACACGTTCACTGGCACTAATGGAATTGTTATTGCTATTAATTAAACGAGTCGTGAGTCGTGACTTGCCGGCTGTAGCGGTGAAATACAAATGGCCGACCGAAATGGCGCGGCGGCGGAATGAAGTGAGAGAGGGAGACCTCATTATATAATGCCGTCACCTTAAATTTGTAGGACATCATTCAAATGCTACTCATAAATGGGTCTCTGTAATAATAATTTAGTAGGATACACATAAAATAATATGACTATATTATTGAACTTTGATGCTTACTCTAAAAATATGAGATTATTTAATCGTATTATCATAGGATTCACATAAAATAATATGACTGTAATATTAAAAAATGATGCTTACTTTAAAAATATAAGTTTAAAGCATTATAATTTAATATAGTACATTAGGGGGAAGGTCATCGTATTTTTAGAGATACTTCTTCATATTAAACTATGAAATCTATTTATATTACGGTGACTGTCATTGTGTTTTTTAATTAGAATCTTATTTATAATTATCATACTAATTTATGGGACAGTGGACCATTTTCTATTACATTGTGTTATTATTTGAAGAAGACAATGTTATTTCATAATTACAAATTTTTACGATGACAAGTATCATAATATTGCATTATTTACCCAAAAAATTCGATTCCATCTTAACACATTTCAGTTCTAGCGTAATATTTACTTATTATCAACATATTATAAGACAACGCATCTATTTTAAACCAACGTCACGATATTTTAAGATTATGCCAAAATGACATTTTTCTCAGTGTACTTACATTTTTTTTAAATATTGTAAGATCGAATCAGGCGTTACTTTGCTGCAATCCATGACAGTAAAATGATAAGTAGGTAAAAATATTTAGTTTTAATTCCGGAAATGAATTTTTATATTATAAATGTGAAAATGAGTGTGTTTGTTTATATGTTTGTTACGTTTTCACGCTAAAACGCCTGAACGGATTTGGATGAAATTTGGCACATGGGTGACCATGACCCGGAAAAGGACATAGGCTACTTTTCAAGCTGAATCGCAGACGAAATCGCGGGCAACAACTGGAACTAAATATTTTTATAAATTATGTAAAAAATGTGAGATACGGTTATAGTAGGTAGTACCTTAAGAAGTTTTTATTGTGTTGATTTCTTGTTTATTATTAAACCAAACAGCTTTTTATCGTTTCGCCTGAAACTGTGCCTCCTCAATTCAAGTAGGTTACAAGAACTATTCTTGTCACGATGTAGGTAATTGTGTGGCACATTGTGCAACATTAGTTACCACGAAAACGCATAAAAACGTATTCTCTGAAAATAGTCCGTAAAAATTAAACAAAAATAATATGACTCGTAGCCGGACGGACGGACGGATGCCCGGATGTTTCAAAACGTAACGATTCCTAATGACTAGACAGCTTCGAAAATAATTTTCTCGGCTACGAACGCTGTCGGAGTCAGTTCATGAAAACAAAAGCTATGACTCAGGCTTACGTTAGACGCCTATTACTACACCTACCCTTATTTAAATTTACTTAAAGAGCACACCAATATTTTGCCGTCCAATTAATATATATATAAACCATAATTGGTACATGTTATGTTAGCCTGTAAGTAATTGTTGCACTTATAAACGTACTATTAAAGAATTTATTTTAAATGTATTGTGTAAATAATGGTTGGCTAACCTAAATAAATAAATATATAGGTCAACGATACTGATTTATCAGTGTTTCTGTTTACTTAAACACACCATTTTTGCAGAAGCTGATAAATATTTATAAAGCAAGTCAAAATGATATCGCATTCACACTTATTCTATTTCGCACTTCAGAACTTGTTTAGTGTGAAAACTGTATCAAAGTCAGCAAATCTTTGATGGCGCCGGCGGTCTATGTGTAATCTAATCCCGCATAGACAGACCTACGCATACTAGAAAATAGATACTACGGAGTTGCGAACCATGCCTTATTGTTTGTAAGCCGATATAAAGCCGAGTGCACACATGACAAGTATCGTAACAAATCGAATGCATTCGCCCACGTCACAATGGCGCAGAGACCGCACATCTGTGGCCCAAATACGAGCAAGGCCGATACATCCTTTTATTTAATACCGGATCCTATAACGGAACGATCTATGTTTGGAAGCGATGCCTTTCTGATATATCGGATGCATAAACAAAGGTGACAAAGAACGAACTTTGACTTGTGAACACGATTTTCGTATCAAATATCGATGTCTAACATTTCATGGACGAGTGTTGCAGATCGCTGTTACATTTGCCCCTAAAACGAATACCAAAAACATAATACGTAAATAATTTCGCTCACACCATAAACCCTTTTACGGTGGTCTACAACTCTTTTAATGGACGTTGTCTCATATTGTTTGTTGCTTTAAATGTCCGTGTTTTATGATTATGTCACAAAAGTTCGTTGCTCCGGGGCGCACCTTCCGCACGGTTATAAATACGGCAGCGTGTGTCGAACTTTTGACAAGCTAGTAAATAAACACGCGGATGGGATACGGTCCGGACGCTGCGAAGCTAAATCGACGCGCCGCCCGCCGTGTTGCCGTAACCTACCGCTTCAGGACCGGATTAGGACCAAAATGGCGGTAAAAATGCTAAAAAGTACCTTTAAAAGCAGCTAGTTTTGACTTTTTGGGAAGTATGTGCTAATGAAAAGCGTTTTGCCTTCCTTGTAAATCAAAGGATCCCAATCTTACATTCTACTGTGCGCCTCGCTACGTCTGAATACGACCCTGTCCTTTTATGATCTTCACACTTGCTTACGCAAGTTTTAAACGATCTAAACGATACCATAATACATTGTAAAACATAAATACGAGATATTTATTAACGGTAAGAGACGGTGTCAGTGCTTCTTTAAGTTTTATACCCCTTTGTATCTCTCAGTTTACAGCCTCTGAGTGTTTACTGTACTTTATCAGTTTTTATGGTGAGTCTGAGTATTTTCCATTGGAGAAATCGTCATATATCTCATTTATTGTTATTTTCTCTTTTGTCATAATTGTGTCCGTTGAAACTCCGCTAATGAAGACTTTATAATAATATTTGTAAGAGAATATCAAAGAGGCGTGAAAGATGAAGTGTGTCCTATTTCCCTCTTCCGTCGCTTTTCTTGTTATTACGCGCTAATTACCTGCAGCTGGTATGTAACTATACTACTATAGGTACTTATTTAATTAAGACGCAGATATATGCCAGTGACCTTGAGTGCTCTGTACTGAGCTCAGGCAACGCTTCGTACGTCCAGCCAGTAGTAGGATTTACCCATCCAGGATCGCTGTCCCAAATTAGACGCATTATTAATTTGTTATCCATAAAACAAAAGGTATTTTAATAAAACACGTATACTAAAAGATCAATAATTAAATTAAATGGTGAAAAATTCAGAAAAATACGCTTGATAGATTTTGCGTGATTCTCAGTTTTTTATCCGCGGTAGACATAACTTTACAAATTAATTTCACTATGTAATATAAACATAATCTAAAATATTCATATAGGTATTGAGTTATTAACAAAATACTCTAATTTAACATACATTTTTTCTAAATCATTAACACTACTCGTTTAGACGTGATCTTAAGTATAAAATCATTAAAAGTCGGTTATCGTCGCCTTATGATATACATTAAAGTGCCAGCTTACCTATACAACAATGCCTCTCTAAGTGCTGCTTCGATTCTCAATTTGCTGCTGCAATTAATTTAGACTTGCATTTTTAAGTACTAGGTCGATGAATCACTGTTATTTTGCACTAAACCCACTCCAAAATAGAGAGGGTAAGTGATTGCATGACCTTTCCCGATATCACGTAGGCAGATAGAGCCGTGGGAGTAGCAATCTCAGCTTCACAAATTACCAAACACGAACAAACACCTAATTACATTTTAATATCTTCAATTTGAGTTTAATGTTCCTTATTGTGGCTTTATTGCTCGCTGAGAATATCATATCAATATGTAAATTTATTGTAACTGTAATTATCGGTGCATTTCGTTTGCTTGAGATGCAAACGCAAAGCGGACATCGAATGGTCTCATACCTTTTATTACTAATAATAAACATTTGAATGTATCGATATTATGCCGTTGGCTCTCACAGAGTTATTTAAATCTTAGTTACAGATAATCTTCTTGTAGCATTTTGAATAATAGTTGTGTTTCCAACCTCGGGCTGTAAAGTGCATAAAGACAAAAGTAATACATAAATAAATATTAACTAGCCCACCCACTGTACGGTTCTGTCATTGTTTCAAGCCTATGCAGCACTGTATCATTTCAATATAATTGTTGCGAGGCGCCTACACTAGTCATGTTACCGAGTCGTGAGAAGGCTTCGCGGTAACATGTATTTAAGCTCGGGATGATCGACACTTCATTTGTCGATGTTTATCGATTGTTAAATCGATAGTAGGTACGTCTACTCAGCTCGTACTGTTTCATATTCATTTCCCGTTCCCATCTGTGTCGGTACATAAAAATAAATGTACCTACTCGTACTTAAGGGGGGATGCGCTAAGATTCACAGTTTCTTAAGTTTTTTTGCAATTTGCCGGTCAGGGTCACTTTGTATCTTAATCGAAATATGATTCGCGACCGTATGTATTTACTTACAGAATTTAATCATTGAAATTATCAATAGAACTCTCTAAGTTAGAATTGATTTCAAATGTCAAATCAGCGCTGGGGCTCTGTCTCGCATAGGGTCGCAGCATTATGCTGAGCGATGGCCGTTTTGCGTGGATGTGACGCATACTTATTTTCCCTAAGCTTGTTTCTTTTTTTTGCGTCATGTTTACGGCGATAATCGTATTTTCTTTCTTTCTTTTCTTTCTATGTCATGATTTCATGAAATAGTCATTTAATAGAGCAATTTGAACTTAGAGACAGATTGGTGTTGATGATTTTAATGATTATAATTCTGTACCTACACACCTGCATATATGTTGCGGATTCGAATCATATTTTGATAAACTTAATACTGACTAGGAAATTTCAAAAAACGAACGAAAATTTGAATTTCGCGGGCTACCCTAGTGCTTTCGCTTTAATTAATGACTTTGTTGCTAGCTACCGAGAATTATAACCATTTAGTGTGTCAATGGACTGCTATTCCGCAGTATAAGAGTCAACAGTTACGAACAAGCTGGTCCAGTACTAGTGGGCAATGGGCCAGCCAAGTATTACTAATCCTGTACCATTGTAATGGCCCGCGCGTTATTAGTGCACCATAAAGTTGAAAGCTTTTGGCTTCCACGCTGCAGTTTCGTACGATGCCGGTTAATCTACTTTTGATATAGCCTGTCTACTACAACATAACATCACGCCTTGTTTCCCCGAAGGGTTGGGCAGAGGTGTACTTATAGTACACCCACATTTCGCCAGTTATGTATAAGTCCCATGTAATAGGGGGCGATCAGGCACAAATCCAGACTGCAGGCTGCTACTGTGAAATTCCAGATAGAAAAACCAAATAACACTTTGACTGACCTGGGAATCGAACCCAGGACTTCATGTTCAGCAGTAGCGGTTCCGACCATAGACTAACACTAGACTGTCCCTTAGCGAGCCTCTATAATTTGATTTCTTAAGTGAGAAAATAGATAAGTTATGCGTTTGCAAACACGAGGTGTGAAAATGTTTATTACAGTTAATATTATTCATCATTAATGAGTATCTTTTGACTGCTTAACTCAACTCACACATTCTTGTTATAAGGCTTAGCTCATCTAACACATTTTCATTCTAGTAATCCGCTGACGTAATAGAGTGTGGAAAATTATTCAGCGGTTTCCCGGTTGATGTGTTACTTCAGGCATGGATTACTTACAATTCCTGAACACGTCAGCCTAGTTTCTTCAGCACAGCTTATTTGTGAAGTAATAAATATTACAGCGCTTTTGTTTACAAAGTTGGAAAATTTGTCTGCGTTGGTACATTTTCTAATTGCAAAATGTTCAATCTGATGGATTTTGAGTGAAATTTGTACGTAGAATAATATTTTGGTTCTAAACAGTAGTATTTGAGTGTTTTTTGCTCTGACCCAGTGTAGTCAGCGTAGCGACGTGCGTGGGCGCAGCGGCGCCGACCGTAGAGTAAATATTCTCAGAACTTTATCGCGTAACCGCGTTGACGCATCCATTCATTCATGAGCTGTAGCTCACTATACAACCAAACAACTGTGCCCAGTTTACACAAATATTAGGATTTTGACGTAGGTCTAAGAAAATTGGTTTGTAGTTTGCATCTATCATTGTGTGGCCGCATCTCTGACTGAAATACACGAAAAGGAAAATACGGAGGGCTTAGTTAAAAATTCGGGACAAAATAGTTACTGACTATGATTTTTTTATTTCGTTTTTAGAGTCGTTTTCACAGACTGTTTCCCAGAAATCAAAACACAATTCAGGAATTCTCATCACAATTAAAATATTTACAGTTTTGACAGTTCAAAGTGTAAAACGAAAATAAAATGTGCCTCAAGTGGACCGAACTTTTCCTCAATAAACTATTTGTTGTTAAACTAGTGAAGGTTTGACACCATGATACCGACGTGCATTCGGGCCCCGCGATCTATCCAGGGCTCCACCGATGACGTCACTCGGCAGACGAGATCTATTGTACAGGTGACTCCATCTAGACTTAATTAACTAATGACTCGACTAATTAGCTGGAAGCTAGTGTGTGCTAGCGTGTATTAACATTGATTTATGAGCTGGAACTAGATTTATGGGTGTAGAGATAGGGTTCAGTGAACTCTCGAGATGAGTCATTGTGTTATCACATCATGTTCTAATTGACTTTCAGATAATTTGTTCTTACTATCGGGGATAAAGGGAAGTATCACCTTTACTGACATATTAACCCAAATTATTTTAATTTACAATAGTGATTCACACTTACTTTAGCAGATACCTACTTTAGAAAAGCAAGGTAACGTATGCCACAGAATCTATTTTCTGCCTTTGCCTAGCTGTGTCTTACAATATATCTAACATACCCACTAATTAAAATAGATTTTTGCTCCACTTTGTAATATTATGCGAAAATAACTTGAGAACGTTAACGTTACGTTTTCTTCTCGCTAATTAAATAACAAAGCGCTGATTGTACTAACATAACAATACTTATTTATTGACTAACTCTTTAGAAACTTCTCGGTCCTGACCTGGTTTCCTTCTAAGGCTGCGTTTCCACCAGAGATGAGCGAAGATGCGTAGCGAGGGATGTGTGTGAAACTAATCAATTACATCGATTCACTGTCATAGCTCGATATATTAGTTAGTTTGACACATATTCCTCGCTACGCATCCTCGCTCATCTCTGGTGGAAACGCAGCCTTATGTCTGACAGTGAAGGATGTTTCATCGTTGTAAAGAAATTACCATCTGATAGGAACTCAATGAAAAATAGGTTACAAGTCGTCGTCACGCGAGCTGATAAATAATTTCCCTTCCGCCTTGTATTGGTATAATCGAATGAAGGATTTAAGAAAATTAGCAAAGTAGGGTATTATGGTTAACATCATACTTTTCTTAAAAATACCTCCTCATTTAACTTTCCGTGTCGAAATACAGGACAGTACGAATGACGGTCATCCTTCCATTGTTTTTTCAAAAAACAAATCTTTCAACAACTTCCAATTTCAAACACACACGTTCTTTCAAATGTCTAGACATTTTCATTCACTCGCAGTTCATTTGTTTCGAAGCTTCGAAATTTAAAAACAGCCGTGTTTACAAAAATGATAACTTCAAAGCAGATCATAGTGCAGCGACGCACCTCGGTCGCACCCCGGCCACGGTATTAAAAGCCACGCGACCTCATTTTGCTTCCGTACTAAACGCTTTTAAGCTCACACCTAACGTCCGTGCCGAACCATCGATAGTTATGTCGATAAAAATGTAATGTGTCGCATTTATGGTAACAACTCTATACATGTTAGGTTTCATGTTTACGTCAAGTCACTTGAAGTAGGTTGTCAGTTCCAGAATAGAGAAGGGAATTTATATATACGGTTTTAAAGAGAAATAACCTCTAGAATTAGCAAATACCAAAAGGCTTTTCACATCAGTCATGGTATAGATGACATCAGAATCCAATCAAGCCGCTGGCAATATAACTCGTGAATGCAGACTTGCAGAGAAATTTTTATGTTCTGCTTTTAGTTCACCGATCTCGCGATATTTTACAGTTATATGGATTTATTATTGCGAGAACATTTTATTATCACTCGACTTAGTGTGAGTAGGTATCTACTTACACTTCACAACAGTCAAATCTTGCAGATGGCTGTGAACTTTGTACCCTGAAATTATTTCAGCCCACGACACCAAATGGGAGCTTCGTAGCGATAACAATGTAGGTACCCTAAAGTGCACCTTTCTATTTCCTTACGTGGTGAGTGCTGAGAGCTACATTTCTGCTTAGCCCGTTAAGGATAAGGTATTGATATCGCGGTAAGTGCAAGCAGCAAGGTGTTATTTCATCATAAACAATACGCTTGGTATCCCGGAAGGGTGAAATAGAGATGCAAAATTCACTGCAACTATCCCGGGATCCGGGATCCCAGTCATATCACAAACATTGGAGTTCCCAGACGGAATAACCCGGAGACAGTTTGTTTGATCTAGGAGTCATGCTCAAGATTACTATCGGATGTTAAACTTTTTGTTCCAACAAGAATGATTCATAGATATGAAAGTCTCACTGTCTGATACATAGGGATGCTGTATCGCTTACTACACTAATTGAGTAGGTAAGATAAATTGAACTCATTTATCATAAGCGATAAGATTTATGTGAAAATTATAATAACCGTTGAGGTCGTGTTAAAGTGTTAAAAATAAGAAATTATCAGATTTTTTATTCACAGCACATTATTCATTCGAATTAAAATTATGTTTATGAACAGACAGATCTATCTTTATTTAAAAATCTATATAGAGCTCGTTGAATCAACATGACATTTAATTGACCCTTGAGTTCGGGTCAAAAATATGCAAACGACTCCATCCTCCATCATTAATTCTTAGCCTCAATTAATTTGTATTGGCTCAATTGAGGGTATATTTTGATTGTATGTATTAATTTCTCGGTAATATATCATTTTCAATATAACTTACCGACCCGCCCAAAAGATGTTATAGTTATAAGTCATTGGTCACGCCTTATCAATTAAATTCTATATTTTTATGGCGTACTTTAATTTTATTTGTTAACTGCCTATTAAGATTGATGCGGAAAAAATACTGGAGAGCTATCAGTTTATTATATCGTGATGAAGTAATTAACTATCAGAACGTAACGTCATCATTGGTGGTCGAAACTGACAGATTATGGGTGAATACTATGGTGCATTCATAAAGTATCTGTTGAAAACGTAAACAATTCCTGTGATTAGATTTTTTGAAACCAGAAATTGTAATTTTTAATTGACCTTAAAATATGTTTTTCTTTTGACAATTGAGTTTAATTTTATACTCCGATTTTCATCTAACATTATCGTTGGAAAAAGTGGTGAGATATAAAGTTGAAAGTTTCAACTTTATATCTCACCACTTTTTCCTAATATAATCTGTTTATAAGTTTCAACTTGAAACTTATAAACAGATTATATTACTAATTCCCTTTAGGGAGTGATTGCGTAAGAATTGAACCTGAACAGAATTTGTTTACGCATTCATCAGATACTTTTGGAACAGACATTGCATCCATACACATTTATAAAATCAAGGCTGCAGAGAGCCTCTATCTATATACACATATCGTCTGTTAGTTCCTCTGCTTCTTCATATAATCTATTCCTTGCAGACATCCGCATTTCTCTACCATTCCGCTCGATATTACATCCTAGAGATGGTCAGAGCATGCCATAAGTAAAAGCAAAATAAGATATCACAGAATCGTGACCATAGTGCATTCGCATTATTACATACTTTCTAGATGCTATTGTCAATGATTGCAAACTGTCATTAGAATAATAGCAATTCCGTGAAATCAAACGTGACTTCATAATATCAATGCCAAAATCATCAGCCTCAAGGAATTATTAAATATCTGTTCATCAAACAGTCTTTATTGACCGTAAATATTAAGTTTACGATAGCTCCGACCAAAAGATTTATTTAACAAAAAAAAAACTTTCTTCCAAAAAAAAAACACTACAAACTGAAAAATTACTTTAATTTCAGAAATCAGCGGCAAAAAGCGAAAATATAAAACCGAAGACACTCATTTCCGAAATTAGTAATTAATTTTTCACTTTGTAGTTTTTTTTTTTGTAAAGTATTTATTTTTTATTGTTTTGTTGTAGTTCCTACCCCACACAAATTCGTATACTTCCCACTATTTGCTATGCATATAACTCCCCCTTCTTTGAAGTCGGTTAAAAAATTATTCAGCGTACAGGTTTTATGTAAAACAATCAGCCCGGGGAAAGGGGAGCGCGGGGAATTCACGATACACAATGAATGAGAACGAATTTGATTTGTTTATTTTGGTCCGGCTCCCGGTTTAGGGCCGACCGAACTTACGAGCCACATTGTGAGCGTAAATTACGTTTGTTCAACGCAAATAAAGTTACACCGTGTATTATGATAGCTTGCACGAGTGAAAGGATTCATTACTAACGTCGAGCGTACATATTTAACACCAAATGTTTTCGTTTATTTTCTAGGATACTGCAACTGTTTTCTAGCTTCTGCCCATGAGTTCGTCTGCGTGGACACGTAGAAAAGAATATGTCATTTCCCGTTATAAAAAGTATCCTATGTGTTAATCCAGCCCCCTAATTGCGTAACACACGATCAATCACAAACTGTTTTATTTTGACAGTTCAGCAACATTCATTGCGTTATTTACGTTGTTGAACTGACAAATTTTTCGAACATATAAAGCAATGGATTAGCAATATCCTTCAAAATGATTCAGATTATGATTTAATGTGTAATTTGATCCAAATTCGTTCAGGCGTTTTTACGTGATTGATTAACAGACATCCAAACATACAAGCATTCACATTTATAATATTATTAAGTAGGATTAAAATAACACCAAACGCGCGCATTTATTTAATAGGATACTGCATCTGTTTTATAGAACTTATATCAGCTTTCTACTGTATATTTAAAGTAGCATTAAAGCTATAAATGAGCCGGTTCTCACTTAAAATAGAATTAGAAGTAAAGTTTTATTCGAGCTGAAGGCAGGTCCCAGCTGTTTGAGAGGTTTAAGCAATAAAGCGATATGAGAACGCCCCTCGCCGCGTTGAGCTGGACACTGGCGAGCTATTTACGTAATATAAGAGTGCACTAGTTCTAGTATATTGTTTAGTGAGTTAACATTTTTTTTTCAAAATGTAGAACACTAAGGTACGTGTTCTATATTTGAAAAAAAAAACTGTTGAAAACCTTTAACGCAATACCGTAAACGGCGTATTTTCACCCGAAAAATAAAAGTCATTTGCCAGCAAATTTTTTTGAAAAACTTTACTTTTTTGATGTACAGAATGTGTAGAGGACGGCTTCATAAAGGGTCTAATATTTACATCCTGTATCAGTCAGGGAAAAGTATTCTTAGCATATTATCACATTATTTAATTTTCCAAGATATAGTAAGGTATTTCATTTGACTGATAAAGTAAGTGTTAAGTTTGTAGGAGGAAGGCAAGTAATACGCATGAAAGTAGTTTACGCACTCGTGCTTTATTGGACAACCCCAAGTGACAACACGGTAGGGCTTGTGTCATCCTGACAGTTGTGTCACAAATCAACCAATCACAGCTATGGCTGCGTTCTCGTACATCATTACTTAATACACAACAATTCTCCCCTTTTTGACACAATCTAATTTGTTACACTATTTCAACCGAGTACAAAATAATGGTTTGTAATTAACATATCTACGGTGACGCAACACCCTATTTGATGCAGCCTTGACATCAATCTCTGAAGCCTCGAATAATTCTTCATCAACCGTTGCTGCAGAACCTGAGGACTGTTCTTCAGTAGTTGCTGTTCCCAGTTCACTCTCTCTTCCTTCGTCATGAAGTGGCACTGAGTCGGTGATCTGTGCATGGCCACTTTCATTCTAAGACTCGTTGATGTATGTGTCAGAGTACAATGTGCTCGCTCTGCTGCCCAGTGTTAAATCTGCTGTATCGACAGGGCTGTCAGAAAACATATTATTGGTGCTCTCAGGTCTCTTGTAAGCTACAAGTTGGTTTTTATGTCTCTTTATTTGAATTAGTGTTTGACAATCTTTGATTAAATAGGTCATTTACCCATGCGTTTTATTTTGATTTCATTTAATTTCCCTGACTGTACAACATACCTCCCTATCTTGTAACTCTTTCTTAGATCTCGCCTCATACTAATTTAATGACATTAACATCTCCCAGTAATAACTAAGCCCGTCTGTGGGTTCACCGCCCTATGTCAATGGAACAGAACTTGAACCCACGACCTTACAAACAGTTAACACCATCGTCTGTCGCTCTATCAATTAATTGAGATTTATTTTATTTTCTTTCATTGTTTAAGTACACAGAAATAAGCTACAGATACAAAATAAACAATAATATCACTCAAATGCAAACACAAAAGTTTCTTAGATATTTCCATGATAGTGTCGGCATCGCAAAGAAACCAGATCAAATGCCCGTTTTCACTAACACGAGGCAACACCCAAATAAAAGCGCGTTGTTGGATTTTCAACTTTGAACGCTGAGCCGAGCGTTGATAATCCAACGCCGCACTTTTAGGAATTAATTTAGGTGTCGCCTGGTGTACTAGTAAAAGCGGGCATACAAATGACAGGAGCGGATACAAGTTATTCCCGATATGGCATCTACACGGCGATAAAAATGTCCGGTCAGCTAGATTTAGTACAATCGAAAGCTATTCGAGCCGATTTGAATCAACAGGCGTGTGATAAGACTTAGGCTTGTCGTCCACGACGCTACTCGAAATTCCCAGCCGAAACGACGTTTCTCAAAAGTAACGTGTTACAAACTAGCAACCAGAATGTCACAGCACTAGTATCTCAATGGTGGTCCGTACATGACGCAACCAATCACAGACTGATTCGCGATTATTACAATTATGTATTTTTACAAAATTATAATCATAAGAATCATTAATAAGTATAAATAACTCTCTAAGTTAGAATTGGCCTCAAGTGTCATGATTTCATGACATAGTCATTCAATAGGGTAATTTGAACTTACAGTGTTTTGATGACTTTAATGATTATGATTATGTAAATACATAATTATTTGTTACAGTCGCTAATCATATTTTGATCAACATATTACAACCTGATCCTAACCTACAAATTGCAAAAAACGTAAGAAAATTTTGATTTCGCGGTCACCTTGGCTTTTTCCCTAAATAGCGTCGTTTACGGACCTCCATTGAAATACTAGTGCTGTGACATTCTGGCTACTCATCGGTGAGTTGAGTTTGTAACACGTAACTTTTGAGTACCGTCGTGGACGATGGGCTGTATTATTGAGACGACCAAATGCACTTATCTGAGCACCTTCCAATATATCTTGTCATGATTATTCTATTAACGTGTACGATTAACAGATAAGATCGAGGAATATTGATTTATGATAATGGCTTTTTAGTACTGGAAGCTATCTGCCATCGGTACACAAGTGAGTTTTTATTGTACAAGGGCGGGTATTGTCACTTGGATGACTGTGCCAGTCTATGCTTGTTAAGTTAAACGCACTTTGTATAAAACGCTGCGAGGTACGGCCATGCTAACATTTATGGTTGCTTGCACCAGAAATAAAAACAGTGCATTTGGCGCTAAACAAATTAATTTAAAACATCGTTCTTTTTCTGCAAATTGTTTGAAGATGTAGAACCAAAAATTCCCAAGGCGTGTACGCTCGAACTAACAAAAAAGGCGAACACGAACATCGAACACTTTGTTCGCATGTGCGTACCGCTAACCAACATCAAACACTGTGTTCGTCAAAAACGATCGTGGCGATCAAATTTCGTTGTTCTGTGTGGACGATGTTCGGAGAAATTTGATGCAATATTGCGAAAATTGGCGAATCCATGGCTACTAAAGAGAACGGGATGGTTCAGCGTGAATACAAGTCGAACTGTATTCGTGTTCCCTTTGCTAATTTACGTCCACACCTAAGAATCAAATGTTCCGTGTTCCATGTTCACCATGTTTCGTTCGTTCGTGCGTATACGCCTTTAGACATGTGACATCCACCAACCCGCACTGGGTCCGCGTGGTGGATTACAGCTCACTCCCTTTCATTGAGAGGAGGCAGTCCCAGCAGTGGGAACTCTATAAGCTTAGGCTGAGTATGCTTATACTATGTTTGAAGATGACAAAAACAGAATGATGTATTAAATACGTTTTGCGGTGCAACTTTGTAAGCTTCATGTCAGTCAGGAAAATTCGCAAAGCAGTAATGAGCCGATTACGCATTTTCGCAGCAAGGCTTCGGAAGAGAGAACTACGTGTGTAATCAAATTACCGTGGGATGTCGTTTGTAGCCGTCCGAAGTATAAATTCGCTGTTTCATGTTCCTTCAAAATATTACATGTTTCCTTCTTATTCTCGATAAAGATTGATATCCTTGATACCGTATGACACGGCTCGATTTCTCTCATTATTCAACTACATCAGATGCTATCTATAAATTCTTTAAAAAAAATACATCGCGTTTAAATCTAATGGGCTTATTAAGATTTAAGTGCACATGTGTATATGTCTAATTCGAATTATAATCGAGAAAGCATTAACAGTCATTAAACAGACCACCCTCGAAACCATTAGAGAGTGAGATGAGTACTTGGAACATCACACGTAGGTATTAGTAGTATCCAGTAGTTGAGGCCGCCGAGTGGCCCCGAGCCGGCGACGTCGCGGCGCGTCTTCGCCACTTGTCCCCATTCTCCTGCAAATTGACTCAAATATGACTAAATCCTTTTAAGAATTCATAGCGCCGAGCATAACACTCACTTATTAACTTATGTATGACCTCATGTCGTAAACCCGAGCACAATATAATAGTTTTTTTTTCTTACTTAGTTGCCTAAAGTCGACTTCCAGAAAATCTGTCGTTAAACTTTCCGTAAAATTGTCGACGGTGATTCAGGATTTACAGAGTATGAAGAATCTTTGCAATATTTTATCTTGGTTCGAAAGATTCGCAAAGTCCTCATAAACAGACGTCGTGCTCGAGTATCGTGTGTGAAATTGTCGTTAAAATTTTAGTAGCAATTTCGCATCTCATGGCCTGTTATCTACGCGTGTTTGTTAGTCATCGTTCACCCGTTGTTTACCTGGTAATCCCTGATGTAAAGTGTGAAGTCCATCTTATGATTAAATGCGTTTTATTTACTACTATATAAATCCTTTAAAGTATTTTTATACCGTCCGTAATTACTGTTCTTTAAGGCAGCTGTCTGATTTGAAAGGTACAAAAACATAATTTGATTACCTGTAATAATATGTGCAGCATAAAGGGTATGGAATCCCCAGGTTAGATTGGCTGTTAGTAAATGTCAATCAATGTTATTAATATCTACAGTTTTCTGTTCATTATCCTCCTTCACATGAATTTTGTGTTTAGTGTACCTAATTTTGATTTACTTTGCGAATCATGCACTATACAAAGTAAGACATACGATATAGGTACTCATGACTACACATCAAGCTATACATTTCTAGTTTACGGTGACCTTTCATTTACGCAAATCCTATACCATGCGAGATCAGCTTATACTGGAAATGTACAGCTTGATATGTAGCTGTGTGTACCCACACTTGGATTAGAGATATAAAATCCAATCCAGGTAGAACCACACCTAAAGGTACTATTACAAAAATTCTGACCCATGCATGAATCTTATCAAGCTAGTCTTGAAGATGAGATTCTGCAGGATGAAGGACTTCCTCTGGAGACTTTTTAGGTCTGTAAGGATGGATCAAATCTATTCTGACTTCAAAACCACCTTAATCTGACCATTGTTCTCTTCACCATCAGCTAACAAGTTCCCTTTCTCCACAGATCTACACAGACTGGGCGAACCACTACCTGGAGCGGGCTCGCTCTCGGCGACGCGCGGGCGCATCGGGCGGCGGATTGGCTCGCGACTGCGCAGACGGGCTGCTACTGGCTGATGTACTGGAAGGAGTTACTGGCTTGAAGGTGCACCGCGCGCATCGCAAGCCGCGGAACCCGCAACAAATGGTGAGTAGTTGTGATGCTAATTGATCTGAAGGTCCAACCGCATCAGCTAGGTACTGCTGGGATAAAAAGCGTGCTCCAAGTAATATAGTTTACTGTACGATTTTAGTGGAAACAAATGAAAATCGTAAAAAAAAACAACCTGCATAAAAGGTAGTCCAGGTCCTAGTTGAAGTAAGTAGTAAAGGTCCCAGTTGAAGTCTTCGCTAACGCGCGTTGAAACAGCGACCGTGCGTAGCCCTTATTGATCCATTTTCATGAGTGACCTCACAGTGAGAGCTAGTGTTCTAGTTGCCTAAATCGTGCTTGGGTAAATAAATTGAATGGATTTCCAATTAGGAAATTTTGAGTAAGCGAGCCTAGATTATCTTGGATTTGCGTCTAATAGGGTTGAATAATCGCCAAATGAGGGCATAACATTGAGACCTAAAATAATATTTGAGAACTTAATGTATTGGGTCGTCTCCGTCCGTTATGGTTTACCAAAAACTTTTATATGGCAATTTTACAAAAGCCATAAGCGGATTAAGTTTACAAAGGATGTCAAGTTCACACGCGAATTTTATGCAACAGGTGAACGCTCAACCTAGTTACGAACTACGTTTTTGGCTTGAATAGGCTTAGGTTGACGGTCAAGAATACTACAGGAGATTGGAAGGTTAAATAGTTGAATGATTATGATAAGGTCAAGTTCAGACGAACAGCACTTGACACGCGATTTTCTTTTACCGCTTGCGTTGCGTTTAAACCTGTGAAATTATTTTCACAAGGAATTTAATTACATAGATAATACCATCTACAGTGATATATTTGAAGTTATTAAAAAGAGTTGGATAGGTCATACGCGCTTCGAAGAACAAGAAGAAGAGAAGTCATGTAACTCCATATATTAACCAGCTAAAATTATTAAAGATGGCTGCCAGGAGGAAGCTTCATTTAGCCAACTTGTTGTTTGGTATTGTTACAACCCATAAACCACGCTATCTCTATGAAAAGCTTACTTGGAAACAAAACCATCTAAAATATAGTCTTCGCTCCATGGTTAGTCCACTGTCGGTGCCAATGCACAGAACTACAGCATTCAGGGGGTGTTTCAAGTTCGCAGCCACACACTGTTGGAATGATCTCCCACCACCAATGCGACGCCTGGAAAAAGTACAATCCTTTAAATTCCAATACAAAAAGTTACTAATACATGAACAAATTTCCCTTCAATCTTAACCATGTACTTTTCAGTTAGTTCACTGTACCTCAGGGGTCGTGGCATGCAGGCTTTGGCGTGGGATCTCCTTGGGGTGGGCATGGGCTGCTTGGAATTCCCTCTTCCGTCTGGGGGGCTGTATTGGTCTCTTTTTCGCTAGTGCATTCATCCTTTATGCTTAGGTACGCTACCGTGTTTCTGTAAATCGGTTAGACCAATTTTATCAACTGGCATACTAGGGCTTGTCAAGTCGATATAGTTTCTCAATAACAAATTAATTTGTATAACTCCTATCTAATTTCATATAAATTTATTCTAATAATATAAAGTAAAATATTTTAATAGTACCTAATAAAATTCAATTTAAATCTCTTTGATCATCAATATAATTATTTTGCACTTACCATTGATCTCCTACTTATAAGTCACCGAGTTTGTCTTCTGCACCTTCTTTTACTTTCACAAACACTGTTTACAAAAACCATAGCTACACAATCACCCAATACATCCTGTGTTATTACGCATTGCATCATACATAACATAACATTAACATTCATTTCGTTACATAATGCGCCATGATATAATTATTACGTAAAGCTAGTACACAGCTTTGACAGCTACGCGCACAGATTGCATAGATCTGCGGCGCTTGAGTCGCTGACGGAACAAAATGTTGCCATTTTAAATATTATATCATTTAGGAAGTATTGTATTTATTTTATTTTATTTTTATTTCTGATTTTGTTATTTCACTATATGCTGCACCAGTTGACGTCATCACGTCAACGCCGGCTGTCGCTGAAAACCAGCGCTGGGGCTCTGTCTCGCATAGGGTCGCAGCATTATGCTGAGCGATGGCCGTTTTGCGTGGATGTGACGCATATTTTCCCCCAATTTGTTATTCTCGTGTTTTTTTTTTTTTTTTTTTCTCTTTTTCTTTGCGTCATATTTACCGCAAATAAACGTATTTTCTTTCTTTCTTTCTTTCTTCGCAAGTGGTACGTCAAAACTTGACTGGTCAGCCAAGTTACATTTATTGTCTTGTCTCTTTTTCGCTCCCGATAATTACGACATGCCGTCCTTCTTCCACGTGTCATCATAGTAGTGCGACATTGTGCCATTTTTTGAAGATCGAATGTTGATTAGGTAACCTATCTACCTCTTTTGTACTTAAGTATAATATCACTGTGCATCTAAGTATCTATACGTTTATATGATGGTCAACTAACATGTATGAGACGATGACGTCGCGCCAATAACCTACAGAATCCTCAGTGGCGTCAGTCGTGATTAATTACTCTTGTAATCGTGCTATGGTGACTAGAGAATTTGCTTGGCACTAATTAATTTAGTGGCAACATCAGCTACATTCTTGCACATCTCTATTAGTGATTGTTGCAGCAGTAGTTTCATTTATGGGTCTTTGACTTAGAAAGTACCTAGGGGCCTATTTAGGAGCTCGTGGCTAAATAATAACAGCCGGATTGGTCGATCGAAGGTTAGGCTACGCTTGACGCGGTAGGTACGTGGATAGGTGACCATCCATTGCTTATGTCGAGTCCTTTCCGTGCCTCGGAAAGCACGTTAAGCTGTTATTGGTCCCTGCTGTCATTCGCAGATCTTCGATAGTCGTTACGGGTAGTCAGAAGCCCAAATGTGTACCTCACCAGTCTTTTCGTGTTATCCAGTAACTGTTGTGGAGGTCAAATAGGCGGTTGCTCCATGTAAAATACTGGTAGTCAGCTGCATCTGGTTAGACTGGAAGCCGACCCCAACATAGTTAGGAAAAGGCTAGGCAGAGTGCCTAACTTAGAAAGTATCTACAAGCTTCTGAAGGTTGTTTTTTTTTTTTTAACTATGGCATCTTGCAGGTGACCACTAAGGTCGTGGCTGCTTAACCGGACTTTCCTGTGGCTGCCTTTAGCTTCTACACTAAGAGCCTCCAGCCAGGAGCATAAATGCAAACTATTCTAGGTTACAAGCTAGACGAACGCTCGCTAAGGGCACCCCCTGTGGGGTACGAACCTCGGCTTAGGGCGTTCGTTGAGGGGGGACAGCAAGATGGGACAGGCTGGATCAAGGATAGACCATTCTTATTATCAGGGGAATTTAAAACTACACGCTCAGCTGCGGCACGGGCTGGCGTTTCATCAGAGGGTCGGGGGTGAGTATTAGTGGGGTATGGGGGAGAGGGGGTCTCGGGATGACCATGGCTGGAAAAGCCTGGTAATGGTGGAGTTGGTTCCACGGGCTGGGTCTTTGGGGACTTAGCCGCTCAGGTATCTGGGAGGATGGGAAAGGGAGGAAATCCCTTTGCTTGGTCTGACGAGCGTCGAGACGCTTCGTCAGCTTCAGCGAATTTAGAAGGTTGGAAATGGCGACTAGGCATATATTCTCGTGTTTCGCATGAAAACGAAAGTTTCCCACTCACTGAATAGGGAATAGGTTTCAGTGATTTATGCCCAAATCGTAAATATGTAGAATTGGGGCATAAATCACTATGAAAAGCATAAATCTTAAGTAGTATCTACATAATTCTTAGATCATAATATTCAACTCAACTCACAGCATTTATTTCAATTAAACCATTTACAGGACTTTTGAATTGTCAAGAGGAGTCAGTCAGTCAGGAATATAAAGCTAGTTGCACTTTCCAAAGCGTAGTAGGTACCTATGTCGAAGAACGGCCAGGAAACTCCATGGACACCCTAAATCAAAAATATTGTCACAAATTCCACGCTCTCCATCTCTTTTTAGCTTCTGATAACGTGAAAGAGACTACAGAAGGCATAATAAAATATTAAATCGACGATATAATCTATAAAGCGGCATTCATTTAACGATCCTCATATTAATTTTCCAATAACCAATAAAATCAATCATATTACGTCCAAACAAAACTTTCAAATATCCGCCGCATCTTGTTTATTATTATTCACGTATAAAAATGAAAGCGGCACAGGAATATTTGGTTTACCCGAAATAGCTATCGGTTCACAAATCATTCGGGCAGGTACACACGGCTGGTGCTCATGCGGCTGCGCGGACGCAAAGTGTCCGCACCATACACGGTGCGTAAATGTGATAGGTAACACAGAAACCCGAATCCTGCTGGGTAAACGACGCCCAGTTTCCGGCGAGTGTGAAAGTGTACTTACGAATTTTAACTGCACGTGTGTATTGGCCTAATTTTACTGCTACGACTATTTGCGAATTCATGACACGATTTGGAGGATTATAGAAATCCTACATGGGGCAGCATTTTCACATACATACATACATACATAAACTCACGCCTTCTTCCCATGGGGGTAGGCAGAACGCTATCTGTTCCGATCCTTACATACTCCTTTTGCCTCGTTTACGTTCATACATCTGGTCATACACGTACGCCGGTTGCGAGTACTACGCACCTGTCCTTTCTGAAGAACATCACGAATAAGGTCAGTATATGTCCTCCTAGGGCAGTAGCATTTTTATTAGATAGAAAAGCTGAAACATCCCAAAACTTATGATTAAAAGACTCTAAGTAAACATAATATATACTCGTAAATAAAGTACCTATTTACCTACTTGTGTTAGTTTAGTTGTGTCGTGTGGTTCTGTCCCCGCGTTGAATAACATAACATGGTTTAAAAACTACCTACTGAAATCGATTCTTATTGTTTTGCAGCAACAACATTCAGGTTTGCAGTATTTTTCAAATAACATTTAATAATATTGAAAAAATACGCAATTCAAAGAACGTGTCACGTAAAACAGGCATTGTCAATAGAATTTGTATACGGTGAAACGCGATAGGTTGTGGTGTAGAGGCCAAGTACTAGCGACCACATCCGCATCTACTCGATAATATCAATTACCATTACATAACCCTTGGGCAACAAGGACACAAGCAAAGCGACTAGATAGCTAATAGAAAAAAAAAAGATTTTCAGTACTTTTTACCTGATAAAAGAAACAACCGGCTTCTATAAAACCTATTCGGAAAAACCACTATAGAAACTACTACAAAATGATTTGTATTTTTTTCTAGAAAACTGCTAAATGAAAAATGGTCGTTGCTTCTCTGTATGCGAAGAGGCCGTAGCCCTGCAGTGGGCCAATAATCGGCTGGTATAACTGAAAACACTCGTATCATTTACCACCATTGTTCTTTATTTTATTTATTTTTTTGTTTTTGCATTGTTTCGGAATTCGAAGCCTTTGATTTTTAATAAAAACACATACAACGTAAAAAAACGCTGTCCGATCTGTGAGGGTTTTGTTAGGTATCGTACTGAGAGTCTATTTATGCGGTAATTTTTAGAAAAAAGAAAAAAAAACGCCATTTTTTTTTTCCATGGGGAATTTTACTTGGGACGACCGTAGTTTAGCGGTGTCTACAAGTCATAACTTTTATTTTTGGTACAAAAAATGTTCAACAAGTCATGACTTCTGTTGAAAAATTCCTATTTTTTAATGGATTTGTAATCTAATTTTGGTAGAAAAAGTGTGAATTTTAAATAGCAATAACGTTTTTTTCCATTTTTTTTTACTTTTTGTTAATGTTATTGTAGTACCTACCTATGTGCCGATTTCGGATCGGGTAGGGTGTTTTTTACATATTGTATAACTAAGTACAAAAAACCCTATCAAAACATTCTCCTCTTTAGAAGTCTGGACTAACACAAACACTTTATGATTTGTAACCATAACTATACGGAACCGTTGATTTTATAATAGGTCTAATATTAAGTACGCATTTGACCACTACCATAACACAGCTCTAAGAATAAGTCGTAAAGCTGGCCCTACGATAAGCTGACAGGTTGTTAAACATGAACTAACGAATCGATAAACGCTGCTATTGTGAGTTTCATGTAATTTAATTCTCGAGTAAAGGGTTCAACATTCATACATTTTCTTTTATAGGTATTATTGGTTGGCAAATAAGCAGACCAGGACCACCTTTAGGATATACCTTTAGCACTAAGTGGCTTCTCAATCAATCTGCCTAGCCTTTTCCCAACTATGTTGGTGTCAACTTTCAGTCCAACAGCTGAATACCAGTATTTTACATGGGGCAACTGCCTATCTGACCTCCACAACCCAGTTACTGGGTAACACGATACCCCTTGGTATGACTGTCAGACTTAAGAACTTCTGACTACCCGTAACGACTCTCCAAGATCCGCGAATGACAACCGGGGCTAACAGATTGACGTGCTTTCCGAGGCACGGAGGGGTTTCGGTATGTAAAGATAGCTAAACCTAATCGATCGACCCGTAGATACGGCTGTTATTACTTAGCCACAAACCCCTCCACTAATTGACATAATTGAATCTACTAGTTTCAAAAACAGCAATTTCCACTTTGGTAAAATGCCACAATTCCTTATTAAAAAATTTTTAGGATTCAAAATACATATTTATATATTGGACATTGTTGATTTTGTAACATACATTGTTTTTGTAATGTGATTTTAAACGGGTTTTTGCTGTTTTTGTTGCATACGGAGTGGTGTATCAACTGCTATTTTACTAATACAATTCGAAACCATAGACGACTCAATTTTTGCAAAGTATGGACATTGCTGTTTTTGAAACTGGTGGACTCAATATGCCTAAATAAAAGCACAATGTAGAATTCGAAGCTCGGCTCAGCTTTTTTCTTTCTTCTTGTAAATAATGTTTAGGCGTTCATTGTGGTGTTTCCTAGAGTTAGTATAAAAGGTGATTAGACATCTGCAATACCATAGAATGGAAAGAAAAAACAGAAATACTTTAAGTGCCTGTAATTACGAACAACATAATTTTCAGAGAAATGACGTTAATTCACAGGTAACAGGAAAAATTACAGAATCATAATTACTCCACATAAGGATACTGTATGTCCTTGATTAGTTGTCATCTATTTAAACGTGGATTTCGTCGAAGTGCGAAGTATGTAACCGCATCTATTTCTGTCTATATATTACTTAGTAATATAAAACCACTGACTGTGGAATTATTTTAGTATTATTTTGTGGAATAACGTATTTGTTTGTTGTTTCGTAGCTTCGTAGCGTGGATTGTAGATATTCGTGGACGCACGCGTTTTTAAATTCATAATAACATTGAACTAAAACAGAGAACAGTAAATAAAATAACGTTTACGCACAAAAATATGCTTCCCATAAAATATTCCCAAACATGTAAAGTCCACATCTGTTGCACACAGCACAACACTAGGCTGTAAAAATTGCCTTATTATGAAACCTAATAAATAAATCCTAGAATAAACTTTATTTGGTCAGCCCAGCATTCTTGGGCCTTTGTTTGCATTCATTAGATCGGAAGTAGAGCATTGTTTGAGCAAGTGTTGAAAGAAACAAACCAGCGACTGCGACTAGGCAAGCGGTCGCCGCACGCGCCGGTTACGTTTCTTAAGCACCCTCTAGATGGTACACTTTGTTGGCCAACCAGCAACCAACAAATTGTCTTGTATAATAAAGGCTTGTTGGCCGACTTAATTATTAATATTCTCTAACACTTTCGGTTGGTTGGGACGAACAGCCAACTTCACTCGATAGCCAATGTGTTGTACTGTCTAGGTATAACGGACAAAACAGGAAAAGGTTGTGATTGCAGTTAGGTTTTGTGGAAAGATACTGAAGGTTGGACAATTCTGTTGGTACGTCTATTGGTGGGCGCCAATAGGTTGTAAGTTAACAAACCTATTGTAGGTACCAACGAGTTGTGTCGTCTATAGGGCGCTTTATTGATTATTGTGTGCTGTTGAACTCTCAATTGTCCAGGAACATTCGCTATGAAATATTAGCACTATGTGAAACGAGATCCCGTGCAGCTATTAGAATATTAGAAAATAAAGAGCTTTTACACTCCCGAGTTTTTATGACTACGAGCTGTTAACGCGTGTACAGTCGATATACTTCGAACACGTTTCAATGCGTCAGCAAAAAAAAATTAGGGAATAAATTTTAATTAATACAAAAAGAAACAATTTAAAATCATTGTATCGGGATGAATAACAAACCTGTCAATAAAACCCACTAATAGATTTAAATCAAACACATACACAACAAACAAAGCTCTCCTATCGTTTTTCTTTCCCATAAACACACCCTTTTAAGTAGTTAATGAGATGCTTAAGAGAGCCCTCCCAGGGTGCTTTCATCGCCCGCTACATATGTTAGCAAAAAAGTTAAATAGTTGGAATGTTCAGAGTTTTTTGCGCAGTACTGATGATAGATCGTTAACGGAGATGACTGGTAACTGACAAACAAACCAATTGTTTGCTTGTCTAACACCATATGATTTATTATGGGTTAACGGGTATAACACGTATACAGGGACAGCGCACATAATTATCATATAGTTCAGTTACGAAATCAATCATAGGGATATAGGTTAATATTGGAACTCTAATCAAGAGCTTATATTAATGAAATGTCGGATGAAAAGTAGATTGAAATAATTACTACTAACGTCTCGTCTCTACTAGGGGGTAAGCAGAACTAGTGACCCGACATCTTGCTACTTAAAAGAACAATAGAATAATTAATAATACGTTGACTTTGTATTCATAAAAGTACCTGAACTCATAGGTACTTTATTTGGCTCAGTAGATTATCTTTTGTTATGTTGTTAGGCCAGGCCTAGAAAGAGATGGCGCGATGAGCTGGACGCCTTCTTAAAGATTGAATGATTTGCCCGCAGTTGTCCTGCAGTGGGACAACACAGGCTTATAATAATAATAATAAATATGTTGTTATAGATCAGATCGAAAAACTTTGATAAGTATTATTTACTGGAAGTAACTAGAAGAGAATCCTTGTACAAATCTAATAAAAAAAAGTTAATCTCGTTATCTCTCCTTTTGCTCAAAAAGTTTTGAGACTGAGATCAAGGCTATATCTTCAGACTCTGATCTTATAGATGGGCGAAACCTTGATTAAAAGTAAATAGTAAAGACATACTAACTACAGCGCTACTCTAATCTGCTGATTTAAGATCATAATCATAAATTACAGAAAATCTTGTTGACTAAAACTTAATTGTGATCTAGTTTATAATGAGATTCCTCGCGTTGATACAGAACTTGTATTGTAACAATCATGGACCGAGCTGCTGCGGGTGTTTCCTCTTACGAGCTTACAAGATTCACCGATACCGGTACTGTTACCTATTATTGACTATCCAAAACATTGTATCTGATAAATACATTAGTAAAAAGAGCTACGGATTATTGTCTACCAGCAAAATCAAATAACAATAAAAATTCATGGACCCCTTTGATTCATGCGAATTTCTGATTGTCCTCTGCGTTCACATGAACATCTGTGACTGCAAAATGTAATCTTACATCTTTATTGAGCTTTACGCTAAGCCATATTTGCACAATCGTTTACCGGCCGTGACCCACCCGGACGCGGCTTCCAGATAATCATCTCATCAGATCTTCAGCATGACGATGCACAAGTGCGCCATTGTTCCAATCTTTAAACCGTTACGGTTATGGGACATTTTAAGACCCATTTTCCTTATATTAAGGTTATGAAGTTTACTCGCCAATTTCGCCTGCTAATTAGTCGGCTAAAAGGTTTCCCGCGCGTTTACCAGCTCGGCCTCGCTGTCTTCGAAGTTCGACACATCTCGATACCAAGTGTTCCATGTTTGAGTCTCGAAGTCTCGACCATTCATTCGCGCGCGCGCTTTGCTCTGTGACGGGTGCGTCCAACGACTCGAACTTTGTACACTCGATGTACGACGACGTATCGATGTTTTTTACAATCGATTAAATTTTATTTTAACTGCTTACTTTTGAACTAGTGAAGTGATATCGTATCAGTGTTGTGAGATGATGATAAAGTGAACTGTGGTGAAACATTGACAAGTGAATTTTTAATTTATACTTCTTAGTTTTTTACGTTTAGTGCTACGAAAGCAGGTCAGTCTTATAATTTTATGAAATCCTGATTTAAAGAACCGTTTAGCGATATAGACATGAGCTTAACGAGCTATGTCTACAAATTATACGTTTTGTTGTTCGTCTAGCTACTTAATATGTCTTTTGAATCTTCCGGCGTGTACCGGTTTCTTGAATAATCACTTGATTTTCTGATCGTACGATTTATAATACGACAAATTGTAGGTCGCGTTATACCTATTTTATACATTCGTGATTCGGTAATTATAAAATACATATAAAACGTACATGTTTAATTTTATTTTAATTGAAGGTAAGTTGTAATGGTTGTTGGTAATTGTACCAGCCTTCAACTGTTTACTCTCCTAGATTAGTTTAACTATTAGAATTGAATCGGGTATCAACTTTTATTAATGCTGTGACTTAAATGAAAATGTTAACTCTATTTTCTTATCAAACTAGATCTCCTGGTACAGACTAATTTCGTTTTACTAGCCATTTGGAGAATAATGTGGGTATGTTTAATTAACTAGATACTTTACTTACGGTACTTTTTTGCGTCAGAAGCTATCCAGTTCGAAACTTTAGATTAAAGAGAGTTTCTATTACACTAGCACCTAATGTATCTAGGTTTTAAATTCATTATTACTTAGGTTCTATTCATTAGAATTACAATTGTTTTTTTAAAATCAAAGCAGACCGTTAACCTCGGCTGACCTCTATATGTAGTATGTACAGACTTAGGTGTAGCTTGAGTGGAGCTTTCGATGCAATTAATCAACTGTAGCGCAAATTTAAACCCTAAGGTTTTATTTTCTTGAAATTAACGTCTGAAATAAATAGTAGGTAGGTAGGTGCCTACCTGACCTTGTCAATTGTCATTTTCATTACAACGAGGTGTTAGGAATTCAGGACAATAAACTGAAAACGGTTTCAGCTATAAATAAATCAGCTGTTTCAATAATATAATTATTATTGATACCTTTATAGTTCTTTAGAGAAGAACCTTAACTTTAACTTCTAAAGTTCAAGTTTCAAGATTTCTTCTCGATAGAAATCAACGAATTAAATCACCTTTTTTATCTTATCATTTTCTTTCAGAAAAGATAATCCTACAACTTTACTCAATAGAGCAATCTTCTAAGTCCACAACATCTCATAACAGGGTATATCTAGAATCTAGAATTACAATGCCAATGCAATGTTTACTGAGTATTTTTTGCCGGCAAAGTGCCAATTCCTTATGCTCTACGTCAATAAGGTTATATGTACATGGTGCCTTGTTGACCCTGTCTTCCTGCTCTCAAAGACCATCCATCGTCCATTACACTTTTATTAACGCCACATAATAACTGTTTAAGGCTGCGTTTCCACCAGAGATAATCACCCCGCGAGAATGCGTAGCGAGGGATGCGTGTGAAACTAACCAATAACAACGCTAGCTTAGCTCAAACTATGACAGTTAAACCTAAAAAAAATCATTGCCGTAGCTATTTCGGAGACACCATCTTGGATTTATATTTTGACCTCACTATCGGCTTTAGCACCCTCAAAAACTATGAAACGACATCCATGACGAAAAATATGAGAATTTTCGCAGCCGCAATCTTGGATTTTTATCAACGGTGTATGATTAATCTGTTGTGCTCTCAGCAGTGTGCCAAGCAAGTTCGGTAGCTTCCTTGGATGTGTACCCTGCTCATCGATAAAAACCACCTTCATTTTGAATGTTAAGCTGTCAACTATTATCAGAGAAAAGAAGGAAAGCATAAACTTTCTTAATTGCTGATAGGAATAACAAAACATCTTGTTAATCACAGACCACAGAAAAAACAATAAAACTAAATAAATCACACTTGATCGTGCGTACAGCTGTAAAAATGATCCGATGAAATGACTCCCCCTCCCTACTAAGTGTGATGCGCGGGCGCCACTTCGCAGACCGCCTTGAACTGTCACACGAGCATTTACGATGAAGGCAGATTTAATGTCAGGGCCTGAACACATAGGATAGGTTTTTTGTTCATAGTTTAAACAATAGAGAAGCGATAATTCTGTCTGTTACTCGTGACGGTAGTGGCAGCTTTGTTAATTCTTTGACAGCTGGTAAGCGGTTGAAAAGGCACATCGATCTTGTTGAATTAAAAAATTACGTTTTATTTTCATATTAATTTGTAGACCTTGCAAAAGCACTTACAAAATGACAGAATATTTATTTAGGTTTTAGTTTGAGGAAACTATAGGTGTATTAAAAGTGTAATTACTGTTCCTGAAATATTCCTTATTCACACGACTCGCGTGGATATGTATAAAACTCTTACGGACCTGACATGACACTGCAACATAATGGTTAAATCTGTAAAGTTCACGCGAAACTTGTAGACCTTATACTATTGCATCAGTAAAAAAAAAAAATAGGCCAGTTTCAGCACGAAAACGTGCACGTGTGTAATGCGCCTCGGGGTGCTAAGGAGCCATAACATATGTATTACATATTCATAATTGCCAAAACCAGACGCAAGTGGGGCACGCTGATTAATGCCAACGTTTTACGATACTTTTTTTGTGCTCTGAGCTAGTAAAGTCACTGATCTGTAAACGACCGTTAAAGTTTATCAATTTGTTATTATATTATTATGTATTTCGATCACTGAACCGGTGAACTGAGATTAAATTAAACGTAGGTACTTATGTGAAGTAGGTCTTCATTTGTTTGCTAAGAAATACCTAGTAGTGAGTATGTAATCACAATAAGTACAGAACCTCACTCAAGACTCAAGCATTACTTAAAACTAGTTTCTAGCAATCAAAAGGCTTTAATCGAGTTTTAATGCTTGAGTATTGAGTGAGGTTTTGGCCACAGGGCTGATTGCACCAATGAAACTGAATGCGATCAGCATTTCTAAAACGCGTTCAAGAGCTGTCAGTGTCAAAATTGTTATGGAATATTGTACACTGCTCTTGAACGCGTTTAGATGTGCCGAACGCGTTCAATTTCATTGGTGAAATGGTGAAAACATATCATTCATTAATGCTCAAGGTCTGCGTTACTATTCATGTACCTACAGTTTTAGACCTTGTAGAAATTCCCTATTTAAATTCTAGTGCCTACTTAATATGTAGGTTAAGTAAACCCATTTTCCTTATTTTTTAGCTCATTTAAAATAGAATAAACAGTAAACACCTCCATCACCTCTGCAAGGGTGAGTCAGCATCAAAAGTCAGTCTTACTCAACGCATTGCTCATACAATCTGTTTCTCTTGTCAGTTAATGTTTTTGCTGAACGCAATTAGAGGTCCACGGTTTCTGCGAACCTTACACACAACAATGTACCGGGCCGAATAATCTTTATTCTACGAATAATCTTTATTCTACGAATTCACAGTCAGCGTACTACAAAAATAGATCAATTACTACTTGAATTATGTGTTTCCAAGTCTATTTATGCGTCATCAGCTGGCTTTAATAGTGTGATTTATATTATTAAATGCATGAATTATTTAATTATGTCTTCTATTCTATTCTAAACAGATAATATGTTATGAATGATAATGAGTACTTGAATGGCGCCTATCTAAAATCGAGTAATTTATTGGGGATATCGTGCTGTGTGGTACTTATGACGTCAAATGGAACAAACAGATTTCACCAAAAATATTGCTCTCTTCCTCTTGTCACATAGTGTTGGGTTACTGAGTAAATCTATCGACTGATTTTATGTAAATGGATTCTCATGGGTTTTCCACGCGCCTTAAAAGCATAACCACGTTCGTCCTATTGTTTTAGGAAGGCCGTCACAAAATATTTCTAGCTGATAATTTATTAATCTGACACGATACGAATTGAAAATTATAGCCATCATAATAATACAATAGACAAGAATCGATTCTTGTATCCTGTTTACCATATCATCTGATGGTCAAACTGCAATTGGGTTAGAGTTGTCAGGATTCTGGATGTTATCTCAAAACGAGCTAGTTGTCAATTCCTGTGAGCCTCTGGTGAGATCACATCGTCGGTGTCACGTCGCCGACACAATTGTCACGTCCGCCGAGAAATCCTATTCTACCCACAATAATCACGAAACACACAATACGGGACAATCTGAGTATCTTTTGAGGAAACTAAATTCTCATCTCTATTCTCATTTGTTGATCTGAATCTGACACTCTTTGATCGACGATTCTTTTGTTGGTAGATTATTAAAATCATTGTAAAAATAAAATGCAACAAGTTAACGAAGGTCTCTTTTTATTATTGTTGTTCATATTTACATTCAAACGTGTGAGTTTTAAGACCATTAATATTTATTGATATAGCCGCATAAATTGTAAAACAATTATGATTTCGCAATGTCATAAAATAATAATCTGAAAATGCGGGTTCGCGTGTCAGTATGTCGGCGGCCGTTCACAAAAATAATAACACGTAATTATTCTACATGATATTAGTCCTACAGCTGTCGAAAAAAACAAAACCGTCGTTTCTATAAGCATGTGTTTAGTGTTAGTCAGTTAGTTTGCATGAGAAGATGTCCGCAGCATCTGCGAGTTTGACCCTGAACTTGAACAAGGTCGAGATGAAACATCGGAATCATGTCAATCACTAGCCATCGGCAGTCAGCTCATCATCTCAGTTATCGTATCAACGAATTCATGTTTGAACAAGCTCTTTGTTCTTAAGGGTGCACTAGTCGACGCCTCGAACTCGTTGGTGGGCGTGACTAATATGCATGCTAATTAGTCCAATTATTTATTTATTTATTAAGTATTTATTTATCTAGTTTTTATTTATTTATTTAGTCAGTGAAATAGACGATTTTTTATAACGAAAATGAGCGCGTAAAATTTCATGAGCACACTTTTGGGCGTATAGATATTATGGAAAAACTACTGGATGTATTTACTCAAAATAAAATTATTGGAACACGATTTCTATTTTGCCATTTTTTTACTAAATAAGTTATTTATTTACGCCCAAAGACGAGTTAAAATTAGTGTTGAAATATGGAAGTTTCGACGCTCATAACTTCCAAACCAATATCTTTTTTCCAATTCCAATATCTTTATTGACAAGACTAGTTGATAAACATTTTAGTTTTGAACGTACACCGTCAACCAGACGAGTAATCACCATACTACGTTTGTATGGAAGAATGACAGACTTACTTAAGTAAAAAGTAATTTATTGAAGTAAAAAGTAAGCCGATGTAAAGTCGAACAATTGTCTGAATACATTGTAGGTTCTCTTCTTAGTAGATCGTTTGTATGTTAGCACCGCACTATGAGGTCTTTCTATACGATCTTTACATGATTCTTCAATAAAACACAGATGTTCCTTAAAATAATAACGCCATTAACTTTATTTATTCGCAGAAATAAAACGGAAGCATGACCTGAGTTTGAAGTAGGTATTTTAACATTTTACCATATTAGTGGGTAGGTAGTTAAAGTAATTTAATATTCCACAACTTTGCGACCTTTACACGTAACGTTATTGGAGATTGTTATTACTTCGTGTTAAATAAAACACAAGTGCAGTGCAATAAAATAAAAATAGAGGTCATTTCATATTGCATTGTACTTGTTGATAGGCCTACACTGTCCCCTCATACCTATTAACACTGTAATTTGAAAACATTGTAAAAAACATTTATTTTTAAAAGAGTAACCGTGGAGTTTCTTGCCGGCTCTTCTCCATAGGAAACGACCAATTGGAACCGTGCACCTAGCTTCTGGCGTTTCATAAGTGCCCTTGTAGATTTATGTGAAATAAAATATTTCGAATTTGAATTTAAATTTGCGTAGTCATTTTTTTAATAATATCCAGGGACCCAGCCTCGCACGGTTTTTACGACTTGACAAAACATCGAGATTTTATTATTATTATTAGTAGGTTTAATAGTTACGCATTATACACAAACCTTTGAGAATAAATTGTCTAAATTATGGTGAAAACTGCATCAAAATACGTTGCATAGTTAAAAGAACAACGTGGTCACATATACATACACGAAAAGCGACTTTAATTTATAATAAGTAAGTGCATCATATTGACACACTGACCTTAGCTGACCTTACTAATTAAGATGTAACAACAAATTCCTGATAGTTTAGTAAAGCATTCGTTGTTTAAGATCACAGAGCACCTGTGTAATACTATGCTTTAATTATTTATACACAAATAGATAACTGGATTACAGGAATCATTATCTGCCTAGCCTTTTCCCAACTATGTTGGGGTCGGCTTCTAGTCTAACCGGATGCAGCTGAATACCATTATTTTACATGCAGTGACAGCCTATCTGATCTCCGCAACCCAGTTACTGGGTAACACGATACCCCTTGGTAAGACTGGTTGTCAGACTTTCAGGCTGCTGACGACCCGTAAAAACTGTCAAAGATCTACAAATGACAGCAGGGACCAACGGCTTAACGTGCTTTCTGAGGCACCCATCCACGGACCAACTGGATTACATAAATAATGACCTATAATTAAGGCGACAAAATAGACACTTCAAGGTGAAAATCAATATGAATAAAAATCACACGATACTTATAAATAATTATGTAAGATCTTTTGCAAACTGGTTTGGTTACATTGGAAAATTTTAAAAGTATTTATAGCCACTAATTATTATTTTCTGTAGATAGTCTCACTCAAGGTACATGATCTACCGAATTCGTTTGAGAAATAGTTTAATCGATTCGGACTTTTATGTACGACTAGCTGCGCCCCACGATTTCACCCGAATAAGTCTCGACCCCGTAGGAATATCGGGATAAAAAGTATCCTTATTATTAGTCCAGGTTATAAATTATCTGTGGGCCAAATTTCATCCAAATCTGTTTGCTAGTTTTTGCGTGAAAGAGTAACAAACATCTATCCGCCCATCCTCACGAACTCGCGTTTATAACATTAGTAGGATTGCCCTTAAAATTTTCCAGTTGGAATCAATTTAAGGAAATAACATAAAATCACGCATTTTTCCCCCCAAAAGGTTAGGCATTGGTGTGCCTGTAGTACACTCACAATTCGCCAGTTATGTTAAAGTCCCATGTAATGGAGAAAAGAGGAATAAGTGCGGTAAAAACCTTACATCAATTACTTCTTTAAAGTGATGTTTCTTTTAAAAAGGCACAAAATGAAAACAATTTAATGTAAGAAATGTAGGGCGCTTTAACCGTCACATACCTACTTACTTAACTTTGATGTTCTTGCCTTTTATTTGTTAAGTTAAATCTTTATCAAAGGAAATAGAGAGCAAAGTTGTTCTGAATGTTTCGAATCACAAACGAAATGGATTTTGTATCACATTCTTTTACGTACCTATATAATTATGTGGTCTGTAGAATGCGAACCTGAAAGATGGTGTGTTAATTATGGAATTTTAAAGTCGCTAATTACAGTATAATGCCTTGGTTAATTAAAAGTAAAATGATTCGGTTCCGAGAGTGGCTATTATTACTCAAGAAAGATACATTTTATCAGGTGGCAGTCAGGAGGTACTAGGTACATACATATTGTTTTTTTCCTTTTGGTTAACAAGGTATTCGGAGACCATAATAAAGATGGTTGTACAACACAGTTAGTACTTATAATAATCCCATAATTCAATATCCAAAATGGTGTAATCGTAAACTGCATACAAGAACGGATAGTGAAACTAGTGTGGCCTTTTATTGCATTCAATTCAATGCCTAGGACTTAGTGTTGGACCAAAATGGAGGTGAAACTTTGAGCCTAGGTTATAGTTCTGCGTTTCCTGTTAGAGCTCATATCGAATTACTTTTATGTACTGTTGCTGAATTTTATTGATTGTTATTTTATACAAGGTTACCGGTTACTGCTCACGATCTCGTAAACAGGGTTGTAGTATACGGTATGCCTTATAGGGATGCTAACCCATTTTTTTTGTAAAACTGAACCATTTCGGAGATACGTTTTCTTGAAGTTAATCTACTTAAAGAAAAGGATAGGTCACTTCAAACATTTGGTTGAACAATGATTAACTTTTGCATAGGTAGTTACAGTAACTTTGTATCTATGGGTTTTTCACAGAGCATTTTTCATAGAACGTGTCTTACAAACATTTCACGGGCTCCAGTAACCCTGTATAAAGCGGGCACTTCTTTCTCTTGTTTGAATTCATGGAAGCATCGACTTTTTCATTAGCCGGTTGATTGTGGTGACTGCCCTTCAGTTTCTCTTAGAAGTACTTGGCAGTTCATTCGTTTCCAAGCTGTATATTTTAAAGTATTAACTCTTACTTGGTTGTTAGAATTCAACATAATGAATCGGAATGTGAAACCAACAATAGTGCGCAGCTACTTAAAATTTTAAATAACTAAACATGTCAAAATTGTTCTACAAACTTAAACTTATGAAAATGCCCATACATTTCTCACGGAGTTACGGCACTTCAATGGGGCAACATTGTTGAGTGTTCAAAACAAAACAAGTCGCTTGTTCGATTTGTTCCGGCCGTCGGATCCGACGCACCTCGCTCCAAATGTAAGTGGCCTAATTTGTTACATACGACAGATTTATGAGTTGTAAGGTACAACGCTGTGAGTACGCACAAGCGAGAATATGCGGGGAAAGCAGTTAATGGGTGAGACTTGGGCACTTGGGCAGCCACCGCGCATACCTATGGTTGGTTACATAGACGTAATTTACTATTTAGATGAGGTCGAGCGCGTAACTGTCGAAGTGTAGCGAGTGGCCAAGACATTATAAATAGCTTTAGGTACTTGTATTGTCCATGTACAGGGTCCTACATTTCCAAAATTGGCTTAGAGATGTAGGATCCTGCACAATGCACGAATGTGGGATTTGTAATTTTTTTAAATACCAAGAAAACGAGATGTAAATCGATGCCAAGAAAGCGTTTTCAGTTTCAGTTATATCGCTTACGAATCTGTCAATTTCCAGTGCTGGCACACATATTGTCAGCACACAGCCACATCTCTGATTGCTTGTTTACATGTAGATGTTCTGCTTAGGATGCCACTTATGATGTTCGGGACTTTTCCCAAGATTAGCTGTAATCGCACGGAAGTCATATAATGTCCTTCGTCTACAACAACGTTTCTAAGAAACTCGCGAATTTCAATCATTTCATAGTAAGCTCGTTCGGACATGCTTTACTTTTGATGTCAAGCTGTTTGAGGAAAAGCTTTGAAGTGGACGCTCCAGTCTTTATTCTACAACTTAGAAACTTTGCAATCGTAAAAATATCATTAACGGTACATAATGGTAACGGTTTCTTGATAACACGAGGAGGAAAATGTTCTAATACCCTCCTTAGTTGGTAATGATATAGTATTACAATGACTGTAATACATAATTTGGTTCCTTCACTTTTGCTCATTACTCTGTATATGCGTCAGAAGCTTGCAATAATTTTCAATTATTTTTAAAGACGATTAACGAGAACTATGTATAAATAATTAACAAGCGCAAGAAGAATTAATTAATTGTGATTAAAATGAGCGTGATTCTGACAGTAATTAAACGCATACTCTGATTGTGTAAATTATACATTTACAGTTACAGTTGGTCAACATACCTATTACGTTCATTTAAATATATATCACGTACAAATACTACAGATAGTAACAACATTCAAGCAATTCACTTTCCTGCGAACATTTTCAGCGCCAAATATTGATCACACAGTCACACAGACAAACACGAGACACAAGACAGATTTTAATACTGCGCATTTGATTGATTTTTATGTCGTAACCGTCAAAATAAAAGTAGTTTCGATCTTCTACGGAGAGTGACAGAAAATCCAACCAAACCGCTGAATTGAAATCAGTAAACCCGTGCCATCCATTAACTTCATACTATCAAGCGAGTGCTAAACTGCTAATCAACGATTCTCAATATTTACCCGGTCAGCTGTCAGCTTCCGAACATGTTGGAAACTAGGCCATGTCGGGCCACGTCGGGCTATGACGGGCAATGACAGGTGGTTCACCTACAGGCTACAACATGTCTTGTCGCGTGACTGCGTGTCGTGACGGCTCTAAATTGTTATCTACGCACTTTGAGGAACCCCACTGTTTATCATGATTTATAGTACCCCTTAATAGCTTGTCTGATTCTTTATGAGTTGTAGTTGACAAATCGTTGGTAGTATTGACATGGTGATAATGTATAATATGTTTATTTTTACCTAGTTTGAGTATAGTTACTAGTACCTATCATGTAGGTTAATTGGCATTCGTTCGAGGAAACTACGACATTATTAATTAGCACCCCTATCAGCTACCTGTGTAAAGGCCAAAAGGTGAACTTGAAAAACTGGCACAAAAAATATAAATAAACAACAACAACTCCACGTAACATAAAAACTAAAAAAGGAAAAACACGTCTTTACTTTTTGGTACCATCTTCATTTTAAAGCAATTTACATTTATTGCTTACTCACCTTTAAAACGAGATTTGCATTATTGTCATTGGTGGAAGGTGCGAACGGTTGCGTGTACGCAGATAAGGTGCGTTCCAGTTGTCGCGCAGGACAAGGCCTCGACACACATGCGCTTGCGACGCGACGACGGTGTTGCCAGAATGCACCTAGTTTTGGCAATGGATAATTTGAATGTGTCAAACTTCTGAGATTTAATTATACAGTTTCAAGCATGTTGTAGACCAGGGGTTCCCAACCTTTTTTTGTCTACTGCCCACTTTAAGAATAAATTATTTTTTAACGCCCCCCTTTACACAAAAAAGAGGAAATTTCAAACGACTGGTGGGGCCTTTTACACAAAAAAGTGGGGATTCTTAACTGATAAGTGGGGCCAAGAAATATCTCACGTGGGGCCCTAAGGGCCCCATGGGACGGGGGTTTGACATCACTGCCCTACACAATGCCCCCTTTTTTTTCTGGGTCTCTTACCGCCCCCCTTTAGGCCTGCAGCGCCCACAAGGGGGCGTTATCGCCCACGTTGGGAATAGACGATGAAACTGACTGAACCCACAAATTCGTGTTCTACCAGTTTACAGCTATTCAGGTGCATTCCCTTGGTTCAAGTCTCTTCAACGTTTCATATCAGTTAATTTTAATTTCTACTTAAATACCTACTTAGGTATTTAAGTAGAAATGCACAATAAAATTCAGACTTAAATTTTCGTAACTTTACCTGGATCGTGAAGCTATGGCTCATAACATATTATCAGTCGACTCTCAGCTCTCCTTCTGATTAAATGACGATTACACATTTTGATATCAAACTGGCCACACTATCATTAGGTTTGCCATGACATAACCTACCACCATATAACGGGAACCACTTGACTTTCAGTGTTAATTTGCTTTTAAAATCCAACGCCAACCACAAAAGTAATGAGCTATTTGCATACCGCCAAGTACTGTTCACCTAACTGTATAGCCATTAGGTATTACTTATAGAGAAGCTATTGGAGACCTAGTATTTGGAACTGTTTATCTAACGTCTTAACGTATATTGACTGGTTATTAATTGTTTACCATGCATTTATAATGTCTGGGATTTTTATTGGAGATGAGATGTAGGTATAGGTAACTATATAATACCTGACGGTGGCGGCGTAGCAAGTGACGCCGCGCCGCCTAGTTTTGTTACGAACTTACTGGAATCACCGAAGAGGTCGCATAAGAGTGACTTTGGCTAATGACTGCCACTCTAGCGGGGCGTCGGCGTCGCATCAATGGTTGCGTGGCGTAGCTATCTACACCACGCAATCTCTATAGATTGCGTGGTTTCTGATGACAGAGATGATGTCAGGGGAGCCGCTGTCGTACCACGTCCACGACGAATTGCTATATTCCAGCACAATCCAGATAATATTGATGATTCTGAACCAATAATACGATGACCACTTGTTTTATATCCGGTGGCCGATACACTCCGGGCGGATTTTCTGAATGTGGCCCTATCACTATCTTTTACATCGGAAGGTTCAAATCCTGACTTCATCTAAGTATAAAGTGGTTTTTCTTGGATTGGGTCCAGTACTTTGTCGATGGTTATGTAAACATATAAAAATAAAAAAGTGAATTTGTTTTGACGTATTGCTAAAGCTGCCTTTCGATTGAATCTAGGCAAAATTCCAAATCATAAGCAGCATAAGACACGACATTAGGTATAATAACCACGGTAGCACCATTTTATAGAAAGGAATAAACATACAGACCATACGGAAGATCTTCGTTTAGATTGTTCTTATGATCATGATTGACATTGATCATCAATCATCATTGTTTACCTAACAAATCTGCTGTACATTAATAAAGCCTTGAGAACTAATGCTAATAAAAATAGACCAATGGAACTATTAACTTCTAGAACTGAAATATTTAAAGATGTCTTCCATCCCGCGGAGGTGGTGGGTGAAGATGGAAGGAAATAAGTCTTTATTTTGATGATTGTAGGCGATGGCCTTATAAATAGACAAAAATATTAATATATTCGTGTATATCTAAAAATTGCATAAATAAGTACAATACATTCAAGCGTGTAAGCCACTGAAAGGAGTGATAGCTGCTCTATTCATTGTGCACTGTCCGTATTCTGTCTGTCAGTTACCGCGTAAATCCCTCGATAGTTTGCCAATTTTTAGAATATTTCAAATTTCTTCCATCATTTCTGTGGACTGAATTTTTAAGTACACCTACGTGAATATTTCGTTATTATTATTACCCAGTCACATTAAGTCACATGATTAGACTAAAAACCACGTGATCACAATAAAGAAACTCAACGCAATTTGTGGTTTCAAACTTTGCAGCCGAATTACACCACGTTTGTAATTCTGTTTTAGCTTCTTTTTTTAAAGAATATGTAACCTACATTCGCATTTAGGTCTATAAAACGAGTTTGTTTTGCTTTTACGCCTATCTGGCGTACCGAAGGGCAGAGGTCTCACCTTGCTGCATGCCGAGCGACTTGGCGCGTGCCTCGGCTGCCGTATGGTGGATTTAAATGCTTTCCTCTGTTTATAATAGGAGCCTATATTACTACCTGCACTGTAATAAAACTGTTACGAAATTCGAAGCGATTTATGTGACATTTGTATATCGAGTGCACGATCGATTTTAGTTCACATATCAAAAAATGTCTGCGTCGAGATTTCGGCGGAGGGATTGTACTGCAATAGGATAAAATAATTAAATGTGCAAGACCTTTTGCAGGGATTTAGATAACTTTTGCATAAAAAAGAAAAAAATTCTTCATAGATAAAAACATGGTAGTGTTGGTATAATTTCTTATATCACAGGAAAAATATTTTACCATATTATGAACGCTTTAAAATACCTATATAACTATGTTCTAACAATACGACATGATGCCGCGCCAATCAACTGTAGTTCTCAAATATCTGTAAATATTCATATTACTTCAACAAACTTAAATATGAATAAAATTATAGTTATTTTGAACATCATTACAAAGAAACGTTTGGTAAAACTGGCATAAAGAAAATAAAGCACACTATCAAGGACCATAGACAATTGACCATCAACATTTATAAACACAAGAATAGTCACCACGACTATCACGAACTTGAATTAATGATTTATTTATATTTTCTCGAAACCAATAGAATAGGCGCTAACAGAACACCTTTCCTTCTAATTTTATTGATTTGTTCCTACAAAATAATTAAATTAAATGTCGCAGACATCATTGTTTAAAAAGCTGTCTTCGACGAACAAGCTATGCTGTTGTTCTTCACAATGTAAGAGTAATTAATTCTTCATTTGTAATACTGATAAGTGAAATGTTATTTACCTAAGAATGATACTGATACGATATCGATGTTTCCGTTTCAGCAAAACATGACTGTGAACAAGATACTTTGTTTCGGTAAGAGATAGACCAAAACAAATTCGAAAAAAACGTTGATAGCGGCATTTTAGTGTGAATTTAATCTACAAAGTAACGTCTTTTTTATGTTCATACATCCAATTATGATGACAGTTAGTACCTGCTTGTGTTGTTCTTCTAAGCATCCCGATGGTAATTATTTTGTGAAAAGAAGTAAAATTTTTGTCTGGGCCCAGTACAACGCTAACACCATATATTTAGGAAAGATTTTATATTTCTATGGCTAACACCATTCGCTGACGCATACAGTCAGTTAATTAGTTTCAGTTTTATGAAACAGATAAAATATTCTGTAGGTACCATGGTTCTCATCTGTTGCCTCCGCAGACCACCGTGACAGCTCCTCGTCGTTTCATACGACACCCATGGGAAATGATGGCGCAACATATTCGCAGTCGTGACCACAACGTAACGTGGTGGTGCCATTCAGTGTTACGCTAACTAATTCGCGCAAACCGACCACAGTGACAAATGACAATGCCTGCATAATATCGCCACCGATGTGGTTTACATAATGAAAATATTACTGAAATAATTAATGTAATACAAGTGTGAGAAGTCGTGTAGAAACGTAATTAACAAGTCATAAAATAATTAATATTTTGATTAATTATTTTCTTTTGCAGTAAGCTGAGTAAGCACGGAAAGGTTTTTTTTGTTCATTCTTATTCTTGGGACTAAAATATACAGAACCTAAATGTTGTATTGGGTTAGGTAAATGATACTAGAACCTCTTTTGATGAAACCTCTTCAAATGAATAGATAATTTACACCTCTGCCTAGCCGTTACTGATGACAAGCGTGACTATTCTGACAGCTTTGATGTGTATGATTTATTTATTGTTACAGCAATCTGTTTACACAATAGGTCAGGTATTATTACGATTTCTCGTTCCCAAGTGAAATCTAATTGTAGTACGATAAACGAAGACCAATTAGAGTTGCACCATCGATCTGCGCACGATTCGATAGTAAGCTGTTAGGCAGATTTGTCACGTTTGTGGACTAAGGTTACGTCTAGGTGTTCTAGAGAGATTCTATTTACTATCGCTTCTCTAGCCAAGTATGTAAATATCAGACATGATTATAATATTCTCAAAGTAGAGCTACAATTAGATAAGATTCGCTAGATTACTAAGAGCAGTGCATTGCAGAAGCATTCGTTACCAGATAATAGTGATCTTGCTGTAATTTTATAACCTTCGATTTTTATTAGTTTTTATGCTATAAACCTTTAATAAAAGATGCAACATTTTCTGAAACTCAAATCTGTATCCTAATTGCATAACACACTGTCAATAACAATCTGTATGATTTTGAAGGATATTCTCAATCCATTGCTTCATATATTCGAAAAATTGTGCACAACAACGTAAACAACGCAATGAATGTTGTTGAACTGTCAAACTTAGTTCTAAACTCAAAAGTGTGTAATTAATTGCGACGTTTCTATTAATAGCTCATCTGATCTGTTTCAGTTTCAAGACGAAAATAACTTTCAGTGTTTCGAAATAAAGAGAGAACTTGTGAAACCGGTGACGGTTTCTTCGTTTCGGCGTTATTTTCTCGTAGGTAGAGAGATTTGCCTTGAAACTAATATTTTGAGCAGAAACTTAAGGATCCACATATCTAAATAAACCTGATAGGGGTAAAAAGTGTAAAAGTTGGCTATTAAACTTACCTAAAATTACAACCTACCAGTTTTTCATTCTTCAACATAGACGATATTTCGTCTTTTGCGATATTATAATTGCGTAAAGAAAGGGTTTAAGCAGTTTGTAAAGATAATTTGAGCTGAAAACTGGACGCAGTGTAATTACCTATAATAGGTTCAGTGCAGGTTAGATCATTATTAGTCAATTGGAGAAAGCACTAAACAATGTAAACAAAACATTTGCTTCTTTACTTAATGTAAATGTATAATTTCCATGCTGATAAGGGAAATTACAGGAAAACAAAACTGCGAGCTTATCTTATCGGGAGCTAATAGTCAATGAAGGGAAATGGCCTAGCCCTGTGGGCGAGGGCTAGCCAAAGTTTCGTGTTTAACTCATTCATAAGTAAAACCGAATCCAAATGTGGTAGTTTCGTAGGTTGCATCGATTTTCCGAGTAAGCAAATAACTACCCTAGATAGTAAAATTATAAGCTGTAGCCAAGTTCTTCTTTCCGTAGTTAAGAAAACTAGAATAAAGACCATGAATTACTTTCAGAGAATTTGTTGTCGCGAGTAAAATATCTTCTCTTTTTAATAAAAATCTTAAATTCATTCAGTGATAGACAACGCACAGCAAGCGATGACTCTGAAAGGCATGCAATTTAGCACAAAGGTTTATATTGAAAGTGAAATTTAAAAAATCCTGCCTTAGTGCTCACTCAGTACCTAAGGATTTTTATAAAACATCCCTATATAATTCATCCCTTAAAAGGGTTAAATAGGAGATGAAAGTTTGTATGGAAGTCCGTAATTTTTGCCGGGATAATCCCATCGGGCACACGGCTATCAATGTGTATCAATAAAATAAAATAAAAAATAAAAATTCCGACTATTTTTGTCCATATTTTATTAGTACCGATTTCATTAACTTAAAACTATGTTAGTAATGACGAGATCAATTAATTTATTCAATCAATCAATTCATTTGAATTTGAATTTGAATTGAATGCATTGATAGGTTATAGGTTATCATTTAGGTAGGTAATATAAATTCGAAATAAATAATTGAAAATATATTAAAATATAATAATAATAATATATATAAAAATAAAATACTATATAATAAAAAATAATATTTATTAATGACTGTGACTACTCACTAAGTTCAAGTTTGCCGCAGCATGAAATGCCACAAGCCACACATGGTCGCGAGTTGACAATAAAACTCCAACAATACACTTCCTCTGACAGTTTCCTACGTAATTGAAGTGACGCAGTGACATAATTGAGACAATTTTCTCATTCTATTTCTGTACCTAAGCCAATTTCAATCCTGACCGGTACATGCTTGCAATCTACAAATTCTGACAGCTTTGTAAATTGTGACCTCGTTGGCCTAATAACTAGAGATGCGCCGAATGTAGGTTCAACCGAATACGAATGTTCGGCCAAATATTCGGCCCAAAGTGTACCGAACCGAATATTCGGCCGAATCATTCGGTTCAATTCTGCGCGGTAAACAGGTTTGTACGGCGCTCTGCAAGAGCCGGGCGGCGTTTGCCACCACCCCCTCTCTGCCCCGCGCTCAACTCCCGGCCCCTCGCGCTAGCACGGCTCGCTCTTTCGGTTACATATTGCATTTCTCGCATAATATTGTTTAAAAATTATCTTTAATCTAAACGTTCATCGACGTAATATATTATTACGTCGATGAACGTTTTTGAAGATGAGTGGACGTAAAAGATCGCATGTGTGGATTTTTTTTAATGAATACGAAAGTGACAAGATAAAAGTAAAGTGTGATTGAGTAAATGTGTGGTTCAATTCACGGGGAACGGGGCGTAGTGCTTCTACCTCGACATTAACATACACACACAAAATGTTTTATTAACAATAATTTAAATATTCGGTAATTATTCGGCAAATCAACCGAATATTCGGCCGAATACGAACATGAAATAATATGCCGAATATACCGAATACGAATATTCGGCCGAACATTCGGCGCATCTCTACTAATAACGTTTTGTGGTTTATTAGGAACAAGGACTCACTCAGTATATATTGTTAAATGTAGGACCTATTTCTGCTTTCGATACTGGTCTTCAAATGTATTATCTACTTCTATCCAATTTTTGCTTCCATCTCGGTATAGAATGAAACTGCTCATTGCAGATCAGGACCATGATGGAAAAAAGTCAGGAACATACTTGGTCTTGTAATACACAAAATTATAATAAGATTTTTTCCCTGAAGGGTTTGCGAGTTTTACTCAGTGATTCATTACAAAACTGTAGCGTATGGTTAATTGATTATACATGCAGCTTCAAATTTTTACAACAGGGTGGCAGTGTCATCTCACATCTCAATTTCTTTGCCAAACTTGGCACTTCATATTTTAACGTCAATCAAGAAGCTAAAAGATAAAATGAAACATCACCAAATCTTCCTTTTTTCTTAACGGATGTTTTGTCACGACGAAGCCGGTTCGTGTGAGGGCCACATTTGTTCCTGTGGGATGCGAGAAGCCACACAAAAGATACAAAATAGCAGTTGTAAGACATGTTACCATAACACAGAATTGCTTTACTTTACGTGCTCAGGGCTGGCAAAAGTTTTTTGGTCAGGTAGATAGGTACCTAGGTATTTTATCTAGTATATTTACTTCGTGGTGACAATCCAGTATATTTACTTCGTGGTGACAATAGTAGACTCGTATAACCATAATATCCTGTCAAAATTGTATTTAATGTTACATACTACGGTTATAATATTACCCCACTGAACCTTTTGAAGATTTGTTATGTGTTGTTCATTAAAACTCGTATCTTTACTATATTATTATTTACAATATTAATAATCCAGATAGAAAATATGCCAGCAGAATGGTGTTGTCTACTCCAGACTATTTCAAACTGGTAACTACTCTATTGTCATGCAAACGGTGCCGCAGCACCCATTAACTAATGCACCCTATGTCGGCAAAACTTTGCATAGAAATTAAGTGACAGTTGACACTAACTTTCGTTATATTTCAATACGCATAGAAGAACACTTTGGATCTTTAGCTGCAATAAAATCGAACCCACAATGCAAAACCCACTTGCTGTCAAAAACTTTACTCAGCACAGTCAAACAAATGAATTCAACTGTATCTGCATCAGACAAATGCCTGTTCTTCTTCGCTTCACTCTTGACAGAGCGGTCGTGGTCACAATTAACAGTGTCCAGTGCAGGTGTAGTCGTTGCCCGCCTCACGATCTCTCTCCATCTGGTTCTGTTACATGACAGTCTGGCGCATTCATTAACAGGGCCTCCAACAGCGGAGTTTGTTTGATCGGTTCACCTCATCGGTGACCTCCCGCGCAAATGCCTCTCTGTGGATGTATTTACATTATCGACACAGCCTTACGAACCATTTCGTCAATCTCGTACATTTCTTTCATCAGTCAACCCTGATCTTGCCAGGGTAGGTCCACAATGACGGTCGTCGGCTCGGGAGCCAGTGGTTGTGCCGGTGACCTATGAGCTCAGGAGACTTACCTTTTAAGGGCCGGCGCCGGCCGCAGCCGTGTCGCAACGTGCGCGAGCGATGCATGCTTTGTACCTGTTCAACATGTCACATTGAGGTCACCAATTGATTCTGGAAGCCTCAAAAGTCTGTAGTTTTGTTGTCTGTTTCGTGTTTACAATGGAATCCTGAATCATGATGCTTTTATTTGTGATAAGAAAGAGCTGAGACAAGGTACCTATACTGTATGCAAAGTAACCACAAGCCAAAAGCTATATGAAGAGCACAGCTGGCAGCTCGATAGCCATCTATATAATTTAAGGCGCTGGTGGGCAAGATCATTCATGATCATGAATATGAATGCACTCCGAGTCGTTGGGGAACTCCGTCTGGTATTAGAATTATGATATCGATTACTTAATAATTATCTAATCCAGAGGTAGCCAAACTTTTTTATGTTGTCGACCACTTGACACGTTTTTCGGTTATGGGTAGACCCCTGATTACCTGCCCTGCTATATTGAATTTATACCAATTCATCAACTTCGAATGTGTTGTTGACATCTGGTATAGTGCTTATTCACTTGAAAGATTTATTAAATTTCTAACTGTAGTGAAGAGTAGTGTGAAAAAAAAAATCAAGGAAAAAGAAAAGAATATTTATACCACAGCTTAAGCTTTTCATTTTTTCTGTGCACTTTATTCCTAGTTCGCTAGGTACTAATATTATGCGAAAATAAGACCGCAGTAGTAAGGTAGGTCTGTTTATTACGTTTTCACGTAAAAACTAAGCAACAATTCTCCGTGATCTTATGCACAGATCAAGTTTGGAGGTCTGGCCAACCAAAAAGATGAAAATATATTTTTACAAAATAAAAACTTACATGCAGACAAAATTAAACGTAAACTTACCTATATAGAATAGATATTTGTGTTTATTTATATATTTATAAGAAAGTATTATGGAATGAAATATGTACGTATATCTGTGTATAAATAAGGATTATTCCATTCATGGAAAGCCAAAATTAAAGTCATGACCTGCTTAAATGAGATCCACTATAGTGGACCCCCATTTACATCTCATGGACCCCCATTTTTTTCCCGCTGACATGGACCCCTTGCAGGTCGTCGTCGACCCCAGGAGGTCGATATAGACCACTTTGGGAATCACTGATCTAATCTAACGGGTACCTATAGTAACGTGGCTATCAAACTTTTTATCAAAAGGTTAGCATCAAAGAGCGCAAACCAGCTGTTGATAACTTGTAGACATCGATAAGAAACATGCCAACAAAATCCACAAAATTATTTGACATCAGTAAATAAACCGTGAAATAAGTGCACGTACTGTCCAAACACCTATTTGATATTTCAAGGACTATCGTCAAGCGATAAACTCATTGACACGCTGCCCGTGTAAGATCGGAAGCAACGCGTGTGCGCATGACAATAGCAACAACACACGTAAAAGCTTCGTGTTATTAATTATTAATATTGTTAATAATACGGTCACATTGGGATTGCGAATTTGTGCACTGATACCATTTTTGTATTTAACAAGCCGATCTATATGATACTTTACGAGCGGTGGATGTTTTGAATGATGATGACTTCAAATAATAAGTCGTTAGCTACTTATCGCTATCGTTTACTTTCAAATTCAAAAGTTATTTATTCAAACTAGGCTGAGAATCAGCACTTTTCGAACGTCAAAATTATTTAAGACAGTCCCCCATTCATCACTTCTTAGTGCTCTAGCTGGAAAGAGGAAGTGGCGCAACAAACTCCCCAGCAGCACATATGTCTGTTCAGTTAGGAAAAAAATATTCTATATAAACTTTATTAGGTGATTTAACAACAAAAAAGTCACCTTTTTTAGACTCTTGACCATTTTTAGGGTTCCGTACCAGAAGGGTGCCAAACGGAACCAACTAAGCCTCCGCTGTCTGTCCGTCTTTCTGTCAGCGGGCTGTATCTCATGAACTGTAATAAGTCGACAGTTCCAATTTTCACAGATTGTGTATTTCTATTGCCGCTTTAACTGCAAAGAATAATTAATTAAATAAAGTTAAAAATTACTGGGCTCGCCCCTATACAAGGAACGTGTTTTATCGGCGTTTTTGCCTAAATATTGCAACTATTGCAAGGTCGTACGGAACCCATCGTGTGCGAGTCCGACTCGCACTTGGCCGGTTTTTAGACCATGGCAGGTTGGTCAATATTGGCCATACTACCTGTATGGCCAATATTGACCAACCTATAGTTAGATCGTACACTTTACACAAGGTAGGTAGGTACTGGTGCCGATTCTCTTGTCACAAACAGCTCTAAACTAGACTAAAAATCACCAAAATTTAGTTAGATTTCCCATTATGAAATAGACTAAAGTGACACAACTTAACTTTATTTTAGTTTGACAGCACTAAGATGGCAATGAGTTTGAGTTTTAATTTAGTGAAAATGACAATTTTGTTATTCTGAATTTAACGTTTTTCACCAAAAAATTTTGATTGTCTAACTAAATCTGACTATTTTTAATCGCGATTAAAAATGGTGTGGAATACAATTAATTGTCATGAACTAAAATTCACACCAAAATCTCGACTTCAGGTGCAAAAACAGTTCGGGAGGTTCCTGTTCCGTATCAGGCGGGAGGAAACGCCCGGGTGTCATCACTGCGTGGATCGCCCGGAGGACACGGTTGAGCATACGGTGGAGGTCTGTCCGGCTTGGGCAGAGCATCGCCGTGTCCTCGTGGAGGCGATCGGCGGCGGGGATCTCTCGCGTCCGGCCCTAGTCCAGGCCATGGTACGGAGCGAGAGGGCATGGGAGGCCGTCACCTCCTTCTGCGAAGCAGTAATGCTCGCGAAGGAGGAGGCAGAACGCGTGAGGGAGAGGCAAATTTCGCGCCCTCACGCCCCTAGCCGCCGCAGGAGACGCCCTGGGCGTCGGGAATCGCAGGCCGATTCCCGGCCACCGTAGGCGCGGGCTTGCGGACGGTGAGCAATGGGTAGCTCGCCGTCCGATAAGGACCAGGCCCGGGTCGACGGCGCGTTGTGTTCCACGCGCGCCTCAAAGAGATGTCAGCAAGTGAAGGGGTCCGATAGGACCAATGCCTGCCGGGGTTGCGGGAAAGTCCGAAAGGGATACCGTGGCCCCTGGCAACGTAAAGGCAACGGAAGGAACACGGGTGGGTTTTAGTCAGTAAGAGTCTGACACGCCCTCCCGCTCCACCCAGAGCGGGAGAAGTTATTTGATAATTTCCCACCCAAAAAAAAAAAAAAAAAAGGTGCAAAAACAGTACTGTATCTTTATTTTCTTTTCCTTATATCTCGAAAAAGGTGTCTATAGCAAAAATAATGAAAATTTCGACCCCCTTTATGAAATCCATAAACCCTTAACAACTCAACATGTAAGTACTTAATAATTTTTCATATTTTCTATACAAAAAGTGAAAAATTCCATAATATAAAACATGTCGAGGCAAGCACGCCTGCACGCCTCCGGCTCTAAAAAAAATCACGTGGTAGGGCAAACAAGTATAATTATACCATGTGGAGTCGTGATAGTCAAATTCGATTGTAGTTGTCATAATTATTTTTCATTTTGTAGTTTTTTTTTGCAGCTTTTATATTCTCATAGCCAAAGGAAGGAAGGAATTTTGTGATAGTTTAGTTAGTTTATTTCGGTGTACAAGAAAATCGGCACCAATGTTGTGGCTGTAGGTACAAGTTACACTATACTTGTTTTTAAAAAAAATATTTTAACTTTTTTATTTCAGTTTTTTGTCTGTGTCGATTTACATTTTATTCTTTCTTTATTTAAAAGAAAAAAGAAAGAAAGTAAGAAATAAATTTATTTGACGCAGGTTAAGGCACACAATATTCACAAATAAAAAAAAAAACAGAATAGGAAAACATTATCTTGTAAACCTGTTTTTCGATTATTTTTATAAGCTTAGCTTATTATTTTTATTATTTTTATCAGGCTTAACTCCAAAGTTAAATTTATTTGTCGATCCTAATGAATCCTTTTCCCTCTTTACAGTTGGAAAACGTTCAATGCTGTTTGGACTTCCTTCACGCACAAAAAGTCCAGGGATTAGAACAAGTAACAGCTGCGGACATCCGGGATGCGAAACTAAAAGCAGTATTGGCATTATTTTTTGCGCTCAGTAGACATAAACAAGCAACCAAACAGAGAACAGCGCCATCTAGCAGTAATGCTTCGAACGCCGGGAAAAATTCAAGCGAGGATGTTTCACTGAGTGCGGTACAACGCATAACAGGTGGCAGCAGCTGCGATGAAATATTAACAGCGTGCGCCAATAACGTCGAGATGACGACGTTAACAGCAAATAGGTAAGTTCCTTGATAGTAAAATAATACGTTTTTAATTGTTATTTGTTACGTATTAATTGTTAAATGATATTTTTTACTCTGATAATTAACGCCATCTATGTTGACATTGTTTAAACTTAACTACAGTAGAAATCTAAGCATTGCAGTTACTCGACGCTAGATGGCTCTCATACAAATTTTAATTAATTCTATGAACATGCGTATTGTGCAGTCTGTATTTTACTTCGTGTGTACAGTAAGTATACTATTAAATCATTATGTTATAGGGTTATTGAATTAAATTGAACTTGATAGTTTTCATTTTATTTTAAATATATATGTTATTAAGTAGATACCTACGAATATTTCACATGATGATGCTGGCGGTACCAATCAGTTTTTTGTGAAACTAGATACTAAAATTCGTCTAGGGTACGTTAAAATTACAGGTTAGCATATAATCGTTTTTCAGTCTTTGAAATAAGTTTTGCTTATAGCTTGTGTTATGATGAGTATGACCGTGAATAAGTAGGTAGGTGTATACCTATGTACCTACCTAAGGGTACCTAATAGCCTGCTTCAAAGTTCACCAACTGTTCTGAATTATTTTCGTGTTCAGTTCCGAACTTGGAACGCGCGATCTCCGTAGCTAGCATTTATAAATAAATACCTCTGAGCTTATACAGCTTTGGGAATCATCTGATTATATATTCCATATTCTAGTATAGATTTTAGTTCTGAGTCTACACTCGTGAATTTTCCACATTCTAGTTTAGGTTTACATACATTCAATCAGTCGGTGGATATCTAGGGATATACCAGAGCGCGTAGACTTCCGTGGGTAGTTATGGCCGTATCTAACAACTTGAAATAAATTTGTCACTAACTATGCCGACAGAGATGAAAAATAAGATGATCTTACTATAAAAAATGTAGTCGATGAGTGGTTTTCATTTTCATCTGTTTTTATGGTTAAAAGTACCAGCGCTATTATTATGGATAAAGAGTCTATGCTCGTAAAACGCTAGGCTTGGAACAAAACAAATACAACGTTTTAAAGCTCATCTCGTGTTTAGTCGGAATATCGGAAATGCCTACCGCGGAGAAAGCTATAATTCTCACGTACGGCCGCCCAGTGACATTTCTATTTCTGACTAGCGCCCTCTATTGGCGAGTTGCCGAGATGAGCTGCAGGTTTACTCATGTTCTATGTTAGTAAACAAAGACTGCACTTGGCAACGTGAACTTGGGACAGGGACATTACCTTTGGCAACGTTTGGAGTGAAATCGATGTTTGTTTGCCTTGTTTCAAGATGCAGCTTGCATGTTTTATGGTTTAAGCGAAATATCCAAGTAAGTAGGTACTTAAGTACCTACACTGTCTGGAAAATTGACTAAATTTACGTTTACTTTTAAACTTATCCTACGTGTGGAATACTTATATCCTACGTGGAATGGGTTATTCAAATAACCTCTTATCTTAACGGCACTATAATATCATGAGAATAACAAAAATAATATTGGGTACATAGTTTCTCAGCATGGTTCGATATCGAGACTGATTGCCCGGGGTGCACCCGACGCACCAAACGTCCATTAAGTATCCCCAGGAAGGCTATAAAGCAAACAGCCAATATTTAATAACATATTTTACAATCTTACAACACGAACTCAAATAAACACATAACGACCTCCAAATCTCCCATAAAATACACAACAGGTAGTAGCAACCACCTTAAGAACCTAAAGGGCTATTTACATGTTAATAAACATCGCCTACTGCGGCTGACGGCCCTCAGGCTTCTTGACACCGGAGCCGGTCAATGCTTCCCTGATTGCGAGCACAATGCGAGGATGTCACGTCAGGAGTCCCGAACTTGACTCACGACAAAGAGCTAACAAGCTATTGTTTGTCATTTGTTGCGTCGCCCGCTTGACTGGGTAGCACGTGCTGTTTTGTATGGGTAAAAACGTTTTCATTATAGTCTACAAGTTTTAAATGTTTACTGTCTACTGCTATAAAAGTTATGACAGTTGGAAAGTTGGAAGAAAATCCGTAAATGGAATTAAAATTAATCAGAAATTTTGAATCGAAGTTTTCGACAGATTTTCTTTATTTAGTAACCTAAATAAAGAAAATCTGTCATCATAAACTAATGACAAAAATACTAAAAGGGATGGCAATGTTTTGTTATCCAAGTCCTCCGTAAGCTGTGGATAAAGAACAGATAAGGTTAATGACAAACTTACTTAACACAACTTAATCACTATCGTCTTTAAACTAATGCAGTCGAAAGCGATTTCCAAATAAGTAAGTATTTAAATGTTTGTGTTAAAAAATAACTCCATAAGAAGCTCTAAGTAGATCTAGAGAGGGCACAGAGATCCTTGATTAAAGTCATGTAACCCTACAGGTTTCCTACTGAATCACTATACTCAAGCTCTAAGCTGCTCTCCGTCAGGAAACTACATCCTATACCTTGTACTCAGATACCATAAAATTCTACCCTTTAGCCGTGCCAAACTTAAAAAAAGACGCTGTGATATAGTAGCCCCTACATACTCAGCGTGTTCAATTTTTGCTAGTCGCCAAAATGTAGCTCAAGCACCACGCGTTTATAATAAAGTAAATCGCATACTTAACATTTACCCTATGCAGCTGTACGAGTGTAAGAAGATATTGAAGGAATGGCTCCTCACACTTAATTATGATGCCGTGGAAGACATTTTGGTTACTCAGGGTTGAACGTCATGCATACACACACACTCACACACACACCATCTCACTCACTCACACACATTCACATACACTCTAACTCACACACACACACCCACACACCCACTCAAACACACACACATACACACAAAATATACTTTCACATGCACATAAACACACATTTACACCTTTCGGCCATAAGCACGATTTAATTCATTTTCATTTTTGTTTTTCTTTTTTCTTATTGGTTTGTTTTTATTGGTTTTAAATTTTTATTGGTTTTATAAAAAATGTGTAACTTATACCTAATTAGCACAACGAAACAATTGAACTAATCGAGGAAGAGCGAGGTTTATCCCATCACAAGTATCTTCGGATTACTTTCTGGGAAGCCCCGGCAACTTAATTGTATCTAGATTTAAGATAATAAACACTTTTTTTTTTTTTCTCTATTTTCAATCCAAAATATTTGGATTAAGAAAACAGGCAATCACAACTTACAATACTTTGAATGAAAAGAAGTTTCTAACTTTTCTAACACAGAGATTTTTGTAACAAACATCAAAGCAAAAGTGAGTGCATTCCTCGCCAAAGAGGACCGGGCCACATTTAGAATTCCGCCAGTTTTTCACATAGGTGAACAACCGAGGGCGCACGTATACAATGGGACCACTTTCCTTACCGGGCCGGCCCATGTAAGGGCCCAGGCCCGCAGAGACCAACTGAATACCTTTTATGTGCCCTGGGTAAACACTTAAAACAGATTATTAAGTTTAATGATGTAAATTGTGTAACACATCAAATGTCGGAGTGACATTCAACGTGATGCAATATTTGTGATATTATGCATTTGTGATATTATGGCCCATTCTGTTCTTTTTTTGGGAGTGTTCCTTCCATTCGGATAGTGATCTTGTTGATTATCTTGCTATTTACTGATTCATAAACTTACGAAATACGAGTTTCAGTTCCCATTTTTAGAAATATAATTCTCCATTCATTACAAACCTGGGAGAATGCACTGTTGAAAAATGTTTAAACAATGCATTCTTCAATACATCCCAGCTAGTTTCAGAACAGTGTTCTACTGTTTCGTTTGATGTTAAGAAAATATTTGTAAATAAGGCAAAAACAAAAACATTGCAAGTAAAACAGCCCGCACACGACTGGCATTTTACTTAAATCATGGTAATGTTATATCTACGATCCTCTGGAGAATTGTCAAATATTTCGGTTACACAGCCAATATTCCTCAAGGCATATCTCGTTTCAAAGGAATCTCGAAGTAGTAAAGAACCTCGACGAAACATGAAGCGATAACACACAGCGTCCTGCTAAGAAGAAGCATAAAACAAATGAAGAAAAATAACAGTTACAACAACGAACCCGTTAAAATAAAACTTATTACCGATATTCGCACTGACACTGCGATCAATCGTAGCCGATGCGAAAAGTCTTGTAAACTTAATTCCCAAGTTAACGGTATCATGACAGATGACAGAATCATCGCTCATTTTAAATAACAGGCCGGCTTCGTCTCCTGCCGCGATAAGTGTACAATTACTGAGGGCTGGGGCGGCCAGGGTTCGAGTAGTCAATTACGGAACTTAGGAATGGTGGTTGGTGGTGTGAACTTACGAGCTCGCATCGAATTTCTCGTTGAGTTGTCAATATAAACACTGCCTTAGGCTCGGCTAATTGCTGCTTAGAACTGCTGATTCGAAAAGGGAATCTTAATCTTTTGTGCGGTCGTCTGCAGCTTTGCAACTCTTTACTTTGGTGCCTATTAATATCCCATTACAGAAATTACGATCAAATGGCATAATACTTTACGCAAATGGTATGATCCTTTCATAACATATCGCTTTCGAGCTGAAAGCCGACCGCTACTGCGTGTTTTGGTATGTTTGTACTGTCAGCAGCCGCGGCGTGTCACGGCGTGTTTGTTTACATATCTCTCGCGCTGCTCGTCACTATCGTCTGTCTATTCCGTCAACAAACATAATTCTCTTACGCTCTTTAATGGTAATGGCATACAGAAATACCCACAGCTAGTTCAGGGATGTGGTTTTGGTGGTTTTTTCAGTTTACGTAGTTTGATGCTCACTTACAACTGGTATTGCATGCACATCTCTTTTTAGTATTCGTTGAAAATCATCCTGGTACAGAAGATTTCCCTGAATCATACATTTCTAAATTAAAATAAAAAAATAAACAGAAACTAATACAAATTAGCAGAAACATAAACACAACGCAACATCTAAAAGCTTTGAAAGTTCCTGAAACTTTCGAATCTCGCCAACCAAAATTGATTTAAGTAAAAAACACGTCAAAAACACGAAACAACATCGCGAATTTTTGTAATAGGAAAATGTCTCCTGCAGACTCGAGCATTTCGAGCAAGACGGTTCGTTTTACGATCGCTCGAGCTCGAGCTTGACGGGCCCCTGTTGAAATATCCACTTATTAAACTGCACTCTTTATTGCTCGTAAATTACGCCTTATGAGTTCAATGCTTCGTTTAATCCAACTGTTGTTAGGAATGGACAATACGTGCTGCTCTTAGGGCTTGGTGTCGGCTGAAGCGGTGAAAGGATGTCTGTAACTGAAATGTTCTTGAAAGATTTCGTGTTAAAACTGAAACTGAACAAAATAGTTTAAATATAGGTTCAACAAACAGCTAAGGCAAATATTTAAGATCTAATCATGAACTCTTTCAAAACGAAGGTCTTACTTGACACATTCAACATGAACTTATAGGTAAAGATGGCTAAAATCCTATAAAATATATGATTATAATAAATTGCTTTATGTCTACTTATTTTAAAAGTAACTGTAAAATAAATGTTTACCATAATTCTTAAACTTATATTTCTCCAAAAACCTCATAAAATAAGCCAAAACATTTTCATACAATTTAACATTTTGCAATTCTCATGTTTCTATGAAACTTAACAGCCCTTGTCGGCACCGAGCCCCTATAGCAAACTCAGAACTTTCGCGTGTAAAGACGATAAGAATCGTGTCTTCAAAAATATATCCTCTCTTCATATTGATGTTCTTACCTACTACTGATACCATACGTGCTGACAGTATGACACCAATTATTACCCGGTTCAACCAACATTTGATTTTTCTAAGAAAGTTTATGGAAAGGTGAAAAAATCTAATATACATAATTATATTGAATTGAATTCAATTCAATTCAATTTATTCAGGAACAATTCACATTGTGTTTGAAATCATAAATAAAAAATAAAAAAACACATTCATATCATAATACAATCAATTATGGAAAATAAAAAAATAAAAATAAATTCAATAACATTCCAAATTAAACATTCAATACAATAACTAACATTACATACTAATACTACCCATATCAAATTTTTAAAAGGTTGATATGTCATCGTCTATCGAATATATACATTTGTCCAATAGGAACGCTCTGAGCCTTGACTTAAATGAGCTCTTATAAATTATAGTTCACTTCACTTATACGATGATTCACTTTTACGTTTTCAAAATGGTTGCATCAACCAAATTGAAAAGCAAAAGTGAACAGTGTAATATTGCCGTAATGGTGCAGTACCAACGTATCTACATCGTCCCATGCCATCGACACCGCTTCAAAAATATTATTCATATTTTCTCACGTTCGTATTATAAATCACTCTGCTTTTAGATGTTCCACGAATAGTTTAATCCGTTTTACAAGCGAAAGGGGAATTAGTTGATTCTTAACTGAGCCGGCGCATTTCCGCATTGTGTCAACACTTTTAACAGTGGTTATTTTAATTGATTTTATTAGAAATTTGGGAAATATATTTATATATCGGGTTCGAGTGTATGATTGTGACATATGACGAAGTTGTTCGTTTCGTTGAAGTTCGTTAGTGGGCCGCATTGCAGCAAATTCTTGTGATGCGGGGTGAAATGTGTCCCCGTTTACATTTTGTTTGCATTTTGCATGCTGCTCATAGTGTTCTTTCATAGAGCGCTTAAACTTTAGAACAGTTCATGTTTATGGTTGCTGTTTTACTGTTCCTATTGATTTAAATAAGGATATAGATTCTATTCTCTCCATCACAATCGGTTTATTCATACGAATGCAGATTTCTGCGTCGTGAATGCATGATTTGCATTGATATATAAAGTATATCAATGATGATTTGTATTCCTAAGACCGAAGCTGCTGATATAAATAGACACTGTTTATAATATGAGTGAAAGTTCAGTGCCTAATAATGAATACGAATTGTTTATAATGAAAATTATAGAAGATCTTAGGACAGTCGTAGATATTTTATGACTCAATAATAATGGAGCTACGTAGATAGAATCTTTTAAACTTTTCTGAATTTCTTTCTACAAAGTATGGGTTTTTCTATAACTTTCGTAGCACAACGTAACATTGTCAACAGTTTATTTGTCTTTATAGTGTTTGTTCTTTCAAACCACCCTCGGCTCCGCCGCGAACGCATGTAGATAAACAGCGAAAACAATACAAGCGTTCATGTTTTTTTCTTTTGTTTCTAACATTATTTCCAAGTTTTATGAGTTTTTAACGGTTAGGATAATATTGCCTTAGTTCAAACTGCGGTTATTAAAAGCTTTTTGAGTTGATTTACGAGTATTTATGACCTTTAAAATAAAACTTCAATGAAAAACTGAAGAAAGCTTCTCATATTCTTTTCGCATATTATGAAAGTATTCACCAACTTTAACTAAATCATGAAAAGCTGATTGATTATGATTTTCTTTCTTTCTTGATCTGTTTTCATTATTATCTATTTCTTTTACTAGGTATATTAGCATCGAACAGAGAATAAATGAATAACATTAAGTCTGCAATAAACAACTCGTGTGCTAGACGTTTATGTCATTATAATCGATAAGTATGAATTCTAAGTGACGCAATAGCCATAGGGCCGCATACGCACCCTCCGATTATTACAACACATTTAATAGCTATGCGAGATGTAGTCATGAGCTTAATAAATTATTACTTTCATCGACTCTGGAAATTGATATCGATTTTAATGCGTATTATCACTTATTGGTACTTTATCATTCGCTCAAAGTAATTTCAATCATAAATTCGCTAGTAGCAGGTAACAAACGTTTAAGGTGCTATTTGCGTACACATAAATTCACCGATATGAATACATGAATAAGTGTGGAAGGATCATTTCCTGTGCCTATCTCATATAAAATTCAATCTGTGGCAATAATTCTGGACCCTCCTCAGCAAACGTTGACAAGTAACGGGCATAACCGGCCGTAAAACCATGTCTGCCGAAAGGTAATCGTAGTTATCTCACGGAAACTGTTTACCGCACACACCTCTGTAAATTATTTCGCAGCGACCCGGCTCGAGTGATTTAACGAGATAAGCCGCGAACCCTTCTGGGAGTGCATAACGTCATCCCGCTAATGCAAGGGTCCCCTCCCTAGCGCAGATGGCACCCATGCCGTCAGTTTTTCATACAATATCTTCTAGTCAGGGCTGTGCCTATATAACTAAGAATACCATATAAAGCAACAATTCAACTTCTAAAGACCGGCACACATTTATCGACTAGGTCGTAATCAGTCGTGAATTGAAAAGCTCAAAGCTCAATACTGCTTCAAGTAAACAAGAAACAAGTTTCATCATTAGCACTTTAATGGTTAATACGACTGTAAATCAATGAGGATGGTGCAATTTAACTGCTTTCCATGATCCGAAGGAACGGATGAGCATGGCGTAAGTTGAGCTTAACGAGCGATGCGGGCTTGACGGACAGCCCTGTTTAGTATTAGCATTCGCTGCATCCCGCCGCGCGATCACGGATTCGGAAGGGGCGAAGGCCCTTGCGCTTTCGACGACTGTTTTGTCTGTCGTGCGGACGCAATGGCCGCGCGTGCACGCTCTCGCGCGCTGCCCGTCGCACGCGCTCGTGCTGCGCGCCGCTAAACCGTCGCGAGTGCGCCCCGACTGTGACAAATCGTGTTAAGGATTATTGTTTATGGTGTGCAAAGCTTGCTGCCGTGTATTTATAGCCTGAGTAAAGCGGTGTTCTAATCGGAGTTGTTTAAGTGGACGCAATACGACCAGAGACGATTTTCATGTTTACGTTTTATGCCGTATTTATAGTTAATTCGAGCGGTTAGTTGTTTTGTTTACACGCGTGAATCACTTCTCCGTACTCTGACTTAACATGAGCTTAAGAAAATGAGAATTTATCTGGAATGGTTCACAAATTAGTCAAGCCCTCGGGAGGTTGAAATATATTGAAGTGGGATTTCTATTGAGAAATCCACTGAATTAATGTCACACGAGTCGAACTCGGTTACGTAAACAATGTTTACTCCTGCTGCATACTTAAGACCGAATTATCCAAAGACAACAGTCTGAACATTTTGATGGTTAACTGGAATAAATCGTACTTCGAATAAAGAGGGTATAAACTGAGGTAGGTATTATAGAGGTAAACATTCAACTTACTTATCTTTCATCATTGATCCTTTTCGCTTCGTGTTTCGTGGCGCTGTCACATCGGTTGCGTTCAAACGTGAAGTGTAACAAGGTTCGCGTTTAAAGTTATTGCGATGCTGTGGAGGTTGCGCGTGAGTGTGCGGGCGAAGGACCGGGTTATCTCGCCTGGCTGCCGCCCACAGACCGAGCCTGGCCGACTGGTCCCGAGCCAGCCAATAAAAATCCGAAATAAACTGCGATACATTGAAATAAAACTGCCTGTAAATTGATTCTCGATAGGGAAAAGCTGTTTGTATTTGTCTGTGCTCTGTTATTATGGGGCCATCGCATGACGTTCGTGAACTGTGATTGACAAGATAATGTTAGAGTTCATCAATCGTTGTATTGACAGCTGTGGGAGTTTACGTAAACGGTCTTTTGTTTAGATTTCTTACATACTAAGTAGCTGTTTAATCTCAACTTCTAGCCTAATTAAAAGTTATCTTTGCAAAATTATACGTGTTACGTTTAGGTGATGATGAACCTATCTGTGTAATTTTGATACTATCTAGCTTACGGTTGCATCTGCTTATGCAATACAACGATCAGTACCTGATATTGTAAGTGTTGATCACTTTCTACTAGAACCTAATCCGCCCACGCTCTTCATACAAAAGCTTGCCTAACTGACCGACACTAGAATCAACTCGGCTACACAATAATTTTGTTCTAATTTCAGGCTTGCAAGAACTAGCGTTACCACCACCCATTCAGATAATCGTTACAAGGGAATTCGAAACAGATTTCTAGAACCATAGCAAGCTTTACAACATAATAAACTTAAAGGGCCTGCGGCATACTTCGTTTGAAAACACAGTCTTTATGACCAATGGTGCTCCTTTTGCGTAACAATAAAGTTGTTGGCAAATCTAGATCGAACAAGCAATTATATACAATCTGTAGTATCGCGTAGCCGAACATAATATGCCAACTGAACAGGTATCTATGCATAAAGCTGGTTCAGCTCCATTAAAGTTCAGTGCAAACGTGATTAATGTATCTGCAGCCAGCCGTTTTGAAATAGAATCGCAATACAAAAAGGTGCAGTCCGTAGGCAGACTAATATGAAACGCGAAGATAAGTTACAATACTTCGAGTATTACATAAAATTTGAATGTCTGAAAAGAAAAGTTTTGCTTCCTTTGAGGAAAATTAAATATCCAATGAGATCGCTGAATTTTTATCTTTCTACTCATATACAGATGTTTTTTTCTTACAAATCTGTTCTAATGGTGTTACACCAACAGACTGGCTGGAAAATGGACGACCATAGCGGCGGGTCTGGAACGTTCGTAAAAGTAATGGTCCAAGATAAGGGTGGATCTAGATACCGTGGTTTCGTTGAAGGATGTTATAAAAATGGTAGCTGTACAAATGTTTCATAACAAAGTCTAATTAGACACAGCTGTGAGTGACGACTTTAATAACAAAGTAGTAAATCTAGCAACAACAAGCAAGCTCGGGGTTATTCACAACAAACTTGAAGTGTTAGTGTTTGCGCCTGCGAATCGCCTCCGAGAACATTTGAATACAATCTTAGTAAATTGTTCTAAGCCAAGTCTAGTCTTAGTACTGTACATACTTCACGTGTATGTTAACTTGAAGCTACGACTCCAGCCGCTGCAGCGCTTAAAGCCTGTTTTACCACTCCTTGATTAGTTTTAGATAAAATAACTTCGTTGGCAATTAGAAATATATTTGAAATTTATTGACCCTAATTTGAATGTTGTGTTTTCACAATGGTGTAAATCATGAAATAAATCCAAGTGATGCTTTAAATGTGGTCTTACAAGTGCTACTTTTGGCTTTTACTTTGAAAGTCAGTAAGTAAGCGTGCCCCCGCCAAGAAAATAATAAACAGAAACATTGATGGTTTAACGTTCCCAACTACTCGTAAGTAACATTCCGTGTTATATGAAAGAGACTGAATGATCATAAAAATGTTATTTCTGTGACATGACTGCGGTTCACGCTATGTTTTTTGTAAACAGCACCGACCTGTAGGTTGAATACACGTTTGCTCTCATGTACTTTGTGACAACCTCGGTTTTCTATTACTGCGGCCATTCATGCCAGTACGTTGTCATCAACATTTTGGTGCAAATGAACTTCTCATGAAAGGAAAACATTCTGTTAACTGTACTTCTGATTTTAACGACAATTTTGTATTTAAACTTAGTTCATTAGCAAAGTGAATATCAAATGACACTTAATTCAAACGATAAGAACATATAATTACGTCAGACAGTTCGGGACGTTCGTTTATTAGAGTGGATAATGGCGTTGATTGGAATTTGTGATTTCTGTAGAAATTGTTCGCTCGTTTAATGTGTGTGTTTATTGCGAAACCAGTTCCACCGTCCGCGGAGCGTCTGTAGGCGTGCATACTTGCTGCAGTTCACTGCAATGCAACACTGGAATAAATTTCAATACAAAACCTTTGTACGAGAGAAGTAGTTAGGTATTGTCGGATATTTAGCACGCTTGAAGCTATTGTTACGGTGTTCGAGTCGTGATGTTTAACCGACTGATCGTTTGGATTCAGTTACTGTAATAATACGAATACGAGCTATAAACGAGAGTTCTTAAACTTTTATGATATCAAACAATTCTTGCGCTTCTTCCGTTGATAAAGAATTTAGCGTTTCTGGTTAACTGTCGTGCTTTATACATAAACTAGTCTACTTAAGTGCCTACTTACAAACATTTTCTGTCTTCCCTTTCGTTTTTCAAACTTGAAGCCCGCGTTTATTAGTTTTCTTTAGCATAGTTCTTTAAATTGGACACAAAGAATAATTCTAACGGTAGTGAATAGTAAACAAATGTCCTTTTGTCACGCTAAAAGGAATGACCCTCTGAATTCACCCGTAGTTTCTGCATTCATAGGAACTAAAACCAGAATGGGGAACAAACAATAAAAACGCTGCGACCGCCTAAAATACAGAGCATTTAAATTTTACGACATCTGTGACGTGTTTCTAAATTCAAGTACATCGAAGTATTTCCATACGTAATTATTGTAAAAAGTTTATTGTTCCTGTACAAAATATTTAAGAGTTCTAATGTGTCGTTACCACAAAGCTTAATTGTTTGTTAGAGTGTGGCGTGGTAGTGTTGTTTCAAATATCACCGGGAAGGGATGAAGGGGAGGTCTCCCCTAAAGATTCTGGGGCCCCCATCTGGACAACAATAGTTCACAGTCACACACACGGACTGATCGATAATACCGGGCCGTGGATTGAGCACCCCTGTGAACGATCACATGCGCGTGCACTGTTTCGAAAATTCGAAGTTCGAACGCGTTCCGTTTACCCCAAACCATTGTTATCACTTTCATTATGTAATGTACAGCCAATATTATTAACTGATCGTTATTTGAGATTGCATTGTTTGGATAGTTGCCATATTTTTGAACACGTGCTGGTTAGAGCTTTCAATATAACGGTGATAACCTTTTTGTGTGCAGTTCAGGCTTTACGATCTTGTTTGAATTGATTTATTATTAATTTGAACACTTTGCTGATACCTAATTTTACTAACAGCTAGTTATAGAAATAAACAATTTAGCAAACAAGGATCGAACAACACGTGTGAATCGATACAACGTAACGTACGTAAACAAACGGTATGTTTATAATTAAAATTAATTAATTAACTGACACATCGGGCGCTGATAGGCGACGCAACTTCATGCGCGAGAGCATTGATAGTTGCAATAATACTTGTAACGAGGTCGTTGAGTTTAACAATCTGCTGGATGAAAGTCCTATCTGATTTGAAATATAATTTCAACACAGATTTTATACTTGGCTCACTTGCACCACAAAGTAAGTTAGATAGGCTAAAGGCTCGCGCAAACAGGCGCGACGCGACTCTAGTCGAACAATTTCTTTAAAAACTTCATGGATATGGTTCTACCAGAATCGCGTGGCACCGTCGTCGCGTCGCGCCTTTCTGCGGGATCCTTAAACGTATTTAAATCATCATACTACTCTGTAACAGAATAATGTTTTAAATTCGTTTAGCGGCAAATATATTTAATTATTCGTGTTACAAGCGGGCATTCAAGTATTACGTAGTCTAAAAGCTTTAAAGTTACATAATTAAGAAATGATAATCATCTAGTAAAAAGGTCTTAAACAAACGCTGAAAGTGAAAAGTACGAACCTAAGTTAGTAGGTATTCAAGTTGAGTAACCTATCTACGCCAAAATCTTTCCATAAATTGTTTGCAATGACTTTCTTTTCCGGAAAACAATAATTTATCGAGAAAGTAAACGCTATTGAAGAAGTTTTGGTAAGTTTTTCGCCTCGTTGAATGACACTGAAAAAGGGCGGAGGGTGTCGCGTGATAAATCTGACTTAGTGTCGTGTGCAGGCAGCTCGAGCCCACAGGTACCGTGCTAATGAAAATATATGATAGCCCGCACTTCCTGTATTTCGTTAAAAGTTTTTTTTCTAAGTAATGAAAACATATTGCGTTTAAAGTATGTTTGTTTAATTAACGTTAAGAGTTATCAAACACGACAACAAATTATTTCTTTACTAATCGTGGAAGTTGTTGCTTGATAAGTTATTACAAAAAAAAAAAAACTTTTTTGAATATAGTTAAGAGTTACAAAAACCTATGAAGCCTGTATGTCGGATTTCAGCGCCTTCTCTCAATTCATTACATTATATTTTTCATACCAATTAAGATTTTTAATGAACATGATGATTTTGAGCATGCAGTAATTACTATAGTACTTTAGGGTATTGAAAATGTAGTGTGTGGATGTGGAGTGTGGGTGTATGTGTGGGTGTGTGAGGGTGTGTCAAAGAAATATTGGAAATGGAACGAATATTAAAATTAACGAATACCGATCAGTGATTTACATAAAATTTGCGTTAGTTAAGAAACGAGTTACGTAAATAGTAAGTTGACGAAAAAAGTAGTTGTAGAAAAAAGTGAATCACTTTTTCGGCGAGTCAAGTGTAGGTGTATCCTTTCCGCGCGTCTCCTTCACCCCGACAGAACGCCGACCTCTAGTTACCTATCGTGGGTGCTGGAGCCCCACGAGAGGTAACTATGGGGTCGGCGTTTTCCACCCACGAGAGGTAACTAGGGGGTAACTAGGGGATGCGGAGCATCTTTGACCATAGACATAAAACTGGTCAATCAATCGGCTTTGACCGATATCTCCTTAATATCACTCGCCGCGCGGCAGTACGCCACCAGTGGGCGGATCGGTGGGGCAAAGAGGAATAATTATACAAACCTTCCTTACCCTACTGCTTGTCTGTTCGCATAACATCAAACCTAATGGACGGATTTAAATGCGATTTGAAGAAGGCGAAGGCAAAAGTAAGCCATGGAAGGAGGCTATAAAAGAAGAAACTGCCCCTTATGGGCATGAGTATGAGCAACCATGAGGTTTTCTAAAAGTCGCCGCCCCTGAGCATACCTCACGCTAAATCAGCCTTAAGACGCACCAATCACGCAAAAAACAAAGCACTTTTTTTCTTCCAGCAATAAAGGGCATCTGCAAAACCGTCCGATCCAAGTGTGCCATAAATCCAACCTTTCGCTCCCCTTTGTTTAGAGACAAAATATGAAAGCAAACTTTAAATAAAATTGCGCTCATTTCTTTTACAGTGTCTGCGTTTGAATAAATAATGTAATCTTAAAGTAAATAATGGGAGAAATTTTATTGCAAAATGTGTTTTAATGTAGAATAGGAAAATATATTGGGATGAGTCTTAGTATTAATTCGGATTGTAGCGTCTACTTGCAAATAGCATTATTCGAAATCCAAAACTATTAATATTACTGTCTAGATTAATTTTAAATGCAAAATTGTATTGTGGTTTTTCGTCATAAAACTACCTAATTCCCTCGCAGTCGTAATAAACAGGCCCAATTCGTAAAAGAAATTCGCCTTTTCCGTATCCAGGTAACGCGAGGAAAATCTGTATACACGTAAAAAGATGAATACCAAAAAGATTTTAATTCCATGAATCGCTGAACAATAAATATTTTAATATGTTTTATGACGGCGCGCCGCGAACGTGTCTGCGGAGATTTTTCGCATTGGAATTTCACACAAAAGGCTTTACGTTATTAACGGCACTCAGATGATATTAAAAGCTGATTTTGCTGCGTAAGGTTTGGTGTGGGGTGTACGCTGAAGCGGTTTACTTTTATTGCCACACTTAAATCAATTACCCAAAATATGAGCTGCAGTACCTTTTTTGTTTACTAAAATCTGATCTATGAAAAAGAAACAGACTTTAGGGGCCAGATTTTGTCCATTAAAAAACTTTTTGATTGAGTGTAAAGAGAGAATGATTTAGAAGAGAGATTGAGTGTGTGTGCTCTGTGAGAGGATTATATGTAAGAAACGTAACAGGTTAGGTGGCGTTTTATAGTTTCTGCCTAACCCCATCGGAAGAAGGCGCGAGTTTATGTATGTATGTTAATTGAGTGTTAGTAGAATAGTTTCAGACACCTGTGCCCGTTTTCACAAACAGTAGGCGGCGGCTAAATGTAAAGCGTATACATTAAACGGTGAAAAAGCGTAAAAAACAATCACTATAGTGCGATAGACGACACCGATTCGCCAATGCGTAATGCTTCGGCAACTCTTACAGGGTTGTCTAGCAAAACCCTAGCAAAACCAGAATTCTAACAATATTGATCTAAAAACCACAGCAACTGTCAAAAATGTAGGTAGATTTCAAAGATTGCGACAAACAACAGGAGAGGTTGTGAAACAGGAGAGGTTGCTTAGGCGCGGGACATACACAAGTGGCGAGCGGCGCGGGCATGGCGACGGTGTGGCGCGCAGGTTTCATTTTAATTTCATGCAAAATATATAGGAACGACGACGCGGCGCGGAACATACACACAATGCTCGCAAGGCACCGTCGCCTTGCCCGCGCCACGCCTCTTGTTGCTAAAGTCTAACTTAATAAGATCCCCCTTCTTAAGTTAAACATTGGCTATAACTAGAGCGTTTATATTTGACGTTTATGAAAACGGGCTGCCTTCATTCGCCTTTTCACAAGGAAGACTGACATTCCATTGAACAGGAAAAAATAAAGTTTGATTTACTTATAAAATCACTAGCTTCTGCCCGCGACTTCGTCAACGTGAAATTTATTGTTCCCTCGCGTTGCATCGCATCGCCCGCCTGCGTTTTACTTCGTTTTCGCTTAGCGTTCTTTCTGACTTTTTTTCTGACCTTCCTTAAAAATTGGGTTATCCAATGCAAAAAGATTTTTTCAAATACGACTGGTAGTTCCAGAGATTAGGACGTTATATATAGATAGTTATTAGTTATAAAAATATGTGAAACGCCTATTAACAAATTGTTATTTACAAAAAGCTTAGCTTTCATAGGTTTTGTTAGATATTAAAGTTTCACTATCTATATGGACCCATTAACATAACCCCTTGCCCCTTATAATAAACTGAGTATTAAAATTGACAATTATAATTAAAAACATGGGATTTTTCTAAATTGATGTTGGCGATGGATCTTCATAACTTCTCACTCCGTAGTTCCCGACTCGCCACTCCCCACAACTTGGACCACGCATAAACCAGTGCCCCAGCTCACGCCCCCATCGCGCACAAACAAACACCCTGTTTATAGCAGCTATTGTATGGGCTTAATTAATTCGCTTTATGTGAGCAGTCTTTACGTTTTTGTTGAATCACCATCGCACAGATATTTCGCGACTTTTAATGTGTCTACAATGAATTTGGTATCCTTTTTTGCGGAGGTATTTTGAACCTAATTTCGAAACACCGAAAGTTCTATTTCTTTTCCCTTTAGAAGCTCTTTCATAAAATCGCAAAGTGATTGAGTGAGTGAGGTGTTTGATGATAAATTAATCAAATTAAGGTTTGATATTGTAACTGCCGTTGCAAAATAGTCATTGATGTGTAAATTCATTAATGCAGTTTTTGCTTTGTTACGAATTAAAAAATATAAAATATGTAATACCAGCCATTTATTATCCCACTGCAGGGCCTTTTCTTATACATTGAATTTTTTTAAGATCAATAATGCACAGCTGTAGCAAAGATAGTATCTATTATAATCACAAATAAAATAGAAAATAGTCTATGATGTGTTTATTTATTTATTTATAGTTAATTAAAACGGCACTGGTCCAATTACATTAATTAAAATAGAATTATAAAGAATAAATTAAGCATTCAAATAACATACAATACAAAAACTAAATTCAAATTCTAAGATATACAATTCATGGATAAAATTATTGATACTTATTTGCGCAAATGGTTAAATAAATTAAAAACATGTGTTAATTCATTAATGCAGTTTTTGCATTGTTACGAATAAAAAAATATAAAATATGTAATACCAGCCATTTATTATTCCACTGCAAGGCAAAGGCCTTTTCTTATACCTTGCCTTTTTTTAAGGTCAATAATTCAGTGAATGCACCAGATTTTGTGCACAGCTGTAGCAAAGATAGTATCTATTATGATTAATCACAAATTTAGGTGCATATTCCTACTAGTTAGTACTAGGACAAGTAATTTATCACGTGCAATAGAGATTAGGTACAATAATTTATGAACGTAAACACAGTAGTTTATCAATGAGGGTGATCACATAAAGTTCCTCAATTGCAGTGCATGAATGTAAATGAACGGCGCACTATCACTTCCACCGGCCAATTTGTCGGATATTGCCACTAAATTAGCATCTATATCTTAATTATGACGAAAGTAATTAGCTCTTTGCCCCACTGCGTTATTAGCAAATATTTTTATTCCCCAAAGGTATTTGTTGACGACCCGTTGTCAGCGTCCACACGGACAGTTGACGGTTCAAAAATAAATATTGGATTTTTGAACGCCGAAATGCAGTAAATTCCAATTTGAATGTATTTTGACATAAAAATCCTGCACCTGTCCAACATCCTGAAACTTTAATAGAATCCAAATATAAAAAATGTCATAAATGTTTTCCGTCCCTAATTTTGTAGACCCATTAAAACCTGCCCTAGGGCAGAAAACGTCCACACTATTAATATCCAATACAAATTGTGACCATAAATGTCATATACGGACATACAACTTACAAGGCTAATAGCTGACATGTCCCACCAAATCACTTTTATGTTATCTCACGAAACAAGAGCCATTGGCGGCTGCAGGGAGATAAATCTGTCCTTACCAACATGCACTTACCTTGGACTTGACTTATTTATTGCCCTGAATATCTGAGCGACCAGAGAATAGATCTGAGTACCCAACGGTTATTATTCTGGATGGAATATGATTCATCTCGCGTCTTCTCGGGAACGATTGATAGATTCATCACTTCTATAAATAAATTAATATTCCATCTTCTCTTTTGATCGTTCTAAAAGTGATAGAAATGTGTAACGGTAAAGTATGTCCGTTTCTATTTCCGTAGCAGTAGTAAAGCGAGCTACGAAAATCGTAGGCCGCTACTACGATTTTTGTAGACGAATCATCGCATCATATTTCAGGTGCTACAAATAAAGAAATTGTCAGTAATATTTTGCTCTTCCATTTGTGGCTTGTAGAAGAACTACTTATTTCACAAACGCTAGGTACCGTCGTCTCAAAAAGAAGAATAAGACTAAGCCCAGGTACGCACGGACATATTTTAATCGCGGCGATTTTTTTTGTACACTGGATTTTCAACTCTCGGTATTGAGCCGAGCATTGAGAAGCCAACAGAGCGCATCCTGCGCGTATCACAGCGCGTCAAGAAAATACACTGTTGGAAATTCAACTCTCGGCGCTAAGCAGAGCATCGAAAATCTAATACGCGAAAAAAAATCGCCGTGATATAAATACGCCCGTGCCTACCTGGGCTAACACAAGGCGGGCGCGCTGATAGATTTACAAGGCCCGGCTTAACATTGAAAGTTGCAAATCCAACAATCAATCTGCCTATCCTTTTCCCAACTATATTGGGGTCGGCTTCAAATTTTTTTTTTTTTTTTGAAAACGTTGCCCCACACAAGGAATTTCTCCTGTATCGTGGTCTAACCGAATGCAGCTGAATATCAATATTTTACTTGGAGCGACTGCCTATTTGACCTCCACAACCCACTTGGTAAGACTGATTGTCAGACTTTCGGGCTTCTGATGACCCGTAACTAATGTCAAAGATCCAAGAATCCAAGCCAGGACCAACGGTTTAACGTGCTTTCCGAGGCACGGAGGGGTCTCGGTATGTTAAGATGGTCACTCATACACGAACCGCAAACTGCGGACTGAAAGTTGAAAATCCAACAGTGAGTTTTTATTTACGTGTCACCTAGTCTTAGTGAAAACGGGCATTAAACGTTGACAGATACTTGTTTATCAGATTTTTTGGAATTTATCACACATTTAAATATTTAGAACCGCTATTAATTCACATTTTAATCATAAAAGCAGTCACACATGATAGTTATAATATAAATCAACGGATTTTATTCGATTTATTAGGTAATTCGATTGCCTCGTTAAGTGAATGGTGCTCAAGCAGTATTAAATGCGTTGCTACTAACTACTGAATATAATGTTGCGTGTTGGTAATAATTAGCCGGCGATGGTTTCTTGGAAAAGTTCTTAGTCCTACAATGTTATTTGTTATAAGTACGTAGCAGCAGTAAAAATAGCAAGTGCGTGTCAAACGTTAACTGTTTTGGTAAACATTCATGTTTGTTTTACGTTCGTATCTGTGTAAGTCGATTACTTTACTGCAGTCACAATGATCTTTAAGTAGTCTTTTAGATTGCAAAAAGATAATTATATAATAATAGCTTCTGCCCGCGTATTCGACCACGTGAAATTATTTATTCTTTCGCTTGGCCCGCCTGCGCTCATATTATTGCAATTTTCGCAGGGATGACAAATTTTTTTGGAAAAATTAAATACACCTATGTTACTCGCTGATAATGTAGCTTTCTAATAATGAAATATTTTTTTAACTCGGTTAAGTATATTTTGAGTTTATCCATTACAAACAAATATACAAAAATACAAAATATTAAATCTTTTCTCTTTATAATGTTAGTTTAGATACCACACCAGCTGATCTCACCGTGAAAACTTAGGTGAGGTGACCTTGAAGTGAGATGCTAGAGATTGCCACTATTTACAGCTCACTTCACCTAAGTCTTCACGGGGAAATTTTTACTGAAAGATCAGCTGTAGTTCAAAATACCTCCGTTAATAATCTTCTATCAGCAAATTAATCGCGTAACTAATTGAAAGGTGCGCACATCGCCGTGAGCACGTTGCCTGTGCTGCCACGTACAATTTGTGTGGTTCAATTAAGCCACGTGAACTTAGCGAAACGCATTAATGGCCGATCGAATATGTACGTACATAAATTTGCATAAAACTGTGTGCTGTACAAGCCATGTCGATGTACGCTTCGACGAAAAGCGATTCTCTGTTTGCTGGTTACACAGGGTTGGCAACTAAACCAGTGAACTGAAATTTGAAATTTTAACTAGAATTGAAGGTAAAATCTAGCCTATTCTACTGGACAGATACAATCAACCTTTACCACGAAGGTTTTATAGCTTAACGTAAAAAGATTAAGTAAAGTTAAGTTAGATTTAAGTTAAAGATAAGTTGGTTTGTTGCCAACCTTAGTAACAAGATAGGTACATTGTTCAAGCAAAGGCGCTAAGCTATCGCTAAGTTGCACCTTCGTATGGCTAGTCTAGTGCACATATGTTACTTAGATGCATATTGCATAATGCATGCTGCTTGCAGCTAAGGTGTTTTATCTTTAGATGTAACTTATTGTAACTTGTATGGTAGTCCCAGAATTGTAGCGCTCTCACACTATCTTTTGTAGAACATAATGTTACAAGCATAAATAGAAAATGCTGCCGCTAAAACCGAAGAATGTATCACTGTCCAAACAGTGGTTTTGTAAGTTCCTTAGTCACATTTCTTAATAGCCATTTAGCTTTCCTTGAAAACGTAAACCCATCTGCAGAAAGCACATGATTGATATAACCAAGAAAATGGAATGTTTTGTTCTCAAACAAATGCAGTTCACGCTCATTACGGACGAAATAAACCAGTCGAGCAGTCGCAGGGAATTCTTGGAACATCGCGCACGTCGAAAATCACAAAAGATGTTTGAATTAAACCAAGTAAAGCCATGCATCACCCACCAATCTAGATTTATACCTCACGAAAGACATTCGACATCTCACGAGATCCCCCTCCCTCCACCCCGCTCTTTTACGCGATTTGTCCTTTGTCATTATGTGAAGTGGGCGTTAGGCTTATAGGCGTCGGGTTTAAGTGAAGTGCTCATGAATTATTTACCTCTGTACCTTCGCATATCACATGACAATATCGTCGGGAGATCCTTGTGATGTTTATTTGGTCGTAGTGTACGTACCTACATGTTTGTTCTTCGATATCGTGCCTTTTAAAAACGTGATTACAATTACTTAAAAAAACTTAATTTTCATATTGATAGCCGCATCAATTGAACGTGTCACGAAAACAATAAATTCAAAGCTCCGGTGTATCATAATAATAATCGCTGTATTTAAATTTGTAACAAAAGCTCGTTGGGCGCACAATGAATGAATAAAGATTCCGACTAAGCAACTTAACTTGTTACACTGCTTATGTAAGTCTGTTAATTATCATTCGAAATTCTAAAAGCAATATAAACACGTTATTGTAAAGTGTATTCCTTTTAGAATCCACAATCTAATCAAAATTTTCTCGTTACGAGAGAATGGAAATAGTGCAAGTTGCCGTAGAGCAGCTTACAGAATAGTGCATATTGCACGCGCCAGTGCTCGGTGCTACACTGCACCCGCTATGATAATTTCGATAATGTGCTCAAAACACCGTATTGGCGTTCAGTTCCAGTTACAACTCACAATAGACTATTTGCAGTGAAATTCGCTTGATGACTAGTCTATTCAACTTCGCCCATTATGCCCGCTCTACTTCCATTTCTTTGGACCATCTCTTGCCTTTCAGGGATTACATTAGATAATTTTTAACAAAAAGTTTCAGCGTCAAAGAAGGTTAATGTACCTTGAACCCTCTCGGAGCGACACTCGTAATTAGGCCCTTTTCTCCATTGTCCTTAGTTCTCGGAACAAAGAGACAATAATAACTAATCGTTCGGTACTTCGGTCACCCTCCTTCTATCCCACTATTAACTAAATTGATGATTGTTGAAGATCAATTCTGTTAAAAGTACCTAATACATGTAGTACAACGTTACAAGGTTCTTTTGGCGCGTGGCGACAATCGGAACTAACGCCGTTATCTTGTTTTGTCAATACAATTTCTGTGACAATTGCACAAATGTTTACCAACAACGCCCCCCAATGTCAATGTCATTCAGGCGCCAAAAGATCCTTGTTGCTCCAGGCACCTAATCTGGAGTGCAAAAAGGATCTTTTGGCTAGGCAAGGATATATCGCTGCCTTCTTTGAACTTGTTTCCTCATAATAAAATGCAATTCAAAAATAGATTTTGCACATAATAAAGGGAACGTTAGTGGTCGTGCGCCGTGGTCAGTAAGTTATGGCATGGCGGTTCAACCGACCTGACCTTTGAAATTCCAGCAATGCTCGGAGCGCCGCCGAACATTGGCATTTGTGGAGTTTGGCTCGCTGAATTATAGACAGGTATTGAGTCACGCCAAACCCATAACAGTGATCAGAATTTTGGTATTATTGCTTGACATTAAACATTAAAACATTTATGCAGAAACAATAACTGGAGAAACAATTTTTTAAATATAAACTTTACAGTATCAGTAGGACGATTTTTAATACTCTCGCATCCAGCCAACCACAGCAAAAACAATAACATACATTGAAAATATTTTCTAGCGTGCGAGGGTAGACAATATAAAAGCTTTTCGCGTCACAACTCCGCTTGGAATACCTAACTACCTATTATAGAAAAACAATAAAATGGGAACAGTTTCATCCGTGAAATGTGCAAAATGTGTGCCTATTGCAACTCGAGTGTATTGTATTCTTTGTACTGCGAGATGTCACGTTATCTGAAGAGTTGAGGGTAATAAATGAACCATGGGGAACACCAACTCGGGTCATGGCCACCATCGGCAGCACAGCAAGAACAGGAAATCTAGAAGCCTTCCAACGTCGCCCGAAGTCAGGAGGTATGTGTATCGTTGTGGAAATATTCCATAGACCATTGAAATGTTACTCAATCAATACATAAATATATTAGGTACTGTTGCCATGGAGCCAGCTTAGAGGTGGTACTTGAAAGCCTCTTAGCAACAGGTATATAATTCTCCAAGATTTTAATTGCTATAATTCTAGGTAATGAAATGTGAAAATTATAATTATGAAATCTCATAATATCATTCATGTAACTTTACATTTATTAACGTGTTATTTATTTTTTGTTAGTGAAGCTATATAAAAGCCCAGACGTCCTAATGATGTCCTCTTTTATACTTCTTGCGTAGTAAATTACGCTATCCGTGGCGTTTCATTTCATATTCTAATATTAAGGCGGAATCACTCTGCTTGTAACGAGCCCTATTTTCCCAAGGCGTCGTCGTCTTTCCTCATTTAGTACGAAAGCTCTTTGTTCAATATTTCTTCAGATCGATGTTTAAAAGCAGCTCACTTAGCGAACGTGTCTTAAAATACACATGAGCTTCAAGACTTTCAAGTCACGCGCAACAATTTACTGCAGTATTTCATCAATATCGTAAAAGTAAAATCTTTGATCTCTAGATCTCGTCGCTGTGAGTTGCGGAGGTGCGTAAACAATGAAGGGAGGTGCATCGCCCTCGACTCGCCCTTTGTAGGCCATATTAATCGCCATTATGAGACAGCTATGAGACTATGGCCGTACGAAATTCAGTACAGCACTCTACAGCCTACCTTATGGAATGTTTGTTTATATCTTGATGTTGATTCCAAATTTTCCTGAAACAGAAAATGAGTTACTACAGGTTACGTGTTCATAACAGTGTTACGTTTTCAGAAACTATTTTCTACCTTCAATAAACTAGATATACAAATAAACTTCAAAAGTAGGTCTACCAGAAAAAAACCCAACTACTTCGACATCTAATAACCTAAATTCCAAATGAGCCTGACAGAAAAGAGCAGTAAATTTTCAAGCGGCACTCAATACACCTCATTGTGTGAAATGGTAAAACGTGACGTCACGTGGTGCGGGTCCCACGACAGCCTCTATTTCCGAACGAGCCGCTTGCTCCGGAAGCCATGTCACGCGCCGCGATCCTATTTCGGAAGTGTCACGCCCTACAACACTGACACCTACCTACCCACCTGTCTGTGTAATACTAATAATTTTCTCCTCCATGCTTATAAGTATCGTCTATTCCCTTAATTACATCGATTCAGAAAGAGATAGAACAAACAATCTTTGGGTGTTCAAAGATTTTCTTGTTTGTTTAGTGGGTAGTTTGCAAGTATTGCGGTAACTAGAGCAGATTCAGTCATTTGGAAATGATAGCCACGCTTCCGTGAGCCAAAGTTCTCTTCTCATGCGATGCGATATAGCTACTTGAACTTTCAGATTTGACGATTTCGATCTCGGAAAAGAGGAACGTGTATTCTGTCATGTCACGCTACCTACTACTTTATTTAGTACCTAAAAGTAATTTTTGAGCCATTGCTATATCTTGACTAGTCCTGAGGTTGTACTCGTATGTCAGGATTGGTTTCCAGTTTAACTAATTGACTGATTTTTTGTAACTAGATGTTATCTTGCCCCGTAAATCTATTAGATAGAAAGAGCCCAAGCTTAGGAAATAAACATAAAAGTACATTGACACTATAGGATGCAACCAAATGCCTTCTCAGATTATTTGACTATGATCTTCAGCCCGTGACGATTGACACAGTCTAGGTATCGATAACAGAATACCAAAAACATGCAAACATGTTTACCATAGCGTAAAAACATACAGTATGCTATTGCCACTCTATCTATCCGGCCACTCGTGTCAAATATCTGTTACGCAAAGCATCGCGGCGCATGTCAAATGACACGGAGTCGAGTTGCGCTGGCGCAGGCGACGCCACATGTTCATTGTTTGGATATCGCCCTCGTTATCGATCGGAGCTTTGATCGGACAAAGGGCCTGCACTTAGCTGCATTCTAAACCAGGCCTGCATTCTGTTCGTAAACTGTAACAAATACATAATATTGATGTTGTTACTGATTTGTAGCATTCCTACGTTTATACTTAATTATTATTTTCCAAGTGTTTGATTGGATCGAATTTTCCTATAGTCACAAATTTGTGACAGTGACAGCCAGTTGATAAAATGAAGCTTTCTACAATCCTATCGTGCCCCTATGAGCAGGTAATAGTTACGGTACCATACCACTACTGCCTGTGTCTGGTTGCGGAGGCCAGCATCATAATTATGGTACCTATAGATTTGGTTAATAGCTGAATTCCACATACGAAAATCTATAGGTAATGAACTGTGAAACTCAATATGAGGGAGTTTCTTAGTTCGACATCTTAACGAATAAAAATGATGTAGTCTTTTAATGAGTTCGACGAAACTACTAGTCTTTTTATGTATTGTAGTAGGTGCCCATGTGAATGATAGTATAAGAATAAAAAGGGCAATTCCCGTCTAGACTGCAGACTATTGGATTAAGATGTGTCCGTAGTGGAACTTTAGACCACAACATAAAATATATCTGAACTTGAAAGAGATTTAATGCGTTTTCTATTGTTACATTCGTTTGTTTGTCTTTTTGGTTAAAGTACAAAGGAAAAACGTGAGCTTTCAGCAGTCGGTAGGTACCCACTGGATACTTCTGTGCACTGATAACTTTAAAACTACCTTTATCTTTAAATCACCGGTGTCTCAAGAGTTCTTTTTACAATATCTCGTATGTTTAAAGGAGGGAAAAGTTTTATACTGAATTATTACTTTAGGTACCTTTTCATGATTGTGACCTTTGTAAAATCATGCGCAGAGTTTTAATACCTACTAGCGACATCTAGTGTGGAGTAGCAGTAGCAAGCAGCAGAATATTTATTAGTTTGTAATACATTTTTCCATTGTTTTGATTTTGCGGTGTTGTAAATCAATTTTACTTAAGGTAATGTGCAAATATGTTACTGGAACATAACCATTTTATGTGGTCACTGCTGAAATTATCATGAAAATCCTTCAATAGGAAAATTGACGTCTTGAACTACCTACTTAGTTAAGTTAATAAATATTATTTCATATGGCATAATGGCACAATCCACTCGAGAGCTTCTTAGCCGGTGGTTTATTATAAATTCGTGAGCCAAGCTCGTGCCTAGGCGCAGTTCAAGCGGGCGTATCCTGTTTTCCTACACGGCCAGTCTAGTCTATCTGGCTGAGTAGTGAGTACTGAACCGGCCTTACTAATGTAGAATCATTTCCTTAAAGAGCTTCTCTCGTATTTATGTATGCTGATACAGATCGGAACACCGCACTACTTCCAACTCTGGGATGTTTCGGTATGAACTTGGTTGGTCGTACTGAATTTAATTAATATTTTATCTCTGCATATATAATCACATCAGCAGGTAGGTATACAAAGTCAGTCAGTCCTCAAAAAGAGAACTATTAAATTAATGACTTCTGTCGATTTAAAATACACCACAGATGCATCAGATTTGTTATGGGAAAAGATGATTAAGAAAGCTGCCAAAGATTTTATGAAACCGAAGCCATTTTTAGATCTTTTTTGATGTTAAAAATACACACATTTTATGGCTTCTGCCATGTTACGGGTCATTACTTATGAAATAGTACGACAATGTTAAATATCGCTGTGACATCAGTGATATCATACTGCAGAACTTTTCTACGTTTACTTTGAACTGTTTACGTAGTTGATAGGTTGACAAAACGTTCTATTACTAAGACGAATATATTATTTTGAGAGAATTGTAAAGACCTATAGCATCAAAACGGATCTGTATATTATATATTTATTTTATATTTATAATTATTAGTATATATATATATTTAAGAGATATTTATTTTAGAAGCATGTATGTAAGTATATTCTCATATTGAAGGTCATATTTTATATTAGTGAATGGTTAAATGTTTTTATTTTATGTATTTTATTTTCTCTTCTACTCTTACACACGTTGTCTACATCTCTTTTTATCCACTCTCCTATCGCAGGTATGCTGGAAGAGATTTCTTTAGAAATAAGCATCACCTTTGTACGTATTTTTCTGTTCCTTTTTTTTGTCTCTTTATATGTGTGTACATAACCTGTTAAATAAATAAATATTTTTGTTTAAGTATATCTAAATATTTTTTAAGGCTAAAAGAATTTTTCTCTCAACGAATGAGAATAAAATAATGCATTTCAGATGTACTTTAATGGGACTACGGGTGTTAAAACCCGGAAACCCAGTAAAATATATCATCACCTACCCTTCTACCGCTGCAGAGGGGACTGAATAATTACGGTTCATGAAGAAAAATACAAGAAAATCTGTAGCAAAATTTTTATGAAATGGAAAAGAAGAAAAATGGCGTTTCTCGTGTTCCTGTTTTAAGAGTCCGATTGGCGAACAGTGTAAGTGCCTAGCCAACACGTCGGTTTTCTGTTGAAGACATTTAATATTAAAAAGAATCTGTGAAAAAGGTATGACAGAATAATAATATGAAGGATAAAGGCTCGTGCAGACCAGCGCGACGCGACGGCGCGACGCGACTCGAACAATACAATTTCTAAGAAAACTACACGGTATAACAATAACCGGTGTCGCGTCGCGCTAGTCTGCACGAAGCTTATTGTGTCTCATGTATGGACACCATAATAATAATTTGTAGCAGATAATTTTTTTTGCGTCAAATATTCTTTTATCCAATTATCTACATACATATTTAGCTACGACATCGAAAAGCGCATAACGTAGGGAAAGTAGCAGTTTCGTCCAGGAATTTTTGGATAAAGAAAATTACCTAAATGGAAACTCAGGAAAAATATTAGTTCTGTGGCCCTGGCACGAACGTGCGACGTAATCTTAACGTAAATTCGAACAATTTTTAATTGAAAACACAACTATCCTTTAGCAATTTGGTTACAATTTTTGCGATAAACGAAACTAGTATCATCCATAGATTATAAATAAAGTCTTAAAACTAAGTCAATATAATGTGCGAGAGTATTTTCAATTTTAAAATTAGAATTTACGTTAAGCCGTGTGTACATGCAGAGTAACTGCGTGTACACACGGCTACACATCAAGCTATACATTTCCAGTATATGTATGTATATATATTGCTACGTCTAGTGGCGTTATACGTTCCATGTACTAGTAACGTAGTGATGAAGCTTACCAAAGTAGAAGTACAGAGTATCCCCTAGAGTAGACCAGTGGTCACCAGCACTTGTAAATTCATTCTTCATTTTTACTATTGACCTCTTTACTGGGCATTTGATTGCTTGTACAGTAAAGGCTCGTAACTCAATGAACCGGATCGCCATAAACTCGTAAAATCATTGATTATTTTACGCTTGTACGCATGAATGAAATAAAACAATAATTAACGACTTTATATTAATTTATGTTAATCGATTGCCCATGTACTCGATTGGATATATGTATTGATTATCTTATTTCAGGCATTATGTGTGAAAGGTATGAGAGCTGTCTAGCGTCGAACGTGTAATACAAATTGCGACAATTCGTTGAAGGGTTTATCATCTTATTTGCGACTTGTCGCTTAAAACTATTCACAAAAATTACAAATGAAATAATTGAAACTATAATTGAGTATAACTATCGAGTCGTTAAAACAAATGAACATGATTTTGATCAGTATGTTGGTTCCAATGTTTGTTCAACAATCTGAATGTTTGTGCAGGCAAGTGTCGGTGCTGCAGACATCGATTCCGCTGCCCGCTTCCGCCGCTGCCGCTCGCCGTGCGCCGCCCGACAAGCGACCACTGCCCGCCACGCCGTCGCATGCAGGTAAACACAACATCCTACTATCTATGATGTCCTGGTATTTGTATCTTTATATCTATATTCTGTTAACCGTGGTTCTAATGGTCAAGGGTTAATGAAAATGTTAAGAGACTTTCAGAATTCACGCTCTTAATAGTTGCTCTTTGCAACTATTATGAGCGTGAATTCTGAAAGTGAGAATCTCGCAAATAGAATCGCGTCGTCGAATATTTCGCTATTTTGATTAATTAGGAAATATTACTGTATCTAAATATGAAAAATGGCTAGTGAGCTAAATTAATGATTATTGTTAAAACAAATTAACATGTTTTTGTACTTTGATCAATTATCGGATGTAAGTTCTAAATTCCATAACCTCATCATATTTTATCTGTATTTATTTGTATCGAAACCTTCAATCGCTACTTGCAACACTGAGAGAAAGAGAGATTCATGTCGGAGATGGGGCCGGGGAGGCGGCTGCCGATTCATTTTATTCAATTTCATGTAAAATACGGAATTACTCATCAAATATTGTTCAATACTTCAAATTACAGTCAATAGTGAATGTGGAAACATTAAATCAAGATACCAAGTGAATTCATCAAGGTTTTTCATTTGCCACCAATGTTCACAAAATCCTTCAAAGTCAAAGTCAAATAATTTATTTCAATTAGGCACAAAAAACGATGAAAATTATGAACGTCAAAATTTACAAAAAAAAAAGATTCTAGTCGCCCCTTCCAAAAGGTAGTTTTCGTATGGAGAAGAATGGGCAAGTAACTCCACAGTTACTCTTTTAAAATGTTTTCACAGTATCTTGTATACATTAATTATATAAGTAATTATATGTGAAGACGATGCACCTAGAATAAGATTACCATACCACGATAGGTAAAAATAATGAAAGATTAAGGAATGATAGATAAATTAACTATGTGATAGATGCACGGTGCTCACATATTTACAAAAATTTTAAAATTATACGATATTACTAACATTTTAACAAGTAACAACATTCCGGTTGCGACTCGAACCCGCCAGCCGGAGTGAACAATTATGAAATGCCATGCCATGCCATTACTATCATAATACCGAATATTTAGTTTTAGATGTAAAAAAAAGTATTTGGAAACTTTCCAAATGCCTTTTTACACCTAATACGGTTACAACATCAAATACAGTGTTATAAATTTCAATAGTTAGCGATATTTCCATACAATAATATAAAAAAAAAAAAACAAAACAGGTAAATATTTGACAGCAATTTGCGACGTTGCCAACTTTTAGAATGGACGCTCTTAATTGATTATAATTGAAATGGTAGATGTACCTACATTATACACTTGTTTCCAAAACTTTCCCCCGGTTTTTAATCATTATATTTATTCTTCATTGCCCAGCATCAAGCATTGGCAACAACGGCAAATATTTCTACTCCAGTGATGTTATGGACATCACTGGAGTATAAATATTTGCCGTTATAAGAAATGCGATTGTCTCAGATTCAATCAAAAGAAAACAAACAACATTGTCTTATCTTGACGTCATTCAAAACACAACAGAACGTACAAATTCACCTAGTGTAAAAACTTTTGAGGACGAAATACATCGATCGATTGTTCTTAAATTAAACCAGCCCTATTAGTAATGAAATACACAGTAGAACAGGCCATCGACGAAAATCAATAACGAGCAGTAAATGTCGTGAGTCGTGACGGAAACCAATTACTGTTGGATGTCAATTGTTTAAACTATCTTTATTATAGAAACTGAATTACGATAAATTAAAAGGCGAGCGATTTATTTTATCTTTCATTTTTGTACAATGCGTTTCAACTAAGAATAAGAATGACCTTGCGCCATATTATGAAGTTTTAGCAAAACAGCACCTCTTTTACAAATTGTGGAGCAAAGTCAATTTCAAGTTTCAGTTGATAGATCGAGGTCATTGACGTTCCTATTCTTAGTTGAATCGCGTTGTAATAATGTAGCTTCTAATATTGTAGCTTCTAATATTGTAGCTTCTAATATTGTAGCTTCTAATATTAATATTGTAGCAGCTTTATAAGTGAAATTAAAATCGGAACCGGATCAGTAGGTAGTTCCGAAGATTAAGGTGCTACATACAAACTCACAAATTTTAACTCTTTATATGTAGGTATGTACATTCACTAAAACAATATGGCTCGCAGCTGCTATCATCATGATTCAAGTAGCTAGTTACAAGACGAGTCTTAGTAAACAGGTCACTGTATAATATTAACTACTTACTTTGAATATCGCTTACAACTTCCTTTTCATAAAGGCAATTTAAATATAAAGTGGTTATTTTAATTCGTGTATTGTCAACGCATGTAGGTTCTAGGTACTAAGCTAGTCAATCTTTCTATGAAAGGCCGCTGTCGTCAGTATTGAATTTAATTAAAAACAAACGTTATATGAGGAGTAATGTAATGATTATTTTGGTGGAAGTTATCGAAAGTTTCATAACATACTAGACGCTAGAATGGACCTGAATGGATCTCTTGAGAGTCATGAAAGTGTAAGGAACAAAGCGTATAGATATGGCTACATTAACTGCTATGTAAACTAAAACTAACTACGGCACGGTTGGCGCAGTGGTTAAGCGATTGACTGCTGCACTGCGTGTCGCGGGTTCGATTCCCGCACGGAACAAATATTTGTATGACCTACAAGTAGTTGTTCCGGGTCTGGCTGTTTGTGTATGTGACTTTAAATGTTTATAAACGCACCCACGATACAGGAGAAATTCCTAGTGTGGGGCAACGTTTAAAAAAAAAAAAAAAAAACTTAGTTTATTGAAAAAATACTTTATAGGACTAGTTATAACAAACGCGCGAGGTGCGCGCTCAGTGTCGGACCACGCACAATGAAAGGTTCCGTACTTGGGATGAATTTATCGCAAGAACAAAATTAACTTTGTACGCGCGTAGAACGGCAGCGCTTGATCTAATTAGTTAAAAAGAAATTCATAAAATTTTATTGAGCGCTCCAAACGCAGCGTACATGACGCGCGCCATGACGCGCGCCTCGGGCGCCTGTTTTAACTAGGGCCTAAGTGTTGACGTTATATCTACACTAATATTTCATAGGGGTAAAGTTTGTTAGTTTGGATGTAGGAGGTAATCTTTGGATCCGATTTCGAATTTCTTTCACTGGCAGATAGATTCACTATCGCCTAGTGCCATACGGTATGATTTATATTAGAGTTGAGTAGCACGCGGGCACGTAGCACGTTGAGTAGTACACGGCGGCATAGTCCCGGGCAGAAGCTAGTATTTTGTAAAATAGCTGTTTAGATTTCATGAAAAGTAGGTACCTTGAAAAATGAAGCAATGACAGATAAATTAATTATGTGATAGATGCATGGTTCTCACATATTTACACACATTGTAAAATTATACGATATTCCTAACATTTTAACAAATGAAATTAATAAGTTAGTGTGTGAGTTCAAGTAAACACAGAATGTAAAATCAATGTTATAAAAAATAATATTATAAAATTAGCAACCAGTTTGATGATGTCTCTAAAGGTTCCCTATCCATTTGCATAAAATTTTAAGGCCTAATATAACTTAGCATAATGTTGTTTGGCATAATTATATTTTCGCATAATATAATTACGCATAACAGCTTACGCATAATTTTTTTAAGCATAATTTCTCTAACCATAATAATGATTAAGCATAATATTCTAAAGCATACATTTATTAAGCATAAAGTTAAAGCATAAATTTATTAAGCATAAAGTTAAAGCATGCAAGGAAGCATGCAGCATGCAAGCAAGCATGCAGGATGCAAGCAAGCATGCAGCATGCAGCATTCAAGCGAGCATGCAACATGCAGCAGGCAGGGTTTCTGTCACGGCTCCGGCGCTGCGGGCCTCCGGCGGCCCCACGCGCCTACGCGATTTTAAATTACACTCTAGGGGTAGGACAAACAAGACTACGTGGAGTCGGTTTTGCAGCAATTCGGTTCTTAGGCCTACTAACGTTATGCGAATCAAATTTATGCCAAAACAAATTAGTCCTTAAGATGATTATGCCAACATAAAATGTATGCCTAAAAAAATTATGCCGAAGTATTATTATGCCAAAACAAATTGTGCCAAAATCGTTATGCCGAAGTATATTAGGGCAAAGAACATTATGCGAAAAGAAGGTATCCCGTCTCTAAATATTGTCCTATGGAGCAGGACCAGCATTTTTGCAAGCATTTTTATCTTAGATATAATCCTCTAATTTGTAATAAGTGTTAAACAAATGTACAAGGTATTCTGTTGTAACATTTAACACAGTACCCCATAAAAGATGTAGTATCTCTCTAATATTATTTTGCAAAATACAAAAACAGAGAAAGTTTTACTTCAAAGTTTTGCTTCTCGGCTTCACTCAAACCATTTCAACCCCATAATTCATGAGCAGAATACTTTACAGCCAGTCCAGACCAGACGTTGGAATTAAGTGCAGCGCCTTGTGAGTGAGAAGTCTAATTAATTAAGTCCTATTACTTATTTAGCTCCCGTCGATATCTAGCCTACGCACTCAGTGGGAGGCGTCTGTTTGTCTCAACGCCTCGTCAACATAGTAAATTAAGACTAACGATGTGAGGAACACGTCGACGTTCACTAAGGAAACGTTTCTTTTAATTAATTTTTTGAATAGAACCTTATCAGTCACTTACTTAGCTACCTGCTATATTTCTTGTTCTTCAATGAAAACAATTTGAAAAGCAGCGAAGCAATTCTATAAAAAAACAAACCCAATCAAGTCTTGGAAATAAGATTGCTAACCTAAATTGCATCCGGAATGGATGCAATTTAGGTTAGGTTAGCTTCAAAACGTCTACGATTGCTTCATTTTCTTCAGTATCCCTTAAGTATTTATCAGAATAAGGCCCAGCATTATGTACAACACGTACTTTCATCTCAACATCTCAAAAGTTCGCAGAACACGTGGAATATGAATTTGTAGGCGACCTTTAGCTTTTATTCCCAAAAACCATCGCCGCAAGTCAATTTGTCGCTCATAAACTCACTTGAGGGCTGAGAGGTCTCTAAAATAATCTCCGAGTGCCATACCTAAGGGTTTACACAAACTTTATTCACTTACTCTCACCGACAAGTGCCCAACGTCATCCATTTTATAACTTGCCCACATGCTGATGAATTCTGGTACACGTGTAGTGAATCGTCCCCTTCCTTATCTTTAGATTTTTTTGTTACACTTTCCTTATCAAGGATCGTAGTCATAAATGTGTGGTATTAGATCACTTTCCTCGTGTTTATTTTGATGAGTAATGAAGATTAATTTTCTTTTAAGTAATCCGGTTACCTATTTTGTGCGGTAAATGTTTAATACTTTCTCACATTTTTTGACGTTTAGATGTTAACGTCTTTTGAATAAGTAGGGTAGGGATCTATGGACTTCTGTATTGAATTTTTCTGTGAGTTATTTACATAAAACATACTCGTATGCCCCGCCTATTGATATTCAAGGGCATCTTAAGCGAGGGTTCAAAGGGTACACAGCGGTAGGGCCCGGGGCCCGCAGTAAGGTCGGTTGGTTAGATTATTAGATTTAGATGTTTACATTAAAAGATTTATCGTTTTTTGTCCTGGAGAAAGATTGGTTTTAAACTTCATTTGGCATCTGCCCTTGAAATCAAATGTAATCCGGATGTATGCAAACCGATGCCTCTTTGACATTTGATAAAATAATTGACGTCGATACTTAATAAACTCTCGGTATTTCAAAACAATCTTTAAAGAATCAGTCGTCAGTTCAAATTATTTATCTTTTCAGTTATATAACTTAGTTGTATTGCCGATAACTTTAAAATTGTGTGATACAAATTCGTATGTCAACTCGATTGTTATTATTCTCACGCGGGTCGAGTTATCTTGAGACTCGCCGTGTCCCGGTGATATCGTGTAGATATCGCGCTGTGGTTGATGCAGATATGCATCCTCAGTTGACGGCCGCGACTCACGCTGGCCGCTCATAGAAGTTCTAATTTTAAAATTAATACCGAATAAAAAGTAATAATTTAATTATTTTCTTTGAAAAGTTTGAAGTGTTTATAATTATAACTACATAGGTATTGTTATTTTTTTATTTGTGGTATCAGCCAGTAGGCTATTTTTGTTTGTGCGTTTGTGTAGTTAAGTGGGTAGACTGAACTTCAGTCTCTTCTGTAAGTTACGTGAATATTTTTATAACAACCGAATCTGGATTGTGATTTTAAACTATGAGTTAACCAACGATTTATTACAAGAACTAATACATATTAACACAGGTGTTTACAGCTAGATTATCAATTATTTTGATTTAATCAAATAACATATTTTGGTAGGAGTAAAAACTCTTATAAAACTTTTCAGATGGTACGTACCTAGCAAAAATTATGCTTCTAGTACTTAGTTGAGTGTGTCATATTCGTCATTGCTAAAGTGATGGATAGTCTCGGCCTGAATAAAGAACGGATGTAGCCCACAGTTGATTGACAATGTTATTTGGCGCACTACAACGATCCGCTTCCTTCAAGCTATGCAATACCACCTGAATGTAACCATTGTTATTGATATATTCTATACAAAGTTTATTTAGCATACAAAGTTACTATGATTCATCTAGCTCATTTAGGCCTTTGTGCTTTTGTGATTAAAAATGAGGGTAGGACGTTGTGTTTTGGGTAAATAATAAATATCGAGCCTAATGCTTTTGTAACACGTTATGGAACTGACAGTATCTAATTAAGTAAACACAGGTGTCATTATTAACACAAAGGCATATGAAAGTACGGAGTAATTTACTTACATAATTATAGGACACATTCGAGACATAATTACAGAAGCTATTCCCTTCTGAGTCAGTGGCCATATCGGGCCGTTGCTAAGTCGGTAATATGTACCGTATTTGTTAACTTTCACCAATGAATAGGTATCATAACACTATTATCTGATGCCAAAACAAACTGAGCTCGCTGGGAACCCATAATGTGTGCTATTTATGGCCACCTTTGACTCATTAATGTCCCTTGTTTAGGGTTACTTTACGCACACTCATACATTTGAAAAGTAATGTAATGACATCACGAATTATTATTTTAGTCGGTATGGTACCTATCGATTAATATAGCAAACCAGTGTTAGGTGATCTGTTGCATTGAATTGAAGTTCCCTCTTGTAGGCGGACTATGTGAGGAGTAGAAGGGGTGTTAGGGTTCAATAATTTTTGGTGGGTAGGGTACAGCGCATGCACTGTTTGCTGCAGCTCAGTAGGCGAGTAGTCGCGCGCGCAGCACGGACAGACCACCCGTGCCTTTCGATAAAAGCTCAGACTTATCTAGCGAATGTTAGCTCTTCATTGATAATATTTACTCAGCTTGATGTGCGAGATTATAGTTTGTCAATATAAATGTAGATACGATAAAAACTGACATCGTTTTCGTAGGTGAGTCGTGAGTAAGTGATTTAGTTTATAGGATGGCGAGAAATGCGGATGCCTAATGTAATCATTGACGGAATCCTATTGTTTTATTGCAGGTGGCAAGAGCGGCTTGTCGGCTAGCTCCAGTCGCTCGACTAGTCCGCTGGGACAAGGAGCTGTCAGCTTCATACCGCGAGCGCCAACTTCTTCATCCGGGTAACTTTGCTTGTTTATCTAATGTGGTGTTTTAAGTGCTTTTTGTCTGCATTCTTCCGTTGTTTTCGTTTTAAAGGATGAACAGAATTCCAAATGATATTTTTAATACAGCTTATTTATCTTAAATTAGATTTGATCTAACATTAGGGTCTGCCTCGCAACTGCTGAGCGTGGAGTTCAGGGTTCGAGTCCCGGGTCAAGCAATAACGCAACACATTTTCGTAAACGATTACGACTAATCTGTTTCATTTTGACCGTTCAACAACATTGATTGCGTTATTTACGTTGTTGAGCAGATTTTTTCGAACTTATGATGCAATGGATTAGCAATCTGTTTCAAAACGATTCAGATTGTGATTGATCGTGTACGAGTTTTTGGTTCTATGACATGACGGTTTCCTTACGATTTTTTTCTTCACCGTTTTATATGGATATATATATATAGCCTGTTTATATTTACCAATTCTGAAATGAGAGTTTTCTATTCAGCTTTAAAATTCAAAAATATTAAAGCTTTTCCTTTAAGGATAACGGTCGATAGCAATTAAAGTATTTATAAAATACGCAATGAGGATGCAGATCTTTCAAAATGGGATTGTGTGTATAATATTTTACTACTATTAAGGCCATTACTGACTTTGAATTAGCAATGATCTTTAACGATTTAGTAATGAATGACCTGTATAAGTTTCTTCTTATGTGCCACGACAAGCATATTTCCCAGTGTTCGAATAAAAAATGATGTCTTATAACATATTATGTATAATAACGTCATTAAACTTGTTCTTCTTGGTTACAGGTCACGACCTAACTCCTCGCTTCTGGCACCCGGTAGTAAAATCCCGTCGACACTAATATCAACACAACAACACCCACAGACACCGTCCAGTCAAAATGGAACACCCACAAAGCATTCCATGCTCGATAAGTTGAAGCTTTTTAATAAAGACAAAATAAGCAATGAAAAACAAAACAGCAAAAGCACTGCAGTGTCAAAACGCACCAGTTCATCCAGTGGCTTCTCATCAGCCAAAAGCGAAAGATCCGACTCCAGTTTAAGCCTCAATGAATCTTCCAACACACCCAACTCACATATCAAATCATCTAATTTAGTAGGACCCAAAAGTATAAGGCAACAAAGCGATACGTTATCAAAAGACAAGTCTGCTAAAAATGTTAAACCTAAGCTAGTTAGTTCTAAATCCCCTAAAGAATCTTCTACGAGTTTGAATAAAGGTAAAACGAGTAGTAGTGACAAATCGAGAAATAGCCCGAAGCTTCCTGCTCGTGACAAAGAATCCAAACTGGCTGCCCCGAAATCTATTAGTAACACCAAACTAAATCAGATCGATGACCATTCAAGAAACACTAACTCGAAGATGGTGAAACTATCCGGAAGTCAAATGAGGCTTAGTGAAAAACGAAGTGATAGTAGAACAGACGTCAAAAATCACCATAGTCACGAAAATGTATCATCACCGTCAAGCCAAGGAAACCAGAATCAAGCAGCATCAGGACAAAACTTTGGACCACAGACTGGAATTCCAAAGCCTACTGCTGCTGTGAAAGGAACATTCAAAATAGCGAAAGATGATAGACATATTATTCATAAAAGTACAAATAGTCAATTAAGTCCTATACAAAGCAATTCTAGTTTAAATTCTACAAATAACGTAAGTGCACTTCCATTCACTAGAGAACAGTCTAATTTAAGTAAAGATATAACACAAAAACAGACTTTGGCAGTATCCCCGATGCCTGTCGTTAACGCAGGATGTCATACGCACACATCGCAAATGTCCGAAAGTTCACATTCGAATTCGACACATAGTACTACAGGGCAACATTCTAATTCCAGTGATAGTAGCGTTATATACCGTCCTTCCAGTGAATCTGGTTCTGAAATATCAAAAACTGCTACTAACACGGTGAATAAAAGACTGGACATGAATACTACTTACATTAACGGAGTTATAAACGAAGCTGAAATCTCTGAAAAAGAAGCAGCACAGAGAAGACCTTTGGACAGGTCAGTCCCAAGACCTACGTTTGATCACAATAGGACATTGACAGAGTTAAACAAGAGGATGGAAAATGATAGTAGGTCCAGTACACCATCTCATTGTCGTGACAACTCTCTTGGTGACGATGAAAATCCAATGATGAATGTATTGCCTATGAGACCACTATTGCGAGGATATAACAGTCATTTGACACTGCCTATGAGAACTTCAGGCTTGACGCAAAAGAATATTCCGGGTTATCCGCACCACGCTAATACGGTGAAAGCAAACTTTGGCAGGGAAAACATGGGATTGCGTGACCGTATAAATTACGGTCCAGGATTTTCTAACCCAGATTATTGTGATCTTGAAATTGCCTCGGGTTATATGTCTGACGGTGATTGCTTGCGACGTATAAATCTTGGCGAAATGGAGTGTGGCCGAAACAATGATATGATGGATGGATATATGTCGGAGGGTGGCGCGTCGCTGTATGGTCGGCGCATGAACTACCAGCAGCCTTCACAGCTACAGCAGCTTGATGAAAGGTGAGTTTAGTTTAGTTTATGTATTCTGTACTGTTATTTTCTAAACGCTACTTCGAAATTCAGTGTCGGTTGAAAATCTATAATGATTTACATTAACACATTTGAGTTCGCTATAGAATTATGTGGTTTCTTGAATGCTGTTAATGCGTCTGCGACCTATACAGAATAGCACTAGGTACCCACAGTATTTTTTTTTTTGTTGTATTTCCTTATGATTCGCGAAGACGATGTCTCTCGTCGAGACACAATAAAGCACAAATTAAAAGCCTCCCTTAGGGCGGGAGATTCATAGCCGTGGTGGAATTGCGCCGGTAATGGCTGTGCTTTTTAGGGTTTTTAGGGGCGCCGAGTCATCTACATACTGAATTATATACAATTTTATCACTTGTTTTAATGTCCTTAATTGAAAGCCTCGTAAGCAGCCTATTTTATCGCACTTCAACTAGGTAGCTTTAGAATCATGTCTTTGTTTTATATTAGGATTCATATAATTTCCTGATCCCATATTAACTTCCTGAATGTTCCTAGACCTGAGTCACTCATGTTACACGGTTTATGTAACCGCCCAGGTAGAATAGTTGTATTGATTCGACCTTTACACAGATGTCTAGTAATACAAATGGCATATATGAACATTCAACACTGAACTATAAAACTAAAGATCGTACAAGCTTTTAAACCTCTTAGCTAATCCTTGATTTTTGGTTGAGTTTTTCATAATATGTGGGAATAGATATACTATGGACTATTCCTTAGTTTATTTATGTAACTGTTAAGGAAATCCATTTTCCAATAGCTTCGTCTGAGGCCCTCAATCCACAAGTGGTCGGCCCGCCTTCCGTCACTCTCCGACATAATATAACGATGGTCTAACTTGTATGTCACTCGGATCATTGCTTACATCTACCTTATTTGATAATGTGTTACCAGCAACTTAGTTCTAAGAGAATATTTGTTTGGCGGGCTTCGAAAAAATTTCAAGAAAGAATAGGACCTTCAGAAATGTGGTTAGGTTTTGTCACAAAATCTTATACGAAGTACCTGCTGTAGAAATGTTCTCTTCTATTGCTATAGTTTAATCAACTGCAAATCGACTCAATGAAATTACCTAATATTTAAAGTAACGTAATACACTAAATATGGAATTCGTATTCATCAGACCACTATTAACCCAGTATCTACTTTCCGAGTTGTGCCCTATTCTACGCATGTGACTCACCAATATAAAATCAAAGGCAAGTAAATGTTCTGGTTGCGACAGTTTGCGAAGTGTTAGTACTGTTGGTAGCCTGCTAGTGTGAACAAAGCGTTTTGTTAATATTTGGACACTGCTTCCCGCGGTGTGCAGCCTACGATCTCGCAGTCACGACTATACAGAGTACGGCTCACTCACACTGTTGCAACGTTAGGGGAGAGGGCGGGGTGACCAAAATCGATACTCCTACGTCTCACGCCGCCCCCGCCCCGCACGTCACCTCTGTGCCACCGCCTCGACCCTAACCACCCCCAACAGTACCGCACCATTCGGCACCTTAACGATCTCGATATAAAACTGTACTTTCGACAGTGCGCTGTCAATGACATCCTACGTTTTAAGGCACAGATTCCTTCTGAAGTCTGTCATGGTTTTTTTTGCGTTTTCCCATAATATTGTCAATCGATTTCCAACCCATCAAATGAGCTTCGAACCGAATTACTTACGCTCTGTTTTTCGTGTCGAAGACTAATCGTGCTTAAAATAATGAAGGTATTAGCGATTGGGGTATAAACTGTGAGGATAGATGGTTTCAATGTCACTTAGTGAGTGTCGGTGTGTCGCCGGTGCTGTCGGTGTGTCTTGCGTGCGGGTTGGTCGGCGCGGCGGCGGCGGCGGCGGTGGCAGGGCGGGCGGCACTCGGCGCCGCGCACTATCGGCGTGCGGGCGCGCCGTACTCGCCGCCCGCGCTCACACACGCACGTGACAAACTTTCCCGATTTCCTCGACGGAAAATGTAAATCTGTTGCCGGCATCGATCGTCCCGTCGCCAGACGCGCGCTCGTCGAACCGAGCACGCCGATCACAGCTGGCGCCATGGAGCTGGACCGCACTTAACAAAGGATCGCGGAACCAACGCGCCACACGCTAATCTCGTGGACTGTTATTATCCCATTTAAACATTGGTGTTAGTTAATAAGTGTATCTTAGACGATGTAGTGGACCATATGCGTTGTGCCTTCTGTCACTTGATCTCGCGTACCGGTCGCTTGACGGACAATATTTGATTTGCTGTAATTTTATACGCCAACAATGATAATAATTTCGTGAACACTAATATAAGATCAGTGTTGCCTTGCTATGTGTCTTTGCTTTTCGCGTTAGACGTTGTTACTGTAAGCTTACGGTGCTTTATAGATAATAAAACATTTAGAAAAGTAATAAGTTTTCAACAAATTTGAATCAACTGTGCTGAAGATGGATAAAACTAATTTGGTGAGCCATTCTTGATTATTTAATCATCTCTACTTTAGTATTAGACCAATTTAACTTATTATTATGATCAAGTTAATTGTCGTGAAGGCAATAACCCTCCAAACATGTGGCGGTTGGCGAAGTCAATGTATCGCTAGTTTGTCACATGTGGCCACCATTCCTGGCACAATATCGCATACTTATCATTTATAGCTTGAACAAACAATGCATATAGGAGTCCATATTTAGTTTAGTAATGTTAATCAACAGTGTTACGTAAATATCCTTCATATGTGCAATAAGTAGGCGGTTAGTAACCCGAAACGATTGATCCGTGTAAGGTTATTACTTCGGCATCTGCAGGGTTATGGGTCGGGGCGGAAATCCCTAAGCCTGATCCCCCGGACTGGGCTCCTCAATTTCATTAAATTCCCAATGTTATTAGAGATTTCAGAGTATATTGGTACTTATGTGTATATTTTCATACACATGTGTATCATTCCTCGCAAGACAAATAAAGACATGTAGGTATTCCTATAATGATCGTATTATGTAGGACACGTTATTATGATATCCGTAAATAAAAGGGTACCAAAATATTTAAATGCTAAAGTCGTAAAACAGCAAGGAGTCTTCGTAAAAATGCTTACCCGCGTAGAAAGTTAAAGCGATCAGAGAAATTTCAAATACACTACATTAAATTTTGGTCCCCTTCTTAAATGGGGGCTAACCAACCGAATCGGGACGTATGTTGGCGATTTAAGTTTTCCATATAGGCGGAGACTTTTAAAACAAGTCGGGTATTATATTGTTTAGACTCACATCCTCATGTTTAGGCAGGGTTATAAGGGCTAAAATACATTGCCGGCATCGATATTATAGAGGGGTTATGTTCGCCGTGAATCATAAACTGGGTATTTTTATTTGCTCGTTTTATTCGCAATACACTGTCAATAAATGCACATTGATTGCAGATCGCTGAAGTTGATTGAGTCTATTAACAATATTGATGTTTCATTTGTGATTAAATGTCTGATTGGTCATATTGTATTCCATTTTCAGCACATGTAATAATTTAAATAAATAATACTTCGAAAGATAATAATGCAAAAATAGTTAAGTTCTGTAGCAGACGCTTACGAAATACCTACGAATATAAACCAAGAGAACTTTATTCCACAAACTTGGAAGTTATGTTGCTGAAATGTCATTGTTTTTTTTCTCTTTTCCTGTTATAACAACTGGAAAACGGCAAGCGGAAAATAAAAAAAAGGTCCTAACAATATGAGAACTATTCTCGCTGTAAAACTTTTAAATTCCGCGTTCGGATATTGCAAAGCGAATGGCGTTCTGTTTGTTCCGCTCCTTGAAATTTTAATGAGACGAAGTCGAGCGTTGGAAATAACTTGTTATCTTCCACGGCAGGTATTTCACAAGTACATAATTAACACGTTGCAATCGGCTTTCTACAGTTTTCTCATTGTTTATTCAATGATTCGGGTATTGGAAATAACGAACAGAAATTGCGATTCTGTAGGTCTCAAAGTTATAAAACAGACTTGATTTAAATTTTAACATTTAGAAAAGTTAAAGCTTCCTTTTGCAAAATATTTTCTAGTGGAAAAGTTACAGTAGGTAAGTACAGAATGTTTGCCTTATTCAAACAACGTGTAGTTTTGTATTATTTTATTTGGTTTACGGTTTCTACTTTGATAGTACTTTGCAGTCATATTTAATGTATAACCTTTAAATATATACGTGGAATACAGTTTGCCTAGGCTTTGATTTGAATATTATTCAGGTAGGTATAGGACCTAACATTTTATACATACACGGAATATATAGGTGCTTTATGTTGTGTGTCTAGGTCCTAAGGTACACCCAACATAAGGTATTCCGTGTATAACATTATTTTATTTCAACGTGTTACATTCACACGTGTTTCAAGTAAACTATAAGAGTAACAAGTCTAAACTTTGACAAGGGTAAGCCTCCAGGCTGGGATATGTAGGTCCTCGCTTCGTTATACCGAACAAAATGAATGAAGCGAGACACTTGATACCGAAGGTCTTTTCAGCTCAAGTATAACACAAAATATCAGGTAGGCTTATCTAAGTAGTTTAGTAGGTACACATAGTTATATTCCTTGTTGAATTTACGTTGCTATATAGCTACGTGTTCAGAATGAGTGGTGAAAAATATAATTTTATGAGGAAAATTCTTTGAGCGTACACAAAAAAACTGTGCTACATTAAGTTTTTAAACAGATTTTGCCGTAAACAAAGGATTGTACTCGTAGGTGCATTTTGTTCAGAACATTTTATATTTTGCACTCGTAGCGCTAGTTCAAAAGATTTTGTAGATAACGTACTACGTTAACGCTACGACGTAGACCCTGCTACGGCGGAAACGTTTTTTTTTTCGAACGAGATTTAAATGAGAATATCTCAGGTTGTCGGTTATTTGCTACGAAACTTGTCTGTTCAACGACCGGTAGAAAATGTAATCTGCATACTAGTTAAGTAAATGATTGAATTTAAACAGAAAACTACACAACAGAAATTCTAAAAGCCGAGTATCGGTTTTCGTGCAACTATTCCAACATAAAAGCATCCAAGAGCCTTACTTAGCTGATAACAAAGTGAATTCAAGTTAAAATAGGTACACCGAGAGGAAATCCGGTTAGGTTTGAATAGCTTTCAGCGTTCGGCTCGGCGTCTGTTAGTGCAACTTTCGTTATCGGCATTTCAATATGTTGCTTTACAGCATTATTCAGTTTTGAAACTGATCAGGCTGCAGTATCGTTTCAGAGTTAAAATATTGATACAACGGCACCAGGTTATGTATCAGTGTCAGTTAAAATATCGATAGAACTACCGACGGTAAATAAAACAAGTTTTTAATCGTTGTCTCGTTGGTCTAGTGGTCGCAAACGTCACTGCTGAGCATGAGGGCCTGCAACGGGTTCGATTCTCGGGTCGGGCGAAGTGTTGTTGGGTTTTCCGAAATTTCTCAGTAGCAGACCGGGGTCTGGATTTGTGCCCGGTTGATGGCAATAGGCTCGCTTTCTATTACATGGGACTTAAACATTACTGGTGAAATGTAGGTGGTACTATAGCTGCACTTCTGACTAACCCTTAATCCCCACCGTATTCCCCATACGTGCTTGATGTTATGTTACGTTTTTAATCGAGATATTCGAAGTTGTCCGCTGTCGTCGTTATAAAATATGCGCTATTATAATATCAGTTAGTTGTAGTGTCTAGTGCCCCTCTTCGGTATCTCATTAAAATATGATTTTACTATTTTCTAGCGACTCATAATGAGGTTGTTACTGTTAATGAGGTTCGAAGCTTTTACGTGTTTATTATCTACATAATGTAGGTACATAGTTACGTATTGCGTAATTAACAAAATAGAACACGTCTGTTATCATTAACGCCGCCACTCGCAACTCGATAAGTACATACTTCAATGCAGATTATGTGTTTAATTAAATTGTGAAAACAGTTAATTCATTAACTTCGCTGTGAATTTGAGAGAAGTGTCTGTTTGAGTTATTGAAATGTTTTAAAACATTCACTCGACTTTATGTAAACGGTAGAGAAAAGTAGGTAATTATAAGTTACTAACATAACACGAACATATCCACCAACCCGCACTGGGCCCGCGTGATCCACTACGGCCCACTCCCTCTGACAGGGAGGAGGCCTCTGTCCCAGCACTGGGAACATTATAGGCTGATGATAACACACTCGTAATCGGCACTTATAGTTCAACAATTACTGCATAAATAAGTGAATTCAAATAATATACCTACTCATGTAGTCTCTGAAAAAGTGTAAGCACAGTGTTTACGACCCCAACACAAACATACGGCGAACACATTCAAATAAAACAAAAGAGCATTCATCATTTCAGCGTAAATAATGATGAGATGAACGAGACAATAATGAGAGAGAGCGGCGGGGCTCATAGATAATGAGAACGTAGGAGACTGTTCCTTTCAGGAGATCCGTCATCATTAGCGAGAGGCTTCGGGCGCTCAGTTTTCATTAAGACGCCAATGTTTCAAATGACAACAGCCAAAGGACTGTAGGGACGTATTGATGCACCTTACGATTACTATACACCTACATATCGGTAGGTACTAATTGTCGTGGAAGAAAGCGGCGTGTTCACCACGATGCCTGATTGCAACTTTATCTCCCCCTGCCTCGTATACGAGTACATGGCGTGTTACACTGGGTTTTTTTTGTTTTTTTTTGTTTGGGAAATTATCGAATTACTTCTCCCGCTCTGGGCGGAGTGTTAGACTCTTACTGACTAAAACCCACCCGTGTTCCTTCAGTTGCCTGTACGTTGCCAGGGGCCACGGTATCCCTTTCGGACTTTCCCGCGACCCCGGCAGGCATTGGTCCTGGCGGGCCCCGCCAGACTGTGTTTTCCCTCAGGTTTAATCCATGAGTGACTATTTAGATCTATGGAGTACCTTTTATAGGTTGTATTTGTTTCAATAGAGTTGACTTACGAAAGGTTACCAACCTACACCATAGAAGAAAGCGGTCTGCTTGTCAAGGTGTCAATGTATTTTTCAGTTAATTTCTACTTACTCGAATGTTGATCATTTTCATGACCAGTACGTAATTAGTTTTATTTATTTATATCAGGAACTGTTGGGAAACATGTGACTGCTTTAACTATTGTTGTTGTTTTGTTTATCAATTAGAACGTACCGTCAAAATGAATCGAGAAAGCAACAATTTGTGTTTAATGATTGTGTGTAGGTTTCAAACAATAAAATAGCAAATTCTCAAAAAGTCTTAGTATTCAATGTTCATATAGGGCATATTTTTATACTACCCTATATGAACATTAAATACTAAGACATTTTCATACTTTTTCACATAGAGCACTTAAAATGTGCCAACGATCTCTAGTTTGTACATTTAAAATGTTTCTTCTCAAGTAGCAAAAACCGTTCCACTTTACGATCTTGAATCTTAAATCGTGTATGAAGAATACATGAAATCGGAACGCTTTTACTCAGCGAATTCGTTAGGTTAGGCTAAATAATTCAAAAGTTCTCTCTCTTACACGGTTTTTCCATTAAATACTTTAATGTTGAATTGTGGGACATTTACCGGTAGTACTTACTTATCTACACTAATATTTAAAGAGGTAAAGTTTCTAAGTTAGGAGGAAATATCTTTAAGTACTGATCTGGTTTCGAAAATTCTTCATTCTTTAGAGCTTAGGTAGTTGTGGACCGGTGAACCTAGACCTCAACCTGAACCAACGGCGCAGTCGTAAAAAAATGCTCATCCATAGATAAAAATTACCCTTCTCTCCACTATTCCATTGCCTACTCAAGAATGCATATCCGGTACGGCTCGCAAATCCTTCCATATCCTAAGGGCACGTCTTCCCTACCATTACCCCATTACCGCGCCCCCCGGTCTACTCCTTGGTATAAAATGGCCTATGTAGCCCCATGAAGCATGAGGCTTCAGGGGCTAGCGCAAATCTTGGGATTCATTCGATTTATCGAGTCAGATTAAACCACGCTGGGGTCGGTGCATTTCATTCATTCATTCATTCATAGGTAGTTGACTACCACATGCACGCTGTTAATTTCGCAGGTAGAAGCTAGTATAACATATTTTGTTTACAGCCGCTTCCTTTATTGTCGAACGATGTTAAAATAGTTTTATAGGCACTACCCACATGAGTTTTATCCGCTCCAGATTAATTTAATGACTAATTAATGGCAAAGCGAAGTGGCTCTTATTGTTAATTTGTTATTGTTGTTAATAAATTAAAAGCTAACGTGTTATATATCGTAGTTTATAAGTTGGCAAGAGGCCATTACGAAAGGTAAACAAGAATGGCTTAATGCCAGACAAGCTGGAGGTTTTAAAACTTGGCACATTACATTTTTCACTGCGGACGTTTAATAAATAAATGAGAGAAATATTCGTTTTCATAACACGAGTGTACTTTAATGCTGGGATAGGCAGAAAAATTGTCAAGCTTTGGTATCCGAACTTTAAATTCCTTTAGTAGCAGTAAACATTACTGCTCCTACTAAAACCTTTTTATCTTTGGCATACTTACGCAAGGATAGTATCTAATTTAGTCTTCGTCGTAACAGAAGACAACCTGAAACCTTTTTAGGTAGCTTGTTTAGACAGGCTCAATAGAAAATCTTCCGCGAAATTTACAAAAATACGAAACAGGAGTTCCTCTATTTACGTACGAGAATTTAACTTTAGAATAAGAGGTCCTTGATTTTGCATAGTGCATCGTATTCCTAAATTCCCACTCAGCGTAAAAAAACTTTGTTTGAACGAAAATTAAATATAGCAAATAGCGCACGAAGAGCGCTGAAGTGAGGCCATACAATTTTTTTTTCGAAAATAGAACGCGAAATTGATTACATCTTGCATCTCGTTAGCAATAAACTAGGACACTGCGGCATTTGTAACCGCAAAGGCTTGGCTCTGACTGTAATAGATTACAGTTTGCTTAACCTGCCTTCAAGACGGACGAACAATTTTCTCGACACCGTTTCCTTCTTTTCCGACGGGGTGTATTTCTCACTCCATGTAATTGTGGTACTTACTGTAAGTGGAACACGGGAAAACTGGAAAGTTAAAAAGTTGATGTACTTTTTTCTTCTTGTCGTAATCCTTATTGCGGGGTAAGGAATATTGTCCCCTTTTTACTACGGGGGGATATCACTGAAGTTGAGCTGAAACAAACGTAACGGAGTAAAGTTATTTTATAAAGTTTCGCTACGATTGACAGCATAAAACAATTATTACTTTTTAACAATTTTGTTGGAATTAATTAAATAAACATTTGTAACAGTGATTTAATCACTGCTAGGGAAATAAAAGCTGTCTGATCAAGTCTGATTTTTATTATTAATGATGTATAAAATTGAGACCTAACCTACCTAGTAGGTATGTTTATTGGCATCAATGGAAATGCATAATAGCGGTCATATTTTTGATACATAAAACTCGGCTACTACACACCACTGTTCATCGATATTGCCCTTTCACTTATCAAAGTACGGTATCGACCTCCTTACGCAAGTTAAAAATAAACGAACTCTATTCTTCAGCATAAAGACTCCATTGATCCTAAATGAGTGCAATAAAGAGTGATTAATGATCATACTGAATACACCCGTTCTTTTGCAGTATTAGGTAGCTCCCTCATCTTGTTATAATTAACACGCACTCGATTCTTTGTTTTTACGTTACTATGGAATATCAACCGCATTGCGTACTAACAAAACCAATTTTATAAGTAGGTGAGATAAGTATCGTAAACAAAGTTCACTGAGGTTACAAGTGAGATTGATTTTGTTTGTAAATGATGGCTGGTTGGCCTAAAATACAACACAAAATTCGTTACACGAAATTAAACTTTATTTAGCAAAATGTTTCAAACATGATTTAGAAATAAATTACATTTCGTTCGTAATAATGAATTTAATTAAGGACTCTGAGAGAGTCATAACGTTTAGGGGTAATGTCTTTGTATCAGTGCTTTGTGTGTATCTTTAAAAGTAGGTCGCAGCGACATGTTGCTTGTCTCCATAAGAGAATACAGCTCCCCTTTTATCAGTTGCCATCAATTCAATCCCTTTGTTCATGCCAGCCGGGCCTGTACGGCACCCTGCGTTCAATCTACTTTGATCTTGTTGTATGTACACAGAACAGTATCACACATACGTAGCCACTTATAACTCTTAAAAGTCATGCAAAATAAAAGTAGGTACTGGAAATGCTCGAGCTTTGTAAAGATTAACCGTCTAATCCTAACCTATGTTGGATTATGGTGGAGGGGTCAAAGGCTTTGTATGGAGGAAGTAAACAAAGTAGGGATAGGGCAGAAATGCACTGTATTAAGGGCTTTGTGTACAGCAGTTGAAAAGAAAACAAGTGACTAATGAAGTGAAGGATATCTAAAGACTGGCGACTACCGCCGTTGGAAATAAATAAGACTGAACTTGAACCGTGAATGGTTGATTAAAAATAACGCTATTTGTAAGCGCTGTAAACTCAAGCTTCACTAAGGAGGTTAAGTCGAGTTAAGTAGTAATAATGGGTGTTTTTCTTGATAAGTTAAGCCTATTATGCGATTTAAAGGTAGCTTAAGCAGGTTCTATTTCATAGTGTAAGTGTATTACGTTGTCAAAGCAAACTGTATCGTATTATCTTCTATGTGTAAATAAATATACCTATCGTTGCGGTTTGTAATTCTACGAATTACTCCTAGGTTTTTTTAAGGCTTTTAACCCTGACTCATACGTAGGGAGAATGCGGTGGCACCCTTTAATGCCATTTCTAAGCAGAGGGACTCGTACCTATGTGAATGGGACCCCTTTCAATGTATTAAGTGGAATGGTACTCGCGACATCATTTATTGACGCGTTGCTGGTATCATTTGTAAGAGGAAGAGTAGCGATTTGCTGTAATTACGCCGTTTTAAAAAGATAGGTATTTTAGCTGTAGACGTGAAATGAAATATTTCTTTAAAGTAGGCTATTCTAGGAAGTTCTTTCTGAAAAACATCTTGGCGTCATAAGAACTTCTTCCTGAAAGCAAAAAGCACGTGATACCTACCTACTTTTTAACAAAAACCGAAAAAGGATTTCATAATTATATATTGAAAACAAGGTTACAAATCGTACATATTTTGGTAGGCTACGCTCAGATTTTTACTACTTGGTTCCCCAATTTCATTCAGTCCAATTTTTGTGTGGTTACTAAAATGTTTCGACACATAATAATCAGCAACTCCCATCAATTCCCCAGACGCGGCAGTCGCAATAGAGGTATGGAAGGCGGCAGTGGCGTCGTGTACCGCGTGGTGGGTCGCACGCGCAGCAAGGCGGACTGCGGGCAACAGACCGAGCGGCAGCCGCCTGCGCCGCGTCAACAGGACACCACATGGAAGAAGTACACCGACTCACCGGGAGTCGGGGCTCCGCCATTGGTAAATATTTTACGTTCTACTCAAGCAAAGTATAGAGTGTCTTAAGTCAGGCTACATCAAATTGAATAGCTGAAGCCTGCGCCGTGTCACCATCAGAAGAAATTACACCGACTTGCCAGTAAACGCTTGTAAATATCCTACTTTAGTCTGAAATTATTGCTAGCGATACCCACCGTGATACAACGCCTTCAAAAAGTAAATATTACCTACAGTTGCTGCATCACAGGAATTCCTACACATAGTCATAGGTTAGCCAAGCGTATTAGCGACATGCTATTGTTCACAATGTCATTTCGGCTGGAAAAATCAGCTTTTGAGATCAGGCTGTCCATACATGAAGGTGGTGTTTACATTAGACTTTAAGAGATATGCCTTCCTGCTAAACTTGTAGAACTGAGTAAGTTTGTATTCCGATGCCTCATGTGTTTGTTTTCCTTATTCCAGAACCAACCTGCGCAAGCGCCACCAAGTCCGTCACATGGACGGAAAGGAGAGCGTCGCGCTGGTCATCACTCGCCGCAGCATCACAAGCGGGAGAAGCTGACTGCGGCTCAGCAGCTCGGTATTGCGCCACATCCACAGGTAACTAATACCTAATTTTTATAAAGATTGATAGTTGAAGAATTGCAACGTGGCCAGTATTTCCCTAAACCCCTCCTACTAAGCTACATGTCCTATTTGCACTAGGAGCAGGTTCACGACACCTGCTGCCGATACTCATACTATCGCATTGGCAAATGCATTTTTTTTATTTTTATCATATCTGAGTTTATTGGCGTTCTTAGCAGACCTGTAGGTAACTACATCCATTGACGCTTACCGGGCCTCTTAAAGGGGATAACAAGCATTGTTGTAAGTTGATATCACAGACTTGGCAAATGGAGAAAGAACTGCTGCCCATTGTCTTGAAATAGTCCTTGACTCGCCTTTTACGATACTTTTATGTAGCGGGCCATACGGCCAACATCGAACGTCATATTCTTAAACTATAGGTAACTACCACCCGTAAGGCTCCCTCTCCCTACAAATCAATCCAAGGATCTAATAAGTATTTTTATTTTATTTACAGTATGCTGCATCCAATTCATCTGGGCAACATCCAGCTAGAAGTGGAGGATCACAGGTATCATATGTTATACCATATTACCTGAAATAGATACCAAATTAATTTCCCTTAAAAATATATATATAACCAGTCGGTGTGTGTCTGCGACTTCAATGGCATACAATCGTCAACGTTCAAGTAGCAAGTCTGACATTTTTTTGGGTCGGAAATTATCAAATAACTTCTCCCGCTCTGGGCGGAGCGGGAGGGCGTATCAGACTCTTACTGACTAAAACCCACCCGTGTTCCTTCAGTTGCCTGTACGTTGCCAGGGGCCACGGTATCCCTTTCGGACTTTCCCGCGACTCCGGCAGATTAGGTCTGACCTTAGCTGCAGAAATTATTAAATTATAAATTATCTAGTGCACACACCCTTGTAGGAGTTTTTTTTGTCTTTTTCTTGGGGTTAGTGACTAACCTGGTGCCAGAGTTTTTATGCCACCCATGGGCCTCAGACTTGGCTTCACATGCCGTCGAGAAATATCTCTCAGGCATGCCGGTTTCATCACAATGCGAAGGAACCGCAGTAATAAGCATTCTGCTTTCGTGATCTTAAAAGGTTTAGTAAAACTGGGTGTTGTCTGCAAGATAGTAAGTAATTCATAAGAAAATACTCTAAAGTACCTATACTGTATCTAGAAAGGAATGTTATTGATTATTAATTTAATACTTAAAATATTTTAGCAGGTCCAGTCACCCAGCGGTGGATCTCGCCCGTCTAGCGTGTCAAGCGGAGGGAACGGCAGCACCTGTTCCTCGAGTAAAGCGAAGGTCCCGCAGAGCTTCGGCTACGTGAAGAGACAGAATGGCGTCCCACAACAGCCCGCAGCGCCGCAGTCTAATGGACCTCCACAGCATGGTAAATAAACTGCTTATGGTTAAACTAATATATTATCAGGTTGACTACCTCGTTGGTCTAGTGGTCGCAAGCGCTACTGCTGAGCATGAGGTCCTGGGTTCGATTGCTGGGTCGGACAAAGTGTTGTTAGGTTTTTCCACCGGGAATTTCTCAGTAGCAGCCCGCAGCCTAGATTTGTGCCCGGTTGATGGTAATAGGCTCGATAACTATTACATGGGACTTGAACATAGCTGGCCAAATGTGGGTGTACTAGAGATAGGTTAACCTCTGCCTAGCGGTGTTAGTGTGTTATGTTATGTTATGTAAAATCAATTCATACAATATTAAGAAATAAAACTATTAAAATAAGAGAACAAATTATCATCTTGAATGAAGAGTAAATAAAAGTATAAATTAAAATTTTGCTAAATGTTATTAGTCATTATACAATACCTACTTTTGAATTTAGTCTTTTTTGAATCAGAGCAATAAACACATTAAAATACACTTTTACATTTTGTAAATTACTTCTGGCTGAATAAAAATATCGCGGTCAATTTAGAAGATAAAAAAATAATTAATAATTTAGTTATCTGTGACAGGAACGAGGGTGAGCGGGAAACAAATTGTCGATGTTCAACTTTATAATGAATAATTGAAAATAGTGTGACTTCATTTTAGGTTGCGTTAAGTAGATAAGGTAATCCAAATTATTGTTTGTTTTAGGTGGAAGGACTGCTCAAGTTTCTGCTGTGCCAAGAACAAAAGTTAAAGTATCGGGTGGTACGCAAACATGTACACAAGATCTCCAAATTCACAGTAAGATTATTTATTACTTTTTCATACTACATCTACTTACTTCATCTCATGCACGTAGCATTTCAGCATTAAGTAAATCGTACGCGTAGGCACGTAAACAATTTCGGGTAGGTACACGCGGCTACACATCAAGCTATACATTTCCAGTTTATGCTGATCTCGCATTGTATAGGATTTCCGTACAATGCGAGATCAGCTTATACTGGAAATATACAGCTTGATGTGTAGCCGTGTGTACTCCTTATCTAAATAAATTATCGGAAGCTGATGTACAGACGCCAGCACATCAACCTACTACAATCTGTCAAATTTCTTTAATAGATTTTCAACTTTATCACTAATGCATAAGGTTCAAAGTTGATTGGGAAAATTTGACTGTTTCGGGTAGGTTGACGTGCTGGCGTCTGTCCTTAATCACAGTTATGTAGGTATGAGTTTACTGCTAAAATGTGGTTTTAAGAGTGTAAAGAATGTAGGTACATTCCTTACACTCATAAAACCACATTTTATCTAGCATTTCATTCAGCGTTACTAGATATTACATTTAAAACTCTCATCTAGAATTTTCAAAGTATTTTACAATTGGTACCTATGCATGCCTATCTTCGGAATATCAATAATCTGTGCTTTGCATTATCATTCATTCTTCATTTTCACGCCTACTCAGAAAATGGAATCGGTCCGAAATCATTTTCTTTGGGTGGCACAGCAGCGGCTCAGCTGTCGGCCTCGGTCCGGGAGCGGCTGCTGGGCTCGCAGTCCCTGCCCAAGCCTGGGACACACGAGTTTGCAGCCCTCTTCCACCATCACAGGTAATAATGCTTTTTTATAATGTTTGAGATGAATGTTGTATTATGTCTGCACATACTGGGGCTCTCTCAACTGTTTTGCTTTTCAATAAGATGCATGAGGTCATGATTCAGTTTAGGCGTTATGTTTGTGCTTATTTAGTACTAAACACTAACTGTTTGATGCCTATTAAAGGAATAGACTGTCTAGCTACAGTGAAGATACGGTAAGATCGGGTGTAGGAGTTCATAATTACAGGCTAAATGACTATAAGATAAATTATATAAATTTCTGTAAATTAGTTCGAAAAACACTTTTAGACGTTAAAATTAAATTATGTTTTAAAACTTGACACCATTGCACACTTCACCCCGCTTAACTTCTCGCTCTGGACGGAGCGAGAGGGCGTGTCAGACTCTTACTGACTAAAACCCACCCGTGTTCCTTCAGTTGCCTGTACGTTGCCAGGGGCCACGGTATCCGGACGGTACGAAAATATGTAGTCTCACGTATAAATTACCTCACAGCAGTCACAGCTGATTTCCAACCCAAACAAATTAACGGTTGGTACAAGACAATTGTTTAGTTGACATCAGCAATTAAACCATTTAACTTATAATTGGGATAACCGATATAAGTGTGAGTGAGATGAATAGATCTCTTACTCTCTCTTTACGGAGCTAGAGGATGACTATGATCTTGAAATTATGAATACAGGGCGGAACTGGAGCCTAAATAAAACAGGACAGTTTCTATGTACAGAGGGTCGGGTAAAAAATGGATAACCTTACAATAGCACATAATAAACCTTATGGCCGTTCCAAAAAAAATACCTAAATCAAAATATCCCAAGTAGTACCTATCTAATATTTTCAAATTAACTTTTTTATCTTACTTTATATATATATTCTTCTTCACCACGATCACAAATAAATTAAATCCATCGGTTATTGTACGTTGACTATGCTGACAGAGAGGCAGTAAACAATGTGACTAGAAATTGCAGTTAAAAAAAGGTAGCTACTACTTGGCATTTTTTTTTTTTTTGAATTTTCTAAATTACGGTCTATCATATGCTATTTCAAGGTTATTCATTCTTTACCCTAGTTATAATTAGAAAAATGCCCAGCTGAAACGCAACAAATGTAAATGTATTTTTTTTTTCACCAATTTAAAGCAACAATATTGCCGGGTGTCGTAGGATATATCTATTTTATGTTAAAATAAGAAATTTTATTGAGATAATAAGTTCTGTTTACGTTGTACGGTTAATAAAGTTATTAATTACTCCACATCGTTATCTATTTCGGGACATTCAATGAAAGGAATTATTGTTCAATAGATAAACTTAAATGCTAACGAATTCCTTGTATTTTTATTTATTTATTAGTTTATCAATATTTGACCTATGTGCTCCAATAATTCCACTGATATCAAAATATTTAAATTGGAAATGCAAACAAGGATTGAGTTATAATCCGGGAACGTGAAGATAACTTTCATTTGACTGGCTTACGAATCAAAGGAAACTTTTAATGGAACAATATGACGTGTTCTTTAATTGAACTGTGACTTAATTCATCTCTGTACTGGCCACCGACAGTATAATTGAGTAAATACACATTGCGAAGAAGAATTTCGTGGTGTTCGGACGATATTTAAACCTAATAATTTTTGAACGTTCCTTTTCAAAACGTATATTTTGCCATCGGAGAGTTCGATAAAAAAAGTTCAGTGAAAAAGTACTGGCCGTTGCAATCATGAATGTTGACAAGTAAGCAAATAGTCCTTATCAATATCGGTTAATATCGTGGGAATTTCGAATCAGTGTTGATTCGATCTCGGTTTAAGAGGCATGCTCTTAGTTATCCTCACTTTAAGTGTTGTTCTTCAGTGGTTTAAGTATATTATTTGATGAGTAGATAACACCGGCATTTTCCCCCATACATTGTGTTTTTTACGCCAAACGTTTGGCATTAGTTAATACATGCAATGGCTTCCAGGATCGCACCTAGAGGTGGCATAAAGATAAGTGACGGCAGTCTTTCTGATACTCAAACGTATTCCGAAGTTAAGTCTGACTACGGGATCCCGTATGCACCTTGGCTAAGACACAGGTAATTATTGTAAATATCTACTAATTTAGTACTTATGTTGTATGTGGTTGGGTGTTTTTTTGTATGGACATGAGTGATGAATCGTAACCAGCTGTATAATTTAGAATGTTATTGTGACAGTTAAGTGTATAAATATTACTGTTTGTGTCACTATCATCAGTATCACCATTCTCCCTCATCATTCTTGTATGCTTATTTTGTGTGTCATTATTTTTCTGTAATATTTAATGTGTCATACAATGGGCCTTGTCTTCCTACCTTCATTGAGCTAAGTTAAAATTCTTGTTCTATTTACAGGGGTGCTCAATTTTTTTTAATATTAACTATGAAGTTGTGTTCATCACAAAGTATTATTTTCAAATAAACAAGAAATGAATCTTCTTTGAAATCAAATACTATGACACGCAAAACCCTTCTATCATGATCACATGCTTTTTCAGCCCTATTTTCAATGGCCAGTTGTAGGACACGGCAGTGTTTTGTTTGATTCGATTTCATTTTGTTTTAACTTGAGTTTTGAAAATAGAACATCTCATTTGAGATAAGTACAGCTGGCCATTCCGTGCCGTCATCACTCTTCCCCTTTTCAGCAATACATACTCTGCGAGTGGTCGCCTGTCCGAGGGCGAGTCGATGGAGTCACTCACGTCGCTGCACTCGGCGCAGGCGCACAACCACACCTCCTCCCCTAACTCACACCACCGCAGCTCACTCACACACAATAAGCTCATCATGCACCGAGACGCACAGGGCTCCAGGTTAAACAGGAGCAACAGTATTAGGTGGGTCCCCCAAATATCTATTGAGTTTTAGAGAGATTACAAAGTACTGTTTTACGCTCTGGGGTATCAAGTTTTATATATTTTGGGTCTAGATACGTATTATAATTATTTAATGTAATTCTATAAACCCCAACGTAACATTTAGGCCCGCTTTCACCACAAAAAAAACAAATATATTTAGGGTTTTTGAAACGAATTTAAAACATCGTTCTATTTCTGTCAATTGTTTGAAAATGTCAGAGACAGAATGATGCTTGACGTTTAGCGTTAGTTAACGTTAAGTGGGCCTCAGAATACGGAATTCATCAAAAATATATTTTCTAATTTTTTTATCTCTTCTCGAAAAGGAGGTTCTGTTCAATAACAAGTCAATGAGCCAAGTCAATATTTTTATTTAATTACGATAGTTTAACAATATCTATTGGTGGATTGTTTACATACCTAATTATAACAAATAGGTCCCAATCGACTTGACATCCTTATCCAAATATCGGCTTTATGTTCCATACATTAAATTGAAAATGGGTTGACAAAATTAACACGACGTGCTAAAATTCTAGCTTAATTCTTCCCTTCTCATTGATCATGCTTATGTGTACTTACCATACTATTAGAATTTGTCCCTACTATTCATTAATGCTTATGTTCTTCCTTATGTCATGTATTTATATTTGTATGGTGGGTGGTTATTTACAATGTCTTGACTTCTTGGTTAAATTTTTAGCTACCTCAGAGATAGGACGTTTCCAAGGTATGCTACATGGTTGGAAGTTTATTCATGTTTTGGCTTCAAGGTGGCACGCTTCATTTAAACAATAAACAATTATGCATGCTTTGAACAAGGCACGGCTTCTCTATTTTATAATTCACACTTCATTTACGTCATTGTAAATGCTCATTTCAATATTATTTTTGTCACAAAGTATAAATTATTTGGTACGTTTTAAAGTGTATACCTGTCAGTGCACACACTTCAGCTATGCAATGTGCGCTAATGTTTTTTTTCACTCATTTACATGATTTGTTTTCACACGCTGTATCAACCAATAACCAATCAACAAAAACGAAATAAAACACACAAAACATAAAAAAAAATATTTTACTTCAAGTCTATGTTTTCTAAACAAGTGTCATAAAAAATCTTAATTTGGAAGCAAGTAATATTCATTTATAATATGATAATGTATTTTCAACAGGCTTTTGTCTACCGCTAAACGTACTGTACAGTGTCATGTTGTATTGTCCGCTAAACGCCAAGGGCTTTCACGATGTATTGGAGTGCTGCGTAGCAAGCTTGGAATGACTGAGATACGATTAGATCCTCAGATATTGCATACTCCTTGGCAATCGCAATAGGTACTATGCCAATATTTCCTGAAGAGATTGGCACAGTCTTCACATAACAAATCGATGATGACTGTCTTGTAACATTTTTCACGACAAGCAGCAGCATGCGTAGCATGACTACAATAGAAACCGGTTTAGTCGACGGAAGAATAGACAAAATGACAGATTCTATTCTTCCGTCGACAAAACCCGTTTCCATGGTGGTCATGCTACGGGTGCAGGACTGGCACACCCAACATGATATTTCACTACCACGAGTCAGGAAAGTACTTTAGGGACCCATTCATGTATCAATCTTAGCCTTTACACTTTATTGTCGGTTGTCACTGTACCTCCATTCATTCCTAGCTTGAGAGCACCGAAATTACCAAGCAATGTCAAACAAAATGTGCTTAATTGTAGATTGTGAAGGGATTTACATCCCTACAAAAATTAAACAATGAACGCTCTTGCAGGTCAACAAAATCAGAGAAGTTATATCCATCGATGCTGCAAAGATCTTCGGAGAGTGATTACGAGCCGTATTATTGTTTACCAGTGCAGTATGGACCATCTGGACAAGGTAAGATACAATGGATACGTCCTATGTGTTTTATGATTCTTAAACAAAAACATTTTATGGGACATAAAGTGATGTATGTTCCACAATCACTGTCCATGACTAATGTTTATATTGATTGTTTTGCTCACCTAGATTTTACTACTTCTAGTAGGTACTGTTGCATCATTCACCACACGAACATTTATGTCAGCGGCCCGACTGTTTTTAATATTGATGGGTCTAGGAATGTCGTTACATATTCACTACTGCACGTGGCTTTGGGCGATGCCAATGCGTATCTTGCTCATAGTGTACGTTCTTGCATAATTAATCTTAATCAGTGGAAATAGTACAATTAGTGCGTAAATCCGTTTGTCGTATTGTCTCATCTACCTAGAATAAATATGTTCCTTGAGACAGACGCTGGTCTACATGCACAACGTTTAGTTCGCAGGTACACAAACAGCGTTCCGAACTATTTTAGTAAAACAAGCGCGTAAAAAATTTCGAAAACTCCTTTGGAAAATCGAGTTTTATGAACAAACCACTGCCTAAATCAATTACAAATAAAGTTTATTGAACTCTTCGATAATTGGTATGTCGAAAGGGGGAAAAAAAAATTGCAAGAGAATTGAGAATTATTAAAAAAAAAAAATAGTCTGTCAGTCAGATAATTAAAAAATATTAGACACGTATTTTTTGCTTTATATTATTAATAAAAAATGGTTTAGATAAAACGCATTAAAGTTGGGGAGTGGGGGCTCGCTACGTCACAAGTCAGTATAAAATTTAACGGGGAGTGACGTCATGCCACATTTTAACGTATTGCCTATTCAAAAGTACATGTCCAATATTTTTTAATAATCTACCTGACGACAAATAAATGTTTTTGTCAACATCCCTATTGCTTGCAAGGATTGATACAATTGGCATAGGAAATAATAACAGGCATGACAAAAAGATTGTCCGCAGCATCTACCTTTATACTCATCATACTTATTAAAAACGTAATTGACCTTACTAGAGTCAAATAAATGTATTTTCTTTCTTTCTATTGAAGTTTTTTTTTAATTATTTGTTTGTTCAAGCCATTTTGATTGTGTTACTTGAAATTTATAGTTTATTTTTAGGCATGAGAATAAAATAAAGAAGTTTTTTTTAAAATAATCTGATGCCCTGGCATCCCTATCGGGAAAATTCAGCTTGTTTATCCCTGGTAAATAATTTGTTTTGATTGTTAAGCTTAAATTAACTTACTACAGATGTACTTACCCGTTTGTGTGACGCAGGTCTGAACTACGGCGTGTCGGAGCCACCATCGCCGTCACCGAGATCGGCGCTGAGCCCGACGCACCAGCCTGGCAATGTGATGCACACGCCACGGCATTCGCACCATTATCCTAAGAAAAATGATGAAGGTATGTCAAATTCTTCAAAAAGCTAATAAAAAAAATGGTTTAAGCAGTGGACCACGATTAGACGAGATGAAATGAAATGAAATTAATATGAAATGAAATTGTTTATCCTGTAAATAGGATGTTGGAATCACTGTTACACGTCATATTAAAAAAATTAAAAAATTGCTAAATGAGTTCGGCGTTTCCTATCTGACTACTCTTAGAAGAAAGGCCGAAACAAACTCACTGTTTCTTTTAAAGTCCAGACATAATCTTGGTCAGGCCATATGAGGACCATTTAGATTAGTGTCTGAAATGGTCTTTTGAGGAAAGAACCACACAGATTTGAGTGGACCTGTCCAGTCAGTGCAAGCATTTTGAAAAAGTGCAGGTTTACCTACCTACAGTAGAATATTGAAACTGGTCTATCAACAGGTTCGGCAGAATTCGACCCCTCGAACGCAGTCTAATCTAGGAATTTTCTAGATCGTACCTATTTTGAACTACGTTTTTTTCTAGCATAATATTATACGTAACCTACCCAATATCTCAAGCTTTGAGTTCAAATGTTTTATTGAAATTCAATCAGAAAAATATGCGAAACCAGAATAATATACCTACATAAATCAAAGATATGCAAAAATAATGAGGAATAAACAAAGTGAAATCCAAAGAAATAGTTTAAAGAAAAAAGTGTTTACGCAATAAGTATCTTTCCTCAATACTTTAATTAGTGTGTTCTATATAACGGGTACTTCGGTATCGTCCGGTCATTGGTATCATTTATACGAAGCAGATGTCCGCGGCACGGCATAATGTCGCAACCGCAAACATGTGGCTTGCATCGGAGACAGAATTCGAACAAAAAACATTTATTTACGGTAATGTTTGGGAATATTTTCTCGCTGATACGATGAGCGGAACAGTGACATTGGAGTTAACTTCTATAGATATATTGGATACTAAAATCATTGCTAAAACTGTAGATGAATAATCACAAAAAAAAAACAAAGTTCAAAAGTTATTTATTCAAACTAGGCTGAGAATCACCACTTTTTGAACGTCAAAATTACAAAAGACAGTCCCCCAAAACACCCACCCTTCACCACTTCCTAGTGCTTTAGCTGGGAAGAAGTTTTGGCGCAATAACCATCGAGGTAAAATAAATAATAGTCGAGGTCGCTAACCTAACCACATATTGCAATACAACTAGATTATGTCAACAATAAATTAAAATAAAATTAAAATAAATTGACTTGTAAAGTAAAATTATAAACAATTATATAAACTCATATAACCTGTCAGTAGGTAAACTAATTCTGGAGAAAGAACATTTAAACATTGTCTTGAGTTAATCACAGCGACCAACTATTCTTATCATTTAAGTAGTCGTTGATAGAATAGTATGCCTTTGAACAGAGGTTGGATTTTACTTTAGTTTTAAACACATTAAAAGGCAAATCTAGCAAAGAAGAAGGTAGCTTGTTATAAAAGGTTATGGCAAGCCCAATAAATGAGTTATAAACCTTATGAAGCCGGTGAAAGGGAGCACGTAGTTTGTCCTTATGTCTAGTGTTCAAAGAAATCTAAGATCAACCAGCGACCAACGAACTCCTTTCTTGCTGCTATTAACTTGGTCACCTACTGGGCCCAAGTAATTTAAAAAGCACCTACCAACAATTCAAAAATAAGAAGGTGCTTTACATCTACATGCGGCTCCTTGTTGTTTTACCAAAACTTTACCAATTTTTTTTGTAAAACGTAAATATGTTGATTTATCCGATGTTCTTAAAACAACAACGGTAACAGTGGCCAAAGTATTGAACCCTTCGGAAACCAGCCGCTCATATATTATAAGTTTAATATGTGTTTAAAAGGAATATTTCGTATCAACCTTGTCTATTGTAAATGTCTACCATAATTCAGACTCTAATAATTTGTTTTTGTCCATAGTGCACGGCTCAACAGCATCGTTGGTGTCGACGGCGTCGTCATTGGCTGCTGGTGCAGGCTCGGAAGAAAGGCAGGCACACGAGGTACCTAATGTAAAGTTCAATCATATCATTTTTCTTGCTTTATCATCTACCTATCCGTAATAAAAAAATCATATCCATCTTTTGAAGTGTATCCATTTACATGTCTTCGAATGTTGTCTCTCTTATTAAATTTTTTACATATTCTCAAACAGTCTAGCTTTTACTTTATCTACTAATTGCATAGTTTCTAGAAAGTGATGGAAAACTAATTAAATGAAAGCAAGCTTATTATGACCAACTTTTGTGCAAAATTAAACCTGTAAGTTTTCGTGTAGGTCCGGAAATTGAGGAGGGAACTTGCTGACGCCAAAGAAAAAGTACACACGCTGACCACACAACTCACAACCAACGTAAGTACCATTTTCTTACAATTAATTAAGGATTAATTTTATTAATGTGTTTACAGATGTATAAATCGCGTAAGATATTAAAAATACCAAAGATATAAAAACTGTTTAAATAAAAAAAAGAGATAATTATCGTCGTGTAACTTCATCGAATTGTAATTAAAATGCAATTAAGACGGTAAATTTTTATGATCACCGCTTTTGAACCACATTGTACCTACTTACAGAATAGTGAGCACTTTTTACCTCTATTTCCAAAAAAAATTGTTTCGAACCTACCCACGCATGGAAGCTCTAATCAATAGGCTAATGTAACATGAGATTGTTTTGTAACTATTCTTTGAATGTCACCTTAAAACAGGCTGTCACATTGCGTTTGCTACCACACCTACACCATTGAAACATGATATTATCTCCGTAGACAAAATAATGACTAGTCGCCACCTTGTAAAGCTATCTTAGTGATGATATGCTCACTGATGCTTAGCTGCCCTGCTTGTTTTTGTTTAGATACAGTGTAATTCATACCGATCCAATTTTGTGGTCATCATATTTCATAATACTGCGGTTGACTACAGATCTCCCTAAGTACAGATTCGTACTTTCACTCCATGGTCGTATTCCGTTTCGAAACCTCGGGTTTTTGTTCCAACCATCACTTTTTATGGGTATACTTGATATCGCGTAAGTTTTGGATATCTTTGCCGATAACCTATTGTAGCCCTTTAAGCCCCATTTCAAGAAAGTTTAGATGGATTGCCACAAGTTAGGGGTCAGTAAATAATATCAGAGGTCCGTGCAGCCGTGAGACGCCTGTTCGCCCGTTTCCTCCCATATCGGGCGTTAAGAATGTATGCCAAATGCCAACTGCGACCGCCGCTATCTGCTGTAACATACGATGTCCAAGTCAAAGACGAATAGTTACATGTCTATTAGGAATTGGCAGAAATTGAAACATTTTAGCCAATTTTATTAGTTCGATAGTAGATACCCGATATCTCAATATGTTAACTTAAGTACCTATGCCTTTATGCATTCTTGAAATAGGTATATCGCTTTTCTCTTATATCTTGACAACCACGTGACAAACCGCCCATAAATGCGAGCGAATATGGCAAGTGACAACTTTGAACTTGCCCCGATGTAGACCAGATAAAACACATTCATATTATAATTCCTTCTTGTATTACTGACCTCTCATTGTACGGAAATCCTATACAACGCGAGATCAGCTTATACTGGAAATGTATAGCTTGTACCTTATAAGATTTCATACTATATTCGATTAGAAATAAAAAGCTGGAGCCATCAACAAAGAGACAAGCAAGGCTTACCTACAGGCATTATAACTCTCGTTCTATTAGCAGGCAGTGTTTTATACTTTCTGCCTATCCCCATAAAACGAAGGCGTGAGTTTATGTATGGGTGTGTATGCAGCAAGATTTCTCTTCTTGATTTTATTAATGACGGAAAATCCATCATAGTTATCTTAATTGATAATTAATCTAGAACGTTATTACCAAATCACAAGTCACCGAACTGAAGAGAATTAGTCCTTTTATTGGGTTGTCAGAGTTGTCACTCACATTATTCACTAATTGTGCTTTGAATTCTGTAGCTATACATATTCGGATATTAAGATGTGCACTAATTAGCATGACATGTTTATCAGTAAGCTTTATCTATAAAGCTGTCATAATAATCTTGACGATGATAGGAATGTTATTGACATATCAATTAGCTTATTGCACTCTCTGTTATTTTTATTAACTAGTTACCAAACTCGAGGGCATTACATATTATTTAATGATGCAATTATTATGTACTACTTTTGTAATGACTGAATTACCTTGGTAGTTTTTAACGATTTTATTGTTAACAATATCCAGTTACAATCAATTATATTTTAATTTTTATTGATGAGTTTATTGCTTACTTTAAATTGTTGGCTTTCCACATGCAATGCGATTCCTACGTAAATTAACATTTAAAACGCATCCTGTTATAAAATGGTTGATTATCATAAAATACCTTTAATTGAGAACAAGTAAGAACACGCACCTGATTTGAATTTTGTGAATTTGTGATTGATTGATTCTTCAAATAAATCTTGAAAGTATCAATCAATACAAAAGCAAAAGGAGGACGAATAAATGAATTTTCTTTGGTTGAAGATCAGACATGTAACGGTGATCGGACTCATTAATGTTCCTACATGTGTTCAGTTAATTCGTCTGGACAAAGAAAAAGTGGACTTTTCAATGAGTCGAGTAATTTTTTTTGTTTTTCTAATTTACTGGTCATTAAAGCATTGCCGACATGCATAATTCAATACGAAAGACGTCCACCAATGTTCTTGTGCCGCCATTGTTTAGTTTTGTACCAATTGTCTCGTACCAGACTTGGCCACAGTGGATGATGTGGCGTCTCAATGCCATATCATTGACTTTGAATTCCCTACCTGTACAAATAAAAAAAAACATTTTAACGTCATGAAAGTGTCTTGTGTCATTAAGAACGCTATTTCCTTTAGTGTCTATTTCAGCATCCCAGCCACATTAACGCCGTCGCTATTGACATTAATTACTACACTTTATAGTTGAGCAATGAGATCTTTTTTTTAACGTTTTACATTACAGTTAAAAGCGCAACAATGTGGACGGTTACACCCGAGATCCCAATTGTATTCAATGGCGATTAATTTGATAGTATATATCGATTGTTCTTGCCCTGCCTTGTTTTTACGTATCACAATTCACAGTTCTTTAATGTACACATAATTTTCTAATTTATTAAATATCTCATTTTTATTTCCTTTGACTAACGCGATGACATGGCCAAAATATTTTAATTGTGAGAAAAACCGGCCAATAATCTTATCGACTATATATCTTATTAAAATGTCAAATCTGGTCGGTACTAGTGTTATTTGCCGGTTGACGTGTCCCTGTAGCACGTCTTGTCCACCTTCACATAAACACGCTAATAATTTTTGTTTAACATTTCCGTTTTCTATTGACTTTGCCCAAACTTAGTCACCTGTTGTTAAAACGATTTCCAAAAGAGTTGACAAACAACTTAATAATGATAATAACTAATGTTTGCTGTGACAAACACTAGTATTTGTTGGCAGGTAGCTATTTTAGTCAAAGAACATCGTTATCCTCGTTGAATATAGCTGGCCATATACAGCGGAATTGTTCACTTGAAAGCTAATTGTTCGCGGTGAGCTGAAACATTTAAAACTAGTAAATATGTTATGTTCTTCTGTTTTGATTCTAAATATCTACTAAATAAAGAAACTAGCGTTATATTAACAGGTTTCCTATTAAGTCTATTTTTTCTGTGTCTGTTCTGGCCTAGGTTAATTAAAAATAATAATTGTCAAATTCGATTTAGTTTGCGTCAAAATAATTTTTAAGTTTAGAGACTTTTTATTGCAGAATAGCGTTAAGATTCTCATAGTAAAAAGTAAGGAATTTTAGTGATAGTTTAGTTCGGTGTACAAGAGGACATGTGGCAAGATCGCGTTGCTTGGCGAATTCGAACAGTGCGTTGATACTGGTGTTTTATATTTTGATTTTGATAATGCTGTGACCTTACTAGTCGCCAAATAAATACATTATATAAATAAATAAATACAAAAAAATTGTGCTAAAGTGAGGTGTCTACCTAAGTGTGTTCCTGATCTCAGGCAAGCGTTCCAGAGCATACAAGGAATCCAAGCTGATCTGGTGAAATCTTTCCATATATTTCAGGGCGTTGCTCTGCAAAATCGGTATTTTATTTGATAGATTAAGGGTCAACACCGCGAGCGTGCAAAATAGCATTATCGCTTTAGATTTCGCAAAAAACTATTTTCTTATAAAACTTCTCCAAGACCGCCTTAGTTTCGTCACTATACGAGTAAGTCACTAGTTTACTTTGTCCCTACAGGTTTCATTGGTTTTATGGGCTAAATAATGTACCCAACTTAAGATATAATACGTGTGTGACAATTATATTAATATTTTGTGCTGTTTATAGTGTTCCAAAAACGTTTTTGGAAAACGGAGCCATGTTTTGTGAGTGTTGCGTAGTGTTTTTACGACCCCGGGGTGCGCCTTTTAACAACTTGAAAACGGAATTCCGTGCACTCGCTGACCACATCTGCAGCTTACAGCCCCTTTCTTGCCCCAGATGTGTGCCCGCGCCGGCCTTTAGGGCGCACAGTAATTGGTTATTTAACTTTTATGATACTCACTATTTGTGTAAACTACGGAATGCCATAACGGGGTATCTCAATAAATGCGCTGTATAATATGACAATGAAAGCGTAACTGTAGATGGTGTTAAATACGACATACTTTGTTTTTATCATTTAATATTTTTATTTATTATTTAGGGTGATGGTCAGATGCATTCCTTGAAAAGGGGATATACTCGAGTTAATTTAAAACAAATATGACTGGTAGTTATCGGATTCGGTCGTTGGACGTCGTAGAACACGCCACCTTTCCATACATTTCAGGGCGCGCTTCCCTCTGCAAAATCTTTATTTTATTCATGAGTGGATCTCATTATAAATCCATACATCGTAAATGCTGTTTTGATAATTTATTCGACTAACTTTAAACTATAATATATTACATGAGTGATTATGTGCAGTGCAGTGTAAAATATTATTTGGGTTTTTTGAGACAAGGGTCGCAGGTAGTTTTTGACCAAAAAATCATTTCTTTTAGATTCTGTTGCTCTTGACTCTGACATTACATTTTGAACCCTATATCTTCGAAGCCAAGTGTAGTTTTTTGTGTTTATTTGGGTGGTAAAGTTACTTCTGTGAAGCTGTTTTGTTAAGTTTACATAGTTAATTATTTGTGAAGTTGAAGACGGCTGAAGACCGAGATAAGAGAAAGAAGGCTCCTAGCGGGATTTACAGAAACTTGAAACGGATAGAAGCCAGACGAAGACAATGGAAACAGCAACGTGTAACACAGAATAGCAGTGACATAGAAAAGAGTTGAAAAAATGCCCATCCATAGATCAATATTTTCGTTGCGCGTTCAGTGTTTCAAAATCATTTTAGAGTTCAAGGGTTTGTTCAAACTACGAGGAGTGGGCCGATCGCGTCCTGCAGGCCTAACATGACGCACGCGACAATTACTCGTTCTCGCGTGAGTAATTTTTGTCTATTTTGTCTCTTTTCTCGTTTTCTGACAGCGCCTCCATACAAAATAGTCGACTCCTTCTGTCAAACTTTATGTTTTGTCGACAAACCCTAACATGGCACCTTAGTTATCTCGATTTTTGACAATTCAACACGAGATAATCTCCGATTCTTCTATCATTAAGTCGTATTTACTCGTCCTCGATTTTGACGACGAGAACGACGAGAAGAGTAGACAAAATTATTATACAAAAAATATCTCCAAAATAACATGGCAGTTTCATAATTGTAATTATTTTAGTCATCATTTTATTTTACAATATATTAATAATGAAAATACTTAGTTTTAAACTACTATATATATTGGAACGACGTGTTTTATATGGATTTTTTCGTTTTTTGTATTGAAAATATGAAAAATTATTACCTACATGTTGGGTATTAGGGGTTTATGGGTTTCATAAAGGGGGTTCAAATTTTCATTATTTTTGCGATAGGACACACCATTTTCGAGATATAAGCAAAAGAAAAAAGTCGAGGTGTTGGTGTGAATTTTAGTTCATGAAAATTAATGTCCACACCTTTTTAATCGCGATTAAATACTTGGACCATCAGAATTTTAGATTTATATGATTTTAGAAATTAATAACTACTAAAATATAGTTAAGTTGTGTCACTTTAGTCTATTTCAGAATGGGAAATCGTCGGTTGACAGGAATAATCTAAATTTTGGTAATTTTTAGTCTAGTTTAGAGGTATTTGTGACAAGGAAATCGGCACAATTGAGCGAAAGAAACGGAATCACAAGCCGATGTTGCTATCATAAAAATAATTTGTTTTTAATAACTTGCAACATCGGTTTCTCGTCGCGAGATAGAGAAGTGTCAAAATGCTTTTTTCGAGTTTACTCGTCGTTTACGGTCATGTTAGGGATTAGAATGACGTCAGAATCGTAGACAAATTTCGACAAAACGAGAAAAAGAGCGTTCTCGCGCTTGTCATGTTAGCCCTGCTGGACACTGCTGCGGACAACTCATCAGGACTAAGAAGAAAAGAGTCGAGGAAGAAGTTTAACTCCACCAAAAGATTCACCGGTAAAGCTGGACTTGGACCATCCTGGCGGAGAGAGTTATTATGAGAGACTTGATTAACCACGCTAGGAATAAACCAAGACAAAAGAAAATGCATAAAATGTTCGACGGAAAAACCGTAAACAAACTCATCAAGAACCACAGGATGTGCTATCTCGCACATGTTCACAGGCGCCGCAAACCACACCCGTTACATGCAGTACAAAACTAAATCCAAGAAAGTCGGCCGACCTATTTACACATGAAATGACAACCTAAAACAGGACATGAATTCGACAAGGAAATCATTTTTAGACGGCTGAAGATCGAGATAAGATAAAGAAGACTGCTAGCGAGATTTACAAGAAACCTGAAACGGATAGCAGCGAGAAACTTAGACGAAGACATTGGAAACAGCAAAGAGCACAACAGCAGAGATGCACCAGTGAAGCTGGACCTGAACCCGAACCAACCTAGCGGAGCCGCGCTTTCGTAAAAAGATGCCCATCCATAGATAAATATCACCCGTCTCTCCACTATTCCATTGCCTACTCAAGGATGCATATCCGGTACGGCTCGCAAATCCCTCCTTATCCCAAGGCACGGTCTTCCCTACCATTATCGCGCCCCCCGGTCTACTCCTTGATATGCAATGGCTTCTGTAGCCCCATAAAGCATGATGCTTCAGGGGCTAGTGCAAATCTCGGGGTTCATTCGATTTATCGAGTCTGGTTAAACCACGCTGGGGTAGGTGCATTTCATTCATTCATTCATTCATTCATTGTCTGTTCTGGCCTAGGTTAAGTTTTCAATGAATATATTTTCTTTAATGTCTAAACTTCTTTTATTCCCTTTCGTGCTTCAAGATAGTTTCTTAAGTAAGTATTTGTCACACGTTTATATATGGTTGAAAATTTTATTCATTTGTTTGTCGTCTCGTGTTCTCCACTTTTAAGACTTTAAAACTTGATGTTGCTATGAGCTGTTAACAATATTCTTTGTTAAACTTCCGGTACCTTGTTCTTCTTCTTTCTTGTCGATTCCTGGATCTTGTTTTTTAAAGTTAACGGTTTGTGTATCATCCAGATTAGAGTCCGTTATTGTCATCTGTTTGCTTTTACTAAATTTAAACATGTTTGTGTCGTAGTCGCCGCGTGCGCAGAGACGTTATCAAGTGTAACTCGAGCCCGTGGCCCATAAATCCTCAGAAGTGCCTGCCGCATTTGCGCAACAAGTGCCTCGCGTACTATAGATAATGTGCGCGACCCGCCTTCTTTGCTGCTCTATCTTTTATATTGTTATCTTAATTCAATATGATTAAAAATCTGGCTAAGCCCGAAAAATTAAACAAGAATAACTTTCGTCAAACTATAAATGGCATGTATTCTTTAAAATACTTGTGTCCCCTATTGCTTTTATTGACACAATCGACATTTCATCTAACACCATCGTGGTTGTTTCTCCACACCCTAAATATCCCTCGTCCCCATCCTGTCTGTAATCAATAGACCGTGTGTTACTGGTTTGATCAGTGATCCGGGTTCCTTGGGTTCCGTGACTCAGTTAAATTCAATGCAGTCGGTCACAAACACGGTACCATCAGCGATCAACCAATCCAGTGTAGACGGAGCCTCGTTAGAGTGCGGTCGCGCGCGTGTTGGCTCTACGCATTTATGCACGTTACTTTTACTACGGACCTTATACACAAACTGTTGCTTCATGTTGTGAACTATTGTGTTATGAGTGAAAAGTGCTACTTGTTTAATAGTTTCAGTGCGTTCTCTACGAGTTTTGGTACTTAACTACACTGGAGCATTGTACTTTCAGTCATCTTTTGAACTCCATATGAGCGAAACACGTTTGATTATCGTTTGTTGTTTTGTTACCAAGACATCCGGGTCTAACATTTGTATCAGTTGCCCATATTTGATGGTTCTAATGATGCATCATATTCTAATGATCATTATTAACATCATCTTTATTAATGTAACGAAAATCATTGGCGGTTTGACACTTGGTCTTCACTTGTGTATAAGCCATTAATCACCAATTAGGTTTTTAATAAAATTACAAAATGAATTATTTAATAGCCCGTATTATTAAAACTTCAATATTTTGCAGAGTATTTTGGTAGTTTTAACTTTTTCGTCTTTACCATCTGACTCCTCTATGGAGCAGGTAACTGCGTCCCTTTTTTACACTTGGTCTGTAAGAAAGCCCCTATTGAGTGATCCTGCTTCGCGCGAACAATATCCCTTTGATGATTTTGTTTATGTCCACTATTGTACTTGTCCTTGGGTCCTACTTACAAAGTAACAATAGACGTTTTACTATATTGGTTGTGTACGAATTGAGTCGGTTGGCTACTAATTTTAACTGCTGCAACATTAAACAAGATTTGTAGCCATAAGTATAATAATTACTATAACAACTTGCATCGTTATGTTTCTCTAGAAATAGTTATAAACCGTGTAATGATGGCCATGAAAGTTGTCAATTGGAAAGAGTTGCGTATGTCTTGAGACTAACGATAAAAGCTAACATCAAACGTGAACCGAAATCTGTTTATAGACGATCTGGTTCTATTTGGGGTCAAACGTTTGATATATCTATCTCGTTTGATGTGTTTTACAGGGATATTATAACATGCAGTTTTGTAGTCCCGTTGACTGCACTCGTGAAATTAAAATAAACATAAAGGTTTTATCTTTTTGCTGATTATAATTCTCGTTTTTTTATTGCTACGATAAATAACAGCTGCTTTGTAGCCGGCAAATTACCGGCCATCCTCAGGTTTTCCTGCCTTGGAAAAAGTAATTGAGGAACCAATTACTTTTTCTTACCCGGTATGCTAAGACTAGTTACTTCAATTCCTCAGTCAAAATATTGAGCAATGATTCTTATTTTAATCTAACATAGATAAAACTTTATCATGGTTGTGTCATACACTCGCACCTACTACAAAAGTTTAAGTACAAAACACATTAAATACTATACATTATTACTTTATTGGCACTGCGAGAAGTGTCTTTGTTCCGTATACATCATATGGAAGGCTTTTAAAGTTTAAAACTTATATTGTTATTTCTGTTTGTTCTTAGACTTTTTATGGGTATAATAAATCAATGTGGTATATTACACGTTGGCTGCGGTGGGCCCGCGGCCCTGACGCACACATCACCGCAGGACAACGCTTCTTGTCCTATTTACGCAACTCCGCGGCTATCGCTTGCAGCATCCCTATGTAATCTAAACTAATCTATGCAAACATGTCTACCTCATTTACTTTGTTCCAGTTAGCATATCAAACTATATTGTACTGATAACAAGTACTATGCTCTACTTCTAAGACTGGTACGGTATTTTCAAAAGACTCTTCCTTAATAATAGCAATGTTCTAACGTTTAAAACTAGATTATGTTTACTTTTTGTGTTTATATAGAAACCATTTTTGGGTTTTGAGTACACTCTTGAGCTAAATTGTTTGAAGTTTTAGTCTTTCTGCCCATATATGGTACCTAACATAAACACATATTGTCAATAGATACTCGGTTTTTTATGTATATAAAAATCTTTAATAACGAAAATACTTCTGTAGATTACGATTGATAATGTTGCCGTTGTCTAAATATCGACACAAAACTGCCGCATTTATATCTTATCTCCATATAGTTTTATGTGACTGAAATAGTTCGCCAAATACGATACCAATACAACATCTTATTTATTGATATAAAAGACAAGGACGGACCTGCTTTGAGTTGCAAATGCAGCATTATTTATTCAAATATCGAATACAGAAAGCGGCACTCACTGGTGGTTACAGTTCGCTGTCTTCAATCAGCGAAGCGCCTCCTCGACACTGTCAATTGAGGTTAATTCGTATGGAGACTGGCCAGGGATCTCTTGATAGTGCCCCTACATTATTTATTTGTTCAATAAGCTAAATGGCCTAGTAAATAACCTTCATTTTAATAAACAAATTGTTATTATATTACTTAGACTTTCTTCTCATATCAAGTCTATTTTTAAACAAGGAAATGTTATTTGCCATATAAAGATGGTCATCATTCGACAGTAGTTGCATATTATGTGTCTTTTACGAGCACCGATGTTAACATAATATTTTAATGTTTTATACAGTTTTGGCGCATCGCAACTGAAAATAGTGTTTATAGTACAAAGACAACGAACTCGTAAAATGTACGTAAAATAACACCAACTTGCAGGTGCCTGAATTTTCAGCCACAGTTTTAGACACAAGTCGATAAAACACAAATATATTGCAAACAACACTATAAAAATAAAGAAAGTGAATAGAGAGAGATATTACGAGCCACGTTAATTAATAATTAATGCAGACTATGATCGAAAGTAAGAAATCCGTTGTAATACCTGTCAACGAATGATATCGGAAATATAAATCTGCTGCAACATATCGGTAACAGGAAGGAACGCGTTATAAGAAATTTTAATTGTTGGCTATTTAATTAATATCGTCCGCAATGGTTCAAGACGTACCTACTCGCTTAGGTAATCATAGACTACCAGCCACAGGAACAGGAAAGAAATCGTGTTTTGTTTTTTCAGACAGCCATGTAAACCCTACATCCTTTTGAAATGCAGTGTTTATGTGTTTTCGACACGTAACATATGGTGCCAATAGCTTCTTATCACGCATTTGTTCTTATAAATTCGATTGCTTTATTTGCCCATTACAAACAGTAGTTATTTTTAAACATTAACACAATTGATTTACTTTATTTGCATTTGCTTACTAGTATTCGTGATTGAACCGTTCCAATAAAAACAATATTTGAAAAGCCGTTGCACAAAGCTTACAGTAAGCTTTCAAAACAATAAGGTTCTATTTACGTAACGCATTCTTAAGAAATAATTAGTGTGCCGAAATGGAACTGTCAATTTGCAAACTGTATTGTATCCTATTTGTTCTTAATTGCTACTACATTGTCATGACTAGTGTATTTATTGGACGTTTCTAACATGCTGTTGTAATATCGCACGAGTCCGCTCGACAGACTGCGCAATATCTTTCGACCATTTAGAGATAATCAAAACTTGTTCTGAATACCATAAAATATTATATTTATCTCAAAAAGTAATAGTTACTTAGACCATTTTAAACCGAAATCAATACTATTAACAACTTAAGTTTTGTAATAACCATGATAGGCTAATCGTCGTGAATGCATTTGCCATCCCAAAAATACCCAATAATCCTCAACTTGAAATAATCTTGAACGGTGTAGAGATTTCAATGAATTGTTAATAAGTTTTCTACGTTCACACTTATGATTTATATTAATAGGTATGAAGGCTTCGATCATTTCACCTCGACAGGGATTTTATCAATGAATTACGCGTGTTAATACAAAACCCGTTGAGTGTTGGTTGCGTCATCTCCAACGGCCGCCGACCTTGACAGGAAGACTGCTACAAACTTCCAAAAAATACTTACCTACTCGCAGTGTGACTTATACGAGATCTTCAATCATCCTTGGCTGGTAAAAAATAACGTATGGTTCGATATTATCAAAACTGGTTTGTGTAAACTTCTCATAGCCAAGTGTTGTACAACGTGTTGCTACTTCCCTAAGTGGTTTATCCGTTATCCTGTGTATAGAGTTCAATAGCAAGCGCGGAAGGAAGCTCTACAAGACAGGATTGTACCGTATCTAGTCAGGAAGTGCCGTAACAAGCACATCTACTCGAAAGTGGATTAGCTAGGGCTCAGGCTCAAGTTACAGTAAACTATAAACATTTCTGTGCTTAAACGTACAGCATAATGTAAACATATTTCTGCTTAGAGAACATTTAACGCAACTTGGTGGTCCTTTGACTTGACAAAAACTTGAGATAATGTTGTCAACGAACGGCCGGTGACCATGAGTCAACTGTATAAGTGCCCCATTCGTTGCTTACCTTAATGACAGTAGTTTTGTTATCATTATCAGTCCCATAATAATGTAAAATATGATGATAACATGTTCCATTCACCTAGAAATAATGACAATACAGAGTTGCTTTCTACATTGTTATCGATTTCGCTTCATCGTTTTTGTCTGATTCTCGTCACAGTTGATTAATAACTGCAGTTATCATTAGCATGACAATAGCTGAGAATGGAGGTCGGAGGTCATGCCGGCGCCCTTAAAATTCAGTACTTCGATACCTAATGTGACATACGTACCTATGTAAGCTTACAGGAGAGGCAAACAATGCGCCCAACCCACGCAGTATATTATTTGCTTGTTACGGCCGCCGTCTGTGAAATTTGCTCTTGTATTACGTACCTACTTGTGCTCGTGGTTAGTAACCATTCGACCTATAGCTACTCGTATTGGAATATATCGCATACTTTATTTAAAATCAAGTCCGTTACTTTTATTTGAATTTTAGCTATTGATATAATATAACGTCGTTGTTACGTTTAGAAATCACATGTTTATGATAATTAGAACATAATAATATATTAGTTCTGTCAATGGAATTTCGGAATCCACAATAACATAAAAGCAGATAGGTATATATTCTATGTGTTGGTATAATTTGCTCATACCTTATCTATTTATCTTATACGTATAACAAAGTAATTTTGAAATGTTGTCACAACCTACTTTGCTGACTAGATGCCTTCATTTTACAATGATAGATAGGCGTGCCGGCTTCTTTCAGATCCTTGACCGCGTTTTCAGAGCCTTATTAAAAAACTTACAGATGACTGGGTGATGTCGATGTTCATTCCACGCTTGTAGGTAGATATCGAATGCCTTCCCATCAAGTATGCTCTTATAACGGCTTGCTACTGAGCCATGTGCACGACAGATGCTTCCCTTGAGCCTTCAAACTGTTGCTTTATCGTTCAATCATTCCGAACACTAGCGAACCTGTACATATTGTTTTTACTATTGTCATTACCTAGTTAGTACTTTAACATAATATATTTTACGTAATGTTATTCTGATTGAAGACAAGATATTTTCCTTATTATCTAAAGGAATTACGTAGAGACACATACATGTTTAGAGGTCAAGTCTGGCATAATGATTACTCCAGTCCGTTGAGATCATCACTATTAACATTAACAATATTGTCCTTTTTGCGCGTGATTTACTCTAAGATTGATGGTATACATTTTAATAGCTATTGAGCATACGCGGTTAGAATATGACATTTGAATATTTTGACATTTAATTTTAAGCCAAACAATAAATACAATAAAATAACAATTTATATTCTTCTAATAGCAAAACATTTTATGATCACACCGTGTGATCTTAGTATTGGTTGATTGTTACATAAGACCGGATTTTAACACATGATTTCTATAAAAAAACCTGTTAAACGTACTTTCTACATAACGTTTTATATGCTCAAATGTTAAGTTTTAAGAGCTTACTACATCGCCTGGGGTTATCTTACGATTTGGAGTGAGTGTCAGTGTCAAAGATAATGCTTCTACAACTTGCAAATGTATTTATAACATCAGAAAAAATGAATGACTTATAATGTAACGAATAGTCTGGTTGCTCCGGTTTAAAAGTGTTGTTTTGTACGTGAAATTGCTTCAAATTACTGGTTGATTATGTTTTGTAACAATTTGTGTGCCGTCCCGAGAAGAATGGTACCTATTACTAAATAAGTAATGCTCGAGACAAAACTGCTTTGTTTACTATAGTTACTTGCCACATAATAACTTAAAGAGTGAGTATGGAAGAGTAGGACTTCCTTAAGAGGGAACAGGGCATTGACATTGTCCATAAAAATGTATTCCCATTTTTTCTACCTGAATAATGCCCCTAGAGCAATCATTTTTTCTCATAAAATCAAGATCTGCTGTAGTCACGTGCCTGCTATTTCCTTTTTATCAGCAACTTATCGGTAAAGAAAATATGACCCTTCGAAAATTACAAAGATGCCCCATTTTTACCGCCGTGATTAGAGGAGTACCAGACAAATTCGAAAAGTTTTTAACATAAAAGAAAATGATAGGAACCTAGACATACTCTTTCTTAAAAGTTGAATGTAAACAGTAATTGAATCGGTTCAGTTTTCGGGGAGAAAAAGGTGAATACGAAACGTCGATTTCGTCAATTTTTTTTTGTGATATAATTGGTTTGAGCTGTAGCTATCCCTATCGCACTCTACGGGGTAGACTTGAGGTAAGACGAGGCAATAGTTTCTTCAAATACCTATTTTTCAAATTCCTCACAGGCCCTGTTCCCTCTTAAAAATAAAAAGCAACACTTCGTAAGAACTTTCGTCGACCTTTCCCCTGTTTCTGTCTCTATTCTACAGGCAGTTGCGTGAAAAATAGTTCGGCTAACGGCCAATTTCCACGCAACTCATTAGGGTCATAGCATTGTTGTTTTCTTCGGATGCAATCACGGGTATCCAGTTCGAGTACTGTTAATAATCATGATATTATTGCTTTTCTAAACAATCGATTCTCATGTGTTTTGCCGGCGCCAATGAGACTCGCCATAGGAACCGTTAGGGCCATGATCTCATTGCCACACGTGTTCTTCGTACCTTCTCTGTGCTGTGTATAAGTTGAAGGGAAAGTAGTGAATTTGGTTGGTAACTATATGAAAATAAAATAATACAAATTAAAATGCCATTAGAGATAGACGTTCACATGTAAGCATGCGTTATGTAAGCGAAGAAGTTGCTAAGGGACGTTAACCTACGTTTATAAAGAGTTTCTTAGTTAACCATAAAGAACATTAACATAACACCGACTCTTTATGAGTACTCGGTAACAACTCCACTAAAAGCTGTTTCCACAAACAGCAAACAAAATAATCTACACTAATTGAGAATTCCCGTGTGACAGAACATGAATAGATTATTGTCGATTCATTCTATGCCAAATCGAGCCTGGTTGTACCGTTATCAATACAAAAATGCTACAATCACGACTATTGTTATGCAGTTGCATAGTACCGAAGTTTATTTACAAACGTCAGTCAACGAGCACTGGGGCAGGGTTATTGAAATGTTACGAAATGACCATGAAATGAAAATAAGTATTGTGCTGAGCGCTGTTACTACGGCGTGGTACGGCCTCAGTAAGCAAAAGCTACACACCACAACAAACAGGTCGTTGATACGCGGACGAGAGGCGTGCAATGCATTAGTGGGAAAGAGAAAGATATATAAACATTATGTTGTCCTGCTTCCCGGTCTACCTGGCAACGATTCTCAAAATTTTGATAAAGAAAGGATTAGCCCTTCTTACAGTGTAAGTTAAATTATACGAGTAGTACGAGGTTAATGAGGTGTACTAATGACTAAGTGATAACTTAATGAGTCATAAATTGTATTGCTGCTTGCAAATGATAGGTAAGCACTTTGTCTATATCTAGAAATATTAGCTTGTTTAGCTGCAACAAATACAACTTGGCACAAAAACTCCAAAATAGTTCTTCCATAGCTCGTTTTTGCCCTGAGATATGAAAAAAAATGCTAAACTTTGAGAACTTTGAAAAAAACATTGGACGATGCAAAGCTGCAGGGACGGTTCCCGGTGCTCCCCTCCGTCTGAGACGTTTGCTTGTTCGATTGGCGCCCGCGATCGCCCCCACATAATTTATGACTTAACCCGTATAACGACATGACCTATGATTATTTATTTGAACACGGCTTATACAAGTAGCGTAATACCAGGCTCAACCGGCCTTTTTTTTAGTATACAAATACGTAACACTTTGTAATGGGCGGGTAGGAAGACAGTAACAAATGGTATCCGTAGCTTTTAAAGAACAGTTTTATTGTCTGTTACCAAAACAGACTGTTTTATGCAAAATAACATTACAATATCCTCTTACTTTATCTTTCGCAAATCGCTGACGCCGTAACACTTAACAGTGTTTTCAGTTTACTGCAAACGTGTAAACGACTTGGGTGGCTCTTATCGGTAAAATGCAAAAGTCAAAAATTATACTTTCTTGATAACGTAACCATTCGTTATGAATGCGATTTCTACCTTTAAGGAGTACAAGGTGGCCCACATATTTTGGGAATTATGACCTACCGAAATAATTTCTAGATGGGGCGTTGTTACATTTCGGACCTCGCCATTTCATGATTCATGCGACTGAGGGATAGTCGGAAAGTAAAATGACTTATTATTGATAATTATTATAGTTTATTGCTACGGAGCCCCAATAATATGTGATTTATTGATACTAATTACTAGCCAGCTATGGTTGTTGACCACGTCTGCTTAGTATGTGTAAGCATTACTCCGTATATAGGCAGCCGGTTACGCTATTGTGTTGTGATGCAGATGAATAATGCAGCACTCGTAACTCTGGCTTTTATGATCTAACTCATCGCCTATAAATCACACACAACACTGTCGTTAATAGATAAATATTTTACTTTGAGGTTCAAGTTCATTGAAACTTGTATATTTATCTTTAATATTAACTATCATCATTTCACTACAATTCATTACTTGCCATATAATATTATATGGTCAATGATACTTACACAAGAATAACGTGTTAGGTGAAATTAAATCGATGCTGTGCAATGCAACTAGCAGATCCATTACATTTGCATACGAGCAGATGCGTTATACAACCACTACACAACGTTGTTATAAGAAGCTAAGAACAAAGCAATTGGAATTTCTATAATCGTAAAATGAGTAATAACGTAAAACTGTAAAATGATGTAACTGAAGATAAAACTATATTCGCAGATGAAATTCGTAGTTACGATATAGACCCCCCAGGTTCTATCGTTCCCTAACATAGGTCATATCTACATATTAGCAAGAATGTTTTTGAGCTTCTTGTATAAGTACTAAGTACACTCGTGAGAAAAACTTCAAATATCCCATAAATATAGTTGTTTTGAAATAGACATTATGCCTGCTACCTTAAACATTAGATGAGTCCATAAATATTTGATATCAGACAAGAACTCGATCAATGTTTTTTGTTGCCAGCTGTATCTTATCAAGTGCGCGAGAGTACGTACGAGTGTGTACTATTATTGAGTTAGAAAGTTGATAGATATCATAAAAGGCATCTTGACTTTACAACTGATAAGTGCGTAGTACAACAAGAACAGAAATCGTAAATACCGAATTACACAACGTCTTCTGCTAGTTTGACCAGTCTAATTGCAGTATGGCAGTAGGTATCATAAGTTCATAACTGTTAGGTAAGCCCTGTGCCACTCGTATTTTTAATATTCAACGTTACTGTACTTTGTTGAGTGGAGTGGAATTCTACAAAGATTTTAATGAACCGGACGTTGAAGCACTTTAATGGATTCCCAAAAATAAATCCCATTCATATTCATTTCGGTTTCTTTTCGGGTCAAGTGGATTAGATATGACAAGAATAACCGTCTTAACCGAAACACCAGTCTCTATCTAACCATTCTGAAAAATATCCAGATACGATTAAGCTTACCCTTTAAAGTTTTCCGCCGCCAATGATTTCGATTACATACATTACAGCTATGAAAGTACCAAGACTCGATAGATGCCAGTTAGACGTGTATTTTGCAATTTTGCGCTTTCCAGGTAATAAGAAGGAAGAAGTGCAGTGCTTACTACATCATCTCGCATTGTGTTGTTGTTTACCTTTGGGTTATTTATTACTAGTGAATATGAATACTTTTAAAATACTATGGAAACAAATAAAATGTATATTGTAGAAACATGAGAAATATACCGGACATGGCAGTGACCACATCACCGACGTATCATGGCTCGCCAATACATGATGGATTTGCTACCATTAGAGCACCTAGAAGCAGGATAAAGATTAGAAATCTAGTTGAACCAAATCAAAGCACCAATCTACCTCAAAGACACTCCGAGTATTTCACGTTAAACAGGACATCCAAAAGTAATTTCTTAGATAGCAGCTGTGGAGTTCAGTATGTAAACAATGGATCAGCAAGCAATACGTTTGTTGATAAACCATCGCGACTCAGCTTCACTGAACCTATTTATGCCAAAGTGACTCCACCTCATTCAAAAAGCAGTTCTCCAGTGAAATGTTTAAACGGCAAACAAGAAACTCATTACGATTCTATAGACACAAAGCCTCGTAGACGTTTAAAAAGCTTGGAGCTATCAACGGAGCAGGACGTTAGTGGCTGCGAAAAAATCGGAATCTCATACTTGAATAACGGCGAGCGCCAGTCGTATGAACAACACGTAGCCAACCAGGATGGCGGCGAGTTGCATTCCGTACGCACGGACTTTACTGGTTCCTCCATCGACTGTAGAAGGAGTCACAGCGATCGAGATAATTGCTCGGAATCCTCCTCATACTTCACAGATAACGACAGGCCTATATCAAGTTACAGTGATAATTCCACGATCCCATCTACAGACACTGAGGATGTATTGAAGGATTTACCAAATAAATCAAAATTCCATAGATCTCCACAGAAATATGCTACATTGAATTTAAGGAGGCCAAAATTTATAGACCTAAAACCTGCTAATATGAAAGAAAACTCGTTGTATGGAAGCTTGCAACGAAATAGAATAGGTTATCACTCTGAACCAAATACACCGTTGAATGATGAACATGCGGGTCTACATGGTGAGCCTAGTATTCTCAGTGAAGTGCATCAGATACCTAGAATGGCGCTGCAAAGTAATAGAAACGGTTTCAAGAGATCTGTAAGCGAAACAAACGGGTTTTCGAAACGACTTAACTATAGGCATTCCTTCAGTGCTGACTTTAGACCACAGAGAAGGCCTCATAAATGCTGCGAGTGTATTACTGGAATTCCTGTGGAAGAAGATTCAGAACAAACGCCGCGGCCAGCATCGAGGACATTAGGAACTCTATATGAATCACAAGATCCAAAAGTTGGGTGCCAAACAATCCTACGATCCAAACCACCAGTGCCGTGGTGGGAATTGGCTCTCAAAAAGTCCCGCTACAAAAGTTGTCCAATTTTAGAAGAGGTGAGTTTTTCTGTTTTTATTTATTTAAGTATTGGTAAACCAATACTGCTGTATATGTTGCTCTATTTATGTTCTTAGTATGATATCCTATGAACTTTAACATATTTTTTCAAGTGTAATGTTTTCAAAGAAAATTATTACCCATAGTAATTATTCTGTCTTATGGGAACTTTTACAACATAATCAATGTTTTAAATACAATCGGTTTTAACACATTTCTCGCAGAAAACAAAGTAGGAGGTGCGGTTTTTATTCCCTGATGTTTAATGGAATGGTATAATAGACTGCAATGGAAATACACGCGTATCAAATCGAAAAATCAGCTAGGGGAGAATACTAATGAGTGACGTAGCGTGTTCACCTGACATCTCATGGGTGGGGTGCAACGTCCCCTTAAATAGATTACTCAGGGAGTGTCATGCCGTGTTTCAATTTAAATTTTTAAATTTATTTCCTTTCAGCTTTCATTTCCTCTATCAATGCCTAAGCTATGACTACGTAAATCATGACGTAGACACTATTCTACGAGTATAAATGAAATCACGATAATCACACTTCCATTCGAATCGCTTTCCATTCCGAACTTTCTTAAAGGTTAACATTATTAACAGGTGTTTGAATAAAAAATCTCGTTCAGAATAGCTGAGAACCTTTTGCCACTATAAATTATAATCGTCCAAAAAAACTTTACCTGACTACCGAGGATTTATCAAAAAGGTCCTCTATTATACTGACTGACGATCAGGTGATGACTTAATCGGTCTCCAAATCCCATTCATTGGGTTGTAATAATATCCTTTCCCACGATCCCAAAATAATCTTATCATGAGGGGTCAGATTTTTTACGAAATCCAACTTACGAGATATAAATGATATAAAAGTCGTATAAAAGAAAGAAGTTAATAATTATTTTACTTAATATTTTCTTCCGGCTAGAAAAGTAAAGGGATTTACAGAGTTCTTCTTCAGTAAACATAAACTAAGGTTGACTGGTAGAAAATGCCTCAGGCATTAAGTCCGCCTTTGTACAGTATTTTTTTTACTTGTGCATAAAGTTTTAATAAATAAATAAACATAGGCGCGAAAGCAAATTGGTAAAACCTATCAAAATTACTCAGCAATTTCCCAAATAGTTCATTTGTTTGTAGATTCGAATAGTCGAATCTACAAACAAATGAACTATTTGGGAACAATATTATATTATTATATTTCTAAGGGAGCGTGGGTGACAGGCCTCCAAAGCCAAACGATTGTTATCGCTTGTAGGGACACCTTTGAACTTAAGCAATGATTACCATAAACGGAAGGCTAAAAGTATCTATCTATTGTAGAATTTATTTCTATTGATGTTTGAAGTTTTATGTAACTAACACGCCTTTACTTAAAACGATTTTTACCGCCCATGCCAGGTTGTTAAAAGGGGATTCATTTTGTTTTATCTGTTACTATAAAAAAGAGACCAAATGAAATTCTACCGTTAAGGGTACGCTAGTCGTTCATTCTTCCATACAAACGTAGTATGGTGATTACTCGTCTTTTTAACGGTGTACGTTTAAAACTAAAAATTATATCAACTTGTCTTCTAATTGTCTAGCCCTGTATGGAAGCAGAATAAAATATGTAAAAAAATATGGTTTGGAAGTTATGAGCGTCAAAACTTCCATATTTCAACACAAATTTTACCTCGTTTTTGGGCGTAAATAAATAACTTATGTAGTAAAAAAATTGCAAAATAGAAACCGTACAGGGATAGATAATTTATTCAAAAGTTCATATGATGTTAATTTCAGTAAATACACCCAGTAGTTTTTCCATAATATCTATACGCCCAAAGGTAGTCATGAAACTTTACGCGCTCGTTTTCGTTATAAATCATCGTAGATAGACGATACTACTAAATAAATTATTAAATATATAAATAAATAAAAACTAAATAAATAATTAGACTAATTAGCATGCATATTAGTCACGCCCACCAACGAGTTCGAGCCGTCAACTGCGTGTTAAGCTCGGATTTTAAGGTGAATCAGCAAAATAAAGAGTAGCTGTTAGACGTTTACCAATATCTACTTATAACTTAGATTCTCTAATCATTATAACCTTTGCTTACTGAATGACGACAAAAAATATGTCCAATACTTGGAAAATCAGTGTAACTGCCAATAAAACCACGGCTTACACTCCTATTAATATTAACGACGATCGGTTCCAGTGGTTAGTAGGTACACAGAACCACGTATAAGTACATTGGGATCGAGCGTGAGATAACTATCGTTTCAAACGCCTGCGCGTCGCAACTTCAGATGTCCGCGAAGGTGGTGGCTACTGCGACCACGGCACACTTTCCTAACGCAACTGCATCCGCTTAACCATTTCTCTCAGGACTTGTTTTATGGACTTATTGTTTAAAAACTTGCGCTATCTTAAATCCTAGAATTTATAGAACTTACAATAATCCCTTACTTTGAAGTCATTGACAATAATAATTCTATACAATCGACGAATGCATCTATTGTAGTCAATAGCACCAAAATACATTAATCTTTACTTTCCAACTGTACAAACAAAACCTTCAATAAAGCCTTTTTAATTTTGACGGTGCGGTGGTTCTGTACGGCCGTTCGAATAAATTGACCACCGACATGCAGCCCAGATATGTCCAAACCGAATAAGGAAGAGTGCACTTGAACAAATAATATCTCTTGTCTTGTACCAATCTCTCGTAAAACACAACAGTGGGACGTAGAGTGGGCCTTAAATATTAACGGAGGGACGTGTAGGTAACACCTACTCGATTTGTATTTGTTATCGGTTGTATTGTCTCCGAGCACATGTTTTTCCAAATTATGTTGTTATGTGATGGAATTATCTCCATATGTCTTAATATTCTGGTAAGAGCTATATTTTGGTTCGTTTATGATACAATAAAATCTCTTCGGTTTACATTGTTATTGGGCATCGAAACCTCTTACGAAAGATGTTCCGTATTATTTATTAATCATAAATTCACATATGCCTTCCGCTTTTATATTGAAACTGCCTCTTTATATTCACGCAAACTATATCTGTTTGTATGAAATAAGGATTTGAATATGCTACGGACAAAATTCCGTATTTAAAACAAACAAACTCAGCTTAAGAACAAAGACCCGGTGTAACGTAGACTATAATGTATAATGGAGATAGACACACTTGTTCTAACTCTATATTTTTTCTAATAAAGATCCGGCCATCTGCCTGTAAATTAGAATATTTACTGTATAAACCTCCTGTAACATTCACCTGCGTCTATAAGAAGATAATTTCAATGTCCATTTGCGAAAGCTCCTGCAAGACCGACGGATGCATTAAATATTTCGCAGTAAAAACTCTCGCGGGCACACTCGACATAATTCTTTCCTTGCAGAACACTAGCAACTATTTGATCGTGTCGTTAAGTTGTTTCCGCAGCTGTTGATAAATAATTAGTTTCCACCTGTCCGATGTACTTTTATGGTACCATGATTGAGAAGCTTATTGCTTTATTTGAACAAAGGATTTCAACGCATTTGAGCACGTCACTGCAACAAGAATTACGAGATATTGATCAGGGCTCGTACGACGCTATATCGATTAAAATTTTATAAGAACTAGGGTTCCCCAGATCAGCATCGTTACCAAGTTCGATCTATATCTTCGTGTTTTGTCCTTTTAAGATTTCCTATAAGTAAGTCAGTCGCTCTGATAAAACCTACCTCTAAATATGCATCCGTAAAATCCGATGGATGTTTCTTTAAATAAGACTTAGCGTGTGCCTTCTGTAATAGCCGGTAAATCGCAATAGTGAATAGGCATATTAGAAATTATCAGTAAAGGCACTGATGATCAGAGTTTCACGAACCGTAATTGCAGACGGTAATGCTAACTCGTTAACTTCGGCACGCGTACAAGGTGTCTCATGGAGAGATCTATCAATAACGCTCGGCCATCGTAATTGGCTAAGCAACATGCGTCGAGGCAGGTGTATAGTCCTATTAAAAAGATATAAGTATTTAAATTGAATTTACTTTTATTCAAGTTAAACGATGGCAGGAATGATACAAACAAAAGGAAAACGTCTTCGAATTTAATTTCTGAACAAATGAATTTATACGTTTATCGTCGTTGGTGTGTTTACATTCATACTTTCGTAGGGACCGGGGACGATACCCCTGTTTTAATTTCGCTGAGTGAGTGCCCGCACGCAGCAAACAAAGGGTCCCGTGACCAGCTACACCCACGTCCACTATTACTGTTGTACCGTCCTATAAAGCAATTTATTCCGATGAGTCACTTTTACAGTTCATAAAATGTTTATATCCAATATTTACTACGACGTAACTAAGGTAAAATGTGACGTAAGTAATTATTTTCTCGTCAAGGTGGTACATTTAACCGGTTTCTTGTGACTCGAGAGCAATTGGTGTCATTATCGAGCTAAGGATGTCGAGCTGGATACATAATAATCTCACCCTGCAACTAACCGAAGTTATGGAGAGATCTATGTCGGTACTCGGTAGTCGGCCTGTGGTCGCCTCTGATTACAAACTAAACTGAATAGAAATTACAGTTATAATGTGGTTCAACTGGCCGGAGGAAGGTATAAGGTACCCGTTAATTAACCATAGGTATTTGTTTATTATTCAGAATATAATGTCAGCAATCAAGCAACGTTATTATATTGAAATCACACATTAGGTGTAAGTAGATTATCTATAATTTTTCGTCAAAACTTTACAAAATCCTTCCCGACATTTTTGATATCTGTGGTATTTAATACTGGGTATTTTATAGCGCAGCAAAATTCACAAGATACCTCAAACTAACCAAAATGTTTTATGTTGTTGCAGGCTCACGTGGTGTCTGCGTTTGAGCAGAGTCTGTCTAACATGACGTCGCGACTGCAGCAGCTCACCGCGACCGCCGAGAGAAAGGTAATAAACAACATGAATTTCCATCGTTAAATCGCACATCCTTTAATTTCATTTTATTACTCATTAAAACTTAACTACTGCTGTTAGATAATTTGAATATCCGTATACAAGATCTCTGAGTTAACGAAACAACGAATCGCGGTACTTAGCATCATAATATATGTGAACGCCTCAAGCCACTAGCCGTTCTGCCGGCACTCCAACCGGTTCGAACGGAAACAAATTACTTTCTTTTAATTATAAGTTTTATTGTTGTTGGTTGGTATACTTCGGATGTGGTCTCATACGTTTTGTTTGCTTTAGGACTCGGAGCTAACGGAGTTGCGTCAAACGATCGAGCTGCTGAGGAAGCAGTCAATCCAGGCGGGTCTTACGACTGCCCACATGCAGTCCATGGGTATCAGGGCGGACGGTGTTAATGTCACCGGGCCGGTAAATATGATCCTCTAACTCCTCGAAATTTTCATAGAACTCATACGCCATGCCGCCATACATATTGGAAGTGAACCCTCCGGGAGGGTTAAACGGCAACGGTCAACAACATTAGGTTTAAAACCGTGTTATGAAACACTGTGAAACGAAGTAAAATTGTGTTTTCAGGGGGTCTTGTCGCTATACGTAGTTTTTTTTTTTTTTTTGTGAAAACAAACCGTGGAAAAAAAATGCTTGGGCTTTAAAACCAACGCATATCCTACATAAATAAATAAAAATCTTGAAATATACAAATCTTGTTAAAATATATATCAGATTTTATTTTCACGATTTACAATAATGCATCCCATATGTGACTAAGTGAACCCTCCAGGAGGGCTCCCCGCACTGAACGTGTTAAGTAAGCACTACCTGACTAGATATGTAATAGAAAATACACAGTACGGTAGTCTCATACATATTTTTCCCTATTTATACGTATTCGAAATCAAGAAGTCTTAGAAAATCAAATATTCTAGTCATATTGTGCTTGTATCGTTCTTAACGATCTATTATCATGTCAAAGCTACAAAAAAATAAACGATTGTTTGAATATGTGATTACGTTCTAATGTTGCAACGTTTTCATTTGCATTATTTGTATTCAAAAGTTGAAACCTGGTGCGGTGTCCAATGTCATCTATCAATCACTGTACATTAACTAGGCATGCGTTGCAATAAGACCAACATCATTAGCATATAGTCAAACATACGGAACGATGTACGGAACGCAAAGACTAGGTAGAAATACGTGTAGCATTATCAGAATCAGGACGTTCGAGGTCCAATAAGCAGAAACAAATAAGGCAACGATAGCGTTTGCATTAAATTGACCGTCAATAGATCCGTCCCTGTTCCACATTTGAGACGCGCCGAGAATAGGCAAGTGACATGAGTTACTACCTCCTTAATATTAACTGTAAGTACATCGAGAACTATTCAAATTGATACAAGCATACATTACGATCGTGTTGTGAAACCTAATGATAATTAGAGAGAGTGATAAATATAGCGTACAGCTTCTAAATGTAAAAGGTTGGTGCAAATATTTGGTACTAGCGGCGACCTTCGGTTTCACCCGCATAAGTCTCGATCCCGTGGGAATATTGGGATAAAAAGTATCCTATGTTTTTTTCCAGATCATGGTCTACCCATGTGCTTAATTTCATCCAAATCCGCTCAGCCGTTTTAACGTGAAAGCGTAGCAAACAAACAAACTCACTTTCACATTTATAATATTATATATTATATAGTTAGGATTAGATTCGTTCATTTACCTTAAGTGCTTGTGTTAAATATTTTGAAATGTCCGTACCTACACATTCATGCATTACATATTTTATAAATAAATATAGTATTTGAGCAGGTTTCGTGACACAGCAGACCTATAAGGTATCGTGCGTAGTCAATGCTATTTCTGTCGAAATCTCTAAAGTTCAGGGACGTAGATTGAAGTTTTAAGCGGTATTAACTTAAACCAATCTCAAAAATAACGATAAATTCTTATTTACAAATGAGTAAATTGAAGTACGATCGATGAATAGTTGAATATTGACGTGTAGGAGCCAGGCAGTCAAACGCAGTCATCTCCGCAGCGCTTGGCGCAGACGGGCAACGGCGCCATCACGCGGCACCTGTCCACCGACAGCGTGTCCAGCATCAACAGCCTCAGCAGCGGCTCGTCGGCGCCGCACGACAAGAAGCACAAGAAGAAAGGATGGGTGAGTACCTAACAATAGCCTTCGAAAAAAAAAAAAAATGTTTTCGATTCAGTGCCCGTCCTTAAAGGCATTTTCCTGACAGCCAGCTAAATCCGTTTACAAAAGACATATTTATATGAGAGAATATTCATTCATTTTTAAAAGAAAGTATTTTCTGTACGTAGCATCCAGATTTTTATTATCTATTCACTAACTTCGTCTACAACAAACTGAATAAACGTATGTAAATATTAGCCTTCCTTTACCTAATATTGACAATGTAATAAATATGTACAGAGTACAAGTAGCCTACATTGGACATGTTTGATAAATATTGATTTTCTAAGTAAGCCGTTGAAGAAATTTTACATAATCAGGACACAAGTGTTTAATTGAAACTGAAGAGCATATTTTCGTAATAGAGAAGGTATTATCGAAGAACTTCATATCTTAGCAATTTGAAAATAAAATCCCGTGAACACGAATACCATATCTGTTACCGCCCCGGATCTGTAGCGGCCGAGCGCTGCAAGCAGAAATAGTCCTTATGGTGTATAGATATGAACTTCTTTGATGGTACATAGGTACGCAACGCCATGCGCGTACCTAAATATATGTATGAATTTAATCGCACACTATCTTATGTTCCCATTTAACGAAATGCTGATAAATATTTATATGAACATAATTATATAAAAAATATAAGTGCTATACACGACGTTTGGTTGAAAAAAATTGAAATATACGCCATATTCATAGCAGCACGCATAGTGATCTAACTAGTTTTAAAGCATTTATATAAACAGTCACTGTCTCGTCTCTTGTCTACAATAAAGTTACCAACTCCTAAGTAAACAAAACAATCGTTACACAACAGCTCCGCTCATCATTCACGAAAGCTTTCTCGCGGAACGCCAAGATTTCAAAGACAGCGAAGCACTCCTCCCTCGGGCAACTGTCATCGCAAGACAGCTCGTCGGGTTCCCATCACTACGACGACCCGCACACGATCCGCGAGGGAAGCAACGAGAACAGTCTAGAACATTCACACGAGACACTCGACGTTAAAGACAAGCCCTGCCCGCCGGCCAAGACGGAAGACCAGACCAAAGGTGAGATATAAGGGAAATTAGTTACTGCAAACAATGGATGGCGAATTATGTTGAGAGAAAGTAGGGGCTAAAAGTTAATGTAAGCTGTCGCACAGTGTACAGGACCTACTAGATGAGATATTGTTCGAAAACTAAAAGATTAATGTAATTTGGTCCTATTAGCCTTGCATTACGGTTCTATCTTCATCTTAATTAGGTAATTAAACTCACATTGCTGGGCAAAATCAGTCTCTAATGTCCTCTTAACTGTCTTTAATCTACACTAATATTATAAAGAGAAAAAGATTTGTATTTTTGTTTGGAATGAATAAACTCAAAAACTACTGGACCGATTTAAAAAATTCTTTCACCAGTAGAATGCTATATTATCACTGAGTAACAGACTATAATGTATAAAGATATCACGCGGGCGAGCCTGCTGGCGGAAGCTAGTTTCTTGTATCGCCGGTAATGCAGTAATTAGTTGTGATTAAATTAAACTTAAGGTTAAATCTTCTTGTTTAAACCAGGTATTCGGGTTTCATTTTGAAACCACTTCCAAATGATTAGTTCAGTGGTTTCTTTTATAGCTTTAGGAGCATCGTTAGAACATTCCAATTAAAGTTTACATCGTAATTAATAGAGTTAATTACTGGATGTGGCTGAAGATCTTGCATTTTATTTCCAGATAAACCAGATGATGCTGGATTAGTTGATGAGTTGAAGAGGCAATTACGAGAAAAGGATTTGGTGCTAACAGATATTCGATTAGAAGCTCTCAGCTCAGCGCATCAACTTGAAAGCCTTAAAGACACCGTCATCAAAATGCGGGTAAGAATATTAAGGCGAGGTAATAAGCAAATCTTTAGGTATGGGAGGAGGTGAAGCGACATTAGTGCGTCGCGGTATGCAAATTACGGTTGAAACTGGCGATGCGTTTGATTTTGGTTGCCAAATTTTCCTTTTTCATAGTTACAAAAAAGAAATTGTTGTCTCTCAAAATATTGAGCATTTTGAGACGAAAATGTTTTTTCGGGGTCTTCTTTTGCGATTTTTTTTTTTCAAGCTCCGAGATCATTTCTATTAAATATCTTTTTTAATACCCTTGACTATACACTTTTTGGCTTGTAATATGTAGCATTACGGCTAACAGTGCGACCAAAAAGTGGACGTTTTACACGTGTCTCTTGGCTTGGGTAGCGCCTTAAGACCGATTAATAAATGATTAAATAGCTTTTTTCTAATAACAAGTCCATTTAATATAGTAATAATAGTCGTAAGATTCTGATCATTAATTGTGAAAACACCCCAAGGAATAGTCGGTATCCACTTACTTAATATTAAGGTAGTACTGTAAGTATTCATTAGGGGCTCGCTAGTAGCCCATTATACAAATTGAACGCGCTGTTTAGTACTGGTACTGATTATAGTCTGTGTTCTACAAAATGTTCATAAACGGGCCCTATTATAAATTTCACCTTTGTCGAATTATTTTGAATGAAAAATGAAAAAAAAAAAACATGGCAGTTGATTCTTTGATATTGTCTCATTCATACCCTAGAATTAAGGGTTATAAAAAAAACACCTTGTATCATTAAATTGTACCTCGTCCGTACCGAGTAGTGAAGCATCAACAATGTTTTTAAGAACACTTACGTACCTACGTAATTTCCGCTTATTTTACCGTATATATTATTATAACTTTTTGCCTCACTTATACAATTTACCACTTAATAAAATTATCTACCTGCACTAAGATTTTTTAAAACGAATACGTTGAAATGTCCTTCTCATATCAAGGTACACTTCCAGAACGAGATGTTAAACCTCAAACAGAACAACGAGCGGTTACAGCGGTTGGTGACGTCACGGTCGTTGGCTGGTAGTCAGAGCTCGTTGGGCACTGGTGGTTCTGCTGTAGAGGACCCGAGGAGGTTCAGTCTCGCTGACCAGGCTACTATGCATCAGGTGAGATATTTTATTAGTTTTATGAAGGACAGCGTATTGGTAATTGTATCGTGGGACAGCAAATTTGCGTTCGCAATTTATTTGCCAAACATGTAAACAAACACGAGTATTAGGAAAAAGAACTGTAAAGCCTGCAAATAAGGTTCAGTTTGTATTACAACTGAATATTTTTTATGACTTTTTCACCAGTACTTGTCAGCCTAAAATCAACTTTATTTACAATTGCAAAAAGTTGATGTTTGTTTAAGTGGAAATAAGGATTTGAATAGACCTTAGACGTATCGACAATCTTTAAAGGTAGCCGAGACATAAGTACTGGATGTGGAACGAGGAAAATCGGGTGTTGTGGTTGTGGCGCAACTTGGGAGGGGCCTATGTCCAGCAGTGGACTGCGATAGGCTGAGATGATTGATGAAGTTATAGATGTCGGTCACAGATAAAATCTATAGCATGTAGTGCATTTCACCTCTTTAACGTGTGGAAATTATATCGTCCATTTGGGGAAGGTGTGATGGATTTCTACCTACCAAAACTACACGGACCTCAACACTTAGAGGTAGTCCCGGTGGTACGCGGTGCACCTGTTCATTCAATGCCATTGACACGTCACGGGAATGTTCAACCGACAGTTCCAACACCCTCGCTTTGCACCTACCCTTCAAAGATTAGTAACGCATGACGGTTTTCCCATACAAAAAATTACTATAATGACACCAATTTCATCGTTTCCATATTTTCACACGACTGCACACGCAAATATGTGTCCATGTCAATTTTGTAGAGAGCTGCAGACAGAATTCAGCGTGTCGTTTAAAATGAGTAGAAAACGTCAATTTGGTGATTTCCAAGCGCTTGATGACTACTTACTTATCATAAAGCGAAATCGAACTTTGTAGAAAATAACTGATTACTGAACAAACACATTCAAATTGATAGCTTTAGAAACATAAAGCTTAAAAGTTATGGCCTAATAATTTTCGTCGTAAGCAACAACTGTATTCTCTTTTCAGGCGACACTAGACATGCACTCGCAACCTCTCGACCTAGACTTCAACTGCATGTCATCGACCCCTACCATGGATTTCTCCAAAAAAGGCTCGCCTAAATCGGGCATGGGCGAGCCCATATATGGCAATAAGGCCGCTTGCGAGCTCAATGAAAACAGCGAGACACTATTAGCAGCACTGAATGGCAGCAGTGATTTATTCGCGAACGGAGGCGAGCGACTGAGTGGCGACTACGACATAAACACTGTGCTCCCGCCGCCCAAGACACGCGAGCTAGCGATAGGGGAGAGCTATTCAGACATCGGTAAGTCTAATTTTAAAACAACGCTTTTTGTTTATTCCAAGTTACAAAAGGATTCATTTAACGACTCATTGTGTTTGTTTAACAGGTGTTGCAGACAGTCAAGGAGATACAACCGACGGGAAAAAGATAGCTATAGCCGTATATTTAGGACAACCGGAGACGTTCCAAAGATATTTCGAAGAAGTTCAAGACACGCTCACAGAGTCTGAATGCAGATTCTACGCTAAACAATCGGCGAGCTCATATAACAATCATTTTGAGAAACAGTCCAGTTTCGACTCGCCGCGACTGTCGCAAAACCGCAGCCCCGAAACAGAGACGCAAGACTACTCACAAATAAATAAGTCTAACACAAATAGCCTTAAAAGCAATAAATCTACGCACAGTAGTTCGTATAAGAACGTTTATAATAGTGATTCGACAATAAACTGTAATGAATTCACCATAGCTTACACTTACATATCTGGCAAGACAACTTGGCAGAACTTAGATTATATAGTTAGGAAGACTTTTAAAGATTACTTGTCTAGAATAGACTTGGGAACGAATCTCGGTTTGAACACTGACTCGATAACATCGTATCACTTGGGAGAAGCGACGCGAGGCCCTGAAATAGGTTTCCCGGAGCTATTGCCTTGTGGATATATTATTGGCACTGTCAATACGCTGTACATCTGCTTAGAAGGAGTTGGGAGCTTGGCGTTCGATAGTCTTATACCAAAAAATATTGTATATAGGTAAGTGTTATCCAACAAATATCTAAACATTAACTTCCTCTGTGGTTAGACCACCTGTCTCAGACCCAGAGGTGGGTTCGATTCCCAGTGGGGGCAAAACTTTCTACTCGGATTGGTTGGTGGTAGGACTTGTTCTAAGTCCGCCTGGCTAGCTACCACCATCATATCTAAGTCTGTCGCCATAACAACAATGTTAACAGCATTGTTGTGTTTCGGCAGTTCGAGGTAAGAGACAGCTAGTTCCTCTGTGGTTGAGGATTCCAGGTGAAGTTCACTTCCACCTTCGGCCTGATCATCACTTACCATCAGGTGAGATGTAGGCCAAGAGCTTCCCCGTTGCGGTAAAAAAAATATATTTCAAGACCGATGGCTTCCCCAACTAATAATATTTTTTTCTCTAGATATGTTTCACTACTATCGGAACACCGGCGAATCATTCTGTGCGGTCCAAGCGGCACGGGGAAGTCGTATCTAGCTGCAAAACTAGCCGAGTTCTACGTACAGAAGACGCAACGTAGAGGCAATCCCGCTGAAGCTGTGGCTACTTTTAAGTGAGTACCAGCCTACATTCAGTGATTTTATTTTATAGCCTTATATATTCTTAATTTTGTCAATTAAGAATCTTTGAGGCTAATGGCAAAGTAAGTATCAGTTGAATGACGAAGTTTATTTTGACCTGTGCTTTGCAAACTAATTATATGTTTTTTTTTACTTCTGGTAAAAAAAATCCAGATGGGAGGTTGTCCACTACGTGTATTAAAAGTGAGCTTGTTCTTACAATAGAATTAAACTCTTAGAGTCCTGATTCACCTGCACCTACTGCAGTTTTGGATTTTTGATCGGCCAATATTACTCTTTCATATTTGTCCCAAACAGAACCCATACATAAGAGTTGCTACTTTAGCGTTTCTCAAACAGAACCCATCGGTTTTAAGAGTTGCTACTTCAGCGTTTCTCAAATAACCCATAGTTTTTAAAAGTTGCTACCTCAGTGTTTCTCAAACAACCCATAGTTTTTAAGAGTTGCTACCTCAGCGTTTCTCAAACAGTACCCATCGTTTTTAAGAGTTGCTACTTCAGAGTTTCTCAAACAGAACCCATCCTTTTTGAAGAGTTGCTACTTCAGCGTTTCTCACACAGAACCCATACTTTTTTAAGAGTTGCTACTTCAGCTTTTCTCAAACAGAACCCATCGTTTTTAAGAGTTGCTACCTCAGCGTTTCTCAAACAGTACCCATCGTTTTTAAGAGTTGCTACTTCAGAGTTTCTCAAACAGAACCCATCCTTTTTGAAGAGTTGCTACTTCAGCGTTTCTCACACAGAACCCATACTTTTTGAAGAGTTGCTACTTCAGCGTTTCTCACACAGAACCCATACTTTTTTAAGAGTTGCTACTTCAGCGTTTCTCACACAGAACCCATACTTTTTTAAGAGTTGCTACTTCAGCGTTTATCAGACAAAACCCATATATTTTAAGAGTTGCCACTTCAGCGTTTCTCAAACAGAACCCCTACATTTTAAGAGTTGCTACTTCAGTGTTTCTCAAACAGAACCCATACTTTTTAAGAGTTACTTCTTCAGCGTTTCTGGCAAAATTATCATGACATGTAACTGAACTTGTCAGAATATAAATTTAAAAAGTAATAACCCTCTGCTACCTTTCCAGTGTGGACCGCAAATCCTGCAACGAGTTGCGCGCCTACCTCGCTAACATCGCGGAGCAGTGCGGCGCGGCGGCGGCCGGAGAAGAGGCTGCCTTACCTTCAGTAGTCATACTCGACAACCTTCAGCATGCGTCTGCGTTAGGAGATGCCTTCGCTGGGCTACTGCCTCCTGACAACAGAAATATGCCTGTTATTATCGGTAAGTACTTTTTCAACTTATGATTGGATATGTGCTAGGAAACGCTTTTAAAGGACTGTCTCATTATCATCATAGCAGCCGAAAGACTTCTGCTATTAAACATAGGCATAGACCAGGCTATATCCAGCGAATTTCTGTGACAATCAAAATGTTAATAGCCCATCTTATTCTACACTAAAATCTATGGACTGTTCTGCCCATTAGTATTGGTTCATGCTTGCATAATGAATCTCTTTGTATTTTTACCGATAGCCGGTACATTCATACATTACGGAACGCCTTTTTTGGACCATGTCAATAAAGATGACATAATTGTCTCATTAACAGTGAAACGATCGTGAGACTATCAATGAATGAATAAAATCGGGCAGGTAGACACTCTTTCCTCATACCTTTTCCTTTTAGGGAGGCTTTGAATGCTTTGTACGGGATAATATTATGCTTGTTTTTCAACGTGTATTGACAGCTGAACAGTATCTACATTTATAACAAGTTATTACTAAATAGGTATGCTAAGCAGGGTCGCATTTTTTAGGGTCTATAGAATAGGATTAGCTGGTAAAAAACAAAATTTTGAAAACGCGTTCTGTAAATATTTGAGTAGTAAATAATGCTTTGTTTCAGGAACCATGTCACAAGCCACGTGCAACACAACCAACTTGCAACTCCATCACAACTTCAGGTGGCTCCTCACAGCCAATCACATGGAACCTGTCAAAGGATTCTTAGCTAGGTAAGCAGTGCATATAACGTACCAACTTATCCTGACGAAACAATTTGGAAGGCCAAACATAACCTGAAAGGTTAACATACAGACTGGTGCTCTCAATAACATTTAGATCTCCCATTTTTGTGATCCACGTCATACAATCTATAACTTTAATTCAAGTTGCAAAAATTTATTTGACATAAGAAAACCGTTACTTCAACTTGCTAATTCAAAATTTTCGACCACAATGCAATTGAAAAAGCAAAAAATATCTACCATTCTTCCTTCTTTTTCGTGTGGTTAGTGACTAACCTGGTGTCAGAGTTTTTATGCCGCCCATGGGCCTCTGACTTGGCTTCACATGCCGTCGAGAAATATCTCTCAGGCATGCCGGTTTCCTCACGATGTTTTGGAGAGGCACAACGTAAAGTCAACTTTGCAAAGACAGAAATATAAATTTTCAGGTTACTTTTTATACAAATTTCTTGGCCATGGTCTAATTCAAGCACCCATCACCCAGGTACCTCCGTCGCAAGCTATTCACCCTAGAACTGCGGCTGGGTCGTCGCGAGCCCGCATTAGCCGCCGTACTAGAATGGTTGCCGGGGGTGTGGTCCACGCTCAACGCCTTCTTAGAGGCTCACTCGTCCAGTGACGTCACTGTGGGGCCGAGGTTGTTCCTCGCGTGTCCTATGGACTTGGAGGCTAGTCAGGTAAGGACTAATGTAATAAAGTAATATTCTGCTTGTATCTTGGAGATTCATGACAAAGTCAAAGTCAAAGTCATTTATTTGCTTTAAATGTGGTTACAAGGATGTCAATAAATAAGTATTCTTGTGCGGTGACACATTTCGCCATATTTTGGCATGCAAATATGAATAGTAGGTTGAAAATATTTACTAAACATGAAGTTATTTAAAGTAAGTCAATCTTCAATTTACATAGAAACTAATTTCAAAATATATATTATATTATATATCTAATACATTTGGCACAAAAATAAAAAACAGAACAAAATTATATCTACAATCACAGATTTTAATATATTCTTCAGTCAAGTCTACAATGCATTCCTGTAATGATAGGAGGACCGACAAGAAGTTTTTTTTTAAAATTCACCTATTGAATAATAACTATGTGAAATGAGCCATTTTTTTTTTAGTTGATGAATGGGTGTGAGCGTCTTCCATAGGTCTGATTGATTTAAAATTTGGTATTTTGTTACTTCAATGACATTAGAAGAACCTTGAACTGATGCCGCAGCATCACCTGGAATTTGCAGGATACCCAACTCCCTTACCAACTTACAGCAAATGTATCGTGTTTGGGCTCATTGGAATGGTCTCAATGAATAGGTTATAGATAGGTTCAAATTCAAATTCAAAAGTCATTTATTCAAACTAGGCTGAGAATCAGCACTTTTCGAACGTCAAAATTACATAAGACAGTCCCCCAAAACGCCCGCCCTTCACCACTTCCTAGTGCTTTAGCTGGGAAGAAGTGGCGCAACAAACTCCCCAGCAGCACAGCTGTCTGTTCAGTTAGAAAAAAATGGATTCTATATAATAGTATACAAAATGAGATTTACATTACGTAACACAAAACATAATTTAAATTATAAAATGAATAGCCATATGACAGCAGGTAGATGATGAACAGGGTCTGGTGATGGAGTAGGAAAGAGAAATGAGGAAATGTTTGTGTCGGGGGTTTTTAAATTTTAATATAATTTCACTTGTAAGAGTACAAGCGTGTAATTTTAACGTTACCTTTTCTCCTTAGGCGTGGTTCGCGGACGTGTGGAACTACAGCATAGTCCCGTACGCGTCGGAGGCGGTGCGCGAAGGTATAGCGTTGTACGGCAGACGACGACACGCGGCCGTCGACCCGCTGCAACACATCAAGTCTTCATACCCCTGGAGAGAACCCAACCATTCACACGTAAGTACCTATTAAACTCTCTGGCTAAAGTATTGCATAACTATGATGAAATTTTAAATCTACTTACATCAGGGAGCTAGTGAGGAAAATATTATGATGATCACGCAGATCGCAGCAGATTTGATATGAGATAAGAGAATTTATTGATGAGATGCGATAAAACATTAACCTACTGCCTATCCAAAGTCGTAATACGAAACATTTTTTCAGGAAAAATGTTGTCAGATTATATTGAGGTTTGGGCTCGAAAGCACCAAAAAATTTATAAAATGTACTAATCAAATTTTATTTTACAGACTCTTAGAGCAATCACGGTGGAGGAGATTGGCATTGAAGAATCAAATCAAGATTCCAATACGAACAACAATCAAGACCCTTTGGTAAGAACATCTTTATTTCATTTCTGCTTTTATAATTTTGGTTCCTAAGACCATTTTATTAATCTACCCTCCTTCTCTTTATAGTTGAACATGTTGATGCGGCTGCAAGAAGCGGCGAACTACAGCGGAAACCAAAGTCAGGACTCTGACAACGCGAGCATGGATTCGAATCTCACTCACGACAGCTCCATGGGCAACGAGCTATAATAGCGACACCTCGTCTCGACTGTGTTGTGACGTCACTATACTCTAAGATTTTATATACTACCCTCTGGTATTCTGTGATATTGCTTCTCAACGCGTATTGTAGTTGATACAAAGTAATACCAGCAGCAATTCCATGCAGTGTATGAACTAAACTGACGTTCCTTACATGTGGATTATAAATATGATATATAAAGCCAAATATTTGCCATATGTACATTATTGATATTTATTATTTACTTATACTAAGTGTTACTTTAGTTGCGATTCTAATATTATTTCTAGTTGTTTTTTTTTTATATTTTATCGCTAATTTGTAATGGCGGTATTTATTTTAATTTCGAAAGGTTTTACTCTGCAATATTTGTGAATACTAGCAAATATCGATAGCATGAGTATGTGGACCTTTCTGTAAGACTGTTTTAGTTTCTTTTACATACGAGAAAAAAAATACATTTCCACTGATAAGTGAATAAGAAATCAATAACAGTGCCTGGAGCGATAATTTTCCATTTTTTTACGACGTAATTACAATTTTAGATCTATTACTGTTTATATGAAGCATTGTGGCTTTTACTATTGTTATATTTTTTCAAAGTACTGTTAGGATATAAACCGCATTTGTATTACTGAGACATGTATGTAACATATGAAAGTGTAATTTTTATACCATTTTCATATTAAATTTCATGTACCTAATATAAAATATTTAAGTGTAAATATGTTTAATATATTTCTTTTTGTATGCGATTACACTAACCGCTATCTATCATAAACAGCGTTACTTTTGTATAGAAATGCGTAACAACTGTGTTACAGTGTTCGGTATGGATTGATTCGTGTGCATAAGTGAAACGTGATATCTACAATCTATGCTTTACAGAAAATGTGAAATAAAAATTGATTATAAAAATCTTGGTGTCTTTGATTTAATTACTGTACCTACTTACAAAATTAAATACCTAATGATACAAATCTTCAAGTTTACAAACATATTTTAAATAATAACAACAAAATATGTAGAGGCATTTTTATTGAAGTACTTAATTTACAGCACATTTTCATCAAACCTTCGCCAGAAACGGATATAACAATGGAGCAATTTGGACGGAACCAGTTTTATTTCATTTAGGACTAGAATCTTCATTTATTGAGTACTAAAAGGAACAATCGCATTTGTTTAGTGAATCCAATATAAATAAGGCACAACCATTTCTACAAACCAGTATCTGTCACTGACATTTCAATAAATTGTAAACAGGAATGATTATTCATTAATAATATCAGTAAGCATTGACAACCAGTAGTACACAGAATGCAGGTAAGTATTATCAGATAACATAATATTAAGGTGCATCCACAGGGAGCATTTAAGCAGTGGGTAACTGCGTACCTACTTGTAACATGTTCACCAACAAAACTTCCGACATGTGAAATTGGGTTTTTCACAAATATCTCGAAAACTAGGTGGCCTAGGTCAAAAATAATAACATTTAATTTCATTACAACCATAACAGCCATTAATATCGGCGTGCGAATTATGCGTAACATGTTGGTCACTATGCTGGAAGAGTTGTTGGCGTGTGTGTTACAGGGCCGTAGCTCAAACGAACAAACAAACAAACACACGCAAAGCAGAATGCATTATCGCTCACGGTATGGGCGCACCTATAGACTATTACCTAAAGTGACACAGAAATAATTAAGTTGAAGCTTTGCAATTTCTAAACCAACATTTTTGTTAAAATCAAGTGTTCTTAGTGTCAGTAGGTACCCTAAGTATCAAACATAGGATGTATATATTTACTGTACTAAACAGTTCATTCATAAAGAAAACATTATTCTATGTAGGTACCTATATGACATACAGATGTACATACAGACACAATACCAAAGCTTAGTATACAAACTGCATAATACAAGCTACTTACCTATACTTGAATTCAAAATCTTAGATGATTTACATTCGTTGCCACTTACTCAACAATCTTTTTTTGCATTATGAAGTCTAAGTAAATTTTTGAGTGACCATTTGCATAAACAGAATTTGAACTTTGTCCTGCATGGCATTGAGTTTGTTTCAAGTTTTTAATAAGTTATGTTTTTTTTTAAAGTACAATAAAGTATTATTAAATAAATATAATTATTCAAGATTCTGAATTCAAGTTTAGTAAGACTTCCTAACAGTGGGATAAACTTTGATCAACTATCACAATGTAAAATCATCAAAGATGACACTTAAATTATAAATAGGTACATAAATGTGTTTTATTAAAGAGGAAAGAGACAATTATTCAATATTGTTTTAAATGCAACTGAGGTCTGAAATATTTTTCTTATTGATTAATTTTTAACAAGTAATTATTACTCAAAATAGGTACATGTTTAGGCATCTTCAAATTGTACACAATAGTCCAACAGCTTTAAGAAACATTGAAAGCCTAAAATATCTACCAATATGTTGTTTCAATATTTTAAGGAACTTGTTTTTGTATATATGACATGAAATATTATTGCTATAACTCACTAAGTAATACTATACTTTTTAAGACAAGGAGGAGTATTTAAGAGCGTTCATCCAAAAAGTTGGGAACATTGCATAAAGCTATCAAATATTTATCTGTTTTGATTAATTTTGCAATATTACTGTATGAACTAGAATATTAATAATGAATTGCAATTTTAACACTGAATTTGATGTTACAACTGTTTTAGGTTTAAAAAAGGCATTTGGAAAGTTTCCAAATCTCCTTTACTTTTTTTACATCTAAAACAAATTTTTAGGTGTACAATATTAATTATTGCATTGCATAATCAATATTTTAGTTAACTAGTAAGCCATATTTCTTATTTCCATACAGTAATATTGGCAAATTAATCAAAACAGCAAAATATTTGATAGCTATTTGCGATGTTGCCCACTTTCTGTAAAAACGTTCTTAAGTGATGAAGATTTTAATCACTGTGAATGTCAAGACTCAAATTGGACAAAGAGGGAACGGGAGACTCTGTGAAGTCTCCAGAGTCATCACTGTGAACTTTACTTTGTTTAACTTCTGTTTTCCCCTTTGAGTGAATACTTCCAGACTGCTTTGACTTATTATTTGTAATACTTAAGGAACTTTTTTCACTAATCAAATCTGCAACATCGGATATTGAAACTGAACTTTGTGAGCTCTGAGAAGTTTGATGTGGACTTTCAATTGATGCATTTCTGTTTAAACTTTTTTCTAATTCACCTTGAGCAGAGCCTGACGACTTCAATTGTTTATCCATATTCTCTTTAAATTTGGAAACTGGAGATGATGAGAAGTCATCACCATAACTGAATTCTGCAGTATCCTCAGACTTGCCAGATTCCTGTGATTTTTTCTCACTGACTTCTACAACTTTATTCTCAGTTTCTTGTTTATGAGATGGTGATGTATTACCCGAAGTAGCAGATTTAGCAGATGAATCATTCTGTACATTTGCCACTGATAAAATATTAGTGTTTGTTTGATCCATAACATCTGTTTCCATAATGGGCAAGCCTGCTGTATTAAGCATTTTTTCATCTAATGCGTTAAAAGGTTTTAATTCTACATATGAGGTAGAGTCACTACTACTTTTAGGTGTCAATTTAAATTCACTCATTAACAAAGCAGTTTCATTTCTTGGTCTGTTAAAAGTTACAAACTTTTGATCTCTTGCATCTACACAATCACTGGATTTTTTTGCAATGTAATTATTAGAATTAACAACACTATTAACCACTTGTAGTATGTGATCTCCAGGAACATATTCTGAACTTGTTTTGTCCCGTGCTGAGTCACTAGAGGTGTCTGTATCAGAGTTATCTAGCTGTAGCCTCAGATGTAGTTTATTTTTTTCATCAGATGAATTATCAGACTGGGTAGAACTTGTAGTACTACTCTGTGAATCTTCATGAAGTATGTAAGTACAGTTTTGTTCATCCTTGTAATTTTTATCATCACTTTTTTCGTCATTGTTGTAATTTGAGTTAGTATTTGGATCAAAATATTTCTTCTGATGTGGTTTTAACATATTTTTAAGAAGTGTGAACAGGAGGGGTTCCTTTATATTATCAGATTTATGTAAATTCATCTTCTCAGACAATTTTTTCTTTCCTTCGTATTTGTATTCACTACCTTGCCGCGACTCCGACATGTAAACGAATAATGTGTTCTTCAAACAACAGAACTCTAAAAACTCATGGACCACCGATAGAGCTAATAGGCCCTCCGGTAATTTAAGGATATTATCTAAATTCACATTCTGTTTTAAGTTTTCACATTCATCTTCAAAAGCTAAAAAAATATTAGCTCTTAGCAACGCGCGTATTTTGGCTAGTGATCCATTTCTCTCTAAAGCTTCTATAACTAGATCTCGAAGTTCAGTGTCTTCAGGTTGCGCCATTTTAAGAAATTAATTTTATGTTAAAGTTATTACGAGTTAGCATGTAAATAAAACACAAATTCGGCACTGACTAACGTGTTTGACTCGCTTGTTTTGCTTGTTGAGAGACGTAATTCCGGCAGTCAGTGAAGACGTCACCAACACCATTTATATTTCGACACTAATGACAGCAGGTAAATAAGATTCACAAACAAAGTGTCAAAGCAAGATAGCGAAGAAAAACATGCTAAAAATATCTACTACTGCAATGCTATGGTTCGCTCGAGCGATACGTTACTTGAAAAGCTAGTGAAGTGTGCTGGATTAGCGCTGCCGTCGTTTTCGTTCAGAAATTTATTTGTTTTTTGTATAGGATGCTGGATTTCTACTATTGTATATTTTTTTCTGAGTTATAATAGATTTTTGTAATTCCATAGATTAATATTTTATATCAATTAAAACAGGAATAAAACCAAAAATATATATAATTAGTACTTTTGAATCAGGAAAAAATAGGTAACCTAGAGCTACAAATAAAAGATAATAATTCTATACAGACTTTATTGACTTAAAAAAAAATGAAAAAATGCAATTCACTGGACTATTATTTTGTAAGGGTACACAGGGTACGGTACCTATATTTAAGTAAGTATACCTACCTATAGACTTGCCTAAGTAAGTACCTATGTAAAACTACTTAAGGAATGAGAGGCAATGAAACAATATTTCTTGATATATTTACAAAAAATCTACCTATTTTAAAACGTGTAACAGTTGTACATAGCTATTAAAATGTAACTTAGTCTGGTAATTAGCGGGAATGTTTTCAATGTTTCCTTGCCTTTAAAAGTTACACCTAGCTGCAGATTAAAGAGAACATGACGCATACGTAAATTATATTTAGTTGAAATAAATATTTACAAAAGTAACTAGGTACATCTAGATATTCACCCTTATATCTTCGCGAACGTGCTCGATTACAAGGGGTGAAGGCTTGCGCCGGGAAATGTAGGAAATTCAGTCAGTCGGGTCGAGCGAGCGTAGGAGGTCGGTACGGAGTCCGCCTCGAAATTTAACGGCATAATGAAACTTTTAGTCCATTTTCCTATCATATCCTGAGTAAAACATTTATAAAAACTAAAAAACAGTGTTGACATTGTTATGTTCGCGCAACGTGGGTTAAAATTTCCACAATGGCTGTATAATGTGTTAAAATACTAGTGGCGGGAAACCGTTTTGATATCTCGCTTGACGTGTTGTGTCCTATGTGTACGTAGAGCGAGAGGAGCCGTCTGCCCTAGAGGGCGGCCGACATGCTGGATTCGTCGTGAATCGATATTTTTGGAACGTTGTAGAGCTGAAACCATGAGGTTCGAACCTCAATAAAGGTACGACAGGTGATAATATTAATAGTTTCCGTTCACCCGACTACACCCAACCCATTTAGCAAAATATGTGCTGCGGTAAACGATGATACCTGGGTCCCACGTTGGGCTCCAGTACCCCCCCTCCAGCCGCAGCAGCTGCTCTCCGGATGTTTGTGCATTTAAATTCGTTTAATATTTAAATTGGATATTTTAGTTTTCTTCAAAATAAACATTTTTCGTTTTGTTAATAATTTTGATACATCAACTTCACTCGAGTATTTTTACAAGCTTTTTTTACTTTGAACGGGAATACTATTTTAAGCCTTGCTGAATTTAATTTAGATAATTATGTAGGAACGTAATGAATTCACTTGTTGTTTGTATTCACGTGTAAATTTGCATTTCAAAACGTGGTTTACCTAGCAAACAATAAATTTGTGCATAAATAGGTAAGTACCTATTACCAAACAAAATTAAGGAAAACACAATTTTAAGGACTTACAAATTAATTACCTCTTTGCGACTTAATGGCTAGGTACAATGACGAATACTATTTTTTTAAATATTTTTTTGAAAACCTTCTTTACACCTAAATAGGAACGTACCTATAATACCTATTAGCTACCTTAGCTTATTAGCTACAACTTGATTGGCACTTGTTAGAATTTAATGAAATTTCAAACTATAAAAAATGTGTCTAGATGAAAAATATGGGGACTACTAAGGAATACCGTGGTCAGTGTAGAGCTCTAGAAGTCTCAAGAGGGATGCCTATTGAGACTGTTTTGGTTAAATGAGCTTAAATCACGTAAGTAGGACGCTACTTACGTGATTCAAATTTATTTAACCTAAAAATTTCAACTTCATGTCACAACCCCCACTCAACAAATCTAAGAAAGTGATGAAGCAACATTGATTTAAAACTAAATCTGTAAATATATTCAGTTCCAATATTCTATAACCAGCAAAAGACATCGGATGTCGGCTAAGTATCACGTGGTGGCCCGGGATGTCACCCAAAAATCCCGGACATACCGAGTGTCGAAGGCGCCGTGCTCACACGGGCTCAGGAGGGATTAGGTCGTGCACACCAGTCTCCAGTGGCAAATATCGAACTGACGGAACCAAACACATTACGTTTGCGCATATTCATGTGTTGCAAGTGTAGCACCCGTCTCAGATAAAATGACAACATAGAACTACACGACCTATAAGTAGGTACTAGGCTCAGTCTTTTCATCTAAATTGACACAAAATTATTCGATTCATTCTACCAATTTCAGCATTTCATTTAATAACCTTATTAATACTTATTCTTAAGCTTAAGTAATTTTACTTCTGTTCCGATTTTAATTAAATATTAGGTAAGCTCAATAATTCGATTTTTTATTAAAACTGAAATGTTAATCGAGTTTTATTGCTTGTGTTAGCTGAATGTTAGCGTAGAAAATATCAAAGCCGAGTATCAAAGTAGGTGGGTAGGTATCTAATATATTGATTTCGAATAAATGTTACATACTTATATTATCTTTTTCCTAAGCGAGGCATTACAGCATTTACATTTATATAAAAGTTTAATTTTTCAAGTATTTTTTCTGGAACGTGAGACTTGCCTAAACCTTTGATTTTCTGTAAGAATTTATCAACGTTAGGGATACCTATAGTAGGTTTTTACCTGTTTAAATAATTAGTATCATGTTTGGACTGTCTGGTTGCTGAAATGAATTTTGAATTGAATTTTTGAATTTTAATTGAATTTAATCGTGCTGAGTTGACGATAGCAACAACAGCTCTGAGTGACTGTTAGCCACACTTCGGCGTAAGAATCAAACACTTTGGTATCGTGAAATTAATATGATTTTTCGGGAAAACTGGGAAAAAACATGAAAGTGAAACCGTAATATTTTGTAAACATCATTATTCTTATAAAAGTAAAAATCATGCTTTGTAAAATAAAGCCTCTTCCCCACCGGCGCGTTTTTATCGCGCAATAATAACGCAAGCGTTATTGCTATAATGCGTCCTGATTCCTTGCACACAGCTGCGTTTTAATCGTACTATATTTCTAACGTGTTCTTCACCATAGGCGCGTTTTTATCGCGCGATAATAACGCAGGTATGTGTTAGATCACACGCGTCCTAATACAAAATGTTCTAAGAACTCTTAGAGGAACTGGAGCACAGGACGGGGAAACGCGCGTCCTACTCCTATCGCGGCGTTGTTATCGCAGCAGTGTGTAACTTCGTGGCCGTCCTAATACAAAATGTACTGAAAGCAGATATCGCAAAAAAGCTTGCGTTATTATCGCGCGATAAAAACGCCGCTGTGGGGGAGAGGCTTAATTAGAATAGTCTCTTAGTTTGGCATTATTAAAATACCCACATAACAAAAAAAACGCAACATGGCGAAACTATCTACGATAACGTACCTCTAGAGTGTTCATCATTATCATCGCACGTTTATCCCAAATTTCGCCGGGGTCGGCTTCAGTCTAGATCCAGATGCGGCTTATTGATTTGCTCGGAGCGACTGCTTTCTGACCTCCGCAACCCAATTTCTGGGATATTGATGTGCTTCTTTCCTTGGCTATTCATAAGATGAACCTGAGAAGAAAATGTTTAATTTTAATGAAAAGGTAGGTGGGTAAACAGAAAAGGTCTGACTGTCGGAAAATTAAACCTCTACGCCAAGACTCTTAACTTTAACCCCAAGACAGTTTGAACGTCTATTTCGAGATTTGGCACCACGAAGTAAATATACAGCTTGGCACTAAGAAAGGAATTTGGGAACAACTGAGACGGGTGTAGGGGGATTAAAACCACGAACTGCGCGAACAAAGTCGCAAGCCAAAGCTAGCCTGAATTGGAACGAAAACTGCTTTCTTTTTTCAGGATTAGATTACTTACGTGATAAGTCGAACCACGATACGATACTGGAGGCACAAGAGAATCTAAAACACGTATTGTTGAATGTTCCCGCGATCAGGTGTGTTGTACTTATTCCTTACAAGGGTTTAATTCTGATTTATTTCAATTGTTCAGCTGAAACGGTTCCCACATCGTGATTTACGAAGCGTTTTAAATATAACACATTCGTACTTACTGTCTTTGCCAGTCGCTGGCAGTTTCGGTGCTTAGTAAAATTTATTTTATGCAGAGTCATAACTTTACTTAAGACCGCGCTGCTAAAAGAAAACTGTTGTGGGTGTAATATAACGCATGGAGAAAAACTATGAATACTATAAAGTGATGGTGATGATATTAGGGATTAAATTCATCGGCAAAACGCACAAGTTAGGCTTCTAATTTCCAAGTAACTGGAACCTACCTACTACTCAGAACCTTATTTTGGGTAAAAGGTTGCAGGCCTACATCAAGTCGCAATAAGGTGTGAAGGAAAGTACCTAAAGAGGTCTAAAAGACTCAGATCTAGTTTAACTACTGAACATAATCTACCTACTAATACCTTTCTACACCCCAGAGACCTCTGACCAGACTACTTGCCAAAGTTGAGAGTCCTTCGAGAGTCCTTGAGTTTATCCTCCGTCCAATAAAACCAAGTCGGTCTTGACGGACGCTAACGAAAGTGGAGTTTCTGACCAACTGAGAAGAAGTTTTATTATTAGTGATACCTTTTTGCGTACTTAATTGGATCAGCAAACTTCTAGTAACTGCCTATTAGATGTTCCATGAAATTTCTACAGAAATCATTGAGAGTAAAAAACAAAACTCGTCTTAATAAAATTGAAACCTTGTCAAAGTCAAAGTCAAATAATTTGTAAAATTCTTTTACTATAGAGTCAGTATGAGCCACAAGAAAACAGCTCATGTAGGTTGTAAGATTATCCAGTAAGCATGGTTAGTAGCGGGTCCGACTGACCAGAGCGCCGGACCTACTTCAGCTTCAGTACCTACCTATCGTATACTGGTTGGATTTTTAGGATGGGTTAGTAAGGCCAGGTCCCTTAAGGTAGAACTAGTTAATATTTGTTCCATACAAATTTCGGAAGGATTTTACTCCACTGTTTGACATTGTACATCCTCCAAAGTTAAAGATAATATCATTTTGTCTCAATATTTATTTTGTCTGTGCAGAAACAGAACAGTAAAATAATAAGCCATAAAAAAAAGGAGCCAAAAAGATTCATTTTTCTTGCTAATTTTAACGCAACTTTGGGCGTAAATAATTAAGTAATATAAGAAGTGTAAAATCTCCAAAACAAAGTCAGCACCGACAAGTCTTAATAGGAATGTTGACAAAAAAAACCGTCAGATTGAGTATTAAAAAATATTGGACACGTATTTTTTCTTTCTTTTCAAAATATTATGGCAATACATTGAGTTAAAATGTGGCATGACGTCACTCTCCGGTAGATTTTATATTGAATTGTGACGTAGTGAGACCCCACTCCCCAACTTTAATGCAAAACGCAATTAAAGTTGGGGAATGGTACTATACTAAATCCTTTTTTTTTATTAATATATTATGTTAAAGCAAAAAATACGAGTCATTTTTTTTTTTTATCTGACCGACGGACCCCTTTTTTGCCCCTTTTTCCCCAGTCAACATCCCTATTGTCGAAGAGTTCAATAAACTTTATTTATAATTGTTTTAGGCAGTGGTTTTTTTATAAAACTCGATTTTCCTAAAGACTTTTCGTAATTTTTTACGCACTCGTTTTGCTAAAATAGTAACGTCAAAATTTATAAAAATAATAATAATTGATTCTAGTCGCCCCTTCCAAAAGGTAGTTTTCGTATGGAGAAGAATGGGCAAGAAACTCCACCGTTACTCTTTTAAAATGTTTTCACAATATCTTGTATACATCAATTATATAATTATATGGGAAGACGATGCACCTGGAATAAGATTACTATACCACGATAGGTAAAAATAATGAAAGATTAAGGAATGACAGATAAATTAATTGTGTGATAGATGTACGGTGCTCACATATTTACAAACATTGTAAAATTATACGATATTCCTAACATTTTAACAAGTAATAGGTACTAATAAGTCAATGTGTGAGTTCAAGTAATCACATAATGTAAAATCAATATTATAAAAAATAATATTATACAATTAAATAAGCAACCAGTTAGATTTTGTCTAGATTCTAAATTGTCCTATGGAGCAGGACCAGCATGTTTCCAAGCATTTTTATCTTGGATATAATCCTCTAATTTGTAATATGCTTGTTTACAAAGTCTACTTTTATATGAGTTGTAAATTTTCTTTCATTTAATTCTAATATATCACAAGGTATTCTGTTGTAACATTTAACACAGTATCCCATAAAAGATGTATGTACTTTAGATAGTCTGAAAAATGGTTGATCTATTTTATCTTTATTAAAATTATGTCTATCACTTATTTTATTAAAAACATGTAGATTTTTCTCACATACATAGTAATATTTTCATAAATGAATTTGCAAGGTACCGTCATAATATTAATCTTTTTAAATAGTCCCCTGAGAGATTCGCGATGACGTAGATTATAAATGGCTCTGACAGCTCTCTTTTGTAAAATAAAGATGGATTGTATGTCAGCAGCCCGACCCCACAGTAAAATGCCAGACGACATAATACTGTGGAAGTAGCTAAAATAGACCAAACGCGCGGTTTCTACATCTGTTAACTGTCTTATCTTTCTAACAGCATAAGCGGCCGAACTTAGCCGCCCCGCGAGAGATGTTATATGGGGTCCCCATTGAAATTTCTCGTATAGCGTGATTCCTAGGAAAACCGTTTCATTAATAAATTCCAGTTTTTCTCCATTCAATATGATGTTACATTCGCTACTTCTAAGATTTGGTAATTTAAATCTAATGCATTTGGTTTTAGTTTTATTTAGTACCAAATTATTTACCGTAAACCAATCTTGGACCTGAACAATAAAGCTATTCACGTCGTCAAGATTTTGTGACCGTCGGTGTATTTTAAAGATCAATGATGTGTCATCTGCATATAACACCATCTTCGGTTGATTTTGAAATAATTGGGGTAAATCATTAATATAAACTAAAAAGAGGAATGGACCCAATATCGAACCTTGAGGAACGCTTATTACCATTTCAGACCCTAATGAGTTTGTGCCGTTGACTTGAACTTTAACCTTTTGTGTGCCTGCGAACATGTAGACCAGCGTCTAACTGCTTATCACTGATACTATCGCTGTCGGACATGATGCCAGGGAAGACAGCGTGCTTTTTGACCATGTCCATCAGTGCAGTTCAACCTTAAACTAACTGTATTAAAAAAAAGTGAATTGCAATTAGCAATTAAGTACTCAAAAAGTGTCTCCTAAGAATGTTTTTCTGTATTCAGTACTCAAATAATGTCTGTTAAGAACGTTTTTCTGTAGGGCCCTAATCGTCCCGTCTCAATACTTTATTTGCAATCCAAAATGTGTACTTAGGTAACTTAAAATTTTATCATGTTATCAGTAATGCACTCTGTTGCACACAGCAAAAAAGGAGAGCAGAGAAAGAAGAGAAAAAGAAGAAGAAGAAAGCATTGAAAGACTTAGCTCAAAAAACACAATTTACTTGTAGGACCTCTTTTTATGCAAATACTAGGTTTTATAGCAATAGGATAGTACACCTTCTTCTATTTAGCCTAAGGCAGTAAAAAATAATGTAATCCTCGATAAACTGCTGATAAACCCCGCTTTTCTCCCATTTCGGGGGCATTAACATAGAAATAGTCGGTTATGTACGCCAATTAAGACATGAAGCTTGTCAGCGACTAATAAACATTTAGATAGGATCACTTTAATTGTTAGAAGTCCTACTTTAGTAAACATAATGTAGAACAATACACGTTAATTTTTGTCTGTTTCGAGTTAACCGGGCCATTCTGTTCTATACACACTTGAATAGTCAGTTGCATATTTTTTTCTGCCCCTTATCGGAGAATACCTAACATAACATCACATGCCTGTTCCCACGAAGAATTAGGCAGAGGTGTATCTACTCTCAAATTTCGCCAGTTATGATAATAGTGGGCGATGCTATTGTCATCAACTGCACGCGTAGCATGACAACCATAGAAACGGGTTTTGTCGACGGAAGAATAGACAAAATGACAGATTGTGATTGTTTATCTGTCATTTTGTCTACTCTTCCGTCGACAAAACCGTTTTCTATTGTGGTCATGCTAAGCGTGCTGGGCACAAATTCAGACTCCGGGCTGCTACTCAGAAATTCCAGATGGAAAAACCCAACGACACTTTGCCCGACCTGAGAAATTGAATCTCCTGCTAAATCGAATCTTCATGATCAGCAGTAGCGCTTGCGACCACTAGACGAACGAGCGATGGTTTATTCGTCTAAGTAGTCCTTAATAATAAGATGTCAAAGACATTTAAAAATAATAATAAGCCTTTATTAACAATCTAACAAGTTACATTTCATCTTATTTCTACTTATGAATACAGGAATGTTTATATTATTATTATTATTTTATTCTTATTCGACACCGGTTCCTTTATTGTCTCGCTTTTCAGCATAGGCTTCCCCAAGAGTTCCCCACAAGCATCTATCTCTTGCTTTCTTCTTTAAGACGTACCCGCCGCCTTTTTGATGTCATCTTCCCATCTACGATACTGTCTGCCTTTTCTTCTTGTTCTATATTTAGGACACCGTTCTGTCACTTATTTTGCCCATTTATCTGTCTTACTTCTTATTAAATCTAGTAGATAGTCCTTAATAGACCTTAATAAATAATTTTAAGTACCTCATTATTTAGGTATCTAAAGATGGTGGGGGTGATGATAACCATAAGTACTATGCTTTAAAATCGCCAACATGCACTATGAAGCCTGTAGAGTTAGAATGCTTGATCCGTATTTTTTTTGTATGGGATGAGGTAGTGCGACACAATTTCTGGCTAATATTGATTATTTGAAGCACTTCTTGCTATTTGTAAAAAACTAACGCCATTAGTTTCCACATAGCTTTTTATCAAAGAGCGCTTAACTTGTACAAGGCTCATAAAATTGAAGTATGATAAAGCAAAGTGAAATTTAAGTGCAGGAAAAGTTTAAACTACGTAACTTGTTCAAGAAGTAGTTTGGTGATAGATGTGATATCTTAGTTTTTCGCACGGGCTTCTGAATTATTATGGTAAGTATACTAATTCTACTGCGTGAAGTCTATCTCCATTTTTCCTAAAACGTTGATAACTTAGAATAGGTAATAAACAATCTAATAACACGTCTGTTATCTCGAAATATAATTTTTCCCAGTAGATTACATTTTTAGGTTCGTTCTTTACAGCTTTTTACATTGAAAGAGTCAACCCGAAATAATAAATAATTTTATCCTAAAGGTACCGATGGAAATTCAATCAGAAATAAGGTTACCTACATTTTTTTCATGGGTAGGCTTTTGGGTAGGTTCCTACACCAGGAGAGAGGCGATTTCATAAGTAAGGACTAAATAAAATTCAGTAAATTCTCCTTCTTATGGATGAGTAGGTACAGTCACGAGCTTTAATTTGGGACCCACCTAAGGTTGAATATCGTGTAGCAAACTTTCGCCATTTAGAGCTATTATGTTAACGCTGTCACTGCACAAACAATAAACGTCATAATGTTTACCATCGACAACTTTACGTTTCTAGGGGCTAACGTCAACTGGAGCGAGGGCAAACGATCATTACCGATTTCCGAGTAATAATTACTTTTTGGTCCTGTGGTCCCATAAGAAAAAAGAAACAAATAAAAAAGAACAAAATTATATTGTCAATATATTATTATGATAGCTAGTCAACTAACCCGCTTATTCTTCAAACCTATATTAGTTAAAAAGTTTTGTCTCTTTCTCAAACATAAATATCAAACTGACGGACCAAAACAACATATTTAAAATAAAATAGGTTTAAAGGCCGTTTATGATTATGGGGGCTTAGAAGATTTCAGCTAAAATATTGATTAATAAAATCTTTAGAAAAACAAAGTTTTTTATTCTTTATATTTATTAAGACATTTATGACACAAACCTCAATCTTAACACAATCATATAGAAAGCATGGTTAGCGGTGCACAAAATAAACACTTATCACCGAAGGCTACGACTAAATTAATTTAAATCTTTCCAGTAATTTTTTTATCATAAATATTCAAAACCGCGTATATCCACCTTCATTGTCAATCACAGCCTGGAGCCGGTTACGCATGGATCCAATCAATTTGTCACATATGTCAGTACCTACCCCTTAAACTTTCCCAGACTGTGAGGCAGTGATCCATAAGTGCTTCTCTAGTTCTTTCGTTTCTATTTGACCATTTTTGAACCATTAAGCCCCATAAATTTTCTATAGGATTTAAATCGGCATACTTTGCAGGCCACGGAATACGATTTAAATTTGCTCTATTATTGTCGAACCAAGTTCTAACGATTCTTGCCGTATGAATTGTTGCGTTATCTTGAACAAAGTTTATTGGAGCAACATCTTCTTGTGGATAATATAGTTGCAATGTTGGAAGGACACTCTCGTCTAATAAATCGACATAATCTTGAGCAGTGGCCCTGGGTGGTAAATTTATTAGTTCTCCAATGCCGGCTGAACTAATCCAGCCAGACATGTTAACTGTAATGCGACCAGACGCGTTGTTAGCTATGACGTGGTCTTCCGTGTATCGCGTCCTGTCAATTCGCCACAAATGTAGTCTGCCCGTTTGGGAAGATTGAAAAGTCTTTTCATCGATGAAAGCCGTCGTCGTCCAATCAAAATTTAGATACTGACGTGCGAAAATAAGTCGAGCAGCTTTATGGGCATCCGTCAACGCAATTTTTTTTGCAGGCCGCCTGTGATGCAGTCCCATAGCTTTAAGATGCCTTCTAACTGTTGAAGGGTGGACTTCAAACGCTTCCGCAAAATGCCTCGTTGGCGTAAATCCATTCATCAGGTATTGCCTTTGCATCAAGCGGCTCTGCTCTTGTGTTATAACTTGCGGGTGATGGTTGTTTCGTCGTAAGTCAATAATATTTTCCTCGTTCCCGTGGCGTCGAACCCAGCGGCGAACTGTGTTTCTTGTCACATTTATTCGTCGCAATATCTCGTGAATGCCTACTCCTTGTTCGTGCAAATCAATAATTTGGAGCCTTGTTTGGTCACGATTAGCCGCAAGCATTTTATTAATTGGTAAATTATATTTTGTGAAAATATCACATTAAACTATTTTCTTAAATGACACTGACACGACACATGTTCGTAATTAGAAAATCGTAATGATAGCTTTTTGCAACGAGGTTATCATTTCATAGGTCGATTAGATAAGACATTTTATGTCTTAACTTGACATTCAACATTTCAACCTTAAAGCAAAGTTTCAAAGTTTCGACCTTATTGCATTATGATTGTTCTAACAACATTTAACGGAAATGGGTCCCAAATTAAAGCTCGTGACTGTACGTACGGACATATTTGGGGCAACCTATCCATTCTTTCCAATGGCATACCTAACAACTATATTTGGTATGAAACGATGGTATATGATATTATGGTATCCTGTTGAAATTACATAATTATCGTGATTGCTTACTCGTAATCATTCGTAATAACAGTTACTGATCCATATTTTTCTATGTAATTTCCATCGGCATGCACAGACATGAAACGTTACTTTAACATGCAGGTTATTGAAAAATAATATACATACATTTTTTAACACAACGCTAGTTATGTACCTACTTTTAGAAAGCAACTGCACGGAGAAAGTTATACAGGGAATATGATTGGGAATCAGGTGCACTCCTTGAAATGGGTGATACTAGAGCTAATTTGCAACATTTTTGACCCGATAATTTGGGGTCCAAATTGGGTTGTTTTGGAGATATCCAACATTTTAAGATTTCCCGCCTCTCATCCTTAAACTTCTAAATGTGAGAAATCTGCTATGCTTTAGACGTTAAACTGATTCTTTTCTGATAGATTATGACCAAACAAATCCTTCGAAAATAAATGTATCAAGCGTCGTGAAGTTCATGGTATGTTTTTTTTAACCTTCTTTGGTTTTTCGTGACAGTTTAGTCATAATAAATGTATGGCACTTGACGTGCAACTAATAGAAACAACTTCATCGTCTTGTAGGCTTTCTAAAATGGTACAACATTGCCCACTTTTAGCACGTGTTTGAATAAACATAATTTTTACTTTGAAAATGAAGTTTTAAACTGACAATTTTTTTTTTCAGACAGTAGTATTTTGATATCTGCAAAACAACCCATTTTGGACCCAATTTTAGGGCTCAATAATGTTGCAAATTCGCTCTAGTAACACCCATTTCCAGGAATGCACCCAATTACTAATCATCTGTATATCAACACCTAGGTAAACGTGTTCTTCATATTTGTTGCTATTGATGCAATTTGAATGTATTCCCTAACACCGCGCCACACAGATCAAGTAACAATCAACTCAGCCTATCGCAGTCCACTGCTGGACATAGGCCTCTCAAGCTGCACCACAACACCGTGTTTTCCGCCTTCCGCATCCAGTCTGTCCAGCTGAGGGGCGTCCCACGCTACTCTTGCCGCACAGATTGCTACCGATAATTTGAAACTAGTCAAAGACATGCGTTTTTTCTTAAATCTCAGTAAAGCACCTCGGTAAATAATATGTAAATTGTGTAAATAAACATTATATTAACTGGGCCTTTAAAGTCTGATAATAAAGTTTATATTATTATTATATTATATTATTATGTTTCAGCTAATCGATTATTATATTAAACAAATTAACATTCATTTGTATTTAATTCTTATTCTATATACATTATTTTAAATTCCTAATATTATGCTGTTTGGTGGCTTCGTCAATACCTCTCCTTCAAGCTGCGAATGCATGGTACCTACGCGAAAAAAGGAATTCGCGCGCCTCTTTTTATAAATTAATATTTGTCTTTTTCCTCGCAAGTGTATTGAAAAACGTCAAAAGAAACGTGTGAGCATTTATCATACATTCTCGACTGCATTACACCCTCGCATACAGCTCGCGCTGCAAGCTGTAAATCGGCCTCGAGTGTAACGACACACTTTGATCACTTGTATTATAATGTAGGTACTATTATCCGTCTATCTCAAGATGTATAAAAAACAAAATTGGTACTTATCTATTTGCGTGCAGTTTTAATTTCAAATCTGGGTCAATAGTTCAAAAGCTTTTTGCACCTCCGTGTTAGGTACGCAGTTTTCACTTCATTTGGGAAGTTTTAAGTGCTTTCTCACTGATATTAAACATAGAACTTTACTTTCGAATCATCATTGCTTTTAAAACTTATTTTTATTCAACTTTTTAATGCTTCGCCGATATCGAGTGGATTGAGTTACCATCAGAGTTACTATGAAGGGAAATACGATACTTTACTTATTTCTCTGGTTTTCTTTCAATTTATTTTCATCTGACCATTATCTATGAAGCTTTGATGTATAGGTACCTATTATGGATCAGACTGTAAAATATCAACCCTAAATTAAGTATGTGGTAATGTTTTCTCATTTCACAGTAAAAGCCAACTCAATTAGCCTTGGTCGCGCTCGGATGGTACCTATGCAAGTTATTTGTCGATTGTGACCTAATTTATTTAACGAAAGTTCACAGTTAGCTTTGGGAAGCTACAGATAGCAAATTGAGTTTCAGTTGTTTATTTTAGTTTATTAAAATGACGTAGCTATGTTCTGGAGCAGATTGTGAAAATGTCCTCAGTTTCAGATTTATTACACTCGCCGTATACCAAATGCTTAAAATCTAAAATAACAAAAATTGCACCACGCCCACCACTGTTTATGTAACTGTAATTAAAAAGTTTTTAATGAAATCTAATATCAGATCGTTAGAACCTCTTCCAGTCAGTTTCAAACTTTGTTTCAATATAAATGATCTTGTTAATAAGTTTCCCAACTGGCCCGTTTTCGGGCAGCACACTCGGCCCTTTAACAAAACGACCTATTGTAACTGCTTAACGCAAAGTATTCGGAGTTGCGTTAATTGCTATCGAACAATATACAGGTATTGTTAAAAACCAGCAATCTAACTGAAAGTGTAGTTAGAGAGTAATGAATAACTCGTTTCGCTCTAATTGTCCACTGATAGGTCCTACTTAGGGGTGATTTGGTCGAGTTAAGGGCCTTTTGGCGATTATAATTAACAAAACGGATAAAAATAGGTTGAGTATCGAGTGTTGGTGTGGCGCGAGCGGCGGTGCGCGGCCTGTTTCAGGGTTTCACGTCGGAAGGGGCGTTATTCTTGGAGACAATCAATACGAGTGTCTGCATATTTAAATCAGCCGCGAGGTGAACGGCTTCTGCGGTGAGCATGCGATGACAGCGTACGTCACGACAATTGACATCGCTGATTGATTTTGGTCGCAATGGAACAACAACGCACTTAGATGGAATTATTTAACAGAAAGATAGGTGCAATCCCGTTCAGCTGCTGTAGACACAGCAACAAAAACGACGGCAAACACAAAGGAGTAGATTTACTACGTAGAGGCAACACCTGAGCATTCAGCACAGAAAAAGGAAGATGAAACGTTATCTCGACACGAAAAAAACACAGTATGTTGGAATATATTGATCAACGTTCTACAAGAGTTCAGTAGGTACAGATTATGTCCTGTTTTCTTTTCTAAATCATTTCCTTGGACGGAATTGATTTAGAAACTGATCTATATTGCGGCAGCTGACCACGGAAATTCTGCTTGGTATATAGGTACTCTTTTGTGGACTTTACTTAAATGTTGAAGTCAATTTAGTCGGCAGTGTCACTTCGAATGGTTTCCATTTTAACGGTTTCTGTGTGGCACGTAACATTCTTGGATTTTGTGCGATAGATTACCCATCACACTCACCTCTATTAAGGCAAAATAATTTAAATTCGCGTCGGGGCTTTAGGAACCTAATCCTGAATAACATAACACGCGATAACGTAAATACGTCAAAAGGGTGAACGAAGGATGTAATGTGATGTGTTTAGCGGGCTCTCGGGGCTACGGGGCCTCCTTATGAATAAATATGGAGCGGACTACCTTGACACTCGTCGAGCACTTTTGAACATAAAAAGCTGAGTAGCGGTTCACCTACTTGAAAGCGTCGTCTTTCAAGTATTTAATCTAGTTTCCAGTCACGTGTGAATTGAAAAATGGTAGGGCACTAGTTTGTTGTTGTGTACTGAATATCAAAATATTGCGCAGTGGATACGGAGGCAGTGAGTGCACGATCGCATACGCTGGCGGCGGGCGAGTTGGTCCGCGTGGCTTGTGATATATCTGTAATATCAAAGGTTATTTTATCGATACTCCAGTACACACGTGGAGATGACGGTGATCCATCACGTCTCCGTGTTTGATCGTATTTTTCATCGTATGACTGCACGAGCGAGTTATTGGGTTTCCCGTTGAATCCAATCATCCTCGAGTTACAGCATTACTTACATAGATCTACCTTTCTACTTAGACGCTAATACATGTTGATGGGCTTACAAGCTCAGAGCTCGAGAACCAAATGAGGTTAAATGGAGCTGCTTTTCATATTGAGATTCAATGCGAATCAAAATAACGAAAGCTTTTACGAGTGCGAAATTAAATTTTCGACCAGCATTGGTTTTGTAGTACCGGTACACAAGATGAAACAGCTGACATAACAGAATCTTTAGAGTCCCCTGCTGACCTTTCTGTGTCGCTTAACTTTATGCTTACTTAACTATATTATGGTAGAGGTCGGCCCTATTTGTAGAAGAGCTATAGAATTTGTATATACGAGGATACGGTTATGGCCTTCATGTATTTGTGATGTGGGTAATGAAAACAGTTTATGTCGGACGATAATGAAAACCTTCAACATTGTTTCTGTGATATCTGAAGATTTTAGGATAAATGTAATTGTGGATGCCTATAAATTTGCATTTGCCTCGTTAGTCAAGTCAAAGTTGGAGTCTCGGGTTGGGTAAATTGCGGTAGGCGACCAATTTATCACATCGGATCCAATATTGGTGAATGTGGGCCAGTACCTATACCTCTGCTAAAGCCTTTGTGGATAACAAGGTTGACCTCTTTTTGGGTATATTGATAGCCTGCTCCTTAATTTATAAAACCTTTATTTTAGCATATTTATAATATTTCCAGAATAATTATGAGGATCACTAACAACCCCTCCAAAAATCTTTAACCCTAAAATCGGTAACGACAAGCTATTATAACTTCAGCAACACCCATTTATGTATGTATTGTTTATAGGTGCCTTTCAGAGTGCCCTTTACTTATAGCTCAGTTTTCTAATTCAGCCGCCTGAATTCTTTGAATTTGAGAAATTTTGTCGGCGGCTTTTCAAATGTGGCCTTAATGATAAAGTACCCACATTTTTCACTTTAAACACATTCCCTTTTCAAAGCGGTCGCTGGTATTCGTGTGATACCGATATACATACCTTCCTATGTAGCAGAAAATCCAAGGGTTTTAGTGCAAACAAAAATATCAAAGCCCAAAGCATTGTAAAAAGAGGTTTTGTAGAGGTTATAACTGTAGAAAGTTATGTACTTTTTTTAAGGGAACTTATTTGAAATGACGTGTAGGTACATTTTTAGGTAATAATGTACCTACGTGTCATTTCAAATACAATATTAGTAATTATTTAAGCTTTCCTCAAATAGAATCTATTGTTTGTTTCATTCACTTTTATAATTTCAGCCGCTATCTCTTTATTTCCCCTGGATTTAATTAATAAGTTGGTTTTGGTAACTTTTCATCTCTGTATTTTTGTTATTAATAGTTTAGACGCTGGAGCGTTATCAGTTACCCTACAAATAAACAAGTCGATAAACAGATAATGTCTGTAAGAATTTACAGAATTTCATTTCACGAATAATCTGCGTTAAAATAATAGCTTCATCGTATTTCGAGTTATCATCACTTCTTGCTTATTTTTACGTGGAAACCGTTAAGTATTCTCTCCAATTGAAATTTCTGTACGGCTGAGCTAATCGATATTTTCGTTATATTGTAAATACGTAATGAGCTCGTCAGTCCACCTAGTTATTTATCGATCTACATTTTTAACCACTTCAGCGGGACTTCTAAACAACGATCAAAACGTTTCTCTTCATAATTTTTTCCCACAATTTTCATGTCGTCGGCAGCAGACGTGATACGATAAACTGCTTCTCATGTGAACTTATTTATATTTCAATCAATGTTGTAATCAATCAATCATTCGTTCGTTCGTGTTCCACATCCGTTCGTTAACTTCGCGTTAAAAGTTCATCGCCGAGGATTTTCGTTTAAGTATACTTATATCATTTAAACGTTTAAGTATATGCCGTATATATCGTTTTTACCCGCCTCTGTGGTTAGACCACCTGTCTCAGACCCAGAGGTCCTAGGGTTGGATTCCCAGTTGGGGGCAATTTTTCTGGTCGGTTTGGTTGGTGGTAGAGCTTATTCTAAGTCCGCCTAGCTAGCTACCACCATCTCATCTAAGTCTGTCACCATAGCAAAAATGTTAACAGCATTGTTGTGTTTCTATAGTTAGAGGTAAGATAACCAGTACCTCTATTGTTGACGATTCCGGGCGAAGATCGCGTTCACCTTCGGCCTGATCATCACTTACCATCAGGTAAGATGCAAACCAAGAGCTATCTCGTTATGGATAAAAAAAAATGAGTTTTAGGAATTCAATACGTAATTGTCCTTTGATGTTATATTTACATGTGATTTTACCGCGGATTTTCTTCCCTCGCCCGTTTTGTAAACTGCTACATTGTACCAGTGGGCGTTTCAATTTGCTCACTACAAAAGAATGATAAGAAAATTGGCTAAAAAAAGAAAATATTTATCTTTATCATAAAATCTTGGGGAAACAAGTATGAGCATAATTATTATGATATTATTAAAATAAAATGGCGTGGTAACGTTGCTATTGCTTTTTGGATATATGTCGTTTTGTGTGTGAGGAGATGGGATGTTGTGGGGCGTATAAAGTGGGCTCATAAAATAATCTAGTCCTTTCTATTCTAGTCGGGTAATACTGTCAAAAGAAATCGCACCATGACAGCCGTTTTATTGGCCCTAGTTGTAAGCTAACAACTGAGGCCCCAGTGTGAGTTTCTTTTAACCATCTCGACTTTACGCATCGAACGCGTTCGGCGCTCCGATTGGCCCTACACTGGTCTTCACCAGTCGGCCGGTTGCCAATTGGAGCACCGAACACCGTTGACGCGTAAAGTCGAGATGGTTAAAAGAAACTCACACTAGGGCCTCTGGGGTCACACAAAACGTTTGCATAAGCGAAAGAGATAGAGTAAATATATTTCTGTCTCGATTACTCTTATTACTGGATTAAATAAGTGTGTCCTGCTATCTAATTACGCAACATATTTTCGTAAACGATTACGACTAATCTGTTTCATTTTGATAGTTCAACAACATTCATTGTGTTATTTAGATTGATGAGCAGATTTTTTTTTCGAACTTATGAAGCATTGCTTAGATTACATTAGAAATTTGTTTCAAAACGATTCAGATTCCGATTGATCGTGTATTACTTAATTAGGGTACCGGTCTCATTAAGATTATTATTTAGTGTCTTGTCTATTCCTATACTCTGTCTATGGAATATACGTAAACGATTTAAGTTATTACCATCGATCACTGTTAGTCGATGGTTGGTAGTCAATTTCCTTGAAAATTAATTGCCTTAACTGTACTATAGAGGTAACGTTACTATGCTCCCGCCGAAAAATCTAATTTAGCAGCCTCGTGGGATATCGGTTCATCGATACAAAGGTCAGATTACAGCTGCTTCGTATGAAATCTGATATTTATTAACCTACATAGTGACATTGTAAGCTGACCTCAAAATTTCCGGCAGTAGGATCAGTATAGTCTATATCCTCAGTAACCTCTGGTGATTTTATTAGATTTGAATCGGTTATGGAGGATTCACTCAATAGGTTAAAATCAAGTAATAAAAGTATAATTTTATGTGGAGATTTTAATATTAATATTCTAGATGTTACTCCATTAAGTACTAGACTTCTTAATCTCTTTAGGTCTTATAATTTAATTAACTTGTTTTTTGAACCTACTAGGATCACAGCAACCTCGTCAACTTGTCTTGATAATATATTTAGTGATTGTGATGCCAAAAATAAATTAGTGTCAAGTGACTTAACGTCAGACCACTATGGTTTATTGGCTAGTTTCCCCATGCCATTACATAAAAAGCCGCATAAAATAGAACGTAGGCCTTATACAGCTAGTCGTTGCAATAAGTTTAAAAATAATATAGCTCATAGAATTATCTACACCATCTATAGTAGAACACGAGAATCCAAATGAAATCTATGGAGCCCTTTTTGATGTTGTGCAAAAAGAATACCAATCTACTTTCAAGACTAAAACTATTAAAATAAATGGCACCTCCGTTGGCTTTAACCAATGGGCCACTCCAGGTATTTATAAAAGTAGAGCGAGACTATACGAGTTATATGGTATGAAAAAATATAGGTTTGATACTCCTTTCGTAGAGTATGTCAAAAATTATTCAAAATTATTTAAAAAGGTTAGTGTTTTTGCTAAATCTAAATTTTTAAGCGATACAATTAAAAATTCCAATAATAAAGTAAAAACCACTTGGAACATTATTAACAATGAAATGGATAAATAGGTTAAGCAAGATAAACAACTTGAGATTATGGTCGACAATAAATTAGTTACTAAAGCAGCTGACGTAGCTGAGGCGTTTAATGAGTTTTTTGCAAACATACCTATAACTACGACTCGCTCCTTAAATTCGTCCCCGTCTAAAGCTGAAAACCTTTTGCTTAGTAGTGTGTCTAAAAGTAGTTGCTTATTTAGCTTCGAACATGTAACGCCGCGTGATGTAGTTAATGTTTTTAACACACTCAAGTCTAAAAACACTGGTGATTACTGGCATCTCCATTAAACTTTTAAGCAATATAATAGACATCGTAGCCCCCTATCTAGCTGTTACTTTTAATAAATGTGTTGATTTAGGAACTTTTCCTGACCTCATGAAGCGTAGTAAAGTCATACCATTATTTAAATCAGGTAATAAAAATGACGTTGGCAATTTCAGGCCTATTTCGATATTCCCAGCATTTAGCAAAATATTTGAAAAGTTAATACTCAAGCAGTTGCTAAGACATTTTAATTTAAATAGCCTCCTTCATAATGAACAATATGGCTTTACAAAGGGTCGTTCGACTACAGATGCGGGTGTTGCTCTGCTGAAACACATATTTAACGCATGAGAGAACTCGCAAAATGCTATTGGGGTTTTCTGTGATCTCTCCAAAGCCTTTGATTGCGTGCACCATCACACGCTTTTGCGTAAACTGCGTCATTACGGTGTGCAAAATGAAACTATAAATTCTTCAAATTCAAATGACCTTATAAATTCTTATTTACATAATAGGTCCCAATGTGTAGATGTTAATGGTGTGAAATCTTCCGGGCTACCAGTTCAGTTAGGTGTACCTCAAGGCTCAATACTGGGTCCATTCTTGTTCTTAGTCTATATCAATGACTTACCATTCTATTGAAAGGGTATCTGTGAAGTTGTACTGTCTTTGCAGATGATACTTCACTTATTTTTAAAGTAGACAGGAATAGACAAGACTTTGATGATGTAAACAGTGCACTCTCTATGGTTACGGATTGGTTTTCGACAAATAACCTAGTTCTCAATAGCAAGAAAACGAAATGTGTAAAGTTCGCCCTTCCAAATGTTAGAAATCTAGGACCCAACATCATCTTAGATAAAGAGTTGCTTGAAACTGTAAACTCGGCAGTTTTTCTGGACATAACAGTAGATGCCAAACTTCAGTGGGGCCAACATATATCGAGCCTAGCGGGAAGGCTCAGTTCAGCCGCCTACGCCGTCAGGAAAGTAAGACAATACACTGACGTTGATACAGCTCGGTTAGTCTATTTTAGTTATTTTCATAGCGTTATGTCCTACGGTATTCTGCTGTGGGGCAAAGCTGCTGATATTCAAAATATATTTTGTCCTTCAAAAACGAGATGTTCGAGCAATTTACCAGCTAGGTGCCAGAGTTTCTCTGAGAGATCTTTTCAAAGATATCGGTATCCTCACAGTGGCATCACAATTCATTTTCGCCAACATATTATATATTAGGCATAATATACACTTATATACTAAAAACAGTGATATTCACAATGTTAGTACTAAAAATAAGGACAAACTACGTACCTACTCCCTTTCACCGGCTTCATAAGGTTCATAACTCATTTGTTGGGCTTGGTATAACCTTTTATTACAAGCTAGCTTCTTCTTTGCTAGATTTGCCTTTTAATGCGTTCAAAACTAAAGTAAAATCCAACCTCTGTTCAAAGGCATACTATTCTATCAACGACTACTTAAATGATAAGAATAGTAACTGTTGGTCGCTGTGATTAACTCAAGACAATGTTTAAATGTTCTTTCTCCAGAATTAGCTTACTTACTGACAGGTTATAAGTCAATTTATTTTATTTTAATTTATTGTTGACATAATCTACGCGCACGGCACGCCCTTTATGCCTGGAGGCTTTTATTTAGATATTATTTTCGTTAAGTTATTTTTATTTCTGCTTGAGTATAGTTCTCGATGTTTTTGGTGTGCTAGCTGTCATATGGCTATTAATTTTATAATTTAAATTATGTTTTGTGTTGCGTAATGTAAATATCATTTTGCATACTATTATATAGATTCATTTTTTTCTAACTGAACAGACAGCTGTGCTGCTGGGGAGTTTGTTGCGCCACTTCTTCTTCCCAGCGAAAGCACTAGGAAGTGGTGAAGGGTGGGCGTTTTGGGGGACTGTCTTATGTAATTTTGACGTTCAAAAAGTGCTGATTCTCAGCCTAGTTTGAATAAATGACTTTTGAATAGGTAGAAAAGCGAGTTTTTACCCCTTAGGAAGCATCTAATTAAGTGATATATAATGGTTTTGTTTTTTAATGAAAATCATTTTACTTCTTAAGGCATATTATAGCTATCATAACTGGCCAAATGTAGGTACGGGGATTACATGCGTAATCTTATGTCGTAGCTATCTGGTAATAAAGTGTCATAATTACATAACATAACATCACGCTTGTAGGCCCCGAAAGGTTAGGCAGAGGTGTGCCTATCGTACACTCACGTTTCGCCAGTTATGTTTGAGTCCCATGCAATAGGGGGCTATTGCCATCAACATGGCACAAATCTCGACTCCGGGCTGCTACCGAGAAATTCCAGTTGGAAATAACCCAATAACACTTTGCCCCACCCGGGAATCGAACCCAGAACCTCATGATCAGTAGTAGCGCTTGCTACCACTAGACCAACGAGACAGTCCCATAATTAACACACCGATATTGCCGCATAGTAACTAACCATTAAGATTACTAATCAGCCATTACTATGGTCTATTAGGCTCTTATTCCCTCTGTTAAACAGCCGAGATCTTACCTCCACTCCAATTACAAAGATTTTAGAATCCTGACTAATATTATAAATGCGAAAGTAAGTTTGTTTGTTTGTTACGCTTTCACGCTAAAACGGCTGAACGGATTTGAATGGAATTTGGCACTGAGGTAGACCTTGAGCTGGAAAAGGAGATTAGACTTTTCCGGGCAACAGCTTGTTTTTGATAAAATAATCGTATCTAATTTTCCTCAATCTGAAATAGGGCAGAGAGCCGATATTGTGAAAGTTTCTTGGCTGTTTTAATCTCTTTACTCCTTAGTGAACTGGGATTGATAAAAATAGTTTGCCACATACCCACCTATACGTACAGTGATCGATCCAATCAATTTGTAAAATCATAAGGAAAACCCGGTTTTATTTATGGATGAATTTGGCCGACTGATCTCGAACTTGGAGCCCTTATTCATGAACTCTTCATGAGTCGGAGTCGCGAACCGATTCTTTCATTTTATACGAATACATTACGCTCCTTTTGGGCTCCACCGCAGTTGGGTAAAAAAACTGTTCAATCTGTGTTCGTACTAGACAACAACATACTTACAATACCGCAGGAACAACCTGGTTAGAGATTTTCACAGCTGGAACATAATGATGTAGATAGGTTGGGTTACGTTATTCTCCTGATCCGCAGCAGGCAGACCGGGCGTCGGCGGAGGGCGGACAACGCCTTCTTCCAGCCCCCGTAAACAGGTCCGGAGGGACGTCCAACTCGGGGACGTCCGCCGCCCCCAACCATCAGGACCCCAAATGGCGGCGCGTAGTGTTTCACGCGCGCCACTCTGAGACGTAACGGGGGGAGATTAACACCTCACTCCCCCTGGGGACGCAAAGCGCGGCCCGTCACCATTCAGTAAGAATCTGACAGACTCCTCTGCCCACCCCAGGGCAGAGGACATCCATGAGGATTTCCAAAGCGACAAAAAAAAAAAGAAAAGCTTTATGGGCACAGATTTTTTTAATGCACGAAGTGTTCAGCGACAGCCCGCTACTGGTTAAGGGTAGGTACTTGGATAAAGAAGCGGATTTTCGACCCCGACTTCCGGTGCAGATTGCTGCAGGTTTAGCTGTTTCTTTATGTGAGCGCATAAGTTAACACGGGACAGTTTGACCCGCACCGATCAGTACCGACTTGTCATTACCGGGAACCCGCTAACTTCTTTATGCAAGCACTCTAACACGTGAAGTATAAATTAGTCTGTAGAGGATATTCTTCCTACTATCATGAGTCAGGAGCGCAGGATTCACTCACGCATGTTCCGACGTTCCGCGCACTCGCGACAATGCAGTCCTTTGCCACTCAACCTGTGTCAGCCCTGTCTCACCCTCTGCCTTTATTATCATGCTTAAAAACGAAGCCGTCATGTCACTTTTGACGCCTAAATTTAATAAAAATCAAATTGCATTTTGGGGAAACAGGGGAACATTTTGAGATGCCATTTTTCATGTATAATAAGAATACAAGGAAACTTTGTTTGAAAATTGATTTGAAATATTCTCTACCAGTTCATGTGATCCCCATTTATTTGAGAACATAACTGTTGCTACGAGGTTTCAAGTAACCCTAAAATGTCCCACCGTTAATAGAGCAACTAGTAGCTAAGCCCACTTAGCAAGTAAAAAGAGCATGTATAAAGTAATAAGTGAATAGCAAGGTACCTCATCATCATTAACCTTTTCCACGTTGTATAACGTTGTTGGTAGTTTCCCAAGGCGCGCCACTCCGCTAAATGGACAGACTGCAGTGGAGGGTTGCCGCGGTTTCCATACGACGGCATCTAATCCACCCCGCGCTGCACCGCAACGGTTAACGTACATACACCTTAAATTAATTCTAGTTTCTACGTAATTATACATCCCTACACGGAATTTTAATCCGGATTTGTGTACTTACAAATTGTTTTATTCAACGTTACCTGAAGTTATCCGAGCTTTGTTGTACTTTGCTACGAAATGTACCTAGCTATGAAATATTGCGTTATACTTACCGGTGTTGGTACAACAGTACTGAAGTAGAATTGGTTCTAATATTTTGACACGTTGGTATCTATTTCTGTATTTGGTCGCGTTTGTTTTTAATTTAGGTTTAACGCGAAAGTAGTCCTTCTGAATTCTATGTATTTCTATGTCCTATTTGAAAAGTACCACATTCGATAAATTTCGTTATTTTACGTCAAACAAAACTAATAACGTCTACAGCAAAGCCTAAAATTAATTTCAAAACTCTAACTTCACCCCTTTTTCAATAACAGCATTTATGGGCGTCATCTGTATTCATACCCATTGGGACTACACGTGTTGGCACTACGGACCCAATAAAGTGGAATTACCCGAGTCTACGTGTGGCACCCGTTGTGTGGACAACCGACACTCGACACCCGAATATAACAAGAAACTTATGAATATTCTCCAGTGACTAACTGTGACCGCCTCTTTGATCCAGTGGTCGTAAGTGCCCACTGAGCAATGGGGTCCTTGATTCCTAGGTCGGACAAGTGTCATCGGGTTTTCCACCTGGAATTTTGCGGTACTACAGTCTCGATTTGTGCCCGGTTGATGCCGTTTATGGCAACCCAGTCGCTCCTTATTGAAATAAAATGAAATGGTGTTTATTTCGGTAAGTAGATCTTTTAAAACGCACTTTGTAAAACGCATTGACACTTAAATTTTTTGGTCAATATTTTCAAACTACTTAGGTCGGCATTTCCTAGCTCAAACAAACTCAGAGTTCATGGTCAATTTTAAAGTCTAAACATTACGATAATAAGATTTTATTTGAGTCAAACAACACAGGGCCATATCTTTTATTTTATTTTTTTGGGTGGGAAATTATCAAATAACTTCTCCCGCTCTGGGTGGAGCGGGAGGGCGTGTCAGACTCTTACTGACTAAAACCCACCCGTGTTCCTTCCGTTGCCTGTACGTTGCCAGGGGCCACGGTATCCCTTTCGGACTTTCCCGCAACCCCGGCAGGCATCGGTCCTATCGGACCCCTTCACTTGCTGACATCTCTTTGAGGCGCGCGTGGAACACAACGCGCCGTCGACCCGGGCCTGGTCCTTATCGGACGGCGAGCTACCCATTGCTCACCGTCCGCAAGCCCGCGCCTACGGTGGCCGGGAATCGGCCTGTGATTCCCGACGCCCAGGGCGTCTCCTGCGGCGGCTAGGGGCGTGAGGGCGCGAAGTTTGCCTCTCCCTCACGCGTTCTGCCTCCTCCTTCGCGAGCATTACTGCTTCGCAGAAGGAGGTGACGGCCTCCCATGCCCTCTCGCTCCGTACCATGGCCTGGACTAGGGCCGGACGCGAGAGATCCCCGCCGCCGACACAGGGCCATATCTGGAAAGACCTTTTGAAGAAAGAGCCATTGCAGCTTTGAGTTGACCTGTCCTGACAGACCGCATGGGAGTATGGGACTTAAACGTAATGGGTGAAAATATATGATTTTACTATATACCTATGCCTAACCATTTGGGAATACAGGCAACTTGTTTACGATGTTATGAATATTCTCTGTCAAGTCAGACACGTTCCCCGTAACATCAATATTTTAACACTAAGAATTATTTTCATACGTAGAGCGACTTCAAACGATTCCAAGCGATACGTGTTTTCATAAACTTGAATGAATATCACACAGGAATGGTTAATTACTTAGAATTCATTAGCGCGTTCCTCCTAAAGTATGGTTAGATTATGACACTCCCTAATTGAGATCATGAAAGCTGGAAAATCCCGCTTCATAAACAAATATCGTAGGTTAATTTTGTACATTTCACCGCTCACAGTTTTCAGTCCAAATTGTTAATATTTTATGTGGTTTAGATTGTCAATTTTGGTGGGCAAATGTGGCGTTAAAAGGTTACATAAAACCATATTTTTTATGCCTGAAATCTCGTAGTCACAAAGACTCATTATTTCGTAGCTAAGACGTAAAAAAGATTTTTTATTTGTAATAGACATCACAAAGCTTGGACCCAGACTAACGTGACAGGCGAATAGTTTTCAAATCAATCGCTCTGTAACTGATCAAATTTAATTATATTGGCACGTGTATTGATTGCCTGTCTTTGATTAAGGTCATAGTTCTATGTCTTCGAAACTCAAAAGGCGATAAACTGTGTTATACAAATAAATTAATTTGAATTAGATCATTTATTTAGTACATACTAATTCCATGGCCAAGAACGTTTGAATTTAGAATTCAGTGCAGTGACTTGACGAACATTAAAGGAAAAATTTTTTTTTGGGAATAGGGATGCTAACTGGGTCAAAAAAAAATCCATTTAGTCCGCCAGTCAGATAATAAAAAAATATTAGACACGTATTTTTTGCTTTATCATATTAATAAAAATGACTTAGATAAAACGCATTAAAGTTGGAGAGTGGGGGTTGCTACGTCACAAGTAAGTATAAAATCTACATACTAGTGACGTCATGGCACATTTTAACGCAATGTATCGCCGTAATCTCTTGAAAAAGTAAAAAAGAAAAAATACGTGTCCAATATTTTTTAATAATACACCTGAGGGACAAAACATTTTTTTTGTCTTCATCCCTATTTTAAAGTCTATTAATCATTTTAGACTTTAAAAAAACTAATAAATATATGACTTATTACAGTTCCAGGTAACTAAATCTGTTTTTATTAAATAAAATAAAATATCATTGATGCTGCAACAGTCCTCCTGTGTTTAATCCCATTTTTAAGTTTGCTTACTCGCATAAAGCGGTTTAAAAATCAACCTGAAACGGATTGTAGTTATTGGTTGCTTGTCAGTTTGACTCTAGTGATATTACTCAATCATTAACGGTCAGGCACTCGATTGTCCCGATAATGTAATTCATAAACTCAATTCAAGTTGAATCTGAGGTAGGTACTAGAGGGAGGTTCCCAGCAGCTTCGTACGCTTGAAACGCACACAAAAATACTAAAAGAAAATAAATCATGGCAAGATCCAAAATACAGCAACCATTCAATAATGGTACATTGTAGTTTCAGTCAGTGACATTCGGCTAAGATCAGCTTTGTTCGAATTTGTAAAGAGTGTTTTCTCCTACATCAATTCCACTGTCAATCTAATATCAATGACGATACGATGACAGCCCTTACCCTCAGAACATGTATTTTCACTTTTATTAAAATTCTGTGACTCTGTACATTACAGTATTTTGACGGTGTTTCCCTGGTACCCTACGTATTGAATTATAGAATGAAGAATTACATTTAACTAGTGTGTGGCAGTGTTGATGATATTTATCGATTGGCACCTCGAGTGAAAATCGACTCGAGTCTTTATTTTTTTTTCTCGAGTAACGAGTTAAATAAAATCGATCCGCGTCACTATCCGACACTGTCAAATAGACAAGTGTCTAGTGGCAACAATATTCATTTTATTTTTTCCGTTTCTTTCTAATTGCATTAAATTGATATTTCTGTTTTCCTGTGTGTAATTGAAGGATTATAATGAATATATGAGATTATATTAATATGAATATGGTACAGCATTTACTCCAGTAGGGCTAACATGACAAGCACTTTGACACTTCTATGTCTCGCGACGAGAGACCGATGTTGCAAGTTATTAAAAACAAATTATTTTTATGATAGCAACTTTGGCTTGAGATTCCGTTTCAGTCATTGATGGTGCCGATTCTCTTGTCACAAATGCCTCTAAACTAGACTAAAAATCACCAAAATGTAGTTTATTCCCGTCAACCGACGATTTCCCATTCTGAAATGGACTAAAGTGACACAACATAACTATATTTTAGTTTGACAGCACTAAGATGGCACTGAGTTTTTAATTTAGTGAAAATTATAATTTTGCTATTCTGAATTTGACTTTAATCATCTAAAATTTTGATTGTCTAACTAAATCTGACTATTTTTAATCGCGATTAAAAAGGTTTGGAAATTAAATGTCATGAACCATGATAAAATTCACACCTCGACAGTACTGTATCTTTTTTTTCTTTTCTCTTGCTTATATCTCGAAAATGGTGAGTCCTATCGCAAAAATAATGAAAATTTCGATCCCCTCTATGAAAACCATAAGCCCGTAATACTCAACATGTAATCATTTTATATATTTCCCATAAAAAAAGTGAAAAATTCCATATAAAACACGTTGTTCCAATATAAATAGTAGTTTAAAACTAAGTATTTTAATTATTACTACATTATTGTAAAATAAAATGATTACTAAAACAAGTACAATTATGAAACTGCATGTTATTTTGGAGTTTTTTTTTATCATATTTTTGTCGACCTTTCTCGTCGTCAAAATCGACGACGAGTAAATACGACTAAATGACAGAAGAATCGGAGATTATCTCGTCAAAAATCGAGATAACTAAGGTGCCATGTTAGGGTTTGTCGAAAAAACATCAAGTTTGACAGAAGGAGTCGACTATTTTTTGGTATGGAATCGCTGTCAGAAAACGAGAAAAGTGACAGAAATAGACGACAATTACTCACGCGAGAGTGAGTAATTGTCGCGTGTGTCATGTTAGGCCTGCAGAAGGATGTTGTGTTAATTATTCAGTTAGATTTCAACGCAATGTGCGTAAACATTGTCCGAGACTGCTGCAGATGTGTGAACGCATGGATTTTTCGTTTCTGTCAAACCATGTAAATGCAGTTTGAGGAATGTGCGTTTTGATGATGCAAGAAAGTTTGAAACAGTTTATTCACTGTCTGACGTTGAAATTGATATACTTACAGTGATAAACATGATTTGTTACATAATGTGATTTTTGATTTCATGAACCGTTCAGAACACCCCTTTATTCCTACTATTTATTACTGAGCAGTGCACTATTTTACAAAATTATAATACCGGTGAGGACAACTTACTCACTAAACAATAGCTCTTTTAGTGTTTTTTTTTAGATTATGTTCGCATTTCTCAGTATTCTTGCTAGACGAAATATAATTATTACTACCACTGTAATCTAGAAGTTATAAGGAACAAATCAACATGCGTTTCATTCATAGACACCACAATTTTTGGTGGGCCTAATCGCCGAACAAACAAAACTATCTTCTTTCTACAGAAAAATACAACTGGCCAGTGCAAACGGCACGTAGAAAAAACCACCAAACCTCGCCACACCCTTCCTAGGATAATAGATAGGTACAAAACTGAACTTTTTATGTTATAGCTGGTGACAGTATGTTAAATAATAATACTACATTTAATGATTGGCCTCCCAACGAGAAATTTCTAACTGGAATTGAACTTACCGATTCGAGCTCTGCCTTCGGATTGCGAACAACGTTTGCCACTCTAATTAAATGCTTCTCATTGAAAGACCTGATGGATAGAGAGAGCTACTTACGTTAGTTTTCATGGTTTCAAATGAATTTCAGAATTTAAAAGAAGACTGGAAGCAATCTGGGTGTCGCACTTAGACTTCGCGTACATTCGTAAAATTAGTCTTAAAAGATAGGTCTCGGTCAAATTAATATAAAAAGTAATCGCACCATATTTTTCTAATATTGGGTTTCGCCAGAAAAGCGTTGTTTAAAAAGTAGGTGGCTGCGTATAAACAGACCCCATGACAGTAAACCAAAGAGTTTATTATGCAGTAAATCAACGAGTAAACAGTCTAAGACATTCATAGATGGCGGAAATGAATAGTTCCAATAATGGCAACTGAAGGTCAAAGTGGCACTAGTAGCTGACTTTGTATTAAGCCCTCTACATATTATACCTCTAGAAGAGCGTCATGTCCTATTGTACTCCATATACTTCAAGCAGACATAATTACGTTATGATTGATAAAATATATTTTGTTATTACTACTAATGTGAACGTCATCCAAACTAATATTATAAATGCGAAAGTGAGTTTGTTTGTTTGATACGCTTTCACTCTAAAACGGCTGAACGGATTTGGATGGCACACAGATAAACCATGCCCTGGGCCATTAAGGCTACTTTAGCTAGTATAATTATAAAGGCAAATCAATGAAAAAAACGCTTTTGTATGAAGAAAACCAAAAATGCGACCTAGGGATACGTCCAAAAAATACTATGCACGATGATTTGTTGCCCTGCAACTGCAAGCCAACGCGCTATCGCTTTGCGTGGTGCATCTTACAGGACATCTTACTGGACAGGCTCCGACGTACAAAGCTTCCCACGACACGTGTCCCTGGATAATATTACTTATGTCTAGTAACATCGAAAACGATGAAAAAGGTTGTGAGGCAAGATATCTAGAGATGTTGGTCGACATCGCCCCACGTTTCAAACGACTGGTGCCACGGGACATTTCTCCAGTAAATACGTGGCTTTATCACTGACAATACTTGTCACTGGGCTTAGTGGGACAACTGTCACTCGTTTTGTCATTTAAAAATATTTTCAAAATTACCTACTAGGTATTTTAAAATGTTTTGCCTATACCTAATATCTTATTATAACAATGCAAGGTTCAAAGGCGAATTTACAATTTAAAACCTGTGAAGGTATTCAGGCTGGGAAAGCCGCACATCCCATCATGTTGTCTTACTATATTGGTCGGCTTATTCCTATCTATTATGCATTAAGCAAAAATAAAACATTTATTTAATCATCATTTATTCAATAAAAGGTAATTTAATCAATATTTTTTATTATATTATTACATTATAATCTTAGAAGAACGTCTTCAAATTACTGAATAGCCACTGCGGTCGTCATGCTTGTCATCGGCATCACCATACGAGGATCATCACACATAGGTACAAGCATCAACTGTAACCTATGGCATTGTTAGACAGGAGTCTGCTTCTCCAAAATGTCTTAGGTTTGATGGAACAGAACTGAGTTATCAATAATAATTAACGTCTTGTTCTGTAAAACTCCTCTAAAAAAGATCTAGTAAAAGTCTCTTAATAGTTTAAACGATGAAACCACTACCACCAAAATCCTGTTAATTAGCATACCTAATTATAGAAATACTATCTATGTTCTGGTGATTATGGTAACTCCATAGCTACCGCCCCAGGTTCTGCGTTTAGTTATTGCAAATAATTGCGTTTTGATAGTCAGATTTAATCAAATATTTGTTGTATTCTTTTTTTTCTTTCTGCAGCTTAATAAAAAAAGCTGATGCATACAAAGAAAAGCCCTGTAACTATTACATATAATGTACATAATTTCATTCATGAACGCTTCTGAAATTAAGCGACTCTATAACTGCCTTTCTTCTTTAGAGGTTCACTACATTTATTAAGGAGGTATTTCTGTTCAAAACCCCATATACTTACAAAATTCTCTTAACTTTTATTGGGATACTTCTAAAGGTAGGTAAACTTCATTAGAATCTTGATTCCTTAAGTTCTACTCTATTGAAAAATATAAATATTACAAACTTACAAATTCGGAAAACTTATTTTATTGGAGAATTCGGAAAAAGGTTCAACATTTTATTTATTCAAATCTTTGGGAAAGTGGAGCGAGGAAAATTACTTGTTTTTTCGTCTAAACGCTTAATCATTGTTATTAAATATTGTTTATGAAAAGGGTTTATTTAGGTTGGCTTTTGTAATTGTGTAGGCACTCGAGTAATTTTCTAAGTAAAAAGATAACTTGCAAGCCATTTATTAATTTAATTACTTGAGAAAGCAATTTATCTAGTTGTTAGTAGGGAAACACGAGTATGATTGAAAATTTTAATAACATCTAGATAGTTACCTATATATTTTCGAAAGTTCAGCTATTTTCGTTCATCTGCCAGACAGGATGCGGTTCGTTAACTTGCTTCTAAGTTTCCGAATGCAAAACTTCATGTATACATGAAAATTCATGCAAGCCCTACTTTCAACGTATTCGCTGAACATGATGTAAAGTCTGTTTTTATATTTAAATTAAGTCATGAATTTTGTGGGAACAATGCTCGGTGAAAGGCTTTTAATTCCGCTCAAAAAGCTCCTGTCTTAAAATCCTTCATCTTCCATCAGCAGGAAAATCTACCAATCAGCGTTCTTCATAACAATTCGCTGATTCTGCCCCGGTTTCATTAGCATAATTTTGAAGTTATGATAAAATTATTATATCGACGAAATTGTCTATCGCGCCATAAAGGAATAACAACCTAAGATAATATTGTATTACTTATATCATGGCTACCATTGAATCTGAATGAAAGAAGTCGTTGCTCGTTTCCATGACGTAAGCTTTCTCAGATCAAAGTTTCATTGTCATTTGTCGATCTAGCGAGACGTGATAGAGCGCAGAATAAACATGCGAACAGATTTTCTCATTTATGACATACCTAATATTAGCATTGGTTATGGGAGATATATATGCCATCTCGATATTTGCTATCAGTGAAATTCCTTCTATTTTACGTACAAAGCGCCGTCAGTTTAGTATCGGGATTGAGTAAAGTACGTCGAATTGAAATCAAAGGTCGTGGAGTTTTTGCTAAGTTCAGCAAGAAACGTTCATTAGCGAAATCCGAGGTTTAATTGAAATGTCAAGTAAACTCCGCCGGACTCGGTTTGTATACGTGCCTCAGTTACCTTGGAAATTCTCAAATCAGTTTTATAACTTCCTTGATTACTTCCTCACTTAGCTCGTAACCCGCGCTTAGCAATAAAGTAAAAATTATGACGGATTTTTTATGTTTTCATACATAAGAATCAGAAATTCAGCTTGCTAAAGTAAGTTCTCCTCCATAAAATACAATGTAGTATTGAATTCACGAGATGTTCTGTTTTATTTAACATTTTTATGTTGGGTCTGGCTCATTAACCCAAAATATGGCCGAAACAATACGACGAGACCGCTGATACAAGTTTACAACATTTTAATTAAAATTTGGGGGAATCTGAAAGGGTCGCTTAGCGTTGTGCCTGGATCACTGGGTGCCCTGAGAGCAGCCGTTTGGTAATACGGGGTGAAGAGCGGGTTGGGGGGTAGAACACGTTGAATTACAATTATCATTTGTTTACCGACCTGCTCCGTGAATGTAGCGCGGTTCAGGACCGCACATATTTTTATGGCCGCATGAGGCTCATCTACATTTTTGCGTCGTTGGTCAATACGACCTAATTCATCTTTGCTGTTTCACAAACCTTCGTAATTTTCATATGAAACTAATAATTTTGCTGGAATGATTTGTTTTGATACTTACATAGTAGATACATTGTTCATTGAATCGATCCTGGCCTACTCTAATACTCTTATTTACTCCATAGTATTAAGTTCTACCTCGAACAAACAGCGCTAATAATACGTAAGTCCTACTGAAACACCAAATATTTTCAAATGCAGCCTCCGGAGTTTGTTTTTAAACTTAGTTAATTAAAACGAGTTTTTGTTACCGCTGAAACAATAACACTGGAGTCCTCCGAAGGATCTTATATTTTAGAAGAAAAACTTTGTATTTCAAGCGTTGACTTTCACCGCTTCAGTATCCAGCATGGTGGAAGGTACTTAAATGTACTTTAGACTATTCCCTTAAGGGATTGCGGTTTCAGGAACAAGACCCGGTTTTATGTTGTAAAAGCCTTGTGTAATGCTAATAATTTACGCCGCTATCAAAGATAATTATGTGTAATCAAATATAATTATTCTCGTGAAATATAATGACAGTAGCATGTAAGCTTCTAATACTCTAAAATTATTACATGGTAATTTAGAATTTTTGTAGCTAATTTGTAATATGCTGCCTGATACAAAATTGACACAGAGAAATTACAACAGTCTATATTAAATCCTGGAACTGTTCATCAAATTTTCCGCATCTTTTGCTGGACGTTAGACACATCAAATAAATTCAGATATTATCCAGAAATTTCAGGCTCAATATCCCGCACAGTAAACTAGAATGTATTAGTTACCAGAACACTTACCTAAGCCGAAGCAAACATCTGCCACTTTATAACGGTCTTTCGTGTAATCGAGTGCCATTCAACATCATAAGGTTTCCCTTACAACGTAAATACAACGTACGTGTAGTTTCAGTGTAGGCAGTATTTTTTCAGATTTCGTGCTGTCCGCGGAACAAGGCGAGTTGGACCCAAACAAATGCCACTATAATTCACGAAGAGGCTGACTGATGCGTTCACCCACACATAAACTAAATCCTTTCAGTTTCCCTCAACGTTAAAGGCTGAGTTATTTTTAAGGTTGTGTGCGAACCCCAAATAAATACGCAATAGATGTACGACTACCGAATATTTGTAATATGTGAGACGTGATACATAAGCGCAATAACATGAGGTTGTATGCTGGTAGAAAAGGAATAGAATTATTGTTGTATCATTTTTCTAACCATTACGCTCCTACAGGGCGAACAGAAGTCAACGTTTCCATTTATATATGCCTGTCATGTACAGATAAATCATGACAATAGAGGTTTTTTTACTCGACATCAAGTTGGGAGAACGGTACCGATAAGTGTGAGCATATCTTTCGATCAATTCATTCAGGTTTTTCTATGACGGTACGAACACTTACCAACTCCGCTTCGTAGGTATCATGTTTTCATAATTGTAAATAATATAATTATTACAGTAAGAGGAAAAAAATTATACCCCCACAAATTAAATAAAAACTACCAAATACAACGAGAAAGACTTGAAAGCAAAGTTCTCAGAAGTTACCAACGTATTTATAAGGTATATTCGGCTACACGTGTAGGTAATTCAATCATCGCCTGCTAACTTATCAAAGAAACAAATGGTTAACCCGATCTTGCATATTAGTACAAAAAGTCACAACAGTTACCTATGAGAGAGTTGTTGAACACAGTGACGGCATCCGACGCACCTAGTCCACATGATAAATTGGCAAAAGGCGGATTGCGTGACTGACTTCTAACTGCGATAATTTGTTAGCTAACTAGTTGTCTTTACCGACTACTCTGGCATTCCCTTCACTCCCTTCGTGTTATTTGCCTCAGATGATTCCAACGTTCACCCTACGCTATGACGTCATTCCATGCCGTCATAAACGAAAATACTTTCAGTCGGAAAGCGGTGATGATATTCATTTGTGTTCGGACAATAATAGTCGATAATTCCTTTCTATTTTTGAACAACTCTATCGAACTCGTTATTACCTTAATTACTCAAATTAAATACCTAGTTTTGTTGGAAAGTAATTAATAAATACGGAGGGTCTTTTAACTTTATGAGTCGATTACATATTTAAATACACACACTGTAACGAATACTACACACTGTAATAACGGAAATATTAACGTTAACGGTACGATAGTACTCATACTAAGTTTCGATCGTAAAATCGACAGAGGGAAGTGGATAGTAAATACATCAGCTTAATAACACTAACTCCGCGCGTTATTCACTTAGCAGTACATTGAGTTTATGTGACACTAGTTTTGTTATGTGAGTTGTGACTGCTCTCTCAGTAATCAGCCCTTTCTTGATTTACTGTTTGTAACTGTTCTATGTGAACAACAGACATGAATAACAAGACAATATAGTTATGTAAATGTGTCTTTGTGGCGTAAACTTACACAACGCGTCATACAATAACTTAGGTAGGTACCTACATATTTTAGTTTTTATATATGATAATTGAGGTAATATAGCTTTTACAATTTATAACACAACTAACAATTTACACTAGGGAGTAAATTAAAAGACTTACTAACTGTACAAATAAATACAAAAACAAATGGACGCTTACGTCGAAGTAGTCGTCCGCATCGCTGTCGTCTGAAAACGTGCCCAAAAGACTGGCAGCATTGCCACGTTGAATGGCAATGCTAATTCTTTGGTCAAAAAGCGAGCCAGCTCTCTGGTCACGTGAAGTGTCGACCAGTCGGCGAGACATTTCTTTAAACGGCTCAAAACTGTAGTTACCTACCCATAAAGTTAGACTATTTGCGCCGCCTGAGGGTCTCAGCAGCCGCAGCAGCAGCGGCGTCAGCACAGCCCGCCGTGCTAGGAATATGAGATGGCGCAAGGGTGTCGACAAAGGTTGCGTCCCACACCAGAGGCCTCCCACTTTCCAAGGCAATAACGTCATGCCGGCTTGTCTCTTCCCATCGTCACGTACCAAGCCGTTTGGTTGTAATACCGCTGCGGTGACAAGGGCTCGACGAATGATATCGTTGTTGCTGGCGTGCCATGATATGCGATCTGCGCTCCTGCAGCAGGAGGTTAGATGTAGGTATCTAATTTATTTACTTACTCAAACATTTTTTTGCACAACGGTTTTCATTCTAAGTTAGTCGCTAAAGACCTTTATTTGACAAGTCTAGATAATTATTTTTACTTTTGAATACATATTTCATGAAGACTGCTAAAACCGGAACATGAACTTCTGCATCAGGAAATTTGTGGTTATTTTTCATACACAATATCACCGAGCAAAATCTCCACAAAACAAAGCTTTGAGCATTTGTTCTAAGATAAACTTGATTGACCATTCTCGTTATATTTCTTCAGAGCTAATTTCTACACTGTGACGTTGGCAAAATGAGTGGCACACAGTAAAGTGCAACACAATGTACTTCAACCTTACACCCTTGACAAATGACGTCCTTTTCTTTTCCTGTCTGTTAAAGAATGAATGCTTTTATTACACGACGTGTTATAAAAGCATTTTATTATTAGACATTACATTATAAGGCAAGACACATCACAAGGTGTTACGTTTAGGTGGCGCTTAGTGTTTGTGAAACACATAGGCATACTTTTTGTTTACTTAAAATCTACTTAACTACATCAAAATCTTAAATTCATTCATTCAGTAACAGACAACGCGCTGCCTAAACCGCTGGGTCTATAAGCATGAAATTTTGCACAAGAGTTCCTTATATAAAGAAAATACAAGCACACAGTGGCAGGATTTTTGAAAATTCTCTCCCTAAAGGGATTAAATAGGGGACGAATATTTGTATGGAGGTTCATCATTTTTGTGGCTGTGAAATCCCATCGGGCACATGGCTTGTAAATATAGAAAAATTGTGACATTATAAGGTACCTTCAATTTTCCCAATTTGGTACCCAGTCTGAAAGGAGATTAATCGATTAACGCCTCCATCCTTATTTCCAATACCTGTATAAGGTGACCTTTCAATTTGAAACTCGAAATCCCTTTCCTTACCTGTCCAACCTCTTCCCCTTCCGATTCGCTGCGGGCTTCGAGATAGTTCTCTGATAAATATTGTCCCAGAACCGAGCTGCGATGGGCGCCATTTATCGTTGGTGACTTTTCCAGATCTTGGTTAGCAGTTACAGATGTTGAAATATGGGCTAGACTGGATCCTAAATAGTATTCACGTATTTTTGCAAAGTCTATAAATTCACCGTATAGATTGAGAGTCAATTTATTATGTTTATCGGATCTCCAACTTACAAGCCAGCATGAAAATGAAAGAAAAACATAGTTTATCAGTTAGTGTAAGTTGTTACAGCAACGCGAGCAACTTGCCACTAACTTATTGATGTATGAACGTGGCTCCAAACGGCACCAACTTATAGACACACTGCAAATCATTCTGTATGGCTTCACCAGAAAACAATAAAGGTATTTATTTCGAACAACGCCGCACGCGACAATGTTGCTGCGGCAGTGCTGCCTGCCGCGTGATTCCGAACCCTGCGGCGTGGTACTACTGGTTTGCCGCGGCGGCTGGGCAACACTGCCGCAAAGCAGTGCCGTCGCAGCAATGACGCGCAGCATTGCTGCCGTGCTCGGAATGTAATCTCATATAAACCTATAGAAAATGTATGGGGGCCAGTAACGACGCGACAGCAATGCCGCACCAGCACTACCGCGTGCGGCGTTGTTCGGAATCATACCTTTAATAAGCAAGTGATACTATAGTCAGTATAACATTGCCGCTCGGTGGTTTTGTGAAACACTACGTAGGTAAATCAATGTTTGTCTTGAGTATGCCCTAGGCCTTATGATTCACCAGTGTGAGTCTAGTCTATCAAAAGTTTTTCTGCTTGAGCATTCAGCTCAAGAAAGCTTTTGAGCGACGGTACTGTGTCTTTTATTACTCCTTTAGAAAACAAAGTGTGTACTACTTACTTTATTACAAAATAGAATATGTAGCAACGTTTTGTATACGACCATGCATGTATTCCCTGGAGAGGTAGGCAGAAGTAAATAATGCACCCTCATTTCTACAGCTATGTTTCAAGTTTCGTGTAATGCGGGCGAGTCCATTGCCATTAACCCAATCTTGTCTTGCATAATTGTTTCAAAACTTGGCAGTCATGCTTTGATAGAGTTTTCAGATAGGAATCGATTCCACAGGTAGGAACTGATTAATGGCTAACATTATAATTCTACAAAATTATTACAAGGGTAGAAAACTTATGTACAGTCAAGTTCTTTATACCTTCGTCAGTTTTAAAATTCTTTCCTTTAAGTCAAGACATATACCTAACACGTGTTTAAGCTACGACACTGAGTAGACTATTGCATAGAAATCTATACTTAATTAGTTGATAAAAAAGAGCAAAATAGCATAAGTACTTACACTTTTGATCAATCTCGAAATGACATCAACCTAAAACCTTTTTAATGTCCTGGCCGTCTTAATAAAAATTAATATCCTTAATTTAATTGTCAGAGTTTATCATTGTCATAATTTTAATTTGGTCCGATTTATCCCGCAGAATGACATTACGACATTTATATAATGCTGAGTCGGTAGAGCAGATTCTAAATAGCCCTTTAAGTAAAGAAAGTATTTTAGCTGTGACTGTTCATGATGTTCATGATGATGCAGAAAAGCGTTTATCGAAAATTTAAAAATACTCCTGGTATTAAACAGTAATCCACAAAAAAAATATACCGGGTGACTTGTAATTTGACGTATTCCTTCTAGGACGTGATAGTGTGACCCGTTTCCAACAATTAAGCACCCCATAAACCCAAGGCAAAAAATGATGAGATTCGAGAAAACCCAATATATATGTATTTTTGAAAATTCCTCAGTATTAAGTGATATTTAGTGACCTAAATATCACTTTTCTCTAAACTCTCAGATTGAATGGCCTTCTTTGTCATTTCATTGGGTATCTTATACATTAATAGTTTCATTATTAGTATTAGTAGTATTATTAGTATTATTAGTATTATTCAGTCATCGACGGACTACTATACGTGACATACGCGCGGACGCTAAGTTAACTTATACAAATACCCTCAGCTTTAATAAAAATGTCTAAGTGCGATATTTGTAAAAAAAATATAACAAAAACTTCACCGGGGTTAGAGTGCAGTAAGTGCGAGCGGATAGTACACCTGAATCCAAAGTGCACGGGATTAACTAATAAACAGATCGCTGCATTAAAAGCTGCACCCAGTCTGGAGTGGACATGCCACGAATGCCACCAGGAATCCCCGAGACGTAACTCATCCATTATTACACCTGAAGATGACGATGAAGTGGAGGATACACCAGTCCAAATAAATGCAAAAAGTTTGTTAAGCAATATTACTAAAGAGGTTGAAAAAGCCATTAAAAGTGAAATGGCACAACTAAGCGATTCCTTGCAGTTCCATAGCGACAAACTTGATGAAGCAATGGAGTCCATGGAAGCTTTTAAGCAGACTATAAAGGCTCTCGAACGTAAGAATGCGGAACTAATCAATAAAAATAATAACTTGGAAACCCGTGTAGGTGCCTTAGAACAACGGCTGCATGAGATTGAACAAGAGAAGCTTGCAAAATATGTAGAAGTCGCAAATGTGCCAATTCAAAACAATGAAGATGTCAAACTTCTAGTGGATAAAATTGCACTTAAACTGAACCAGCCGAAAGAAGATATCAAAAGTGCACGAAGACTCCATGGATGGAAAGAACAGTCGGCCAACATACTAGTGGAGCTCAAAGACGAAGAAGTTCAAGAAAACTGGATTACTGCCGCCAAAAGTGTCAAGCCAACTGTTTCCGATGTACTTCCTAGCGAAGAAAATAACAAAACTGTCGTATATTTGAGAGAAGCGATGACAAAACATCACAAGCAACTATTCTGGAATGCCAAGCAGGAGCTGAAAGTCAATCACATCTTCAAGTACGTGTGGTTCAAAAGAGGACTGGTCAAAGCTCGCAAGGAAGACGGTGAAAAAGTGCGTATCCTACGCACCATGAGTGATATACGCGGTTTAGCTACCAACAAGGAGTAACACGGCACGACATCGCTAGTAAATATAAATCAAATCATTATACGAATGTCATAAATAACTAATAATGGCGAATACTTTTCGTGATATTAATGAGATGAATGACTGTATAAATGTAAATGATTTCATAAATTGTACCCCTAAAAATCAACTCAACCTATTGTGCATGCATATTAATATTCGCTCAATAATCAAAAACTTCTCCGCACTAGAACAAATGATACTTATCTCAAAAAAATGTATTGATGTCATTATTCTAACTGAAAGTAATATATCAGAAATCAATAGTGTTCTGTATGAAATAAGCGGGTACCGAATGTACACAGCTTTGCGAAAGTCTCGAAGAGGCGGTGGCATAATAGTATATGTGAATAATAAACATAAATGTAACATCATCAATATAAAAACTATACAGTATGAAAGTGTATTATGCACAATCACCACCCATTCGAACTATACTGCGAACCTGTGTGCGGTGTACCGACCACCAAGTTCTAGTAAAATTCTGTTTATTGACGAACTACAAACTACACTACAAAAATTCACTAAAAACACAGAACTATACTTGTTGGGAGACACTAACATAGATTTAAAAACGGATAATCCTGTAAGGCATAAATACAATAACATGTTATGTAGCATGGGCCTTTTGTGCGGGATCACTGAATACACTAGAATAGCAACATGTAAGGGAAAAATAAGTAAATCTTGTATTGATCACATTTATGCGCGATCCCGTACACAAGACATATTTACGGCGACACTCGGTACCACACTGGCTGACCATCGCGCTGTGATGCTCGCATGTTCTGGCGCACGAATACAGGATGTCCCTAAATACAAGTTCTGCATAAATAACCAGCAACTCATTAAATGTTTCGATGAAATCCAGTGGGAAAAATCACAGGATATAAAATGCCCAATAACCCTATATAACTTCATGCATACCAAGTTTAAAGAATGTTATAAAAAATCTGAATATAAAACCAAAGTTAAAAGTAAACCATCACGTAATAAAAACGAATGGATGAATAAAAAAATAATCAACGCTTGCGACCATCGGGACAAATTATTCATAAAATGGATAAAAGACTCTAATAACGTAATCTTAAAACAAGATTATAATAAATCAAGAAACTATGCAAATATTTTAATACATAAAACTAAAAACAATAATATAAAGTCTGAAATTTTATTAAATAAAAACAATATTAGGCAGCTGTGGCAAATTCTAAATCGAATTACAGGAAGAATAAAAAACTCCATCGATGATGCTATTCAGAATTCATTTAATAAAACTAATTTATCTTCTAAAGATATTGCTAATAATTTTGCACACACTTTTGATAAAAGTGTGAAGCAAATTATTCCTAAATGCTCAAAACCACTGTTAAATAAAACAGTGTACTCAACTCCAGCTAACGTGACTATGCGTATAAAGCCCGCGGAGCCTGGCTCAGTTAAAAAAATCATTATGTCTTTGAATAATAATAAAGCCCCAGGAATAGATGGAATTAGAGCCATAGATATCAAAATGTTGTGTACGAAAATCACCTCAGTGATTTCTAAATTAATTAATTTATGCATACAAACATGCAAGTATCCATCTATACTTAAAACAGGGATTGTCAGACCGATTCACAAAAAAGGAAGCAGGCAGGATTACAACAACTATAGACCTATTACTATATTGCCTACGATTGATAAAATAATAGAAAAATTCATTTGTAAACAAATACACGAATCTTATGAAAAAAATAAAATACTAACAGACAAACAATATGGCTTTCAACCAAAAAAGAATACCACACAGCTGCTATCATCGTTCACAGATAGTATTCATAAACACTTAGATGAAAAAAAGGACATTCTAGTTGTATTTATAGACTATAGCAAGGCATTCGATACACTCAGACATGACCGGTTACTAGAGTGTCTTCAAGACAGCGGAATTAGAGGCAAACTACTCGACTGGTGCGGAAACTATCTTGATGACAGAAAATACATGGTCAAAGTCAGTGACGCGATTAGTGAAGCAGTCATCATAACGGAAGGAACGGCGCAAGGGTCGGTCCTTGGGCCACTGCACTACCTCACTTATGTTAATAGCCTTGTTAATGTGATAAAAATGTGCGAGATTTATCAATTCGCCGACGACACCTGCCTTATAGCCGCTGGACAGAGTGTTAGGGATGCCCAAAAGCAACTACAAGAGGACTTCGACTTGCTAACTAAATGGTCCCATGACTCTGGTTTAGTATTAAACGCTAGTAAGACCAAATTAATGTACATCAGTTCCAGCCAAAATAGAAGCTCTTCCTTGCCTAAGCTAACAGCACATTGTCATGAATGTTTGCATGACAACTGCCGTAATAAAGTAGCCAAACCTTGCAGCTGTGACTCCATAGATCTCGTGGAGACCCAAACATACCTAGGACTTACCATTGATAGCCGACTTAACTGGAAGGAGCACATTAACGGGGTGTGTGATAAATTAAGATGTATGTTAGCTAAATTCTCTATTATAAGATGCAAAATTCCATATCAAACACTGTTAATGCTTTACAAAGCTCTGGCCGAATCAACGATATCCTATGGCCTGTCGAGCTATGGTAGGACATATAAGACTCACCTGGACCAAATTTACGCACTTCAACTACGTATATTAAAAGCAATTGTCCCGCATAACATTAAGAAGAAGTACAAAAATGACTACCGTACATTATTTCAATTCTGTAAAATAATACCAATACATGAAAACACAAAATTTACACTACTAAAGGAAGAATTTTTTAATGAAAATCTTAGGAAAACAAAAATCATAAATGAGAATGAAATTAATACCCGTAGCGTCATTAATGCTAAGTTGTTACTTCCAAAGTACAACAATTTACACGGCAAGAGATCATTAAAGTATATAATACCTTATCTTATTAATCAACTACCTATATCATTGAGGGACAAAATAACTGATAAAAACATAAAGTACAAGTTAAAGGAACATTTCTTACAAAATATAAATATCTAATATATATTATGCGAATGAAAATAAATGCTATAAATGAATATAGTCAAATAATAAACACTATAATCAGCAATATCAGAGGAAAACTAACTATTACTAATATCATACTTTTAGGAACAACCTGTATCAATCTAAAAAACATTCCTTCAACACTTTTTGTTTTAATACGGTCAGATTGGTCATCATAAATGTTTTGCTTCTTACCCTCGTTGTTGATATTGTTATTGTTTAATTTTATAATTAAGAACTTAAGTTTGTTTTAATTGTCTAAATTATGTGGTCGATGATTTTGGTGCACGGTAAAACTCTAATGAGTTTATGTTTGCTCCAACTTAATATGTATAAAGATGTATGTATACTACTAAATGAATAAATAAATAAATAAATAAAAAAAAAATAAACCTTTCGATGTAACCAAATTTTCTAAAACATCTAACAGTTAAAAAATAAAGGAAGAAGTTTATTAACTATTTTCAAAAATCATCTAAGTTCTTGAACTTTGACACCAGTTATCTCAAAATTTTACTATGACATAAAGCGTATAAATGACGGGGAAGACATCTTCTTTTAATCAGCTATCTAACGAGGTACAAAAATTTAAGAAAAAAATTAAAGATGCCGATGAAAATTTCGATAATGCTGGTAAAGGTCAAATTTGGAAGTTGCTGAAATATTGAAAAATTTAGTGATAATCGAATTAATTAACTTGTTTTGTGCCATCCCACTACTTTCTAACCTCCCAGCAATCCATCCCACGATAGGCACCCAGGTCGTCATTACCAGGTCACAAGTCGTGGAGCAGCTTTTGAGTTTTTAATATGACTTACGGTCTACAAGCTGGTCACTGTTTAGTCATCGCTTAGTTCACACTATTTCGTCCTAGAAGGATACGTCAAATTACAAGTCACCCTGTATAACACCGAAACCGACCTACCGAAAGGAAATAGTCGCATTACAGTAAAAAATAGGAGTTGTGATTGTTATGATACAAAAACTAAATAACTACACCCATGTAACGTATTACATACGAATTCACCTATACCACAGAATATAATAGTACAGAAAATTCACTCCGCAAAATCATTTAAATAAAAAGCGACTCTTGCTACCACACAATAAAGTGAAATTCAGGTCACACAGAGCTAATTACCTATAGTTACATTCACTTAGAAGTTGCCTCTCTTTCTATTGCGTAACCCTTATATCTTCTGACTACGTTACGCTCACTGAATTGGCCCGACAAGACGAGCCTGCTACGTACTTGTGGCTTCATACCTAAAATGCGGAGTGCGCCTTCTGTACTATTCTGTGCCTATATAGGAAATTTCGTTCAAACGTACCTCTGACGGAAAACTCATAAAAATACAGGAACTTCGAGTATAAAAACTTTCCGCCAATATTTTTGGTACAAAAATATTATTATAGTGTACCAAAGTTTGGCCGTGTAAGGTGGAATGATAATACATTATGTAATGTACTACTTAGGCAAAGCTAACGTTGGATAAAAACACAGTCATTAATTTTCCTAAGTAGTCAGGCAGATATTGCATAGAAAATATGAGTATTTCTCATTTTCTCGCTTACATTATTACATTTTTCCTCTGAACCCTTTACCGATTTGTCTACGTTCATAGCTATGCTTTTTATTCTGATATGTAAGTCGGAATAGGTACACAAAGATTGAAAAAGCTGTGCCAGATATTGTCAACTTTAAGATAAAACGATATCCGTGGATATTGGCAAAGTTTTATTCATTTTCATTGTTTATGTCTTATGTGTCAAAACAGAAATAGCTTCGGGCTGAAACATGAGTAATGTGATGGCAGTGTTTCAGTACAGGGTGGTTAAAGCTTGGTAATTCAAATAACATATGCATTAGTTTTATATATTACTAGCGACTTGACAAAACGTTACAGTTACAAAAAACTAAAGTACATACATCTTTTATGGGGTACTGTGTTAAATGTTACAACAAAATACCTTGTGATATATTAGAATTAAATGAAAGAAAATTTAAAACTCATATGAAAAGTAGACATTGTAAACAAGCATATTACAAATTAGAGGATTATATCCAAGATAAAAATGCTTGGAAACATGCTGGTCCTGCTCCATAGGATAATTTAGAGTCAAGACAAAATCAAACTTATTGCAAATTTAATTGTATATTTTATTTTTTTATTATATGACATTGATTTTACATTCTGTGATCAATTCCTCGCACACTGACTTATTAATTGTAAAATTTTAGGAAAATCGTCTACTTTTACAATGTTTGTAAATATGTGAGCACCATGTATCTATCACATAATTAATTTATCTGTTGTTGCTTCATTTTAAATTCTTAATTCTTTTTACCTATTGTGGTATAATATTTTTATTCTAGGTGCATCGACCTCACATATAATTATATAACGAATGTACTTATACAAAATAGTAGTGGAGTTTCATGCCTATTCTTCTCCATGCGAAAACTACCTTTTGGAAGGGGCGACTAGAATCAATTCAATTTTTTTGTAAATTTTGACGTACAGATGCCTTATACGGGCCTATTTGAAATAAATGATTTGACTTTGACTTTGACGTTAAAAACATAAACCTTCCGGAATAAAATCTCTAATTGATTTTGAAAACCGCACCAAAATCTGTTGCGTAGTTTAAAAAACGACACAGAGAGACAAGAAAAGCGACTTTATTTTATAATATATATAGAAGATACAATCTGTTTCACCTAAAAACTTGTTATAATTTATAAAAGATCTGAATTTGCCATGCTCACAATATCCTTAAAGGTAAACGGTAAGCATAATTATGTCCATCGATCAATCCAATTATATGATAATATGAACTAGTCACCGGCTATATTAAAGTCTGCGTGGGTAGCTACTAATCACCACTTCGAGAAGTAATCACGGACTGATTTATTAATTAAGAACATTGTATAAGTACCTACCCAGCCCTACACGTTAGGTATAAATTATATTATATTAATTTCATTATTACAGTATCTCTTTGTTACTAACGTATTAGTTTCTAATCTTTTATCATTAACGGCAAAGTGTTATTAAACAAAAGTGTTATTGGGTTTTTCGATCAGGAATTTCTCAGTAACAACCCGGAGTGAATTGTGCCAGGTTTATAGCAATATGCTTGCTCCTACATGGGACTTTAACATAACCAGTGAACGCAAATAAAACTTTTTGTTTTATTTAACATAACTGTGAAATGTGGGTGTACTATAGGTACTATCGAAGAACAACACCGTAAAGACTATTTCTGCTTGCAGCGCTCGGCCGCTATAGAAATCTCAACCACCAATAGTATCACAGCATCAGATTTTGATGTGTCCCTTGTTTTTGTAAATGAAAAAAAGACGGTAAACATTAAAATTATAAACTTTTCATTTTTGTTTCTTTTGTTCCTGTACCTAGTGGTCGAGAAAGGGTCAGACATCTGTAATCATTGTAACAGAGCATACGCAAAAACACACGAAAAAAAAAAAACAAAACATTACTATGTATTTTTTGTTTCATTGGTCGACGAAAATAGGGGCGTTATACAGATTATGTGGTCATCGTGTTCACGGGATTTTGTTTCCAAACTGCTTATATATGAAGTTCTTCGATAGTACACCTCTGCGTAAACCTTCGGGAAATACAGACGATGTATACATGACTATTAAAAGTTTGTATAGACTCATAAACAAACCCTACAATTAAAAGTCGCGTGTGTTGTAATTGTTAAAAAGGAAACGTTCAAGGAATGTAGAAGAAATGCAAATAATCATAAGGAAGCGGGTGGGTACAGTGGGCACAATACAAACACACAAAACAAAAGCTTAGGGGAGATGGGGAAACGAGTTAACAATCACATTGTTTGCCCACTTACCCGCTGGGCGGCGGAATAAACGTACCTAAATGTTCACCGAATTGACGATGAAAGTTCTTTTTATACTGAAATCGTTGAATACTGACATTCTTTATTTGAAAGAGTTATGAACATGGATTTCGGCACTTATTAGTATTTTTATTTAACGTTTGAATTAGGTAGTAAGTTTAGTAAAACTGAACTTGCTGAAACTATCGTATAATCATGTTTAAAGCGCAATTCCATTGTTTTTAATTAGATTTAATAAAAAGGGGCTTATTTCGAGTATATTAATTTCAATTAGTACTCATGAGGAGAAACTTTATATAAATGAATTGGTAATCGGATCTACCTTTAATAAAGGTACAGAATTATGATCAACATTTAATGAAAAGGACAAACATAGGCTCTATATTCAATCAAAGCGCTTAAATTAAAAATACGATTTCTACGCCAAGCTGTTTACTTGAGTCAATTCAAATGACGGAATCATTCGAAAAAAAAAAGTGTAGTGAGAGTGGTCGAAACACATTTGCAGTCAATAGTGTCAATCCCTAGCATCAGAGGTTATGACAGCTCACTTCAAGCTCACTTCACCTAAGTTTTCACGGTGAGATGGTTACAGCCGATCTATTCTGTAAAAATCTCACGGTGAAAGCTTGGGTGAAGTGAGCTGTCATTCCACCTGCAGTGCTATTCTATAAAAATGTCACGGTGAAGTGAATTGTCAATATTGTCCATCCCTAGTATCAGTGGAATGACACTGACAGCTCACTCCGAGCTCACTTCACCTAAGTTTTCACGGTGAGATAGTTACAGAATAGCACTGCAGCTGCTAGGGACTGACAGCTCACTCCGAGCTCACTTCACCTAAGTTTTCACGGTGAGATGGTTACAGAATAGCACTACAGAACAGCAATGCTGATGTAAGGACAGCTCACTTCAAGCTCACTTCACCTAAGTTTTCAAGGTGAAATTTTTACAGAATCGACCGGCTTGTGGCATATACGTCGCTAATTGTCGGTCGCGTAACGTTTGTAAGTAGGTGCGCTCAATTTCATACAGTAACGTAGGTACAGGTACACATTTACATGATCAGTCTATAATGATCCCAGTGATGGGAAACAGGCCTCATCTCTTTTGAGAAGGAGTGAGGCGAAATCCACCACGCAGGCCCAATGCAGGTCGGTAGATTTCACATGTCTTCGAATTTTTGGTTCTAGGACATGCCGGTTTCCTCACGGTGTTTTTCTTCACCGTTTTAGGAGCAGTGATGATGAAATAAATTACACAAAATAACGCACCTGACTGGATTTGAACCCACGACGTACAACTCGTAAGTTGGAGCCGTGACTACACATTAGGTACACATTTGACCAAAAATTATTATTCGTTATCTAAATTCATGGAAAGAATCACAATCTTTTATTGTTTTATCCACTCCCAGTTCATGTATTTTTAAGAAAGTTATTCGAATTGATCCCGAGCTTTCTAACAACAACCTTTGAAAAGTCGTGACGTCAATGCAAAAGTTTATAGAAAACGTTGACGTAAATGGCTGATTTTTATTCAGAATTATCGCTGACCATTCAAACTTGAATAATATGAAGAACCAAAGCTAACTTTTGCTTGCCCAACCTTTACTTTAAATTCCTTTGAATACCAAGTAGGTATATTTCTTTAGGAGATTTCAAAGTTTAAGTAAAAGTGAAATTATTCCTAGAATATTATTCTGTGAAGTCAGACATAAATTAATAATGGTATTTAAAACATTTAACGGAGCGTTAAGTTATATCTTAAGGGTTTGTTTTAGTACACAAAATTCTTAAGAAGTACGAACACTTAGAACAAGGTGGGTTAAGACAGAACTAGAGCAAGAGAAAGAGCATTAAATAAAAATAACAACAACATCAAGAAATTATTTAGAACATTTTTAATTTAGATATAACAACGAAGGAATTTGATAGATGGGTATATACCTAATAAGCATTCGCTCGTTTGGTCTAAACAACCTTCATCCATGGTAATATATTTAAACAAATGATGACCGCTTTAACTGTGATTATAAATCAGTTAACTAAATATGACTACAACCTAATTTAACTTCATTTATAAAGCCATAGAAGACATCAAAACGCAAACTGACGTGCATTTGAAACCGAAACTAAATGATTTTACAAGCGCGTCCTTGAAAAGCGGGCACACGTGAATAGGCCGGGGGTACACGGTAACATTGGACTGCAGAACGAGGTCAAGGCGAATAAAGCCTTCGATTAACGTTTCCTTATTCAAACACGATTTCTTTTACAACCCCGTGGCTTGTATTTATTTTTAGTGTTGATGACATGGGTGACGTCACTCGGGTTTCCCTTGGAGCTTTGGACGATATAGGGTTGCGTGCGTAGATGTGCATTATGATTTGAGGGTTGGAGCATAAACAACGTACTGCTATACGTTATCATACTTATTAAAAAGGGTTATTTAAGTATTATTCTTTTGTGTGACGTTTCTTTTAAATCTACACTCAGATTAACTAGAAATATCTCGTAACTAGGTATCCATCATAAAAGTATTGTCAGCTTACATCGACCTTCCGATTACTTCGGCCTAAGGATCCACTTCCGATTGGTTCTCTTTCCTGTAGTTCATAATTATTTCCTGCGATAATTACTGGCCTGTAACCTTTTTGTATACGGGAGAGCAACCCAGTAAACAAGTTTCCGAAGTCAAAACTACCCTAACAGAAATCTGACTCAAAGAAAAAGCGAGTAGTTAAGTGCACTGCGCGTTGCATGATTAGTGTTACAAATGCAACTGTCAGTTCAAGCTCTACTGGATGCCAATTAAGAATGTAAAGCTAGGTACGTTTGGATGCCAGCTTTGTTGGATTTCATGCTCATGTAGGATTTCAGTAGGTATGTGTTTATATTAGTCAACTCCAAGGTAATAGGTACTCCACCACAACTACAGTTCTGCTAACAGAAGCAGGATTTACAGATACAACCAAAAAGAAACAATAATTTGTTTTAAGTTAAAAAATGTTACCTCAATTAAAATTTGACCAGGTGTATTTTATAAAAAATAAATTTTACTATACAAGAGATCATTATTTTTGTTGAGCCCATTAAGGTATCCACTTACCTACATACATATTCTTTATAAAAAAGGTACTTATATTTTTATCTTATAATATAATACACGGCATCAACTTGTATTTTCGTAACAAATATCCCTGTTTAACTTCTCTCCTCACGTTTATAATTTGGCGAATACTTCCTGGAACAAAATATCAACTTGCCGCGACAATGCCCCGGGATAAAAGGGTGTGACAGAAAGACAGTATCCGAAAGAGTTCGGTTTTCCCAATTCTTTACAAAACACTTAAAATTGCCGAGCAAAAGAAAGAAAAGAAATCACACAAAAGAAATGTTAGCTTTCTTATACCATGCAGAGGGCGTGTTCTTTTAAAAGAGCACTTCGACGGCAAAATACTCCTCCATATTGCTATCATTTGGTAACGTGCTCAGATATTGAATAAGGGTTAAGTAAAAAAGAAATTCGGATTACCTATTCTACCAATGTAGGACTGTGTGGAACAAATGTCGTCAAACCGCGTATACTCGTATAGCAACTACGTTTTCATAACACGACAATATCAGTGTTCACATGACTGCTGATGTATTTCCACCTAATTAATTCCTTAATCGCTCACACCCACAGGAATACAGGGTACGGCTAATTTTAGCAAAATGTTACTAATAACCAATTTACCTACTCGTGGATCGTATCTGAACAAGGCTGAAATTGAAAATGGCGCAATAAAAAACATCGTAAGTGTTTGCATGTATAGAGTACCAAATGCCAATAATTTCAATGAATGTATTAGTAAATTAGAACGGCTTTTACATCACTTTAAAAAAAAATTTAATATTGGGTTGGCGGGAGATTTTAATATAGATGTTCTTAAAAGAAATAATCAATCAACAGAATTCGAAAATATGTTATCAGTAGCAATAGATACCTAGTAATCAAATGGATTTTTATAAAGAGGACATAAATAATACATTAAAATAATCTATAGAATGGGTAGACAAAAATAATTTAAAAATAAATTTAAATAAGACTGTAATTATGCATTTTAGCCAGCGCGTATTGACTCCCAATCTTGACATGACATTACAATTGACACAGTTAATACAACTCAGTTTCTAGGACTTACAATAGATCGCAATTTAAATTGGAATTCGCATGTAGAGACCCTAACTAAAAGAATAAGCAGTAGTGCGTACGCCTTGTACATTCTGACACGCTCTGTTAACATAGACGCGTTACTAACTGCATACTACAGGCTAACTGAATCTGTTCTCAGATACGGTGTTATCTTTTGGGGTAACTCAACTAACAAAGAAGTTGCATTTAAAGTACAAAAGAGATGCCTCAGTGCTATGTTTTAGTCAAAAACTACCGATAGTTGTAAACCCTATAAAATATCATACGCCATAAAATATTGACATTGGCATCTCTTTATATTCTGGAATCAGTAATGTTTGCTAGAAATAATAGTAGTTTATTTTCGCGAATGGCAGATCAATTTCCCAGAAACAGGCGTGATCAAGGTACTAGGTACTAGGTACTAACAAGTGTTTTTTGCATGGCACCCATTATTTATAATAAGTTACTATTTAATTGGAGGGAGCTTAATTATATACAATTGAAAAAACAACTTTTAACCGAAAAAGCATATCATGAAATTTCTGAGAGAACCATTTTATTTTGACATAGATTTTTAAAATTCTTTTTATTTACTTGACATTACAATTTATTAATGTTCGCCAAATTCAAGGTAAATTAATGATATTGACTTCACTACTTAAATTATTGATATTTGCAATCATAATTATTGATATTTGCACGGCATATTTGGCAAAAATGTCTGAACCTGTATTTTTTTAATGTTGTGTACACATGTTTGAGTAAATAAATATATCTTTATCTGTATTTCATTATCTTTAGCCATAGGCAAATGTAGGTTAAATATTCATCACATATTACTTTGTATAAGCCCGTAATTACTTCGATACATGAATATATAAATGCAAAGATTGGTGGATAGCGAAAAATCAATATCCGCTTTCGTTCCAAGGTGACAGGGGAACGTTCATCGATTCTCATGTAATATTTCATTACGTAAAAAATGTCGTATTAATAAGGTCCATAATGAAAATTAATGGCCGTGTAGCACGCACAATTACACACTGGCCAAGGTAAATGAAAATAGGCTAAAGAGAGCTCGAAGGGACCTATTACCTATGTACGTGCGTGTGTTTCGTCACAATATGCAAAGGGAATTTCAAGGGATCTCGAATCTCCCGCATAATTACGTGGAATATACACGTTATACACCTCAAACAGTATAATTTTACACCCGCCAAATCTACGTATTAAGTTCTTATGCGCGTCATGTTTGCTCCTTTTCTTAATGACGCGTGTAATATGCCTATCGAAACCGACACCATGTGCGTAGCCTTACTCATCCGTGAAATCACAATTCTGTACTTGATTAGACACTTGATTTGTTCGGTAATGATATAAAAACTTTACTAGAATAGTGTAGAAATACTTGCCTTGGTTTAGCGAGTTTCTGAAACTAGCCTTTTGATGTGAAGACCCTTGTTAACTAAAGGTATGCAAGGTTTCCTGAACAGCAACAAACTGACGTAAAGGGCTGGGCAGAGATAAAGGCATGCGCCATCTTGAGCGTGAAATTCCGGCGCAACGTAAAAAAAATGGAAAGTGATCTTTATCCACCATGATTGATATCCGATGAAGTGTACGTATCTCTGATCATCCCTTAAAGGATAGATACAGTACTTTTATCCGTACCAGTAACTTGCCGGCCCGAACCTTACCCAGTACTATCTCATCTCCCTGATCTTTACCGGTAGATAGGTATGTGCTTCATCGAGATACATGTGAATGTTGATGCCGCTCATGACACATTTGCAGCGGTGTGCTGAATTTAAAAGGTGCAACGGTGCATAAGCTGTATACGGCTCATCGGCTCTGGACCGTGCACCGACAGCGGCGACACATTTCTCTCAGTTGGCTTCTACAATATGTATTATACAATGTTATGCGGCAAAACAGCTGGCACAGACTACGATTTAAATCCTAGATTCAGTCATATTTCTTGTCTTTGTGAAAATAAAATACTCAAACCAACTTACAATATCTCATTTTTTAGAACACAGCATTGTTGTAAACTATGAACCCATAACATTAAGTAAAAAATATAACGTCAGGGAAAAACATAACTGAAATATTATCCGCGAAAATATTTTAGGGACTGTAATAATGTACGGGATTATGACAAACAACCCTATTATGATTCCCGGTACCTCCACCCGTAGTTTCTATATTACCGAAAATACCCCTAAAGCCAAGGCTTTGCTGGGATTTTGCACTCTTTCATTCGTCTACAATCGAGATTTGGCTAAGATACGTTATTGCCGAAAGGTGAACTTTAAATCGATGCTGTTTTCCTTCATCCTAACCCTTTTACCCTTTCTTATAAAAAGGTCAAATGTGGTTTTATCATCACGCTTTATCCCGGCCTGGCGGATTTGTGGTGTCGGGAGATCTATCCCGGCATCAAATTGCGCAGATTTGTTTACTGTAAACCCTCGTAGGTCAAAATATGTGAAATTTGTAATTAGACGCCTGAACTCACAAGCACTTATTCCCGAGATACTCAATTTAACTTTATCCTATAAAATAAATTTCGTATTCGTGGTATGATGTGCTGGTTCATCGTATATTCTTATTGCGAATATTTGGAGAAACTTAGCATGGATCCCGTCCCTGGTAGAATGACCCTCTATCAAGTCTCGTGTCTCGACGGTAATTTGAATTTATGTGTTCATGTTGTTGTTGCGGTTGTTGTTGTTAAGGGGTGTTTGGGGTTCGTTAAGTGAGTGGAAAAGCCGTATCTATTAACACGTCCACATAATTAAATTATCTGCTTTCTGTTGGCAGAATCACGCTTCCGTCACGAATGTGAGGGGAGCGCAAAACCCCATTAGGAAGGCTTTTTGCTAATGTGACAAAAACACTAATTAAAAAAGTTGCAGTCACGAGAAGTCGCGTGCTAACGGTTTTTACAAGTAGACAGTGACGCCGGTTGAGTAATAAGTATGTTTTTACACGTTACGCCACCGCCATTCAAACGTAAATGTATGAGAATCAAATGGGACACGTAAATATACACCTTACTAGAAATTATAAAATTTCTCTTTTTCAATTCTAACAATTGAATTGCTAAAGAAAGGAAAGTCAGCAAAATATTGTTACTGAATGTTATTTTCTTTAGTGATACCTAATTTTGAATCTGGTTTCCACTGGGAAACCGAAATTAGGTATTTCTTTCCATCTTGATTAGACATCATAACAAACCAGATAAACTTTTCGACAGCAAACTTTACTTTATCTTAAAAGTAGCTTGTTCTTATTTATAATACAAAACTCGAGGCACTTTTACAGCCTTTATTATACAAACCAGATCTTCCAAACTCCCAATATTATCTCCGAGGTGTTAATCTATTAATCCTCTTACGTCACGGCAGATATAGGCCTAATACGGCCAATTTTTCCCCACGAGTCGACGTAATTCCAAAGTACAGATATAATAAGATTTATCGATAAGTCGCAGGTTTATGAGAAAATCAGGTATTTGATAAAAAAAACTAGGCTCTTGATCAAGAACCGGAAGAAGACCAAAACATTACTGTATGTTATCATAGACCTGAGAAAATCCAGTTTTTTCATCTAAAACCTAGACCAGATTAGTTTTATGATAAAATCAACATCAAAAACCTAATCTGCGTTCTCAATTTCTTTGCCAAACATGTAAGCAAACACGAGTTTTAGGAAAAAACAACTGTAATTCCTACACATAAAGTTCAGTTTGCACTACAACTTTATATTTTTTATGACTTTTTCAACAGTACTACTCAGTCTAAAATCAACTTTATTGATATAATATGTAAAATTATTCAATAACAGTTTTTTTAATTTAAATAATTTTTAACATTTTTGATGTTGCTACAATTAGTTGAAAACCATTATGGAGTATGTGTTAAATCTATGAAACAAAAATAGTTTTTTTTTTTTTTTAAACAAATTATATTTTACATTTGTTGATGCAACCACAATTATTGGAAAACCAATATTGATACAAATAAATAATTGTTTATTGTCTCTAATTGCTTTATTTATTTAAAGAAATGGCAACCGACATTAATTTTACATAAAACTAAATCAGTCTAGGTTTTTGATAAAAAAAAACTAAGATTTTATTTTTTCAGGTTTATGATAACATACAGTAATAATTTTGCCTTATTCCGGTTCTTGATCAAAAGCCTAGGTTTTTTTTATCAAAAATACTGATTTTCTCATAAACCTGCGACATATACATATTTAAGGAGAAGCAATCTGATTATGTCCACTATAGCAGTTTCTCGTAACCTTTAGCGTTAAGTTCATTACGTAGTAGATACTCCTTGGTTCCATACTTCTGTTATCAGAAAAGTTTTGATCTCTTAAGGGGAGGGCTTCGTTTGCTCCTCGGATACTAATTAGAGATTTGCGTATTTCTTGGAATCTCCTGGTACAAGAAACTTTATGTGTAGGTCAAGACGACGGTATTATTGTACTGTGAAGACATTCTGTAAATACTCAAAGAATTCACACGTGTCTAGTCTGTAATTTCAAAGATATCTTGAGAAAATATTCAGTAATACGTTAATTGGGTTTATGTTTTCGGTTGTCTCACAATGTTATTATTCAATTATTGTTGAAGAACAAAGGTAAGAAAAACATGGCCGCCACGGGTGTAAAAATATTGGCACACGCTTTCCCACTTTGTTGCTACTTACGTTCAATGTCTTCATAGTCTCTTATATCAACAGTAATATTGGAAGGCTTAGTTGAAGAAGCTGTGTAGAAGCTCAGGACACACTGAAATTCGGTGGTACAAAATGTTATTTGTATAGTCAAAATAAAATCATGTCCCTGAAGAGGTAACCATCTCGTATAGTGCCCTCATGTCGCCAGTTTTATAAAGGAATGTTACATATAAGATAAAATGCAAACTTTTACCTAATATTTTTGTAAAACTATGGTTATTTGCACTCCGTTTCGCCGAAACGGCTTTATACGTATCCACTTGTGTTGGCATTCACTGCAATTGAACACATAAGTCAAGTCAAGATCAAGACCACATACACGACCACAATGTTACGAATAGAAGCTAGTTCCTAGTAGATTTAACCACAGCTTTGAAATAGTTGCGTTGCAATGGAACGTTAAGGAAGCCGCTTTACTCAATGTCCGAGAGCTATATATTTTGAAAATTGTACTGAAACAACATAACATTGTAACACAGACCATGGAACTCGCAACTTCTCAAAAGTCTTTTTTTTTAATGTGCTTCGATAAGGACGTGTACAACCTTCGCACAACACATGCAGGATTTCGTGCTCAGTTAAACAACCAAGTGGTACAGATGTGGGACATCACGGTAAAGATGTGTGACTCTAAAACTAGCCTAGTCAAAAACATTATTCGCAAATGTCTGCTAGCCCAATCCTACACGGAATCCGAATCTCTCTTATGGCCGATTCCTGTAACTTACGGACCGTCATTTGGTTATAGGGGGTTGCCTAGCGATTTTTTTATCTGTAAGACAGTAATAAAACCAACGGGAGTATTTAGCTCTCCTCATGGATCGCCAAGGTGAGGTCACATCCATAGAAACTGTGAAGAAGAGGAGAGGATTATCTGTATCCATAATTATTCTGTTAAGTACCTGGTACTTGTTGAAAGACCTACACTGTCCTCCCATACCTAATAACACTGTTATTTGAAAATATTTTAAAAGCCCATTATTTTTAAAAGAGTAACCGTGGAGTTTCTTGCCGGCTCTTCTCCATAGGAAACAACCAATTGGAACCGTGCACCTAGCTTCTGACGTTTCATAAGTGCCCATGTAGGTTTATATGAAATAAAAATATTTTGAATTTTGAATCTTGGCGATTAAGACTCTTGTTTCTTTACAAATTATGAAGCAAAGACCTCATAGCTTTGCATTGCATATACCGTCCCATAAGAAAAACGCTATCAGGTCAAATTAGCTTACGAATATATTAATGCCCAGTTTGACATAAAAAATTATACCGTTGGTAAGAAAACGATTCGTTTTTGTTTATAGGAACCGAGCATTAAAGGTAATTTCATATCACACCAACACACACACTTACACATATTACACATTTAGCTCAAAATATTCTCCTATCCGTCTTTATTATTATTTTCGTTTTTTATAACATAACATCACGCCTCGTTTCTCCCAACGGTTGGGTAGAGGTGTACCAGTAGTACACCCAAATTTCGCCAGTTATGTCTTTAAATCCCATATAATAGGGGGCGAGCCTATTGCCATCAACCGGGCACAATTCAAGACTCCGGGCTACTACTGAGAAATCCCTATTGGAAAAATCCAATAATACTTTGCCCGACCCGGGAATCGAACTTAGGACCTCATGCTCAGCAGTAGCGCTTGCGGTCGGCAGTTGTTTTTTTTTTTAGTTTAGTTTACTGTTCTTAGCCTTGACAAGGTTTTGATTACTATAAAATAATAACACTTTTTCATCTGCTTCTCGATTGTAACAATAATTAATTATGTAATACGCATTTTCATATGGCCACTCTCCGACTCCACAAGACAGGCTCGTCCTAGTGTGAAGTTCATAAGCAAAGTACTTCTCTAGCGTCTTATTTAATTAAATAATGTAAACCTAGCTATTAATGTAGACTATAAGAAAATGTAAAGCACTATATTTGGCAAAATAAACATTATTATATATTATTATACTACGCCCGCTACGCAGTAGCCGCCGCGGCTACGGCGTAGCGGGCGTAGCCAGCGTAGCCAGGAATACTAGCAACATCTCTTATTACAAATGTACACAGTAAAATACTGTGTTCGTAGGCACCCATACATCTTTGGAACTGCACTTGGTTCTTGAATATTTTATGTAGTTTCATACTCTCCGCCATTTGATGTTGGAGCATCAATTCCTTATTCGTTTACGTTGATAGCTACTGCATCGCTCTTCAGCTAACTCGTTCACTTCACTTTTAATGTAAAGCTTTGTGAAAACCGTATGTCTACTTCCATTTCGATAACGTCATGCCCTTATTTACTTAATTTATATTGCCTCTGCCTCTATAAATACCTTTGACATATTGAACTCCACTAGACGAAATTAAATAACGTGAACCGCGTGCATTTATAATTTTAACAACCATTTATGTTCAGATTAAATAGCCTGCTGTTTACCCCTTAAAGCATACTTTTCAACGTTTTGTTTTCATTTAGGCGGTTTTTAACATTGTACTAGTTAATTGCAATGCTTCGTTTATTTTCCTTTCAATGGTATTATTATTAACGGTAAAATCCCGTACTTGTGAAGCACGTCGCGCGCGTTTATGGACGCCATTACGACTTTGCGACCGAATTCGGTCGTATAGCGATCGCTATCTATGTCGAGACTGCCGGGCCTGCTTACCAGTATAAATAACATTTGAACATTCAGACATTGATCTACTTAGCACTACTTACGTCATCTCCATGTTTTCACCTGTCATTACTTACTTTTGAGCTGGTCAGTAAACCTCTTTATTTATAAACGATGCTTAAGCTGAAGAGACGTTTAAACGTCATGTTATATGGTTATATAAGCAGTCGCTAATCATTACTTAACTTTAAGCAACGTTTATAAATAAACCCCTTAAACTAGGGTTTCCTAAGACTGCAATTTAACGTCGAATGACATTACTGAAACGTAATTTATGAAAGTAAGTTGGTGTGTTTTGCTAGAGAGCGTTTTTTGACACCGTAACATCAAACGCCGGTGCCATCCTGCCATCATTCTCATGACAGCTGTCACTGCGGCCGTTATGTGGCGCCCACCGCTCTTCAAGGAAACTGTAGCTTTAGTGCATAGATTTAAGCTCTGCACGTATGTTTAGAGTTAAAATCTAATACATTGTAAGCAGCACACGTCATTACACGTTTACATAATACCAAATTCTGCGTAAAAGTACGAATTCGACTCTAGTCTTTAACAAAACTTCTCAAGGGCTGTTGCTTGGTTGATTTTCACGAACTATCCAACTATATGTAAGTCGGTCTTGTAGGTAAAACTTGTTCCAACTCCCGACAATTTTGTTAAGTCTCGATATTTGATCCAAGTAATATTATTGAAAAATTAATTATGAAAGTAGGAGTCGAAACTAGAACACTTGAAGTCTTGATAGACTCAATCATATATCGAGTCGCTATGTATTAAATCATATAAAGATATGTACAGATGAATTGAGAACCTCTTACGTCATTGAAGTCGGATAGTAATCAAAATACGAACCAACTCGTTATACAGGCTGTTAATTAATAAACTCGGCCCCCCCTTACCTTTTCTGTCTTCTCCTCTTTGATCCTGCAAAATAAAAAAGTAGTTATCTTTAATCTTAAAAGAGTATTTATGTGACTGTAAATCAACGTGAAAAGATTTTTCAGAGCCCATTATTGATTAAAAAAAAAACAAAAGATAAGAGAATACAAAAATACTTTGAAGGTGACACTGAGCTAAAATTTATTTTATAATCAGTAGGTACACTAAGTCCGACCTCAGAAAACAGTAAAATAACATCTTTAAAAATCCAACTACACTACAACACGTCAATAAAACCGAGCACCTATAAACCCCGAATTCGTTTTATAGGAACCGTTTAAAATCCATAGCATACCTAGCTATTGTTAAAGTCACAAAGAAACAGCGCACAGACAGAGCAGTAACTTTAAACGCCACTCGAGACCGTGTGACCTAAGTATTGTATTAGTTGCAGACGTTCCACTTTATGTCGTGTAAGGGAAAGCAATTTCAAAAACTATAAAACTTCATGTAACTTTGAAACTGTTGTATTTTTGATAACCCTTAAGAGCGGGGTGGACGAGTAGTGATGTCTCGTCTCTAGGACTTTTCGATTCGAATTTGTAGGCCGGGCTGTATGGAATCTTGCCACATTTAATGGAGGGTACTTGTAAAGTTTCCCGTCGTACTCCTGCCGCTACGCACTTGCGAGAAATATTGACTTTATTGATAGTGTAGCACTTAACAGTTTACCAACACTTATAACATGCTGAGGAACCCCCGACATTATTTTCTCCATGTCGAGGTCGATGCTTTATTTTCTCTCGCATAAGACTTGAGGTCAGAGGCATATTGGAATTTCAGCTTTAATATTGAATATTTACCCCATACACTGTTATTAGCAGTACGTCAAACTGCTGATGAAATAAGTGACTTGGGAATGTAAGAACACAATTTGTGAGACTATTTCTTTGTTCGTAAAGGCGATGAGCCAGCAACTCAAAGATATGTGCTCACATTTTTGTCATGAAAAAATGTACAAGCAACCCAAGACATTTATTTATTTGCTATCAGTCGAAAAAGCAACGTAGTGTGTGATGTAAGCCATACTTAACTTAAGATGCTATTATCATTGCTTTGCGAAACTGTATTACAAAACTGAACGAGGCAATATTTTAGTGGATCAATTCAAAAAACATGTAAAATGTTGACCTTTTCTAAAAAACACAGGTAACTAATAAGTTTACGATCGTTGTACACAATAATCTATACAACAAATCTATTCAAGAATATTACTAGTTTACTACTTCCATAAAATTCATTTTAAAACAATTCGCTTCTCGAATTACCATAAGTTTTAGTTGGCGTAACCTACAGAAGCCCATGAAAAGCAACCTTCGTGATCAGACGGCCGGAATGACTTTCGCTTTCCGCGACCTATTATTATATGTAATATCGCTTTCTTCTTCGAGCTAACATACAAAAAGTTCGTAACAAAAACAGAGCGAAAACAGCCGTTTATATGCTCAGGAATTACGAACAAAACAGCTTTCGGATTAATACAGCAGTCGTTTTTTTTCACGATTTCTTTAAGTTAAGACTATTTAGCCGCAGTTTTTTTATTTTGCCCATTACCGACCAGCTCAATATCCATTAGTAATGCGCTCCAGATGAAATATCTTCTATATAACACACAAATAACATAATATCATGCCTTTTTTCCCGAAGGGTTGGGTTGGTTTGATATAATTCATTTTAAACATGAATAAAGTAAGTCTAGTATTGATATTCCCCGTACCCAACACATCAAAGTCGGAATATCCAATTTCCTTTTTAATATAAACATATTGTTATAAACCCGCAACTCGAATAATAAAGAAAACCACATGGAAATTATAATATACCTTTTACTTTATTAAAATTGGTCGGATCCATCGACCACATTATTACCTACACAATTGTAACTTAAGCCGGCCTGCCTTGCTGGCTTTTTTTTTTTTTTTTTTTGTTCGGGGTGGAAAATCCTCATGGATGTCCTCCGCCCTGGGGCGGGCGGAGGGGTCTGTCAGACTCTTACTGACTAAAAACCACCCCGGTGTTCCATCTCACACCTACGCCGGGGTCGCGGGAACGTTCAAATCTTCCGCGACCACGACTGGTGCCAGCCCGCCTCTGCGGGCTCCGTCTCGTCGAGCGGGGGGAGTGAGGTGTTTGACTCCCCCCGCGACGTCTAAGAGGGGCGCGCGTGGAACACTACGCGCCGCCACCTCGGGTCCAGATGTATGGGGGGCGACGGACTTCCCCGGGTCCGTCGCCCCTGGACCCATTTAGGGGGGCTGGAAGAGGGCGTTGTCCGCCCTCCGCCGACGCCCGGTGCGCCTGCTGCGGGCCGGGTGAGAGGATGAAATCTCTCTCTCCCGTTCCGCAGCCTCCTTCTGCGAGATTACTACTTCGCAGAAGGATACCACCGCGTCCCAGGACTCCTCGCTGCCGACCATTGCATTCACAACGGCCGACAGCGACAGGTCACTGCCTACTCCTGAGATGAGGGCACGGCGCGGCTCCTCCCAAGCGGCACACTCTGCCAGCGTATGCCGCGCCGTGTCCTCCCGGCAGTCGACGCAGTGGTGACACCGGGCGTCCGGCTCCCTGTTTATGCGACACAGGTACTTCCCGAAGCAACCATGCCCCGAGAGCACCTGTGTCACCCGAAATGACAGGGAGCCGTGCCTCCTCCCGAGCCAGAGGTCGAGCACTGGCCGGACCGCCTCGATGGTGACGAGGCCGGCGGTAGGGCGTGAAAGCCTGTCCCGCCATTCCGCCACCAGGACCTCGCGAAGCTGCGACCGACGCTGCTCCAAATGGCGCTGCATCGGCCGCTCGCCCCGCGCCCGCGCTTCCTCGCGCCACCGATACAGTGACGCGAGTACCTTCGCCTCCAGGTCCCAGGGCGGGGATCCGGCCAGTGCACAAGCCGCCTCGTGGGAGATCGTGCGGTACCCCCTGATGACTCTGACGGCCATAGCTCGCTGCGGCTTTCGCAGCACAGAGATGCTACCGGCCGTCAGGTCAGCCGCCCAGATCGGGGCCCCGTAAAGGGCCATCGATCGCACGATCCCCACGTAGAGCCGCCTACAAGCGGCGCTCGGGCCCCCCAGATTGGGAAGCAGCGTTGACAGCGCCCCAGCCGCGCCCAACAACTTGGGCGCCAACCGCCGGAAGTGGGGGCCGAAATCCCATCGGCTGTCGAGCACCAGTCCCAGATACTTCATGGTGGGCTCGACAGCGATTCGGACCCCCCCGACCACGATGTGTGATCCGGGCGGTGGCGCCCGCCGGGAACCATGAAACACCATGGCCTCCGACTTGTTGAGGGCCACCTCCAGGCCGAGGCGCCGTATGCGGCTCACCGTCTGTGAGACCGCAGCCGTCGCCAGCAACGCTGCCTCCCTGTGCGATTTCCCCCGAGCCGTGACCAGCGTGTCGTCCGCGTAGCACGTCAGGTCCACGCCCGGTGGGAACTCGCCTCTCAGCACCCAGTCGTACCCGATGTTCCACAGGAGCGGCCCCAGAACCGATCCCTGTGGAACACCGCACGACATGAGGCGCTGGTTTCCGCCATCACGTCCCACGTAGGTGACACACCTCCCCGCCAAATAAGCCCCAACGATGCGGCGGAGGTAGGGAGGCACCCGATGGTACCGCAGTGCCTCCCGAATACAACTCCAGGGCAGGGTGTTGAAGGCGTTGGAGATGTCCAAGGACACCGCCACCACCACCCCACCCCGGGACACCGTTTCCTCCGCCAGGACTCTCACACGCGCTATTGCGTGTATGGTGGAGCGCCCATGCCGAAAGCCGAACTGGCTCTCGTCCAGGTCCGGCCCCTCTCCGCACAAGTGGCCGACGAGGCGGGCTGCGAGTATACGCTCGAACAGCTTACCCACCTCGTCTAGCAGCACTATGGGCCGGTACGCGGACGGCAAGTCTGCAGGGCGCCCCGCCTTCCTGAGCAGGACCAGACGACCACTTTTCCACAAAGTGGGAAACTGGCCCCGCTCCAGGCACGCTGTGAAGAGTCGTCTTAGCTGGGGCTCTAGCTCCTTCAGAGCGAGGGCTAATGCTAGGCCGTGAACTCCGTCTGGCCCCGGAGCCACATTCTTGGCCCGGAGCCGCATCACGGCCGCCCCCATCTCTGCCTGTGTCACCTCTGGGACGCTGATGGCGTTTTCCTCCATAGACTCTGCGGCTGTGGGCAAAGCCATCGGCGGCGGAGTGTGCTCCGCTCTTGCCGGGAAGAGGGCTGCGACTACCTCATCCAGCAGCTCGGGTTGGAGACTCTCCGTAAGTGGGGGCGCTGCGGCTCTTAGTTTCCCTCGAACCGCTCGATAAGGGCGCCCCCACGGATCCCCGTCTAGAGTCTCCAACATCCCTTCCCTGGCTCGCGTCTTCGCCTCGCCGATGGCCAGCCACAGAGTCCCCTTAGCCGCGCGGTACACCTCATACAGCGCGGCTTCTTCGTCAGGGACCCGACGACGACGTCTTCGATAACGGGTGTACTGGTGTCTCACCGCCACGCACGCGACTCGTAAGTGCGCGATTTCGGCGGACCACCAGTACACCTGGCGCCTTGCGGACTGTGCGTGGACCCGGGGCATGGACGCGTCGCAGATTTGCGTCATCGCCCCGCGGAACCACAGCGCCTCCTGTTCGACGTCGACGTCGACGGGTCCGTTCGTTGCCGACTCCCGGCTCCAGGCCTGAACAATAGCGGCCTCCTCGAGAAGTTCCCTGTCGATGCGTTTGCGCGCCCAGCGAGACTGATGATCTGCGGCCGCCAGCGGTTTGGGCGGAGACGTCGAAACGGATGTATCTATGATCCGACAACGTCTCCACCTCCACGGCGACTCGCCAGTCACGAACACGGCTCGCGACAGCAGGGCTAGCGAACGAGACGTCAACAATCGATCCGCCCCGCTGCCGCACGCACGTGTGGACCGAGCCCCGGTTCAGGACGACCAGGCCAGTCGTGACCGCCCACTCCTCCAATGCCTCACCCCTAGCATCGGTCACTGGGGATCCCCACGCCGCAGATTTGGCGTTGAGATCGCCCAGCAACAGCACGGGGCGAGGATGGAGTTGGCCCACGACGGCACCCAACTCGACAAGGAACCTCTCGAAGTCGGCGAGACTCTTGTTGGGCGAAAAATACGCTCCAACAACGCCAATGCCGTCCGCGAGGGCGGCTACCCAGCCGTGACCTCGGGACGGGTTGACGAGAGCCCCGCCAATGATGGCCACCAAACCGTCAAGGTCTCCCACCCAGCTATCCCGGGGGGGGACAAAGTACGGCTCGGCGACCACAGCCACGTGAATCGACCACTCTGCCATGCTCTGGATCAAGAGATCCTGAGCTCTGGCACAGTGGTTGATATTGCCTTGGAGGAAATGGTAATGGTGTATAGACATTATGCGCATTCCATTCCCTCCGCACCATTCCTAGGCCGGGAGTCGGCCGAAGGGCAGCCAGGCTGAGGGGGGGGTAAAGAGCCCCCCGCAGCCTTGGCATCCCTTCTCTTCTTTTTGTTGTTGTTGGCGGGCACGCCACAGGCCTTTCCACCCGCCCTATGTCCGGCGGGCCTCCCTGCAGCTGTACAGAGGCTACAGTTTGGCGCCGCCAAGCACTGAGCCGCCTTGTGGCCGGGCTGACCGCAGCGATAACACTGGTCGCTGCGGTCTATTTCGGCGGTGCACCGTGCTCGGACATGCCCGAAGTCCAGGCACCGGTAGCACCGCATGGCCCTGGGCTGCAGCAGCTTAGCTCTCGCTGCAACCCACCCCACCAACAAACGCCCACCGTCAGCGACTTTGTTCGCCGCCGCCACCGGGCACCGCACCCAAATCGTGCCGAGCCCGGAAGCGTCGGCGCGAATGTCGCCCGTCCGCACGTCTTCGGGCGGACATCCACCTACTCGGGCGACGGCCGCCATGACCTCAGCCGGGGTCGTCGAGTCGTCCAGACCATCGACGCGCAGCTCAGCGGTCTTCATCGGCCTGGACACCCGGACGTCATCCGAATTGAGGACCTCTCTCAGCTTGGCGGCCAGGATGTCCGCCTTTTCGCCGCTAGAGGCACCCGACACCTCGAGCAGCCGCGCTCCCGTAATCGCCGGCCTCAGTTTGAAGCCGGACGGTGTGCCGAGGTCGGGAAACGCGACTTTGGCTTTCGCCTCTGCCAGAACCGCCGCGTAGGTAACGCCCCTTTCGACGGCTCCGGGCTGCAGCGTGAGCACTACAGCCGCGGAGCGTGGTGCTCTGACCTTAGGCGGTCCCCGGGCCTTCTTCGGTGCCGGTGCTCCAGCGGGTGCCGGTGGCGGTGGTGCCGTCTTCGTCCCGCGACGGCGGCCCCTCTTGACGACCGTCGTCCAGGCTTCCGGGGTAGGCCCGGGCGCGGCCGCCGGTGGCGCAGCTCGGGAAGTGGGGACACGCGTACCCTCCGTGGGCCCCCCGGTCCTCCCTCCCGACTGGCTGGACCCAGCCGCCGTGGTGGTATTGGGCCCCTGAAAAGCGGCCCCCTCCTTCCTCCGCTTGTCCGCAGCGAGCGGTGGGCGAAGGGTTGCCGCCGGGAGGAGTCTCTCCTCTATAGCCTCCATCCGGGCACCCAACATCGCACCACACTGCATCATGCAGATGCGTGCGATCCTCTCGACCTCCGCATCCGCAAGCGCAGGCGTTGACGACGGGACCGATGGAGCCGGCGACAGGGCCGCGACGGTAGAGGAGCCGGAGGTCGCAGGTGCTGCCCTCTGGGCGGCGAACTGTCGCTTGAGGTCCTCCAACTCGGATCGGAGACGGCCATTCTCCTCCCATAGCTTCGCCGTCTCCTCCGTGCTAGTGCGATTAAGGAGGACCTCAACCGCCTCCCGAATCCCCTCAGCCGCCTCCTTGAGAGCACGCGTGAATGTGCCCTTCAAGTTGCCCGATTTGGTGGCAACCTTCAGGACAACATCCACGCCGTCCAAAACTTGGCGACTGAGCGCCACCCCAGTGATGTCCCCTCCAGCAGCCATCCGAGCAGAGCGCCGCTCACGGGCCTGTCGGGCCAACTCGCTGACTTCGTCAGCCGCGACAGCCCTCACTTGAGCCCACTTTCCTGCATTAGCCTCCGCTCGGTTGGCCTCTAGCAGGGACGCAGTGCTGCCCCCACCTTGTTCCTCCACCATTGGCTCGGGGTCGCTCTCCGCCGAAACTGGCACAAAGCGACCCCGCTTGTCGCGCTCCGGCAGCCGAGCGGGGACTCCACTCGCTACCGCGCGACCTCGCCCACCCCGTGCCTTTGGCACCTTAGCCGCCGCCACGTTGACCTCGACCGGGGAAGGACCGCGCTTCCTCCGCGACTCCCCCCGGTCGGACGATTGGTCCCTTTCGGGACTTGAGTCTCCTCGACTCGCGTTGCCGTCAGTGACGGCAAGTGGTGCGACCACAACGCGCGGGAACTCCGGGTTCTTTTGGAGCTCCCTTTCTCGCTGGCCGGCGGTGCCGCCCATTCGACGACCCGACAAATCTGGATTTGTCAGGTCCTCGAACGACCGAGACCGCGATGAGCCTCCTCGGCTCTTGTTGCCATCGGCAATCGGAAGACATTCGTTGCCCCCCCCAGAATACGAATGGGGGCTTGACGTTCCCGAAGGGAACGTGGCGGACTCTCCAGCTGCAGAGCAGCCGGTACCGCCCTGGGGTAGTTTATTCCCGTTTGTCTTGTGCATTTTTTTTTTTTTTTTTTTCCTTGGAAGGGTATGGTCCCATTTCCCCTGTATCCCCCCCCAGCGCTAGCGACCGGACACCCCCCGGCCATTCATCCCCTCGGCACGCTCGACCTTGAGATTAAGGTAATTTTTTATAGAGGTTGTCTTCCTCTTCCCTCCCCACTCTACGCCCACTAGACTCACCCTCTGTAAGCAGGGGGGGTGTGGACGTGAGATGGCCACCAGGCCTATCCCCATGACGGACTAGCCGTCCCGCCCCTAGCCCGGTTCCCTTCCTCGACCATCAAAGATGATCGGTGAATGGAACCGCGGCCCTTCCCAGTTTGTTGAAGATTAGCCGCCAGCCCCAATTGTCCACCAAAAGCAGGTGGGCAATTGGAGCTGACGTTGCCCAGGGTGCGCCACGTGGAGGCTCTTCAACATGCACCCTCTGCCTTGCTGCCTGCCTTAACCCAATATCCAGCTGAATACCAGTACATGGATCGACTGTCAAGTAAGACTGGTTTTTAGACTTTCTGGGCTTCTGACAACCCGTAACGACTGTCAAAGATGACAGCCGGGACCAGCGGCTTAACTTGCTTTCCGAGACACGGAGGGGCTTCGATATGTAATGGATGGTTACCCATCCACGAACCGACTGCGGCAAGCGTAGCTTAACTTTAGATCCCCGTGATCCCCGTTAGAGACCCGTGCAGCTGTTACTATGTAGCCACTAGTCGCTCGAGAGTTATAAGAATTATACTTAAATAAAACCATAATAACTTATTTGTAGTAGAGTTGTAGTTGAGGAGAGTCCCCTTTTCTTTTTTTTTTGGTGGGATATTATCATATAACTTCTCTCCTTCTCTTGTCGAGGTGGAGCGGGAGGGCGTGTCAGTCTCTTACTGACTAAAACCCACCCGTGTTCCTTCCGTTGCCTGTGCGTTGCCAGGGGCCACGGTATCCCTTTCGGACTTTCCCGCAACCCCGGCAGGCATCGGTCCTAACACCCCCCTATGTTCTATGTTCTATGTTAGGGGGTTTGGTTTCCGCACTTAGTCCGTCAGGTGGACCATTGTGCGTGGGCCATAGCGGCCGTTTGGTGGTTATTCCAACCAGCCCACCTCCTTCCAGAAGCTGATTAGGTCTCCTGGTCTGTTTAGAACGTCTGTGTATGATCTGGGTGACCCGAGGGTTTCTGTTCTAATCTGGGTGACGCCCGTACATTCGAAGAGCACGTGCGCAACGGTCTCCTCAGCCTCCATGCACGCCCTGCACAGAGGACTGTCCGTTATGCCTATTGTGTGGAAGTGCTTGTTTAGCGAACAGTGTCCCGTGATGGTCCCCGTCACCAGGCGCAGGCCGTTCCTGTCCAGGCGTAGCAAACGCCTGGTGAGCCTGCTGTCCAAAGATGGCATAGCCTCCTTTGACTGCCTGCAACCTGGTGTCGAGGTCCACCAGCGTTCCGCTTGTGTGTGGGTGAACTTCTGCAGCCACCTGCGTATTTGGTTGAAGGGGATGGGTACGATAGGCTCGGGTCCGCAGACTGCCGTGCTGGATCCACGTCTAGCAAGTTCGTCAGCCGCGTCGTTACCTAGCGATCCGCTGTGTCCTTTTATCCATTGCAGTGTCACTGTGTTGCGGCTAGATACCGTTATTTGTTCTAGTGCATCGTGACATTCTAGTGTTAGCTTCGAGGTAGTATATTTCTTCCGTAAGGATTGGAGAACTGAGGCGCTGTCGGAGAGTATGCGTATGGGGGTGTCCGTAACCCTCCTGGCTTCTAGGGCGTGGACCGCTTGTATGATGCCCACACACTCCGCCTGATAGACGGTGTTGAACATTCCCAGCGGTCTGGATATATTTATGTTGAGGTCATGTGAGAAAACTCCGACTCCGGTACCTGAGTCGGTCTTTGATCCGTCGGTGTAAACTCTCATCTCTTTTGGGCCTGAGTAGTCACACTGTTCTTCTGTAAGTGTTATATTGTAGTGCCTTTGAAAGTGGTGTGTTTTCGGGGCTTTGTCGCAGGGTGATGCCATCATTGGCTCACGTTTGATCGCATCCTCCTTAATGCGTATGTGCTTAACTCTGGAGTCATTGCATAGGGTTCCTGTTAAATGGAGCCTAAAGGTGGCCAGGGCCGCCTCCTCCCGCACGATGAGGTGCAGAGGTGGCAGTCCCAGCATTGCCTGTAGGGCGGCGGTGGGTGCACCCCCCTTCCCGACCCCTTCAGTTGCTGACATCTCTTTGAGGCGCGCGTGGAACCCAGAGGAAAACGCCCTTTTTTTTTTTGTATGGTAAATTATCAAATAACTTCTCCCGCTCTGGGTGGAGCGGGAGGGCGTGTCAGACTCTTACTGACTAAAACCCACCCGTGTTCCTTCCGTTGCCTGTACGTTGCCAGGGGCCACGGTATCCCTTTCGGACTTTCCCGCAACCCCGGCAAGCATCGGTCCTGTCGGACCCCTTCACTTGCCGACATCTCTTTTAAGAGCGCGTGTGACACAACGCGCCGTCGACCCGGGCCTGGTCCTTATCGGACGGCGAGCTACCCATTGCTCACCATCCGCAAGCCCGCGCCTACGGTGGCCGGGAATTGGCCTGCGATTCCCGACGCCCAGGGCGTCTCCTGCGGCGGCTAGGGGCGTGAGGGCGCGAAATTTTCCTCTCCCTCACGCGTTCTGCCTCCTCCTTCGCGAGCATTACTGCTTCGCAGAAGGAGGTAACGGCCTCCCATGCCCTCTCGCTCCGTACCATGGCCTGGACCAGGGCAGGACGCGAGAGATCCCCGCCACCGATCGCCTCCCCGAGGACACGAGAGGAGACCCCCCTCACTTTGTGTCGAGAAGAATGCATTCTTCTAGGTAAAAATCTTATTTTACTACTCATTATTAGTTTTGCCAAGCTAAATGTCATATCATACCTACCAACTCTCTTTGACTAAATTTCTCATAGTGGGGTATACATACTTCTTCCCGTTCCCCTTCTTCTGTTTGCTGTCCTAAGCATTTAATATGGGCAGGGACTCAGGGACCTCCGGCGAAACGCACTAGTGCAATGTGCAACGCCTTTGGCACGTCCCGAGAGAATCAAAGTCGTTTTCCACAACATCCTCGCTGTACACGGCAGCACATGACCAAAACGTGACATAATACTAAAACTAACAAAGTAAGGATAGACAAAATTTTGTTACATACACAGCTTACCCATCGGAGCTTTAAAGCTAGTTGGTCGTTTTGTATTTCGTTATTAGGTACGTAGACGTGTCTGGCAAATCCATCTCAGTATTTAAGTTAAGTATTTTTCTGTGAACGTAATATTATGCTAGTCAAGATAGAAAGGCGTCCTAAAATTTTGTAGGAGACATTCTAAGTAATGAGAAGTTCAAAGTAACGAAAACAAATTGCTTAAGGCGCACTCAAAATGAAAAAGTCTTTGCTGTAATAGTTAATACTTTAAGCCTTTACACCGAGCTAAGGATTTGCCTCAAGCTTATACGACAGAGTATAAAAATAAACTTTTAATTAAAACACATGCTATTTTTGAATACGATATTACGCGGCGTCCTAATTCAGCACCGAGACTATTTTGTGAGCGAGACCATTCGATATTGATTTTACTTCAGCTTGTTACTTCGAAAATTCTTAACTAAGTAAGAAAATATAATTAATGACTCTCGAACTTATGATAAGAAAAGATATATAATTTTTCATTAGGAAATTACACAAAACATTCTTGCAGCTCCGCGTTGCAAACTTGGTGTGTTAGGAGCTGCGGTAAAAAGTTTAGAGAGTGTCTTCACTTAAAATAAAGTTATCTTTGGAGTTCCCGGCTCGAGGATGCGGTTGAAATTTAAATGGGCAACTAATATCATGCTCTTCGAGAATGTGGACTCAAAAAAATCCCATTTGAATGCTTGGCGTGAAGTTTCAGCGCAAAGCGCCTGAGCAATACTGCAGAGCCCGAGACCAACGCAACGAAAATCTCTTTTATATGCTATCCTAACTTAATTTGAATACAGTGGAAGCTATTCCAGTTTCGTGGTTGGGATTTAAAAACGGGTGAAGCTGATCCCAGAGAAGTTGTGGAAATAAGCGTGGATCTAAATAAATTACAGAAGCAATCATAAGTTGCATAGTCGTATGTGTTGCTTAGATTCGGTAACATAATACATTATTGTTTAGTTAGTTGTAACTTGCTTCGGTATTGTAACAGTTATGAATAGCTAGCGCCGTGAGATTCACGAGATAGCATTGTTTAAATATGTTTTGGCCAACATCAACGTACGCGACGCGTATGTATGTGTTTTAAATTAACTTTAACAGTAGGGGCGACTGAACGTTTTCCGATAAAAAAAATACGAATAATCTGAAACTAGTCGTAAATATTGAGTTCGGAGCGCAATAAACAGAAATGGAACCTCGTGAACCGCGTTCTACATTCAGCGGGATTATGACTTCTTTCATTTAACTGGTCGGTACAAAAACAGTTGAGTCAGTTTTAACTGAGCCATCCATCAAGCCAGCGATTACCGCGCGGCGAGCCATCAACCACTTTCACACAATTCATTGGCCCTGTTCAATCCGTAACTTATTGAGATCAATTTTCTCTTTGAAATCTTATACCATTTCCTAGGTTACTTCTTCCATAAATTGGCTTTAATGTGAGACCTGTGTCGCTGAACTTCAAATTACTACAACAAACTAGTGTTCAATACACCTAATGACAGGGCCCATTACATACTGCCAGGTATAGCTCACACTTTGCGGTTTACTATCGTCAAGTATACCCTAAGTTTAGCTAAGTACTGTTAAAGTGAGTTTGAGTTAGGCTGGATGCAGACTGAGTTAAAACTTGACTGTGAAAACTATGATGGCGTGAACACTCGCAACAAAACATTGTCATTGTCAAAGTTATCAAAATGTACTGAAAAAGCTGTTCTGTGTATTATTAGAAATAACACGGTCTTATAGTGTTCGCATCAGTAGCAGCCCTAAGGATGGACTAAAGCGTATAGATAAACCTCTTTATTTATAAACGTTGCTTAAAGTTAAGAGATGTTTAAACGACAAAAATATATGTTTGAACGTTCGTTAATCATTATTTAACTTTAAGCAACGTTTATAAATAAACCCCATAGTTGACTAGGTACATATATATGTCGCAGTAAAATGGTTATAGTCGTAATATAGTAATATCTCTAGGGATGTAGCTATATACTGTAATATAGTTTTAGTGTGCTCCTGGACTCGAAACTTTATCTGAATATCCATATTGAAAATATTACTAATAAGGCATATCACATGCTTGGTTTTGTGATGCGAGCATCTAGAGAATTTCATCGTCTCTCCATTTTCTTACACTTGTATAAGTCCATAGTTAGACCTTAATTAGAATATACAATACCGATTTGGAATCAATAGGGATGCTAAATATAATGAAATTATAGAACTAATTCAACGGAAGTACCTTCCTGCTATGCAGTATAGAATAAAAATATAAAATTTATAATAAAATTATAAATGTTTTAGAAAAAAAGCATCTTACCAGTCGCTTCTCAACAAATATGACCTACTTACTTTACAGTCAAGACGTATGCTGCTTGAGACAATGACTCTATTCAATGTATGCTGAAACAAGTTTGATTGCCCTAACTTGGTGAATAGTTTGTGTAACCTGGTTCCACGAACTATGCATGGGCGGGAGATGCGCGCCAGGAGACTGTTCGCTACCAGTTTCTGTGAATCCAACGCTGGTGTGCGATCACCGCTACACCGCTTATTCGACACATACAATAAGCGATTTAGTGATAGCGACATACTATTTCTTAACCGAAATACTTTTAAAAGTAATATGGCTAAAATTCTGAGGGATCAGCAGTAGATTCCGTATGCTTAAGCAAATTATTATTATTTTTATAGGACTTGTAGTATACAATACACAGACAAGAGTTTTGTTTTTTAGTTTCTTTTGTTAATTTAATTAATTTTGCTCTGACTACAGTTACGTTTGCCATCAGTTTGTAAAAATCTAAATCGTAATCTGTGGAAAATGTAGTGGGTAGTAATGTAATGGTTGAAACCCTCGGGCTGTGGGGTCCGAGTGCTCACGGCCTCTTCAATGTAATTCAAAACGGCTATTTGACACTTCCCGTGACCCAAGGGCTGGTTTTTACCTTGGACAGAGGCTAAGCATTACCATACCACGTTGCAATGCGGCCAGTCTCTTGGTCTCGCAGTCTCAGTCGACAGCGATGCAGATGAATTTTTCGATGCTGTATTTTAGTTTTTAAATAGTTTTAGTTAAGTTTGTATATAATTTAGCTATTTTTATTAATTAATTAGATATAAAATATTATATGTAAATAATTTTCGTTTAATTGCAAATAATAAAATCATTGTGGGTAGTATATTTGTTAAGTTAATTCTGTTTATTTTGAATATACTACAGTTTAAATACACAAAAAAAAAAATGAAAGCGGTTCATAACTGTCTTACTAGGAATATATATATTAGGGCACTCTGACCAAATAGGTTAGGTTAGAACTGTGACCAACTGCGACGAAATTGGTCGCAGTAACAAAATTTGGACACTCCGACTGTTATGAACCGCTTTCATATAACCATATTACGGTATATAGCTATATCCCTAGGGATATAACTATATCACGGCTATAAACATCTTACTGCGACATATAGACATCGCACTGCATAGTAAAATTAAATAGAATTCTCTCGGCGACAACTTAGTTGAAATGCGCAGTTGTTAATCGATGTCTTGGCCAAACAGTGAGACGGTCAGACATCACTCGGGTACGACATGGAATCGTAGTAGTGGAGTTCTTTGTTGAAGTTTGTCTGGGAATGCGCTTTGTTATAAGGGTGCCGGAAAAAATACAGACACTCTCATGACATTCTCTATCACAAATTAAAACGACAAAAAGTAGAAACATCGTGAAGTACAATCACAAAATTAGCGTTCCATTCACTCGCCCCTCACAATTGAAGTGTAATAATGAGAACAGGTACCCTGTGTCATTCGTTCATTGTGGCATGGACAATAACACGGAAAGACTTCGTTCTTTATATTCCGAGAGGAATTCAAAACGGCATGAACATGTGAACATGTTTCTAAGACAAAGATCCGTGATCCGTACTTATTGGAGATGTACTGCTACCATTGTATTTTTGTGGAAACATGGCAGGATAATATTTCTTAGGTGATTCTATCGGGAGGTACCCATTCCGTTATATACGAGGCAATTATTTACCTTGTGTGGATATTATTCTTGGATCCCAATTCCAAGTCGTTGGTTGATCATAATTTTTCTTTTTTTTTCGTGAGACTGGCTGTTTTTTCATGGCTTTGGTTTTATTTGAGTATGTTTCAACGAACCACAAATCATTTTGAGAAAGGCTTGCTGAGAAATTTTACTTATATTCCATAAAAACACAAAGTTAAAAAAAAATCGTGCGGGGATCACGCACAATGAACGGTTCCGTAGTTGGGATGAATTTTATCCCAAGAACAAACACTTTGTAGTTTAAAACAAAAAATCTCCTGTACATCGACATACGTCACAGTCAATTCTCCAACTGCAAATAAGGTTAGGTTTGTAATCGCAATGTTTCTATGTGATAAATTGATAATATCAACAAATTAACGATTTTCAGACTTTCTCCTTTACTTATGCTGTGAGGCCGTATTTTGTCATAACTACGTACCTATTTGATATTATTTTCAACTTGATACCTCCACGCGTTCCTCAGGAAAAGGATCTTGACAGAAAGACAGACGAGAGCAACCCGAAGTGATCCTTTATCTTGCCTAAAAACACAGGACTCACTGCTTTCATGTAGGTGCAATTCATAGCATAAAAGTCCTACCGCTGCTGAAAAACCTGGCGACAAGGCAAAAAATCTTCAATCGACAGACTACCATACGATTGATTTAGTCTTCATGCGCAGCTAGCCTAAAATTTACAGCCAGCCTGCATTCGAGAGCTCAGCCGATCGTGTGACACCCGTTACACGCTGCTGACGTCATAACACACCGCACCAGCTTTATTCGTTTATTTATCAGACGTTCTTTATTTGAACTTTGAACGTTTCTTTTTTCTCTTTATGGATACTCCACTTTTAAAATATTGATTAAAGTTTTAATATTCCATTACAGTGGATGAATAAGGGTTGAGAGGAAAAGATAATTATTGTCTGGTTTCGAGAAATATAATATGTACATATTTATTGTCTGTGTTTACTCGTGCGGTACCTTCGTAATGGTTATTATTTTTAGCATTTTATTTCTCCGTTATTAATTTTCAATGAAATCGTGCTGACTTATGAAAAAGATTTCATTGGTATAAAAATTGCAGGCGAGTATGAAAGGAATCTCGGTCCATTTGTACTTCAATTACTTGAAAAGATTCAAATTAAAATGTGATATTAAAAGCAATATTATTTTAGTTTAGTTTATTCATAAGCTGAAAAGCATTTGCTAACTTATGAGTAAGTGTATTATTTTATATTAATTTCAAACAAGTCTTGTGAAGATATTCATTTTTATTCATTCATGCAAAGAAATGTTTCAGTAAAAGGACTCGATTTCAGAATCATGTACGTAGATCAACACTATTGCATTTGAATAATAGAACTGAATCAAGTGATGGTATTATAACTTTTGTCTGCGATTTTGTATGATCTTTTACAATATAGATCCCTACATGAGAGTTTGCTGAACAAACCCTTTTACGTTATAGCCAATGTGAGAAGCGGGTAGTAGGTACCTACTCTATCATTTTTATTTTCCATTTTCAAACAGAATCCTGTTTGTGTTGAAACCAGAGACAAATTAATTGAGGAAAACAACAGACAACGAAGTTTTTAGATTCTGCGAAACTTGCCGGTTCCAAAGACAATTACAAATGGTAGGATTATAATCACTGTTAGGAACTGTAAAAACGTTCAGACTCAGATTTTGTAGTAAAGTTAACTTGGATATTTTTTAATCAAGAGCGTAAAAACTATTATAAATTTTTCGTTATTGAAAAAAGGAGGACACGTCGGCGTCTGCGATCACTTGAAACAGAAGCTTTGACTGATGATATGCTATGTGGAGGGAATTCATAATTCATCTCAAAGTCGTCTGTTCTCTTTGATGACGTCGACAGAATGCGTCACAAGCTCTTTCGAGCAGGTGAATAGCATGTATCACCCCGCTTTAATTTCACCACAAGATATGTCAATTTCTGCCCGGGATTGCGGGCAAGTCTGAAAGGGATACCGTGGCCCCTGGCAACGTACAGGCAACTGACGGAACACGGGTGGGTTTTAGTCAGTAAGAGTCTGACACGCCCTCCCGCTCCGCCCAGAGCGGGAGAAGTTATTTGAAAATTTCCCACCCAAAAAAAACGGTATGTCAATTTTCTTTGTCCACGATAATGAAGAAAAACCGAATATTTACTTGCAAATATCCACTTTCCGGGAACATTGCGGCTAATTGTACCCAGACCGGGGCTCCCTCATAATATCGACGGAGCTCTCCAAAAGTTTAAGAAACGCAAGAGCCTCTGAATAAATAATGGTGCGGCGCGACAAAACTTTTACAGATATTAGCTTTGTTTCGCAGCGGACAAATATTAACGCTAGCAGATGCGACACACGTATTTACCGTGGGACAGAGCGCCGCCGCCGCGCCGGAGCGCCCCTACACATCGCCGTGTGAAGGAAATTGTAACAATTGTGTCGCGACGCGCCGCTAACTATACACGACACAATATTTATTTCCTACCTCCATAATTATTCCGCTTCCACAACAACAGTCATCAATGTTACACGCACCTGTTATTACATCGGTCCACAATAATAACGTAACAAAATATCCCTCGATAAAATATCGTTCAACAAAATACTCCTTCCCCGTGATAATAAGACAGCAAATTAAATAAACCGGGAAACTGAAAGTTAATTCTCATATCGATTTCCTATTTCCCTCGACGCTGCGGCTACGTTTGCTTGTGTTACTCTATAATTTACTTTCTGGAAAACCTTTCGGTATTGCTATGGTTTCGAGCGAAGTGGACATTATTGATGTAGTGGCAACGAATGCGCTGCTACGTTGCATTCCGCAGGCGATTTAGTTCTGTCGATCCGCTGGCCGGCACTTTTTTTATTTCGTTGCAGGACTCCGCAATACGTACAAGCCGATAAATTGAGCATGGATCCCGTTAAGTTGATTTCAGGATTAATGTTATGTGCAGCAGGAAAAGAGTTTTATTCACCTTGTAATTAAGTTTACAGCAACTACGGAATTTTACGATATTATAGATTTATAGCGCTATAAAACTTCGTGCATTGCAGTCTTGTGATAACGACAAATTGAAGTTTTCAGTCTCAAACGGAATTGCTTCTTTTGTATACATAAAATAAATGGTACCACACTTCTTTTAAAATGCATTCGAGTACAAAATCTAGCACTGCTGCCCTTTTTTTGTATACCTTAACGACTATTAGATGTTAGAAGCAGTGCGCTGCAAAGAATAACAACGTTGTATTTCTATCTTCCTTTAATCCAGCTTGAATGTATATTTCTTTCTCCATCCTTCCTTTATATTGCACAGTTATACAATTTCCTTGCGGCTTTGTAACGACCAACTGTGACTAATTAAGCAAATGAAATCCACAATAGACTACATCAATTATTATCACAGTTGAATTGTCACTAATAGAATCAGGGGCCTAATCGAACGTTGAGTACCTATACAGTTTACTGCTAAAGTGGCTGTTGACCCCAAGTGGGCTGTGGTTCCAATTATAATTACCAACGTCTTTGACTTACAAGGGTACAAGTGACCTGCCGGGGTCGCGGGAAAGTCGGAAAGGGATACCGTGGCCCCTGGCAACATACAGGCAACTAAAGGAACACGGGTGGGTTTAGTCAGTAAGAGTCTGACACGCCCTCCCGCTCCGCCCATAGCGGGAGAAGTTATTTGATAATTTCCCACCCAAAAAAACACAAGTGACAATATTAATGCGATGTTATTGTGTAACAATGTAACGTTCATTCCGCGGCGATCGTGTCGTGTTGCCTCTAAGCCACGGCAGCCATCTTACACGCTACTGCTCTTGTTCGGCCCAACCGAACAAGCAATTACTCCAAGCCAGTATTAATTGAGTGACTGTTTATTATCCATGGCTTAATTTAATCACCGGACTAACATAAGCCGTGTCTCAATATCTATGGAGTTGGTCCCCGAGCAGGAACATTAAACTAATCCATCCCTAGCATAGTACAGAGATACAAGATAATATCTTCTTGTAATCCACAATAAGACTGACGACATAGAATCTTGTCGCAAATTGGGTTTGGATACACAATAGTTAATAGTGGTTTTATTACTGAAGTTATAGATGTATCAGGCTATAACTAACCAAAGCGTGATTAGTTTTGTCAGTTACAAGTTATATACCTGCTGGGAAAACTGATTTATGTTTTTGGTAGCATAGCATACAAATAAATAATTAATTGTCAGTAAACACCGAGATGTGACGCGACGCGGTGATGCTTAAAGAGGCCAGTGGTTTCACGCTACGCAGCGCGGCGCTACGAGACGCAGCGCGGCGCTACGAGACGCAGCGCGACGTCGCGCGTCGCGAGGTGCATCGTGAAGTCGCTGGCAGCCGCACGCCTCGCTGCTACGTGATGCATCGCGCTATGCCGCGAGACATTTTCGATTTATCTCATTGAAATGTGTATATTTTTTAGTAGTAAATAAAGTTATATTTTTTATCACTATCTTAAAAAGTGCGCGTCACGTCTCGGTGTGAACGGACCCTAAGATACGATTGCAAAAACAACCTACACATCTTTTCGATTGCAATCAAGCTTTATACAAAAACATTTTAGTATTTTCGTTTCCTTTCTTATAAAAACTGCAGTTTGCTGTAAGCACGACCATTCCGCATTCAGCGAGATCGCTTTTCATTCTCAAATAAGACTTCTTCAACGTCGCGCCTCGCTTGAACAAACTAGCCGAGCGCAATTTACTAAAAAAGCACGACCAATTTCTTCTTCATCCATGACATGACAAGTTCCTGAATTTATCTCAAGTGACTTGGGCAGTCCTTAAGTCAAAATAAGTAAAGAAACAAATGACAGACGAGTACGTACTTGATGACAACGGTTAACAAAGCGAGAGGGCGTGAGAGACAGCCAAGATTATCTGACAGTTGAAACTTTACGTTTTCTGACAGAAAACACCTCCGAGGCGTGTGCGCAAAGATCTGCTGTAACTAAATGTACTAACAAACCTTCTAGGAACGCTTTCAGGCTACCATTTGACCCGAGGTGGTGCAAACCTGTTTATAATCACATTAAGGTTTCACTTTGTATTTTCGTCGGAAATACGGTAACTTTGACGACCTCTGAATCTCTCGTTTGAGTGTAATCTGAGGATTCACTCGCACCATACCAATTAATTTTGCCGTAACTCGGGATTTTAAGCTTTAAAAATGGTTGTTTGTGGTTGCAATTTATATTTTGTATAATTGAAACAAGATTATAAAGCACTCGTGACTTTACCACTTTCGACTCCATCCATTTTTCATAGAGGTCACGCCGCGGCGGCATGTCGTATGACCTCTCCGAGTTGCCCCTCCAGGAGTCCACTCCTGCCATATTTTTAGTAAATATTTGTAACCGTGGAAATGCATTGCCACCCCTGAAGTACGGACCTTCTGACCCCATTTGTTTTTTTAAATAAAAACTCTTGAATTTCAAAACCAACACGTATATGAATCATAAATCTTGTTAAAATATACAACAGATTTTATTTTCAGTTTACAATGCCGAATCCGCAAAGAAAAACCCACATTTCAAATGAGCCCCCCGCCAGGGCTCCCGGCATCCTATATGCGTCTTGAGTGAAGCCTCCAGGAGGCTCCCGGCACTAAACGTGAAACATTACACATTATAGTGACGTTTAAATAACAGAAGTAGGTATCTACCTATTTGTATATATAAAAGAAAGAAGAAGAATCGTATTTGTTAGGTGCAAAGAGATCTACACAGAAGAAAGTTTTACAAATGTGAAAATAAAACACATATAAGTAGTTAACATTTTTACAAGTTAAGTTTTTTTTAACATTTTGGTTCTCATGGGAAACAGCCTGTCATAATTATATTAGTTTTTACATATTTTAGGTGATGATCTACCTGCAAATTTTATATTTTTATATTTATTTTTGCTTTTTTGGCAATATTTGGCCGTGTGTATATTTTGTTCCACAGTACTTTTATACCAGACAAGCTCTAGCGTGAAGACCAGTAATTGGCTGTCAGATTACCATACTGTCATTTATCACCATTGAATTTAGCTGTAAGTCTTCCAAAGTATTTAAATAAATAAATAAATTAAATAAATAAATAAATTAAATAAATAAATAAATTAAATAAATAAATTAAACAAATATATTAAATAAATAAATAAATTAAACTTAACAAATCCCAAGGCGAAAATTTAGTTTCGGAATAATTTCGAAGAAAAGAAAAGTCTCACCATTCCCATTACTTTTTCGGAATGCAGATCAATCCTCATCCATCTCTAATATGTCCAGCACTGTCGTATTTTTTTATTTATATTTTTCAGTGGTCTCTCTGCTGAATACATTTCGCTCGATAGTACAAATATTTCACTGATCCTACTAGGGCGTGGCTGTGTTGGAAAATTGATTTAAATTTGTTATTTTTGTTTTCATTTAGAATCGTAATAATGAAAAAACATGTTTAAAACGTTCTTGTCACTATATTTTTTTCAAGCAAGGTTATCAAAATCGGTGTCGAATTTTATAATTATCGAGTTTCACGGTCCGGACGGCCGCACAGGTAACATCGCTAATTGGATCCCACGTCGTTATGACTTGATAGCTTCGTATATCACCCACTATGTACCGACAAATTACACTCTTCTCGTGACGTATTGACGAGATGAAATCGTAATTCGATTCGTCATCGCGAAATATAAACAGTAATCTGTCGAAATTGTATTGTCGAACCCTATGCGGCCAACGCTATTCGTTTAAATTGAGAATAATAAGGATCAAGCATTTGCCAATCGTACTGCAGTCGTGTTTTTAATCACGGCACTGCGTAGAAGTATACATTCTACGCAGTGCCGTACTATTGTTTTCGCTGTACATTTTTTTTTGGGAATAGTCTTTTTGGGTTTGCACGGCAAGGTTCGTTAGATTTTCATGCAGGTGCGCCTAAATGAATTATTCTATAAAAACTTTATCTACTCAACAGTTAAAAGCTCTTCCTTTTGTAATGAAATATATTGGAGGGGAAGAATGTGTTGTTAAATTCGCTAAGAGGAAGTTGAAACATAAATCTTAATCGACATTCCTTTTCTACAACTCTGATGTAACTTAAAATTAGTTTCAGCCATCAATTTCCGTCTCGAAAGTCAATTCCGTCGAATTATTTGAGTTAAAATTTACAAACTTTATACAATTTTACACAAAAGGATCAAGACAATATCCGACAAGCAGCGAGTTTTAGACTGGAGAGGAAAGCAATTTAAAGTGCAACCGTTCGGTTTACACAAGTTGATTGCAATGGGGCAAGTCGCACGCCATAGGAAGGAGTGATATGGAATGTCTTTCCGATTATCTCTGTGTTCAGAACAAAGCAGCCAAATGGATAATCGATGGAGCCTTTCACGTATCTCTACTTTTAAATTATGAGGGCGAGCGTTGCCTGGGAGAAAAATACGCCGGAGAATAAAAGAGATTAAAGTTATTTATCAGGGTTCACATGCTCCATATATCTTCGTAGTTATATCTGCCTCGGTGATGTTAATACAAGAATTATTCGTAGAATCATGAATTGTGGTAAACAGTTCCCATAATTGTGTACAAACTGAGCGTGTAATCAGGATTCTGTCCAAAACATAATAACCTCGAAATTATAAGCAGTGGGAGAAACAGACAGAAATGATTAGCGAACTAATGAAACGTATAATGTTGTGATACTCCGTATGTATCTATTACCCGTTAATACGTTTACATGGTCAAATTAACTAGCAAGTTTGCTTTTTCAGTCTAACATTTGATAAAACTGGATTTATAAAGCGGACTGATATTAATAATTAAGTCCTAAGATCGTGAGGTTCCATAATTGGAGTATAATTGCGGTTCTCGGTTCGGAAACTTCTCGAGTGGCCGAAGAGATTTTCTTTCTACTCTATCACAGGGAACTTGAAAGCTTCTTACACGAGCTGGGCCTTTGTAACCTTGATTAAAATTGAATGTAATTGCTATACATAATTTATTCACCAAAATAAGAACACGTATTACAAAATTGAATATTGACAATATACAGTAAATAATGGCTTAAAGTTTGTATTATACAAAGTTTGGGACTATCTGCATTCGAACTAGGTAGAAAACCTGTATCTCGGATTACATTAGATCCCCATAATTAATAAATAATTATTAAATAAATTGTGAATATTTAGTAGTTATATTTAAAATTTAAAACATTATTAGATTGCCATGTAAGAATGTATGCGGAAGTATGAGAACAAATGTAAATGCGGCGTGACAAAGTGTATTAGTGTGTGTGTGTTTGTGTTTGTGTGTGTGTGTGTGTGCGCGTGTGTGATGGTGTGTGTGATGTGAATGGGATGATTGTTTAATATGAGTGGGTAAAGTAGTACCTAGCTTGTCTATTTGGGAATGTGTTGTATTCGGAACTCGGAATACTTAAATCTGCCTATGTAGCTATGTATTTTATTTGTTAGTAAGATGGGTCTTGGAAAACCTCCCTTTTAAATTGTTATAGACTAGACAAACAGTCGGGTAAGGGTGAATAGCAAATAAATAGGCTCAATGAATCCTTTTTATCGTTTTAGTTCCGAGAATCACCTCTTTCAAGCTTAGTTGGGTTTAATTGTTCGTTTTGCAAATAAATAGGACGCGGGCAGGAGATAAATGGGTGGTACGCCAATTAACCCTTAATATATTAGTAAAACAACTTTCGCAAACTTCCTTATTACCTTATTAAGGGACCTCTTAGTTGAGCGTCCTTAAATAATTTACTCGGCGACGTAACGTCACCGGTTAATGTGACGTCGCATGTCCATAGAGACATTGTTACCCATAACCATGCGCCCCATCATGTGTATACATAATATACATTGTAAAACCCGCCGCTATGTCCATGTTACGGTAGGTATGCATCAACAAAGTACCTATCCCTTTAACTATTGTATAAATCTTCTTACGAAAACTTCTCGGGCCTATGTAAAGCAATGATTTATAAGTATTTACATGGACACAATGAGCAAGGACACAACCTTCCCTTTAAACTAAGTTATCGATTTCATATAGTGTAATACATATATGTAAGTATAAAACGATCCTTTTCTAGTGACTAGAGGGTGCGAACAATGCGGTGACATAAAATAAAGCATCGTCACCACTCCACGTCGCAATATTGGTAAAAAAAGCCTGAATCTTTATGATAATAAGTCACGAAAGATCGCACTCGGAACCGTCATAAATAAAATAAGATGACTGACCCTCGAAAATCTTAAGCAGATTATGAATAAATGGCCATCCAATTTCGTGGGACGGCTTTCTACTTGCAATGATCAAAACGGATCAATAGATCTGGACAAAGGAAGCGACACCCAGTTTAGAGGTGTTTGGGGCTGTTTAGTCTTATCTCGGTCCGATACTGGGTCTAAACATGCGACTTAGTTCGCCTGCGAACCGCCATCGTTCCCGCCGAGAAAATAATAGCAAGCTCTTAAACACAACCGCTTTGTTAACTCTGACGTCCCACCAATTTCTTACACTCACTGCGCACGCAATTTCCTACTTAAGTACGTGTTTGCCTACAATAAAAACAACATATAGAAAATGAGATCATCCTGCAAATACAGAAAATTACTGCTGAAGTGTCCTGGGAAAGATTAACAGACAAAAACATTTAAACCACAATTCATGCTCTACCTCTTAATTTAACACAAACATAAAAGATATCTCCACCACAAGAGTCTGAGTAACGAGATTCCCGGGGTCTTTGTTTTATATTCAAATACAATTTCCTTAATTAGACGCGAAGTATCTCTTGAAAGAATAATGCGAGTTGCCCGAAGCAAGATAAGCTTGGGGCGATGAGGAGTCGAGCAACAAGGCGAAGCAACATTTTAATAAATATCATGTAAGAGACCGACTTAAGACCCGGACACGGCCAAAGCAGAGATGTGCGAAGATGTCCGAAGCGGAGACGAGAAGAGATGTTTTTGAGCTTGGGTATATCCACCGACACTATGCGGAGATGCATACTGGCTAGACTGGAGCGGAGATGTGTGCTGGCTAGAGCGGAATTGAGCTGCATGCAGCGAGCGTTGGATGTCGAGATGAACGCACAATTTAGCGCGATCTGACACGAAAGGCAGACGTCTCAATCATGTCACTATTACAAAAACTGTATGATCTTTTACTTGACAAAGAAGAATAGAGTCTGACGAAGCAGAATAACGCCACTCACTTCTCTCTCTCCGCTGCGTGCCGTCGCCAGCTTGCGAGGCATAGCTTACATCTCCACTTTGTACCACCGCCCAGCGCAATCTCGGTTAGGCACAGCTCACATCTTTGCTTCGATCGCGCCATATAAATATGATACATCTCCGCTCAGTGGTATCCACTGAAAGTGAGTGGAGACGAGATGTGTGGATAAAGAAATTCTATTGGTTGTTTAAAACACATCTCCTCTCCGCTCGTTTCGTCTCCGCTTTCGTGGAGTCCGAGCTTAACGGTTAAACTTCACCAAAATTATTCATAGAACGTCAATACTGTAGGACTAGGGACTATTTTAGCGTCGTATTTCAACCTTGAATTCTGTCGCATATTAGATATCTTAAGGAGCGTTCGTGGTGACGAGTCGCGACAACTGTTTAGCAAGTTACCACAAACTCGAACATCTGATCCTGAATGTAATTGGAGCTGTAGTTCAATTAAATGTTGACAAAGGAACAACGTGCTCACCAAATTTTCATTTGATGAATCTTGTTTGTTCACGAGTCGAAGGGCAAGATGTCAAGAAATCGTCCACAAGGTCGTATGTTTATTATCACAATAATATCATGCCAACGCAGGAAGGTACTACAAATCTTCGCTGCGAACTGAAAATAAAAGAAATGCTTGAAGTTTATTAAGCTGTAAACTGACCGTAAAGTGAAACATTTAGGTCAATAGGTGCTTAGCGCGAAATCCAAGGTACAAAATACTTTAGAAGTATGGTTGGCTGTAAATGTTTTTCCCATTTACCCCGTAAATGTTGAATGACTTAGAAAGTACCTACCTATACATATAACCGCTTATCGCTTTACTAGATCGGAAATCACTCGGATCTTACTAACAAAATGGCCTCCGAAATGTTTTGTTACTGTCATCATTATATTTATGTAGAGAATACCGAAGAGGCATATTCAGATATAATGAAAATGATTCCATTACTCATTTTGTGGTGAATTTAACAATAATGTATGCCACGAATTGCTCGATAATGTTGATGTATATCCCGAGTGGTGTGGGTTTATATAACACTGTTATATAAACCCACATCACACAAATAAATAAACAAAATGAAAGTGATACTATTTTTATTTTTAAATTATAAACCTTTTACCCGTGGTTAGATTTTCGAAAGGTCAGCTTGGGTGTTTGTTTGTATCATTTTCACAAAGAAGATAAATGAATCTGCTTTGCGAAAATTATACTAACAAACATCCTACACTTCAATGTAATAGAATACGAAAACCTCTTGAAAATAGAGTAGGATTTAATTTTACCCTCGTGGAAAATGTTCTAGTTACCTTTCTAAGCACCGCTGCGTGGGCAGACGCCCACTACATACGTGCTGGCTTCATATTATTATTTTTTACCTACATATTACTTTAATAAATAAAAAACAGATTGATAGGATTATTTATTTTTCTTTCATCCGCACCATCGGCTTTATATAAATGTTTTTGTTTGTTTAATAATAGTAGTGGGACAGTAACAGGCTGGCCTGTTACTGTCCCACTGCGGGGCAAATTAGGCACGAGCATTAATCACCACGCTTGCTCAAGACGGGTTGATGATTTCAGACTTATATTAACTACAGTCCAGGTTTTCTCACGATGTTTTCCTTCACCGATTTCAGCAATGTCCAAGATAAACTCAGAAAGTACATATGAATTGAAAAAGTCACATTGGTACTTGCCCGAATTTGAACCCATAACCTCGTGCATGAGAGGCGAGGCCTTAACCACTGGGCCATCACGACATTTCATTTGTTTACATTATTAATAATATCTTATGTAAATACGTACCATATGATAAGTCTCGATTTGTAATTTATTATTTTCTGTAATCATTTAATTCAAGCAACAAGACTCATAGCGTTAGTAACAAAAAACATACAAAATTTATGTTAGTAAAACATTAACATAGAAACAATTTGTGAAATTTTTTTCGTTACAGTTGACCGCCCTTTTTATTACGTAGTTAGTACTAAGCTTCGAAGAAAATAGAGGTGTCATTTGAATTAGGTTCTCCACCTACCTAGATTTATTCCATTCTGTCTGGGACCGTCTTGTAATGAAAATGTCCTACAATTTAAAGTTGAACAAAGCTCAAGTAGTTCTCGCTGTAATGAGTGGAGTTTAAGATGTTAATTCTACAAAGTAATGACAGATTATTTTGTCCCTTAGTTGCAGAACTTGCAGTACACTAATCCAAAAATTTCCCTTGTATAATTTCTACAGCTTATGTGTATGACAACAATGACAAGTTACATTATAGTTATATTAATTCTTTAGTAAACATGAAAAATTAAACTATTACATATTCATGCATTTTTGTTAAGTCATAAAGCGTATACTGTTAGACAAAGGCGGTATTTTTTAATCCTTTATATAGACTGGTCCTAAGGGGATTATAGGTACTGTTTCCACTACCGCGCCCGTACAAAGAACCGTTTTAAGTTCCTAGTAACTGCACCACCCTATGACTACAACAATCAATATGAACGTAAAGCTGATGATTCACCAAATAAAATGATGAACTACGGTTTTTCTTAGCGGAACATCCAGGCAATTTTCCCGCTAGATGGCGCTGGAGTCAACATTTTTAGTTTATTTTGTTTTATGTGAAATTAGAAGATTACTAAGTTGTAGGAGTAGTCCATGCGACACTCAGTCATTACGCTTTATTAATAATAATAATAATTGCTTTATTTTCAGGCAACTAAGAATACACAAAATAATCTTATATAATAATAAACTAATACATATATTGAACTTGGTCATAATAATGCCTCAAAATCCACCCAATTCGACACGTAATCCCAAAATAACATCTGCCATTGAATCTACACAAAGTCGTATTCCCTACGTTTACAAAGTTGAAAGGGGTGAATTATTTTGTAGGAACATTCTACATATATTTTTAGTAAGTAAGTAAGTAAGTAAATTTTATTTGTTTAAACATGGTGTACATGATACATTGCATGCAGGATAGTAATGGGATACAGTTCTAACATGTTCAGCCGCATATCGTGGCGTACAAATTGGTAGGAAGAGATGGTGCCGTGATAATATTCATCAAAGTTACATTTTCTTCATTATTAATTAAAGATTAGGTATAATTATAATTCAATAAGCATATTTTTTGTATATAATTCAATGTCAAAGTAGTCATTAAATAAATTAGTCAATAAAAATATGAATTACTGTCAAAAATTTCAATTCCAAATTACAATTCCTAAAAGGCGCGACAAATTTTAGGCGAAAACTATTTAATTGATTAATAGTCAATAACTCAATTCATGTATCTGTAATTACATTTTCACCCATACCTTTCAAACTGACATAATAAGGCATACCAGATGTATGGCTTTGTGATGAGAGCATCTAGAGAGTTCCATCGTCCCTCCAATTTCTTGCACTTGTAGCAAGTCCATAGTTAGACCACGATTGGAATACACAGTCCTAACCCAACCTATCTGGAATCCCTAGTACCTTCGAGCCATGGAGTATAGACGTTTTCGAAAAAAAACGTCTTAAGAATCCGCAAAATTTCTAGTGTGAGCTTACCGGCGTTCCTGTCCTCGGTCCACAGCACCGAAAAGTTAACCAGAAAAATCTTAACCGCTTCCCAGGTTGACTCTGAAGTGCCGTGTTTGACTGATGCGATAAACGCCTGGAAAGTGGCTTGTCCGGGCACGGAGCAGCCCGAGAACCCGTCTTCCCAGAGACAGTGGGATGAGCCGCTCTGCAGGTTGGTACGGAATAACCTCATTAATACGTCCACCAACACTGCTGAGCGTGCCCGCCTATTGGCTGTGGGAGAATGGGAATCGGGCCTCTGGCTTCAGGCGCTACCTTCACCCAACATAGGCACTATGCTGGGTGACACTACTTTCCGACTCGCTACAAGACTGCGTTTGGGAGCTCCTTGCGGAGCTCCGCATCGCTGTCAGTGCGGTGAAGCAGTCGACCGTATCGGACACCATGGTCTTTCCTGCAGCAAGAGCGCTGGTCGTTTGGCACGACACGCAAGCATTAATGACATTATCCGTTGATCCGTCCGACATCAGCTGTTTTAGAACCTAATGGCTTGGCACGCGACGATGGGAAGAGGCCAGACGGAATGACCATAATGCCTTGGAAGTTGGGTAGACCCTTGATGTGGGATGCAACCTGTGTCGACACCCTCGCGCCATCCCATCTTCCTAGCACGGCGGGCTGTGCTGGAGCCGCTGCTGCGGGTGCAGAAAACCTCAAAGGGCGCAAATATAATAACCTTATTGGTAGCTATATTTTCGAGCCGTTTGGGGTTGAAACTCTAGGGCCGTGGGGTCCCAGTGCGCATCGAGTATTTCGGGACATCGCCAAGCGGTTGGTTGAATCTTCACGTGACCAGAGGGCTGGCCAATTTTTAGGTCAAAGAATCAGCATTGCCATCCAACGTGGCAATGCTGCCAGCCTTTTGGGCACTTTTCCCACTGACAGCGATGCGGACGAATTTTTTGATGCCCAGTGAGTTCTTCATATATATATATTTTTTTTTTTGCCTCTGTATACTTGTACATAATTTATATATATTAGTGTTAGATGTAAATTGTTTATGTTTTATCGTAGTTGAGTTTTAGTTGTATAACTTTTATTTTTATTTAAATTATTTTGGGGTTAAAATATGTATATATATAAGACAAAATTACAATAAATAAAATTAAAGTACCTACTATATATTCCGCGTCTTAAGAATTCATTCTCAAAAAATATGATCTCCTTAGATTACAGTCAAGGCGCACGTTCCTTGAGCCAATTACTCTATACAGTGTATGCCGAAACAAATTTGATTGTTAGTTTTTTTTTTTTAAAGGGTCGTAGCTACTTAACCGGACTTTCCTGTGACTGCCTTAAGCTACTAACTTAAAGCCTCCAGCCATGCAGTATAGATATTTTAGAAAAAAAGCATCTAACCAGTAGCTTCTTATGAAACATGATCTACTTACTTTACAGTCAAGATGTATGCTGCTTGAGACAATGACTCTATTCAATATATGCTGAAACAAGTTTGATTGCCCTGACTTGGTGAACAGTTTGTGTTATATACCTGGTTCTTCGAACAGTGCAGGGGCGGGAGGTGCACCTCCCATAGTTACCAGGTAACTATTCGCTCTTGCAAATCTGTGTGCGCTCACTGTTGCGCCGTTTAGTCGGCACATACAATAAGCTATTTTGTGCAATTGATATATTATTTGTAAGCAGATATACCTTTAGAACTGACACAATCAAAATTTTGAAGGATCAACAGTAGCGTCTAACGTTTCTACATACCCTGACTACAATTAACGTTTGCTAATCAGTTTGTCTTAGTGTAAGTAGTGGAAAATATAGGCGGTAATATATTTGTTAAGTCAGATGTTTAAGATACTTTGTATATTTTTAGTATAATACTGTTTGTTTTCCCTATAAAAATAAATAAATAAACTGAAATATCAAAATACAGGAAGAAACAGGGTATACCTCTTTATTTATCTGGGTTGCCGAGATATATCGCAGTACATCGGTGGATTTTCTGACATTAATCTACGTTCGTAAACGTATCGTAACTACTCAACATCCCAGACACCCGTGATGGATGTGAAACGAATAGGCTCTTGACTACTCATCGCTCTATCAAAGTATCTCAAGAGAGGCTGTGCAATAGCCTAAAAATATTGCTGAACAGCCAGCCATATCTGAGGTCCTTAATTTTTTGTGGTAAATAATTGCGTACATCGTTGCCTCCAGTGGGTCAATATCGAACACTTAATTGCCTTTTCCATTTCTATTTTGGGTATTTTTTACAACCTACAATATTATTTTATCTGTTGCCCTAGCAATTTTGTGTGGCAAGTAAACGAAAGAACTACTGCTACTGCTTCTTTCGAACACAAAATATATAAAACATTTTCAGTGATGTGCTAGATAAATAACTAGGTATGTGAACAGCACTTGAGCATCGTGCAACATGAAGTTAAAAATTGCAAGTAGCGACTCAACAAGTAGCGACAGATGCTAGCGTTTCTACTGCAAACATCTACACGTACATAAGTCTATTTACTTTATAACCCACACACGAACGACAACTTACAGAAAACTACGGTTAACCGACCAACCGCTAATCAGCCAACGAGACTGAAATAAAGTTATATTTCCACTCCATATAACAAAGTATCGTAGTCAGCTGCCGGCAGCGTCTGCCACGGCCCGGTAAGCATTTAACGTTTAGTTGTAACTTCAAGTGATTAGGCGTCAACGCATGACGAAGGCACGCTTTGATCAGCCCTGATACAGGAAGGCTGCCGCTCAATCGATTCGAGTGCCGGCCATTAAGTCATGGATTATAGGCTGGACTGCCAACTTTGCATAGCAGAGATAAAGTTTGAGTAAACAAACGAGAGGTTCGAGTAACATCCGTAATGGTTGAAGCTATCCGTTGACAGTTTCGGTATAATAACATATGTATTAACGACGCCTAAGAGGCTTATCAAAAGTCCCGAACTCTCGCATTAACAAGTATTAAATGTAAGGTTTATACTAAACTACGGACGCTAAAACTATGAAACTGTAACAATTTCTTCAATTTAGTGTCGAACTTGGCTCTAATTTGTACAGTACAATACCGAATTCCCAGCTTAGGAACATTGTTATATAGGATATAATGTTAGGCTTATATACAATGTTAGGCACGCGAGGACCCCATGTTTCATCTACGCAATATTATGTCCAAAGTTGAAATATTTCGTGTGATTAAATGTCGGACTCCACTCCACACCGCACTAAATGGAAAAAGTTTCAACGATCCTATCAACTTTAATACATTAAAGTGTTAAATGTCGACCACGAAAATTGACATTGAACCATTTCATCTACAGTCCATCGACTAAATAGGTTTTGATGGCTTTACCATTATTTTTAAAGTACATAATGGATAGTTAAAGTAGTCATATTGGAGCTACATATTTTAATCATTGACGTCACTCACCGAGACCAAATTCTTTACGTGTTTCGGTGAAATCCCTCCAACATTTTCCTTGAGCGGTAAAATATTGGATCACGGAATGTTCTAAACCGCATTAGCGTGAGTCCAGTATAGCTTCTGTTTCCTAATGCAGGTGATAACGCAATCAGTGGCGCCGACACCTCACGGTGTGGGCCGTGGGCTGCCATGCATACTGATGCTCCATGTATCCGCTGAATACTACCAGCTAATTTAACTCCACAATTTCCCTAATGAGAACCCCGAATGCCGTCTATACTCAGTTTGCTGGCAACCCACCCCTGTGGAAACTACAAAACTTGCTAACTATCAATAAAATTAAATTCAATATTATGTTTCAGTGTGGATAACGTTTAATTTTGAAGCTAATTTATGCATCGACAATGTTATATGGTAAAATTATGGTTGCTGAAACGTCAGCTTTAATTTACATTTTATAAATTAATTTGTTTATTAAATAAATTAAATACAAACAAAGTTGGACAGCAACGATTTTCTATGAAAATAGGAAAAAGACCTTTTATTTTTATTTACATACCGATATGTCCGATCTATCATGATATTAAATCCCATAAATAATAATAGGTCCTTAACAAATAATTGGAATAAAAGCAAGGGTTCCCAAACACCTGCTGCCGGCTAATCCGTGTTTCCGCAAAATAATTTCGTGTTGATTTTACCCCGCAAATCCCAAAGGAATAAGCATTAATGCGAACGCAAATGCCATAACAACCCTTTCACCTAACAAAAAGGCTTACAAGCTTGTAACTCACCTGATTATTTTGTGTGGACTTAATTCGCAATTCCTCTAATAAGTCCAACGACGAATTTAATAAATATTGAATGAGCTGGCGCGCTGTTAAAATTCTTGCAGGCTTTCAAAAGATTTTTATTGCATGCATGCGAAGCACACACCGCGTACTTTATTATTGCGAACGTTCACAGCGTATAGTACGACGTAAAACTCACTAATATTTACAGGTGGGAACGGCTTAACGCTTTAATAATTTATCTGTAGGCGCTTGAACACGATAAAGGTAAATTGATTGCCAGATGTTAGGCGTCCATCCTCAACTGAATAGTCCATTTACGCCACTTGGAATTTTTGCTTCATCGTTATCTTAAATGAAATTGACTTTTAATTTTAATTAGCACTTCAATTGCAACGTTTCTGACAAAATCGATAAGTTTATTAAAATAGCACTTACGAGTATGACTCAAAATACGCAATTGCCACATATTTACATAACAAATTAATGAAACGTAGAGTAGAGTAGTATTTTATTCCAACAGGAGGCTCGTTACGTCAGTTAACTGGGAACTCCTCCGTTTTAATTATACTTGAACTTAAGCCTTATTAACAATGGAACATCGAATTTGACAGCTGAATGCGAAGTGTTGCGGCAAGAGAAATGGTCGTGGCGCGGAGGGTCGATGCTTACGGATAAGGGCTTGTGTACATTCAACTTCAGGTAAAATGTTACCCGTTTTAACAGCTTTATAATAAAATTGTTATGGTAGAGAAATATTCTGAGACCCTCACAAAATATTATCCTAACTAACAATCTTTGTTGATGACGTCTGTCATGCCTTGCTGGAATTCCATAAAGCGCATACATCTAGATATTTGTTGCGCGTAGCTAATTCCGAAAGATGAGAGATGACATGTGCCTGTCATGGCCTCCTTGCAGCTTTGTTGTCGAGAGAACATACAAGGCTTAACTGTGACATTGGCTTAACTAGGGTAAGTAAGGGTATGTGCGCAAGTAGTAGACGATGATAAATGTACGCAGTCCATTGCGCAAACGACGTTGTTATGCAATAAATGCGACACTCTGAAAATTGTATCTACTCTCCTAAACCGCGCGGTAAACACCCCTTTCCCGCAACCCTAAATATAACTGGGTGCTTGATGATATTTCAAAACTCATTACGATAAATTTCGTTGCTTTAGACATCTTGCGCTATTGTTCCCCTTTAGCTATTTTCAGACCAGCACACGTTTTGTTTCACATAATTATGTTACTTTGTTTATTCACGCCTACGACCCCTTAATAGAGTGCTTTTGTCAGTTATCTTTACCTACAGTACAAAAAATTTTAAGTTAGCGATGCTTGTTAAGAGTATCTAGCCGCGCGCCACCAGAGATAGTACAGCGGTGCACACGAGTAGATAAAACTAACTACGTACAGGTGTGAGCTCGAGATGTGTTCCACACTATGAGTTACCCGCACATGTAGAGGTGAAAGAGGTTACCCCACTCTAATGTAAAGTACACAGACCAGAGTAGGTTATACAAATATGCACAAGGGATAAAATTTCCCAGGTCGTGTATTTTTCTGTGTAAGGGAAAAATTAAAAGGTTACCTAATTCGTGCTTTAGGAAAAAAATATTTGATCGTTAGAAATGATAAATATTGACAGCTCCTAATTGGAAGGCAATAATGATTCACTCGAGTTCGCACGTTATCCATGGTCCAGTATTTTTCATATTATCGACACGTTTAACGAACCGACTGAAAAGATATTAGGTAAAAAGATGTTCCTCGAAACAATATTATATCTGAAACACGAGGTAATTGAGTAATACACTAACAGTAGCAATGGCTTTCATTTTGACAGTTGAACAACATTGATTGCGTTATTTACATTGTTGAGCAGACAAATTTTCGAACATTTGAAACAATGGAATAGCAATATCCTTCAAATCATTCATATTGTGATTGAAAGTGTGTATAAATTAGGTAAGGGTGTCGGTCGTGTCATTTGTTGATGAAAACAACATAATGCAACTCAGGTATTGGTGTGTCGATACACAAGTGACACGTAAGCAGGTGAAACACAGCTCAGAGATATACGGTTGGCAAACAAATGTAAATGCTGCATGCGTCCACTCCAAAAACAAGGCAAATGGCGTCGGATCCATTTTGTATGAGCTGTCTCAGCACATTTCAAGAGGGCATCCGAATTTAGCAAAAATACATAACGTACGCATTCATGAAAGTTTAAAAAAGCATTCAGTAGGTATGTTAGGCGAATACAAATATTTGTATAAGTATTTAATTGCTTAAAATTCGCGGCCATATTCCCGGTATCCGTATCATCTAAAACAATGTTTTGTTTTGTGGTTGTTTGTTTAATCGCATGAGAATCGCTCAGTCGCTTTTGTTTATAACTTTACTGGAAGTTTGTCAAAATACGTGTAGGTAGCTCTCGCTAATGTGTTCGCGGTTCACCCCGAGTGTGTTGGGATCTTTATTTAATTAAATTACGTTACAGATGTTAATTTCGGTGTTACTTTAAGCAAGTAAATTTAATATTATAGAAAGCTTATATTCATAATACAGTCTTAATGAACTAAGTACCCGATATCGGAGTCTTACCAAAATTATTAGAACATAACATTTTTCAGCACTTCATATAAAACATATAGGTATACCATGTGTGCTTGTATGTATGTGTGTAATTACAGAATGTGTCATAAATAATGGCAGTCCTCGTGTACTGAGTATGAGTGAAAGATGCGCCTCTCAAGGACGGCCTAGTTTCGGCATCCCTTTGACCTCAGCGACTGTTTTCGTCACAAGTTTGACACTTAACATCACACAGCCTGTCCGCTAACGTCCTTAATAATTATAATGTTTAAATATGGATGACGCTTTTACAGCAATTTAAATATTGAGTTGATTTGATACGCCGACTGGAGCGGGTGGCACCCGGAGAGGGTCTACTTAAGACCTATCTCATTAATGATAAATTACGGATCCGCTTACCGTACTTTACAAAGAGCGTTTAATAATCAAATACCTTGTCCTTTTAGCGATAAGAGGGACTCGTGAGCTCTCTACGAACACGATGTTCCGGCAATTTAGCTTAAAGGATAAAAAAAGAGGCTCTAATATTTGTTGGTGCCAAACTTTGAAATGAGTTGTTGGCCACACATAGACCCTTCATATTACTAAGCTTTTAAGCAATGACTACAACGCATTAGGGTCTTAAGCGGTCATTAGCACACTTTAAAGTCCACTGCTATACATGTGACCTGAAAGTAATGAGCATCTAAATGAAAGAGACATTTTGAGGTTGTTTTTACACCAACCATCACTGAGAGTGTGCTATTTGCGGAATGGCTAATTTTAGCCGAGAATAACACTTCTCAACAGTAATTCAATGGGGAGAGGTCAGATCACTTATAACCGTGAAGCCGTGAATTCAAACCTTTCAGGTTGCTCTATATCCTATCATACTATATATATAATATTATAAATGTGAAAGTATGTATGGTGTTCAGAAGTTTGTTACTCAATCATGCAAAAAATGGCTGAACGGATTTGGATTAAATTTGACACATAGATAGTTTATAGCCCGGTAGTACGTTCCCGTGGGATAATTTTCGACCTCCACGCGACCGTTGGAGATTATGACAACAAAAACCCCAACATTATTATAAAAAGCTCGACATTGCTAACATATATATATATTCTATACATAGGTATGTAGGACCACGTGTTCCGAACTGCGAAGTAAGGCAGGGAGCGCCAAAGACTACTGATCGCCGGATCTCTACACAAAACCCTCGTTTATTGAATTTTCATGATTCCTTTTCATGCAAGTTCGCCGATTTCGTGGAATCTCGGCTCACTTGCCTTTACCTACGCGTACCTGCTTTATCTATTTATTTTAGGATAAATTAAATAAGAGTTCTCCGTTAGCCTTTTGAAATAGATTTTATTTATGTAAAACTAATAATAATAAAATAATAACTTATAATGTCTTATAAAAACGGCTTTCATCGTCAGAATACAGGCTTAAAGATTTATAATTTATTTATTTTAATTTTTAAACGTTTTTTTAAAGCTTTTTTATAAAAATATTCTAAAATTTTAAAAATCGGATTATAAATTAAATAAAGGATTATAATAAAACTAAATCTTCTTTTCGTGTGGTTAGTGACTAACCTGGTGTCAGAGTTTTAAAGCTGCCCATAGGCCTCTGACTTGGCTACAGATGACGTCGAGAAATATCTCAGTATATAAGCAGCAGTGATAGCCTAGTGGTGTGACCGTCAGACTGCCAAGTCATAGGTCTCAAGTTCGATCCCAAGACCTCTGACTTTTCGGATTTATGCGCGTATTGTATAATTATCACTTGCTTCAAAAACGGTGATGGAGAACATCGTGAGTATGCCTGCAAAATAAAACTAAATAAAATAGTAAAATATTTTAGGATACTTTCAGCGGCAGTTCGTGTTCAACATCATTACGTATCAACTGAAACGATATACTAGTTGTGTCATCGAAAATTCCATCGTAGCATTCCACATTGTGACATTAGAGTAGTTTTGCAAACAGAGAATAAGTAATTACATCAAGTAGATTTTTTTTTCAAATCGGAAAATCAAAGACGAAAATCGTTTTAATGTTACCTACGTATATTCAAACTATACTAAGATTACAAGTATAAGACTTTTTTCTAACTTCTATTTTCAAAATATACCAAAAAAATTAGCAAATCATGTTCACACTATTTTCCTACAAAAAGCGAGACGCGTAACAAAAAGTTCAAAAGGTTACTAAGTCATTAAGATTGATGTCCAAGATTGGTCCTCAGTAAAAAACTTTTGATCGTTCCATCTCACTAATATCCAGCCATATATGAAGATAAATCTATGCCCTAGAGGAGAAAGCGTTTCTAATCTTCCATAAAGCCTTGACATTGTTTCTAAAAATAGAAAAGAAGGGCGCTGTGTGAGGGCCAAAGATTTGGGGAACCGCCGCAGTTCGTCACTTGCAAACTAACATGAGGACATGATTTTAGGAACGTTCCACCTAACATACAGTCAACAAAGAAAAAAAAGATGAAAACAGAGGTTTTTAGTATAAAAATATACTATATATAAACTGAGTACATAATAAATATTCGAGTTTGTCAGCGCTTGTCTGCGGTCGTTGTACGAACACGTGACGTAAACTTAACATAAATTCGAAAAAAGAATACAAGTATCTTATACGTTATTTTTTGTGACAACCGCAATTAGTATCACCCATAGATAGGAATGAAGTCTTAAATAAAGTTATTTAAGGCTTTGTAGTAGGTAGGTACTCTAATATTATGTGAAAAACGAGTATTTCCAATAAAAGAAAGAATATCGTTCAAATTTAGATAAGATACTTACGTCACGCGTTTGTGCTAGGCCCACTGGCTGTATCTTGTATTAAAAAAAAAATAAGCACGTAACAAAAACGAATATCATTTGTATGTATTTTGAGGCCATTTTCACACGGGGTGACGGCAACTCAACCGTCATAAACTAGTTGGCAACAGGCGTTGTTAACTGCGACGCAACTGGTACTCTCACATATCGCAACTCAAGTTGTATCAATGTTAGTCATTTCATCATTCATTCAGACACCGTTCAACGCGCCAATTTTATGAAAAATAGCGTTGGCAACGACCGACCGACCTGCTTAGCCGCGCACTACTATTTCGCCGTTGAAAACTAGTTATTGACGAGTTGCGTCGCGTGAAAACCACCATAACAATGTATTTGCTAACGTGATTGGTTGCGTCGACGTTGAAAACTGCTTTATGTTGGTCACCTCGTGTGAGAAGGGCCTCAGCCTGCATGTAACTAACCTCTTTTGTCGACTGTGTACATGTTACATAGCAAGGTGTTGTTCTACATACTCCCTGAAGAGTTCTTTCGTTTGCGGCGCCAAATTGAATTTCCGTTTCGATACATTTAGATAAGTGTTGGTATTATTTTGCATTCTGTACTTAAACTTGGAAACGGAGTTCTATTTGGTTGTGGTGTCACTATTTCCTGTTTTGAATTCTTTCTAAATAACATATTATCAGGAGCACACTAAGTTAGGCAGAAAAGATATTCGAGGTCACCAATTTAGAGGCATGAGGAATAGGGTGTAAAGTTCACTCATCCTCTATAGAAAAGGAAGAAACACTGACCAGATGGGTGTCGTGTCTGGCAGGCAACTGCCCGACGATTGATTTTGGATAATCTTATATATGTCGTTCAGCCGGTAAACTCTAATTGCGCGATGCAGGATTTGTGTGTTGTCAGGATTTTGTGTGACATCAGGTCTTTTCGCGATCACATGTGGCGATGTAGATGCCGCCACATATACGTTCAAACATATGACTGTAGTTCTTACTTGCCTTCTAAACCGTATAAGTTAGAGTTGTTATATTATGTATTTTCCTCACGTATTTTTCTTTCGCAGACAGAATAGAATAGCAAGTCACCAATACCAATTGTATCATTACAGTACAAAATATGAACAGTAGTAAAGTATCGGATATATCGTAGGTTGTTAGACCTCCTCTATAAGTGGTCCCTGTTTACTCCAGTTGACCCTTATAACTTTCACGCGATGATGGCCACCTAATAATATACTCAATTTACTTTCTTGGACCAAATGAAGGTAAATAATTCGGACACAGTTCCATTTTCAGCAATGGGCATGTGTTGTGCTGACATCTAATTAGAATCTATTTACTTTGGTAGACAATATAATAAGTTCTTCTTATGTGGGTCAGCGGTTATTTCTGTACTTGCTCGCAAATACCACGCAAGACATTAATTTAGTTATTTTAAAAGCATGACGAATAAGAGTCTGATTAGATTTTTGTTTGTTTTTTTTATATTTGACGGCAAATAATGTGGGCACAACTTACGAGTTTCTGCAGTAGCACAAACTTAAAAGATCTATCACAATAAGTTCATAATATTTCTCATGATAACTTCATTCGTCCATTAATTTTGTGTAACCAATCAGCTGTCAGAATTGACTCAAAGCAATTAGGGGCGGTACTGCGAGTGATTTAAGTAAAACTTTGTTGTTTACGTCCCTGCCTCCCTCGTGGACGTCCCTGCCTCCCTCGTGGACTTGCTGAATGTCATTCAGTTGGCGATTAATCAAAGCTTTGTCTGAAGATGCAAATAGCTCATAAATAGTTATTTAAGGTGTCTGAAGGAATTTTCGTTGTATTGATGAGATGAGATTCGGAGAGGTCGATTTTATTTTCTTATTTCTAACGTTCAAAAGTGCCGTTTATGAGTCTATTTGAAATAATGATTTACTTGACGACTCGCGAAACGTAATAAGCGGTAAACATGGATGCAACTGGAGCAGTGTTTTAAAGTTACATTCACGGGCTAATTGCAAAACAACGTTTTTTATGTACATGGTCGAACCCATCGTATTTGTAATGATAACGTAACTGTGATCGAAATACAGTTCTACAAACAAAACTGAGAACTTAGTACCGGACTAAGATAACAGTATTGTATTAAAAACTTTACCTTAGTCAGAATAAAGTTCGAAATACAAAAACGGGTTCGAAAGATTAAGTTAGATCAATCCTTAGTTATTAGTAAAGCTGTGACAGAGTGGCGTCCAAGCACTGGAAGACAAAATGTCAGTCGTCCGGCGGCGAGATGGGCGGACGATATTGTTGCCATCGCGAGCAAAACCTGGATGACGCTGGCACAGGAGCGTGGGGGTTGACACAAGAAAAGAGAGGTCTATGCCCAGCAGCACGTGTAGCATGACCACGATAGAAGAAGAATACGGGTTTTGTCGACGGAAGAATAGACAAAATGTCAGACTGTGATTGTTTATCTGTCATTTTGTCTATTCTTCCGTCGATAAAACCCGTAGAAAACCTGTTTCTCTGGTTATCATGCTACGCGTGCAGTGGGTGAAGTCGGGTTGTGGGTGATGCTGATGAGGAAAGTTAGATCTCATTTTGTAATAAGACGGTGACCATTCGATACAGGGTGATGATATAAAACAACGTTAACTATATACAGAGCGTCGCCCTACATGCCCATCTTTAGTGATCACCCATTTATTTTAGTGTCTCTTGAAAAATAAAGTGCTTAACCTCAACATTGTCCAACGTCAGGCAATAGAGGTAGGTAATCCGTTCTCATCACCCCTACGACCGCCCAAAGTGTTGTTACGCGTGTCTCTTGAGTTATCCCCATCTATCTTCAAGGGTGACCGCTTAGGAATGAACAGGACAAAGAGCTGGCCATTACGACGCGCCTTGAAATTGCATATTGCTCGACAAAGGACTTTGCTGTCTCATGTCTATTCAATTACTGTAGAGGTCAACAGACGACACTATCTGTATATATTCGTCTTATCGCAGTTTTGTAAGCCACAAAAACTATGTATATTATCACTGAAATACTCTCAGTCTATTGCCAGCACAATTCCAAAAACCTCAAAACTCAGCTTTAATTAAGAAGATTAATGAAATTCGATACCCTGAATATCGATTGACACGATATTGTCTATGAAGCGCCTATTCAACGTGAATAGAGCCTCGAATACTGAGTGACGTTTCCGTGGGCGAGTGTTCGCTGTGCACAGGATATGTATAGCTTTCGGAAATCTCTCAGTGCTAAATAAAGCCCATCAGTTGTCCGGCAGAAAGGTATTCGATGAAATCTTTGGAAGAAGTTGAAAGGCAAAAGTTGCAAAAAGCTTTTTGACTGACGCTCGCTCGGGTCGTGACGTCCGGTGCGCTCTCGGACGCGATTGATTCTGTGGAGGATGGTTCAATAATTCAGCAGGATGACCGGCATGTCGCATGTACCACACGGGAACTGGCCTCGATATTGACAGGGCTGACAGACAACTTGGCCGAAATAACAGATAAATAATACACAAGGGTTGTTAAATGTCGCCGTGTTTCACGTTAAAACTTTGTGGGTATGTACGCCACAGGTAGATCATGTTAAAAAAATAATAAAAATAATGTTTAAAAAACTTAACCTTTTCATTTATCAATACACACTTTTTTATGTGTCTTACAGCAAAAACAATTCCAAAGTAATAACATGAGTATAACCAATAACATTCTCATTTGCCGAATAGCATAGAAAATGGCGGCGCAGTTGCATCGCCAAGGCCCCCCGCGAGCTATTTCCAATCACATATATGTTTCGGATCACTTACGAAACATTACATTAAACGGTTCTATTAAAACTTATTGCGCAGACCTTTAACTGCAGATTAATGTCATAATATTTATAACCGTCTACATAATTAAAGTTTAAAGAAAATTATGTAGGTATTTTATCAGTGATTTTTGATGATATCACTAGAAAAGTTATAAAATAATTATAAATAAAAAAAATTGTAATAAAAACCAACATTTAACACGTTTAGTGCCGGGAGCCCTCCTGGAGGGTTTACCTAGTCGCATAAGGGATGCCAGGAGCACTCGCAGAGGGCTCATTTTAAATGTAGGTTTTCTTAGTGAATACAGCATTAGAAACCGTGAAAATAAGATCTGATGTATATTATAACAACATTCATAAGTATATATATGTGTTGGTTTTAAAATCTAAGTGTTTTTATTTTTTTGTATTTTTACTCTTCTTCTTCTTATTTTTTGAAATTTTACTTCTCGTTTGTTTATGGTTACAAATATTCACTAAAAATTTTAAAAGATTGGAAACTACTTACTTATAGCGACAAGACCCCCTGAAAACAATGTTTTACGTCGTTTTACAGTGTTTTATAACACGGTTTTAAACCTAATGCCGTTGACCGTCCGCGATGGTTAACCTTAGCACAAAAGTAACCCTCCCGGAGGGTTCACTTCCAATATGTATGGCGGCATGGCGTATGAATTCTATGAAAAGTGAGTGGGATCGAAAGTGTTAAAAAAAACATGGTAAGAAACATTTTGTAAAAAGAAGGTTAAGTTAAGTTTATTATTATCTATTTAAATTAATGATTATTTTATGCACTTGCAGTTCAATGTTTTATGCATTACCTGATAGATATTCTTTTAAATTGTTTTGTGATAAAGTAGTTAAGAGCGTTTATCCGAAAAGTTGGCAACGTCGCAAATACTGTCAAAAATTTACCTGTTTTGATTAATTTGGCAATAATACTGTATGGAAATAAAAAATAAGGTTAACTAGCGAACTAGAATATCAATAATGAATTGCAATTATAACATTGCATTTGATGTTGTACCCTTTTTTTACATCTAAAACAAAATATTCGGTGTTACGATATTAATTAATGCATTTCTGATGCCTTGCGTCCGGGCCTGGTCCAGGCCATGGTATGGAGCGAGAGGGCATGGGAGGTCATCACCTCCTTCTGCGAAGCAATAATGCTCGCGAAGGAGGCGCCTTCACGCCCCTAGCCACCGCAGGAGACGCCCCGAGCGTCGGGAATCACAGGCCGATTCCCGTCCACCGTAGGCGCGGGCTTGCGGACGGTGAGCAATGGGTAGCCGTCGCTCGCCGTCCGATAACAACCAGGCCTGGGTCGACGGCGCGCTGTGTTCCAAGTGCGCCTCAAAGAGATGTCAGCACAGCTGGTGGGGTCTGCTAGGACCGATGCCTATCGGGGTCGCGGGAAAGTCCGAAAGGGATACCGTGGCCCCTAGCAACGTACGGGCAACTGAAGGAACACGGACTAGAACCCACCCGTGTTCCTTCAGTTGCCTGTCCGTTGCCAGAGGCCACGGTATACCGATACCGATGGAATATGGATGAGATATGGGGATATGGGATACCGTGACCCCTGGCAACGTACAGGCAACTAAAGGAACACGGGTGGGTTTTAGTTAGTAAGAGTCTGACACGCCCTCCCCGCTCCGCCTAGATCGGAAGAAGTTATTTGAACATTTACCATATTGACAAAAAAAAAGGGTTCCGTTTTTTCCTTTGGAGATATGGAACCCCAAAAATATCAAAGGGAAATCAAAAATAATTTTCAAAAGAATGATATAACTGTTATATAAATAATTATAGGCCCGAATGACAACTTTTCATGTTCTGATAAAACGATATATTTTAGTAAGTAATATGTTTAGTTGTAAAAATAAGGCACCCGATTTTTTATATTTTTCATCATCGTCATCTTTGAAATGGTTCGGAATCGTAATCTCATGTCAAAGTCAAAAAGTTGTCAAAAATGTAGGTAGGTAAACGTATTTTAAACGTAGACTTGACTGAAGATAGCATCGACTTGCGACAGCTATAATTAGGCAGTCGGAAGCTATGCCACCGAATATGTCTCCTGCCGCGTCGCCAAGATATCATCCATCATTAATTTATTTGTAGGAAAAAATTAAGATTCTCAGGGCATTTTCGTCAGTGATCCGCTTTTCGATGATAAAAAAGTATTTGGAAAATCAAAAAAAAAATTTTTTTTTTTCAAAAATAATTTTTACCAACTGTATCGGTAAAATTTCTCACCTCTTTACGTACTGTTAAAGACTATTTAGGTTTTCTTTGTTGGTTACTAGGCAACGGAACAGGGTCGAAGTTGGAAAATTTAAATAGATATTATATTAATTAGATTTTAATTCATTTTAATTAACCACTTTGAATAAAAGAGCCATTTTCAATAGGGTTCCTCCTATAGTTGAAAGGAATCCCTTTCAACTATAGGAGGTTTAAGATTGTTGCGTAAAATACATGACATATGTATGTTATGTATTTCACGCAACAAGATTTAGCAACAAGATCAGCCTATAATGTTCCCAGTGCTGGAACACAGGCCTCCTCCCTATGAGAGGGAGTGGGCCGTAATCCACCACGCGGGCCCAGTGCCGGTTGGTGGATGTCACATGTCTTCGAATTTTTGGTTCTAGGTCTCACGATGATTTCCTTCACCGTTTTGAAATTATTTACACAAAATAAAATGTCTGTCTGGGTTCGAACCCACAACCTACAACTCGGAAGTCGGGGTTGTAACCACTGGGCCACCACTGCTCTTGCGTGAAATATTTATGTTTAAATATGTACTTAATAATAACCGATACCTATACCTTGCAAAACGACCACACTTATCGAACACCGATCTGCAAATTATTATTTTCTTACCAACTATGTATTATTCTATTTTAAATTCCCACATAAAGTTATATTTTCCATCCACACTCCGATTGCAAAATCCATTCGCTGGTCGAGGCTTATCATTGAATTTATGTTTTTTCACTTCAATAAAAACGCTCTAAAACCGATATATATCGAGTGAAATATGAAATTCTTCTACTGAAGTATACGTATAAAGTAGCGTAGAAGAAATATGTTGCGGTTCGTGCTACTCTTCAGTCTAATATTATGTCCGTTGGTGATATGTAAACGAAGGCAGCGTAAAGATAAAGATTCATCTGAAAGCGCCGGTGACTTGGGCGGGAAGTTGGTTTCGGACTTGAGAGATGACGCTAACATAGACCTCTCGGCTGACGAGGAGTATGAAGATCTTCGGGCCGAGCTCCTCGCCTACCATACAGCACTTGCTTCTCTCACTGCCAGTCGTAGTAAGTATATTAGAGCATTATACTACTACTTTAGGAACTTCTAGTTTTTAGACAGTTTTTAAAGTTACCGTTACATCGGCAACGAAGTCCAATTTACGAGTGCTATATTGCTGAACGCGCTTATTATTAATACTTTGAGAGGCTTTACTTATTAAGTCCAATTTACGAGTGGTATATTGCTGAACGCGCGTATTGTTTAATACTTTGAGAGGCCTTACCTATTAGACCGAAGTTACTGGTATTGCTTCCGGGGCATATTTATGTACCAAACAATAATTAAAAAGTCGACAGATTCACTGAGCTTCTAATAACCTATGTTCTATGTTATGGAGTTTGGTTTCCGCACTTAGCTAATCCGTCAGGTGGACCATTGTGCGTGGGCCATGGCGGCCGTTTGGTGGTCATTCCAACCAGCCCACCTGTCTCCAGAAGTTTATTAAAACTCCTGGTCTGTTCAGAACATCTGTGAAAGATCTGGGTGACCCGAGGGTTTCTGTTCTAATCTGGGTGACGCCTGTGCATTCAAAGAGCCCATGCGCGACGGTTTCCTCAGTCTTCATGCACGCCCTGCACAGAGGACTGTCGTTATGCCTATTGTGTGGAAGTGTTTGTTTAGCGACCAGTGTCCTGTGATAGTCCCCGTCACAGGCGCAGGCAATTCCTCTCCAGGCGTAATAAACGCCTGATTAGCCTGCTATCCAAGGATGGCATAGCTTCCTTGGAATACCTGCATCCCGGTGTCGAGGTCCACCAGTTCTCCGCTTGTGTATGGGTGAACTCCTGTAGCCATCTGCGTAATTGGTTGAAAGGGATTTGTATGATAGGCTCAGGTCCACAGACTGCCGTGCTGGATCCTCGTTTAGCAACTTCCTTTAGTTTCCTTTCCTTAGTCCTTCCTGGCTTCTAGGGCGTGGACCGCTTGTATGATGCCACACACTCCGCCTGATAGACGGTGTTGAACATTCGCAGCGGGCTGGATATATTTATGTTGAAGTCGTGTGAGAAGACTCCGACTTTGCTACCGGAGTCGGTCTTCGAATCGTCGGTGTATACTCTCATCTCTTTCGATTCTAAGTAGTCACACTGTTCTTCTGTAAGTATTATGTTGTAGTGCCTTTGAAAGTGCTGTGTTTTCAGGGCTTTGTCGCAGGGTGATGCCATCATTGACCTTCGTTTGATCGCATCTTCCTTTATATGTGTGTGCTTAACTCTAGAGTCTTTGCTTAGGGTTCCTGATAAAGGTTGTTCCTAAGAGTGGTGGTAGTTGGAGTGTCGTCAGTGTCTCTTTTTTGTGAAAAGAATCACTTTGGCTTTTGTACCTTGGGTTATTAAACTTTAGCGTTGATTGTTATAAACTTACTGCTATTTTATTTATTATGTAAACACCAACAAGCCTTACATCCATATCGGTTCGATACTTTGGAAGTAAATTCGAATGAAGTAATGTGAAGCCAATGCGAAATCTATATATTATTATTTACGAAAAATACTCCGATACGAACTCCAAGCACGCTCGTAAAAAATGTTATTTCAAGACATTTACCTAATGAACATTTTCCTCAGGATCGATGAAAACGACGCCGTGTTGGCAACTCGGTGGTATTTGCATCGACCGTAGGATGTGCGAGGGACACCGCTCCTTGGCCGAAGTCGCCGGCTGCAGAGACAAACTAGAAGTCTGCTGCTTCAACTATAACAAGTTCCAAGTCAGAGATATGGCGGACAAAGGCATAGCTCCGCCGATGCCCTGGTCTCAATCTAGGGATTTTGGTGGTAAAGGCGTTTTGGACCCACCCAGCTCCGATGAAAACCTGAAAAAAAGAAAGAAAAAGAAACCAAAGAAAATAATGAATGCAGAAGAAGAACAGCTTGACAAATCACAGGAGAATCCACCTTTGTTAGTAATATTACGAAACAAGAAGAAAACAAAATTGTTAAGTTACTAGTAAACTGCTAATGAAATCCGTATTGAATATGTCTAATGTATTTGATTCAACGTTACATGGCTTGTCTGCATCAAAACAATGCAGTTAAATACTTCAACCACAACATTTGGTGCCTTATCGGCTGTCGTTCCTTTTGTTAATTAAAAAGTCAATCGTAAATGATTCCATTTTCATTTGTTTCTTTAAAAACTTTGCCATAAGCATGTAAACAAAAAATCATGTTTCTATTGGTTGGTGGCGTTATAGTGTTAGTTATTTCAAATGTGCTGTGTCAAGGAGGACGAAACGGAGATGGAAACGTCAACAGAAGGTATTACTCTGGCCAACAAATACCAGAAACCTTCGTGGACGTGTTCAAAGCTGGCATGAACAAAAGCCCTACTCTTGGTTAGTTTACAAACTATGATCATAATTCTGACATCAGGAATTGCCAATACCAGCAGTTGCGTAACACAGAATTCCTAATCCATTGCTTAATAGGTTTGAAAATTTGTCTCAACGACGTAAATAACGCAATGAACACGGCTAAAATGTCAAAAGTCATTTTATATCTGTTACGCCATTACTCCACTGCAGGTTAACAAAACGAAAGTATGTATACAGGCTATTGATTAAGTCACCTGCAATCGTTATAATATAAGATAAGTTGACTAAATAAGTGTTATATTTAATACATTATGCAATAGGAATGTTGACAATATTTTTTATGCAAAAAATATTGGACACATACTTATTTCATTTTTTACGTAATCAAAAGATTACGGCAATACATTGAGTTAAAATGTATCATGACGTCACTCCCCGGTAGATTTCAAACTGACTTGTGACGTAGCGAACCCCCACTTCCCAACTTTACTGCGTTTCATCTAAACCATTTTTTTATTAATATGATTAAGCAAAAAATACGTTTTTATTATCTGACTGATGGACTAAATAGTTTATTTTTTTCCCAGTCAGCACCCCTATACAGTTTTTAAATTGAAATACGTAATAAGAATTTCCGCAGTTATTCCATCAGCTATACCTTCTTACGTCATACAGGCACTGCTGGGTCCACCTGCTGGGCGCGCGGAGGCATCTGTGTGACTATCAATAGCTGTCGCTCACTCAACATGGACGTGGGAGTAGCCGGCTGCTCGTGGGGCTACATGGTCTGCTGCAGGACCCACGTGCTAGGCTCCCCCACTGTTGGCAGCACAAGGAGAGACACCATACCACTCATAAACAACCTAGATGAACTAGGAACCCCCTTGGAAATTATAGCGCTAAGGAATTCGATGCTGCTAGCCAGCTGGAAATCTCATAAATCTGAGAGCGACGATAATGTTAATCTAAACTTCGGTGACTTATTGAATTGAATATATATAACATTAAGCAATATGTTCGATTTTTTTTAAAGATGAGCGGTCGCTTTTACGGCATCATTCACTGTTTTAACTAGGTACGCGTACGTTGTTATTTTATGATCAAATAATCCCGGATCAATATCTGGATACCGGATATTTGTATGTAGTATCATAAAATAACTCAGACATCATCAGACCCGTTGGGGTCTGGTGCATATAATTATATTAGTCAATTACATAGCCTATCCTTATTTCCATACGCAATCTACGGTATCTAAAATTCAAGTTAATCAATCAAGAAACTACTCCTGCCGTGACTATTGAACTTCAAAACATAATTTGAGCAATATACTACAGAGAAGCTTAAGTGTTACCAATTCATTAACCATGAAGTGCCTGTATTAAGCCCACCATTGTATAATAAAGTGCCTCATTCATGCTCCACCACCGTGCTTGTTAGCAATTAGAATATATATTGCATAACATCTTGAAGCCTGTTACAGCATTTACTTGTGTATTAATATGGAAGTGGTTGCTCTCTTCTGCTCTTTTCCAGGTTTTGTGGCTTTCCCTGGATTCTGAAGACTAGAATGAGTGTTACTGAGTTTAGAAAAAGCACAAATTAACCGTAATTAGTATTAGTACAATCACGCCTTCGCATCGCGTAGACGTGATTGTAAGGTAACTAACGTCGCGTAAGCGCAGCGTATACGTTTGACGAATACAGGCGCAGAGTGCCTCAATTATATGTTTATTTTTTATAACATACAACATTAGAATTGAACATCTACTATAAAGTAAGACTAGGTGTCTGATATTTACAGATTTTGTAAACGTATTGACAACAAATTTAATGAAACTTCGTCCAAATAGCCACGCTTGAGCTCCCTACGGAATACCACCGTTCCAATTAGCACCAACACTCGCAATAAAAAACAACAGACGCAAATAAAACTTCCAATCTCACCCGGACCGTTTACCCAAATCTACAAAAGGTGCAAAAATCCTCAATTGTACATACATAATAGGTTAACATTAGGATAAAGCAAGCAAAGCCGCGAGCTCTCGACGTAATAAGGATTCTCGGTTCAAAGATGGGCCGTTAGTTTGAATGCGTTCCAAATTAGTTTACCTCGACCGGGTGCCTTCAACATTCGTAATGAACACAACTAAGTTTATGTATTCGTACGTAAGGCCGGCCACAAATTACGCTTTGACGTGAAATTGTATGTGCTTAGAGTCAGATCATAACACTTAAGTAAACAGTAAGTTATACGTAAACCATTAGTGTTCTTAACGTGCCTCGACGTAACATGTACCCGAGCCCGCGGTAATGAAGCAAATTCTGCCGTAATGGCCACATAGTAGATATCTTTTATGGAAGAACACCTTGGATTGGAAATAATAGGATCATACTGTTTGCTTACCTTTAAGCTTATTTATCTATAAGACTATACGCAACAATTAGAAGGGAGCATATAATTTGTCATGTTATAACTAATCCGGGCATTCGGCAATTTTTTGTTTATTTTAAGGCAACGATAACCGACTTTTAATGATTTTATACTGAAGATCACGTCTAAACGAGTAGTGTTAATGATTTGGAAAAAATATGTGTTAAATTAGAGCATTTTTTTAATAACTTAAGATAGGAATATTTTAGATTATGTTTATATTACATAGTGAAATTAATTTGTAAAGTTATGTCTAACGCGGATAAAAAACTGAGAATCACGCAATATCTATCAAGCATATTTTCCTAAAATTTAACTATCGATATTTTAGTATACTTCTATTATTAAAATACTTTTTGTTTCATGTATAATAAATTAATAATACGTCTAATCTGGGACAACGCTCCTGGATGGGCGAGTCGTACCACGCGTTGCCTGAGCTCAGTACAGAACACGCAAGCTAACCACAAGCTAACTTCAAGGTCACTGGCATATATCTGCATCTTAATATAACATTATCTCCATGGTTTGTGTGAAAGATTTTATGGCTGGAGGGGGGGGGACACAACCGAAATGACGACTAATAGACAAGTATGTATGTAAGAAAAAGACATATTGCCACCCCAAATAAATAGGGATAAACTCTGGAGAGTGATGATTCTCTCCATGAGTAATCTGACATAACAGTAGAATAATAAACTCAGTGGTACATATCTAGCAAAAATCGTGTCGGTTTCCGTCAAGTAATCAAAAATTAACGTAACGATCTCCACGAGCTTGAATTAAATTAAGTTTTTTACGAGCGAGAATATGAATAAGGTTCACTCGGCTGAAGGAGTAAAATTTTTATCTGTGGGAACTCCGTTGTTTTCTATATTTTATGTAGTACTTCATGTAAAAATTACGTCTTCAGTACCTGCCGTACTGAAGGCGTAATTTTACAGGGAGTTTACCTGTATTTCATAACTTACGAGTGTCATAAGAGTTCGTGGCCTGGTCCTCCGCCTAACTCTTAGGTCAACTAACGGTCAAGTCATAAAAGTAACCGGAAAATGCGCACAGGCACCTATGGTATTCACGAGCACGAATTTTTAATCAAGGAGTTATTCAAAATATTTCCCTCCCTGCCATTTAATCCTGAATATTAAACTTCGTCGTTTTATTGAATTTTTCATAACCACTTTTTGTTCGATGTCGAATAAAAGAACCTTAGTAATGTTCGGAATAAATTGAGGGTCGGGATGTTAATTAGCGAAGCATTTAGCTGAATAGCTTCAGAAGAAGCTTTGCTTAGCTTTTTGAAGTGAAGCTGAAGCTACGATCACGTGCGAAATTTATAGCATTAAAAAATCGTTCCCTTTCCAAACTGCTCGCCATACCTCTGGATAAGTACTTCCCTTGAATGTTTTAGTATCCATGATAGAAGGAATTTAAACAATCAAGCTAAAATTCTGAAAGAAAATTCAATGAATGAATTATTAACGGATTTCATTCCAGTCCGTGATTCCAGTAGTTGCCATCATTAATTAACGGTAATGAGAATCGTTAAATCCCTTGATTCTAGATGATTTAAGTTTATGGGTGCCTACAGAATGACTATGACGTTTATTGAAATGATTACCCTGTCAATCTAATCATCTTGCGGTAATCAGACACCCATCATTTGAATTATAAAGACATCGTTATTATAACTTAGTAACTGGTCAATATTTTTAACAAAAGACCAAACTACTCTGCTCTAAAATCATTGTGTGATACGTCCGGCCGTAAAATATTAACGGTCGTAATAAACGGCCGTAAAATAAATGTCCGCACGTGAATTTGGACCTCGGCCATAGAAGCGGCACAGCGAACAATCCTCGGGGATATTACCATAACCATCGCGATTGGTAAGCGGATTCGCGATCACCGCATCGTGTTGTTTGTACACAGGTAACACGGGTAATGTCCTATTACCTTTCATTTGACAGAATGGTAAAAGGTTCACTTTGCCCTAACATCGTTGTACGTAAGCTAGAAATCACCGACCGTCTGCTTGTTTGCTACCTTATGAAATGAAAAATTATTTAAAAACAAACCATCTAGTCTACACAGGCAACAATATAACTTTGCGTAAATTCTGGATAACGTTTTATTAATCTGTTTCTTTTACAATGTCTTTTTTTTTTTGGTCGGAAATTAAGAAATAACTTCTCCCGCTCTGGGTGGAGCGGGAGGGCGTGTCAGACTCTTACTGACTAAAACTCACCCGTGTTCCTTCCGTTGCCTGTACGTTGCCAGGGGCCACGGTATCCCTTTCGGACTTTCCCGCAACCCCGGCAGACATCTGTCTTGCTGACATCTTTTTGAGGCGCGCGTGGAACACAACGCGCCGTCGACCCGGGCCTGGTCCTTATCGAACGGCGAGCTACCCATTGCTCACCGTCCGCAAGCCCACGCCTACGGTGGCCGGGAATCGGCCTGCGATTCCCGACGCGCAGGGCGTCTCCTGCGGCGGCTATTTGCCTCTCTCTCACGCGTTCTGCCTCCTCCTTCGCGAGCATTACTGCTTCACAGAAGGAGGTGACGGCCTCCCATGCCCTCTCGTTCCGGACCATGGCCTGGACCAGGGCCGGACGCGAGAGATCCCCGCCACCGATCGCCTCCACGAGGACACGGCGATGCTTTTCCCAAGCCGGGCAGATCTCCACCGTATCGTTTACAATGTCTAAAAACTTTGACTAGCTAACTAACTATACAAATAAATACATGTTTTTGTATTTATTTTTTTATTTAGTTGCGTTGAAGTACCTTCTCGTCCGTATCGATGTCATCTTCCGGATCATTCAATTTTTTTTTTTTATATATTACTAAATTTATTTTAGTTAAAAAGAACTTGACACCGTTTTCCAAAACCAAACGTGCATACATAAAAGGGATGATGGAAAACATTTTGGGGGCCATTCTCACATGAAAGCCTACATACGGGGACGCGCCTCCAAAGTAATTGAAATATGTCACGACTTTGGGGGCTTTGTTATCTTCCTGAAATATTTCAAGAGATTTTTTACTTCCAACATTCCCCCACATTTGTAATGGAGCTTATTCTTAATATAAAATCGCCTTAGGGCTATTAACATTTCAATGGTCGGGTCATGAAAGAAAATTGTGGAGTATATCAGCTTATTCCGTCCAATTCATGAGGCAATAGAATGAAAAGGGTTATATTTGTTGTATTAAAGGCCCTGAAAGCAATAGGTCGATAAAAGTGGACCTTGTTACAAGGTATCGGGCAATACGGCGTAATGAGCGCGGTAATAAAGCCAGTATTGTTTCAACTCACCGCGACGTTATGCATGCTCTTGTATAACCAAGACTTAAATCAAACTGAAAGAGTTGTATAAAAAAAACACACCATGTATGAATTACTTAATTTAATTAACGAACTGATCAATAACAAAATACATGCATGGTGTGTTTTTTTTTACGGCCGGCAGAAAAATAAATAATTGAAATTAAAACAAGATTCATGGTTTAATAATGTTAATCATTTTTATTTAGGTTTTTTTTTTTTTTTTTTAAACGTTGCCCCACACTAGGAATGTCTCCTGTATCGTGGGTGCGTTTACAAACATTTATACTCACATACACAAACAGCCAGACCCGGAACAACTACTTGTAGGTCATACAAAATAATATTTGTTCCGTGCGAGAATCGAACCCGCGACACGCAGCGCAGCAGTCAATCGCTTAACCACTGCGCCAACCGTGCCGTCAAGTTATTAATATAGGACAAGGAAATGTCTGAAACTCCTTATTAATCTTGCAACAGGTGTATTATATTCAAATTTGCGGGGGAAAACAGCAGGTATACGTATATTATAATGAATATTAGATACTTGTAATATAGGCGCCTGAAATCGAATTACAGCGTCGGTGATTTATTCGGAATACTACAGTCAATAAGGTTGAGCCGAAATTACACAGAAACATCCAGGGTTGTGTAATAAATTGTTCGATAGGCAGGTTAATTAGGCAATTCCTCCAAATGGCACCACGTAAATCGGAATAGCCTAACGTAAACGCTTCACAGAAAACACTTTTCTGGAAAACAAAGTTAATTCTTAACAGGCTTGAAGCTATAGTGGATCGTAATTCGTAAAGCACGGTAATGCGGTGAATGGCAATTAAAAATGTAACCTTGCTCCAACAATAACGAGTATTTTAGTTTCTCAGAAGTTATTTTTTGTACAGAGGCAATTTTCGTTACAAATTACGCAAACTTGGAATGGCGTTCTGTTCTCGCCAAACGAAATTACAGTGAGCGGAGCATTGGTTTTTTAGCTTTACGACGAAAGTTTTGAACGGAAGCTTATACAGGGAATGGGTGAGCCAAGCCCTCGGAATTCCGTCCGCTCGTCGCTTCGTATGCAAATGTGTTCAACACTACAATACATTTTGCTATTTGCATTCTAGCTAATTGCTTTTCCTTTCGACGCCGCCCGAACAAACGACCGTTTACTTCTTTGTGCACCAGACACCTTATCGACATTGTTAACTGCTCTACAATTAACTGACACACTGATTTACTTCGATACAAACAAATTATTACAGGCAGTACGTAAGAAAATAATGTTGGGCCATTTATTTTTTTTATTTTTTTGGGTGGGAAATTATTAAATAACTTCTCCCGCTCTGGGTGGAGCGGGAGGGCGTGTCAGACTCTTACTGACTAAAACCCACCCGTGTTCCTTCCGTTGCCTGTACGTTGCCAGGGGCCACTGTAAAATAATGTTGGGCCTGTCATCAGGATCAACATACCTTTAAAATATTATTGTTTTATCTAAACTAATATTATTATTATTTTATAATATTATAAAGAGAAAAGATTTGATTTTTTGTATGTATGTTTGTTTGTTTGTTACGCTTTTACGCTAAAACGGCTGAACGTATTTGGATGAAATTTGGCACAGGGGTAGACCGTGACCTGGGTTAGGACATAGGATATTTTTATCCCAATATTCTCACGGGATCGAGACATATGCGGGTGAAACCGCGGGGCGCAGCTTTAGACGTCGCTAGCGCTACTGCTAGGCATGAGGACCGGGGTTTAGCCAAAGTGTTATTAGCGTTTTCTAACTGGGATTGCTCATTAGCAGCCCGGACTCATGATATGAACCCTGTTGATGGCAATAGGCTCGCCCCCCGTTAAATAGGACTTAACCTAACGGGCGAAATGTGGGTGTAGAATATGTACACCTCTGCCCAACTCTTCGGAGAAACAAGGCGTGATGTTACGTTATGTTATATAATTTAAGTGATAATAAAATCATAAAAGAATGGAGATTTTATTTACACACACATATTTACATGATTTAAAATAATAATAATAATTTATGTACAAATATACAAAAGGGGGGGGGGAGGGGTTGGTAATCATAATAATCAAATCATAAAATGATAAACTCTAGAAACAGTTTTACAGTGGATACACCTAAATCAGCTAAATTGTTAGTATATATATTAGTTCATGTGAGTTTACCAAAAAGTAATTACAGAATAGTTGTTTCACAGATTGTCTCTAATTACATTCTGAAGCGACAATACACCTCACTACGACATGTACACTAAATATTTAACGGTGTTAAGTTCTCAAGTTAAATGGATACAATCAAAGTTGTGACATAGCGCGAGATGTTCTGTGATGGGTCTTTTCAAACACCATTTGTTATTTATGTCGCAAAGGACTGTTTTCGAAGAGCCGCCGCCCGGGAGCCACTGTGGACCATGTACCGCTCATTATTATCATCACTCATTATTATCAGCACCGGCATTGTGCAATCTCATACCCTGAGAAATAATTCAGCATCCAACTGTCAAAATAAAAACGCGATAATCCTAAAATAATCATAATCCTAAAAGTGAAATGAAGGAAAGTCATAGAATAAACCGTAATAGGTGCTGCGATCTGCTCGTTAGCCTCATTACGTCGACTCGTTTAACGCTCATTTCCATTCACAATTTACCTTATAAAAGAATAAATTCCCAATTTTTTTTATTATATTTGCGGAACTCAGACTCTCTTTGTGGTCGAAAAAAAAGCAGAAAGCTGCCATCCAATATTCTGAAACCGGGTTCGTTCAATCCAAATTTTCCTGTTATGAAAAGAATAACAATCGACAGTTGGAATTTGAACACGAACTCAATAAAGGCTCGTATCTCGTCCTTAGGTTTGTAGATGACAAACACTGAAAAACGAAGTTAGTTCCCTCGTCAAAGAAACCAGGTTTGCTTGCACATGTAGGTGGTGTGGTAAATTTAATTATGCCGCTGTTGCTGGGCCGGCCGCCGCGCCCCTGGTACAACCGCAATTTTGCGGCGCGCGCCTTACGCAGCTAAAGAGCTCGCAACAACATCAGTTAATGTCCCAAACCCCCGTTGGACGTAATCGGATCGTAAATTGAACGTTTTTACGACGACATCGTTCATAAACCTCTCGCGCAACGTGTCACGAACGGTTTAAATAAGTAAATGATAACATACCTACTGTGTTATTGATGTAGGTATTATGGACTTCACAAAGATCAAGTGCCAGGATGAATAAGTTTCTTTGTGCCATAACATGTCTTTGAGTCAATTTTACCACTTTGTTATACTGCTGCTTCTGCTGGATAGGTTGCTATATTAAACTATGGAGACTACGCTTAAATCTTCAAAAATAAGTCTTCGCTTTAATCGTTAAAGCTCGATAAGATTTCAGTTTTGGTGGATAAACTATTGGGAATATTCTCCTTGGTGGAGTTACAGACAAATCTGGTTAGTTAACGAGCATGACATCAGTTGTATTAGATTGATTTTATTGGCGGATTCCCACGAAGCGTATATTTAGGTGAAGATAAGATAGGTTAAAGATAGATTTAGCTAGAATTACATACATACATAAACTGGATGCGGGAAGCACAGAACCGGTCGAAGTGGCGGTGCTCGGGGGAGGCCTACGTCCAGCAGTGGACGTCTTTCGGCTGAAATGATGATGATGATACATAAACTCACGCACTAGACAAAATCTAACTGGTTGCTAATTTATTTGGATAATATTATTTTTTATAACATTGATTTTACATTCTGTGATTATTTGAACTCACACTGTGATTATTTGTACTTATTAGTACCTATTACTTGTTAAAATGTTAGGTATATTGTATAATTTTACAATGTTTGTAAATATGTGAGCACCGTGCATCTATCACATAATTAATTTATCTGTCATTCCTACATTTTTTATTCTTTTTTCCTATCGTGGTAAAGTAATCTTATTCTAGGTGCATGGTCTTCACATATAATTATATAATTGATGTATAAAAGATATTGTGAAAACATTTTAAAAGATTAACGGTGGAGTTTCTTGCCCATTCTCTCCATACTAAAACTACCTTTTGGAAGGGGCGACTAGAATCTTTTTTTTTTGTACATTTTGACGTTCAAAAGTGCCTTTTTTGTGTCTAATTGAAATAAATTATTTGACTTTGACATGCTTTCTTCTCATGGGCGTAGGCAGAAACTACAGAAGACCTGCTACGATCCTTACATACCCCTTTTGCCTCGTTTACGTTCATACATCTGGTCATACACGCACGCCGGTTGCGAGTACTACGCACCTGACCTTTCTGAAGAACATCACTAATTAGGTCACTATAAGTCCTCCCGGGGCGTTTCCAACAGCTAGAATTAATTTCAACAATATTTATTGTTGAGCTTCATAGAGAGATGGTATCTAAAATTATCTCCACACAATGATCTACTGCTGTAGAAGTTATTTAAGTAAGATATTTTCATTACGCTTTTCTAAATTGGACTGAATTTTCTTTTATCACAGGTTTCTCCGAAGGCTTTTAACAAGACATAACGTAACCTAACATCACGCCTGTAATCCACGAAGGGCTAGGCAGAGGTGCACCTATAGTAAATCCACATTTCACCAATTATGTTTAAGTCCAATGTAATAGGGGGCGAGCCTATTGGCACTGCCACAAATCCAGACTCCTGGCTGCTACTGAGAAATAGAAAAACCCAACAACAATTTTCTCGACCGGGCTTTAGAACCTAGGACCTCATGCTCAGCAGTACCGCTTGCGACCACTAGACCAACGAGGCAGTAGCTTTCAATAGTGATATAATAACAGTAAGAACTGCTCTTACATCAATTCAATTCTGAATCAACTGTCAGAAAATTATCTATACTATAGGTATTTCTAGTAAAGTCTCATGTAATACTGATATTTGATGTACGGAGAGTACAAAAACTGTTTCCCCAATATTCGAAGGTTCAATAGGAAATTGTATCTGCATAGCTTCCCCGAATATTTCGACTGATGATTTAATTTGATTGCATGTCTGTCCGCTGTAAACACTAGTAAAAGCCCAGAATTATGCGACCTCATCAACTCCTGAATACAAAGCTGCTCAAGTAAGAATTCAAAATTGAAATGCTCGGGGTGTTCACCCTTTGTAGGGACCAGCGACGAGCCTTATTTACAGTGAAATAAATTCTTTAAAAATTGCAAATGGAGAAACGGAGTGAAAAAATTCACCGGCAGTTTCACCAAAGAGTATGCTTTGCAAGAAAAAGCTAAAGTTTGTTGGCCCCAACTCAGACAAAAGAATTTCGCTTTTTAATTTTAAAAGTTTAGATAAAAGATTTTTTGAGTTTCTAAATTCAGTTTAGACGTAAATAAGTTTTTTTAAAACAAACAAAAGGATTAAATTGTGTATGGCGTTGCATATTTTTGCAGTACTAAATAGATTCAATTAATCTCAGTAGAGATAAATTAAAATACATTAGGTGCGACAGCTGCCGCCATTGACAGCCGTCGTTACGCTTGACAAAAGACAAAAAGACGTAATTTAACTACGCTCACAAATCACAAAAATTCTTTTTGTTTTCGTTCGAGCACAGAATACCCAACCGAGTATCGTTTTATATCTCAGTTGCGAGATCGAATTCAGCTATTTACATGAAAGGAGCTACAAACATCGCGTTACAATCCAGCACAATGGTACCCTGATTGCGTTAGGTGTTTATTTTTCGTCTTGATGCGTCTATTCAAGATAATAATTATGTTTATGCATCGTGCTTACTAAAAAGACGTGATATTCGAACGTGTTGGTAAATACGAAAGCCTCCCAGCCTTTTCATGAATAGTATGATCCTCTGGTACTTCACCTGTTTAACCTTGTAAAGATTACACTACCCAGGCGAGAGTAGATAAATCCCGTCTCAAGGTTATTCATGTAGGTAAGTCGGGCACGCGTGGAAAGTGTTTCGTAATATAAAAGCTTGTAGCATAAAAATACATAAAAATTGTGTAAATGTCTGATTTTTATATGAACATTTTAGCTTTTAGTTAACTTATGAAACATTTCAATCGTAACTACTTTAAAGCTTGCTCCTAAACAGAAATTTTGTACCACGAAATACATTGAAATCGAGATCGCGGACCTTTAGAAATTCTGCCTCTCGTACTTCAGTATCGGGAATTCGAAAACTCACCGATTTACATAGTTTATGTAGAGGTATATACGTGGCCTTATCACGTACCCATTCCTAGACAGAAAATCAGCTCGGTTACGAAACGAGCCCCGAAATGTAAATGAACCGAGACGAATGCTGTACTCTATAAAAGTAAATGGTTGATTTCGAGGTTCACTCTGCCCTGGCCGTTTTTTTTTCTTTACATTTCCAACGTTTTATTACATTTATGGCCTCGTGTCAGCAAAATGTCAATACAAACAGAAAAACGTTGGTACATGAAGCGTGGATGTTGTTACGTCGACGTAAAGGGCCCAGCTTGCAGAAACGTGCCAACGTAATGATCATCGTTATCAAAAATATTCCGGTGACTGTATCCAGTTACCGACAGCGCGAGTATATTTTATTTGCGAATATGAAAAAGTGACACTATGGGTGTAGATAAAAATAATAAGCAAGTAATGTTTTCCAGTCACGGATGCTATTCATAGAGATATTACTATCTTACAAAAATAGACAAAGTAATTAGATATCCAGTTGTATCGTGAAGGTAAACCGGTCAAAATAATTAAAATAAACAGACAATAGTAATGATAAGCGAGAATGGAATGGTCGAATGGTTCCTTTATGTAATTTTCTCGGAAACTGCCGCAATGACGGCCTGATTGCGTTAGCCTCTTGCCAACCACTCGAACAGGTCTTCAGACTCAATGTGATTGCTTACTGCCTTTCATTAAGTGCTTTATCTATTAAGATTCCCCGAGGAATTACATATACTGGGATCAGCAAGCTTAGGTATTCATTATTTATCATGCTTTCTAACATGAAACGTTATGAAAACATGATCGTAGGGCCTGTATTACAGAAATGGGTTAGTAGAACTAAAGCATCACTGAAAACTGAAAGGGACGAACTATGGTCCGTTTACACACTATTCTGAGCTAATCCTAGAAACTTATTTAATAATACTGCCCGAACTGGGAGCCACATTCAGAAACTTGGGTTGCAACACTTCGGATTAGGAAAGGTTGCCAATTAAAAATAAACAGGCAATGTTTTGAAGTTACGGTGTTTAACTTCGTTAAGCCAAAGTGTTCTTTGAGATTAACATCTTAAATGTAAACAAATAAAAATATTCAGCCTTTTTATTTTCATTTTTTTATCGTCATCTCAGCCATTATTTTTAAAAGCCTTAATCTTTATACCTAACTTTATCCGCTTTTATTTACCGTGAAATGGGAACGTTTTACGCATAACAATTTTTCTTTTTAAACACGGTAGGTAGGTAGCTTTGAATTAAAGCTAATAGTGTCCATTAGATTATATCCAAATAAAAATAAACTCTAGTTCAGGCGAATAAAGATGAAATTAGCTAGAGTTCTACTAAAAGCTCTTGTGTTGTATTCGAAAAAACGATAACGAAAATGAAGAATAGTTTGTCTAGTACGAACTATTTATCACTAGCTGTATTACCCTTACTCACTCTACGGTAAATTGAAACCTTTTGACCTCAATTGAAATATTGCTTATAGAAGGAACAAATCTGAAAATACGATTTGAAAAATGATTGCGGAGGCGGACAGTCGACTTGCCAGAGAATGTCGAATTTAACGTCGCTTTGTTGTGAAACTTTCATTTACTCTCTAACCGTCGTTTCTGAGCTAAAATGCACTGAAAATACTGTTTGTGAGATGGGCAAAGTTTGTAATAGGGTATTGTTTCATTCCGTTTACATCCGCGATGAGAGTTGCAACTTTATGTAGGGGAAGTGATATATCATTTGGGTGGATGCGGGCACTCGACCAGTGAGCTGAGCGGAGGTGGCTGGGTAAATATCTAAATTACAAACTCGACATATCGCCCCGCGCACTCGATACGGCTCTGATTGATCACCGCGCACCTAACTACGTTGACCTCGCCCCTTAACTAAACTGCCACATTACACAATAAGTACACATATACAAATGCCTCGCCTCGCCTCGTTGACTGCCTGCGACGCTGCTGCTGAACATGAGGTCCTGGGTTCGATTCCCGGGTCGGCTAAAGTGTTATTAGGTTTTCCATCTGGAATTTCTCAGTTGCAACCCGGAGTCTGCATTTGCGCCCGGTTGATGGCAATAGGCTTGCGCCCTCTATTACATAGGACTTAAACATAACTGGCGAAATGTGGGTATACTAAGGTTAGGGTTACCATCCTATGTAAGAGAGAATGCCTGTCTATTGTAAAAAAACGGTAAGTATTAAAAAGCAACCCTTGCTACGACACAATAAAGTGCAATTCAGGTCGCACAGCGCTTATTACACTGTCCTCAGAGCGTTAGCGTGCAAAATCGACAGTCCTTTTACTGTGTTCTGGGCAGGTGTACACCTGCATAGAAATAGGAAATAGGATTAGTGTGTAACTTGTCTTGTTCACTAACCAATTACTAAAACTTTTTATTGTATTTTTTGTGTACAACTAACAACTCTTACTAACGCTAGCTATGTAGAAAATATGAGCTGTAGTGTCTGAAATAAAGATATTAAATTAAATTAAATTACCGACACTTATGTTCACCTAGAAGTTGCTTCTCTTTCTATCGCGTAACACTTATTTGACTACGTTACGCCTACTGAATTCGACAAGTCGAGCCCGCCGCGTGCCTTCATACCTAAAATGCGAAGTGCCCATCTGTATTCAACTGTGATGTCGTTTAAGCTTCTGCAATATTCTTTTAGGACTATATAGTCAGCTTCATCATGATACCGCAAAATTAATAAATGCCTGTCTCACCTTAGCGTCGACCGCCTGTCTTAACCGTAAAATACCTGTCAAATGCGGCAAATGCCTGTCAGATGGTAACCCTAACTAAGGTACACCTCTGCCATACCTTTCGCGGATTACAGGTGTGATGATATGTTGTGTGTTATATAAACGTGATATGTTGCCGGAGGTCGCAACGTGTTATTACTCAAGGGTTTCACACTATCGCTGTTTATTGCCAATATTCGTAATGAAATTCCAATTTTATTGAATATTCATAACGGCTCCATCATATTGATGAACCTCTTATTAAAGCGACAAGTACCTACTAACAGAATTATCACCTTAACATCCACCTGGTTAACCTAGTTATAACATTATAACCTGAAATTACTTAACTTGTCTTCTACACCGCCACAAATGACGTTCAGTTTAGATTAAATTCACATAGTTAAAGTAAAATTTACTTACTTCTTCCTCATTTTCGGAAAATGGTTCAAGTTAAGACATATTAAATCCATAGTTACAAACTGCTTCAGTTGAATTCGTAGACGTTTATGGCACCTGTGCTGGAATTCATGGGATAGGTAATCTATGAAGGCAGTAAGGAAGTCAATATAGCACCTAAACTGAAGAAATACAAGCAAGTAAAAAAAAAAAAAAAAAATATTATGTCATTTATTCATTTTGATTCTTATTGATTTACCTTTTTAAATATTTGTTAAAATAAACATAAAAATTGAAAAGGGTATGCTGAGATGGTTTGGTCATGTTGAGAGGATGAATGAAAGTCGACTAAGAAAATATATTTACAAGGCAGATGTGACTGGAAACGCCGGGAGCTGACGCCCTAGGAGGACATATACTGACCTTATTGGTGATGTTCTTCAGAAAGGTCAGGTGCGTAGTACTCGCAACCGGCGTGCGTGTATGACCAGATGTACGAACGTAAACGAGGCAAAAGGAGTATGTAAGGATCGTAGCAGGTGGCGTTCTGTAGTTTCTGCCTATCCCCATGAGAAGAAGGCGTGAGTTTACGGATAAAAATAATAAAAATATTTTTTTTTCTTTTTTTTTTAAACCTAAATTTTAATAATTAATTAGTCTGAATTAAATTTATTTATTTATGTAAATAACTTTTATCCCAAAACCAGTCCGTGAATTCCTCCAGTGCCTGCTTGTATCTGGGCAAACTTACTAGGTTTTTTTTATACTTCTCATTCACATTCTTTATTTACATTATCGGAACACAACATAACATTTTATAACATAACACAAGCTCATTTATCTATCGCGATCAACTACGACTATTCAGTTTATCTGCCACATGTATTTAGTCTTGTCTAAGTAGGGCTGCTCCATCGTCAAAGCCGTTTTTTGTTTTGTTGCTTAGCAGTAGTTTTAAATAATCATAATAGCACAATTCAGTAAAATAAAGTCTTGGCCATGATAGACGAAATAGGAGGAAAGTATTGATTGATTTCTCAAAGATTTCCCATTTTCTTTTTACTTTATTTTTCAGCTTATTCTAGTTTGTTTTTTTTTTTTTGTTTGTTTTCAATTGCATACCTGTTATCATGATTAGTGGTAGAGCGGAGTTCACCTAACACAAGCATCTTCTTGCTTAAAAGGTGTTCTCCAACTCATGTGTGTTTTTCGTACAATGTAATTGCAATAAACATTTTTTTTTCCCAATATTTGTAAGGTTGATAAATAAAAGACGACACTGAATTAAGTCTCTTAGCAAAAACCGTCATTTTAATTGAACACCGTTTCCTTCCATTGCTTAGCACCGTTATTACAAAGGAATAAGCTACGAATCATTAACTTCTCATTTCATTGCGGCGCGATTACAGAGAGTCGATTATTATCAGGCTTTTTGTATCCGCCAGCAGAAATTCTTACTGAATAGGTCGCGGTTTCTGTATTTTACTGATCGCTATTGGAAAATCTTTACGACTCGTTCGTGGGTCTTTAGCAGTATAACCTAGTCGATTATTCTCAAAGTCTTTACTGTTACCTAGTAGAAGTTTGGTAGGTAGGTACTACTGATGAATACGTAATAATTAGTAACAGCATTTATGTTATTCTAATGGCGATAATATCGTGGACGTCGACGTCCACGTCATGGCATCACGATAATACATGGAAGTATAATGTATGGAAATATATGAAACCAGTTTAAAATTTCCGTCCACGATAACGTTATAACGTGCACGTGGTTTTCTGAACGTCCACGATAATATCGTCACGTTAGAAATTATAAAAGCGCATATTGCAATATTTTTTTCAGCGGATCGATTAGATTTTCTTGTAAAAAAATCGAGCAAAAGTCATCTTCTACATTTCGAGAGAATGGAACTCTTTTTGAAAGTAGCAGCGTCGAAGTCTGCTATTGTAACGTGATCTACAGCCATCGACTAAGTGGTTCCAAAGCCGCGCCAGACGTCAATATTAAAGTGAAACTCCGTTATTGGCGACATCACTCCGATATCGGTGAATGGCTACATTTGTACAATAGAGATATGAAAATGTTCAACTTATACAATTTAGATAAAGATGGAGAATTTCAAGACTCCAGAATATCATAAATTGAAGATAGATTTAATATTAACGCTGTTATCAACGTTATATAGTTATTTTTTTATGTTATGGATTGGTCTATCCTTACGGGAAATAAAGACATTTCAAACCTTACGTATTGAAAGCAAATATTGAATGTCTACGAATAAATTGCGGCTATATTATTTCTTGGTAGCTTTTACAGTAGTGGTCGGTATATTGGCGTGTGTTAGCTGTCATATGGCTATTAATTTTATAATTTAAATTGTGTTTTGTGTTGCGTAATCTAAATATCATTTTGCATACTATTATATAGAATCAATTTTTTCTAACTGAACAGACAGCTGTGCTGCTGGGGAGTTTGTTGCGCCACTTCTTCTTCCTAGGTAAAGCACTAGGAAGTGGTGAAGGGTGGGCGTTTTGGGGGACTGTCTTATGTAATTTTGACGTTCGGAAAGTGCTGATTCTCAGCCTAGTTTGAATAAATGACTTTTGAATTTTGAGTAGATTTTTTTTTACTCCAATTACCATTTAATGAAAGCGGACGTCACACACAAGAATAGTTAAGACATGTAGGTACTACAGTGGCAGGCTACTGACCAACTGGTTCCAAATTATGAAACATTGCCCTCATTTTGGTTAAAATGTCCGGTTTATTTGGTTTTTAATGCCTATTTGAATAGAATTTCGGTCTGTTGAATGAAACTTAATGACACGCCCCCGGATACGGTTGTAACATCTCATATATGAAAATGGTTGAAACGTTTGACCTGCAAATAGTATCCACATATGTAAGTATCCACTACTTACCTGCAGGTAAGTAGTGGATATCAAACCTTCACCTTGTTGCTGTTGTTAGCTTGGTTGTAGTCGGGTAAACTGAACGAAAATGATTCCAATTGGAATTTACAAGCAATAGCTTGTAAATTCCAATGTGCAAGCTGTCCGTAGCTTTTGAATATCAAAAGCTCACAAAGTTGCAATTCAAATGAAAACGAGAACGTTTGTTTGTTACAGGAGAGAGCATGGAAAATGCTCGGAGAGGTGAACAATGACAGCATGTCCCCGCCGCGAGCGATGACCCTGCAGGGCGCCGAGGGTCGCGCAGTGGCCGCGGCGGGGCGCGCCCCCCCGGGCCCCCGTGCACACTCGATGCCATATTTTATAGAAAAATTCACGCTTATTAGGCTATGTCTTCAATATCTACGGGTGATATCACGTTTATATCAAAACGCCGCCGCCTCCCTGCCGCGGGTGCGAGTAAACTTTAATTTTTCAAAGCGTCCGCTAGTCAAATTAAAAAGTGATGTGAATAATATGTTTAGTTTTCGAACTAGAACAGTGTATTGTGATATTAAAGCATTGTTAGTGAAGACGTTAGTGCAATTATTCGTTGTTGCCAAGTGTGTTGTGTGGCGGCGGCGGTGTCGAGGCGGCGGACGGGCGCGGACGCTGCTGGTGCTGTGGCTGAGCGGATGCGGCGGCGGCGGCTACAGCGAGGGCCGGCGCGACGGGGACCTCCATATTGGCGGTATATTCCCCATGGAGGGCGAGGGTGGCTGGCAAGGCGGGCAGGCCTGCAAGCCCGCCGCCGAGCTAGCACTCGCCGATGTCAACGCGCGCTCTGATTTATTGTCCGGCTTCAAATTATACATTCACAGCAACGATAGCAAGGTATATTTGATTCATTAATCATCCATTTACCAAGGGAGTCGATAAATTACTTTCATATGCCAATACGTGCGTATTGTGTGCGACAATTTATGAGTTTTTTTCAGTTGTCGGTCGTGGCCGTAGGTAACCATTATAAGCTCCGCAAATTCATATTTAATCTACTGCTGAAATTGGGTCTTATGATGTAAATTCACTTGGTTACATGAAACTTAATTATACGTAGACAATTTAAGTTCGTCAGCGGCAAAGTTACGAAAATGCCAATTATAATTCCAATCAACTTAATGTGCATAACGTGTCGCCACCTCTCGCTCTTCATTCAGAATGACAAGTACCAACTTAATGGATTACCAAGTTAGAACCCGCCCAGCTGACTGCGGTCCTCTAATTAACAAAAAGGTATCGTATTTCTATCGAAGACTGCTCCCACAAATCCAAAACGAACTAAAATCATAGGCTTATGATATTGTAACCGAGAATGAAGCTGACGTTCGATTCATTTATTGAGAATTTATGAATGGTTCAGGAAGAAAATTTTATTGGATAGAATTTCCGCGCCGGTTGAAGGTAGCTTCCCGATTCATACCTATTCACGATCAAATTGACAATTCCGATCAGTTCGATGTTGATAGCGTGGTGATTACTGACGAAATTTGTGGAGGGGAAGTGATCATAATAGGGGAATTATTGAGGATAACCTCAAGAGTCATTATGGTAGCAAGTGCTTTATTGAGTTCGGATATTACACGGTGTCGAATAAATTAATACCTACCTATAGTATCATAAGGGCACAACATTTCTCATTATAACATCTTGATGAGAAAATAATTTACTGAGCGCAAATATTACATTATCACACCCGAAATCAGGCATCTTTGAAATAACTTGGTAAGTTTCAGGCCGTGTTATACACATGAAGTATAATGAACCCCTTGCTATTAAACTACATAATTATGATGAATTTGGTACTGAATATTGATAGAATTAAATTTAAAAAATCATTTAAACGGACATAGTCTCGCAAACATATTAGGTTACATTACCTTCTTTTAACAGCGAGGATTAGAACTCAATATATTCCAGTTACTTATTCTGTAGTGCTGGCCAACCATATCCCTATAAGTAGGTAAATCTGCTTTCAAAAGTTAGCTGTTGCAATTGGTTAACCGAAATACCATCATTAAACAACAGATTAAATTCAGTGCGTTCCAGGAAATAAGTGTCAAATCTTTTTTTTTTCCATTACATAAACTAGACTCTGACACAGACTCTCTCACCAGTAATGCACCCAGAACACTGACCTAATAAATACCTACATTTGAATTTAGAGCAGAGTTACATATTTAAACGTAGTATTTAAAATAACAATTAACAAAAGAGGTCATTTGGTATTTCTAATACAGGCTGAATATAAATTGGCATAGGTACCTAAAACGAAATTTAAAAAAAGAATATGGACGCCATATTGAAGGAATTAGTATTGAAAATATACTGTTAATAAATAATTATATTATGTAATTACTCAAAAAAATATTTCTTTGCTAATTATTTAGAAGTTTTTATGGTAAGTTTGTCACTTATTTTTTTCTTAAAACTACTAGACATAGAACTTAAACTTATCATTTTCAATCTCACGAAAGGGTGATAGTTAAAAGGCTAAAAGGTACATAAATCCTACATAAGCATTGTAAAGAAGGATACAACATAAAAGAGAATTTTAATTGGACAAACTACAACGTCAAGTTCATTCATGATAAATTAATAAAGCTCCGTAATTAATTTTATTTATTATTCGTAGCTACAACCAAATTAATCAAAACAGTTTTCATTGTGCGTAGTTTTGTCATTAATAATTTTAATTTTATTATGCCTACTCAAATTTAATAATTATTATGTCAGTGGGTACATAAAATGAAACTCAATGATAAAATAATGCTGATACCTATTTAATGTTTGCTAAATAATTATAAATAGGTAATCCTTAAATGAAAATTATACCATACTTGGTTAATTCGATTCTTTGTTACTTTTAATGCATCCAAACGCAACTATTGTTAACGTAAAAACTTTTAAACAAATCTTACATTATAAACAGTTAACTAACCAATTTCAGGAAACACTACCATGAAAAATGTTCTGCATATTCACAAAATAGCGTTAACCGAAGTTTTTAAACTACGTGCTCACCATACAAGTTTTCCATCGACTATTAATTTACCTGGCTTTTATGTTTAACTCGGAGCTAGCTGAACATTCGCCATCGAAAATTGAATAAAAAACACGAGCTCCGAAACAGGGCAAACCTTTTTACTGGCTACCTAATTACTTTCCTCTCACGAAAGAGTAACACATCACCGCATAAACCCAATATATCACGGATATACAGGCATGTAGGTTCTACTTACTAAGGGATATCGAATCAGATTAAATGGGCTGCCGTAATTATATTTCAGTAGACCTTTCCCTTATCTCGTAATATGGTCAAGTGCACTAATTAATTAAAAAGTCCTCGCCCTGATTCGCGGAATACATGCGGCCCCTTGATTAAGACCAATCAGAGGTTCTTCGGAATTCAATTACGTAATCGTAACATGTTAAACAGTTTCGTCATTCATGAATTGAATGTACATTTCCTTGCGTATTTCCATGGTCTATTTATCTTATGTTATGAGTAGCTACTTTAAAGGGAAGGAAGTTAAAGTAAAGGTGGTATTTTAATATTATTTTCAAGTTTGCAATAACACTGAAATAACTCCTAGGAGAGATATCTACATTTCATGCTCAGTTAATTCAATACCTTTATTATCTTTAATAACTAATATATTAAATGGGAAAGTGAGTTTGTTTATTTGTTACGCTTTCACGCTAAAAAGGTTGAACAGATTTGGATGAAATTTGGCACTTGGGTAGACCGTGACCTGGGTTAGGACATAGAATACTTTTATCTCGGTAGGACGTTCCCGTGGGATAATTTCCGACCACCACGCGGGCAATGCCACGGGCAAAAGTAATTAATTAAGTCAATTAGAAATTACATCAAATTCGTCTAATATATTTTTTCTAAGTTATTCCTAACTTATGCGGAATCTAAAGCTAAATTTATATGTAATAAAAAGCTATAAATAGAGCTGTTATTCGTTCTAATCGTACTGCAACACAAGAACCACTGTTGGAGCAGTTTGAATTCAGGCCAAATATAGATATGAATGTAAACTAATTAGTATGCAGTACATAAGTACCTAACAGTAAACCATAACAATCGCATTTCACATTCAAATAGTAGTACCGAAACAGTTGAAAGTACATATTTCTCATATTTGTTCATTAACTTAGTTAACGAACGTAGACCAACAAATCATTTACGCGCTTAACAACCACTTCAAACTGAGCTGGATACTGGTGTACTGTTTGCTAAACAAGGTCCAATTAACTCATATGTCAACTATGATCGGCAGTGCGAGCCAGGTCTGGGAGCGAGCGTGATGTACAACCTACTGTACAACCCGCCACAGAAGCTGCTGCTCCTCGCCGGCTGCTCCACAGTATGCACCACAGTCGCCGAAGCCGCCAAGATGTGGAACCTCATGGTTGTAAGTACATTATTTACTTCTCATACCTTTAAAACTCTCATCCAACTTAATTCCCTATTGGACTTACCCAAATCTTCTAACATTTCGAGTTTCCAAACTCAATTTAAAGCTATATAAGTTTTAAACAAGTTATAATTTGGGACTCCTAAATATTTAGCACTAACAATCTTTTATCCAAACAATTTTATCTTTTTCGAAACCCGACCTTTGGGCCTGAACTTTTCAGAATGGTTATATTTTTGACACATGTCCACATTACAGGGATTATATGAAGTTTCTTTCTCTGAGGACCGAGAGATAAAGTTTTCAAGTTTGCAAGATTATCGACAAATATTTCTAGTAAATATAAATTCATTATTCGAATAGGACATTCAGAGATCTAGAGATAACAAGTTCACTGAAACAATAAGTACAAAACAATTTTTTGTTCGCCTCGAACTTCACGTAGACGTTATATTTCATAAGTTAACAAGCTTTGGTTAGGTTACACTTGATTCATGATTACTACAAGAACCGACTATTTCAGATAGAACCAACAGCAATAACAAATGGATAACAGTTGATTAAGAAACATAAAGCCAATTACAGGTTCTCACGGGTAAAAACAGAAAAATTAGTAGAAAACTTAGGATGACTAACAAGCACGATAAAAAAGATTAAGAATATATATATATATATATACATATATATAAGGTACAATAAGTATTATGCACTATGCACTTTTAAAAAAGTCAGCGTTCAGCCGAGCACGTGCAGAATAGGCTTTGGTGGTATATGTATTATATGAAAGCTCTATCTAGGTTCAATGCTTTATTTTTACATTTAAAAAACCCATGCTTTTAATTAAAATAGTCTAAAATTCGCTCGAATAAATGAAAAACAGCTGGAAGATGTAACAAGCTTCCTGCACATAAACGAGGGTCAGCATTGGGAACATTGCCATAACGTGTTCTGATTGGTTAATGGTGTTCAAGTAAATCCGAAGGGCCTTTTATGAATATTAGGGTTGGATAGGCCAACAGCCTTTTTATAGTAATGAGTTCAGTCACGCTTGTTTTTAGGTATCTGTTTCACTGGAGTATTAATTAATAAGATTGTTTAGCGTTTAAGAAGGTCCTTAACAAGTTGATGATGTTAGCGAGCCGTTGTTATAAACGAATTTTCCACGTAAATGAATTGTGTTAACTTTTATTCGGACTATAAACTTTTTACTTCTTACTTTGAGACGTAAATAAGAGGCTCTCCACACAGAATCATTTTTCAAACCGAACTGGAAAACACGTACCCTTATATTATTTTGTCACTCCCATGAGATCCGGAGCGACGCGAGTCCTACAAATATGCGCAAAGCAATTTTAGATGTGTTATGAAATCGCCACATTATGTTCAACTGTGACATAAATTCTGTCAAGTGCAAAATGAATTCCCATAAAGAGGGTGGCCGAGCAATTAATTTTTATTATCTTTGCTTGGACATTACTGTGTAAGGGCTAATGTGCTTTGACCAAATTAGGGAAATTTCTTTGGATCTAAGCTTTTCATGGTTTGGCCAACACTATTTCCATGATTTAAGTACGTCAAGTCAAAAATTAATATAGCTAACATAGTAAAAAAATCTCTTTAGAAACTGTGGCAGTTTCCTTTGACATTGCTTCTTATTTTAGCTGTGCTACGGTGCTTCATCGCCGGCGCTGTCAGACCGCGCGCGCTTCCCTACGCTTTTCCGCACGCATCCATCGGCCACGGTCCACAACCCTACGCGAATCAAGCTCATGCAGAAGTTCGGCTGGTCAAGAATAGCCATCTTACAGCAAGCAGAGGAAGTTTTTATATCAGTAAGTACATGAACTGTAGTGATGTGCACAAAATTTTGCAAAATATCTAAATCTGAACATTCATAATCAATGAAATGGCAGCCTGGCAGCCATGTCTTTGTTCCCGTGCAACCAAACAAGCGTAAGAAGATAGAATGAAGGTTTACATAAGAAATAAGAAAGTAATTGTGGCCGCAACGAACCGGACCGAGTTTGCGTCAACGCAGCCATGTCTCCCTTGATAAAACGTTTCCATTTTATGGGCAATCTTAAAGTTATTCTCCCGTTTCGAACCATTTCAACCGCCATAATAGATTTCGATGTTTGGGGTATTGTAAAACGAGATAGATGGCACAAAGGGAAAACACATTATGTTATTCAGTGTTGTTATAAACTAAATCGTCTTCGTCGGCTACATGTGTTATCTTTACATTACATTAGCTTTCGATAATTCAACCTGTGGAGCAGTGAACACGCCGATAATACGAAGTGATATGGAGGCGAGTGATTATGTAGGGGCACCATATCGTGTCGGCTGTTCCCACCGCTTGCGTGACTGAAATTGTTCGATCGGCAGTTGTTCGTATCGACATCCGAGTGGAATATGACACGCTAAGCGCTTTGTTGCCGATTGACAAACGATCTTCGTGATTGGCCTTCAGCGGATCGACGGATCGACTGTTTCGACTTCATCGCGTATTGGGAACCGCTGACGCAAATCAGATCTTCACAAACGTCTGCATTTATGCGGCTGAGAGTCAAAGAATAAATGAGACAAAGCACTCGGCGATCCAACTATCGATAACCAGTAAACGGAGTATTCGTGATAACTTACGGCAATAAGAAAGACAGTATTCGCTGTAACGACATATGAGGGCTAAGGGTAGGAAATATTGGAAATATTTTTGATACGTCGCGATCTATGGCTAGCATAAAATACTCCAGATAAGTAGTGGCTATTGGATATCTTAACATTGTTAGGAAATAAAATACGAGGGAAGTTTATGTTTAGGAACTCTCACAGAAATATAATTTCAATGCCAGCAGTATCGAAATGTTAGTAACCAATGTAAGTATACTAACTTTGACCTTTTTTAGACCGTTTATAAACCAAATTAACTGAAAGTGCGTTTAAACGCTCACTAGATAGGAGTAACTTAATTAAAATTATAATTACATCACAACACCACGACATTACATCAAGTATGTTACTCTTAGCTAAAAATAAAACGACCTTTTAAAACCACTTTGCTACTTTCAAATCGTTTTCCTACAACACACATTACAAGCCCGTGTTACGACTTAACAATCCATAGTGGTAACCAGGCGTTTAGGATTGCCGGACGTATTAAACGCCGCACGTAACATATAATGTAACAAAGCTTATAAAGGGAAAATAATCGCCCCCGAGTGAGCCAGGACTACAATGCGTCTTGCATGATAAATGGACATAACTGGACATTCTTTACCTCTATGCGACATCCGCTGGCGACCTATCTCGCTGTAGGCCAATTTTAGCCACAATATGAAATTCAAAGGGTAAAAATATATGATAAGTACGAACAAGTACTAGTATTTACTGAACGACGACTGACTCGCATCTTTTCGAATACTTTCATAGATGGAACGGTATTTATTCAGGCAGCGCGGCTATAGCAGGAAAAACGGATCCAAGTGAAGTCGAATGAAAGTGTTTTCTGTAACATATATATTTATATTGAGAATATTTATGAGTAGCTCTCTGTTCCGTACATGTTTATTTTTATCTGTTTCTCGTGCCTCCGAGCTTTTGTGTCATAAAACTGAGATATTAATATTGTGGCGTCATGTTATTATGTGGTATTATAAAAATGACGTTACAATACATTATATCACCTCGTGAACCAACGACTTGACGATTACACTTTTCATTTTTATAGTTACTTGCTGAAAACCAGCGCTGTTGACGTTAGCTTCGTCCGGAGTCACAGCATTTCGCTGAGCAATGACCTGTTCTTGCACAGATGCGACGCACAGCTTAATTTGTTACAAAAGTAGTTAACTCTACAATCTAAATTTTAATAAAAATTTTAGCTCCCTTCAAAATGGTTGAGCTGAATGGTGCTAATCCATGCATCTTGTTCGTGAACGGGTAGAGACAGGTCATCTCTTAGCTGCCATGGTTTATTTTAATTATTTTATTGTTCTTTGTTTTTTTATATTTTTATTACGGGCGCTTTTAACGTGCACGTCTTTCTACATTGTTCTCACATGTATAATTTCAACATTAATGATGTTACCAATATTTTGTAACAATTTTTTGATTTAAAAGAGTGTCCGTGGAGTTTCTTGCCCGTTCTTCTCCATAGGTACCTCCTACGCTTTGGAATGGGCAACTAAAGCTTCATATTTCTGACTGACCGACTTCTTGACAGTTCAAAAGTGCCTGTAAATGGTTTAATTGAAATAAATGCTTTGAGTTTGAGTTTGAATCATTTTGTTTTTGTTGTCATTTGCCAATGTCGCAACAGTAATTACGCAATATTGTCTTTGGTCCGTGGCCTTGACATCAATGAACAACATTGTCAAACTTTTATTTATTGGTAGAATACGAGGCTTTTGGCTACTGTTGTATGTGTATACTTTATTTCATTTTTTCTTTCTTTCTTTTTACCCTGAAAAGTTGTGTTAAAGGCATGCTTATATATTAAATTATGACGAGCCTGTAAGAACTCTATAACTTTGTTACAATAAATAAGTGTAAAGTACTTGTAGAGCTTAATAAATGTACGAACATTCAGGCTTGATTAATATAGATGTAATATCGTCGCGAACACGGGCCTAATCTAAATAAAATTCACGAAATGTCCACCTTTTCTCTTAAGAGGTACTTAGCGTTAATTCCGCTTAAGAGAAAGAGGTGGACAATTAATAAAATACATAGCTTTCGTCTTACAATAAATCTTTTTAAGTTCTTTCAGTTCACGACAGAGCTGAAACTTTAACGGCCCCGTTCTCTATGAGAATGTGAGAATGAAATATTATGATGTAGCCGTAGATTTATGCATTGAGGCTGTAGGCTATTTTGTCAGGTAAGAGCACGTATTTATATAGCGCACGCGAGCATAACGAAGGGTGTGTATAGTTACCCGCAATGAATGGAGCGAGGCCTTTCACGCTGGTTTCAATGTAATTAGAGCGGCCCCGGTTTTTTCTGCATAAGTGGGTTTGAAGCGTTCTTGCGCTCCCGTTTTGCTTTCATCGCGGCAAAGAAATATTTTTGCTAGAGTTCACGCACATAAAAACAACTGACTCCCCAAATATTTGTATAATAAAGGGTTTTCATTTTCCTTCGTATTGACGGGGATCGGAGCAAAAACCCTCAACGATCCAATTTACATACAAACACTTATTCCGCAGCCACTTTAGTACTCAGGATTTAAGGAGTTAAGAAAATTCAGTTCGAGTCGAATTTCCTTTGGAATGAGGCTATCGAGTCGATCTTAGTACATGTGATTTTTGAACTTGTGATTTACTTTGGCTTTCAATTTAGGCGGAATGGAACCCAGTGACGCGTGAGGTTTCACTGACACATTAATATCCGTAATACCAATACTGACGATACAGTGCTAGGATTTGGGACCTTCAGATACATTCGATTTTGATGCTGACAATTTTAGTATTGATTATTAAAATTGACTTATCCCACAGACCGTGGAAGACTTGGAGGCACACTGTAAGAAGGCGGGCATCGAGATTGTGACGCGGCAGTCGTTTCTGTCCGACCCGGCTGATGCGGTGCGGAACCTACGGCGGCAGGATGCGCGCGTCATCGTGGGACTGTTCTACGTGGTCGCGGCCCGGCGCGTGCTGTGCGAGGTCTACAAACATCGCCTTTATGGAAAGTCTTACGTCTGGTTTTTTATTGGTAAGTCGTAGTTTCTTCGGTACTTTTTAGGATTCCGTACGAAGGGTGCCAAACGGAACCCTATTACTAAGCCTCCGCTGTCCGTTTGTCCGCCTGTCTGTCAGCGGCCTGTATCTCATGAACCGTAATAGGTAGATAGTTTAAATTTTCACAGATTGTGTATATCTATTGCCGCTATAACAACAAATCATAAAAAATAAATACAGTTAAAAATCAACTTTGATAACTTAGATATAAAAAAAATCACCCTGGCTTGTGGGGTGTCATTGTCTAGAACTCATCGAGTAGAGTACAAATATGGTTTTTTCTTCCAAAATAAAGAAATAAAAGTTGTAAGCCTTGAAAGTTGTAAGTCTTAGACCATTTTTGTACGAGCTCTATCGCAACGACTAAACAAGTTAAAAACGCCATTTATAAGGTATTTTATTTAAACATTGGTGATTTTCTCCAACTGCAAAAAATAACTTTTTAATTCATAGTATCATTATAAAATACTAATTTAACTTTACGTTTTTTTTAATTCGTTTCTTCGTTTATTATTTTCATTTATTTGCTAAATACTGTACGGTGGTACATATGGGCGCCAAGCCATTATAAGATTTTAAGCTTGTTTTGTTTAATTAATACTTATATTTCCGGTTAAGTCATGTTAAGTAGGTATTTAATAAAATATTGTTGTTTCCGGTTAAATTTATATAAATTAAGTTTCTATTTTGACTACTTCCTTTTGATTTATTTAAAATATTGTTGTTTCCGGTTAAATTTATATAAATTAAGTTTCTATTTTGACTACTTCCTTTTGATTTATTTAATAAAATATTGTTGTTTCCGGTTAAATTTATATAAATTAAGTTTCTATTTTGACTACTTCCTTTTGATTTATTTAAAATATTGTTGTTTCCGGTTAAATTTATATAAATTAAGTTTCTATTTTGACTACTTCCTTTTGATTTATTTAAAATATTGTTGTTTCCGGTTAAAATTATTTAGTTTCAATATTGTTACTTTTCAAACTTCCTTTTGATTTGTATGTTGGTATCTAGGATTTATCTTGACACATCCGCTTGGAATTATTAAAATGTAATTAGGAAGGGATTATTTTGACATATCCGCTTGATTTGTATTAATTCTATTGGCGGTAAAGTTTCGCGGTAAAGTATGGAAGTTTCGCGATAAGTATGGCGGCAAAGTTTGGCGGTTATTTTTGTGTATAAAAACTGTTGTAATGAGATTGGAAAGACATTCTTGTTTCACTGTTCGAGGAATAAACACCCTGATTGGAAGTAAGGAATTTTCTTTGTGTTCTTTTTTAAATATTTTCCTGCCATTTCTATTTACTGTGTAATTGTGAGATATTATCATATTGGTGCAAACTAATATGTCGGACTCCGGCAACGACGGCGATGATGCGCCGACAGCAGCGGTGGGATCCACCTCGCCCCTACTGAGGTCTTCTGGATTCCGTGTCCGCAAACCAGTGCAAACCGCCCAGCCAGACCCAACATTCTCGATGGAGCAAGTGATGAGTCTGGTGACATCAATCACTAAGCAAACCACATCAAGCGCCGTGGCCGCAGCGCTGTCCGCTACCTCAGCACCTTCACGGGACCGTGGCAATTTCTACCTACCGCCATTCGATCCCGATGTGCGCTCACACGACATCAGAGATTGGTGTGCCAATATTGACCAAACCATCGCAACTATTGGCATATCACCGCATGAAGCTCGCATGAAGGCAATACTGCAGCTGAAAGGAAGAGCGAAGACGTGGGCTGATACTTGGTCCCTGCAATCCACCACGTGGGAGCAAGTTAAGCAAGACCTGATCCAGACGTTCGGTGAAGAGTTCCGGTATGCTGACGACGTCCAGCGGTGGCGTGACTACAACTCGGACCAGGCGAGCAGCTATGCGGACTACGCAACCACGGGATGGACGCTGTTCAAAAGAGTGCGGCCAGAAGCCGCAGACACGGAGGTAATTGATGCGCTAATCACTGGTATCTATCCTGATTTTGTGAAATGTGAATTGTTACGTAATACGCCTGACTCTTTGCCCAAACTAGTCTCCGTTCTGAAAACTTTTCGTAAACGTGACCGACCAAAAACCGACAGTACAGACAAAAATCATCATAAAAAACCCCGGCTTTCGGAAAACCTTGATTCTTTATTAGGGCAATCTCCACTTTGTTTTAAATGTAAAAAAACTGGTCACCGTGTTCGTGATTGTAAGGAAAAATCAACACAAAATACAGACTCTAATATTTCCGAAAAACCTACCTCTCGGGCTACGCCAGACAATCGTAACTTCATCGAGTGTAATTATTGCCATAAAAAGGGTCATCTAGAGAAAACTTGTTTCCGTAAGCAAAATTACGAGAAATCGAAATCAACCGATCAGAAATCTGTAAATTTTTGTGGTCCTATAAATCGTTGCACGACTACCGTCAAAATTGGAGCTAACTTATATCCTTGCCTGTTTGATTCCGGCGCAGATTGTTCGTTAGTCCGTAAAAGCATTTCTGGTTCGATTCCGGGCAAAAGGAACATTGTCAATACAGTTTTCAAGGGAATAGGCGGCGTGAACGTCATGTGTTCCCAGAGTATCTCTGCTATTGTCGAGATCGATCAAGTTAGTGTAGAATTAGAACTATTTGTTGTAGAAGATCACCAAATCCAGTTTAATATTTTAATTGGCTATGATTTAGTGCAAGTTCCTGGTCTTGCTATCACATTAACGGATAAAAATATGACTGTCTCGAGACATACAATTATTAATGAATGTTCTTTAGTCGAGTCAGACATAAAACTAAATACCGACCTTGCAGACCCTACCATGTTAGAAAAGTTAAATTCAATTTTAAACAATTTTAAGGACAATTTCACTTTTGGTAATAAAGTTTCAGAAGTAAAAACTGGTCAATTGACTATTAGATTAAAAAATAACGATAAAATTGTTCAACGTAGACCCTACAGATTGTCGCCAATGGAACGGGAAAAAGTTAAAGACATTTTAAACGATCTTAAACGAAACTGTATAATCAGAGACAGCTCATCCCCTTTTAGCAGTCCTATTTTATTAGTAAAAAAAAAAGATGGAACTGACCGATTATGCGTAGACTTCCGGGAGTTAAATGCAAACACAGTTAGGGATAATTTTCCATTGCCATTGATTGCCGATCAGATTGATAGGTTAGGTAAAGCGCGTTATTTCACTTGTTTAGATATGACGGCAGGGTTCTATCAAATACCTATTTCAGTAGATTCTATAGAAAAAACCGCGTTCGTTACACCTGACGGCCAATTCGAATTTTTTACGCATGCCTTTTGGGCTGTGCAATGCGCCGTCTGTTTATCAGCGTGCCATTAACAAAGCTTTGGGTGACTATAAAGATAAGATTGCTCTAGTTTATATAGACGATGTTCTTGTAATTTCTGCAACTATAGAAGAAGGGTTAACTAACTTGGAATTAGTTATGGAAAGATTAACTAATGCAGGTTTTTCACTGAACATAAAAAAATGCTCATTTCTAAAAAAATCGGTTGAATATTTAGGAAACATAATAGAAAACGGAACCGTTAAGCCTAGTCCCAGAAAATTAGACGCCCTCTCTAAATCTGCTGTACCAAAAAATATTAAAGAATTACGGCAATTTAACGGCCTAGCTGGTTATTTCAGAAAATTCGTGCCAAATTTTTCCAAAATCATGGCCCCTCTATATGAATTAACTAAATCTGGCGTACCTTGGAGGTGGACCGAAAAGCAGGAAAATGCCCGAAAGGAAATAATTAGTAGACTGACATCTTCCCCACTCTTGACAATTTTCGATCCTGATTTACCATGCGAACTCCATACAGACGCTAGTTCTCTAGGTTATGGTGCAGTTTTGATTCAGCGACATGATAAGAATCCTCATGTCGTTGGTTATTTTAGTATGAGAACCACCAATGCTGAGAGCAAATACCATTCATATGAGCTCGAAACATTGGCTGTCGTCAAAGCTATTAAAAATTTCCGCCATTTTTTGTATGGTAGATGTTTTAAAGTAGTAACAGATTGTAATTCGCTGAAAGCATCCAGAACCAAAAAAGAACTAACGCCAAGAGTACACCGCTGGTGGGCATTCTTGCAAACTTTCCAATTTGATATCGAGTATAGGAAAGGTGACAGACTTTCTCATGCGGACTTTTTCAGTCGAAATCCCGTCGCTATCCCCTGTAAAATCCCTAGCGAGAATTTATCGTTGCAATTTTCAGTAAACTCTTCTACACTTGATCACAACTGGCTCCTAATAGAACAAAAACGTGATCCAGTTCTTAAAAACATAGTCGAACAACTTAATTTGGATACAGTCCCAAAAGACATTGCTGACACTTATGTCATATTGCAAGATAAATTGCTTAGACGTAAAGTTCAGATAGAAAATAAAACTCGTAAACTTATTATTGTGCCACGTAATTATAGATGGAATCTGATTTCCCACTATCATGATAATCTTCAACACTTCAGTTGGGAAAAGGTTCTAGCTCAGTTAAGAGAACAATATTGGTTTCCCAATATGTCAAAAATAGTTCGACGGTTTACTGAAAATTGTGTCAGTTGTAGAATTCGCAAAGGTATGTCGGGTGCTAAACAAGTTACCCTTCATCCTATAGATAAAATTGCAGTTCCCTTTCACACCGTACATGCCGACATAACTGGACGTATGAACGGTAAACGTAATAACGCTGAATATGCGTTTGTATTTATTGATGCCTTTACCAAATATACTCATTTAATTTATACCAATGATCGAACATCTAATACAGCCACTTCTTGTTTGCAAGAAGTGATTTCAATTTTTGGCACCCCAAATAGACTCGTAACAGATCAGGACAAAAGTATGACTTCATCTGATTTCAAGGATTTTTGTCATCGTTTCGGTATTGAACATCACGTAGTAGCTAAAGGCGCTAGTCGGGCAAACGGTCAGGTAGAGCGTATTATGAAAATCATCAAAGATAATATGTCTGTTGTGGAGCTTAATAAACAATGGCACACTGCTATTCGAGATTTACAGTTGGCTATTAATTCTACCGTTTCTAAAAGTACGGGAAGATCTCCCATGGAGTTATTGTTTGGAAAAAAATGTTCGCCACCGGGTATTAAGCTCTTACAAATCGATGATGATGAACCAATTGAAGATCTTAATACTGTTAGATCATTATGTAAATTAAGGATGGACGAGCGATCATTCCAGGACAAATTAAGATTTGATAAGGGTAAAGCTCAAATCAAGCCTTTTGTAAAGGGGGATTTTGTCTTAATGCATAAGCATGAAAGACATACGACTAAACTTGGTCCTAAATATGAAGGTCCTATGGAAGTTCTAGAAGTGTTGCCTAATGATCGCTACAAAGTAAAGCATGTCAATTTAAAGGGATGTTCCGAAAAGATCGCTAGTCATGATTTTTTGAGACCAGCACCTCTGGCTCAAAATGATCCATATATGGATGACAATGATAATTAAATAATTAACCGGCCGTTTGGGCGTATATTTGTAAATTAGCTTAACAACTCCAATTTCCTCCCTATTACGCTAGCTGGCCACCATGCGTATCCCTTTTCCTGGTCTTAGGGCTATATCCCAGGCGGGTGATGCCATATGGTATGGCTAGATCCAAGGCGGGTGATGCCGTGTTAGGGGGCTATATCCCAGGCGGGTGATGCCATATGGTATGGCTAGATCCAAGGCGGGTGATGCCGTGTTAGGGGGCTATATCCCAGGCGGGTGATGCCATATGGTATGGCTAGATCCAAGGCGGGTGATGCCGTGTTAGGGGGCTATATCCCAGGCGGGTGATGCCATATGGTATGGCTAGATCCAAGGCGGGTGATGCCGTATTAGGGGGCTATATCCCAGGCGGGTGATGCCATATGGTATGGCTAGATCCAAGGCGGGTGATGCCGTGTTAGGGGGCTATATCCCAGGCGGGTGATGCCATATGGTATGGCTAGATCCAAGGTGGGTGATGCCGTGTATTTTTGGCTAAGCCCGAGGTGGGTGATGCCGTTTTTATGTAAAATGCTTTACAGCGCAGAGAGCGCGCTGGATCAGAATGGCCGTATGGGCGCCAAGCCATTATAAGATTTTAAGCTTGTTTTGTTTAATTAATACTTATATTTCCGGTTAAGTCATGTTAAGTAGGTATTTAATAAAATATTGTTGTTTCCGGTTAAATTTATATAAATTAAGTTTCTATTTTGACTACTTCCTTTTGATTTATTTAAAATATTGTTGTTTCCGGTTAAATTTATATAAATTAAGTTTCTATTTTGACTACTTCCTTTTGATTTATTTAATAAAATATTGTTGTTTCCGGTTAAATTTATATAAATTAAGTTTCTATTTTGACTACTTCCTTTTGATTTATTTAAAATATTGTTGTTTCCGGTTAAATTTATATAAATTAAGTTTCTATTTTGACTACTTCCTTTTGATTTATTTAAAATATTGTTGTTTCCGGTTAAAATTATTTAGTTTCAATATTGTTACTTTTCAAACTTCCTTTTGATTTGTATGTTGGTATCTAGGATTTATCTTGACACATCCGCTTGGAATTATTAAAATGTAATTAGGAAGGGATTATTTTGACATATCCGCTTGATTTGTATTAATTCTATTGGCGGTAAAGTTTCGCGGTAAAGTATGGAAGTTTCGCGATAAGTATGGCGGCAAAGTTTGGCGGTTATTTTTGTGTATAAAAACTGTTGTAATGAGATTGGAAAGACATTCTTGTTTCACTGTTCGAGGAATAAACACCCTGATTGGAAGTAAGGAATTTTCTTTGTGTTCTTTTTTAAATATTTTCCTGCCATTTCTATTTACTGTGTAATTGTGAGATATTATCATATTGGTGCAAACTAATATGTCGGACTCCGGCAACGACGGCGATGATGCGCCGACATACACAACCCTTCGTGTGCGAATCCAACTTGCACTTGGCCGGTTTTTAATAATAAAGCTGCAAGTCACCTAAGCAAATGGATCTGACAGCAATTTGGCCTTCCTTCAAATTCATGCGCACGCCAAATGCTTAGCGCGATTACGTTAGGAATTTATTCCAAAGAAGCTAAATGCACCCAAAAACAATCTTATGACAATTGTATAAAATTTGCTTGAACCCTTGATTGGATTCCAGTTTCCAGTTTCCAGTTATTTGGAGATAAACCCGTAAATAACGTTATCCGAAAAATCCGGTCTCCGGTCACTGACACATAAGCGGAAGATCATCCTTTTTCATGGAATCACCACCACGGCTCAACATTATTATAATTTCATAAAATGCCTACACAAACAGGAAGGTTAGCCGTTTTGTTGTTTTGTGAGTAACGTAACGTTGAAGCTACGTTCAAAAGTCCCTCAATATGTGCAGGGTTTTGTGTCAAGTGTGACTCCAATCTACCGACTTCAATAAGGTAGAGATAAATTTTAAATGAACCTGTTCCTCAAGTGTCTCGTTTGGTTTTTATGAGGCAAACGAATCTCTTATTAAGTCGGATGACGAAATATCATCAAATAGATATTTAGGATAATCAAAATGTTTTTATATTTCAAACTCCATACTATACGGGGAGGTTCCCACTTAAGTAAGGTTCTAAAGTTTATGGCTCTTTTAAAATTTCCCGATAAAGTATCTCGCGCGCTCAAAGCTAAAATTTATATTCGAGTCTAAGAACTGCAATTTATCAAAACACATTTTTCCAACTCTGTTTAAAATACTGATTCTGAAAAAATTTAAAGGATTTCTTTAGTTTTCCACATTGTCAGAGGTTCTAGAACCGCTATAATTCTCATCCCCGGAAATAGCTTATGGTGGCCTTCGCATAAAAACACGTTTGCATTCGGTGAGAAATAATCCGTAACCGTATAATTTTGTTTAGATCATATATTTTATCTTTTCTCAGTTTGTTTATTTTATGTTCCAAAAGTAATTTTGAAAGTGAAATATGAACCTTAGTTGCCAAGCGTTTCAGAGGGTGACATAACTGTCACGAATGCGGTACCAGAAGAGTAGGATTGTGTTTTATTGACATCGGGTTTAACATTCGTGGTTTTATGTGATTTGGGAGAAACATAAATGACAAACACACTTAATCCCAGATCCAGAAAATGGCTTACTTTCTGGCAAAAACAAACGACCTTCTTTTTAGACTCTGTTCTGTAGGCAGTTAAGAATTCAATTACAAAACATAATAATAGTCTCATAAATCTCACCATTTCATTGAAGTGACTTCATTTACTGTGGTCTCATTCCGCACATACTGGAAAGAAAATATCGTATTATAATTTAAATAAACAAGCACGTCATTAAACGAGCAATGGCCGTAAGTCATAAGCATTATAAATTGTGAGCAATATTATGAAAGGAATAATATGAGAGTGGCAACATTTGTTGTCGTGGCTAACGAGGTCGCGGATACAACTCATTTAGACGTTGTTTATGAAGGATAAAAAGAAATACGACGTTTTGCCGAAAACGTAATAACAAAATTTTACCTACCTATACAGTTCTTGTAATAGAGTGGCTCGTGGCTAAGTAAAACAGTAAGAAACAAAAAAGTGCACTTTCTCATTTATAAGATGTTTTTTTTTTTTTTTTTTTTAAGTTATTATTTTTGAGTTGTTCTTACTACAAACATAGGTACATCTAATAATTATCTAACTGCCACTTTCAGTCGTTACTATATTAGCATATAAACAAGGAGAGAGGAGCTCGTGGCTAAGTAATAACTGCCGCACGGGTCGATCCATGGTTAAACTACGCTTGCCGAGGTCGGTCCGTGGATGGGTGTCCATCTAGTACATATCGAGACCCCGCCGCGCCTCGGAAAGCACGTTAAGCCGTTGGTTCCGGTTGTCATTTGTAAATCTTTGACACTCGTTAGGGTAGTCAGAAGCCTGAAAGTCTGACAACCAGTCTTACCAAGGGGTATCGTAATACCCAGTTACTGGGTTGTGGAGGTCAGATAGGCAGTCACTCCATGTAAAATACTGGTATTCAGCTGCATCCGGTTAGACTGGACGCCGACCCCAATATAGTTGGGAAAAGGCTAGGCAGATAGATTGAGCATATAAACAAATACATGCCAATTAGAGGGGTTTGTTAAACTAAAGGCAAACCCCAACATAGATGGAAGATCATAGTTGGGAAAAGGCAGATGTAGACAGTTCTTGTAATATTATCAAGCCTGTTTAAAAATAACACCTCGAGCTACGTCTGGGAAAATAATGGCTGTTTATCAGCGGAGGTTCAGCTTGTTCTAGTTAGGTATAATAAATTACCTTTGTACCATTGTATTTGTTTTTGTACCATTACATAACACAGAACAACGGCTTTGTTACCCCGAAGGGTAGGCAGAGGTTTACCTATAGTGGTATGCCCATTTCGCCAGTTTTTTTTAAGTTCCATGTAAGAGTAGGCGAGCCTCCGTCAACCAGGGACAAATCCAGACTCCAGACTGCTATTGAGAAATTCCAGATAACACTTTGTGCGACCTGGGAATCAAACCCAAGACCTCGTGCTCAGCTGTAGCGCTTGCGAGGCAGTCCATAGTCCAGCACCATTATATTACATCATAACGTTATTATATATTTGCAAAAAAGTATGTGAAGATCGGTTTCTCGTTAAATATTTTACTATTTTCGCACTTCGTCAACTAACTTTTCTCTTTGCGTTGTAGTTCTTTATATTTCACAAATGACTCCTTGCGTCTGACTGAGATATTTATTAATGAATTTCCCGGATGAATCCCCCGGGGATAAACCACAGGCTGCGACAGTAATGGAAGTGAGAAAAAATCTTAGATAAAGTGAAGAACAGAGTAGAGCGGTCGTTAACAACACTCGAGAGTCTAATAAAATAAGAAAATGGATATTTTTAAGGAATGACTCCCACTCCGAAGGTAGTTTAAAACAGTAGGTTTGTGTGAACAGTCAGGGTCCAGTCAATGAGACTAGCAAACAACATGTCCCCTGGGTATTTAATTAGGGTAATGTAATATTCCTTTAGGTAAACAATAAAAAAACATACAAGCCAAAGAGTAACGAGAATGTAATTACAATTTTAAGCAGTGTTTTGCTGTAACTTGATAACGAACCCCTTTTAATGGGCACGTATTTGTTTATATGCTCAATCTGCCTAGCCTTTTTCCAACTATATTGGGGTCAGCTTCCAGTCTAACCGAATGCAGCTGAATACCAGTATTTTACATGGAGCGACTGCCTATCTGACCTCCACAACCCAGTAACTGGGTAATACGTTACCCCTTGGTAAGACTGGTTGTCAGACTTTCGGGCTTCTGACGACCCGTAACGACTGTCAAAAATCCACGAATGACAGCCGTGACCAATGGCTTAACGTGCTTTCCGAGGCACAGAGGAGTCTCGGTATGTACAGATGGTCACCCATCGACAGACCAACCCTGGCAAGCGTAGCTTAACCTGATGGATCGACCCGTGCGGCGGTTATTACTTAGCCAAGAGTTCCTCTCTCCTTGTTTGTATGCTAATATAGTAACGAATGAAAGTGGCAGTTAGATAATTATTAGTTGTACCTATGTTTGTAATAAGAACAACTCAAAAATCCTAACTTATATTATAAATGCGAAAGTGAGCTTTATTGTTTCTTACTGTTTAACTTTAATGGGTAAACCATGACCTGGGTTAGGAGATAAGATACTTTTTATCTAGATGTTCCCACGGGATCGAGACTTATGCGGGTAAATTCGCGGGGCGCAGCAAGTAAAACATAGACCAAACCGTGTACCTACCTAGTAGAACTTTTACCATTGCTTTTTAAGGGATGTAGAATTACAAAGCGTTCAGTCTCATAGTAATTGCAAAAACAGCTATTTTTTTAACAAAAATCTAAGTGGCCTTGTACATAGCCGAAAGTTCGGCGAGCGTAGTCGTTCTAATATGTCAACTCGATTTAAAAGTTTGTTTAACAGCTTACCAAGTTCGTTCCCCGGTAACGCATTTTCTGGTCAATTTATGTGTTTTATTTAAATTATTCACATGGCCCTCGTCCTAAGGGACGACAGAAGGTAAGCATGAGGCTGGCAGCAGAGTAAAATGTTTTGTTTTGACCTGGTTTAAACATTTAGTCTAAAATCGTGATAATGAAAACAGAGTCGCAATAAACCCCCATTTGTGTATTCATGACTCCGAGCCCGCCGCAGCACCACCGCGCGCCGTGACGGTTGTTTGGGATGCTGATTGTCTTTTGAATCAATTCTCATTAATGTATCCAATTTAGGTACATTTACATTCCTCTCCTGTGCCCACATTGGTTTAGTATAATGAGGTATATTCACTCCTAGATTGGCAGCGCTACACTCATTATAATGAGTGTGATGTGCCTCGGTATGATAATTCGGCTCAGTTTCAAGTCAGCATACTTAGTTTATGTACATTCGCCGTGAACTGTGGTCCAAATTAGTTCAAGGTGGGAGTCTCGAGGCTCGGTAGATAAGTGTACACACTCGTGCGGCTGGGCTATTGGCGTCCTGCCAAAGGTACGTCAGCCCAAGTTCGGCAGGTTATCAACGCCCGGTTGGCCTTAATATAGGCTCCGAGAATCTTTTCTCTTCCGTAATAAAAGTTTATTACGGCATAAAATAGCCCACTAAGAGATCACTTCATATAAAAATAATCGACACGTTCCCCAACTTGAGGAGATGTGAGTTTCGTGCTTGCAAAATTTTATGATGAACATATTTCCCGTAATAAATCTAAATCTGTCTATATTTTTTTGTAAAAATGATATTTATTTTAGAAATGTTGAGAATAGATTAATTTGAATTGAGTCTCAGCAATACAAATTGAAAAAAAACAATTAAGGGTAGATAATTGACAGAAAATAATTCTTATTGGCGTGTGAGTGTTTCCATGAATCGGTAACAAGTACAAGTTACAATAACGGGCTAAGTGACCTGCGGCAGTGGGTCAGAAAAACCTAAAAGAATATTTTTTGTTTTACAAAATAACTTACTTAGAAATGAATCATGAATTTAACTTCTATTGAGATAAAAGAACACTCATAAACCAGACACAGAAGAAAAATGACAAAAAAAATTTGGTAAAACCTTATTTGTCACAAACAAATAAAACTGCTGTCGGGTCAAAACTTTGAGCAAGTATAAAAATTTAGAACCGACAAGACTCCTTTATGACGCAATTTGAAATGTTAGAAAAAGTATGGAAAATTTATATTGCCACACAAAAACTTTTATCTCGACTTTCATGAAAATACATCGCTTCAAGCAAAGTGGAGATGACACAGCAAACACACATTTGTTCGCATCAGGTTGTACCAACAAACAGGACAAAGGAAATAGATAGAGAAAGGGGATAAATAATGGTCGAGGGTGAACCTCGCCGTAAACGCAAAATAAAGGGAAATAATTTCCCGCTTATTCCTAAATAAACAATTGGCATTCTGATAATTTGGTCATTCATGTTTTAGGCTAGGCTTACGGTAATAATAAAAGCTTTATGTAAAATTGTATTTCAGCATGATATGCCAGTTTATACTTCTTCGCTCATTTAAAATGTTGTTAACTTGTTAAAAATGAATAATTATAATAATAATAATAGAATTAATTCAAAAACTAAAAATTGGTCAAATACAGTATAAATCTTAGAAATAATGTAGGTATTACAAAGTATGATGCCTGTACTAAGATAAACCTGTATCACAGGCGGCATGAGTTCTTACAATTAGGTACTATTTGGACAACTGATTTCTTAAACAATATTTAACTTAAGTTTTAAGAATAGTGACATAGTCTGTTAATTTATTATGTATAATAATTTATGATGTATATAAACTACTTAAATGCTAATGATTAGGGTAAATAATTTCTATATTTAATAATAATAATAATTTTAATAATAATTTTTATATTTTCCGTAATGCTAATGATTAGGGTAAATAATTTCTATATTATAGAAATTATTTACCCTAATCATTAGCATTACGGAAAATATATAGTTGTTAAGCACTTAGTTACACGATTATGATTGTGTTTGCAATATTATTAACTAGGTTGAAAGAAATACTGCATAAATCGCCTTCAAGGTTACGTTAGATTTTTGAAGCGGTCGTCTAATCTGCTTAGACAGCGACAAATGGAAGGTAGGTATGTGGGACAGTGCAGTGGCCAGGGATATTGTTGAGTCAGCAACAAGCGATATGACGCACTAAGTACCCTCATAATCGATGGAGTTAATATATCTGTATTCTGCTATTTTCCTAGCAGGGCATTCAGTCTCCTGTTTTGTATAGCTTGCCACATAATAGGATGCCTGCCTCTATATTTTTCGCTTATCTTCAAAAAGGCGTCGCTTTATTGATCACCGCAATAATTGGGGATCGCCATGTTTTTTCAACATTTCCGTATTTTCGTGAAGTTTTTGCGTAAGCTTTGGGGCGAAAAAGATTGAAAACACTGACTCAATTGCTTATCGTTCCGTGCAAGGTCAACTTAGTGAAAAGACCGACGACGGTTCGTCTACGGTGGTCGGGAAGTTACTGAATGTACGGACTTTACCCTACCCATTTACAGGGTTGTTACATATAAAACCAATTGATACGTCTCATCCATGAACCCTTACTTAATTAAATGAACCAACTTAAGTAATGATTTCTGTTGGATTAAGAAATCTTTGAGTTAATTACTCAAAGATTTCTTAATACATTAATCAATTTTCCCAATGCGACTATAAGAACTGTGGCTACGTTCTTAATGGACGAAGTTTAAACCATTAGATGTTAAAAAATTAAATAAAAGTAGTTTAATTGTTCTTTAGTTAATTAGTTAAACTTTTAAAAATAAGTGCTTCTTATCTACCTGAGCTCTTACTGAACAAAAAATCGTTTATGTATTTTTTTTACTTAATTATTTCAGTCTTTCAGTACTTATAAAATAATTATAAGTACTGAAAATAATTATAAGTATTAATAAACTAATTGACAACCTCTTTCATTTTGGAGTTAGTAAAAATGGTAGCTAACTCATCACCTGAAATATTTTGGCAGGTTGGTATGAAGACAATTGGTTCGAGACTAACTTGGAGAAAGAAGGCATTGACTGCACACCTGAACAGATGAGAGAGGCAGCTGAGGGGCACTTGACCACGGAGGCTCTCATGTGGAACCAGAACTCCAACCAAACCACCATCTCCGGGATGACATCAGAAGATTTTCGGTAAGTTGAATATGGAAACACATATATTAGTAGATATTAATGTACGTCAATGTAGATCAGCTCTAATAAAATAAATATTGTTTTTGAAATATTGCTACGACAGAATAAATAAAATATTCAATTTTTCAATTCAGACCGTCAGGATATCCTTAAGAAAGAAAAACAAATCCATTTTCATCTAAAATATTCCAGCAATCTTGTTATTTTTGAAGACGTTCAGCCGTCATGTGCGTAACTATCATTTTCTTTGAGCAGTTCTAAATATAAGCAAAGAAACGTTTTCGCGATGCAATGTAAATAAAAGTTTTATACATAATAATATTCAATTTTTTCGTCGTCGCGGCGACACTTCAAGTTGAAATTGCCTAGAGATATGCGATATCGCGAATCGCGTCGGGATTTTATTGTTATATCTGCGTTAACTTCACTGTTTTTTGGGATATCCTTTGTACTCCTCAAAGATAATAAAATATGCTTCAGTGAACATTAGCATAGTAATTGCGCGAAATGGTGGAAAAAATATAAAGCAGCTACACATAATACGTTGTTCTCATACATCGAGGTGCTCCTTTGTGATGGTATAGAAAAGACTTCTAATACCAGCCCGATGTGAAAGGCCTTATCAAGTTGCACGCTCACGTGTGTCTATTTTCTTTTCTTACTGCATTTTTAAGAACCTAAATATATAATGTTATAAGTAAAAGAGTTAAAAATAAACACTTTGATTTCAAATTCCTTTCAAACACTCACACAACACGCAAGCTATTTGCAGTATTATCTGTTTCTGTGTGGTTAAGAGCTTTAAGCTCGGGGTCGCTAGCTGGCCTAGGATAAGAATAATCCGGTTGGAATTCCCCTCTAAATCCTTTTATGTAGGCTTTCCTGTGTGGTAGGAATGAATCGGCTGGAACACAAAATAATGTAAAACATTATATTCCGCAGGGATTTGTGCAATATGCTGTTTTACAACTTTCATTTGCCACACTTAATATTTCATCGTTGCAGCGGTCCCAATCCTCTCATATCCTTTGCAACACACTTCTCAGAAAAAGTAAAAGAAAGAGCTGCCGTACATCTTCTGAACAAAGCTAAGTACTGGCGGGCTCTCTCCGGAGGTTCCACAGCAATAAGCTTTTCATCGCAGTTACTAAACGAACAAAATACATAGGATTCGTACACTACGTCAATGCAACTACTACTAAGATATTACATCTTAGTATTGTGGCACCACTTATATTCTTGCGACCTTACAGAGCTCAACGACGTTATTTATGTCCCTTATTATGAAACATGAACTCAACCATTAGTAGAAATACAAAATGTATCATCTACTTATTTACATGACATTAATATTGATGTAAAAAAGCTTTCTAGCTCCGTCCAAATAATACGAAGCAGCCTGGTTTATGAAGTGGAAATATTTTTGCGTGTTCAATAGATCCAAATCTTTTGAACAAGTTGAAGCGCATTTTATTCAATTCACGGCACAGCTACAATGCTTAGCAATGCTTTTTCATAACTTAACGTGAGTTAGAACGCGAAGTACAAGGAATTCATAAAATTCCAAAGCTTTTTTAGGTCAATGGAACACGACATGTTATTCAAATGCATTTTTGTGCCTTTCCTATGTCCTTTGTCACGGCAGGCAGTTGTTTTTGTCGTCATTGACACACTTCCTTCAAATAATCTTAAGGCGCGGGACATACACAAGTGGCGTGGGGCGCGGGCGAGGTGCGGGCGCCGCACCGCTGCACCGTCGCTTCGCCCGCGCCATACCTCTTGTGTATGTTCCGCGCCACGTCGTTCCTATACATTTTGTATGAAATATGGCGTCGCAACGCCCGCGCCACTCGCCATTTGTGTATGCCCGCCCACCCCGCGCCTTATGTTTATTTAAAAACAATTGACGTCTACAAAGAAATGAAGCTCGATTTTTGCTATAAAGGAACATGTTTCTAGAAACACGCGGAGCTAGCTAACTAATGATAAAGTAGAAAAAACACTACGTAATCAAAGAAGGATCCGAAATCCTTGCTTTATGTTCCTTTAGAAGTAGGCCGACTGATTTGGTACAACAAAAACAATGTTTTATCTAAACAGATCGCGCCTGAACGAGGCTTTGCGCGAGGCTGGCTACGACATCGACGGCGAGAGATATCCGGAGGGCTATCAAGAGGCACCGCTGGCCTACGACGCAGTTTGGGCCGTTGCCCTGGGTACGTACTCCTGTTTTATGTACAAATAAGTTTTAAGAAAAATTTTGGTCGTAGTTTCGTGTGTCTATTTCACTTGAGGGTTATATAATTGTTGATTGTTCGAGTGTCTTTTATTTTAGGATTTATTTATTAAAACTTTATGCACAAGTAACAAAATACCGTACAAAGGCGTACTTAATGCCTGAGGCATTTTCTACCAGTCAACCTTAAGGTGACGCAGAGAGGACATACCTATGGCAGGTGCAACATAATGAATAGATAACACGAAAATAACTATAACATACTAGAAAAATATATACATACATATAAACAGAATACACTTTGTCAGGAGAATTAACGATCGGTAGAGGAGAAAACGAATCCAGCAAATCAGTACTGGGATGTTTCGATTTGTCTTCATGTTTTATTCTTCTATCAGCAAATCTATGCGAAAAATTATCAATGAAAAAGAAATAAATTGGCTCATCGCTGATCTAGATTTTTCTATTAATCGCAATCACGCAATAAAACTATAAAGATAATCTTCCAAAAAAATTGTAGAATGGCTTAATTTGAAAAATAATGAAATTGAAGGCCTCAGAATTACTTAATAACGAAGCGGCTGAGCGGCTGAGCCATCAATATTCTAATGGTATTTATTTCGGTCTTACCATTTTTATTTTAAAAACAGATTTTAAACCCACGATCTCAAAAGTTTTACATTTGGCATTTTATTTATCGTGTAAAAATAATCTTGCATTCTTCGATTAGAAATTAATTCGCTAAAGTACCAACATAAACGAATATAAAAATTAGTATAGTAGTTCATATACAATAGTCTGTTCAAACAACTAACGAAGGCTCAATGAGACAGTCCTAATGTACGTAATAAAATTTAACTAGTGTAGTGCTCGAGCAGCACAATAGGTGGCGCCCCACGTCACGTGCCAACACAAGGTACGTACGTGGTGCCACGCGAGGATCACACCATAACAATTGACAACAGAGTACACACTTCCTTTGCTTACGTAGGTTAAAGCTGCTGTGAAATAACAAGAATTTACTTAAAAGTTAGAAGAGATACTGAAGATACTGAATACACTAAACTGAAAGAAATAAGTAACGTTTTTTACTAACGGTACGGAATATGCTAAACCCTGATGAACCTTGCTAAATCTTGATGATGTAGTATTAAAAACTTGTAAGAAAGTAATAACTTTTCTCGATTTCATAAGTTTAGGAAAGATCTATTTTATAGGAAGAAAGTTGTTGGACAAAAAATACCGTGAGCCTAAAAATAAATAAAAGCTTCTAATGGGTAAAGAATAAGGCCCCAATTTCAGTTTTCATTTATCTTTTCCAGAACAATTTGGTTCTTTGAACATTTTCCCGGTCCATATTAATTTACCTATTCGCGGTATCCTACACTTGAATGGTTTTGTTTTTTTTTTCATCTTCCGTTCCACGAATAAGAGTCACGACCGTGAACAAAAGCCCTTTGAAAAGGATGGGATGTACACTAATACCTTTCCAAAATTATTTCATATGTCGGCCCGGAAACAATTAGTTTATTCCAAAAATATCAATCATTTTTTCGAGAATTTTGTTTATGGACAGATGAAACCTTTTAATAATGATAGCCAATGTTTTTAGCATTCCTTTATTACTTTTACAAGTAAACAGCTTAGCCTAGGTTACGAATATAGTGGGTGAACGGATGAACTGAACATAAGAAAAAAGATAATTTGTCAGTTTAAAACACTGCGAGCAATTATAATGCGCAGATGTTTCTGCCTAAAACATTAGCGGGTACACTCGCGTAGGCGCGCGTCTACACTGTACGTGCTACGATGCTACGAGCGTAGCAGTATCTGGCGTAGCTCGAATTCATAGCCTTAGCAGCAACGACAATGCACATAGTCTAAAATACGACATAGGAATACGAAACACGCCTCGTAAACTACCCAGTGTGGTCTCAAGCTTTGTAAAACTAAGTCAAAGCCACTATTCACACAACTGTCACCAAGACTCTTTGAGATAATTCCAAATTTATGCGCGGTATCTCCCTGAACAGTTACACACAGAAGGTCGACAGTTAAGCACACGGACAATACATAATCCTCATATCCTTGGCGGAAGAGATTAACCTATTTGTATTTCCTTAGCCTTCAACAAAACTATGGAGAAGCTGGAGAAAAGCGGACTTAGTTTGAAGAACTTCACATACACGAACAAGAAGATTGCCGATGACATTTACGAGGCAATAAACTCCACTTCATTCCTCGGTGTATCGGTAAGTATTGCTCTATCTACTGCACTATATCTTAAGTACCCTATCACTTGTTAACTCGATATAAATCACGAGATTGATACCCCATAATATATTTACTCAAATCTAAATTTTATTTGAATACAGTATAAAATTCCAATAAAGCTTCTCTGGCATAGATATAATAAAATATGAAAAAGCACTAAGAAGAGTAACAGTACTTCGTTGTGTGTTGGTATAAAACACTATTGTATACACATAGCTTGCTAGCTTTGTTAAAGCATGACATACATTGAAAATATAAAAAACATGTCAGTAATTCAAAGGTTTCGATTTATTCCCGGTTTGAATTTCATAGCCCAAGTGAAAAAGATACGTTTTTATCATAAATACAAAAGGATACCTGAAACCATCCAACTGCGTGTCGGATCACGCAAACTGAAGGGTTCCGTAGTTGGGATGAATTTATTTCAAGAACAAACTTAAAATTGTAATTGAAAAATGTGTTCTCCCACACATTCCAACTGCAAATGTAAGTTGGTCCACTTTTACTCGTTAATTTGTAATGCCTACTTAGCTGAGATAGCTACCTAAATAAAAAATAAAAATATTTGTACACTTTGAAAAAAAAACATAAGTACACAAAGATTATAGCTATATTGTACAATAGAGTCACATTAAAGGACGAACTGATGCCTCCTAAACTAGGCTAGAAGCCCGTGTTTTAGGAGCCAAGTTCCCCTAGGTATAATGGCATACAACAGGTACCGAGTGTCATGAAAGTACTTAGAAAGAAATTAATTAAACAAGCAATGCGTTAACATAAATACAGTATTATGTTAATTAGTTCAATTAAGAGACTATTGTAATAAGATTCTCGGTTTCGTCATACGTTAATTTTTTAGTTTTCCTTCTAACTTCGTTATATATGCTATGCTACTGCCATGATTTTTCTCACTTATCCAAAAGCAACCATTTAGCTGGCAGGGGGATACTTGACTCTAAAAAAATTACACTTTCAAAACTCAATATTACGCGATCCCGGACGGACACCATGGGATAGGCGACAAAAGATATCATCCCCACTTTACGTGCAACGGAGGAACCCTACAATTTTTTTTTCTAGATTTTCTTTTACTACTTTGTCGGCATGATTAATATGTATACCCATGCCAAATTACAGCTTTCAAGTACTAAAAGTCTCTGAGCTAAGCCGCTGACAGACAGACGGACATGGCGTGACTATATAAGGTCCTTGATGACTACGGAACCCTGCAATTCAGAGCAACCAATTTAATTTAATGTTCTATTGAAAATAACTGAGTTAGTGAAGAATTTCAAATCCATCCTTTTTTCTACGCCATAAAAATATCTGGTAATAATAGAATTTTATTCACGTATAATTGTTATGCTCTACAGACGAACTCGTTATGAACATATTTGTTTAAAAATCTAGTACCTACCTGTACATATCATATCGTTTCAGTAGCGTATCAGTAGCGTTATTACAATTAGTCTGGAAATGAAACTAACATTAGTTGCGGTAACGATACGTCAATAGCAAAAAACGGCTGCAATTAAAGCTATAAAATTTATTTATGACTAGTTTTTGCTCTCAGCTTGACTCGTGTAGTCTTCGGGTCGAGAGAAACGTTTATTGCACACAGTGGTCATAGATTCATGAATACAACAGGACTAGGTACTATAAAATACGCATCTAATGAATGAAAAGGTTTTTTTAATGATTAAATAAGCCATAACCATGAACTGCTCACATAAAAAGTACTGACTACCGTCAAAATATTGTATCTAAGTTAATTCAATGAAAACGTGCGAGTGTAACATTTATTACAAGCTTTTATTTTATACATAATTATCTCTCAATATTATAAAACAAAGTCGCTTTTCGCGTTTGTAATTATTATAAATTATAATCACTTTTCGTGTTTATCTCTGTGACCGCGTTGTTCTTCGAAACACCGCAACGGATTTTGATGCGGCTTTCACCATTATTTAGAGAATTTATTCCGGAAGGTTTATGTGTATCATACATTAGTACTTACTTACTATAATAAAGAAATCTCGATGTTTTGTCAAGTCTGTCAGTCGCAAAAACCGTCCGAAGCTCTCTCGCTGTTTATAAATATAACAAACACGCCGGAAAAAATATTCAATTATTAGATATTAAGCGTAGGAACAAGAGTAAAATGGAATTACTTCGCCTTTGGGACAATTAAGCCTGAGTTTCAATGGGACCGTAACTGGAAGTTATTTTCGAAGAATTTAATGGAACAATAAAATACAAAAAAGTTATTTCGTCTAGAGTTATTAAACTCCAACCGGTGCTCAAAGGGTTTTCACAAAAAAAAAAAAAACTTCAAAACACTGATCATGGCAACTTCAGTTAAATGAACGCGACATAACAAATTCGTTGTAGAAAAGTTTATTCTTTACTTAGTAACCAGCAAAACTGCACATTTTTCATGGTACTGCCTCATCCCACTGACATTTCCCCATACTGAAAGTAATTTCATAGCAGTAACGGGATATAAAAGTCATAACGTCATGCATTTATCATCGAGTCATCGCTAGAGTGGAATTGTTCATAGTGGATTTATTATAAACTAGCTGTTCCTCCGGCTCTGCTCTCGGAAAACTAGTATTTGTTTACTAACCTACGAAATAATACAGAAATCTGGTAAAAGTCATTCTCGAGTTCTAAGTGCACTTATGAACAAAAAAACGGATTTTACGATAACAAATGGAAATAATTTATCACACAAATTTAAATTACTTAATTCATCAGGATTGTCATACTAGTCATTTACCTTCAATAGACGTTGAAACTGCAAAGGTTTCACATAGTTTCATTCAAAGTTCCAAACTTAGTAAGTGAACATGTGAAAGTTTAATGAGCTACGAAATAATTTGTGAATCTAAGAAGTTTCATACGAACTTGAACTTGTGCTTGTTATTTAATCATTTTGATTGGGTAACTATGAAATTGAACTGATCTAAATAATATCTTTATTTAATGTGAATATACTCGTCACTATTATATGCTGGATGTTGTGTAACATGAATGTCGTCCAAGGGGTAGGCAGGCACCCCTTTAAAGGAAAAAGACGTAATGTTATTTATGTAGTTTGGGAAATTAATTGTCGCACTACGTCAACTTGCCGTGTTATAGTAGTTTTGTAAGAGTGTCCAAGAATGACAATTGTGATTTGGATATACGGACAATTTAAGTTGGTAGTTAATTTACTTACAACTAATTTCCCTGACTTTATGTATTGTGTTCATTTCGTAGGGTCTGGTGGCATTTTCGTCCCAAGGCGACCGCATAGCGTTGACTCAGATCGAGCAGCTGACTGACAACCATTACGTGAAGCTCGGCTATTATGACACGCAGGCTGACAACTTGACGTGGCTGGAACGGGAGCGGTGGGTCGGTACGTATGACATTCAATTGAAGCTTCACAAAACCATGTCTACTATAAGGGATAACACTTCAAAATAATAACTTGATAGAATATTTTGTACAAGGAATATTAGTTTTTGGAGTAGAAACAGATCAAAGGCAACCAGATGTTTGTAAACTTTCTGTGTAAAGGTTCTATCTTTATTATGAACGCCAACAGCTAATTTCTTGTTTTCCTAGAAGGATCTATATTTTAAAGTGAACGTGTCCAAAAAACTATCTAGTAAAACATAAATTCGCAATTTAACACTCTCGCTGTCACGTTTATTGCCAAAACTGTACGTAACCGTATCTCGAAACCAACATTTTTTGTTAGTGTCATATGTATAAAACCTTTACAACAATTTAACATCAGATACAGGCACATAAAAACGAGGGACCAAAGATTTCAGCGGAAAAACCGCATACAACACAACAAAGCAAAAAAAAAGAAATTGTTATTAATTCTTTTAAAGGAATATTGCCTCAAGGTACAAGGACTGGGACCGCGTAGTTCTTAGTCATTATAACAACCGAGTTACTGGTATTGCAAAGTCAAAGCAGCAAACATTATTTCGTTAGCTGAACAAGAGCTAAAATTACCAGTAAAAGGACAAATAGCAGCAATTATATCGTGTAGGTACAGTTTCTTTCGTTTCCCGTATATAGCTAATAGTTTTATGTGTTTTTTACGAGCGTCACAAACGTTTCACTGAAGCATGAAATGGGTTTGGATTTGGGCAGGCGGGAAGGTGCCCCCGGACCGCACGGTGGTAGTTAACGAGTTACGGACGGTCTCTCTGCCGCTCTTTGCGTGCATGACCGCGCTCTGCATCGCTGGGATCCTCGCCGCCATTGCACTAATTGTCTTCAACATCTTGCACAGACACCGGAGGTAAGAAACCCAATATATCTTGTTTAAATATCCTTTGTCAACGTCAGCCCCCAGCCTGAAGTTACTGCTGAAATCGGGTAGTGCATGATATTGACAAGGGTCTTATTAAGACAATCCACTTAATTTACTAAATGCTCGGGACGTGTCCAACTGATATTATCGTAGCTTGATTAACTAAAAAATTATAAAAACGGATGTTTTTTGTGGTGTTTGTTATCACATAAAAATACTGTTCACTTCCCATATCGTTTACAAAGTTAACTTAGAACCCAATCATGATATCTATTCAGCAGCTTTCTGTACTGAAAACAAAAAAATCTAAGCTCAATGTTACATTGAGTTATCGAAAACAAATGTAGCTAAAATAAAACCGCGATTCTCGCTGCGTCGCTCGCCGGTCGTTGTTTTATCCCGGCGGCAGAGTTTTATATGCCAAACGAGCAATTTGCGATGAGATGAATGTAAATGATCTGAAGCAGTGAACAGTCAAAGGGGAACTCCGATAGTGTTGAGGACCGCCATCTTTATTTTATTTTTGTTTATATTTTATTCCTTTCTGAATTATTCCACTCCTCTTCGACGGAAATGAAAATAGAACAAGGTTTTACAGGAGTATAAAATGACACAAGGAAAAGGAACAAGAGTATCATACTGTTTTAACGTCAAAGTTGATATCCCGTATCAGTTGTGCGCTTACTTTGTTTTGGTTTTTATTACGTTAAACGAATGCAGCAGTCGTTAAAGTAGGTACATTGGGTCGTAACTTTTGTTCGATTTAGGTATCCTGCAGTACCTATAACGTAGAGTATTGTCTGCAGGGTGATTCAGTGGTCGCACCCGGCGTGCAACACGGTGATGTTGTGCGGCTGCTGCATCTGCCTGAGCGCAGCCATCGCGCTGGGCGTGGACGGGCGCTGGGTGATGCCGCAGCACTTCTCCGGGCTGTGCGCCGCGCGCGCCTGGCTGCTCGCCACGGGCTTCTCTATGGCATACGGCGCCATGTTCACTAAAGTATGGCGAGTACATCGGCACACCACTAAACCTAAAGTGGAAACAAAGGTAATCAACTCGGTAATTGGAATTTCCGTGCAATCCCCCCGTAGGTTTTCAGAATAATTTTAAGTGGCTGTTTTTACGGAGCGTGCAAACGTTTACGAGTATAATAAATAGGTACCATAATATATAAACTGAGAGGGAAAGAATTGTTTTATATTATTTCACTGTCTTTATCCTGTCTAGTTTATGTCACCTGTCACATTATGTGTATATCACATTTCACTCCACACTTAACCCAAACAAAAAAGGAAATCTTTTTTTTTATACTATTATATTAGAATGAATGTGCAACAGACGTCTGTAATGCTCATTCCGTATTAACATTTACATAAAGTACATGTAATGTGACATAATCGTTGTCGAATATCTCTTAAGTATTTTACACATTCATCTAACTGAAGGCAGATCCAGTACCGACAACTTGAATATAAAAGCAACTCCTTTCAACCCCAATACACAGTACAGTGGAAATTAGATCATCTTGAGTCAGTTTACATATCGAATGTTTGCGTTTTTTGTTTCCGCACTTCATTGCGTCCTCTGAAGTTTTCCTATAGGACTTATTGAGATCACATCCGACGAGGCCCTTGTAAGCAAATACGGGGCAAAAGGTTTTTGAGATATCGGGATTTTTCATATTCTTGAACCTGATATAACGCCCACCCGTAGCAACCTTTAAATATATTGTATTGTTGACTTCTGATTTTACTTTATTCGGAGAAGCCGTGATTTTTTTTTCTTTTCGGGATACAGAATTGAGTCTATGTAGGGTTCTAAATATACCTAAAACTATATGTAGGTATGTGAAATATTAACATAACATGATCAAATTAGTTTAACGGAATGCAATTGAATTAATTGTGTTATTACAAAGACGATTTTACTTAGTGCGTACATAGTTATTGCAAGGATGATTTGTGATCAAGACGGGTATTTAATTAATTACATCATATTATGTCGTCAACTTTAATTAACTTTAACTTTTTAATTATGCTACACTTAAGCGCTTTTATCAAAAATCGCTTAGTGCGTTTTACGCTAAACGTATTTAAAACCAAATTCTGTCTTTGTCATCTTCAAACGATTGGCAGAAACAGAATGGCGATTAAACGTGTTTAGTGATTTGTGGTGCAAATGGGTCTGAAGACTAAACTGCGATCACTAAATACTGAACTTCCATCAATAAATACCTCGTCACAGAAAAATCGCATCCACGGCTGGAAGCTCTACACAATGGTTGGAGGCCTCCTAGTGGTGGACGTGGCCCTCCTCACGGCGTGGCAGCTGCGGGACCCGCTAGAGCGACGCGTGGAGATCTTCCCGTTGGAGGCCCCGAGGCACCATGATGACGACGTGCACATACGACCCGAGCTCGAACATTGCGAGAGTAAACACAATACTGTATGGCTTGGTGAGTGACTTTACTTTGCAAAATACTCCTTGTTTTTAAGTCAGTTTAAACAGTAGGATTTGCAGGAATTACAGCTTTTGCGAATAAAATTAGATATAATTAAGGCTCTGGAACTTGTTGGGAAAGTTATTTATTTGGTTTATTTTTGACAAGAGCTCAAAATAAGAATGATTTCTGTTTTATTAAAAAACAAGCGTTTTCGTTGTGGTCGAGGTATATCATAGGTACACTACTACATAATAATAAATAAATTGCTAGCATTTGTCCATTTAGAAGTCTCTTGAAGAACACATCCAACGACGTCAATGAGCAGACGAAAAAGAAAAATAATAAGCTTATGAATGATCACATAAAACAGATGAAAATCTGCTCGCAGGCGCCATGTTGAGCTAGCTTTATTACTAACAGCCATATACTCCAAGCTCTAGAATCTAGATTGTATGTTCCTTACGTAACTACTCGTAGACTTCCTACGCGTAGTTGTACGTCCGGTGGCGTCTCGTACTACGAACCGTGGACATACGCCAAAAACTTTTACAACTGGTAATACAATCTGTATCAAAAACGAGACAACCTTTTATAAAAATATTATGGCATACAGCTCCATACTGCTGCCACCTTGCGGTAATACGTAATCGAAAATAATATGTAAATGCGAGATATCTTGAAAGTTTTCATCTGCGTAATGGCCAAGTGACAAAATTTTCTTCGAATACAATTTAGACTTTAGAGCACTTAGGTACCTAATTTGCAAGAGAAGGTGCTAGACTTTGTAGGTAGAATAAACGTAGCTCTACGTGAGCTCTGACTACTTTTAAATAAGTTTAAAAAAAATACGTAAATCTACTTAAATGTTTAAAAGAATCAAGTAATTCAACTTTCTTTGTAGTCTGGTAATAACAGACAGATTTGTAGTAAACTTAACAGTAGCCAAACGTGCAAGTTTTCATGAAAAAATTAGATACCTACCTACTTGATTTTAAAATCAACCTGTAAAAAGAATCGTGAATCCCACGAAATGTATTTATTCTTCAGGATGGGATTATTTTATAACAATACGTAGTTCTAAAAGAGGAGATTATTAAACCATCTCAATCAAGTTTATCCTTTGATGTCAGGTTCCGAGGAAATTATGATCAAACAGTTCAGTTCTTGGTACCATTATGTAAAGCTAGAACAAAGCAGTGTGATGTGGCACCGCAACGCATAATTGACTAGTACGTTCCTGCGTTGAATGCACATGTCGCTGCGTTGCGATTGCAACGCAGACTTTTGCGTTGCGGGGTTGGTACGGTACTGTCGTGTGTGTTCCCTAATGGAGATATATTATACATAATGAGGATAACAGCAGCTTCCCCGTCCGTGCACTAATATTATTAACAAGTCTTTCAAGATTACTGTTTGCTAAGCTTAATAATAATGGTTTCAACGCTCATGTAACGCAATGTTATGGTAATACTGTGATAACATAAAAACAGAGCTTTTAACGAGCAACCAGAAGAAAAACGTCCTTTTGCAACACCAATTGCATTTACATCGTCGCAACCGTTTTAAAATGTATCCAATTATTTTAATTGTAAAGGGAAACACGCTTGTGAAACATGTTAGTATTGGCGTAGAACGTGTTCTCTCTGCCTTGAACAACGGATACGTTTCATTTCACGCATCACTTACTCCAGAATATTCCAATGCGCGCTGCGCAAACAAAAATACTGTTCCCCGTAACCTTTACTGAAACATCCTAAAAATTAAACGCCCCTAGTTGCTGGCTCCATTTTGTATCTAAAAGAATACCTACTTGAGTCAGCCGTTTAATTTGATACCAACTTTTAATTACAAAATAAACCAACTGAAATCTGCGCCCGCCAACCAACAATAATTATAAAAGATGAGTTTTAATACGAAGTGATTTAAAGTACCGTAAACAGTAAATTACATTATATAAATCTCCTTCCAAGTCCACTGCGACTCATTTGTAGACGGTAACTTGGAGAAATTTAAAAGTTTTTCTTGAGTCGTTAATAACAGCTGTTCTCTTTGTAATGTTGTTTAGTGTCACCTTTTTCTTAAAGGTGTGCGTGTTACTCCTCCATTGGCCATTGGCCCAGAAGTCGCAAATGCAGCTTTCAAGAGAAAATAGCTGTTTTTAATTCTCAGACCGGGGTGGGTCTTTGGATTTTAAGAATTTTCTCAGTAGCAACCCGAACTTTCGAAATGGTGTTTTTTAGATTCATCATAGAACCTTATAATAACTGTAAAATCTCTTCAAAGCGGTTTTAGCCATTTTCAAATACGTTTCATACTTGTACACGTAAACATGGCACTACGGGCGCTTTACCTTTTCAGTCATCGACTGTACAAGTGTACATACGCCTCTTTTACTTCCAGCAATTAAAAGCCTAGTCATGACCGTACCTACAGCCACATCTTTGTTCCAGGTGTAATGTATGGCTACAAAGGCCTAGTACTAGTATTCGGCCTGTTCCTGGCCTACGAGACGCGCTCAGTAAAAGTCCGGCAGATCAACGACTCGCGCTACGTCGGCATGAGCATCTACAACGTGGTGGTGCTGTGCCTCATCACGGCGCCCGTGACCCTGGTCATCGCCAGCCAGCAGGACGCAGCCTTCGCCTTCGTCTCCTTGGCCATTGTCTTTTGCTGCTTCCTCAGCATGGCACTGATTTTTATTCCCAAGGTGAGTAAGGTGAGAAAAACTACAAAGTTCTAATTATTTTAATTTTTGTGTAAGCGAGTAGAAATGTATCTTTCATGTAGTTGGAAATAGTATAATTTTATTCCTTTGTAAGGTCAGGGAACTTGATTGTTGAGCAGATTAACACACTACGTCGATTTCCCTTGTTATAGCCATGTCATACGATCGACAAAGACCGACAATTTTGATTGACAGTCAATTTGCTTGTCAATCAAGTTCCTTGACTTTACATTATAGTTACAAGTTCATTTAGTCATATTAAAATCACAGTTAAAGTTTCTTAGTAGATAGACACATAGATCTCTCCATCGCTTGCATGACACAGAGAAACTAAAGAATAAACCTACAAGGTTAAAATACATAGTATTCTGAAATAGAAAGCACCATAACGGGCACACCTGAAATCTAAATAAACACGCGAGTAACATAAACTTTGTCCATGGACACTTTAACGCCATAAACTAAATTGAACAGACACAAATTATCACAAATAAATACACTGAACATTTTGCTATTAAAATAAATGTCTGCGTATAATGTTACAACAAATATTATCTTGCTCAGGACCTTGCTAGAGAAAATTGGTTCTTTAATATTACATCTGACCTAATTTACAGTGACCTATTTAATTATAAAGATCCCAGCTTCTAAGAAGTACTTACTTACTATCGGCTGCCTGCTATTGATAAAGCGTATCGCAAAATGTATACAATTCACCGTACACGTGACATAAGCGATACTTTAAAAAAAAAAAGAATGAGTGCCTTTTCATACGTCCCGGTTGCCAGGTATGGGCTCCGTTATCTTACACACGTACCGGCGAAGGATAACGTGCATGCCCATACAATTAGCCACCGGGTACCCGGCACCGGCTATTCGGTAACCGGGAAAAAGCACTAAGAGAAAATTAGTGTCAGAGACAGAGAGAGATATATCTTTCTTCTCTCTCATGTTACGAAATGTGCCTAAACGTGACGCACTCTCAATTCTCGTCCAATTATTGAATCGCTGCCTAAGAAATTTCACTTCAATAGCTATGCACAATAAAAAAGTTAAATCTCTACTGAATACAGCGTTCAACAGATTAAAAAGAAACTTTTTCCCAACCGTATCGTGAATTACCAAAAGGACTTACAAAACCGAAAACTAAATGAGTCTTCAGATCTTTTATGAGGGAGATAATGATGCTTATTTATTACATAGACGAACGTTTTGTCTTGGCCTCTGAAAATTGAGAGCGCAGATTACGACTATAAAGGTCGAATTGATTCAGTCGTTAAAATATAAACCTAAATGTGATTTACGGCAAAAGTTGGGCTCCCTTACTGAAATTAATACCAGCCTACCTTTGAGATACTTTCACACGATTTAACATGATAATCGGTATTGTTAAGCGGCAGTTTAAATAGAAAAATGTCTTTGTGGGATATTAACGTTGCCTTTAACGGCACTATATTCACATTACAGGCCGACAGACCTCGGCAGAATTTAAAATTATGAGTTTTTATAAATATACTGGGTTAATTTTCAATGGCAATATTTTTCCTAGACCTCTAAAATCATTATTTATTTAAGAAGTTAAATCGGCTTTTTCCATCTAGCGTAAACGTAGGCAAATGTTAAAAATATTGAATTATCAGTGTCTGCTATAAAAACACGATTTACTTTCTATACTTACTCGGTTTATTTTGTTAGTCTTTGAAAATATCCCTGTATTTCAGGTTTGATAAATGTTCGATACTAAATATTCTGAAAAATAGGTACCTACCAATCTATAGTACATTACAATCAATCTACGTGTCCATTCAATCTGAAATAATATGTGTTATCTAATTATAATCTCGACCATCTATCTGGTTCGATGCACATTATTTGTAGTGTTTATTTGATATTATATAAAGATATTGTACCTATTGCGCCGTAGGGAAGAACCCTAATCTTGTTTATTCTTTTATCACTGATTGTAGACTTGATATATGATTTATTTTTACTTCATAACGCGTAACACACCTTCCATATGCTTAAGTCAAAATTAAGTCTTAATTAGACCACATTATCTAATTTATGAATCCTTAATTAACCTAAATGAATAGATAAAATAACATTTTTCGTAGCAAGTGATGTAAAAACACACATTAGTTTTTAGTTTTAGCATTAAATGTTTCGTAGATTTTATAGCCTACCACCTTCGTAATAGATAATACTCAATCAGCAGTGGTTAGTGTAGTAACACCACTTATCATAATCAGCCTGTAATGTTCCCACACACACACACACTCCTCTCGGTGAGAGAGAGTGGGCAGTAATCCACCACGCGGGCCCAGTGCGGGTAGATGTCACATATCTTCGAATGTTCGGTTCTAGGACATGCCGGTTTCCTCACGATGTTTTCCTTCACCGTTTTGAGAGCAGTGGTGATGAAATAATTTACACAAAGTAAAGCTCCTGTTAGGGTTCGAACCTACGATCTATGTACAACTCGTAAGTCTCGGCCGTTACCACTGGGCCAGCACCGCTCTAACTCCACTTACTGTTTCATAATTAATAATTTGCAGTCGTTTAAACGACGTCTAATTTACTAAGAATTTACTCTACTGAAACTCAAAGCATTTATTTCAATTACACCATTTACATACACTTTTGAATTGTACTTAAGCCTATTCAGAAGCGTAGCAGGCCCCTATAAAGAAGAATGGGCAAAAAACTCCATTGACACTATTTCATACCAAATAATTTGCAAAATATTCATTACATCACCAATTTCACATGCATTTCATTTTCAGTATGTAGGTATGCCGCTTCAGATGCACTTACGATCGCATGGCGTGTTAACGCAAGCGTAAAATAAGAGTTTATATGGTAATACAGGTGATCGAGGTGATCCGTCACCCGACGGAGCGTGCGGAGAGCGGCCGGGGCTCGGGCTCGGGCTCCGCCCCCGCCGACGAGGAGCGCTACCGGGAACTAGTCAAAGAAAACGAAGAATTGCAGAAGCTCATCGCGCAGGTATACATTTTACACTACTTCTCCCGTGTTGACCCTTATACAGGATAAAAGCTTTGTTTTTTTAACTCTTTCTGCACCGCGGTTGAAAGTTGAAATTAATATCAAATACGTAGTCTATGGTCTGTTGGAGCTTTAAAAAATCAAGCATCTAAGTCAACGCAATAAAAAATACGGCCATTTATGCGACACATCTTGATACTCGCAAATAAATCAAAACCTACACGGTACTTACCGTTGACCTAGAGTCATGAAATTTGGCAGAAAGCAAGGTCTCACAGCACATGTAAAGGAAAAGTCCGAAAATTGTTAATTTGTAGTTTTATCACCCAATTTTTTATTTCTTTTCGGCTACAAACTTACATTTGTAGTTGGAGAATTGATGTGACGTATATCGATGTATGGGAGAACATGTTTTTCAACTACAATGTTGTTAAGATTGTTTTTGGGATAAATAATTCATCCCAACTACGGAACTCATTGTGCGTGGTCCGACATGCACTTGGCCGGTTTTTGTGATTTGAGAGTCTTTTTTGGTAGTTGGTACTATAATGTATTAGCGAAAAATGACGGGTGTGATGGATATCGAAAGGTTTCTGGAATAGTCGAACTCGATTGAAACTTCTCTAAGGTTGAAACTATCTAACTGACACTTATGCAAATAGACCTTTTTCATTTTAAGGAACCAACTACAGCTGATTATCGGGACATCAACCACGGCTAGTATATACATAGTCAGGTACTTGAAAGGATGAGTTTAGAAAACTTTTTTTATGATGAAGATCTATTCATCATAAAAAAAAGTTTTCAGAATCAAAACACATCGCGTCGGTGAAGTTTTGCCAGATAATTTTATTTCTCCAAGTATAATGATTAATTATTATGATAACAACACATATACCAGTGAAATGATTGACCAGTCTACTAGTTTTATAGCGGAGCTGACTGCCCAAGCTCTCGGGAAGGCTCTTATATTGCAATTTTTTTAAATATAGGACGTGTTTTCCAATTACCTTCCTATTTTCCTATGCAAATTGAAAGAAAAGGGGTCGTATCGGATACACATTAGATAAGTATGTAGGTTCTAAGCGATAAATAATATTTCAATTACTTACGGTTCACTAGCCACAGTTGATTTCAATAAACAAGATGTTTTTGCTTCACTATAATCCTGCCTATGTATTGTAATCGCCCTAAAAGTATTTTTTATAGTTTTTGAAAAGTATACAAAAATATGAATGATTTTCACCGAAAACAAGTCAGGTATCTAAACCAAGTACCTAATAGTCGATGCGTTTGGTTAAACTGAAGCTTAAGAGCGCTTATCCTAAAAGTTGGCAACGTCGCAAATAGCTATCAAATATTTACCTGTTTTGATTATTTTGGCAATATTACTGTATGGAAATAAGAAATGTGCCTAACTAGTGAACTAAAATATTGATTATGAATGCAATAATTAATATTGTAACAGCGAGTATTTAGTTTTAGATTTAAAAATGTAATTGGAAACTGCAATTTTTACACCTAAAACGGTTACAACATCGAATTCAGTGCTATAATTGCAATTCATTATTGATATTCTAGTTCGCTAGTTAGCCACATTTCGTATTTCTATAACGTAATATTGCCAAATTAATCAAAACAGCGAAATATTTGACATCTATCTGCTACGTTGCCAACTTTTAGGATAAGCGCTCTTAAGCTTCAGTTTAACCAAACTCATCGACTATTAGGTACTTGATTTAGATACCTGACTTGTTTTCGGTGAAAATCATTCATATTTTTGTATACTCTTCAAAAACTATAAAAAATACTTTCACCACTTTCGTCACTTTCAGAATAAACGCTTTTAACAAGAGCGTTTCTCTAGTTACCGTTCAAACATTTCTGCCACAGTTATGTTCCAAAAATATTCATGTTCCCAAACCGTTTAGGTCGGAGTGCATTTGAAAACATACATTTATGCATAATGGAGGTATATACTAGCTACATAGATATACCTGTTATGTACTACTCGCGTGCAATCACGGAATGGAGTCTTCACAATGTTGTACATAAATAATGTGGGTCTCACCTTGACAAGTACGGGAAATAAAATCCTTCGTAAGTAGGAAACCCTGTCAATCGGCTTAACTGGGACGGGGCTCATGTCCATTACAAACTATTGACAGAATTTTATATAAGGTAAATGGATTTTTACCCTTTTTTATGGGAAATTATCAAATAACTTCTCCCGCTCTTCGTGTTCCTCTTACTGACTAAAACCCACCCGTGTTCCTTCAGTTGCCTGTACGTTGCCAGGGGCCACGGTATCCCTTGCGGACTTTCCCGCAACCCCGGCAGGTCGGACCCTTTTTTTTTTTTTTTGGTTGGGAAATTATCAAATAACTTCTCCCGCTCTGGGTGGAGCGGGAGGGCGTGTCAGACTCTTACTGACTAAAACCCACCCGTGTTCCTTCCGTTGCCTGTACGTTGTCAGGGGCCACGGTATCCCTTTCGGACTTTCCCGCAACCCCCTGTCGGACCCCTTCAGATAGATTATTAACCTCCGTCTATGTTTTTATAAATCCATTTACCATATATAAATATAAAACTATATATAATACCCACATATCATGTTTTTGTCTATTGAAGTAACTAGCCGTTGTCAACTCCAATTTTTCGTTGGACACGCTCAGGAGTTGAGTTTCGAAAAATCCGTATCATTAGGTATAATCATCCAAATCAGTTGATTACAAGAGCGTCGACGTCGTATCCGCATCATACACCCCTCCCACATTTATCTTATCTGTGCCTACATATTTCTGTCAAATGCTACGCTACGCCAGCTTATTTGTGCTATTATCTTTGATTTACCTTCAGTGTCTGATTACAATCGGACGTTTGAGAATTATTAACAATAAATACTTCATTAACAGAATTTATGTTCCTACTTTGCAATTTAGTTAAACTATGAACAACATCTTCTAGTAGTCAACTCTCCACTTAACACCCTTCCTATCCATAATGGATTACTTTCGCAAACTCATTATTCAAAACGAGAGATTCCTGTCTGAGGAAAAGGTTTAATCTTGACACTTCCTCCAAAAAAAGTATTTACTCCGCTTTATCTGTAGCACCTTAAGGTGTTTCACTTTCATGTTTAATTCATCTCGTCTGAAGGCACTGCGACATATCCTGCGTTAAATAAAGCACCCTTACACTAACTGTATACGAGTAAATATTCTTATAGTTTTTATAGTCCACGGAGGCGCCTAAAGCTCACAATACATGTTGTTTTCCAAGTCTACGTGCGTCTGTGTGTGTATTCCCTCTGTTTGTTGCTTATACTATTCCACACATCACGTTCGTGAAAACAGAGAACAAAAGTGATGCGTATTCATAAATGTACGAAAGGATAACATGACTGATTGGCAACCACACAATACCTCAGCCAATACGAACAAAAACCAGATTTTTTCGAAATACAGTTTCTGTTAAAGACATAGGTTTTATTACTCGTTGTAGTTCGTTCGTTCGATTATTTTGTAGTGTGCTCGTAAACTCATGGGATTAATATACAGGGATGTTTCGAAGCCAGGTGCGCTGATAGTTGACACCATTTAGAGCACTTTGAGCCTTACAACTCTTAGATGAAGTACGTTTGTTTTTAACTGTCCATTTTACGTGCCTCAGTTATTGATATTGGTTTATCCTATGTGTGTCTAATCTAATTAACCAAGTTCTAAGCATCTGCGTTATTTAATAAAAATACTAGAAACCTGCGTAATTTATGTACGTCATTTATGAAATTAAATTAAAGTCTCAATCGTACAGACATTTTTTTTTAATTATGCTCAAAACGCTCCAAATGGTATCAAGTATCACCTCCTTGGCTTTGCACCCCGCTTCCAAACATATAATTGTTAATTACGCTATACTTAGTTGTAACTTTGTGTAATATTGATTGCATCAATTAGGTACCGTCGCATTAGAACCATTAATAAATTAGCATTTACCTATAATCAATTTATATACACACATCAAAAGTGTCTAGGGATCAAGTACATTTTTAACTATAAAAAATTATCCAATTAATATTTACCAAATCTAGTCTTCCAGACTGGCTTCTTACTTTAATTCCTAGGTACGACATTAACTTAGGTTAATTTCCCACAATCTGCAAAAAATACAATTATTATTATTTTTTTTAAATATGTTGTTAACTAAATGTCGTCAATTAAATGGCAAAAAAGGCAAAAATGAGGATATTTTTAATTTTTACTGTAAAATTAAAAAAATAATAATCTGTGTTTCCAACATTGACACGAATCACACAATCACAGCGATTTGGCATACTTAAAATCAGTTCAAAATCACTTTGAGGAATGGCCAACCACGTTCTATCTAATAAGTCAAAGAGTAGTTGTGGGGTATGCACGGCATCCATACTCGGCAAAGGTCTTCTTTGGAGCATATCCCATGCGTGCTCAATTGGGTTGATGTCTGGCGATTGAGCAGACCACGGCAGAACGTTCTACTCTAGCTGTGTGTGGACGTGCATTGTCGTGCATTAGTCAAAACGAATCACCCAACCGGCTTCGCAAAAGGATGACCACGTCTGAAACAATCTTCTCCGCATAAATCTGAGCATTGTGGTTGCCCCTGATCCAAATGAGATCGGTTCTTCCACCGATCCAAATACCGGCCCTAAACATTATTGTTCCCCCTCCATATGAATGAACTTCCTGACAAAATTTCAAACGTTCTTGATGTCCAGAGGTCCTCCAAACACGAGTACATCTTGTATCCGGCCTCATGAGAGGGAGAGTTTCATTGGAAAGGCAAACACAACGCCAGTCTTCTTCCTCCCAATTACCGTGTTCGCGAGCCCATTGTAAACGAGCCCTACGATTGCGGGGTGCTATAGGTGGAACTCTCAGCAGCCTTCGGGGACGCAGACCCGCTTCACGTAAAATATTTCGGATGGTTTGGTCGCTTATCAGCAAGCCTGAAGAGCTGTGGAGCCTCGTAGCCAACAACATGGCGGTCATGGTACGATTCTGTCGAGCAGTATTTTGAATGTACCGTTCCTGTCTGCGAGTGGTGATGCGAGATCGTCCTCCATGTCGCTCGGCCACGCTGCCCGTGATACGACAGCGTGTCCAGAGGCGGCTTATGACACTCTGTGTAGTGCCAAGAGCGACAGCCACAGTACGTTGCCTGGAACAAGCTTGCTACATTCCGACGGCTCTCATCATCGCTTCTCGTGTCAAATGATGTCGTCGCTCCATATCGATGCAATTTTTTTCAGTTTCGATGCAGAAATTGTAATGGTTTTGTAAAAACGCTATTACTTACACACTTTTATAGGAATCCTGATTAACAGTTGACTTTCTATTTTTAATCAAAATTTAAATAAAAATCTTTATTCAAATAGTGAAATTCAGTCAAAAGAATCAATAACGATCCAAAAAAGTTAAAATAATAATCCTCAATTGCGGCGATACTCTAAAACGTACTTGATCCCTAGACACTTTTGATGTGTGTATAACGTCATTCGACAGCTCTTTACAAACAAACCCATTGAAAACTAATTAGTGAGATTATTATCAAATAAATTTTTGATAGTACCAATTAGTTTAAATTGACTGCATACCTACATGAATTGGTTTCACAAAGTTAGTTGGAAAATCGTTTGTTCGAATTTATTTTCTTTAAAAACTCTTCGTTGATATATTCATGTTGTAATGCCTTGTTTTAAGGGCTGTATTTATCTTCGATGTAACCTGAGGTACTTCGAAATTGTTTATCTATTTCAAAAGTCAACTCAACAGCTCCTTGAAGCAGAGAATGTTAGTTTGAAAGTGATTCGGTATCTGATCATTAAGTATGACAAATAGTAGCAGATCTAAACCTAGGGGGAGGATAATCATCATAATCATGAAGTATAGCAGTGATAGCCAAGTGGTGTGACCGTCGGACTGCCAAGCCATAGGTCTTGACTTCGAACCCAAGACTCGCACCTCTGACTTTTCGGATTCGTGTGCGTACTGTATAATTATCACTTTCTTCAAAAACGGTGAAGGAAAACATCGTGAGGAAACCGGCACTGAGAGATATTTCTCGACGGCATGTGAAGCCAAGTCTGAGGCCCATGGGTGGCATAAAACTCCTACACCCTAATAGCGTAACACACAATCAATCATAATCTAAATCATTTTGAAGGACAAATTTGACAAATTTTTCGAACTTATGAAGCAATGGTTTAGCAATATACTAATCCATTGCTTCATAAGTTCGAAAAAATTGTCTGCTCAACAACGTACATAACGCAATGAATGTTGTTGAACTGTCAAAGTGAAACAAATTGTGATTGATCGTGGGTTATGCAATTAGGGTACACGACAACATTTTGATTAAAAAAGTGTTTGCATAATTATTATTTAATTATACCAAACACTACGTCATGAATGATTAATGATTAGATCGTTACCAGAATACCAACCATCTTTATCAGTTAACTTCTAATCTCGAGGCATTATTATGATTAGGTACATTGATTTATCGATTATGACTCGCTTGTTATTTGTGTAAACAGAAACGAATTAATTAATTATTCTTCTATTTTCTAATACAGAGGAGGCAAAGAAAATAATCTACTATCTAGATCAAATGTTAATCGTACACTGACTGACATTTAAAAATACTTCTGATTGAATATCATCATCAATAGCTTTTACTCACTTCAAAGAAACTATTTGTACGTACCGTGTTATTCCTACCAATGGAATTGGTCATTTCATGCCTTGGTTAGATTCTATATAAATAACCTTTGTAAGGATGTCTTGGGTTAAATGACGGCAAACTTAAATAAGTACATTATAGTGAACAAAATTAAACTGAAATGTCAACTGTTTTAGGTAATCAGATTGCCTTGCGAACCAGAAGACGCACAGCATCTGCTGCTATTTCGAAATACAAACTTAAAGTCAAAGTTGTACTGTAGCATTTAATTTGCTCCAATAAACTTAAACGATTTCCAGCAGAACTGTTTACCGTGTTGCACAATTACAGCTCTTGCATAATAAGATAAGTTTTAGCCAGTCGCAAGAAAAATAAAAAACCGGCTAAGTGCGAGTCGGACCACGCACAATGAAGGGTTCCGTAGTTGGGATGAATTTATACCAAGAACAAACTTAACATTGTAGTTGAAAAACATGTTCTCCCTTACGAAATGTATGGGAGAACATGTTCCTACAACTATTTTTTTTATGATTTTATTTTACCACTTAGTCGGCGTGATTAATATGCATATGCATACCCATACCAAATTACAGCGTTCTAGTAATAACAGCTAAACTAAGTCTCTGAGCTAAGCCAGCGACAGACAGACGGACATGGCGAAACAATAAGGATTCCTTGTTGACTACGGAACCCTAAAAAGAGAGAGAATAAGGAGTGTTCTATGTTTCTATCAAAAAGTGTAATTGCAGAAGGAAGAGCGGATCCGGGTGCTGAAACAGAAGCTGGCGGAGCGCGAGGCGGCGGCGGCCGGCGTGACGCAAGGTACGGGCGGCGTGCTGGCCGACCTCGCCACCGCCACCTCCGACTACGGCACCTCCACCAACTACACGCGCTCCTCGCGCGCCTCCGTCTCTGACCTTGACTTCTCTGAGAGCTACCTCTAACTGACCCCTGACACCAACCTCACCGCGACTTTTACTCAAAGCTCTCTCAACACCACTCTGTTCTAATGATTTCAAATCTTACATTTATTTCAGCCCTCTTAATATAACCTAAAAAAACACGATGTTATTAACAAACTTATACCTGTATCTATTTTCTAGTGTTCTTATTTTTGATAAACTAGAACTATTATAATGTTTACCCTGAATACTCTTAAAATAAACTAAAGCACACCCTACCTCCCGATCGCGAAACGTTTCATACACTCCGTTTCATACACCGTGATCTTCACTAATGAACTATTAGTTTTTTAACGGCCTATAAAGTCGGCCTATTAAACTGCACGTTTGCTGAAAGTAATAATTTGAATCGATAATTCAATTTCATTTGAAATGGCTCTCTTTAGTGAAGGGAATCGAATGGCGGTGAGATTAGTCAATCACCGGTGGAATCACACTCGACCCTCATTACCCACGACTAGGCTTGTCATTAGGCGAGCTGACTCGAGCCAGTGACTCGCCCGCATCGCTCGACTCGTGTTTAATTAATATGCTTCGGTAACACGAGTTGAGCCTCTGCTAGCTCCTCGACAATTCTCCTGCAGTACCTAATAATGCTCACCACTGAAATGACAGTCTGTGAATCCCAAAATCCTTCCTTTGATATTCTCGTTACCTTTATACTCATTGTGTCCATAGTGTTGATTGCGATCTTGTTTTATACCTATCACCTGTGAGACTAATTAAGTAATTACCTATCTTACGATTTTAATCCCATATCAGACTGAAAAACAACTGTGTCCATAACTCCACTTAGTCTCACGCCGAATATGGATAAAGTAATTTGTAGTAAAATATTACTTTCAAGTGAGTTGTGAGCGTCATTAAATCAGAACGACTCTATTAATAACGGATGTGACGTCAGCTCGTGTCAGTGATTGAGCATTCTAACGTAATGTGCGAGTATTGATGCATTGTTATTGCATTTTAATATTTACCTTGATAAGGATATTATTCCCAAAATTACGCCCAACATTATGTCCTCCAATCACCAATATTACAAATATGTTCGCATCAATAGGTTTAATTTATGTTATTGACAACTGAAAACCGCTTGGCTTCTTAGTTTCATTCACGTATGCGAACATATTTGCAACGTTGAACACCCCTGAATTAGGCCGCGGTCTGTTTGAAAATTTTCAAGTCACAATTTTGGGTGAAATGTTACGATTATCTTTAAAAAAAATATGATCCTATTGTTATAAATATATTCAACAAAAAAAAAATTGACTGTAGTAGTTAACTCCGTTGCGTCCCCCGCTGTCAGTCAGACCGCGGCCTGAGCCACTCTACCTCACACGTACTGTTACGATTGCACGTGTCTCTAAGTCTAAACAACCTATCTACTATTCCTACTAGACTGATTTAGTGATACTCTTAGCATTATGAGATCTACTCATAAATTGTTTCTACATACTCAATTGTAAGTTACGATTACTCAATTGTAAGTTACGATTACTCAATTGTGAGTTACGATTTGTAGATGTTACTCTCTAAAATCCATTAGACTATTAGTTACTAGTGTTAATTTGTGTCTCTACAGACGAGAACCTATAGCATTAAGTATCGCTACAACGATTGTTCTTTATGCATTTTTTAAATATAAAAAAAAACATGATAATTAACACGAATTTCTTCAAATTGACACAATTCTATTTTATTGGCACAATATCTAGATAGCTTTAGCCTCATATTAACGTTGACAGATTACATTTCTTTATGTAAAAGTTACGGTTGGTTTAATAGAGAATAAGTATAAATAATGTCCATTTCACATTTTGTTCTCATATTAAAATTTTATTGCATAACTTTAACGCGTCGCTTTTGGAATTCATGCAGTCAAATCTCGTTATGATGCACTTGTTAATTTTATTTAATGTTTAAAATAACACTTTGTTCGGTTGAATTGTTAAGAAGAAACAGTTAGGACACACGATAGTCTGTTATGGGGAGAAAAAGACCATTGAAAGGAAGACTAAGAGGAGCTCGATGTATACATAGGTATGTTGTGAGCCACGTGTGACCCCAGCTCCTAGTAGTTACGTAAGTAGTTTGAAGATGTTGTCCGAGCCCGTAGTTCCCCTGTTGTCACCCCAGAGATGCATGTCACCCACACCACACCGCACTCCGGTCCTCCGGCCCTCTATACTTGGTGCTTGTTTGTGCTTTATAAACGTCCAGTTCAGTAGCGATATTGAGCACTAACCGAATCTAATAACAATATTTATACTTTCACGAATATTTTATACTCTTCTAACCTTCTGGAGTACACCCCTATTCAACACATAATGATTTACACACAGCACTCCATTGATTTATATTGCCGTACCACAGTTTAATGTGTAACATTAGGTATTCAATATGTATATAGTAGGTAAAAGATGGTAGGTGTTGGTAAAGGCTGACTAACGAGATTTCCTTGCATGAATGTTTGATATGGTTGTTTTATTTTATGTACCTAAATTGCGCTTATATTTGTGTTTATCTGAATATATCGCTGTTAAAAGTGTCTGGGAAAAAGTAAGCTGAAAATGTCATCATTGAATCAGAAAAGGGAAATTTTAGTTTATCCGTGATCGTACAATCTCCATTTCTTCTTTTAGTTTGTGGTAAGATAATGAAATCTTAGGGACATTTCCAACTCACCTTGAACAATCTTTTCTTCTGTCATCTAAACTTCTTGACCTCACCAAAGTTTCCGATATTCCACCTCCTTGAAAACTTATTGCTGCAATGGAAATATATTCTAATATCGCTTTGATGTTTCTTTTATTTGCTTTTCTTTACAAGCTTATATGTACCTGCTAGGTAATTAGATTTGAACATTTATGGGTAATGGATATTTGTATATCATCAGTCTATATGTGTGATTTCGTAAATGCAGACTAGCACATATTTCTTAAAGGATATACTTATTCCAAGGGTTTGGCTTTCAGCGATTGCAATTTCACATTACCATAACAGTTGATGCTGTGGTTACGAAATAGTACATATAGAGGGAAGATATATACATTGTTAACTAAATGATCTTTTTCTCTCTCGGCAGATGTACAGGACGAACACATCTGATCGCAAGGCAATCTTCGATAGAAATATTAGATTAATAGCTGAATTTCATGTTGAATAGAACTCTCATGGCGCCGTAGTGAATTTCTTTTATATTGATAAGAAATAAAAGTGTTCTTATATCGTTAGTTAACTGGACTAAGTACGTACGTTCGCGTCGGAGGAACGTTCGCGCAGATCTTACCTAGCGAATCAATTATTATTATATATTGTACCTCACGGTGCGCATTGTTTCGTTTTAAGTTATGTGTAGGATTCTAAATAGTGTGCACGGTTTACGAGACATAACATAGATGTGAATAAACTTGTTATTAAATAGTTGAATGTAATTGATCGTTGCTCAGTGTATAATAAAATGAAGGTAATGTTAAAGATGAAATTATAAGATCACAGTAATATCCTCGAAATCGAAGACTTTGATGTACCGTCTGTTTTATGATTTGATATAGAATGTTAAACAATATAAAATTTAAAAAGAAACCTTAAAAACTTTCATGTTTCCCTTTAAAATATACTTCTCTATACGTCTGGATCTAATACCTCTAAAATGTACCTTGTAAATTTTATAAATACATGTTTCAATCTACAATTCCAATAAAATGTAGCATTATGTTTTACATATCACAATAAAACGTACTTAATGATGAAATCTGAATAGAAAACATTTTTTGAAACTATAAGTAAGATATTTGATCAATGTAATATTAATTGAGCGGCTCAACTCCAGTGATAATGGATGCCAAAGTCATGTTAGGAACAACACATACATTATATATTTACAACATATGCATTATCAGTTTGTTAATTCCACCGCCTTTAGCTTAATAAGTAACTTGACAAACACGACAGAAACACACAGAAGCTGTATTTATTTAATTATAATGATTACGAGGAGAGCTAGTCAAGCAAACATTAGAATATAAGTAAAATATCCAATTATTATTTATCTAGTCAAATCGATAAAATTAATTCAAAAACAAATCCGTCATGTTACCATACAGACAATTAGAATTATGATACAGTTGTTACAGCACTGCCAAGTCATTTATATTTATAAGTAGATTAAATGGAGACAAGTCTAGAACTCTAGGAATAAACCCTTTATGGTATTTTAGTTTTGTTTTATTTCGAGAATTTGGTCCGGTAAGTGCAATAGAGGTGAGTGTAAAGATAAAATGTTATGAGATTAATATCGATATTACAGGTTTTCGGTTGGTACCTTACCTATGTACCAACTGAAAACCTGTAATATCGTTTTCCACAGTGCAAGCCGAGCTCGTGGAGAATGGCTGTTCCCGAATGTCTTTTTGGCTTGTGTTCAAAAACCGGTCCAGTTTTATTTCCGCAACTTTAAAAGAAAGATCCATCCAAGTAGCATTGCTGTGTCTGAAGTCCGCTATTACTGTGGAATGATGTTACATAAAAGAAATGTTACTTTATTTATTATTACCGACATGTACCTATGTTGTATGTCAAACACTTAACTAATATGTACCTACTGTTTGTTTGTAACACAAAAATAGTCATTTTGATCGTTATAATGAATGCGTTATCAATTTGTTGTTAAAAATATAAATATGTTTTATTGATATTTCTCTATAGGTCACAATCTTTGTTGATTATTATTATAATAATACTAACATCACGCATTCGGCCTTAGAAAGATTTGACTGCATAGAATTAAAGATTTTTGTTACGGGTGTCACCAAATTGTTGTCTAACGTTGTACATATTGTTTCTTAAATTTTAAATAAATTTAGGAAATCGTTGGTATTCTAAATTTTATTACATTTTGAAATGATTGCGATACATTATTGTGACCCCGTCAGTGACAGAGGCTCCGCCTGGCGCGGGGCGTCTGCGGTGACGGGCCGAGATCGTACAAGTTTATCTAGAATGTTAGTTATATAATGTCAAGTTTATTATAAGCTTCGTAATAATTAGTACATTACTTTCCTGTGATCTGTACGTTTGGTTGTATTAAACATTTCACCCAAATCATCACTGTGTAAATAAAGAGTCATCGAATGATCTGAATGTAAAAATACGTTTTATTTCTATAAACCCTTATCGTGACGCTCGACAGCGCGAAAATAAACATTTAATTTTACACTCTACCTTTTCGATCACTGTAAAATGGAAACAGAGTGATTCTGCGAAATGCTCGAACGTTTTACTATTTTAGCAGCCTTTTATAAACGAAATCGATAGTTTGTCCACGGGCGAAGTGCGCATCTCTACATTTTGTAAATAAAGTACTCGATCTATCACGCGTCATGTGTGAGCAAATTTTCTGATACTAATGAGTCCCATCAATAATCAATTACTTATTTCTCAAAATGAATAAGTTACAGCGCAGTTGCTACGTTGTTACCCCTGACGAATGAGAAAGTTACAGTACCTAATAAGGAGAACCTTCCTATAAGATCAGTCAAAAAGTTGATTAAGTATTTAAGCATGTCATTAGTCAACTGAAAATAATGTTTACAGTTACCTACTAAAAGCAGTTAGATGAGACGCACTGGGCAGGAATTTAATTTTTCATAAAGGTAAGTACTCCCAAAGCCGCAAACGAATTAAATATAATCTCCATCCTAACAATGAACATTTTATAAAACTGAACAAATTAGTTTCACGTTTTCATTAACATTAGGTTATTTCTAGCGGGAACAAAGCAATTTGTTCTAAGACCTGGATTAAACGATGACTGACGATGAAGTCGGCAGACTCCTGACCAAAGTTTTCGACCTTGTTATTAGATTTCCGGACGGAACTAGCCGACTAGGTGTCTATTCTCGTCCGTACACTTAATAATATTGCAACAGGAGCTGATTCTATAACGAAATCACTCCTCAATTTAAAGTAAAACTGAACTGAACATGTGATAAAGAGGTTGAGCGGGCTTCGTACGGACTTCGTTTAACTCGCAACGACAATCTTCATAGAAGTGCTTCCACTGTGAAGGAGCGAACAGGAGGATCAAAAGAGTCCAAACAGTTACAAAAGGGGTAACATAGTTGAGCGGACTTCTAACGGGCTCCGTAAGGACTTCGCAGGACTCGCAACGCAAAATTTCATAGAAATACTTTACCGGGAAGGAGAGCGAAGCGGACTGAGCGAGTTAAAATGGGTCCGCTGTGTCATTGTGTCACGCACTAGTTTTGAATGGACTCTGCTTACACCTCCGCCCCCTTTGCCGTCCTTGCCTCTTTCCTCGCCCGCTTTCGTCCTTTGTCAGTCAGTTCAGAGGGCCTAGACTAGTTTCTTTTAACCATCTCGACTTTACGCCTCGACCGCGTTCGGCGCTCCGATTGGCCCTTCACTAGTGAAGGCCGGCCGGCAACCAATCAGAGCGCCGAACGCGGTCGATGCGTAAAGTCGAGATGTTTAAAAGGAACTCACACTTAGGGCCTCTGGACGCCTGCGCGTGCGAAACGTGTCGACATGGAGCTGTTAATTGAAGCAGTGCGGCAGTACCCGTTGTTGTGGGACACCAAGCACAAAGATTATCGTATATTATATTATTTATATTATATTTACGTAGTCCTTTTCACTAGAATCGTCGGACATCATTATATCTTCCTCTGCGAACCGCCTGGCACTGAGATATTTTTTCTGCGCCTCCTCGCTCATGGCTGCTGACAATGGAAGGCAAACAACTCGCTCATCTGAGTCCTCTCATTTCCCGCCTAAGGCAAAACCCATTTTTCCCTGAAACTCTTTCTCAGTGGATGATGAGGACTATTTACTCCTTTCCGCTCAGCTATTTCCCACTCATTACCATTTCGTAGTGGAAGGTGGGCATAAAACTAACGTCATTGAAACAGTTGGAACATTACAAGAAACCTTCCAATCTAAATATAGTCGAATCAATACTTCTAGTCATGCATAAGTAATGGTTCATACGAATGTTGCAAGGGCAAATTAGAATTGTGACGTCAAATTTCCAATTCCAACCACAATAATTGTAATGTAATTGCATTATCAACTGAACCAACCTCCCACTTTTAAACTCGTCGTTCTATGGACGTAGATTTCCGTGAGTCTCGTTATTTTGCAATTCAATTTTCTTTTCATTCGCCTAATGGACTGATATTACCCAATTATAATGATATTAAATGGAATACATTTTTATTATATAACATTACATTTGCAAAGTTATCATCGCTATAGAAATGAAAATCTTTGTAAGCGTATCGTAATCACTTCGCTCTTTTATCATTCGACCGAAAGAACCGCCTTGGAGTTAACCCTGCCAGAGCGTTTAGAGAAAATAACAGACTATGTTGGATGATTTGAATGGAAACTCTATAAAGTGGGACAAAGAAGCATTAAAATTGCTGTCTAGTGGAAAACACACAGCACTCGTATGTTTTAGCAAATAGGTATGTTATGTGAAGAAGTATTTTCACGAAACTTTCTCTTACGCTTCATTTGACGTAAGTAAGTGTCTACGTAGAGTTTCGACACCAAAGTTATGCATTTCATGAGTAAGTGTTTTTTTAAAGGTCATTCGTTTCAGGATCTGCTCGAGGAATACGTGTTGATATTAAATATCTTTATCAAATGAATTAAATTTTATGATCCCTGAATAATGTACTTTAAGGTTAGCCAGCTGCTCCATCTGAATAAAGGTGCGTATAAACTGTCTATCAAACCTAGAACTTTGTCTACAAGATTACCCTGAATCCCATATATTTGTGCGACAAAGTATGAAACATAAACAAAACTAATCACTGAGTTTAGGTTTCTATTCAGACTGTGTTGTAATTCAGGTGGATGAAAAGGTAAGTGGGTTGCGCGATGTTGTGGTGGAACGCAGATGAGCCTATTCGCCTAAAAGTCGACAACAGGCATACGATAGCGGGCTTTCAACTGCCGCATCTGAATTACAAATAAGGGCACTTGAGTCAGCCTCGGCACCCACAATTTCAGGGGCGGCGAGCACTTTATAATTTTTTCGTACCTAAATGCTAAGTTTAGGAGATATTTCGAAATTGAATTACCCGACAGAGAGAGAGTGAAAACATGTCTTTATAAACTTTGAAAAAAACGTGTACTTTTGTCGTGGGGAATAATTAAATACGCTGAAAAGCATTTTATTAGGCCCCTCGGTGCCTACCTTAACTTTTGGGAAATTTTATGAAAGTAAATTAAGAAGCTTTATATCAAGGCTGCGCGTTGAGAGATATGACATTCACAATTAATTGGGTCCATTGTTAGAAAAAAAAACAGTGATACGTACCTATATGTGGAAATGTGCAATATATTGGAGGTATTTCCCTACCAGTAACAAATGCCAACGACCTGAATAATCAATAATATCGCTATCGTTGTAGAATATTATAGGTTATATTAACCATTCAACATAGATTACGTACAAGTTGTAAACATTATCAAGTGTAGACGCCATAAAGCAGATAAAGTATGTAAAATATCCGCTGCCGACTTTGTCCATCATTCAATATTTACAGGGAACTGGGAACTAGGCCAATTTTGCTTAATAGAAATTGCAGTTAAAATTGAATATTACGAAAAACTTTAAGGTATTTCCGGGAGCGACAACTTGTAATAATAATTGGAGTGATTTACATTTAATTTGTGAATCTCAAGCAGGTTCCTACGTATTTTTAATGGAATGCAGCGTCCTATTTTTCTTACAAAATACAGTGTTCTAATACCATTAATGGAAAGCCAACATGTTGTTTTCTATTTCCAATTGCGGAAACGTAGAAAATAAATCCGATACGCAAATATCTACTACTTTGAACAGATTAAAGTTGCATCTACTTTAACAAGAAATGAAAACGTTCCTTAATCCTTTTATGAAATGGTTTCCGTAGAAAAATAACAAGACACAAATAAAAAAGTAGATCAAATACGAAGTTGGACATATTTTCAATAGTTACAGGTAGATTATTATCAATACGACCTGATTCTCATATCACGAATGGCGGTGAATAGATCCATTTGGATAACTATTAGTTTGAATTGAACGCTGAACAAGTAAAATAATGTTTCTTTACAAAACATTACCTGACTAAATTATTGCCTACTCTGCCTATTGTGTATTTGAATGTAAATAATGAAAATGACTTTTGATATCGATATTATGTCGTGTCGATTATCTTATAATGGGTACTTTAGATTACCTATTTTTGAAGTATCTACACTACATAATAAAGGTACTTTAGTGACAAAATACGAAACAATTAGTTCCTTATCTTGCCCTCTTGCCAATTATTTCAGTAATTATAATAACGTCCCGTAACCAACCACATGCGTAACACTAATTATTACACAAACTTCAACATTTTGTGCTGAACATAATGTTGGTTAGTTCAAATAGTTATTTCAATAATTCACAATTTCTGCAAATCAATTAAATTCCAGTCACATCCACTCATCTATTTCATATTACACAAACGCGATTGCACAAGTCTGAAGTTTTTGCAATTAAGTATGTTGTACACGATTTCTTAGATTTTCAAGATGGGAGCGAAATGGGTAAGTGGGTCACATCCCAAAAAGAAATGGTGTAACATTCTAATTTCAACCTGTTCTGTTCAAATATTTATAGGTTCGGATTGTGCAAACACTTGCAGGTGACCCTACAGGAAGGGCTGCCCTTTGTCATTGGCTCCGGAATTGTAGGGCCCCGTATAACAAGAGACCGGTTTGCTTTACCATCCAATAAAAAACTGTAAACAGCATTGTAGGTAGGTAGGTACTGTAGAGCCTTTACTCCATATGGTTTTAGAATGCAACCTCCGCGAGTTCAGATAGGTGGCCTGAATACGAGACAAACATTTGATTTATATTGAGAATAGACAAAATAGTAACCGGCCGCCCGCTGGGCTGTCAGGCGAGAGCTAGAATATATAAATGTAATAATGTGAAAACGTAACTCCAATATTATAGGAATAATTATTTAAATGCGCAAAACCTGAAAATAGTTTGATCAGAATAACGACCAGAATCAATTGAACCACAACACATATAGGTCACATTTTTCAAAAAATCTTTATTAAAAACGTTGCCGTGTCTATTTATTAATAGGTCAAGCCACCACATGCGCAAACCCGCCAAAATAAGTAAAGAAACACAAATTGTTGTTGACCAATTTTAATTTTCTCATACGCGGGATAATAATAGCTATTATTTCAATGCAAATACAATCTTCCATACAGTACCATGAATAAGACAAGAGCGACGTCGCAGACGCAAGAAACGATCAGAATTGCCCAGTAAAACTAAAACAGCACATAAAACCTTTACAATTTTTTTTATGTTTTTTTTTTTCTTTGAAATAGGTCAATTGAATTAAAAATTTGTTGGGGTGTCTGAGGTTTTACGCATTTAACGTTACACGTTGTATATAACATAAACAAGTCAAGTGTTTTATTCGTCCCGGTACAGTAGATTAACGTAGAGTCTACAGTACCTACCGTACTTCACGAAACCACTAGCTGATGACCTCAAGTATCGATTAATTTTCATTGCCCTCGGGAGACTTAACTTGAACTACCCACATGGAAGCACTGTTTCTAGAGAAATTCTTCAGACTAATAAAGTAGAAGTTCCTGAAGCTACCAAACTGACATTTCTCGGAGAATTCAGTCATAATATTAGGGTAATATTAGTTTAGCGACTGTGAGCAGTCGGTAAAAGAACTTGAAGGGTACCTACTGGAGCAGCATAATAACGAATCAACCTACACCAATATTAGATGTACCTAATAATAAAATGGGAGATATTTGGCACATGACCTCTCGCTATCAGCGCCAGACGATAAACAGAAGCTGAGCACGGAATTCAATTTCCAAAGTATAAGCCTACCGTGACGGTCACGAATTTTTCGGCCATGTTTATTTGGGTCAAGCGCCCAACAACGACATATAAGTTCTTGTCGTCAATACCGTAACCCTCCGACTATTAACGAATATCTTCCCGATGTTCTCCCCCAGTTTATTAATACTATGTAATAAATCTTTAATTAAAGGATAAAGGGGAAGTTACACAAATGTATTTTCCGCAGTGAAAGCATTTTTGACGGGAAAACATAAATAGATAGTCTATGTATTTGTTCCAACGTTCGCAACTATTGCTATCAAACTAAGAAACATTTAACGTTTCAATTTACTTCCTGTTTGAATCTATCTGCGTACTCATTGAATTGATTGTTTTCAGGCTGTGGCTTTCCGCAAATAGCGTCGGGCAGGTAGCACGTTCCTAGTCCGGTTTCTCTAAATACGATGTTCATATCCCGGCGCTTGCCCGGCCCGGCCCGACAGCGGTAAGTTAACTCGTCCGGTTGAGTAGCGAGCCACATATTTTTCCACCACTCTGTATTATTACATAGGATGGAGTTTTGGCCGGTTTGTGCTCGGCGGATTTAATATGATAGTTTGTGCATTGTTTTAGCGGCTTTGCGCTGCTTATTGCAACTACATTTTGCTACGTCTCGAGTTGTAAATGTGTCAGCTTTGATGTAATAAGTATGTCATTTAAATATGTAAAAACAATATGAAAAATAACAAACAGCTTAATTTAATTATGGTCAAATTAGTTTACGCAGTGTTTTCTTGTTTGAATACAAACTCAGATCATTTTCCTTGCCACAACCCTTTCTTCAGCCAAGAAAAATTCATGAATCTTCATATTTATTCACCGTGGTAGTCGCAATACGGTGTGGAAACGTTGTGACTTACTTACTCACGGACCACAGACTAACCCGATATTGGGTAATCTTACTAATCTTTGATATAGCGATGTACGAATCGAATGAATCGCAGTCACTCAGATTTCTCACCCTCCGACTTAACGAACCATCGAACTGTTATTCGAATGATTCGAGTTAACCGGACCACCGAGGGATCGATATGCTCCATTAGATTCAGTCTAAGTACCTAATAATCTTTAGTTTTAGTGATTTAGTTATATCTGAATTTGAATATAATCGATTTATCCTCAAGACGTTCACTGCATTCAGTCAGATCCTTGTATTTCACAAGTTCACACTGTTGAGTATTCTGCAGTTACGAAATGAGGCTAACAGCCTACTACAAGGTGCCCACTCTAAATTCGAGTGCTTACCCATACGTAACACGATTACTCCACGTTCGGATAGATGCAATTCAAGCTATATTATGAGCATCGACTCGTGGTCCTTCCAAATTCCGGCGTTGACCACGGAACGGCAATTAGATTTTATGTTAGGTGAAGAATATAAAACGTTTAACCTCGTTTTTCCAGTTATTCACAAAGAAATTTAATCCATTATCTACACAATCGTATTAAATTAGCATTTTAGTACCAATTAACTATTTTTCAAAAGTTTGCATTTATTTATTTTATTAAGAACTTAAACGTTTACTTACTTCTCTTCTATTATACTATCAAAGTTCTTATAATAATATGTAAAACCAATAAGTTATGAAAATGAATGTACCTACATTAGTTTAATTAAGTCGTGTTAGTTTTCGTTCTTGGCTTGTTGTTTGTTGAGAACAACACTGTTAATTTTACACCAGTAAGTATTTGAATTATATTATGTATTTCTAGGAAAACCTTATAAGGAGGCACGTTGGTACTGTACGGACTTCCAAGAAATACACTCAACATTAGGTGAAATCTACATAGGTTTCACCTAATTTTGAGTAGCGTGAATACTCGTGGGGGGCTTTTGTTGGCTCCTAAACGCTGTCTACATCACCTGTCCAGTTTCAAACTACTTAGCATGCCAATAAACTGTGATATTCATACCATAGCCAAACACTCGGCTAACCAAAGTGTAGGTTAACTTGAGAAACTAAACTTAGTCATGCTCAATACAGACCACTATTGCATTTCATGTATCGTGAAACACCAATGTAGACCTTATTTACTTTCTCCGTATCATTACTGAAGATATGTTCGCAAACTCCAGCACTATAGGTGAAAGTGTACCGGAATGTAATAAAAAATGATTCACAACCGCCATCTTTTACCTTGGTTGGAAGATACTAGAGCACGGGTGGCTTGTAATATACCATCGACATATATAGCAAGATTCATGCAAAGCTTCTTGTGGGAAATACGGTAGGTAAGTTTTATATGCTCGAAAAGATACCAAATCAACACGAACAAGAACAATCTGGAACGAACTCGAACCACTCATAAATATTAGGTTACCCTGCAATACTGGGGTACATATGTACGACGAATAGTATATACTTATTTGTTAAATTCTTAATGATTTTGAAATAATTGTACCGATTTGGGAATTAATGATTGGGGTTGAATTTATTTAAAAAACTTAAGTAAGTAGCCATTACAACTGTAAGCGCATTACTTAAGTGAAACCATCACTCTATTTTCATGTTCTTCAAACATTCCAAGTATCAATTTAGACTAAAAGTATTGAATTAAACAAATACTTCACAGAATTTGTAGATCGTTAGCTTCGGAATGAGGGGAGAGAACCTCCATTTCGGATTCGAATCAACATTCCACGAAAAATATGGTTCAGAATGTCTTTTCCGATCATGAAAAGGCAAACAAAGCGGCCCGGTTTCCAAATCCGATTTTTGTGAGAGTTTTTCACCGAATGTTTCATAATTAAATTGATATACCCAAGTGTAATTGAATATCACATAAATTTAAACTACATACTCGTATTATAAAATTCATCCGTGTTCGTTATTGGAATTATTTTGCAATGGCATTAATTGAAATGAAAAATTATGGTAGAGCCTTTGCATAACAGAGGAAAGTGCAATTTTGCGTTTCGAACTGCAAAAATAAACTTTTTACAGAATACTTTCAGCAAATTACTGTGCTGTCACCGTGTCACAATCTGCGAACATTTCACGAACGATTGCATTAGCCGCGCAATAATACAATTGAGCAATCAAACCGATTTTGTTTAACGAGCTTTAGTCGATTAACTTCGTTCATAACAAATTGTAGATAGTGCTCGTTATGTGGGGTCTCGAATCAGGCTCCCCGCAAACAGGTGCAACACGACAACGGTGTGACGCGATTCTGGTAGAAAATAGAAAAAAATCTACTAGAGTCGCGTCGCGCCTGTCTGCTGAGCCTTAATGCCAACATCACTACAATGCGAAAAAAACATCATGCAAGCCTTAAGCTAGTTTCGTAAGACTGCGTTAGACACCACATAGCGTCCGCAATTTACCGTCAAATGATAAACTGATCTATTTTATGAAAGTAATCTGGTGTGTTTCCCTAGAGAGCATTTTTTGACACCGTCATGTCAAATTCCGGTTCCAATCTTTTTCATGACGGCTGTCACTGCGGCCATTAGGTGGCGGCCACCGCTGTCATAGGAAACCGTAGCTTTAATCAATAAAAAAAAGGCCAAGTGCGAGTCGGACTCGCACAGGAAGCGTTCCGTACCAGATCGAGCAAAATACGTCGAAAAAAAACACGTTTCTATTACGGGGACCCCTTTCATTTTTAACTTTATTTTATTTATTATTGGTTGAGATAGCGGCCATAGTAGTACACACTGTGAAATTTTCAAGTATTTACCTATTACGGTTCAAAAGATACAGCCCTGTGACAGACAAATGGACGGACAGCGGAGCCTTAATATAGCCCGTTGGCGCCCTTTGGATACGGAACCCTAAAACGTGTCCTCTAAAAGTCTCTTCTAGTCAGTTTCTAAGGTATAGGTTGTATCAAAGTATGGTACAGCTGTGATAACAGTACTCAAATAATCAGTTTCAAAGCATCTGCTCTCAGTTTCCTCACGTACAAAACTTTAGATACGCTTAGATTATTTCAACTAGAGTTTTCCTGACGCTGCGAGGAGAAGCAAAATAACTGTATACACCTGCCTCTGGCGTTATCTTGTTAACATCATAATCATTTCATGGTTTGGAATAAGTTAGTTTAGTACCTTAACGGGCTTACTTAAGAAGTAGAGAGGTACAGTACCTCTCATAATTTGAGTCTGGATTTTTATAAATTCATGAGCATAATCTGCGTATAATATAACCCACTGCTGAAACACGGCCTGTGTTTCAGCAGTTCCTCTCTGTGAGAGGGAGTGGGCCATAATCCACCACGCGGGCCCAGTGCGGGTTGGCGGAAGTCACATGTTTTCAAATGTTTGTTTCTAGAACATGCCGGTTTCTTAAAGATGCTTTCCTTCACCGTTTTGAGAGCAGTGGTGATAAAATAATTTACACAAAGTAAAGTTGCTTGAGTTTGAGCCCACGACCAACAACTCGTAAGTCGCGGCCGTTACCACTGGGCCACCACTGCTCTGCTCTTTTTAGGCCTCACTTAAATTCATAAAGGGGGTACCTACATATTCAAGTTACACTTCCTATACTGGGTAGACCTTACGCATTGCAGTTACCTACTTTATCAAAGAACCGAGTTTTAACATTTTTCTAATCCATGTTTTGGGCTTAAATGCATAGTTTAAAGGGTCATGTTAACCATTTGAAATAAGATTAGACATTTAACTAAACCTTTTTTTACAGTCCGTTCAATCGATTTTGACTTCTATTGCGTTGGTGGCATGACAAATGGCAGCTGCAGTAAACAGTTGGTATTGTAACTACCTTTTTTGCTTTTAATGCCATCCTTATGCCTACGGTATAGAACTCAGAATCGTTTGAACGGACTGTAAAAAAGGTTTGTTTAAATGTATTATTTCAAATTCAGTATAGCTAGCGAAAATCAGCAGACGTGATGAGTATCGATATCTAAACAGAATCAAATAAAATAAAATAATGAATTGTTTGTGTATTTGTGTTAGAGATAACTGGCGAAATGTGGGTGTACTATAGGCACACGTCTGCCTAACCCTTCGGAGATTACAGGCGTGATGTTATGTTTGTGTGTGTATGTGTGTGTTATGATTTGATGTTTTTTTTTGCGGTCAACGAACGCTGGTAGTTTTGTTACTTGAAGTTTGAATTAAAAAAATCTGTTTCCTTTTGTTTTATTGTGTTTAAATATAAACACGGCTGTGAAGTTTACATAAAAAAAAAACAACACTAACTGCGGTCGATGATCCCACAATAAAAAACATTGAATTAATTTCTTTTTGTTTTTCATCATATCTACATGATAAAAAACAAAAAAGAAATTAATTCGATGTTTTTCGTCTCGTCTGCGGAGTTTCGCTTAACCCTGTATATATTTTTAACAGTACAATTAGATCTACTTCTTGTAAGACCTTAAGATTCACACCAAATATTTAGAGCAACCTCCTCAATGTACCCGCTAAATAAACCTGTGAATAGCTAACCGAGTGAGGATAGCTTTACTTTCCCTTTATCAGCGGCCACCACCCGCCCTAAACAAATTTGTGCACAATTGGAAAATTTACTCAGCTAAATTGAAGTTGTGAATTATGTTTAAACGTATACTCAAAGTAAAGAGTATAAAAGGAAGTTATTGCTTCTTGTTAACTGATAAATTTTAGTTTTTCTTTTTTTGGGTATTTGGGGATGTATGTATAAATCCGTAAGCGTAAGCGTCCGTGCTGCATCTTTTAATAAGTTTATTTCATAACCAACAGGTTTTAACAAATAAGTTGTAGAGGCTTTATTTTAAGTATGGAGAGACCTGTACCAGAAAACCTCTCTTTTCCATATCTATGTGAACAACATACAAAGCCTGTTAATAACATAATTTTAACAAAGTAGGCACTGTACAAAACTAGAACTAGAGAATTTTAAAATAATTAATTAGATACTTACTTGAATTCGTAATCTCTAACTGCATCCCCACTTACAACCGTCTATTTCAGCATTAAGCGTTCGTTAACGGTTTGTGACAAAAAGGCTCTAAAAAATAAAAAATGTGATGTAATGAAATTTTAACCCTGTCGTGAATGATATTAAGCTTATTTTTCAAAATTTTAAAACAATCTCAGATTCCGAATTCAGGTATAGACGAGTGATTATTATGTGTCTTTCTGCGTGTGTGGGTGTTTGTGCGTGTTTGTGTATCACTGTGCATGTGTGTGTATGTGTGTGTATGTGTTTGCTGTGTGAGCGAGTAAGAATGAAAGAGAAACTAAAAACATATTATCAGTGTGAAGTAGACAATTGTATATTAATTTTATTTAGTCCACGTTATCATTCATACCGTGTGTAAGGTAAGTCTTTTTTATATCATTAAATAACGGGGTTCCGAAGTGCCCCAGTTTCTTCATAAGTAAGGGTCTTTAGCCAAGCACTCAGGGATTTCTTGCATTCGTAATAGATTTTTTTGCTTATGGTGTTATAAAGAAGAGTTGTTTGGGCAACTTTTCTGCTTTGCGAATGCGGTACGACTGTGATTTCTTCTTTTAGGGCCAAATACCGTTGTGTTATGGATTTTTAAGGTAGAATTTAGAATATATAACTTTCTTACAATTAACAGGTCAAGCTCGTGTGTAGAAAAACGATACGGTTTAAAGTACATAACTAGTTTTGATAAGGGCACGCCGAGATCTTTCCACATCTAAGAATTTATCATCATAGTTTTGGAGGCCTTAGACCTAATAGACCAGTACAATAATCACATCTCTCGGAGAAATGATCCTAATCACCACGCATGGACTGGTGATAGTGCCTATTTTGCAACATGTATGCAGAGAAAGGACGTGGTTCGGCAGCCACAGAGTGGTAAAGAGCTTATAAATATTCTGTGCATTTTATAACTTCAGTGTTTGACTATGAAAATTCATAGCATATTTCTAATACGTGCAAGCTTATTATCGTACAGTATATACGTAAACTTTGACTCTCATAAAACACCGAAGTGTAATGACATTGAACGTTGCCCGGTCCGTGTCAGTCAACCTGGCCAATGTTGATGCATTTTTAACTACAGGTTTTAAATTGGGTTTAAAAATAAAGCTATTTGGTGAATGGCCAAAAAATCTTTTTAAGCTTTTGTATTTCGGGTTTTTATCACAGTTACTTATGAACTTTTGAAATGGTTGACTTTAACAGTATATCAGGTTAATGAGTGCTGAAGTTACCAAAATGTTCTGTAAAAACTGTAGCTAAAGTTCCAAATATAACCTCCAGCGCATAAAGGGTACTCAAAAATTTCTAAGCGTAAAAACTAATTTTTAAGTTGGCTCTCGTGTGTGTAGTTAGACAAACTTTTTCTTTTTTAACACAAACTGTATTTAAAAACCGTATTAGCCTGTAGGCGACACACGATGCCCGTGGTGGCCTGAATCAGTTATTTAGTATCGCTGTCCAGTCGAAACATTTGAAATATTCAAAGTAAAAGCTCGCTGAAACGCTGAAAGCATGTCGGCGCTCAAATGCCACCACTTTTTATAGAAACTCGTTCCATAATAAATGTAACGTAGAAAATCAAGGTGAACTAACTGTATATGCAAAAGTCATTACTTTGCTCTATCAGGTAATTATGTGTTAAGTTATTACATAACGTTTTCCTTTTTATATTGAGCTTTGAGTGCTTATAGGCATACCTCGCATTCACTAAAGTAGGTAGAGTCCACACCACCACTCAAGTGCGATAAATGCGGAGCTAGTGTCTATGCCATTGCATTAAATTGTTTAAAAAAATGTAGTTCCACAGTTTTCCGACGGACTTCAGTGGTGGCGCGGACTCTAAGTACCGATTTTTGATCCATTATTCAATGTAAGTTTCATTAATGACAGGGTCTAAATACAGAAAAACACATAAACATAACATGACGCCTGTAATCTCTGAAGTAAGGCACAGGTGTAGGTACCTATAGTACACCCACATTCCGCTAGTTATGCCATCAACCGGGCACATATCCAGCCTTTTATTATGAATGGCATCTCGCATGTCAACCTAGGAGGTTGTTGTCGACTGCTTAACCGGACTTCTCTGTGGATGCCTCAATAAATTAAGGCCTCCAGCTAGAGCATAAAACTTAAAAACTAAGCGACTACACGCTAACCCTGTGGGGTACGGACCTCGGCTTAGGGCGTCACTGGGGGAGGACAGCAGGGGAAAGGTTGAATCGGATTAAACATATCCAGACTCAAAAACATTTATTATTTATAGCTCAAGTACTATTTACAGTCAGTCTGTTCTATTTACCATAAAGAAATGAGCACAAATACGAATAGCAAATGTGTTTTGGGGCATAATTTAAGTAAAACATATGTATCGAGCACAAAAAAATAAATGATTTGATCTTGTTTATACGTAAACCAACGTAGAAAAAGGCAATCCCGCGAAAATGTAAACAGATTATAAGTAAATACAGTCAGACAAATTAATTGCTAAGCAAATTGACACCCTACGTCAATTTTGCCTGCTATAGCAAGTAATGGATAGTATTTCATCAATGAACTCAAAGGTGCTCCTTCACTGTCCTCGCGCACATCTGGGCGCATCAGTGGCGCGAGGAGGCGAAACGCCGGAGCGTAACTCCGCTGCCGCGAGAAATCGCGACACAGTGGATAGAGCTTCGGCGGGATCTCATGGCGTCATGGAGAGTGCGATTGTCGCAACCCAGTGCTGGGCACGCCACTATTGCGGCGATAAGTCCCCTCTTTGAGGAGTGGCTAGAGAGGTGCCACGGCGTCCTCACCTTCCGCCTGACGCAGGTCCTCACCGGACGTGGTTGTTTTGGGAGGTTCCTGTTTCGTATCAGGCGGGAGGAAAGGCCGTCACCTCCTTCTGCGAAGCAGTAATGCTCGCGAAGGAGGAGGCGGAACGCGTGAGGGAGAGGTAAATTTCGCGCCCTCACGCCCCTAGCCGCCGCAGGAGACGCCCTGGGCGTCGGGAATCAAGAGCCGATTCCCGGCCACCGTAGGCGCGGGCTTGCAATGGGTAACTAGCCATCCGATAATCCCGCTTCGCCCAGAGCGGGAGAAGTTATTTGATAAAATCCCAACCAAACAATAAAAGGTGCAAAGATGCTCTTTCACCGCATCGGGAGCATTCGCCTGTAATGTAATGTTACAGATTCGAGTTTGAGCATTACGTTACAATACTGCCTCCCTGACACACGAATATTCGCCTGTAATTTAAAGTGGTGTGATTTGACGTTACAAGTTGTATCGAAATATACAGACATTGCGCACTGTAATGTTCGGTTCGCCTCACTCACTGATGAATGCTCGACTCTGTAACGTTAAATTGCACCTTTATAACATTATATTGTATAAACATTACACTCGTTTTTGGGCGGTCGTGTAAAAATGTTAGGAAGTCGGTGAACTGCGTGCGTGCACTGTGTAAAACAGTTGATCATGTTGTTTTGTTACAAGAAACGTGTTTAGACCCACATAGTTGTGTGTGTGCCTAATTGTTATACTAACATAGAATTTAAGTAATTTGTAATACTAACACGCTATGGGCCTTTGAAGTCTGGATATTCATTAATACTGCCATTTTATACAACTGTCAAATAACGTCAGTTGTCAATACAGACAATTTAAGTTGGTCAATGTCCTAATTTCCTTGATTTTACATGTAAAACGGACACGATCAATCACACGGAGAGCCAAAGTCAACTTTCATAAAAGTCTGAAGAGATACCTACGGCATGATATTGCAATATCACGAGAGATTCTGTCATCAAGGACAGAATCTCTGAGTAAAAATGACGGTAATATAACTAGCCAACCTTGGATATTATATTGGAATAGATATATTTCAATATAATGGTTAATTTTTAAGGTTTCAACATAACAGCTAGAAAAAGATCAGCACATGGTGCATCAGTGCAGACAAATCTACATAAATAAAAATGAGTTGCCGCATGTATGAACATCATCACTTGAGAACGGCTCGACTGATTTGGCGGATTATTTTTTGTTGTGTTCGTAATTTATTTATTTTTTTGGAAAATCCACGGGCAATGTCAGAAATATGCATGGTATTTTTATATGATAATACCGAGGAGCTCGTGGCTATGATAACTGCCGCACGGGTCGTTCCATCAAGTTAAGCTACGATTGCCGGGGATGGTCTGTGGATGGGTGATCATCTTTACATACCGAGACTCCTCCGTGCCTCGGAAAGCACGCTTGGTCCCGGCTGTCATTCGCGGATCGTTGATCGCCCGAAAATCTGACAACCAGTCCTACCAAGGATTTATCGTATTACCCAGTTACAGGGTTGTGGAGATCAGATAGGCAGTCTCTCTATGTAAAATACTGGTATTCAGCTGCATTCGGTTAGACTGGAACTAGTTGGGAAAATGCCAGGCGGATAGATTGATTTTTGTATGAAAATCTCAATAAAAAAAATGAAAAAATATAAAACCACTGAAGACGAGAGACATGAAATTCACCCGACGACGCCGGCCACGAACAGATAGTTAATAATAAATGCCTCAGTTTTGTCTGAAACGCCTCTATCTTTACCTTTTCCTAAAGATGTAATTAATGTAATTGCCACATTTGGGATCACACACCCGAGACGAATTAAGACGATGTGTTTCGCCTCACTGGGGAATGCTATCCCGAAACTGCGAATCCTGTCCGCTTAGAGAAGCACGTAGAAATAGTTAGTGCATACATTAGCTTTAACGGAGATTAAAACTAGATACGACACATTCAGGCCTTTGGTGGTAAAAATCGGACCTCTTTAATAGGTAAAAAACGCTGCGTGTTAGAATCCGAAATTACCAAATAAAAAATAAAAAAGCATTACTATTTCTTCTGACTCTTCTTCTTAATAAACAAGTTCTTATAAGGAAGGTCCGCAATGGTAGCCCGCGAAATTCATATTATGTTAGGTTTTTTGCAATTTACAGGTCAGTGTCAGGTTGTATCTTGATGAAAATATGATTTGCGACCATAACAAATATGTATTTACGGAATGTAATCATTAGAATCATTTACTTAGATTTGTTCCATTAAAACAAATCTCTTATGGAACCAATCTAACTTAGATTTATTAATTTTGCGGGCTACCACTGCGGATCCACCTTATAATTCATTACCAATTATCAGCTACCAGGTCAGGCTGTCGTGCGATATAGTCCTCCTCTATTCCATCCTCTTATTCCTGTCCAAAGGTCATCAACCTTTTGGCATTTCATCCTCCCACGTAGATGAAACGTCTTCCTTCACGTCTTTTTTCATTCCTTGGGTACCATTCTGTGACTATTTTTTCGGTCCATATTTTCGCCTTTGCTCTCATCATTTATGACCTGTCCATTTCCATTTTAGTCATAGTAACTAAATAATATAATAATAAATAAGTTGAGATGTATTTGTTAACAGATACCTATTAAAATGTATCAAATGCCAGAAAATGGAAACAGATGGTTTAGCCCCGTGTTCATTGAGACATGCACAGGCCAATAATAAATACCTACCAAATTATAATAAATTTGCTGCCCGCCCCGACTTCGCCCGGTAGCACTAAGTACTTATCTATGGCGCACCTACCTACCTACCGTTCCTACACCTACCTACCTACCTACCGATCTACCCTACCTAAATACCTCCCTACTTACATACCTACCTACCTACCTACCCTACCTACATACCTCCCTACTTACATACCTACCTACCTACACCTACACCTACCTAGCTGACACGTCTTTTGTTTGTTTTGGTTTTAGAACAGTTAGTAATGAAAAAAGAATTTTTCCAAGTTTTCTCTTCATAAGAACCTTCCACGAACAACAAGTAAAATATTTAAAAAAAATGCTAGATTGGTCCCGCTGTGCTCGAGTTTTGCGCTTAGCAACACATTTAGCGATTAATTTTTATTTACTAGTAGCTTACTTAGCTTATTTAGATACAAATACAATCAATCTGCCTAGCCTTCTCCCAACTATGTTAGGGTCGGCTTCCAGTCTAACCGGACGTAGCTGAATACCAGTAGGTATTTTATTTGGAGTGACTGCCTATCCGACCTCCATAACCGTTAACTGAATACGATACCCCTTGGTAAGACTGGTTGTCAGACTCTCGAACTTCTGACGACCCGTAACGACTGTCAAAGATCCACGAATGACAGCCGGGACGGCTTAACGTGCTTTCCGAGGCACGGAGGAGTCTGTATGTATATATAGTATAGTATAGTCTGGATGTATATATAGTATAGTATACCCATCCACGGACCAACACCGGCAAGCGTAGCTTAACCTGATGGCTCGTGCGGCTGTTATTACTTTATTATTTTAGTTCATGACAACTAATAGTATTCCACACCATATTTTATCGCGATTAAAAATGGTCAGATTTAGGTAGACAATTAAAATTTTAGGTGAAAAACGTCAAATTCAGAATAGCAAAATACTCATTTTCACTAAATTAAAATCTCAGTGCCATCTTAGTGCTGTCAAACTAAAATATAGTTAAGTTGTGTCACTTTAGTCTATTTCAGAATGGGAAATCATCGTTTGACAAGAATAAACTAAATTTTGGTGATTTCTAGTCTAGTTTAGAGGCATTTGTGACAAGAGAATCGGCATCATTGTCTCCTCTTGGCTAGTGTTGTGCATTTCTCCTTGACTATTCCTAGTGATGTTCCTGCTTACTAACGAATAATACTATTCTATTCTATTCTATTTTTATAGGTCTGGCTCCATCGATAACGTTCGATGATTTTGCCAATGTCAAGGTATGAGAAATTAATGATCGTAAACTGTTGCACAACTATTGATCAATGTTTGTAGTGGTGATATCCATGGATCTCCATGCTAGAAAAGGACAAAACATTTTTGGTTAGTACATGTAAAACGTCACAATATAAATGTTAGAACATTCAGTAGGTTTAAAATAAATAAATAGAACATATCAACTACAACTGGATTTTATTAATACTAATGAATTTGTAAAGGATTTTAACTGCAGGGGTATGGGCTAAAGATAATAGGAAAGGAATGTTAATTGGGCGGGGAATATCAGAAGGGAGTATGTCGTAAAGGGGAGTGGTTAAACGAGGACAGGAAAAAAACAAGTGTTCCAGAGTTCCCTCGTCCAGACCGCATTCACATAAAGAAGAGTCCCTCACGCGTATTTTGGCCAAAAAAACTGGTGTGCAAACGAACCCAAGTCGGAGTCTAATTATGACAGAGGTGGCTATTTTACTAGAAAATTTTAGTTTGCTGAACCAACATTTAGATGGAATGAATGGTTGGATAGAGCCATAAAATTTTCCCTTTAGTGTTCGTGTTTTTTGCCAGTGATCATTCCAATTCTTCATCATCTCGGGTTTAACAAGACATTGCAGATCTCGGGGATAACAAGACGGATGAGATTTAACGAATAATACTACCTACATGAAGTCTGTTTCGTCTGACAGTGACGTCTGAAGAACTTATATTATATTAACAACTATTACGTCACTACCTACGTCTAAATTATTTACGTCTATTCGCGATGAAACGCAAAACATATTTCCGGTATATCCGCTTTCACATTTCCGTGTATCGGATGAATTGAATAACTTCAAAACGTCGGACCGAGGGATTACCTACAGTTTTGTATCGTAGATACTACGCACAAAGCCTGACAGGCTATATTATACTACCATGTTTTTATGTTCGCGATGTATGCTTCCATTTTTAGTTGAAACATGTAATAAATGCGGTACTGCGTTATTTTTAACAAAAATTAAACTGTTTTTAGCCATGGGACTGCTTCAAGTCCAAATACACGGAGCAACGGTGATCTGACCACCGCATCCCAATTACTAGCGAATTATGAAAACCAAGGATTGGAGGTGGACCGGTTGTCAGACTTACCGGCTAATTCAGTCATAAGCCTTCGAATTCCATAGGTATTCGAATGAGAGCCGGGACCGTTTGATCGAATTTCTAGTGTTGTGTTGTGCCTCTGCGTGGGTTGATTGATGGCGGCGCATTGGAATGTTGCCATTAAAAAAATCAAAAATAAAATTAATTTTAAGAGAATTAAAGATAATAATGATGATGATGATGATCATTATTCTCCTTAATTCTCTTATTAATTTATTTTTGAATTGGTTTATCTAGTTTTGATCTACTATAGATACCTACTTTATATGCTGTATGCTGCACCGGTCGACGTCATCAAATCAACGCCGGCTGTCGCGGAAAACCAGCACTGTGGCTCAGTTTCGCAAATGAGTCGCAGCATTATGCTGAGCGATACCCGTTTTGCGCGGATGTGACGCATATTTACCCAAAATGTATGCGGCATATTAGGCGCAAATAAAGTTATTTTCTTTCTTTCTTTGATATCAAGAATCAAGGACCTGTCACGAACCCCTTCAAACTTTGTAAGTAATATGTAAAGGAAATGCCTGATTACTAAGCTACCGCTTGATAGTTCTAATAGTACTGCACTTAGCCCATTAATTAACAACCGGTTACACACAATTATGAGCATTCAACCCCCAGCTCGTTATTACTATAACAATTTACAATGCGAGCTCCGACAGCGGTGATTGTATCGCGTGAGCTTCTGATGTAATCACTATATACTTAGCTACAACATCCACTTCACCTCCCTATCTTACTGTACAAATAATTCTATTTAAAACTATTCCACAGACCGGTTCGCGAAGTGCACTTAAAAGCTAAAAGCACAATGTAAAACATTGCACAAAATAATTCGATACACTGTGATGAAGCGAACCTTTGTAATGAGACTACTGTGTTAGAAGAAAAAACATTGTTCTACTTGAAAAATACACAACTAAAAGTTAAAAATCCAATTAAAAGTTGTTTCTATTGTACCTACAAAGTTTGCAACTCTCTCTACGTTTTTTTAGTGGAGAGATAGTACAAAAAATACTAGACTTAATTACATAATTGAATTACTTTTTAATCGCTTAACCTAATTTTATTTTAATGTACGCTGTATTATTAGATTAATTTTTATTATCTTTAGCACAGCTGCGAGTTTCATTTACTTTGTGAAGAGAGATGGGCTTCAGCAATCAGCTGAGATCTGACGTCATTTGTTTATCTTTAATCCTGGACATTTCTCCATGACAGTACCTACTAAAGATAAAAGAACTTGGAACCTCCTTTGTTCTTATAAAAGGGTTTAATCATAGTACAGGGTGCGGTTGAAAGGGGCACGCGCAATTTTAATAACGAAGGCCATGTGATGCGGACAGTCGAGATAATTTAACCAAGAGATTAAAGTTCTGAATTAGCAAAACCTACGACACGAACATACTACCCTTATAAGGTCACCATTTTGCAGTTATGGTACTGAAATATTATCTATTAGTACTAAACTATATTTCCTTTGCTCGCCTTACTTTTCCACCTATTACATACGGTTGCGCGCTCTATTTACCAATTACTATTTCATTTCAACAGAGAAATAAGTCCGGAGCCATTACTAATAAAATAACGTCAACAACTTGTCTTAAGCCATAGGGAATAGCCGCAAAGGCTTGGAAAATTAAATTTAGGCCACAACGTTTGTTTCACCAGCTTTGTAATTGAAAAAAAAAAACAAACCAAGCGAAAAATGTGAAATTACATTCCAATACTACGTTAGTGTATTCCCATATGGAAACGGGCTGAACATTTCCTTGCAATGCTTTTCATAAAATAAATTCCGCGTTCATGAATAACGCACTAACATTGTCTGCGATTTCGAAATACATAAATAACTTATAAGTTTTTAAAAGCTTTTATTGATTTTATTTTAATGCAACTGAGTAAGTAAATATTTTGTATGGACGAATCTATTTTTGTCGTAACGTAGCATTTTTTTTTCGAATACAATGTTGGTTTTAGACCCGCATTTAAATCACTTCTGGCTTTCAAACAATCAAAGCTCAATATAAATATAGTTTTAAATAAAGCTTCGTGATTGAGTTGGTATAGGTATACCAACCCCAATACGGGCGTAAAAAAGATATAACTTTTATCAACAACTCAATTTATCGTACAAAGAAAGACTAAATAAAAAGCTCTCGACTGAAAAACGTATATTAGAGGAAGAAGCAAAACAAAGGCTAACATGTTTTATTGGCACACTATAGCACAATTCAATTTTATTCTTGTTACGAGAACAGCGTGTAAAAGCTATCAAGGAAAAGAGAAAATTTCATTTTACGATAGTCTACGTGGACAAAGTCGCAGGCCGTCTCTAAAGTGAAAAAGCGTAGTACTTTGTATAAGAGCTAAGACACGAGACTGGGGAACTCGTCGTTTGCATACACCAAAGGAAACACTACATTATTTTTCTACAAACTGTCTCCACACTCTCAGAGGAAGCAAATGCATTCGTTGGCGTAATTCTCTAGAATGAGAATGTCTTCTGTTCTTTGTGAAAAATCTTCAAGTTCAATAGTCGAATCTACTAAGCTGCTAAAACTTTAACATCTGTCAATTTAAATAAGCCATAACGAGAAGAAATTATCAGTCATTATCCTCACTATAAAACTGTAGAGTTTCATCTAGATTCAAGACTAAATAAATTTTATGAAGTTCATAAAGTCTGAATGTGTCTGGCTTTTTGCGATTTTGTGCTAGGCGATGATCAAACGACGTTATATTATAAGTTTTCTTCTGTCTCGATGTTATTATCAAGTTTATTACGTGATCTAACTTAACCATTTATAAACTTGTCATTCAGTTAAATGAAATGAAATTGCTTATTCTATAATAGGATATCGGAAGTACTTTTACAGGTCATACTCGTATAAAAAAAATAAGCTAGTCGATATTTCCTATTTGACTACGTACCCTTGAGAAGAAATTGCTAAACAAACTGCGCAACACATTTTATTTCTGATTGCAATTCTGAAACGAAACCAAGTCCAATTTTAATCGCATGCCAGAATTGGAATTACGATAAACATATTTTACCAATCGACGGAAATTGGAATAGGGTTGTTCAAATCAATGGCTATAAATTGTTTGATTGATGTGTTTTGTTCCACCATACAGGCATGATTAATTTCCAAATTATTGTGCTATAATTTAATTTAATTTTAATTACAACTGATGCTCTACTAGTGCTTATAAATGAAAACGTAGGTACAATGATTGCCGAAAAATGAAAAACCATTAACACACTTTCTACCAAAAACTACCATTATTATTATTATTTATTTATTTCAATCATCTTGGATGATAGGTACAATTAATTAGAATGAATAATTACAAAAATCATAACACAATAAAAATTAAATTTAACAAAATTAAATCAAATAAAAAAAAATACAAATCAAATTAAAATCAACATTACAAATAAAATTAAAATTATTATAAAATTAAAACAATATCTTAACATTAACATAATTGGAATACGTAACAAAACGTTTTTCTTTTCAGGTTTTTGTTATCTGTGGCCAATGACAAAATCGTAGAAAAGCAGTGTTGTCAACTTAGTGGGATTTCCATTAAACCTGGGGGTTTGGACACCCCTACTGGCAAAACCATTTTGCTTTTAGTGGCTGATGGTTTTGTCTAGTGGTTAGTTTAATTCAATTTGTAGAAAAAAATACAATCAATTATCTCATGAAGACAATAGTTGTGCCCATAGTTAAGAATAAGACTAGCGATGTCTCGGACAAGGATACAGGCCAATATCGTTAGCTACTACTGTAACAGAAAAGGTTCTTGACGGTGTGCTTGAGCGGAGAGTGATGGGTCAGCTCAATCTACATGACGCACAGTTCGGATTTAGAGCTGGGCTGTCCACGGAAACTGCTATTCTGGCGCTCGAGCACACCGTCAGGTACTATACTGATAGAAACACACCAGTTTATGCTGCTTTCTTGGACCTCTCCAAGGCATTTGACCTGGTTGATTATAAGATCTTATGGTCAAAATTGCGTGAGCAAGGTCTTCCAAATGAGCTCATCAAGCTCCTAGATCACTGATATGGCCACCAAATCAACCAGGTCAGATGGTCGGGTGCTCTGTCGGGGGCGTACGGGCTGGAGTGCGGGGTGAGACAGGGAGGTCTGACTTCCCCGGCGCTCTTCAGTCTATACGTCAATAATTTGATTGAGGAACTCAGCAGTACTGGTATCGGATGCTCTATTGATGGGAAAATAATTAATAGTATAAGCTATGCAGACGATATGGTGCTGCTGAGTCCCTTGGTTGATGGCCTCAGACGGATGCTTGCTATATGTGAGGGGTACGCCACGTCTCATGGTTTATTGTACAATGTACGAAAGAGTGAGCTGGTGGTGTTCAGGGTGGGTACTAAGAAGCCTAAGACAGTTCCTCCGGTAAGCCTGTATGGTGTACCATTAAATAGAGTGTCGCTTTTAGGTACCTTGGCCACATGGTGAATGAGGATTTGAATGACGATATTGATATAGAGAGGGAGCGAAGAGCGTTGTCGATCCGATGTAATATGTTGGGCCGTAGGTTTGCACGATGTTCTAAAGAAGTGAAACTCACTCTTTTCAAGGCATTCTGCCAGTCATTCTACACGTGCAGCCTGTGGGTTAGGCATACGCAGAGGGCCTACAATGTTCTTCGCGTGCAGTATAACAACGCTTTTAGGGTGCTGTTGGGGCTCCCGCGGTTCTGTAGCGCATCGGGCATGTTTGCAGAAGCAAATACGGATAGCTTTCAAGCAGGATGCTGTTCTCTTTCGCATAAGAAAGAGAACAGCATCCTGATGAAAAGGATGCGAGGGAGCACCAACAGCATTTTAAAGGTGATAGCAGACAAGCCTGATTCCCCATTCCTGGAGCACTGGACCTGTATGCACAGCTGCAGGTCTGGTGCTGCGGGAAGCGGAATGAATTATAAGTACCGGATTTTAAATTAGTTTTATTTAATTTTTATTTTATTTTATTTTGTTTTGTTTTAATTGAATTTACTGTCATTTAATTATTTTTTTTTATTTGATTTAATTTGATTCAAATTTTTATTGTATTTAGTTTAATTTAATTTCGATATTTTCTATTTCATTTGTATTTTTATTTTTATGGAACTCCTACTAACGTAGTTCATAAGTTTTTCTAACAACAATATGAATCATTTGTATTTGATATAAATAAATAATAATAATAAATACTAATACTTTGACTCGGGAAAATATTAAAATAACAAGATAATGGCATGTTTAATTGTTATCTAAAACCTGTGTCAGTGATTTTTCGATTTATTTTTTCAAATGCAGAAACTACTGCAGATTCGAACGCTGATTTGGAAAGACTGTTCAGCATTACGAATATATTGAAGCCAAACAGAGGCTCCACCCGAGTGGAGATCGCAAAACAACGTCATATCTAAAAAAATATACCACGGGAACACACTACCGGGATAAAAAAATCTGCCGTTAAGCCATTATGTATCTAACAAACATCCAAACATCTTCACTAACTTTTTCATTAACTATTGTGTGATATTAAGTTGGATGATATTTAAAAAAATATTTTGATTACCTATGTTATGTTTTATTTTCATTCTCAAATCTTCAAATAGAAAAATATAATAATAAAATTGTGACTACTCTATACTCCATTTTAAATAAGATTAGACTTTTGGGGACTGCGTTTTTGTTTCCTGTACGGCGTTTTGGGGGACTGTCTTATGTAAATTTGACGTTCGAAAAGTGCTGATTCTCAGCCTAGTTTGAATAAATGAATTTTGAATTTAAATAAACCGTTTTTACAGTCCGTTCAACCGATTTTGACTTCTATATAAAATCGGTTGAACATTAAAAGCAAAAAAGTGGTTAAATTACCAAGTGTTTACTGCAGCTGCCACCAACGCTATAGAAGTCAAAATCGATTGAACGAACTGAAAAAAAAGTCTCATCTTATTTCATTAATGGTGTATAGTTTATTTCTGTTGGTTTGAAGAACCGTTGCTACTGGAGTAGACTTTTTTGGATTTTTACGCAAACGGTTAAATATCCTATTTCAGATTTATAAATCGTTTTTAGGAGAGGTTCTGGCTCGCAGTTTTGATCGTCTCTAGTAATATTATTCGGCTGTAAGTGCATCGATCAAAACTATTCAAACATAAACAAATACTGGCTTACGCAAAGCTACTCTTGCCGTGGTTTTGTGAAATCGGTTTGTCTAGTTCGGATTATTAATACGATTCGATTTCTGACTGAAATCGGATTTTAAATCCGTTTTGATGGATCTGACGCATGTCCGATAGTGGACTCAGGGAAAAAAATTGGCAACACTGAGTAAAAGTTGAAATGACCTCTTGAACGATCTGCCGACTCATTGAGACGACGTGTTCAGAATCGAATTTAATGCGAAATGCCTGACTAAAGTATGCCTTTGCTGCTCTAAGTTTATCAGAGTATAAGGAAAAGAACAGGAAAAGCATATAACATCACATGTTAAACATCTGACAATAATCCGCGCTGGAATCATCATTCTTTGAAGTCTGTGGAGACTACGCTATCAATGATTTTGTTTACATTTTGATTTTGTTGATTTCGGTAGTGTTTCGCAGTGTTTAGGCATTGTTTTGCCTTGAATGTTTTATGTTTTTCATCATACTTACAAAATAATATTTACTGTTCTCATACAGAAAAACGGGCCTATGTTAAGCAGTTTTGGAACATTTTCCTTGTAGCTTGTGGAAGTCGGAAGAACTTTGGAAAATTCTCTCGTTTCTTGAACGAGAAAATTTTCAAAAGTTCTTCCACTGTCTGCTCTGTCTTCGTTTTCTACTGGCTGCACTAAGACTTACTTAAGCTGTTTTGCTCAATAGCGAAAAGTATCTAAGTCAATATTATCACTACAAGTAAGTAAGCCAATATAAATAGGAAAAACTTCCCCAATTATCAAAAATCGACCTCGCTGCTTCGATATTTAACATACCACTAATATTGATTTATCATTGAGGTTTTACACAAAAACACATTCAGAATTTATCACAACGATTTTCACTTACATAATTAATTTCTTAATAATTAAGGACATTATACGAATAAATCCCAAAAATATTACAAAGAAAATCGATTGCGGCGACTACACTGCCTTCAATTCGATTTGATAGACGAATCAAATTGCTTGTTGATTTTAAACAAACTGAACGCTGTTAAAATGGTTACGTAATTCGAATATAACCTTTTTAGACGCTTATCGTTCACTCTTTAGCGTCTCAAACAGAGTGCAGTTGATATCACAGATTTTAGAGTTACGCAATACGAAAGTTAAAATTCAAGTCACACCCAAACCAATTTCTGTCAATTGGTTATTGAAAATGTATTGTACAATTAGATAGCAGGTCGGTATCGAATGAAAGATTTCAAATTTAGCAATGAAAACAAAAATGTTTAAGATTTTTGGAACGAAGTTCCTTAATGCGGCTTGCGGTAGAAGTTGACTGGTAGAAATCGTAACGTAAGTAAAAAGCGTTATGCCCCCTCCATGCGAGTTTCTCTCTCTCTTTCTATTATATACGATCGGATGTGTGCGTGCGAGTATCGCATAAGGAACTTCGTTCCTGACGGGGATTTCCCGACTGCCCTGGTTTTTGGAACGAAGTTCTTTAATGCGGCTTGCGGTAGGAGTGCACTGTCAGAAATCGTCATGCGAAAAAGCGTTCTTACTCGCAACTGTAAGAGAGACAAGAGAAAGAAAGAGAGAGAGAGTGTAAATACACACTTTCTCTCCCTTTCTCTTTGAATTAGAAGAAGACAGTCGTATGTATGAAGCTCTCTAGAGAAAGTGTTAATTTGGTAAAAATGAAAAACCAAGATGGCGGCTGCGAAAATATTCACATTTTTCGTCATGGATGTCGTTTTCATAGTATTCAAGGGTGTAAAAACCAATAGTGAAGTCAAAATGTAAATCCAAGATGGCGACTGGGACAATTTTGTTTTTGTTTTAAATCATACGAGAGACGGAACTTCGTTCGTTCAGGATCCCCCGACCGCACACGTTTTTTTTTTATTTATAGGCACGTTAGGTCATTTATTTTTAGTATTATGTTTTAATGATAACTAGTTCTAAGTGCCTACCTATTTCATTTTCATTTTTTTCTCAACTTATAATATCTACCTACATCTCACCCGGAAATTAGATCTTCAAGTACCGACATCGCTATAGCAGAGGCAAGCCCGGATGCAGACAGATGAGTATTGAGCCCTGTTCAGCGCAACTTCCGATAGGCAATGCTTCCCGGTAATCGACGTAACGGCTCAGACGTATTGCCTAAAGGATTCCTTTCACGATTGTCAGAAACTCAGAATGCCGTTATATTGACTACTTTCGCTCAATTGGAACTCCTGAAAATGGTCCAGCTTTGACATTTCCAATTTCGTTTTACAGATGTCTACGAGACATCTATGTGGCGTGCTACAGGTACAGTCAAGTCTTTTAAGCCTTCGTCAGTTTTTGAAGTCTTTCCTTTATCAAGTCAGTTTACATAATACCGTTTAAAGCTACGGTACTGCGCAGATTATATATTGTTAAAAACCGATAGAAAAAGATCAAACTAACCCCTAGGATTAGACCTTTGACCAATTTCGATTTGATGACATCAACCTTAAAATTTTTTAATGGCCTGGCCATTTTATGAAATATTACTGTTATTCAGCTGGTTGGGAAAAGGCTAGGCAGACGATGATGATGAGTCGGTAAAGCAAATTGAATCGTGCAATGAGCAAACAAAAGTAGCCCTTAAAGTGAAGAACATATTAGGGCTGTGACTATACGTTACTAATTATTTGTGATAGATCAGTATGGAAAAATCTGAAACTATTACTAGCGGCAGATATTTTTTATTCCCGTTTTTATGCCTGACAAAATTCACGATAATGTAAATTTTTTTACTAAATAATATTAAAATTAAGTTATACATAGTACATGCCTACAGTCAGTACCGTTTATAAAGACATCGCTTAAAACGATGTACAGGGGCCATATTATGACGTATTAATGCCACCATTATTCCAGTGTGAGTGAGAGACGGAGCTATACAAAGCCGCTAGCACCATCCTTTCGTGGCAGCATGGAATTAGTTTGTACTATCCTGGCAGCATGGAATTAATATGAGCTTTCCTATACTATTCAATGAGCATTCTCTTTTTTCACCAGAGCAGAACTCGGTCGCCCAGGTACTACCAGTATAATGCATGTAATCGGTGCATTATTATTATGTTAAGTGACGTATTAATCACTAGCTATGATTATGATATGACTATTTTTATGTCTTACGTTTGTGATAATTATGATAAAAAACTAGGAGTGGCTAGAGAGGAGCCACGGCGTAAATTTCGCGCCCTCACGCCCCTAGCCGCTGCAGGAGACGCCCTGGGCGTCGGGAATCAAGAGAATCGAAAGAATTCGAGAATTCTTCCCCATGGATCCCTGTCCAGCCCATCGAGAAGCTCCCGCCAGGATCTTGACCTAGCATCCGCGATGGCGTGTTGGAGATCCACTGTCGCCACCCGGTAAACTCTATAGGCTCTGCCTATTTCCTCCTGCGTAGCTCTCGAATTCGAATCTGGGAGTCGATTCCCGGCCACCGTAGGCGCGGGCTTGCGGACGGTGAACAATGGGTAGCTCGCCGTCCGATAAGGACCAGGCCCGGGTATAAGGCACGTTGTGTTCCACGCGCGCCTCAAAGAGGTGTCAGCAACTGAAGGGGTCCGATAGGACCGATGCCTGCCGGGGTTGCGGGAAAGTCCGAAAGGGATACTGATAGGGATAGGGTTTTAGTCAGTAAGAGTCTGACACGCCCTCAAATTAATTAAACTTAATTTCCCACCCAGAAAAAAAAACGGAGGCAGACTTGAGGTAAGACGACGGCAATAGTTTCTTCAAATACCTAGTTTTCAAATTCCTACCAGGCCCTGTTCCCTCTTAAGGTGGTCAAAACCGATTCATAGAGAAATTTACAAGGAAAAGGGAGAAGAAAACAATGAGATATTTTATAGCCTAATGTTGAACTATAGTGTACTCCAAACGAAAGTATAATCATGTATTGTGTACTTTATACTATTTAGTCTGTAAAGAAAAGACAACTCTTTTTTGTGCAAAGGATTTTTTTGTGTCAAGGATTTTTGTCGCAAAAGGTGACTAGCTAGGATCGTTCGGCAGCAAAGCCTTTCCTGAATCTGAATATAACTACGATTATCAATCATCGTCAGCTAAGCATACCTACATAAGGAACATGCCCCGGAACAAAATATAAATTTGTCTAAAATAATATAGACATATCATAATAACTGTAACATAGTGATCATTTTATTTAATTATCAGGCTGGTCTGATAAGTAGACTGCAACGCAATAACCTTATAACTAATATCCTCCCGACCGAATTTCAGTCACGGCGGCCAATCTTAACGAAAATTAGCCAGCTTCACGTCCGCTCAAGGCCGTGGTGCTGGACGTAGCATACACACTATCGTGCGCGCATACACCATGCTAAATGTAATCAAACAAATGCGCATGTGTTTTCTTTATTTAAATGCCACCAGTTTTATCAAAACGCCAAAAAAGGGAGTTCTGATGTTGTCAACAGTAGCAGAAGAGAGGATAAAAATAGGAAGAGGTTTTGGATTAAATTTCACTATCATAAACGTGCATATTATATTTAAATGTATAATATCATGAAAGATTTGAATGTGATAGCTAGCGGGAGGACCGCGTCAGCGTCACGTGACGGCGGAGGCCTCTCTTGGTGGGTAACGTCATCTGGCATTACGCCGCTTGTCGTGGGAGGCCTCTGTGTCTGTGTTCGTTTGGAATCGGAGTAGACACCTCCTACAGGGTTAGGCAAAAGGGTCGTACAAATGATACACAGTATTAAATGCACTCAATGTTTATCGTCAGAGACCACTAAGTATCGACAGTTTAGGTTACACACTTAGTATGATTACGTATACGTTTCATTACGCTATATACACGCGCACACGCTAGTTACATGGAACTAAAGTTCGAGTAGTATTAAAAAAATAGACTCAAGGGGCAGAAAAACAGAGACTTAACCAAAAGCCAAAACAATACTGAAAGACTTGAAGCCCGTTTTTATCGTTCTGTGTCATAATTATGTTAAACATTTCAAACATATATCAAATTATTTCTTAATTGAATGATGGCCAGCACTAATAAAAACGATTTACAGAGGGAAAATCCTAGACCTGCTCTTATTGCGAAGGTTACAGTGCATTCACCAGCTTTATAAGAGCTCTAGAAGAATATAAAGTGTACTTGTGCCATGGTGTGTTATGTCTATATACACACATCAACACGGTCTAGGGATATTTCATACTCAATTAAATAACTCGAAAAGTACTGGCCGCATTGTAATCTTTCATACACCGATTTGTTTGTAACTTATCTCAGACTAATTCCAAATTCAAATTTTTGAAAATTCTTTTGTTTCGGTGGCATAAAAATGTCTTGATGTGTAGGAGAGGGAATTTTCATTTGTGCGAAATTTAGAAAACAATACGAATTACGTTTAGTTACAGTTTTTTTTCATTTTTAAACGAAAGGTAAAGTTAAAATTGAGGTATTGTAGCCATGCAACGCCAACATTTGACGAGGGCGGAGATGTTACGAGCTGTGGGAATGCTGGAAGCTGGGTCTGTTCAGCGTAATGTTGCTGAGGCCATAGGGACCCACCAAAATGTAATTTCAAGATTGTGGACACGCTATCGTGCCACAGGTGAAGTAGCGGAGAGGCACCGGGGGCCAAGTCGCATCACTACCCCCAGACAAGATCGATTTTTGCAAATTACTGCGCCAGCTCAACCAAATGCAACGGCGACTCAATTGGTCCAAAGGCTGCGAGTGGAACATCAAGTGCTTGTGAGTGACCAAACTGTAAGAAGGCGACTGCATGAAAGCAATCTACGCTCTCGTAGACCACTCCGGGTCCCACCTTTACGGAGAGGCAATCGTGGACGACGATTAGAATGGGTTCGGAACCACGTGGACTGGGGCCGTGAGCAATGGTCCAATGTGCTGTTCACGGATGAATCCAGGTTCGGCTTCCATCCAGATTCACGAAGGACGCGTGTTTGGCGAGTTCCTGGACGATGGAGCCGTCTTCAGAACCCTCAGGAAGTTCACCCATACCAAGGAGGAACAATTATGGTTTGGGCAGGAATTCGTCTTGGAGGACGGACGGATCTCGTTTGGTTGCGGGGCAATATGACGGCAGAACGATACGTCCAACAGGTGCTGGGGCCCGTAATCTTGCCCCACAGAACACAAATGGGGCAAGATTTCCTGCTCATGCACGACAATGCCCGGGCACACACGGCGAGAACGGTAGCAGCTTGGTTACATACACACAATGTTAGGACCTTAGACTGGCCTGCTCAATCGCCAGATCTAAATCCCATTGAGCATGCGTGGGATATGCTGCAAAGAAGAGCTCTGAAGGAAGTTCCTGAAAATCTGGCTACAGAAGATCAACTTTTTGCGCACCTCAGAAGGACATGGGACAATATTCCGCAGCAAGACATGACAACCTTGTTCTGAGCATGCCGAATCGTTGCCGATGTGTTATGAACATCATGGGCGCTTTCTCAGACTACTAACTTCAAGTTTATAAACACAAATTAAATGTTTTTTCTATTTTTTTCAGTTTTTACTCATAAATTAAAAGTTAATTCATATACGGTTTCCGTCTATGCTTCATTTTTTTTTCCATAAAATCCTGAAATTTTAATCGAAGTACCTTAACCATTATTAAAAAATGGTAGAATATTAAATAACGTATCTTTTAAATATATACATGTCATATAAATAATTAACACATTGATAGTATTTCGCTTTTTTAAAAATATCCCTAGACCGTGTTGATGTGTGTAGTTTAGAAAAATAAATTTGACAGATGACAGCATATAATGAAAATGTCAGAATATAAAATATTCTAAGATTTTTAACAAAGAGGAAAATTAATAGTATAAAATAGGTTTAGGATGCTAAAACAATCAAGAGATAATTAAAAGTATGCTTTTCAGAGGTACTGCTAAATAATATATAAAAAGAAAGTTACATGAGTGACATTGGATTTCAATAGGTAAATAGATCAAGAGGTCGTTTGTTTTGTGTAATAATTAATAACATATAGAAAGATTAAATTATGTGGTTCTGCACGGCAGAACACCACAATCTGCACAACGTTCGCGGTGGTCGGTTTTCTCAATGTATGTTTTTCGGAAACAAAGTGGTGGTAAAATTAAACGAGAGTGGCTCAGGTATTCTCCATCTCCTGGAAAAGTAAAGTGTTTTCCATGTTTTCTTTTTGATGAAACTCAAAGCCAATCGAAATTTCAAACTGAATTTTCTGATTGGAAAAATGCGTCGCACCGAATAGTATTTAATTTAAAAAATACACATACTTTCCTTTCATTTGTTTTATTGTTTAGGGTAATGGCATACCTTCGTAATGTAGTAAAAATTTGCATAATTATGAATATAATTGCATTGTGGTATAAAAAATGTATTTTAGGCAGATAGAAAAGGGTAAAGGGGTCCCAAGAATTGCATTGCCTAGGGGCCCCGACATGGTTAATCCGGCCCTGATGCACCTATAGCACAAGTGTGTGCACAACACAATACACTTCCTCTTCCCTGACTCTCATAGTCCGATGGGATGGCAATCCGACATGGCCGGGAAGAGATCAAGCGAAAGACCAACGGCTTCACTTGCTTTCCGAGACACGGGAGTGTCACGGTCACACCACCTACTTCCAAATTCCGTACCGCTACTGAAAAATTTCTAATAGAATACCCAATAGCACACTTACTTACTAACCTTATACTTACACAACGCGGAAAATATCTCAGCCACGGTCAGCCTTCCACGTAAGCTAGTGCGTGTAACGTCGCTTCCTTCGCGAGAACCCTGACAGTGACAACCACGTCGCATGCCGCGTATAAAACATTACCCTGTTTATAAATACTTCACCTACAGTCCCTCTAGGTAATTCACATATGCTTCCAATGAACTATAGACTTGCCTAATGAAACGCAAATAATAAAATGATCGGCGGCATTCGTGGGTAGGTAATATAGGAAACCATGTTTTGGAATTGGCAATTCCTTTCTCTTATGTAATTTTTTACCAAAAATGTGCTATAATATTGGTATAAAATGGGAAGTGAATTGAAATAAATTTTAATTTGACTTCTTGTTTTAATGGGCGTGGGCGGGTCTCGAAAGGATGCAGATTTTAAAGTTATTTACACATTTCACGACTGGAAAATTCATATTTAAATTTCTGTTTTATCGTCCTAGAAATGCATCACTGTAATGTGTGTAAAAAAAGTTACTAAACGTAAACACGATGAGTTTATAAAAATATTTGGAAAATCCAAAAGTGGCCTCATAACGCTCATTCAAAAATGCTACCCATCAATCACAAAAATGCAATCATCCATCAATATGGGTAATATTTCTCTCCTCGCAATCTTTACGTACCGTCGAAGACTATTTAGGTTTGATTTTTTGGTTGCTAGGCAACGGAAGAGGGTCGAAGTTTGAAATATATATATATATTATTAGTTAGTTTTTTGTTTTTTTTTTTTTTAAACATGGTGTACATTGCATGCAGGATAGTCATGGGATACAGAAACGTTCTAACATATTCAGCCGCATATCGTGGCGTACAAATTGGTAGGAAGAGATGGTGCATAAGCCGTATAATTACAATTCAATAAGCATATTTTTTGGATACAATTCAATGTCAAAGTAGTCTTTAAATAAATTAGTCAATAAAAATATGAATTACTGTCATTATAAATTTCAATTCCAAATTACAATTCCAAAAAAATACAATAGATTACAATAACATTTCAAAAATACAACATTGCCATCTCAAAAATGAAGAAAATCGTCCTCTTGTATAAACTCTGCTATACTGTAATATGCTCTTTCAGTTAGTAAACTCTTCAACTTACTTTTAATATCAGATATATTTAATGTTTTCCACGATTTGGGCAATTTATTAAAAATGGTCGGAGCCATGCAAAAGATGCTCTTACGCATAAGAGTTGTTTTAGCGCCGTGAACACAGAGTTTGAAATTATCACGTCTATTCCTAGGGACTGCATCAGACAAACGCTGAAATAAATGTGAATAGGATTTAATGAACATTACTGTTTCCAGGATGTATAACGAGGGCAATGTCAAAATCTTACGTTCTATAAAATAAGATTTACAGCTGTCCGTTGTTTGCAGTCTAAACATCGATCTAATGCACCTTTTCTGTGCCCGAAACGCTATTTCATTGTCCGTGCTATTCCCCCAAAAGATGACTCCATATCTAAGAATTGATTCGGCTAATCCATAGTAAGCAGTAATTAGCGCATCTGTGTTAAGAACCACAGCAAGCTGTTTCAGAGCGTAGGCTGCACTACTCAATTTTTTACTAAGTGCCTCTATTTGAGGTTTCCAATTCAATTGAGAATCTATTATTAGTCCCAGAAATTTTGTTGTGTCAGCTTCATTGATATTTATATTATTAAATTGAATATTAAGATTGTTGATTATTTGTGTACGTTGTCTAAAGTGCATTACGTTAGTCTTTTTTAAATTAATTCTTAAATTATTATCATTTATTATACCAATTTATTATAGATATTAGCGAATCATTAATGTCATTTTCATAAGTGTTTATGTCATTACAAGCTATTGTCAAAGTGCAATCGTCAGCAAAAAGTGTCATCGGATGTTCAGTAACTTTAGGCAAGTCATTTATATATAAAGTGAACAAATTTTATTCATTATAATTAAACTACTTTGAATAACAGAGCCATTTTCAATAGGGTTCCTCCTATGGCTGAAACAATTCTATTAAAAAAAAAAAGACTCAATTAATTGATTTATTCGCAAGCTACAATGTTTTCGTGTTTCATGCTTATTTGACGGTTTTTTTTTTAATTATTTGGTGTTTTTTTTTATTTCTGTTGCACTAAATCAATTTTTGAAAAGTACAGAATTAATAAATACAAAATCATCTATACAATGGTATATAAATTAAGTAGGTCCTGTGTACCAGCAGGAGTGTAACAATAAAAACAGGTACAGAAAGGAGGTAAAACATTTTTTTCGATCGCAAAGCACTCTCTAATGCTTCGCTATAAGAGTCGTGCAAATGATGTGCTTATTATTTTTTGTTTTCGTTTGTCAATAAAACAACGGTTTGTAAAGAAATTTTATATTACGACCCAACAAATTACTACTACATGAGGTTTCATGCACGGATGAATTGATGAGCGTGAGGTTAAATTGCGAAGCCTCTACACGAGCACTGCTCACCTCTACACGAAAAGAGGATAAAGTTGAAATAAATCCATCGAAATACGACAGAACCTGAAAATAGAATGCCTCTCTTAAAGTTATTATATTTCGTATAGAGCGGGTACATACAAGGGTGTTAACGCGGCATCCTTCACACAAAATTGAATCAAGCATGTTACGTGCGAGTCCTTTATTTTCTCCTTATACCATTATAAACATAAACAGCGCCCAAATTGATTTTGTTCTCAGAATTGCAGCCTTCCACGCGATCTTTGTTGATATTTTTATTGTCCGGTTATTTGTAATACCCGATGGCATGATGATATACATAAGAGTATGTATTATAACGTTATGCATAGCGGTTATTTATCTTAACTAAACAACAATGGGCAACTTACCTACTGCATCATTAGGGTCAGTACACACCAGGACGTGACGCGACGCGACGATGCTTGAAGAAGCCAGTAGTTTGCGCAGCGCGGCGCCGCGAGACGCAGCGCGAAGTAGCGAGGCCCATCGTGAAGTCGCTGGCAGCCCCACACCTCGCTGCTTCGTGATGCGTCGCGCTACGCCGCAAGGCATCTCGAGGCGCAGCACGGCGTAGCGTGACGCTGCGAGGCATTTTCGAATTATCCCAATTAAATTATTCTTTTTGAGTAGTAAATAAAGTTATATTTTGTATCACTATCTTAAAAAGAGCGCGCAGCGTCGCTTCGTGTCACGTCTTGGTGTGAACTGACCCTTAACGATTGGGAACCAATCACGTTCTAGAAGAATTCATGACTTTTCAGTGTACCTAGTACCTAACTGAATACATATAGCTATGTAACTTGAAACAATGGATTCACCCAACCTCTCCCGAAATAGAATCAAAGGTAAGGTAGACGGCCCAGTAACTGTGAAGTTTTGAACTTCACATCAGACTTTGCAGCTTTGCGATGCTATAACTAGTAGACTTACATAAACAAAATTACATGACCAGAGGGCCTAGACAAATTAACATTCTATCAGCAATAACAATGATGGAAAAGTGCAAAATGTATGGGATTGACCTAAGTTACCGAAAAGTTTATGTCCGCTCGAAGGAGATACTACGTGAGACTGAAAAACGAAGGAATTAATTCTGGAACACTGTAAACTGCGATGCAATCTGTCCAAGTTAGACTTACTCTTCCACTTTGTTAAGACAAAGACCATCAGCTTGGAGAAAAACAGCCAAGAACGCAATCTGAAGCACCGAATTCAACTGGGCTCATGGTAAGTTGTCCGATGTGCTCAAAAGCAACATACCACTGAATCTGAAGCGTCGCAATTTCGAAAAATGTGTCCTCCCCGTCATAGTGTATGAGACAGAAACATGGTCACTCACTTAGCAGGTAATCTCCAAACTTAACGAAAGGGGAATGTTGGGGTTTTCCCTACGTGATCATATCAGAAATACAGAGATCCTAAGAAGTAGAAAGCTAACCGACAAAGCCCTGGCGGTATGTGGAAGAAGTGGGAATGAGCAGGCCATATATGCCGCAGACCGGGTGGTAGATGCGGTAATAAGGTATTGGAGTGGAGATCCAGAACTGGCCACAGGAGCGTAGGCACGCCACGATCCAGGCTAACCAAAGACCGGGTAAAGTATAATAAATTAGACTTGTTACATACAGGTAGTGGCAATCACGTCATTTGGTCTAAATAGCTTTTTATTTATACTATTTGATTTTGCTTTTATATAGATTCTTTTCTTTTAGATTTTGTGAATGTGAGAACGTTGTAGGCTTAACTGACTGTAACAGACTGTCGACCATTTTCTATCTTGCTAAGTACCTGGTACTTGTTGATAGGCCTACACTGTCCTCTCATACCTATTAACTCTGTAATTTGAATACATTGTAAATACCATTTACTTTTAAAAGAGTAACCATGGAGTTTCTTGCCGGCTCTTCTCCATACGAAACGACCAATTGGAACCGTGCACCTAGCTTCTGACGTTTCATAAGTGCCCTTGTAAGATTATGTGAAATAAAATATTTTGAATTTGAATTGAATTTGAATTGAATTTGAAAGTGGAGTGGCGTGCAATGGAAGAGACCTACACATGACGGGTTGAAGAAGTGAGAGAAAGAGAAAAGTTAACCTCCGAAAGTTCAGATCCGTTTTCAAAAATCCTTTCAATGATAGAAAGCAACACTATTGGCTATGTTTTCAAAAAAAAGGTAGCTACAAAAAAAATGCAATCAATAAATTTAATAAAAAAATAAAAAAAATAAAAAATAAAAAAAAAATCGTTTATTTCAGACCTATACAGTCCATATTTTGTTAGTATTTAATTACATTAACTTATAACTATGTTAGTAAACGAGGAGACACATTTATTAATTTAAATATTTGCCGCCAACTGGGGCCCCGGGCAGTGCACTTGTGCTTGAACCCAGTGCCCCAGCATGGGGCTGTCCAGCTTGTGGCTGAGCACGAAAGAAAATAAAATAAAACTTATCTAATGAGTCAAAAGAAAATAAAACTTATCTCAAGGCAAAAAGTTGCATGTAAATTCGTCACGGTTTTTACAATGAAGAATTTACATACAACTTTTTTTGTGCGGCCCAGTAGCCGGCAGAAATGTATACTACAGTTTCAAAGGAAAATGAGTCCTACTTAGAAAGAAAGAAAGAAAATACATTTATTTAGCACAGACTTCAAGGTAATAAGGATACAATCACGGGTTCCAGAACGACAGGTATTAACGGGTTGATGCGTGTACCAAAATCCGGTGGAAAGTTTACGATTTTGTCGGCTACTAGTTAGGACAAGTCGGGATTTGTGAGTATCCATATATGAAACATGCAAAAAAAAAATATTTCCCCTGAACTCATACGCTATATCGCTAGATAATTCAGTTGGATATTTTAGGAAATAACATATTTTAACACTTACATTATCGTTGTCGAGAGCAGCATGGCGAGCTAATCAATACAACGTGGTGGGCGCATAGTTCACCGACAAACTTCGAATATTCATGAAAATTTCGGACTGCATACTTTTGTTTTCGCACAGTTTCGACTCCACTAAACTTTTTGCTCAGTCTTATTATTTAATTTGTACTAAATATTACCAAGAATGTATTGCCATTCACAAACTTAAATTTATAATTGGTAGAAAGGTGCATAAGTTTAAAAAATGAACAGTTACCGGGTACCGGGACATTAACGGCAATAGGTACTTCTACCTTAGATCTATTTTGATTTTAATTAAGGTAGGTATCATCCATTTCACATTTATTAATATAAATATAATTATAATAAGATTTTGCCGCCCTCGGACACCCACGTTCAGAGGTCACGTGAGAACATAATGAAAGGTAGGTTGAAATGTTCCTAAATTCCAAATTCAAATACGAAATGGTTAGAAAACACTAATAGGTAGTTAAATACCACCTGTCAAGAAAATGACTTGCCAACACAACCCGTACACGCGTAATAAGTAGATACACCAACCATGCCACATGGTAACTGACATTCGATTAGGTTTGACGTATCCATTTCATGCTCACCGCTGGAAATATACGAATAATATAAATAACATATTCACTTTGTTACAGCTAATCGCAAGATACGAGGATCGTATATATATTTTATTTGTTTATACCCCTGTGTATTTACCAATGAAGAATATCTGAAACTAACTTTGTTTTTTCGATAAAGCTGTTACGTGTGTATTGCGTAACGTCGCCTTCCATAAAGGCAAAGGTACCTCTGTCCCTAATACCTTTTTCAGCAAACGATGTCGTTAGTACAACTGTGCCTAGCCTTTCAGGAATCCAACCGTGATGAAACTAGAATTCTAAATATACGTTCTCATGAGAAATAAGATCTATAGAGGGTAGTTAGCAGCTCGAGCAGCGAGGCCTTATTTTTGGCCTGTCTGACGTCATACCCGCGACGACCGCGACATTTAACCACAGACCGACGCTACGTTTCACCTACTGACTAGTTCTAATGGACTTTATTTTTACTTATTCATGGAATCACATCGGTGATTATGGAATTACGTAAATGAGTGTCCTTCGGTTTGGTTATGTCTACGAACTCTCAAAACTAGGGAATAAGTACTGATTTTTCAGAATGTAAATTCTGTCGGAGTTCTATTATTTAAAGTCAAAATGTTCCTTCTGAAAATCAAACTCAAGATGCATTTCTAACAACAAATTCTGCTGTCGAACGGTTAGCACAGCCGCTACCGCTGCCCTGCAAAAAACTCGTCCTATATTGGTAGATATATAGTAAGACATATTTTTTAGTGTTTTCTTACATGGGAATCACACTTTTTTTCTTACCCCAACTTGGAACACATATAACGATGTGACCAGATATAATTATAATTGATTTTCCTATTTAAAACCGTTTATATACAACTTAATTTCCTTAGCTGCTCAGTTAGTCTCGGGGAGTTAGGGGCAAATTGACGGCAAATATATCTCGGAAAATGATATAATATTCTCCCGTGTTCCCCGCTTTAACCGTGTTACCAGAGCGGGCCTGCCCGCCGCGCTCCGATTGCAATTAGTACCGATTCAATTAGTTATCCACTGTTTCTCATTTTACTTTAGCCTGGATAATGAGGGTTTTTGGTAAGGGTCCTCCGCTAAACCCTGTGGACTGTGACTGAGTCCTGTATCCCTGATCCGCCTTTTCATTTTCCCGACCGTGTTTATTCCGCGTCATAAAATTTACTGCCGATTGTTGAACACTCGTACTGGAGTTTCCACGAGTTGTTGGTAAAGAAAATTATGAATAAGATGTTTGTTGCTATGAACTATTATTATAACTAGGTATCCCTGTCATGACAGGAAAAACCTGTTCGTGGGCTCAGTACTTTTATGTAACGAAACAAGGTAGGTAGTAATTATATTGGTAACTCGATCAAGTCGTTGTCTTGATTCTTTTTTTTTTTCTTTTTTTAAAAAAAACGTTGCCCCACACTAGTAATTTCTCCTTTATCGTGGGAGCGTTTACAAACATTTATACTCACATACACAAACAGCCAGAATACCAGTGATTGAAATCATTACAGAGAAAGAAATCGGGACCCTGAGCTCAATCCCCAAACTGGTACTCCTAAAAGCTTTCGGCATAGAATCGCGACAATTGCCTGATAATATAACTGTTTATAATCGTGCCCAGGGGCCTTATTATGAAGTATGAATGCCATCATTATTCCACTGCGAAAAAAGGATGGTGCTAGCGGCCTTGTATAGCTCCGTCTCTCACTCACACTGGAATAATGGTGGCATTAATACGTCATAATACGGCCCCAGTTAGAATACCTAAACATGTGACTCCAGCCAAATGGTCACTGTGCAATCTGTTTTTTCTAAAAACTTTTGCAGTGAGAGTTTCGAAATCTCTTTGTGGTTTAAGTCGAAGCCATTTGCAAAATTTGTTTTTACTTACCTATCAAATCCGCGATGCAAATGCAGTGAAACAAACTTAGTGATGGCAGCACGAAGTTTGTTGTCTCGCCGAGTTAACTCTGTGCCAACTTATTTATCTGCACCAACGTTTGATAAAGATATATTTTATCAAGCAGTTTTGTCTCTCTCTTTGCCGTGGGTCTGATACCCACGGTAAAGAGAGCGTAATTAACATTTAAATTAACGTTATATTTATCCCACTTTTATTCATTTCTAGCAGCTTCTTCAACTCTGCCCCAAAAATAAAGTCCAATTGCTAAAAAAAGTTGCACAATCAAGTAAGTGGTTTTTTTTTCTGCAGTAGGTAGGTAAGTACAAGTTCAAAATAGCATATTTTTTTTACTGGAATTAGTAGTAGTTAATTTTCTGATAAAACCACTTTATCACATTGTTCAAAAGAACATAACATTTATAAAGTTGGGAACCACATAAAAAAAGGCTTTTTCGCATCATTATTATCTACGTTCACACGTAACATTAAAACCTACAATAAAAGCTATTTATAGATATTATTATTTGGTATATAATTAAAAACCATTTTGTTTTTTCTCTTTATCTAACACCCGTGGAAATTTTTGAACATTTTAATGCGTAAGCTAAAATAATACAACAGCTCCTATAAGAAATACATCGTAGTAAATTATATACAACAAAAATTAAAGTAGTTAGTTCAACTTGTTTTTTCTTTTTATTTATTCTCTTTAATAACGTGTTAAATGTCTACTTGGAAAACTCAACAAATATGACTGACGACTATATAACATCCACATTGATATTTTTTTATAATAATAATAATAGACTTTATTTCATAGAAAATACAGATTTAACATGTTTTATAAAAAGACAGTTTTAAATGAGCTTTGTTAGTAACACAATGCAATACAAATCTAAGAACTAAAATCTGTACACAATATGGAAAACCCTGCCTCTCAAACTAGGAAACCTGTATCTTGAGAGACAGTGTATATTCATAGTAACTTAGAAGGTAAATAGCATATTGTTGACTTGTGAAATTAAACCCCCCGATTTCACGATCATTTCCTACTCGAAGATGAGAAGACAGAATTCCTCTAGGTGCTAATAAATTGTAATAATATTAATAGATGCCCACTTTCAACCAGAACTCCCTTGAAAGCATTCTCGTTTAAAAAGCAGATGTGGCGAATACCATCTGGAGCCAAGAGCGCTTTTAACGTAAGTGACGCGAATCTACTTATTCATGTGTTTACAGAAGACGGGCCGAGGAATTTTAATTTTTGATTTTGTAACCAGTACACACAGCGTTCATTTTTCATTCCAAGTTTTAATTAGATACAGACAATGAAAAACCCTCACGTAGTGACCACGCCCCTCGAGATCACTTTGCATATAATTTAGGAACAAATTCTTTTTAACACCATTTTTGATTCGCTGCGATGTTTACGTGGAATACGTAGGTACCTTAGGCAGGTACATCTGGACGGAAGTATAATTCTGAAATATTAATTTATGTAATATTTCTACCATGAGTTACCACCAAATAACTACAATGAGTTGTTATGAATTCGATTACCATTTATAACAACTACGAGTATAGTAGTATCTATTCTATAGTATCTATATAACATTATCAAGAGGTAACATTTGTTTATTTGTAAGTTTATATGTAGGGGGTAATCTCCGGAAGTATCAGTCAAATTTGAAAAAATATTTTTGCATTGGATATCCCAATTCTTGAGGAAGGTCGTCATTTATAAAATTTAATTTTAGATATTTTATAAAAATTGTATTTGGTTCGGTGGACCAAATCACACAGCAGAATTTTGACAACCATCGACTCCAGAATTAACACATTACGTTACTTATGTATTTTTTTAATTACATCGACAGGTCAAGGAGATCGACTTTAAGCTTGTAGTTTATTAGCCACTGCACGTATTTTGCATAATTTAACGTGGCCGGAACCAAACCGCATTCCGGTTCCGAAAACTAAACCAGTTTTAGACAAAATTTACAGTTTTATTTATACAAACATATATTAATTAGTGAAAACAATGAAAGCTCTGAAATTCACTATAGTATAGGCAGATTGAAAATAAGCATTCAATTTTCCATTGAAAATAATAATGGCTTTTACTATTGTTGACCAAATAATAGGGCTGTATTCATCATAATATTAGGTTTCAGAATGATTATATAGTTTTATTTATAGGTACAGCTGCCACAGCCTACATAAATGTGCCTATGTGTGTACTTTACGATGGCAATGGGCGGACTTCCATTTGGCTAGGCTTGGGCGCTTCAATACTCGTAAATTCTTCGTAATTAAGCTGACTCTAAGGTCAGCGGGTTAATACAATAGGCGACTAATGTACACAGACGTAATGAATGCCTATTTTACATACGTTTAAATTGTGTGTACTGAGTCTAAATTAACTTTATAGTGTAAGCGTGACGTTAATAGACCGTACTTATACTTTATTGTATCGCTTTTAGAATGAATTACTCTTTGAAAGTACCTACTGGAATTTACAATTTTTTAGTAAAGTCGTATTACCCAGGTAACCAAGTACTCAGTAAAAACCCAATTTTTGTTGAATCAGGTAGTCTACTATTAAGACTTCTACATAGAGAGACAGATTGGTTATATTCCTGGAATGTTGGCTAAGTCAATGGTCTTAGGGCGATGAAGCTGATGACCGTGTGGACCAACACGGTCATTTTACCAATGCGAGCTAAGAGAAGCTCCTGTACCTAGGTATCCTGAGCAGTGAGACCCACAATCTACTTTGATTACTAAATCATCTACAACACGACATGGTCTTTTCCCGAACAAATAAATATTTTTTTCACTGGTACAAAGCTACATTATTCCTGAGTTTTATAGGCTATAATAGTATATTATGCAATTAGAGAATGAAGGACGGATTTAAAGCGAGGGCCATAGATGAATCACGAGCAAGTGAAGGATTCTAACGACTGAATAACGACCGTAGGGAGTGATTCAGTCGTCGATGATTGAACTACGAGCGTAGCGAGTGATTCAAGTGTTAGAATCCTGAGCGACGCAAATGATTCATGGCCCTTGATATAAATCCGTTTTATTCAAGAGTTGCATACTATACTTTATACCATGACTAGGAAAAAAATAAAAATGTAAGCGAAAATAGACATTTAATGAAGAAAAAAAGAAAGTTAAATTAATTAAAAGGCTCATTAAAATTAGAACAATTTGTGTTCGTACAACTTACAGTATTCAAAATAGCGCCAATTCAGTAATAACAAAGAACACAAAACAGTTTTTATTGTAATGCTAAACTCCTTGTCGAAATTTGCGCAAGGAGTTTCTATGTCGAGTATTTTTTCCCAAGGAGGTTGTTTAGCATTGAGATGGAGGTCGAATATATTGGTGTGTTCTAAATTCAAACACCAAAACAGTGCTTTTTATTCACTGTTTTCAGTGAATAAAATAAGCTTTTTAGAGGGGGAATGGTATAAATTATATTTATATCATGCATATATATTAGCCGAACTCTCACGCGCATTTGCATGCGCTGCCTAAACTACCGAACGGACTTTGATACGGTTTTCACCAATAGACGGAGTGATTCATGTGGAAGGTCCATAGGCTATTTAATCAATACAATGGGTAGTTAACTCTGAATTTTAAGTGAAAAATTCAAAATATTTCTGTGGCTGCAAATTCGCAAACGGCAACTTTAATATACGTACACAATTACGCATATGGGTATGTGAACGTTTTAAATTATGTAATGGCAGGAAACCAAAAATTCTATTTCACCAACATTTTGAATTAAACGAGATGGTAAGGTAATGCGCTCTTCAGATTTCAGTTGAAAATTCGAGCCGGATTTACAGGATAAATATACTGGTTTGTGGTGTATGCTTAAGTACTTTTCATGTTATACGTTGACATGTCAATAGTCTTACAAACGGCATAGTTACACTACTCTGCGGTTTCATGTGAGCCCTCGAAACAACACAACGTTGAATCAATAGCCAATACTGGCGAACGGGAGCTCCAAAGTTAGCTCAGGAGCTCCCAATCCATTGCACCATTATGTAACAAAAATTTATTATATACCTAAAACGGCGCAGGGTAGCCTTAACCAGAATTGGTCATCGTTCAGCAGCTTCATTATCATCAGGATTGTACCAGAATATAGCAGTTCCAAAGATATAAATATGTCTAGATAAACAATCAAAGCTGTGAACTCGTCGAAAAAAATGCCGTGCCGTGCAGCTTTTAGCCGGCAAATCCTTAGTGACATATAAATAATCAAAGAGCAGTTCGTCTTGGATAAGTAGAAAACAAACATCAAAACCCATTGATTCAAGGCAGGAGTGTCGCTAGCGGTACTCTTTCCCTATCGGATAAAATGCCGCTTGCGGCATAATAGTGGCACTGCCTCGGCCCGGCTAAAGTGCCGTAAGCATTGCATTGTTATTTTGTTTCATTGTTGAGATAAGTTCGCCGTAAAACACCACATTCCAAAACATTGCATTCTCTTGTGCCTAAACGGACCCTGGTGTGACGTTGTGTGGTCACAGTTTTAACCTAACCTAACCTACCTTTCAGCCATTTTCATTTGCACTTTCATTTTTCGTAAATTCAGTTATTGTAGCCACTATTATGCCGTAAATAACGACCCTTTATCCGATAGGAATAAAGTGCCGCTAGTGGCAGTCTAAACACTTCCTTGATTCAAATGATATTTTATGTGTTCTTCAGGTGTGAATCACGCAATTACCTATACCCATAGTACATACATACATACTAATTGCATGGAATCACGTTCTTGTGCCTTGGTGGACTTGTTATCGTAAAATTATTGAAGAAACGCTTCGATATAACTTGCCTACAATCAAATTCTTTAATTTCTTCTTAGATAATAGGTTACGCTGCAAGTATTTTAATTTACATACACAACGTAATACGTTAATGTAAATCTTAGTAAAGCTATTTATATCAATCTCCTCCTACTAACTATTAAATTGAGATGTACAGCTGTTTGCCATCTGTACTCAATGATTCGAAGGCATTAACTTGTATAATATATTCGAGAACCGACTTAGTAATACTTACATGCATGGCTTACAGGTATACAGGTTACAATATTGTTGTACCGAATGGCTTCGCAGTCGTTCGCTTTACTGCTTTACGACTTGACGTTAGTTCGGAATTAATGTAACCAAGCCAAATAGACGTTAGGTTAAGTTACGTTAATCTTAAAATAGGCTTTCGCGTTAAGTCGCGACTCATGCGGCATGGCGGGTCTACCTTTTATAGCAGAACTTTTTTTGTTTGATAATATTATTTTGCATAACAGCGGATAGCATAATATTCATTTCACAGATAATCGTTTGGTATACACTCATTTATCATACATTTAAAACTCATAATTTTGTAAGTCAGAATCATCTTTAGGCATAAATTTCATATCGATAATAATTAAAAAGTAGAACCATCATATCGCAGAAAGTTTACACGAACATGTAACATGGAAACAAGCATACACCATGGCATGCAAGCAAGCATGCAGCATGTAAGCTAGCATGCAACATGCAGCAGGCATGGTTTCTGTCACGGCTCCGGCGCTGCGGGGCTCCGGCGGTCCCACGCGAGCTTATCGTCGCAGATGGTTATAACGCTCACCACCGCAGCTTCGGCTCACCTGCTCCTCAGCTAGCGGGCCGCCTCGCCCCTCCGCGCCAACGCGGGCTTAAACTACCCTCTACAAGTAGGGCAGACAATACTACGTTTAGTTGGTTTTGCAGCGAATCGTTTCTGTCACTAACTTTTGTAGCACAACATATTAAATTGTTAAGACAATATTTTAATTTCAATTTAAGGTAAAAAATGCTATTTTATAGAAATGGCAAAATGCGTAATAAAATTATTCCAAATAAAATTCTGCCATCTCAAAAGTATGCCATTGTAAATTCGGACATACATATAAACATTCGGCCAAACAATAATTATTTTAAATATTTTATATGCCTTTAAAATATTCGTTTAAAGAAGATTATGCCTAGTGTGTTATGCCAAATAAATTTCGGAGCGTCAAGATTCTGCCAAATAGAGGGATTTGTTTTTAATTTTTTTATTTTCTCGTTGTCTGATCCATATGTGCTGCACCGGACACGTGCTAGAAACGGAAAAGCTTAAAAAAAAATTGACAGATTCAGTGTGAGACAGAGAGTTATATCTTTCTAATGAAATGTGCGTAAATGTGACGCGTCCTTGAAATTTCACTTAATTCTCGTCCAATTAAGTATCGAATCGCGGTCTAAGGAGTTTGACTTCAAAAAGTGGACAGGTAAGTAAATAGGTACTTATTTACTACAAACATAGTAATACTAGCTTTTGCCCGCGGCTTGGCCCGCGTGGATATCGGGAAATATCCCCTACAGGAACGTGCTACCGGGATTCAGAGTATCCTATGTCCTAACCCAGGTCATGGCCTATCCGTATGCCTTTCATCTAAATCCGTTCAGCCGTTACGACACGAAAAGGTAACAGGCAGATAACAAATAGTTTTGACAGCTGCGCGCACAGATTGCATCTGCGGCGCTTGAGTCGCTGACGGAACGAAATGTTGCCATTTTAAATATTATATCATTTAGGAAGTATTGTATTTATTTAATTTTTATTTTTGATTTTGTTATTTCACTATATGCTGCACCAGTTGACGTCATCACGTCAACGCCGGCTGTCGCTGAAAACCAGCGCTGGGGCTCTGTCTCGCATAGGGTCGCAGCATTATGCTGAGCGATGGCCGTTTTGCGTGGATGTGACGCATATTTTCCCCCAATTTGTTATTCTCGTGTTTTTTTTCTTTGCGTCATATTTACCGCAAATAAACGTATTTTCTTTCTTTCTTTCTAAATCTGTTTTAGGGTTCCGTACCTCAAAATGAATAATGAAACCCTTAAAGGCTGACTTCGTTGTCTGTCAAGACCCTTTTTCTCAGGAACGCGTGGAGGCATCAAGTTGAAATAGATATGAAAAACTTAGATCTACTGTCTCCTGGAGCCGTAACGAAAACCAAACATCCAAGTCAACGCGATAAAAAAATACGACGATTTATGCCGCATATTTTGACACTCGAAAATAAACCAGTCTATTTGGTACTTCTCGTTTGCCCAGCAGCATGAAGATTGGCGAGAAGCAAGGTCAGATACAGAGGAAAATCCGAAAATTGGTAATATATATATTGTATATAGTTATATATGAACTGAAAAGTGAAGTTTGTTCTTCAATCTGGGATCAAAAATTCATAGGCCGTGTCTTGAAGTAACATTTAGTCGTTTTGTTGTATTTCATTACTCTATTAAAGGTTCATTTTCAATTGAAAAGTTAAGATTGTCCTTCAATCCAGATTTGTAAATCCGGGCAGCCGAGCAAGCTCAACTTTGAGACGGGGAGCCCTCAGGGCGCCAGTCCTACTCACACTTGTCCAGTTTTTTTAAACAAATAAAACAGGTTTATATGATTCTAAATGCCTTACTTAAAATACTAATTATTCATTTTACTATTATTATCACCTTAATTTGTATTACCTATTCTAGTGCCGCCATTGAACACATAATACCTACATGTTAGAAAGGTTAGTAGTAATGACTTTAAATTGTAATAACTTTTGACAGAGTGGACCAATTTTAATTAAATGAAAACTAAATGTTAATTCAAGATGTCCGTATCTTGAATTAACATTTAGTTTTCATTTAATTAAAATTGCTCCACTATGAGTATATTTCCAATCCTTTAAATCTCTTGAACAGAAGACACATAATTTTCACATCAACTTAAGAAATGCTGGAGTTCCCATACAAACTTTTATCCCCTGTATCACCCCCTTTAGGAAAAGTACCATATTTCCTTCTCCAGGATGCCATCTATCTCCTTGCACAAATTTTATCGAAATCTGTTCAGTGATTTAGCCGTGAAAAGGTAACATACAGGCAGACAGGCAGACAAACAGATAGACAGAGTTACTTGCGAATTTATAATATTAGTATGGATAGTATGGATTGCTCACATTTGAGGTTCAAATCAAAATCTATTTCGCCTCGCCGATACGACCTTGACCTAACACCAAAACTGGAGTTACTAAAACAAATTCTCCTCATATCGCCGATATAAAAAAACAAGGACAGATCTACCGTCCCGGTCGTTTCCGATCCGGTAATAAATTGGGAAAGTGCTGCACATATTGTTACATAAGCGCTACTGGGAAGTCACAGCGAAAATAAACATTGAGCCTCTTGTATGCTAATACTTAGTGACCCTCAATCGCTCTTGTTCAACGAAAAGCAGCCATTTTTGTTTACTCTTTGCCAGGTTACTAAGTATTACTATCAGGAGCGGCTTTTAAAAATTTATCAACATCGGTTGGTGACTAACAATACTTTAGATGTCTTATTTTTGATATGTTTAACCACACAACGAGGCTTAACAAATATTTATGGAAAATGACGCGCCGTGCTAGCGATGCGCGCACATGTGTAAATAAAAGCACTGACAAAACCGCTAAAAAGCCTATATAAAAAATATAATAAAACACAAAATAATGTTATAAATACGCAAATTAAGATTAATACCCTATGTAGTGAGAAATATATAATTTGATTAGATATTATGTTAATTTATCATATTTTATTTATTTACACATTAAGCAAACGAGGCATGAAGTATTTTTGATGATATTAAAAAAAGCGCACATCTCCGACTAGTAAATATCTATCTATCTTCGTAGCGATTTACCATTCAAAATCATTGCCTCATCTCCCTCACAAAACCATGCTTCCGCTGAGTACCTCTTTTTGGAGGTTTACGTCAAAGGCGCCAAGGCACTTCTTGGTGTTGTCTATTGTCCACCCACCGTTGATTATTTTTCCGAACTTGAATTGGCGCTGGAATCCGTAGGGTCAGAGTATGCACATTGCGTCATCATGGGCGATTTTAACACTGACCTTGCTCGCCACAACCCCCGTTCCCGTAAACTCCTTGACATCATTGAGTCCGTTAGTCTCGATATACTATCACTGCAACCTACCCATTTCAATATCTCAGGCGATGACACTTGGCTCGACTTAATCCTTACATCCACTCCCTCCCTTGTTTCCTCACATGGTCAGTGTCCCGCTCCTGGATTTTCTCATCATGACCTCATTTACCTTTCGTATGTCCTAAAACCGCCTAAACCTGTCCCAAAAGTTCTGCACATGCGGTGTTTTGCGCGCATGGACGTTGAGAAGCTTCGTCAGGATGCATCAGACCTCAGTTGGGAGCACCTGGCAGCGGCATCAACTGTAGACGAAAAACTGCGCATTTTCGATCGGACGGTCCTTGCTCTCTACGATAAACACGCCCCTGTAAAGATGATTAAACTTCGGCGTCCTCCTGCTCCTTGGATGACGACAGGAGTTCGTATGGCAATGAGGCGTAGAGATCGGGCCTTTCGTAAATTTAAAAAGGATCGTAGTGAAGAAAATCGGAACTTTTTCAAAGCTGCTAGAAATCGGTGTAATCAGATGATACGTAACGCTAAACGCCGCCATATTCTCGAGAACATATCTTCTTCTTCACCTGCTGATATCTGGAAGTTCTTTGGTACTCTTGGTATCGGCAGACCACGTCATGTGGATTTTCCTAATACAATTGGCCTTGATGATATCAACCGTCACTTCACAACCGCTTGCCATTTGGATTCTCAAATGTTGTCCCAGACGGTCGATTACATCGCTGGCCTAGCTAGTCCCATCATAGAACCATTTCACTTCTCCCCTGTCACCTTGGACGAAATTAAAAGGATCATCCTGTCCATAAAATCTAAGGCTGTGGGCTATGACGGCATCAGCCGTGGTATGGCCGTTTGGATCCTTGATATCCTGCTCCCACCGATTGCCCACATCATCAACTTTTCGCTTGATTCCGGACAATTCCCATCCTCGTGGCGTATGGCCTATGTACGCCCACTCCCTAAGATTTCAAATCCCTCCCTACCCAGTCACTTTCGACCCATTTCCATTCTCCCATTCCTGTCAAAAGTGCTTGAAGCCTGCGTACACAAGCAGTTTACGGGGTTTGTTCACCGAAACAACCTTGTTAGCTCTTTTCAGTCTGGATTCAGGCCTGGGCACAGTACAGCATCCGCTCTTCTTAAAGTGACTGGTGACGTTAGAGAAGCGTTGGAGGATACCAAGGTTACAGTTTTGGTATTAATTGATTTCTCCAATGCCTTTAACGCCGTCAGTCACGATATTCTCCTTTCTATCCTCTCTCATCTTATGGTTTCGTCCGAGGCTCTGGAATGGTTCTCGTCTTATCTTCGGGGACGTCAGCAGTCGGTTCGCGTTGATGAGAACTCATCGAGTTGGCGCGACTTGGATGCTGGGGTTCCACAAGGCGGTATTCTTTCTCCATTGTTATTCTCCATCTTCATAAATTTTATAACTCACTGTCTTCGGTGTTCGTATCATCTTTATGCCGATGATCTTCAATTATATACAGCTGAGCGGGTTGAAGGTTTATCGGGCGCTATAGCAGATGTAAACCGAGATTTAGATGCCATCAAGGACTGGTCTGATAGATTTGGGGTATCAGTAAACCCCTCAAAGTGTCAGGCCATTTTAATTGGAAGCTCACGCATGATGGGGAGGGTGACGCTTAGCTCTTTACCTCCTCTTATTTTTAATGGTACCGTCATACCCATAACCCCTACTGTGAAAGATCTCGGTTTGCATCTGGACTCGACACTTAGCTGGCAACGCCAGGTCTCTAGTGTAAGTCAAAGAGTCAATGGTACTCTGCGATCTCTGTATCGTCTGAGGAACTTTTTGCCCGCCAAGACGAAAACTATGCTGGTGCAGACTTTGATTTTCCCTATCATCGACTATGGTGACGTGTGCTACTTTGACTTGAATGCGGTTTTGCTGGATAAGCTCGACAGACTGCTCAACAATTGTATCCGGTTCATATTCAACCTCAGAAAATATGATCATGTGTCGAGCTATAGGTCTGAGCTCAAATGGATGTCCATTCGCCAAAGAAGAAGTTTGCGTGCTTTGACCACGCTTTTCTCCCTTCTCAACTCTCCCTCTCCTCCTTCTTATCTTTTGTCTCACTTCCAATATCTATGTTCTTCACACTCTAAGAATCTGCGTTCTTCTAATAATCTTCTCCTACTCTGTCCTTCTCATACTTCTGACTTTGTTCATTCTTCCTTTCATATTCAGTCCATTCTTCTTTGGAATGCGCTTCCTCTTGATATCAGAACGGCCACCAGTCGGTATGCATTTAAGCGGAAATTGCAGATTTATTTTCAAAATAAATAGAGTAGAGTCATCTCAGCACCTCCCTCTCTTGAATTCGTATATAATATGTATATATATATAATATAGATATATTATTGTAAATATGTATGTATGTGTAATTAGTACTATTTTAGTTCGTATGTATTATCATATATTTTTAATAATAGTTTTCTCTTTGTTCCTCTCAAATAGAGCACCTGCCATCTAATCTCTTCACCACCCTTGGTTGACTGGTAGAGAATGCCTAAGGCATTAAGTCCGCCATTGTACCTCTTTGAGTGCGAGAAGTTTTAATAAATAAATAAATAAATAAATAGTTATCTGTGGCGCACATTACCGCACTAGTGCGGCAATATAAAGTAAAAAGCACGCGTGTTATATACACTACATTATGAACCTAAAAGCGGTTCAATAAGAGCCATTTTACGAGCAAGTGTGTTGAAATAGTAGATAATTTGTATCGGGAGCAAACAACCATTTTAAAGGCGAGAGTGTTTCTTTAAATCCAGAGCGGAGCAAAGGATTCTAAAGTAAAATCCTGAGCGGAGCGAGGGATTCAAAGTACGTCACTAGAGCTTAAAATAGTGTTGCTCCGGAGGTGGACACTACTTTTTATCAACCTGTATGATAAAATAATTCGGCTCGCGCGCGATTTACTTTATCATACAGCCTGTTATTTGTTCATACAATGTTCGTGATTGATCTCTTTGGTGATTGAAACTTTTACTAACAATGTCCACATTCCAAATTCAAATCACTTTTAGTCCCTAGGGATTAAAAAAGTATTTAAGTCACTGTTTACGAAGAATAAACTAGCTCGTTTTGAATAGATATGTGATAAAAATATATTTTCAACACACTTAGGTATAATGCCTGAGCTGTCCCACATTCTATTATTAAGATATATTCTAGATAAGAAGACTTTTGTAAATGGTTTAAATACTTTATTACTAAAATAGCACACTTTTATCATAATGTACTATTATTATCTACAATCATAAATTAAACAAATACACCACGCCCTCGTCCACTATCGCTACAATACGTCACAATATAAAATAGTTTTTAAATTGTACTTTGGTCCAGATAAATGTCATGAACAAGAAAACAAACGAGGAATCTGCTTTCCGAGTTATATTTAATATGCTGATTATTGAACGCGAACCAATACGTAGATGGTCCAGACCGTGAGCAAGCACTTTCACTACTTGGTGCTCGAGTAATTCATTACTAAGTTAGAATACGCGAAAATATACTCCGTTGCCATCTCGTCACTCACATAAAACACATATATTTCATAAACTTCAGCGGCCGCACGTTGCCTTCAAAGCGTGAAATTAGCATTTGTTTGGGATGGCCCGGTTTTCGCGCACCTAGGTATAAACTTTTGCAATATCTAGACAAATTCCCGGCTACAGGGCTGTCAACATTAATTACCGTCTCTTTACATTCCAAAGGTCGAAACATTAGTAATTCCTGTCTAGTACTAAACCACGTCGACTGGAAAATGTTGTAGGGTCTTTCTAATGGATAGGTAGGAGTAGGCCAATAAAATGTCTTCTATTTATCTTCTTCTAAAATGTAATTTGCTGATAACTTAATTTCACTTGGCCTTTTGTTAGGGTTCGAGAGAGGGTCCCGCGCGTGATCAAAATTTCGGCGCAAGGGAAAAATATCGCAACGCCATAAATATCATCCATTGGTTGTTTACATTAATTACGATTGTTTTAGTTTGTTGTCGTGCTGTCTTAACATTGTTTTTTCTAAACTTTATTTTGCCTCACTGTCTAGTTTCGCCACATAACCAACACGATTGGATTAAGCTTTCGAATTACCTACTTCCTATCATCACGCAGATTGATGCAGAGTTATCATATTATTGATCCCTAGAAATAAAAATAGAATAAACATTTAAACGATTGGATCGTTTGTTTACTGTTAACTAATTATGGAAAATAGATGGGTGGTCCCCGTGACGGAATTTTAGTATGTGTGTACACACATATTTAATGTAACAAACATAGAATAAAATGAAAATAAAAACTTTTAAAAAGGTTTTTCAGCAAAAGACTTATTTTTCTATTATGTTTCTAAATACAGTGAAGTACGGATAGAATTTAAAAAATCAAGGAATTGGAAGATGTTAAGTTTTGTTTGAAACTTAATCAAGATTTGGAACAACTTGAGGGTACTTTGTGCTGTGCTCGACGAAGGGGTACATCTCCAAGTCAGTGTAACAGCAAACCAAATCGCGAAAATAACAAATACGTGAAATGTACAACATTTTCTTTTCTATACATTTCCCCCTTTTGATACATTGACCTCTTTTCGCGGTACACGACGGATCTGAAAATATAAGAAGGTAAGATGTATTATGAAAGAGAACATAGTTTTTGCTTGATCCCTTCATTTTTCATGTAAAACTGCCAGCTTTCCAAAATTGACTGGTGTAGTGGTAGGTGATACTATTAAATATGTTTTCTTAGAATATTATATACACTTAATTTCATTTAAATAAAGTGATATCATCACATAGGTAGTATAGGTACTAATAATAATTACAAAAAAAAAAAAAAAGTACGTACGTATACCTACGGGGAAAAATAATTTCTGACCGTTTTCAGTCAAGGAGGTGTAGACATGGTCTCTATACGATATAGGATATTGATAATTAGGATCCAGCGGCTTGTATGGCACATTTGGAGTCGCACCACACAGAGACACAGATATAGCAATCATGCATGGTAACATTATCCATTTGTTACACGACATAGTTCATTACGAGAGCCACAGAAGCAAATAGAATGCAAGTCTTAATTGGCATAATTGAAATAAGGTAATCTGTGTGTTTTCCCATTAAACTGCTAATTAGTCAATTAATTCGCTTTTTAATCCAAGAACTCCGTAATTAATCAAAAAATTTGATGTTTTTTGGTATTTTTCTACGATTGATATTCTGGAGAAACATACTCATGGTCATAAAAGAGCGAAATAGTTACTTATTGTGAACCTCGAAATGTGTGCTTTTCACGCCTCGAAAGTAGGTTACTTTACCGTAACGTCTGGTTTACGACTAGGCTACGCGATAGGTATATAAAACTTTTATGCCCACACTTTGTGACATTAGCCACGCTTAGAACTAAACTTTGTGTTATTTACTATCAAATTGTAGGTCACGACAACCTTCGGTTTTAAATATGACATGACATTATGTAATCATTTATGCTTATATTGTAATAGATTTTGCAAATTATATAACCAAAGCTATAACATTGAATAATCAAATGATTGTTTCGCATGTTCTAGACAGTTCCTTACTTCCTACACAATCGAGTATGCTACAGATTTGTTTTAAATTTCCTATTATCCATTAGCTAATGGATTTCTCTTTCTCTTCTTATAACTTTATACATGATAATCAGTAAGAAACTTAAAAATAAATTAATAATCCATTTATTTCAGGTAATTACACCCATTGCTAAACATAAATTAACAGAAAAATAAATAAATAAGATATTTGAAAATCAAATTAAATTAAATTAAATAAAAATTTAATCAAATCCAAATACATAAATCAACAAAATAATATAATGAATACTTTATATATAACATTTAAGTACTAAATAACTAATTAAAATCGCACGCTATTATATTCCAAACAATTCAAGGAGACACAAAACCACACATGACAACATATATTATGACAACTGCATTAACGTTTGACGTTATTGACGTAATATTGAACAAATGTAACGTATGATTAGATACATAAATTCACTTACCACAACCAGTAAGTTGTTACTTGAAACTTTGTTTTCGCTTGTGAAATCGACAGAAGATACTCGTTACTTTTACTTGCCAATTAACGTTATTCGGGAAGTACCTAACTAATCACGCAACTTCGTAAATAATCATACCTTGCATTCTTCTATTTATAAACACACTAATCAATTATTTGTCTTACAATCGTAAGCACGAAGAATGTTCGAAATAATTATATTATGGCATTGTATTTAATCCTGGAGCATTTAGCCTAGCCGTAGAGTTATATATTATATAGGTTCTTACTCTCATCACACACTATAATGTTACTACTTGACGTTGACGCCCCGTAGACCCTGTGCAGCAGAGCGCGGCGTGCGTAGCTGCGGGGTCGTGTCTGGGTATCAGCGGTAACGGGCTTGCGTAGCAGCTGTGTAGGGCCTTCATAGTACCAGTGTACGGCCTGCGTAGCAGCGGAGTCATGTCCGATTAGCAGCGGCGTAGGGCTTCCGTAGCATGGGCGTAAAGACTGGGTAGCAGCGGCGCAAGGCCTGTGTAGCAGTCGCGTAAGGTTTGCGTAGCAATGGTTTAGAACCTACGTAGCAGTAGCGTAAGGTCTTAGTAGCAACGGCGTAGGGCCTGCGTAGCGTCGACGTAGGACCTGCTCAGTTGCTGTATAGACCCTGCTTACTGCTTGGCAGCTGCTTTGATGCCACGTAAGTGACGCTGACGCTATTTATACAAAACGTGGATGCTTTGTAGATGCTGCGAAGAGGATACGTGTACACAATATAGAGTATTCCAGTCATTAATAGAAGGAATTACAACGAGGAGACTCCAGCTGTTTATTTTTTGCTAAAGCGTATTATATCTATTTCAGGGTTGGTCCTATAGTAAAAGTTTTTCGTAATGATAAGTACACTGACCGGAATTACTGGTAAAGGTTAAACAAAAACTAAATCTTATGTCAAACAGATTTACCACAGAGCCACTCAAAAAATGATAAACAAAAAAACGCGTAGTAAAATTCTCGTCAATAAAGGTGAATGCTATCTCTAATCAGCTTTGTATAGCCGCGTAGGTGAGCAGCACGATAACGTTGATAACGCAGTTATCTAGCGATGAGGATATAACGTTGTAAACTTGATTTGGTATAAGGGCAGTTGCATACTACGATAATCTTTTGTTAGCTTATTTTGTTCATGAAAAAGCCGCAACTGTTTATACGCCATAAGGAAAACTATACTGAACATTTTTAGTTCTGCATTGCAGGAAGAGGAATTAATGAACTCTCGCGTTCATTAATTACTTTTAAATAAATAATCAAAAATTAATATAAACAGACACTTATGGCCACGGCACATCACCGTATCTGTCCTTTGTCATTCAATAAACATTTTCCGTTCTTTCTTTTTGACTTTCTTTCAATATTGCTGCTTTGTAACGTAGGTACTTACGTTCCGTTGTAGCAAAGAGTTTTCGAGAGTGAGGCTTCGTAAAACTCTCACTTATAATAATAAGAATAATATAAGTAGTGCAAAACGAGCAGCTTCCAATTCCAAAGAATTGATGTTCATGTAGATTGTTCATAAGCATAAATGCTATCATAATGCTGGTACAAATCCTATGGAATCTATCGTAACGTTTTCGATGCGTTTTTGATGCACAAATAATGATTTAAACAAACTTATGGTAGCTAAAGTTGTTGCCAGATGTGAGTAAAGGTGAAAGGTCCTGTACTGAAGCAAATGCGCCGTGTACAACAGCCCTTACGTGACGTCAGGGCCGGTAGATATCAAGCCGGGCCCGGGGCGCGATTCACATCAATCTTTCAAGTTCCGTACATTTACGTAGCGAATGTTTTCGGCACTTTTTGTGGAAGACGGAAGCTAAATTGGAAGTTAGATTTAAAGAAAAAATATACCCATATGTCTTCAATGATGAGAAAAGATCTTAATTACAAAAAGAAGAGCCATCTAATGGCTCTTCTTAATTGAGATCTTTTCGGAGAAAAAGTAATATTTCCGCAGACGAATGAACCTCTTTTTAACCGACGAAAAAAAAGGAGGAGGTTCTCAATTAAACGCGTATTTATATATTTTTTTAATTTATTTATGACCACGCACAACTTTTTACTGAGTAGTTCGATTAGATTTTTCACCTACTGAATTTTCAACTGTGAACCGATTCTGTTGTACATACCGAGACTCCTCCGTGCCTCGGAAAGCACGTTAAGCCGTTGGTCCCGGCTGTCATTCGTGGATCTTTGACAGTCGTTACGGGTCGTCAGAAGTCCGAAAGTCTGACAACCAGTCTTACCAAGGGATATCGTATTACCCAGTTACTGGGTTGTGGAGGTTAGATAGGCAGTCGCTCCGTGTAAAATACTTGTATTCAGCTGCATCCGGTTAGACTGGAAGCCGACCTCAATATAGTTGGGAAAAGGCTACGCAGATAGATTTTGATGTAGTTCTGATGACACAACCACAAAATAAAGACCTGGATCTGATGATGGAGACGGACGACAGTTGCGAGAGCTCCTCAGCGTATTTGGGCTTATTTCATTCGCTTTGATGAGAAATTTAAACCTAGCTGGGTATGACTGTCATTGAGGGTCGGACGATGGAAACGGAAGGCTGTTGAGGGAATTTCTTGCTTGAGGAAAACAATAAATGCTATAGAAAAAAAAAGCGAAAAATAAAAAACTTTTTTACAAAAAAAATTACCAACGAAAAAAAACTGAAATCCGATAAATAAATAATAACCTTTTGGCGCCGCCTCAAAATTTGTTGCTTAAATTATTAGTTTAGGAGCTTAGTTACACAAAAAAAGTTATTTGTTTAGTTTTCGCTTTTCAGGTTTTTTTTTTGTAAGTATCTATTTTGTAATAAGATGACATCTTTATCCTTACCAAGTACCTCGTTCCCACTCCCCTACGTTCGAAATAGCTATGAACATGGCCTGTCTCTTCGCCACTGTTGATCCCACGGTGCGGTGGTGGTCGGGTGAGTGAGCGGCCTTCTTTAACGTCCTGACATTAATGTATAGGAAACATTGCATCTAGTTATGTCTGTATTTGCAGTAGGGCAAGCGTATAATCTCGGATAAATACTAACTTATCCGAGATTCTATACTACAATAAGGATCATTATGGGTTGACCAAGTCGAAACTTATTTCATGTATTTTATTTTTATTGATATTCCATTAGTAAAGATGTAGTTAATGGTAATTGAATGGACCCCATCATAGAAAACTTAGTATCATATCGGTAACGCAAACCACGCCGGGTTTATGGGAGCATAATCTACATTTTGAGTATTGATGCTGGTTTCACTGCTGTTTCACCGCCCATACGGACTCCCGGAACGGAGACATGCGTGAGGCGCTAGAACATTGTTTCACAGCGACGCGGATTGGTCCGAACGCGACCCGCTCCGGATGGAGCCCGTACAACGTATCGTACTACTCCCTCGTTTCAGACCACTGCGGGCGCTACCCTTACGAGTCTCCCATGTACGGACGGCCCATACGGGTCTCCCGGACAGCTGTGAAACCAACCTAAGAAACTTTTTAACCCTAAATGAAAGTCTCACTCTAAAAATTTATCATTTTCATTCCTCAATACTTTTGTAAGTAAGTGTTCGTAATTCCACTCAATTGTCGTCAAATATGGTCTTCTTCTTTATATGAGCTATACAAGAACGACTCAAGGTAAGAATATTAGCGACGTGGCTGATTGCCCAGGGTACGGACGTACCTACCTACCTACGACCTGACGACCTGCTAATGTCAAATCCATGAAGCACTTTCAGTGCACCAGAAATATAATATATTAAAATAGGCAATAGTATTGTAATACCGTTTACACCTACACTAAATAATTATATGTTTACCATATACGTTTAGGTATAGTAAATACGATAAGTTCGTTGACACTTATATACTACAAACACTACACAATAGGTAACTGTCAATCAACTCAGCCTATTGCAGTCCACCGCTGTAAATAGGCCTCTCATAGGCTGCGCTACTACATCTTACCCTCCGCCTTCCGCATCCAGTAAATCCCAGCCACCTTCTTGAGATCGTCGGTCATTCTAGCTGTGGGGCGTCTCACACTACTTTTGCTTATCCGCGATGTCCACTCCTTGACTCGTCTGCTCCACCGACCATTCGGTCCTTCTACAAACAAGGCCAGGCAACTGCCAATTCAGTTTGCTTACTCTGCAAGCTATGTCGGTAAATCCGGTTCTTTTCCGGATAATTTCATTCCTGATTTTATCCTTCAAAGAGACTCCGAGCATAACCTGCTCCATGCGCGCTGAGCGATCTTTAATTTGTGGGCCAGCCCGACTGTCAGTGTCCACGTTTCAGTACCGTACGTCATGACAGGCAGGACGCACTAGTTGCAGACCTGACGTAACTGTATTGTGAGTAATACTTGATAAACCAGTTGATCTCTGTAGCACCTATAGTATCAAGTATATTGACAATCCCATTCATAAAATATACCGTGGTTTTTTCTTGCTTCCGCAGAATCCTAAAGATATAAAACATAAATAGCAAGATAAAGTAATTAATTTAGTATGGACATAAACATATCGCGGTGCGAATGTGTGTTTGGTGCCGACAGGGACAATCACGATGTGGTACAAAATATTTATATTTACAGTAGTATGTGTGATGACGTATATTCTCAAAAAGTTACACGACACGGGACCTAATAAAGTCAAGTTTTATTTTAATTTCTGTATATTCTATTTTGCTACTTCAGTGTTATCAGCTGTGATTTGGCCTTACTTTCTTCTGAGTCCCAAAAATGTGAGAAATGCCAAGTAAGTGCAAATTAATATTAATTGTTTTTATACGTTTTTTTTACACGTTTTAACTGATCTGAGATAATATATACGACAGGACACTTGCGCGAAAACATATTTCCGTGAATGGACTTGTGCGCGAATGGACGAAATAAGATTCCTTCATAACATCACCCCTGTATTCTTTCAAAGGGTTTATTATACTGCGAATAGTACACGCACGGTTCACCAGTTATGTTTATGTTATAGACAGACTGGTTGTAAAGATAGTCCAATTAGGAGTCAATAGTTATTGTCTGATTTTTATTGTAGTTATTTGTATTTTTTTTCGACATGTATTTTCATGATTTTCGAGGTGGCTGATAACAAAACAGGGCTCAAAATCAAAATTTGCAATTTTTCCAGCATGGGTGTCGTTTATGTAGTTTTCGAGGGTGCTGGCAATGATTATGGGATCAAAATCAAAATTCAAATGTCAAAAGATACCCAAGACGGAAAATTTGAAAATTATTGGAAGCGCCAATTTGAATTTCGATTTTGCGATTGAATTGCGCTAAAGTCCTTTCGCAGAAATATAATTTCACGCTAGTGGGTTGGCGCAAGTGTACTAGATTCGCATAATTTAGCGGTTTCTACAATGTAGCCTTACAATTTTTTTAATGAACTGTTTAACAAAAATAACTTACTTTTAAATATTCATAGAGGGTTCTTGAGACGGAGTTGAGGGTAAAACTGAAACTATGAGAAATAAGGGAAAATCATGAAAGGGCCTAATAGCCTCGCTTTCGAAGAAAACTTATGTTTTTTACTATTATTCCGACCGATAATGATCAAAGGAAAAGGCCAAAGGCAACTGTAAAAGAAAAGAGAAAAGTAAAATAAAGCAAATAAAAAGTGGCAAAGTAAAGAAAATGCAATTAATCATTTTTCTTGACTTTTCAAATGAAAGTGGTAAAAGTCAAAAATTATACTTTTTCGATCAGTCGAATTCAAGTCACACCTGAATATCGTACCAGGTTTTTTACATAAAAACATATAAGTAAACAGGTAGGTATCACCAATAACATTTCATCAACCACATTACAATCAAAAATATTATAATCATACGTATAATTTTTATAATCTTTGTAACACGATTAAATATTGGCAATGTCGGCCTTTAATGATAATAATTTATACTATCAATATATACATAACCTTCTAATAAACAGACACACATTTGACATTACAAATTTTGCATTAATTCACTATCAAATAATTAAATAAGCTGATTGGTTCGGGGTCGGTTTGTTGACATTGAATCTCTAAAGTCATGTATATCGGCATAATAGGTAACCTTTATTGAATATAGTGAGAATGGATCTACATACTTATATATAAGGTGAAACAAACATAAGGTAAATGATTTACTTTATATTTATAAATACCTACTACAGCGTTTCTCTAAAATGGATTGACTCAGATTACCTAACTACATGTTATCCTTTATAGATCACTAGGTACATATGCATATACCTACCTACCTACCTTGTTACACATAACATGATCTAACAAAAAGGTAAAATAAAGATTTAATTGGATATTATTCCACATGTTATGAGTTAAGCCTCGTGCAGACTAGCGTGACGCGACGGCGCGACGCGACTCAAACAGTACAATTTCTAAGCGCGCCTCGCGCTCGTCTGTATGCAGTTTTATGGCAATAAATCAGATCTTTCCGTCCCTATGATGTTAGTTATACACAATACTTAAAAACTATATTAGTAACAATAGTATAGTAATACAAAATTTTAATTCAAGAATCTGTTGCACTCACCAGACGCACCGGGTAAATACACATGTACATTCCCCAGATGCGCCAAAATGGCGCAACACGGCTTATCACTAATGACCTTCAGAATTCCGTTGACACTCCCACGCACGCAATGACTTCATTAGCTACAAAACTTGAAGTTTGGGAAAACTAACAGCCGGTTTCAGAGTTGAGAATTTTTAGTTCATCACTTGCCAAACCTGGCTGATAACAGCCGCACGGGTCGATTGCAGGTTAAGCTACGCTTACCACAGTCGGTCCGTGGGTGGGTGACCAGCCTTTATATATGGAGACCTATCCGTGCCTCGAAAAGCACATTAAGCCGTTGGTCCCGGCTCTCGTTTGTATATCTTGGACAGTCGTTGCGGATAGCTAGAAGCCCAAAAAGTCAACCGGTCTTAACAAAGGGCATCGTGAAACTCAGTAACTGGGTTGTGGAGGTCAGATAGGCAGTCGCTCCTTGGTACATCCAGCTGCATCTGGTTAGACTGGAAGCCGACCACAACATAGTTGGGAAAAGGCAGAAAAATTGAGACTCGTCAAACATTACTTAAATATTTTTTGGTTTCTGATTAAATTTTTCTTCACCTATAAATTTTTGAGTATTTGAATTTATTTTACTCAAATTGGACAGACAGTGTGCTTATCACAAGCAAATTCTCGTCAATTGCGTTTTTCTACTTAGAAAAATACGTTTGACAATGCTCAAAGCGTTGTCAAAGCAGTTGAAAGTTGAGCACACAAATCAAATTGCTTAAACTGTAATCTCTAAACTGTAAAATCTATGTTTTTACGTGGTTTTAAAGGAGTTATCGGAAACATCGTCCTGCCGTACTGGATGCAATTTGTAAAGTATCCACAAGAATTAGGTCTTATGAAAATCAATCCTAAAAAGTTCATAAAAACAACATACAATATTCTCATTTTTTTTTTTGTTCGCAGTCAGGCTTGAGCGACGTTGTAACAATTCCACATTAGTCATTTGTAGATAAGTTACAACTTACAAGGTCACGGTAAATCCAAGTCGAGAAGTAGGATGTTGCAGACGCGCAAAATCTTTACCTATAGGTACAACGTTCCTTTTGATGTCCCATAACTCTAGCTATAAGTAAAAATAATACAAAAAGTCCTAGAACAAGTAAAAAAGAAAGAGAAAATACGTTTATTTGCGGTAAACATGACGCAAAAAAAGAACACAAAATTAAAAAAAGAAACAAGTTTAGGGAAAATATCACATTCACGCAAAACGGCCATCGCTCAGCATGATGCTGCGACCCTATGCAAGACAGAGCCCCAGCGCTGGTTTTCAGCGACATCCGACCGGTGCAGCATACCATGAAATATAATTAAGATATAAAAATAAAATAAATATACAATAATTAATTCTACATAAATAAAAAAAGTAAAATATTTAAAAATGGCAACATTCCGTTAAGTCGAAGTCCGTCAAGTGTTCCACAAATACATAGTTTCGTAGATAACAACACTAGACTCTCGATGTGTGTATCTAAGTTTCATTGGTAAAAGTACGAGCACCTAAATCATTTTCATTCAAACCAATCATTAATATTTAAAGAATATGTGAAATTGTATTCAAAGTCAAAGTCAAAGTTATGGATAGATATTTTAGTAAAATCATTTATTTCAAATAGGCCCTTATAAGGCACTATTCAACGTCAAAATTTACAAAAAATTGAATTGTTTCTAGTCGCCCATTCCAAAAGGTAGTTTTCGCATGGAGAAGAATGGGCAAGAAACTCCACTGTTACTCTTTTAAAATGTTTTACAATATTTTGTATAAGTACATTAGTTATATAATTATATGTGAAGACGATGCACCTAGAATAAAATTACTATACCACAATAGGTAAAAATAATTGAGAATTAAAAATGAAGCAACAACAGATAAATTAATTATGTGATAAATACATGGTGCTCACATATTTACAAACATTGTAAGAGTAGACGATTTTCCTAAAATTTTACAATTAATAAGTCAGTGTGTGAGGAAGTAATCACAGAATGTAAAATCAATGTATTATATGAATAAAAAAAAATAAAAAAAATACAATTGCATTAGCAACCAGTTTGATTTTGTCTAGATTCTAGACTATCCTATGGACCAGCATGTTTCCAAGCATTCTTATCTTGGATATAATCCAATAAGATATAATAATTATTTTCTTTTCGTAAATTCTTCCTAAAATACTTTTGCAAAACCAACCAGGATGACTAGAGATAGACACAAGAAGGTTACAACTACTAACTACCTAAAAGTTCCCATCTAACAAAAATATCCCGAATAAAGATCCTTCATTTAGCTGGGTAGTGGACTCAGAGTTGCTTTTAAACACACAAATGAACTTTTCTAAAGAACTTTAGTTCGATAAATAAACCCAAGTTAAATGTGTCCCCACACAAACGAAGCTAAAGTTTTGGAGTAAAAGCCACTTAGGGAAAGCGAGGGTAGTTTTGTGAGTTCCCTCATCAGTCCGAACCAATCAATTCCTTCGGTCACTGCGTAGAAAATACGAAACGCAAACATTGGTCGGTCGTTTAATGTTATCGTTTTGGTAAAAAACACAAACAGCTCGTGACACGGTGTTCTACCAATTTTATCAATAACTGTAGTGAATAACAATGATAACAATAAACAACATTTAGTTACGTCAAGGAAAGAACAGTCAATAGTCAGAGAAAGCTGTACGTTTATAACAAAACATTGAAAGTACAAAACACATAAAGATAAAATGCAACGTAATTGGATAGCTTGATACGGAAACGGTAAAAAAACATTGTGCTACACTTTGTTGATCTTCTCTTTAACTGCGGAGCCATTAGTAAATTAAAAATGCATACGGGTGCACGTAGGTAGTTTCTGTTTGTGGTCATGTAGATCCTAGCGCTAGGTGATTATGCGGCACGTGTAGGAAAATTGAGTTCTGAATTAGGGATAGCGAAAAAGTAAAGATTTAATAATGAATCCAGTTTTTATTAGGTCAGACTTTTACAAAACATTGACACAAAAGGATTCGATAGTCTGCTTTTTATTAGCATTTCATAGTCGCTAAAATTTAATTTTCTTAAAACTTTACTTCTTTTTCGATTCTAGTTAAGTTTTTCCTCAATAAGTAAGAATTTGAAAGGTCTATGAACACTGTTCATAAAATTTTGTTACTGACCTACATATTAAAACGATAAGAAATGTCTCTTGTCCAAATATTAAATTGACTACACCAGCAAGAAAAAGTCATTTATTAGATATTAAAAATAATAATTTTATCTGCTATTCACGAATGTATTACCTTAGTACGTTTCGTTAGCCGGTAGTTTTAAAGACGTCTCTATTAGGTTCTATTCACACGATTTGGCTATTGGGGCCCATCTGCGATAACATCTTTATGCAAAGCCTTAATTTGGATAACTGAGACATCTCGCATGTCCCCGGGCATGGTGTGAAACGACAGCTGTTGATCATACCCGTCTCACTGTCACAAGGATCTGCTTTCTTCAGACTTTCGGTTAAAATACGGACGCCGTTCACGCACAAAGAGGGCCAATAAAAACAACGTCATCCGATATTAGAGGATTTTTGACGGATGAAAACGAAATTGAATTTTGTGCTCAACAATATATTTTTGAATGGAGTATGATTTGTTATTCTCAACATACTTACCTACATAAAACGCCCCCTTCCCATGGGGCAGGCAGAAACTACAGGACGCCACCTACTACGATAATTACATAGGTACCGTCAACTGCCCTAATTTCGCCCGGCGTCCTATGTTTGCCTATAATGAAAAAGGTGCAATATCAACAATCAATATTTTACTTGTATGGCAATTGAAACTTAAAAAGCTCTGTATGAAAACTCAAAGTTCCGATTGCCATCCAAGTAAAATGAAGAAGATATTGCACCTTTTTCATTATAGATAAACATAGGACGCCAGGCGAAGTTAGGGCAGTTGACGGTACTCCTTTTGTTTTGTTTACGTTCATTGTCAACACTTGGTCTAAATTAAATTATTTCCGTATCTACATAGGTGTATCTACTAAATTGGATCAAATTAATCGTCGTTTAACCCCATTTCCTAGTTTGTTTTTTTGGACGCCATTTTCCATATTTATTGTGACGTCACATAGTCTATAAACAGCGGATCATCAAGACGCTTTCAACGATATCTCATTTGTCAAATTATGATAAGTATTTTAGAACTTATGAGGGAACGATGAACATACATACATACCGGTCAACATCATAACCCTCCTGTTTGCTTCGCCGTAGTCGGGTAATTAAGCTGTATTAAAACAAAATAATAAGATAATTCATGCAATAGCACAGACTTTGGTAGGAGGACAAACATAACATGTATATATATTATAAATATATACCTACCTAATCACTTTGTTAATTAATTTAAAAAACTGATGTCATTTTCAGAATAGCAGTTCGAATGCTGAAGCATGTAACTAAGTTATATGACTTGGAATGGCATCTGCGAGACGGGAAGATTCTAGCTGAGGACCGAGGAGCCGTCATCATCTCGAATCATCAGAGCTCGCTCGACATCTTAGGTAAATATTGACACAATAAATACACAATGTTATTGTGAATTGGTTAGTGAAAATTCACAGACGTAATAGGTGACAGAATTTTTTTGTTCTTGACTAGTTGCGCTCTTCGGTATCACTCGCATAAGTCTCGATCCCATGAGAATATCGGGATAAAATGTATCCTATATCCTAATACAGGTCATTTCTACCCATGTGTCAAATTTCATTAAAATCTATTCAGTATTTTTAGCGTGATAGCGTAACAAACAAACAAACTTACTTTCACATTTATAACATTAGTTTGGATTATCTGTAAAGTAGTTTCCATGATTTTGGGAGATGTTCGAAAGTAATTATTAAACAATAGTTACTAATGTACTTATTCAGCTATGTTACATTATGTTTAGACAAAAATACTCATCATGTCTGTAAGGTTCCGCTAACTATTGACGTTGCAGTAATCCGAAAAAGTGGTGCCTACATTTCCCGAAGGGTCAGGTAGAGGTGTTCACCCACATTACGCCAGTTATGTATAAGTCTCATGTAATAGGGGGCGAGTCCATGCCACCATCGGGCACTAATTCCAGACTCCGGGCTGCTACAGAGATATTCCAGATGGAAAATTGCAATAACACTTTGCCTGAACGTTTTTTTTTCCTTGGGGATATCCTCATGGATACCCTCCGTCTTGGGAGAACGGAGGGTTATGTCGGACTACTACCGACTACCACCCCAGTTTCTACTACTACCATAAGTCGAGGGCCCGGGAGATCCACACCCACTTTACCTGACCTGGGGATCGAACACAGGACCTCATGCATGCTGAGCAGTAGTGCTTGCGACCACTGGAGCCTAAACTGGTGTCCAAACTGGTCAATGGAAAAATCTAAATTCTGCAAATTTGATCTTGAACTCCTGTTATTACAGGCGTGACATTAATTTTTTTAAGGATTAGAAGTAACGTTGGAATAGATAGTAATTAAGTAGGTACTGCTAGACCTAATTATCAATGAAGTCATGTTGTAACATGAAATAAACATTGCTTCACGTATTATACTGTGGTAAATAAGTACAATACACAAAATAATTAAGTATTATCAACACAATTAATGCAGTAAATATTATTTCTTTTAATCCCAGTGCATACCAATTCCGAAAAGCAATTAACATTCAATTTCACATGTATAAATATGTACTCCTAGGTGGGCCTCAAGTTCGTTCACCTTTTACGTTATTGATTGCCAATACGTTTAAGTATTGATATTATCTGCAACTGTTATTTACCGTTTGTGTTTATTCATACTCGATCGTTTATTTTCCAGGAATGTTCAATATATGGGAGGTGGTTGACAAAATGGCGGCCATTGCTAAGAAAGAGTTGTTCTACATATGGCCGTTTGGTTTGTCGGCCTACCTGGCCGGCGTCGTGTTCATAGACCGAAGCAACGCGAAGGGAGCTTACAAACAACTCCAGCTGACCTCCGAGGTTATGGTAAAAAATAAGGTTGGTATCATAATATATTATCTACACGGCTACTTCCCTACGGCTACGATAACGCAGAGTCGGGGATTGGGCAATAAAATTTATCGTCCGGCCTCCCTTAAGCATAACACGATAATATACAGCTTTTCCGGTCTCCAAAGAAAAACAATCCCATTAAAATCTGTTCTTTCACACGCATTATTAAAAACGCGTTGGTATTACGTATCTATTTTATCTTTTTCCTGTTTCTAGAACTTACCTAATGGGAAAAAGATAAAATTGACGTTGAAGAGTAGTCTTGATGCAGTTTGTATCGCATACACTATTCCTTAACGAAAAGGAAAAGTATATTCTTAACAGACCTAATGTGTGGTGGCACCGACTGTAACCAACAATCACCACAACACATATTATGCCATTACAGATACTAGTAATATCCACTACCAAATTTGTCGCGATTTCACAAACGATAAAATAGGTAACAATGAATATCCATAGGTACATACAATAAGCAATAAAAAATATGATGAACATGTAAAAATTACAAACACTTAAAGGATCACTCGTGTGTCTGTCTGTCCGTCTGTCACAATGCATTTTGCTCCGATTCTAATGGCCCGATGAAGTTGAAATTTGGTACACATATGAATTTCTGTGACCCAAACTCGGACGTGTAACGTAAATAAATGAATTTTGAAAATGGGGGTCTCTTATTCCCAAATTTTAAAAACTTTGCAATCTGTACCGTGTGACATATTAAATAAAAGGGCTTACTGTGAGGGTCTCAAATATATATTTTGTATAATTTTAAAATGAATAGTTTTAAGGTTATGTAAGAAAATTGATGAAAATTGACCATTCCTTTTCTCTGAAACAACAGAGCCTAAAATTTTGAAAAATCTTCAGAAAATAATTCTATACTTATAGATTACAGGAAACCCTATAAGATGTCTAATGTCGTAAATCTCTCAATATTGTGCGTACAAACTTACATTTGCAGTTGAAATGTATGGGAGAACATATTTTTCAACTACAATGTTAAGTTTATTCTATTATAGCCGGATTATTTTATTATTACAATAGATTATCGTAACCTGTTATTAGGACTATCAACTTTATATTCTACTAGCATTTGCCCGGTTTCTTTCTTTTTTTTTCTTTATGTAATCAGTCAGTGTAATAAGAGTAAAGTTTTGTTGAAATGAAAGATTAAACTTACAGGTAGAAACTCCACACAGAAAAAAGGCAGGATTAATAGTACATTATCTCCCTCCCTTTATCCCGGCATAGTGGCGTGAACATTATAAACTCGTACATCGTACTTACTGCTCTCATTTATTAAATAGAGGAAGCTTCCAGGCTTGGATAATATTAAACTTATAAATTCAGCTTAATGCGCCAGTAACGAACTAGAATATAACGCAGATATAAAATTGCCTTGTTGCAATATACAGTGCTTTGTTTTCATTGGTTGTTTTCTAAACGTTTTTTGATATGCAAGTTGTTTTTTAATAATATATGTCATGTAATGAACTTCAATGTCGGCTTTCAATTTTTTCTATGTTCAATATGCATAACTTTTTATAATAAACTAGCTTTTGCCCGCGGATATCGCAAAATATCCAACGGGAACGTACTATCGGGATAACATTCCTAATAGCCGAATAAAAGGTCATTGACTCCTACCGCTCGCGTTGCCGTCAACAATAATAATTACGCGTAATTTTGAATCTGTGACATATTTTTAACTATTCATTTAAATGATATGATGTCAAGGAATATTTTAATCTAAGTGAAATGCCCAATTTAAACAACATATTTTATTGGATAAGGATTAATATAATACCGGTTAAAATAGCTTTGGAAATAACAAACTTTTATCAAATTCTGAAAGATAATAATAATGGTTACTGTAGGTCATCCTTAGAAGATAAACATATGCCATCGCGGACTTTTTTGTTGAACTTTTTAAGATTAACAGTCCTGTAGAATTTAAATTTTATTTATCTCTCACGGTTTACGCGGCGCACGCCAGTAAAGCTCCCAGTCGGCATATTTTTTTCCGACACCTTCAACCATAATCGTTATATTACAGCCAATTTACACAAAACCTTAATGAATTATACACCAAAACCTTTCTCATAAATCCGTCCATTGGTGAAAACCGTTTGAAAATCTGTTCGATAGTTTTTAAGTTTATCGCGTTCAGACAGACAGACAGACGCGGCGGGGGACTTTGTTTTATAATATGTAAGAAAACATGGCTTAAAGTAAACAGGTACTAACACTGCTAACCACAATCATATTCAATTCAACCACAATCAAACAAGATCTCGAAAACAAAATAATTATTCCATTGATTTTCAATTTATCTCAAAGAGTATTCCAAAAACATTATAAATAATCAGTTTAGCTTTGATCAAGACGAACACAAAGATCATAACTGTCAAACAAACATTCCGCTAGAAAACATTTTAAAAAAAATATTTCAGCAAGCAGCGTTTTTGAATATCTAAACTAATATTGTAAAGAGAAAAAAATTGAGTTTTTGTATGTTTGTTACTCTTTCACACTAAAACGGCGGAACGGATTAGGATGAAATTTGGCACATGGGTAGACCATATGCCAAATTTCATGAATTAGGACATATGATACTTTTTATCCCGATATTCCGACGGGATCAAGACTTATGCGGGTGAAACCGCGGGGCGCAGCTAGTTGTTTATGAAGTGAATAATTTCTTTTTTCAGACGAAGATTTGGTTGTTCCCTGAAGGAACAAGAAACAAAGATTATACAAAGCTACAGCCTTTCAAGAAGGGCGCGTTCAACATAGCGGTGAACGCGCAGGTGCCCATCATGCCGGTTGTGTTCTCACCGTACTATTTCATAAATAAGGAGAAATACATTTTCAATAAAGGTAAGCACCTCTACCCACTATTTATTTCCTTCCGATCTGAAAATATTTATACTGACATTTATATATGAAAATATTTCCAATGGTTTATTTATTATTGACGCTTTACATAACTACACGTCAATTTTGTACTTATTTTTTTCTCGGAGTAAGGTGTGAAAAAAGGCGATCAAAATTCTGAGAGAGTTGTCCTTATTATAGTAACTCACTTTACAAATTCTATTGAACATTTTGTCCACGTACATTACATTCCTAAGGCCTAATAATAAAAGGAGTTTACAGCCTATCTTGCTTTGCAACTTCAATCTTAAAGGTTAAAATTTCCGTGACCCTTCCTCTCCGGACAAAAAGTAGCCTATCTATATTCTAATTTGGACTTTAATCTTCTTACCAGTGGAAGGTCCATCAAAATCCACGCCAAACTTCCCTTGTGTAACTGAAAATATTCAGAAAAATTAAATATTTATTGAATTCTCTCACAAAGGATTCTTTTGTTGTAAGAACCTTAGAACAAACAAGCTAACAACATTTCCTTATCTTAGTATAGACTGCTGGTTACCCCTTTTTAAAGTGAAAACTTCTTTAGGCGCGTTGACCGATTTTTGGTAGGGGGTAAACTTATGGATTCACGTCACCGGGCGCTGTAGTGCTCTACTATATTTTTTATTTCTTTTAAAGTTTACCTACCCAATTTGGAGCTGAAACCTGAAACACAAAAAAACTGTTTCAATCGTTTTACTTATGTGCTACAATATCATCTCATTTCTGCCTTCTACGGTATCCATATGACGATTAAGAGTGGTACGTGGGTGGTGGTACTCTTTACTGGGAACCTTATAATAAGCCTAATAAGTAATACGGTTAAAAGGGAACAAGGGCCTGGTAGGAACTTGAAAAATAGGTATTTGAAGAAACTATTGCCGTCGTCTTACCTCAAGTCTGCCTCCGTAGAGTGCGATAGGGACAGCTAAAGCTCAGACCGATTTTATCACAAACAAATTGACGAGATCAACGTTTCGTATTTTCTCCTCGAAAACTGAGCTGATTCATTTAATTTTTACATTAAAATTTTAAGAAAGACTATGTCTAGGTTCCTATTATTTTCTTTTATGTTAAAAACTTTTCGAATTTGTCTGGTAATCCTCTAATCACGGCGGTAAGAATGGGACATTTTTGTAAGGTGTTTTGGAGGGTCATATTTTCTTTACCAATATGTTGCTGGAAAAAAAAATTACAGGGACGTGTCTACAGCAGACCTTGATTTTATGAAAAAAATATATTGCTCTAGAGGCATTATTCAGGAAGAAAAAAGGGAAATACATTTGTATGGAGAATCGCAGGCTCTGTTCCCTCTTAACCCTAGTTACAAGATTGGCAATGAGCGACTAGGTATCTCAATTGAGATAGCGCCTACCAAATTCTTACTGCAACTAGTTCTAAGTTCAAAGATTTCGAAACGAAAACGACATAATGATACATTTTCGGAAACCAACCAAGATTCTTAAGTGGACTGTTTCGTATTTTACAGGTCACGTGGTCATCCAGTGCCTGGAGCCGGTGCCTACGACAGGTTTAACTTTGAATGATGTACCGGAGCTGATCAATAAGGTCCACCAACAAATGACTGCAGCTTATAAGGAATTATCCAAAGAGGTCGTCAACGCCTTGCCAGCAGACTACCCCTTTACTCTATTAGGATAGAAACCACGACTGTATAGGTATTATTAGTATTTGGAATATTACAGGTAATAAGTTAAGCATTCAAATGTAAGTGTTTTGGTCATAAGAAGGTACTTATGTTTTAAAATAAATTAATAAGCAAAAATAATGTTATATAAACTGTTTCTACACTGTGTCGTTTTTCATTTATTAACACTAATTTTAAGTAGATATTATTTAAAACTATAGCACAAAAAAGAGTGACTGCAGTAATCTTTCTTATTAATTTATAAACTATTGACATCGTTTAATATTTTTTCCACATGCGGTCATTTAATTCAACATGGATAGGCTAACCTATCCATATCAAGACATTTCCAGTATAAGTTGATCTCGCATTGTATAGAATTTCCGTACAATGTGAGGTCAACTTATACTGGAAATTAATAGCTTGATATGTAGCCGTGTACACGACCTAAATTCTAAGCACTCAACTTATAAACAATCTTCACCTAAATAACTAATTTGTTCCAACTATTACCTACTCCACTGAAAATACTAGAGTAGAGTGGTTTGCAAACTCTACTACGTCCACTGTAAGCTGCTAATATTTTAAGAGATTAAGCAGTATTTTCAACTAAATAAGACACGTACTTTGATCAATACCAGCGTTATATAATTTTGTTCCAACATTATTAATTAAAATATGTTTTAACTAAAGAGTAACTTTATTTAAGGCATGTATTTTTTCAAACCTCTAGTAATTCCCATATTGAGCTCCTAAATTTATTATTGAACACTCTAACATAATGATTTCACCTCTTTTTGTGGTCCTCAAGAATTCCTATTTTGGGAACATAAAAATACTAAATAGCCAAGAAACTGCCACCAACTTGGACGTAGCGCTCGCCGGCCGCTGCCGAATCACTGCTCGCTTCGCTCGCTCGGCTCACGCGCGGTTGAACACAGTTCTAACCTAACCTAACCCATTTAGTCAGGGTGCCCTAGCTTGGGTGTGTAATGTTTGGTATAATAACAGATAGTCTAGTTTCATTTGACATAACTTTCATATGATATAATTTTCATATGCTATAAAAACATTTAACCTAATTTCCTATGATCTAATGTTATATTTGATATAATTTTCATTTTCTGTAATTTCATTTAGTATAACGTTCATTTCATAGAATTTTCAAATTGTATAATGTTCTTTTTATATAATGTTCATTGACCTAACATTAATATTAATTAATTTTCTAAGGTAATGCATCGTTCTTGAGAAAAGCAAATTATATTGTAACCTAACCTCAAAACATTAAAGTTGTTTCTGCATCGTCTCCGGCGCTGCGAGAAGTGCAACCCCTTCGCCTTTACGTAACAAAGGATAGGCACCCATGCTCACCTCCGCAGCTTCGGCTTGCCTGTTACAGCGGGCGGGGATTGCTCTCCCTCCGCGCCTCCGGTTTTTATATACACTCTAGGGTAGGAGCCAAAAGACTACGTAAAGTCGGGGTGCCCCGATTCGGTTTTGGAACAGATTCAACCTATTAACTACAAGCCGGTGTATAATTATGTTGTCGCCATATCGTAGAATCAGTTTTTGCAAAAATAAAAGTAGACATTTCCAAATTATATTAAACGTTACTTATAGATTTTGAATATTATAGGAACTAAATATTATATTAATTGAATATTATTTCAAATGTGCATTATATAAACTGTTCATGATACCATATGAAATTAGGTAAAATTAAATTATATCAATAGTTCATTATATCATTTGATCGTTATATTTAAAAAAATATATATTAAATGAAATTAGGTCTTATGATCATTAGAACTTTTGTTATTATATCAAACGTTACACACCCATCCCTAGCTTAACTACTGCGTCCGACTGTGATAAAAGGCCAAAAAGTTAAAAAGAGGCTAAAAAGTGTGCATCATTAGTAGTGCAGTGCAGTGCAAGTTAAATATTTCCCTTTATTTAATACTTACGTTTGCTTACGGATTGGATTACTAAGCTACAATAACACGAAAAATTATGTAGCGAAGGTATTATGGTAGGGCCCACCCAGAGGGTTTGTGAGCAAGCATATGCAGGGTGAAAATAGCTGAGTAATTGCGGCATGATAAGAGAACACCGAAAATATATTTGAAATGTTTCATATACGAGCCCCGTGGTCAGGGATCTACTTTCAGATTTACAAAGTGGGCAAAAAATTACCTAATCTTCAGAGCTCTTGATTCAGGCCTGACGCATAGTAACTTAAATATTTATATCTGATAAAGAAATTGTAGGCTTTCCCTAAATATGAATAGTAACCTGGCAAAGTTACAATAAACGATTTATTCAATAAAAAAATCTTATTGCAATCTTGCTTGGAAATCGTTCCAACCATAGCATATTGGGTTAATCTTTGTTTCACAAAGGATATCTTCCCTGCACCACTTAAGCAATCTATCATAATTCCTTTTCACAAAGTACACACCCATATCCATCTTACCAGCTATATCTAAAGTTGTTGAAAAACTAATAAATAACAGGCTCTTGAAATTCCTACACAAATGAAATACCTTAAGTAGCTCGCAATTTGGATTCAGGCAGGGAGTATCAACCGAAGATGCAGTTACTGCCCTCAGCTCTCTAGTAGCTGATAATCTGGATAAGGGTAGCAAATGTTTGACCGTCTTTCTGAACTTAAAAAAGGTGTTTGACACCGTCTCTGTTCCCATCTGTATAAACAAATTAGAAGTGACAGGTGTGAGAGGAATTCCGCTCAAACTGTTTAAGGACTGCCTCTCAAACAGGAGGTCAAGGGTTAAGGTGGGAGGTCACGTTAGTAACGATGCGAATGTTACATTCGGGATCCCTCAGGGAAGTGTGCTGGGGCCTACGGTGTTCCTGCTTTACATTATTATTAAAATTAATAATACTACAGTGTTTTCTTATGCCGATGATACTGCTGTAGTCTTTTCTGGGAATTCCTGGCACGATGTTGCCAGAAGTGCTGAAGCTGGTATGACACAAATAGCTGAATGGCTTTAAATAATTTGCCCACACTTAAAACAGTCAAAATTGAGTTACATATGTTTCAGTATATCACACAGAACACAACCAAATACAGATTTTAACATAAAAGTACATACGTGTGATGTAAAAATAACTGTCAATGTCCAATACTAGTCAAAGTGTCACAAACTAAGTATCTTGGTGTTATTGTTGATTAACGACTATCCTGGTACCCCCATCTTGAACAGGTCACTAACAGAATCAGAAAACTGAGCTGGATATTCAAAACACTGAGGTATATCGTACCAAAAAAGTACCTACCCACCAATACAAATACCACCAGAAACCTACTCAATGAAATATACATAGCTATAGTATAGTCTGTTTAACGGCCGAACCCTATCTATCGCCAGTTTTGGCATACTGGAGATAGAAAAAATTATCTATCTATGGTTTTAACGTCCCAATAATATGTCACAGATAGAATTATATTGTCTACCATCAATAGCGATATGTCTTTTACTGTAAATAGGTTATTGGGTTCGGCCGTTAGTGTACCTACTGCATCCCCATTTGAGGAGGTGTGGCTAAGACAAAATTTATAGACCTTGAGCGAGGACAACGGGCTCTAATAAAACTAGCTGATATACTTACTTCAAAAATCTTAGATATCACACATAGAGTCTTTACCACATTAGCGATTTAATCTCGGTGCGAAAACTATACATAGTTAAAACTGTGTTAAAGACACACAAATCTCTTCCTTTTAACCCCAGCTTAACCTTGAAAGAAGAAAAGATATAATAGCGGAAGTTCCTCAAACTAAAACCAAGTTCGCCCGGATGCAATACAACAAACGCTCAGTTCAGCTATACAATAGACTAACGTAAAAAAGTTTTTTTTTTTGTATCTAATTGGATAAAACTGCTGACCTATGACGACACGGAGGCGCTGCTGTAATAAAATATAACCCCACACCTAATGCCTGCACCATTCTTAACCTCACGCATACACTCAATTCATTCACATTCACATACTCTCACTGTCAATCACACACTCGCATGCCTGTATACGGGCTGAGATTTTAGTTTTAATTCTCTTTTCTTTATTTCATTTAGTATCTTCACTTGTATAGAATCAATCATTAATTCATTCATTCATTCATTCATTCATTCATTCACTTGTATAGAATCAAAAGTAAATTATACGTATTTTAGATATTGGAAGAGCGGAATCTCCTAACATAGGCTTATTTGCTTAAAAGGAGGCTCCAATCACTAGTTGTTAAGACTTGTAAAAATAATAAATAAACCACTTTTCATCTTGCAATTTTTTTTTCATTGCACTTGAATTCAAAATAATTGTGAAAATCGAGATAAACCTGGATCACTTCATTATAACTTGTATTTTCTATCGGTCAAGAAACTCCAACTCAAAAAAATGTCCAGGGGTCAATATAACCATGTACGGGTAAAATCAGAAAATACACTCCATTCTTTTTATAAACTTAAGATGTAAAGATAAGGTCAAAAAATTGCTACTAACGACTGTACTGTGAAAATGATGGACGTCAGCCGTTAAGAAACGCATATAATTATTTTCTTCGTCTAACTCCTTTGTTATCAAACAGTGGCTTTTTTACAAAAATATTCAGACACAATCTGGATGTTTCGTTCTGAGATTTATAAAAATATGGAGTGTTTTCGACAAACATAAGTAGATATTAATGGTATGTTATTATAAGCAGAATGATTTATTTTTACAAAAAACCTATCATAACTCTGAACTTTCATAATAATGATTGTACCAGAATGCCAAAATATCACTAGGTGTCGGGGCGTGGCGGTATCAGCCGGGAAAGTTCAAACTTAGGTGTCGTATACAATAAATAACTAACACAACTTACGACGAACAATTTCAACTCTGGGCTTATTTTGTTAGAGAACTTTTGGAAACACTTGTTAAATATATTTTCCAGGCGCTATAATGGTATTGCCGATATTTTACTGTGCAATTATAAAAGCACAATTTAAGTATTTCTTTACGGTATTCTCTTCGTTACTATGCAAAACTTTTTGATAGTTCGTGTAACGTCGTAAGTTTAGTTGGTTTTAAGTCCTTTTAAGTGTAACAACTTATGTTACTACCCAGTTTTCTTTACCCTAAGTACTTTATTACTTTTACTTGACGGTGGATTTATTATTCTAGGCTTAAATGAGCCATTCCGAGAAAATTGACCCGTTACTAAGCTGGACAAAATGGACAATATTTTAAAATGTTCACGACACTAAACGGAAGTGACGAACTCCCGCTTTACTAACAGTAATGACGACACAACCAATATTCTTTGTTTTTTAGAAGGAATCATTATTACATTACATACGCAGATATATTATATAAAGTATAATGCGCAAATGAAAGAATGTTTTAAGAACTTCCCAGTATCACGTTGTAACTATGACTATAGTGGACTTCTTATTTGACTACCTGTAGTTCGTACGCCTTTCGTCACCGATTACCGCGTCACGGTTGCCCTATGAGTAAAAAGAAATGGCTGATCTACCATAATAACGTTACCATGAAAATAAAATAACTATTGAAAGCAAATAAAACACTAGTGACTAAAGTGGACATTCAAAAAAGTTTTTTTAGTTTAGTTTAAAGTATCATTATTTTAAGAATTTTTTGTAATACAATAAGATTTGTTTACAAAATTAATGTTATAATTTAAAAAAAAACAGTATTCTTTAATACCTCACAAAAAACGCTGAGGTGTGTTGTTGTCGGTTAGTTAAAGTTAACGACAGGAGATGTAACACGCTAAAATTGCCTGTTTTGCTTTAAAATTTTATTTTTTAATCATATAAATTAGCAACAATTGACTCCGTTCATTTATACATTTTTTTTAATCGTTATAATCAAACTGTACATTAAAAAAAACTGCATTCTATAGAGAATAAGAATGTCTTGTAAAATGTTTGAAACAGTACTTTTTCCTTGGGGTATTTTTTTCTCGGAATGGCTCAAATACGATTTAAAAGGCTGCTAAGTATTCATATTATTCACTGAGTATATCTATACTTAATATTGTGACCTATGTGATTGGAGGTAAATTAAATCGGAAAATGTAGGCTAAATAAAATAAAACAACCCCCATATCCCAGTTACCAATTACTGAATAAAAATCAATTGAAAAGTACCTATTATCCAATATCGGTCAGTACACCTAACAATTCTTGCGCAAAGCTTAGTAAATAAAGAACATATTTTTTTCCCAAACACCAATATTGGAACATAAGTTTTATTTTAATTAACGGATTCCTTTATGAACAGTTAGCTGTTCTTTTTACAGCAGTTAAAAACATTTTATTACTCCTCTGGCATTCCAAGTGATCCCAAGCTTCATTATAAGCCATCTTCGTTGTATTTTATATAATTAAATATTCTTAGCTCGTAGGTCGTAACTTTTAAAAGAAACAATGCCTTCAATTTCCATAAAAAAGGCGTTTCCGGATATTTTCCCGTAGCCCTTGGATAGAACTTGCCAGTATTGTGCTCATTCATTTGCGTATTGCTAGTACATTTGAATAAAGTCCTTATTCTGGAACAAAACTTTGAAAAAGATAACACAATACAAATATTTATCACGAGTTCACACAGACACTTAACAGATTCGTTTAAAGATAAGCATGTTTTTTTTTTATTTTTATTATTATAAATGTTGTTCTTAATGTGGCATTGACTCATCAAGCGTTGCGTAGGTAATCTGGTAAAACAATAGGTAGGTAATTTAAGTCATAGGTAATGCGCTTTTTGACTATTGGTGGTTAGTTTACCTAGGAATCGGCAGGCGGTACCGACGCATCGAACGGAACTCTTTTCACTTGCCAGTAGCAGTTTTTCTATCTGATGCTCGACATATTCGCACAGACATTTGATTTGATAAACCGTCGATCTTTTGATGCTTCTATATTTTGAGCATTCGATCGTTGTGTCAAATGGAATGTAATTGAGGACCATGTGGATCAGTGTCTGAAATGGTCTTTTGAGGAAAGAACCACACAGATTTGAGTGGACCTGCCCAGTCAGTGCAAATATTTGTCAGTAATCGTGGAGCTCTACTCGCCGAACAATACCAAAGAAAGGACATTTGGGTAGGCCGCATCAACTACTTAAACTGCCAGACCATCATTAAAACTAACTGAGAAAGAAAAAATAAATTATCCACATAGTCCTCACGTTCACAATATGTAATTAAAATAATATAATACTTTACAAAGTAATCATATCATTTTATACATCATTTTTAAATGACAATGTGTATATAAAACTGGTAATTAAAAGTACCTAAGTAAATGTCAAGTGTTATGGTTTTATCACAAGGCTTAGCAGAGCGAGTAGCTCAATCTCAAGCTTTTTTATCTTCTAAATAATCTGAAATTTTATAGTACCCTTTTTTACAAAGTTTGGTTTTAATACAGCTTTTTCGAATGTCAATGGTATTTTTTTTTTTGTTAAAGCGTGTACATTGTTGATATACGAGTTGCCTATTCTGTGTGTGTGCGATGTACAGCAAGATTGTGTTTATTCCTGGTACGGAACTATGAACATCGGACATTTTCTTTAGTTTTGGTACCCACCCCACACAAATTCGAATACCCTGGCCTACTATGTATGTCCACATAGGCTAAGTGGCACTGCGTAAGCTTCCTGTACCAAATGAAAATATAATTTTCAAAAAATCGAATTGATGTCGAAACATCGAGAACATAAATAATAAAAATATTAAAAAAACATACGCTAAGAATATAAAATCTCCTCCTTCGTCGAAGTCGGTTAAAAAATCCCCACGGGAAAAAAACGCACTGGATTTTCAACTCTCGGCGCCAAGCAGTGAGAAAAAATCCAGTTCTATGACTTTGTTCTGCGCTGTGACTTTTATGACTTTGTCAGCCAAGTCCTTCCCCAAGAATATTGAAAACAAGTCAAGAAACGGAAACAAAAGACAGAAGCGTTCGTCCGTAAAATTAGATTATACAACAAGTGAAAAAAATGGGAATTTAATTCGAGGGATACAAGGACCGAGATGAATTTTTTTTTCACGACTCGTGTACCTACTCTACTTTTTACCATCGACTGCGAGAAAATGAATAGTATGTAGTATAGTATTTATATTTATCACATTTTATTATATAATCGGTAATAATGACGCATCATTTAGAAAATGTTCATTTTTTGGGAGGTAAGCCCTCTAGATTTCTTTGGCTTATTACCCTCGGATAGCCGTTTTAAGTATGTCCCTAACTTTGAGTAGTTTGAAATATCAATGTTGTGTTTGATTCTCACTGTGGCTTTTAGCATAGAATATTTGCTCCAAAATGTCGACGGTTTCTTAGTCTAGGTTAATTCATTGAAATAGTTAAGAAATAAGGACTCTGAGAAGGAATTGGCGCTATTCGTGGTTTTCCAGTCGCTGAACAAATTGTATGTTTTCAGGTACAACTCCCGAGATTTTGGCGGCAGCAAATTATCTACTATAATTGCTGCTTTAAAACGAAACGATTTCAGAGTCAGTGTCTCATTTTCGTCACTGGAAGAACTCATTTTATTATAATTATATTAATAGATTTTCCAATGATATAAAACAACCACGGTAACAGATAGAAAAGACCCAAAATTGACGGGATAATTTAAAAAAAAATGTAATACCTCTATGGAATAGCTCCATTTAGCCAGCCAGTACCCAGCAGATTTCAGCACGTTTTATTTATTTTTTGTACATAATTCGTGTAATTCGTGCTTGTTCCAAATTCAAAATGTTTTTATTCACTGTTATCGATGAATCAAATGCCCTTTATACCATTCCCCCACTTTTATGCTATACAACCTCCATGCGAAAAAATACTCGACACAAACTCCTTGTGCAAAGAATACTCGACATACAAACTCCATGTACAAATAACTCCTCGAGATTTGATTGGTCGACATTTTTTGACAAGAAGTTTAACATTAGAATAAAAAATGTTATTGTTCTTTGCTGTCATTAGTAAATTGGCGCTATTTCGTATACTGTAAGTTGTACGAACACGAATTGTTCCGATTTTAATGAATTTAACCTTCCTTCTTTCTTCATTAAATGTCTATTTACGCTTAAATCTTCCTTTTTCTCGTAGTCATGGTATAAAGTATAGTATGCAATTCTTGAATGAAACGGATTTATATCGAGGGCCATGAATCACTTGCGTCGCTCGGGATTCTAACACTTGAATTACTTGCTACGCTCGTGATTCAGTCATCATAAATCACTCCCTACGGTCGTGATTCAGTCGTTAGAATCCTTCACTTGCTCGTGATTCATCCCTTGCTTTAAATCCGTCCTTTATTCACTAATTGCATAATATACACACATCAACACGGTCTAGGGATATTTTTAAAAAAGCGAATTACTATCAATGTGTTAATTATTTATATGACATGTATATATTTAAAAGATACGTTATTTAATATTCTACCATTTTTTAATAATGGTTAAGGTACTTCGATTAAAATTTCAGGATTTTATGGAAAAAAAATGAAGCATAGACGGAAACCGTATATGAATTAACTTTTAATTTATGAGTAAAAACTGAAAAAAATAGAAAAATCATTTAATTTGTGTTTATAAACTTGAAGTTAGTAGTCTGAGAAAGCGCCCATGATGTTCATAACACATCGGCAACGATTCGGCATGCTCAGAACAAGGTTGTCAATGTCTTGCTGCGGAATATTGTCCCATGTCCTTCTGAGGTGCGCAAAAAGTTGATCTTCTGTAGCCAGATTTTCAGGAACTTCCTTCAGAGCTCTTCTTTGCAGCATATCCCACGCATGCTCAATGGGATTTAGATCTGGCGATTGAGCAGGCCAGTCTAAGGCCCTAACATTGTGTGTATGTAACCAAGCTGTTACCGTTCTCTCCGTGTGTGCCCGGGCATTGTCGTGCATGAGCAGGAAATCTTGCCCCATTTGTGTTCTGTGGGGCAAGATTACGGGCCCCAGCACCTGTTGGATGTATCGTTCTGCCGTCATATTGCCCCGCACCCAAACGAGATCCGTCCGTCCTCCAAGACGAATTCTTGCCCAAACCATAATTATTGTTCCTCCTTGGTATGGGTGAACTTCCTGAGGGTTCTGAAGACGGCTCCATCGTCCAGGAACTCGCCAAACACGCGTCCTTCGTGAATCTGGATGGAAGCCGAACCTGGATTCATCCGTGAACAGCACATTGGACCATTGCTCACGGCCCCAGTCCACGTGGTTCCGAACCCATTCTAATCGTCGTACACGATTGCCTCTCCGTAAAGGTGGGACCCGGAGTGGTCTACGAGAGCGTAGATTGCTTTCATGCAATCGCCTTCTTACAGTTTGGTCACTCACAAGCACTTGGTGTTCCACTCGCAGCCTTTGGACCAATTGAGTCGCCGTTGCATTTGGTTGAGCTCGCGCAGTAATTTGCAAAAATCGATCTTGTCTGGTGGTAGTGATGCGACTTGGCCCCCGGTGCCTCTCCGCTACTTCACCTGTGGCACGATAGCGTGTCCACAATCTTGAAATTACATTTTGGTGGGTCCCTATGGCCTCAGCAACATTACGCTGAACAGACCCAGCTTCCAGCATTCCCACAGCTCGTAACATCTCCGCCCTCGTCAAATGTTGGCGTTGCATGGCTACAATACCTCAATTTTAACTTTATCTTTCGTTTAAAAATGAAAAAAAACTGTAACTAAACGTAATTCGTATTGTTTTCTAAATTTCGCATAAATGAAAATTCCCTCTCCTACACATCAAGACATTTTTATGCCACCGAAACAAAAGAATTTTCAAAAATTTGAATTTGGAATTAGTCTGAGATAAATTACAAACAAATCGGTGTATGAAAGATTACAATGCGGCCAGTACTTTTCGAGTTATTTAAATGAGTATGAAATATCCCTAGACCGTGTTGATGTGTGTACTATTTTCGAGTGGCAATGGTAAAAAAAAAACTTAATTATATTGAATCTGTATAATATAAATATGTAATGTTTCGTATATAATTATTTAAATGCCCGTACACAAAAACAATAGGTGCACTTTATTTTTTATTTATGTAAGTTTTTATAATTAATTTCATTAATTAAGAAAAAAAATGTTGACGCATTTAACAAGTTTTGTTTATTTTTATTTAATAAAAACTGTTTCTTTTGCCTGGATATATCAAAAATACTTAACATAAACATATAGTTTTATAATCGTAGTGTAGGCAGTTTTTGAAAATCACTAGGTCGTGAGTTAGATTCCTAGGCAAATTCATGCAACAGTGGATTTCGATACTAGCGTACCATTCAAAAAGTTTTTCGCATCAGTGAGACGCCCCCAGCTAGATGAACCGATGACGTTAAAAAGTTGGTTGGGACAGACTGAATGCGGAAGGTGGAAGATATGATGCTGTGGCGCAGCCTGGGAGAGGCCTACTTATGTCCAGCAGTGGACTGAGATAGGCTGAGTTTGGGCACGCCACTATTGCGGCGATAAGTCCCCTCTTTGAGGAGTGGCTAGAGAGGCGCCACGGCGTCCTCACCTTCCGCCTAACGCAGGTCCTCACCGGACACGGTTGTTTCGGGAGGTTCCTGTTCCGTATCAGGCGGGAGGAAACGCCCGGGTGTCATCACTGCGTGGATCGCCCGGAGGACACGGTTGAGCATACGGTGGAGGTCTGTCCGGCTTGGGCAGAGCATCGCCGTGTCCTCGTGGAGGCGATCGGCGGCGGGGATCTCTCGCGTCCGGCCCTAGTCCAGGCCATGGTACGGAGCGAGAGGGCATGGGAGGCCGTCACCTCCTTCTGCGAAGCAGTAATGCTCGCGAAGGAGGAGGCAGAACGCGTGAGGGAGAGGCAAATTTCGCGCCCTCACGCCCCTAGCCGCCGCAGGAGACGCCCTGGGCGTCGGGAATCGCAGGCCGATTCCCGGCCACCGTAGGCGCGGGCTTGCGGACGGTGAGCAATGGGTAGCTCGCCGTCCGATAAGGACCAGGCCCGGGTCGACGGCGCGTTGTGTTCCACGCGCGCCTCAAAGAGATGTCGGCACAACGGAAGGGGTCCGATAAGACCGATGCCTGCCGGGGTTGCGGGAAAGTCCGAAAGGGATACCGTGGCCCCTGGCAACGTAAAGGCAACGGAAGGAACACGGGTGGGTTTTAGTCAGTAAGAGTCTGACACGCCCTCCCGCTCCACCCAGAGCGGGAGAAGTTATATGATAATTTCCCACCCAAAAAAAAAAAAAAAAAAAAAGATAGGCTGAGTTGATTGATGAAACGAATATGACAATAGACCCCGAAGGGTTAAGTTAGGCTAACCCTTCGAAATTAACAAACTCAAAATCAAAGCATTTATTTCAATTAAACCATTTACAGGCACTTTTTAACTGTCAAGTGTCATAAAGTTGAAGCTAGTTGCACATTCCAAAACGTCTCACATCTCTATGGAGAAAAACGGGCAAGAAACTCCAAGGACACTCTTTTAAATATAGATAGGTATTATAAAATCCTGGGTACATTATTCTTGTTGGTTCTACATGTGAATTAAAAGTAAAAAAAAAAACGTTTCAAAATATAAGATCAAAAATAAGCCCTGGCAGATAGGAGATGACCAGTCTCAACTGACGGCGCCCGTTCACGAACATGACGCGTGGATCAGCACCATCCAGCTCAACCATTTTGTAGGGAACTTAACGGTCCAACACACACGCCACCACCAGCGAGATATTTGAGTGAGCATGACATACTCTCAGCCGCCAGGGCACATTCTAGTCAATGAAAGACGTACCCAGTAAATGGTAGCTTTATAGAAGATACATGGTCACAGTGCTCACACATGTGCTATGCAATTATACAATACTAAGAGATTGAAGTAATAGAATTCAAAGATAGTTTTGCTATCTTCAGCAGCTCCAACAATATTTTCGAATGCTAATCAATTAGTTTATGCGCCCTTGTGGAGCTGGACCATACAAAACTGGTCTGGACTGGTTCATACAAAATATTACCATTGGACATAATATTTAGGCCCTGACCACTTAAGAGGGCACAGGGCGTGCGATTCTCCATACAAATGTATTCTCCTTTTTTCTTCCTGAATAATGCCACTAGAGCAATCATTTTTTTTTTTCATAAAATAAAGGTCTGCTGTAGTCACGTCCCTGTTATTTCCTTTTTTTCAGCAACTTATAGATAAAGAAAATATGACACTCCAAAAATTAAAAAAATGCCCCGTTTTAGAGGAGTACCAGACAAATTCGAAAAGTGTTTAACATAAATGAAAATGATAGGAACCTAGATGTACTCTTTCTTAAAATTGTAATGTAAAAAATAATTGAATCGGTTTCGTTTTCCAGGAGAAAAAAGGGGAATACGAAACGTCGATTTCGTCAATTTTATTTTGTGATATAATTGGTCTGAGCTGTATCTATCCCTATCGCACTCTACGCGGGCAGACTTGAGGTAAGAAGACGGCAGTAGTAATTCCCTCTTAACTTGCTAAGTGCACTAAACTTATTTAAATTACCCGATGTTATTGGTCTAATTTGAATCTGCACTTTTTGGATTGGGGTTTTGGACTCAAAAATAACGGTTTGACCGCTGTGATCAGAAGGGAGATAATTTACAATGGCTTTACCTAAACAGTCGTGATAAAAGCTTAAGATTTATTTTCAATTTTGTTGCAAGTTTGCAATGATAAACGCTCACGCGTAAGCATTTATCATTGCACTAGAGATGACATTGCAGCCCGAGCCGAAAGCGAGGGCGTAGGAGAGGGAGCCGAGAGTGCAATGACAAAACACACTTGAATCAAAATGTAGGTAGGTACTATTTTTTAGTGATGACCACGGTGATCAGAAACGTAGGGTCCACGGACAAAGGAAATGATCAATTGCAATTGTAAATTTTTACGTGATTGATACCCATTGATGCGCAAATTGATCGTCTACCAAATGCAATTGAAGCGCTTGACAATATTACTACAATTGCAATTGATCGTTTCAGGGGCCCTTTATGTAGGTAACCACAATCTACTAACCTACATATTTGTATCCACATAAGTACCACTCATTTCTGCAATCTGTGTCTATCAATTAGTATCTACTTTAATTAAGCATCTGATGTGTGTATGTGTGGGCGTTCCGCTACACCACCACTACGATTTATGTACAGCGCGTTTATAAACTTATTTAAGGATTGACATAACTTAGTGAATAATAGTATTCAGCCGGCGTTCAAATTGGTGCAGTCTCATTAATCGAATCCGTGTTTACGATATAACTGGACGTCCAGTCTCCGCTCTCCTTCATGTACATAAATAAATAAAATAACAGCTATACCGTCTTTGACAACTGGCGAAATGTGGTCAAAGATTTTAATATCCTTAGCAGTGATTGCTATCCTACTTCGATTTAAAAGTGTGGTTAAAAGTGAATTTGTTAAACTAAAATTCTATCTCAAGATGTCTCTATACTACGTGTTCTTAACATTAACTTCAATTATAGTTTTGCCAGTTTTGTTGTTTAGACCGAAACATCACAGCAATGGATTGTAAGTACCTACAAAAGAAATAGATACCTATCCAATATGTTGCTAATTTAACTTATTTTGTCCAATTGTTGTGACTTCTTTATTTACATATAATACCTTATACCTCATTAATTAATAAAAATAGCAAAATTATAATTATATATAATCCAATATGTTAATCTTTAATTCTATCCCCCGGTTGATGAAAGGCCCAAATTATACTGCTGTCAAATGTCATTAAAATTATAGGATTGATCCATTTCAATATTTTTTGCTCATGGACAGAACAGACCTACTCGTTGAAGGCCTCATCGCGCTTTCAGATGATGGGTATCAGTGTGCGTCCCTCTTCCGAAGTTGCAGGTCACTGCGATGAAGATATATTCTCGGCATGTTTTAATGACAAGTTCAGAAAAAAAAACAATCGTTTATAAGCAAGTTCGCAGTTTTCCCTGTAAGTGCGTGTGTTACACATTTCCTCAAAAATTGCTGAACCGATTGAAAACTTTCTACACCAAAGAAGACCTAAAAGAAAACCATTTTTTTTCTAATTTCTTATCTAATCTCGTAACTGACGTCGAGTACAGGGAGAACTGTTATTTATGAAGAACCGTTTTATTTCAATTTCAGGTTTACTTCGAACCTGATGAAACACATTACGAAGATATACGGGTTGGAATGGCACATACGCAATGGGGAAATATTAGCTGAGGACCGTGGAGCTGTCATCATTAGCAACCACCAGTCGATTCTAGATATAGCAGGTCAGTTCGTATCCAAGTAACTATTAGCTACTATGGGCAAACCTACGACGGACTTGAACCCCCCCAAGATAAAGACCAATCAATGACGTTACTTGAAGGTAGGAATCCCGCTCAATAGAACAGTTGAAAACTAAAATGACTTTCAGAGGTGGACCCAGCACAACCACAGATGAATACAGATGGTTCACTCCGCAAAATCATTTAAATAAAAAGCGACTCTTTCAACGACACAATAAAGTGCAATTCAGGTCGCACAGTGCAAAAAAATATTAATTGTGCGCTTTTATCATTTCTAACGTGGCGATATTATCGTAGACGTCTACGTCCATAAAATGTATAAAAATATGTGCACGTTATAATATTATCTTGCATGGAAATTAAAAAGTGTCTTCATATATTATGTTTCCATACATTTTACTTCCCTGTGTTGTCATGATGTCGTGACGTGGACGACCACGATAATATCGTCACTTTAGAAATTATAAAAGCGCTTATTGACGCCGGTAGCATACCTTCGCCGCGAAACCATAGCAGCGAAACCGCAGTATTTCAATTCAATAGACTCGCGTCATGTTCCACTACTCGACTCGGATACGAGTAGCGGAAAATGACGCGAGTCTATTGAATTTAATTACTGCTGTTTCGCTGATATGGTTTCGCAGCGGAGGTGTGCTACCGGGGTGAAAGCCCGTCTACACTTCTCTACGTTTTTAGGTACCTATTTGGTTGTTGACCGGACATAATTATGTCTGGTCAACAACAGGCAGTTCTGGAGCTGCCTTCTAAAATGCACCATAGGTACCATACTTACCTACTTATTTCAGGCCTGAACAATGCGTGGTGTTTTGTGGGAAAGCTGTATTTAATAGCGAAAAAAGAAGCATTTTACACTGGTCCACTAGGCCTAGTCACTTATCTCTGTGGATCGATATTCATTGATAGAAAGAATCCGAAAGAAGCTAAACAAAAACTGGAAAGTACGACACAGCTTATGACCCGGGACAAGGTTGGTGAAATCATTGTTTTAGTTTTGACTAAACAAGAGTCGAAATCAGAATAATATTTACAACTATATATGTGTACCTACTTAGGTACTGAAATTTCCCATTTTCTGAATGACTGATAACAGAACAACTTGTAACTCGAAACCTTTCTATTTTTCCATCAATTTCTAATCTTCGGGTCACTCCAGGATGTTGATTGAAATAAATATATTAATAAGCATCTATACTAATACTAATATAATAAAAATGAAGAGTTTGTTATTTTGTTTGAACGCGTTAATCTCTGGAACTACCTACCAGTCATCATTCTCCTGTCCTTATTTCAAATGATTTTGGGCCGGCGCAACATGTCCCGTTCTTCCACACCTTTCTATTAGCTACGTCTCTTGTAGTCGGAACTACATACCAGTGGCATTTGAAAAAATAGTTTTGTATTTTATAGCCCAAGTTCTGAGGTAGGTTATAGGTTATTTTACATCATGTTACGACACTGAAGAGCCGAGCAAAAAGAAAAAAGTTAGAAAGATCGCTAAGTGAAAACAAGTAATAGCGCGGGCGGGCGATGCGATGCGACGCGGTGGGTCGGGGGAGCTAGTAGAATATAAAGCTGTTAGTCCTAATAACAGGTTACGATAATCTATTGTTTCAATAAAAGAAACCGGCTATAATAGAACAAACTTAACATTGCAGTTGAAAAAAATGTTCTCCCATACATTCCAACTGCAAATGTAAGTTTGTACGCACAATATTGAGAGATTTACTTAACATTTTATTTTGAAACCATAGACTTTCGGTTCGGTTTTCCTGTAATCTATAAGTCAAGAACTACAAAAAATTGGCTAAGTAGTTTCGGAGATGGGGGGGGTCTATTTTCTTAAATAACTTTAAAACTATTTATTTAAAAATTATAAAAAAATAGTTGAGACCCTCACAGACATAGTAGATAGGTACGCCCTTTCATTTAATGTGTCACGCGATAGCTTGTAAAACTTTTTTTTTTTTTTTTTTCCCCGAAAGTGACCCCATATTAGAAATTAATTTATTTATGTCACACGTCCGTTTTTGGGTCATAGAAATTTATATGTATACCAAATTTCCCCGCTCCGCCCAGAGCGGGAAAAGTTATTTGATAATTTCCCAGACAAAAAAAAAAGGCGGTGTCGACCTCAGGATGAGCTGTTTCTCACACGAACAACTGTACGTAGCTTGCTCCCGCGTCACCAATCCTGACTCTCTGGAAATTATGGCTTCTGAGATCAAAACCCCAAACGTAGTATAGTGGGCAGGTTTATTAAAATGTGGCTGTTATTTTTGTATGTTGTGGTGTCTTACAACTCCAAAGGAACCTCCTTGTCACAAAGTAATTACTTGTATAGGTAAGATAGTTACTTTCTCAATAATAACAATAAAGTAGGTACCAAGAGATAATAATAGTCTTAGGAAATAAGTAATTTACTTTAAAATGTAGGTACTTACGTCATTCATGTAGAGAGTGACGCACATTTAACCACGAGTACAATAAAAACAGAGGTACTTGGTATCTCAGACAGTGTTTTTATTTTTATAATTTAGACACCTATATTTAATAACTTTTTAGTATTTTTGATATTAAAGCATCTCAGTTCCCACGATCTCTGAGATAAGACGGCTATTACACATACGATACCATAGTATCCTACTTGTAAACAGCCTGTACCTACGTAAGTAAGCAGAACACAAAACAAATAGGTATACTTGCTAAAGATAAATAACCTAAGAAGGTACCTACTCCTCTATTTATATCTTTACATATTATAAATTAAAGTCGCATTTCGAATGTCTGTGTGACCGCGTTGCTCTTCTAAGCTACGCAACGGATTTGATGTTGTTTTCACCATCACTTAGAGAATTTATTCCAGAAGGTTTATTTGTATACTTCACTAGCTACTGCCCGCGACTTCGTTCGCGTAGAAGTCGTAAGATACACAATGTACTTATTAAAATAACAGCCATATTTTCACACACCCTCGGCCACCTTCGTCGCATCGCATCGCCTGCCCGCGCTTTTACTTCGTTTTCGCTTAACATTATTTCTAACTTTTTTTCATTTTTGCTCGGTTCCTAAGGGTCGTAGCGTGATGTTAAATAGCCTATAGCCTTCAAGAATTGGATCATCAAATACATAAAGAATTTTTCAAATCCGACTGGTAGTTCCAGAGATTAGCGCGTTTAAATAAACAAACAAACTCTGCAGCTTTATTATTAGTATTAGTTTAGGTAGATTTACATAAATTAATATTTAAACTTATATATGTAATAAAGATATATCGAAGTTTTGTGACATCGTATACCTAAACCGTGTGAAGTAGGTGCGAGTCAATAGTGTTCTAAATTAGAACACTATCGAAAGTGCCCTTGGCAAAGTTATAATAAGGTACCTAACTGCGTACCTATTATTGTCTATGGTTTGTGGATATTATTTGCCCAGTTAGCAGCATGATTATTTTAAACTTCTGTCTAGATCAAGATATGGATATTCCCCGAAGGCACAAGGAACACAAAATGGGATGGGAGGTTATTACCATTCAAGAAAGGTGCTTTTAATTTAGCAGTGGCTGCTCAAGTGCCGATCATACCCGTTGTGTATTCACCCTACTATTTCATTGACAAGGACAAATATGTTTTCAATAAAGGTAAGATTCAGTTCAGTTTTAAGTTCAAGTCGACCCAGAAAACCCCAGTTAGGTATGTTTAAGTCTTATATTATAGGGAACCTATAAGATGAATGAATGAGCCTATGATATCGTCACCGACCGAGCATAAATCCAGACTCCGGACTGATACTGAAAAACTCCTTTAGGAAAAACCCAATAACACTTTTCTCAACCTTGGGATCGAACCCAGGACCCTCTTCTCAGCAGTCGCGTTATGACCACTAGACTAAGAGTGAAGCCACTCTGCTCCGTTGCGTTACGTTGCGACGTCGCAGCGCTAGATTTAAACGCCGGTGCGTTATGACCACTAGACTAAGAGTGAAGCCACTCTGCTCCGTTGCGTTACGTTGCGACGTCGCAGCGCTAGATTTAAACGCCGGTGCGTTATGACCACTAGACTAAGAGTGAAGCCACTCTGCTCCGTTGCGTTACGTTGCGACGTCGCAGCGCTAGATTTAAACGCCGGTGCGTTATGACCACTAGACTAAGAGTGAAGCCACTCTGCTCCGTTGCGTTACGTTGCGACGTCGCAGCGCTAGATTTAAACGCCGGTGCGTTATGACCACTAGACTAAGAGTGAAGCCACTCTGCTCCGTTGCGTTACGTTGCGACGTCGCAGCGCTAGATTTAAACGCCGGTGCGTTATGACCACTAGACTAAGAGTGAAGCCACTCTGCTCCGTTGCGTTACGTTGCGACGTCGCAGCGCTAGATTTAAACGCCGGTGCGTTATGACCACTAGACTAAGAGTGAAGCCACTCTGCTCCGTTGCGTTACGTTGCGACGTCGCAGCGCTAGATTTAAACGCCGGTGCGTTATGACCACTAGACTAAGAGTGAAGCCACTCTGCTCCGTTGCGTTACGTTGCGACGTCGCAGCGCTAGATTTAAACGCCGGCGCGTTATGACCACTAGACTAAGAGTGAAGCCACTCTGCTCCGTTGCGTTACGTTGCGACGTCGCAGCGCTAGATTTAAACGCCGGTGCGTTATGACCACTAGACTAAGAGTGAAGCCACTCTGCTCCGTTGCGTTACGTTGCGACGTCACAGCGCTAGATTTAAACGCCGGCGCGTTATGACCACTAGACTAAGAGTGAAGCCACTCTGCTCCGTTGCGTTACGTTGCGACGTCGCAGCGCTAGATTTAAACGCCGGCGCGTTATGACCAACCACTCTGCTCCGTTGCGTTACGTTGCGACGTCGCAGCGCTAGATTTAAACGCCGGTGCCCGATGTGGCACTGAATGTGCCACACCGGGCAACCGAAATATGGATGTTGACTAGGGAAAAAAAACTAGCTTAAAAAAACTAGGGAAATAAGTTGAATTTTTTTAAACTTTAGGATTTTTTTCTCGAATACTAGGCGTTTGCTAGATGTTTCATTTTGTAAAAGTGTTCTTCATGAAGACATCTAAACGCAAAAAAAATATGAAGCTTCGCATGCACGGTCCATAAAGTACAGTGGAGCCCAACTTTTTTTTATCGACATCCCATTATCAATGTGATGACGCAACGTAACGCAACCGAGCAGAGCGGCTTCACGCTAACGAGGATCTCATCATACGTATTTCAGAGTTTTTCCAGACCTTCCCATCATATGCAAAATAAACCAACCGTAGCTGCAATTCCACAGACGAAACAAATAACTATGTTACAGGTCATGTCATAATGCAGTGTCTGGAGCCAGTGTCAACAGCAGGACTTACCTTGGAGGACGTGCCAGCCCTCGCCGAGCGCCTGCATCGGACCATCTCGCGTACTTACGAACAGCTGTCCAAAGAAGTTCAGTATCCAGCACCGAGTGATGGCGGAAAACATACGAAACTTTCTTAAGAAAATTGATAAATGATTACTGTACTGTTAAGTGATAGCTACCTTGGTTGTTTTCTTGATAAAATTATTATATAAAGGCAGGTAAACACCTGCCTTTAAGTAAAAATAATACAAGTGTTCCAAAAATGCTTAGTTTCGAAGATAACATAACACTAGACTCTCGATGTGTGTATCGAAGTTTCATTGAGACTTAGTCGAATTATTTTGTAGGTAAAATGAAAAAAAATCGAAAATATTTTTTTAATGAAAAATAATTCATATGCCAGATGATTCTTTGACATGGTTTCATTAATACCCTAGAGTTATAGGATATCAAATGGAACACGATGTATAAATAAAATAGACACAGAAGACATCTTCTTCAATTCCCATAAAGAAGCACTTTCGGACTTTCCCGGATTTTCCAATTCTCTGGTGAACTTTATTTCCCTAAAAACCTTATTCGGACCACTGCGAAAATTTATTATTTGTGTTTTTTTCCGCACCTCAAAAGGCAAAAACGGAACCCTTATAGGATCACTCGTGTGTCTGTCCGTCCGTCTGTCACAGCCAATTAGCTCCGAATCTAGTTGAACAATTTAGTTGAAATTTGGTACATATATGAGTTTCTGTGACCCATACACGGACGTGTAACGTAAATAAATGAATATCGAATACGGGGGGCAAATTGGAAAATTTAATATAAATAGTTGTGCAAACTGTACCGTGTGACATATCAAATGAAAGGGCTTGTTGTGAAGATATCATTTTTTTTTTACATTTAAAGTAAATACTTGTAAAGATATTTAAGAAAATTGATGAAAATTGACCATGCCTCTTATCTCCGAAACTACTGTGCCTTAATTTGTGAAAAAAATACAGAGAATGGTTATTTACTCATAGATTACAGGACAACCCATAGGAAGTCTATGGTCTTATAATTAACATAGTAAATCTCTCAATATTGTGGGTACAAAATTACATTTGCAGTTGGAATGTATGGGAGAACATGTTTTTCAACTACAATGTTAAGTTTGTCCTTGGGATAAATTCATCCCAACTACGGAATCCTTCATTGTGCGTGGTCCGACACGCACTTGGCCGGTTTTTATTTAGGAACTGTAAAGAGTGCTGCTAGCAGCTTTCTATCGGATAAAGTACCGCGGCTTGCGGCATAATAGTGGCGCTACCTAGATACGTTAAAAGTGCCGTAAGCATTGCATTGTCACTTGTTATTTTGGTTGAGTATTGAGGTTAGCGCAACAAAATTCATATTTTGTTGATGTACAAAAAGCAATGTTACTACTACTGTTACTAGGAGACCTTAGGATGCAAGAGCGAGCGAAGCGAATTCGGGACTTGGGGCACCTGAGTCCGACAGATTAGGTTATTTTTAACCTTTCAGAATTAGGAGCCTCCACGGTAGGAGAATCCGTCGACTACGCCGTATTATTGCTTAGAAACAAATTTAGACCTGATACGTGGTCTTCCCTAACCTTAATACTGGCAGTATCCTACAAATCCCGAAAGAAACTTTGACGGCTTTATCTCGGCACCGATAGTTTTGCGCACTTTGGGGTTTTCAAATATACAGTAAAAAGGGCCCATTTTATTAAAAAAAATAGCTGGGTACTATAAAAAAGCGACGGGTTTTAAATTGCAGTGGATCCGTACAAACCAATAAACATTAGCAGCACTAAGCTCACTCGCTTTTTAAAATGATGTACATACTAGAATACCGCTTGCGGCTTGCGCCGTGCTATAACCGATAGTGATAGAATGCCGTTTGCAAAATTTTGAAGGTCTTGAGCTTTTCTTCATATGTCGACAAAGCAAGTAGGAATTCTTAGTTCTTTTGGAATGATTAAAAGAAAATCTAACGTATCCGACAGTTGCAGTTGCTTGGCCTTTCTAAGTCGACAATGAAACTTGTTTCTGTTTGAAAATGTAAATCAAATCCTAACCTTTCCCTAATAAATAAATAAATAATTTAACCTACGACTATACGCTCGCTTTTCTCACCCTACATAATGATGATAAAAAATATAGCTGCGTCCCTGAACAGCATAAGTAATGTCAAGCTGGAGATGTACCTTCTTACAAATATGGCATGTATTTTTAATCGAACCCCAAATAATTATTCATATTTTGAAGTCCTTAAAATACGAAATAGCCAACTAATTGCGAACAACTTGGATGTAAAAATGCAATAGTGGGGCGCGTCATTTCAGAGTACACAGCCTTATAATAATAGCGCTCGCCAGCCACTGCCGCGGTACCGCTCGTTTCGCTCACTAGGCTCGCGCGCGGTTTGTCAGTGTTTTAACCTGACCTAACACCCGTTTGGTCAGGGTACCCTAGCTTAGTTACTGCGACCAACTGTGGGAGAAGATCAGAAAGTTAAAAGAGGTTCAGTTATTTATAAGGTGTGCATCATTAGAAGGGCAAAAAGTTTTTAGAGTATCAAAAAAATATGTCCCTAATATTCCTGGCACCCATGGTGACCCCCCCCAAGGCAGAAAACAGAGACAGACAGACAGAGATGTTTGCATCCGACAGACTCCGTGCCTGTGAAATTCCTAATGGAAACACCCAAAATCATTTTGTCCGACCTGGGTATCGAACCTATTCGGCACGGCGCATTGGCAGTCGTGCTTGAGACGGAGACCACAAGACAACAAGGCAGTCTGCTTATTGGTTTTCGTTTTTTATTCATACGATCCAAAAAAACATGTCAGGCAAACGAAGCATTCGGAAGTATTGAGTAATATTCGGAATTATTTGAAGAGTTTGACTATTCACCGCCAGATGGCGACACAATTACCATTGCAAATTACACTAAAAAATGTTGCGTGTTGGTAGTCAAAAATGATTGTGTAATTAATTATCCTTATCAGCAAACCTTGGACACTGCAGCAGCAGAAAGCGCATGCAGGCAAGCACTACCGACGGAAGTTGCAGCTATTACCCGCTAGATGGCGCTAATACCAGTGACATATTATTACTAGTACGCGCTCATTCTAAAACTGAGTAACGATTTAAAAACTTTCGAATATTACTTTCATCTACTTAGGTATGTACTCACGTAATAAGTTTTTGTTTGAAGTTTAGGTGTACCTACAGGTGTAATTTTGCGAGAATACTATGTACAGACGCCAGCAGGTCAACCTACCCAAAACTGTCAAATTTTGCCAATCAATTTTGAACCTTATGCTTTAGTGATAAAGTTGAAAATCTATAAAATAAATTTGACAGATTGTAGTAGGTTGATGTGCTGGCGTCTGTACCATCGAAGAAGTTCATATCTATACACCGTAAGGACTATTTCTGCTTGCAGCGCTCGGCCGCTATAGAACCGGGATGGTAACAGATGTAGTCATCGTGTTCACGGGATTTTGTTTTCAAACTACTTAGATATGAAGCTCTTCGATAGTACATAGGTAGTTATTATGTACCGAGGTACCTAATAAAACAGTAACTTATATAATGGTGCCGATTCTCTTGTCACAAATGCCTCTAAACTAGACTAAAAATCACCAAAATTTAGTTTATTCCTGTCAAACGACGATTACCCATTCTGAAATAGACTAAAGTGATACAAATTAACTATATTTTAATTTGACAACAAAAAGATGGCACTGAGTTATTAATTAAGTGGAAATGGCAATTTTGCTATTCTGAATTTGACACTGATTCAAACCTGACTATTTTTAATCGCGATTAAAAGGTGTGGGATAATATTTATTGTCATGAACTAAAATTCACACCAACACCTCGACTTCAGGTGCAAAAACAGTACTGTATCTTGTTTTTCTTTTCTTTTGCTTATATCTCGAAAATGGTGTACCTATACTACCTATCCTATTGCAAAAATAATGAAAATTTCGACTCCCTACACGGAACCCATGAACCCTTAAAACTCAACATAAAGGTAATAATTTTTCATATTTTCCATACAAAAAGTGAAAAATTCCATAGAAAACACGTCGAGGCTGCCCAATCTGCGCGCCCCCGGCTCTAAAAAATCACGGGTTAGGGCAAACAAGTACCACGTGGATACGCGAATGTCAAATTAGATTTAGGTTGTCACAATTATTTATATTTTTTTTTTTTTTTGCAGAATAGCTTTAAAAGATTCTCATAGCCAAAGTAACGAATTTTAGTGATAGTTTGGTTCGGTGTACAAGAGAATCGGCGCCATTATGTATTTCAATTGTTTTTATAAATAGGTACTTACTTGAACTATTGATTGCGGTTGAACACTCTACCTATTCTACAAAGAAGGAAACAAACTTTTTTGTAAAATATCGTATTTATGTTAATTTGTTTCCCTACCCTAACTACTTAGCTAATTATTTAAAAAAAAAACATAAGGTAGGTGCAGCCAGCACATCAACCTACTACAATCTGTCAAATTACTTTAATAGATTTTCAACTTTATCACTAAAGCATAAGGTTCAAATTTGATTGGGAAAATTTGACAGTTTCGGGTAGGTTGACCTGCTGGTGTCTGTACATCGTAAAGCAAAAACTTTTTTAGGAAATAAACTAAGCCTGCAGGTACCTACATAATCCGTACAAAATCCACATAAATGAAATGAAATTGTGTATTCTGTAAATAGGATAATACAATCACTTTTACACGTCATATTAAAAGAATTTTGCTAGAAGAGTTCGGCGTTTCCTATCTGACTACTCTGAGAAGAAACACCGAAACAAACTCAGAGGTCACGGTCTCTTTTAAAATCCAGACATAATCTTGGTCAGGCCATATGAGGACCATGTAGATTAGTGTCTGAAATGGTCTTTTGAGGAAAGAACCACACAGATTTGAGTGGACATGTCCAGTCAGTGCAAGCATTTGTCATTAATCGTGGAGCTCAACTCAGAACTTAGGGAGCTCAGCTCAACTCTAGGGAGAACAATACCAAAGAAAGGATATTTGGGTAGCCGCATAAACCACTCAAACTGCCAGTCCATCATTAAAACTAACTGAGAAACAAAAAATTAAAGAAAGAGGAAAAAAAAACCACATAGTCCTCACATTCACAATAATTAAACAAATAATACTTTAGAAAGTAATCATGTCATTTTGTGTATAATTTTAAAAAATGATCTTTACGCAAACGCAAGAACTTGTGAAGTCATATAACCAAATTTTGCATTAATTCATTTCATTTAAATGCAAATTTTCAAATTTATGCTACATCTAAATTGTGTCGTACTGAACTTATTGAATCATCTATTAATGTTCCACTATTGACAACTAGATGGAGCTAATACCAGTGACATATTATTTTTACGCGTTCATTCATAACACTGAGAATAAATACGATTTTGAAAACTTCCGAATATTTATTTTCAGCTACTTTAATAAGTACTTACGTAATAAGTTTTTGTATGCGGTTTAGGTGTGAAATTGATAGAGAGGTTTAAACATAAGTAGATACTAGGATGAGTTTACAAAATAGCTTATAGTAGGTAGGTACTTATTACCTACCTACCTAATAAAAATGTATTCTAATTATTTCACGTGTTTCTATAAGTACTTATTTAAACTAAAAATTGAAAGAAAGACAGATTGTAGTAGGTTTATGTTATTTCACGTGTTTCTATAAGTACTTATTTAAACTAAAAATTGAAAGAAAGACAGATTGTAGTAGGTTTATGTGCTGGCGTCTGTACCTACCTAGTCACAAGTAGATAACTACTTAGACTACGTAGGCTACTAGGGAATAATACTTCGTTTTATGAATGAACGGCCGCGAGGCTCGTGGGCAGTGCCACACAACGTGTAGGCGAGCGCTGGCACCACCTCACCCACAGCCCACAGAGCATGTAATTACCTCACCGAGCGATTAACGAGGAAATTTCGCCATTTACAGTTCAACTCTTTCCTGCTAGATGGCGTTAATTCAAGTTTTTAAGTTAATTCTTGCTGCGGTACCTAGTATTCCTTCCAATAGAAGTATACTTTTGAATATTTCCGAATTATTGCGAATACTACCGAAATTTTGCAACGCTGCATGACCTACATGACCACATGTCTCGAGCATGTTGCCATGATGACCATTATAATCACGCCTATAGCGTAAGTCATTATACCTATATTGCATACATGCGATGAACAGTGGATACAACCTGCACACGGATTCAGATTCAAACACCATAGCGCTTCCGCACGCCGAGGGAGTGGCCCACAGACTACAATATGGAGTAGCCTATTACCTTCTTACTTGCAGACTACCACGAGCAATTTCTGTATAGAGCTATAACAAAGAGCTTTCCTGATTAGAAAATAAAGATATTGTTATTCGAGACATTAAAATATTTCATTGCAAATCGATTCTGTCTTTGTCTCTTTCTAGCAATCAATATTTGCAACGTTCCAAGTCAATTTAACTTGGACGTCAAACTCGCGCACAAATACCAATAGAATTGAGTGAAATCGCTGGAACGCTCTCTCGTAAAACAGTATTTCGTTTCTCATGATTGGTTGCGCGCTAGGATTTCTTTAAGTTTTGTGTTTATTTTTGTTTTTAGAAGCTTGACGGTTTTATTGTTCAGTGATATTATTAATGTTGTATTAAAAATGTGGGACAAAATTATTTATATGATAGTGATTATCATAGTAACGTACATTTTGAAACAATTGTTATCGGAAACACCGAATTTCGTGAAATTTAAATCGAAATTTCTCGTGTTTTACATCTGGACTTCTGTGACCGCAGTGATATTGATGCCGTTTTTTGTGTTCAACCCGAAAAATGTAAAGAATTCCCTGTAAGTGTACATTTTGATTCCATGTAAAAACCGATACTTTAGTACTTAAGTCAGCTTCAGCGTACTAACCTGTACGTTGATTATAGAGGGATTATTTTACTAATGGGATTGTCCCACACATTATCAAACATAGAACTCTTGAATGATACCACAACACTAAGTCAAAGCTAAGAGAAAGAGACATCATTATTATCTCAAATCACAACTCATCTGCCATTGTTTATTGTTTACAGATTTGGATCTCAAATAGTAAAACATGTAACCAAAATAATAGAAGTGAAATGGCTATTGAGAAATGGAAGAGTATTAGCTGAAGACCGTGGAGCTGTGGTGGTGTCCAACCATCAGTCTTCAATTGACATTCTAGGTAAAATTATTTATTTTTATCTTCCTCTTACCTCATCCACTATGCCCTGTTATCCTATATATTAAAGCCCACATTATAGTTAATCATATGATTTCGTTATAAGCCAATTTCGCTCAGACTATGTGGGTTGCTCAACTAAAAGATACTGAATGACGACTATTTTATTTTACATTGTTATTATTTATAAAGTCACACTTGAACCTGCCTAGTGTTATGCTGGCGGCAGTACAGTCGTTATGTAGAATTTATTATTGCTGTGTTATCCCTGTATTGAAGTCTATCCTATTAATAGTGCAACATACAATGATGTCACTTAATGATCCTGAGGTCAATTGGCAATTGTCGTGCTTAGAATATCTAAGAAGACTATTCTTATGCCTTGTCCATACTGCACACATCAGCACATGTATCTGAAATACTTAAATTTCAGTGGGAGCTCCTTATGTACAGACGCCAGCACATCAACCTACTACAATATGTCAAATTTCTTTAATAGATTTTCAACTTTATCAACTACTTATACTTTATAACTTTAAATTTGATAGTTTCGGGTGGGTTGACCTGCTGGTGTCTCAGTGTCTGTACATTAAATGTTTTGTGCAGCAACCTTTTGCTATACAAATCATGTGGAAGGAGGAGATTATCAAATCGAACGTATTTTTTTTAATATCTCCCCCCCCCCCCCCACCCCACACTAGGAATTTCTCCTGTATTGTGGGTGCGTTTACAAACATTTAAACTCACATACACAACAGCCAGACCCAGAACAACTACTTGTAGGTCATACAAATATTTGTTCCGTGCGGGAATCGAACCCGCGACACGCAGCGCAGCAGTCAATCGCTTAACCACTGCGCCAACCGTGCAGTCTTATCACATCTTAGTGCAGATAAAAGAGATCAATTTTCTGATAGAGGTTTTATGACCATGAATCATGCAATGCAGCAATAGTAAATCTGTGTAAAGTTCTGTTAATTTTCAAGCCTATTTTACAAAAGGCATAAAAGATAAGAAGCTGGTCCTACAACAATAGCTAAAACAACCAATTTTTGTATAATCTAATCAACCTTAGGTAGTACAAAATGCTCCATGCACAATGGGATTCCACCATCCTGTCCTCTGAGCCCTGATAAATTACCTTAAATATTCTAAGAAGAACATTTTTGTATACTGATTTTTTTTTCATAAAAGGCATTAGTAAATGTTACATTGCACTGCTGCTCTTATTTGCATACTGGTGTAATAATAACAATGTAATACTCATTATCTTGCATATTGTTTACTAATGTTTCAATGGCAAGACTCATACAATGGTACCCAAGCAATTGTGGTACTTACTTATTAATATCTACTTAAAAATATAACTGACTGCCTTGTTGGTCTAGTGGTCGTAAGTGCTAATGCTGAGCATGAGTGTCCTGGGTTCGATTCCCAGGTTGGGCAAAGTGTTATAGGGAATTTCCATTAGGAGTGTCTCAGTAACAGCCCAAAGTCTGGATTTGTGCCCAGTTGATGGTAATAGGCTTGCCCCTATTACATGGGACTTAAACATAACTGGTAAAATGTAGTTGTACTGTAGGAACACCTCTGATTAAGCCTAGGCCCAAGGGTTAGGCCCTTCGGGGATTACAGGCGTGATGTTAAGTTATGTAAAAATCTTAAATTCATTTACTGACAGTCAACACACAGGGCGAAGTTGACTGTCTATTTCTGGCTGACCGCTCCATGACAATTCAAAGTGCCTGTAAATAGTTTAATTGAAATAAATGGTTTGTATTTGTGAGCCTAAACCGCTGGGTCTAGGAGAAAACATGAAATTTTGCGCAAGAGTTTCAATTTATAACGAAAGTGGAAACATTCATCCCCTAAAGAGGTGAAAGTTTGTAAGAAATCAAATCAGGCACTCTGCTTGTTATTTTATAAAATTTTAACAGTAATATTAATTCTGAGTTTCTTGGTTTTGTTAATTCCAGGAATGTTCAATATTTGGCATGTAGCAGACAAAGTAGCTGCTATAGCAAGAAAAGAAATATTCTATGTATGGCCATTTGGACTGGCAGCATACCTCGCAGGAGTCGTGTTTATTGACAGAAATAACTCAAAAGATGCGTACAAACAACTGAAAATTACGTCAGAAATCATGATTAAAAATAAGGTTGGTGATCGAAGGAATAATTTAAATAATAATATATGAAAAACTAATCCAAGCTTAAGGATTCAGCTCTATAAACGGCGATTTGCTCATCATTTGACGGTGGTGTCTTCAGACGGCAGGATCTACCTCACAGATATAGATATCCCTGATCTACCTGCATTGAAGGGTACTATCATGAGGAGTACATCCACTTAATTTAATAAATTTGAGTATTCGTTACAAACGGATCCACCACACATGTTTTGAGCCGTTTTCGCTGCGATTTGAGCCTGATCAAATGAGTGTGTATGCAATTTATACAATTGAGTAGCTTCAATGGTATGTTCTACGTAGGGGACAATAGTTGAGTTTTCTTTGTACTGATTACTATGGTCTCTTTACTTGCAGACGAAGATCTGGCTGTTCCCCGAGGGAACAAGAAATAAAGATTTCACAAAACTGTTGCCATTTAAAAAGGGCGCGTTCAACATTGCGGTTGCTGCCCAAGTGCCAATCATTCCTGTTGTGTTCTCGCCCTATTATTTTATTAATAGGAAGAAATACATTTTTAATAAAGGTATGATTTTTATCCGATATTATTAGTTAACATCTGCAGACTTCCACTTATCTGAATGCATCAGCCTTGTAAGTATAAGAATTGAGAAGATTAACCATGTTCATTGTCGTGATTTTGGATCTAAAACAAGTGTTTCAAAAATAAATACGCGACGCACGTAAATACACTTTGTAATAGCTTCTAATTGTAAAGACAAACATGGTGAGGAAAGGACTCACGCTCTAATAATACAGACGAAGTGAAGCAATAGTAGCACAGTTGAGGCAGTCGTGTACTCGTGGCCTACTGTCACGAGTGTCGACACTATGGGCTAACTGTTCATCAACACTAGATATATAAATAGAGCGCTCAATTATGAAGTTCTAAACAATGTAGACAAATAAATGACAGTTGAAATTGCCACTATTTCGTCGAAAATGACAAACCACATATTTTAATAAATGTATACTTAAAAGCAGTTATCAAAAATCTTTGTATCTGGTAAATTTTTCTTAGGTTATTGCTTTTACTTTCCAGGCCATGCAGTTATCCAGTGCTTAGAGCCAGTCCCAACAGTGGGATTGACTATGGAAGATGTACCAGAATTAATAATCAAAGTGCGCAACACTATGGATGCGGCTTACAAGGAACTCTCAAAAGAGGTGCTAAGCGCCTTGCCTCCCAACTACCCGCTGGCGACCGATTGAGCTCCCAGTCCCATCGACCCACGGTACCACCTACTATGTATTAAATTTTAATCACTCTATTATTAAGCTTTTAGGTCGGCATAATAATACTGGTTCATTAAATGTTTGTACTATATACCTATAGCGAGCATTCCAATCACTAGAAATATGAATGTTTCCGTGATTTTATAATTAAGAATTTACATCTTGTCTAATAATATTTAAGGGACACTTTTGTGTTATAACGATCGACTAACAGACCGCCACATCGATTAGTGAAATTACTTTTTTCTTAGATTTCTATTTTACCAATCTAGGGAAAAATAAAACTTATACGAAGTATTATTTTTATTAAATTTATATTAGTTCTATGTTTTCTTATCTATATTGGCTGAGATCAAAGCTTATAAAGTGTTGGTCAAGTCCTAAACATGTCATAATAAGTTTTTACAATAAAAGTGACTCGAGGCTAGAAAAGAAATTAGTATCAAATAGTGTATTGTAGAAACAATCTTAAGCATGTGAAGTTAATTAACAATCAGCTGATGATCGAGTTGCGACAGGCGGCCCGCCGCGACTATGATTTATACTTAGTTGACCTTTTTTTTGTATTCAAATCACACTGCAGTGTAACTGTTTGTTTCTGCACCGCTGCTGTACGGAATTTTAATCACTCGTTAAGCAACATCGCACATTAAGTTGACTGAAGCTATTACCATTTCAGTATTCGAACAATGCTATACTAAACTACTTTTTTATTGTTTAGTTATCTATACTTACCGTAGAATTGTTGAGTTGAGAAATTCTTGTTAAGTATTTAATATTTAGTCCTAAACATTAAAGCGCAAAATAAATTCATTACAGAATTTCATTTTATGAATGTTAGAAGATAGGTACCAAAATTCAATACTTAGTTTATTTTTTAAATATACTATTGCTTTGATCAGAACAACGTTATAAAAATCAATTTTGGTGCAATCAAATATATTTGGATAATATTGAAATTATTTTGATCTCTATTCAAATAATCCAAACAATCTGTTTTTTTGAGGGAAAATGGCGACAAACGATATTCAAAATATTTTTCTTGCGCTAAGTACTTACGCGTGAACATATAAGTCTGTGTGCTATACATATAAGGTGCGTCACATTAAAAATGATCACCTTAGCGTTCACTTATGAACCACGAATATTACTTAACTAGGCTGCGTGTAACAAGGTCTATGTTCTCCCGCACACTACTTTTTACGTGAAGATCAATGTGTTGTGTACTCAATAATCGATAGCTTCATAGTATATTAAACCAGTATTATTTATTTTAATATTTACATTCATTAGCTTTCGACACTTTTATTTTGTCGCTGACGCTAATCGACTTTTAGTTAAGTATAAGGAAATGTTCCTTTATCGTATGATACACTTAATTTTACTCTCTAGTCATGTAAACGACTAACTGTGGCGTCGATTCGATGTGCTTCGCATACCTCAGCGTTATCGGTACTATACTTGTAACAAATTACTCAAGCACGATCATAATATTTTAAATTCTGTGTAGGTTGTAATCATTCTGTAAAACACATCGTGAGAAAATTCCCAAAAAAACAACTTAGTAGGGAAACTTTCACGCCTTCGAGGCAATTTATTGCATAATAACATCATTATGTAACCAAATGCGACGTGTAATTTATAAAATTTGCAATTCTTATTATTTTGTGTTGTTGCTCGAAAAAGTATTCAAGTTAAATTCCCATCAACGTGTATCGTTATTCCTCGATTAATCTTCTAGATTGTTATAAAAGTGAATTAATTATACGAGAAGTTACCAAAATTCGTTGCCGATTTTATCGATAATGTTTAAATTTTATTACATAGATGACTAACTTTAGAAAGTAGGTAATGTTTATTAAAATTACGGTGCCATTTTAAATTCTACGCTAACCTATTTCTAATTTATGATATGATATCAAAATTATGATGGGGACCACTTTAGTACCCATTGTAAATGATAATTATTTACACACGCATGGAGCACTATCTTAATCAGGTTTTAACGAGATTATCAAAGTTAATTAGAAAATATTTTTTGTTAATCATAGGCTGCGTGAGTGACGAAATGAGATTATAGTTAAATTTTTCTGACAATTATGAATTACATAAACGTAATCGTTACAATCAACATATACATTTTCGAAATCTTTCATAATAATATTTTTGTAATGAATTAAAGTAGTATTTAACTATCATACTTTGAAAACATATTATGATAATTACCATTTTTTTTTATAAGAATGCTAAAATGATTTGGTTATATTAAGCAATTTAAGATATCCACCAAAGATATTAAATTTAAAAAAGCCTATAAGTAAGTCTTGCATTCATTTATGTAAACTTCCTCTTGCTTACCAAAGAAATTGTCAATAGAATCCTCTTAGGCCAGTATTACAGAATCTCACTCAAGACTCAAGCATTACTTAAAACAAGTTCAATCAATCAAAAGGCTTTAAACGAGTTTTAAGTAATGCTTGAGTTTTGAGTGAGGTTCTGTAATACGGGCCTTAGTAGTTACACAAGAACAGTTGCCGGCGAATAGCATTGGCGAGCGAAGAAGGACGATGTGCAGTACTGGTCTATTTAAAATTATTAAGTGCTTCTTTTAACCGGGTGTTCTATCTGATGTGTAACTTACTACGTTAATTTGACTGCAGTAGCATGTTTTTCTCTTTTGGACACTTTCGCATGGACGTAAAAATATTGCGGCTGGATTTTCAACACTCGGTGTTGAGCCGAGCGTTGAGAATCCAACGCTTTGGGACGCACTCTCGTCCCAGCAGCACGTTCGGCGTCAAGCAAAGCGTTGAAAATCAAGTGCACGAAAAAAAATCGCCGCGATTTTATTACGTCCGTGCCAACGTGGGCTTAGGGTGAATTATAGATAGATGGATTAATTTCCATAATAATTTTGACACTGACAGCTCTAGAAAGGGTTTAAAGGTGCTCAACGCGTTCTGTTTCATTAGTGAAATCCATACTTAGTTTTAACTAAATCTCCAGGAAATATATTAAATGACTCGGTAATGTCTAAATTCACTTTTCTTCTGCTCCAGTTCGGGTAATTTGCTAGTTCAATATCGTAAACTCAAAATAATTCCAATTATTTAAATGTGTAGGTACTATGTCATTATTTTTATATTATTCTGTGTAGAAGTATGTTTCATGACATAATTATTACTATGTGTATGTTAATGTCATATATTTAATATTATTCTGTGATGGCATAAAATAAAAGCAGTATTTTATGAGAGATAACACTATTTGATAGCCAACCGCGAAGAAGAGACAAAGCGTATCTGCCTGATGCTCTCATTGTTGCCATCACTAAATAATTTATAAGCAATTATATACTTAATGTAACTCAATGTAAATAAACGCTTTTATCATGCCATTCGATATTAATGTAGGCCATAGTACCAATAATATGTATTTTAATGTATTAATATAGAATAGTTTACGCGTTTTCACTAAGCTTTTGAAAATGTAGTATCAGTGTACCTATATATTTAATCATTTGTGCGGATCTAAAAAATCCACGAAATGTGTAAATAAAAAAGTTCTCGTGATCACTAAATATTGATGTGCTCTCACTTTTTAATCTGCATCACAAGTTAACCAGTAAGTTTAAATTTTGAAGTAACGAAAAAATAGAACAGTGAACTCTATTCTCTAGAAAAATAAATAAAGTATAGTGAATAAATGCTCTAATTGAACACAAGTAATAAAAAATAAAGAATTAGATTTTAAGTTATATTAAACTCCAGCTGCTAACCCATATTGTAATCACACGCAATCCGTTTAAATCTTAATATATTTCCAGCAATTCTGCTGACCACAGCAGTACGCACTTGAACTTAGTTTATATTTTAAGTTTTTATAAGCATAGTGATTGATGCTAATCATTAGTATGTATTCACTTAATTTTGTACTTATAAACAAACAGACAAAAATTGTATAGACCCCCGGACGATTAAAACTGTATATTACCTCTTCATCGTTTATAATGTTAATCGCAGATTAGCTGGTAACCTAACGTTCCAACTGTAGTTTACGTCTTAACAGATGTTAGATATGCTTTCAAACATTAATATTGTCTATGATAAATTATTTCCTTTAGTTCATTAATATACATATTGTTTACATTTTTTTAATATTTTTATAAACACATTAAAAAAAACAACAAAGAATAAATATAAATGATAAATTATTATTATTAGTTAATTACAATAATATGATGTTATGTCTACAAGGCAAATAACCGGAAAAACGAGTACTCCTTGACATTTGAACTGTAATTTTCCATAATCATCACTATCTACATCCTGCTAATTATGAGGTTGTCTGTTATCTGACTTCGCTCTTTGATACTTTTGAAGCTATAATCACGATTTTTTACATGATTTTTCCGACCATTCTTGCCAAGCAGTAGACCGTGCAACTTAGGGCACTGGTGAGTGGTGACTACGCAGGCGTAGTAGTATGTGGTACTTAGTTTTGAGGGAACTTATCGCATTTTTTTTCAATATGAATGTATTAAATTTCCTTAGGAATATACAATATTTGTTTGTTTGTTTGATTAATGCATATTTTATTTTTAAATAATTGTCATAATAATTGTTAGTATTATTACTTACTCGCTGACTACTTACAGCTTCATATTATTATGATATTGTATGCGCCCCTAGTGCGGTATCCGTATAGGAGTTCAAACTATAGTCAAACCTCGTGATAGACTTAAGTTTTTGGTCAACCAGTCTTTGACATTAGTTATAGTACCATAGACAAATCCAGGCTATGCTTAACATTTATAAATACTTACTAGTTGCTAAATCAAAATATTCTACTTAGTTCCATGGGTTGTAAACTCGTTTAGTGTAATGTTGGTTTGGCTACCAGCTATTTCATGTCGCCCAATATTCAAGCAAGTATGATTAATTAGCCTTTCAGAAACCGGATGTAGTTGTTAGAACTTGCCAATGTATCAGGGTGGCTAGTCAGAATAAGCCGGAGAAAATGGTACCTGGCTTGCAAATAAATGTAATTACATCACACAATAAATAAATGTGACTCATTGGTACAGTCAGCATGAAAGGGTTTTAGAAACTTTAAACCAAAATAACAATTATTGTATTTTAGCTACCAACGAACATATCAACCAAATACTCGGTTCGTGCCATTTTAACATTTCGATCGATCGTTAACTACTTTTAAATTCACTTTTCCTGAAAGTGTAACCATAATACCTTTTGCTTGTTTTTGTATGTGTATTTGTTTGACAGTCAAATTCGACTTTTATAATTTATGGATAATTTTACAATATTGTTGATACTGACAATTTGCAAATATTTTGTAAGGTATATTATACCATCATCAAACTTGAAATTGTGTTCCTAAAATACCAAAATTTTAATAAATCTTTTAAACCATATTTTCCAAGGTTTATTAACTATTAAGGCCATTTATCACTTTTGTATATCAGTGTACTCGTATCTGTGCAAATATTGTGATGTATCTAAAATACCTACTATTAGTTATTAAAATGTATTCGTGTGACAATTCTGTAGAAAAAAAAAACGACGATGAAAATGTATATTTTTACATATTTTCGTATGTGAAATCTTTTAATAAAAAGAAATCACAGGGTAAATGCATTTTTAATTAAACATTCCTTTTTAATTAGTTAACTTTATTATATAAATACACATTTCTATAGAGAACAACAATGTAAACACCAACAATTAACTGTCAAATTAAAATTTTAGTAACTATTTCATTATACGTTTGTTTATCACAGCTCTTTTTACACGACGATATGAAACCTAATTACCTGTAAAAAAAAAAAACTTCATTACCACTCGTGACTACAATTCATGGTCAGAATTAATGGATTGGAGGTAGTGATGCAACGAATACTACTTTTACGAATACGAATACCGATTGTACTATTCGTCGAATATGAATCCAACCAATACCTGATTCTACTATAGCTGCACGCAATTATTAGTCAAAGATGAAAGGAAGTTAAACACGCTAAGCAATTAAATATTGACATGTAACTTAATAATTAAAATTAACAATAGGTAATTTTTTTATTAAAAAAGAATGCTGCAAGTATTTAAACGAAATGAAAAATTGTGACAAATATTTTATACTAGACTAGTTTACATTAAAGGTAAGTAGTCAAAACAATACTAGAAAAAACATTGTTGTTTTTATTTATTATTTATACACTTTTCATATATTTACCTGCTTTTTTATCAAAATGTCTCGAAATATCACTTTTCTCACGTTTTCGGAACTACATTATTTAAGAATTTCAATCCACTAGGCTCAACCTTAGTACAAAGTCGATAAAACACAGTTAACACACAGAAAATTTCTTTGTAACTGATCCTTTTTAGCTAAATACGTGCCCACTCCTATCAACTTAGCTACAAACAAAAATGTGTTTGTAAACAAAAGATAAGAAAGTTTTATGATTTTATAACTGAACCTTTCTGTCTGTCAAGTCAGTCGCAACGCAATATCTATATGAGATTTCTAGGAAGTCTATTAAGAATGTCATGAAAGTATTCGGCGAATACGATTATTCGGTAATTTGATGGTATTCGGCCTTTTCGTATTTGTTGCATCTCTAATTGGAGGTATCATCAGTTATGTCATGATGTCATGGACATGTGGTACCAAACCACATGGCGTAATAACATGATTGTACCAAGTCTTAATAATAAACATGAATATGTACCTTATATACCTCATCTAATCAGCCTTAGTGCGTAGGTTGCGCCGCGCTAGCGTCTCCATCGAGATCTTTGTGAATTCTTCTTGCATGCTGATTTGTGTCTTCTCTATCAGCCCTACGATGTCCTCTTTGGTCATGCCTTCCGTCTCGATCATTGGAAGAATCGACACGATGAACTCGCCTGAAATCAGGTAAAATAACATGATTGTTATGTGTGCCAGAATTTCCAAACTATTGTTTTAATAGCTTTGAGTTTCCTCCCGGTGAGGAAGGAAAACTTTATCCTTGTTTGTTTTCTAGTTACAATAATGGGGAATACATTATATCAATAAAAATGTTGGAAAAATATATTTGTAGGCAAGCAAATTTTTTATTTACTGAGAGAAAAATGAAACATTCTCACGGTGCCTTGTATTGTTTTGTCGTGGCACACTTACTTAAAATGTAAAAAAAAAACAAAAGTAATAATTTCAAATTACTCAATTATGGTACAAACGTATATTCGAAGGGATCCTACGGCTGGTGAAACCGGTTCTTCTAAACAAGTCCTCCCGTCACTCACCTGAGCCGAATTTGTGTCGCTCCCCGTCCAAGTGATGATACTTAGAGATGACGACGGGTTGTATGGGCGCGGCGGCATCCATGGCCACGTGGAACGCTCCCTTGCGGAGTGGGAGCAGCTTGTCACCAGAATGCCTCGTGCCTTCAGGAAATAACAGCAGTTTTCGCTAAGAAGGAAAAAGTAACGGTAAATAATGATATTCCATTTCGTATCTACAGTAGACTATAATGTGTATCTGTAGACATCCATACTAATATTATAAATTTTAAAAAAATGCGTGTTTGTATGTAGGGGGCTACCTTCGGAACTAGGGTACCTACTGATCCGATTTCGAAAATTGTTTCACTAATGTAAAAACAAGTTTCACGCGAACGAATTCGCGGGCAGAGGTTATTTTTTTTTTACAATTGGTAATCAGCATCGTCTTTTCATTTTCCCATATTTTTTGGGCGTTTTGTTGTTCCATACTCATTATGTCGTCGTATGGTCGTCATCTCAGTAATCTCCCCATTCCTAGCCGTTTCACCCAATCGATATCCACGCGATTTACAATAAATATTCCGTTTCAAAATATTACTGATTGTTTTTCATTTTTGTTCACAAACGAACGAGACAAAATATATAAATTATTAAAGGTTTATATTTAGGAAATAAATTCTACCTGTATTCTCAACTCCAGCAGACATACAAAAAGTATAGGTAGTCGTAGTAGGTAAAATAAAAATGTACATAGGTGCTGAAATACATAGGGTACCTCCGCGAAGTCAATTATAACAACATCGTCTTTAATTGTACCGACAACCTAGCCAGTGAAGTATATTTTCGTATTAAGTATATTTTCCTTAGTCCTATTCCGCTTGGAAAACCAAAATGTGGGTAGTCGTCAGCCAAGTTTTCTATGTGTAGGCAGATAATAAAAGTTATGAAACTAAAATCCAACTACGACAAAAAAGTCATCTAAAAAGGTATAAACAAGACATCACAGACAGCCAAATTAAAAACCGGAGCCTGGGCCTACACCATGGGACAGATGAGAAAAAAAAACATCCCCAAACCATCCATACTCTAAAAACCCTTTAATGATTTTATTTTACCACTGTTCGCGTGATTAATATGTATTTGTATACCCATGCTAAATTACAACTTTCTAGTACAAAGAGTCTCTGAGCTAAGCCCCGGACAGACGGACATGGCGAAACTATAAGGGTTCCTTGTTTACTACTGAACCCTAAAAAGAGGCAAAATTTGTGAGTTTGGATGTAGGGTAATCTTAACTACTGATCCGATCCTGAAAATTCTTTAACTAATGGGAAGCCGAGTGTCATAGGATATCATTGTAACTTTAGAAGAAGCTAGTCGTTTATAAATATACTTAATTGCAAGGCGAGGACTAATTGGTGTCTAATTAGCGCTATCGCTAACGCTCGCCTCAGATGGTATATTCGCCGCGCTACGCTCTCCGCCTCTCTTACCGTTATGTCCTTAAGTGAGACGGAAGACCGCAGCGCCCGTAATGTCGTGTCGCGTCGGCCGAAACTAGGTACGGATTTCGCTTAGGGAGTAGACCCCCTGAACCGAGAGTTGAAAATCAAACAATGCGCTTCTATTAGGTAATACATTTAAGTGTACATAGTGTTAATGAAAACGGGCATAAGAATTTAGGAAACATTTCGATAATATTTTTGATGTTTATTGCCAGTATTTGCCTATCCTTGCAATTTTACCTTGAAAAGTGCGAAATATTACGAATTGACGATCAAGGTTGTTTGCAATAGCGAACCTATTACGAATTTAATTCATTTGCTTATAGTGCTAACGAAATCGAGTTATGATACCTATTCAAATATAATTAATTTTGTCTGTAACGTTACCGACCACTGAAACTCATTTGCAAACATTTTTATTTGGGTAGCTACACGAATTTTTTTGGATAATTTTCTTGGTCATCAACAACCTTTTGCATTCAGCATAATCAGCCTATAGTGTTCCCAATGGGTCACAGGTCTCTCGGTGAGAGGGAGTGTGCAGTAATCCACCATGCGGGCCCAGTGCTTTTTGCATTGATAAGTAAGAGGCAATTTGCACAATACCGTTCCTGGTATGTTCTCCAAAATCAGCTTATTTGGCTGACCTCGCTCTGGTGCTTTTTAACAGACGAAAAAAAGGAGTAAGTTCTTATGTTGACGCGCATATTTTTTAAATAATATATTTATTTGTATTGTTATTAATGTGTTCCGCATTCTTTTCGACAAGGATGTGTCAAAATAAGCCTTTTTTTATATTGGGCTCGAATTTAACCAATCAGATGGAAATATTTAGGTTTGGTACTCTATCAATTTTTATTTTGGAGAATTAGCCGCCTACCGTAATTGATATCGTTGGAAAATTGATGACTTCCAGTTTTGTTTTAGCTAAAACTGTATTTAAAAAAAAAAAACTTTGCCCCACACTAGGAATTTCTCCTGTGTCGTGGGTGCGTTTACAAACATTTAAACTCACATACACAAACAGCCAGACCCGGAACAACTAATTGTCACACAAATATTTGTTCCGTGCGGGAATCGAACCCGCGACACGCAGCGCAGCAGTCAATCGCTTAACCACTGCGCCAACCGTGCCGTAAGCAGCCCAAGATCAGATCAAAAAAAAAAACCAGACATCTAACTCTTTTTTTTAAGTTGTAGTAACTTCATTTTCAGTAAGTGATTTTTATTTCCAACAAATAGAAAATGCTAAATTTGGCAACGGATTAACTCTCATCCTAATAATGATATAGAGTTAGGCTCAATTTACATGGCCACGGAACGAAATGGAAACGAAATATGTAACGAAATTAGGTATGTATGTAAAGCATAATGAACACTATATCAATTGTGTAAAGTATAAACTAGATAGATACGAGCTAAAAAACAGGTCGCGTTACTTCCGAAGAATTATCTCGGGAATTCCTGCAGCTAGTAGTTCGAATCTACTTTGTACGTTACACAATTGACATAAAGTTCATTATGCTTTGTACAATTTCTTTCCAAAAAAAATATTTCTTTCCGTTTCGCGGCAATGTAAATAGAGCCTTAGAGACATCAGGTATCGGTGTGGTCCAGGGGCCGAATTATGACGTATTAATGCCACCATTATTCCAGTGTGAGTGAAAGACGGAGCTATACAAGGCCGTTAGCACTATCCTTTTTTCGGAGTGGAATAATGATGACATTAATACTTCATAATAAGGCCCCTGGCTTGCCTAATCCTTCGGATCAAACTTAATCCTGAGATACTTTAGAAAACCATTTAATTTTGTTTTATCATCATTAGATATTGATATCTACCCATGACGCATGTGAAGTTTCACCACCATCATTTAGAGAATATCTATACTGCAGAAGGTTTGTCTATGTAATATGAAAATAATACCTAAATAATAAACTTATATTTAATTTGAATGTCAATTTGTAAGAACCGTGTGAAGCAGGGGCGGGTCGCTAGTTATAGGTATAAACAAAACTATAATTCAAGGTCTGACACAATGTGAACAATAGGTTTTTCAGGCCACCTTTAATTGATTTTGGACTATGCCCGATATTATGACTACAGCCAGCGACGAAAAATTTCAGTTTACATTCTAAACTGAAATTTTTCCCTGGATTCATTCAGTACATGATTCTAAACTTTAGAATCATGTACTGAATCCAGGGAAAAAGTTTTCGCGGCTATGTCCCTGCCACCCTGTATATTGCTTCCATTTAGGTACGTAAGTATTCTCAAAGCCATTTATTTTTGCTTATGTACCTAACATTCGAGTTAGATTACGATGGCTGGGACAATGAACTCTTGTTTTGAATACGACATCAATAAAACTGGGTCTGCTTCAACATCGGTATTGAGAGCTATAATTATGTATGTAGTGTAAGCATGACTGTATTACGTACCTAAACTATTGTTTCGAGATTGCAACATCGATAAACAAAATAGAAACTAGAAAGGTGCTATTTTAATACTTGTTCAGAAAGTGAGCAATGTTTATTAGTTTCTAAAATTGTATCGATTTCTGAGGAAAACGACTATGACTCAACTGTTTCAAGAAAACATTACAATTCCTACTTAGGAACCTAGTTTCAAAGTTTTTTTTATTTTAATGCTTTAATATTTTGGGTTTTCGCCTTTTAAGTTGTTAGCTACAAGATAACCTTGTACCTAGCACTAGAAATAAATTAGAAACTAGTCAAACCAATCATTGAAAGAAAAAACTGTTGTGGTCGCGGCCAATTCTTTGATGTCGTCCGATACTTACCAACGCAGGATATTTACTAAGGCAAATCAAACATTAGCTCAAAAATATACCTACACGCTCGGCACGGAAGGCAGTTAAGTACCTACCTACCATGACAACCCATTCCTATCGATTAGATCATGCAGTATGACGAAATGCGACGTAAAACAAGGCAAGTACAGACGCCAGCACATCAACCTACTACAATCTGTCAAATTTCTTTAATAGATTTTCAACTTTATTACTAAAGCATAAGGTTCAAAGTTGATTGGGCAAATTTGACAGTTTCGGGTAGGTTGACCTGCTGGCGTCTGTACAAAGTACACGTCAGTCTCATTGTTTATAGGACTAATATACGTACATATTCGTATATTTACTAGCAGGAAAATGCGTACGCTGAATACAATCATAATATTGACTGACTGTGACATGACTCGACTTTGACACTATTTCGAAGGTGACCGGGTATCAAAATCCATCAATCTGTGATGAAAGGAAGGCTCTATAGATAGTCAATCAATCTATCGGCCTAGCCTTTTCCCGACACTATGTTGGGGTCGGCTTCCAGTCTAACCGGATGCAGCTAAATACCGTATTTTACATGAAGCGACTGCCTATCTGACCTCCACAGCCCAGTAACAAGGTAACCAGTCTTACCAAAGGGTAACAATACCCTTTGGTAAGACTGGTTGTCAACTTTCGGACTTCTGACGACCCGTAACGACTGTCAAAGATCCACGAATGACAGCCGGGACCAACGGCTTAACGTGCTTTCCGAGGCACGGAGGAGTCTCGGTAAGTTAAGAAGGTCACCCATCCACAGACCAACCCGGGTAACTAAACTGATGGATCGAACCGTGCGGCTGTTATTACCTACTTAGCCACGAGCTCCTCACTGCCTTGTAGATAGTAGAAACATAAATATCTCGGTGAAAGGAACCTAACCTACCAATGTCCAAAGCGTACCTGATCTGTATCTCGTACCTACATATCAATTATTTAGTGGGTAATTGCTGCCGCTAGTTAGATTTAGATACGACTGAAAAATCAACCAGATAAAAAAGTTGTGTCAAATGTTCTAACAAGTAACATTTTTATGCAACTGTACCTTTTGATTCTTAATAGCATCGACTTGCTTGTTGAGGGCATCGCGTGCAGTTTGTGCGCCTCTGTCTATGAAAACGGTGCCCCACAGCCACGTTGCAGTGCCGAATGGAACAAGGTACTGCAGCGATCGCTTCGAAACCACCGTACACCGAGACATGAGCGGCCATATAATTGCCAGCGCTAAAAACAAAAATATTTGGGTCAGTACGGCCTTATTGGAAGTGAAAATGTCATCCCGCCTAGGTGGAGGACGAATCCAAAACTATAAATGGGAGGAAGAAACCCCGTATATATTGCATAACAGTCCCACAATCTACCTACTTTCTTTTACAGCGAGTTAGATACCCATAGAAAATTAATACTGATTTCCTATGACAAAAATTACTCATTTCATAGGTAAGGCGGAGTGCACAACACTGAAATGACACGCCCCACTACCGCATTTACGCACACGGTAATGCGGTAGTGGGGTCACTTCAGAGTGAACAAGCTATAACGTTTTCTTTGTTTACTCTCGAGAATTTGCCCCAACCCACATACAGACGTCATTATTTTGTTTCTAGTTAAACATGCTTGAACCGTAGGCATTAAAATAAATATCATTCAGTGGTAGTCACGGCAATATCTTGCAGGTGATTGCTCTTTTCATAGAAATGATAAGATATCTGTTGTAGGTAATGGATTTACACGATAATTTTAAAACGAATCATAGAGCAAGGCCGCTCATGCAAAACGAAAATGCACTCTCATTTTTTGAGTCTGTGAACCATTAAGAGAAAGTACCATGAAGGTCACCTAACCCCCCCTCCGAGTAACTTCTCATGGGGTGCAGAGCATGTAGGAAAATATTGTAAAGCCAATTATTTTTAAAAGAGACCATGGAGTTTCTTGCCGGCTCTTTTCCTCAGGATACGACCAATTGGAACCGTGCACCTGAGTTTCTTGCCGGCTTTCTCCATATGAAACGACCAATTGGAACCGTGCACCTAGCTTCTGACGTTTCATAAGTGCAGTGTAGGTTTATATGAAATATAATATTTTGAATTTAAATTTGAGGGCGTACTTATCTATGAAGATTTCCCCAAAAGAAAAACAAAGAGCAACTTTCCCGTCTCTTAGCCGACTCAATTGTTTTATAGTGAAGGAATTAGGCTCATACACGTGCTAGGCATCAGCACTGTAAGAATCATCACAAGATATGGCTCGCCGTAATGTCGAAAATAGTCTAAAAGACATGGAAGTTTTCAAGACTCTTTTTCATGAATGCATGACTGAGTTGAATCAATTATATTTATCTGTTGTTGCTTCATTTTTAATTCTTAATTCTTTTTACCTATTGCGGTATAATAATTTTATTCTAGGTGCATAGTCCTCACATATAATTATATAACTAATGTACAAAATATTGTAAAACATTTTAAAAGAGTAACGGTGGAGTTTCTTGCCCATTCTTCTCCATACGAAACTACTACCTTTTGGAAGGGGCAACTAGAATCAATTAATTTTTTTTGTAAATTTTTGACGTTCAAAAGTGCCTTAGGGCCTACTTGAAATAAATGATTTGACTTTTGACTTTTGAATTATATTTTATCTCAAATTATATTAAATAGTGTAATTGGCTTCGGCCGTTCTATATAAATAAATAAATGAAAAGTTAGGTAGATAAGCGCTTAATTTAGGTACTAAGCCAACATTATTAGGTTTGCGATGAAAGTCATTATAATTTTTCACGAAAAACAATTTATTATCATTAATAATGAAGGGGGCAGGGCAGTAACGAAATCAACTTTTATCTTCCTAATATCAATTTCCACTCGCTTTCTCTTATCAGGGATTAATTACAGCTCGTAAATAAAAGATAATACTAAGTAAAAGAAGGATTAGGTGACATAATGTAAATTAACATTATTTTGTAATTAACCTTGTACCCAGCTTAACAGGTATGAGCCAGCTTAACAGGATAATTAGTGTGAATATTATCACTTTTTAGCGCTTACGAAATCAAATGAAAATGATCTTATAGACAATTAAACTGCTTACCTATTTGTAAAATTTGAATCTATGTAAATATAAATTTTGTTTCTGTAAAAATATTTTACAGTGTTTGGCAATTTGGCAATTTTATGCGTAGGTAGCTAGTTTTATCAAATAACATGCAATTGTTTTTTTAAGTTCATGTATTTTTTTTATCATTCGGTTTTGAGTATTTAGTTGTTGTTAAGGTTTTATCTTGTAGGGTTTTATCTCCATTATACTGGTTGAAAATCAATTAAATTGTGAAAAAAAACTACAGGCCATTTCAAGATAACATAGTCAGTAACACAATCAGTCATGTTTATGGAGGCGTTACCTAAATTAAAAGTCATAAGCATTGCGTCATAAATATTAAGAATCGCTGTTAAATATGTTTGTAGTCCGATCAATGAAGCCCGCTGTTCGTATTCAATGTCAAACATATTTATTTTACCGAGCAATGTATATAAGATGTTCCCTATATCAACTTCATATCAATTAATTGTATAATTTATTTTGTAAACATGCGGAACGTCGGTCGTCACGTGGAGAGTAAGTACTTGTTTATGCAGGAGGACGACATATCGGTATTATTAATCATGGACTTAATCGAAAACTGTCAATGCATACAAAATATGCATCCATGGATATAAGTATTTATAGAAACAATTAGGTCAAATAGTAACTGCGCTGATACTCTAATTTCTCGTGCATTGTTTACGTGGGTGTCTATATCTTACTACTACAGATAGGCAGGTTGTACCTCAACCTACCTATAGACACTCATCTCAGATTTCTATACCTGCTACCTGTACCTAATTAACTAGGTAATAGATATAGGTACCCACAGGGAACATTACTATGATAGTTTCTGATGCGGTCATTATGATAATCGCAATAATGTAAATGACTATACTTTAAGCCTTTGTCATTGTTCAAACAATTTTCAAAATAACTAGTAAATATACGAAATTGCCATAGATAACAACCGGAAAATTACAATATTTACGTAGGTATGCAAGTATTATGGGCAAATTAACTCAAACTTAAGTCATAATATTAATTCTATGTAAGAATAAGATACGTAAATCGAAACGGAAAATAATAGCTTGGTTTTATAAAATTGTTTTACATTGGCATTGGAGAAGGCATCACGGACAATGGACTATAAAAAATATTTTTATTGGCACAACTGGCAAGCGAAATTCAAATAGATATCTACTATAGGTACGCATAACTATGTAACTAGCAACGATATGTGGACGTGCCCCAGCTAGATGGACCGACGAACCTTCAGAAGGTGGCTGGGACAGACTGGATGCGGAAGGCGGAAGCCAGGGTGTTGTGGCGCAGCCTGGGAGAGGCCTATTAGGCATAGGACTCTCCCAGGCGTCTTCAACAGGGGACTGCGATGGGCCGAGTTAATTGTTGAACTATGTATCTTATGACTTATGTTGCAGCTTCTATAGCAAACACTGATTAATTTGCATTGAATAAACATGCAGGTATGTCGCAATTACCAAGCAATACCTTACTTACGGAAAATGTTTTACGCACTCTAAAATTACGAGGGCTGTGCAATAAATTTGTTGAAAATCGAACAACAGATCATAAATATCTAATTGCAACTAAGAATGAAGATGCCTAACCAAAGAGAAGAAAAAGCAATGATATGACACTATTTTTCCTTAGAATTCTCTCGAATCTCTTTCGGACTCTGAACGAAGGCTTATGGTTACGTGTTAATTTAAAGATTATAAAGAAGCCTTTGATAGGCCAATGGTTGTTGGATTGGTATAATGATAATTTCTTGAATAATGGACCTCCTTGAAAAAAAAACTAGGCACTATAAATAGTACATACCGTATAGATCCAGGCAACTCTGATGGTTTAGTAGAACTACCGCTCCCCGGCTATTATCCACATTCTCCAGCCCTCTTACTTTCCACCGAAGACCGAGTATCTTCGCGAAACACCTGAGGAAGAATGCTGGTATTCTGGAAAACAAATAAATACACTTAAAGAAAATAATTTTACCTTTTTACTAATCGGTATGTACCTACTCAGAACAATAAATTGTGAGAAGAACGGAATTCTGCAGCCCAAGCGCCATTTCATTGATTCGTGTCGCTTGGCTCTCGAAGGAAAATACATTATTGAACTAGTTGGTCAACATACTACCTACTTCTGCCCCAGAAAGAGGGTTATGTTTTTCAATATAAGTAATTCCTAGTATGGACGCCAGTCTCTCACAAAGGATCATATTTTTATGTTTTTTTTTTTTTCAAAACCCTATAACTCTTATAACTATGTGAACCTTTGTGAAGATAAAAAAAATAAAGATTAGGAGTACTTATTATTAATAATCGGTTTAAAACGTAGGCACCCCATAATAAGCTAATTATATGACATGCGTTTTTATCTCATTACCATAAATTACTGCCGCTGCCTTCATGTTTGTTTAATTTCACTAATTGACATGAGAATGTTTGCTACAATTTGCATGTCAGTTCCGGTTTACGATAATTACTTACGTTCGTTTACAAGCATTGCTAGTGTTATGGGATGGGTACTTCATATCTAATTTGCCACAAGTAGGTAATTAGTTCGTGTAGGTACAAGTCGCTATCTTGACACTCTTAACCTTCTTATCTTACTATTATGCAAAATACAATTCGATGCACTCGAAATACCTCCAAGATGTTATTATCAAAAGATTATCATTACTTAATTACCCGACTGCGTGCCAGCACACAGGGTTATGGTTTTTACTTAGGTATAACTAAGTTCATGATTCTGAAGCCTCCTGGCGTTGAAATTTTTCGTCGCTTATTAAAAAAAAATCCGCTGTTCCATACATTTTGACCGCGTAGGTACTGGACTTTTCTATGAAACAGTTGTTTTTTTTTAAGGTTCAGAATCATGAACTAAATCCATGGTAACAGTTTTCGCGTCGCTCTCCCTGCCACCTTGTATAAGTTTATAAGTAATTATATATTTTTTTGTAAGTACTGAAAACAGCGTTGATGGTGTTTTCAGGTTTTTTTTAGCTTATAAACATTTTGATAACAAAAAGTAAAATTAGGTAATGATGACGTTTTGATAATAAGTACAAATCTGGTAATATCAAAATATTTTATGTCACATAAACCTACATGGGCGCTTATGAAATGTCAGAAGCTAGGTGCACGGTACCAATTGGTCGTTTCCTATGGAGAAGAGCCAGTAAGAAACTGCACGGTAAAGCCCCGTTCCCACTAGGTATATCGTGATGAGTGGTGACAGATCATCGTGTCGTTTAAAGCATCGTGGCTTGTGTATTTAAATGGTTCACATACCTTATAGGACGACACGAATAACTGTAAATCCAACGATAAATTAATCGTCACGACATAGTGAGAACGCGCCTTTAGGTACTCTTTTAAAAATAAAATGTCTTTTACAATGTTTTCAAAATACAGTATTAATAGGTATGGGAGGACAGTGTAGGCCTGTCAACAAGTACCAAGTGTCATATTATCCTGAAGGTATTTTGAGTGCACAGATATGCAATTTTCAAAATAGTAGATCAGAAGGTCAAGATACCGACTTGTATACGAACTAATTAGGTACCTACCTGTGAAATATTTTTTTGTAAAGACTGACCTGTCGCAGTGGTCCAACATAATGATTTGGTCCCAAATTAAAGTTCCAACAAGGAAAAAGAGACAAAGCTAACAACTGAACTACATAATATGCTAGTGACAGCTAGTGGAACCTAATTACCCAACCGTAATCCAAATAGGTTTCAATTCTTTTTCTACTTACATGTCACGTCTAAGTAGGAGTGCATTGTTTCAAAATACCAACCCGGATATACATCGGACACTAACGCAATCAGAGCAACGCTATTACGAAATATGTAGTAGTAAATAGATAGGTAGACTAGCTATTTACTGTCTTAATAAGAGCAGGCATATTATATAATGCATTTATTGCAAGCCTTCTTAAAATATGTAGGTATAGACATTTTGTTTTTTCTGTCGTAATTATAACTTAAATATATTTTTATAAACAAAAGTAACCTGTTTACTTACTTTATGTAATTTAACTAACAAGCTTAATTACATAAGAGTATAAAATCTAATACCAGAGTTTTACAATTCATAAATCTGTAGGTAGTACTTACCTACACTTAGTTTCGACATCAGTCAAAAATATAATGTACAGACGCCAGCACATCAACCTACTACAATCTATCAAATTTCTTTAATAGATTTTCAACTTTTATCTCTAAAGCATAAGGTTCAAAGTTGATTGGGAAAATTTTACTGTTTGGGGTAGGTTGACCTGCTGGCGTCTGTACCTAACTATATTATTTACTTTCAATATTTTTGATGTTAATTCGGGTAGTTTGGCAACCTCGTCCATTTTATTTTGTTATCTTATCAAAAACATATTTTATCTTAAGCATTAGAAAATACAAAAACCAGCCTAGTGCGTGTCGGACCACGCAAAATGAAAGGTTCCGTAGTTGGTATGAATTTATCCCAAGAACAAACTTAACATTGTAGTTGAAAAACTTGTTCTCCCATACATTCCAACTGCAAATGTGAGTTGGTCGACTATTCGAGTCGACTCGTTAACTTGTAAAGCCTACTTAGCTGTGAAAGTTACCCTTTTAACTATCGATATAATATACTACTGCCGTGAATTTCTATCACATATCCAAAAACAACCATTTAGCTGGCAGGGCGGAGTGACACTTGACTTTAACAAAAATTAGCACTTTAAAGGTTAATATTTCGCAAACGAATCCTTGAATCGAAAAATGAACAGCGTATCGAATGACACCCCCAGCATGGGACATACAAGAAAAAAAAATATCATCCCCACTTCACGTATAGAGGAGGTACTCATTTTTTTTTAATCACTATTGGCGTGGTTAATATGTATACCCATGCCAAATTACAGCTTTCTAATACTAAGAGTTTCTGAGCTAAGCCGCGGCCTGGAAACTGTAAGGGTTCCTTGTTGATTACATTTAATTAAATTACGGAACCCTAAAAACTAAGAGAAACCTCCATATTGCATAGTGATTACTGTGATTAGAGATGAATCATAGGTACATACGTAGATACCTACTAGGTATTTAGCAAGGACATACAGATGAAAAGAGGCCTCCTTATAAATTGTATAAATATTTGAACAACACAATGCGAAATAAAAATAGCCCGATACATTCATTCTATTTAAGATCTAATTTAAATAGTTTGATTATTATTAAAATAATGCAGGTACAGACGCCAGTAGGTCAACCTACCCGAAACTGTCAAATTTTCCCAATCAACTTTGAACCTTATGCTATAGTGATAAAGTTGAAAATCTATTAAACAAATTTGACAGATTGCAGTAGGTTGATGTGCTGGCGTCTGTACATACTTGACACACGGGAAGGCCATTTAGTCAACAACGCAGTTCTCTGTTCAATTTCCAAGCGATGAAGTGTTACTGAGTTTGGCTTCGTCTATTTAATACCGATATGATCATGTTATTATGTTCGAGTATGAAACTAACACATCGTTTGTTAGGATATGGGCATTCAGAATCTGAGGGGTCTAGCCTCTAGTGTATTCGCATCGAGCGTTTGTTCTGAGTAAATTATGCAAGCCGCTTCTCCGTAGAGCGTAGCGCCTACGCAAGTTCTACGCCACGTAGACGCTGCGTCTACGGAAGCCTACGAAACCTCTACGCGGGTCAATGCCTACGCAGAACAAAAGACACTGTTATTTATAAGTAAGTCCTTATGTATAGGATTGGATCACAGTTTTTCTGGAAAGAAACCAGGAAAAATCGGATAAAATTACACGCAATACTAGGCCAATATTGGCTTTATATTATCAATAGATATGTTGAGATTTTATTTGTTTTCAGACGTAATTGAACTTTAACCTATTAGATCTTCTCATAACTTGTAATGGGTCAATAGGTCATCATAGAAGAAAACATCCTCGTTTTTATCTTCATCTACATAAAGACATTGACTCAGTGAACTTGTTTTAATTAAGTATTATTAATTATTATATTTTATTTTAATGCGGGTTGCATAACTAAGATAATTTCGTTGTACAGTCACAAGCATAAATACTTTAATACTAGTTACGCAAAATTCAAAAGCGATTTTTTCGTGACATAAAAATTGCAACTGAGAAAATACCTATATGGTTCCTATACCTAGACCTGTATGGTAAAACTAGTGTGGTTTCGATAATAATATGTTCATAACACACCATAAAATATCAATACTTTAAGAGAATATCGCTTTTGAATCTTCGTAAGTATATTTACGACGTCAATGTACCTATAATAAAAATAATTGTATCTTTGATAGAGTCTTACTAAGCATGACCATACACAAGCACAGAGTTTTTATTTTACCTACTGCCCACTTAAAGTTCGTATTAAGGCTCTTGCAAACGGGCGCGCTCCCGCAGTCAGGCGCGACTGACTTGTCGCAGACGTGTTGCATTGCGTCTCTGTTTTCATAGAAATTGTTCTATGGATATATATCGCAGAATCACATCGCATTGTCGCGTCGTGCCTGTCTGCGAGAGCCTTTAATCACAAGGACAATTTAACGATAAAAGGTGAAGATTTAAATTGTCACCGTATCTCACGTTACGTTAACAATGCATAGCTAGGAAGATGACGTACAGACGCCAGCAGGTCAACCTACCCGAAACTGTCAAATTTTCCCAATCAATTTTGAACTTTATACTTTAGTGATAAAGTTGAAAATCTATTAAAGAAATTTGACAGATTGTAGTAGGTTGATGTGCTGGCGTCTGTACTTATCATTCTCACAAGAGGTATATTTAGAGAAGTTAATTGGGTCTAAGATCAACACAAACAAAAACAAAACAACAAATACATATATATATGGTATGTGTATATGTGGTAATAAATTCTTTTAAAATGAAAATATGTCTTGAACTTTGAAGACCTCGATTTTGAAGTCGTTATACAAATAAGTAGGTAAATAAATGTTAGATGCACGCGGCTACACATCAAACTATACATTTCCATTTTATGCTGATCTCGCATTATGCATTTCCGTACAATGCGAGGTCAGCTTATACAGGAAATGTGTAGCCGTGTGTACCTACTGAAAGAATGTTGACTTGCTGAATATTACGGCATAAGTACCTATCTAAAAGTCACGCCACGAAATACTTACAATAAAAAATAAGGTCATCTTATCAAGATCGATTTACATAAGACTCCTATAACAGCTGTTCTACTACTACTAGTGTATGTATTGCGTAAAATATGAATGACACACATATTGAAGGTGTTTAATGTTTTTATACAGACAATGACTGGATATTTTTAGATAGATAGATAGATAGAATACTCTTTATTGTACACCATAAAAATTACAGACATAAATTTAGAAATTTTACATTGGGTGACACAATGGGCGGTCTTATCGCTTAAAGCGATCTTTTACAGACAACCTTCGGATGGATTAAAGGTAACAGGAGAGACAATACTGCAGGTAGTCAGTGGTGTATCACTTACATATACAATAAATACATATATAGATAAAGCATAAACTTATTCATATAAATATTTATGTATATATACGAGTATATACATAGATATACTTATATAAAATTATAAACGTGAAACAAGAGCAAGGAACTATAATTATGTAATGATGACGTTTAAGGAGAGAAGAAGTGTTTTTTACCAGAGTTTTAAAAGTGGATTTTTAGTACAGAAAGGATAATTCAGTCACGAGCACTTCTTTTCGTGTGGTTAGTGACTAACCTAGTGTCAGAGTTTTAAAGCCGCTCATGGGCCTCTGACTTGGCTTCACATGCCGTTGAGAAATATCTCACAGGCATGCCGGTTTCCTCACGAGCACTAATATGTCATATATGTCGCAGTAAGATAGTTCAAGCCGCAATATAGTTATATCCCTATGGATATCTAGGGATATATCTGTATACCATAATATAGTTATATGAAAGCGGTTCATAACTGTCTTACTAGGAATATAACTTTGATACGAGCACGATCTAGTAATATAACTATTAGGGCACTCCGACCGAATAGGTTAGGTTAAGGTTAGCTGTGACTAGGGTTGCCAACCCTACAGATATAACATAAATAGTATCCTGCTATATTCGAGGCCTAATTACTATGTTGAAAAATATAGTAGGCGAAACTATTATATTTTTATTTCAATACAAAATGGTGAGATGATCGCAATAGAACCAGTATTTATCGCATAAAAGCTGAATCAATGGTATTTTGTAACCTTAATTTAGAGTGTATAAATAGTTATACTTATTGAGATTTAAAAAATAAACTTTTAATAAAGTTCATTGTAGCAAAAAATAAGCAATTAAACCCAATTGCCGCCAATTCTGTTTTGTAGTTTATAATTTATTTTTATGTTTTATATTTTTATCTGGTGTACAATAAGGATATTTTTTTTGGAGCTTCCCTGCTATATATATATATATTTTTTTTGCCGTCTACTATATTTTTACAGGCAATGGCTTCATAAATACTATATTTGATATAAAAAAAGTTGGCAACCCTAATTGTGCCAGCCGAGCGAGCGAGCGGTGCCGCGGCAGCGGCCGGCGAGCGCTACGTTGAAATTGCTCGCAGTAACAAACTTAGGGCACTCCGGCAGTTATGAAACGCTTCCACTTCTTCGCTTCTTTCGTATCCCTAGGGATATAACTATATCACGGCTTCAACCATCTTTCTGCGACACATACACTTAGCAACTTTTAACTGTGATTTTCTCCTACTGTATTGATTCTAATTTTATGTTGTTACGAATATAGTAGGTATTTTGGACCCCGCATGGCGCATACTATTATAAAATAGATCTTATCTCAAAATTGCGATCGTAATTTAACGAGAAAATTGCTTTCGAATTTAGCTTAGTGTATCTATAAGTTCATATTTGTGCTCGTGACTGTACATACTTATTATTATTTTAACACTTTCACTGACCAGTTACGTAATTACGTACATAATTAGTATACACGGCAGCTGTTTAACTATGTGTGTCTGCTTGGCGGACAGTGAAAGTCGTAACCTACGGTCATCATCATCATCTGCCTACTTACCTTCCAACAATGTTGGCGTCGGCTTCCAGTTTAACCGGATACCGGAATACCAGTATTTTACATGGATCTACTGCCTATCTGACCTCCAGAACCCAGTTACTGGGTAGGTAATACGATACGAGAAGACTGGTTGTCAATGTTTTCCAAGGCACGGAAGGGTCTCGGTATCAAGGGTCACGGACCGACCTCGGCAAGCGTAGCTTAACCTTCGATCGACCCGTGAGGCTTTTATTATTTAGCCACGAGCCCCTTCCTCTCACTTACTTTTTATTTTTTTATTGGTATTTTTTGCCACTTGATTCTTTGACATGGTCTCATTAATACCCTAGAGTTATGGGATATTAAAAGAAACACGTTGTATAATTAAATATTCCAAAATTTTGAGACAGAATCATAGATTCAGATTCAAGAATTTGATTCATAATAATAGAAACAACAACCTGTTTGAAATAAATATACAAATAACTTACAGCGCATTTCTTGGGTCGAATGGTTTGATCAACATTAGTGGTACTGGGGCTGTGGCGAATATTAACGACATAACCACAAACAGTGTGAACTGAAAAGAAAACAACGAATTAAAACAATTATCAACAGTATTTTAATAGTTTTAGTAATGCCTGGCCTTTATAATGGCCTTGGCTTGTTTTCTATCGGAACTGTTATTTATACCTATCGGATACCACTTTCTCGATGGTCTAACTTGGCTAACAAGACCATCAATAGTCTTATTTATTAACACCTTGGACATGTTGTTGTCTGTCATCAGTTCATCACATTCAATTGCTTCCGGCTCTTCCCTTCTTGAATATAATATTCTTCGCTACTTCAGAATATGAGGCATGATGACACAGTTTTTAGATAACACAGAAATCCTACATAAAAACCTACTGTACGAAGTTCGTGATGGTTAAACTTCAAAGTCAACAGATAATGTTGCGGAATCAGATAATATTGCGGACCTAATTTAATCATGTACTATCATAATCCTTCTTTTAATTTCATATTTCAATAAATTAATATTAGTATCGGTCTACTTATATCATTTATCAGTAAGAACTGTACTTACGTACATGTGCACTTATTTAGGTAGGTTTCTAGACCAATAACCAAACATAAAAAAATAAACAGTTGCCTACCTTAATGTAATATCTGGCAATGGAACTGATTGTGAAGAGTATGACGAGCAGCGCCATCACGCACCCCAACACTACGTTGGCCGACATTGTAGGAGTTGAAGCCTCTGTGTATTCCTAAAAAAAACACAAACTTGGTATAATATTGTAGATTATTTTTCCCGCCACTGATTAAACACAACAAAATATTATGCGTACGCGGATTATATCGGCAGCACAGTGCCACCCCGCTGCGATAAAAGACTCTGGGACAACTGAGCACTTAATTGATAACAAACGGAGATATGGTCATTGCCCACTTCGTAATGACGCAAAAATTGTCCTTATCTTGCCGAGTCAAATAGGAGAAGTGATAGGTATACTCGCGATCCTGTTAAGGTATACAAGTGGCTACCTAAAAGTAAGTGCCTAAATTACTAGGTAAGTATTCGATAAGAGCCACCAAAATGTCTTCTGGATAGGTACGCGATTGAAACTGACGAATAAATTCTTCAATGTACAGACGCCAGCAGGTCAACCTACCCGAAACTGTCAAATTTTCCCAATAAACTTTGAACCTTATGCTTTAGTGATAAAGTTGAAATTTTATTTAAGAAATTTGACAGATTGTAGTAGGTTGATGTGCTGGCGTCTGTACACAATGTGTTCTACCTGTAGTATGCGTATTCACATTGCTGAAAACTTGAAAAGCAAAAGTCAGCAACAAAAGTCGATTAGCACTGAAATTATTTTCAAACATAATTTTTGAGCATAGTATATTTATTTAATAAAACAGATATTAAATTCAGATAACACAAACTTTTAACTGTAACATGAAATGCTCAAAAATAGTGTAGCTATCGAATTATTTTGGGTCTATTTAGATCACATGTAATATTAACAGTGTAAATCTAACTATTTTGCTGACCGTACGTGAAGATAGGTATCCTATGTACCTGTAGGCTACCAACAGCTTACCTAAGGTGCACATTGTAGACCTAAGTAAGTCTTTTCTAATATGTTGGACTCCACAATATTAGAAAAAACTTAAATATACCTAAATAAATACCTTCCTACCTACCACTATCTACTAATTATTATTTAGTTAGAAGCTATAACTCATTATTTATTTAGTTAGTTAGTAAGTAGTATCTAATGGCTTTTAATAAAAGAGTTATAAAAGTCTTCAAATATGATAATTGGCATACAAATACTAACATGTATTTCCAAAGCCAGAAAGATAAAGACATGTACAGAAGGACTGAGAAATGGACATTTTTAGTGACATAAATATTAAATAGGCTTGTAAGATAAAGTGTAACTATCATTACTAAGATCTCCTTCAAGTACCATAAATAAACAAATCGTCCAGGTATACCAACGTAGTATTAAACATCAACATTCCCGAGGCTGTGAAAATAGAGAAAAAATATTTTCCCAGATATGAGACCTAGCTAGATCAATTTTTCAACCGTAAGCCCCTATATTGCAGCTTTCATCCAAATCGTTAGAGCTGTTTTCGAGAATGTGCTTACAAAATATATATATATACAAATATTGCTTATTTAATAGTATAGGATAAGGATAGGATTTTGAAGAATGCAATTATTAATCAATCTAATATTGTTTAATACTTTAAACAATAGTAGGATGATTAGGTTGAATTCAGTTGATTTTATTAAATAATCCCACTCTTCAAAATTAAAAGGCGATCTTAATAATGGTAGATTTTTTTTAGCTTTATCTTACGATCCTTTTTAATCTTTAAATCATTTGGGAGGGTAGAATAGAGATGCACTATACGTGAGAATTTACGATCATTACATTAATAATCTGATTTTCGTGGCTATTATACTTAAGATATTTATCTATAATAGGTATATGTAATTTTATCGTATTAAAATCCTACTTTTAAAAACAGCTACGTGTTTTAGACTTTTGAATATGTAAATGAGTTTGCGCATTCTCGTTACCAGGACGTCTGAAACTGAGGAATTAGTCTAATGTAACTCCAAGGTATTTAATATTATCTGTCCTTTGAAGAGCAGGACATATGCATGGCTGGTTGGAAGACCAATTATGTCGCATATGTGATTTGAAATAGTTATAATTACTGCGAAATTTATTTGGATTTTTATTAGGTATGTATCAAACCTGTTTCGCGGTCGGAAAATTCAAACTCATAGCATTTATTTAAATTAATTACAGGCACTTTTGAACTGTCAAGGCGTCGGTCAGTCAGAAAGATGAAGCTAGTAGTCCATTCCAAAGCGTATTAGTAGGTTCCGCAAACGCCCCCAACCTTTGCCTATAATGAAACAGCCTCGCAATCTCCTTATAGGTTCAGCAGTCGCAAGCGCGGCTGTCAGCCGTGGGGGTCACGTTTGACTCAAATTGAGAATCATAAAGAGGTGGTTTCGAAACTGTAGTCAGCTTAACTCTTCAGGGTTAGAAGATGCTGCGGTTTGTATCCAATGACTTCATGCACTGTCACAAAATATATTTCGTTTAGATAGGTAAGTGACGTTACTGACCTAGTTCCAGCCGGTCTATACTGCAAAAAAAAAATTACAGCTCACTTCACCTAAGTTTTTTATGGTGATATTTATACAGAATATAGATCCAGGTGTATGATACTTTTGAACCAGTATGGATGTATCGAATACAATCTTGGGGCTTCATTCATACTCATCCCTAGTTCGATCTACCTACATGTATATCTAGAAGGCGCAAAAGTACCTACTGATGGTAAAAAAAGTCCTAGTACGATTTTTATTCAGTCATAATACAGGGTATAAAATTAACAGTACCTACTGTTAATTTTATACCCTGTATTATGACTGTACGGTAAGTACTATTAAAGTGTTTTTCAACATCTATAAAATAGAATCAACATTAATAATAATCATACGCTCGTTTAAAAGAACCATTCGTTTATCTAACCTCTTAAAGTCACAGTTCGTAAGTACAATAATTAAACTTTAATTACATTTTAAAATTAAAACTTTTCTCTAAAAAAACACAGGTTGTAGGTATTTGTGCAATAATTTTATTAAATTATTGTAAAATTTCTAGGAATGCAATATTTAATAATTAATAACTACTTTATGCCCGGAATCTAAGTAGGTCATTTTGTTAAAAAAGTATGTCGAGAGCGCCATAGAAAAATGAATACGTGATCAGTATTTATTATTTAGAAGAAGAATATTTATTTATCTACATACATCGTAGTACTATTCGACAAACTATACCCTTGCAGCTGATAGTCATATAAAACAAACGGGCGAGTTCGAACTATAGGGATGAGTATGAACGAAACCAATCGTGGCTGGTCCACATCTTGGCGTGTGTGTGTTGATACGTATACGTATGTATTTTTATTAAGGTATATATCGATAAATAATAAGTTCAATGTTCATGCGATAGTAAGGTCAGCAATATAAAGTTGATGAACAAAATGATTCGATAATCTACTTTTTAGCATTTCATGGTTTTTTTTGTTTCTATTTTGATTAAATATTTTAGAAAATATTTTAGATTTAGAAAACTGAGGTGTTAATCGACTTCTGTTGCTAACTGTCTTACGACACAACCGTCTAGCGTAGTTGACTGTTAATAGAGTTAAAATTATGTTAGTTGATTAACTAATGGCTTCGTGTTTCAAGCCTGTCAGTCAAGTGTCAAACCGCCGAAAGTTAAACCACTCGTTAGGATAACTTCATCATGCTGCAGACCGAGTATCCCTTTTCTTAGAAGATAGAAGACCAAGCGTCATGAGTCATATTATACCTAAGTCGTAGGTGCGTATAATACTGAGATTTCTAAACAAGTTACCAACTCACGTGGCGACGATTGCATTCCATAATGTATCTAAATAACGCCTTTACTGCCGCGCTTGCGATAACTGCAGTAAGTAACATTTTTGTCCAAATTGAGTTAAACATAGATTCGGAATCAGCGCAATGAGCTGTACAATGTGATCTGACTGCCATTTTAATATCTTAACAGGAACCTTTAAATTTCAATAACCAAAATGGCAGGAAGTCGAGTTTTTGATAAGTTTTCCTTGGCTTAACAGCAGTAAGTAACGGCGAGTTTCTAAGTGCGGTACCATTATTCATGTTTTACTTCTGCTAATGATATGAGCAGTATAACTACACATTGCGGTTATAATAAGCAATTGATGCTAAAGTTATTTTATTCATACTAGATATAAAACAGTTTTTATCCTTTAATTGACAATAAGCATAACGGCAGTAAGTCGATTTTATGATAAGTTTTCCTTAGACTAACAGCAGTAACCATACTTACAGCGAGTTTCTAAGTGAGGTATCATCATTAATGTCTTACTTCTGCTAATGATATGAGCAGTAACTTCATATTTACTGCGGATATAGGTATTAAGCAATTGATGCTAAAGTTATTAAACTGTTACTAGATATAAAATAGTTTTTGTCATTTAGAAGTATTCTAATAGAAATACATACCTATTTAATGATTATACAATGAATTAATAATTCTTTACTTAAGCTACCTACATATTTACAAAATTCTGAATTAAAATAAGTTAATAATACAAGTCAGAAAAGGTAAAAATGTAACGACAAACTTTGAGCGCCAATTACTCGATACTACGCAAATCGTACTTACTGCACTTATCGCTAGCGCTGCAGCTTTTTTCAAATAAGTACCTACTTACTTAAAAGTACCAACTAAAACTTATTTTAGTTTTATCATCTGGATTATTTATGGAGACCATAAAAACTAAAATTAATACAGCATGCACAGTCAGACCGTATACTTGGATACGATCATGCTAATCTGAAATTCAGATAAGGTAGGTACCTAACTAATTATTTTCTAGTAAGATATTAGATATTGGTTTCATAAATGGAGCTGATTGGATATAATTATTTACAGTTTCGTTATCGTTGCACGTGAGATCCGATAACCTGCTGACCATCAGTCACGCAGCGATCACACAGCACCACTGATTAATTGCCCACTTTTTCCAAAGAAAAGGCTGTAATATTTCCGATAGATTGCACCCATCTAAAAGTAATAGATGAAGAATGACCAAACTCGACCCAATAACTCGTATATTTATCTCACCTACTCGACGTCCGTATGTCACTGCAGGGACTCAGCAGAATATCAGCGTCAGGTATATTTGCCTGGCACATGCTGAGCTGGACTCCCATTTGGTGCAACCTTCAGACGCAAACCGCACTTTTTTATGTTCGTTGATCCATTTTTTTAAAGTGTGTCATAGCCAATAGTGTCATCACAATGTCTTGTTTTCTTCCTTTTTTATTTGTTTGTATATTGGCACCTTGCAGCTATTTCCTAATAGCTAATTAGTCATTATTTAATCGTGTTTTTGTATGTTGTGCTGTTTTTTGTGTGCACTAAATAAACGATTATCTATCTATCTAATGCGATTGCTAACTAGGGCTGCCAACCCTCCGGGGTTGACCCGGAGACTCCGGGTTTGAATGATGCATCTCCAGTTGACTTCGTTTATCCCCGGGTAGACGGGGTGGGCGCGAAATCCTAAGTCTTATCGCTCGCTCCGCTTCTCAAAAGTGTAATAACTTATGAAAATGCTGTAAAACCTGTCGAATTGCTTGGCTTAAATGTAGACGAGGATCAGCTTTATGACGAGATCAATGAGTTGAAGAAAATACATCCTCAGTTCACACAATCACAAGATTTTTCAATAGTACCGGTGTATTTAATGTGGGTTCGGTTATTACAGACGGCAGATCTTACGGCAAACCTTGGATTTTTTTTCGCTTTTCCAGTTAGTAACGCTTTTGTTGAACGTGTGTTTTCCCTGATGGGGAACTTATTGACAGATGAGCCAAAAGTATTTAAGTAAAAATAAATCGCAGTCCACGAAAAAATATGAATTTATGAATCAAACTGGACCTAGTGTTACTGGATATCTTGTGTCTACTTTGTTACGTTTTTTTTTTTTAACTATTTTCTTCCAATCTACGGGACTGGCATTTTTAATAGTTGGCTGCTCTATTGCTAACTCAATATACACACATAATATAACTTTATCTACAAGAATATAATAGCTCAGTAGGTTATATATTTGCTTTGTTCATAAATCGACGTTGGAACTTATCGGTGAGATAGCAACATTTTTTTGTTCATATTAGTTTGCTTAGGAACACAGTCGCTTGATGAGAGTAGGCAGCAACGCCATGGTGTAACTATTACTCGTAAAACATAAAGATAGTCCTCACATAAACAACTTTATTAAGTACCTCTACCTATCAATATTAGCCGGCCACTATAGGATTTAGAATTGAGATGAGCAATATGACCCTATTAACCCCAGGTTCGCACTAACGTAGTGTTATCGCGGCGATTTTTTTTCGTACACTGGATTTTCAACTGTCGGTATTGGGCCGAGCATTGAAAATCCAACAGAGCGCATCCCAGCGCGTATCCCCGTGCGTCAAGAAAACACACTGTTGGATATTCAACTCTCAGCGCTAAGCAAAGAAGGAAAAGAAAGAAAATGCGTTTATTTGCGGTACACATGACGCAAGGAAAGAACAAAACACGAAAATAACAAATTGGGGGAAAATATGCGTCACATCCACGCAAAACGGCTATCGCTCAGCATAATGCATAAGCAGAGCGTCGAAAATCAAATGCGTGAAAAAAAATCACCGCGATAAAAATACGCCCGTGCGCACCTGGGCTCACATCAGTAAGGGTAAAGGAAAAATGTTTTAAAACCGGCTAAATGCGTGTCGCACCACGCACATTGCAGGGTTCCGTAGTTGGGATGAATTTATCCCTATAACAAACTTAAAATTGTAGTTGTTTTTGTGTTTTTTCTTTAAATGTGCGTTTTGTTTTTGCAGAATAAACATATATCTTTCTTCTTTCTTTCTTTGAAAAACATGTTCTCCCATAAGGAATGTTTGGAGAACGTGTTTTTCAAACTGCAAATTTAAGTTGGTCGATCATTACTTGCTAACCTGTAAAGCCTACTTAGCTGTGATAGTTTTCCTTTTAATTTCGTTATATATAGGTACCGTGAATTTGTTCACATATCCAAAACCAACCATTTAGCTGGCAGGGGGGGGGGGGGCACTTAACTCTAACAAAAATTAGCACTTTAAAGGTTAACATTTCGCAAACGGGTCCCTGAATCCAAAAAAGGTTTTCCCAAACTTACAATATATTTGACCGACCTTTCCAACGACATCCCACACCATAAGATAGACGAGAAAAAAAAACATCCCCACTTTACGTGTAGGGGAGGTCCCTCAGCCAGCCAGAATTGTTTATTTTAGTTATTTTCATAGTCTTATGTCTTATGGGATTCTTCTCTGGGGAACCTGTGCGGACATTAATATTATCTTTGTTCTACAAAAAAGGGCTGTTCGAGCCATTTACAACCTAGGTCCAAGGGATTCCCTTCGAGAAAAAATCAGAGAAATAAACATCCTGACTGTAGCCTCACAATATATTTTTGAAAACCTATTGCATGTACACAAAAATATATCAAATTTTAAGAAAATGACCGATATTCATAGTTTAAATACCAGGAATAAACACAACCTTGCTGTACATCGCACACGTCTCCACAGAGTAGGCAACTCATTCATGGGTCAATTTATACGCTTTTACAACAAACTTCCTATTGATATTCGAAACTTACCCATTTAACGTTTTAAAAGCTGTATTAAAACCAAACTTTGTAAAAAAGACTACTATAAAATTTCAGATTATTTAGAAGATAAAAAAGCGTGGGATTGAGCTGCTCGCTCTGCTAGCTAGCTTTGTGATAAAACCATAAAATTTGACATTTTAATTATTATGTAAATCATTAAAAATACTAGTTTTTTATATGCATATTGACTTTGTTGAAAATTATATACAAAATAACATGATTACTTTGTAAAGTATTATATTGTTTTAATGATTGTGAATGTGAGGACTATGTGGATATTTTATTTTTATTGTTTTTCCTCTTTCTTCAATTTTTTCTTTCTGAGTTAGTTTAAATGATGGTCTGGCAGTTTGAGTACTTTATGCGACCTACCCAAACGTCCTTTCTTTGGTATTGTTCGTCGAGTTGAGCTCCTTAAGTTCTGAGTTGAGCTCTACGATTACAGACAAATGCTTGCACTGACTGGACAGGTCCACTCAAATCTGTGTGGTTCTTTCCTCAAAAGACCATTTCAGACACTAATCTACATGGTCCTCATATGGCCTGACCAAGATTATGTCTGGACTTTAAAAGAGACTGTGACCTCTGAGTTTGTTTCGGTCTTTCTTCTCAGAGTAGTCAGATAGGAAACGCCGAACTCATCTAGCATTTTCATCTTTTTTTTTTAAATATTTTTTTTAATATGACGTGTAAAAGTGATTGCAATATCCTATTTACAGAATAAAAAAATTCATTTCATTTCCTCAACATTTTTTTTCCTGTTTTTATTTTATCTCTTTGTCGACGTGATTAATATGTATACCCATGCCAAACTACAGCTTTCTGGTACTAACCGTCTCTGAGCTAAGCCGCGGACAGACAGACAGACAGACGGACATGGCGAAACTATAAGGGTTCCTTGTTTATTACGGAACCCTAAAAACGAAACCCCAATTTCATTATTTTCTAAATTCATCGTACCTACTTATTAATGAAATCTTTGTGATTAAATCAATTAAACGTTATACAAAGGTATTAAAGTTGGTTGGTGTTTGGCATTTCTTTTTGCCAGTTTATCTACCTAATTATCCGTGGCCTTGGTGATAAGACACCCCTTACCGGACACCCTCATACTACGTTCGCTAGGAACAGAGACTTGGCAGACAGAGAACAACAAGCCGGCTTCATCAAATCGTGTGCATGCAAAAGAAGGTAGGAAAACACGAAGACCAACCCTTGGACATTTTCAAAGCAGGCAGGTACCAGGGGTGTAATGAATAAGGTATATAAAGATCTATGCATTATGCTGAGCGATGGCCATTTTACGTGGATGTGACGCATATTTTCCCTAAACTGGCTTCTTTTTTAATTTTGTGTTCTTTTTTTTTCGTCATGTTTACCGCAAATAAACGTATTTTCTTTCTTTCTATGTAAGTATAGGACCTAGTTACGCAGTTTACATAAATATAACAGGTATATGGGTATTTATTTTATATGTATATGGATATATGGGTATATAGGTATTGGTCGCCCTGACCTTCCCTATTTCTCTGTTATGCAAACTACCCAATTTTGAAGCGTACTTCGTCAGTGGATCACTTTCCTCAAAATAGAGTAGGACTCTATTTTGAGGAAAGTCTTCTATTTTTATTTGGGAAGTGCAGCCCTAGCCAGGGACTGGGTTAGGGCGAGTGATGCCCTAACCAGGGATTACTTAATCCCTTTTGAGGATGCTTGAATTTATTCCAAGAGTTGGTTAGTTGTATTTACCAACTCTACGAAAACCTAAATTTTAAAAAATCTGCACAGTCTTGTTTAATGCGACCAATGGATTATTTTTATTATCTGCTATGTTTACTTTAGAATGCACTTAATAATTATTTTGTATATGGTAAAATAACTTAAATTACCTACGTAAATAACAGTGACAAAAAGTTATTATAACATCGTCCACATAGACTATGTGGGAAAAATACGTATTATTGAAGCTAACTCAAAAACTGCCCAAGCAAAGTTTAATACAATTTATGGAACCACCGCGCAAGTCTGCTCTACGAAATGAAAAAATAATTTTCAAAATCGGTCCACAATTGACGAAAATATCGAGACATACATAAATAAAAAAATATAAATAAACACAGACGAACATAGAACCTCCTTTTTGGAAGTCGGTTAAAAATAGAGAACCATCTTCTGTTTTTATTTGGTAAGAGATGCCCTAGCCAGGGACTGGGTTAGGGCGAGTGATGCCCTAACCAGGGATTAGTTCCTAATCCCTTCTGAGGATGCTTGGATTAAGGGTAAGTTGCACTTACCAACTCTTGGAATAAATAAAAATAAAAAAGTACCTACCTACCTACCAACCATCGTTTTCTAACAAATAGTAAACAAATTAAGTAGGTACCTAGGTAATTCATAACTTAGATAGGTACTAAGTATTCTACTTACTGTAAGACCGTACCCGTTGATGAAATTCACAATACCGCATTTAACTCAGTTAAACAACAACTTTTTATTTTTAACCACGAGATATAATTGATTTTGTGTTAGAATGTTAAGGATCGCGATATGTTCGGAGCAGCTGCGCTGCATTAGTCACGCGACCTTCCCGCGACGATAATACGACAACACTGGACAACACTGACTGCACAGACTAACTCTGACTGACTGACTACTTCGTTCGTTTGATTAACATCGGCATTCGACATTCAGCCTCCTGCTGAATTAATGCACTAGACGCGTCATTCGAGTCAGACGATAACATGGGCACGCGGATACGAGCAATAGTAGGTAACAACGTACTAAGCTAACTAACACTTTATCGAATTACTAACACTTCGCCCGCGACTTCGACCGCGCGGGTTTCACACTTACCCCTACGAACTTTAATACTCCCAGTGGCGGCGTAAAGGGGGCGATGGGGTCGGTCCGTCTCGGGTGCCAAGCACCAAGGGGTGACACCGTGGTGACAACACGCTTGACTAACATTACCAGAAGACCTGCAGAGAGCTATGTTAGAATTTCTTGATAGATTTTACGAAGAACTAGACCATCGTTACAGGGCAATGGATGACATTCTTATAACACTTGGTGTTGTTCAGCCTAAAACTGTGCTTAAAATCTGACGAAAATCTGTGATGAATTTTCTGCAGAGGACAATATTTTGGAGATTTTACGACTGAGGCGCCACCTTCAGCGTTTTTTCATGTTTTCCATTGAAAAAATATTCGAAAAATTTTAACCGCCTTCTAAAAAAGGAGGAGGGTCTCAATTCGGATATTTTTTTTAATAAATATGTTTTGGCACAACTCCGTCATAAAAAGACGGATGTGGTCCCATATAATTGAGTTAGCTTCAATAATAATGTTCAATAATAATTTAATAATGTTGTGTAATTGTGTTTAATTTTTTGAAATTTTTGTTCTTGTTAGTGTATAGTTTAGGTTATTAATTAAGGTCTTAAGTGTCGCATTAGGGTTAACCCTGTAATGATACTTTAAGTTATTATAAATAAATAAATACGTATTTTTCCCTCTTAGTCTATATGGGTGATGTTATAATAACTTCTTGTCACTGTTATTTACATAGCATAGTGGTACTCGAATTTGTGTGGGTTAGGTACACAGTATAAGCTGACCTCGCATTGTACGGAAATCCTATACAATGCGAGATCAGCATAAACTGAAAATGTATAGCTTGATGTGTAGCCGTGTGTACCACAAGTAAATAGTGAAAAATAAAAACTTTTTTACGAAACAAAACAAAAGACCTCTAAAAAAACACTACAGTGAAAAATAACTTAATTTTGTAAGTCGGTGGCAAAAACGTAAATTCAAAACCAAAGACACCACTTCCGAAATAAAGTATTTTTTCAGTAGGTACGTAGTGTTATTTTTGGAATCTAAAAAAATATCAGCTGTCCTGTTCCATACAAGACTTTAATACCTACCTAAAGATTTGGCCTTGTGGTCCACAATCCGTCCCACTACTGCTAGGTACCTATGCATTGACGCACAGACTACCTTTGACCGTTCAAGTCAGCGGTCAAAGGTCGTCTTACTAGTGTGCATTGAGGCAGACTTTGCCTTATTATAATCAGCTGTCCCATACAAAACTTTAATACCTACCTATTTATAGATATTTGCGTTGTGGTCCACAAACCGTCGCGTTATAATATACACCTAGTGCTAGATACCTAAGCATTGACGCACAGACTATCTTTGACCGTCGAGGTCAGCGGTCAAAAGTCGTCTTACTAGTGTGCACTGTGTCAGACTTTGCCTTATTAACATGTTTGCGTCGAGTTGCTCCGTGCTCTGCTCCACATCGCTGTCAATGCGGTGAAGCTATCGGGCTGCCTCAGACACCGTGGCTTGTCTTGAGCGCAGGTCGGATAGCCCGCAACTATGGGAGACCAGACGAAATGCCCTTGCTCGATCCCACGGTCCTAACACGGCGTGCTGTGCCGGAACGGTGGAAATAAAACCCTATTGGGAGTTTTACCTTAGAGCCGTTTGGGGTGGTCACACTAGCATTGTGACCAATGGGCTGGCTATTTTTACCAGACTACGGTAAAGCCAAAAGGAAGGGTTGTGATTTTTTCGACCATAGAATCAGCATTGGTATAGGTACAATGTGGTAATGTTTCCGGCCTTTTGGGCAGTTTTCTCAATGACAACCATGGCAGTGATGTGGTTAATTTTTTTGTTGACCTGTCACCTTTTTTATGCAAACTGTACATTATTTTATTATTTTTTAAGATTGTAAGTTTGTATTATTTAAATATTATGCAATTACAAAATGAGTGAACGTTTCAAAGTGGAGTTTTCCTACAGCTCCTATAATTTAGGATTTTGGAACACATTGCCTGGAGCTGTATGCATGTGGGTTTTACTATATTATAAAAGCAATGCATGACTGCAGACTGCTGCACAATTAGGTATCATAAAAAAACCAGTTGATAAAAGTAAAACAGATAAGTATTAGAATAATACATTATATTATAATTATTGTAATCTATAATCACATAACAAGTATAGGTAATAATAAACACTAAAAGTAAGTAAACTAGATTTGGTGTAGGTACAGAATTTATTACAAGAATACTGTGTCCTTATAATATAAAAATAAATAAAATAAAACTTGAGTTTTGCAAGACATTTCTGTATTTGATTGATGTGTTCCAAAAGCAATATGAAAATACATCAAAACATTTTCTTCTTCATAGCAGTGTATCGCTCAGTATACTCATTATATCCTTCAACAGACACCAGCTGTTTAGGTTCAAACAAGTTACCATCCAAGTTAATGGTGTGCATTTTAGAGTCTCTAAGTAAACTTGCTCTGATGGCATCCAAACTTAAACAATTTTCTTCCAATCTCAAAATTTTAAGTCTCGGAGCCTGATGCATGTCTTCACTAATGATTGATATTTCATTTTGACTTAAATTTAGTTCTGCTGCATATAGCTCTGACATTCCTTTAGGTACCTCTGTTATCTTATTGTGTGCCAGCTCCACAACTTCCAAGCTATGTAGCCCCAGCAGTTGTTTTGGAAATTCTTTTAATCTGTTGTTATTCAGATAGACTTGTTTCAAATTACTCAGTTTAGCAAAAGATTCTGGCAGGAATGTAACTAAATTATTTGATATATTGAACAACTCAAGTTTCTTTATATTACCTATGGATTCTGGAATGGTATCTATTTTATTTGTGTCTAGGTTGAGCTGTTTCATGAGCTTAAATTTACAAATATCATCCGGCAATGATGTCAATCTGTTCTTGGATAGATCTAAGTTTCTTAAAATATCACTTAGATTAAGAGCTTCAATTGGTATTTCTTTCAGCTTGCAATCAGATAATTGTAAAACACCTGTTTTCGATGCAGTTTCATAATGTTGTTTAATACCTGAATTACCCATTTTAATTAATTCACTTGTAATTTATTATATAATATGAATATAAAACAGCTGAAGAATGTTAAACTCATGAGAAATAGAAAAGGATGTAGCATTTATTTTTAGGATTTTTTGTGTTGTTTTTAAAGTCTTGTTATTCACTTTTTCACTCAACTTCAATTTCACTATTGACGTTGAGATACATTTGACATTGACAATAGATCAGAGACGGAGACGTCAATGAGATTCGTTCATAAATTTTCAGAACTCTTTTTTTTTTATAAATAAGATTTCGACGCTAAGCAAAAATAATACTTACGTCCACACACTCCACAAAGATTTTGTCATCGTTATCGACAAATTGTCTGTCAAAATCTGTGTGGACGTACTGTACTGGTGGACGTGAAATTTTTAAACTGACAGAGAGTCGCAGGTGAACAAACTTGCTGCGTGTGTGGTGTATCCCGCTCCTGCGTCACAGCACGACACAGTAAAGTGTAAAACTGTAAATCTTCGGCCAAACCTGAGCGACCTCAACGCCAGACGCAGGACCACGAAGCGGGAGGAGCGTCTACCGGCGAGTTTTTTATATTCCTTAGATCTCGTTCCTGAAAAACCAGGGCGCTCCCGTGGCTTTGCGAAGGGATCGGTTTTGAACTAAAGCCTCCAGCCAGGGTAACTTATATACTAAGCGAATGCTCGCTAAGGGCGCCCTCTGTGAGGATGGGGTACGGACCTCGGTTTAGGGCGTTGCTGGGGAGAGGATAGCAAGATAGGACAAGCTGAATCAAAAATTGATAATTATTATCAGGGGAATTTAAAGCAGGTTGAACTTCGGCGCGGGCTGGCGCTACTCCGAGCAAGGGTCGGGGGCCACGCGGCGGACGCTGCTTGTGTTATTATATGGCGTCTTGCACATCTACGCGACCGTAACGCGGAACACCGAGTCTACAAAGCGGCTTTTTTTTTATCTATGGCATCTCGCAGGTGACCACCTGACCACTAAGGTCCTGGCTGCTTAACCGGACTTTCCTGTGGCTGCCTTTAGCTACTACACTAAGAGTCTCCAGCCAGGAGCACAAATGCAAACTATACTAAGTTACAAACTAAACGAACGCTCGCTAAGGGCACCCCCTGTGGGGTACGAACCTCGGTTTAGGGCGTTCGTTGAGGGGGGACAGCAAGATGGGACAGGCTGGATCAAGGATAGATCATTATTATTATCGGGAGAATTTAAAACTACACGCTCAGCTGCAGCACGGGCTGGCGTTTCATCGGACAAGGGTCGGGGGGGAGTATTCTTACTCGGGGTGGTCGCGCACGCGGTGGACCTCTGCGGCGAGGTCACAACGATGGGTGTCGGGTGTTTTTATTTTTATTTTATTTTATTTTATTAGGCTCTCCAACAAAGAATACACCTTACATTCTATAGTACAAAGACAAGAACAACAATCTATGTGCTCCCTCAATTATAGGAGACCACATCATGCAATAAAGACAAGCAAACAGTATATTTATATGGATGTAGACTTAAAGCTAAAATTATATATTATACTATCATTATTAAGTTGAGTTTAAATTGAATAAAAATAATGATTAAAAAGCAACGAGCACATAGTAGAAAAAAATGTACACACAGACAAATAAAAATATACAAATAAAAATAGCGAACAATGCATTTGGTACTAGGCAGGCAGTTCAACACTCACATAATTAGGTATCATTTAATTGTGTACGGATTAGTGATTAGTGACTTATATGACGTTTTTGTGCACTGTGCTGGTGGCCCTACTGCTCTCCTGGAGGAGTGTGGTTGGATCATCGGGATCGGAAAGAATATGCCGTGGACGGCGAAGTCGACTGAGGTTCGAGGGGGTATAATTGGCCGCTGCAACAATCAGAGGGTTGCGGTGCAAGGCGGTGGAGTCAAAGTAACGCTTGGACATGCGTTTTAGAAACTGGTGGATGGTTGGGAGTTTTAGATCGAGATGGAGGATCTCGTTCCTGACAAACCAGGGCACTCCCGTGGCTCTGCGAAGGAATCGGTTTTGGATCGACTGCATCCTATGAATATTATGGGGTTTTGCATGCGCAAAGACTGTACCCGCATAGGTCATGATGGGGCGGATGCACGCAGTGTAAATGCGCGAGTTTGTATAGCTTGTATACTAAGCCGTTGTGCCAGACCTTGTCGAACGCTTTCGCTATATCGAAGATACAAGGCGGCAGCAGCGTAGAGTATATATGTTCTGTGGGAAGCGGAATTGAGTTCGCGGTTCGCGCTGTAATCACGCATGTGTGCACGCATGTGTGTGCTACAAAGCTAAGCTTTTTCGACAATTTATCTTTATGGTGACCCCATTGAAGCTTGGCATTCAACGTTATGCCAGGATCACTGTGGTATTTTCGGGATTCTACTCTTCACCCTTTAAAAGCACACTAGTTTATAAAGTTTCGCGTTTTTGAGGTTTAGTCGTTCCTTTAGTGTCAGTGTCTTTAAGCGTTGTTCAGACAAAGGCGATAGAGGTTGCGGTTGAGTGACGGTAACCGCGCGGTTACGTCTAAACGAAAAAATACGCGCGGTTCCCGTGCGTCGTGTCTGAACGGACTCATATTGCGGACGCACATTTGTTTGCGCTGAACGAGCCAAATATCGACCTTGCCACTGTTGAAATAAAATTGAGAATAAATAAACTTCCATTAGGTCGAGAGCGTATCTTAGCGGAAAAAGGTGCGCGTTTCAGATTAGGCAGTGACAACCGCGCTGAGCTGCGCCTCGCCAGATGTACGCCAGAGCTTAATAAATACAAACCTAGGTTTAAATTGTTAAAAACAAAAGTGAGACTGGGCTAAGAACGGCGCAGCTGTAAAATGAATACTTAATTCGATACAAAGCGTGATTAAAATACATATTACTAACCTATTGTATTACTCTATTTACGTTGTCGTAACATTTTATCAAGCATTAAAACGGAAAAGTAAGAAATAAATAAAAAAATAAGTTTAAAAAACTGTAACCCGACTACGGAAACATAAAAGTGATCTAAAAAATATGAAACAAGAAAATATTTCAACAAAAATCAAGACAGGCACAAAAAATGGTCAGGGTAAAGCCGTGGTCACAGCAAAACACACATTTTCATTTAGTTAATTATTTACTAAAAACGTAAGAAAAGTTGTATTTCGCGGGCTAATTGCGCGCTGATAAGTTGCGGTTTAATTAAAATCAGTCGCTGCAAAGAACCGCCAGTGCGTGCACTTGCATTAATTTCTTGTTGCCAAATCATTGATATTCTTTCTTTTTTCTTTGTGTCTCAAAGTCTTGCGGCTAAAATTCGCGTGCGATCAGTTGCAGTGTGACCTAGCACTAAACCATAGAGAAAATATTGAGTTATAAAGGTTATTACAGGCTAGGACTAAATTGATAAGTAAAATTATTCAGTGATAGTAGTATGATGATGATATGAAGCGAAATAAATTCACAAATTTTGAAGAAAACTAATAAAATAAAAATACTTTACAAAAATCGGTGATTATGAGCAAATATGATTACGGACAGAGATTCATTCAAAACAGTACTTCCAACATTCAACAATAGTGACGTGCATAGAGGGATTGATATCCGATAGAAGAAATTCGAAAGGTTATTTTGTTTAATTTATATTGGTTATTTAGTATGAATTTAGTAATAGAAGTGTTTATTAGAAAAGAAAGTGTAATCAATTAACAAAATCGTTATCAATCAAGTTTACCCATGATTTTTATGTTAGATTTTGTTACCGCGGGAAAACTGTGAAACGTTTGACTAGTATAATGGCCGCAAAAGCGCCAATGCTTTACGTGTTTGCTCATATAGTATGAAATTTGAGTCCAAATTATGCTTCTCCAATGCTTTAAATGAGTTAAGAAAATCATAATTGAGATGGACATCAACGCTGGTAAGTAGCAATTAATTGTTACAAGAAGATTTTAGCTTATTTTTTTCAAATGCTTTGATAAATTGTGATGATAGCTTTACTCGTAACTTTTCTCAGCGTGCGCCTTCATTAACAGCCCTATTTAATTGTTTATAGAATACAATTACACTAAAATCAGTGTCTGAATATTATGTACAAGGTTCTTAGAAAAAGTATCAGGTAAATTATACGTAGGCACGCTATACGAGTATTGTCGGAGACAAACGATAAATCTAATTGTAAGTAACACAGAAACCTAAACTTACCATATTCTGTGATTAGGGATTCTTGTAAAATTGTAATACTTGCGGTCCCATTTACAATTGTTGTCATTTTGAATGACTTATGCCCATAAATACAAACAAAGCAAGAAGTTTTTAATGTAAACTTGTTGGTACTTATTTGCAGAAAGAAAAGTTTACAACTTACACTTTGCATGGTAAGCATTCACTATGTACATAGTTCTGAGTTTCAGAACAATACAAACATTGTTTATTTATAAAAGGTTTTAGAAAGTAAATTCTAATCTGAACTTAAGTTATTGTCAAAGTACTTAAACCTTTTACATTAATTAAATCTGTGATTATGTGAGTTTTATAATGTTTTGTAGTCTTATCACATTATAATTAAACTAGTACCCTTTTCCATTCCAGTAAGCTCCCACATGGCTCTAAAATATTTTTTCCTTGTAAATGGTATAGGGAAAATATGTTGAAGTAACATAAAATAACCCAAATAAATCTGTTTCAATCTCCATTTGCTAAAGTCCAGAGCTAAAGTTGTGATACAATTTGTACTCTCTTTAAGTATTGTTTTTAAAAGAGATATTCAATGAGTTTGTTTCCGTTATGGAAAGCTTTTGAACATGACAATTTTTATACTTAACTAAACATGTAATATCAACACAATTTCTGTAAGAATGCTTTAATAGCTTTTGCTGCTTGCATAGTTTTTATGGGCTTTTATTTCAAGGCAGGTCTGTCCGAAAATCTTTCTTTATTAATTTTATACAAAATTTCCTTGCTTTTATTGGAAACATCTACTGTATTATTATGTCCTGTAAACATTCACTTACTGATTCTGTTATTTTTGCTTACGATGTGGACCCATATATAATAAAAGTGTAAGTATTCCCCTGTTTCTGTAGTACCTAGATCAAGACAATCATTTAGTTTATCCATGTTCATAGTTTATTTTCTGTGTTAATTTAAATTCTTTGTTAACCTATAACTGTAGGGTCGAAAATCATAAGGGGCCTGTGTTCCCAATTAGTTGTTTGTAGGTTTAAAGCAATCAACTGTCATCAATCTCTGTGTTTAATAAAGTGTATTAAAACACAACCCTTTCCTTGATGGGTGATAATGAATTAATGTATTTTGACCTATTAAGAATTTATTGCACACAGATTTTCAACCCTGCAACTATGTTTGCTTAAAAATAACATCATATTTTTCTTAGTTGCTGTGTTTTGTCTTTGGCATAATAGAACCACCTTGAGGAAGTATCACTATGAAAGTTAGGATTTAAATTAGAGATCAGCAAAGATTTTAAGCAAAAGTTATAACAAGAGAAAATCCATTGCTGAATCTGTAAAATTCATATATATTTTAGATTATCAAATAGGTATTTTGCTAATGTTTTCTTATAATGAAGCAAAGATTTTTAGAATGATTCTCACCAACTCAACCATATAATGCTGTCCCAGGTTAATATTTAAAAAAATCTGTTGCAGTGCTTTAATTTTGCAGAAAAGGACGAATTAAAAAAATCTGTGATAGTTTTCCAGGGGACTGTTTATATGAAAGAAAAATATATTTTAGTGCTATTAAACTCATGAATATTATATTTCTCATTTTTTATACCTTTATCAGAACCTATCACACATATTAAACCCAATGAACTTTGATACAAGGTTTGGTTTGAAAATATTTCGATATGCAGTTGCAGTGTTATAGATTCGTTCCTAACAGTATATTGTACTGCATACAGTGCCAGAAACCAGAAATAACTGATATCAGTCAGGGTTAGGAAATTAAACTGTCCCTTGTGCATTTTCCTTACAAAATGATCAGGAGACTGCCTTAGATGAATCTGGGGGCAGAGCCAAGACAAGCCAAAAACAAAAAGCTGACTGACTGACTCACTCATCAAAACCTCTAGGGCATTTCCCGAATTCCTAGAAAACTAAAATTTGGTATGGAGGCTGCTAGGATTAGCACCCAAACAACAAAAAAAATAAGAAATCTGACTTTCATCCTTTAACCCTCGTAATGGGGGGTGCAGGTCTGTATATAAAATAAAACCTCTAGGGTACTTCCCGAAGAACTAAACATTTAATTTAGTAGGTTGCCAAGACTTACTTAACATTTTCACTGTTAAATAGTTCAATGTTGAATTTTGATACCACTGTGAGGATACCAATATCTTTGAAAAAAAATCTTACAGAAACTCTGGTACCTAGCTGGTAAATTGCTCAAACAGCTTGTTTTTGAAAGACAAATTATATTTTGCACAGCAGAATACTGCTATGAAAATAAATAAATTGACTAACCGAGCTGTATCAACGCACGTCAGTGTATTGTCTTACTACCGTACTTTAACAAACTATTACAAAAACGATTACATTTAGCATATATCAGCGTACATAGTTATATCAGCGTACTGCATATGGGTACACCTCTGCCTTACCCTTCAGGGTAACAAGGCGTTTTGTTATGCTATGTGTAAATTTGAGATCTTACATTCTTATCAAAATATCAAGGTCCAGGCTAGAACAGGTATTATTCTATTGTTTCTGGTATTAAATCTTAATAAAGCCTGCTCTACACTACTCGCGAAGTTGATCGAAGTTACGCGAATACGATAGTGTAGACAGGGCCGTCTTAACCATATTGGGCGCCGGGATGCGTAAATAAGCATGTACCCCCCTTGACAACACAAAAAATACCAAATTTTTGTGTTCCTGTTTTAGGGTCCGTACCTACCTCAAAAGGAAGAAACGGAACCCATATAGGATCACTTCGTTGTACGTCTGTTTGTCTGTCAAGACCCTTTTTCTCAAGAACACTTGGAGGTATCAAGTTAAAATTAATATCAAATACGTAGGTCTACGGTCCCTTGGAGCTCTAAAACAATCATTCTTCTAATTCAAACTCAAAGCATTAATTTTAATTAAACCATTTATAGGCACTGTTGAATTGCCAAGGAGTCGGTCGGTCAGAAATATGAAGCTAGTTGCCCATTCCAAAGCGTAGTAGGTACCTGTGGAGAAGAACGGGCAAGAAACTCCACGGAAATACTAAATCAAAATATTGGTTACGTAATTTATGTTGATATTATACATTTAAGAACAATGTAGAAAGACGTGCACGTTAAAAGCGTCCGTAATAAAAAGATAAAAATAAAAAAATAAGCCATGGCAGCTAAGAGATGACCAGTCCCAACTGACGGCGCCCGTTCACCAGGGCGCCTTCGTGAACGGGCGCCTAAGACCCAGCGCCCAGGTGTTTCGCACCCCTTGCACCCCCGGGTAAAGACGGCCCTGACTGTTGAAGGGCATTTCGATTAACTTCGTGCAACCTCCACTCGCCTCGGGCGACTTCCAATCGTTGTCGGTTTTGCGCCCGAGGCAAAGGACTCTAAGGCCCGTATTACAGAACCTCACTCAAGACTCAAGCATTACTTAAAACTAGTTTCAACCAATCAAAAGGCTTTAAAAGAGTTTTAAGTAATGCTTGAGTTTTGAGCGAGGTTCTGTAATACGGGCCTAAGCGTCCTGTCGTTCTTCGTACGAGTGTGTAGTCACGTACTTCGGACAACTTCGTCGAAGTAACTTCGCGAGTACTGTAGTGGGGGTTTAACGTTTTACAAAATAAAAGTTGGTGAGAGTTTATCCTAACTACTATTATAAATGCGAAAGTGAGTTTTGTTTTGTTAGTAACAAACAAACAAACTCACTTCTACACAAATCCGCTCAGCCGTTCTAGCGTGAAAGCGTAACAACGGATGAGCGGATTTGGATGAAATTTGGCACATAGGTCAGGGCAGACCATGACCTGGGTTAGGACATAGAATACTTTTTATCATGTTATGCCCACGGGATCAAGACTTATGTGAAACCGAGGGGCGCAGCTAGTAATACATATTTTCAAATAAATAATTTTTGAAATTGTTGCCTTGAGAGTGCTGTATTATATTATAATTTGAACATTGGTTCCTTGGTAAATGCTGTACCTAACTAATTATTCAGACCCTCAAAATTTTAAATTAGAGAAAAAGTTAGATTAAAATTAATCTGGGTTAAGGTTTTGGTTCTAATCTTATTCTTAAAAAATTTCTATATTAATTTTCATTATTGGATTGTTTCCTTATGATCCTATGTGTGTGTTGCCTAATATAAATTAGTTTTGTGTATCCATTTATATTGACTGATTGATTGATAAGTAGCTTTTGATTTCACTTTTATGTTGATCTTATATGCTGATCTCGCATTGTGTAGTAGGATTTCCGTACAATGAGAGGTCAGCTTATACTGAAAATGTATAGCTTGATATGTAGCCGTATGTACAATCATCACTAAGATGCAGTAAGATTCCAAAAATGTTATTGATTTACTTTGTTTTTTTGTTTCAAAGAGGTCTCAACGCGATTGTCTCTGATCGATGCCCTCCTGAGCGACTTTGACAAAACGATCACACCATGTGCTAGCAAAAAGAATGAAAAAAAAGAAGAAGAAACACAGGATGCCATGCCAGACTCTACAACCAACACGGAAAAAACTAATTATAATCCATTCCACTGTGGGGATGATGTTCTTGTACCAAACAAAGATGGACGGTATTATTTAGGTGTGTATTTATTTGAAATTCTTGGTATTACACTAGTCCCTAATTTGCAATCACACCCGATTTTAGAGACAGATGAGTTCAGCAGAATTTACAACCTATGGAAATCAGCACTCAATGAATATTATTGATCTTCTAGTAAAATAATTATAAAGCTTTATTCTTGCCTAACTATCCTCTTGAATCGATTCCTTATCTTCGCAATGTTACTGCAAAACTAATAAGTTAAGAACAGAATATTCATGCAGCGTTTCCTTCAAACCAGGAACAATAGTAGAGTTGAGTACCAGCAATGATAACGACTCATGCGAGGTGGGTACGGGGACTGCGCGGTGCCTGGTGAAGTTCGGGGATGGCACGCAGGCGTGGGCGCCGGTGGCATCGCTGAAGCTGCTGAGCGCCCCGCCTGCGGACGACGGGCGCATCATGTGCGTGGTGTGCAAGCGGCGCGAGGGCCCGGCCGCCGGCCCCGCCACCAACGCGATCATCGCCTGCGACATGTGCGGCAGAGGCTACCACGCCAAGTGTCACTCGCCGCCCGTCGACGCGTGGATAAGCGGTATGTAGTTTTACAAACATCAGCGGCAACATCTGTTTTCTTGGACCACCTTATCGCAAGAAATCAGTGAATTTGTTTCCAACTGGTTGACAACTAACCATTTTATTTTTCACTGGGATAATATTACTAATATTTTATATTGTTCTCATGTAAGTGGCGATTGTCTTAATGGGAATAAAAGTGCTTAACCCGAAATTTGTAAAGGGCTGCTGCACACCCAAACAACCGTAGCATGAAACGTGATTAGGTACATGATATTGTTGTGTTCCCGTTAACGTGCTTAAAGCAGATTGTGTGCACATGACCAAGGTACGTACCTACTCTTTAGGTTCACTGACCAAATTCGTAGATGAAGGCATAGGCACGTCTTAGGAGGCATAGACTTACTCAAGACTCGAGCATTACTTAACTAGTTTCAACCAATCAAAAGGCTTTAAACGAGTTTTAAGTAATGCTGGAGTCTTTAGTGAGGTTCTGTTATACGGGCCTTCGTCTCATGTTAACACTATTGATTCTGCAGAAAAGCAATTATGGTTTGCAGAGTCGCCACTGGCACCCCCTTTAATCAATAAAAGGTCGATCATCACAAAGTTAAATGATAATAAAAAACCTTAAAACTTGGTGTTGTGCATAATCTTTTTGCCTGAACTCCATTGTATTGATAACTGCAGTACACAGTCGGTGCCAACTGGACCGTATTACAAGATAATTTTTAGAATTCAAATACCAAGCTAGCAAGATACATTACATAGCGTGGTTGTGTGCAACCCACGTATCAGCGAGTGGACTATCTCGCAAAAAGCCGTGCAACATAACGCAATTGGAATGTAAGACTTGGTCTCTGAATTCTCTTCTCTGGTCTACTTCAATGTGCTATTAGCCTATTACTAATCCAGTAATAGTCTAGTTCAGTTCTTTTAAGAAGCAGAAGTAATTATAAACTTACCGAACTTTCCTCGATCTTTATATCCATTTTGCTCATTGGCTGCAGAAGTATTTTTATCCACACATTTTCAAGGTCAAAGGCCAAAGCCCAAGTCTTCAGACTAAAATTCAGTACTTTAACTGAGCATCAGCTATCTGCAGATTGTTTGGTAGATGTGCGCCCTATCTGCTTCCTCACTGTAACGGTAGCATTACAAATGCGCGCATAAAGCTTTTAATATAAGTGGGTTCTTTTAAAATTATTGTACATCTTGGTAAACGTATCGTATGTCACCCCAACTATATTGTAACCAACATGGCACCTTATTCAAACTACCATCAAAGTCAGGCGTGAAAAAGTGCGCCATTTAATCTTAACTTTGTTAATAATTCCTATATACGCCCTGTATTTAAAAAATAACTTTGTTTCCCGCCGATTTTTAACTGCAAATGTATTTTTGACTGAATAACTTTTCGACGACTTATCATTCGTTTCTAAAATTCAAAATTTGTAACAGGTGCATCATGGCACTGCAAAAGATGCGTGGACCAAAGGTATAGAGTGGCCGCGGCGGAGAACAGGGCGCTCAAGCGATCAGACATGTTTAGATTTAAGGGCGGACAGCAACGGCGGCAACAAGAGGAACTCATCCCACCCTGCGATGTAGGTTTATTTCCATTCCTAACTAAAGTTTGTCCACTCTAAAATGACGCGTCCCCCACCACCGCATTTTACGCACACGGTAATAAGGTAGTGGGGCGCGTCATTTCAGAGTGGACAAGCTATACCAACTTACCTATCAGATAATTAATTTATCTGTCATTGCTTAATTTTTAATTCTTTTTGTCTATTGTCAATCATGTAATCTTATTCCAGGTGCATTGTCTTCACATATAATTATATAATTAATGTATACAAAATATTGTGAAAACATTTTAAAAGAGCAACGGTGGAGTTTCTTACCCATTCTTCTCCATACGAAAACTACCTTTTGGAAGGGGCAACTAGAATCAATTTTATATTTTATAAATTTTGATGTTCAAAAGTGCCTTTTATGTGCCTAATTGAGATAAATTATTTGACTTTGACCTAGCCATGTTCAATTAATAGATTTTAATTAAATATCGTATGTTTTCAGACCGCTTCTACAACATCATCGGCTTCAGTATCCGATGCTGGTAAAGATCAAAATGAAACACATTGTTACTGCGGTGAAAAAAGCGACTGGCTTGCACAGGTATGTTTAATTTACTGAGTTTGTACCTTAATAAGATGTGTCACTTCGTGAAGCGAAAAATTGGCGGCTATTCGTAAGCTACTGGCACTAGCGCCAGATATTAGTTGGACAATAATCCTACTCCGCAAAATCCCGAGAGGTTTCTTCCAAAGTTGACCTCTATCAACTTTCTCGATATTAAAATCAAAAACATCATCACTGAAAGGCAAAACAAAATGAATTTTGCCTTTCCAGTGACGATATGTACAATCTGCACTAAACTTGCAGATATGCAGTATGCTTTTGATCCTCCGTAAATCGTCGCGATGTTAAGGGGGATGCGCTAGGGTAGCCCACGGAATTAAAATTTTCTTGCGTTTTTTGCAATTTTCAGGTCAATGTCAGGTTGTATGGTGATCAAAATAAGATTTGCGACCGTACATTGGAATTATTTAAAAAATTACAATCATTAATACAACTCTGTAAGATCACATTACCCTGTTGAATGACAATTTCATGAAATCATGAGATTTGAGGTCAATTCTAACTAAGAGAGTTGTATTGATGATTTTAGTTATAATTCTGTAAATACATTTTGGTACGGTCGTGAATCATATTTTGATCAACATACAACCTAATGCTGGCCAGCAAATTGCAAAAAACGTAAGAAAAATTGAATTTCACGGGCTACTCTGCTTTTGCTTTAGCAAACCTTATTCTTACATCATTATTTGAAATTAATTTTTCTATTCACAGATGTTACTATGCTGTCGGTGTTCTCGTTGGTTTCACCAAAGATGCGTATCAAGTTTACAATATCCGTTGTATGCTGGCGATAAGTAAGTATGAGTGTTAAATACATTTCACCGGCTTAAGGACCTCGCACTCGAACACATCGCGGCCATGACTACGACTGGTGGCCGCGTAGTGCGCGATGCGTACGAATGTTACGAATCTTTACTTGGACACCGCGGCCACTGTCCGTGGTCGCGGTGCCTGCAGATTTGCTCAATATTGGACAATTGCTATTCACGCTCGTTATGCTGTGTTTTGACGATCAATAACATGTCACCTTCTTATAGATTTGCTCGATTTTATGAACCAATAAATCAAAAGGTTACAATCGACACAAACGCAGACATCATTTGTTGGTTTATCGATCGACAAAAACGTACAGTACAACTATTTAACTTAATGTCCCTCGGCAAACTTCGTGTTTCGTCAGTCGTCGGATTTCTATTAGTTGTCCTTTGCACTTGGTGCAGACCAAACGCTCACAATCGAGTTGGAAGTATATATAGAGTTGTTAATACTCTTTTAACTTAATGTAATTTATTTTAAGAATGGAAAGCTGCTAAAGTTGCAGGCACGACAGATAATTCAAAAACGTGTTTCTGAAGCTTGTGGCATTTCAGTCGGAAATGTAAAGAATATTATTGTAAAAGAAAATGATTCAAAAGATAAATTGGCTCCCTTCCCATCACCAAACTCATCATTGCACGCGTGAACGATGATTAAACGTTCATAACATCAGTGCACCTGGAACCACCAGGTGCACTGATGTTGCACAAATGTTTTTATAGTGACGGCGATTACCATAAAGAAATCAATGCCGATCGATATAAAAATTGGCTGCGTAATCAATTAATACTAAGTCTACCAGCTAATAGTGTTTTAGTAATAGATAATGCACCATACCATAATAAATTATTAGTTAAACCCCCAAACTCAAATACTACTAAACCACAAATAATAGCTTGGTTGCAGCAACATAACATTCCTCATAACCCAAACTCATTGAAGATCGATTTATATGACATTGTAAAAAAACATAAAGATATTCAGAGTTTGCTATTGATCGCATTATGGAAGAACATGGCCATACCATTTTACGATTGCCACTATATCATCTGGATTTTAATCCAATAAAAATATTTGGTCTCAACTTAAAGGATACATAGCTATTAAAAATGTTGCAATGAATGTGACAACAATCATAGAAATTATATTGAAAAAAATCAATATGTTCGGCCCGGAAGAATAGAAAAAAGTATGTGATCATTCAATACAATGTGAGGACGAATATAGAAAATTTGATAGTAAATACCTGGTCGAGCAGTGAAGAAAGTGATCATTCCATAGCTAGTGTACATACTGACACAGCAACATCAGATGAAAAAAAATTCTGACTGAATTGAAAAGATTAATAACCAGATAAATATTTATTTTAGTTGCATACCTACATGTCGAATATAAGAACCTCCTCTTTTTTGGAAGTCGGTTGAAGAAGTATTTTACTTTGTTTATATTTATTTCCGTGGTATACTATACATACATAATATTGAAAAGGAGTAAATGTTATTATAAATACAGAACCTCCTTTTTTGAAGTCGGTTAAAAAGGAAAATAGTTTTACAGCTCTATATAGTTCACACGGAAATCAGAACAAAACAACAGTAAAGTACTTAGTTCTAAATTCAAATTATTATACACGATAAATCTAATAATTGATGGACATAGAAATAAGCATTCGTTTGTATTCGGAAATGCAATGATTCCCGACGGACATTAAGAAAATAGTACCACTGTACACGGAATTGTGTCTGGGATCGGATCCAAGTTATGGAAGATTCTTGTGGCCCATATTTTTTTTAACTATCAGCATTTTTTGGTGTGTTCACGTTCTTAATATCACAACCCACTTTACGCTAGTCGAACCCGGGCAGGCACAGTAACTCAAGCGTGATCTACATGCCTATCCACTGCAATTAGACCCTACTATTTCTCAATATAGATAAATAAACAAACAATAATGTTTTATTAAATGTATTATTATTTTAGGTTGTACATATTTGCGTGCGCTCACTGCAACGGAGGTGCGGAATATCTGCGGCGACTGGAGCTTTGTTGGCTGGACCTGGCACATCTCGCTCTGTATAATCTCACTGCCTATAATGCGCCGAATTATTTCGACCTAGATAGTGTTATTATGCCATACATCATGGACAATTGGCATGCACTGCAATTACCTGAAAAGGTTCGTTTATTGAAAAAAGTAAATAAAAAGTCTTAAGTTTCATTTCTAGAAATGTCGCTTCCTCATTTGTTTTTCTCTTCTTAGATGTGGCGAACCCCAGTGAAAGAGCGCCGAGAAAAAATCCTAACAGGGTTGACGTCTTCTCGTAAGCGATTCAAATGTGGTCGCGAAATGAAGAAACGTGCGACCATCTGGGGACTGCGCTTGCGCCGACCGCCGCCGCCGCCACTGCAGCTTTCTGCTTTGGAACAGGTCCGTATACTTGTTTTTAATTGACGTATATAGCCGTATATATATTATTCGATCATTATTATTTATATTTTATGCTAACAGATCAGGAAAGGGGAGCCATTGTCAGATGAATTAGTAAGGGAATATGCACCGCGACTTAGGTTCCTGCCGCGAGCGCCGTCACCGCAGACAGTTCCAGCTGTTGATGACAGGTATTATTTCAGTTTTATTTATACTGAAATATATTGCCATGGAGCATCATTTCGAATGTATCAATTGTTTGTTTCAGTTCTCAACCTTCTAGTAGTAACAATGATAAAAGTTCCTATAAAAATCACAATCAAAGTATGATTGTGCCAGTTGATGGTCATTGGTTAAACTTAATGATGGGCAAGCGGTTCCATGAAAATCTCAACTCTAACTCAAATTCAGAAAACGATTCTACTAGTTCATATGAGTCTGTTAAACCTTCTGAAATCGACGAACAACCTTCACCCTCCATTTGCACCTCTACTGCTAGAAATTCTGATGCCAAAGCCGATAAAATAGAGAAAATATCAGAGCTAATCGAAAACACTACGAACGAAGCAAAGTCGATCTGTGAAGAAAGTCCTCCCGTGCCATCTCTCAATACTTCTTTAGTTCCATGTACTGTAAAGTTAGATAAAATATCCAAAGAGAATATAGTTGATACGAGCGTGAGTAAGAGTGACGTCACTAACGTCAGCATTAACACGCACACGACAAGAATAGCTACAATGAACTTAGAAGTATCTAAGTTGTCTACTAAAAACATTATCGAACATTCCAAAATAATGTCTCTGCAGCACATGGATAGCATACCTCCGTACACTAGCAACTTCAGCCATGACATGGAGTCGTCGGGCGACGAGACCTCCAGCAGGGGCACCCTAGACGTTATTATACCACCGCTGAAAGATTTCCAGGGGAAGAATAATCCATTTTTAATGTCTTACCCATCTAAGAAACCATTCTCGTCAACAACAAACATATATAATAAACAAAATGGAAAGCAGAACCATCACCACTCACGATTCTCGTTACCGGTGAACTTGAATCCAGCGATGGGTCCTCTAGTGAGGCCATTGAAAAGAAAGCTTTGCGAAAAGGACATCGTGATCGGGCCTAATGGGGAGGTAAAAAGAAGGAAATTCAGGAGGCCGCGGAAATATCTACAGGCGCAGGTACATACGTCAAAACAAATATTTAGCTAACATACACACATCAACACGGTCTAGGGATATTTTTAAAAAAGCGAATTACTATCAATGTGTTAATTATTTATATGACATGTATATATTTAAAAGATACGTTATTTAATATTTTACCATTTTTTAATAATGGTTAAGGTACTTCGATTAAAATTTCAGGATTTTATGGAAAAAAAATGAAGCATAGACGGAAACCGTATATGAATTTAACTTTTAATTTATGAGTAAAAACTGAAAAAAATAGAAAAATCATTTGATTTGTGTTTATAAACTTGAAGTTAGTAGTCTGAGAAAGCGCCCATGATGTTCATAACACATCGGCAACGATTCGGCATGCTCAGAACAAGGTTGTCAATGTCTTGCTGCGGAATATTGTCCCATGTCCTTTTGAGGTGCGCAAAAAGTTGATCTTCTGTAGCCAGATTTTCAGGAATTTCCTTCAGAGCTCTTCTTTGCAGCATATCCCACACATGCTCAATGGGATTTAGATCTGGCGATTGAGCAGGCCAGTCTAAGACCCTAACATTGTGTGTATGTAACCAAGCTGTTACCGTTCTCGCCGTGTGTGCCCGGGCATTGTCGTGCATGAGCAGGAAATCTTGCCCCATTTGTGTTCTGTGGGGCAAGATTACGGGCCCCAGCACTTGTTGGACGTATCGTTCTGCCGTCATATTGCCCCGCACCCAAACGAGATCCGTCCGTCCTCCAAGACAAATTCCTGCCCAAACCATAATTGTTCCTCCTTGGTATGGGTGAACTTCCTGAGGGTTCTGAAGACGGCTCCATCGTCCAGGAACTCGCCAAACACGCGTCCTTCGTGAATCTGGATGGAAGCCGAACCTGGATTCATCCGTGAACAGCACATTGGACCATTGCTCACGGCCCCAGTCCACGTGGTTCCAAACCCATTCTAATCGTCGTCCACGATTGCCTCTCCGTAAAGGTGGGACCCGGAGTGGTCTACGAGAGCGTAGATTGCTTTCATGCAGTCGCCTTCTTACAGTTTGGTCACTCACAAGCACTTGGTGTTCCACTCGCAGCCTTTGGACCAATTGAGTCACCGTTGCATTTGGTTGAGCTCGCGCAGTAATTTGCAAAAATCGATCTTGTCTGGGGGTAGTGATGCGACTTGGCCCCCGGTGCCTCTCCGCTACTACACCTGTGGCACGATAGCGTGTCCACAATCTTGAAATTACATTTTGGTGGGTCCCTATGGTCTCAGCAACATTACGCTGAACAGACCCAGCTTCCAGCATTCCCACAGCTCGTAACATCTCCGCCCTCGTCAAATGTTGGCGTTGCATGGCTACAATACCTCAATTTTAACTTTATCTTTCGTTTAAAAATGAAAAAAAACTGTAACTAAACGTAATTCGTATTGTTTTCTAAATTTCGCACAAATGAAAATTCCCTCTCCTACACATCAAGACATTTTTATGCCACCGAAACAAAAGAATTTTCGAAAATTTGAATTTGGAATTAGTCTGAGATAAATTACAAACAAATCGGTGTATGAAAGATTACAATGCGGCCAGTACTTTTCGAGTTATTTAATTGAGTATGAAATATCCCTAGACCGTGTTGATGTGTGTATTTGTTATCCATACAATTAAAATTTGGTAAATTTTATTCCCCGATTCATAATAGCAATCTTTTTTACAGCTGAACAAGTCATGTCCTCTGCCGGATGACAACAACAAACCTGCTCAAATCCCAAACGAAAATGGTGAAGTCACTCCTCAAGGCGGGGGCCACATCAATAACGTGAAATTTCACGGTAGAAGACTGAGACAGAGACAAGAAAAGAATTATTATGAGAATGCAAGAAGAAATACGAATAATAACACTAGTAATAATAATAGCGTGAAGAGTTTACAGCTGAGTCCCCACAAAGCTAATAGTACTGCCGCTGAGGTGGACGCAGAGCAGCTGTCTGCGCTGAAGTCGAGCGTGCAGTCGTACTTCCGCGCCGGCCAGACGTGCCACGTGCACGCGCGGCGCCTGGAGCCCGGCGCGCCGCCCGCATACCTCATCGAGTGGGACACTAACGCCTCCTAATGAGTACCGTCAAATAGGGTAATTAACGGGTAAACCTCGGAATGGAAGTCTGAAGAGACGAGTTTTCGCATAGACCTCCGTTCTTGCGTTCTAAGAACTCGCATAAAGATCAACCATTGGGCTCGTGTCAGCGAGTCAAAACTTAATGGTCAATCAAAAGTGTTTAGGATCTTTAAACAAAGATGAGTGCAAAAAAAAACGTGTGTGTAGTCGCAGTGGAATATGTCGAATTACTTAATTTCAGTTTAGTAGGTATTTCGTGTATGACGTCGTGTAATTGTATATGGTAAGTACAAATTTTTGCATCCAACCATTGGGGAGCTATGCAGCAAAAACTGTTTCCGCTGGAACTACGTTATCCTAGCGGTACTTTTTTTTTCCTATGGACGTACAGGAAAAAAAATGCATTCAATAATTAGTTTGGAACAAGAGGTAAATGTGTATGTTTAAATGAAATTTTTGGGTCATAAAACTGCGAAGATAATCAAGATTCCGCTAAACGTTTGGCTATTTAATGAAAATCATGTAAAACGGTTTAGTAATTTTTTACACACGTTGCTTTGAATTTGTGTGTAACGTTTGTGAAAACAGAATTTGAAAAAGCATACTATTCGGAAAATATAGACGTAAAAGTATAATAAGGTCCAAGTGCTTAAAATAGGAACTCTAGAGCCTAACTTATAACTTTTATTTGTTTCTTGTAAGGGTCTAGAATGTCCTGCCTAGTAATTAATAAGCAATGGCATAATTTACTACGACTGAACCACTATATTGCATGACATCCGATTGTACGACTTATTATGGCTACAAAAAAGCGACCGTTCGTATAGAGCTAACATTCTAAAATTTCCAGTTTTGTACCATTATTGGATTGGTACAGCTCGGCACACAATTCTTGAACAATTAACTAATAAGTTTCGTCATAAAAATAGTAGGTGACTTGTTTTTAAGCTTACGAAATTATTACATTAATAATTGTATCTGTATTAACAAATGCATTTATTTGGCAGAATATTACAAAAAGTTTTTACAGTAAGTAATTATTATGTCCTTAATATTTTGATGTTACAATTTGATTCAATGGAAATATTAATAATAATTTTTGTTGAATAGCTCCCCAATGGTTGGATGCACAAATTTGTACTTACCATACACAATTACATCTGCTAAACTGAAATGAAGAAATTCGACATTTTTCCGCTGTCACTACGCACACAAAAAAAAAACAGTTTTCTGACTTTCATTCCAAGGTTTAACCCTTATTTGACTGGGCTAAATGTTTGGCAAACATGAATTTATTTAAATATCTATACATATTATTATTGTAATAATATATAAGTGCTTGTCTGTAGTCTAGTTGTACAGTAAGATCAAGGAATGTGATATATTATTATTCCAATTGGATTTCGATGTTTTATTTTAAATACTATTATAACTTACTTACATTGTCCTTTATTACATTACATACGTAAACCCACGCCTTTTTCTCATGGGGGTAGGCTCTAACTACAGAACGCCACCTACGATCCTTACTTACTTCTTTTTTAATTTCCACAAAATAATATTAAAAATACTTTACGAAAAACTTTCCAAAAAGGAGAGTGATGGTGAGGATATTTCTGTATAAAGCCCCGACGCTGTAACTGTCAAACCGGAGCCTCTTCAGTAGGCTGCGGCTCTTGGCTAGACGACCGCTTACAACTCTGCCTTATGACGACATCCTCATCTACTTATTCAAATTAAAACTTATGTACTTTCTTAGGCACTGAGCGGGCCGGGTCGGTTAATTTCGCCGCAAACGATAGAGCTTATGGAATCCTTACAACAACGCACACGGGGCGGAGAAAAGGGGCTGGGGGCAATTAAAAAGGGCCGCGCGGTTGCCCGACGGATAGCCTGTCTGTCTACCAAAGTTACATACGGTCGTGCCAGCGGATTAAATTTTTCGTACTCTTCTAGCTCGCTATCTAGCTCTTGGACTACTATACCTACAAAATTTGGGAGAAAACAGATCACCGCTAGGTGCCCTAGTTTTTGAGATTCAATTGCGCCAAACTGGGGAGATGCTCCCCAGATCGGCCACCTATAAACCTTTATAACTTTGAACCAATGACCGACAAATTCTGATATTATGGCGACAAATTTCGACTAATTAGCGACAATTTTTTTGTGTTATCTAAATTAAAATCCCTGATGGTGGCCATGTCAGTGTCAGTCACACCGCTTAGTTCGCTCTTGCATTAATTCTCTTAGTATACCTACTTAATCACGATGAAAACTTAACTTTCCAAGTCAAGGTAGGTAGGTGGGTATGCTATTTTATTTATTTTGTAAAAAAAACTATCCTTTCTTGGGCTTCGCCGCAATCGGTTAAGAATCTTATTGGGGGTCAGCGTTATCACACTAACGATTTGCCAGCGTTTCCAGCGATGCGATTTGTAAACGTGCTCTCCGCGGGTGCGAAGCGAACTAGCCGCGACCACGCGACGTGATCGCCGGGTTTTCACAATATTATACACTCGCTTGTCTCGCTCTGTCTTGTGCACTCAGGTCAATCGCTCTCGTTCTGCAAACGCGGCGAACTCATTGCGCACACGTGGCGTGCTCGCTACGCACACTCAGCGAGCTCGCCTCGCTGGAAACACGCTCGCAAATCGCCAGTGTGATATGGCCCTTAGGATTAGCTACGCCACTGCATACAAGACAGCAGGTAAAGCCTGCCAAGTCTTGTAAGAAGTAGGTTCTTACAAGACTTGGCAGGCTTTAGCAGGTCGATTTGCGAAACATGAAATGGCGGCGGTGGCAGCACCTTACCATCTTTTACTATGTTGTATGTATCTCTTCAGAAGATAGTGTTATCAGTACCTACTTCGTTCTTGATTGTACAAAGTACTTCGAAGTAAGTTCGTGATTGTATTAGTATAGGTTTAGGTACACACGGCTACACATTTCCTTTATAAGCTGACGCTGTCCTCGCGTTGTATAGAAAACCTATACAATGCGAGATCAGCATAAACTGGATAATATGTAATAACTTGGTGTGTAGCCGTGTACAGACGCCAGCAGGTCAACCTACCCGAAACTGTCAAATTTTCCCAATCAACTTTGAACCTTACGCTTTAGTGACAAAGTTGAAAATCCATTAAAATTTTGACAGATTGTAGTAGGTTGATGTGCTGGCGTCTGTACCTACCTCAGTTTTTGATGTGTCACATCTTTACTCTTGCTTTCCTGCAATCTATGTGAGGGATTTCATGAAAAGCGACGGAAGTGTATAACAGGAAGCTGGGGAAACCCGCGCTATTTGAGATGACTAATGAGCGCACGCGGTGCTAGAATTGGTCGTCAGAAACGATCTTGACGAGGCCCCGCCTCTTAAATGTTGCTTATTGCCAAGGTGAGATGTCAGATGTTACACATCATATGCGACTACTGTAAGGCTTGCTCGTTTTTAGTTTTTCGTACCAAAATGGTAAAAAGAAACCTTTATGGTGCGACTAAGTCTCAGCTGGATATCTCAAAAACTATTAATGAGCCATTCCGAGAAAAATTGTATGTAAGGAAAAAGTACTGTCACAAACATTTATAAACAATTTACAAGACATTCTTATTCTCTATGTGTTGAATGCAGTTGTTTTAATGTACTGTTTAGTTCTTATGCTTTAAAAAAAAAGAATAACCGAGTCAATTTTGGCTAATATATCTGATTAAAAATTAAAAATAAGAAGCAAAACAGGCAATTTTAGCGTGTCACACCTCCTGTCGCTAACTTTAACTAACCGATGTTCATGGTTTTTAAGACACACCTCAGCGTTTTTTGTGAGGTTTTAAAGAATACTGTTTTTTTCTTTAATTATAACATAAATTTTATAAACAAATCTTATTGTATTACAATGAAATTCTTAAAATAATGATAATCAAATTAGCACCAAGGTGGACATTCCACTTTAGTCACTACTGCTTTATTTGCTTACAATAGTACAACACTACCAAAACAAGTTATTTTATTTTCATGGTAACATTATTATGGTAGAATTCAGCCATTTCTTTTTACCCATCGGGTAACCGTGATGCGGTAGTCGGCAGTCGGTGACGAAAGGCGTACGAACTACAGGTAGTCAAATAAGAAGTCCACTATAGTCACAGTTATACCGTGATACTGGGAAGTTCTTAAAACATTCTTTCATTTGCGAATCATACTTTATATATCTGCGTATGTAATGAAATAATGATTCCCTCTAAAAGAACAAAGAATATTGGTTTTGTCGTCATTGTTGTTAGTAAAGCGGGAGTTCGTCACGTCCGTTTAGTGTCGTGAAATACTAGTGGCATTTTAAAATTGTCCATTTTGTCCAGCTTAGTAACGGTACAATTTTTCTCGGAATGGCTCTAATGCTATCAACTTGACATTTGGAATAGTTATAAAGTCCCCGTCAAGAGAAGCTATAAATTTTGTAAATAAAGAACTTCTACTAAGTTACTTAGCGAAATAAATAATCCCAAATTCAATCAACTCACAGTAACATACGTGTAATACGAAACTAACGAGCAAATTCACTTGGTCGGGTTATATTTTAGCGATGCAAAGCGCTGTCGTCTAATGTTTTTGGTACTGGAACGGGTCTTAGTTCCAGTACCACAAAACATTAGGCGACAGCGATAATGTTACGAGTACTTTGAGTTGATTGAATTTGGGATTATTTGTTGTTGATTGAATTGTCACTGCGTAACTTAGTAGAAGTTCTTTATTTACAAAATTTATAGCTTCTCGTGACGGGATGACTTTTGCCCAACTATTTTGCAAATAAAGTTTTTTTTTGCAACGTACTGAACGAGGGCCTTAAAAATTCGAAGTGGAGCTACTAGGTCATGTGCGCAATTAGCACATTCTCAAACATCTTTTTTATTTTTTAGGCCGCATAGTTTTAGACTTGACAAAAATTAAAAAAAAAATACCGTTCCCCCACCTTATCTCCGAAGTTTGCATAGAGAAAAATCTGAAATTAATCTATGTGATAGAAGTTCATGTAAAGATTACAAGAAAAATAAAACGATGTCTCTAAAGAGCACACTTTTTCAAAGATCGTCAACAAAAATTACATTAGTTCCACTATCGGTCAAGAGATGGCGCTGACCTAAAACTGTAATATTCTACACCGCAGTGTTAAAATTCTCTGAAGAATATAGGCCACAGATATAGGCCTCGCCAATGAAAATTTAAAATCATTTCACGGTTCACAATTCGCAGGCTGCTTTGGGTGAAGCACAGATGTAGTTTTTTCTGGGCACAGAACTATTTGGGTACCTATACGAAAGAAGCTCCTAATAGGCTCCCGGTTATTTATTCACTAAATAAACAGTTTGCAATGTGGAGTGGCTGAAACGCTTTTCAGTCACATAAGCAATAAAATTGTGGCTAAGATTTGTAAATTAACAATAAAGATATAGTAAAGTACTGTCCGCCTGTCCATCTATCCTACTTTTGAAGGACTGTACGTAAAGAAACACATCCAAAATATTTATATATGAAGGTACTTAGTCCTCGGTGCGCGAGTCCGACTCGCTCTTGACCGGTTTTTTTCACTTACGCCGCTGAGTAATTTTTATATAGCCTATCGCCCCTACAAAGGCCTCAGAAGAACGGGCTATCAATAATCGCATATTATGCCTCTCGATAATAATAATCAGGTCACCGTTCCTTAGGCTCGGTAGTTATCCAGGATGTTAAAGGACCGTCCTCTATCGTCTCGAGTTCCAATTCCTACTCACCCTCATAAGCCCTTCCCTTCCCATCGCGGCATCGAATCTGTCCGTGTTGAATCCGCAGAAAATAAAAGCAAAGCAAGAGACTTTTCTTTCAATCCAGCACGAGCAGCATTCGTTCAACATTCACGGAAATATAATAAGGCTCCTGTACAGTATGCTTGGTTTGGTTTTCGTCACGAGAGGGGTTATTCAAAGCATGTGTTGTATTGTTTCATAACGCCTGCCTTTTGCACAGTGCTAGCCAATCAAAATTCGCTGTGATATGATGTAGTCCTGAACAGATTCGTTAGCGTCACGACACAAATGTGCCGGGCGCTTTTCCAACACATACCGTGACATGGTTGTTGTTAAATTGCAGAGATAAAATGGCTGTAATTGGGGCGCGAGTTGCCAATGCTTGTCAACTAAACAGAAAAGGCTGGTTTACATTGATCCGGTATTATCCCATTAGATCTGGCGCTCGAATCTACTGGAAAAGTGAAAACACTTGAATCCAGTCCAGCATTGAACCAGAATAGAGAAACTGCGCTAGTTTTTAGGGTTCCGTAGTAAACATGGAACCCTTATAGTTTCGCCATGTCCGTCCGCTTGTTGTCTGTCCGCGGCTTAGCTCAGAGACGGTTAGTATTATGAAGCTGTGTGGGTATACATATTAATTGCGCCGACAGTGGTAAAATTAAATCAAGAAGAAAAAAATTGAGGGTTCCTCTCCTACACATAAAATGGGGATTTTTTTTTTCTCGTCTATCCCACGGTGTGGGGTGTCGTTGAAAAGGTCGTTCAAAAATATTTCCAAATTACCAAAAATATCATTTTTCAAATCAGGGATCCGTTTGCGAAATATTAAGCTTTAAAGTGCTAGTATTCTCCCCGCCTGCCAGCTAAATGGTTGTTCAGACGCCAGCAGGTCAACCTACTCGAAACTGTCAAATTTTCCCAATCAACTTTGAACCTTATGTTTTGGTGAAAAAGTTGAAAATCTATTAAAGAAATTTGACAGATTGTAGTAGGTTGATGTGCTGGCGTCTGTACTTGGATTTGTGAATAAAATCACAGCAGTAGTATATATAACGAAGTTAAAAGGAAAACTATCACAGCTAAGTAGGCTTTAGGTAAACGAGTAATCGACCAACTTAAATTTGCAGTTTGAAGAACATGTTTTTCAACTAAAATGTTATGTTTGTTCTTGGGATAAATTTATCCTAACTACGGAACCCTTCATTGTGCGTGGTCCGACAAGCATTTTTTTGTTTAAATTTGGTGCCTGCCGGTTTTTTTTTCAATCTGGTGAACGCTTCCCCAGGGGCGGATCCAGGATTTCATTTTGGGGAGAGCATTCTGACAAGGTACGGAGCCAAGGTTGAAGTCACAAGTAAACAAACAGTTTTTATTACCTCGAATTTTTTAAATCTTATAAAATTACGTGTTCAGCGTTTTTATAAATTCAACCCAAGAAAGTAAAAGTTTGCATTTTTAATGATTTATGTTAATTTCAACTCTCAGTTAATATACATCTGTTGTAAATAATATATTTCTGCTTCCTGATATACCTACCTATGAGTAGGCTGTGCACCTAATTTGGCTCTAAAAGTTGAGTCGAAAGTATGGAATCCTCGGTCTTTTTTTCATGTCCCCCATGTTTCCCCCTGTAGTGCCAATGCACTTCCCACAACCCGCTGAACCCGTTTTAAAATAAAATAACTACTGGCCTGATGTAATAAGCGTTGATTTGATCCAGGGCTTTTTGAGTGAGTGTCTTTGTTTGTTAAGGTGCCGCTCTACAGCATCCCACGGCTAAGCAACGCACACGTACTTAGCTTCGCTTTGTATGAAAATGTAGGCAGGATTGTCCACTGCGAGCCACGGCCACGCTATGCACGAATGCGTTGCTGGCAAACAAATGATCGCGCAGCTAACGTGGCTTACTTGTCCCTGCACATCCTACGTAGCAGTGGACGGTCGAACTTATAGCCATGATCAGCTACGTGGGAACAAGACATTTTTATGTAACTAAGCACGAAAGAGGGTTCAATAGAATGAGATCCGAAAGAAATTAAAACAAAACTATACCAACTTCAAGAAAATAATGTGTACATCAAAACAGTTTAATTTGGTACGTTTATAAGAAACACTTAGTTGTGCTCATATTTTATATAAGCATGAACCTCTCATAACATTCAGTGACACAGTTGTTTACTATGCCTTGTCAAAAATGCCCAAAGCTGCACAAATTGGCGAAAATAAAATATAAATAACAATTTAAACAACATATATACAATATGGAATGTCAATATATTTTACTTCATATCTACATTTGATTTCGAATTTGAGAAGTAAATGGCTGAAATTAAAAAGTTGCTTAACAATATACAATATTTTGTGGAGATTTGTATTATTGGTATTATTATTTATATTCTCATTAATATTAATGAGTTTGTATGCAGAATTTGTTTAAAATTTACTACATTTGCACTGGAGTTATCTATCTACAAACACAAAAAGACATATTCCAATGTAAAATAAATATATTTCAAATCAAATGTATGACATTTGATCTGTTTTCCATGACAGACTGATAAAAAATCTACTAACATTAAGCAATATTTATCGAAAATCGAATACGTAACAGAAATTCCATTTACTAATAAATACAAACCCACGCCTTCACCCATTGCACGTTGAATTAAAAGCGACATTCTAATATTATGGCATTATATACTTTAATAATTTTTATTTAATTTCTAAGCATCAACATTTGCTGTTGTTTTCGAAACATTCAAATAATACAGCGATGCAATGAGAAATGGTGTGAAGTCGCGTAACAGATTTCATAGTTTATTTGATTGTTTATTTACCAATTACATAAAACATGTTGATTTTCCGATTTCAATCTACCATTCTATCGTCATTAGTAGACACTATAAAACAATTATGGAAGGAAGAAGACGAATCTAAAACGAAATATAAATATAGACTTACGAATGTAAAGAGAGTTGTTTACCTTTAAGTCCTTACATACAAACTTATAATACAAGTTAATTTTAATTAAAATGCAACCCTCTAGTAAAGGCCCATAATATATGACCACGAAATCAATAATGACGTTACAACAGTTTAAGTATACCTATTCACAGCACTTAACCACATGTTAGTCAACTGTTTCACGCACTAAACGATCACAAACTCACTTCGGTGTCATACTATCACCATAATTATCGATTGCATTGACGTAAAATTAATATTTATATACTCATATGTACAATTTATTAGTGTCCTCTTTAAAGCACATTACAGTGATTCTTCAAATGCGGCCATTAAATCACTTTGCATGTTCATGTCTATCTGGCCAGCCATCTGAAACAATTAAAACAAAATTTTATTTCATAAAGTTTTTCCAAGACCAATAATCCAACAATGTCTAGAGCAGTATGGTCGTGCGTCCGGTAGTAGTAGCCAGGTACTCACGGCCTCGCGGCGCCGGCGCTCCTGCTCGCGCTGACGCAGCCGCTCGCGCTCGGACGCGGCCGGCTTGTCGGGCGCGGCGGCGGCGGCGGGCGGCGAGGCGCGCGCCACTGTAGTACTAGCCAGGTGTGTAGTGTGTGTACTCACGGCCTCGCGGCGCCGGCGCTCCTGCTCGCGCTGACGCAGCCGCTCGCGCTCGGACGCGGCCGGCTTGTCGGGCGCGGCGGCGGCGGCGGGCGGCGAGGCGCGCGCCACTGTAGTACTAGCCAGGTGTGTAGTGTGTGTACTCACGGCCTCGCGGCGCCGGCGCTCCTGCTCGCGCTGACGCAGCCGCTCGCGCTCGGACGCGGCCGGCTTGTCGGGCGCGGCGGCGGCGGCGGCGGCGGCGGCGGCGGGCGGCGAGGCGCGCGCCACTGTAGTACTAGCCAGGTGTGTAGTGTGTGTACTCACGGCCTCGCGGCGCCGGCGCTCCTGCTCGCGCTGACGCAGCCGCTCGCGCTCGGACGCGGCCGGCTTGTCGGGCGCGGCGGCGGCGGCGGCGGCGGCGGCGGCGGCGGCGGCGGCGGCGGGCGGCGAGGCGCGCGCCACTGTAGTACTAGCCAGGTGTGTAGTGTGTGTACTCACGGCCTCGCGGCGCCGGCGCTCCTGCTCGCGCTGACGCAGCCGCTCGCGCTCGGACGCGGCCGGCTTGTCGGGCGCGGCGGCGGCGGCGGCGGCGGCGGCGGCGGGCGGCGAGGCGCGCGCCACTGTAGTACTAGCCAGGTGTGTAGTGTGTGTACTCACGGCCTCGCGGCGCCGGCGCTCCTGCTCGCGCTGACGCAGCCGCTCGCGCTCGGACGCGGCCGGCTTGTCGGGCGCGGCGGCGGCGGCGGCGGCGGCGGCGGCGGGCGGCGAGGCGCGCGCCACTGTAGTACTAGCCAGGTGTGTAGTGTGTGTACTCACGGCCTCGCGGCGCCGGCGCTCCTGCTCGCGCTGACGCAGCCGCTCGCGCTCGGACGCGGCCGGCTTGTCGGGCGCGGCGGCGGCGGCGGGCGGCGAGGCGCGCGCCACTGTAGTACTAGCCAGGTGTGTAGTGTGTGTACTCACGGCCTCGCGGCGCCGGCGCTCCTGCTCGCGCTGACGCAGCCGCTCGCGCTCGGACGCGGCCGGCTTGTCGGGCGCGGCGGCGGCGGCGGCGGCGGCGGCGGCGGGCGGCGAGGCGCGCGCCACTGTAGTACTAGCCAGGTGTGTAGTGTGTGTACTCACGGCCTCGCGGCGCCGGCGCTCCTGCTCGCGCTGACGCAGCCGCTCGCGCTCGGACGCGGCCGGCTTGTCGGGCGCGGCGGCGGCGGCGGGCGGCGAGGCGCGCGCCACTGTAGTACTAGCCAGGTGTGTAGTGTGTGTACTCACGGCCTCGCGGCGCCGGCGCTCCTGCTCGCGCTGACGCAGCCGCTCGCGCTCGGACGCGGCCGGCTTGTCGGGCGCGGCGGCGGCGGCGGGCGGCGAGGCGCGCGCCACTGTAGTACTAGCCAGGTGTGTAGTGTGTGTACTCACGGCCTCGCGGCGCCGGCGCTCCTGCTCGCGCTGACGCAGCCGCTCGCGCTCGGACGCGGCCGGCTTGTCGGGCGCGGCGGCGGCGGCGGCGGCGGCGGCGGCGGGCGGCGAGGCGCGCGCCACTGTAGTACTAGCCAGGTGTGTAGTGTGTGTACTCACGGCCTCGCGGCGCCGGCGCTCCTGCTCGCGCTGACGCAGCCGCTCGCGCTCGGACGCGGCCGGCTTGTCGGGCGCGGCGGCGGCGGCGGGCGGCGAGGCGCGCGCCACTGTAGTACTAGCCAGGTGTGTAGTGTGTGTACTCACGGCCTCGCGGCGCCGGCGCTCCTGCTCGCGCTGACGCAGCCGCTCGCGCTCGGACGCGGCCGGCTTGTCGGGCGCGGCGGCGGCGGCGGCGGGCGGCGAGGCGCGCGCCACTGTAGTACTAGCCAGGTGTGTAGTGTGTGTACTCACGGCCTCGCGGCGCCGGCGCTCCTGCTCGCGCTGACGCAGCCGCTCGCGCTCGGACGCGGCCGGCTTGTCGGGCGCGGCGGCGGCGGCGGGCGGCGAGGCGCGCGCCACTGTAGTACTAGCCAGGTGTGTAGTGTGTGTACTCACGGCCTCGCGGCGCCGGCGCTCCTGCTCGCGCTGACGCAGCCGCTCGCGCTCGGACGCGGCCGGCTTGTCGGGCGCGGCGGCGGCGGCGGGCGGCGAGGCGCGCGCCACTGTAGTACTAGCCAGGTGTGTAGTGTGTGTACTCACGGCCTCGCGGCGCCGGCGCTCCTGCTCGCGCTGACGCAGCCGCTCGCGCTCGGACGCGGCCGGCTTGTCGGGCGCGGCGGCGGCGGCGGCGGCGGCGGCGGCGGGCGGCGAGGCGCGCGCCACTGTAGTACTAGCCAGGTGTGTAGTGTGTGTACTCACGGCCTCGCGGCGCCGGCGCTCCTGCTCGCGCTGACGCAGCCGCTCGCGCTCGGACGCGGCCGGCTTGTCGGGCGCGGCGGCGGCGGCGGCGGCGGCGGCGGCGGGCGGCGAGGCGCGCGCCACTGTAGTACTAGCCAGGTGTGTAGTGTGTGTACTCACGGCCTCGCGGCGCCGGCGCTCCTGCTCGCGCTGACGCAGCCGCTCGCGCTCGGACGCGGCCGGCTTGTCGGGCGCGGCGGCGGCGGCGGCGGCGGCGGCGGCGGGCGGCGAGGCGCGCGCCACTGTAGTACTAGCCAGGTGTGTAGTGTGTGTACTCACGGCCTCGCGGCGCCGGCGCTCCTGCTCGCGCTGACGCAGCCGCTCGCGCTCGGACGCGGCCGGCTTGTCGGGCGCGGCGGCGGCGGCGGGCGGCGAGGCGCGCGCCACTGTAGTACTAGCCAGGTGTGTAGTGTGTGTACTCACGGCCTCGCGGCGCCGGCGCTCCTGCTCGCGCTGACGCAGCCGCTCGCGCTCGGACGCGGCCGGCTTGTCGGGCGCGGCGGCGGCGGCGGCGGCGGCGGCGGCGGGCGGCGAGGCGCGCGCCACTGTAGTACTAGCCAGGTGTGTAGTGTGTGTACTCACGGCCTCGCGGCGCCGGCGCTCCTGCTCGCGCTGACGCAGCCGCTCGCGCTCGGACGCGGCCGGCTTGTCGGGCGCGGCGGCGGCGGCGGCGGCGGCGGCGGCGGGCGGCGAGGCGCGCGCCACTGTAGTACTAGCCAGGTGTGTAGTGTGTGTACTCACGGCCTCGCGGCGCCGGCGCTCCTGCTCGCGCTGACGCAGCCGCTCGCGCTCGGACGCGGCCGGCTTGTCGGGCGCGGCGGCGGCGGCGGCGGCGGCGGCGGCGGGCGGCGAGGCGCGCGCCACTGTAGTACTAGCCAGGTGTGTAGTGTGTGTACTCACGGCCTCGCGGCGCCGGCGCTCCTGCTCGCGCTGACGCAGCCGCTCGCGCTCGGACGCGGCCGGCTTGTCGGGCGCGGCGGCGGCGGCGGCGGCGGCGGCGGCGGGCGGCGAGGCGCGCGCCACTGTAGTACTAGCCAGGTGTGTAGTGTGTGTACTCACGGCCTCGCGGCGCCGGCGCTCCTGCTCGCGCTGACGCAGCCGCTCGCGCTCGGACGCGGCCGGCTTGTCGGGCGCGGCGGCGGCGGCGGCGGCGGCGGCGGCGGGCGGCGAGGCGCGCGCCACGGGCGACACGCGCGGCGACGCCACCTCGGCGCTCTCTACCTTGCGCACGCCTGCTCCCACTCTGTGAATCGACACCGTATGCATTAGGCTGTGCCTTCTGAGAGTTGGCAATTTTGCAAATAGTCAAATATTTGCCTGTTTTTATTAATCTGTTACATAAGCGTGTAAAGCGTGGTATTGTTGGATCCCATAATTATAATGATTATAATGTTTCTAAGTGACTTTTCGACAGCCAATCGATTTTGAGATATTTTCGGTTACAACCAGTAGCGGATCCAAGGGGGGGCGCTAAGGGGTTCAAGCTCCCCCCAAAATTTGAGTTCTTCCATGACAAATCTTAAAGTGAACTTAATATTATTCTAATTAAACTTTTTAGCAAGCATTACACTACATAAGGTACAATTTGTCATCAATATTGTACTTTTGGTACGTCATCCTTAACGTTTTATATATGTTTTCGATTGAGGAATTTGCGAAAAGTATCCGAGGAGGCTTGATAAGCATTAAGCAAAATAAAATGCCGTGTCATTTTTGTGTTTACTTGGCTAAAACCTACCCCAAATGACAATCCTGGATCCGCCAGTGGTTACAACCGCAAAAATAACTTGGTTTTTCATAGTTACGTTAGTCACGTTAGAAAATACAATCGAATAACTTATTTTCGCGGTCGATAAATTCAATAATGGGCATGTGTACCTAAATATTCCCAACTACGATACCTGACCGACCCTTCACTGTGTGTGGTCCGACACGCACGTGGTCGGTGTTTGTTAAGCTGCTGCGATGAGGGAATCGACTGTGTTTGAAAATTGCTCGACCTATTAATACGATCACTGTACATACAGAATGAAGAAAGAGAAGCCAACCTCTTTAAAAAGAAAATGTCGATTTCACTTATTTTTATGGACTCGCAATTTAAGCACATAAACATGAAAAAAAAATAGAGAATGGTTCCTAAGACAGATTCCCCGCATCTCCTATGTATTCGGATTGCCCCACACTCTCCCAGTTCAAACAACACTCTGTATAAAAAAAAACAGGTCTCAAAATTTGATTTTATTTTGGTACAAGTGGGCATTTTAACAATTCCTTACCTCATTTTTTCTTCGTCTGGTTGTCGCCTTTCAGTTTCTTGCCGCTGTCTTTCTCTCTCAGCCTGTTCCTTTTTTCGTAACTCCTGCTGTTCTATTAGAGCTCTTTGGCGGTCAATTTTCTCTTTAGCTTGCTTTTTAAACGCCTACAAAAAAATTACAACAATGTAAATTTTACTAAGCAACATCTTCGGCTATTTCTTAGTAAAAATAAAAATCTACAATCACACTTACTTGAAAACTATCCATGACAGGTTTTTGTTTTATTTGATGATTGGTTCCCATGTTTGGTATACTCTGTGGACTGCCAGCCTGCGCAAGTGACGACCACGAACTCGCATTTTTCAAGTTTTGTTCTTGTTTGAGTTTAAAAGCTTGAGCAAAGTTTGTATTTTTCGAGTCTTCCATCTTTTTTTCCATTTCATATTTAGCTCGGTCGGACATATTATTAGAAACCATGTTTGGAACTCCCATAAGGTCTTCGATTGGTTTTGGTGTGAGCAAAGGCTTCACATCTTCTTTTTTTGCTGCAGGTGTGATTAAACATGGTACATTCTGTATGTTGTGATGGGACTGGGAGATTACGCTGTGTGGTGCAGAAGGTAAGGGGTCAAATATAGACGGCACGGGTGGCACACTGGTCATGCCAGGAATAATAGGATTTATATCAGATCGTAACATCTCGCGTTCATGTGGCATTTTGTCTACAAACCCATTGTGAGGAGGAAGGTACATTTCAGTTTTAATCTGTTCAGGCACACGGGCAACCTCTGTCAAACCCCCTAGTTGTGCCATCAAGTTCTGATGGGCCGCATCTGGCATCATTTGAGGTTTAGGTAGTGAAAACTCTTCCTCGAGACGCATCGACGACTCTGATACTCCTACACTAACATCCATAGGCACATCTGCCTTGAGGCTTCTTTCGAGACTAGCCAAGGACCTTTCAATGGGATCAATGTATTGAGACGGGTCGACCTTATCCAGACCGTTTCGAGGTTCAATTTTAGGAATAAGCTTCTGGTCCTCTGTGTCGCGAACTATGGGAGCGATGGAAGAGTCTGGAATAACGTTAACAGGTATCGTCGGCTGCGGCGCGGGCACTGCGAGCGGGACGGGCGGCGGCGCGACGGCTTCCTTGAGGTCCTTGTGCGGCGCCGGCTCCGCGGGCGGCGGCGCGGGCTCGGCGCGGGCCGGCGCGGGCGCCGCCGGCGCGGCCGCGGCGGGCGCGGGCGCGGACACGCTCGTCGCTACTGTCACCGGGGGCACGGGTTTCTGCTACAAACGGTTAACAAATAATTATGTTCCAACATTGTTGTATTAATATTCATATTTCATAATAAAACTAATATTTACAGTTTGCGGTGGGTGTTGATGCTGCTTCTTCGCTTTCTTTTTTGGCGTCCTACTGGGGCCCGTACCTGAAATGAAATAAAAATGCACAAAATGGATTGTGTGCCACGAAATTAACCTACTACTGCACGAATGTATACTTAACTTGAGATACAGATACAGCATCACGATCCAGTAACCACAAATTCTTCGAAGTAAAAGAAAATAATGCGAGGAGAAGCCAAAGTGTACATAGTTTATGTTCACTGATACCAAACCGTTGTATTAAAATTACGCAAACACTATTTGCAATAAATTATCTGATTTTCATCAAATATAACATTTACTGTTCAGATCTCAGGGCAGCCAAATGAAATTCAATATAAATTACTTAAGAGATTTACTTAAATCGTTATATATTGAAATATATATACAAAGTTTATTTCCACTCACTCTTACATCTATTAATTTTAAGTCATGAGTTGATTAAATCAATCTTACATAAAATTTTCCACACATGGTGTTTGTTTACATGTCAACTCTCTACATTAACATTACAACAAAATGTTGCCTTCAAATAACTAATTGCACCAAGCGTACATACTATTTGCTTAAAATGATAGTTGAATTGGTTTGCTACACTTCAGAACCCGTTAGATTAGTCAAAACATTTCTGTATTGAATTTAAACTAGTTAGTTTTGTTTTATTTTAAATTCTTAACTAAAAAATATTTTGTCTATAATATTGATAAATATAAACCAACTTTAATTAATGAGATTGATCCGTTCTTATCTAACGGGCCCCAAAATAAGCAAGTATTGATTACCAAGTCTTTACAGATAATCTCGATTTTGACAAAATAAATGATCATTATGTATACAGTAAACTTTTTTGTTCTTTTCCCTTCTTGTCTCTTTGTGGACAAAACAAGGGACTTCTAGATAAAATATTGTTTACTACATACTAACTTATACTATAGATTTTTGAAGCAACCTGCAAATTGTACTTGATAAAAATATATACTATGAAGTATTGGACTATTGTTTATAGTGATTTCATTGGGAAGTTATTCCACTTATACTCTCGCATTATCCAACAAAATTTAAAATACTAATTGTTCTAGTCTGATTCAATTGAGCTACTCAGTGTGAATATATTATCTAAAAAAACATAGGTACATATGAGTAGTGTAAAACCTTTCTAAATAAGAGGACAATAAAACATAAGTAAACAAGCAAAATGATCAACATTTTACCAAGCAGGTCAGTCATAAAATGTGATATTTTGACAAATGATAATTTATTTACAACATTTCAAAATCGGTTTAACATGCCTAGTAAAAAGTGTAATGCATTCTGTATAAAATTTATTTTAGGCCTCTTTCAACCTAATAAATTACAAGATTTGAGAAATACTAGTCTATATTTCTTTTAATTTGTAAAAATTTCGATTATACAAACAAATTGGACGAAAAAGAGCCACTAAAATTGTTTTGTTCCAGAACGCGAACAAAGAGAAATATTTGCATTAAACCTTGATTAATGACCTAAATCTTGTCATAAAAAAATTACTAAAATTACAAACGTAATGTAATCCAATCTTCAAGACACTGGTTTACAGTGCGCATTGCGTTAGGGAAATAATTATATACAAAGAATGAATAGTAACATTATTTTGTTCAGATTTAGTTGAAGACTTAATGGCTCGAGTTTTTACAACCAAACATGAGACTACAACTTGGGCTAAAATATCCGCATTTCTTTACATCACTTATTCCTTACAATGCTCACAGTATTATTTTATATTGTAGTACCTATGTATATCCAAAATTTTGTTTTTGATATCTATCAGGCAACCAAAAATGGTAAGTACTGCAAACATTTACATCTTTATTCTCTTATGTTTGATACACTAGAACTGGCTCATGTAACCAAAAATTCAAAAGATTTTGCTATAACAATTAAATTATAAAATCTCAAAAAGTGAATGCCAAATAGGTACAGATACTTAATAGTCAGTTTATGGTAACAAATTATAAACGAACTGAGATATACCGAAACAAAAATTATATGCTTGTCAATATTGCACTGATAGATACAAGGAAAAATTCTGGTGCCCATAACATTTTGCTTAAAAGTATGTTAATCCTCGACAATCAATAACAAAGTTTGCAAACAATTTGTGAAGGAAGGAGGCCAGCTTTAGGTATTTTTTTTATTTTTATATAGACAATTTTGATTCACACGTCACATCAAGTTTTTGAGAGCAAGCATCAAAGTGTATCAAGCATTAAACCAATAAAACATACCTTTTCAATCAAATAAATTTTTAACTACAACATGTCACAAAAAAAATACATCCTCCATTGTAACAAAATGAGAACTGAGTCCATCTTGGGGCTAATTTTGCTTGCTAAGTTGGTATCCGTCCTTACACAATTGTTTGCAATAGTCCCTACGGCTGCGCTCGACTCGCCAGCTGCTTTCGGAGATCCTCTTCGCTTGGCAACACTGGACGTACCGACACTACTATCTATCCTTGTTCTTATTATACTTTTCAAGCCTCAATCAATATTAAGTGGGTTTAAATTTCACACTCAAAAGCAATTAGTAACCGTGAGATCTGAACTTTCCAATAATAATCCATAAAAAGAGATCGAAACTTCAAGGATGCAAATGAAATAACATCGCGTTTGAGGACATGATATAGTTAAAAAAATATTAATGTGAAAAGGTATTTCCTATTGGTTCATGAAAGCAAACCAAATAACATATTACTCTTACCGGCACCAATATCATAGTATCAGTGAACACCAAAGCTGGCTTCTCCTCCTCACTAACAACTGTTTTTGTGCCTTTACCAACATTTCTTATATTTCGCAGCAGACTATAGACTCGAATTATATATTATTTGAATCAAACTTCAGGTGGTATCCCTCTCCAATATCACAGTTATGAAAATAATGTTTACTCAAAGCTACTACACAGTAACCACACTCATACTTTCAACACAAACAATATGTTACACAGTGCTGGGGATATTAATTTATTTATTTTGTTTCCATTTCTGGTGCCAAATGAACCCAATCTTTGTTGTCATCTTGTGGTTTTCTTTTAGCACCTCTTATCCCCATTCAACAATTCAATTAGCTAACACAATCACACTATGGCTAACAATTCTTTTCTTCATGCATATTGGCTAATTCAAATGAAACAAAACAGAACATAATATTCACATCATCCTTTCATTATTGCCTATGGGCGCCTTTATTTGACGCGAAAACTTCCGCTCGGCCACGCGCTCCTGAGTACCCTCATGTTGAATGCAAAATAGAGGAACGTGAATGTTGCTGCCTCATTCAAAGGTTCACAATCGTCATGAACATGCTCGAGGGCGCGGCAGACCTTCAGCCGTCGTGCGATAAGTTTCGTGTCGTACGTAATCTAATAAAATACTTGATGGAGGCAAACTCCACTCTCAATTAGAAACAAATGAGAGAAAAATAAAAAAACTGCCAATAAAATAAAAAATATGTTAAATCCTCAACAATGAGATTTTAATAAATAAATACTATAATATAAATATATTGTGGGTCACCCTTGGCCCCAAGATGTCGTTTTAGAAAATTAACTTCATGCTTATTATAAGTTATACACCTACACATAATTTCTCAGCAGATGTTAACTCACTCAAGCAACTTTCCCATGGTCATTCCATTCCATTATCATTCATTCTGCCACTGACATCAATTTCAGACTAGAAACACATTTAACAGTTAAAATTGCATTTCACATTTTAAATAAAAAGGTTGTTTTCGGTCATATCTTTAAAAAATACTGGCAAAGGTAAAAAACTTATATTTTCGTCTTTGAAATCTTTAAGAAAAATTGCTAGTAACCTAAATCTATTTATATATCTCAAGCATTTGAACATATCCATACAAAGTGAAATATCCATCTTAATTTAAATGCAAGTATCATTAAAATCTATTACTAATAACTGTAATTTACATTATATGGTACAAATAGGGTACCACTCAGTGCTATACTTTCTGTCTGTCTGTGAACGAAATGATAGTATTGATTACGTAAGTCGTCAGCAATGTGGGCTAACCTGCTTCACTATCACTGCTGTCTGACGAACTGGTGTCCGTGCTCGACGACGAGTTGGACGAGTCGGACGAGCTCGACGACGACGACATGCCGCCGCCCAGCGCCTCCTTACAACCCTCTGCCGACAATAAACATACGGTTACACTCACTCAATATCTTATTACGACGAGAACGCCAAGGCAATGGGTCTAATTATATTCCAGCTTATTATACTAATGAAAATGGCAGATTTTCATGACGACTGATAATACAGGGTGGTCCAAATAGTGACGTCCGTTCCGCGATTCTTGGTAGTCCCAGAGTTCAATTTTTTAATATTTTGTGGGAATTGCGTTAAAACAATGCTATATCTATTTTTACACGGCTTTATCACATTATATTTTTGCTATTGTCATTGTTATGGAATATTCGTTCAGACATCAAATAATCACCTTGCCATCATTAATTCAAAATATTAAAAAAAATATCGAAAAGGAAGAATTTACGTTCTAGTTATAGAGAGCCCAAATTTCAAAAACCTGGGCGGAACGGTAGACTTGCACAATATCACAAAAAAGTTGACTCGAAAATTGTATAAGGATGTCATGAAAATCTGCCATTTTCATCAGTATTTGACATACATGGTGTCAAAAAACGCTCTTTATTTGGACAGCCGTTATTGTGTGACCGTTAACCGCTTTCTGAAAACAAATACAAATGGGTTGTAGACAGAGTTAATTACTGACCTTTTTTCTGTTGTTGCTTTTTATTTGTTCCTAGTTGTCCAGATACATCTTGAAGCCTTTTTTCTAATTCCTGTTTCTTTTCTGCTATTTGTTCATCCTTTGATTTACCAGACACTTTTCGATCTGCAAATGTAGAATCAACAATATATTTTCGGTTTACTTTTACCTTTTATATTAAAAAACATTTATTGGACAATATTGGTATCACCAACATTATTTGCCTAAGGGTTTAAGGACAGGGATTTAATCAGTGTCAGTAAGGAAGTTGGATTCGAAATAAGAGATCAAGTTTTACATAATTTTAATATACTGTTTTATGATGAAAACAAGACTACAGGTATGTTAACGATTGCTTTGTACTCATTCAGTTTCTGCACAGGTAAATTAACACATTATTAAGTTGTATATTTTACACACAATGAGAATATGGTAAGGTAAAGGAAAACATAGGAGCAAGGAAATGGTAAATAATGTTGGTTCAACTCACAATGAGGCTTACGTGTCTTTTTTCGAAGACAAGATGCGACGTAATTTTCCAGTTCCCGAAGAGTAGACGGTTTTAGAGTTTCAAAATCTATTTCAATTTCGTCCGGATTGGAGTCTCGTAAAGAGGGTTCTCTACTTTGTATGATGTGGACTACTTTGCCAAGTTTGTCACCTGTCGAACAAAATAATTAAATACTCAATCAGTATCGGTCAGGAAGTTTCCTTTCGGTACAAATAAAAAAACGGTAATAGCCCGATGTATACGAAAAAAAGTCTATGAAAGCACAAGATACGTACCGGGCAGCTTATTGATATCGAGCGAGAGCTGTCGCTTCTCGTCGTAGGACATGGGCTTGGCCTGGTCCTCGTCGTCGCTGTCGGCGCGCGGCGGCGCGTGCGGCGGCGGCGCGGGCGGCGGCGCGGCGCCCTTCTTCTTGGGCGCCGGCGCGCGCGCCGCCGCCTTGCCGCCCGGGCCGCCCGCGCCGCCCGCGCCGCCGCCGCGCGCGCGCCCCGCCTTGCCGCGCCCGCCGCTGGGCGCTACGGTCAAACGGCACCTTTGAGGTTTGGCTCTTATGTTTACGAACGATGTCCGGCAGTCTTCAAAAATACATAATTTAATTCGTAGATGAGAAGCCTCTGTGATAATGTTTTCTAAAAAATTGTTTTACCGGGCACGATTTCTAATAGGAGATGCTACTGTAAATTTCGAAACAGAAAACCCTCGAGCAGTGTAGTAGAGTTTATCAATAAGAAACTTCTTAAGACTTTTCTCGTGTCTGCTTTTCGGAAAATACAGGCTGATGAATATGTGTGTTATGTACAGTGTTTGATATAGAAACCTAATAATACTTTTCATAACGTCGATCGACCACAATTTGCAACCTGACACCATGCGTTCCGTTCAGCTCGACACCGATTTTTTAACCACTACTGCAGAGTCGAAACTAATTACGGCTGCACTCTGCCACCAAATTGACACATGATTCCATCCCACAGACGAAACTGAAATGTCTTATGTGCCTGTAACTACACCAGCTGCAAGTGGTATTTTTCCCAGACCAGAGGCCTTATTATGAAGTATCAATGCCATCATTATTCCACTACGAAAAAAGGATGGTACTAGCGGCCTTATATAGCTCCGTCTCTCACTCACACTGGAATAACGGTGGCATTAATACGTCGTAATACGGCCCCAGCACTATCACAAATGTTCATCTTAATTATTGTGTTGTCTTAACTTACCTAAATTCTCACCAATATTATTCGCCTTCGCTGCATATGCGGCTGCTGCATTGGTTTTAGGCACAGCATTGTTCGGTAATGGTTTTTTCGTCTTATCCTTAACTTTTTTCTTGGCTTTCTTTTTGTTATTAGATTCTTCTACTAATTTCCTCATTTTTTCTTGCAACGCTAGTAATTCTTTTTCTAGAAGCTTAACTTTGTTATTTCTCTCTTCTTCTGAATCGTCGGATTCAGAGTCTGATTCAGATCCCGATTCCGAACTGGATGCTGAGCTTCCCTTATCCATGTGTGGCACGCCTACATGGACGGGTTCGTCAGGAATCTTGGCGTATCTGTAAAACAACAAACAATGTAAAGATTTCGTTTTTTTTTTTAACCAAACCATAACCTCACACTTAAACATTTTGTTTACCTCATTTCAAAGACGTCTTGTAGTTTTCGAGCCATTGCAACGACATCATGGTCCGGCGGATTATATTTATAGCAATTTGTGAATATTAGACGTACGTCGGCGGCAAATTCAGCGGCTGTTTTATATGCTCTATTGTCCATCTTTTGTTTCACGGTGCCAAGGTCCATGGGTTTCTTAATAATATCAAAATAATCATGAAGTCCAAGCAATTCAGCATCTACAGGTTTATAAAACGGCCAGGCATAACCCTGTCGAAAAAAATAAGTGTAGCAGAGGATTCGTTGAGAATCAGAAATAGAGTAATATTGAGTTATTTGAAAAGTAACTTACTGAGTGTTTTTTAGAGAACAGTTCTTTTAAAATTTCATTACAACTCTTGAGAGCATCAGAAAGTTTCTCTTTGTTCTTCGCAAGCTGAGGAGTCATGGCGGAGTGGTGAGAAGCGCCCGCCCCGCTTGGGGATAATCCGCCCATTTTGAAGCTATCGTCTGCTGTTCTGCTCGCCTGTTAGGGGTGGTATTATTTGTAAATACGAGTTGAATATGGTACCAAATTATATAATAATGTTTTTTCAATATTGTAATATTCCAACACACCTTTTTCTGGCGACCACTTTCTCTCCTTGTGGAAATTTTTGCAGGTTTGGGACCACTCTGCTGATCAATGGTAGGTGTAGTATATCCTCCTTCAAAAGAACTCCCCATAGGTGTTGTAGTATCGGCTTTTCTCTTCACACCCTTTTTAACCTATTTGATAAAATGATGTATTCGATGAGTAACATAAAAATAACAAGCGTCCTAGCAACGACACAAGTAATATAGTAAAATAATAACCTTAGCCGGCTGCGTTTGGGATAATGTTACCGCCGGTATCGCGGAGACGGGCGGGGCCGCCGGCTGGGCCACGTGGAAACTAGAAGGCTGCGTCGCCACCTGAGAAGAAACCACATTTATCAAGTTCGATCTCGTAAAGCTCTCTCGTAATAATGATCGAGACAAACGAGCCGCGCACCTGCTGCGGCAAGCCGGCGTGCGTGGCGGGCGGCGTGGCGGGCGGCGCGGGCAGCGCGGGCGTCGTCGTGGTGTTGGTGGAGCCCACGAGCGCGGGCGGCGGCGCGGCCGGCGCGGGCTTGGCGGCGCGCGGCGCGGGAGGCGCGGGCGCGGCCGGCGCGGGCGCCGAGCCCGGCCCGGCGCCCGCCCCGACGCCCGGCACGGCGCCCGGCGCGGCCGTCGCGCCTGGCGTCGACGTGCCTCGCTTCTTCACCCCGCCCTTGCTTCCCTTCGACGGTGCCTCGATCTCCTTTTCTTCCTTGTCCATCTGTGCTATCTGCGGATCGCGGAATTTGTCGTTGAAATCTAAATAGTCAGGATCGAAATTGAGTGTTCTATTCCTTCGCAAAAAGTAGTAATCGAACTCCCGACGAGTAGGATTTGATTTCTTTATGACTGCGTTTAAATTGTTTAGGACGAAACAAATTTTGACACGAAAGTAGCAAAATTACACAAAATTCTTTTATTTAATTAGTCACTTACCCGATTCAGGAATAATTTCTCCAACGTTTGTGCCATGACCACCACATCCTCGCCTGGTTTATTGTAGACATAACAGTTGGTGAACATGGTATTAAAATCTTGTATACATTCCTGAGCTGAATAGTAATAATTGGACTCAAGCCGCTTCTTTATTGTTCCTAAATCCATGGGTTTCTTAATTATCTTATGGTAGTCCTAAAATATAAATAGTGAGATTAAATTAAAACTCTTAAATACATGAAAATTCATAATAAATATATTTCATGTGAAATAAGCATTAAAATAACTAGGTGTTTTTCATGTTTGTGTAAGTTTAATTTTAGTGTATTATATGTTAATAATTAAATGATAAAAAGTACTTACAGGAAGGTTTAATTTTTTTGCATCTACTGGTTGGTGAAAAGGCCAAGCAAACTGATGCTTCCATACTGCCTTCATTACATTCTTTTGAAGAAATTGTAGCTGATTTGTCATCCGGCCCTGACGCCGCGCCGACTCGTCAGGGGGCGCGCCATTAACTGGCTCCGCCGTTGGCTGTATGATACATACATTCAGGTTAATTACTACAGCCACTGCACTGAGCAATCTCATCAATCTTGTTTTCAAAAATTATACTTTAAGAGGAAACAGGGCCTACAAATCTCCATACAAATGTATTCCTCTTTTTTCTTCCTGAATAATGCCTCTAGAGCATTCATTTTTTTATCCCTAAAATCAAGGTCTGCTGTAGACGTCCCTATTATTTCGTTTTTTTCAGCAACTTATTGGTAAAGAAAATATGACCCTCCAAAAATTACAAATATTGCCCCATTTTTACCTCCGTGATTAGAAGACTATCAGACAAATTCGAAAAGTTTTTAACATAAAAGAAAAATATAGGAAACTACTCTTTCTTAAAAAAAATATGTAAAAAATAATTGAATCGGCTCTGTTGTAGAGAAGAAAAAAGGGGAATACAAAGCGTCGATCTCGTCAATTTTTTTTGGGATATAATCGGTCTGAGCTGCAGCTGTCTCTAACGCACTCTACAGAGGCAGACTTGAAGTAAGACGACGGCAAGTTTTTTCTAATACTTATTTTTCGAATTCCTCGCAGCCCCTGTTTCTTCTTAATACCAATTCTACTAATTTATAGTGGCATTTTTCTATGTATCACAATAATAATAAAAGGTTACAAGGAACTCCAGAAAGTTTCAATAATAAAAGTCACTGCCTAATTTCTTTTAATTATTGTAACAACTTTTAAGTGGTCTCAATAAAAAAATAAAGTTAGTATGAAACTTACCGTGCTGGTGGTGGCGAGAGGATCGACTGCCTGCTGCATTGTGCTGGAGTCAGCAATCTACCTGCCAAAGTGACACCACAACTGTAGTAGATATTACAACCTAATGTGAAAATAGTAAGGAGTATTCAACAAAGAACTCTCACCTCAATTGTAACAAGAGGCTCATCCAATTTCTGACTAAGAGGCATCAGCTATATCCTCTTATAACACTAAACCATTCTATCATAATAAAATATGTTGGTGCTTTTGCACCTAGAAGCAGGTCATCCCATTCATAGACAAATAAAAATCCTACCTGAAAGAAATATAGTGAAAGTTATAAAACTCCCTTCTAGCATAATATTTCTTTAGAGGTGAAATTAATCTGCAAAGGTGTTAAAAAAAATCACATTTCCTTCTTTTTAAATAGCACATTTTGTTAAACTTTCCTGCGGCTTAGCAAACATTGTTATTCGAAATAAAAGCTTTGGGTTAAAATGTCTTACCTTGCATCTGAATGCAGGGTAGGGAAATATGAGAAATTGAAGCACCAAAGGCTCTGACCTTATTGACAGCAGTGTTTTCGGATCTGTAACAAAATACACATTATATTAAAAATGCGACACAGGTTACAAATTATTAAGGTGCTCTTCCGAAGGCGCCCGCAACCGCAAACCGCAGCAGCAACGCCGCCCAATCGCCAAAGATGACATTACCGCCTAATGTTTTCATAGTTACACCAGTCGTGTCGCTGCAGTATTTCATTGCAATTGGGCGTCGTTCTCGCTAGTTTGCGGTTGCGGTTGAATTCGGAATCGTACCTTTAAGTTATACTATTAGTAGTACTCTTTAGGCTGAGAGCAAATAAAAGACGAAGTGCAGAGTATTTTTCTGACATTGAATAATAAATCGTATTATTGGTGTCATAAAGTCCAAACTAAATGAGGCGCCGCGAATTACCGAGAATGCCGTTGTGGGAAATTTTTGGTACAGTTTTGAACTTTGTCTCTGATGATAAAGTGTATTATTAGTATAGTATTCCAAGTCATCACAAAATGATTTGCTCCTCTCTGGTCTGCTCACAGCCTTACTGATAGCTGAGTATCCTGTCCTAACCCAGGTCATACCATGACAAATGCCAAATTTCATCCAAATCTGTTCAGCCGTTTTAGCGTGAAAGCGTAAAAAACAAACATACAAAAAATCTAATCTTTTCGCTTTATTTATAATATATTAGTTTAGATGATAACTTTTCTTAGCAAAACCCAATAAAACTGCCCAAATAAGCGGTGGCACTGCAAAAAAACATATACTTTGTGTAGCACAGTGGCAATATATTTATAAAAATTCCTATCTCACATGAAATGAAATATAATTGTTTATTATGTAAATAGGATATCGGAATCGCTTTTACAAAGCAAATAAAAAAATATAGATGGAGTCAACATTTCCTATCTGACTGGGCTGAGAAGAAATGGCGAAAGAAACTCACAGACTGGTTAGAGAATTTCGAATTCATCAATATTGGTTAGTATTTACTAATTATAAATTCAATTTATTTATTTAAACTTCTCGCACACAATAAGGTACAAAGGCAGACTTAATGCCTCAGGCATTCTCTACCAGTCTACCAAGGGTGGTAAGATGGCAGACGATTTATCACCATGATCAAATAGGTAGGAGTCATTTCTTCCATGTCAAAGTTGCAATATTGTCTCTAATGATGTAAGAGTTACGTATACAAGGTCTCAAGCCTCAAGGCCTCAAGGATCGGTAATCCATGCAGTCAAAAATGTAATAATATGCAAGGTAAAATTAAGAGAGCCATTTTATCTGCATGTAGTATCTACAAGTACATCCATACTATGCTTTTATGGCAGTTTGTTTAAATTAGACCACATTTAAATTTGTTACAAGTATGAACAAGACACACAATTATTGTTTCAACTTTAACGAGTCATAAAAGTATGTCTGGTAACATTGCATAGGTTTAATATTCTTGCCTTTTAAATTTCAAATGACACTTGAATAAAAATTCTTCTAATCTATGGGTATTCTTTTTAATTTTACCAGACGTATACACATTGGATTTGTTTTTTTTTTAAATGCCTGTTGTAAGTATCAATAGGTTGGAGAGAAAGGTTCAAGTAATAAGCCTGTTGTTTAAATTAACATCAATCAGTTGTATAAATAAACAAAGAGGTAATAAACACACATTGCTTTTAAATAAACAGCATTCACTGTCACTAGAATGTAACACCTTAAGGTGCCCAAGGTTAATAATTGATAGAGACCATGCAACTGAACCTTCTATTTATCTTGGTTATGTATGATACATAATTTGAAATTAATATGTAGTGTTTATTAAATAAAAATTGTATTGGGGATCATCTGCCCAAAAGCTAAATGTTTTTGAGAGATCACATAACCTACTTTTATATCAGGTAGCCTTTTGCAAATTGTTGCCATGCATCATGCATGTGAGTCACTTTATCATGCATCTTTTTACAATTGGAAGTTGTGTACCACTACCACCATACACTAAATCATGGTTTTTTAAGGTGAATTATGGAAAATTTAAACTGGTCAAATGAGTCATCAGCAACATACATAGCAGAATGACGCTTCAGAGAGCGTATCAACGTTCTAGAACATTCTTTGGGCTCAGTTTTACATTCAAGTGATTTGCAGGTATCAGGTACAGAGGCAGAAACCTCAATAAAAAATAACAGATTTGGCACGAATATATATTTGAAAATATAGTTAGAGACAAATTATAACGTACAGCTTTGTTTCTTAACATCTATTTCATAAGAATATGATCTGGTACAATAAAACAACTATCTACAAAACAATGTTTGATTCTAATACAAACTGATTGTGGCCAATACTTTTGTCAAAATATAAAGGGTTCTTCTATGTTAGATACCACTAAAATTACCTCAATTTCAGTAACTAGAAATGGGAGAAAATTGCTTGAAAGAGGCCATGAACAAAAAGTTTAAAATATTGCTCAATACAAGCAACATGCACACTCTACTTGAACGAATTATGCAGCCCTATGTAAACAGCAACAAAATAGTACGAAAAATACATCAAAATAATACCAGTAAAGCTAAAAATTATGAAAAAAGACTTACGAAGAGATATTAACGCCAATATGGCGGATGAACTAAAAATACGATGTTAGAGTAACTTCTTCAAACGCAAAATGTATCGATTTGCTCCAGTCTAACAGTCACTCCACACAAGAAACTAAATCATAGTTCTTTATTATTTGTATAAATTCATCGTCTTATAGTAACTAAATTCACTGAAATCTATAAACATTAAAGAGTAGCACAACACGACCTCCGAAGACACAACGAACTTCAGACATGGCGGCCAAACAAGACCCAAGAATGACGAGCGTCTCTAGGCATAGTAAAAATTTTCATTTTGCACTGGAAAGGAAAATTCTATAAAATCAGCATAAGAAAATGTAGAAAACGTGTGTATTTTAATTTCTCATAAGAATATTTTTCAGGATTCCATATTAATCATAGGATTGATTACGATAGCTCTGTGCTTGAGATTCTTTGGATTTTGCACGGATGTATAGAGCATAGAAAAATAGAGAAATTATTGTTTCTGATTCAATAAATTCAAAGTTGCAAGACCAAAAATGTTAACGGCTGCAAGCTTGCTTGCTGTGAGTATTTGAGAATGATTTTATGAGAATGATGGTCTTTCTTTTGTGCTTGTTGGTCCTGTAGAGAACTGAATCATCGCGCAAGCTACGCACTTTTTTTGTACCACAAGGCCAAAAATCGAAGTAAAGGAAATCCATGATCTTGATTGCAAATGACCTTTAGTGCATTTCATAGGTCCCGGTTGCCAGATAGCCGGTGCCGGGTACCCGGCGGCTAATTGTATGGATGGGCATGTTATCCTAAGCCTACCATTTTTTTTTATTTTTTTTTTTCGACTAGGGCATCTCGCAGTTGACCTCAGAAGAGGGTCGTAGCTGCTTAAACCGGACTTTCCTGTGGCTGCCTTCTACACTCAAAGCCTCCAGCCAGGGGCGAAAAACTATTCTAATTATAAACTAGGCGAGCGCTCGCTAAGGGCACCCCCTGTGGGGTACGAACCTCTGCTTAGGGCGTCGCTGAGGGGAGGACAGCAAGATGGGACAGGCTGGATCAAAGATATATTATTATTATTAGTCGGGGAGTTTAAAGCTACTGGCTCAGCATCGACGCGGGCTGGCGCATCGTCGTCAAGGGTCGGGGGGGGTAAGCCTACCACAAACGTACCTATAATATATATTTCTAGTACGCACCAAAAACTACACAAAAAAAAGCAAAAGCAAAGTATATATATTATAGCTATGTCTGTGACAGACTTTACGCCGCGCCACCGTGTGAAAGAAAGCGTACAGACGTCAGCAGGTCAACTTACCCGAAACTGTCAAATTTTCCCAAACAACTTTGAACTTTTATTTTCTAGTGATAAAGTTAAAAATATATTACAGAAATTTGACAGATTATAGTAGGTTGTTATGCTGGCATCTGTACATGCTTAGCCGCCGGGTATATATATAGTTTCTCTGAGAGATTTTTTCAAAGATATCGGTATCCTCACAGTGGCATCACAATTCATTTTCGCCAACATATTATATATTAGGCAAAATATACACTTATATACTAAAAACAGTGATATTCACAATGTTAACACTAGAAATAAGGACAAACTACGTACTCCCTTTCACCGGCTTCATAAGGTTCATAACTCATTTGTTGGGCTTGGTATAACCTTTTATAACAAGCTACCTTCTTCTTTGCTAGATTTGCCTTTTAATGCGTTCAAAACTAAAGTAAAATCCAACCTCTCTTCAAAGGCATACTATTCTATCAACGACTACTTAAATGATAAGAATAGTTGGTCGCTGTGATTAACTCAAGACAATGTTTAAATGTTCTTTCTCCAGAATTAGCTTACTTACTGACAGGTTATATGAGTTTATATAATTGTTTATAATTTTACTAATTTTACTTTATTTATTGTTGACATAATCTACTCATTACAATGTTTTTTTTTATGAGTTGTATTGCAATATGTGATTAGCTAGCGACCTCGATAATTTTTTACTTTACCTCAATGGTCCTAGTTTATCAATTATAACTTCTAGTTACAGCTATATGTAAGCGGGCACGCCCTTTATGTCTGGAGGCTTTTATTTAGATATTGTTTTCGTTAAGTTATTTTTATTTCTGCTTGAGTATAGTTCTCGATGTTTTTGGTTGGTATATTGGCGTGTGCTAGCTGTCATATGGCTATTAATTTTATAATTTAAATTATGTTTTGTGTTGCGTAATGTAAATATCATTTTGCATACTATTATATAGAATCTTTTTTAATGAACAGACAGCTGTGCTGCTGGGGAGTTTGTTGCGCCACTTCTTCTTCCCAGCTAAAGCACTAGGAAGTGGTGAAGGGTGGGCGTTTTGGGGGACTGTCTTATGTAATTTTGACGTTCGAAAAGTGCTGATTCTCAGCCTAGTTTGAATAAATGACTTTTGAATTTTGAATTTTTTTGAATTTTGTATCCGGCACCGGTTATCCGGCAACCGGGATGTATGACAAGGTACTTAGTACTTCAGAATGGCGGTTGTTTTGTTGTCGTCCAATGTTTTGTACTGTAAATAATAATAAAATAAATAAATAAAAGTTTATTTACCAAAAAGTTACAGAAATGTACACAAGTAGATATAACTAGTGGGTAGAGTTATTCTAGGCATTACAGTGTGTTGCAAAAATTTCTGTACATAATTATATGTAACCCTGCCTCTTAAACTAGGCTAACCTGTATTTTAAGAGACAGTGTCTAGCTTATAAATTCACCATTTTTATACAACAGTGGACAGTGTCGATCTACCGTTTAAACTTGACAGCAGTAATAGTGGTGCGTGTACGAGTAACATGTGGAGGGGATGTGTAGTGGTGTGATGTGTTATGATTATGAGCTTATTGTGGTGGGTTTGTGTGTGTGAATGAATACTGTACTGTAGTCATGTAGTGCGTGCATTTTTGTGACTTTGCAGATCACGCAGCAAAAAAATCGCAGTGCGGCCTCTGTCTTGAAAATGTATATATTTTACTGAAACAAATCATTCATACATAGACATACAACTTGGGGACGTACTGTGACATGTTAAATCCATTATTGGGATTAGTGCTATTTAAGCTGTATAGCTCCGTCTATCTCTCACAGCGGCGCCCCTGATACTGAGCTACAAAAACGTTAGAATAATGAAATTATAATTATAATGCTTCCGTAGAATCCATCTAATAATATAGGTTTTGTGTGCGGCTGCGGTTAGCGGGTTTGCGATTTGCGGTCGCCGTAGAGATGGCCAACATTTTGAACTTATTTAGCTACCAACATAAAGAAAATGCCGTAGAATTGTCTTTCACACTTTCAGTTTGAGAGAGTATACATTCGCGCAAAAACCACACGCTAGTTCTTGGAATCATTATTGAAAATCCGAAAAAGATAAATAAATAAATCTGAAAGTGCGATATTATGAGTAAAACGGAAAGCACTACTGTTTATAGCTTTTTCTTCTTCTAGAAGGTATGACATGGTTGTCTGGCTATGTACGACGCTATCGATTTCTGTAAAACTCGTTTTCGGTGTCTTATTCTAGGTACACATGCAACTACTGTAGTCGCCGACGACAGATATTAACATCGTAGGCGACAAATCGATTGTCAAAATCTGTGGACGTGAGTTTTTTTTTTTTGAGTATGTTGGCACCACTTTCAATAAACATAATGGACTATTTAGACGGGGCCAATCGTCGAGACAATCCACGAATCAATCCAATAATAGCTTCGTGTAAATAGAGACAGTCCACTGCATAAACTGAATTGGATTGTACTCAAGCCATTTTGCCTTTTGGATGGACTTAGTGGATTGTCTTGGGGATTGGCCCCGTCTAAATGGTCCATTTCGTGATGGCCTAGTAGTTAAAGGCCTTGCCTCTCATGCACGAGGTTACCTATGGCTTCAAACCCGGGCAAGTATGCACCAATGTGCCATGAATTCATAATTATGTAATTTCTGAGTTAATCTTGGACATACTGACGTCGGTAGGAAAAACTTTTTTTCGTGCATTGAGTTTTTAACGCTCTGCTTAGCGCCGAGAGTTGAAAATCCAGTGCGCGATAAAATCCCGCCACAATTTTTATTACGTCCGTGCGTATGTGGGCTTATAGTTAATATAATCCAATCCGTTTTGAGCAAGGTGGTGATCAATGCTAGTGCCTTTTCGTTATAAGAATAGGGTTTTGCTCTGCAGTGTTATTTATAATAGGCTGGTATTATTACATAATTCGTTGATACCAGTAAATACTAATTCCATAGTGGTCAGTTTCAATTTTACAATATAATAGTGACAGTTTTGCGTGACTAATCACTGACATGTCTGTCTGATTGACAATGACAGCACAGGTCAGCGGTCAGACCGACAGACGACAGCAGTTGCAGTTTGCTTTGCCAATGGTTTGAGATTGAGATTTTTGGTGAGCTCGAACACCATACAATGACTTAAAATTGCTATTTGTAATACGTAAAACTATAACATTTTATCTAATTCAGTCGTTTTATTTTTTAAATTGTATACTAATAAGTGCTACGTTAAAGTTTTAAATCGAGTAAGTGCCTGTGATAATAATTATGTAAATGTTGCAACTTCAATGTTTCTTACGCTGACTTATAATAGAAACTCAACGTCTTATATATATGAGATATTACTTTATGTATTAACATAAATGTGGCTGCATGTTGTACTTTTTTGTGTTCAAGAACTCTTGCTTATTTTGTTTTATGATACCTTCTACTAGATAACAAGGTCTCGCACTTTTGAATTGAATAATAAAGGCCTGTGTAAGTGTGTACACAGGTGTGTATGAATATTTATTTAACACTTTCTTGTAGGTATTTATCAAGTTCTGATAAAAGTTGCTCCAGTTTCTACTTTCACTGTTCATTAAATATCTGTTGAGTTCAGCAGTGAATGGTAAAAGATACTTTCTAATTTAATGTTATCATGTCATGTACTTTCACTGTCCTTGCAAATATTATTTTGCCTAAAAGTTCCAAATACATAGGTTTATTTCTTTCTTATAAGCTATTTTGTATAATTAATTATACAAAGATTTTTTTTATCTTATAGAGAAAGGTCTCGACTTGTTGATATTAGTTTATTCACTCCAAATAGTTCAATAACAATAGGGAATCTATTTAAAAATTGAATCTGAAGTGATTCACTGCTGCAACTTTATACATTTATTTGTATTGCTATCATAAAGTGATAGATAGTGAGTATGGTACCTATAATGAAGTATTAAAATTAAAGTTGTGTGAGCTATGCAAACATTGAATGCACACATTGATATTTGAGCTAGTAATAAACTCAATAAACTTATTCTTATGTCTGTTTTGAGATACAGCTAAGCAATTACCTGTAACATAACATGGTTTGTTTTTAGTTTATTGGCTTTGTTGTTTTATAAACTTACCATTGCTTCAGTATTTTGATGGCACAGTTTTAAAACATCATATAGTTTATTCAACAATCTATTTGATCTGTTTTGAATTACACTTAAAATTAAAACACCAAGAGGCCAGCATAAGCTTGTACGACAATGTTACCTGCAGAAATCTCAAAAGTATCATAAGCACCAATGATCCCTGTAAAAATCTTCAAAAGTGTGTTTCTCATTTATTTGACATTGGTTCCGTACTGCTAAAACATGATTAAATTCTCTGAGACTGTTATTAAGTGGTATTTTTTTATTTTTACAGAAATGGATCATATGGCTCATATGAGTATGGGTCATGCAAATCATGAGCATGGTAATCATATGAACATGGATCACATGATGCCAGCACCTGACCATGATATGTCGATGAATGATACATTTCAAGATGATATTATTCAAGTAAGCCTTTACATAAGCCCTACCCTACCTTTTTCTGATTAGGTTTAATATTATAAAGATATGGTTAAGCTGGCCTATCATCACATTATGTCATGTATGAAAAGCAGAATATTATGTACAGACGCCAGCACATCAACCTACTACAATCTGTCAAATTTCTTTAATAGATTTTCAACTTTATCACTAAAGCATAAGGTTCAAAGTTGATTGGGAAAATTTGACATTTTCGGGCAGATTGACCTACTAGCGTAGGTCGTCTGGCGTCTGTACTAGTTTAAAAAATACATTTTTTTTTATTGATTTTAACATACTAGCTTCTGCCCGCGGCTTCGCCCGCGTGGATGTCGGAAAATATCCCACGGGAACGTACTACCGGGATTACATACTTAATAGCCGAGGAAAAGGTCATTGACTCCTACCGCTGCGCCCGCGGTGCCGATGCCGTCAACCATGATTATTTTGTTACGCGTAATTTTGAATTTGTGATACCTACTGATATCTTTTAAACTATTCATTTAAATGATATGATGTCAAGGCATATTTTAATCTAAATTAAATGTCCTATTTAATTAACATATTGTATTGGATAAGGATTAATATGATACCGGTCAAAATAGCGATGGAAATAACAATTAAATTTTTATCTAATTCTGAAAGATAATAATGGTTACTGTCGGTCATCCTTAGAAGATCGACATATCCTATCGCGGGATTTTTTGATGAACTTTTTAAGGTCTTCAATCCTGTAGAACATAAATTTGATGTATCTCTTACGGCTTACGTGGCGCACGCAGTAAATCTCCCAGTTGGCATGATTATTTCCGGCATCTTCGACAATAATCGTCATATTTCAGCCAGTTTATACAATACCTTAATGAATTATACACCAAAAACATCCGCATTAATCACAATCACTCCGTCCGTTGGTGAAAAACGTTTAAAAATCCGTTCGGTATAGTTTATTGCGTTCAGACAGTCAGACAGACGCGGCGGGGGACTTTGTTTTATGGTATGTAAGGATTATTACCATGGGATTTTTTTTTCAATAATCCCTTGATTAGCTTAAAAAACTAGATTCATTTGTTACACATAAGGCCCAGGTACCTACGCAAGGGCAATTTTTTCACGCTACGATTTTTCTGTGTTGAGCAATGAGAATCCCATAGACTGCATCAAAAAACACTGTTGGGTTTACAACTCTAAGCGGCGCTAATACCAAGCTCACACGGTACGATTTTTGTTGAACAACTAAAGTTGTTCAACAAAAATCTAAAATACGAAGAAAAACTTATGTTCGGAATTTCGAAGACAGCAAATCCATACAAAATCACGGATCTATCACACACGTACTTACTACTGTACCTACGTGTGTGCTACTTTACGTGCGTTCTTCATTCAAAAATTTCTCCGATTCGAAATTACAAAACGGAATTCCGCCTGTATGTTGCCGACCTTTTGTATGGATTTGCTGCCTTCGAAATTCCGATTCTGAATGTGCCATAAATGAAAAATAAATAAAAATAGAAAGCCTTTTATTCCTTGCATTTTACAGGATTTTCTTATTTCTAGTAGGTAAATTGTTTGGTTAGTTAACTTAGATTAATTGTTAGTTTTTATATTTTTTTTATCTAATGTCTAAATATCAAATATTATATGCAAGAACCCTAGATAGGGTGAAGGCCTTCTCCAAAGGTGAGTTTTATTATTATTTTTGTTCCACGTTTCTTTGATTTTCTTTGGAGGGTTATGGTCAAGGGCATACATCAATATGCCATATAAATAAAAATAATTTATTGACAAAAAAAAAAAAATTATCAGTGTGCCGTACTTACATACATAAAATGTTCATCGACCTTCAATAGTGGCCATTCACATTCTTGCGCATAATACAATTCGACGGAACCTTGCAAGTCGCGCAAAGTAGGTAGTCGCTCAGTATATTAAAAGGAAACTGTGACTCGAAAGAAGATGAAAACCGAGTGCATAGCCTATTAGGGGCGGCGAAGACCTGACGAAGCGCAGCGCAAGGCGGTTTTTACTCGGAAACAGAATCTTATCAACGTTTGGTTAGTTGAAAATAAGTAAACTTCCATTGGTCCGTGTGACGGGATTAACTTACAATTTATTTACGACTTTGTTTTAAGATACCAGTGATATTTGTTTGGCAGGGAATCCACGCTTTGCCAAGTATGCGCCGCCATGAATCGTGCGCACGGCGTAAAACCTAGGTTCAGTTGTTTATCAATATGATAATTGAATTTCTATATACGCGCACTGAGTCATTGAGACGTCAACTCGGGCTGTTAATGATTTATTATAGACTAGCTTCTGTCCGCGCGAAATTTCGGCCTTCGACCCACCGCGTCGGATCCCATCGCCCGCCCGCGCTATTAGGTATCTACTTTGTTTTCGCTTAGCGTTCTTTCTGACTTTTTATATTATATTTTTGCACGGCTCCTAAGGGTCGTAACGTGATGCTACGTAACCTATAATCTTTCTCAAGAATTGAGCTATCAAAAGCAAAAATATTTTTACAAATCATAAGTTTGCCCACCACTGCCATACCTATACAAACAAATGCGGCTGCACTACAAACCGCTGTGTTGCAGCTGGGTTCGGATTCGGAAGGTTTATTACTTGTTCTAAGCCTTTCGCAAGATAATGCAGCACAGATTATGGGTGCATCCGCCTTTGTATTTATGCCACCGGGAGTGTGTACTAATCTTGTATAGACGTACAAAAAGTGCTGATTCTCAGCCTAGTTTTAATAATTACTTTTGATTTTGTAGACATATACATACTTAAATATAGGTAGGTAGGTGTGGGTATGGGTGGTGGTGGTGGGGTTCTGGGGGTTTCCCCCAAAACGGAATTTATCTCGGTCAAGTTACGAAGGCATGTACAGACGCGAGCAGGTCAACCTACCCGAAACTGACAAATTTTCCCAAGCAACTTTGAACCTTATGCTTTAGTGATAAAGTTGAAAATATATTAAAGAAATTTGACAGATTGTAGTAGGTCGATGTGCTGGCGTCTGTACCATAGTATTTAGCATGCTTGGGAGAGCGTACGAGTTATCAGTGTCAGCGCCCCTTCATTCCTGTAGATATTATAAGTAATTTAGCAGGAATTTCGAATAAATTGGACCTAATGAGTTATTCTATTTCCAGAACGCCTTTAATACCAGTGAAGACAGTGTGGATTACGGATCAGAGTTAAGAGCACATGCACACCACGGACATGACGGACATGCCTTACATGGCGGACACGGAGCTCTCGGAGATCATGCTGGAGGTCATGATATGGCTATGACTGTAATAATCACATAACTTCTTTTCTTTCAACCATCGGCTCTTGCTTAACTAGTTGCTTATACACGTATTAATAAACGAATGTCCATATTATAGTAACTTAAACCGGATTCTCGGGAGTTACTGGCGAAGATTAAACGTGCGGCAGTTATTACAATTGTATACTTTTACCTGTTTAAAATTACGAGGGGGAAGATTTATGAGAAGTTTATTTACTTGTGTCTTTATATTCTGAGCCAATTCGCTTAACATCATCATCCACAGCATTACTTTTTGTGGAACCTTTGCTCAAACTTGAAATATTGGCTCCTGTGATGCAGGAAGTCCTAGTACAAATCTACAAGAGCCAAGGCAAGGCAAGGCACAGATGTTTGTGACTTTGAAGTGTAAATAAAGAAATTATTATTACTATCAACTAAGTTTGAGCAAGGGTTCAGCAGCATGCCTTATAAGGACCAATACAATACCTGGGTATTAACATGACACATCTAATAGCTTTAAAAACAGCCTGTTTCACAAGTATGTGTGACGTAGGTGAATCTCTACAAAACCGTATTTTTATTTAAACTCAATGTGCCATATTAACGACCGCGTACCTACTGCAATGGATTTCGCTATAGTTTGACCGAGACCGCTACGCGAGAGTTCCGCGCCTTAGGAATGCGTGGCGAGACCGGGGGCAGCGTTGACGAATGAGCCACGGGCGGTACGCCGCGCGCGTTGTTGAATGAGCGGCCTGCACTGCCCCCCCCCCCCCCCCGTCTCGCCGCGCACATACCTACGACGCGGAACAGAGGTCCCGGCAAACTATAATCTAAATAAGAATTTAAAATAGGTACTTACACAAAATATTTCACCTAAATCTGTATAATTTTATTTTTAGTTTCACGGGGGTTACGATGAAGTCATTCTCTTTTCTTGGTGGAAGGTAACGGACATAGGAGAATTTATTGGATCTTTCCTTGCTGTATTCTTAATGGCTTTACTTTACGAAGGGTAAGATTTATGTTGAATCATTCTTCTTTATGTGGACAAATTATCTTCGGCGATCTTATAGATAAGCTAAAGGTATACTTACATGTGTCTGTCATCCCAGCCAAAAATAAGTCTTCCGTAGTCCATCTGCCAAGCGCGATGAAGCGTGGGGATTATGGGAATATTTTGCTATGAACGAATTGACATAATGTTATGTCTTGGATTCTTGTTCTAATCGGTTTCCTCACCTGATAAGTATTAAGCGATGTAGTCAACTAATAATTATCCTTTAAAAAAAAAAAGAATCTGAATTTCATACATTTCTTTTTGCTAGCCCTATGTTTTAATAATCACGCTCATAATGATCGAATTTTGTTAATCATTTTAAGTTCTTCGTCACAATATCACTATATTAACACCCGCATCCTGGGGCTAGTCACTTAGAGCTTAGAGAGGAGGAAAACAAAGTTCCTCAAGTAAAACCATAGAAAAAGTTCATCAAGTAAAACCATAGAAAAAGAAAATAGGTTAAAGCAGGTAGTCATACAGGATTATTGGTTATAATTATGTCGGCAATCCATTAAGGGGATCTAGGAGAGATCATTTACAACAAAATGACCCATTTTGACTCATATGCAAATGTCAACCATTTTCGACTAATGACATAAATTTTAAAATGAATGAAATAAAAGTATAAAATGTCAAATGACTCGAAAAAATTTGATAGGAGTTAAAAGGGGTCTCGAGGAGTCATTTGGTTGCAAATGACCTGTCCCACATCCCCTTAACGGATTGCCGACATAATTATAACCAAGAACCCCGTATAACTAACCTGTATTGAAGTTTCTTAGATTAAGAATCATTATCATAATTTAAAATCTAATCTAACTAGTCTGTACTGTCCCAGTGCAGGGCAAAGGACTCCCTCTCGCTTTTCCACACAATTCTGCCTTTTGCTAATGACGGCCAGTCCTTTCGGTAGGATTCAAGCTCTAAATAATTTAACATGATTATGTAAAATAAAAATCTGTGACCGGGTGTTAAGAATGAGGCAATGACATAATAAGTAATAATCTTATAATACAAAAAATAATTATGATTATGTCTTATCTGTATCTATTTTTCTGTGTGTACAATAAATAATAAAATAAGTAAATAAAAAATATAATTAAAATATTCTTTGTTTCAGTCTGAAATACTACAGAAAACATCTATTGTGGAAAACGTATACGGGGCTCCAATATTGTGCAGTAGCACCTCCAGATAAAGGTGTCTCAAATCTATGTACTCCAGATGAGCCGCAAGTTATACAGTGAGTAAAATTATGTCGTCTGGGTAATTAATTGTTAAGCGAATTGACTACCAACTTAAATTGTCCGTATATTCTAAATGGCTATAACACGGCATATTAACGTAGGGTGTCAATTTGCTTAACAATTAATTTCCCTGGCGGAAACCTTCCCATCACACAGTGAACTACATACGTAGGTTCTTCTTGGAGTTTCATTTCTTTTAATTCCTTAGGGTTTTAATTGCTATGCGCTTTGCTCATGTATGTGGGATTGGCCCGCATGCGCGGCAGCCGCAGTGAACTTAAAATGCGTAATATCGAAGAACTTCATATATAAGCAGTTTGAAAACAAAATCCCGTGAACACGATGACCACATCTGTTACCGCCCCGGTTCTATAGCGGCCGAGCGCTGCAAGCAGAAATAGTCCGTACGGTGTATAGATATGAACTTCTTCGATGGTACCTACCGCACTAAAACAAAATATAAATTTGCACTTAAAACGCTCTTATCTCTAAACGATTGTTTGATATTTAATTGCTTTATGAATAGTTCAACAAAATCTAAGAAAACAATAATTAGATACGCCTATTTCCGCTAATACTTGCACAAACACATTAAACTAATGATTCGAATCGAAGCACAGCAAGTTATTGTTAAAATGCGTAGAAATTAGAATTTGCATGGTTTGTTTCATGGTATTTTAAAACTTTCAAATGAAACGTTAAGATAGCCAGCCGCAGGAATATACACGTTGATTTTTTTTCCTGTAGTTAAGAAATTACTATAAATTATTATTATAAATATTAATATATAAAAACGCTGAAAGGAACCATGAGCTCACACAAAAATGTATACAGGGAAAAATTGTAACCAGTGCGCATACATAAACACATAACTTTACTCATCAATATGAACAACTTTTACTATGGGACATACCTGAAATCGCGAAAAAAAGATCTGCTGTTCCCTAGGTTTATGGTCGCATAACTCAAAAATTATGTTAGTTTTTTTTTACTCGTTCTTTTCAGCGTTTATATACATATAAACCTAGTTCAGAACCTACCTAGAATCTTGAAAAAAAATGACATAATATTCTATATATATATAATATTTTATATATATTATATTAATTTTATATATAATAAAATTATTTATAAGTATATGAATATTATGTCTTTTAAGTAGCGCACTAGCCGAGTTCAGCAGTCGGCTAGTGCGCTACTTATGTGCACTGACTGCACTGAGGGCAGCAAGTTTGACCGTCTAACCCCCACGAAAAATATATTCATAATAATATGCTAATAACTAGCTTCAACTTTCTGACTTACTGAACGCCTCTGACAATTCAGACAAAAGTGCCTGTAAATGTTTTTATTCAAATAAATGCTTTGAGTTTGAGTTTCCTTCACGAAACACTATCTGAAACTATATCTACTATATCGTCCCTGCCCTGATCGATTGACTGGGGTTTCTTGTCACAAATTCTAGTGCATTGAATTTTTGGTGAACAAGAATGATGAGTATGAGATTGATGATTTTTTAAGGTGTGACCTCTGGGCAAAATAATAAATAGAGTGGCCAAAGGAACCAATAGCTCGATTTTGGACAACTGCACTTTTAGTTTTTAGAAATAGCTTCTAGGTAGCAGCGGCGACGGGTTCATTAAACCCGATTCCTACCGGCTCTCCTTCGGAACAACAACTCAACTTGAGTTAACTATTACTAAATATAATATAGTACATACATAGTCGCATTACAGGTATTTAATACATCATAAGATAAAATACATTACAAAAACGCGTACGCAGCACGCATTTCACATTTTCGTCTCAGCTAAAAATTCCGACGTCACTAGCGCCAATAAGCCGCACGTCGTGTGTCAGATTACAGTATTAATCGTAGTACGGACAACACCTACTTCGGACACACTTCGGTGGGAATCGGGGTTCCGAATCACTGCTCGTGACGGTGGCAGTTAAGCCGTTCTCGAGCGGCTTATCACCGCGACAGAAAGAGAAAAATACGTAGGCGAGAACGAGATTGAATGAGTTGTCGTAGAATTTCGTAGATTTATAAATATTTTATTGTGTCGACTTGTTGACAGATAAATTAATTTTGTTTTCTTTTGCATTTGATTAGTTAGTTAAATTAAGTAGGTACCTATTACAGCTGGAATTTTTACGAGTTTGTGTTTAAAGCAGTTTAATTAAAACGTCATTTTGATATGAATAGAGGGCTAGTAATGTTCCATTTCAATTTGTTGTGTCGGTTTCTTGACAGATAAATTCATGAGTATTTAGTTTTAACCTGTTCCCTCGCATTTTATTCGTTATAACATAATCTATTTGTAATAGACTGTTTTTCATTCAGAAATAAAACTATAATCGATAATACCTATTTTAGTTTTATTTCTGTAAAACATTGATAATTTTGTTTGTGTAGTACGTCTCCTTGGTTCTACTACTTGACCATAGATGGCATAAAATAAAAAAATGAATGACTTCAATTTTAGAGGTATTAATTTTGATGTTATCTTGAGTATATGAGAAGTGAGTTTTTTCTTCAGATTCCCTCTAAAGGATTTTGTAGCTGCGCTTATGCTAGGTACCTAGAAGCTATTCCAGCTATTATAGCGTGATGTTAGATTATGTTAATAATAGGTAGTATTAACATAATGTAACGCCTTGTTTCCCCGAAGGGTTAGGCAAAGGTGTACCCTGCGCATAGTAGGTAACACACATTGTGGGTGGGTACCTAGTCTACCTAGTAATGTGGCAGGAATATCGTGTGACTAACACTGGCAGGAATATCGTGTGACTGACACTGGGCATGGCCACCATCAGGGATTTTAATTTTCATAACACAGAAAAATTGTCGCTAATTTGTCGAAATTGATCGCCAAATATCAGTATTTGTCGGTCAATGGTTCAAATTTTATAAGGGTTTATAGGTGGCTTATCTGGGGAGCATCTCCCCAACTTGGCCCATTTGAAGTTTGAGTTTACGAAAATCTGTGACTTGGCGAAAAATTGCGACTAATTAGCGACAAAATTCGGGAGAATGCAGATCTTCGCTAGATGCCCTAGTTTTTGAGATTTAATTAGGCCAAGCTGGGGAGATGCTCTCCAGAGGCGCCCGGTGAGGCTCCAGCGGCATGTACAGACGCCAACACGTCAACCTACCCAAACCTGTAAAATTTTTCCAATCAACGAAAAGTTAAAGTCGATAAAGTTAAAAATCTATTACAGAACTTTGACAGATTGTAGTAAGTTGATGTGGTGGCGTCTGTACAACACGCTTAGCATGACCACAATAGAAACGAGTTTTGTCGTCGGAAGAATAGACAAAATGACAGATAAATAATTACAATCTGTAATTTTGTCTATTCTTCCGTCGACAAAACCCGTAGAAAACCCGTTTCTATGGTTGTCATGCTACGCGTGCAGGAAGCCTAAGGGGTCAGCGCAGACAGACGGAGTAGTGGCGAAGCGAATAATTCTATAACAACTGAAAGTCGATTTTATTTACATACGCCTGAAATTTGTATTACGTAATAAAAACACACAAAGCGTCGCGCAGACCTCGCCGCTACTCAGTCGATCCACGCTGATCCTATTTAAATAGGCCTTTGTTCTTTTTTCAAAACGTATTTTGCATCATGCCTGGCTAAACTAGAAACTTTTCTAAAAACAAAAAAGGAAAATGCAGTTTTTTGTGGGTTCCTTTGACTATGTTGCTCTATTAATCGTAGTTTCCGCCTAGACGTCTCAAAAATTGACCAATTCAGTATTTTTTTTTAGATGACTTGATAGTGCTGGGGTGGGTGTGTTAAATTAAAGGAATAGGCTTGCTATTTTTCCTCTTTCGTCCTGCAGTTCAATTCACAACCTGTACCCTAATTACGTAATACACGATCAATCGGAATTCAAATCGTTTTGAAACAAATTGCTAATCCATTACTTCATAAGTTCGAAAAAAAAACCTGCTGAACAACGTAAATAACGCAATGAATGTAGTTGAACTGTCAAAATGAGACAAATTTGTCGTAATCGTTTACGAAAATGTGTTGCGTAATTAGATAGCTGTACTAATACCAACTTAGTTATTTTATTTAATAATTTATACCTATTGAAACAATTTTTTCCATATAAATACCTGTTGTCAATTTAATTATTTTGTGTGTTTTGATTAACTTGAAATCTTTTTTACTAACAAATGTGTGTTCTTTTTAAGGCCGGTGCCCCATGTTCTTGAAAGAAATGTGTAAGTACTTAAAACACTCCAAACAATAATAATTATGTAGCTTTTATTTCCATAACAACATCACGCCTGTAATTCCCGAAGGGTTGGGCAGATGTGTACAGTCACGAGCTTTAATTTGGGACCCATTTCCGTTAAATGTTGTTAGAACAATCATAATGCAATAAGGTCGAAACTTTGAAACTTTGCTTTAAGGTTGAAATGTTGAATGTCAAGTTAAGACATAAAATGTCTTATCTAATCGACCTATGAAATGATAACCTCGTTGCAAAAAGCTATCATTACGATTTTCTAATTACGAACATGTGTCGTGTCAGTGTCATTTAAGAAAATAGTTTAATGTGATATTTTCACAAAATATAATTTACCAATTAATAAAATGCTTGCGGCTAATCGTGACCAAATAAGGCTCCAAATTATTGATTTGCACGAACAAGGAGTAGGCATTCACGAGATATCGCGACGAATAAATGTGACAAGAAACACAGTTCGCCGCTGGGTTCGACGCCACGGGAACGAGGAAAATATTATTGACTTACGACGAAACAACCATCACCCGCAAGTTATAACACAAGAGCAGAGCCGCTTGATGCAAAGGCAATACCTGATGAATGGATTTACGCCAACGAGGCATTTTGCGGAAGCGTTTGAAGTCCACCCTTCAACAGTTAGAAGGCATCTTAAAGCTATGGGACTGCATCACAGGCGGCCTGCAAAAAAATTGCGTTGACGGATGCCCATAAAGCTGCTCGACTTATTTTCGCACGTCAGTATCTAAATTTTGATTGGACGACGACGGCTTTCATCGATGAAAAGACTTTTCAATCTTCCCAAACGGGCAGACTACATTTGTGGCGAATTGACAGGACGCGATACACGGAAGACCACGTCATAGCTAAAAACGCGTCTGGTCGCATTACAGTTAACATGTCTGGCTGGATTAGTTCAGCCGGCATTGGAGAACTAATAAATTTACCACCCAGGGCCACTGCTCAAGATTATGTCGATTTATTAGACAAGAGTGTCCTTCCAACATTGCAACTATATTATCCACAAGAAGATGTTGCTCCAATAAACTTTGTTCAAGATAACGCAACAATTCATACGGCAAGAATCGTTAGAACTTGGTTCGACAATAATAGAGCAAATTTAAATCGTATTCCGTGGCCTGCAAAGTGTGCCGATTTAAATCCTATAGAAAATTTATGGGGCTTAATGGTTCAAAAATGGTCAAATAGAAACGAAAGAACTAGAGAAGCACTTATTATGGATCACTGCCTCACAGTCTGGGAAAGTTTAAGGGGTACTGACATATGTGACAAATTGATTGGATCCATGCGTAACCGGCTCCAGGCTGTGATTGACAATGAAGGTGGATATACGCGGTTTTGAATATTTATGATAAAAAAATTACTGGAGAGATTTAAATTAATTTAGTCGTAGCCTTCGGTGATAAGTGTTTATTTTGTGCACCGCTAACCATGCTTTCTATATAATTGTGTTAAGATTGAGGTTTGTGTCATAAATGTCTTAATAAATATAAAGAATAAAAAACTTTGTTTTTCTAAAGATTTTATTAATCAATATTTTAGCTGAAATCTTCTAAGCCCCCATAATCATAAACGGCCTTTAAACCTATTTTATTTTAAATATGTTGTTTTGGTCCGTCACTTTGATATTTATGTTTGAGAAAGAGACAAAACTTTTTAACTAATATAGGTTTGAAGAATAAGCGGGTTAGTTGACTAGCTATCATATATTGACAATATAATTTTGTTCTTTTTTATTTGTTTCTTTTTTCTTCTTTTTTCTTATGGGACCTCAGGACCAAAAAGTAATTATTACTCGGAAATCGGTAATGATCGTTTGCCCTCGCTCCAGTTGACGTTAGCCCCTAGAAACGTAAAGTTGTCGATGGTAAACATTATGACGTTTATTGTTTGTGCAGTGACAGCGTTAACATAATAGCTCTAAATGGCGAAAGTTTGCTACACGATATTCAACCTTAGGTGGGTCCCAAATTAAAGCTCGTGACTGTACATTATAGTACACCCACACAAGAAATTTTAGATGGAAAACACTGCCCAACCTGGGAATAGAACCCAAGACCTCATGCCCAGCAGTAGTGCTTGCGACTAACGAGGCAGACAATTCCAATCGCTTTTAGGCTTTTATTTCCAATTGTCATTATATGTGTAACCATGTTTTTAAATGTAATTTCAGTCCTACTATGTTGAGTACAGCACATGCGTGGCAGACAGTGCTTCATGGGATGCAAGTTTTAGTGAGTTATATGTTGATGCTGGTATTCATGACATACAATACATGGTTATGTGCTGCCGTGGTCCTGGGATCAGCAACTGGTTACTTCCTCTTTGGATGGCGTGAATCCGTTGTAGTGGACTTTACAGAACATTGCCACTGATACACACTGAAATACCTACCTATGATTTGTGAACCAGACTAGTATTATTTTCTTAATTTTATTTTTATTATTCATGTAACCTCGCTATTTGAGCTCAAAATATTTTACAAGTATCATGGAATATTTTATCATGTGTTAAGAGGAAAGCCTTGATATAAGTACTTTGGGCTACATTTATACCAGTTATTATATACTTTTTATTAGGATCATGTATCTATATTATATACTTAGGTAAATGTAAAAAATATAATGGTTTGGACATGACTTTGTTTATTTCTTACAACATTACTACCATTCCTATTAACATTAATAACAGTAATGGTAGCAGTATTAATACCTAATTATTTATTAGACCACTATTTTTAAAATGCTTCTCTAAAATTTAAATATATAATATACAGTCTTTATTGAACTGACTTCGCAAAATGTATAGCCAGTTTAGTAGATCACTTATATTTGCATTTATTTCCATCAGGATGCCTTAAGTGACAGTGCTTTTTAAGATTTGAACTACTATTACATCTATAGCTGCAATGATCACATTGGTATGGTTTCTCAGCTGTATGTATTCTTTTATGAGCTTTCAAAGAATTCACAAAATTTGTCCTAAAGGAGCATTTTTCACAAAGATAGGGCTTTTCGTTTGTGTGCACTCTTTTGTGTTTTATGAGGTTCGATGACAATTTACAAGAATAACTACAGTTAGGAAAGTCACATAACTGTTGCTGATGTGAAGACTGGTGCTTTTTGAATTCTGCGACACTGCAGCTCCTAGAAAACAGTAAATAGTTAATTTACAGCAACAATAAATTCTTATCATGGAGAAAATAGAGAGTAAGAATACACAAGTTACCTAAAAGAGCAAGTTTGACACACAAGTTCTTCAGATTTTTTTTTTTCAATTAACTCTTGTGGTTGCTCATTTTGGCTTGTTGGTTCATCTTCAATAACAATAGATTTGGATTTAATTTCTGACAGCATCTGAGCTATTATCGATCGTGGTTGAGGGCCAAATTTTATAATACTTTCCATAGCAGGTCTTCCTCCTTTATTTAAATCCTCACCATTGCTTACTGACGATGGTGGCGGCCAAATTTGCAGTGGGTTTATCTCATCCATTATGTTAGAGGATTAAAACAAGTTAACAGATTTAATGTCCTCTGGTTTAATTTGGTCTTTCACTGTCAATCTGTAATGTTTTTTGTTCTCTTTATTTTTTGTCTTTGCGATCTAAATAAATAATAAAAACTTGAGCCAAACCGATCATTCAAAAATTGACAACTGACATTTTGATTTTTTGACATTAAGGTCAGCCATCGCCCATCAGTGTCACACATAAATAGCTAAACGACAAACTTATCGCTAGATATGCACTCACCATACTCAGTCCCAAGAAAACGTGTCCATACTGAGAAGATTGAGCTCACACATTATAATAATGTTTCATGATAAACAAGCTAACCGTAACAGCAGCTAGTTAGTAATTTGTCTTAAAAATATTAAGATTATTATCAGGAATCTGGTGAAAAGAAGAGATAAATGGTGTGAACTAAGTTTTACAAAGGTTAGGTACACACGCAGCGACAGATTTTACAGCCATTTTTCGCTAGCGATGTCAAAATCTGTGTGGGGTCGCTGGCGAATAAAGTCGTTACGTGTGTATGATCTAAACATGACCTTAAGCAATGCAGACCTATGATGGGGGCACTACTTTTCCGACAAGTGATAATAGGTTTAGTGTCACCCACAAGTGTTTTTAACAATTTTTTTATAATCTTTTACTCATTTCCCATACAAAGTGACCTAAGCGCGATAGTGGCGCCCTCATCTTGATTTTACTCTTTTTTTTTGCCAAGCTGTACTGTGTGTCATAACTTCATAAGACTGAATGACGGGTAAGTGTTCGATTTGTTTAAACCTAAGTTAAATCTCTAACACCTACAAGACAGCAGTGTTTGCCAGCTTACACAAGCCAAGCCCAATGCCTAACTGTGGTTTGCACTAGCGAAACATTCACAACAAAATATGTTGAAATCTCTAGTTGCTGTCAAATATTGTATGGAACTTTAACAGAAACGAGAGATTTCAACATGTTTTATTGTGAATGTTTTACCAGTGCAAACGCATAGTCAGTACTACACTGTGGGTCTCACTGTGCGTTGCGAAACAAAAATCTTTAGTTTCTGTCAACGTTCCATACAATATTTGACAGAAACTAGAGATTTCAACATGTTTTGTTGTGAATGTTTCGCCAGTGCAAACGCACAGTCAGGCAAAGATTATACACTACAACCCACAGATCATATTATACAGGGATGCCAGACGTACAGACTAGCCAGCAGGACAGCCTACCCGAAACTATCAAATTTTCCCAATCAACTTTGAACCTTATACGTTAGTGATAAAGTTGAAAATCTATTGAACAAATTTGACAGATTGTAGTAGGTTGATGTGCTGGCGTCTGTACGATAATTGTCGTACATGAACGTTAATTTCGACTCCAGTACGATGTACGATACAATATGTATTATTGTAAGCCAAAGTACGATAATTTGCAACCCTCCTCCGAAGTGTGATGAAACGACTAATCAGCAAAAATTATGTGACGAAAACCCGAATAAGAAACAAACTTGCAACAAAACCTGTTTAAGGGGCTTTACTTTCAGCGCAATGCGTAAAAACTCAATCAAAATAATGCCTTTATGGTTTTAAAGCAACTGAAAAGAGTACATAACTTTTTCATTTCTTTCACATTTCACAATTTCCTAAAATTCCTATCCTATTTCTAGTTTTACGAATTAGCTACGCGTTCCGCGCGGCTCTGGCAGTTGTACGATAATTTTTCATCGCGTACGATAATTTTCGAATATTGATACGATTGAACTCTGCATAAATACTCTACGCTACGAGCTACAACCAAAGACACCGACACACTGTCCACAGATTACTAATATGTAGCCTGACTCAAGTCCACAGACTACATAGAGATACTACCACAGAGTACTTTTTAATTGGATACTACGTATCTGTACTGTGCTCAAGTCTGTGCTATTTACATGCTCTGTGGTCTGTGCAAACTGTGTATTCAACAATTTATTTGATTAGATTTTCTTTTTCGCGAGACTAGTGAGGGGGAAGATTTTCGATATGTCGCAACAAGAAATTTCTTGCGGCTTGGAATATACATCTATTCCAGATATACAAGCATGTTTAACAGAGGCTTTGCGTTGCAATTACTCCTTTATAGTTTCACCAATAGTTCACCCACGTTTTCGAAGACCATGCTCAAGTGCCGGCAGGGTTGGCGGATTTACAAGATCTGATATGATATTATCACCTCAAGACTGGACGAATAGGATGGTAGGAAGGTTGTCTCCTTACCTTAACGTTGACTCTCAGTCTCCCGGCGTCCGGCAGCGTCATGAGGATTGCTTGAACGAAGAACTAAGTTACTGCCGAGGCCTTGGTCTTCCTGCTATTATGTTATCTTTGCATGGTAGAGAATCCAATAATTTGGCAAGAATTCTCAATTCTTATTATGAAACCAGGTTAGTAAATTTATATTTCCATGAAGATAAAGATGTGACACTATTAACCTGGCTATAATATTCTGTTTTCTGTATTTAAGCCACCATCCATCTCTGATATGGGTTCATGTGCCTATGACATGCACCAAAACAATGAGAAACTGTGATAGTGAAACAGGAGATGATGCTGCTTGGAATGAGACTTGGTTATGGTGGTCAAAGTTCCATGAGCGCCTGGAGTGGGATAAGCGAGTTGGTGTAGCTCTGGAACTGTCTGCAGATCTGCCAACAGAAGAAGTGATTCAAAGATGGTTGGGAGAGCCTGTAAAAGCTATTATAGTGCCCACATCTATTTTCCATAACAATAAAAAAGGGTATGCTTTTCTTGTTTTTTCAAATTATTGATTTTAGTGTGCCACATTCTGCCCATATATTCTGCTTTAGCAATAGTAATCTCATATAGTCACTGTGCAAGCTAATATGTAGCCTTTTGTGTTATCACTCACATGTTGTAATAATTGTAGATTCCCTGTGCTATCTCGTGCTCATCAGCATTTAGTGGTGAGCTTGGTAGAGCATGAAGCTCAGGTCATTGTGAGTGGAGCTAGGAGGTCCAATGTGGAATTCTATCTTCAGTACCTGTACAGGATTTGGAAAAGACGCCCCTATCTAGGTGATGATCCAATGCTGAGTTATGCTAGAGGGTATGTTTATCTTTTTTTTAAATAAAATATTATTGTTAGGATAAAAATTATATTATACATATTTCATGATAACTTACAGTGTTTGAGTAATTGTAAATACCAGTTACAAAAGAATAGTTAAAAACTATTACTATGCATTATGAAATAGGTAGAGTGACTGCTAATAAAGTGATTTTTTTAGGTGGGAAGATTACTTACAGACTCCTCTGCAACCTTTGGCAGATAACTTGGATACACATACTTACAATGTGTTTGAAAAAGATCCAATAAAATATGACCAGTATCAAAAAGCCATTGCTCAAGCCTTGACTGACCTGCAGAAAGGACCATCTCAAGTGGTATTTTTTTTATCCAGCTACTTCCTTTATATTTTCTAGATTTATCTAGATTACATCAACAATCCAACAAGTTTAACAACCCTCATTGCTTTGATTCCTTGTTGAAACAGTGTTATCATTACCAAGAAAACATATTATTAAACTTATTGTATTTATTTCTAGTAACCCATAGATACTTTACACTTTATTTTCAGATTAATACTGATATTTCTATTGCAAATGCACAAGAGCTAGGACAGGGAGATAGTGCAGAAAAAAAAAAGAAAACTATTACAGTTATGGTGCTGGGAGCTGGCAGAGGACCACTGGTCAGGGCTACTCTAAATGCTGCTGATATAACTGACAGTAAAGTAAAGGTGAAAATAAAAGTTTTATTCTTTCTATATATTATCTTATCTGACTATAAAGCTTTAACAGTAGTCAAAGAACAGGGTGTATCAACTATTAGTTAATATAAGTTATGTTGTATCAGGTGGTGGCAGTAGAAAAGAATCCTTGTGCTGTGGTTGTACTGGCGGCTCAAGTTCGTGAAGTATGGCGTGACCGCGACGTAGTCGTCATACCCGGCGACATGCGTCAGATCAATCTATCTCCAAAGGCAGATATTATTGTGTCAGAGTTACTAGGTAAAGCTATTTAATAATGTTATGTATACCTTTAAACTATCTGCCATCAGAAGTCCAACAAACTTGCTTTTTCTAATACCTAAATACTGCAAGCTTATTGGAATGCTAGTGACTGTATGAATAACTGATAGTTATTTTCAGGGTCATGGGGTGACAACGAATTGTCCCCAGAATGTTTAGATGGGGCTGCTGGTCTCTTGAAGCCAGGTGGTATATCAATACCATGTGAATACAAATCTTATGTGGCACCAATTTCTTCGCCCCGATTGTGGGCTGCAGCAAAAGCAGCCTCCTCCATTACTCAATCAAACCAAAAGGATAAAAATTTAGAGACATTATGGGTTGTTTACATGCAAAATAAACATGACATAGCTGAAACTAAGGTAATTATCAAATAGATGGCCTATAAGAATGATTATAATTTGTACAAAGAAACCATCTGTTAATTAATTGTATTTTTTCAGCTCGTTTTCACATTCGAACATCCAGCAAAAGGCTCAAAGGATCATGAGGGTCAAGAGATGACAGATTACAGGCGACTGCCTTTGACAGATAATAGAAGATCAGAAATATTAACTTGGGAGGTCCAGCAAGATAATGTCATGCACGGATTTGGAGGATATTTTGATTGTACATTGTATGGGAAAGAAATGATCAGCATAGTTCCTTCTACACACAGCCCAGGGATGATATCATGGTTCCCAGTTTTCATTCCAATAAAGGTATTTTAAACCCACAACACACAATAATAATAAAACTTAAAATATAAACCTTTAAACCCAAGACATTTTAAAATGTTTGTTAAGATACAGGTATGTCAATGGCTGATTTCTGATTTACAGACACCTCTTCGAGTGCATAAAGGTGAAATAATTACTGCAAGATTTTGGCGTTGCAAGGATTCACGCAGAGTTTGGTATGAATGGATAGTGGAAGTGGGTAATCGCACTACAACCCTGCATAACGCTAATGGAAGAAGTTCAGAAATGTTGTTATGATTATTTTTTTACATAATAATGATAAGAAATTTTCTATTTGGCAATAAAATTGCTGACAGTTATTTTATGTTTTTTTTATTTCCAAACTTCAACATAAACAAAGATAATAATATTATGTACAACATACTATCCTTTATAAGTTTTAATACACACTAACTAATACTAAACAGAAGACATACATTTATTTACACAGAACATGAGGTAAGACCTACTTCTTCATTAATCTTACAATATTCATTTCTTTGTGAAAGTCGTCTACATCTTGATTCCATCTTTTTTCAAAGTAAATTCCTGTAATAGATCATCATAAAAATTTATCATTTGTTTTTAATAAGTAACATTAATATTTAAATCTCAAGTGAGATCAGTCAAACACTTTATCTGACTGACAATTAAATTCATAATTACCTTGTAAAAACTTGGCATCATTTCCAGTTCTGATTGCCCAGGGTAAGTAATACTTCAAATACATCTGGCGATGCTTTGGCTTCAATCTGCCTGCACCCCAGATTCCACCACTGATGCACATGGGTAACCTTGTTTGAATGCCTTCAATCCATTTTACTGTAACCTTTAAAAGAGGTTTATACAATTAGTTTAAAAGATCTATAGAACTACTGTGTGTGACTGGTAGAATATTCACCTCTCCTAACATAGTTGTTCTCATGAATAGAGTCGCGTGCACTAAATCATGTACTTCTCTGTAGCGTTGCATTACATAAGCCAGTTCTGGATCTTCAATAAATTGAACTGGCAGACGTGAATCAGCTGTAATATTGTTATCTGTCATAAAATCTGCGTACACTCTACCCAGGGTGTTTTCCGGCATTTGGGAGAGTTTTTTAAAAGAAACTGTTACAGAATTTATGCGCGGCTTTTCTTTCAGTATTTCAGCACCCTCCTCAGTTTCTATCATCTTTTGTTGCATGTGCTTTAAAGCACCCTCTCCAGTAACTTCGCCTAAACAAGCGATCATGTCACCACGATGAGGATTTAGAAGAGCGATAGCTGCTGATCCACATGATAGTAACGTTTTTTGAAAATAATTTGTAGCAATAAAGTTTTTCTTCATTTCTTCCTGAAAATGATTACTTTTGGGCGCAGTAGTGCAATGTTTTCTAATTAATACGAAAAGAAGACGCATTTTTAATACAATACGTTATTTCTCCTGCAAAATGAACAAAATAAGCTATTGATAATCGACAAATATTCCGAAATCCTTGTTGACAAATAGTACCTATATTGTGAGTTGTGAATATGTCACTGTCAGACAAACTAATGATTGTCAATTTTTTTTTTGTCCGTTGTTTTTAACGCCTTTACTTTTTACGTTTTCGTACCTCAAAATGAAAAAACGGAACCCGGCTTCATGTACATGTACCTACATTTTTTTCGTCATGTATGACGCGAGCCGGACCACATAATGAGAAAACTTCAGGGACACACGACGCCGTCGCGTCGCCGCGCCGCACAGTGGGCTGAAAATCGACTCTCATAGACATATAATACTTTTTTCCCAAATGTCCACTTTTATGACTTGAAAATGTTTTGGGAGACTCATACATGCCTAAAAATATCAACATTATGGAATAGCATTGCAAACAACACAAACAGGATTTTTTCATAAAAAAATACTTTGGAGCTGGCATGAAAAAGTCTTAACTCCGCCATCTTTCAATTGGCCCTAATTCCCTTGCAGGATTTCCTTGAATTCTGGTTCTTGAAGTTTTAACAATGTCAGTTTCCTCAAATATTTTTTTCTTTTTTTTTTGCGTCCTGACTTGTTGATGAAACAAGTGGATCTGACGAAAGAAGAAGGAAATAAAAAATATCCTCATTAGAACTCACTCTACTCTTCCTAGGTAGTGGTGTTCCCTGAATCTTCTAAAATCCTTGTTGCTCGCTTCCGATGCCTCTTTCGAAAGACTCCCAATTGGAACAATTGCATTGGAAGTAATGATATCAGCTCCATGAAGAAGAACTTTGTGGACTGTTGCAGACATATAGTTCCACGTATCTATCAGCAGTCTTGTACGCAGTCTTTGAATTTTTCAATGTTTACATGTTCTCCTGACGTTATTGTTTGTAAAATTACAACAAATCTTCGGATTAGTTCTTCATTTGTGATAGCAGCGGTTTTTTCTGGAAATTCAAAAAATCTTCTGGCCGTATTGCCATCGTTGGTAATTCCATGACCCTGTTTCACCATGTCAATTAGCAGACCGAGTTTTGTTTTGAAGCGAAGTTTAATTAATTTTCCTTGCGTCCTTTACATCTTGGTCAGTTTTTCCTTTAACAGCCCACTTTTTAATGTCCAATCTGTAGGATAATATGTGTAAAAGTCTTTGAAAAATTAATTTTGAAACAAATGTTACATCAAAGTCAAAGTCAAATCATTTATTTCAAGTAGGCCCGTATAAGGCACTTTTGAACGTCAAAATAAAAAAAAAAAAATATTTGATTCTAGTTGCCCCTTCCAAAAGGTAGTTTTCGTATGGAGAAGAATGGGCAAGAAACTCCACCGTTACTCTTTCAAAATGTTTTACAATATTTTGTATAAGTACATTAGTTATATAATTATATGTGAGGACGATGCACCTAGAATAAAATTATTATACCACAATAGGTAAAAATAATTAAGAATTAAAAATGAAGCAACAACAGATAAACTAATTATGTGATAGATACATGGTGCTCACATATTTACAAACATTGTAAAAGAAGACGATCCTCCTAAGATTCCACAATTAATAAGTCAGTGTGCGAGGACATTTCAATGCACATCATTCACTACATCTGAAACAGTTTGGTTTTACAAAGGGTTGTTCAACTACAGACGCGGGCGTGGAAATACTGAAGATCGAGGCCTGGGAGGAGCCGCAAGATGCTCTTGGCATTTTCTGTGACTTGTCCAAGGCTTTCAATTGCGTACATCATGATACCCTCATCAGGAAACTATACCAGTATGGTATGAGGGACAGGGCTCTCGACCTTCTGACTTCTTATCTGAACAACAGAATTCAGAGGGTCGATGTTAATGGCAAGAGATCTCCAGGATCTGCGGTCAACATGGGTGTTCCGCAGAGTTCAATTCTAGGTCCTTTCTTGTTTTTAATTTATATAAATGACTTACCTTACCACATAAGGGATAATCACAAGATCGTATTATTCGCAGATGACACTTCCCTTATTTTTTAAATCAAACGTCAGTTAGTCAATTTAAACAAGTGAACGATGCGCTCTCTAAAGTTTGTGAGTTTGTTAGTTTTATTGGTGTAAATAATCTTCTCCTATATCAAAAAAAGACTAAACTCATTAAATTTTCAACGCCAAATGTCAGGCAGCTAACTACCAATGTTCAAGTTAATGGAATAGAGCTGGACCCTGTTGAGTCAACAGTTTTTCTTGGAATCACTATTGACGGTAAATTACAATGGGGCCCACACATAGAAAAAATGTCAGGAAGGCAGTTAGCCCGCCTATGCTGTTAAAAAAATTAGACAGATAACTGACGTAGATACATTAAGAATTGTTTATTTATTATGATTTTGTCTTATGTCATATGGAATTGTTCTCTGGGGAACCTGCTCGGACATTAATACTATCTTGTTCTACAGTAAAGGGCAGTTCAAGCCATTTACAACCTAGGTTCGAGAGATTCCTTTCGAGAAAAATTCAAAGAAATAAATATTCTGACTGTAGCCTTACCATATTTTTTTAAACCTATTGTATGTACAGACGCCAGCAGGTCAACCTACCCGAAACTGTTAAATTTTCCCAATCAACTTTGAACCTTAAACTATAGTAATAAAGTTGAAAATCTATTTGACTAATTGTAGTAGGTTGACGTGCTGGCGTCTGTACAGACGCCAGCAGGTCAACCTACCCGAAACTGTCAAATTTTCGCAATCAAGTTTGAACCTTATAATTTAGTGATAAAGTTGAAAATCTATTTAAAGAAATTAGACAGATTGTAGTAGGTTGATTGGGAAAATTTGACAGTTTCGGGTAGGTTGGCCTGCTGGCGTCTGTACAATTGAGTGGGTAGAATACACTCGGTTCAACTAAAAACTACTACGTGGGCATTTTCATTTTAAATGGCGCAGGTTGTTTTTCGGTTGTCCCATGACAACAAAATGATGAAAAAAATATTTGGATACAATTTTTTTAAGAAAAAACGTATGTGCACTGAAGGTATTTTCAATAAATTTGTGGATTTGATTTATTGGTTCCTGATAGAACACATTTTCAATTTTATTTAAATTAATAATGTTTCGGAAATGTGTGAAATCATGAAGTCCCAATGACAGTATGCATCAATGCATTTAATTTTTTAGATTTTTTTTGTACGACAGCTAACGTAGCGACAATTAAATTTCATTGTTAGATGGTTAATTTATCATTTAAACTAAGCATTTCATCTGAGTTAGTAAAAAGAATATTTAATAAATTAATAAATTCTTGTCTAACGAATTCGCGACTACCGGACATGTGACACACTTTTTACTATTAAAATACATAAATATTGTGCAAATTCGGTTTTCATACCTCAGCCCCGGGTACAAATGTCAAAGTATGAAATGCCATTTTGAAGTTAATCACGCACGATGTCCAGCTAGTGTGGTACGTTTCGCGCGTAGACAGAGAATAGAGGTCTTTATTCTCTGTCTACGGTTTCGCGGCACAAAAGTTTGGTCAAGAAAAATCCATTGAGTTTAGTAACGTTTTTTTTTCGTGAATATAAAGTTTGTCTTTATTTATTTTTTAGCTGTACATAACTTAAACACTACTGAAGGCATAAAAGAAAAAAAATAAAAAGAAAAATTTGACTGGTTTCTGATAATATTGTTTGAGTATTTTAATTTAGTTTTAAAACGATCTACATTCGTCACGTCCTGTTAGCAACCGTTACTATAGGATGGACAAAAAATGTTACGAAACAGACATGTTAAGCATAGAACTCACGAATTATACTTAACAAAATTTATTATTGATGACAACGGTTAGATCCTACTAATATTATAAATGTCGGTTTCTATGTTTGTAACACAATCCCGCAAAAGCGGCTGTTCGGATTTGGATGAAATTTGTTAACATAGTTTATTACTTGTATTAACACATAGGATACTTTTTAGGGAAAGCTGATTTAACGCGGGCATAGCTGTGGAACGGAAAGCTAGTAGAAAAATAATGTATCTACCATCTCATTAGAAGAACTAACATTTTATAAGATTTTAACCTCACAGTGAGCACTATTCTTAATGATTCTGTTTCGTCACTTGTCCCAAAATATTTTTGCCTTATTTATTTAAAAGTCTTTAAATATTATGCGGAATATTATTATAAGAATATTATAAATGAAAAAAATAAAACGACATTAAGATTATATTCCAACTTTATCATTACTTGACTGATCAAATAAGTTACCCGAAAATTAAAACTTGCATTTGGACACTGAGTTACGATACTGACCAAATTGTTGAAATTTTAAATAGAAATAAATACCTAATGAATGACCAAGTATTAATATTTAATTTCATTAATAAATAATAAAAAAATATTACGAGCGTTTTTCTCATTTAATTTCCAGGAGCTGAATTTTTATTGCGATTTGATTTTTGTTACTAAAAATATATTTTTAGCCCCATTTACTTTACAAAAATAATTTTAGAAAATAAAATAAACATTTCTGCACGGGTTTTTATATTAAATCACAAAACAATATTTTTTTTACTATAATTCAAAGTTCAAATTCCTAAAACTATAATAATTTTTAAAGTTTGTTTAATATAACCTGCGCCATTTAAAATGAAAAACGTAGGTACGTACAACCTCGTACACAGGCCAACCAACTATACACACAGAGTACATTTTATACTATACACTTGAGCAACTGACCATGCGTGTTTGACAGTGACTTACTTGACACTTTGACAGGTCACCAAAAATAAGTAATTGGTAAGCCAAGATTGGAAAGAGGTTATGTTTACTCGTGTGGACTTTAGAATTTGTAATATTTTCATCAGATAAAAATATAATAGTCAACTAGGGTAAGTTATCTATTCGAGTTTATATTTTGTGATATTCAAGTTACATTGGTTAATATCAACCGCGAAGTATTGATTTGGATTGTGAATTGAGTAAGATTTCACACCGGAGGTAGGATTGCTATTTCTACCTCTTGTATATATTGGCTTGAATGAGTAAATAGTTAACATTAATTCTCTGCTCACCTGGCAGCCGCTTTGCTACGCCCGTGGTTTAAAATCCTTATGAGTTAACCTATCGATCTATTCTGTAAAAATCTCACCATGAAAATTTAAGTGAAGTGAGCTGTCAATAGTGTTAATCCCTAGCATCAGCCAGTCTATTCTGTAATAATCTCACAGTGAAAACTTAGGTGAAGTGAGTCATTCCACCTGCTGCTAGGGACTGACAGCTCACTCCAAGCTCACTCTTCACCTAAGTTTTCATGTTTAAATGTTTACAGAAAGAATAGACTGGCTGTATTCAATGTTGTATATTTATATAGCTGATCAAATTTAGTTTTAAATTGGAGGACAAAGAGGTAGAAAGCAAATAAATTAAATGTTAAAAATTAAGTATTACTAAGTTAGCTCACCCTCCACCATACTGACTGGTTGTAACATTAATAAAATTTCAGGTTCAGTATAATTAACTACAATGACGCAACAGAAGAAAGTAATGATTAAAAAAATCAAAGCTGATCTTAGCAAAGAATTCACGTTTCTGAAAAAAGTATTTTCAGTTATGTCTTTACCACTGCAGATGAAAGGTAAATTACTTTTTGTATTTAAATAAATAAATTTTTACTCAACTACAATGGTTTTTAATAAACCACCCCTCATATGAGGGTGCTTCAGTGATATTTTTGAGTCATTTTGTGTAATTTTTTGTATAAATATGGCTTTGAAGAAATGTTTTAGAATCTACAACAATTGACATATTAATTGCAGGTGAAAATGATGATAATATGGATATTGAAATAGTAAATGAGAATCAAAAGAGTAATGAAGATGTTGAAATGCCAAAGCGAGCCCGCAGTATAGCAGAACTTGAAGAAAAATTAGAGAAGATCAAATCACAGAACAAGTTCAGCTTCAAAAATAAACTTCAAAAGAAAAGCTTGAGCAGTAAAATGAAAAAGAAAATAAAGAAAACAGAGAGAGTAAATAAACCAAAAGTTAAACCTGTAGTAGATGCACCTTTTGCAGAAATGTTAAAGTCCAGCATCGAGGAAAAACCAAAAGTAAATATTGCTAAACCAGTGTTCAACAATGAAGGCAAACTAGTGTTCTCCAAGTTTGACTTTGCCAATGTCGGCAAGAAAGGTAAGATATTAGAAAATGTTTCATTTATAATGATTATGTTAGACTCATATTTTTGGCACTTATTATATAGAAATAATATTGTAGAGCATATAGAAAACTTCTAGGACGTATGAAACTTACTGAAATAAGATTTTTTATTTTTATAGAAAGAGGCAACAAAGCAGAGAGAGACCCTAAAAGGATTTTAGAAAATCTTAAACAACAAGAAGACAAGTTTAAACAGCTAGAAGAAAAAGAAGACACGGGTAAAGTAAAAGAAATAAAAGAAAAACTAGCATGGAAAAATGTGCTGCAAAAAGCTGAAGGACAGAAAGTTAAAGATGACCCCATATTACTTAAGAAGTCAATAAAAAAAATGGTACATATGAATTCCTTTTCTATTTTAATTTTAGCTGATAATGACTCATTTTCATGCATTAAAAACATTTCATTTAGCAAAACTTGATTTATACTAAAAAGAATATGTTATTGATTTTAATTGATTTTATCTTCCATTTTATAGGATCAAAAGAAGAAACAAAGTAAGAAACAGTGGGACACCAGAGTACAGAATGTGGAACAGAAGAAAGACGAAAGACAAAAGAAGAGGACAGAAAATATTGCCAAGAAAAAGAAAGAGAAGAAATCTAAAATTATCAAAACATCAGTCAAAAGAGGGCGTGTCGTGATATAATATCAATGAGGAGAAGTTCTTGATCTTTGTGTTTAAAGAATACATCATTTTAAAGTATGTTTGTATTTTTTATTCTACTTGTTTGAGTCGCAGTTAAAGGACGCTTTTAATTTAGAACGTATCGAGTATGCAGTAACGGTGGCAACGTGTATTTGTTTGACCGTCTCATCGAAAATCCTAACTTTTTGTTCGGAAAACCGGAACGTGTGGTCGCGCCTTTCGGTTTTCCGAACAAAAAGTGATACGAACGCGATCGCTTTCTGTTAGGACGCAGGGTAAAGCCTCGTGCAGACTGGCGCGACGCAACATCGGTAATTGTTCCAAGGTCTATGCAAATCCTTGTTTCCAATTGATGTTATTTCCATTTAAACAAACGTCAATTTTATGCAAGTGTAAATAAAGATGATTTTAGACGTGACTAGTACTGTTTAAAAGTCATAAAAAATATGAAGTTATAGCACAAACTGAGCCTTATGTATAGGCATTACAGTTGTTTTTCGTAAAACTCGTGTTTTTTACATGTTTGGCAAATAAATTGCGCACGCAGATTACAGTGAAATTTTCTTATGCTGCGGCCGCATCTGCGTCTATCGTGACAAAGAAATGCGAGCCGAAGCTTCACGCGTATGTTTTGCTCGCTAAAAAGTTATCGCTCTAATGCGGTGGTCACATTAGTGGCTTCACCGCGTTTAATAAGCACAGCCACCCGGGTGATAAGTGCTACGCAACCCGAACTATCGCAACGATAATCGATAATGGTTGGTCACACCTGCGTGTATTTATTATTTTTTTATTTAATACTTCAAGCACAGAAAAGTGCAGAGGCGGACTTAATGCCATAGGCATTTTCTACCAGTCAACCTTTGGGTGATGCAGAGACAAACAGTGGTAGGTGCAATGGGTCCCCCCTTTATAGCAGAACTTTTTATGTCATAATATTATTTTGCATAACAGCGCATAGCATAAACTTCATTTCGCAGAAAATCGTTTGGCATACACTCATTTATAATACATTAAAAACGCATAATTTTGTAAGTCAGAATCATCTTTAGGCATAAATTTCATATCCATAATAATTAAAAAGTAGAACCATCATATTGCAGAAAGTTCACTGTCAGAATCGTCTTTTGGCATAAACTTCATATCCATAATAATTAAAAAGTAGAACCATCATATTGCAGAAAGTTCACTGTCAGAATAGTCTTTTGGCATACATACATTTCATATCGATAATCAATCATTAAAAGGTAGAACTATCATATCTCAGAAAGTTTACAGTTAGAATCATCTTTTGGCATACTTTTCATATCCATAATAATTGAAAGACTCATCTATCACATTACGGAAAATTCATAGTTCATGCACGGTGTAAGCTTGTTTGCATGCAAACAAGCTTACACCGTGCATGCATCAAGCATGTAGCATGCAAATATGCAAAAAAGCACACACCATGCATATATGCATCAAGCATGTAGAATGCAAACATGCAAAAAAGCACACACCATGCATGCAGCATGCAAGCAAACATGCAGCATGCAGCATGCAAGCAAGCATGCAACATGCAGCAGGCATGGTTTCTGTCACGGCTCCGGCGCTGCGGGGCTCCGGCGATCCCACGCAAGCTTCTCGTCGCAGATGGTTGTAACGCTCACCACAGCAGCTTCGGCTTGGCAGCCTCAGCCGCGGCGGCGAGCGTTAAAACCACCTGCTCCTCAGCTCGCGGGCCGCCTCGCCCCTCCGCGCCTACGCGGGCTTAAATTACACTCTAGGGTTAGGGCAGACAAGACTACGTGCAGTCGGTTTTGCAGCGATTCGGTTCTGTCACTTCACTAACTTTTGTAGTACAACTTATTGACTTTTTAAGACAATATTTTAATTTTAATTTAAGGTTAAGAATATGATTACATTTTATAGAAATGACAATAATTATGCCTAATAAAATTATTCCAAATGAAATTCTGCCATCTTCTTAATATGCCAAGTGAAATTATTCTAAATAATCGTCGCTCTAAATAAACGTTATGTGAAACGAAAATATGCGAAATTAAGCTTTGCCAAAAGTAAATTATGCCAAATAAAATTCTGCCATCTTAAAAGTATGCCTTTGTAAATTCGGACATATAAACATTCGGCCAAACAATAATTATATTAAATGATTTTTATGCCATATATATATTCGTTTAAAGAAGATTATGCCAAGTGTGTTATGCCAAATAAATTTCGGAGCATCAAATTTCTGCCAGATAGAGGGAACCCAGGTGCAATTACGAGAAAGTGAGGAATATTTTTAAAGGAACTATAAAGATAGACATTACCTATTACAAACTATTAATATAATATATATGCCTAATTATATATAAATATAAGCACAAATAAATATACATAAATACACTAATATACTAGAACAAATAAGACAAACAATGGGAAAACATTAACGTTGTAATGATACTGCCAGCTTCTGTGTATCGTATCGCTGTGCGAAGCTTCGTCACGATAGACGCAGATGCGGCCGCAGCATTAGAAAATTTCGCTCACCCCTACTCGAGCACCCTTACTCGACACTAAGGGCCGGATTAGCCACGTAGCAGGTGTACCAAAAGCTAAAGACCCAGCACTCTGGGGACAGAAGGTCCAATAAAATATTATGTAAGAAGTGAAAACAAATCGAATCTCCGAGGCACGGTATGCAAAAGTTTTGTCAACAAAGCAACAACTATTTCTGTATGTATTGTCACAGAACTTCTCAGAGGTAAGGTGTTAAAAAATTTCGACCTTGCAGCGCTCGCTCCTGCATCTTTCCTTGCAAGTTTCTCTTAATTCATAAATTTTTTTGAATAAAAAAAGCTAATTCAATATTTATGGGGTCAACTAACAAACAGGAAGCATATAAAATAATTCTACTATAAGGGGACCCCCTAAGTTAGTTTTGGCAGAATTTGCTACAGGTCCCGCGCTGGCTTAATCCGGCACTGTATAGGCGCGTTGGTTGAGCGATTTTTGGTAGGGGATAAATTATATGGATTCGCATCACCGACATACTCGCGCCACGTCGTCGTCGTGCTGTACCTATATTTCCAATAGATGTGAAAATCAGACTAATGTTAATAATTTCAATTTACAAATTATTATTTTTTTAAATTGTTTATACGATAGTTAATTTAGTTAGACTGCCTCGTTGGTCTAGTGGTCGCTACTGTTGAGCAGGAGGTCCTGGGTTCGATTCCTAGGTCGAGCAAAGTGTTTTTTTCGTCAGGAATTTCTCAGTAGCTGCCCGGAGTCTGGATTTGTGCCCGGTTGACGGCAATAGGCTCGCCCCCTATTACATGGGACTTAAATATAACTGGCGAAATGTTGTTATAAATCTTTAAAATAAAAATATTGAGGTCCTCACACCAAGCCCTTTTATTTGATATGTCACACGGTACAGTTTGCAAAACTTTTTTAATTTTCCAATTTATCCCCGAAAAGTGACACCCATATTTAAAATTTATTTAGTTACGTCACGCCCAACCCTTCCGAGAAACAAGGCGTGATGTTATAATTAATTTATAAATAGAAACTAAAAATATAATTATTCTAGTTTTAAGTTTTCACTTTTTATGGTTCCGTACGTCCGAATGAAAATACGGAACCCTTATAGGATCACTCGTGTGTCTGTCACAGCCAATTTGCTCCGAATCTATTTAAAATTTGATTTTGGTTAAAATTTGAATTTTGCTTAAAATTTGATACACATATGAATTTCTGTGACTGTCCGTAAGACGTACGTTTAACGTAACTAAATTAATTTTAAATATGGGGGTCACTTTTCTAACTCCAAACTGTAGTGTGACAAATCAAAAGAAAGGGCGTGGTGTGAGGACCTCAATATTTTTATTTTAAAGATTTATAACTTAACATCACGCCTGTAACCCCCGAAGGGGTAGGCAGAGGTGTACTTATAGTAACACCCACATTTCGCCAGTTAAGTTTAAGTCCCATGTAATAGGGGGCGAGCCTATTGCCGTCAACCGGGCACAAATCCAGACTCCGGGCAGCTGCTGAGAAATTCCTGATGAAAAAATCCAACAACACTTTGCCAGGCCTAGGAATCGAACCCAGGACCTCATGCTCAGCAGTATAGCTTGCTACCACTAGATCAATATGTAGGAAGTAATAATAATAATAAGGGTCAGGGAATATTTCCTAGAAGCCGACGTGGGGATGCATCGAGATCACAGAGCACTTGCGACCACTAGACCAACGAGGCTGTCAGGCAGGCACTTTTAAAGATATTTATTAATCAAATAGATAGAAAATTGACCATTCCCCCCCTTATCTATGGAACTACTGAACCACTTTGTAACTGAGCCTGCTGAGCCAATTGTTTGAAACATAACTATGCAGATGGGGAAAATAATAAAACATATTAACAGAAAGGAAATGTCATTTATTCGTGATATTTAGTAACGGTAGGTACGCTATTTTTTAACTTGCGTTGAATAACTAAGTTCTACATTCGGGTAGGGTAGGTACATAATAAATAAAGGGGACAATGTTAACGAAGGCAGCATTGTTTTCACAACAGCCATGATAACATGACCTAACTGTAAAAAATCGAATTTGGCTTATTTTAGGTAATATGCAATGGAAGGCGTAGTCGGAAAATAATGCGTTCGTACAGTAATTCACATTACACTGTTTTACAGTCTACATCACTAATCAAATAGATGAACTATATTCTATGTACCTAACTAAATTCATATGAACACATTTTTTCTTAAACCTAGGTGCATTAAAGTTACACACCATGCTAAAAAACTACAAAGACAAAATATTTAAGGTACCTAATGGTATTTATTTTCTGTATAATATCAATCCAAACAAATGGCAGAATCAGTCACAAAGTCGGCGGTATAAATGATAATTTTAGTTTTAGAAACGGCTGTCCAGGGTGAAACATAGTTAAACGATGCAACATTTAATTAAATGTATTAATTTATTCATTGATTTAGGTCTACGTATATCAAATCATCGGTTTTAATCTTCTTTAGTGATTAGCATTATCTTGTTAATAATACTTTGAAAGGCTGTTACAGAAGTTTCGCAATTGAGGCGACATTGCCGTACTTGACGACATGATTCTAAAACTTTCGAACACCGAACGCAACTGTTACCAATGCACAAAAAAAATGAAGTTTATCATTGAGTACTTTAAGCCGAAAGTATATTACTGGTACTTAAATTTTAAATAATCCTGTCTAGCTCAAGCTCAGCTTAATAATTTATTGTTCATTCATCAATTAAATACTTTCAAAAAAGGTAGTAAAAATCCTGAAAATCAGCGTTGACAATAATAATTATTTCATAGGAAAGTGGTTGGCGTTGTCTTGAACCTTCTATGGCCCAGAGACGTTCAGAGCAGATTTTGTATGACTTTTAATAATAGACCTTATCGTTAGTGAAACGGATCAGTTTCATGATTGCCTTGATGGTCGTATAATAATGTTTTTTGAATTTACCAGACAAGTGGAAAGGGATACAAAAAAGGATTGATAATCATGATCATCACGAATCGTAAGTACGCATACGAGGACGTGGTGGCGATACAAAAGAGAATATGACTGTTTCTGTAATAGATTACATACTATTATTGTCATTTTCCGCCGCCCTCAAATTTAAATTCAGTACCCGATGTTAAGTGGTTTCTACACTAAACTTATGAATATTTCATAATAAAATATATTTTTTACATTACATTTTCTTACAGGTTAGTGCCAATAACAAGACGACTGACAAACAACTTTGTGGTGTTTCGATAGTTACTTGGAGCTGTGCTGTAAAATTATTTCTGAACGAGTCTGTAAATATTAAGAATAATTAAAGATTTATGTTCAGTGCACTCGCCACATAGGTTTATATCAAGATTTATGTATGTCTTTTTAAGGAAGTCTTAACAAAATCACCGAAGGTACCACAAATGTTCGTCCCGCTCATATTCATAATAAAAAGGTAGGTACGGAACCCTCGGCATGCGGGTACAATTTACACTTTTTATTTAAATCAGTGTAGCTTGAAATAGCTTCCTTAAGTTTTACTTTACTGAACTAAAGAACACATTTTCGGTATTCACCGACTTCTAACTTTCAAAGTGACCATCTTTTAGGCTTACAATGGGTATCAGTGGCGCATTCCGACAAGCAGGGCAACTTACTTTGCAAGAAAGAACAGATTTTTTTTTAATGAAAAATGTCTGAGTAAGGTTCAGTTCACACCAAGACGTGACGCGACGCGACGACGACGCTTGAAGAGGCCAGTGGTTTCGTCGCGCTGCGCCTCGCTGCGCTGAGCACCGAGATGCCTCGAGGTGTAGCGCGACGCATCAAGAAGCAGCGAGGCGTGGGGCTGCCAGCGACTTCACGATGCGCCTCGCGACGTCGCGCTGGGTCTCGCGGCGCCGCGCTACGCAGCGAATGCGAATTTCGAATTATGTCAATTAAATGTGTATCTTTTAGAAGTAGTAAATAAAGTTATATTTTGAATCACTATTATTTAAAGTGCGCGCAGCGTCGCTTCGCGTCACGTCTCGGTGTGAACTGACCCTAAAGGCTGACAATTTAAAAGTTTTGTCTGATTTGTCTGACGTGTACACGTTCATAGCTAGAATCGCTAAGAGGTTGGTCGTGTAGTAAGACGCTCTACGCTATAGTGTCAAGTTAAATTAGCTAGCGAAACTCAGCAGACGTGATAGATATATAAACATGACAAAACAACAAAAAAATATATATACATTTGTTTTTTTTTAGGTCTACTACCGTAAGTATGTAGTGTAGTTACTTGGAATTTTAGTTTTTTTTATGTAAACTTCACAGACGTAATGTGTTTCGATATCTAAACACGATAAACAAAAACAGATTTTCTTAACGCATACTTCAAGTATGTACACTACTAGCGGTCGTTGATCCCAGAAAAAAAATCATCAAATCTTCTTTTTCTTTTCTTTTATCATGTTAAGATATCCATACTTCCCTATATTATCATGAAAGGATTCCTCTTTTAAAATAAGTGTTGCCTTGCTCCTCGAAGCGTGAAATGGTTATAAAAGAAAAAAATTAATACAAATGTTAAAACTAGATCATAATGCAATTATAAAGTCACCAGTTAAGTAACTACAATATAATATTATGTATTATCTTTATAAAACGAATTTGGTATAATAAACCCAATAATTTTTTCGGTGGCTTTTTAAAGCAAGATTCCAGTATGGAACTTACATATTAAAATTCTTTAAAATATAAACTACGTAACTAAGTGATAAAGATATTAAAAAATAAACTAAGCTATTAGTATTAAAAACAATTGTAAATAGCAACAACTGATTATGAATAAAAAGCCTCCAAATAGAAGTACTCTTCCTTCCACATAACATGAACAAAATAAATAAAATTAGAAATAATAAGATTTAAAAAAATATAAGTATACAAGATAAAATTTGAGAGTATAGTAATAAACTCCTATGACGTATTAGCATAATAAAGGCTTATTAGCTTTAGATATTATAGCCTCGAATCTTATAATTAAGGTGTGTGTACACATAATGTGTTTAAATATTTAATAAAACATTACACTTACATAATTTTTATAAATTGCAGCAATAATTTTTTCAGTGTATAACACTTCAAGAATAAATATTATGGGTAGGGAGAACACAACAAATACTTCCAATAACCATAACATACACAAGGCTTCGCCAACGGTACATTGCACTTGACCAAGTTTAACTTACCCTACAGGTGTAACATTATGAAACAAATTTAATGTCCCATAGCTATGTGTATAAAAGTTGTCTTTAGAAAATATTCGAAATACATGTTTACATAATGTATACGAAACTACACACATCTACATAATAATTGTCTTTGGAGAAAAAAGTACATCAGAGCACTGGAAAATATATCATGCTCCTCATACGTCTCCACTGACTGTTTACAACATACAACTTAGGTACATAACGTAAAACTAAAGTATTATGTTCTAAAAATTATAAAAATAACATACTCTTATAACTTCTCCAAAATAGAAAAATAAAAATTGTATTAATGTTTGTAATACTGCACATTCACATTTACTCTAAATCAGTCAAAAGCATTGTTATAGAAAAGATATCAAATAATAAAATAAAAAATCTGATAAATGTACAATAATTGTTGCATGTATGATCTGGTTCTATATCACTGTCCACTGAACAGCTATGATTTATTTTTAGTTAAAAATTAAAGGTGGTCATAACAATTTCAGCATATTCAAATATATTTATCCTCTTCTCTGTAAATATATAAGAACATGTTCAAACGGCTATGTTACTTACTCTAACTGTATTAACCTACTAACTAAAGCCTAAATTTAAATGGTAATAATAAAGCAAGTCGTGAGGCGGGATATTTGCATCAGTCTTGTGAAATTCTCAATTGTGAAAATTATTACTGTCATTTATTTATCTATTTGGTAATCTTGTAAAAACGAAACTGTTTAATTTATATGTATTAATTAGTTACTTTGTAAGCCATTACGGCATGTGTCATCAGTTCAGCTCTGATTTTAAAGTGGAAAGGGTGGCATCAAGCACTCTGCCAGATGCATATCCAGGTATATTCAGATAGGCCGGTTTGTCATGTTCACATATTCCTGGCTGGGTGCAACAGCGGCCCATGGAGGGGCCACCAGCATGCCCTGGGCCAGTATGGCCATGACTGCCACTTGCTTCTGATGTTGTTCCTTGACAAATCATTCTATGATTTGTAAACTGCTCTAATGAACGTAACTGTTCCCCACAGTTGTCACACTTCAATTCCCTTGCATGCACTTTTTTGTGGCTGTTGAGTGATCTTGAATTATCAAAAACTTTAGTGCACATGTCACAGTATTTCAATACTTTTTCACCTGTGCACACCACCTTATGATTGTTAAGTCTGTCTAATGACATGTAACGTTTGTTATTGCACAGATCACACTTGAATTGTTTCTGAGGTACACGACCAGTGTGTACTTGCATGTGTTTGCGTAAGTTGCTCTTATCTTTTATATATTTGGAGCACACAGAACACTTGTTGACATCTTTCCGTGTATGATTAGCATCTAAATGTCTTCGTAAATGTGATTTCTTATGAAAAGGTTCCAAACATATCTGACATCTGAAGGGCTTTTGTGCTGGATGTACTCCTGTCAAGTGTGTGTTAAACTCTAAAATTGTAGGATAGCTCTTTCTGCAATGAGGGCAGTGAAAAAGTTTGCGGCAGATTGCTCCACTTGAGTCACAAAACGGGTCAGAGCAGTCATCACAAAACGAATCTAACCCAACTGGAGGTGTAACTGTTTCTGCTTGAAACTGTTCCAAGTCAGTATGTAATGGGTCCCTGTCTGGAGTGCCAGCACCAGGGGGCTCCTGTTTCACTTTAGTTTGATCACTGTGTTCCGAGTAGTCATCCTGAGACGGCAGGTTCCGCGACGTGCTGGCCAGCATCCACCACGGGTTGTAATGCCAAGCACCTAGACCAGAGTGTACAGCCTGTTCTTTTATGTCGCTAGTTTTTGTTTGTGTTTCAGCATTCGAAAATCCGGGGAAACTCGGCAATTCTTGATGTTTTGATCGAGACGATTCAAATAAATTGTGTTGAGATATTAAGTTTTCGTAGTCACTCGAATCCAACTTTCTTTCATTTCGGTCGCCTTGATCTCTTTTAGACATTATTTTAGAACAATATCTGGAAACGAAATTTGTATTTACATTACAATTTCATTTTGGGGAATTTACTGCAACATCATGAAACGTAAACAAACAACGCAATTACGCGCCCAAGTAAACACAAGCACAACTATAATATTTTAAACACTGCATGAATATATATAATGTTTGTGAACAAAACGAAATTAGTTTCAAATTCTTTTTATTCCAAATGAAACTAAGACTATTTTAATCTGTATTTATCAAAGAATAAATAAACAAGGAACTGCTTTCCTTGTTATTTGCGTAAATGATTAGTGTGAACGGTTTTTTCAAACAGAACAACGACATATTTTACACTATTATGTTAAACGAAATTAATAAGTAATAACTTGATAAATGTAATACGTACTATAATAAGCCTTTCCATAAAATTCTCAATAATCTAGTAAAACTATTTTTATAGAATATCGGCCATTTTGTTTGATTAGTTAGTTCTTAGTTTTTTTTTATTCTGATATATACGTTTGGAAGCTTAGAAACATAGGCTTTTCAGAATTCTGTATGAATGTGGCCGGCCTTTTAAATCTCACCACAGACATAGCTATAATATACAGGAAAGACCAAAAAGAGATGTCATAAAAAAAAAAAAAAATATATTTTTGGTTTCGAGTTATTTTTTTTTTTGAGTTTTCTGTCGGTTGAGCTTCAAAAATTCATATCTTTTTTTGTAGTGGGTATTTTGCAGTTTTTTTTTTGCGACAGTAACTTCTTGAATGTTACTTTCATACGAGACATATGAAAACTTCCTCACATTCCTGCAAGTTATTCAAAAAAGTATGGATAGCAGGCCTTTATGTTTTTAGTGGTGAGACTGAAATGTTAAAATTCAGTTTTCATATATTACGTATGAAAGTAACATTCAAGAAGATACTGGCGCAAAAAAAAACTGAAAAATAGCTGAAGTATACTAATCCTTAGCCAATGAAATATGTTATTTAAATTGGACATTTAATTTAGATTAAAATACGCCTTGACATCATATCATAAATGAATAGTTTAAAAGATATCACAGATTCAAAATTACGCGTAACAAAATAATTATGGTTGACGGCTACGTGGACGCAGCGGTAGGAGTCAATGACCTTTTCCTCGGCTATTAGCTATGAAATTCCGGTAGTACGTTCCCGTGGGACATTTTGCGACATCCACGTGGGAGAAGCCGTGGGCAAAAGCTAGTTGTTAATAAAATGTTACAAGGTTGTTGTTATTCAAACAACTATTAGTCAATTGCCTACAATAATGACGGATGCAGCTGAATACCAGTATTTGACTTGGACCACCCGCCTATCTGACCTCCACAACCTAGTTACTGGGTATCACGATACCCCTTGGTAAGACTGGTTGTCAGACTTTTGGGCTTCTGACGACCACCTTAAAGGCCTACTATCTAACTTTCAACCTGTCTATGGATTCAACACAGTGAATCTTAAAATCTGTGCCAAATTTTTCTGTGGCTCCAGTGTTGCCATGTGCACCGTAATTACGGTAAATGCACCGTATTCAGCAAAAATTTACCACCTACCGTCGAGACATGACAACGGTGACCAAATCTACCGTTATCTGGAAGGACTAAATCAAAACACAATTAATATGTATTATGGACGTATTACATATAAATATAATATACAGTTTGGCAAGAAAGTCCTGAAACGGAACTAAAATATTTAATCATTGGCAACACTCGCTCTGCCTCGTCGAGTAAGGTACATATTCTGTCATTTCTTATAATCGGTGACGGTTTATCGTATTTATTTATATTTACATTCGTTATTGGGGTGATACTGGTGATCCATTGTGTTCATAATGAACAGATCTGTTATTCGCAGCTCCACGAGAGCAATAATTTATAGTGTACGTGAGATGTTTGGCGGAACTCCAGGCCGGACAAATTTTATCCGATCTCAACGATGTGTATAAAAGAATCGCTGAAATGACAGGTGAAATAATATTTTATACATGTAATCAGATGTAATGTGTGTATTTCAAGGTGCAATATCTAGTATAAACCTTTCATACAATTATTGAAATGTACATTCACGAATTTGAGGTTATATTTACAAAACATATTCGGAATGCAGCGCGTTCGTATAATTTTGATACTTTTTGTTAATATTGCATAAATCACTGAACAAAAATAACTATATTATTTTTTAGGTAAATCCATCAGTACTATAAGGCGAATTGCAATAGAAGGACAAAGAAACAAAGGTGTTTTCTCCACACCAGGGAAACATAGAGCAGGGCGACCTAAAAAAGAATTGGGCAATTTTGACTTGTGTGCAATTAGACAAAAAGTTCAATTCTTTTACACTAAAAAAGATTGTAAGTAGAACTTTAAACATCTCTTTTATATCAATCTTTTAGTTTTTATCAAGTTCACTAAAAGACATTTACTGTCATTTTTATTTTTAGGCACCAACTTTACGAAACCTTTTTCCTGTGGTTAGAGAAGAACTTGAGTTTGACGGAAGTCGTGAACACTTACGAAAGGTTCTAATAGCCCTGGGCTTTAGATACAAAAAGTGCCAATCAGACAGGCAAACTTTGATGGAAAAGCCGAATATTGCTGCAAAACGTGAAGTCTACTTGGACAAGATTATTAAAAATAGGAATTTACCGGATAGTTACATGTTAGGCTTGTTTTTTTTCCATTGAATTTGAAACCCCATTGAATTTGAAACCCCATTGAATTGATCTGGGGTCTAGTAAAACATAAAATTGCCTCACATAATGTAGGATCAATTGACATCAAGGTATTTTGATATAATAATTTCATTTTTAATTCGTTATAATAAGTAATTGCAAATGTTCAGTTGTTTTTATTTTATTGTTCTAGGCAGTGGCTGAAAAAGCGTTTCCGAGCATTTCAGTTGACGACTGGAAACATTAATGTCAACATGATTGTCATGAAAATAGAAAAAGGTTATTTTCGAAGGGGGCAAACTCTGTATAGTGACATTGAAAAAAATATCATAAACCTACAAGACGAAAGCAGCAGTAGTGACACATCTGGAGATAGCCAGCAGAGTTTTGGTGAAAGCTCACACCAAGACATGGATGAAGACTTTTCGGGCGTGGAATACTTAGAGGAAAACATTTTTGATTCTGATTAAAATGTTTGATTTTGATTATTTTTTTAGTTTTTGTTTAGAACACCAACTATGGAACATTTTGCCTGTGGTTAGAGAAGAACTTGGATTTGTGGGACACAGTCACACAGTAGTAAAGCTTCCAACCTTTCACTGTAATCTAAATCCTATTGAATTGATCTAGGGGTCTTGTAAAACATAAAATTGTCTCACATAATGTGGGATTAGTTGGCATCAAGGTATTTTGAAATACCTAATAACTTAATTTTTATTTCATTAAAATAAATAACTGCAAATGTTATCGTTCTAGGCAGTGGCTGAACAAGCGTTTCAGAGCTTTTCTTTTTTTCATAAAACCCGCCAATATTCACATTAATTGTCAAAAAAACTAAGTATCAAAAGCGTTTTCGTCGTACTATATAGGGTTACAACATGCACGATAGTGGCGCCACCATTATTTTCACGACTTTTTGGCCAAGCTGTAGTATTATGAACGCACTCCGATGCCAAATATTTTTGTCCGACACTACAATGGTCACACCAGCAGGCAAATTCGGAGATTCCCCGTTTCGAGCCCTCTTTATTCAAAAAAATTGATTTGTCGTTTATAGATATTAATTTCGAGTAATATTACGATCGTTTCATTTAGTTACATACTCGTAGCATTCGTCGAATTTAGTTTGTTTTTGGTAACTTGTCAAGTCGTCAAGTTTTAACAATTTCTTTGTTTAACTGTCAATTATTTTTGTTTCACACGTAATAGGTAATGGGTGAAACTGAAAGTGACATAATTATCATACATAATATCCTCATTTTTGTACTTATATGTTTTTTAATTATTATCTAGTAACTACTTGTATTTTTGTATGATTTTAATAAAAGTGTTACACCGTAATTACACCATTTTTCTCATAACCCAATCACCGTAGTTTTATAAAATCTACCGTATTTTTATAAGGGATTTACCACCGACCAGATTTTGGACATGGCAACACTGTGTGGCTCTGTCTGTGAGTCTGACTAGTGACTGTCTATTTCACTGTCGCTGTCATGTCATCGAAGTAAAACAGGCAGGCCCTGGATTCAGGAATTCAAGATTTTAATTGACTAAATTTAATAGTGTAATAAACACTTACTTAGTAACTTTGAATAATTAAAAAATAACTGATGTTACAATTTCAATAAAATGGCGTGGTTGGGATCTGCTGTATTGAATATTTTTTGGAAACCCACTGTAAACATCGTGAGGTTAGGAATAACAGATCTGTTGCCAGTACCATATCAATTTATATGTTTATGTAGACTCACATTTTCATTTATTGTAGAACACGGTATCATGCTGATAAGTCGCGCCTTGTTAGAAGATACGGATATGAAGAAAAGATTTGGAGTGGTGGTGTACTTCCTCGGACATTAGGGAAACCTTTACCTATGCCAGAGTACAGGTAACAATTTTAAATAATTACTACATTATAGTGAAATTCATCATTTCAATTAACATTTCTATGTGTCACTGACTTTATCTATACAATGTGACCAAACTATTCCTGGCTGGTAATAATATTTCTGTGGTTGTTGCATCTGAAATAAATCTTGTAACAAGGCATTTCAGCAGCATTTTTTCATGCATTATCAACCTTTATCTTGACTGTTAATAGTCATATAAAAACAATCTCTATTTTGTAGCACTATCATTAAAAAGTTTTGTTTCAGACCAGCAAATGCTTGGACGGAGCGTAAAGCTCTATTTGGTCAAAATGATTATATTGATATACTTGGATCTGGAGATTTGCACCCAGTAAAGACTCTGTACACTGTGCCATCATGGATAAGAGGAGTAAACGGCAATGAATATCAAGTAAGTACTTACATACTTCTCGAATATCAGCCGAAAGACGTCCACTGCTGGACATAGGCCTCCCCCAATCACCGCCACTTCAACCGGTTTTATGCTGCGTTTTTTTATAGTGCTTGTTAATTTTGGGGCGTTTGCTATAATCGCCACATTTTAAATATAAGACCTACAAAATATCAGAAAATAAGTTTCAGGGGACACTTTGTAAGTGTTAAATAAAACAATCTATAGCAGTCACATTATTAATGTACAAAGTATTTAAATATCTATCACTAAATAATCTACATAAATATATTATTAACATTACAGATGTTGCTGAGAAAAAGAAAAATGTGGGTTCATACTGGTTCTCGTCAAATCAGACCAACTAAATGGAAGGATATGGAGAGGAGAATATCCTTCTTGTACAGAAAGCTCAACAGGAAAACAAAGACAGGACCATCTCCTGATTAAATTGATTGCTTTTATTTGATAGGTACAAATATTGTTGTAGTATTGTTATAATTTTAGGAATAAAGTGTTTAAAAACTATTCTAAATTATTTTTCTTAATTAAGTTACAATCATCAGTAATTAAAGTCAGATAAAAGTGGTAGGTATCCGAAAAAATGCTAAGAATTGATTTCTTATGTTCAACATATTACCGAAGTGCTACATTATGTTAGTTTGCCAAAAAAAAAAGAAGCATTTATATTCTAAGCTCTTGATTTCTTTGCTCAACTTCTTAAGATTTTGGATTTCACCTTGAAGTCTTATCTCATAAACTTAATCTGTGTATTATTTTGTTACAATAGGTCATTTAAGATGCAGCTAGTAGATATTATAATAAAAGACTTTATTGTACTTTATGTACCAGAATATAAATAAACGTTTTAATTATTTAATTTTGTGTAGATACATTTCGTTGGCTTGTTACTGTAACTATCTTCTGTGAATTTTATTAACTATCCACTTATCTATTAAGTATTGCACATGGTAATTATTATTATGATTGGTATCTGTCGGATACATGCTCAGCTTTACGCAAGGTAGCTCCAGAAATACAAATTTTCTTATGTTTGACAGTGATGCAAAATCAGAGGAAAAATAACTGAATGGACTGAAGGTACGAATTCAGTCTTTATGAATTTAGAACACCTTGTGACGTTTTGTTTGTACAGTCACACACTCAGTTATATATTTATGCACGCGACTGTCCCTAGCCTTACCGTCATTTTCCAGATTCGGATCAGATGCAGTGCACAAGTACTGTCGGGGAGCTTTTTCTTCAATTTTTTAATTTATAATAAATTACGCGTATTTAAGGAAGTCAACGATTTCGCTAAGCATGTCCTAACAAGTAGCAAATTTTTGATAAACCTTAACTAAAACTTACTAATTTACAGTTCATTCTCCATTCTTAATTAATAACTAGAAATGTTTTATTTGGTACTTTGACTTGACTAGAGTGACCATATTCACAAACACAAATTTAGTGTACCTACTAGGAGGTCCCTACTTAATTCTTAATAGGCCACTTCTTGGTACTACTTGATTAGCTATAAATTACTGTTTTTGTATTTAAAGTTTGGGCCCTTAATTTGTTTAAATAGATATTCCCCAATCTTCTTTGATGAGGTCTGCGGCTTTTTCTGCGATCATGAGGACGGCAGCGTTCGTGTGCGCAGCGGGAATCCGAGGCATGATAGATGCGTCAGCGATGCGCAGTCCTCGGATCCCATGGACCTGCAGCCTCGGTGATACTACGCCTGTGCGGTCGCCTGCTGGAGCCATTTTGCACGTTCCTACCTGCAACCACAAGGAGTTTAATTTCATTGATCTGGTGGCCATGGAATACAGGGGCGTCTAACGAACCATGACGTCAATTTTTTCACGACTGCCAAAAAAGAAGTGTTTTTTTTGTTCAGGATGCAAGTAGGTAGTATATAATGAAACTGTGTGTGTGAGTTTTTTTAGTCCACCACAACTTCTGAACGCCTGGACCATTCACTACTTGATACTACCTGTCTACTACCTGATTCACTTACTTGATGGTCTAATGTGATGGAAGTCTGCATAATAGCGCACTCCCAGTATTCATCCGAGTCGAACAATAAAGACTCGCAGCCGGGGAACGGCGTTGTGTGTAATTTAGTATCATAACGTTGGAATGCTTTGGTGCCAATTACTTTCTCTACCTGGAAATGAAATACGGCAATATTTTTAACTGGTTCATACACATTGTAGAGGAAACTATAAATTAGATCATCTAAGTAGGTACTATATCTACTTACCATACGAATGCCCTCGACCATAGTTCGTAAATCGTTAAGATCAGCGAAATAGTTTAAATGGATTTTGGGATGGTCGACAAAGTTTGGGCTACGGAGCATCAGTCGGCCAACGCTGTTCGGTCGAATTAGTACCGGGTTTAAAGAAAATGTGCGCTGCCTCACAATGTATGGGAGAGAACTATACACCTTCCAGTACCACTCATCTGTTACTCCTGTAATAAGAACAAACTCAAGTTATTCATTAAAAGTTGAAGTGGTTGTCTTGTTCTCGGAAGAGGTTATTTTCCGGATCATTGATATAGTCGTCAACTTTCATTATCTCTTTTCATCAAAGTTTTAATGGAATAAACAGAGCTGCCTAGAATAAAGGTTTTATGCTTTGAAAAATATGGTGCAGTTGTGATTGTGCTCGTCAGGTGGTTTTGTATGGTAGGTAACCTTACCAAGTAAAGATCGTAATATTCCAACAGCATCACCGGCCAAGGAGCCGGCGCCCATAACGAGCTCGATGTCTGGTCTGGTCTTGTCGAGGTCGTGGGAGAACTTAGTGTGTACGAAGGCAAGTCCAGCAGCTCCACCCGGCAGGGTCAGCGGACCACGTCCTGTCATATATGCTGCTGCCACGAACGGGGATGCAGCTGATAGCTGCACAGAACATAGACAAATATTTCAAATGATTTATCGACGAATTACAGAGATTTTGCTTAAAATTTGTATCATGTAGATAGGCGCAGGACTCTATGATGTAATGAAGAAGTCAGAGTCAAAAGTTGCCACTACACATTTGTGATGTGAAGAAGAACATTTCATTCTCTCTCTATGTATTTTAATCCCTTAAATAAATCTAATTTCGCATTAGGCTAAGAGATTCTTCTAACGATACCTATCTACTTTTTCTAATCGGTTAAAAGTAAGTATTCGACAATAATTTTAAACGAGAAGGTAATAGGCAGTAATAGGCACGCCCTGTAACTAGGTTGTAGGCCTTGTACTGTAACATAAAAGTTGGTGTTGCCAGAGTTCTGCAACTACACTAGCTTTGTATTATGCAGAAAAAATGGTGCGAAAGTTGGAAAACAATGGTCAGCAGCGCACAAATCGGGTCAGCGTTTAACTTCCACTTGTTTAGTTATGGGTGACACGTAAAAGAAATTTAGTGCTAAACAAGGTTAATGTGTTCATTAACCACAATAGCTTATGTACCAAGACACATTAGATTTAACGAGTAGGTTAGACCTGCTAAGATTATCTACCGAACAAAATATTTTTCAGCTCAGCAGCGCAAAGGCAGCAATGCAGCAGCAGCGCAAAGGCAGGGCGCGACTCCTACTAGCACTTGTCCGGTTTTTTATAATGAGTCTATAATCTAGAGATGGATGGATGCTTAAATACATGTCATTGAAGAAACAGTTTTTCGTGTTCCCATATTTCTTATGCCTGAACTGCCGACCTAGGTCACATAGTCCAGGCAGTACCTACAAGTACCTACCTACTTAGGTACGACGATGGCTCAGATTATGGATAGGTCAATAATGATTATAATTAGAAGATGAAGTTCAAGGTCAATAATGATTATAGAAGCTGAGGTTCAAAGAAAGGAGTCGTTAATTTACTCGTCATCACCATGCTGCCTAGCTTGCGGCGGTGGGCAGGGACGCTTGTTAATAGCTACCGGATTCTAAGCTGACACAGAAATAAATAATTCAAAAGTATAGGTACCAACGTGCATACTTTGCGCTTGTATGAATTCATTTATGCTGACGAGCACTGATCTTGAAAAATTTAACTTTAACTTTGGAAAGGTTTTTAATATCAGTTTAATAGCGTGATTCAAATAATATTAGCATAATTATATTTAAGGTTACCTAGATGAATTTGCTGGTAATTTTTTTTCTGACGTGCGTTTTTTCGTTACCTCTCTTAATTTTTGCATCATCACCATCATCATTTCAGCCGAAAGACGTCCACTACTGGAGCACCGCCACTTCGACCGATTCTGTGCCTCCCGCATCCAGCGGATTCCTGCGGCCTTTACAAGGCCATCGGTCCATCTTGTGGGAGGCCTTCCGGTACGCGGTTGCCACTCCAGAACCTTTCGGCCCCATCGGTCATCTGTTCTGCGAGCAATGTGCCCTGCCCATTGCCACTTAAGGGATCGTAGGGAAACTCCAAGCATAGCGCTCTCCATTTCCCTTTGGGTGACTTTTAGCCTTCGGATAAGGCCCATTGTGAGCGACCACGTTTCAGTGCCATAGGTCATCACTGGCAACACGCACTGGTCAAAGACTTTCGTCTTGAGACACTGCGGTGTGTTGAACGAGAAGATATTGCGTAGCTTCCCGAACGCTGCCCAGCCGAGTCGGATTCGACGATTGACCTCTTTCTCAAAGTTACCAAAGCTACCTAGCTGGACAGTTTGTCCTAGCTAAACATACTCGTCCACAACTTCGAGTGTTGCGTCTCCGATATTCATGAGAGTAGGTGTTATATGGGAATTTGACATGACCTTTGTCTTGTCCATGTTCACTTTAAGACCCACTTTTTCGGAGGCTCTACTGAGGTCATCGAATATTGTACTGATGTCCTTCATGGTCACAGCGACACGTCGTCGGCAAACCGAAGGTTAGTGATATACTCGCCATTGATGTTGATGCTTAGCCCTTTCCAGTCCAGAACCTTGAAGACATACTCCAGTGCAGCGGTGAACAGTTTCGGAGAGAAAACGTCTCCTTGGCTCACACCTCGTTGCAGAAGGTTAGGTTTCGAGGTCTGGTCGTGGAGTTGGACTGACATAGTGGCGCTTTCATACAGACACTTTAGCACCTCGATGTACCGATAGTCGATCTAGCACCGTTGAAGAGACTGCAGTACAGCCCATGTCTCGATCAAATCGAAGGCTTTCTCGTAATTCACAATCGCTAAGCAGAGAGGCAGGTTATACTCATCGGTCTTCTGTATAACCTGCTGCAGCGTATGTAGGTATGTGGTCTACGGTGCTAAAGCCTTTAGAATCCGGCTTGTTCGGGAGGCTGGAAGTCGTCAAACCTGCGTGCGAGACGGTTCGGGATGACTATTGAAAACAGCTTGTAGACATGGGTCAGAAGTGTGATGAGATGAGTGTGATTTTCGCCTTTTTTAAAGAAGGCTACCACACTTCTGTTCCATACCTGTGGCGTTTTACCCTCTAGTATGACGGAATTGAACAGTTTCTGAAGGGCCTTAAGAACGGGTTTTCCACCGGCCTTTAGGATTTCGGTCGTAATTCTGATATCATAATTCCCCAAAATCGTAGGTATATCGAGACTACCTAGGTGATCTTTTTGCTGTTGAGAGACCTTGCGACTTTAAATACTTACTAATTATAATTTCGGGAGTAAAACGAGGAGCTATACTAACCATTAAGCGTACCTACACTAGTCGACGGCTCGAACTCATTGGTGTGCGCGACTAATATGCTAATTAGTCTAATTATTTATTTATTTAGTATTTATTTATTTAGTTTTTATTTATTTATTTAGTGAACTAGACGATGATTGTCGAAAACGAGCGCATAAACTTTCATGAACAGACCTTTGGGCATATAGATATTATGGAAAAACTTATGGATGTATTTACTCAAAATAATAATTTACGCCCAAAGACGACGCTCATAACTTCCAAACCAATCTTTTTTTCCAATTATGCGTCCATAAAGGGCTAGATAATGACAAGATAAAAATATATAATTCTAAGTTTTGAATGTACAGACGCCAGCACATCAACCTACTACAATCTGTCAAATTTCTTTAATAGATTTTCTACTTTCTCACTAAAGCATAAGGTTTAAAGTTGATTGGAAAAATTTGACAGTTTCGGGTAGGTTGACCTGCTGGCGTCTGTACACCGAAAAACAGACGAGTAATCACCATACTACCTTTGTATGGAAGAATGACCGACTAGCGTACGCTTTTAAGACGAGTCGAATAATTCCTTTAGACGGAAAAAATAAGTCAAATGAGTATCAAAAATAATGTGTTAAATGCATAAACCTAGTGTAACCAAAAATATCCATGAGCTACCTACCTACTAAACTTTTCATTTATGTAGGAAAGGAAGCAGTTTTTCCTCTTGTAACCTACTAAAATATAGTCTGCACATTCGAATGCGGCCAGTTGAGTGTACTTCGGAGGTGAAATACAAGAATACTTTGGGAAAGGGGGACTGGGTTCGCACTCTTCGACTTGTTGCTCTATTTAATTTTTCTCATGTAATTTTATCTAAACTTATATTTTATAGAGAAAAGATTTGATTTATTGTATGTTTGTTTGTAATGGATAAACTTAAAAAATACTGTAAAGATAAAAAAAAAAAACATCTATAGCTGATAATGTAACTTACATTATCAGCGAGTAACAAGGGCTGTATTTTATTTTTCACACAGTTTAGAGATCACTACGAAAATTGCAATAATGTAACCCAAGGTATAAAACATTTGCCTATAAAAGTACCTAAGTATTTGGCGCGCGGTGCGAAAACTATTGATGATACATAAAATAATGTACGGTCTACTACATGTTTAACACTTTCGACTCCATCCACTTTTCATAGAACTCATACGCCATGCCGCCATACATATTGGAAGTTAGCCCTCCGAGAACCCTCTCGAAAGTACCGGCATTACGTTGCCGCTAAAATCAACCGTCGCGGACGTTCAACGGCATAAGGTCTAAAACCGAGTTATAAAACACTGTAAAACGAAGTAAAATTGTGTTTTCAGGTGGTTTTGTCGCTATACGTAGTTTCCAACCTTTTAAATTTATCTTTTAAACTAACTGAGTTAAAGTACTCATCATTACATTTATCTGTGTCATTAGTTCATTACCCACAAAAAAGTCCGCGAGGTCCTATTATGTCTAACTATTTTATAGTTAAGTCACAATAACCGTTTTTTGTTCAAATTAGTCAATCGAAACACGGGTAGAACAAAAAGATGATGACATTCGTATCAACAACTAAATAGTTTCATTAGTTTATTTAACGTAAATAGGATTTACTTTCTAGGTACTTTTAATCCCGGTAGTACGTTTCCGTCGGATATTATCCGACGTCCACGCTGGCGAAGCCACAGGCAAAAGCTAGTTTTCAATACTTACGTCATTCATGGTCATTCCAGTTTGATTAACAATGAAGGCGTTGCCCGAAAACGTGACGTGGTCTTGAAGATTGTATCCGACGGGGAGGTCAGCGACCGCAGGGATCCCAAACTCGGACAGATGTTCCTTTGGTCCTACTCCTGACACCATTAGCAGTTGAGCAGAGCCTATAGCCCCGGCCGATGAGATCACTTCTCGACGAGCGCGCACTTGCATACTGTAAAATTGATTAGGTGGGTAGAATAATATAGCCATGAAGGTATGTGTACCATTAGTACATTATCAAGAAAACATCACATAATATTAGGGGTTCTGCAAAAATTAACAAGTTACCTTATATTCCACTTCCTAAATTCTACGCCGGTGGCTGTTTTGGTGTGCGGGTCTATTAAAATTTTAGAGACGGTAGAGAACTTCGTAACTTTTAAGTTAGGCCTAAAGCGTATTGGTTCCAAAAACGCCTTCGAGGAACTGCATCTTCTTCCTTGCCTCATGGTTGCCTGTGGCTTAGAAAATCCGAGCACTTTTTCTCCATTTGGGTCTCTCCATTTATATCCGAGTTCCTCACCAGCCTGCTTAAATGGTTTCTCGAGGGGTGAGTGGTACGGCGAATATTCTATATCTAAATATCCGCCAACGCCGTGATATGACGAGTTCCTTAATTCTTTGATACCGATGTTTTCTGATTTCTTGAAATACGGTAATATTTCGTCGTAGCTCCAGCCCTCATTACCCATTCTAGCCCAGTCATTGTAATCTTCCGGATGTCCTCGTTGATAGATTAAAAAGTTGAGCACACTACTACCGCCGAGCACTCTGCCTCGCGGCAGGAAGCACACTTTGCCTCTCAAGTCCCTGCATGCTCTCGGCTCGGGCATGGAATTGTAACCCCAATTCATAGGTGTGAGGGAAAGAAATGCAGCGAATATGGGAATGTCGGAAAAGAAGTTTTCGTTTCCTCCGGATTCTATGAGTAATACTTTCCATTGTGGAACTTCAGTTAAGCGGTTAGCAAGTACAGAACCCGCTGATCCAGCTCCTATGACTATAAAATCAAATTCTTCCTGGTCTTTTGGTGTATAGTCGGGTATGAAACCTTCTCTTGGGTTTCGAGGTAGAGGTCGAAATAAGTCGGTCCAGTAGTCCATAAATCTCCGGTTGTCTAATGCTTTGACCGCTGTGATGCAGAGTAAGTAGAAGAACCATTGCATGATGTGTTTTTATATTCTTCATTCCTGAAACAAATTACTAATCAGTAACATGACTTTTACTTATATTTAGAGGGCCACACGGCATTGCTGGGCACTCATTCGGATGCGAAGTTAATTAAGTCTACTTAGTTCTAGATCGTAGCCTCGTAAGAGGTACTTATCTCAGGAATACTTGCGGATGATCTACACGCTGTCAATGTTTAATTTAACAATTTAAATTCCCTTGACAGTCAGGTGGTACTTAACGACCCACGTCCAGATATTTGAAGGTTAACGATGATCGTTCAGTAGGTCTTGAGTTTTTTTGTAGAATACAAATGACCACGCAGGGACTTACATCACCGATTTTCATCAATAAATTTAATTCGATCAATAAGTTCGATCGCAAAAACTATAAAATGTTTTTGCTGTTAGGATGGTGAGCAAGTAGTTTAACTTTCAAATGAACGTAAAATCGCTTGTAAATTTTGCAAATGCTGCTGAAATCTGTTTTATACTGTGAAAATTACCTACGCCTTCTGAAATTCGTTTTTTCTTCAGTGCCGTCGCCAGAACATTCTTCCGAAATCCAATTACTTTTCGCGATCTTAAATTTCCATATACAAAAGTGCTCAAAAGAAGTATTCAATTCTCCTTTTTTTAAATGCAAAATATTGAATACCTAGTAGGTACCTAAGTTTTTAAACCTTATTTAAACTTTTTGGTAAGATACAAACATTCAAAGAATCTAGCTGCATAGGTAATATCAGGCAATATTTGCTAAATTACAGTCCTTGGTACTGGAATTTAAATTGATTTCAAATTCATTTACAACAATGACCATGGTAGTTTGCCTGGGGATTTTTGATAATGAGCTTGCCGTACTAAAAAATGTGGCCATAATTCAGACATATTTATGACGTATGCCATAACCCAAATTGCAAATGAGGATGGTTGACCATCACCTAATACTCGAAGGATTAAGTCATTGCCAGTCACGCTAGCACAGGCCAGTATAATGGGCGACATCCGAAGGCATACAACTCTCAGAATTTTTGATCAAAATTATGTGTGAAATATTTATTCACCAATCATTATAATATTCTGTTAAATATGCGTGACGCGTAGAGCAACAGAATCATGCTATGTTAGTTGTTATTTTATTTCATGGTTATTGATTTAAATATTTATTTTGTGACCCAAATCTTTTGGCAACATGAGTATTATTATTTCGTAATGCACGTAGGTTTCTATAACGCTGATCGTTTGGTTCACTCGCTAGTAAAGTACTAACAGTTATTGTCTTTGTTGTAGTAGCCTGATTCTGGCAGACTGAAGCGCTTTGAAAACAAATCGTTTGTGCAAATTGGTGTCGCAACGAAATGTTTATTTATGTTTAACTGTTTGTTATGTTAAATGATGTGGATAAGAGCAAAGTACCCCTCGAAACAGCTGAACACTTGTCATTTACGACGTTTGCCATTTTAAGATATAATAAGTTGAACTTGCTGTGCATTCTGTTCTCAATAAGGCATATCATAAGGTACAGAGTAAGATGAAGGGACTATTCTCCCACCCCGTTTCATAAGCAAACTTGCGACTCGATAGCAAAATAATCTTATTGTTTCAGAATTTTGTTCAGTATACGCATATCTAACCATGTAGGAAGGACGTAGTACTGGGTTGGTTTAAATTACCCAGTAACACAGTCAAGTCAAGGAATGCCCGGTGCGATACTATTTAGCTCAGCGAGTCACGTATAAACCGCGATTACCTACGTGAACAGAATTTGGATCAATCACACTTGTAATCACAGCTATTTACGTACGATTACTTGCCAATAGGGGTCTGTTGGTTAGGTATAGGGTTTATTCCCGGGAATTTCCTTAGTTCTCGTTTCCTAGAAATTTAGGTCGAGAAAAGTCGAGAGCTCGAGAAATTATTTGTTTAAGGATGCCGCCCCCGACGGAGTCGTTGTAGGTACTACCGACAAACGTTTCAGTTACAAAATAATACCAAGCTATAATTATTGCGTTTTGATCCTACTTTGTATAACTTAAATCGATTCGTGCATGTTTAAAATGTCCCAAAACGATAGCAAGTAAAGGTTCAAACACAAGCGAACTGGTTAGGCTCACGTGCACAAAATTGATGTAAAATTCGAGGATTCTACACGAATTGACTTGATGAATTGATCAAAAGCATCGACCAGTTTTGAAGTGTCAGCGCCAAAAGAAGCTAGAAGTGGTTCTGACTGTGTGCAGCAGACACTGAAATTTTCATTATTTTTGTATTTAATCAGAGTTTAACGGAGAAAAGAAAGTACTTTAAGTTTATAAAAAGTTGATTTTGACTATATTTTATGAAAAAAAGAAAAATACTGTATTTGTTGTTATTGACAAGAGCTTTTGTTGATTGTTGTCCAATTTTAATAAACATTATGGGATTTATTCATAAACGATGATTAAACTTAAGAGACGTTTAAACGTCAAAAATGTAAGGTTAAACAGTCGCTAATCATTACTTAACTTTAAAGCAACGTTTATGAATAAGGGGGTATGTGTATTAACGACGTCTTTCTTTATTTAAACAACAAAATAAAACATAAATTAACATTTCTCGGTTTCCCAGGTAGTCCCGAGAAATCGAGTTCGAGAATTCCCTTTTAAATAGCCCTTTTTGTTTAAGAATAAAGTGGTCTCTATTCTATATGCCATGAAAGTTTGTCAAAATTCAGGAGTACCTAATCGTCTGAATTTTTCGGTTTTTATTTTTGCAATAAATACAAACCTAAACTAAACCACTATTAACTATATTGATCGTTAATAGAGTATTAAAACAAAAATCGATTGCCTTACAATAATTGAGCAGTCCCAGTGGTAACGGCCGCAACTTTCGAGAGACCCAGACAGGCGCTTTACTTTGTGTAAATTATTTCATCACCACTGCTCTCTAAACGGTGATGGAAAACAAAAGCGAGGAAACCGGGATGTCCTAGAACCAATATTCAAAATTCAAATTAGATATATAAAAAAAAAAAAAGAAGTCGAAGACATGTGACAACCCGGAATGGGCTCGCGTGGTGGATTACCCAGCAGTCGGAACATTATAGGCTGATTATGCTTAGAATAATAATTAACGAATAGGTATTAAGTGTTTGATGTTCTGTACCACACCCTTAATTTTGATTCAAACACAGAGTTTGAAATGGAAATATATTACCTTTTTAGTTGACAGCTCGGAGATCTTCTTTTGTTCTCTTCAAATAGTTTAATGTTTTCCTACACACGGAAGTTTTGGCCTTACATCGAGAACTGTTAGCGAGGTGGTGTTAATGTGAGTGCACACTAACCATGTGTAGTTAAGTACGCAGGTCGTCATTCGTCCCTACAGTGTGCACTGTGGATTGAATGCTACCGTGCATATGCAAATACTTAGCTCAGGTACCTATTTCGACTAATATTTGAAATCTATTGCGAAACATGATTATTCTAACGCAATTGTTTTTAATATTTTCACCAGAAAATTTAAAATTTCTTACGTATATTATTATTCCAGTATTTAGATCGTTTAGAAAGAAAAATAGTAAAGCTTGTGTCTTGGAAATAAATAGTTTTCAGTTCAGCGAACTTGAAATAGAAGTAGACGTGTTTAATGGAGTAAATAAATGTAATACATAAAAAAATATGTTTTAGAATTAATAAATTCTTTTACCTACTTAGTCGATAGGTATTGTAGCTTGGAAAAGTATCTAGGTACTTACATTGCTTTCAGTTTTATAACGCAAAAATAAAGCAACTTTTCTCCTGAGAGAAAATATAAATTTTGGTGTCCTTAACACCAAAATACCCTAGTCGGTCATCCTTCCATACAAACGTAGTATGGTGATTACTCGTCTGTTTGACGGTGTACGTTCAAAACTAAAAATTATATCAATTTGTCTTGTCATTATCTAGCCCTGTATGGAAGCAGAAATAGAAATAAAAATATTGGTTTGAAAGTTATGAGCGTCGAAACTTCCATGTCAACACTAATTCTCCGTCATATAAGTCCAACGACGATTTTGATCATTTCAAGACAAGCTTGACTAATGTCTATGATACCATATCCGCCTGCCCAAATATAGTATTAGTGGGTGATTTAAACCTTGATATAATCAAACGTAATGAGGACAACAAATGCCTTGACTATCTCATCTTAAATGCTTCTCAAGGGTTATTGCCCACTCACGAATTTCCCACTCGCCTCGGAAAAAGCCTAGATCACATACTTCTAAAGACTAAACTTTTGTCGACCACACTGGTTTTAGAGTCCCATATTACTGACCACAAGCCGATCCTCCTCGACATCATAGACGCAAATCCTGCGCGAAGAACATATTACCTTTCCACCCGCCTTAACCATGAAGCTATTAAGCTAGAACTGGAAAATACCGACTTTTCAAGGATATACACTGAGAAGGATGCTAATATTTCTATGAACAAATTTATAGATATCGTTACAATGGTCATGTCCAAACACACAATTCAAGCTAAAATCCCTAGACAAAAAAGAACTCTAAAACCCTGGATAACTCCTGGTCTTCTAAAATGCATTAAAAACCGGGATAAGTTACACATAAAATCCAAGAAAGCACCAGACAACCTTATACTTAAAATTACCTATAATCGCTACCGAAACTTTTGTAACGACCTACTCCGAAAACTAAAAATATCATACGAAAGAAGTGAGCTTGAGAAAGCAAGTAATAAACCTAAAATTTTATGGAAAGTAATAAAGGAAATAACCAACACCACGAAAATATGTGCAAGCCCCGTTGAGCTATTAAAAATACGCAATGATCCTAAGTCTTCCGTTAATGAGGTCTGCAATTTCTTCAGTAATGTAGGAAAAAAGCTAGCTGACAATATTTTATCACAACACCACACCCTATTTCCTCAGTCTCATCGAAATTGTATAAACCCCTCCCATGTAAACTCTCTTGCGCTCTTAGAAGTTGATGAAGCAGAAATAGAATCGCTTATCCTGCAGTTACGCAATGACTGTGCTATCGGATGGGACGGTATATCGCCTCTTTTATTGAAAAACTGTCGCCATGTACTGATACCGCCACTTACCTTCATATACAACAGTTGTCTACAATTGGGCGTGTTCCCGGATGCTCTGAAAAAGGCGATAGTCCATCCTATACACAAGGAGGGGGACAGAAATTGTGTCAATAATTATAGGCCTATATCAGTTTTGCCGACACTTTCCAAAATCCTTGAGAGGATCTTAAACAATCGTCTCAGGACATTTTTGGAAAAATACAAATTAATAGCAGACAACCAATATGGCTTCCGAGCCGGTGTTTCAACAGAAGATGCTGTGCTAGGATTGACTCAAGAGGTAGCTAAAAATCTAGACAAGAAAACAAAATGTTTAGGTATATTTCTGGACCTTTCTAAGGCATTTGACACAGTTTCTGTCCCCATCCTTACCTCAAAATTAGAACACTTAGGTGTACGTGGCGTGTCGCTTGATATTTTTAAAGACTATCTCAAGAATCGGACCCAGATAGTTAAAATTGATACCCACCTTAGTGAAGAGGAGTTGGTTACTTTCGGCGTCCCTCAAGGCAGCATACTGGGCCCCACGTTATTTAATATATATGTCAATGACCTTTGCAAAATGAACCTCCCAAATACTAAGATATATACATACGCTGATGACACCGCGATCTTAGTTCATGGACCTACTTGGGATACTATAAAATCTATAGCAGAATCGGCAGTAGCGGAAATAATGAAATGGCTCAATTTTAATCTCCTTACCTTAAATATAAATAAATCCTGCTACATCCCTTTTGCAATTAGGCGAAAGACAGCACCGTCACAGAGTTTTTCAATTACTGCCCATTCATGCTCAAACCGATCTACACCATGCCGTTGTCTAGCACTAACTAGAAGTGACAGCGTAAAATACTTAGGTGTCCACATAGATGACGGACTTACATGGAAAAAACAACTTGACGCTGTCACGACTAGAACTTTGCGCCTCATCCATATATTTAAATGCCTCCGAAACTCCGCTAATGCCGATATTTTAAAAATGATTTATTTTGCACTATGCCAATCGGTCATAGGATACTGCATCTCTGTGTGGGGTGCTGCAACGAAAGGTTGCCTCCTGAGGGCAGAGAGAGCACAAAGAGCCGTACTAAAAGTAATGACAAGGAAGCCCCATAGATACCCAACAACACAACTGTATGCAGACTGCAAGGTTCTTACAGTCCGTCAGCTCTTTGTGCTTCAATCTGTTCTTAGGAAACACAGCAGCCTTACCCCGTCTAACCCAAAAAAGCGCACAAACCTTCCCTCAGGCACCCAACACAGGACCGCGTTCGCAAAGCATCAGTACTATGTAATTAGCGCTTATATATACAAAAAGGTTCATATAAAACTATATATCTTAGACCTGAACAAACACAACCTAAAATTAAAAGTGACAGAATGGCTGCTTAAACAGGACTATGCCGCAACGGAGACTTTACTGACCTACATCGCCTAATAATAAGCACACACTCAACCTCATGCTCGCACGAATTACTTCTATCTCGCATTCGTACACACTCGCACATACAACTCCCCCACTCACACATCAACACCACATCACCTACCTATCCCCACTCACACACACACTTACACACCTTTAATCACATTCATTCACCCACACCCTCACAATCTCACAAAAAAAAAAAAAAAAAATTAAACCTAAAACCTGTAACGTAAAGCATAACTTATCTTTATTTATTTTTTTATTTTTTTTTTCCCTTCTGATGATAAATTGACACAGTCCACTATACATAATATCAATTGGAACCTAACTGCGAATCACTGTCTCTTAAGATACAGGATACCCTAGTTTAAGAGACAGAGTTTAATCAATTGTGTACAGATTTCTCAACATCCAAATGTTTTATGTTAATGTTCTATCTGTATTTTTGGGAAATAAAGATATATTATTATTATATTATAATTTAATTCGTTTTTGGGCATAAATAAATAATTTACGTAGTGAGAAAATGGCAAAATAAAAACCGTACAGGGATAGATAATTTATTAAACGCCAAAAGGTCTGTTCATGAAGTTTTACGCGCTCGTTTTTTTACTAGATAAATAAATACTAAATAAATAAAACTAAATAAATATATAATTAGACAAATCAGCATGCATATTTGTCACGTCCACCAACGAGTTTGAGCCGTCGACGAGTGTACCCTTAACGACAATCCATATTCCTTATCTTTTTGTGCTAAGTGATTTATGAATGTCAAAAGCCCTTTTTTGCGGGAACATTATTCCTTAATACTTAGGTAGGTACCTATATATTCAATATTTTTAGCAAGACCGATTATTTTTCCTGGAGGTGTTATTTATTTTATTATCTATTTATATATTATAACTTTATGCACAAGTAAAAATACCGTACAAAGGCGGACTTAATCCCTGAGGCATTTTCTACCAGTCAACCTTATACGGTGATGCAGGGAAAAACATGGCAGGTGCAACGTAATCATAAGTAGGTGATCACAAATTCAGCGAGTGACCTCTGCAAATACAAACGAAAGGAAGTCGAGTATCTATAAATATATAAATGTTATAATATTATCATTTAAAAGACGTTATTGTAAAATCACTCACGTAATTTCGCACACTTTAAAGGCTTTATCGCCATATCGTCCTTGATAGGCTCTTTGGTGACGAAACTATTAGTAGGTTGGCCACGACAGATCCTGTCATATTGTTTAACTAAAATATATCTTCTTCCTTTATATTACTACCAGCTGCGCCTCGCGGTTTCACCCGCATGAGTCTCGATCCCTTGTGAATATCGGGATAAAGGTATCCTATGTTCTTCTCCAGGTCTCTAGGATAATATAGTCAATCTCAATGCACATAATAATAAATTATTTAAAAAAAACGTACTTATATATACACCGTGATTTTAGTCATCTTACAAAAGCAGCCCACTTCATGTATCCAATGACTATTAAACATTCATTAAAAAACTCTTTTTGTTAGCGACAAATACAACTGTATGGATTGTATTAGTGAAAGACGGCATGCAAAGTAATACCTAGTTCTTATACGGAGTATTTAGAATACTGTTATTTCGTAAAACGACGATATCCTACGGGATAAGTTATGTATAGTATATGTATAGGTATATCTATAGGATACAGTATAATGACCCGCAGATAGGCGTGACTGGACTCTAGATGATCAATTTCTATGAAAAATTTATGTTCTAACCAGGATTCAGAATCGCGTCGCACCGTCGTCGTTGCGTCGCGCATTTCTGCGGGAGCCTTAAAGCTTTGTCCAAGAATATTCGCGATTCGTAAGAACGCAACCGGCAGGTAGGTACGTACGGCAGAAACTCTAATTGCACCGCACATAAATGTACCTGTTCAAAGCCATATAAAGGCTAATTTACTTAGTGGCCATTTTAACATAACTCTACGTAATGGCTCTCGTGATCAATGACCGATGTTATCCACACCTTGACTACCTCTGACTTTGGCTATATTTGCCTACAGGTGTATATATCACTGACTCGTCCACAGAATGTTTAATTTTTACCGGCTAAGATTCATTTAATTGTCTACAATATTTGTTTCATAATATGTAATCATAATATTGTATAAATTTGTGGCTACAATTAAGTTCAGTTCAGTAAGTAAATACATATGTTAACAAATTAAGGCCTACTTTACAGTTTAGTTAATTTTTAGGTAATTGATTGAACAAATGGCATTTGCGTGATAACAGAGGTTGTCAGTTTTGCATAATTTAGCAGCACAATTTCAATGCAGCAATTTGTTTATAAATTAACGACACTCGTGACGAATTTGGAATGTTGCGTTTTGTTTTGTCTGTTTCTCATTTTAATAGTCTATACTTTTTGCCTTTAAAAAAAAAATTCAAAATATTTTATTTCACATAAACCTACAAGGGCACTTACCTATGAAACGTCAGAAGCTAGGTGCACGGTTCCAATTGGTCGTTTCCTATGGAGAAGAGCCGGCAAGAAACTCCATGGTTACTCTTTTAAAAGTAAATGGTATTTACAATGTTTTCAAATTACAGAGTTAATAGGTATGAGAGGACAGTGTAGGCCTATCAACAAGTACCACCTTACCTTTCCTCTCCTGTGAAGCTAATGCGGAAAATAGTAAATTACTATTTTACCTATGTGGAAATATTGGCATCTACTTATTACCCATTTTTTTAAAACATTGTAGCTTTATCTCATAAAGTCCATATAAAAGTAGGACCTGTTATTTCTGAAAGAATGCGTATTCCTATTACGATGAACTGGGTGGGTACTGTTACGAGTGTTACAGCATCACAATTGATGTGCCTACGGTTCTGATCTTAAAGAGTAGGTTGTCGTTATGGATGCTCATGACTTCAGGCGATATTATCGGGCCTTATGTTTATATACTATACTCGGAATCTTGCTTAACTTGAGCTCGAAGAGGCGGCGCGACGTTACATATTTCACACGAGCTTTCACAGATATTTGCAATGAAGTAGATAGCGGCATTCCTTTTGTGAATAAAACAAGCTTGAAGCCATATCTTTTCCGCCGTATCATTTCGGTAGTAACTAGGAATATTGCTACATTTTTTTGTCATAAAATGCTTTCTAAGCTCACGGAATTTTCTTTGAAAGTTCGCAGAAATCAAAATGCAGAACCCAATAAAAAGATATTGAGTGTTGAACATTTTGAAAAAGCCTAAGTGTTAAATTAAGATTTGTTAGGTGTGGTGTACCGCACCTAACAAATCTTAATTTAAAACTTCAAGAGTTGGCTGTACAAACAACTGCACCGCGACGACGGCGACGCACAACTTTTAAAAGTAAAAAGTCAAGTCAAGTCTAAAGTCTTTTGTTCGCGACTTTCGAAACAGCAAATTATATCATTTTAATCTTGGGTCTTTTGTATGACTTAAGGAGTAATTTGTTGAAGGTCAGGAAAGTTGATATTTTTAATATTGTTCGTAAGGCAAAAACAAGTCTAAGTAGAGGTAGATATTTATTACCATTATTTAAAGATATCTTATGTCGTAGTGTATTAAAACAAAAAGATTATAACGTACATAAAACTAAAATACCATTTTTAGTTTTCTCTAAAATAGGGCTCATGGATCCATTGACCAGTTTGTTCTTTATTATTTTGTTAGTTTTTTTAAACTTAAGCTCCCTTTTTATTTAATTTTTTATATAATTTTGTTTTTTTTATTTTTTACTGTTTGTATTTCCTGTGCGTGTCCCAAATAAAATATTTTTCTTTCTTTCTTTCTTTCTTTATTTATCATTGTGCAGTTTTTCTTCTTGAAGTTAGTCACCCATCTCAATAAAATCACCGGCATTGTAGATCAGTAGGTATCTAGGTCATGCAGGTTGTCTGCCTATAGACTTAGACTAGTCTAGACTTGAGACACTGGCGTTACGTCACAAGATCGCTGCGACCGAAATAACAACGTCCAAGTAGTCCATAAAATAGACTTCTAGAAACTGGAAGTTATTTTTAAAATTAATTGCTGAAGCAAGAATATAATTTATTATGGACTTGTTCGTTATGGAAGAAATCTGTTTTTTTTCCGTTCATGTAGGTACCTAATTGAACAACCAAAACTAGTTAAAGGAATCGCTTTTATTGCTACGTATACACACGAGTATTAACCATTTTGACCCTGTCGATGCCTACCTGAATTCGTGTGAACCTAAATTGCACTAAAAAGCGTCGTGTTTGACGAATTTTGCAGATAGAAGTTGAAGAATGACAGAATGGAAAAAGCTGTATGTTACTATACCTTTATACCTTTCTGATAAATAATATATAAAGATATTTCGAGGTGAAGCTCTTCAACTTGTCCAACATCATTGTCTGGGAAGTCAATCAAATGTTTTACGCGTCAAATTCGAGAGTTCTAAAAGGAATTCGCGGCGCGGAGCCCAATGGGATGAGGTTGTAAGCCGCCACTCCACAAACTTTGAGGATGTCGGGAGCAGTTATTAAAATATTTGCTTGTGTTTTCCACCATCAAAATAAATATTTCGAAATCAAAGGTGGGGCAAAATTTCTATCAAATCGTACACCCTGTACGTATGTACACAGATACTGTACTTATGGAGTTACAAAATAAAGTGAACATTAAGCATGTATGTTCCTCAAACGGGTTTATTGGTTGCAAAACTGAGGCCGTCGCCGGCCGGTAGTTTAGAAACTGGAAGTCAGAAGCCCTAACTGTTTTGTAAAGGTCTAGTTAAGGAGAAAACACAACAGTGCACTTAATTGTAGCGTTGTAAACACACAGTCACACAGGTTAACCTTGTATTCTGGCGAAGTACGCGCAAAGGCTCGTGCAGACTAGCGCGACGCGACGCCGTGTTCTACCGTGAAGAGTTCTTAGAAATCGTTTTGTTAGAGTCGTGTCGCGCTGTCGCGTCGCGCCGGTCTGCACGACGCTTGACACGAAAACAAAATATGGAAAGACTGTGCGTAACTGCGGTCAGCATGGAATCTGTTACATCAGAGGTCATCACATATCATAGTTTGTTTTTAATAGTTTAATATTAAGATAAATTGTAAACATGTTTATTAATTTAAAATATTTAAATCCCTTTGTCAATCGGACATGGAAATTTTATAAGACGTTTAAGTATGCAGGGTATTCGTGCATCTACATAGCTTAATGCGGGGTTTGCTTTTTATTTCGATGAAATTTAGGCTGCCATCGTAAACGAGCAGCTACAGGGCTCGCATGGCATCATGCCAAAAGCAGAATCGTGAAAAATTTCAACACAATTGTCTGCGTTCATATAAATTTTATTCGACTGGTTTAATAAGGTCAAAATGGAATGTGCACTCAATTTTTTTGACAGATTCTTTTCCTAAGAGTTTTTCATTTTAAAGTTCTATAATTGAATTTGTTTTTTTTTTGTTTAGAATTGGCTCGCACTCTAGCCATTTCTAAACTAAAAAAAAAAACAAATTCAATTAAAAAGAAAATCTTAATGATTAATCAAGCCGTGCAATAAGGACACATGTGCTCGTATTAACTATTACGCAAGCGGTTGGAATCGCACGGGAAACCCACGTCATTAATCAATTAGCTGGTTGTTACTAGTTTGTGCAATTTATTAACACGAACCGTATTTACTTCAATAGGTTTATAAATGTTGTTTCTACGTAAATCGTTAAACATTTGTATAATGATGGTATTTAAAGGAATATGACTTTGCGATCTTTGATTTTGATCGTAGGGTTGCCAACCGTCCTGTTTTCCCAGAACATGTCCTGCTTTTTGGTTTTTAAGTAACACCCTGGGTTTTTTTAAAGCATCCTGGTAAAGTCCTGTATTTTAAATTCGCGCCTTCAACCCTCCGTTTTTTTTTTTTTTTTTTAATTACGAACTTTTATGACCGCAATGCTTATGAGAGTCCCGTCATACCCTAAACAGATATTACTACGGATCACATTTGGGCTATGAACCCGAACAAACTCTTCCCATCATCACCATTTGATTGAGACAGAATGTTATGGATATGTGCCCATATCAAGTTGGTTCAACTTCAAAACCCCAAACAGATCCCTTCTATGAGCCTCATATCGAACACATAAGTTATGTAAGTCCTACACAACTCCACAATTAAAAAATCCTTACGTTTATCGGTCGGCCCCGCGCCCCGCGTTTGGAGGTCATAGAAAATATTAAAAATATTATTATTTTAAAAATAAAGATCTAACGGTTAACGTGCACTCTGTTTATTGTCTCTTTTTCACTCTATTTTCGCGCACTAGAGCTCTCTCTATCTAACCTAGCTAGAAGTAAGTAGACACAGCTAGCTTGCTATGCAGTTTTTTTTTAAAGAACGTTATTTTTTTATTTTTTTTTAATTAAGACAAAATTGAGTTTCATTGAACCTTTGGTTGCTCATAATTATTACTGCGTCCTTTTTTAATCCGAAATGTCCTGGTATTTTCACCTTCTAATCCTGGTTTTCAAAATTGGGGATGGCAACCCTAATGTATCATGACTTCATAAGGTATCATTACCTACTAAGAGGTACATATATATATATATATATATATATATATATGTACCTCTAATAACTTAGTAGGTAAAGATATATATATATATATATCTTTACCTACTAAGTTATTGAATGGTCTAATGATAGTTATGTTTATGATGTCTATGGACGCATGATATTGCCTTTTCAATGTTCAATGGTGTTAGCGATATTAGCTGAGTATTAGCATAGGTACAGACGCCAGCACATCAACCTACTACAATCTGTCAAATTTCTTTAATAGATATTCCACTTTATCACTAAAGCATAAGGTTCAAAGTTGATTGGGAAAAATTGACAGTTTCGCGTTGGTGCTGGCGTCTGTACCTACCCTACCTACCTGATAACTATTAATGAGTTATTAATGAGTAGTAAAGCTCCATCTTCTCCTCCTTATGACTTACGCTTACCTCTATAATTAATATATAGGATCAAATTCAATTTGCCAGCGAAACTACACAAACGTGAAGAGTACCTATCGATATCATAAAACACGATAAAAAATAAATAAAAATGTTTTGCTTGAAGTTTGAGTTAAGGAAATCGGTTTCGTTTAGTTTTGTTGTGTTTTAATGTCGATACCTATAAAGTCGGTGAAGATAAGAGATAGTCGATGGCCCTAAATAATGAATTAAGTATCAAATTAATTTATGTTTGTTTTATCGTGTTTAGATATCGATACTATCACTTCTGCGGAGTTTTGCTAGCTGATTTAACTTAACACTGTATTGCTTTGTCTGGGTGCTTTTGGAAAAGGTACAACCTGTTTCTAGGAGACCGAACCTAACCTTTCCCGTTGACTCGTTGCCCTTTAGATGAAGCATTCCACAATAAAGTCTCTAGCAGACAGGCGCGACGCGATACTGGTGGAACAATCTATGACAACTTCTCGGAAATTGTTCTATCAGTGTCGCGTCGCGTCGTCGTGTCGCGCCTGTTTGCGGGAGCCTTAATGCTGTACCGTTTCTTAGCGCTGTTTGTCTAGATTCTGTACTCTCATGATAACGCTTTAGTAAGCGTTATCATGAGAGTGCAGAATCTTCCGGGATTTTCGGTGTTCTGATGTTTGAGAAACTTTTGTTCTTTAGCCTCGCCCTAGGCCTACCTGAAGGCATGTAGGTATGCCTCTTATAGTCAAGTTTTCCAAAATTTGTAAAGAATATAGGATTCTCAAACTTCGGAAAGCACCGAAGATTCTCTATCTTATCTAAGAGTAAAACATTTTTAGAGAGGATTTTCAGCCAGTCTTCAATTCAGTAGGTACCCTAATTACGTAAGTAATACACGATCAATCGGATATGAATCGTTTTGAAACAAATTACTAATATATAGCTTCATAAGTTCAAAAAAAAAAATGCTCAACAACGTAAATAACGCAATGAATGTTGTTGAATTGTCAAAATGAAACAAATTTGTCGTAATCGTTTACGAAAATGTGTTGCGTAATTAGATAGCTGGTCATACTGAAGAGCAAACATTTAATCTGATGCCTCAGACGTAACTTGGTCCTACCAAGTCCTACTTGTATCCATATTGGTAAACTGAAGGTGCCGTAGCCAGCGATTGAAATAATGATAATTACGTGTATCGTGTACTTACTTAAAATTTTAACACAGTTATTACAAATCCGATTCATGCTTTCGTTATTTTTAAGCAACAACAACATTTCTTAAGGTGTAAACGTTTTTTGTACAATATTTGTGGCGCGAAAACTGCAAGAGGCGTAATGCGCTACTCTCGTTTGTATCAAATGTCGTAAGACTTTCGATATTTGGTAGATTTATAAAAGAAATTACAGCAATATCTACATATATACCTTATGCCTACTTACATTTTCTAGCGTGTTAATCAAATGTGTATGTTTTGTAATTATTTTGTAATTATTTCATCTAGCTCCACCTAGATAATTAAGTTAATTTTAATATAGTTATTGGATTTCATTTTTAAATTAACAGTTGTTGTTTATTATTCTGTAAAAGCTGTATTTGTAACAATAAAATTATTATATATTATTATTATATTATTAATTTTATTTTTTTTAAGCATTTTTCATACTTTTAGTTTTGTTGTATTTGAGGATTAATAACATGAAAACCGTCTAGAAGTCCTATGTAGGTACAGACCTGCCTATTTTATATTGCTAAATAAAATTATTTGTTTTAGAATATATTTTAAATTATTGTTTTACTTAAGTACCGGAAAAAAATATTCATAAAATCTAAAATACTAATCTATTAAAAAATATAAATATTAAACTAAAACTCACCACATTCAAAAATTCCAACCATAACACTTCATTAATGAAAAGCTGAATGAAAAATCACTGCACTGACACCGTTCTACATATACATTATGTAACTTAACGAGCACATCTGTTAATTGTTTGTAATAGTAGCTTCGCATGTTCATAGATGAATGGTATCGGATGCAGCACGCATGCGCGCATCGGCCTACAACGAATACGAAGCGAGGATTGGTCAGGCGCGGCCGTAACGACACGCATTTTAAACTACTGTCCGCACACGCGGCCTTGCCACTGGACCAGTAAACGTATCTCTGTAACAACAGTCGATATATATTTTGCTACAGAAATGCTGCCATTGGAGTGCAAGTCGACTTGCGATATCTCTAAGAATTCAACCTTGAAGTTTTTTGCGAATTGTAGCCTTCAGAGTTTGGCATTTGCGTACCTGCCTAATCTTTACGCTATTTATTTATTTACATACCTAACGATGCAAACGTTGAGTCCTTCCATGAGCTTATCCAATAACCTAAAATTGCAAATTGCAATTGCATTAAATATAAAATCGTACTGTATTTTTTCAGAAGTAGACAGTGATAAATCATAGGCTTCGCTAAGGGTGAAGCATCAGTTTACAGCATTCGTCTACCATCTAACGTGACCTAGGTAAAAACTCGCAACTGAAAGCCTAAATACACCTATGGTAGACATATACATTAGTGTCTGGCTGAGATTAGTGCTTGCGACAAGACCATCATTTGACTTTTATATCTCTTTGTTCTGTTGATACCTCTTGGACTTGTTGTACAATAAAGTTTTTTATCATATCGGTTTCGTCACGAGTCAGGAAGCTTACATTGGTGTTAAAATCTGAGGCATGTAGCTGACAGCGATCTCCGTCGGTCAGTTTATTATGCATTGGCATAATCAGTTATTGGTTACTGTATTAGTGTTTGGGGAGTTGCATGTAAAACACATCTCTTACGATGACATTAAGTATCAAAGCCAAATAAAATTGCCTTGACATACAGGTACATCTAGCTCAGGAGTCACAGGTTTCAAACAAGTTTCTGTAACTATTATGTCAGTAAAAGAATGATCTTATCTTATACAGAGTGACCTGTAATTTGACGTATTTGAAGCACCCATAAAGCCTAGGCGAAAATTCATGGGAGTCGAGAAATCCCAATTTTTATATATTTTTGAAAATTTCCTAGAATTCGTCACTAAATATAACTTTTCTCCAAACTCTCAAATTGGGATTTCATGGGGGCCTTCATTGCTATTCCATCGGATACTTAATACTTTGACAAATATGAAATTTGAAAATTTTGTTACTACGAAAGGTTTATTAAAGTATAAGGTACCCAATGGAATATCAATAAAGGCAATTCGATTTGAGAGTTTGGAGAAAAGCGATATTTAGTGAATTGTGGGAAATTCTTAAGAATTGGGTTTTCTCGAATTCCATGAATTTTCCCCTCGGCTTTATGGGTGCTTAATTGTTGCAAATGGGTCACATTGCCACGTCCCTGTACCCTAATTACGCTATACAAGATCTATCGGAATTTGAGTCGTTTTGAAGCAAATTGCTAATCCATTGTATCATACGTTCGAAAAAAGAATCTACTCAACAACGTAAATAACGCAATGAATGTTGATGAACTGTCAAAATGAAACAAATATGTCGTAATCGTTTACGAAAATATGTTGCGTAATTATATAGCTGGAAGGAATACGTCAAATGAAGTGTCACCCTGTATATTATATTTTCATCTGTTTATGTAGTAACAGCTAGTTATCAAGGTATCTGTTACAGCCACGCTACTGATGCGGTGCAACTTAATTAGCAGACCACAAACTGCTTATGCGCAACGGATTTGTGAAAACAAAGAAAAATCGACGGTTAGATACCTACAACTACATGCTTCTGAAATGCGGCAAGGAACAGACTGCACATTATCCTCAGTTAATCAAATAAATTTATTTAAAACAAAATCAAACTACTTATTCTCAGAACCAACGTAAGCTTTCAAAGCAGAAGAAGAAGAAAGAAGAAGAAGAAGAAAAAGAAGAAGAGAAGATTTTGTATTGACGAAATCAGTTAAATAATACGTAATAGTAATGACTTTAACACTTTCGACTCCACCAACTTTTCATAGAACTCATACGCCATGCCGCCATACATATTGGAAGCGAACCCTCCGCAAACGTAAGCAAAGTTAACAGCAAGTTAACTTAAGTTAACCATCGCGGACGGACGAACCACGGCATTAGGTTTATAACCGTGTTATAAAACACTGTAAAACGAAGTAAAATAGTGTTTTCAGGGGGTTTTGTCGCTATACGTATTTTTCAATCTTTTAATTTTTTTGTGAATAATTGCAAGTTTGAATAAAAACGGCATCCCATATGCGACTAGGTGAACCCTCCAGAAGGACTCCTGGCACTGAACATGTTAATTATCACTTTAACAGCTAAATGCTGTTAGAAACTTTAGCAAAAGTTGAACAAAAGTCGGTCAAGTAACGCTCTGTTGAGTTTGAAGTTCGACCTATCATTGATTTCAAAGTTTGCCGGCGCTACCATAAAATAAATCTTGAGAGGAACTTACTAATCGTAGTTTAAATAATTCTCAAGTCGTTAACTACAGCTATGGCTGTTAATTGATAAACAGTTGTTTCAAATACTTTATTTTTGGAATAGTTATCCTGCGGACGGTGTATTTAGCTTAGATCTACACGGTGGAATGAAACGGTGTTTATCTAATGACGTTCACAGTCTGCATACGAAATTTCAATAAAATATACTTATCAAATAGTTTAGTCAAAGATTGGCAAAACCTAACCCAACACTATGTACAATTATACTCCATTTGAAATAAGATTACACATTTGACTAAACCTTTTTTACTCTCCCTTCAATCGATTTTGACTTCTATTGTGTTGGTGGCATGACACATGGCAGCTGCAGTGAATACTCGGTATTGTAACCAATTTGTTGATCTTTATGCCTACGATATAGAAGTCAGAATCGGTTGAATGGACTGTAAAAAAGGTTTGTTATGTCTAATCTTATTTCAAATGGAGTATAGGTGTTTAGTTTGTTTGAAAAATCATGTTTTCCATTTCGATGTTAGAATTTATTTGATAATTTCAAAACAATCCTATGCATTACTATTGTTCGTATTTTCTTTCATTTATTGTCGTACTAGATGTTGCTAGCGGGTTTGCCTGCGTGGAGTTCGGAAATTATCCCATGGAAACGTACCTACTACACGTTAAAAAAGATCGATAAAAAAGATTCTATGTCCTAACCCAGGAAATTTCATTGAAATCCGATCAACCGTTTTAGCGTGAAAGCGTAACAAACAAACTCACTTTCGCATTTATAATATTAGTAAGGATTAGGATTATCGTCCCCGAGTTGTATAAGAAAACATCACCCTTTGGAATTCGCCGTTGTCGGGTATTGTCGGGTAAATCCTCTATTTTCAATCTGTCATATGCCTGTCACTATTTCCTTTTCATTTCATTGGCTCTTGAATATTCAGTCAGTTCTTTTCGAACAAAATAAAACTCTCAAAAAACCTTCAAGATTGTAAATAGTTGGCCGGTTAGAAATGGTAGACAGATGACAGAATAAGGAAGGCACCTGCCAAACCTTTTAGTTGCCCCGAGGGCTATACGTTCGAGAGCCGATATTAAACCTTTCACGTCTATAGACCGGTAATGTAAAAAAAAAAAACTGGTATTTGTACCTATAATGTTCTCTTTTTAAATTTGTATTTTGTCGCTTGAATATCTGGCGTAAAAATAAAACAAGGAAACACAACTTTTAATGTCGGCAACCCTTCCAATGCTCATTAGGTACTTATTGCACATTTGTGACTACAATATCGATATTATAATAGTGGAGCTCGTGGACAATTAATAACAGCCGCACGGGTCGATCGAAGCTCCTTCGTGCCTCGGAAAGCACGTTAAGCCATTGATCCCGGCTGTTATTCGTAGATCTTTGACAGTCGTTACGGGTAGTCAGAAGCTGAAAAAGTCTGACAACCTGACCTGCCAAGGGGTATCAAGTTACCCAGTAACCGGGTTGTGGATGTGGAGGTCAGATAGTCAGTAGCTCCATGTTAAATACTGGTATTCAGCTGCATCCGGTTGGACTAGAATCCAACCCCACAACATAGTTGGGAAAAAGCTAGGCAGATTGACTGAATATCGAGCTGTAGGTTAATCCCGTATCGGTAGCTCGGGTTGACGGGTCGACTGTTGTGGTTTTCGCTTCCGCTATAGAGTTCTAATAGATGTGATGCCATTTATCAGTGTACAGTTGGGGTCGCCTCGCCACAGACATATCGCCTCACTTACGATGTCACTCGATTACTCACTGGTCATGCGTTTACTTACTCGGGTTTCGATTAATTATCTACGTATTTTTTATGAACGATTTGTTGTTGTTTGGACACCCAAGCGATGTGGTCAATATCAGAGAATGGTAAATTGGAGACCCAATCAAAAATAATTTATTCACCAACACAATGCCTTTTGTACTTCCTTTTTAGTATAACCTTGCAATAGTTATTTTAAGAGTCAAACTCGCGGTATTTTGTTTATTTCTTCTACATTTATTTGCATATTTTTGCAAAATACCAAGAGCCGGGAGAATGTATTCCAGGCTACTTTCAAGGTTTTGTGATTGAATCGGTTTAAAAGTAGAATAGTGATATCATATTTTTTTTAAATCGGCCAAGAGCGTATTTTCAGCGGTTTCCATCAAATATTGTGGAGACCAGCCATTGAAATTTAACTCCGAATAAATAAATCAATAGTCGTTATTATTCCCAAAGGTCGAGTAACAAATATGATTGTTTCTAAACAACTCATCAGATTCGGCCGACCAACAATAATAACAAATCAAATGAGGAAGGACGATTCTGATTCAATATAAATGATATTAAAAAATAATGAATTGACGCTCGCCAACTCGAAGGGCTGCATCGAAGAAAATTTAATTTAAATTTACAACAAAGCCTTGCCTTGCGTTTATTATTGTCATTAATTAAACAATTATAACATTATAAAGAAAATCAAAAAACTAATAAAATGTAAATGAGAAAACTTTAGTTAACTTGGCTTAGAACGTCAAATAAAGGTTAGCCTACACTGTAAACCTATGAAAAATAAACAATAACTTAATTAAACTGTGCCTTAATTAAGTTATTGTTTAGTAGCGTAAAACCTACGTATTATTAAAAACCGTACCTACAATACAAACAGAAACAGGTACATAGAAAATTGTATTTCCTTTGTAACACAATATAATACAATTATGTACGTGTTACGATAAAGAACAAATTGGCAACACGAAAATCCAGTGAATATTGAAGTAGCTACGAGCACGAGTTACGAATTGCTACGAACACCTCAAGTGTTCAGCGATACCTAACCTTTTTTCCATTCCATCCTCTTTTATCAGTGAAGCGGTTTTATCGACTAAAGAAAGAATCTTAATAAGTATTTATCTACTCTACAAACTGGCCAAGTGCGTGTCGGACCACGCACAATGAAGGGTTCCGTAGTTGGGATGAATTTATCCCAAGAGACATTGTAGTTGAAAAACATGTTCTCCCATACATATGTAAGTTTGTAAGCACAATATTGAGGGATTTACCAGGTTTTTCTGTACCTATTCTATAAGTAAAGAACTAAATTCTAAATTTTAAAAAATCGGCTCATTACTTTCGGAGATAAGGTGGAGGGGGGGGGGGATGATAAATATTCGTATATTTTCTTAAATAACTTTGAGAGTATTTAATTTAAAATTATTTTAGACGTACTGACAGATAGACACACGAGTGATCCTATAAGGTTTCCGTTTTTTCATTCGGACGTACGGAACCCTTAAAACAGTTTAAGCGTATATTATTACAGGCGTATATTAAAAGCCGATTACCTTAGCACCGATCACATGGTGTTGATCTAATTTGAGCTGAAATAACTTAGGCATATAGGTCAGCCGACCTCCACACTGTTCTACGTAGAGAGTGCTAAACAATATGGCGCAGGAAAATAATACATAGTCACGTTGATACGGGGAATCATTCAATTCTATTAAACACACTAATAAGTTGAGTAATTCAGACCTTCGGATATTAGAATCTATATGAGAAGTAAAAACTGGAATGATCAAGGCAATTTTAGTGACTTATACTATAAATATTTTTATGGGAAAATTATGAATAGAGCTCATGGGTGTCTTGAGCAGTAATTTGGTAAATAATGTCACGATGTCATTTGGGCACGTTCGGGAATATATAATGGTTTTGAGAAGTTTATAATTTTGGTCAAATGACTGTGTTGAGTAATTGAGTTTGAGTTTGTAATTTTAGCCCACGTTAGCACGGACGTAAAAATATCGCGGCGGGATTTTATCGCGAATCCAACGCGCTTGGACGCACTCTGGTCCCAGCGCGTTGAAAAAACACTAAGCAGAGCGTTGAAATTCAAGTGCACGAAAAAAAATCGCCGCGGGATAAAATCGCCCGTGCGAACCTGGGCTAATAGATACGGCCTTGCTTTTGTTATTTCGAAAAGTGTCAAAAATAGGAAATTAGTAGCTACATGGCACAAGTGTAGTTCTTTTATGTCTGAACTTTTAATAACATTAGAATGACATCGTTTTTTTTTTAATAAGCATCTATCTACTTATTATAAGTGGAATGTGAGGACACAAGACATTTGTATGCGGTCGATACATTAAAATTAATTATTTGAACTTAACATTGAAAACTGTAATGTTGTTAATTTACGACACATCTCATGGTCAATTCGAAACGATTTAATAACCCGTCCTGAGGTCGGTTATAAATCAAATAAAAAATGAAATATCGTTTAGTTAGAACTAACATCGTTTAGTCATCTAACTTTGATAAAGATATTGTCATCCACGTAGACGCGCCCCACTCTTCTTCCTAAACGCCATTACTGCACTGTACTAATTCGATCGCCTTTACTTATGTCAAATTGTAGGAAATAATTCTGTTTCCCATTAATGTCACTTGACGGCGCTTAATCAGTTCCAGTACAAATTGAAGTTTAAGTTAACGCGATCGACTAAGTATAAAAACTCGCACTAGGCCCTCAATAAGCTGTACCACAGATGAATACAGATGGTTCACTCCGCGTAACGTACCTGGGGGCCTACCACCACCTCTTTAAGCAGTATTATTTTAATGTTACTTCAGTGGGGGAAAGAGATGGAGCAATACGTCCTGTAGAGCTTCATCTCTTTCCCACACTAAAGTAATATTAAAATAATACTGCTTAAAGAGGTGGTGGTAGGCCCCCAGTAGTGCTATTCTGTAAAAATCTCACGGTGAAAACTTAGGTGAAGTGAGCTGTCAATAGTGTCCATCCCTAACTTCAGTGGAGTGACAGCTCACTTTACGCTTACTTCACCTAAGTATTCACAGCGAGCTGTTATTCCACCTGATACTAGAGATTGGCACTATTGACGGCTAACTTCAAGCTCACTTCACCGGAGTGATCACGGTGATTTTTACAACATCGGTCGGCAGGTCAGAAGATATAAGAGTTACGCGATAGAAAGAGAGGCAACTTCTAGGTGAATATAACTAGGTAATTAGCAATGTGCGACCTGATTTGCACTTTATTGTATCGTAGTAAGAGTCGCTTTTTATTTAAATGATTTTGCGGAGTGAACCATCTATACCTACTAATCTGTGGCTATACTGTAAGCGATTAGGAAGAAGTGTGGGGCACGTCTTCGTGGATGGCACTATCTATACCTAGATATATAGTGAAGGCAGCACGTGTTACATAAAATTAAAATCTTGTTATTTTACTTTTGCTTTTTTTTACTATACTGCTATTGTAAATCTTTATAGTTTCATTATAAAGACTAGTTTGGCAAACTAATACGAACTAGAGGTCAACGAATGAAACAGGTTTTTGGTTTTATGTGGGTCATTGTAACACATTGCGGATTGCACATAATAGTCGATGTTTTTTAGAACCGGAAAGCAAAGCGCTTGTCCAGGGACTCAGTGGAAGGATCCATGAATTGCTAATAAGACAGAACATTTTGAGCTGAAAACTAGTCAGTTTAGTCAGTGGTCCGATAGGTCCCTACTTACAGCTTTATAAGTAGGTATATCTACTATAGCAGTAGGTAACCCTGTAATAATAGATGTAAGAGGGAATGTAAATAAAGCATACAAATATTAGAAGAACACAAATATAATTTTATTCATCTATTGATATACATTTCTTTCGATTGTTCCATACGTACTCGTACTCGTACATTTATAATTATCGTAACATAGGGTGATACTTTTTATACAGCAACTTTTCCGGATGTAATTTTTGCCAGAGTTGATGGATTACCAAAAAAATTGCTGTAGACATTGTACATGCATACCTACCTACATTGTTTTACAATACCAACATTTTTTTTATTTTTTTACTCTCTTAAGCTTTAGGTTCCTAGGAATATGGTTCCGTTATAATATAACGGTCGTCATGAAAATCTGTCATTTTCGCCAGTATTTAACATTAAGAGGGAACAGGGCCTGTGATTATCCATACAAATGTATTCCCCTTTTTTCTTCTTGAATAATGCCTCTAGTGCAATCATTATTTTTCATAAAATTAAGGTCTGTAGACACGTTCCTGTTATTTCCTTTTTTTCAGCAACTTATTGGTAAAGAAAAAATGCCCCATTTTTACCACTGGTATTAGAGGACTACCAGAGAAATTCCGAAAAGTTTTTAACATAAAAGATAATGATAGGAACCTAGACATACTCTTTCTTAAAATTTTAATGTAAAAAATAATTGAATCGGCTCTGTTAACGAGGAGAAAAAAGGGGAATACGAAACGTCGATCTCGTATTTTTTTTTGTAATATATTTATAATCAGTCTGAGCTGCAGCCGTCCCTATCGCACTCTACGCAGGCAGACTTGAGGTAAGACGACGGCAATAGTTTTTTCAAATTCCTCGCAGGCTCTGTTCCCCCTCTTAAGGTATCTAAAAACGCTCTTTAATTGGACAGACGTTATTGTGTAACCGTTCATCGCTTTCTTAGGAAACCAAAGCTTTACATGACACCAAATAATAAAGCAATTAGTAAAGTTATTATCTCAGGTGAGTTTACAATAGTAGAGTAATCGGTCTAGAAGGTACCTACAATAGAGCGATGAAACTTAACTTCAAGCAACACGCTCTCGGCTAGTTTCTGGACTGTACCCAGACCACTTACACTACCAATGTACATCGTACAAGTTCGTAAACGAGTTTGTAAAATGTGGTTCTTATGATACTTCTATCAGGTAAGGCCCTAATGTTCCGCACAGCGGCGAGGAAAGGGTTAATTCATCTAGTTGAACAATTATGCCAAAATTACACACCTTTATCAACCTGATTAGACATTGATATTGTTTAGTCAGCCATGCTTGAGGTTGTTTTTTCATGCCTTATTTCAGAGATGCCATAGTACGTGTATGTACCTACTAAGATGGTTAGTCATACATATATTTTTATACAACCCTATAAAAAGAGTATTTATTTTAACAAAATGTCCACTGAAACGCGACGGCTAAAGTACGAGTACGTTTTCCATTAATTTATCGTATTTTTATTGAGATTATTTACATTGCTACAAAGCTGAAACTACGAATACAAAATTCGGTTTTTCATTATTTTACACAAAATGTAAATTGCATACTAATACTAAGTATTAGTACCTAATATTTAATATGTAACGTTTGCATTTAACGAATGTTGGCTGAAATCACAATTGGTCTCGTTTCATCGTACTTACATGTCTACTGTCTTCTCCTGATATTTTTTTCAACTTTAGTGCTAAACTTTGTCTATGTTTCTAGTCATCTTCCTTGATTTTTGTCTAACTTTAACATCTTCGAATAAATAACGTCAATCCAGCTTATACCATAGGTAATCTTAAGTTTTGATTTTTAAATTCATCATTCTGTAGATAATATATGCAAGGGCTTTAAGATCTACCTACTTAATATTTTTATGTGATATTGTGCTATGCACAAGGGTCAAGCCTAATAGCTCCGTGCAGTATTAAAGTTAGTGCACGATAATATTTACATTACTGAACTTCTTCTTAAGTAGGTATATTATGTACAATTGTACAATATTCAATAAGATCTCTTGTTTACAAAAGTTTATTAAGAATTACTCTAAAGTAATTTAAAATTACTCGTAATATTTCTATAGCAGTTTTGTTGTGTAGTCACTACACTTTCAAGTTTCAACTAATAGATACAATCACGAGCATAAATATATTACTATGGACAGCTGATTTCACGATTCACCCATTAATATATGACGGCAAATATATGTGATCATTTGTGGAAGGTATATACAAGAGGCAGCACAAATATGTGACATCGAAGGAACACCAAAACTATCTGGCGAGACAAGCGACGACGCCAAAATATAGAATGCTGCATCGGCTTCAAAAATATGTGTCCATGCAATATTACCGGACATTATCTTGTGTCATAAATAATGTCATAAATGCCTACTCCATTAAATTCAGAAGAATGTTATACCTCCTAAGTAATGTCAGATATTTTATACCACAACGGTCTAAAATATCTGACATCACTTTAGCAGCATAAAAACCAGACGTAACATAATTGCCGAGCTGTCCATATTAATATATTTATGCTCGTGACCGACCATTAACACTGCATTACATTAGATGGAAAACTATGCACCATTGCCAGTACCTACTACTTAAATTTTAAACGAAACGAGGAGAGAGAATTAATAATTAAACATTTCAAAATTGACTCGAATATAATAAATCTTTCGCGTGATTTTCAGAATAGAGATTCTGCGCAATAGATGAATTTCAGCTCAAAAGAGCTTTCTTGGATAAAATGATTATTCAGCCTCGTCATTAGTTTGCGTTTATTAATTGATGTACATAATCTACGTAGGCCTTTTCAAGTCTAAGATTTCGATTGTGCCTTATTTTGGAAATAAGTACTTGGTCGTCATTCTTAGCAAAGTCCGGAACGGGACCGCCACGCTTCATTGTCCGAGGCCTATACTGAAACTCTTTCAATGTTCAGTTATTTTCTAGGGCAGATTTGACCGGCACATTGCCACTTTAGCTTGCTACATATGCACAATAGAGTGCATACATTGTATGTATTGTAAGAGAAGTCGATTTACGAAACACTGAATTTCAATATTCGGAAACATGTTAGAATTGTAGATAATGAATCCTGACGGAATTGATTAAAGTCGGATTTCCTTAGTGAATCTATTTAAATCGTTTAGAAATCAGATAGGTAGTAGTCGATTAATTGTTCAAGTATTTGAAGTCATGATGGACAGTGTTTGTTCACAATTCACCGATTCAGAATCTGAGTGGAATGTCCAGGAAAAGTTTCATGCGCTCGCCGATGTCGACAATGGAGCGCTCGTCCAATTGCTAGCTGTCTTCGCCAGTAGTTTCGTCGTCATCGGGGTCGTCTTCGTCGAGCGGCTGGCTCGTGAGTGCGGCCCACAGCGGCGAGCGCGCGCCGGGCTGCACCGAGCCGCGCCGCTAGCTGTCCCGGTTGCACACCGCTGCAGCCGCTGCCGAGCCCATCGCACCCACGGCTCCGAACAGTATCGTGCCCACTTCACGGTCCGGTGTGATCTCCACCTTCAAATAGAATTCCTAGTAATGATAAGCTAAAAGAAGCCGATATACGTAAGGTTACCTTGATCTCCTGGCGCCAAGCTAATCTGGCTTACGATGATTTGGGGTAGATTTTTAGCCTATTGGGGTTCATATTCAATTAAAATGAATTGCTCTTTATGACAGATACATTATCTACTTATTAGATTTAGTGGTCCAGCGTCAATGAGAACAGAAAGGAAGGAAGGCCGTGGGATGGACCCTGGAGTCTCACGACCTTTGTCAAAATTACAATGGAGCCGTACAAACATTATTTCAGAATTTATCACACATTCATTTCAATGATAAAACAATTGAAGATTTCTATAAACGAAAGAATATCGTAGCTTGAATATGAAAATCGTTTACATCGAACTTAATATCGAGAAAACAGAATCTAATAATTGACTGGAAAAGCTTAAATAATAGCAGCTAATAGTGTAATGGCAGGTTAAAATAAAGTCAATCCATGACAACAATACGAAGTGTTAAATAAATAATATCAAGGATCACATAAAAGTCACGTTTCATTGTTTTATTTCAGATCATGATAAATCGCAGCAGTGAAATGTATTTTATTTCTCAGAGCTTTGGTAATCTCTTTGTTTCCAGATTCAGTTTACCTACAATAGGTATGTATAGTTACAACATAGCAAAATGTAAGTATAACGTGGGCTCAAAGTGTCAGGTACAGTCAACCGTACATCCATGTTACCAATTTGACTTTGACAGCGCCTATGTTTCGCAGAATTACGGACGCTTCCTTAGTTGAAGTGTTACTACTACGTGCAGTAGACCGTACTTGCGAGAGTGTGGTCTGTTCAGGGTCGGATCGTTCTTCGAGCACGGTGTCCAGTTCTAGCGTGGGTGGTGGTCGCGGCGACCGGATCAGACTGACGGCTCGAGGCTTCGACCTCACTGGAGACATCTTCACCACTGACAGCTCCCCACGGTCCAACTCGCAATTTCTCCGCCTGGCACGTTCCCTGTAAATATCTTGTGTACTGAACACTTGAAGGAAAGTGGCGCTACTGGGATATCTGGATTTAAAGTGGTTTGGTTTTGTATCGAGACTACTCGGTGGGATGCCTGGGTTGACGACATTTTATCCTAAGGAGTGAGTTGGCTGTACTTTTGAAGAGGTGCTTAAAATCGTGTAGTGCCCAGCTAAGTCAAGAGATTTCGTGCTCTTCTAAAGACCTTGGGAGGTAAATTCTATAGACCGGTACCTTCATCTACATTCCCGTAAACCATGTTCATGCATCTAAATGTAAAATATTATCTCACTTCGATTCCCTACGTCTATTCACGTGTCTATTAGGCATAACAACTCTCTTTTCCAGTACTGTGCGATAAAATATTCACTTTATTAGTCTGCAGTGCGCAAAATTGCTTCAAATAATACGTAGGAGCATTGAAGCTGAATTTAACTACAGCCGTATACGATCTCAATGGAATCAATCTTCATTATCACGCACATTACTTGTAACTGTTTCCCTTGCGGAACGCATATATGGGGTATTAGCGTAACTCTACGGTTAAAGGCAAAATCGTTTACCAAAATCATGCGCGTCATAGTTTCCTATATTATGAAAATACGTTTAGTAAAATTTGGCCTTATTTGCCCAACTGTTCTTTTACTCGATCGAACAAGTAGTCACAGAAGCTGCCCTGAATCAAGTAGCACGTGAAAAGGTCTCGCGATTTCCTAAATCAACGAAATTTGACCTAAAAGCGAAAGAACGATCCCTGAAGGGTTTATCGTGGAGAACATTACGTTATCGGGCCGCCCAAGTATACGACCATAGTGGTTCAGTAAATGGCTTGTGATTTCATTACGTCCTTGTCATCACCAATATGCTCGTAACTCACCTCGCCATTTTGGCTCTCCTCCTCAAACAGCAGATAACGGTGAGCGCCAACAATGGGAAGCCGAATATGCACGATACAATCGGCACTACTATCGATTCCGGCGTCACTGGAACAATAAAAAGTATGTTTATAGTCTTATTCTTATTAGTCCTTCGGCATTTTCCCGAAGGGCGGCAAAAAGTATGGCTACACTCCAAGACAGACAGACAGACTTGAGTTCCAACAATGTTCGGAGTTTAGGACAATAAAAACAAGGCGTGTCGTTTTCGTTTTGCTATTTTGTATTTATGTTTCATCTGCATGTTTGTGTTTCATCCACAGGTGTGAGCCAACATGCACCTTGGCTGAAAACAAAACGTTTTGTTTATGTTTTGACGGCACACACCACACGATGGAATACAGAACTATAACAATTTATGTAAAACATAAATATTTAGTCGTGTTTATTACGCTACTCTGATAAAGTACCTACCTACTATTTTAAATATATCTAAAAGCTCGTGGAAATGGGAGCAGAGTGAAATGTAGCCTAGAGATAAGCATTTTTCTGAACACTTTGTGGGAGCTAAATAAATGAGCAAACTCGCTGACGACGCGGTAGTGAGCCACTGCTCACAGTGTCGACAAGTAAATTTTTGCATATTTTAAACATTTTTGAATATTTTAAACCCTCCATTGTGCGTGGTCCGACACGCACTTAGTTTTTAATAATCAGTTCAATAACTTGCTAGCTCTGCAAATAATACTTTCAAAGACTGATTAGTACTTACTTAAATATTTAATTAAAAACAGACTGTTTTAATTGTCCCCTTATTTCGTTTGTCAAAAACAGCTGATCGATAGACAGTATTCAAAGTTTTAAACAAGTGAAAACTGCTTAACGAAACGTTAAGTTTTAGTGACTTGAAAAACTGGACTGAATTAATTTATTCTTAGTTGAAAGATATCTAATTGAATATGCCAGAACTTATTACAACGTTAGCTACTTATAAAAGTAATTTTCTAATATTGAAACATATTTACCTAAGGGATAATGACTGCTATTTAATGTCTTGTTTACTTACTTGAACAATTTAATATTTAAATTGCAACAAAATGCTACAGGGGTCCATGACATCTAATTGCGCAACACATTTTCGTAAATGATTAAGACTAATATATGTTTCATTTTGACAGTTCAACAACATTCATTGCGTTATTTACGTTGTTGAGCTGATTTTTTTTTCGAACTTATGAAGCAACTGGATTAGCTATCTGTTTAAAATGATTCAGATTGTGATTGATCGTGTATTACGCATTTAGTGTGCAGATCTTGAATACCTACTAGATTATATTTCAACGAACTGTATGACTTCATTTTCAAAGAAAGAGAGCGAATTTTATTCTTCTTTCGTCGTTGGCCTAAAAATACTCTTTTATTATCTCAAACCAACATGGCCGGCTTTACAACGTGGGCAGTTCTTATGATGTTGGAAGCTCCAGGCACAGGCAGCTAAGGGCCGGCGCTCACTGGCGGCACGGCACGGCAAAGGATATTTATGCGACGAATAGAAATATAACTTAATAGTATGACAATAAAATTGAAATCAGCGATGCCGCAGTATCCTTAGGCATGTTGCGACGTCTTTAGGCATTATCATTGAAATTTCAGTTTTATTTTTAAACTATTAAGATATATTTCTATTCGTCGCATAAATATCCTTTGCCGTGCCGTGCCGCCAGTGAGCGCCGGGCCTAAGTGTGCAGCCTTGTCTACGAAAAATGAGACTAATAAAATTAAACAAGACACCGGCTGTTTGTACTAGCAATACAGACTATTCGAGATGTTACGACATATTGCTTTAATGGGTGGTAAGGAATTATGCTGCGAAAGGCAATCAAATAGCAGTATTAGAAATAGCTGCCTCTAACTAGCGAAAATAATAAACGAGGTGGCTAATTTGAAACCAAGGCGAAAAACATCTTTCGTTTCATTTCATAAATAAATGTGACACTGATCTCGGTAATTAAATCAACCTTTTCCAGCCTAAAAATGGAGAATATTTCGTGAGAACGTAACTTGGCTTCCCCTTCCACCCTAATTACTTTTTCATTTTTTTCACTTTCCACCTAAAACGAGCCGGTCGGCATAATGACGACGTTGGCAACCCAAACTGCCGCCCCAGTTCGTGATAATAATCAGGCAAATTTTAAGCCTCCAGGATATTATGTTGCAATAATGGTGCTATGCAAAATATCACGGTATTGTAACACTTTCCAGCTCAATGAAAAACAAATGACTTTCAACATTAACTTTTAGCTTTCCTTATCTGAATCTATTGTGGACTGTTTCATGGTATTATTTATATGAAAAGACATTTGTTTAATGTAATTAAGTTATTATCTTTAAAAGCAATACCATTAATACCTGGATTGGTACACAATGTCTGTAATGTATCGATCGGCCCCCTCTAATCAGTGGCATGTAAGAGCCAATAACTTGGTGTATAGCATTGGAACTTCAAGTAGAAACAGATTCCGATTACCATTGAACTTACACGATTAAGTTGCTGCAAATTACCCATTTAATCACTCTTGTAGTCAGTCATTAGACGCTAGTACAGTTCTACTAAAGATGTTCTTAGTTTCTATACGCCCGAATCGGCAACATTTAAGACTAATTTATGTAGATGCAATAATTAATTGGTGGTTAATCTGTTTCTACGAGAACAATTAGGTGTATAATTCCATCGTCGTATCTATTAGAAATAAGTTGTTAAGATTTGCCTACGTTTTTTCTGGTATTTTGATAACATTAGGTAAGTATGTATTTCACTATTTCAGATTCAGACCCATTCTCCCTTAAATTTAAATCCCTGCCTGTATCAAAGGAAATTACAGTCATGACGGTATGTTTGAAAACTACGTATATTCCAAAATAACTTTTGAAAGGGACGGATGGGACTGTTTGCTTGACATTTTACCCCTTCTCAAACTGAACTAACCATAGATAATACATCTATGGAACTAACCAATATAGCTGTCAAATTTGGCATATTACATGACATTATAGTAGTCAAGTTAAAATATGCAAAAGCCCTTATGTGCTCCCAGAAAGTTGAAAGGTCGCGAAAATATAACGAGGCAATTCACACTGAGCCATATCTTCTATTGTGCGTAAACCAGGCTTCGGCCCTCCATTATCATGTATCTGCGTTATAGATAACCTTCACAGGAAGGTAAATACCTGTCCCACTTACATATCAGTCCGGAAAAATTGCCCACGCGTTTATAAATATGATGTGCTTAATATAAAAGGTTGGGGATCGAGGGAGTAAAATAGGTTATTTTATTAGTTCAGGTATCATCGGCATGTAGAAGTGTTGTGTTCGGATTAGGGTATAAAATTCCCTATCTTTGAGAGCAATATAAAGAGTGCATAGATTATATCAGGAAGACACAGGATCGGGAGCGACAACCTCGCTACTGAGTCAATTGCGCTATTAATCAATTAGTTACTGGTCAAATATTTTGTGTATTTAGGAACCTTTAATTATGTATATGGTATCTTTGGTTTGTCACTTTTTTTTCCGTAAAGTTTTTATTTCCCGTACTGGTATAAAAAAAAAAAACTATTTAGAAAAATAGTTGTCCACCCGTAGCGAGGAGCATAATAAGGCTTAGGTTATGTTATCTTACCCGTGGGGTATATAATGATGGGCGTGGGCCTCTTGTTGTTGGCGCTGGGCTTGGGCACTGGTGGGCCAACATTGTTGGCAGTCGGGGTGGTGGGCGGCGCTGGCGTGCTGTTGGCGAAGCGCTCCAGCAGGCGCAGTGGCGGTGACGTCGATGCTCGCGTCATCTTCACACCTGCATGTGGAAAAGATAAATAAGTCATATGGCCTGTTTCACGAAAAATTTTGAGGATACGAAGTCCGAATAAATAAATAAAATATTTAGTTTCTGTCAATGTTCCATACAATATTTGACAGAAACTAGAGATTTCTTTGTTTTGTTGTGATGTTTCGTCAGTGCAAACGCACGGTTAACAAACAGATTTAAGTTTAGTTTCCATGTTTATGCATAATTTACTGTGTGCCAGCTGTTACACCGCGCAGGTTGTAAGACTCGTTGGATGTAGACGAATCAGGTGTCGTTAACCTGGGGTCGGGTTAACCCCGCCGAGTTTAATGTAGGCTCTAAACATAAAGTAATTACTTTAACTAAATTCGTCACGAGGCTTCCTGCTACAAGGATGTTTTGGCGCTCGAATGCCGTTGACAGGGAGCGCTGATAAACATTTGATTTAGAAATGTCACTTGTTATTTCACTATATGCTGCACCGGTTGACGTCATCACGGCAACGGCAGCTGTCGCTGCAAACCAGCGCTGGGTCTGTCTCGCATAGGGTCGCAGCATTATGCTGAGCGATGGCCGTTTTGCGTGGATGTTACGCATATTTTCCCCCAAATTTTTATTTTCGTGCGTTTGTTCCTTTCGTCATGTTTACTGCGAATAAACGTATTGTCTTTCTTTTCTTTCTATTTAAAAAACAAGATGGCGGTTTTAGTTCCGACACGCGCCAAAATAAACTTGGAATAGTAGACTATATAGTGCTTAAATACGAAATGTAGAGTAGGTACCTAGCTATATTCTTTCTTTAGTCGATACAACCGCTTCACTGATAAAAGAGGATCCAGGAATGAAACATAACTAAAAAGGTTGAGTATCGCTGAACACTTGAGGTGTTCGTAGCAATTCGTAGCTCGTGCTCGTAGCTACTTCAATATTAGCTGGATTCTCGTGTTGCCAATTTGTTCTATATCGTAACAAATACTCCACGTAATTGTATTATATTGTGTTACAAAAGAAATACAATTATCTATGTACCTATGTTCGTTTGTATTGTACGGTTTTTAATAACGTGTAGGTCTTGTGCCTTAATTAAGTTATTGTTTAGTTTTCATAGGTTTACAGTGTGTGTGTAAATTTTCTCATTTACATTTTATTAGTTTTTAGATTTTCTTTTTAATTTTATAAATGTTTAATTTATGACAATAATAAACGCAAGGCAAGGCTCTGTTGTAATTTCTAATTATACAGCCCCAAGTTTACCTTCGAGTTGACGAGCGTCAATTAATTCTATTTTAATATCAAATATTGAATCAGAATCGTCCATTTCATTTCGTTATATTGTTGGTCTGCCGAATCTGATGAGTTGTTTGGAAACGTATTTGTTATTCGACGTTTGGGAATAATAATGACTCTTGATTTATTTATTTATTCCGAGTTAAATTGCAATGTTTGGTCCCGCCAATATTTTGTGGAAAACGCTGGAAAGTTTCTAATAAACGCTTTGATATAGATTGAATGCCTCGTTAGTATTGTGGTCGCAAGCACTACTCCTGAGCACGAGGTCCTGGGTTCGATTCCCAGGGTTGGCCATGTGTTATTGGGTTTTCCACCTGGAATCTTTCAGTAGCAACCTGGAGTCTGGATATGTGCTCGGATAATGGCAATAGGCTCGCCCTCCATTACACGGGACTTAAAAATGAGTGGAAAGACAGAGGATAGACGCATTCGAAATGTGGCGCTTGAGGCGGATATTCCGAATTCCATGGACAGCCAAACGCACAGACGTGTCTATCCTATCCCAACTCGACATCAAGACCCGACTGTCTACAGTTTGCCTACAGCGTATTTTTGACCTATTTCGGCCACAAAATGCGAAGAGGAGATAGCAGCCTTGAAAAGCTGGTCATTGTGGTTAATGCCGAAGGAACGAGAGCCTGAGGCCGGTCACCAACACGATTGTCCGACCAAGTAAAAAAAAGCTATGTCCTGAAGCAAATTTCAGCAGGAGGTGATGGCAACTTTGGACCGGAACCGATGGAAGCAGATTGACCGTTTAAAGGGGTCCAGTGACCATGATCCTCAGTAATGAGGGACCGGTTGAAGAAGAAGAAATATGAGTGGTGAAATGTGGGTGTAGGTATTATCGAATAACTTCATATCCAAGCAGTTTGAAAACAAAATCCCATGAACACGATGACCACATCTGTTACCGCCCCGGTTCTATAGCGGCCGAGCGCTGCAAGCAGAAATAGCCCTTACGGTGTATAGATATGAACTTCTTCGATGGTACTTTATGGTACACCTCTGCCTATCCCTTCGGGGAATACAGGTGTGGTATTATATTATATAGATTGGGTTAGTTGTTGATCATTATAATAATTACCAAAGACGATCCCAATGGCCTTTTGGGAAGACGTCGGTGTTTTTTCCAAAAACTGCGCAGTTTTTCACATTATAGGTACTTATTTTACGTTACCTAAATTATCTAAACCAGTTGAAACTTCACTCAAATGTAAAACAACAAATGTAACTCGGTGTGCGAGTATATAGTTGGCGAACCTTAGCAAAACGTAGTCACTAGACGTCTATTGAAAAAGTTTGTCAGTTGCCTCACAAGATTAATTTGGTTCCGAACGTAAAAGTTTGATGATTCTGATGGAATGTTGTTTATAGTTGATATTGATTACTGATAGACTGTAATCTCACTACTAAGTAAGGATAACATCAGTTTGGTAAAATTGATTATTGAAGTGAAAACTTCTTTAGGCGCGTTGTGCGATTTTTGGTAGGCCATAAACTTATGGATTCTCGTCATTGACATGCTCGCGCCGTCGTCGTACCGTAGTCCCCTCCCCTCACCTGCAGAAGCGCATCGAGGCAGCAATGACGAATGAGCAGCGGGACGCCGTGAGCGTTGACAAATCAGCTGACTGCGCAGCCCCCTGTCTCACCGCGCACATACCTAAGGCGCAGTACAGCGATCTCGGTTAAAATATAGCAGTAAGTTTGAAGATCGCGAGTGCGTGCTCCTGGGAATTTTATGGAAAACGAAGTGTGTTTGTGTCGACAGTAACTGGATAAATCATGAAACACAGTAAAGTAGTTCTTTTGTTAAAATCCGGTGATAGTAAGGAACCCAACAATTATGGGCCTGTGTCAATTCTGCCAGTTCTCAGTAAGGTGTTTGAAAAGTTGATGCTCAATCAAATGATACGTCACTTTAACAAAAATTCCATCTTCCATCATACCTGAAAGATAGAAAGGTTAAACTTACAGCCAACGGCACAAACTCATTAGGGTCTGAAATATTAATGGGCGTTCCTCAAGGTTCGATATTGGGTCCATTCCTCTTTTTAGTTTACATTAAGTAAATGATTTACCCCAATTATTTTAAAATCAACCGAAGATGGTGTTATTTGCAGATGACACATCATTGATCTTTAAAATAAACCGACGGTCAAAAAATCTTGCCGACGTGAATCGATTCTCTATTGTTCAGGTCAAAGATTGGTTTATGGTAAATAATTTGGTACTAAATAAAATAATACCAAATGTTAAAAGTAGCGTAGCATATTGATGGAGAAAAACTGGAATTTATTAATCAAACTGTTTTCCTAGGAATCACACTAGACGAGAAATTAAAAGGGGGCCCCATATAACAACTCTTGCGGGGCGGCTAAGCTGGGCCGCTTATGCTGTTAGAAAGATAAGACAGTTAACAGATGTAGAAATCGCGCGTTTGGTCTATTTTAGGTACTTCCACAGTATTATGTCGTATGGCATTTTACTGTGGGGTCGGGCTGCTGACATTGAATCTATCTTTATTTTACAAAAGAGAGCTGTCACAGCCATTAATAATTAATCTACGTCGTCGCGAATCTCTAACGGAACTATTTAAAAAGATTAATGTTATGACGGTACCTTGCCAATTCATTTATGAAAATATTATCTATGTGAGAAAAAATCTACATCTTTTTAATAAAACAAGTGATAGACATAATCTTAATACTAGAAATAAAGATAAAATAGATCAACCATTTTTCAGACTATTTAAAGTACTATCTTTTATGGGGTACTGTGTTAAATGTTACAACAGAATACCTTGTGATATATTACAATTAAATTAAAGATAATTTAAAACTCATATAAAAAGTACACTTTGTAAACAAGCATACTTAACACAAATTAGAGGATTATACCCAAGATAAAAATTGCTTGGAAACATGCTGGTCCTGTTCTATAGGACAATTTAGAGTCTAGACAAAATCTAACTGGTTGCTAATTTAATTGTATAATATTATTTTTTATAACATTGATTTTACATTCTGTGATTACTTAAACTCACACACTGACTTATTAGTATTACTTGTTAAATGTTCAATATCGTATAATTTTACAATGTTTGTAAATATGTGAGCACCATGCATCTATCACATCATTAATTTATCTGTCGTTGCTTCATTTTTCATTCCTTTTACCTGTCGTTGTATAGTAATCTCATTCTGTGCGTCGTCTTTTTTTTTTTTTTTTTTTTTTTTTTTGGGTGGGAAATTATCAAATAACTTCTCCCGCTCTGGGTGGAGCGGGAGGGCGTGTCAGACTCTTACTGACTAAAACCCACCCGTGTTCCTTCCGTTGCCTTTACGTTGCCAGGGGCCACGGTATCCCTTTCGGACTTTCCCGCAACCCCGGCAGGCATCGGTCCTATTGGACCCCTTCCGTTGTGCTGACATCTCTTTGAGGCGCGCGTGGAACACAACGCGCCGTCGACCCGGGCCTGGTCCTTATCGGACGGCGAGCTACCCATTGCTCACCGTCCGCAAGCCCGCGCCTACGGTGGCCGGGAATCGGCCTGCGATTCCCGACGCCCAGGGCGTCTCCTGCGGCGGCTAGGGGCGTGAGGGCGCGAAATTTGCCTCTCCCTCACGCGTTCTGCCTCCTCCTTCGCGAGCATTACTGCTTCGCAGAAGGAGGTGACGGCCTCCCATGCCCTCTCGCTCCGTACCATGGCCTGGACTAGGGCCGGACGTGAGAGATCCCCGCCGCCGATCGCCTCCACGAGGACACGGCGATGCTCTGCCCAAGCCGGACAGACCTCCACCGTATGCTCAACCGTGTCCTCCGGGCGATCCACGCAGTGATGACACCCGGGCGTTTCCTCCCGCCTGATACGAAACAGGAACCTCCCGAAACAACCATGTCCGGTGAGGACCTGCGTCAGGCGGAAGGTGAGGACGCCGTGGCGCCTCTCTAGCCACTCCTCAAAGAGGGTCTGTGCGTCGTCTTCACATATCATTATATAATTAATACATTAATAAACACAAGATATTGTGAAAACATTTTAAAAGAGTAACGGTGGAGTTTCTTGCCCATTCTTCTCCATGCGAAAACTACCTTTTGGAAGGAAGCGACTAGAATAAATTCTTTTATTTTGTTGTAAATTTTGACGTTCAAAAGTGCCTTTAATGTGCCTAATTGAAATAAATTATTTGACTTTGACTTTAAATATTACTTTATAAGTAGTTTTTACATCGTTGTAGATAATATTTGCACGAAATAACATTCGTAAAGTATTCGGAAGTATTGAGTAATATTCAGATTTGTTCACCGAGAGAGTTCGACTATTAACCGCTAGATGGCGACGCAATTACCAACGCGGGAACTGGCGTCCCCAAAATTAAAACTTAGTCAACAGACTTGAGACATATTTCATTTAAAAGGTCTTACTTCAAGCTTACTGATCATTTTTTACTAAGGCGACGACCGTCAAAGTAAGAAGGAAACGTAATGGTATTACTGTAGTAGAAAATATATGATTGATTATTTAAAAAAAAAGTGAAAACCGTATTTGGTTTTACTTTTTACTTAAGGTACTTCATATTGTATTTTATCTTCCAGTAGCTAAGGGGGCGTCCATAAATTACGTGAGGTGTTTTTTTTAATTTTCTGTCCCTCCCTCCCCCCCTGGTGAGATGTTGTGAGATTTTATTCAACCCCCTCCCCCATCCCCCAATCTCACATGAGATTTTTCAAAATGTGGGTTTCTTACGTAAACGCGTTGGATTGTTATAGTAAAAAGAAAAAAAAAATTGCTTCGTGCTTTTATTTACGACTAGTTAAGACTAGTAATCAATATTGCTGAGAAGTTTAATTATAAGTGTAATAAAAATTTAACAATAGAATACTTAAATCGTAACTACTGTGATTAAAAAAAGAATATCTACTCTAATTCAGTCCATGGATAATCATGCGCGGTCTCAAGAGAGACTATTGGAACCAGAGGATTAAATGGACCAAAATAGTTTTTTTTTTTTTGTTTCAATCAGAAAAAAAATTGCGTGATATTTGCCGAGACCCCCCCTCTCTCCAACGTAAGATTAGATGAGATTTGACTCGACCCCCTCCCCCCCTTAAACATCTCACGTATTTTATGAACGCCCCCTAATGCGTCGCAACGCCTTTCTTCTGTTGTGGAACATTCTCCGGCGCGCACACAAATACACACATCAAAAGTGCCTAGGGATCAATTACGTTTTATTATTTTAATTACGATTATTATTTTAACCATTTTTCGATCGTTATTGATTCTTTTCACTATTTGAATAAAGAATTTTCTTTAAATTTTGATTAAAAATAGAAAATCAACTGTCAATCAGGATTCCTATAAAAGTGTGTAATAGCGTTTTTACAAAACCAATACAATGTCGATAAAAAATGTAGGGATAAGTTGTTAACTTAAACATAGGAATTAAAGTAAGAAGCCAGGCTGGAAGACTAGATTTGGTAAATATTAATTGGATAACTTTTTATTGTTGAAAATGTACTTGATCCTTAATAACTTTTGATGTGTATACGTACAGTACGACACAATTTAGATGTAGCATAACTTTGAAAATTTGCATTCATTCATTTCAATTTTACGAACGTATTTGGTTATATGACTTCACAAGTTATTGCGTTTGCGTAAATATCATTTTCACCTAAAGCAGTAATAAATATATTACATTTTGAAGGCGCACTCAGTTCAGATGGTGATTGGTTTTATGAATTTTGCCAATGCTACATCTAAGTGTGTCGTACTGTACCAAAGTTTCATCACAATCGGTCGAGCCATTTTCGAATTTTAAGGCAATTCATTTATATATATATAGATAGATATATCTCCCTATTATATAGCAAAAAAACTGCGTCGCTTCTGAGGAGAGTGAGGGGCAGTCAAAACAGCATCCTGAAAACTGTAGCCGAGATCTTCGGCTCTCCGATTGTACAGCAGTTTGTGCGGAGGTTGATTGTTAGTAACACTAGGCAATAAGTTATTTTTGTAAATTTTACCAACACCGTATGTATATTTGTGTGTCCGAAATAAAGAGATTCTATTCTAATCTATTCTATTACTCCCTTAACTGGCGAACTGTGGGTGTACTATAGCTTCACCTCTGCCTATCTCTTAGGAAAAACAGGCGTGATGTTACCTATGTTGTGTGTGTGTTGTAAGGTTACTGGAGAAATGTGGATATTCTTTTTGAATAGCAGAATACGTTTGTTGTCCTATAAAATAGAGTCGTACCTCTGTCAAGCCCTTAGTGGAATTCAGGCGTTAAGTTATGATTAAAGCTTAATATTACTAATACATAATATAACTTGAGACTTTTCGGATATCTTTGATCTCTTCCATTGTGGAGGAAAATCAAATATACTGTAATTATAGCTCAGAAGTATACCTTTGCCTACCCCTCCAGTTAATACCTACTGGTATATGTATAATGTTATGTAGTTAAAGTCTATACGGGGAATCATTAAATAAGTACCTAACTTGCGAAAAGCCTGAGTGTCTTATACATCTCTGCCCATCCGCTAGAAAATTGTGGCGTAATGATAGTTATAGTTTCAAGTTTAATGTTTTCTTCATTCATTTTGACGAAAAATAAAATGCAGTACCGACCTATGTAGCTAACTATATTAAAGTGTATCTCTGCCTACCCCTCCCTTTGAGGAATAATATTGTGATGTCATGTAAATAAAATGAATAGAATAGATTACATCGTGAAGTCTATAATAATATTATAAAGAGGTAAAATTTGTTGTTTGTTTGTATCTGTTTGTAAGTTTGTATGTAGGGGGTAATCTCCGGAACTACCAGTTTGATTTGAAAAATTCTTTTTGAATTGGATAGTCCGATTCTTGAGGAAGGGTATAGGCTCGCGAGCGGAAACTAGTATACCATAATTGCGAAATGTGGATGTTCCACACACTTCTGCCTATTCCTTCGTGGAATATAGGCGTGATGTTTTGTTGTTTTATGTTTCATATTATATAAGTCGGCAATTTTTATGTTTTATCTCTTTTATTGTGACGAAAAATAGAAAACAAACATCTATATTTTCATTAGATAAATGAAACTGAAAAATATTTTTTTAGGAAATACAAACAAACGGTTTGTTATTTTGTGGCCCGTTACGAAAAATATAATACAAAGTGATTTCAAAAAAATCGGGGACGGGGTCCATAGTAAATTGGGGACGGGGTCCATAGTAAATTGGGGACGGGGTCTATAGTAAATTGGGGACGGGGTCCATAGTAAATTGGGGACGGCGTCTATAGTAAATTGAGGACGGGGTCCATAGTAAATTGGGGACGGGGTCTATAGTAAATTGGGGACGAGGTCTATAGTAAATTGGGGACGGGGTCTATAGTAAATTGGGGACGGGGTCTATAGTAAATTGGGGACGAGGTCTATAGTAAATTGGGGACGGGGTCTATAGTAAATTGGGGTCGGGGTCTATAGTAAATTGGGGACGGGGTCTATAGTAAATTGGGGACGGGGTCTATAGTAAATTGGGGACGGGGTCTACAGTAAATTGGGGACGAGGTCTATAATAAATTGGGGACGGAGTCCTTTGTTGTTTGATGTTTTGATTTAAAAGAGTGTCCGTGGAGTTTCTTGCTCGTTCTTCTCCATAGGTACCTACTACGCTTTGGAATGGGCAACTAGCTTCATATTTCTGACTGACCGACTTCTTGACAATTCAAAAGTGCCTGTAAATGGTTTAATTGAAATAAATGCTTTGAGTTTGAGTTTGTAAATTGGGGATGGGGTCTATAGTAAATTGGGGACGGGGTCCTTAGTAAATTGGGGACGGGGTCTATAGTAAATTGGGGACGGGGTCTTTAGTAAATTGGGGACGGGGTCTATAGTAAATTGGGGACGCGGTGATTAGTAAATTGGGGACGGGGTCCATAGTAAATTGGGGACGGGGTCCATAGTAAATTGGGGACGGGGTCTATAGTAAATTGGGGACGGGGTCTATATTAAATTGGGGACGGGGTCTACAGTAAATTGGGGACGGGGTCTATAGTAAATTGGGGACTCGGTCCTTAGTAAATTGGGGATGGGGTCCATAGTAAATTGCCCATCGTCTTTACATAAATGTTCCGCGTTGGTGATTGTGTATTAATACCCACAAATCTTCCACCATTCTTAACCTTATCAGCAAACCTTGGTCACTGCAGCAGCAGAAAGTGCATGCGGGCGAGCACTATATACCCACGGAAGTTGTACAGTTACCTACAGCTTTTACTTTTATCGAGTGTTTTTGATAAGTACTTACGTAATAAGTTTTTGTATACGGTTTAGTTGTGAAAGTGATAGAGGTAAATACATAGGTAGATACTAAGATGAGTTTATAAAATAGTTTACCATATTATATAAGGATTTTGTACTGGGCTTGAGCAGCCCATCATGTTTTGATTATAAATAAACTATATGAAAATGTTTATAATTGTTGCTCGGATTGCCAATAGATGTGAAACCATAATGTATTCGTAATTTAAATTTGTAAATTAAATAATTTCTTAATTATTCATACTATTATAATTAATAAAATATAAAACAGTCATTCCAAAGTTTTAAGTTTTCACTTCTGTCGGCAGTATACACGACAGAATTTTTTTCTAAATTAGAACACAAGAGGGTTGGCATTGGCGGTTTTCTGTTCCCTGTGGGTAAAGAGGAGGTCCAAGAGCACTCCGGAAGATATCTACGTGATAACGTGCCATTCAGCAGTAGGTAGGTTATGGTATAAAATATTAACACTTTGAGGGACACTAAACGCCCATAGGCGTAATAACAAAAAAAAGTCTATTGTGTCTCGTTCAATGTGTATTATACAATATGTAAAAAGCACTAAGGGTTATCGTACTGAGAGTATACGTGGTAGATTTTAGGAAAAAATAAATAAATTGGGAGTGGCCGTCGTTTAGCGGGTGTCTACATGACGTCATAACCTATGGCCCCTGTTGAAAATTTGGAAATTTTTAATGGATTTGGGGTCAATTTTGGTACAGACGCCAGCACATCAACCTACTACAATCCGTCAAATTTCTTTAATCGATTTTCAACTTTATCTCTAAGTTATAAGGTTCAAAGTTGATTGGGAAAATTTGACAGTTTCGGGTAGGTTGACCTACTGGCGTCTGTACTAAATATGTGATTTTTAAATAGCCATAATAGTAAAGTAATAAAAAATCTTATTTTTATTTTCAATAAATAGTTATTTGTTATACAAGAGTGCAAAGTTGCTTTTTAACCGCGTGTTCAATTTTGATGACCGAGCAAGCGAAGGATTCTAAAATTGAATCACGAGCGCAGCGAGTGATTCAAAATTAGAATCCTGAGCGTTAGCGAGGGAATCAAAAGAGCACGAGGTGAAAAATCTTTGCACTCGAGTGCAACACGTAACTTTTCATTCCACCTCAGCGAGGAAATGACTAAATGCAAAAAAAAAACGTTTACAATCACAAGATAGGTACACTTTTATTTCAGTTTAGGTATTAATTACTACATTATGACAGGTAAGTATTACAGAATAATCTTTAAATTATAACAAAATAATACTAAGGTATAATTAAGAAAATTTTAAAGTAACGTTGCTACAGTTATTTAAATTGAGTGTAATATTTTTGTTTGGTACTGTAATATTGGTGTTAGTCACTTGTGTACTGTTTTTCGGTAAACTATCTGTCATACTTAATAGTTGTACCGATTCATCGGATTCCCTTGGCGTGAATGTTGGAGAGAGAGGGAGATGGTTAGGTGTTTCATAACGGCTTATTTTTGATGTAGAAGGGCCAGTCCAAGGATCCGATTGAGGCTCTTTCAGTGTAATGGCTCCTACCATGCCTTCACATATTTTAGACTTATTTTGGATGGAATCCTCTATGTATCCCTCTACAACTGCATTGGACTTCCAGCCTCTGTGGCGCTTAAGGGACAGGAGATCAGCTCCGGAATCAGCCAAAAGTGTGGCTGAAGTTCGTCGGAAACAATGACCCGTGTACAACAGGGGTTCTGGAAGTTCAAGAAATGTTGCTATTTCTCGTGGGATACTGCCAATTTTATTAGTACCCATAGGCTGTCTAACACACTTTCCATTGCGATACTGTAGAAAAAATCGATTGATTGGAGTGTTAGGCGGGCGTAAGGCTTGATATTTCTCAACAATCGTTACGTATTCCTTGCGAATGAGAAGTTGCGGTCTCTTTTTGTCTTTGTATTAGGTAAATTAATTAATAGTAAGTCATCTGAATGTTTCTCAATGTTTTTGACATTAAGTTGTGTTAGTTCATTAGTTCGACATGCTCCGTTTATTCCAATAATAAGAACAACCTGTAACGTAAAGAGTATTGTAGTAGATAAATGAATAAAATTGATATGAACGCATAATTATGCCTATCAACATCTACTAAGTATACTATTTAATTGAGATTAATATACTTAAGTAGATACTGAATGTGCAACTGACTTACTTTTGCCGCCAAATATACGGAATCGGGTGCTTCGTTAAGAAACTTTTCAATATCAGATACTGTGAAAACCTTCGATTTTTTTGGTTGATGACCAGATGAGGCTCTTTTTAAAAATGCCACTAATTTAGGATAGGTATCGATATGTTTGTCTTTTTTCATCTTTATTGTTGCTTTTAGCATCGAATACGTACTCCATAGAGTGCTTGCTTTCTTATTCTCGGATAATTCTATAAAATATGCCAGCAAAACGTTTTCTGAGAAAGTTTTGGCTCCTTTTGCTAGTCGCCACGTGTTGAACATATCGTACTGTTTTAAATACTTCTCGCGTGATTGTTGAGGGAGAAAGCTCATTTGCGCATTATTAACAGTTTCAGTCAATTCTGTTGGCGTCAAGCAAACTTCCTCGTCGCTAGAATCACTCATTTTAGTTTTTTCACTTGTTTTCAAGTTTCTTGTTTTTAATATAAGGTTTAACAATGACGTGAAAAAATGCCGCGTAAAGAACCGCGTACAAAGCAAATTGAAAAAAGAACACCAAGAAGGTTCCGAGTCTGAGTTTTTAACAAATTAAAAAAAAAGTTGTATGATGTATTCGGCACCATAGAGGTAGCAGTTTTTTTTAATTCACAAACTTAGTGCACACGATGTTCTAAATTCAATTTACTTTATCCTCTAGAGAATAAAAACGGCTTTTCCACTCAGATATTGAAGATTAAAAATACTCTTTCCGAGATGGTGGGATGAAAATATATTTTGACGTATACATATACGGTCCGAAGTGGTCACCGAGAAGGCCCTGGATGGTTTTATCGAATACGACACGCAGTGGCGCTTGTGTTCACGAACGAACTTGTCTCTCGTATACGAGACTTGCGCGCGTGCACGCAGTTGTCCAAGTGACGTAACTGCGAATCGAATGGAAATGGTCGTCGTGTGAACGACTGTCTCGAATACGATAAAACCGTATACGTAATAAAATCTAATCGTATAGTCGCCGTCTGAACATACCCTAACATGAACTCCCGTTGCGTAAAAGAATAGTTGCAAAATTACTTTACATTTTCGTTCCACACGTGTTCGCGTGCAGTCATGTACGTTTACATCATTACATTTGAACGTGGAACGTAGGTGTAATCAAATGGAACGCAATGAAAGAAAATCCGTTGCTTATAGTCTCGAAACAGCAGACTGTAAACAAACAGCCTGTCAGTACGATTATCTTATTTGAGACACACGCGCTTCTACTGAACGACTTGCTTGAAGTTTTCAGCCCGAAGTTTTGTTAACATTCAGCTAAATGAGATTTAGTTTAACAATATGCCGATGGAGCATAGATTTTGACTTGAATTTTACTTGAGGATTGTCATGACGGATTTTAATACCGTAATAAATCATATAATGGGGGTTTGTATTTGCAAATATTAACAACATGGGTCACGGATATTAATAACCCTTTCCTGAAAAATACCATTCGTGCCTAAGTCGATGGAGCATCAGAATAGGTCTGTTGTGAAAAAAAATATGTACATAAAATAGAGTCTGGGAAACATCGAGAACATCAAACGTTTTCATTTGGTTTTAAAATGAATTTCACATGTATTAAGGCACCGAGGTTGATGTAGGCAATTGAATCTAATATTTATCAGTTAACAGACTGATTCATATAGATAAATGGACAAATGAAACGATATCTTCTCGAGGGGCGAGAACATATCATTTCATGTAATTCATAAAATAAAGCATATTATAATTTCAGTGCCTGAAAATCTTTCCACAAATTCAATTAATAAAACCCAAAATAATTTATGAAGAAGCTAGCGGAATTTTACGTTTTTTTCTACGTGATTCGTTCATTTAGTCACGAATATAGATACAATCTGACTAATTTATTTTACAAATTAAAAAATATTTGCTAGAGAAATTATTGTTCACCGTCGACCGACCGAAGCAAGGTCAATTTTCCCATTAGTGGAAATTAGCAGCATCGTAAATGTAAATCAAGTTCTCTTAATTTCAGCTGGTCCATTATTGCCTAGCCTGGTAACAGTTCCGGACCCTTTACCGTTCTACTTTCTTGATGAGGAGTAATGGCCTCTTACTATTTAAGGCAGGGAATTCAAGACGAAATGAATTTCGTTCCGTTACACTAAATGTTATCTCATAATGTTCCAAAGTTTGTAACGATACTAGAACAAAAAAATTCAATAACGTTAAAAATAAAGTTAAAGAATATCATTTTTGTACAACAGTATTTTAAGTTACGTTATAGGTATCAGTAGCATTATGCTTATATCGGCTTGTAATATAAGGTTACAGATTCATTTTGTAACGTTTTTAAGAACTTTTCCTGCTGAGCACCGCTCCGTCATTGCCCACCACCGGCCCCCGTGCTGGCGTGGTCGTCGGCCGGCTGGTGGTAAGCCATCGCCGTATTCAAACCTTAAGTTCATTTGAGAGTGCGCATCTTTTACAGACAGTGTTGTGCATCAAGAGTTATGATTACCTGCCTACTTTTATATTTACGTGATTGTGTCAACTATTTATTTTTTGGCAAGGTTGCGAATCGAAATGAATAACGTTATTATTTCGTTATACCGATATATTAATCAAACAGTTTAAGATTTCGTTCCGTTTTTTAGTATCGTTTTAGCCAAGGAATTAATTTTGTTACGATCCTGGTAGAACGGTACAAATTATGGTTACCAGAACTACACGTAACGTTATTTGTAACGTTTCAAGTCCCTGATTTAAGTGGATTCCGAAGGAAAAATCATAAAATCGAAGAGTACATTTTATTTATTCTGACTATACTCAGAGTCAGCATTGATCGGGTTTTACGGCTAATTTCAAAAATAATTTGTCCAGAAACAACTTATTTCTAATATTATTTCTTATTTTTATTATTATATTATATTAGTTAGAGCAATCACATTGTAATCGAAAGTAAGGTTTTCAGGCAAGTTATTTCTAAAGTTATGCTTCAGAAGGAACTCTTGATTAGTTTTGCTTCCCTCAAAATTCTCGTCACATAATTTTACCAAAATAGCACCTCGTGCTGAACATGGTACGTAATTGAAATGCTTTAGTGTTCCGATGCAAGTGAGCTGGTGAGTGGTACACATGTCGTTCTGCACTCACCGATGCAGCGCGCTGTTATGCACTTAACGAAGTCATCCTCGCTACATACATCGCTGACACTTCAAAACTTGTTTCAGATTTTTTTTTTAATCATATGTTCGAGAATTGTCTTGAACATCGGTGTTCGTATATGTTTCGTGTTGGTTCGGTTTACGCGGAGTGGTTCGGGAGCGTGCGACAAGCGGCCGGCCCGGAGCTCTCCCGCCGTTATACTGGAAACCCGAGCCCGACTGAAACCGAAACATTAGGGAGTCGGTGCATTTCGTCCGACGACTCGGTTCGCAGCACTTCACTAACGCCGCCAATTCCAGACAATCCCTTTTAAATCAAACAGAACTTACCTAACGGAAACTCATCGCCTGAATTGGTAAAAGCTTTGTCCGGAAGGGTTGGACGTTCATTATGTATAAAAGGATTGATAATTAATACGCTCGACGTGGTTGTGTACCTGCTGTACATTTTCAGCAGCTGAAAAATGGGCTTCTGGTAATTTATTACGTGCTTTCAGTTCAAATAGTAATTCATTACTTTTGAGTACCAGTTATAAAATAAATGTAGCATAGACATCATTCTATTTATTGTCAAAGTTAAACATTTAATCATTGTTCACGGTACAAGAGAGGATAATAATTTAATTTTTAACGGCCATTACGGCCGCTTTTCTTCCTTGTCTCGAGACAAGATGAGCACAACAAACAATTCCGAACAGACAGTCACCGAACATAATGGATTTTTACCACAATTCTAACTCTGTTTTATTTTTCTCTTCGCTGTCGCTAATGGTAGGGTTCACTAAGCCTTTACATTTTCTTTACTTGCAATCCTAAGATTAACTAATTTGTATAAATGGCTCCTAATTTTGTATAGCTTAAAGTAAAAGAATTCGTTTAATGTAAGCAATTATGATTACTTACGCCCTCAGTTTTTAACGGTAGGTACTAAAGTTCCCCAGCTGCACTTGGCTCAAAGGCGTTTACTTAATTAAATTAATATCGTTATTTTTGTAAATTTTATGTTCTGCTGAAAAATGTCGCTAAAGAGTTAAATTTTCATTTACTTTCAAGTTTCTGAGGCCCTGAAAAAAGAATAAGCAAGTAAATGTCACTAATTTCTATTATTTCTTTTTGAAGGTAGCTGTTTGCTCAATGACTTTACTTCTATGTGATTGTAACTAGAAAGATATTCAGAAACTTCACTACTTATTAAGTTGGTGTAACATTTACAATAATTATTATTTAATGAGAAGTTGGCACGCCTCATTGCTTTAGAGCGGCGTAGACTGTCTCGTAGACTTATCTACCACGTGTGACCACCAGTGTTCTTTAAACTTTCTATTATCTAAGGACACATTTAGTAAGTAGCCTGGAGTTAGGTTTGATTCTAGGTAGATCACCATAAATAAACCCTTTTGAGTAGAACATAATATAGGCATACAGGAGCGTAGCAACCGCCGAATCATCCGTATCAACAGGGACCGCGAAAGTACTCCATGACGGGGGGGCAAACTTCTTTGGTCATCCCCTCCCAAAAACGATTTAATGTATCTACCTACATATACTTTATATTCCGTCAAAAAAAAAGCAAATCACGGTCCAACATAATAATATAATAATAATAATAAATTATTTTTATTGGCATAAAAAATGTGTACAAACAAAGTGAAGCCCGGACTAACATCTGTGTTACAGGGGCCAGTGTTTTCTCCCAAAATAGTAGGTACTCGTAGAATACGCAACGGGGCGACAAGTAACACCGCCACACTGTCTTGATTGTGTCTTATGCTCTGCTCTCTCCGACAATTTTTCTCACGTGCAAGCGTTTTTTCACTTAAGAAAAAACAAAGTTCTGTGAAGGATAGCAGAGAGAAACCTTCTTTACCTGGTAGTAAAATTCCCCCCCCCCCCCTTTGATTTTAAGGGGGATATTCAGCCCCCTCTGCCCCCCACTTCCGCGGTCCCTGCATATCAAGGATACGGGTTCCTCAAGCTATAGGGCCCCCTGACGCGACATGTATAAGTAAAAATTCGCAAAAAGAATACCTTATGAAAATATGAAAATTAACGTAATTTGTTTATGGCTAACAAAGGCTTCAAACTATAGGCGTGTTCCAATTCTCAAGCGCTGCATGCTCTGCTCTGCACATTCTGTATTCATTTTTGTAAAATCACACAAAAAGTAACCTATCCGAGTCAGGATGGGCACCCACTTTTCATAGACCTGGTGGAAGTGAACCCTCCGGGAGGGTCATCGGCAATTATGTTTGCGCTAAAGTTAACCTTTGCGGTCGGTCAACAGCATTGGGTTTAAAACCGTGTATAAAACACTGTAAATCGAAGTAAAATAGTGTTTTCTGGGGGTCTTGTCGCTGTAGAATATCTCTGGGGGTATTTTCATGTATACTAATAGGGTGGGAAGGAGAAATTACCAAAAATTAAGAAAGTATTATAACTCGCTCTGATCCCGAGACTGGGCTGTCCGAGTTTTAATTTTTTTTGTGATAATTAACCGCGAAAATGGTTTTCCACACCTTCAGCCGTGGAAAACCATTTTCGCGACCAGTATTTCCAGACACAGTTTTTTATTTTGAAATAAAGGTGCTTGTATTTTAAAACAAACGCATATACTAATTCATCTTGTTTAAATATACAACAGATTTTATTTTCACAGTTTATAATGCATACAGCATTATAAACTGTGAAAAGCCGCTAAGAAAAAACAACATCTAAAAAGAGCCCTCCCGGCATCCCATATGCGGCTAGCCCTCCAGTGCCGGCACTGAACGTGTTAAAAATAAAATAGCATCCTGAATGCTATTTTATTTATTCTGTAAAAAAACGTCTCTTACTCCTTCTTGCCAGCCTTTTTTTTAAACTTCACAACAGTCGGGTAAAAAGGGGCCACAACACATATCAATACAGATATACCCTTTAGGACTAGCTACGCCACTGAGGCATCAACATATTATTGCATAACAAAAGAAGGAATTCAGACATTATTGTGTTATCACCATACATCACACAAGTAATCCGGCAGAGCCTGTCATCTGCTTTGCCGTGAGATGAGCAGATATTCCGAAACACGATCCTGTACCCCCTAGGGATGAAAGTATAAGAAAGCTTTTATGCCGTGTATATATACGATGAGAACTAACCGTCAAAGATAAAGTAAATATTACTCAGAGAGAATGACAAAGTGTATCTGTTATTGTTGACTTGGCATTACAACGATTTTGTTTTGAGGAATCCACTGAAAAGATGTTAAAAATATTAATTTTGTACTTTTACAGGATACAGTACCCAGCCATTTTGACACATCGACTTTAGAGCGTTATCACACTGACGATTTGCCAGCATGTTTTCAGCGAGGCGATTTGTGAACGTGCGCAAGTGAGCTGCGACTATGCGTCGTGTAAATACGCGTTTTGATAATATTGTACATTCACTTGTCTCATACTCTCTTGTACACTGACGTCAATCACCCTCGTTACGCAAACGCGACGAATACGTTGCGCATACGTGGCGTGCTCGCTACGCACACGCAGCAAGCGCGTTGATAAATCGCCTCGCTGGAAACACGCTCGCAAATCGCCAGTGTGATATGATAAGGCCCTTAAGGAGTGTTCGGCTTTGTAGATCGCTGTTTCTGTCACTCTCAGTCACTGCATACCTCTGTGACAGTCTCTTTGGTCGATGTGTCATATAAAGTCCGGTGTGGACCTAGCACGAACGTGCGGAGTAAACATATCGTAAATTAGTGATCTGAATAATTTCTAAAAGATTGTCCATCTATTTTAATGTGATTTAAATGATTGCGACAAGACAATTAGTATCACACATGGATATGAATAAAGTCTTCAAACTAAGGATCAGTTCACACCGAGACGTGACGCGGAGCGATGCTGCGCGCACTTTTTAAAAGAGTGATACAAAATATAACTTTATTTACTTTTCAAAAAGATACCCATTAAATTGAGATCATTCGAAAACCCTCGCGGCGTCGCGCTGCGTCGCGCTGCGCCTCGAGATGCCTCGCATTACGAAGCAGCGGGGTGTGGGGCTGCCAGCGACTTCACGATGCGCCTCGCGACGTCACGCTGCATCTCGCGGCGCCGCGCTGCGCAGGGCGAAACCACTGGCTACTTCAAGCATCCTCGCATCGCGTCACGTCTCGGTGTGAATTGACCCTTAGTTTGAAGACTTTATTCATATCCATGTGTGATACTAATTGTCTTGTCGCAATCATTCAAATCACGCTATATATTAGGTCTTTACCTATGAAATTGCCGTTCTGCAGTACTGGCCATTTCAAATCAAAATAATTTTTGTTTGGCTAAGAATTCTAATTTCAAATTAATTTTATTTTAAAAACATGGAATATTTTTTCCAAAAGTAGTCATTTGTTTATTGATTAGTGTTACATTTTCATCGCATTTCAATCTTTTTCGTCATCATGGATACGTTAAAAATTCGAGTAATTATGGAATATGAGTACCGTCGTGGCAGCAACGCGGCACAAGCGGCACGCAACATCAACGACGTTTACGGAGCTAACACTACAAACCAACGCACCACCTGTTATTGGTTTGCTTGCTTCCGTTCTGGAAATTTCGACCTGAAAAATGAACCTCGCGGTCGTCCGAAGTCTTTGGTCGACAATGACGAATTAAAGGCGATTGTGGAAGCTCATGATACACAATCTACGGCTGAATTAGCAGTAGCTTTTGACGTTAGCGTCAAAACAATATTGGTCCATTTGCGTTAAATTGGCAAGGTTAAAAAGCTGACAAATGGGTGCCCCACGAACTCAATGATCGCCAGCGCGAAGCACGCGTCGAGACGTGCCTTGCATTGCTCAACAGACACACAAATGAAGAATTTTGAACCGCATTGTTACCTGCGATGAAAAATGGATTCTGTTTGATAACCGCAAGCGCTCAGCAAGTTGGTTGGATCCTGGTTCAGCACCTAAACAATGCCCTAAACGAAAACTTACCCCTAGAAAAGTGATGGTCACTGTTTGGTGGTCTAGCGCCGGTGTGATTCATCACAGCTTCTTACCAAACGGGGTGAACGTGATATGGGTGGTGAACGGGGTGATATGATAGCATGCAGATTTGCTCGCTGTTCGAAAGATGTCAAAATTACCCTGTTCAGGGCATTTTGCACGTCTTTCTACACGAGCAGTCTGTGGGTGAATTATACGCAAAAGCAGTACAGCGCTCTACGCATCCAATACAATAATGCGTTCAGGGTGCTGTTGGGGCTGCCTCGCTTCTGTAGCGCGTCGGGATGTTTGCCGAGGCGCGTGTGGATTGTTTTCACACTACCATGCGCAAGCGGTGCACATCCCTGGTGCGCAGGGTGCGGGTCAGCCCGAACAGTATCCTGAAAGCTTTCGCCCAGCGGTTCGACTGCCAGTACGTGTATCACTGTGACATGGTACACGTACGGGCTAATGTGGAAATATTATTTTAATTAGTTTATATTGCATTGTGTGTTTTAATTGTATGTATTATTTTAGTATTGTATGATTTTATTATGTTATGATATGTTTGTAATTGGTCCTTGTTGGCTTGAATAAATAAAATATATATATATATATATATATATTACTGCAGATGTGTACTGTGAAGAACTGAACACAATGATGGAGAAGCTGGCACATCTCCAACCAGCATTGGTCAATCGCTCGCCTCCGCTGCTCCTGCACGACAACGCCCGACCTCATACTGCACAGCAGACGGTCTCCAAGTTGCAAGAACTGGGGTTGGAAGCTCTCCGTCATCCGCCCTACTCAGCAGACCTTGCGCCTACAGACTACTACTTTTTCCAGAATTTGGATAACTTCTTGGCGGGAAAAAAATTCAATACCCGAGAGGCAGTACAAAATGCCTTTGAAGAATTTGTTGCCTACCGTCCAGCTGATTTCTTATTGTTATTATTGTCTTAGAGTATTTCTTATTGTCTTAGAGTTATTTGTAAAAGCACGATGGGATTGACATCGTCGCATATGTGTACAAAAATCCCTTAAATAAAAAAGATTAAAAAAAAAAAAAAAAAAAAAAACAATAAACTGCCACTGCGTTGGCAAAGATGCATTGATTGCATGGGTGATTACTTCGATTAATACAAATAAAAAATACATGAAAAAAATTCGTTTAAATTTTTTCATACAAAACGGCAATTTCATAGGTAAAGACCTAAGATAAGGTCACAATAAAATAGATGGACAAACTTTTAAAAATCATTTAGATCACCAAAATTAGGAAAATGGTAAAAAAATTATAAGAAAAACGCATTAGATACTTACAAGAAAATTAAATCAGCTAACGAAAATACACAAAAAATGTTGTTTACAATGCCATTTATTATTTTAGGTCAAAATAGAATCATTTTAAAAGGTGTTTTTTTTGCTTGCATATCTTTGGTTAGACGTACTGAACGCTGTGTTAAAATTTGTCCATCTATTTTAGTGGGATCTTGTATATAGGATAGTTGTATTTTCGATTTAAAAATCGTTCAAATGTAGGTACGTTACGATTAATTCAAAATTCATTTATTCAAACTAGGTTGAGAATCAGCACTTTTCGAACGTCAAAATTACATAAGACAGTCCCCCAAAAATGCCCGCCCTTCACCACTTCCTAGTGCTTTAGCTGGAAAGAAGAAGTGGCGCAAAAAAACTCCCCAGCTGCACAGCTGTCTGAATAGTTAGAAAAACTTGATTCTATACAATAGTACTTATGCAAAATAATTTACTTTACGCAACACAAAACATTACATAAAATTATTTTCTATGTGTCACCTAGCACACGCCAATATACCAACAAAAAAGTAAAAAGAACTTAATACCCGAATGAAAGCCTCCAGGCATAAAGGGCGTGTCCGTTTACATATAGCTATTAAAGCTGTAACTCGGAAATCACAAATGATAAACTAGCGAACTAGCCAAATATCGAAGTAAAAATAAATAAACAGTTTATTACTAATAGCAACAACAAAAACCATGGTCAGCAAGACGATCAGTCACCACAAGAAGCACCCGTTCACGAGCATAACGCAAAGATCAGCCACTACCCCCCTCGCCATATTTGAGGGAAGGAGGCAACCCGACCTCCGGCGCTACCGCAAGCAGTGACATCTAAGGGAGCATGACGAACTTGCTGCCGCAGGCAAGGATAATATGATAAATTTTTGAGGTCGCTAGCTGACCATAAATTACAATATAGCTCATAAAAAAAAAAAAACTGTGTCAAGAGTAGATTACGTCAATAATAAATGAAAACAAAATTAAAATAAATTGACTTATACAGTCAAATAAAATGAACGAAACAATTAAATTAGTATGGAGTACTATGGAGCTAGTACCAAGCCTTTTTGTCGTCTAAGTAATCTTTAACTTTATAGAAACCTTTTTGACATAATTATGTAGTTTGTGTTTAATAAATGATTTAAATTTATTGAGGCTCAGTTCTTTAACATGGCTTGGAAGTTTGTTGTAAAAACGTATACTTTGGCAAATGAATTACAATTTTTTTGGAGCCTAGTACTGGGCACAATAAGTAAATCTTTCTTTCTAGATTACGTAGCGCCTTTGTGCAAGGGCTTCTGAATCTACGTTTTCCGTGGCGTAGTTTACGTTCACGTGTGGTTTACTATCTAAGAATAGATTACCTCATTACGATTTGTGTCGTAAGGTCGTAACTCATAAGTGTCGAATCAATCAATTGCATCAGCATAAATCATATCTGATGGGTACGCCATAGGTAGCTTTGTGACGCAGTACATACATAACATAACATCACCCGGAGGGTTAGGCAGAGCTGTACCTATAGTACACCCACATTTCGCCAGTTATGTTTAAGTCCCATGTAACAGGGGGCGAGCCTATTGCCATCAACCGGGCACAAATCCAGACTTGCAGGCTGTAACTGAGAAATTCCAGATGGAAAAATCCAATAACACTGACCGACTCGGGAATCGAACCTCGTGCTCACCAGTAGCGCTTGCGACCACTAGACCAACGAGTAGTACCTACCTACTTAATTACACGCTTGATTACGGATGGGTATCTATGAATATAGAAGGTATATTAACAGTGATTTATACGGCCCTAAGGGCTAAGAAAACGTTATAAGATGGAACCTCTTTGTTGCTTTTTCTTCTGTTGTCAAAGAATACCTACTATTTCTATTGTTGGTGAAGGCCGTCAATGTTTTTCGACGTCTTATTTTTCAAGGCAGCGTCGACTGTTGTTTTGCTATTGAAAAGCTTTTATTATAGTTTGTTAGTCTTTAAATTACTTCTTGAAGCTTTTAATCTGAATATATCGTAGCTATAAACAAATGGAAGCAGAGTCGGTGTTGTTTTTGTTAGGATATCTTTTTCAACGCGCTTAAATATTAGTGTTGTTTATAAGCAGTCTGCTTCTGCGATTAACTGCCAAAAATATTAGTCAGAATTTCTTAAGTAAATATGTTACATCTCATGGTGGCATGTTTATTACATGTGTATACAGAAGAATTTTGCACACGGTACGTTGAATACGAACATGTCCGTTGACGAGACGACTCGACCGGTACGAATGAGTGTGGCGATACTTTTACAGTCGAAATCAATCCGGGCGCCCACTGAATACCTTTACAAATTCCAAGAGCGAACACTAGCTTTAGGTTTTGTTATTATGCAGGCAAACCTTTAATAAAAATAAGGAATGTAATTGTATTCATGTTACATGTTCGCACAAAAACTCGTTGAGATGTCAAGCTTATTTTGCATGAAAACATATTTACACACATTCTATGAAAAATCCAACGAGTGTTATTTTTAGTTCCTTTTTACTTTTTGAACCTGACGTGGCTTTTGTCAGTTTTAATTGGATTTTTATGTTTACGGTTTAAAAAAGATCTATCTCGATAATAAATCTGCTTGGAGAGTGAGTAAATATTTATCAAATTCCGTGACCGACTGAAGTGGTGGCAGATTTAGGTATTACAAAAGTTAAAGTTGACAAAGAACTGTTGGCGTGTGAATCGACCCTTTCACATGACCGACTTCACCAGTTGTAGGCTTGTAGGTCCCAGACCCTGCAAACTAAAAGCCAGGGATTTTAACTTCAGCCGCGTATTAGCGGTAGTTTTACGCTGAACACTATTTCAGTAGTTCATGCTTCAACATTATTTTCAGTTATTGTGTCCTATTGTACATATAATATTCAGGCAAGTCCAAATACCTTTGTTTTTTTTTATTTCAATGGTTTTTTGTAATTGAGTAGGAAAATTATTCAGTAATAATCAGGAATGAGTAACATCAAAATACCAATAAACTTAATATTAATCGTATCTTATAATCGTTTATGGTAGTGCGTGTACTCGTTATTAAATTGCTTAGCAGCCCTCCGGCTATTTCAGCTGGGAAAATACACTAGGTTTCCTATATAATGATTAAAAAAAAAAAACTGATGCTGTTCAGCTGAATGATGATGATGATGATGATGATAATGCTGCTGTTAAAGCAGTACTGACCTGTTTGGATAGTGTAATGTATCTATTTAATAGTTATGTAAACACAGTTTCATTCAAACGCAAAGTAGAGTGCGCGCCACTAAAGAAGGACGGCGGAAAATTTGACATAAACACTAGCGTTGCGTCAAATAGACTTCAGTGGTGGCGCGGACTCTAGTGAGGTAGCTGCTGTCACTAATGTCATCTGTCAGTCACCACGAATGGCGGGAGAAGGTTGAAAGGAAGGTGGCCCTGCACGAGAAACTTGATGTGGTAGTGACTCAGAGTAGTGATACATCCTATACAATTAAATTCTTTATATATTATACTATTAAATGAGCAACATTTGTATATATATATTTGTACCTAATCAAGTTCTCGAAAACGGCTCTAACGATTTCGATGAAAGTTGAAATATAGGGGTTTTGCGGGGGCGAAAAATCGATCTAGCTAGGACTCATATCTGGGATCTGGGAATAAAGCTCGGTCGCCCAAAGTTTGGAACAAGATGGCTACCTTAGAATAATGTCATGGCAGCATGGAATAAGTAAGTACTCGACTATCATGGCAGCATGGAATTAGTAAGTACCTACTATCATGGCAGCATAGAATTAGCATGGACTATACATGGAATTAGTATGAACTATCCTATACTGTTAAATGAGCATTCTCTATTTTCGTCCGAGCAGAGCTCGGTCGACCAGGTACTAATCAACTAAAATACGAAATCAACAGGATTCTACAGAGCAATAAAGTATTTTGTAACCAGAATGATATTTATTGTTCGTAAGATGTTGTGTAACGTACGACTAAAGGACCTGAAATACCCGTGGAAAAGTTTCGAACCCCTGACACGAGGGGATAAAGGGATTTATTGCATTAGTTCGGGTCTCTCACCACACCAATGATTGACGCCCTACGGTTGTCCAATTGGGAGATTCTTTGTAGGATGTTTTTAATTTATATATTGTTAACGATTGGTATACATATTCAAATCCCTCTTAGAGAGAGGCCTGTGTCCTAGCTGTGGGAACATTATAGGCTGATAATGATATACATATTAAGTAAAAACTGTTTAGTTGCCACATGGTTTTTATAGAGAGATAGATAGAATACTCTTTATTGTACACCATAAAAAATACAGACATAAAGAACATGGCAGGTCTCCATACTAAGAATTGTATGGGATCAAATTGAAGCGTCCCGTAATGAAAAATATGTTAAAAGATTTGGCGTTAGGTCTAGAATCTATAAATGAGACTATTTTCATTGATCCATTATTAATTGTTTTGGGGGACTGTCTTATGTAATTTTGACGTTCGAAAAGTGCTGATTCTCAGCCTAGTTTGAATTTTGAATTGGATTTAAAAGTAGAAGCATTTCTTCAAAGATATCAGTTGATTAAAGACGAAAGAATAGAGCATTTCAATAATTATGTTAAAAACAAAACCAACTGTACATGGGTCGATCGATCGGTCGATTATATCGATCATTCGTTTAATTATTGATACAGACAAAATGCATTCATACTATTTGTACTTACACCACTATTTTAATGGTAACATTTCAAATGGAACTAATTCGAACATCATTTGATAAGCTTTTAAAAACATAAAATAACTCCGGCGTTTACGAGAAGGAGTGAATAATTGAAAAATCGTAGAAAATTAATTAAATTTGATTCATATATATGAAATCTGTGGACGCCAAAAAAAAGTCCAGACCAAATTTTGCCTTTGTTCTATAGAAATTTACTTAGGTACTTAATTTACTGTACAAAATGTTTTCTATCTTGGCCTGTCTATGTTATTTATCGAAAGACTTAATGACCCGGTGTACTTCGTACCACGTGAGAAAATTTAGATTTTTCGGCTGTTCCTTCGAGTTTTTCCTAAATTACGTCGGTACCTACTCTATTATAAATACTATTGCAGGGCTATTTATTGTTATATATAATAGATAAGTAGGTAAGTATTTAGAGGCATGAGGAACAGAAAGTTTACTCATCCTCTATAGAAAAGGGAGGATCCTCTGACCAGTCGGGTGTCGTGTCTGGCGGGCAACTGCCCAACGGTTGAAGTCGGGATCTTGTATATATGTCGACCGCGCGGTAAATTATAATTGCGCGATGCAGAATTTTATCATATTTGATAAATTTAATGATGTTTAAAAAAAAATAGCCAGAATGAACGAAGGTTATTCTAGTTAGTTTTTTTTATTATTAGTAGGTACCTACTACTTATTAATGTTTGATATGATATCTACATTTGCGATAAATTTACAAAAAATAGCTTTATTAATAATATTTTATAATTAAAAGAGTTATCAATGTGCCATTGCATAGTAAGATTTGAAATAATTAATTAAATGCAAAGTGAATGATATGACGACTTTAAAAACAATTAAGATGGATGTTTAAATTATATAACCAACTAACTGTAAATGAAGTTCATAAAATAAATAAATATTTTTTTTTTTTTTTTTTTTAAGTTAAACTGTACCAACGTCGACGGAATGATGAATAAAACCATTTTGGAAATGAATTATTTTCTGAAAAAGTTAGGATTATATTTATAAAAGTACAGGCCAATTTACTTATCAACATAAGAAAACATTAAGTTTCGTAAAGAAAAAATCTGTAAAAAGAAAACATAAAGGCTTTTCTTATTTCTTTCTCCGTTTACGGCCATTCATATTATTTCAAATTAAAGGAACAAATAGGTTGATTGTATAAAAGTAAAAATATCTTTTTACTTAAAATTGTCATTATTAATTTACATTGGGTTAATACAAGGATAGATGAAATATTTCTAATATTAGGAGTACAATATATAAAAATGAGATTTTCTGAAATTACAAAAGTTCAGCCCAATTTACCTAAAAAAATTTTTTAAGCACTTAAATTACGTTAAAAAAAATTATGAAGAAAACATAAATGGCTTTTCTTATTTTTTTAACGTATTTGGCCAGTCACTTTATTACAAAAAATAAAATGACCAAATAGGTTGAAATCAAGTAAAAATATTTTAGACTAAGAAAAGGAAGCGAATTAAATTCTATAATAAGTACCAAGTTTATAAATCTTAAGTGTAAATAAAGATAAAAATATATAATTTAATAAGGGAGAGTGCTGGATAAACGACCACGTTTCAGAAATTTTGTTCTTGGATAAAACATTACGAGTTAAAAGTGAATTGCTTTCAGGAAATAGTGCTTTCTTAACTTAGTCGAGTTTTATAGAATTACTAGCAACTCGCCCCGGCTTCGCACGTTTTTACGACTGGATAAAAAATCGAGATTTCTTTATTATATGCAAGTTTAATATTAATGGTTTATACACATAAAACTTCCGTAATAAATTTTCTAAATTATGGTGAAAACACCATAAATATCAGTTGCGTCGGTCGTTAAGAGCAACGCGGTCACACAGACATACTCGAAAACCGAGTTTAAAAGACAACTTATGCAGAAATGACTTTGCCATTTCTGTTGCATGTTAACTATTTGTGTTGCATGTAAACCTAGTAGGTACGTAGTAACAAACTTAGAAGTGAATCATCACTAACATATGAATTTCTACTGAACTGACAGTATTTAAATGGCAGATTTGCTTTCAGTTTCAGTTTACTTGGGATATGTGCATATTATAAAGGAACAAAATTAAGAGCGTTTATTCTGAAAGTGGGCAACGTCGCAAATAGATGTCAAATATTTCGCTGTTTTGATTAATTTGGCAATATTACATACAGTATGGAAATATGAAATGTGGCTAACTAGCGAATTTAATGAATTGCAATTATAACACTGAATTTGATGTTGTAACCGTTTTAGGTGTAAAAAAGGCATTTGGAAAGTTTCCAAATACTTTTTTTACATCTAAAACTTAATATTCGGTGTTACGATATTAATTATTGCATTTCAAAATCAATATTTGAGTTCACTAGTTAGCCACAATTCATATTTTCATATTTCACATTTCACAGTAATATTGTCAAATTAATCAAAACAAGTAAACATTTGACAGCTATTTCCGATGTTGCCAACTTTTAGGATAAGCGCTCTTAATCCTAACTAATATTATAATGCGAAAGTTAGTTTATTTGTTTGCTTTCACACAAAAACGGCTGAACGGAATTGGATCAAATTTGGCACAAAATGTATCTTATGTTCCTATCCTATGAATTGTAATCCCATTACCTGGGTGGGTAAGGAATGGCCTACTCATTACCCGGATACACCTACATGGGATACATTTTATCCCGATATTCCCACGGGATCGAGACTTATGCGGGTGAAACTGTGGGGTTGCAGCTAGTTTATAATACCTAATTATGTATAGACTACAAGGATTTAGTTGCAATACCCAAATACGAATAGAAGTGTAAAATACTGTGTGTGAAACAGAAGTCATTTGTCCTAAAAAAACTTTAACAAATATTTTACAAACCCACAATTATGAACTTAAATCTTTGTTAGCAAAGCCCTTTTACCATGAAACTTAGTCTGCGTTATATCTGTCTATTTTGTCTCAACAATGTTGGGGTCGGCTTCCAGTATAACCGGATGCAGCTGAATATCAGTCATCCATAACCCAGTAACTGGGTAATACGATACCCCTTGGTAAGACTGGTTGTCAGACTTTCGGGCTTCTGACGACCAGTAACGACTGTTAAAAATCCACAAATGACAGTCGGGACCAACGGCTTAACGTGCTTTCCGAAGTACGGAGGAGTCTCGATATGTAAAGATGGTCACCCATCCACGGACCAACCCCGGCAAGCATAGCTTAACCTGATGGATTGACCCCTGCGGCTGTTATTACTTAGCCACGAGCTCCTCTAACTTAGTTTGCGTTAAAAATCATATTTCCCGCGAATAACGGCGAATACCTACGATAACCAGTTGATGAGTTTCCGTAAACAGTTCAGTTTAACTAAGTTGCGTGCATATTAACTCCTAGGCGCTTAACATATTAATTAACTACACAGAGTAAGTAATATTGTTCAAGTCTTAAAGTCACGTGTTTCTGAAACGTGCGGTTTTATTTATTTCACTCAAGCGGGAAATCTTGACTGATAGCCGTTAATCTGATTATCTAACGTAAATACATCACCCATTATTAACGGTTGACTCCTATAAAAATATAATATGACTCATAGACTATTTTCGGATTTATTTATGCCGACAGGATTAAAAGATTAAACATTGAATTTTTATCAGCAAAATATCTATCTTTAGAATCTATTAAAACGCTCCACAATTTTTTTCAAAATAAGTCAAGAATAAAGTTTTTAAAGGATTTTTTACAAAAGAAAAATCGGAAAGTTTTAAAGAAACAATTACAAAGAATTTCAGCAAAACAATGTTTCAAGAACTTTATGAAGTGTTCACTCTCCAACATTCCTAATATTTTTCTTTCATAAATGTTACCAGGCATTTATATTAATTTGGCTCTTTTAAATTTTCATAAAGAAATTACTTTTAATTTATAAATACATTATTTTTGCTTACCTTTATAACAAAGCATTATTTTTTTCAGTGAAATGATATTGTAGCGTTAATTGGAGAATCCTTAACATTCGTGGGCTGATATATTATTTTATTGATATTTATATTTTTCATTCTCTGAAATAAAAGAGAATCTTCCTCAAACTAACGCGCAGGTACTGCATACGTTTTCTTTTTCATTTTCACTTTCAAGCATTCCCTAAAAAATCACATTTTCAGAGTCCGTATCCTTTTCATTGAGTTAAAGTAGTCTTGTTATCCCTCGGCCCTTCTTTCACTCTATCTCCCATTGTATATATGTTTCACGTTCCTGGGTTTATCTCGACGTGATCACGTGACTATTAGGCGTCTGTTCCCAATTCCTCGGACATGCGACGTATTTAAACATACGCGGTCACATCTCGTTATTTCACGAGCGGCACACGAGCGTGACTGTACCTTTTCCGAATGCTCGCACTTCGACACGCATTGTTTATCATCGAGAGACAAATTCGTCGTTGTTTAACCCATCGTGTATGTACCAGGATGCCTGTTCCGTACATGAAGGCATTGAGTACGAAGGTATTAGTTGCTAGGTCGATGTAAACTACCAGTTTGATCCTTTACTACATGGCGAGTATCTGCAACTGCCGGTTGATCATCGCGACCCTCAGGAAAATCAGGTTTTTCATAGTTTGGTGTCTGGTGAGATGGATACTACAGCCCATCTGCCTAATATAATCCATTACCTATGTGCATTCATTCCTATCAACTGAAGTCACACGGTCATCACTGCATTGTACTTTCATGTCGTATTTACATAGTACCAGCCACATTTCCTCAACTCAGCTCAAACTTGTAACATTACGTGACTTACCATTACTGGTGCATTCATTCGTTACCCTCTAAACAAACTGTGCAGTATATATGCATACCGTGGCAAGATGGCGCGCGAAAAATGTTTTAAATGGCTCTGATTCACCCCCGCCTCTACATGGAGAAGGTGTGCCTCTTTTTCAATTATTTTTTTCGCCAATCCTATTCTTTGTAAGGTAAGCGATTTACGGGATTAGTTAATCAGCATAATCGTGTAGATTAAAATCACGGACCCGTGGTATTAACTAGCAAGGGATATTATATATTATATAGATATTAGTTGTATTGCAATATGTGATTAGCTAGCGACCTCGATAATTTTTTACTTTACCTCAATGGTCCTAGTTTATCAATTATAACTTCTAGTTACAGCTATATGTAAGCGGGCACGCCCTTTATGTCTGGAGGCTTTTATTTAGATATTGTTTTCGTTAAGTTATTTTTATTTCTGCTTGAGTATAGTTCTCGATGTTTTTGGTTGGTATATTGGCGTGTGCTAGCTGTCATATGGCTATTAATTTTATAATTTAAATTATGTTTTGTGTTGCGTAATGTAAATATCATTTTGCATACTATTATATAGAATCTTTTTTAATGAACAGACAGCTGTGCTGCTGGGGAGTTTGTTGCGCCACTTCTTCTTCCCAGCTAAAGCACTAGGAAGTGGTGAAGGGTGGGCGTTTTGGGGGACTGTCTTATGTAATTTTGACGTTCGAAAAGTGCTGATTCTCAGCCTAGTTTGAATAAATGACTTTTGAATTTGAATTTGAATTAAAAATGATTTTGGTGTCTTGTCTATTAATTTTCATCGTCATCGCGTCGGGATGTAATCTACTGTTTATCGTGGATTTTACGTATATATTTGAAATGGTGTGTCTCATAAACTCATCCAGTAATGCTTGTTCGCAATGCTTAAATAATTTAATTTAAAAAAGTCATCTGTCTACTTTATGGGTGCTAAAGTAGAGACAGCGCCACATTGCCGCTCTTAGCTCTATTTCAATTAAGAAGGTTCAATTAGAAGGTTTTCTTCGGGATAGTCTCTCGCGGTGTGGCAACCTTATTGATGGGTGTCGGGTATTGCAGTGTTCACGGTCTACAGACCTTATTGAGTTTTATTTGTTCAAGTGTTGTTAATTTAAAAATGTTATCTTTTTGCGGCAATAAAAGGCTGCGTTCCTGGACGAGCCCCATCTTTGGTCTAATTACGGGCATATTACAAGTATATAACGCCAAATAACATAAAACATACCTACATGCGCGGCAATTCGAAACAACATAGGCCTTTTATTGACGTTAGTCACTGACGTGTGGCATTCAGTAGTGTGTTGAAGGCTATTCGTAACATAAACATAAATAACCCTTGTCATGACAGCTATAGAATACATCAACCATAGACTTCGTTAGCGTAGTTCACTTCTTAGTTCGGAGTTAGCTTCGAGGAATCAAGTTATTTGATCACATTAGGACATTTACAAATTAACAACTTCAAACGCCACTAGTAGGTAACCTTTCACAAAAAGGAGAAAAGCAATCCCAAAGAATCGGTTCCATTTTACCTAAAAGGCATTTTTATTTAGCTAGAATGTTTCATTCCACAAACATCCAATAAATAGTGTTTGAATATACACGAAATTCGTGTCAAGTCGAACACGAGAGACGAAAAGGGGAAATAAAATTGGACATCGATAAGTGTCAACTTCACAACACCGCCGAGAGTGCATATTTTGTATTGATACTATTTTTGTGTTACTTCTACCCCTTCAGAGGATATTTATGACAACAAATAGTTATGTGAAAAGGACGTTGTTGTGGTATTTTGTATGGTCGGAGTTATAATTATATAACATCATCTTATCAGAATATCATGCTGACGTAAAAATTGTTAAAACTTTCGCCAATATGTCAATTTTGGGGTACCAATATTCGAGCACATCCATTTAATGTCAAACGATTCGTAGGCCACAGGTGAAGGCTTCTAATACATCAAACAGTTGTTATCCGCACACCTGAGCATCAATCATACGTCCTACATACCTACTTATTACAAAGCTTTTGTATAAAACAAAGGACTAGACATAGAACACAATTTTAATATCGTACATTCTTGTAGGTAACAAAAAATCTGCTTTAATAACATGCCTACCTTTTAAAAGGTTTTTTCATGGAAACTACTGATAGAAAATTCCCGGTAGAACTTTAAACGAGCTTAGTGATGTCATATTATATATCGAAAAGTGTAGTTTCACTTTACTTCATTTTAAGATAAAAAGCTTTTTCATGAATTTGGTACATCTTCCAGGAATTTGTTAAACTTCTAGAATAATGTGGTAATGTCGCCTAGCTGTAACTAAATAAGTGGGTGTATTCAATAATGACTCTCTTTCTTTCAAGCAAGTTTTAATTTACATCTTGCATCGTACAACGCAAAGAAAGCAAATTCTTTTGTTCTCCATGGCTCCCAGAATTACACGGAAGTCCACCGACTCTGTTTTTTAATATTTTTCCTAAGAATAACTCAAAGAACAGCCATTTTCCTAGTTCCATTTTTTCTTTACACAAACATAAATATGTTTTAAAAGTGCCATTAAAACGGTACACTATATTCACTATTCTGTTTGCGGTAGCAGCCTAGCCGCGTCCGTAGCAACCGTGTTAATTGAGTGGCGAGTTCATTTAGGATATGCAAACATCGATTGATTGCAGTGGATTGATGAAGTACGTCACCCGCTGTGAAATTCCCGTGAAAACGAATCACTGTATTTCGAATCGTCTTCAGTCTTCATGCAGATGCATTTCAGTGGCTTGAAGTTTATAATTTCAGTTCCAATATAAGGCATATTTAAGAATATAGCGATAAAAACCTCTGTTTGAAAAAGTAAAGAGTATGGTACGTACTTAACCTTACCTATTTTATGAACAGACTGGAAGCACCGAGTACGTATTTTTTTCCTGAAGGCCTTTCCTTCCATCTGCATACGATAGAATAAAGCTCAAAGCACTTTTATGAAGGAATTTTCTTTTAGCTTTTAATAAAGTTTTCCCAATTTCGTGTAGAAGAACCTATAATATAGATACCTTCGTTTTATAACGTAGTATTATGTCGATGGGTACTCCAAGTTCAGGCATACGAGGCATCTGTACCTATGTATGTGTGCTGCCGTGCATTGATTATATAACACCATCCACCCCAACAAGATATCGATCGGATCCTAATGGACGATTTTGTAACACAAGGCCTCGCTCCTTGTCTTCTAACGGACTTATCTTCAGAATAACAGAAACCATTGTCACAGCTTCTTTTCATTACCCCTACATAGGGATACGAGTCTGTACAATTTCTTTACTGAACAAAAGTTTACGAGGAAATAAAGGACGCCTTAAAAGAGCGGGAAAAGTAGAACCAACATCAATTACTTATTAAACGATGAGATGTCGAGTTGATAATTTTTATTTTTATTTTTTTTGAATTATTATCAAAGCTAATTAGTAACTAATGTTTCTTTATATTACTTTAGATTTTTATCTAAGACATATCCCCTTTAGATACGGTGGTAGGTACAGCAGCGCCTCGATGCACACGCCATAGCCGACCTGATAATGCTCATCATCTATTGTTGCCTTATCGTAATACCGACCGCAACGAGCATTACCTAGACTGAACCAACGTCCCCAGAGGAAAACCTGTCGATCATATAGGTCATTGTAAACTTTTTTTTGTTATTGAGTAATCTCTCAATAACAAAAAAAAGTTTACAATGACGTATGCCCAAGAGCTATTGTCGGACGAGCGAAAAATGCGATTCGAAGTATTTTGAAGCGAGCCGAAAGAACCGTTCGGTCGATGACTTCGGTGAGACGTCTGCGAGACCTGAATCCGTGTGCGTCCGTAATATGGCGCACCATCGGAAGGGCCTTGGTGCGCGGTCCACCATGTCCTGTGTCTTGGGGTCGTCCGCCATGCGGTCTGGTGCGCGTGCGTCCGCAATACGTGTAATAAAGAACTTTAGGTGGCCTGTTGCCACCTAAAGTTCTTTATTAACTGTTTTTTTTTTATATGATCGACAGGTTTTCCTCTGGGGACGTTGGTTCAGTCTAGGTAATGCTCGTTGCGGTCGGTATTACGATAAGGCAACAATAGATGATGAGCATTATCAGGTCGGCTATGGCGTGTGCATCGAGGCGCTGCTGTACCTACCACCGTATCTAAAGGGGATATGTCTTAGATAAAAATCTAAAGTAATATAAAGAAACATTAGTTACTAATTAGCTTTGATAATAATTCAAAAAAAATAAAAATAAAAATTATCAACTCGACATCTCATCGTTTAATAAGTAATTGATGTTGGTTCTACTTTTCCCGCTCTTTTAAGGCGTCCTTTATTTCCTCGTAAACTTTTGTTCAGTAAAGAAATTGTACAGACTCGTATCCCTATGTAGGGGTAATGAAAAGAAGCTGTGACAATGGTTTCTGTTATTCTGAAGATAAGTCCGTTAGAAGACAAGGAGCGAGGCCTTGTGTTACAAAATCGTCCATTAGGATCCGATCGATATCTTGTTGGGGTGGATGGTGTTATATAATCAATGCACGGCAGCACACATACATAGGTACAGATGCCTCGTATGCCTGAACTTGGAGTACCCATCGACATAATACTACGTTATAAAACGAAGGTATCTATATTATAGGTTCTTCTACACGAAATTGGGAAAACTTTATTAAAAGCTAAAAGAAAATTCCTTCATAAAAGTGCTTTGAGCTTTATTCTATCGTATGCAGATGGAAGGAAAGGCCTTCAGGAAAAAAATACGTACTCGGTGCTTCCAGTCTGTTCATAAAATAGGTAAGGTTAAGTACGTACCATACTCTTTACTTTTTCAAACAGAGGTTTTTATCGCTATATTCTTAAATATGCCTTATATTGGAACTGAAATTATAAACTTCAAGCCACTGAAATGCATCTGCATGAAGACTGAAGACGATTCGAAATACAGTGATTCGTTTTCACGGGAATTTCACAGCGGGTGACGTACTTCATCAATCCACTGCAATCAATCGATGTTTGCATATCCTAAATGAACTCGCCACTCAATTAACACGGTTGCTACGGACGCGGCTAGATTGCTACCGCAAACAGAATAGTGAATATAGTGTACCGTTTTAATGGCACTTTTAAAACATATTTATGTTTGTGTAAAGAAAAAATGGAACTAGGAAAATGGCTGTTCTTTGAGTTATTCTTAGGAAAAATATTAAAAAACAGAGTCGGTGGACTTCCGTGTAATTCTGGGAGCCATGGAGAACAAAAGAATTTGCTTTCTTTGCGTTGTACGATGCAAGATGTAAATTAAAACTTGATTGAAAGAAAGAAGGTCATTATTGAATACACCCACTTATTTAGTTACAGCTAGGCGACATTACCACATTATTCTTGAAGTTTAACAAATTCCTGGAAGATGTACCAAATTCATGAAAAAGCTTTTTATCTTAAAATGAAGTAAAGTGAAACTACACTTTTCGATATATAATATGACATCACTAAGATCGTTTAAAGTTCTACCGGGAATTTTCTATCAGTAGTTTCCATGAAAAAAACCTTTTAAAAGGTAGGCATGTTATTAAAGCAGATTTTTTGTTACCTACAAGAATGTACGATATTAAAATTGTGTTTTATGTCTAGTCCTTTGTTTTATACAAAAGCTTTGTAATAAGTAGGTACGTAGGACGTATGATTGATGCTCAGGTGTGCGGATAACAACTGTTTGATGTATTAGAAGCCTTCACCTGTGGCCTACGAATCGTTTGACATTAAATGGATGTGCTCGAATATTGGTACCCCAAAATTGACGTATTGGCGAAAGTTTTAACAATTTTTACGTCAGCATGATATTCTGATAAGATGATGTTATATATAACTCCGACCATACAAAATACCACAACAACGTCCTTTTCACATAACTATTTGTTGTCATAAATATCCTCTGAAGGGGATAGAAGTAACACAAAAATAGTATCAATATAAAATATGCACTCTCGGCGGTGTTGTGAAGTTGACACTTATCGATGTCCAATTTTATTTCCCCTTTTCGTCTCTCGTGTTCGACTTGAAACGAATTTCGTGTATATTCAAACACTATTTATTGGATGTTTGTGGAATGAAACATTCTAGCTAAATAAAAATGCCTTTTAGGTAAAATGGAACCGATTCTTTGGGATTGCTTTTCTCCTTTTTGTGAAAGGTTACCTACTAGTGGCGTTTGAAGTTGTTAATTTGTAAATGTATTAATGCGATCAAATCACTTGATTCCTCGAAGCTAACTCCGAACTAAGAAGTGAACTACGCTATCGAAGTCTATGGTTGATGTATTCTATAGCTGTCATGACAAGGGTTATTTATGTTTAGTTGTTTGTAGCTATCGAGCAATATAAATGCATCACATTTTCTTGTTCAAAATTCATATTCCCTTAATGCTCCGTGCACGAAATTGACCCTTTTTCGTTAATAACTTATCTAATTATAAGAAAGCTTGAAATCATGTAAACATTAAGTTTGTGTAACTATAAAGGTACAGTTTTCGTGGTGCTATCATTCGTGTCAGTCACAGTAGGTATCTGTTAATAGTTGCATCACTTTTACGCTCTCAAAAATATGGTTTATTTCGTCTTTGATATACTTAATGAAGATATTGTATAATCATACAATTATATTTTGATTTTATCTCAAGGATAGCTGAAGACTAATGTGTGATTGTTGTTGATTGTATTGTGTCTGTCATGCATGACTACTTGTAATACTATAATTTGTATTTAATCTGAAATGGAATTCGAATTTTAGAGTCATATTTTCATTGTTATTTAATCATTTATATGTCCAAGTGGCTGATCATGGAATGAACATTATTAGTATATAATTATGTAATGAACACCTGCATGTAACCTATGTATCACAAATAAACGATTTGATTTGATTTGAATTTTTAAATTTCTTTATATGGTTTACTAAATATTAGGAAAAAATACATTACCGATTTAAAAATAAAAATAAACTACATTATTTTTCTGCTATATTATCGAAGTTGAAAAAACCGGTTCAACCACATGCAAGTACTTACACCATATAAATAATGTGGATGATATTTTTCAAATGTTCAAAATCAAAAGTAGTTTCTTGTAAAAAAGTGATCAACCGTCAGTATCGCGTAATTTTTCGGAAACTTGTTGCGAATATTTGTGATTTATATACTTAATTCATTTGAAAAATCACTTTCAGCCACATGCAAAACAAAGAACTCGACTTTTCAAATCACAAATATTTTTGGTTAAATTATTTTTCCCTTTCTCACAAACAATGAACTAAATTGATGAAAAAAAATAAAAAAAATCTATATATCTCCTATTGTATAAGTAAATAAATATACTCTTTGGTAAACCCAAGAGTATATTTAAAAAAAAAATTCATCAATTTATGATGAAAATTTTTCGATTTCATGGCCCCTTAAAGCTAGTAGCCTGTCAGTGAGTACTTAAGTACAATAGCCCTACTCTTGGGTAAACCCAAGAGTATATTTATTTACTTAGACTATAGGAGATATATAGATATTTTTAATGTGCTCGCCAAGCCCTTTCATTTGATACCCAACATGGCACTTTTTAAAATTTGTTATTCTTGACTTTATGTCCTCTAGAGGGCGCCATATTGAATTTAATGTAACATCACATAACCAGCAGATAATCAAGACGCTTCCAACGATACCTCATTAGTCAAATTATTATCAGTAGTTTAGAAGTTATGTGGTAACAGATGAACATACATACATACATCCATTCATACTTATATACAGGTCAAAATCATAACCCTCCTCTTTGCTTTGCCGTAAAAAAACTAACTACAGTTCATAATCAAATCGGCTTTTATCAAGGTCTCAAAAAACCAGTCAAGAGCGACTCGGACTCGCGCACCGAGGGTTCCGTACCATCATATTATATAAATATTTTGGATATGTTAGTTTACGTACGACATTTTGGTTGATAACCGTGAAATGTTTTTAAATTTTCATCGGCGAAGCCTATATTCGTCAGAGAATTTTAACACTGCGGTGTAGAATATTGCAGTTTTAGGTCAGACCGATAGTAGAACTAATGTAATTTTAGTTGATGATTTCTGAAAAAGTGTGCTATTTAGAGACATCGTTTTATTTTTCCTGTAATCTTTACATAAACTTCTATCACATAGAATAATTTCAGGTTTTGCAAACTTCGGAGATAAGGGGGTTGCCCCTTATCTCCGATATAATTTTTTACATTTTTCGACAAAAGTCGAAAACTATGCGGCCTAAAAACAAAAAAAAATGTTTGAGAATGTGCAAATAGCGCTCTTTCATATGTTACCCCACATGCCCTAGTAGCCCCACTCCGATTTTTTAAGAACCCCGATAAGCACAATTTGCAACAAAAAAAAAGTTTTTCTTATTTGCAAAATAGTTGGGCAAACGTCGTCTAAGACTATTCCAAATTTCAAGTGCATTTGCAGTTCTTGAGATATCCAGCTGTGACTGTGTATTACACGGAATAGATCTTTATTTAATAAACGTTATAGAACGTTATTGCGTACTTACATAATAATATTATTTAAAGAATAAGTTTATTTATTTATTCGAGTATCGAGTTATATTAAATCACACTGTCTATCACCGTCAGAAAGGCAAGTGTCAAGTGACAGCAACATTAATTTTATTTCTTCTTTCCGTTTCTTTCGAATTGCATGAAATTGATATTTATGTTTCCCTGTGTTTAATTGAAGGATTATACTCGTAATGAATATGGCATCTTCATGAAGGTTCGTATTTCTCAGTATTCCCGTTAGACGAAGTATGATTATTACTACCACTGCCTATGTATATAGATATTAATAGACGCCACAATTTTTGGTGGCCCTAATAGCCGAACAAAAAAAAATATCTCCTTCAACCCTTTGAATTTATAAAATCGGCGTTACTGCTGTTACTCTGCCAACCGACTCCGTCCCGCCCGCCAGCTTTAAACTTTCTGAGATTTTGTACTACTTACCTGAGCTTATTTTATGCTTTTTTAGTACCTAACCTAAAGCCGTAGTCGGGTTTTTTTTAAGTTATGCATATTAATTTTAAAATTTTAAACTGACATGGTTATTTTCACTACTAAAGTTATTTAAACCGGGATATGAATTGTTACAAATAGTTTGTGATCGCGAGTTGTACTGTTCGCAGAACTACTAGTATATTTAGTTAATGTTCAAAAACAACTTTATACTGTATTAATTCCGTAAATATTCTTTACAATTCTCTCAGGGTCGAGGTACCGGTTTTTGTAAATCTATCAATTACTGCTAAGAAAAAAATAGAAGGCGTTGAATTATACTGCACGCAGATAGGAAATTGTATTGGATACCTCCCCGTGCATAGCAATTGAGGAGTATTTTTCGATAATCCATCGAGTAGGTATATCGCAGAATTGGCTGAGGGCACTAACGCATTGAATACAGTAGTTTGGAGAGGTAGAGACAAAACCAATGTTCATATATTTTTCTCGCAAAAAGCGCGGTTTTATTTGTAGGTAGGATAAGTAAAATAAAGTGTTTAATAATTTTTTTTAAAGGACTAAGTTTATCCATGGTGTTTAGTACTAAAAAGAACTTATCACTAAATAAACGAATGTTAATACATGTTTATTTTAAGTTGTTACTGGTATGTTGTTTTATTTTATGTACGAGGAATGAACTTGACTTTGCCACCATCCGTGGGCCCCAAAATATAGCTGTAAGAATCAGTTTCCAGATGCTTTGGTCCATCAGGCGCGAATCTGTACTTCATAATCATCTGAGCGATTGCTGTACGTATTTGCATCATTCCGTAGCGTTTGCCTGAAGATTAAAACAAAAATAAAACTCAGATTAGGTATGCCTACTTAGTAAGTTTAAAATAATCAGGTTCTTAATAAGCAATTGGTATGATAATGCAAACTCAATTTTTTTGAAGCACGTTTCTTGATATATTATTTAGTATTTCAAAATGGCCAAAGGCCACATTAGTTCCACAATGATTTTGCGGAATCACCCTCTCGTTTACCAGGGTCAAAAATGGTTTTTCCGTGACTACATACCGATACAAAACCTCGGTCCTTCACCAAACGGTAAGAACGTGAAGTCACAGTTATCGCTGTCGGTGGTGTGGATGAACCTCTCGGGACGCCACTGTTCAGGCTCAGGGTACGACTCCTCGTTGTAGTGGATGGCTACCACGTTCACGAACACCGGCGTGCCGGCTTCCACCGTCAGCTCTTCGGTCAGCTGGTATGTCTTGTTGCACATCCTGTCCAAATTAGGCACTGGAGGATACATCCTCAATGTCTCTGGAAAATTTATTTACCTACATTAAAATTCCACAAAAAAAACCTCGCTAAATAAAGTCTGTCTAACCTTCCGGTACACACCATTCATACACGCAGTAATATATTTTACTTTCAACAAATCGTCGTACTCCAGAACGTCTTTCCCGCTTTCTTTTAACGCTTGGCTGACTTCCTTATAAAGTTGTTCCTGGAAGAAATAGGTCCTCTGTATTACACGGTAAATCATCATCATCATTCTCCTGCCCTCATTCCAATTTATTTGTGATCGGCGCAACATGTCCCTTTCTTCTATGGATTCTTTCTTCTTTCTTTTTGTCTTCTCTATCAGTCGTCATCTCGGTCGTCATCCCCTTTTTAGCCAAATCATCTTTCACACAGTCCACCCATCGTTTCTTTGGTCTTCGTTGGTTTGATTTACACAATTCTCTTCAATTTTCTCTTCTCTTCATTTTCTTTTCAATATTTGTAAGAAACTGTAGTAATGGTTTGTGGAGATAAGGAAACGTGTCATTTTTTTGTTATTTTGGGAAGAGAACGAGAAAGTAATATAATCGTCTCTGTTATATAAAAGCATAATCAGTGCCGGATTAACCATCACGTAGCAAGAGTATCAATTGCTAGGAGCCCCGCGCAAGAGGGGGCCCCGCGCAAAAGGGAGCCCCGCGTATCCAAACCCACCTCCGCCTAAGAGTAATTTTTTGAGTGAAACTTATTAAGATGTGGTAAATAGAATTTACTTGATGTCACAAAAACTTGAAACGTAACATCTTTTCCGACTAAGACAATCCACGTCAGACAATCGGTAACCGCTTATGTCGTTGGCGGCGAAAATTAAACACAGAATTTCATACGGTAAACGCACAAGTTCTACAAAAAGTCGCTCGTATAAATGTATAGAATTTGAATCGGCCCGATAATCGGCTCCACAAAAGGTGTGACGTGCAAGTACCCTTACTTGACACTTATTGTGGACAGGGCCGGATTAGCCACATATCAGGTGTACCGAATGTTACAGACCCCACGCTTTGGAGGGCTCCGCGTTTGGAAAGAACGTCCAATGAAAATAATGAGTGAGTCAAAACAGATCGCACCTCTAAGGGGCGGTATGCAAAAAGTTTTCCTAGTCTCTCTTAATTCTACAGCTTTTCTGCAACAAAAACTCCTATTTCTGTATGTATTGTCAAAAGAACCTCTCCGAGGTGAGGAGCTAAAAATTCCCGAGCTCGCTGCGCTCGCCCTTGCATCTTTTCTTGCAAGTGTCTCTTCATTCATAAAGTTTTTTGAATAAGCTATTTCAATATAAATGGATTATTCACCTAACCAATCGGAGGTTCTAAAAAATTATCGACATCGCTTCGCTCGCTTTTGCATTTTAGTTTCTCTTCCTTCATAACATTTTCTACATTAGTCGTCAAAGTATTTCAGTTTCAATGGTCAATAGGAAGGCGAGGTTATCGGAGGTGCAAAAAAAAATTCAAACTCGCTACGCTCGCAATCAAGGCTCTCTTATTAAGAATTACAAGTGAATTACTGCCAGCAGCAGCAGCTATTCTAAAAATGAACTATATAGGTTTTTAAAAAGTACCTACTGTTTGTATTGTTTGAAAAGTCATTTGGTTGAAGTATGTAATTGACTGCTTAGGAATAGAAAGACAACGTATTTGTGTATAGAAACATTGATTTGACTAGTTTATCTTCTAAACTTTAGAACTTAAAATAAACCAAGTTCTACCATAGGTAAAATTTGTAATATGCCCCTAGGAATTTGCTACAGGCCCCGCGCTGGCTTTATCTGGCACTAAGCACAATGGGAGGTTGGGGATGGATGCGAGCCATTTTGTAAATGCATTGCTATGTTTCCAGATAATTTAATGAATAATTATTTAGCTAACGATGTTTTGATACCTGTTCGTCAGGATGGTGTGCCAGCTCATGGAGCAAATAGGTTAGTGTTGTAGATGACGTTTCGATAGCTCCCAATATGAATATAGCCGCCTGGGCCAACATTAGGTTATCAGCTAATTCTGAAAGTTAAGAAGGCACAGCGATAAAATTGTAATTAAGAATTTACCATCCCATAGAAGTAGGTATCACTTTGATTGGTCAGATTATTTGTTAGTGATACGATATTTTCATCTGTCCCACGATTAGATCATTAATGTTAATTTGATTTTAGATTGTGTCTGACTTGTATTTTGTCACTTTTTGCCGAGTGATATTAAAAATACGTTAGGTGTCACTGATTTTATTTGCTACTTTTTTATTATTGAATTATCTTAAGTAGATACGTATCGTAGATTCCCAGAGGTGTACTTACGGGTGTCGGATCCAGTAGGTAGTTTCAAGTTCGCCTTTAACTTTAACAAATGATTAACGAGATCCTTGTCGCTAGTCTGGCCAGTTTTCTGTCGTTCTTCGACAACTTCCCAAAACATCTTTTTTACGTATTCTGTTGCAAGTTGCGAGAAGAACTTCAATCTAAAAATATTCGCCTGCTTTTAATACAAATGCTTCTTACAGCTATAATTTTGAAAAGAACTAGATTTGAAGGTATCATTTTTAAATTAAGTAATGTTATTTAGTTTAGGTCATTATTGATTCAACAAGTTATGTTTATAACAACCTTCCATCATTCAGTAGGCGAATGCGTTTCATCAATACGCCAACACACACTTCGTCTATTTCCAGTTTAATGAGTAATCTTCATTCAATCAAAATTAAAAAAGCAATACAAAATAATAAAATACCTGAGAATTTCAGCGATAGCAGGGAGGAAGAAGATCATGGTGAACTCGAAGCCTCGCCAGAAGGTCCACTTGACCATGTGGCGAGTGATGAACCAGAGGGGCGAGGTCAATTCCTTCAGGGCACTCACGCGAATTCCGAACACGGTGTACGCCACCGTGTCAGAGGTGTACATTGAAAACAATTCCTGAAACAACAAATATCGAGTTAAAAGCCAAACTTCATCTGGCTGGCGGAATTTACGTCGTTCAAAATTTCCCATCGAGTGTTAATCAAACCACAATCTGAAAACGGATTCTAAAGTAAAAACAAAACAATTTTGAATTGAGCAAAACTAGACTAGTCTGTAAAAACTCGCTATTATTTGAAAGCCAACCTAGCTACATAAACGTAGTGGCAACATAAGCTTTATTTTAATGTCTGTAATACATATATTATTTTAAATATTGAAATGAAAGGTTTTCTGAAAATAATTACCAAATGCCCTGCTGGTCAGGGGCACAAAACATAGCTATCGATATCGATCATATCGCTTTAAATCGATATCCAATATGATTTCCTTTTTAGTTGACTGTTACAGATACGTCTTCGAGTCTTTGTGAAACTTCTTTTTTTACTTAAATGGACGTCCCGTTCTGTATTTAATATTTCTTATATCGTAGTTACTTTAGGACATAACATCGAAAAGCCATTGACCTCTTAGATACAGGAACATACACCTAGATTAGAAATCATGGATCCTTGCTAGAACAATGTAAATTAAAGAATGAAGAAATTAAAAATTATTTATTGATAAGCTTAACCTTGGTTATTGCGACTCTTAACTACTGTAAGTCGTTATCAGCAAGGCACATTATCTTAAGAGTGTTTATCCTAAAAACAGTTGGCAACGTCGCAAATAGCTGTCAACAATGAATTGCAATTATAACATTGAATTTGATGTTGTACCCGTTTTAGGTGTAAAAAAGGCATTTGGAAAGTTTCCAAATACACTTTTTACATCTAAAACTATATATTCGGTGTTACGATATTAATTATTGCATTTCATAATCAATATTCTAGTTCGCTAGTTAGCCACATTTCTTATTTCCATACAGCCATATATTGCCAAATTAATCAAAACGGCGAAATATTTGACATATATTTGCGACGTTGCCCACTTTCAGAATAAACGCTCTTAATTTTGTTCGTTTATAATATGCACATATCCCAAGTAAACTGAAACTGAAAGCAAACTTGCCATTTAAATACCTAGTTCAGTAGAAATTCATATGTTAGTGATGATTCACTTCTAAGTTTGTTACTATGTACCTCCTAGGTTTACATGCAACACAAATAGTTAACATGCAACAAAAATGGCAAAGTCATTTCTGCATATTTAAGTTGTACATACAAGGGAATCATTAATGTTGACGGCTTATGTACCTAAGGATGGACTACGACTTACAAGGTTGATCATAATTACCTGGTTTATAAATAACTAGCGACCCGCGCTTGCTATGCACGGTTTTTTACTATATGTAAAGGGTCCCTGAAACGATCAATTAAAATTGTAAATTTTTACGTGATTGATACACATTGATGCGCAAAATTGCAATCGTAATTTGATCGTTAGTTTTAATATTAATGACCCTAGGTTTAATATGAATGTATGCAAATAACACTTCCGGAATAAATTCTCAAATGACGCATGCGCATCAAGATCCGTTATGTAGTTTAGAAAAACAACGCGGTCACACAGGCAGACACGAAAAGCTACTTTAATTTTTCATATGTAGGTACAGATATTTCCACATAAAAACATGTATTTAAAACCAGTCTAGGCTCCCTTCCAAACAATAAATAACCAGTAGTAAAAACAGGTAGGAGTGGTATTACCATACACGTAGCATACGTTTGTGCAATCAATTATTATGTTCTATTCGAAGCGTCCTACAATATTTTCCTGCAATCGATTTTATAAGCATCAATATTATTCCACTCAAAGCACCTCGGGAAGTGCTTAAAGTTTTTATTCCACTTACACCAACGTTTTTGTGAGCCTAGGGATGGAGACCAACGGAAAAAATATCGGTAGTAATTAAGGAAAATGTTTGATAATGATGATATTCATATTTTTTACAGGCCGTACCAAAATACTAGTGCTATTTTTTAAAGGTAGCTGAGAACATTTTAAATTTTAAAAAACACGCTTAACGAATAGATAGTTAGTTTATGTATAACAGTGTATCACGTCAACATTTAGAAAAAAAAATGGCTTTGATGAGCGCCATATTGGTCACTCATAATTGTGTGACTATTGAGCTCGACGTCAATATTGACACTAGGGGCGGCAATTACGACATAGTTAGCGATCGCTATACGATTGAATTCGGTCGCAAAATCTTAATGGCGTCCCTAGACGGTCAAAATTACTTGACAAGCTCGAAAAAATCCCGTGCTTGTGCAGCACGTCGCGCGCGTCTAGGGACGTCATTACAACTTTGCGACCGAATTCGGTCGTATAGCTATCGCTATCTATGTCGAGACTGCAGGGCCTGGGTACTGTAATAACGTAAAGGGTGCAATTACCTTAAGATCAACAGGCTCTTTGTTATCAACGTAGTGCTTCTGTATTCTGCGCACGAGTTCGGTAGAGTTGATGTTCATCAGTTCAGTGATGCCCCTCAGACGCATGCTGGTGAACATGGGTGAGATCTCGTTCCTCATCTGTGTCCACATTGGACTCTGAAAACATATATATTTTGTTATAGGTTAAATTTACAAACAGATTATTTAAAGGAGGGCCGAGAAAGTTGGCACTTTGTATGAGTATATTATTGACAGCATAATATTACCTACAGCAGTTTTGTATTCCCCAAAGACCTAACCCCAGGGTTATCCGGGAAGTCCCATATATAGGGTGAGTTTTTGCTACTACCCGGGCAGTAATCTAATCTTTGATAAATAAATAATGTTTTGGATTCGATTAAGGTTTGATTTTCCAACAGAAAGCTGCTCGGAAAACGGTGAAGGGAAACATTGTGACCGTGGAACCGGCATGTCCTAGAACCAAAAATTCAAAGACATGTGACATCGGTAGATGTCACGATGTACTAGGCTCGCGTGGTAGATTACGGCCCACTCCCTTTCGAAGAGACTAGACCTGGTGTCCCACCAGTGGGAAGATTATAGGCTGAATGATTATGTTATAAATAAAGCGTACGTCTTATTTTCCCCAAAATACCAAGTGGCACCTGGTATCCTGGGGCCAATTGGTAAATTATCTTAAGCTTATGAAAAAGGGAGTCAAAAAACTCAAAAACTCAAACCATTTATTTCAATTAAACCATTTACAGGCACTTTTGAATTGTCAAGGGGTCAGTCAGTCAGAAATATGAAGAGAAGAACGGGCAAGAAACTCCACGGACACTCTTTTAAATCATAATATTGTTACAAAATATTGGTTACATCATTCATGTTGAAATTATACATGTGAGAACAATGTAGAAAGACGTGCACGTAAAAAGCGTCCGTAATAAAAAGATAAAAACAATTCAAAAATTAAAATAAGCCGTGGCAGATAAGAGATGACCAGTCCCTACTGACGGCACCCGTTCACGAACATGACGCATGGATCAGCACCGTTTAGCTCAACCATTTTGAAGGGAACTTAACGATCCAACACGAGTGTAGTGGAACTCTCTTTCTGACACTGATCTACGTTCACCAGTTCGGCGAATGGCATCAACCTACAATGAAGCATTCGAACATATAGACATATTTACATGTTCTTTGAAAAGGTTTCGTAGCCTTTTGTATGAGACACTTGAACTCTCAGACTAATTGTTTGTTGTTGTTTTTAAATACTTTTCTACTTTTTCTCTGTTTTTGTAATTATTAGTGTAACTGTCATGCATGAACAGTTCACCTAGTGACTTTAAGGTTTTATTTATTACTGATAATCTGTGACCATTGCTGTGGGCTACATTATTACTTAAGTTATTTCTGTTTTTCTGTTGTAATATTGCATAATGTAGCTGTTTGTTGTTCCTATTAAATAAAATAAAACTCTCAAATTAATAGCAGAAAATATCCATATAGCTGCAAATGATGTCTGCATGGAAAGTACTGTATGTACAATTCGGGAGATGCTATGTTCAAATAAATACGGCACGGTTGGCGCAGTGGCTAAGCGATTGACTGCTGCGCTGCGTGTCGCGGGTTCGATTCTCACACGAAACAAATATTTGTATGACTTACAAGTAGTCGTTCCGGGTCTGGCTATTTGTGTATGTGAGTTTAAATGTTTGTAAACGCACCCACAATACAGGAGAAATTCCTAATGTGGGGCAAACTTTAAAAAAAAAAAAAAACTAACTTAAATTAAAAGTACCGACATCCAAAACTGCTTATAATTAACATTTATATATCTTTAGACATTCAACTTTGCTTATGTAAGTCCTATTTTTATCATAAACCATGTTTTTTACTTGAAGGTGCAAATAATCAATTTTTTTTTTAGAATTGCACTTGACTTGAATTTATTATTATTAATTCAGGGTTAAGATTTGATAAACAGTTTTATCGTAAAGTACTATCTGAATCAGCCTCGTACATACCTTTATTGTAAATAAATTCAACGAGCCCAACGGGTCATCTTTCGCTCCTGCGTAACTGTATCTGTCTTGAAAACTGTCACTATCTTTCACTAGGACTTTCTTTGCAAGTTCCTTCGAATTTATTACAAGGGCTGGTTTCCATGATAAAAACATTCCAAAATAATCATTCTTCTTGTACTTCTTGCTTAAGTCATAGAAGACGTCCCAGAAACTTCTCCTCATCAGGAACGAAAGGCTCCCGAAGAATGGAGTCGGTTTCTCGTAAGGAACGCCTCGTTTCTTCCAATACCCATAGTTACTCCGGGAAAAAAGATAGAATATCGTTAAACAAGATATCACAAAAACAAGAAACAATTGAATGATAAGACCGAGCATGTTGACGTCCGGTCCGTTCGCGTGTTCGATTTAGAATATCACTAGGTATCTACTTGGATTTAGCTCGATACTGAATTATTTGAAACCAGTGTATCTGTGTAATTAAAACGCGGTATCTTGTAGATAAAAAAATATCAACCAATTACGTATGTGTATCTAGCGGCGTGCAAACGAGCATTGCACACGTTGCGTCGAGAAGCGTTCAGATAGCGAGATTACTCTACTAACGTGACCGTAGTTGCCATGTAGGTAATGATGAATTGTTTAAGCGTTTTCTTATAAAAGAAAACGCAAATCGCAACAGTATCTTTGCTAAATTGGTAATATACAGGGTCAAATTAAATTTTATAGCGAAACACCGCAGTCGTGAACGGTATCGATATAGAGCCACGAAAAAAAAAAGATTTAGTAGAAGAAGTAGTGTTGTTACTTGAAGTACGAGTTGAGAAATCTGTTTATTTGTTGTTTTATCGTGTTTAGATATCGATACCCATCACGCCTGTGGAGTTTCGCTAGCTAATATTTGACCCTGTATTTATTTTTGTGTTCCTTTATTCTATGAAGAAGTGTGATTTTGGATGACGACGTCGTCGCAGAGAGCGACTGTACTGTATATTATGTTGTAGTAATATAGTTGTAGTCGTGATATAGTTATAACCCTAGGGATATAGCTATATACCGTAATATAGTTATATGAAAGCGGTTCATAACTGTCTTACTAGGAATATAACTATGACGAGCACGATCTAGTCATATACAGCTTTGGCGCTGCTGCTGCGGCTGTTAAGACCAAGTTGCGCAAATACTGTAACCTTATGGGTAACTACAGTTTTGAGCCGTTTGGGGTCGAAACGCTCGGTTCATGGGGCCCGAGCGCGCGTCTCGTTTGCAGGCTCGTTCTTTGGCCATAGAATACTGTCAGTATTCTGGGCACGTTTCCGGATGACAGCGATGCAGACGAATACTTCGACGCCTAAAGCCTCGGTCGTGAATTTGCTGCGAATATAATTCGCATCGAATTATATTCGCAGCGAGTATTCACTGCCTGCCTGTCACACACAGCGATTTGTACACGCGAATTTGGACAAAGCGGCGCGCTGAGCGGAATGGCTACTCGCAGTGAGTACCATGTCACACACAGCGAATGCTCGCGACGAGTTGAGTTCGCTGCGAGTAAAATTGAACATGCTTAATTCTAATCGCGGCGAATTCAACCCGCGGCGAATGAATCTAGTCGCAGCGAATAGCCTGTCACACACAGCGAGTTCTCGCTGCGAATCCCTAATCGCAGCGAGTATTCGACGCGAGTGACTGAGGTTTTAGTGTCCTTTTGTTTTTGTATTTATTTGTGTAAATAGTTAGTAGTGTTAAATATTGTAAATGTTATAAATAAATCAAATAGTTAGGATTACGATTATCCAGCCACAATATTTTTTAGCCCGCGGCTTCGCCCGCGTGGATGTCGGAAAATATCCTATGGTAACGTACTACTGGGATTAAAAGTACCCTGTATGTTAACCCAGGTTATAAAATATCTCTGTGCTCAATTTTATCCAAATCCGTTCAGCCGTTTTTGCGCCAATCCGGAACATAAACCCAAACAACAAAACGGACAAAAATTCTAATTCTAAAAACTATACTTTCGGCATCAGACTCGCTCCTACACTTATTGCTTTAAAAAAATATATTTAACGTTATTTATTATTATAAACGTTTATTAGTCACTAGCTATTTTAGAAGCTATGTGAAATGAAAAAAATAAAAAGTTCGTAGAAATGGTTTTCCTAGTTGAACGAGAGAGAGCTCTCGCTGAAATGTCCTTTCTCTCTGTCTGTACGCATAGCACAGGACAGAAATACGAAACGGAAGAAACGGGTAGAAACGGATTTTGTCGACGGAACAATAGACAATGACAGATTCACAATCACAATCTATCATTTTGTCATCCGTTTCTATTGTGGTCATGCGTCCAGAACGCGTTGTGGCATTAAAGATCACAATTCATTTAATATCACCGCCCACAGTAGCACTACTTTACTGCATCTTTTGTCCACAATGCTTTCTATTATCTAATAAGTATACATGTTTTTTGGTTGCTGCAATCCAACTCTTGACCTAAAAATGTATGTTTAGTTGCAGGAATTATCTACTTTAATATTATATGGTTCTCTTCACTTGGTATAACGCAGTAAGGTTGAGCCTCCTTGGGACATGATATGCTTTCCCACCGTTTCTGAACTAGGATGCGTTACGATTATCTGAAGATAATAAACGGACTTTCCGGATTCATGTGCGTATTGTATAATTATCACTTGCTTCAAAAACGGTGAAGGAAAATATCGTGAGGACACCGGCCATGCCTGAGTGATATTTCTCGACGGCATGTGAAGCCAAGTCTGAGGCCCATGGGCGGCATAAAAACTCTGGCACCAGGTTAGTCACTGACTAAAAAGAAAATTAACAAGTTTTTAAAACCTTTTTTTTTTTTTTTTTTGGGTGGGAAATTATCAAATAACTTCTCCCGCTCTGGGTGGAGCGGGAGGGCGTGTCAGACTCTTACTACTAAAACCCACCCGTGTTCCTTCTGTTGCCTGTACGTTGCCAGGGGCCACGGTATCCCTTTCGGACTTTCCCGCAACCCCGGCAGGCATCGGTCCGGACCCCTTCACTTGCTGACATCTCTTTGAGGCAAGTTTTTAAAACCTTCATATTTCATTTTGTTAGGTAGGTACTTATCTCGATTGGACCGACATTCGCCGCGCCAAATCGATTTAAATCGACGCGTCGCAAACGCAGCTTATCGACACAGGTGTGTCGGTACGCTGCGTTTACGGTGCGTGTATGGCGCGTGAACAAAAAACTACGATATCTCTAAAGTTACGATACAAGTTATGTCGTTATTAAATAAACTAACACATTTTGAATGGATTAGTCCAGTTTCAACTTCTAATATGTTATCAATTCTATTCTCCCAGATGTTTGTACAAAAGTCATTATAATTAAAATATTTAAACAGTATTTCGAAAAACTTTTTGTTTACATAAATATACTCGTACATTAATTTTAATCAATAAAAAAATAAAATAAAAAAAGACACACCTCCCCATACATTTTTTTCATACCACAAATATTTATAATAGCATGACTCCTAATCTTTATGTAAATAAAAAAAAAATTGGTTGCCTGTAAAGTCGGTATACGGGCGAAAGTTTTACGTGACAACGACTTTGAGTGGTAAAATAATTTTAATGTGAATATTCATTCGTATAGTAGGAAGAAGGATGAAATAATAGTAACAATTTAAAACATTTATTTATACAAAGAATTATATTTAAAACATTAATTTATACAAAGAATCTCGCACTGAATTTCATATTAACAAAATTTTATTTTTACCTTTACACATACATACGTATTTATATACAAATTCTCTCTCTCGCTCTGTCTCTCTCGCTCTTAGGCGGGCTAACTGTGCTCGAGTGGAAGGGACGCGTGCCTTTCACTTTTTATGTCTGTCTCTCTCGCTCTTAGGCGGGCTAACCATGCCCGAGTGGAAGGGACGCGTGCCTCTCACTCGCTCTCATTGTGAGCGCATAACGTGAGCGGAGCGTAACGCAGTTTCTTGAAGTGTCACCCGGCAAACCAATTTATAAGACGTTGTCACGTCAAAACCGCTGTTTATAGCGAACATTGAAGAGCTAAACCAATGTGAGAAAGGTCAAATGATTGCGATATTTCGTTATCAATATTTAAGTGCAGAACGTACTGATGCAGTAGCGCCCTCCCTGTCAGAACGGCGGGAACGAAAACTAGAGATTATCACAACCGGACGTGGTGATGACTCTCTAGGAACGATATCCTCGGGCTCCGGGCAATACTGTATATCTCATAGCCTATCCAAATATTGCATGAATATTAGCAAGCGATATCTTTCGTGATCATCGTCGCGTAAAAACAGCCTTTGAGTTTGAGTTTCAATAAATCTTTGTCCTGTAAATTAGCATCAAATAGACCGAAGTAACCTAACCCCTGTCTATTTATAAACCTAGTGAGTTTAAACGATGTCTACTTACATGGCAACATCAATTTTAAATACGTACATTAATAAAAACCGAAAACAGTTTCCGATTTGATGTATGGAACTCATTACCTAAATGAATAGCCAAAGGACAGGTAATCCCAGTTGGTTAAATATTCAGCAATCATCTGTTTGTATGATTAATGTATTTTACTTATTATTATACCTTTGTTAAGGATGCTAATTTTAGCGAGGCTTTGTGTTACAAAATCGTAAATTAGGGTGCGATTGGTATCTTGATTAGGTGTATGGTGATATACATATTATATTAAATGCACGGCTTTGCAAACATTCAAACACAATTCGTATGCGCGAACTTGGAGTAGGTACCCATCGACATACTACCTACCAGTACGTTACAAAACGGGAAAAAATATTATAGGTTCTTCTACATGAAACTAGGAAAACTTTAAGCTCAAAGCACATGAGCTTTGAGCTTTATTCTGTCGTATGCAGATGGAAAGAAAATCCTTCTTGAAAAAAATACGTGCTCGGTCCTTCCAGTCTCTTCGTAAATTAGGTAGGTATACCAAGCTCTCACAGCTCTCTCTCTCTGTCTTATATTGGAGCTGAAGTTGTAATCTTCAGCTTCATCTCAGTGAATTGCTGTGTTTCATTTGCTTCATTTCACGAGAATTTCACAGCGGGTGACGTAGTTCATCAATCCACTGCAATCGATCAATGTTTGCATATCCTAAATGAACTCGCCACTCAATTAACACGGTTGCTACGGACGCGGCTAGTCGGCTACCGCAAAAAGAATAGTGAATATAGTGTTCTGTTTTAATGGCACTTTTAAAACCTATTTGTGTTTGTGTAAAGAAAAAATGGAACTAGGAAAATGGCTGTTCTTTGAGTTATTCTTAGGAAAAATATTAAAAAATAGAGTCGTTGGACTTCCGTGTAATTCTGGGAGCCATTGAGAACAAAAAAAATTGCTTTCTTTGCGTTGTACGATGCAAGACATAAGTTAAAAGTGGATTAAAAGAAAGAGGATCGTTATTGAATAGACATTTTAAAGTTGAAGCTATGAAAAATATACCAAATTCATGAAATTTTAAAACTAGTTGACCCAACAGGCGTTGTCCGTCCTGCCCAAATATCAATAGTTCATACATAAATCTCATTTCCTATCAATACTTTCCATGAAAAGACCTCTTAGAATTACCTACTCAGGCATGTTTCTGTGTGCATGTACGATATTAAAATTGTGTTCTATGTCTAGTCCTTTGTTCTAAACAAAAGTTTTGTAATAAGTAGGTACGTAGGACGTATGATTGGTGCTCAGGTGTGCAGATAACAACTGTTTGATGTATTAGAAACCTGCGAATCGTTTGATAGTAAATCAATGTGCTCGAGTATTTGTACATGGTTGGTAGGTACTTATACCTTCGTTCGGCAATATGTCAATTTTGTGACATATTGCCGAACGTTCCCTCTAATAGTGGCACTTCACATAGCTATTCGTGTTCGCGTATTAGTCTTATTTGCCCAAATACGAATTGTGTGAAGAATTTAATACGAATTGAAGAAGAAAAATGTGAAGTTACTCTATTCGCCTATATTTGAGTATTTTTCACCAATAAGACGAATACAGAAATACACGAACACTCGTATCCCGGTTGCCGGTCTCTGGTCACTTATGAACGGTTTGCGTATAATACCGAATAAGTTCGTTTACCGTCCACACATGGCTTGCTCAGTTCAGTGCGGTGTTTTATGTACGCCTAACATGTATTCAACAAGTCCATCTTTGCGTTCAGATTAGCAAAAATATAGCAAAAATGTTCTTGAATGTTCGGCATATTCGCTGTCTATGACGATGTGTGGACGTTTTGTTCAAGTTATTCGGACTTCTACACTATATAGTCGAATAAAACGCAATAAAAAACGCGAATACCGAATAGCGATGTGAAGCGCCACAATAACAATTTGAACGTCAGCATGATATTCTGATAAGATGATTCATAAGTTCAACAATAAATAATACCATAATAACGTCCTTTTCATATAATTGTTATCGATAAAAAAAAATATAGATAGAAGAAATATCCTCTAAAGGGGATAGAAGCTACATAATATGCACTCTCGGCGGTGTTGTGAAGTTGACTTATCGATGTCCAATTTAATTTCCCCTTTTCCTCTCATGTTCGACTTGAAACGAATTTCGTGTATATTCAAACACAATTTTACGAAGTTTGTGGAATGAAACATTCTAGCTAAATAATAATGCATTTTAGGTAAAATGTAACCGATTCTTTGGGGTTGTTTTTCTCCTTTTTGTAAAAAGTTACCTACTAGGTACCTGATTTGAAGTTGCTAATTTGTAAATGTCCTAATTTGATCAAATCACTTGATACCTCGAAGGTCTAACTCCGTTATCTGTTGTGTTCGTTACCAATAATGAACACTGTCTCGTTAGAAGTGAACTACTCTAACGGGGTATACGGTTGATCTTCTATAGCTGTCATGACCAGGGTTGTCTATGTTTGGTTGTTTGTAGCTATCGAGCAATATTATAGCATCATATTATCCTGTTCAAAATTGGTACTCCCATGAAGCTGGTAGCCTCTCAGTGAGTAGGTACTTAGGTACAATAGCCATACTCTCGGGTCTACTATCATTGATGAAGAAGGAAGAAATATAAATAGCATTTCACTTGCTATCTTATAAATATTGCCAGAGCCCGAATTATCGCGTGCCGTTCGAAGAATTCATCTAGTATCTTTCTCTTAGTAACACTAGATTTGTAGGTAGACATTTTTGGAACTTGGCAGTTGTTCTCATAATGGATTAGGTAATAAAACTGCTTTCACATAATGGCCTGTCTCATAATATATTTAGTCAATGTTCAAAAATAGCTTTATACTGTATTGATTCCGTAAATATTCTTTACAATTCTCTCAGGTTCGAGGCACCAGTTTTTGTTAATCGATCAATTTCTGCTAAGAAAAAAATAGAAGGCGTTGCATTACTGCACGCACATAGGAAATTGTATTGGATATCTCTCCATGCAAAACAATTGAGGAGTATTTTTCGATAACACATCGAGTAGGTATATCGAAAAATTGGCTGAGGGCACTAACGCATTGATTAGTGTGGCTTGGAGAGGTAGAGACAAAAACAATGTTCATTTCTTTTTCTCGCAAAATGCGCGGTTTTACTTGTAGGGTAGGTAAAATAAAGTTTTTAAGTTTGAACTACGTTTATCCATGGTATAAAGAACAACTTATCACTAAATAAACGAATGTTAATACATGTTTGATTTTAAGTTGTTCCTGGTTTGTCCTTTTATTTTATGTACGAGGAATGAACTTGACTTTGCCACTATTCGAGGGCCCTAGAATATAGCTGTAAGAATCAGTTTCCAGATGCTTTGGTCCATCAGGCGCGAATCTGTACTTCATAATCATCTGAGCGATTGCTGTACGTATTTGCATCATAGCGTAGCGTTTGCCTGAAGATAATAACAAAAAAAAACTCAGATTAGGCCTACAAGTCTAAAATAATAATGAGCTTGACTTGACAATGTAAAATCAATATTTTTGAAGCACATTTCTAGATAAATTATTTATTTATTTGAAATGGCCAAAACCCACATTTTTTCCACAATAATATTGCGGAATCACCCTCTCGTTTACCAGGGTCGGAAATTGTATTTTCCGTGAGTACATACCGATACAGACCCTCGGTCCTTCACCAAACGGTAAGAATGTGAAGTCACGGTTATCGCTGTCGGTGGAGTGGATGAACCTCTCGGGACGCCACTGTTCAGGCTCAGGGTACGACTCCTCGTTGTAGTGGATGGCTACCACGTTCACGAACACCGGCGTGCCGGCTTCCACCGTCAGCTCGTCAGTCAGCTGGTATGCCTTGTTGCACATCCTGTCCAAGTTAGGCACTGGAGGATACTTCCTCAATGTCTCTGGAAAATGTATTTACCTACATTAAAATTTAACAAAAAAATCTAAAGCTAATTAAAATCTGTCTATGTTTCCGGTACACACCATTCATACACGCAGTAATATATTTTACTTTCAACAAATCGTCGTACTCCAGAACGTCTTTCCCGCTTTCTTTTAACGCTTGGCTGACTTCCTTATAAAGTTTTTCCTGGAAGAAATAGGTCCTTTGTATTACACGGTAAATATTAGTAAAAAACTATAGTAATGGCTTGTGGACATAAGGAAACGTGACATTTTGTTGTTTCACGATCTTTGGGAAGAGAGGGAAAGTAATAGAATCGTCTCTGATAACTAAAAGCACAATTGGAGGTTGGGGATGGATGCGAGCCATTTTGTAAATGCATTGCTATGTTTCTAAATGACATATAATCCTGGATGGCCCAACCCTAATCCTCCATAATGAATGTTTGTAACACGTAGATATTGTTGACCAGATAATTTAATGAACAATCATTTAGATAACAATGTTTTGATACCTGTTCGTCAGGGTGGTGTGAAAGCTCATGGAGAAAATAGGTTAGTGTTGTAGCTGACGTTTCGATAGATCCCAATATGAATACAGCCGCCTGGGCCATCATTAGGTTATCAGCTAATTCTGAAAGTTAAGAAGGTACAGGTACAACAGACTATACTATCCCATTGAAGTAGGTATCTATTTCCATTTATTTGTTAGTGGTAAGATATTTTCATCTGTCCGACGACACAGAATACATAATAGCAGGCACCGAGTCATAGGCCTTCATAAGAAGGAAGGATTTTCTATCCAACATGTCGACAAAAATCCTTCCGGGATCTACGAACATATTGCTTTTGTGAAAAATCTAAGTCAGGGAAGAGGATGACGTGTCTTACTGTTCAAAACCATAAAAGTCGTTTTTTACAAACATAACATTATACGAAGCGACTGGATCGTTTTGAACGAGAAAAAAATTATAACTGCATTTATCATTATGTAGTCAAATATTTTTTCACGAGAACACAATTCTATGACTGTCATACTAACAAGTGGGAATACAATTTGATAATATTATATTAACACTTTATTCTCGTAATTTAAGGCCTGTGCTATATTTAAATTCAAATTCAAAATATTTTATTTTACATAAACCTACAAGGGCACTTATGAAACGTCAGAAGCTAGGTGCACGGTTCCAATTAGTCGTTTCCTATGGAGAAGAGCCGGCAAGAAACTCCATGGTTACTCTTTTAAAAGTAAATGGTATTTACAATGTTTTCAAATTACAGTGTTAATAGTAGTAGGCCTATCAACGACTACCAGGTACTTAGCAAGATAGAAAATGGTCGACACATCTACAGTCTGTTAAGCCTACATCGTTCTCATATTCACAAAATCTAAAAGAAAAGAATTTATATAAAAGCAAAATAAAATAATAAAAATAAAAACCTATATAGACCAAATGACATGATTGCCACTACAGCTGTAACAAATCTAGTTTATTATAAAAAATAGAATATTTTAGGTATATAATGTAAATCTTTGCATACTATTGTAATATTTTGTATCTTCGTAATGGCAGTTATAATTTTATTCTCCTTTATAAAACACAACGCCGCCGGCGCGGCGGCGTTGTGTTTTATTAAACACTTTTTGCCGGCTAATAATAAAAATACGTTAGGTTTCACTGTTTTTTTCTGCTACTATTATTTAAGTAGATATGTAGGTATGGTAGGTTCCCAGAGGTGAACTTACGTGTGTCGGATCCAGCAGGTAATTTCAAGTTGGCCTTTAACTTTAACATATGATTTACGAGATCCTTGTCGCTAGTCTGGCCAGTTTTCTGTCGTTCTGCGACAACTTCCGTGAACAACTTTTTTATGTATTCTGTTGCAGGTTGCGAGAAGAATTTCAATCTGAAAGTATTCGCTTGCTTTTAATACAAATGCTGCCTACAGCTTTAATTTTACAGCGAACTAGATTTGAAGGATTAGATAGTTTTAGATAATTATTGATAAGTAGGTAGTCACTCAACAAGATACTTTTATAACAATCTTTCATCATTCAGTAGGCGGATGCGTTTTATCAATACGCCTACACTCACTGAGTCTGTTCCTAGTTTAATGAGCAATTTTCATTTAACCCATTTAAAAAGAAATACACAGTAATAAAATACCTGAGAATTTCAGCGAAAGCGGGGAGGAAGAAAATCATGGTGAACTCGAAGCCTCGCCAGAAGGTCCACTTGACCATGTGACGAGTGATCTACCAGAGGGGCGAAGTCAGCTCCTTCAGGGCACTCACGCGAATGCCAAACACGGTGTGCCCCACATTGTCAGAGGCGTACATTAAGAACAGTTTCTGAAACCAAAAATATTGAGTTAAATGTCGAACTTCATCTGGCTGGCGGAATTCACGTCGCTCAAAATGAGTTCAGATTTTGCATCGAGTGTTAATCAAACCGCAATATATTGTATGAAACTGAATGCCGCGGTGACGGATTCTAAAGTAAAAACAAAACAATCTTGAATTGATTAATACTAGAGTAATCTGTAAACACAAGCTATTATTTGAACCTTCTTTTCAAGTCTGTAATATTTTACAATTTAAAATGAAAGGTTTAATTAAATCTTGAATGTAAATTAAATCTTGAAATGAAAGGTTTCTTGAAAATAATTACCCAACGGAACAGAAGTAGTGCGAGTTATTAGAAGTATGAGCGAGCGATGTTTTGTGCCCCTGACCAGGTATCGATATCCAATATCATTTCCTTTTAAGTTGGCAGTTACAGATACGTCTTCGAGTCTTTGTGAAACTTCTTTTTTTACTTTAACGGACATCCCGTTCTGTATTTAATATGTTTGATATCGTAGTTACTTTAGGACATAACATCGAATAGATACTGTCTGCTTAGATACAGGAACACATTGCACCTAGATTAGAAATCATGAATGTTTGCTAGAACAATGTAAATTCTCTAGCCTAGCCTCGAAGGAGTGTAAAAATTACCGCGGCAATAGTAGTTGGCAAACTGTATGCGTAGGTTTTAATAAATAGAGTGATAGAGTGATAGATGAGAAAACATGGGATGTACAGGCAGGATTTAGAGAGGGACTGGGCTGTATGGATCAGATCTTCTCCCTAAGGTGCATAGCCGAAGAACATCTGGCAAAGCACAAGAAAATCTACTATGCTTTGGTTGACTTGGAGAAAGCTTATGATAGTGTATGGAGGGAAGAACTGTTGTCGACACTATACATGTACGGTGTGGACTGGCGATTGGTACGGGCACGGAAATCCTTATACAAGGATTCCAGTGCTTGTGTTAGAATACATACACGAACTGGTTCTGCATCTCGAGGGTTGTTTGACAGGATTGTTTACACAACCCTGTCTAACAACGTCACCGTGGCTGTTCAACTTGTAAGTGGATAGTTGTCTGACAGATTTGAAAGAGGGTGAGTAAGGAATGAGGATGAATGAGTTGCCTGTCAAATGCCTTCTCTACGCAGATGATTAAGTTCTACTTGCATCGTCAGTAGAACAGTTGCAAGACATGAAAGGGATGATTATAAATGTGATTAAGACGAAGGTCATGGTGTTTGAAAGAGAAGAGGATGTATCGGTGTGTGATGTGAAAATAAATGATCAGAGTGTGGGTGTAGAGCAAGTAAGTGAGTTTATTATATTTGGGGAGTCTTTTAACAAGGGATGGAAAGATTGATGAAGCTGTAGAAAGGAGAGTAAACGAGTACGAGTAATAAAGTGAACGGTGCTATACATGCGATTGTGACCATCCAGATAATGTCCAAAAACCGGCCAAATTGGTGTCGGATCACACACCATGAAGGGTTCCGTAGTTGAGATGAATTTATCCCAAGCACAAACTTAACATTGTATTTGCAACTGCAAATGTAAGTTAGTCGATTATTACTCGTTAACTTGTAAAGTCTACTTAGCTGTGATGGTTTTACTTTTAATTTCGTTACATATTATACTATTGCTGTGATTTTTTTTACATATCCAGAACCAACCATTTAGCTGGCATTTTATTATTTAAATGTTTGTTAGAGTCAAGTGTGTAGTGTGGGGGCACACTTGACTCTATCAAAAATTTAAATAATAATAATCCATATAATATGATTTATTTAGGTTTTGTAGTTCATGAAGATCTTACAGGGTATGCGTTATTAATAACATGGTGGAGGTACAATGAATTGTTGATTGAATCGCTGCTCTCCTAGCTAGATCACTGAGTAATCTGTATTTAAGAGAGACAGTTTCTACTTCCAATTTGAGTATCACAAAAAACATGTTTTTATGCTTTTGGAGATTACAGTATCAAAACACAAAAGATAAAACCAAAAAAAAAAAGCAAAAATTTGCCTTTATAAGCTTAATATTTCGCAAACGGATCCCTGAATCCAAAAATAGTTTCCACAAACTCACAATACGACACCCCACACTATGGGCTAGACGAGAGAAAAAAAACGTCCCCACTGAGAAAACCCAAAAAAATATCCGTAGAATTAAGGAAAATGTTTGATAATGATGATATTTATACTTTTTTCAGGGCGTACCAAAGCACTTTAGTGCAATTTTTTTAAGGTTTTCTCTAATTTAGGTACCTGAGAACATTATAAATATAACGGCTGTAAAAACACGCTTAACGAAGCCGAGAGTCTGTATAATGTATCACAGTATAAGGTGGGATGTCGGTACCTTCGCGCCTGTAAATGTATCACGTCAACCATTCGAAAAAAAATGGATTAGAAGAGCGCCTTAACAGTCACTAATAATTGTGAAATTTAAATGTAATATTGACACCTGTGTACTGTAAATAAGTTATATGGTTACCTTAAGATCAACAGGCTCTTTGTTATCAACGTAGTCCTTCTTTATCCTGCGCACGATTTCGGTAGAGTTAATATTCATCAGTTCAGTGAAGCTCTTCAGGCGCATGCTGGTGAACATGGGTGAGATCTCGTTCCTGATCTGCATCCACATTGGACTCTGAAAACACACATATTTCGATAAAGGTACACACGGCTACAAATCAAGCTATACATTTCCAATATAAGCTGACCTCGCATTGTACGGAAATCCTATACAAAGTGAGATCAGCATAAACTGGAAATTAATAGCTTGCTGTGTTGCCGTGTGTACTAAGTCACAAACATATTATTTTTGGTGGGTCGGGAATGTTGGCACTTTGTATGGGTACATTATTGACAGCATAATATAACATCACTTTTTGTGTTCCCCAAAGACCTCTCTATCCCCAGGGGGAATACCGCAAATGATGTCTGTATGCAGAATACTGTATGTATAGATGTGTATTGTGTGCATGCAAAATACTGTATGTATAGATGTGTATTGTGTGCAGGTAAAATACTGTATGTATAGATGTGTATTGTGTGCAGGTAAAATACTGTATGTATAGATGTGTATTGTGTGCATGCAAAAAACTGTATGTATAGATGTGTATTGTGTGCAGGCAAAATACTGTATGTATAGATGTGTATTGTGTGCAGGTAAAATACTGTATGTATAGATGTGTATTGTGTGCAGGTAAAATACTGTATGTATAGATGTGTATTGTGTGCATGCAAAAAACTGTATGTATAGATGTGTATTGTGTGCAGGCAAAATACTGTATGTATAGATGTGTATTGTGTGCAGGTAAAATACTGTATGTATAGATGTGTATTGTGTGCAGGTAAAATACTGTATGTATAGATGTGTATTGTGTGCATGCAAAATACTGTATGTATAGATGTGTATTGTGTGCATGCAAAATACTGTATGTATAGATGTGTATTGTGTGCATGCAAAATACTGTATGTATAGATGTGTATTGCGTGCATGCAAAATACTGTATGTATAGATGTGTATTGTATGCAGGTAAAATACTACTCAATTCGAGAGATGCTATGATCAAATAACTTACGAAACTGGTTTTATTTAACATCTATAATATGTCACTGCTAGATTTCACTTATAATTATTTTATATATTTTTAGAAAGATTCTACGGTCGACTTTACAATATTATTGCTATCGTAATTACTATGTAATTTTCCATGAAATTCGAAATACGTGACTTTACACTTGACTTGGATATATTAATACAGGATTAAGATTTGATGAACTATTTTATTGTGAATTTTATTATCTCAATCAATCTCGTACAAACCTTTATTGTAAATAAATTCAACGAGCCCAATGGGTCCGTCGATGCTGAGTAACTGTATCTGTCTTGAAAACTGTCACTGTCTTTCACTAGGACTTTCTTTGCCAGCTCTTTTGAATTTAGTACAAGGGCTGGTTTCCATGAGAAAAACATTCCAAAATAATCATTCTTCTTGTACTTCTTGCCTAAGTCATAGAAGACGTCCCAGAAACTTCTCCTCATCAGGAACGAAAGACTCCCGAAGAATGGAGTCGGTTCCTCGTAAGGAACGCCTCGTTTCTTCCAATACCCATAGTTACTCCGGGAAAAAACATAGAATATCGCTAAACAAGATATCACAAAAACAAGAAACAATTGAATGATAAGACCGAGCATGTTGACGTCCGGTCCGTTCGCGTGTTCGAGTTATCATTAAGTGTCTACTTGGATTTAGCTCGATACTGAATGATTTTAAACCCGTGTATTTGGGTATTTAAATCTCAGTATTTTGTTGATAAAAAAATATGAATCAATGACGTAGGTATATACTTATTGGTGTGCAAAGGACTATTGCACACGTCGCGTCGAGCGATTTGAAAACTCGCGATTACTCTACTAACGGGACTGTATGTAGGTATGTAACCTAAGTAGGTATTGACGAATTGTTTAAGGGCTTTTAGACTCAAATCGCAACAGTAACTTTGCTAAATTGGTAATAAATTATTTATTTATGTGTTGCTTTATTCCGTGAAGAAGTGCGATTTTGGAGTCGTTGCAGATAGCGACTGTACTGTATATGTCGCAGTAAGATGGTTATAGCCGTGATATATAGTTACAGCCCTAGGGATAAAGCTAAGCTATATACCGTAATATAGTTATATGAAAGCGGTTCGTAAACTGTCTTACTAGGAATATATCTATGATACGAACCCGATCTAGTAATATAACTATTAGGGCACTCCGACCAAATAGGTTAGGTTAGAGCTGCTACATCAAAATTGGTCGCAGTAACAAAATTAGGACACTCCGACAGTTATGAACCGCTTTCATATAACTATATTACGGTATTTAGCTATATCCCTAGGGATATAAATATATCACGGCTATTACTATCTTACAGCGCCATATATACGTAACTTTCGGGCAACATCAACGTGTGGAAAAGCCCTAAAATAATCAGAATAACTAAAAATATATTATATTAAGATCACTGCGGTCCACAGAAACCATGCGTGGGTATAATGTATTGTTTGACATTGATAACTGTGTATAGTTTGTTGCTTTTATTATTGTTTATTTTTTAGGTATTTACCCATAGCAATATTACAATGCATTGTTGTTAAATTATTACATCATAATAAATTAAATTACATTATTAAAATTAAATTAAATTCAGATTACATAATTTCAGAATATTAGCGTCTTACCAGGTACACACACCGAAATATTACAGACATTATTTGATTGGACATAATTATTAGTAATGGTTGAAGAGCGTTGTAACTTCTAACTTTAGATGTTTACTTTGTGTTTCCCAGTCTAGGAGATCTTTATGTTTACTACTATGTTACGCTTCATTGTCTGCTTCATTTAGAAAGGAACTTTGTATTAAATTTATGTTATGTAGGAACATAACATCACGCTTGTAATCCCCGAAGGGTTAGGCAGAGGTGTACCTATAGTACATTTCGTCTGTTATGTTTAAAAGTCCCATGTAACGGGGGCAAGCCTATTGCCATCAACCGGGCTCAATGAATCCAGACTCGAGGTGCTACTGAGAAATTGCTGATGTAAAAATCCAATAATACTTTGCCCGACTTAGGAATCGAACCCAGGACCTCATGCTCAGCAGTATAGCTTGCTACCACTAGATCAATATGTAGGAAGTGAACAACAGAAGTAGGTATTTCCAGAACTCAGTCCGCCAACAAACAATAGCTAGGTTTGTTTAATAAAAAACCGGCGAAGTGCGTGTTGGACCACGCACAATGAAGGGTTCGGTAGTTAAATTGAATTTATCCTAAGAACAAACTTTACATTGTAGTTGAAAAATGCGTTCTCCCATAAGTACCTACATTCCAACTGCAAATGTAAGTTTGTACGGACACTATTGAGCGATTTACCATGGTATTTGACCATAGATTTTCCTTATAGGTTTTCCTGTAATCTATGAGTAAAGAACCATTGTCTGTTTTTTTTTTTTTAATTTTAGCCTTAGTAGTTTCGGAGATAAGGGAGGATGGTAAATTTTCATCTTTTTTGTATAAGTAGTTATTTTAAAATGATAAAAAATAAATATCCTCACACCAAGCCCTTTCATTATTGATATGTCACACGGTGGTTCGCAATTTTTTTTTCCAATTTGTCCCTTAAAAGTGACCTCCATATTCAAAATTCAGACAACAGACAAACCGACAAAAATTCGAATTCTAAAAACTACCTGTTATTTTCACACACTTTTTAAATATTTAATGTTATCTAGTTACAAGCTATTTTAGAATCTATGTGAAATAAAAAAATAAAAAGTTCGTGGAATTGTTTTTCCTACACAACCGAGAGGGAGTTCTTTCTGAAGTGTCCTTTCTCTCTGTCTGCTGGTTGAATAATCAGCGTTCAGAACGCGTTGTGGCATTAATTAAAACAATTCATTTAAGTTCAGCTTCCACAGTTTAGTGCACCTTTTGTACACAATGCTTTCACACAGGGTGAAATTGAATTCATGAAACACCTCTTAAAAGGGGTCATTGTACTCATCATTATGAACAACTTTCACTATGGGACCAACCCTTTTTTTTTTGGGTGGGAAATTATCAAATAACTTCTCCCGCTCTGGGCGGAGCGGGAGGGCGTGTCAGACTCTTACTGACTAAAACCCACCCCTGTTCCTTCGGTTGCCTGTACGTTGCCAGGGGCCACGGTATCCCTTTCGGACTTTTCCGCAACCCCGGCAGGCATCGATCCTATCAGACCACTTCAGTTGCTGACATCTGTTTGAGGCGCGTGTGGAACACAACGCGCTGTCGACCCGGGCCTGGTCCATTGCTCACCGGCTGCAAGCCCGCGCCTATGCTGGCCGGGAATCGGCCTGCGATTCCCGATGCCCAGGGCGTCTCCCTGAAATCCCGTCAACCCTGAAATAGCGTAAAAAAACAGCTGTTCCCTACATTTATGTTCGCATAGCTCGTCAAAATGTAGGGAACAGCTGTTTTTTCCGTATAAGTATACGTATTTTTTGGTTGCTGGACTCCAACTCTTGACCTACAAATGTTTAGTTGCAGGAACTATCTACTCGATAAGGTTCTCTTCACTTGGTATAACGCAGTAAGGTTCAGTCTATTTGGGAAATTATATGGAGTTTTCATAATAGCTCGAAGCTATACTTTCCTACCATTTCTGTGATTGTTTTTGTATAATAGGTAAGTATAATTTCGTGGGCCAACTAGGATGCGTTACGATTATCTGAAGATTACTATAAACGTTTTATAATTAATAAGTTTTTTAAACTTTCACATTTGTTGGATACTTCATCATCAGCTTACAGCAGTCCACTGCTGGAAATAGGCCTCTGCAAGTGCTCTCCATTCTGCTCGATTGCAAAATGGAGAACCAGGACGCCCTCAGGCTACGTAAGACTATCTTCGCAGAAATCGTCCCACGTAGCCTGAGGTCGTCCTACCTTACGTTTTGCCGGTAGGTACTTAGAAACTTATCTCGACTAAAATCGACATTCATCACTTTATCATGGTCCTACAATACAATGCGCTAAAGTGCAGTATTCATTATGTAAAAAACACCGCTGTTTATAGCGAGAACATTGTAGAGATAAGTGTGGGAAAGGTCAAATGATTGCGATATAATGTCATCAGTATCTGATGCAGTAGCGCCCTCCCTGTCAGAACGGCAGGAAAGTGAACCACAGTGACGTGGTGACGTCTCTCTAGGGACCATATCTTCTGGCTCCGGGCAATATTACTCGTTCGAATGGCTCGCTATCAAACTCATGAACATCGAGTGTCGGGTCTGGTCACTTGTATAGTCTGTCCAAATATTGCATGAACATTCGCAAACGATTTTTCGTAATCGTGTATTGTCTTGCATGCATAAGAATAGCCTTTTGATAACACAGATGAGTTTGAGTTTCTATAAATATTTGTGCAGATTAGTCGTCTACATGGCAATATTAATTTTAAATACATAAATGAAACCGAAAACGGTTTCCGAATTGATGTAAAGAACTCATTACCTAAATGTATCCAGCCGAAGAATAGGTAATCCCAGTCGGTTAAATATTCAGCAATCATCCTTGATTCATGTTTGTATTAATGTATTTTAATGTATTTTACTAATTAATTGTACCTATGTAAAGGATGATTATCCTGTCTCATGGATACTCATTTATGACAAACTTGGGTTAGTGATAATCGATAATGTTTCCAGTAAGTATCTATAGTTTTGCCTGTTGCCCTGGAACACAGGTTGATCGTCAGCTTCTTCTTCTTTTCGCATGATTAGTGACTAACCTGGTGTAAGAGTTTTAAAGCCGCCCATGGGCCTTTGACTTGGCTTCACATACCGTCGAGAAATATCTCTCAGGCCAGGTCAGGTTTCCTCACGATGATTTCCTTCATCGTGAGCTGAAATAATATAAAAAAATCACTTTTTGATCGAAAATTGCAATGTACAATTTGCATTTGATTAATAATACAAAATTGATACTTCACTGATTAGTTCGTGATCATATCGCGTCCTGTTAGGACACTGGACGATTCAGCAACAAAACATTATTCTAAATACAGACGCCAGCACATCAACCTACTACAATCTGTCAAATTTCTTTAATAGATTTTCAACTTTATCACCAAAGGATAAGGTTCAAAGTTGACTGGGAAAATTTGACAGTTTCGGGTAGGTTGACCTGTCTGTACATACCTACTAACAATTTTTTTAATCGAGTCTTTGTCATTATTTGATAGTTAATTGATTTATGATTATAGTTATAAATTAACTGATTATATTGACTTTATAACCGCAAATTCACTTTCAGATCAACACTTAGTTTGCTACCGACACGATCATGAATCTTTCGGCCGAGTTCTGCCGCGCGTGCGATAATAGCAGTAGGTATGTAGTATAATTTTTGTCCAAATTGAGTTAAACATAGATGTAGAATCAGCGCCATGAGCTGTAAATTTTGATTTTACTGCCATTTTAATATATTAACGGGAACCTTTAATTGTCAATAAGGATAACGGAGTAAGTTGATTTTATAAAAAGTTTTCCTTAGCATAACCATAGATTAATAGAGATGGGACAAAAAGCGACTCTTGCTACGACACAGTAAAGTGCAATTCAGTACCCTAATTACGTAATACACGATCAATCGGAATTTGAATCGTTTTGAAACAAATTGCTAATCCATTTCTTTATAAGTTCGAAAAAAAAACCGCTCAATAACGTAAATAATGCAATGAATTTTGTTGAACTGTCATAGTAAAACAAATTTGTCGTAATCGTTTACGACAATGTGTTGCGTAATTAGATAGCAGGCCGCACAGCGTTAATTACCTTCAGTTAAATTCACCTAAAAGTTGCCTCTCTTTCTATCGCGTAACTCTTAGATCTTCCGACTACGTTAGACTCACTGAATTGGCCCAGCAAGACGGGCCCGCCGCGTACTTGTAGCTTCATACCTAACTGCAGAGTGTTCCGTCTATATTCATCTGTGGCATAACAGCAATACCAAACCATACTTACGGCGAGTTTCTAAGTGAGGTTTCATCATTCATGTTTTACTTCTGCTAATGATATGAGCAGTAACTGCACATACTGCAGTTTATGCTGATCTCGCATTGTATATGATTTCCCTACACTGCGATGTCAGCTTATACTGAAACGTATAGCTTGATGTGTAGCCGTGTATTATATTTAAGTATATGTTAATTTATTACGTTATACGTGCAGTTATATTTTAATATTTTAGTGTAAGATTTCGCATATTCATATTTTTAACCGAATTCCAATAAGGAGGAAGTTCTATGTTCGACTTTATGTATATTTATTTATTTTATTTTTATTTATGTTCTTCGATATTTTCGTCAATTTGTGAACCGATTTTGAAAATTCTTTTTTCATTTGGTAGAAGAAGCTTGCGCATGGCCCCATATCATTTTATTAATCCAAAATACGAAAATTCAAAACCAAAGACACCGACTTCCGAAATTAAAGTTATTTTCACTTTGTGGTTATTTTTTTAGGAAGGCAGTTGTTTTTTTTGTAAATAGTTTTTTTCTTCTTGTTCTCACTCACTATTATCTACATTTCATTCTCATTTCTCCTTTCGCTTGTCTGCTGAAAGAAATTTCTTAAGAAATAAGCAGTACCTACCTTTGTACTCAAAATTATATTTATGTCGTATCTCTATGTATTATACTGTGTGTACATAAATAATAAAATAAATAAATACATTTGTAGGCAGTTATAACGTTGCAAGTAAGTCTTTAGAGCTCTTATTCAAAGTGCTAGGAACGATTAAAGCATATTTTGATTTACTTAATTATCCCTTAAACGGTGCTTTTTTTGTTTTGTTATAGATTTACAAATTCAAGCTATAATTCATAAGAAGTTGTGTGCAAAAAATTATAAAAGTACGCTTAAAAGTTTCAGAGATCCAGCAAATACGTAAACGTTACCCCAGCAGGATCTTGAATATCTTCGCATCCGTAAAAGGTACAAAACATTTACCTCGTTTAACGAACTAATTATGTAGCTAAGATTTATTTAAATATACCCATTAATAAACAAAACTTCTGGCCAGGGTAACGTTATTGCAGCAAGCACTGTTTTTGTCAAATAACTAAAAAACTGCAAAGTCTAAGCTACAGTTAGGTACGGAAGCTGATGTACTAATTATCTATTACACTCAAATGACGATATTCGACATTTTCTGGTTGGGGTAACACACACCAAAAATGTAACGAAAAACTTTGCGCGCCAATTACTCGAAACTATGCGCGTACTTTGTGCAATGAGGTTTGTGCACATGCATAACACGTGGCCACATGTTTCTTATTTGGCTCATATTGTTCTTTACCAAGGTCAATTATTTAATGATCCAACGTTAAACGTTTTAATGTATCCCTGTAACATCACGTACGTTTACTAATATTACAGTTTCCTAGAAGAGCGATGGCCGCCCTATAACGGCCGCAGTGACGGCTATCATGAAAATGATGGCAGCGGGGTTTGACTTTACGGTGCCAAAACACGCTCTCTAGGAAAATGTGAAGAAAACACAACTTACTTTCATAAATAAGGTTTCAGTGACGTCATTCGTACATTGCGGAGTGCCCACCGTTCTTCTAGGAAACCGTTGCTTTAGGTTAGAAAAGCATCTGAATTCAATGGGTAATGTGGACGTAGGGGTAGTTCAGCGTATAGGTACTCGTAGCTGTGATGAACTAGGAACAGTTTTAGAACTCTATGACAATCATCAAAATTTAAAATTCATAAGTCATTTATTCAAACTAGGCTGAGAATCAGCACTTTTCGAACGTCAAAATTACATAAAACAGTCCCCCAAAACGCACACCCTTCACCACTTCCTAGTGCTTTAGCTGGGATGAAGAAGTGGCGCAACAAACTCCCCAGCAGCACAGCTGTCTGTTCAGTTAGAAAAAAATGATTCTACATAATAGTATGCAAAATGATTTACATTACGCAACACAAAACATAATTTAAATTATAAAATTAATAGCCATATGACAGCTAGCACACGCCAATATACCAACCAAAAATATCAGGCAGAAATAAAAATAACCAAACGAAAACAATATCTAAATAAAAGCCTCCAGGCATAAAAGGCGTGCCTGCTTACATATAGCTGTAACTAGAAGTTATAATTGATAAACTAGGACCATCGAGGTAAAATAAATAATTGTCGAGTTCGCTAGCTAAACACATATTGCAATACAACTGATTAAAAAAAAACATTGTAATTAGTAGATTATGTCAACAACATCTGATCTGAGTCCAGCTATGACATGGTGAAATATATAGAACCTACTCACATCCTGCTTGGGGTTTATTTAACAAGCGTTGCATAAAGTTATGTAATGATTAACGTCTGTTTAGATATACATTTTTTACGTTTAAAAGTCTCTTAAATAAAAGCAACGTTTATAAATTTCAGAGCAAATCGTAGAAGCATTTCCTCATTTAAAAAAAAGTAAGGTTTCCTAGAAACATTGTCGGATTCTCGGATTGCCCCGGTTTTACCAAAAACAATCATTGTGATGGAAGAGAAAATACATAGTCGTATATTCGACAATGTATGACCAGTGCACCACTAAGTGGTCAGTAAGTAACAAATGCAACACTTGTTTAGCAAGTAACAATGCATACGTGCCGTTTACCTACCTGTAACCTCCAATGTTTTGTGGGCAGGTACTGCCAGAAGAGTGTCAAGATAAATAGGCTGACTGCCGGCTATCTGGTGGTTCCTTTGCATGGCGTAAGCTGTCACAACCTTTAGTTGGACATAGAGAATGGACTGAGCGTGACCTCACAAAAGTGACCACTCTCTAGAAAGAGACAAAGCGACTATGCGGCCAATACCTGTCCCTGTTCTGCAAGCCTGTATAAAGACGCAGTGTTCCAATTTTAATTAATAGGTTTAAAGAAAAACATTGAAAATTACAATGACTATATAATATTTGTATTATAATAGCAAAAGTAGTTACTTCTTTATGTTACTAATTACTATTTTTAGACTTTTCTGGCTTAGGTTCGAGACTGCAAGACTTATTTTCATCAATATTTTTTTCTTCACAAGTAGATAGTTTTCATTATTCAAATTAAGAGTAATGAAAACTACTTTTTTATTAGATTAATTAATAATAGAAAATCTCTTTTTTCTCATTTAAGACAAACGACTAGATAGATATATTTATTTAATAATCAATAAAATAAAGCTTATTTGATTTATTTTTAATAGATATATCGATTAAATTTCAAAGATTATAAGTACTGACATTTTACAAGCATGAAAGTTTATACAGTAAAGTCAAAACATCATTGGACCAATCAGAATTCTAGAAAGAGACAACTTCTGGCCGCACATTCGCTTTGTCTCTCTCTTACTTTTCGGTCTGTATTAATTGTACAACTGAATACGGATCGCTCAGGCCATTCTCTATGTCTATGGTCTGGAGTTGCTTTGCGTCGTCAGGTATCAAAACATTAGGCTGTGTGGCTTCCAGACCTTTGGCTGTTTAACTGACGCATATTTAAAAAAATTACTGGCGCATGTGAGAGTGATTTTATTTTTGCGAAATCTTATTTGCCTCTTGAAAGTGATAGTGGGTTTTAAATAAAATAAGCATAACAACCCTTGGTAACAGAGATTATTACTTACGATAACAGAACGGTTAAATAGTTGTTTTTTTTTAAACTGGAGACAACGTTATCTTATAATAACTACCTACCTAAAAATATAGTAGATATTACAACTTGGAGTAATCAAGATATGAGGCTAGACAAAAACATGACATGAGTGTTTTTCTAGATTTCGACAATATTTGCATAAAAAATAAGTACTTACTTATTCCAAAATTTTACTCCTACATAATTACATAATTATGTCTACAGAACACAAATATATGTAGAAACACACAAAATAATGCTTTCTTTTAAATGCACAGTTGAAAAGATTATTATATTGATATATATTGCGCCAGCAAAGTAAATAATATGCGCGACTTGTATCGAGATATTTCAATAATAATAATTCTGAAGATATTTTTGAACTTAAACCTAGATCATTTAGAGATATATATAAACTAGATGTCATGTCTGTTATATAGTTGTAGCTTAAAACTAAAGTTCGTCTTCATTTTGACAATTATTCGATAAAACTGAATAAACTTTTATCATGTACCAAATAAGATTGTTTTTTTTTTACTTTAACAGCTTTTGAACGCGGTTGATATTTTTTTCAATGAAAATCAGTTTCAAAATAAATATTATCAAAGAAGATTTTTATGCGTGCCTTAAAACAATACCTTACTGCTCACCATACTCGCCGTCAAATATATACAAATCAACACTAAGCTACAGATTTTTTATTTTGGAAGCTCAGACCACCAGGAAAAAGATGTAAAAAAGGAGCAAGGAATATATCTACTCTCTTACGAGAGGTTCGGAGGATACCTTGCAAACGCAAAGCGTCAGTGACATCATTTTACTCCTAGAGGTCTGTTCAAAAGATTCGCGAGATTAACACCCAGCCTTTTGGACACTTTTCCCGCGGACAGTGATGCGGACGAATTTTTTGATACTCAATGATATCTTCCGTTTATTTTTATTTTTTCCTTTCCATACTTGTACATGATATATATAATAGTAAGTTTTATACACTGTATAGTTTAATATTATCTATATTCGATTGTATAAAGGGGGGACCAAAAAGAGAAGTCATAAAAAAAAAATTGATTCCTCATGACATGTAGAACGTTAAGTACTAAGTTTTTTTTAATGTTTTGGGTAGCTTAAGGATCTGAATAGTTTTATAAAGTCAGCTAGAATCTATGGGACAACATTTTTGTATTTTTAAATTGAAGTTGAAAATTTCCACAACCACTAAAAACTTAAATGCCAGCTATCGATACTTTTTTGAGTAACTTGCAGAAATCTGAAAAACACTTACTATCAAAATCGATATGAATTTTTGAAGGAACATACATGGACATGAGGAATCAATTTTTTTTTATGACGGTTCTTTCTGGTCCACCCTTTTTTGTACGTATATAAGATTTATACGTAAATAAATGATCCTCCAGCAACGTTCAGAATTTTTTTTCTCATGTAGCAAATTAAATATAACAAACTATAAAACTAAGAAAGTAGTTTAGACACAGATTGGCAATTTCAGTAAACCAATTAACAATATGCTTTCTACAGCGGAAAATACTGCTGGAAAAATAAACAGTGTGTCTGGAATTACCGCTTAGGAGCACCTACAGTCGTAATGCTGCAGCTAATGGTCAGTGTTGCTGCATTTTCCAAGTAAGTACACATGTACAAATGAAATGAAATTGTTTATTCTGTAAATAGGATATTGGAATCACTTTTACACGTCATCTTAAAAAAAATGTATTAAAAGTTAGCCAGATGAGTTCGGCGTTTCCTATCTGACTACTCTGAGAAGAAAGGCCGAAACATACTCAAAGGTCACAGTCTCTTTTAAAGACCAGACATAATCTTGGTCAGGCCATAATGAGGACCATGTAGATTAGTGTCTGAAATGGTCTTTTGAGAAAAGAACCACACAGATTTGAGTGGACCTGTCCTGTCAGTGCAAGCATTTGTCAGTAATCGGTAATACACGTATCATTAACAAAGTAACGGGAATTGTAGGTACATAACAGTACACATACCAGAGCGACAAAATCGTTCAAAACCTCTCAAGATTCCTTTTACTTAAGTATCATGTCTTATTGTCTCATGTTGACTTTTGTTATTAGTTCATCGAAATAACAAAAACCTGTCAACCAATCTGCCTAGCCTTTTCCCAACTATGTTGGGGTCAGCTTCCAGTCTAACCGGATGCAGCTCAATACCAGTATTTTACATGGAGCGACTGCCTAACTGACCTCCACAACCTAGTTAAGTACTGGGTAATACGATACCCCTTGATAAGACTAGTTGTCAGACTTTTGGGCTTCTGACTACCCACAAACCGACCACGGAAAACGTAGCTTAACAACCCGCCACGAATCCCTCAAATAACAAAAACCAAGCGTTAAAGAAAAGATTCAACTGTTCTATTTGCAGAAAAAAAATCAAAGATTTCTTAAGTCACATTTTCTGTCGTTTTGTCGTAAAACGAAGCATCCGTATGGGATTACAACGGCACGTACAAAGCGTGACGACACGCTTGGAGGGTCCTGTCTTCATTTAATCAACATGGCCCTATAGCTTTGTAAAGATCGCTGCAAAGGTACCTACGTAATGTGTTTTAACACGGACGGAACGGGAACTTAATTTTTGGAATAATCGTTTCATAGAACGTTGTTGTAGTTGGTGACGATATTTAGCACGTCCCGCCCCGCGCCTCTCGACCCGCGCTCGTCACGTTCCGTCCGTGGCTCCACTGCGCAGGTGTAGTCCATCTCGCCTTGTTCTCCACACTAGCAAATTAGTGTCGCGTCATTGTCGCTGTGCGTATGCATTAAACACCCCTCTGACCGTCAGTGTTTGTATAATACCACGTTCCGTCGCCGCCCCGTCCTGGTCCTAACGCCGCCCGTCCAGTATGCGTTATTTAGTCGTTCACTGATGGTCTTCCAAAACCTTGAAAGCATTTAATTATCCTATTCATTTTCAGCGTCTATTTTTGTACCTTATGAAAGAAAACAAAATAGTTAAATCTGTATTATAAAACAGCTTCACTTACTTCGGGTTTACCTACCTACTTAATTTGAATATGCAATGAATTGTCAGTATTAAAATATTTAAGCTCTACATGAAATATTATTCGTGCCTGAAATATCGCTACTATTCGCTACCTTTGTGAAAACAACTTAAGGTACCTTGTTGAAATACTTACTGAGCAGAATTCATAAATTAATGAATTGGATCGACAGGCAGGAAATTAAAATACCGAGTCTGACAACAACACCGGCGCGGTCGTCTGATTAAATTACAAGTGGCTGTGGCTGCCTGCCTGTCGGCGCACCACGCGCTGGATACTCCGATGACATTCGTGTAAGTGCGCCGGTCGAAATTCACATGTTCCACCCTGCATGAATGAATTCGGGACATTCGAGATATTTTATGCGATGTATTTCAAGTCACTTGAGAAATGAAATTGCTTCTCGAATTCAACATGACATGACACATTTAGTTTTCAGCTGGATGACATCGGATAGTTTTATTACAACTTGGGACAGGGACACTGCAGAAAATAGGTATTATTGAATTCTATCAAATTAAAATGAAAAAGCATTCTTTGCAGCTTTATGCAAAGCAATTGCTTGAGTTACGTTCATAGTAAAACGTTTTATTCACGGTAATAAATGGGTGAAGTAGATAAAAGACTAACAAAAGGATTTTACTGAGCCACTGGTGTTCCATTTCACATCGGCCTCAATGAAACTGCAATTACTCACTGGGTATCCGCCCAGTGAGTAACCCACAAAGGCAGCTATGTCCTGAAGTGGCAAATTAAAAACAGACGGGGCAACCGAAGAACAGTTACGTAAGTTAATCCTTTACAGTTGTGGATTCAGCTCAGCTAGACAATGAAATGTCGGGCGTGTTTCGGCGGCGCGGTGGTAGTAACCCCATTTTACGGCTGAGGAGCCGCGAGCATGGCGGCCGCCGTCGTCGCTACGTGTTTATAGTCGAACAAACTTCATAAAGCTTTATTTCTGTCTATTTTTAGATTGTCATTTTCTTAACAACTGAACTGTTATAGTTTCATTTTACTTGTATTTTCAACGATATTACAACAATCTTCTATTTAATATTTTCTCGCTCAATTTATTTACAGAACGCGCTCTATTCACATTTATATGCAGCGCTCAATATCACACTTATCATAATATTCGTATCTACTGTGAAAATGAAGACTGCTATCCTTTTCGAATGAATTTTAGAGACAGACGTGAAGCCAAACCAATTACGGAAGCCAATCAAATTGTATGCGGTCAGTCTTTGTTCTCCGAGAAATGGAGAGGAAACTGTTAGTCAATGAAGGAAGGACCGCAAATGTGGTGACATAGTCGGTATTATCTCATCAACTGAGCACTTTTCTTTCTTGTAAATTACCTACTTTTCACTTACTCTAGAATTGACTTAAAAATAAAAGAAAATAATTTACTTACACAATAGATAAAACAGAATAAAACAAGTGCTGTGTTGCTTAAGCATGATACAATTTCTCTGTTTGGTGTAAGGCTAATAATACCAGCTGACCGCAAAATGAAAGGTCAAAGTTGCTGCTCGTGTAACGTTAAATTCCTGCATTATAACTAAATATTCTCAAACTGCATCTAGTATCTTGACAAATGCCCTTTCGATGCAAGTACACTAGACCGCACTTCCGTGGTAACACTAGGGCCTTGAGATTCTATAGAATACGAGACCAGCTTGTACTGATTTTGTTACCACTGAAGTACGAATGTGGCCTACGGTACAATAGGAATATAGTACAGAATAATAGTTCCACTGAACATCACTAAAAGCTCGTTTGCACTAGGAGATTTTCTCCGACCCATATGGCGACAAGAGATAAGATCATGCGGTTCTCACAGCTCAAATGTTTGTGCTCAAAGCCAATAAGCGCTTTTCAAACCAGCGTTATGTAAATACAGTTGGATTTAAACGTGATGCTCTCTTCCATATCAAAAGTTGTACGATAGTTTTATTCGCCAAACTTTTCTAGTCAAGGGTAATTTAGCCGTCGTATATGCACGCTGAATATTCATTAACGTGGTAAGTGCTCTGTGAGTATTTGAATGGGGTTATTAGGTTGTTTTTGTACAAGTCACTCGGCAGGATAATGTGTGTATCGGTAAATAAAATATATAGAACTCTCAACTCACTCTCTACTTACTTATTGATCTAAGCTGCCGTGTAATTGTAGTAATTATCGGCTAACAGACTGCGGTGATTTCGGTGAAACTCTCGCTAATAATTTATTGTGTTTCGTTTTCTGCTACGCCTGATACCTAAAGAGTGAGTCACTTCACGTACCTACTATGTCGTGTAGCGAATATCTCGTAAATTTCAATAGGATATAAAAGAAAAGCCTCAATCACTCCGCTCCAACTGGGGATCAAACGTAGAAGACTCTGCGAAGTCTTACGAAGCAAGCTTTTTCAGTTTTGTAGCTACTGATTAAGATTGTAAAGATAATTTAACTGATATAACTTGAAACAGATATGAGGATACTTTTATTTACAGTTAAGTTAATGAACAAGAGCTGAGTTTGCAGAACTAAGTAATTATCCTGATCTGTAGCGGTGCTTACTCCGGTTATTCGTCCAGTATTAAAGTTTTCGCAAACTATGAGATGAGCAATTGGCGACCGCTGCTGTAACTACGTCATGCTCGCTAAATACGTTGTATTTTAAAGTTTTTCTCGCTTCGTGCTAGCAGAGCTTCAGAGGAGATTATCCTCTAGAATTTTAAACAGCTGTTAAAATGTGGTAATTGTGGATGTCGTATATAATTAGTAATAGTTGATATGAAGTTATTAGGGTTCCGTACTCAACAAGGAAGCCATAAGTCTCGCCATGTCCGTCTGTCCGGCTGTCTGCGGCTTAGCTCAGAGACTGTTAGTACTAGAAAGCTGTAATTTGGCATGGGTATACATATTAAACACGCCGACAAAGTGGTAAAAAAAAAATTAGGTTTCCTCCCCTACACGTAAAGTGGGGATGTTTTTTTTTCTTGTCTATTGGTATCGGTGTGGGGTGTCGTTGAAAAGGTCGTTCAATCGTTTGTGAAAACCATTTTTGGATTCAGGGATCCTTTTGCGAAATATTAAGCTTTAAAGTGATAATTTTTGTTAGAGTCAAGTGTCCCCACCCCCTGCTAGCTAAATGGTTGGTTCTGGATATGTGGAAAAATTCACAGAAGTAGTATATATAACGAAATTAAAAGCGAAACTATCACAACTAAGTAGGCTCTACAAGTTAACGAGTAATAATCGACCCACTTACATTTGCAGTTGAAAAACATGTTCTCCTATACATTCCGTATCGGAAAACATGTTTTTCAACTACAATGTTGAGTTTGTTCTTGAGATAAATTCATCCCGTCTACGGAACCCTTTATTGTGCGTCGTTCGACACGCACTTGGCCGGTTTTAAAAGTTGTTTTTGAGCTTATCTGGCTACAACAAGCCATTTTAGTAGGGTTACTTTTACATTCAGTTTTTTTACAGACATTTTGTGAGCACAATTCAGAATGGTACCGACTTCATTTGGGTATCTACTAAAGATATTATTTTGAGAAAACGGTAGCAACTTCTGATTGTAAAACCTTTCAGCTCATGCTTATTCAAAGTTGGCGCGTATTTTAGGGTCCAAATACAAACATGATGTCAATTCCCATAATTAGGTACTACTACCCTTAATGAATGTGTGAATATCAGTATTACATCTAAATCATTGGTCTTAGTTCTGATCTGCGGGGTAATTGCGTAGCACACAGTAGCAATGGCTTTAATTTTGACAGTTCAACATCATTCATTGCGTTATTTAGTACGTAGTTAAGCAGACAAAGTTTTCGAACATTGTGAAGCAATGGATATATCCTACAGACTGTGATGTGCTAAGTGTGCTACGCAATGAGGTTGCAGATCCATAATCCTTTGAAGCCGAAGTTCAAAACAATGACTAAGCGGCCACGATCAAGAGCATTGAAATAAATTGGGGTCACAAGGTTGCGGTGAGCGAGATTTACAACTCTATCTGAACTTTAATGGTATCCAATCCATTCATAGCTGCTTCAAATACCTACTTACAGAAGCTATTGAACTCACGGTTTCTTTTCGAAGTATGTTACATAAGTCTTCATTAATACTACACAAATTTAATCGTACCTGTAAAACTGAAAAGTAACTAATTTGGATAAAGTTTTTCATATTCATGTTTACTTGAAAACTTTTTTGTTTACTTATGAAACTTATAAACTTACTTATAAACCTATCTGTGTAGGTAATTAATTATATGTAGGTTTGAAAGAAGGCCTTAAACGGATTTTGCTTTATTTGTTTAAGTTTTATTATATAAAAATGAGGGTTTAATAATGTTTCCCATAATTTAAAATGCAATAATTTTATATAACATAGGTACTCGTATTTGCCATAATTTCATTAGATATAACGCTTCAGTTGCCATAATCGAGAAATTACAAAAAATCACTTTCACTAATTTAATTTCATAATAATTTTAATCCATAAATTTATTTGCTATATTTTTCTTTTTTAATAATGTCGTTTTCCATAACATTTATTCACCACAATATTCATTTGCCCATATTAGCCTAAAAAAAACCTAAAAATAAACCTAATCTACCATGCATGCTTGCTTTGCAAAAGAGGAAATCTAGCGCTCGGCGGCCGCTGCCGCGGCACGCTTGCTTCGCTCGCTCGCCTTCGCGCGTTGTGTGGTCTGTGGTCCTAACCTAACCTAATCTAGCCGTTTCGAATTTGACAAACTGTTTATTGTCTAAAGATTGTTTGCTGTAATAAATCATTTGATTGCAGACCAAATGTCTTAATGACATTATTTTTTGTACAAAACAATAAACGTTTCTAAATTATATTAAATGCTGCTTATGTCAAGTATCGATTATGTAATGTGTTACTTATAGAAACTAATATAACACATGTTATTATGGGAACTTATTTTATGGCAAATAAAAGTTATGACTAATAAGTTGATATGACAAGCGTTATTAGTATAAATGATAATAGTGCATGTAAATATTATGAGGGTGGACGATTATGGAAAACAATGATAGTAAAAATCATTTTACGGAAAACCAGACAATACCAATAATGAGCATTTATAAAGAACAAATAAAACAAAAATAAGCAGTATAAAGTTCCATGGCTGGTGTTGTATCATTTATCTGCTAGTAGCGACTAGCGCTACACAAAGAACGAATTAAAAAAAACACGTTAGTAATGTTTCAGAAAGGCGAGCAGTTCAGTTAAAACTGCATATATCAACGTCACGAGATGAAAGAATCGCCGAATGGTTTAGCGAAGTAGGTCACGTTCGTGTGTGATGTGTATCTGACCGCGAGTGTACAGTGGCAATTTCTCAGTAAACTGAACACTGTGCCTGCAGGGGCTGCAGACTAGTGATAAAGAGCTCCATTTGTCGCTCATCGACGCGGCAATATACTTAGCTCGAGTGTTGCTACAATGTACAAATATTACACACTAATGCCTACAAATTATTTCTCCCGAGGGAAATCTCGCGCGGTCACTAGATACTACTTTGGTTATGTAAACAACTTTGTTCTAAGTATACCTACTTGCTAAAGGAAATTGAAAGTTCCCCTCCAGATTAGGAATAATATCTTCAATCTAGGCGTTTGCAACTTAAGATTCAGTTTAAAAAGAGGAAATTGGGAGTTTCTTGAACAAACGATTTTCATCGTCTTCGTTTGGTCGTGTACTGCTTAAGTGCTATATCTTTTGATGGCATAGTCGACAATATGTGACAATCCGCGGCTAAAGGTACCTTGTGGTCGATATGGAGTTATGCATACGCTAGTAATCTGCGATTAATACGCTGTAGATATCAAAAAAGATCAACCTCCTACGATGTTTTGTTACGGAGATATAATTTTTTTTAAATTATATTCGAAATTGTGCAATTTCGAGAAACAGACATTTTAAGTTCAGTCACGTCGAACACTATGTTGCCGTTGTAAGTTACATAGTGGCCAACGAAAAATTATTCCTAGGACTCCTGTCTTTTAAAGAATGTTGAGACAACTTCTGTATTACTAATCAGAACCTTGTTATGGACCAATCAATGTGTCTATGGACCAATTTCTAAAAAATGATGTTTTGTTTAATTTTGCCAAATTCGTGCGATGAGACCTACAGATTTTTAACTGATCTATTAGAACACAATTTCGAAAGAAAATCTTGACAAAATAAATAAATAAAAACAAGAATTAGGGGTAAAAATCACCTTTAATAATTTTCATGCAAAATCACAAAACAACAAATTTCAGTCATAATTTAACAAACAATATCATTTTTCATACATAAATCAACGAAAATCTTTCATTAACTTAAAATAAAACTGACAATATCGCCATTACAGGCTAATTTTAGCTTTTTAAGTCACTTAAACTTACATCACAATAGTAGTTTTTGTTCCATACATTTGAGAAAAGGTACCTTATGGAAATAATGTAACAAATTATAATCCGTCAAAACAATAAAATTAAGATTATACATTGATGATAATGGTTTTTCTAATGACTGGTTTTATTTCTATCATTTTAGTAATAAATCGTTACAAACATAATCAGTTCTTTTTTAGTCTCTTTAAAAATTATAATTATTTTTTTATGTAAAGAAAAGGGTCCTTATGGCCGAGTTACACGATATTAAAGATTTGCTTGCTCTGAACGCCTTTTTTTACAAAAATAGACACCACCGCGAACTTGGTTTCTGTGACCAACCTCACCACAATAGGTGCATGTAGGCTTTTTACGTTTTGTATTTGGCAAAGGCTGAACACCACTACAACTTGGCTGTGACTGAGTAGGAAGCACTTGGGGAAGATTTTCTAAAGGATCTTGAGATGCGCGCAGATAAGGCTTGGGGCAAAGTATGTCTTGGGATTCAGGTGCAGCACGTCAGGACGTGTTTGCATCTAGCGTTTCATAACACGCGGCCGTAAGGTCCCTTTTCTACTAAACTTTGAGACCACATTATGGACTTATTATTTACATAAAATAAAAAATAATAACAGGGAAATAAATTTCAGATCTTATGCTTTGCGAAAAAGCAATAAAAAAAAATCTATATTTCTTGCAAAATTTACAAAACATTCAATATCTTCGAAACTATAAACGTCCATAAGGTACCTTTAGCCGCGGATTGTCACATATCTTCTACTTATTACAAATCTTAAATTCATTCACTGACAGACAACGCACAGTCTAAGGCGCGGGACATACACATGAGGCGTGGCGCGGGCGAGGCGACGGTGCGGCGCGGGCGTTGTGTGTATGTTCCACGCCACGTCGTTCCTATACATTTTGAAAGAAATATGAAACGGGAGGCGCCCGCGCCTTGACCGCGGCATGCCCGTGCCGCGCCCGCACCACGGCCGCGCCACGGCTGCGCCACGTGCGCGCCACTCGCCACTTGTGTATGTCTCGCGCCTAAACCGCTGGGTCTAAAAGCTTGACATTTTGCACTCGAGTTCCTTTCATAACGAAGATGATCACTATGCTTTTTGAACACAACACTATGCCTAAAGGAGTTGAATCGGGATGTAAGCTTGTATGGAAATTCGTAAATTTTTGCCGATGGAAAACCTCATCGGGCGCATGACTTGTATAGCTATATCCACAGCAGTGTTGTACCTCCGAGGCATAAGATAATGGCTCCTACCATACATCATATGGGTAGACAGGTCCCAGCAAGTGAAGAGATCGTTAGCGCGATGGTACGCACACAATATCCTTGAAGCTATACAGCGTGTCGTGTTCAATTCGTGCGGCTTACTACAGATAATCCGTTCCGAATGTATACGAGGTAGTACTTCTTACTCTGCTATTGTCTATTCCATTTCGTACCGTCATATAGGACGGCTTTGCTGGAATCACGCCGAACTATTGTGTATCGGCTATTGCTGACCGAGTTTTTGTTCCGTAAGTACGTGTTTTCGATTTCCTCTTTATATCGAGCTGAATTTAAAATAGGAATATCAAGTTTCCAATTTTCCAGAACGCTTATGTTGGGATGGTAAAATACGAACAGCTTTTAATCTACTTATTATTCTTAAGTGCATTCATTTATACGCTGACAGACAACGCACATCGCCATGTGTCGAATTTCAAATTTGCTTGTTTTCAAATTTATGTACATTAAAGTGTCGAAATGCAGATTAAAAAGAATGTGGTAAACCTCGATTTAAACCGTTTTTATTTGCAATCCCTATTTTTTTACCAGCAAGACTACATTTAACAACTTTGTCACATTACACACACCAAAAGGCTTTCGAATACCATCTATACAAATAATAAAATCGTGGCGAAGTCAAAACTGTACATTGAATAAAAAATAAAATAAAGTGATTGCTACGAGGTCTGGGAACGGATCTAATGCCGAAAATATAGTTTTCCGCCGTTTTAATGCCAAAAATTTATTTCCTAATTATATTGTGGCTGTTATTTTAGTATATTGTGGTCCCCGACTTCGTTCGCGTGGAAGTCGTCCACTTCCACGCGAACGAAGTCGGGGGCAAAATATAGTTTGTTAATAATAGTTTCGTTTAGCTATGATCAGAATCCGCTTTGCTTGAAAATCTTGTTTTAAGCACTTTTCCTCTTAGTTCGTTTTTCTCCCCAATCATTTAAGTTAATATTAGAGTTGAAATCTAAAGCAAATGTAGTCTGCTCTAAACGGTATCTAAGTACACTTCTTAGTTCTTGGCAAAACAATATGAACCATTTCTCGCATGGGAAAGTGATTTAGATAAGGCCCGCCGATGGGAAATTTGATTTATAGGGTCCAATGGAGCGCTAAATATATACGGTATTGGCCCGGCAACGACCCCAGCGATGGATGGCGGGGGCGTACGCTCAAATAGCCCCCAGGCTGATTCCGATGACCCACTTCATTTTTCGTAAGACTTATTACAAAGAAACGTATTGCGAAAACTATAAGTAAAGTCAATTATCATGTCAACATATTTTTTTTTATTTATGATTTTAAACATAATGTGAATTGTTCCTGAATAAATTGAATTGAATTGAATCCACTACCAACTTAAATTGTCCGTATATTCAAAATACAACTGTCGTAAATTAATAGTTCTATGAAATGGTTAAAACACGGCTAATTGATGTAGTGTGTCCTTTTGACAAAGCAATGAATTTCACTGAATGTATAAAGGAATGTATGTATGTATATGTATGTATACTTTTAAGTTTATCGCAGGCATTCACAGGCTTTTTCAAAGTTTTTGGTTTATTTTAATTTTTTAACTAAAAGTAGACGTTTTTTACAATCTCCCTTATGTTTTCTTTCGATAAACATCAGAGTCAGTTAGATTACAAACGCGCATGAGGGCGTTATCTTTAAAACTTGAGTGCCTTTTGTTAAATGGAAAACGAGGCTCAAAGACGGGTTGGATCAAAGAGCCCCGCAATCACATTGCTTTGACAGTTACCTGTGTAAAATACTAAGCTTGAAGCCTAGCCCGTACTACGAATATTATTCGCGCGGTTTATATTTTTGGTGTTATTCATAAAAAGTTATCGAACATCTAAAAGCTTGCTAAAGTCTGATTGTCAAAAAGTGTTATTCATAAACGCATTTTAGTACCTAAACGTTCTATAAACCTACTATATAGTTATAAAAGCCAGAACCCTACTTTAGCAGTACTATAAGGAAAAAATGGCCGACTCTGTACAGCAGCTGATTAAGAAAATGACATTTGACGTACAAATGTAACATGTGTGTCTACCACAGACTACATAGAGATACTGCGTATACTGTCTACAAAATATCTGTTTCGTAAACAGTCGTACGGATATGTTTAATTTATTTTGCACTTATGTTTAACCAATTTGGTTATTATTGTTGTATACAATGCAAGCTTTATAAAGCTTGGCATACTATTGAAAGAATTGTACGTCTTGAGAACCGTCCGCTTCGAAGAAAGGTTTACAGAAACAGAAGTGATCCATTTTCTTTTTACGACGAAGGCTTTCGGAAGCATTGTCCTTTATTAAATCTACAAGGTTAATTATGAAGGTTATATAATTAACCTTGTTCGTGAGGATCTTATGCTAGAGCCATATCTCTTCACTCCTATTTTAAGGCCTCAAAATAGAAGCGAGAAAAATATAACGAAGTACTGCAACAAGAATTACTGTGGAAAGCTGCTTTGGTTGCCTGCAAACTAGAAAATGTGAAAACAAACAGTGGCTTAAGCAGTACTTCTCAACATTGCAGTTGACCATGATTGAGACATGCAGTTAGAGGGTAGTAATATCAATGAATATCATACAAGTGAAGTAACTTAAGAAGTTGCAAGGGGAAATGCTAATGCTATTTTACAAACTTTCATAAAAACACATTTTAGCCAGTAGTTCATTAATAAAAAACTTTAATTTATTTTTATAATACTCTAATTTGGCTTGTAGAACTTGTTCATAGAACATTAAAAAAAAAACGGTAATTTTGCCCTCTGTGCCTCAAGTAATTCTTTTCTGCAGGCCGTTTCAGTTTCTGCTATTTGTAGTGCAACGCCATGCTTACTAGTCCTACTAACCTGAAATACAAAATTGATGTAATAATAAAATTTGTTTGCAAATTATAGTTATACCAAATTAATTAAATAACTAACGGCATAAGAATAACTAATATTACGAGTCATTATTACATATTTTTATGGCTACGGTTTAAATCATGCCAAGCCGCCTCCTTTTTCGCCTTAGTTTTTGCGTCCGTATTTTTATACTCTATTAAGGAAACCCCCTTCCAGACCAAAACAAAAGCAAGCAGCATAAATTGAGAATATTTGCAAACCAAAACTTACTTTGAATTTATTCTAGCTGTAACAGTACAATTAAAACCAAACGGCAAATAAGTGAAACTAATCTCCAGTATTGATTCCATTTTTTTATTTACTACATATAACTGTTCAAAAGTTTTTGTCGCTTCAATACCAAATTCATTGAAACATTTGAAAAGCTGGGAACAAATTTATCGGACGCGTCCGTAAGCTGTGGCTAACAGTCGCGTCTTATTTGTATCTGGATAGTACATTTAGCACTATAACGTCAAACTATCGGTCGTAAGTCGCGGACGTGACCTAGGGCCGTCCTTGAGCGTTCGGACGTCTGATAGAAATCTGGCCGGCTGGAGCTGGGAACAACGTGCACACTCATCGGTCGCGACTGTCAGCCGCGGCTTACGGACGCGTCCGATAATTTGTTCCCAGCTAAAGACGCGCCGCGTCAAGTGTCGAAACTGTAAGCAATAAAATAGTTTACAGTAGTTTGACGATTCGATGTGTCCAACAAGTGTGAAGTGTGTCATTTTAATGGCAACATTTTGATGTATATATGAATGTTAACGACATTTTAGTAATAGAACGTTTCGTTTATGAACACAACATTTTATCGAAGTTTTTATAGGCTTATCAAACTAATGAATTTATTAAACCTTCGATAAGCTTTTTTTATGTATAAGACCGTTAAAGTCTACGGCATTGCAACGAACGCGAATTTTAAATCGCCAGTGTGTGTAGATACATAAGATGTGTTACAGAATTGCGATAAAGATTTCGCGCGATTTTTTATCGCAGTGCGGTCTAGGCCTTATAAACTTGAGCTAGAAACGGATTGTAGCATCCTAACGTCATGCGTGGTGAAGTGATACGCTAAAGAAACGGTAGCCAGGGAAGGAAATATTTTGCATCTATTTAAAGAATAACGGCTAATTAATCTTTCAAATAAAGGTAATGTAATTTCCACTTACTCCGAAAGGTACGAAAACGTAAATAAGGGTGTGGATATAAGAAGTTGTTTGTAAGGGTCCATGAGTAAGGCAATAAGTCAAACGTGGCGCGTGTGTGGCCACATACATCAGCCAGCATGTTGACCAAGTCCTAAGCTAACAATCGATCGGTTCCCGAACAATGATAAAATACCTGTAGAGAGCCTTCCATTAATAAAGTTTCGTCCAACATACAGTACCCTAGGAACAGTTAATTATACTAACTTATATACTCGCGGGCGGGGATCACACCTCCGCCGCGAAACCACACCTCCGCCGCGAAACCACTGTAGTTCCGCCATGACTTGTCCGTTGCGACAAGCGAAGCAGAAGCGAAACCGCCTGTTCTAACGTACAGATTTAATTATGATTCTATCTCTTTTCCGCGTGATTTCGCAGATCGAAGCCCGAGTACACTGTTTGTTGGACGAAACTTAGTTAATGAAAGGCTCTCTGCTCTTCTTCGGCTACTTTAGGTACCTATACCTACCCACCTAAATACACACATACATTATTCCATAACATCTTATTTTACCTATTCATTATTAAAAGTATACCTAAGTCGGCTGCTATCTGCTCGCAAGCCGGTTACACTGCTGCGCTCAGCCCGCCACTTTGTTGCGGTGCCGTGATTATTTCGCACGTATCTGTGGAAAAGTTTATAAAGCGAAACTATATTTTTTTTGTAAAATGGATGTTGATTTAACGGATAAACTAAACCAAGATGTCCGAAATAGATCTATACTGTATTCACTAAGTCGAAAACGACGACATTTTACTCCGATTGCTACTATTCAACTGACTCGCATGATGTTCTATTCGAATCGCGCCAATGTAGTAAAGTTTCGCAGCGGAATTCCTTAAGCGGTTTCGCATAATTATTTTCGCGTCAAAATCAAATCAAATCAAATTATTTATTTGCTTAATTTAGGTAGGTATAAACAGATGTTACAAATAACTATAAAGTACTCTGTATCATTACCTACTAAGGTGTGCAAAAATTAATATAATTGTTAATCTTATTAAATAATGATTAAAATAACATTCAAAATTATTATACATAAAATAAAAACTGCCAGATGTATTGTAATACATCCGACAAACCAATCATCGGAGATGTACTAAGGCCCTGAACGTGTTTCTAATAATATCACTGCATTTACTTGGCCGGTCAAAACATTTACGGACAGAAGTCCGTGAATGTTGCAAAAACCAGATAAAGAGATGAGAAGCAACTACAAAAAAATAAAATAACCTGACGTGGCGGTGAGGCTTGCGCGCTCCGAACTCTAGGTCTGTGCTGGTAGTTTCCTTTGCCGGAACAGGTCTAGGGTGAGGAGCCAGACCAAGAGAGATACAGAAACCCGCAGGGCACCATGTGGCGAGCTATTGGCCAGTAGCGACCCCACGGACCCCATCCCCGGCAGAAGTCTTGTTCCTTATCTCTGTTTGCCTTTATTGAACAGTTGGAGTGAACACTGACGAGAAATAGAGCTCCCATGTCATTATTGCCTTTATTGGCCGGCTTGAATGGAGATTGGCAAGAGCAAACGTGCTCGGAGGAAGGAAGTATTCCAGTAAGTGCTAGTAGGGATCTTGACCATCTTCCGGGCTCTGGGATTGTTCTGATAGCCATGGAATACCTCTCCACTCCTCGAGCACCTCAGTAACCGTTGCCCTCTTGTCGCCACGTCACTATGTGCTACTGACCGTTTTCGGGGGCCCATTATTGAATGTGCAAGTCACCCCCTGTCATTTTATCCGTGTATACCATAACATTGGTCAGGCAGGACATAGGCCTTCCATAGTTCTAGGTAAAAAATCCACTATAGCCACCCAAACCCATAGCCCAATATCTTTTCATCTTCTGCAATAGTCCTGCACCAACCGGGGGTTGTCCTTGGGTGCACTTGCATAGTGCATACAGGGATAATCGTCTGTTGGTGCCTCATTCCATTAAAAAAATTCTAAGGGGCCTCTGCGAGAGTTGGCTTCGGCCCCTCGTATGCCTTCCAAAGGACCGGGACCCCATAGTCTCGAGATATGTGAACACACAAATATAATAATAATAAATAATAATATCCACAGGAACGACCGGTATATTCTGTAAAGATTTCACCGTGAAAACTTTGGTGACATGGGTGTAATGACAGCTCACTTTAAAAGACTGACTGACTTTACCTACGTTTTTACATTGAGATTTCTACAGAATAGATCGGCAAGTGTAGAACTAGTTTGCGGGAAAGTGCGAAAGGGATACCGTGGCCCCTGGCAACGTACAGGCAACTGAAGGAACACGGGTGGGTTTTAGTCAGTAAGATTCTGACACGCCCTCAGAAGTTATTTGATAATTTCCCATAAAAAATAAATAAAAAAAGTGTAGAACTAGTAACCTTTAATATAGAGCCAACAATAAACTTCGTTAAGATTTCAAAGAAGACGATTGAAATGTAAGAAAACTGTCTGTAACTAGCCGTAACACATTGAAGATTACCCAGTAGAAGTTCTACTGTAATTCCGAGTTGATTGTTCAGACTTTCCTTTGCTTTAAAAGTATAAAAGATTTAAAAGTTTGTCGATGAAATTCAGCTTTTTCTTTCACAACTCTAATAGTTTAATCCTTTATTGGACAGTATTAAGTTTATAAACAAAACGGTATTAAGGACTTAAGTATACTTTAAGTAATGGGTAAAATATTTATGGAATAATGTATGTGTTCTAAGTAATAGAGAGGTATCGGTACCTAAAGTAGAAAGCTTCAGCTCATGAATGTTTGAATACTTTTCGAAATTATTATCCCACCTGAGTACCTAGTTGTAGAATTTTAAGTTAGATATGTAGCCTACTTATCTGAAGTGATATTAAGTACATATTTGATTGTCTCGTTCTGAGAATCCCTAGAGACTTATGTTTTAGGAACGACGAGTAAAAGAAACTAAATGATGTACCTATACTCCATTTAAAATAAGATAAGACATTTAAATAAACCTTTTTTACAGTCCGTTCAACCGATTTTGACTTCTATTGCGTTGGTGGCATGACAAATGGCAGCTGCAGTAAACAGCTGGTATTCTAACCACTTTTTTGCTTTTAATGCCATTCTTATACCTACGGTATAGAAGTCAAAATTGGTTGAACGGACTGTAAAAAAGATTTGTTTAAATGTCCAATCTTATTTTAAATGGAGTATAGATACGTAAATTTCTCTCCGAACACGGGAAAAAGAATTATGTTTTTATTTTCACCCTCGGTAAATTCATATAAAAATGCGAAACTGAAATAAAAAAGGTAAAGATTTACGGTACGTAACAGTGATTTTATCTCGACTTTCTCGGAATACAGACAGCTATGCCAAATTATTTCGTAATTTTAATCACAGCTTCCTTCGATTCGTTTTACAGACGGTCGTGTTACCTGTCTATAAATAACATTAACACGTTAAATTGTAATGTGAGAATAAATAATCGGAATAAATCCGATACGGATCTTATATTCGGAATTGAAAAATCCTCAAGAAATTCTGGAATGTTCGATCTGCTCTCCGATTGCAACGATACTGGGTTGTGTCAGCCGTGATTTATGTACCTACCCCTCGATTAATTTATCTATGTATATCGTTTAAGTGACTGTCATTGCCCTTCGGCTTGAGTAATTAATTAATCGCAAAAACGAAATACTTTAATCTAGACAAAACGACCAGTTTTGGATTTTTAATATGCTTTTATTTTAATTTGGGCATTCAAAGTTTCAATCATACCCCATACGCTGGTGACAAAAGTCAAAGTCAAATAATTTATTTCAAATAGGCTCAAAAAAGGCACTTTTGAACGTCAAGATTTACAACAAAAAAAAAAATCTAGTCGCCCCTTCCAAAAGGTAGTTTTCGTATGGAGAAGAATGGGCAAGAAACACCATCGTTACTCTTTTAAAATGACAAGTACATAAGTTAATTAAAAGTTGTTGCAGAATATTGCTGTTAAGTTTTGAGATTGTTACACCGAGAACGAGTCTGTCGATCAAATTAACAGCGTGCTCGCATACTGCTCCAATATTCGAAATAGCTTCGAACATTGTTTAGTGTCAATTAAGTGGTTAACAGGAACTGTGAAATATTTACATTTTAAATAAAGCACAATTTGCAACATTGTTTCCAAATTGTACGTCATTGACATAGGTATCTGGAACAAGAGAAAAAATACATTTAAAAAATATTTATATGAAATATGAAAACAGCATTCATCTCGCTATGTATTATTCAACCAGCCACCTAGTAGTTTTATAAGCCAAAATGTAGGCATTCAAACTATAAAACGAGTTGGTTTTCGTTGTTTTATACGTGCGTTGAATAAAATGATCGTAGGGCGAGCGAATCGTACCGTCACCGCGGCGGTTTCTTTGTATTTTTTCAGGCTTATTAGCATATAATTAAAATGTATCATTGTTTCCCGGGAGACTAGCAACACATTTTTTAAGCAATCCCGTTGATTTCAGAAGGTAATGAAATCTTCGCTTACTTTTTTCAGTGAAAATGATGTATTTCATTTCGGTTGCATTAAATTTCAATGTCAATGTCAAATAATTTATTTCAATTAGGCACATAAAAGGCACTTTTGAACGTCAAAAATTATAAAAAAAAAGAATTGATTCTAGTCGCCCCTTCCAAAAGATAGTTTTCGTATGGAGAAGAATGAGCAAGAAACTCCACCGTTACTCTTTTAAAATGTTTTCACAATATCTTGTGTTCAATAATTATATGTGAAGACGATGCACCTAGAATAAGATTACTATACCATGATAGGTAAAAAGAATGAAAATGAAGCAATGACAGATAAATTAATTATGTGATAGATCCACGGTGTAAAATTATACAATTTTCCTAAAATTTTAACGAGTAATACTAATAAGTCAGTGTGTGAGTTCAAGTAAGCACATAATGTAAAATAAATGTTATAAAAAATTATATTATACAATTAAATTAGCAACCAGTTTGATTTTGTCTAGACTCTAAATTGTCCTATGGAGATAAAAATGCTTGGAAACATGCTGGTCCTGCACCAGCATGTTTCCAAGCATTTTTATCTTGGATATAATCCTCTAATTTATAATATGCTTGTTTACAAAGTGTACTTTTTAAATGAGTTTTAAATTTTCTTTAATTTAATTGTAATATATCTCAAGGTACACACATCAACACGGTCTAGGGATATTTCATACTCAATTAAATAACTCGAAAAGTACTGGCCGCATTGTAATCTTTCATACACCGATTTGTTTGTAATTTATCTCAGACTAATTCCAAATTCAATTTTTTTTTAATTCTTTTGTTTCGGTGGCATAAAAATGTCTTGATGTGTAGGAGAGTTAATTTTCATTTGTGCGAAATTTAGAAAACAATACGAATTACGTTTAGTTACAGTTTCTTTTCATTTTTAAACGAAAGATAAAGTTAAAATTGAGGTATTGTAGCCATGCAACGCCAACATTTGACGAGGGCGGAGATGTTACGAGCTGTGGGAATGCTGGAAGCTGGGTCTGTTCAGCGTAATGTTGCTGAGGCCATAGGGACCCACCAAAATGTAATTTCAAGATTGTGGACACGCTATCGTGCCACAGGTGAAGTAGCGGAGAGGCACCGGGGGCCAAGTCGCATCACTACCCCCAGACAAGATCGATTTTTGCAAATTACTGCGCGAGCTCAACCAAATGCAACGGCGACTCAATTGGTCCAAAGGCTGCGAGTGGAACACCAAGTGCTTGTGAGTGACCAAACTGTAAGAAGGCGACTGCATGAAAGCAATCTACGCTCTCGTAGACCACTCCGGGTCCCACCTTTACGGAGAGGCAATCGTGGACGACGATTAGAATGGGTTCGGAACCACGTGGACTGGGGCCGTGAGCAATGGTCCAATGTGCTGTTCACGGATGAATCCAGGTTCGGCTTCCATCCAGATTCACGAAGGACGCGTGTTTGGCGAGTTCCTGGACGATGGAGCCGTCTTCAGAACCCTCAGGAAGTTCACCCATACCAAGGAGGAACAATTATGGTTTGGGCAGGAATTCGTCTTGGAGGACGGACGGATCTCGTTTGGGTGCGGGGCAATATGACGGCAGAACGATACGTCCAACAGGTGCTGGGGCCCGTAATCTTGCCCCACAGAACACAAATGGAGCAAGATTTCCTGCTCATGCACGACAATGCCCGGGCACACACGGCGAGAACGGTAGCAGCTTGGTTACATACACACAATGTTAGGGCCTTAGACTGGCCTGCTCAATCGCCAGATCTAAATCCCATTGAGCATGCGTGGGATATGCTGCAAAGAAGTTCCTGAAAATCTGGCTACAGAAGATCAACTTTTTGCGCACCTCAGAAGGACATGGGACAATATTCCGCAGCAAGACATTGACAACCTTGTTCTGAGCATGCCGAATCGTTGCCGATGTGTTATGAACATCATGGGCGCTTTCTCAGACTACTAACTTCAAGTTTATAAACACAAATTAAATGATTTTTCTATTTTTTTCAGTTTTTACTCATAAATTAAAAGTTAATTCATATACGGTTTCCGTCTATGCTTCATTTTTTTCCATAAAATCCTGAAATTTTAATCGAAGTACCTTAACCATTATTAAAAAATGGTAGAATATTAAATAACGTATCTTTTAAATATATACATGTCATATAAATAATTAACACATTGATAGTAATTCGCTTTTTTAAAAATATCCCTAGACCGTGTTGATGTGTGTATTTTGTTGTAACATTTAACACAGTACCCCATAAAAGATGTATGTAGGTACTTTAGGTAATCTGAAAAATGTTTGATCTATTTTATCTTTATTTCTAGTATTAAAATCATGATAATTGTCCCAAGATAATAACTACATAGAGAGTCCGGTGTATATTTTTTTACCTGACTTTAATTTTCTAAAGTGGAATACAATGAATTCATAACTTTAGCTCTACGTGAGTTTTTTCATAAAGATGGTGCGGCGCTTATGTAAATTTCACAGAAAATGGTCCACAGTCAGTGAGATCTAGTAAATTATCATGTTTATTTTATTACTACTTAGACAATAGTTTCTTATCTCATGAATATTTCATAATATCTTCTAAGTAGTGCTTTATGCGCCTTTGCTGGAACTAAATCTGTACGTAGGTGCCTAAAACATAATTAAGTGGAGCTTTGTAAATTATGGCTGGATGCTCATTAGATTAACACAGACACTAAGATATTATGTTTCTCCCGCATTATAATATATTGCTTAAAGAAATATTATAATAATTTATCGCGGGTTCTGTCATGCCTCTTCGAGAAATCGTCGCCTTGTCGTGAAATATGATTTTCTTTCGCAAATTAGTAGAGAATCGCTATCGTTTGGAGCCGACCTTTGTACAGTGCTGGGGAGCGTCAAAAGAGAGGAAAATAATTCTAACGCCTAATGTATTTTTCATGGCTGTCAGAAGAGTTTCGGTTGTCATCTTTCACTTTGAAGCTCTGCTTTGACGGCAGTTCTCGTATGTTAAAAAAATTTATGTATTTTGATAAAAATGGGATTCATTAGGCATTTGATTTGCTGGATTCTCCAGACACTTGATAATCAGTATCACCCTAAGGCCATTAAACTAGGAATATAACTAAGCATAGGTATGGTCGGGGAAATTGATTGTTATGCAAATTGACACCCTACGTTATCTTTATATAGATTCTTTTCTATTTTGTGAATGTGAGAACGCTGTAGGCTTAGTGGACTCTAGATTTGTTGACCATCATTATTCTGTTAAGTACCTGGTACTTGTTGAAAGACCTACACTGTTCTCTCATACCTAATAACACTGTTATTTGAAAATATTGTAAAAGCCAATTATTTTTAAAAGGAAACGACCAATTGGTACCGTGCACCTAGCTTCTAATGTTTCATAAGTGCCCTTGGTTTACGTGAAATTAAATATTTTGAATTTTGACGTTCAAAATTCAAAATTCAAAATATTAAATCCACTTTGCCGTGTTATAACCATTTCATACAACTGTCAAAATAACAGTTGTGATTTCAATATACGTACTAATTTAATGTGGTTAAGTAGAAATCAATTGTTAAGCAATTTGCTCAACAATCGATTTCCCTGACTTTACCTACTGCTGTAATTAAGTACGTACTCATGAAAAAAAAACTTACCAAGGAAAAGTCTAGAAGGCTTATTGAAGCATAAATCTGATAACTAGCTCATATGAGAGGCGGTGGTCCTCGACAGTCGTACCAAATGGTCTGGAAAGGCGTATTTATTGCATTAATACACAGAGCGAAGAGAAAAAGTTTGTCTATGATAATACCACAGTCTATAGATCCGATATAAAACTCATCGTTATTACTTTATTAACATCGTTCATTGCTTTTGTTCTTCGACACTCTCCCACTTACTTATAAACGTTGCGTAAAGTTAAGAGACGTTTAAACTAGGGATGCCTCGATACGCCTTTTTGCCGATACGATACCGATACCGATGCTCTTATAAAAATATCGGCGATACCGATACCGATACGCTTATTGAATTAAAAAATGAAGGTAAAATAAATAAAACACAAGTCTGGTTATTTTTTTAAATTAATATAAAAAGAACAAATAACAAGACAAACTTAATAAAACCGTTTATAACTATAGACAGGTCGAGATTAGTTAATAGTTTTAGTCATTAAAAATAACATTGATGAGATTTTTGTTTAAAAAACAAAGTATTCTTAAGTTTTGCGAAGAAAGGCGATTTCGCAAATCTGGATTTCGCAAATCTGTTCGTGCCTCGTTTGCAACGAAATAAACGAGACAAAACGCGCGTTTACATTACATTTTTAAAGCGCGAAATTTGAAAAGTATCGTTGAATCGGCCATAAAAATATCGCCAATGCCGATATGTCGGCAAACTTCGAGTATTGCCGATATATCGGCATCGGTATCGGTATCGGATGCATCCCTAGTTAAAACGTCAAAAATGTTGTTCATCATTACAATTAAATTATCAAATTATTATACATAACTAAATATGGGAGTATATTGTAAGGTTTGTAAGTTAAAATGTTGGTAGTTATTTAAGAACTTTGACTTTGTAAAGCCTTGACGACTCAGGCAGATATTAATTACCTTTGTAGCGTTTTTTTTTTCTCTAAGAGTAATGCGGGGGCCGCATCGCAATGCTGTCAGGTGATCACATTAGCAGAAAGCCGAAAATCGCTTTTTATAACAAGAAAAAAAAAACAATAGAAAAACAAAAAAAGGAAACACAAACAATAAAAAAGAACACTCAAAACGAACTAAATAATTAAAACAAAAAATGAGGCAGGAAAAGCAGCCTTCTTGGCCTCGCACAGGTCATGAGGTCAAAAATGCTGCTATTCCTACCTCAGCGTAATGCTGCGTTTTTTTTCTCCCGGAATGTTAGTATTGTGATATGCCACTGTGATGCCACGGAGACACCTATACTCGTACGTACAGACATTATAAATCCCAATAATTTATTTATAAGCAGCTGCGGTAAACATTACTCATTTACGTTTGTACGGCATTATTTATGAACACTTACTTCTTTAAATATATTTAACTTATTACTTTGAACAGCGCTCACTTTGTCAAACTTTGCTGCTTTCGTTATGTTATTAATATTATAAGCGAATAATGTCGAAGCTTCCGTGTTTTCTATTCCAGGAAATATTTCAATGTACCGGGAATTTTACTGCAGTTCAAGTAATAAAAACTGAGATAATTTGTGAACTTGTTTAAGAGCTTATCCTAAAAGTTGGCAACGTCGCAAATAGCTGTCAAATATTTACCTGTTTTGATTAATTTGGAAATATGAAATGTGGCTATCTAGTGAATTAAAATATTGATTATAAAATGCAATAATTAATATCGTAATACCGAATATTTTGTTTTAGATGTAAAAAAAGTATTTGGAATCTTTCCAAATGCCTTTTTTACACCTAAAACGGTTACAACATCAAATGCAATGTTATAAATGCAATTCATTATTAATATTCTAGTTCGCTAGTTAACCACATTTCTTATTTCGATACAGTAATATTGCCAAATTAATCAAAACAGCGAAATATTTAACATCTGTTTGCGACGTTGCCAACTTTCAGAATAAACGCTCTTCAGGTGCAAAGGAAAATTAGGTACCTACTTGTATCACTTTTTCTTTTAGTATAGTTAGTTTTTTTTAATATCCGGCTTTATTTAAAACTTCATAAAAACTGCAATGTAACCTTAATCTTTTGTATTTGTACAGGGCCTTATATTCATTAGTTATTATTAATAGGGTCAGATTAATTATGCTACGATTAGTAATAGTACATTACTGTCGCGGCCTGCAACAGAGGCATTGATGGATGATCGCTTCCTCGGCTTCGCCTAGTCCCACCTCGTCCATGAATGCCTGGTTGCGGCCAAGGCTTGTATAGTACTTTTCTCAAATAATGCGCGGAAATTCTAACTAAGAACACAACGATAATTTTTCACGCGTCAATATGTTCATTTGTTTCTTCTTTACTTTAAACGCTAAAGTCCCTCTGTTTGCAAACTAAATCGAAATTTAAATATAATCTTTGATAAGTTACCTTCTTGGTTGTCATGTGTTGACTAGTGTTAAAGTAAAAAGTTCGTTCCATTTTTAAATAACACGACAGTTATGGATTTCCATACAAACATTGCCGGTCGTATGTATGCTCGTATGTATTCGGCCAGTATAGCAATTTCGATATAATATATCTCGAAGAAGGTTGTCAAAATAATGCTCGAATCTCCAAACATGTTCGAGAAAAGAATTTGTTCTATGATATAAATGAAGCGTTTTTCTTACGACTGAAAAAGAAAAACTCTATTAGTAGGTTAATTCTGGCTGCTTAGCTTTCCTCCCGTGTTTAATATTAAGATAAATGGTTCTGTAATCTTGCGGGCAATGGGCACGTTGTTGTTCTTTAATTTGAAAACTTCGTAACATTGAGGTTCAATGGTTCGTAAGTAGGTAATACACTAAGTTCCTACTACACGTAATGTACGATTTACAAAGGGTGACACGCGTCGGACCGTATCGGAGTGCATTTTACAATCTGTTACAGGAAATTTAATCGTTTATGAAGTAGTTAAATGTCTTAATTTTATAGAATTTATTCAGTTTGGAAGACGGTAGGATCTGCGCGCAAGCATCGGTAGCCGGTCGGCTCCTCGCGTACGTGGAGGGCTGCTGTCGGTATCCGTCGCGTTTGGTCGGCTTCGTTTAGTTATACAACCGCGTACCGAGCGCACACGGTTGTAAAACTGAACAAAACCGGTGTCGTGCCGGGCAAGTTGAAATAGTTGGAAGCGACGCGTAAGCACAAAGTGCCTCTAATCGTGATAGCGTGTCGGCAAATACGCGCACATGCGCAGACGTACCAGTGGATTTTAGTGGGAGCAGTCTGCTTCCGCCGCGTATGCATGCGGCGCGCTGCGGCGCGGTGGTGAAAATCGTACTTTAATGTGTAGGCGCAAAATGTTTTTACATCAAGCAAAAGTTGTGTCTGTAGTATTTTCAGAGAGATCAAGGTGATTTACCACCATAATATCAATATTTTCCTGTGTCGATTGTATTATGGCCATCCAACAGAAAAGATGTAATTTTATAAACTTCCTACGACCAAAAACGTTTGAAAATAAAATATAACTGCTATGAAAACAACCTCAACTTCCTAAGTATTGGAAAATACTTATTTATGTACGGAAGCTGAAGCGGGTCGAAAGCGATCAGACACTGCATGAATAAAATATGTACCTACGTTGGTACTTACACTTCTTATAAATCTCTAAAAATATAACGTTCGGTATGTTCGTAACATCTGTTAGGTTCGCTCGAAAATAAGTGAGAAATATTAAATGAGGTAATTCCAAGTGTACGCAAACGATTACTCTTGCTAATTGCTCATAGAATTTCGGTCGTGAGAAGCGAGAATCCGCTTTTGAATCCCTTCTGTTCCTTTCCTCCCCTCTGGTCCAGTTTTCATTTTATTAAAGCACTGGTGGTCCAATTAAGGGGGAGTTATCGCGGCATGATCCACGGGCCCACGGAATCCCGAATAACAACAAGATTACTAAGTATTTCGTCTCGCTTCATGTTGCGACGAACCGTCGCGTTTATTTCATTATTGTTTCTAAAATTATGACACTGAATGTATTAAGGAAATCAGTTTTCAGTAGGATTTTATTTTCTTATTGCGCTTTCGGAGATAGATAGGGTACGGAAATACGAGACACTGAAATTGACTTAAGCCTGTTTACCTTTCAGGTTTACCATAAGCCATAATAATTTATAATCAAAGTATTGTTTAATGATTAAATAGAAATGCTGTAAGATGTAGCTTGTGAGGTCATCGGAAAACTTGAGACTAGAGATACCGATTCATTCCACCAGCTTTTATGACAAGTTTTTGACAGTTCAAGCAATACGGTAATGCCTTGCCTGTGTCGATAAGGCGTGGTCAATCTTTGACCACTTTTAGAATTCTGGTAAAAAAACACTTCCTGTCTCCTTAAACATCATTATTACATATTCACACATCAAAAGTGTCTAGGGATCAACGTATTTAAAAAAAAAAAACTTTTGAAATTAAATAAAAATGTCTATTTAGATTGATTAAATAAAATGTTTTCGTATGTGTAGATCGACGAAGTTACTCTCTGCGTTCGCATTGATAGACTTTTCGCAATTTTTGCATATGCTGGATTTTTCACCTTAGTTAATCCTGACATTAAAAATATTAAAATATTACAACAAAAAAAAATCGCGTAAAATAAACAAATCGTAGTCTGTAATTCCGCCGATCGCAGCGATTGCGAAATGGCCGCCCACGTCCGTTGTAACAGGCGAAAAAGATTTTCTGGTGTGTGTACGGCATCCATATTTGGTAGAACTCTTCTTTGAAGCATATCCCATGCGTGCTCAATGAGATTTATTTTATGTAGGTATCTATTTTTAACAAATCTAGCTGCTTTGTTTATTCATATAATATGCAAAAATAAAACTTTACTCACAAATTATTGCTGATATCTAAAAACATAAAATCAAATAGAGCTTGCAGTAAATTAAATACAACCAAAAAGGTTCCTTTGTAATTTATACTAAAATACAAGCCAATTTTAATGAAAAATCGCAATTTCAGCAATTTATTAAAAAACATAAAATAAAAGCGAAACTTTAATGGCTTCACATCAATTTGTTTTGGACGCAATGGCCGTTACTTTTCATTATTCCATTACATTCAAAAATATATTTTTAAATATTAAGAATACGAACTTTTTATTGGAACCCTTTTAAACTAAGGCCGAAATTGTTCTTTTTGTTTTTACTACCAAACAGATTTTTATGGTTCCCTTTGTTGATTGATAGACTGAAACAATTAAATATTGTTATGTAAATGATATTTTTCTATACTTCGACTGCAGAATTAAATTTTAATTTCAATTCGACTGAAAGCCATAAATGCCGCTTCCCCGAGCTATGGAGTAAGGCATATCGAATCTAATATTCGTCTCGAGTGGGGTTGGAGAACAGATCCAAGGGCTGCCGTTTCTGTTGGAAAATTATACATTAATTATTAAACAGACTTCAAATGCCTCAGTTTATACGTTACACAAGAATTTACAATTGACGTGGAGGTATACACAGGTGGTTTCAATAGTTAACATCGGAATAATAATAATCTGACTTGCCTGTTTTGAGTACCTACGGATGTTTTTGGGAGAAAGCTTCTCTCCCTACTCATAAAAAAATGTCATGCTGTTGCTGTAAGCCTGTGATTGCTTGTGATAGAGGCAAGGCACTGTAGACAGAGAAATCCTGAAGTCAGAGTTCCCCTGTATCCCCTTTTCAATTCTTTGTGCGGCCGAGATATCATCCTTGACTGTATTACTAAAAGGTTAGTTTAAAACTAGTAGTTATGCGAACAGTAGACCTCGCGAGCACAAACTTTTTGCAACAATTAATATACCACTAAAGTTATTTAAAACGGGAATTTGAAACATATTTTCAGAATTCTCTAGTTTTGTGACGGCAGGTGGTCCCAGGTGCTCCATGAACCATTACCTAATAGTTAAAGGGCCAATTCACAGCAAGGAGCAATGTACAGCAATTTGAAAAGCTATTCTGCTCTTTAATTTTTTATGAGACCAATTAAAAATTACTTTCAAACAAAAAATCAACCATCGAAATCAGTCCCATAAGGCGGAGATATACAGTAACCCCCTTTTTGCCCCTTTTTGGAGGAAATACCGTTTCAATCAAAAATCCTTTACGACAAAAAAAATGATATAAAGTTGTAAAACTTGTACACCAAGTGTCGTCCAGATCGGTTGTAAAGCACGACCTATAGAGGATTACCAACAAATTGACATACGAAAGCAAGTTTTGCCAGACATGAAGCATAGACGCTTCGCTCGCTCGGCCAAATAAGTACCAGCGATACTCCTTTATTGTACAAACATGTATCTGGATAATATTTCCTCCATTTTCATAATGAAAATTAAATATTTTCTTCATTAACTGTTCTAACCTTTCCCCAAAATATATTGAACTGGGCTCCGGAAAACCTACTATCTGAAAGTAAATACACTTATGTAACATTAAATCTCTCTCTCAAAACAAATTCCCGTCGTTCAGTTTTCAGTTCATTTCTTTTCTTTTTGTTTTAGACGATACTAGCAGCTCGCAGGTCGCGGACAGAAGTACCTACTGACGAGTGACAATAAACGGCCCTTTGAAAGAAAGATGTCCTTCGTTAAGAATGTTTTTCAAAGCTGTCCGTTCAAAGGAACCGACGTTGTTTGACATGAAACGCGTCAAGTCGTCAACTAATTTTAGCGGGGTTGAGTGTGGACGAAGGGTGCGGGGGGGGGGGACGATGTGATGAGGGACTATCTGATAACGCCTCGATGGCCAGGGCCTGTTCTGAGGCGCCTTCCTGCCTATACACATAGCTTAGTGTTTGCACAGGGGGCGTGTACAGCGTTATCGTTAGTGTATGTTTAACATAGACCTCCTTTATCGCGTATATATCACCACCGAGAGGAAACAATGTTAGCTACTGTCTGTAATAAGACAAAGCAGTAGCAGAAAATGAGATAAAACCCAATTTCCGTCAGAAAATTTATTACATCCCAGAACAATTAAGTCGTTGAGATGATTAATGTAAATTAAAGGCATGATTTTGATAGTATGATCCACTTTAATGATGATTATCAGGCGTTATTCATACGCGTAACGCGAGGTGCGCGGGCTTGTCGGCATCGTAGTGTGACGACTTGAAATGGAGCTAGGTCAATCATCATACAGTATGTTAAAAAAAAAAACAGGTTTTTATTAGTTATTGGCAATTTTTCACTAAAATTAAAATATGTTTAATCCTATAAACATCTCCAAACACTGTTTGGGTTCAACTCATGTTGGTCCTAATAACTTTACTGCATAAAAAATATCTCGAAAACGAAGGCTGATTTTATTGTTCTATTAATTTCGCGTGAAGATAACCAGTTTTTCCCTCGCCCCAGTTCAAGAGCCCTATATTCAGGGCTCTTGTACGGTCATAAAAAGATATCCCTGATGATAACCATAAAAGGGACACACCTTCCCTAAAGTAAATAAGACGTACGTCTACTATAAAATGAATTACTTTTAGAAAACGGATTCATAAGACATGAAGTTAGTTGGAATATAAAAATATATTTTTATAGCAATGCCCCAAAATGTCCCGGTCGTAAAGTGCGTAAAGGTCGAATCTTCCTTTGAGAGCAATATCAGCATTTTTTTTTTTATAATGCATATTTCATTCTTTTCTTCAGTTTCTGGCAGTAAGTTAATCAAAGACAGTCTCACATTATTTACACACCTACATGAAGTAAAACAACAATAATTACCTATAGCCATCAATCTTTAAAATCCAATAAGGTCCCGTCGCGATGAAAAATATCTTTATTATTGGAAGATGATCGTTTAAACGAAAAAAGATACTTAGGAATTTTCTTTTTTACCTTGCAGTCACTTTTCCACCTCTGTAGAAATCTAAAAATACGTCACGGACTGGATGAGATTTAGCAATTTTAAAACTTTTTCGCATTATCATTTCAGTATACCAACGCAGCGTGAAATTTTGAAAAGTTTAAGGTACAGGCTGAAATGTTATAATGTAGTGAAAGCTCACAGAAAGCTAACTTCATGTATGAACTTCAGCCAAACGTTCCTATCTACCCGAATAACGGCTTTCAGGATATCAAATTCTCCGCCGGAAACTCAAAACTCGTTACATTTTGTATCTTTTCGCCATCTTCGTTTTATTCGGTTAAACAACAACTTTTATTTTGTGTCCACTTTGAATTTGTCTATGGTATATATATGGTGATATCTTTAGCGTACGGTTCAGAAAATTTGGAAAGAGGGAAGGAATCTGTCGGTGTTTTTTTTAAACCATTTTGTCGAACCGCTTGGGATGCATCTCACCTGATGGTAAGTGATGATCAGGCCGAAGGTGAAAACGAGCTTCCCCCGGAATCATCAACCACAGAGGAACTGGCTATCGTACCTCTAACTACCGAAACATAACAATGCTGTTAACATTGTTGTTATGGCGACAGACTTACGTAGATAAGATAGTGGTAGCTAGCCAGGCCGACTTAGAACAAGCCTTACCACCAACCAATCCGAGCAGAAAATTTTGCCTCTACTCGGAATCGAACCCCGACCTTTGGGTCTGAGACAGGTGGTCTAAACACTAGACCATAGAGGCGGTTGAATCAAGAACGTTCGTCGATTAACGGTATGGGGAACTTTACCCACTTGAAATGTTTTGGTAGCGCCGCGCGCGTGTCGACTTGTGGAGCCCTTGTATACCCGTGGATTACGTGACTTCTCGTCTTGTTAATTGCCCTAGTTTGACACGTGCACACTACATAAGTTAGTTTCTGCGCTTATTAATGGTAATTGCAGTTAATTACAATCCCTTTCTATTATGTAGGTACCCACAAAACATCACTTTCGCATTTACAATATTACTAGCTGCGCCGCGCGGTTTCACCCGCATAAGTCTCGATCCCGTGGGAATATCGAGATTAAAAGTATCCTATGACCTATTCCAGGTCATGGTCTACCTGTGACCCAAAGCCGTTCAGCCGTGTTAGCGTGAAAGCATAACAAACAAACAATCACATTTTCGCATTTATAATATTAGTTAGGATACTAGCTGCGCCCCGCGGTTTCAGTCTCAATCCCACGGAAATATCGGGATAAAAAGTATCCTATGTCCTAATCCAGGTTATGACCTACCCATGTGCCAAATTTCATCCAAATCTGTTCTACCTTTTTTTTTGTATTACGGGTTGAAATCCTCATGGATGTCCCCTTGTAATACAAAAAAGAAATACAGAGGAATCTGTCAGACTCTTACTGATCATCTCGGATTACCTTTTTTTTTTTTTTATTACGGGGGAAATCCTCATGGATGTCCTCCACCCTGGGGAGGGCGGAGGGGTCTGTCAGACTCTTACTGACTAAAACCACCCCGGTGTTCCGTCTCACACTTGCACCGGGGATCACGGGATCTAATGCGTCTTCCGCGAATCTCAGGTTACCTAACCTAACATGGTCGGAACTGAATAACATTGGGACAGATTTTGATGCGCCTTGGCCTGAGTAAAGGGAGAAGTAAACATAACATCACGCCTGTAATGCCTGAAGGGTTAGGCAGAGGTGTACCTATAGTACACCCACATTTCGCCAATTATGTTTAAGTCCCATGTAATAGGGGGCGAGCCATCAACCGGGCACAAATCCGGACTCCGGGCTTCTACTGAGAAATTCCAAATGGAAAAACCCAATAACACTGCCCGATTCGGGAATCGCACCCAAGACCTCATGGTCAGCAGTAGCGCTTGCAACCGCTAGACCAACGAGGCAGTCCAGTAGTAAAAGGAGATGTAATGTCTTCAAAACTGCAGTGGTTTTAACTGTGCCGGACGTGGGTGTGCCGCCCGTACATTTTTGCCCACTATCCTTTCAAAAGATAAACTTAATTATTGTTCGGTATAATAATTTCAAACTTGATTAACCAAATTTTTATTAATTCGGCCAGTATGGCACACGTGAAAGCGATTCCTTTGCCCAAGGCGAGGTTAATAATTGGGCGTCCGAATATTACGCCAGTAGTCGAAAATGAATAGCTATGTGGGCAGTATCTATAATATGGCCATTCGTTATAATTTTTTACTTTGTAATACATTTCTAACAGATTTCATTCGTTATAAAATATTCAACAAAGAATTTATTAATCGCATTATATTTTGTTAACCCCAGTTTACTTGACCGGTTAATTATCTATTTACTACCACAGTTATAAAACTGTGCTGATACCTTCAGTAAGTATTTCATATCCAAAGTGGAAATTTAATTTTAAATGGAAATAATACAAGCCTCTTCTAGCTGTTGATATTAGGGGTAAATTAATTTCACATCTGCCATTAAGGCTAAATGTCTAACTAAGGTGTTGCTTTCGCTAAATAGTACCCAAAACATCGTCTGAAATTCGACCCGAATCCAAATAGTTGATAAATAGGTCAGATAACTTCGTTGTTTGCAATATTATGCTTATTAATCACTTGAACCTGCTAAGTTATAAATAGGTATGGTACCATCGCGGACACTGGCGCCTGACCACTTTTCGAACTTATTACTTAGGTGTCCGCGATGGTACCTAATTGCACGACTTGGATAAACAAAAAACAACCCATTATCAGGCGATGGACGACACCGGCAGTGGCCAGCCGGGTATATTAATCATAAGAAGTTATCGCGGAGCCAATATTTTCTAGTCCCCTCAGTGTTAATTACAAAAATTAATTTATTAATTTAAAAAGTTGTCGGGCAGTTCCACTGGCGGGGCATGCTGGTGGATGCAGCTAGCTCGTCCGTAATGAAACGACTTGGCCTGCCCCCATTAGGAGAGCAAAAACCGGCCAAGTGCGTGTCGGACCACGCACAATTAAGGTTTCCGTAGTTGGGATAACAACAAACTTAACATTGTAGTTGAAAAGCATTTTACCATACATTCCAACTGCAAATGTTAACTAGTTTGTACGATTGTACGCGCAATATTGAGAGATTTACCATGCTATTTTAAGATCATAGCCATTAATCTATAAGTATAGAACTAATTTCAGTATATTTTTAAAAATTTTTGGCTCCGTAATTTCGGAGATAAGGGAATGGTAAATTTTCATCAATTTCCTTAAATAACTTTAAAAATATTTATTTGTAAATCATAAAAAAAATTTGAGACCCTCACAGTAAGCTCCTTCATTTGATATGTAACACCGAGTCACACGGTACAGTTACGGTTTTTTTTTTTCTTATTTTCTTCCCGAAAGTGAAAAAGTGAAGTGAAATTAATTTATTTAAGTTGCACGCACGTGTTTAGGTAACAAAAATGCATATGTGTACACATAGATTTCAACTTAATCGGTCCATCAGATTCGGAGCAAATTGACTATGACAGATGGACAGACACACACACGACTAATAAGAAAGAAAGAAAGAAAAAGTATTTATTAAGTTAAGCCCAGATCTCAAAATAAACGAAACACACACTCATTCAAAAATAAAAATTAAAAAAAACAAAGTAAAATTAAAATTAAAGCAGAAAGTCCTGTGTGAGGCGAAAAGTCTCCTATCTGTAAGGGTATAATCATATAAGGGTTCCGTTTTTTCATTAAGACACACAGAACCCTAAAAATGTGTGCAGTTTTTTGCAGCGAAAGCGGCAAAGCAATTAGTAGGATCTTAAAGTGAACGAGAGTACCAGAGTCGCACACCGTTTGGACCGGGCTTTGTGAAATGCTCATTTCTCAAAAAAATATTTTTAACCCTTTCACGACGACGTCTTTGTCCTTTTGGACTTATTGTTACAATTGTACCTTTTGTGGTGTTCTGTAGACAGACAATAAGTTTTTCGTAACAATGTGACTATTTGACAGATTTACTTCAAGTACCGATGCTAGAAGACATTCATTATTTCAATTAAGCAGTTTATTTAAATCAACACAGAGATAAATGCTGAATAGGTATATGAAGGTTCTTAACTGAATAAGTATACGTTATGAACCAAGTTTCATGTTAATAAGTTGTATACTATGTCAGAAGGCAATGTTTAATGTAGGCACATACCTAAGTTGTGAGCTCATAAAGTTAATCAGATAATGTATTTCCTCGTCGGCATTATGTACGGACTCGTTTACAAGTACATAGGTACGGATAGGGGAAACGAATTACGGTATAACGAGCAAATTGGACAATAATAATAACTTAGAATATTCCAATCCCTAAAGTTGATTAAATTTGAAGTACCTACTTGCGAAGGCTCTTTCGTTTGAACTCGACATGCACTTTCACGGTGCTTAGGCGTCCTGTGATCCGTGTTTTAATTTCACACTACATGCAATAAACGATTTGTCATTACAATGAGGTTAACAACCTTTACCAATACAATTCAGAAGAGAATAAAAGTTAGCAAACAATAAGATACAATTCTAAATGGTTAAGTTTTCCCCTTAACTGCATGGCGCCACTTCATTATTACGAGTGGGCAATTTTACCCAGATCATGAGTAAAATTCAATCTCGTAAGTACCTGCGGGGACTTATAAGGTAATTTTAACAAACTCTGAAATCAATCAATCTGGAGAACAAATCGTAGTTAGGTACTTGATGAATAATATTTTAATTTATTTAGTTTTATAACTGTCATAGTATGATGAATTTCTTCATGATAATTTTATTGTAAAAGTTATTTTTATTTCTTTGTTGTTTGTGGACAAAGTAGGTATTATGATTATGCGTTATGGGACATAAAACGCGTGATCCCATTTATATTTTTTTTATTAGGTCGGTATGGTCCACCCGTTGATTGATAAATCAATCTGTGGGTGGACCATAATAATGATGATTAATATTGCCATGGAATGCTATGAATATTTTTTAAGCTTTACTTAACTCCGGAGCATGGAGTCCTGGGTTTTGCAAGACGTACGAGGGACCGAAGTCAACTCGCAAAGACCCCTTAGAGAACTTTGTGAAATTAAATGACACGCTAACCGACTCTAATCCCTGAATGCACTATGCAAGTATGCGAGTGTACCTACCATACACAGTACAGTAGCGTAGCGTGGCGGGGGCCGGGGGGGCATGGCCCCGGGGCGGCCAATGAAAAAGGGCGGCAAGCCCCGCTATTTAAAAAAAAATGAAAATTAGAAATTCTTTTTTCAAATCGTGTCCACGCTGAAGCGCTGCGCTCCAACAATTGCAGAATCTAGCGCAAAAATACGCTTTTTTAAGACCACAGTGATATTGGGCGTCGACTAATTTAAGCTAGATCCTAGATCAAGCTCCTCAAGACATAAATAGAGAAAAGTTAAAACTTGAGCACGTACGTCTACGAGCTTTCGTAGGTCCAACAGGCCCAGACTATAAAGAAGAGCTCATTAAGTCCAGCTCACTGAGCTGGAATCATAAAATATATTATTGAATCTAAACTTGAAGATGGCTTACCAAATATTGTGATTGTGATAATGTTGAGAATATTCATAACAGCTGCAATGCCAGTTGCGAGAGAAGCTTCTCAATAATGATCTAAGATCGACTATGTCCACTATAAAATTTTGCTATATTGGCAATTAAACATGACGTAGTACATATTGACATTGATAATTGCATAAAAGATTTTGCTTTGAGAAAACATAATGAGTAAATTTTTAAAGAATTTAGATGTATTTGACTTTTTACCAAATTTCTTGACAAATGATGAAACTAGAGGGTGGAGAATTTCCGGTCGGCCTCGGGCGGCGAAAACTCACGCTACCCCACTGCATACCTAACTCAAACTCAAACTCAACTCAAACTCAAAGCATTTATTTCAATTAAACCATTTACAGGCACTTTTGAATTGTCAAGGGGTCAGTCAGTCAGAAATATGAAGCTAGTTGCCCATTCCAAAGCGTAGGTTCCTATGGAGAAGAACGGGCAAGAAACTCCACGGACACTCTTTTAAATCATAATATTGTTACAAAATATTGGTTACATTATTCATATTGAAATTATACATGTGAGAACAATGTAGAAAGACGTGCACGTAAAAAGCGTCCGTAATAAAAAGATAAAAACAATTCAAAAATTAAAATAAGCCATGGCAGATAAGAGATGACCAGTCCCTACTGACGGCGCCCGTTCACGAACATGACGCATGGATCAGCACCGTTTAGCTCAACCATTTTGAAGGGAACTTAAGGATCCAACACACACGCCACCACCAGCGAGACATTTGAGTGAGCATGACATACTCTCAGCCGCCAGGGCACATTCAAGTCAATGAAAGACGTACCCAGTAAATGGTAGCTACATAGAAGGTACATGGTCACAGTGCTCACACATGTGCTATGCAATTATACAATACTACGAGATTGAAGTTATACAATTCAAAGATAATTTATGCAATCTTCAGCAGCTCCGACAATATTTTCGAATGCTAAAATTAAATTAGTTTATGCGCCCTTGTGGAGCTGGACCAGCGTTGAGCCAAGCATTTTTGTCACCGATATAATCCCCCAGCTTATAATATGCTTGGCAGCATAGTGTGCGTTTTATATAAGATTTTAATTTAATTTAATTTAGTTGTAGTATGTCCTATGTCTACTTATACCATTTTCTACCATATTTTTTGTAGGTAAAGGAAAAACATTTTCGCAACGTTGCCGAGCCCGCTCCTGAAGGCTTCAAGAATTAAAATATTCTTTCTTATTGCCTCCGCATTGGGATCAGGGGGATCGGGATACGTACATATACCAACATCTTGAGTCCAAGAGTCGAAATAACACCCATATTCGTGTTCACCTCACGTCTTCACATGATCAACGTTTATTGGAGAAAATCAAAATTCTTCATGGTGTTGTCAATTTACTGGCGCTCGCCCCTCTTTATAACCGATGGTAACCGCTGCCTTACGCCCCAGGCAGGCAGCAGGTACCGCGCCTCGATCGCGCGACTATTTTGTCGCTGCACACTGCGGGTCCCTTTGTCGCACAAAAGCTTACGTATCTAATCTCACCATGAACATCCACTGATTTCATTTCAGGATTTTTTTTGCGTTTATTCTGATGCGATTTTGCTCTTACAGCCCATTAGTTTTATTCGTTACGTGTTTCTTAATGCTTTTGAAATAAATGAGTTTAGAACCGATAGGGTTTTATTTTATTTTTCTGTTGAATTTACAGGTAAATTTTATTATACTGCGCGAATAAAATCCTTTATTCGGAATTGAATGACTGTTGAATATCGTAAATCATTCACGCTATGGGTTGCATTAATTGGAACTTCCACGAGTATGATACCTACAAAAATCCGTCCGGCGCACCCTAGGCCTGTTAGCCCAGCTATACTATCCACCACGCTGACAGACTAATCTATTCACCACGGCATGCGACATGAATTATTACTTTTATAGCTCGTTTCGACACAAAGGAATAACAACAAAAACAAAGCAAAAACGTACTACTGAGCCGTCTATATAGCCTGCGGTCTGGGCTCCAAATGCCTAGATCTTCGTGAACAAAACTTCTTCTAAGTATTTTAAACAGACACTGTCCGGACCTAACTGTTATAAAGTTTAATACATAGGCATGTGTCCGTAGTATGACTGTAGAATGCTGTTTGGTTGCTCAAAATGAACAGATCCTAAACGTCAATAAGCCTAAGTGCTTCGACATCACTTAAATATCTCCTTCTACTTTGTTGTTTAGATCTAAAGTGAACAATACTATACTTAGACAATAGATATTTGTATATCGACTGATGTAGTCAACAAATCCAAAAAATATTGCAGTAATTCGCCTTCAAAATTATACAGTTAACACAAGGAATAGGAACGTTGAATCACGTTCACAAAAGTTAATTACCCATTGTTTAGCAATTAATTACTTAAATCTGCAGCACATTCAAACAGGAATGAAATTAATAATACACAGGAGAGTAATTAAATAATGCTTTATTATAAAATCTTCTATTTACAACATTATGTAACGTGGTTTCATAGTATTTTAATCGAATATTTACAAATTATTTTCTGTTGAGGTCGGTGAATTAGATAACATGGTATGATGACGTTAATGTAATTGTCTTTATACAAAACTAAATTATGACATGCATGTATTTATTTATTTAACCATTTATGTACACACATATATAAACAGACAAGAAGAAAAGAACAGAAAAATACGTACAAAGGTGATGCTTATTTCTCTGCATAAACTACTCTTGGGTCAAATAATTTCCGGAACATAACATCTAAAATATGACGAATTGTATGAACAAGTTATCAAGGACCTCTAAATATTCAATGAAATATCACATGTTAAAAATATTTTACCATAAAAATAACCTAAACGCTAAACTTTCCTTGCTAACTATTGATAAGAAATACATAAAATAAAATCATTGTACTAGCTTACCAATGAAAGCAAAGTTTCTGTTGGACCTACTCCTACACTACCGTCAAATAAGGACTAACTGAACATACATCACTAGGTACTTATTAGAGGTAGAAAATATTTAATAAGTCCTCGAAATTATATAAAACACGATATTATATTAACACACGTTTAATCTCTGACCGTAATTTAATTCATTGTAATTTACTGGGTAATGTTTTATTTTTACATAGAACTTTGACGAGCAAGCGATGTACAGTGCAAGTTCAAATGTTTAAAAAAAAATAAAAAAAATGCTGGTTTATATTCAACTAGCGTCTGTCTCGTTGTTAGCAACAAAAACATTATCGCCAGAGACGAAGTACCTACGTGCGGTTTGGGTTTCTAACAAGAACGTAGTTATTATACAAGGAGGATTTATGTATGTGGCGGAGAGATAACGTGCGGTGAGCCAGCATGATTGATTCATTGCATGTAGCGCCGCTATGAAGAGTAATCATAATAAATTATCATATTCTAAAGCGACACGGTATTCGACAATTGGAGAAATCATTTTATTGATTTACGTAGACGTCAGTGCGAAGATGACGTGCTTTATAAAGGGCTATACGATGTCATGATTCCACTCGCTTAGAATTTACCTCATGCTCTCTATAAACCAACATCTTAGTATTTATAATTGAGCATGCAATCTTGCCTCTTATTATCGACTAAGTGCAGTGTTCGATAATTTTTAAATTAATTCATTCTTTCATCACTGAATTGAATTTGACGTTTTGTCGCGAGCAACCACAATATTTATTCTGATCCACGCACAAACACAATCATGAATGCAATGCTCGGTGCACTGCGTTTTGATGCTAGATATAATGCAGGTGAACAAAACTTCAACAGCGTCTCAATCAGTTGCCTAAATCTAAGTTACTACTTGAACAAGAATGTGTTTAACTTAGCAACTGGGTCAGCGAGCTTTTGATGACTCGCTCTTGTGACAATGCCATTACCATCTATAGATAAAGCAGTAAAACATTACCCCTTTAAATCGATATCACATCCAACTGCTCGGGATACGACCAATGGGCCAACCATTTGGCCAACATTATGTTAGAAACCGACAGATAAAAAGATATGAACTCACATTGGTAACATGTATAAAGTCTTTATTGGTAACTATCAAGTCCTTAACGTTTTGGGTTTTTAAAATTATAACCTAAATAAAGCTTCGATAGAGCGCACTTCATTGGGAAGGTTTGATGAAAGTAAGCACAGGAAATTAGGTCTCCAAATATACCGGATACGGGATTTTCGAACTAACATTTATGTAAGAAATATCTAAAAAGGGATAGAAAAATATTTTATTTACAATTGTTGTAAATCAATGAGTGCGCGTTGAACAAATACCATATGTAACCAACACGTTTATTTTTCGCGTGTCAATGCTACAACCGTGGTAACTTCTGTAGTTCAAGAGCTCTTCTTGCTCCGAGGCTCACCACTGATGATTTTCAAGAGTCGGACGGCGGGCGCCTCAAACGCTAGTGAAATGGCGAACGAAGCCAAGAATGCCATCACTGCATACCCGGAGTATATTGCGAGCTGTGAACAGAAATATAAAATTGAAGACTCTTTTCAATGAAGTAGTGTACTGTCTTGTTTTTTGTCTGTTTTAAATACACAGAAATAACGAGACATTACAGTGGTCGAATGCGGAGTCAATCCCAATGGGCCATCGATCGTAATAACAAATAAAGCGAGATTTCTGTAAAAATACAAATGAAAAAATATTCGGAATCCTAAGAACCCACTTTTGATGAAACGTTGGGTCTTTTTCTAAACATACGAGAAAAGTTATAAACTTCGTCATAAAATTAATGTGTTAAGAATACTATTATTAATATGAATGGTAGCCGAGGGTTTATATGCGTGAGGAAGCGCCTCCCGGGCGAGTCATAGTTCCGGTCAAAGCCACTTTAATAAGTGCTCGTTAATTTAAGAGAACCAACATTAATTACCCTCTTAATTATTACCAAATTAGTGTTAATGGAACCAGGGGAGTCCGTTTCTACAACCTTTGATACTACAAGGCTATAATAATAACTTAGTTTTGTATTTTAATGTATAATTTTGTTGTTATTATACATATCTGACTTTAGTCGTCATGGAACTAGACTCAAACAAACGATAATGTAATGTACTTAATGTGATTTGAAAACTTTCGAGTCTTGAGTTTAGATGTCCTGAGTCCTCAGTAATATTTGAGTATACCTGCACAATGCAGTAGTGCACAGTATTCTCTGGTTGGAGTGATTCCGACAAAACTTTGAATACCTCCCAACTTCATTCGCCGAAATGTTATTTGCGGAAAACATTTCAGCTGATTGTATGTGGGAACGTAAATGTTAAATTCAGGTTATGGTTTGACTGCAATTTCATAACTCAACATTTATACGATTCCGTACGAATTCGTGACTTGGGGGATGGGGGAGCGCTGAATAAGAAGGGAGTTTCCCCCTTTTCTCACTAGAACAGTAAAGTATACGTGAAACAACTAGCTCCTCACTGAGGTGACGACGAGATATAAATCTTTTGGCCGCAAACTGTCGGTTCCCCGGAGGATGCGCGGGATTAAAGTTGACGGGATAACTTATCACCACGACTTTTGGTTTTGGCTTAATTAGGCGACATTGCACCCGTTGTGTTTGATTAACGGTGGCAGCTAAAAATATTTCATGGTCTGTACACGTTTGAGAGAGAGACATCCATTAACTAAGTTTAATGGCACGGTTTGTGTTGACGTAAACAGTGTACGATAGGTTCCATTTTAGATTTTAAGGGAACAGTACTGTGCTATTACGTTCAGTACTAAGAACTTACTCTGAAACCATTTCAGTGCACTACTTACTTGTAATGTACAGTTGTTCTTAAGTTTTGTGTTATGAGCTGTACGTCGCGGTGCCATTACTCTCAAACTTGAAGATGCCAAGCTTTTAAACTAAAAAGGCAGACCTGAGATGGTAGAATCTCGAGGAAAGCCTTTTACATTAATTAGTGGTTAATGGAAATCTTTATAACATGAGATCTTCTGATCTTTATGAGATGTCATAAAATTTAACAGCCACTTTATGATTCGAACATGATCATTGTTTTAGGAACCTTTTATCGAGATAATATCATCTCAGAGTTATATGTGTTTACATTTCTGCGGTGATAAAACAGGGAAATGAAATGAGTTTCCTCAACGTCATTTTAAATTAAATGAAACTGCGTTATTGCTTTTATATGTCGGTTAATAAAGCCGAAAAGGCTTTCGAAGGACCCACAGAAATAAAAGGAGAGAATGTGGCAAATGGTTATGTATATACATTGGTATGTTTTTCTTTGAATAAGGTATACTGAAGGTTACGGGAAGCCTCTATCCTCAATCGACATCATGCCCGCCCTATAGATATGTAATATATATTGTCATACATCGATAATAAAAGGTACACCGACCCTATTCAATATAGCTGTCTGGACCTATCAACACTCAACAGCTACAACTCCTCGGAAGATTTTCCGATAAGGGTGAAAATGAGTACATTTTGTATACAAACCCAATAAATATTAAAAAGGATCAAACTCCCACTTTGTTGTAAAGCAGCATTTAATGGCAAACAACTCTACGCATAATTCTTTTGACACTGTTGTTTTCTTGCGATATTTCCTTTGTTTATGTAAGTTCATGTTCCGTGTAACATTTTACTGTACACGACAATAAGTGCGTAATGTAATTATCCTGAAAGGTTTATCTCGTTTCCAAGATATTCGATCCGAAATCGGCCTCCAGTGTCAATTAGGAGTGTCGGGCGACCAGTAACTAGTTAACAACAAGTAAGTACGGGAGTTTCGTTGACATCAACTAATGAGTGCTGGCATATAAAAGGTACAGTTATTTGGAAAAAATATTGACAAAAGAATGACCAGCGACAGCCCGCCAGTCCTGTGTCATGAAAAAATGTTGTACTTTACAATGAATCAGAAGTTTTTCACACAATTCAAGGGCCGCCTTTCATGCGCCAACCTTTGAATGGATGTCGAGAGCGTGGCATAAATCTGTGCCCGTCAAGTGCCCTTTACAAGTGTATTGTAGCTTTCAGACCATACTTTACGACACCTTTTATGCAAGGAGGCGACAGTAATGAAATGTTTATCTGTCATTTACCTATAGTTTTCGGTCGTGTATATTTTAGTGCTACCGTTGTCTCCCAAATGAGAGATTTATTCCGGCTATAAGATACGGCTGCAGTTTGATGTCACTGTCCCGAATTCCTTCCCCTGTATTTATCTAACCCGGCGTCGTCTCGAGTTGAGGACATTAAATAAATGATAGGAAGTTCGGAAGTTCGAGTTTCGGAATGGTTTCAAACATTAGCATATATGGTCTTGAACTTGACTAGATATTAACGATGTTGTTTACCTAAATACAATCAATATTTTACCTACATAAAAGGTTATATGGTTTCGGAACGTCCTAACTAACAAAACCAAAAAAGAACGTATCTGTTTTATTTTTTTACCTCTAGGTATAAGCGACAGCAGTTGCCTGTTTCCTATTAGGTACACGCTGTTCCTAGGAAATGTCAATCTATTTGTGAGATAACTCAGGAACACAACCGTTTCTTAACTTTATGAGCTTTGTGATCTTTACAGGACGAATTTTCTTCAGGATTTTAGCCCGGCTAGGTGAAATAGGTAATATTTACCTCGGCCAAATAGTATCCTTCCAGGCGAGACAGGACAAAGAAGTCGTTCGACGCACAAAAACGCCTGGAAGAACTATTGGCCGATGAAACATCTCATGAAAGGACCACTCCCAATCAATCTGCCTAGCCTTTTCCCAACTATATTGGGGTCGGCTTCCAGTCTAACCGGATGCAGCTGATTACCAGCATTTTACATGGAGCGACTGCGTATCTGACCTCCACAACCCAGTAACTGGATAATACGATACCCCTTGGTAAGACTGGTTGTCAGACTTTCGGGCTTCTGACGACCCGTAACGACTGTCAAAGGTCCACGAATGACAGCCGGGACCAACGGACCAACAACGGCTTAACGTGTTTTCTGAGGCACGGAGGAGTCTCGGTAGGCAAAGATGGTCACCCATCCACAGACCAACCCCGGCAAGCGTAGCTTAACCTGATGAAACGACTCTAAAAAAAGGGCCACTCCTGCTTTCACTAAAACGAAAGCTTATGGACATGTGCATTTTTCCCACCCTCACCTACAGAGCGCAAACATGGTCTCTTACAAATCGTCAAAAGTCCGCACTTGGAGTCTGCCAACGGGCTATGGAACGTCTACTACTAGCTGTCAAACTTGCAGACCGCATTAGGAACTCTATACTTCGTTCCAAAACACAAATAGCGGACGCTGGCCGCACAGTCGCTGGGCTAAAGTGGAACTGGGCTGGACACATCTGTCGCATGTCGGAGCAGCAATATGCAAAAATCACCACTCAGTGGAACCCAAATAGCAGGAAACGACTACGTGGCAGGCCCAGAAAGAGATGGCGGGATGAGCTGGACTCCTTCTTTAAGGATTGGCCTGCAATCGCAGTAGACCGGGAACAGTGGAAAGACGGAAGGGAGGCATTTGCCCTGCAGGGGGACTACACAGGATTATATAGTTTCTGCTCTTGATCTTTTTATAAATAATACATTTTGTTCTATCATCACGTTACCAAAACAGCAAATAAAATAGTGTGTTCTCCCTAACTGTTTTACTGAAAAAACATCATATCCAATAAATAGTTTGTGTTCAATGAAATTCAATACGGAATGAGAACTGAAGAGAATTCCTAGTCAATTGTGTATTGTTGGGTCCTTCCGGCTTGAACATTACAACATTGGGCGACATCAAACTGAATGTTTGCAAGTTAACAGCAAAACGAAATAAACATATGGAGACTATTGTAATAAAGTGGAACAATAAGTACAGTTACGTGCAAAAATATGTACACACGTAGTGAAATTCAACAACGATTTTCTTTTTAACTATTGATTGAAATTATGAGGTCTTGTGCTGACAGAATCTTTTAAGACAAACTAATACGGTTTGTAACATTTGAATCGAAACCAACTCGCTTTTCATTTTCTCTAAGGGTGTACATATTTTTGCTCGTAACTGTACTTACTACGAATATTTATGATACTGTATAGGGCAGTAAATTAACGCCTATATTTGCTGAAAAGGGTGAAGTCAGGGAGTGGCTAATGAGTCACCCGCTTCCCTGGATAGTGGACAGGTATCAAGTTTTACTACCTTTTTATCTACTGTTGAATATATATACTGTTTTGCGAGTAATTTCGCGGAGTTTATGTACCAAGTTGGAGGGACCCAACAATACACAATTGACTAGGAATGCTCTTCAGTTCTCATTCCGTATTGAATTTTATTGAACACAAACTATTTATTGGATATGTTAACTATTTATTGATTGCATATCCACCTAAGTTCTTAAATAAGACCACCTAAGTTCACATGTGGAACCAATAAATATATTGAGTACTAGCTGACCCGACAGACTTCGTCCTGTCAAAAAGATTTGTAATGTGGCAGTTTTTGTGCCTACGTATTTTAAAAATTCTCCTGAACAGAACCGTCACCCTGGTGATAGTGCGTTGTGAATAAAAAATAATTAAATAAAACATATATAAGGATTTAAAAGTAAGTAATCGCTTTATTGTTAATCATGTGAATCATAATTATTATTATTATCATTGTAGTGCTTTGTGGTATACGATGTTTTTTGTTTGATGACCTGGCGCATAGATAAACAAATCTGATGGTTTTCCAACACGGGAACAGGCAACATACAATTGACCATGTGAGAAACATGGGTTTTCTAGATTAATACCACAAACACTTAATGATTGCCCCTGGGACTTGTTTATAGTCATAGCAAAAGCAAGCCGCACTGGAAACTGTAGTCGTTTAAACTCAAATGGCACATCAGTCGGAATCATTGGGATGCGCGGTATGAGAACATCTTCTCCTTTATACTTTCCTTTGAGTATAGTTGCTTCTATCACATTGTTTAGTAATTTTTTTATCGCTAACCGTGTACCGTTGCAAAGACGCGGTTGGTTGATATTTTGCAACATTATAACCACCGATCCAACCTTTAATTGAAGATTGTGAGGTGGCAATCCTGGCAAATCCAGCGAGTTTAAAAATTCCGGTGGATAGTTGACTACATCATCTTGATTAGTAGCCGAATCAACTGATTTATATATCCTCAATTCGCCTGTAATTTGTTCTTGAATTTTGAAATTTAATTCATTTACATCTATGTTTTTTGCAGCCAGTATAGCTCGTTCGCTCAACCAATCATGGTTTCTGTAATTTTGAGAAACATCTGGAAACACCTTCTGAATAAGTTCATCTTTTGATCGAGTTAACTGACAAAAACTTTGAGGAAAGTTAATGCAGCCAGTCAACATGTCTATAGGAAATTTGCCATTACCAATGTCAATGAGTTGTTTAGAGAATATGTTTCCAGATTGGTCATTTTGCAACTCGACACGCATATTCTTGCTTAAATGAAGTACTTTGACATGTTTCCACAAATTGGAGGACTTTAGACATGCATTGAGTTCATCAGCTGACGTTGATCGTGGAATCACTGGCAATGTTTGACGAAAATCTCCTGCTAACAAAATCATTGCACCACCAAATCGGTTATTATTGCTCCGTAGATCTTTTAAGGTTCTGTCTAAAGCCTCCAAAGATTTTTTATGTGCCATCGTGCATTCATCCCAAACAATCAATTTACATTGCTGCAAAACCTTTGCCATTGCAGAGTTCTTCGAAACGTTGCAGGTTGGAGTTTCATTGCTTTGTATATTTAATGGCAATTTTAGTGCTGAATGGGCTGTTCGACCACCTTCAAGCAAACTTTTTTTTTTTTTTTAAATTTGACATGACTTGAAGTCAAATCCTTTTAAACCGTACGAATTGTTAAAAATAATAAAACACTGTTGGTAACGCGATTTTTGTTTGACTGATGTAATGACGTGGAAACTGATGCATTTTATTTCGCGTGCCGAAACTAATACAAAAGAAAAGCGAGTTTCGGAACGCGACATTAAACTCCTCCAACTATGTATTCTGTGCTCCAACGCACACACGCACATTGTTTTGATAAATATGATCTTTGACGTTAGGAACACACCTACATTGCTTAGACAACAGTGAGTGCTTGTAATTTAATATGAACTTTATACCATAGCAATAAAGCTCAAATTGACTACGTTTTAGTTACAAATCATTTGTATGGGAAAAAGAAGGGCTATTTTTAGGGTTTTTCCAGCAATAATTCTAATTTTTCTCGCCGTAAAAACCATCCTTGAACTTCAACGAACATTTTAAAAAAAGATTTGGCCAAATTGGTCCAGGCGTTGTTGAGTTATGCGCTTACCAACACATTTTGCGATTCATTTTTATATTATAGATTGCGTAAGAGACAAGTGTTCATGTTGTTAGCACTTGGAGATGTTCACAATTGAAGTAATTTTATGAAAAAAAAAGGTTTGTATGGCATTAAAATACTTAATCTAAGCGGTATATGTGATCTATAATTTTTTCAGGTTGACCATTGTTGTACTGTATGTAGCATTTGAATTAAATGACAATCAACATAATGGATATCTGGAATACCAGAGGCATCGCAGATTCTACAATTCCACGGATTAATTACCTGCCTGGAATTACTTACACCGTACACAGCAACATTGTTTGGTTGCAGAAATAAGTATGGTCTAACAGAATAGTACAGAAGGCGCACTCTGCAATTTAGGTATGAAGTCAGAAGATTTAAGAGTTACGCGATAGAAAGAGAGGCAACTTCTAGGTAAATAAGACTGTAGGTATTAGCGCTGTGCGACCTGAATTGCATTTTATTGTGTCGTAGCAAGATTCGCTTATTATTTAAATGATTTTGCGGAGTGAACTATCTGTACTTAACTGTGGTATGGTGGCCAATTAACTACTCCATAGCTGTACATGAATCTTGTGGCGCGTGGTCAAAATCGGAACTAACGCCGCCATCTTGTTTTTTCAATTAATTTCACAAAACAATATTGCACATCTTTGACCAACAGCGCCTCCTTGTCAACGTCATTCGAGTGCCTAAAGATCCTTGCAGCAGGGTGTACCACTGTGTACTCACCACTGTGGAGTTCTGCATGTGGTAGGGTCCGTCGAGCAGGAAGGAGGTGTACATCATGATGGTGGGGTGCACGAGGTAGGCGCAGTAGGTCAGGCGGCTGAGCGGCAGCAGCCCCCGGTACGAGAGCGCCGAGTTCACCAGCCCGCCGTACCCGCTGCAGCAGGATATCGCCACCCATGCTACTGCTACGCCCCAGGCTGGTGGAGAAGTAATAATTGCATTAGTATAATGTAGCCTCTTATAGGCTCGCACGGCATCAGCATCACCTCAACTCGAGCCGTTTGGATTGTTTCTATAAAACTTCATACTATATAGTTCTCCAGACCGTATTTCGACCACGGCGGCCAATCTCAACGGAGACTAGGCTTCGGCGCGGGAGACATTATAGTGCACAAGTGTGTGCGCAGACACAGGTGCACTCTCTCTTCCCTCACTCTCATAGTCCGATGGGACGGCAATCCGACATGACCAGGGAGAGATCAGGCGCAGGACCAACGGCTTAATGTGCTTTCCGAGGCACGGGGGTATCACACCGCCAACTTCCAAACTCCGGGCTGTTACTAAGAAATTCCTAATGGAAAAACCCAATAACACTGCCCGACCCGGGAATCGAACCCAGGACCCCACGCTCAGCAGTCGCGCTTGCAACCACGAGACCAACGGGGCAGTTAAAACTTCATACTGCAATGTACACGTAGAGCATCGTAACCTAAATTGGCCATTTACCGGACCAACTTAAAAAGTAGTAGGACTTATTACTACGAGTTTATACAATAAAATAAGAAAGAAATTAAATGAACGGTACGGGAATCATGAATGTAACCTCTATAATAATAGGAACTGCCCACCGTCACACAGTAATTAAATCACTTTGTTATCGTTTCTGTATTTTTCGTTATTAACAATAAACAACAGCTGTGCTGTAAATCAAACATTGTATATTTACAGCGGTGTAGGAATCATTCCTGCATTCCTTAGCATAGGAAGTCAACCATTCTACCATTATGTAAATCTAGTTTGACCTGTTATCACTCAAGAACAGACACTAAACACACTTCTACACACCCTTTTGTTTGAACCTCTTACTCTTTTACGACACCCGCCTGTAAACATAAAGTTTAATTGAAATAACAGAGCTATCATTAAAAGATTATGTTAAACACGTTTCAAGCCTTTAATAATAAAAGTGTTAATTGCTCTGTGACAACAGTAAAAGAGCAACGCTATTAGGGAAGTTTTAACTCCAACTTTATTTCATTTTAACTTGAATGGTTCATGTAACTAGTATATAAAAAAACTTTTTTACAAAAAAAAACAACCGACTTCCAAAAAAAACACTTAAAAGAGAAAAATAACTTGAATTTCGGAAGTCGGTGGCAAAAACGAAAATACAGATCCATATAGTTATATTTTAAGATGGTTCGCAGTTCGCATAGTTGAAGCCGTGATATAGTTATATCCCTAGGGAAATAGTTATGAATTGCTTTCATATATTACTAAAACATCATATTTTACTAAAACTACACGCAAGCTGGAAGCGTACCAATTGCAGTGATGATTACAATTGTTTTGCGATTCTTAGAAACACCTTGAAACGTCGCACTGCAGAAGCCTATAGTTTGTATATAAAAAGCTTAGAAAATAATATTAAAAGAAACCCACTTGAATTTTGGCAATATGTTAATAGTTTACGATCGAAAGGAGGTTTTGAGTCCAGCGTTAGCTATGGCGACAACTTTTTCTCAGGAGCAGCAGCTGCTGAAGCCTTTGCCAACTTTTTTGCAAGCATTTTCCTACCAGAAATACCCGAATTAAACCCAGCATGTATTAATAATCACGAAACCTATTCCAGTAGTAACTACATAAATATTTTCCAATTTACTCTCGCTGATGTCCAGTACGGTATCGATAAATTAAAACCTAGAAGTTCTATAGGACCTGACGGTATTCCGCCGTTTATTCTAAAGGATTTAAAAAGACTATTTTCCGTTCCTTTATGTCACATTTTTAATTTGTCATTAAAGGCTGGCATCTATCCTTATCACTGGAAAATCTCGCGAGTGACGCCTATACCTAAGACTGCCAATAAATCAGCAGTTGAAGGTTATCGACCTATCGCCATATTATCATCTCCAGCCAAAATATTCGAAAATATTCTTCATAAACTCATTTACTCTCAAGTTGATATATATTTGAGTACCAGCCAGCACGGTTTTAGGCACAAAAGGTCTGTCGATACCAATCTGCTGACAATTACAGAGTACATATCAAAACATCTTGACAGAAAGAGACAGGTGGATGTACTTTACTTTGATTTTTGTAAAGCTTTCGATAGAATTAATAATGATATCTTGCTTCGGAAACTCAGCGCCATAGGTTTCTGTCCAAACTTACTTAGACTTTTAGCTGACTATCTCCGTGACCGTCAACAATTTGTAAGGCTAGGTATCTACGTATCTCGTCCCTACCATACACGCTCTGGTGTAAGTCAAGGATCAATACTCGGACCTCTTCTATTTCTTATCATGGTAAATGACTTACCATCCGTTGCAAAATTTGCGAAATGTCTTCTTTACGCAGATGACCTCAAACTTTATAGTGCTGTTAACACTATATCTGATTGCGAAGCGGTGCAAAATGACATAAATGCCATATATGAATGGGGAGTTCAAAATAAAATGGAATTCAATTCCTCAAAATGCTACGTAATGACTTTTGGTCGAATGCGACACCCAATTAATTTCGAATACAAAATAAATGGTACTAACATATCTAGATCAACCAACATGAAGGACTTGGGCGTCACATTTGACCAGAAACTTACTTTTCATGATCACATCTCTGCAGTTGCCAGGGAATCTTTTAAGAGACTAGGGTTTGTTCTACGGAATGCCCGTGACTTTCGTAACGAGCATGTAATAAGGCTCTTATACGGCACACTGGTCCGTACCAAGCTAGAAGCTAGTTCTTCTGTATGGAATCCGCACGAAGCAAAGTATGCACTTCTACTAGAAAAAGTGCAAAAAGCATTCCTGCGTTTTCTTTACAAAAGAACTCGCGGTTATTATCCCTACCTATATCCTACCAAGTTCCTCTTAGGATGTCTAGGATATCATTCGTTAGAGACCAGAAGAGCATGTTACCAGGTGGGTGATATGCTTAAGATATCGAAGGGAATGACGGATGCTCCTGACATTCATAATGAGCTGATTCGACTCTACACGCCTAGCAGGTATCTTTGTGGCAGAAAGCATCGCTTGCTGAGCGTGCCGCCCTGTCGGACTGTGGCCCGCGCTGCGTCTCCCGTACCCCGCGTGATGACCGCATTGAATAAGATCGTGGAGGCCAACCCGGACTGCGACCTTTTTCATAATAGTTTGAAAAAACTGATGGCTATGTGTCTACATTTCAGTGAATTCATTGAGAATTAATTGTTGTTTTTGGTTTAGTTAGTTTAGTTTATATTTATTTGTACTTATTTTATAATACATATAATGTTGATTTATGTAACTGGTTTCTAACCGTGTAAATCAAACAAATAAATAAATAAATAAATATATATTACGGTAGGTATATTTTACTATATATGTATCTAATAAAATACTATTGTTTTTGCCACCGACTTCCGAAATTCAAGTTATTTTTCTCTTTTAAGTGTTTTTTTTGGAAGTCGGTTGTTTTTTTTTGTAAAAAAGTTTTTATTTTTCACTTTTTAGTTGTGTTTATACCTACCCCGCACAAATTCGTATACCAGTCGAATAATGGAAACATAACAAAAGATTTCTCAAAAATTAACGAAACATTCCGAGCGCCCCGCTGGTGGGGCAAATAGGAATGCCAAAAAATTTTCAGTGGAATATGCCCCACTAGTTCGACTTGGTGGGACAGATTCCACTAGTCTAAAATCTTTATGGATTCTGCCCCACTAGGGTTGGCACCTTAGAAATGTGTAGGTAGGTATGCTCGTATTTTATATTTGTTTGGAAAAGAAAGAAATGTATAGTTAAGTAAAATATATATTTTTTGGTAATTTTATATGTTATGATGGCCCAGAGGTTAAGGCCTCGCCTCTCATGCATGAGGTTGTGGGTTCTAATGTGACTTTTTCAATTCATATGAACTTTCTGAGTTTATCTTGGACATTATTGACATCAGTGAAGGAAAACATCGTGAGGAAACATGGACTTATAGTTAATATTAGTCTGAAATCACCAACCCGTTTTGAGCAAGCGTGTTGATCAGTGCTCGTTCCTTCTCTGTATTAGACGAGGCCTTTGCCCTGCAGTGGGACAGTAATAGGCTGGTATTATTATTTTATTATTAATTTTTATTTACTAGTTGTTTCTGGAAGGAATCGGGTTGTAAATCATACGTTAATTACACGATTTGTTACAAATAAAATAAAATCTAAATGAATACAAGTCCTAGTTACATTTTACTTACATATAAATTTCTTTCTTTTCCAATCAAATATTAAATACGAGCATACCTACTTACACAAATTCTAAGGTGCCAACCCTTGTGGGGAAGAATCCATGCCATGGGGCAGAATGCATTTGCCCCACCAGTGGCGACTTGATGGGGCAAAGTGGAATGATTGAAATTTCGAAGACTATAATTAGTTCACCACGGATGGATAGATAGAACCAGCAATTATTTTTGATCTTTAGTACAATATCCAAATCACATTACGTGTACTGTTTGTTTTTGAGGAGTTCCTTCGTTTATCTCCCAAAGTATACATCAAATCTTCACAAAATTAATATGGGACCACCTCAGGAGTATACCCTTACGAATAAAAAAAGAATTTTCAAAATCGGTTGACAATTGGCGGAGAAATCGGTGAACATACATAAAAAAAAAAAAAAAAATACATACAGTCGAACATATAACCTCCTTTTTTTGAAGTCGGTTAATTAATACAGATTAAACTCAAGGGAGTAAATTAGTGATTAGAAAATAAAATCAATTAAATAAAAGCTTTTTTTTCAGGTTTTGTACGTGGGTTATCTAATCTGCGTTTTCAATTTATTTGCCAAACATGTAAACAAACACGAATTTGCCACTTAAACAAATATCAACTTTATGCAAATGTAAATAAGGTTGATTTTAAACTGACTAGTACTGTTGAAATAGTCATAAAAAATATGAAGATTTAGCGCAAACTGAACCATATGTGTAGGCATTACTCTTGTTTTTCCTAAAACTCGTGTTTGTTTACATATTCGGCAAATGAATTGCGAACGCAGATTACGCACTGGCGTCCTGCTACGCTTCGCTACGCACAGAGCTACGGCGTAGCGATGTGCTACGATCGTTTATTTCGGAACCGTCCTTTTGTGTTATGGTCTATTATTTGGTTTTGGGTTATTATTTTTTATAAACTGACTATGTTTATTGTACCTACCCTAATAATTATTTTATAACCATGTACATTTTTTCTTTGTATTCTTTATAACGAAGATAACTTCGCGTAGCTGCTGTATAAGAGTCTACTCGATAACCCCGAAAATAGGCGAAGAATCCGAGTAATCTTTATGGCATAGTCTGTTCTTCGAAAAGCCTTATCATTGATTATATTAAATTTAAAAAGAGCCTCAACTTTTAGTGTGAGATTTGGGAGCTCTAACTATGACTTATCAATTCGCTTTTTAATCCCGATCGTAACTTAATAATAAATTATAATGTAAGTATGCCAAAAATCTTTTAAATTGGTCATTTAGATAGGACCAAAAATACCGTGGTAGTTCTTAGTGGGGTGGTAACGTTAGCAACTCAGCACTGCATTGTCCAACTAATCGGATTCGTGTACTTTGCACACGAATGGGTAAATCAAGGGGGGAATTTTAGCAAAGTGGAAAATGTGGACATAACCTTATTTTGCTAGTAGCAGCAGAGCATGATTAGGTTCTTTAATTCAACTGATAATAAACTTCAAGGTACCGAATCAGAATAAAATTAGGCTACATGCGATGATGGTGTGGTGGCATCTACATAGCCACATGCGAACTACGCATCAAAGACCTGACGTCAAACGCCTCCTGCATCGCGCAATTAGAGTTCACCGCGCGAATGACATATATACAACTATCCGACATCAACCATTGGGCAGTTGCCCACCAGACACGACACCAGTCTGGTCGGAGGATCCTCCCTTTTCTAATGAGGAGGAGTTAACTTTACACCCTGTTCCTAATACCTCTAAAATTTAATGGACAACAAAACTTTTTATTTTTGCTTTCCTTGGGGAATGAGCCAAGATAGAAATAAGTAGGAAATTATTACCTGTATGCCCGATGCTAACATAGAACGCAGTGGGCCACACTTCGAAGTAGCCGTCCACCATGCTGAAGATGAGGCTGCCGATGATGGCCAGCGCCACGGGCCAGCCCAGCGCCACCACCCAGTACGGCAGCCTCAACTGGCACCTGGTCTTGTGCAAGTACCATCCCACCAACATGCCTAGAACAAATACAAGGCTCTTTACTTTCCTGAAGAAGGTTTTTCGAATGAAAATTTTATTTTTCGTTATAAGCAATGTTTTTGGAGCTAAAATATAAGTCTTCGTTCTGTGAGCAATTATGTTGATTGAAATAACTTAGTCATTCGTTTTGAACATTGGAATATATGTTTTTATTCGTTTGAATACCAAATACAGTACTTCAAAGCTGCTACAGTGTAATGTATGTAAATATTTGTAAATTGGCGAGCCTACAATCAGGAGATTACAATCGGAAGCCGTACAGAATTGGTTTGAAGAGACATTCACGCATGTGTTGTATATTATATGAACGGAATAAATCCGACTGATGAGACGGTTGAGGGTGACAGGCAACCGCACTTCCTTCCAATAATAAAACTCGAATAAATTTTTCAACGACCTCGGCTCGCTAGACTAACAGACTGACTTATGCTGCGCTTGTTATTTTTACACCCATGTTCTACTTCAGACGACCTTCCAGACAGCGCTGTTCAAGGTATTTTGAATGTCTATTTCAATCAGATTCGAGGAGCATGCTCAAATAGAATATTCAAACAGACGCTTATTTTGAACAGAAAAGAATATTAGCAGGAAATTGTAGGACAAAACACAATATACATAATAGGATGTCCAAACGACAAAATACACACACAATTCTAGAGAATAGAAAATGCCGAAATAGGAAGGAAGTTTGTTCTCATGCAAATTGCGCAAGAAAAGGGGTTCTATTGATAATAGTCAATGTTCATGGGTACGTACTTGTATAGTATGAAACGGGCTGAGCAGTGAGCGAAGTTATCGGGTTGTTCAGTCTACCATTTACGCTTTGTCGAACGCGTTTATGATTCCCTCACTGACCAGCAAAAGGAAACCGAAATGTAGTGAGCGTATAGCTTTCTGGTAGGATCGATAAAATCTCAGTAAAAGGCCCATTTTCGGGGATAACGCGATGAGGCGAGTTCGGAAGGGCTACAGAAACAGGCGCGTCGAGCATTCCGCGCGATGGGTACGGGCTCGGTGCGGCCGGCTTGTATCGACCCAAATATTTTTTTAACAGAGCTTTTATTTTATTGCATACTAGCTGAGCCAGCCATTTCGACCTATTTTAATATGCGCTTTTCAATTCCCCGACATTGTTTCCTGAACTGAAACTGCATACATACCTAACACAATGTAGGCTACTGAAGTTGAACAAATAAAGTCCAACAATGAACCTTCGCAAAATACCATGCCGTGAAATGAATGCACGTTTTAGAGTCAGAATAATGTTAACAATAGGAAAATGAAAGTATTAAAAACTAACAGACTTAAAATAATAATAATAATATATACAAGTATATAAAAAGGGGGGGGGGGATAATCATAGGGGATCAAAAAATTCGCTGTCAACAGGAAAAGTGCCCAAAAGGCTGGCATTGCCACGTTGTATGGCAAAGCTGATTCTTTGGCCATGAAATGAAAGTTGTTTAATATGTTGTTGGTATTATGTTAAGTATAACATGCATATTTATTGACAGTTTAAATACTTATAATATTATTTACTTTACACAATTCCACTACGGATGTTTTTCGCGAGTGACACCTACTTTTGTAATAACTGCATGTAACACGAAACTGAATAAACAAGGACATATAGAATTTGGTAACTTATAGATTGTAAAGATAAATTAATCCTTGGAAAGACTAATGGTCCTTGAAAATATTTCACATCGGCGAGCCTGTGAATGTTTTAAAACACTAAATAATAAGAAAGATGACGTGCGAATACATTTAAAAGAAGGCAGAGTAGCCAGTCATCCAATTTCGCCCGCTCTTCATAATTTATCAAAGTTGAAATTGCTTCAGAGGGTGATTCGATTTAAGGAGCTGAGGGCTTCGCCGATACAGATATAATAAAAAACCTCAGCTAAGTTGAGAGAGTACGGAACATGCGTAACTTTGCCGGGGTTCGGAATACTTATTCAATTGGTAATTACTTCTTGCTACAACATTCATCCATCACAGTCTATTCATAATTTTATATAAGTTTTACTAAGATTGACGAGCAATTTTTCCTAGTCTGGGATACTTTAATCGGATTAAGATTTATCTTCATGATATTACAAAGTTCGATTTTCTTACCGACTAGATAGGGTCCGATCCTCGACCAAGGCTTGTCGTACAGCGGGTCGAACATCTCGAAGGGCTCCTGTATCCGCGCCTTGTATTGATGCCACACTGATATATAGATGGTGGTTGCCCATGAGCTCACCAGTAGCAACCCTAGCGATATCATCGCGGACTTTGGATGCCTGGAAATAGAAATATGGTGTTTAATATACTGCCCCCAGAAGAAACAAGACCAACAAATAAAACAAAGATATGAAATTACGATACGCAAAGTTAGCCAAGAAAAGTAGGTAGCTCGTTGAATAAAGTGTATTACATTAGGACCATGCTGGCTGAATACCTTTTCGAGATTCTACAAACGGATTCATAACATTAATCGGCTTAATAGTTGTTCAGAAAACTTGTAAGAATTTAGTAAACAAACTTTTCTACTTTAAGAAAGAGTGTCCACGGAAAAAAGGCAGAGAGAATTTGTACATTTACACTAGGAAATACGGAAACCAGTGCAAATGTACGCAGCCACAGAATTATTTACACCGCTTTTTATTTTCGGTTTTTCATATTTTAAATTCACACTTACTTCACAGAAATGAGTAGCAGAATAATTCCAACGACGTAGAACTGCGTGTCGTTGGCCATGTACCACGACCAGACCATGCACATCTCCCGCTGAGGGTACAGGTTGTTGATGTACAGCAGGTTGCGCCACCAGTACTTATCACACGTAATATGGTCGAAAATCGCTGGCTCGAACACTGATCTATCGTGCGAATACCTAAGAGCAATCTCGTTTAGACCAATCACAAAACCGTAAGCTGGGGTTAGTCTCACTAATCGATAAGAGAATAAAATGAAGAAAGACTTGACCATAGCTACGAATTCTGCTATGGAGTAAGCGCTGCTTTTCGGCTTGTCCAATAAATCCTCCTTAAAAGATTGTTGGCTTATCACAGAGATGGAGAGTGCGGAATTACTGAAGCCGTTAAGATTCTTGTTGATGTCCTGTTTGTCTTGCTGCTCAGCTTTTGCGGCCTTTTTGTCTTCTGTCCGTAAAAATAAAATAGTGACGAGTATCCCACTGTAACAAAATAAATATTTTTTTTTAATTCCGGGAAAACCCATATTACATAAAATTTTATAAAATTTCACAATACTGCCAAGTATTGTGAAATTAAATTTTCAGAATAGATCAGAATAGAATGCCAATGTAATTAAAATAAATGGTTGAGAAGGTACAAATTGAAAAGGTCACAGAATAAAAATGAAAATAAAATGTCAATGCAATTAAAATAACAGAAGATTAAACATACAAATTGTCAGGGACACAAAGTTCTAAATTAAATTAAAAATTTCTTATAAAAACAATACAAACAAGTCATTAAAATATACATGAAGATTACGAATGAGAGTAGGTTATTAAAGACTCATATGTTACGAAGTCCAGTTAATTGAAAGATCGTTCGAGCTGGTCAGTTGATGTAACAAAGGATATTGAGAGAGGCCGTATAAAGGAAATTCATAACTATTAAGCTAATGTTCGACCCTTTTAGGTCATTTACTGATAGGTTTCGTGGAGAAGATTCTTTATAAAATATTGCCCTAAAATAGCAACGTTATATTTATTTATTTTATTACTTCAAGCACACAAATGTACAGAGGTGGACTTAATGCCATAGGCATTTTCTACCAGTCAACCTTTGGGTGATGCAGAGACAAACAGTGGTAGGAGCAATAGCGAAGATTGAGGATTTTTATTTAACACGTAATGATTTTCTAACACATAATATTCCATTTAAGTATTAAACTCTAACATCAATAATAATTAATAATGTGTACTAACACGATAGATTTTACTCATGATCTAATTAAAATAAATAATTCCAGCCTGTACCCACCGCTATTCATCTATAATCCCTTTGTTCTCTTTAAACGGATCCACTTTTATAGCTAACAAAAATAACTTATCTACTTGATTACATCGCCCAAGTTCAACCACAACCACATTAATTTGATTTACACCCGTCTTATTACACGTACGAAGTTACCCTCGTGCACCCGGTCTTACCAGGGCTGTCAAACACAAAAGGAGGAAAAACAAACTACTCGAACTGCCCAAATAAATTGGACATTGTTATAACAATTGTATTATGGTTACGCGTGTTTTGATAAGCTTTTTCTACAATAAATACAAATAATATATATAGTCGGGTAACGATACACGGCGCAATTTTGTTGTTCTCTTTGTTCTTTTACGTGTATCAAAAACAGTAATGAAAATTGTCATGCCCACGACATATGTCAATTTGTGCCGGACATGGCACAAAAAGGTCAACCATTGCAAAAAATAGAATGAAAACCCTAGTAGAATTAGCTATTTAAAACGTATATGTGTATGAAACAGTTTTATGAGAAATGAAATTAATGTTTTACTGTTCGAAAAATCTATAACACTCCCTGTAACTATTCTAAATTGACAACGACGGCCATTTGCAGTCCTTTTGGAGTTTCGAACGTAATTGGATTTGACAGTCAAACAGACTGATGGATATCAAAGCAGATAAGGGTTCTATTGTCGGTCCGATGGAATCTCAGCTAATCGTTGATCAAATATTAATTCATCGTAATTAAATGTTTGTGAAGCAAAAATGTGTGGACAGTCCCGTGGATATTTGTAAGTCTGGAATATAATGTAATTGGGTCGGATTGATTTGATGCAAAGATTTATTTTCTATTACAAAAGTCATAGAACAACATGAATTTTTGTAAGTATACATATTTACATAGGTACACAGACAGGCCTTAAAATTAGGTCAAGTCGGCGGCATTCTTCCCACTTAGAAAATTCACAAAAGTTTTTCTTACAACTTCGCAGCTAAACGTTTGAACTGATTGTAATGGAATGTTAGAGAGGTATTTCGGAACCCGAAAAGGTACAAAATGAAGGTAGTACTTTTGTAACCGGAAAACCAAACACCTTTTATGCGTGAGAAGCTGCGAGCTAACATTTTAAATTGTATCGCTATCTATATAATAAAAATTAAATGCTGTTCGTTGGTATGCGCGTCACTTGAGAACGGCTGGACCGTGTGGCTATTTTTTATTTTAAAATGTTGTATTTTAGTTTCCCGGAAAATATTCAAATTCGGGAAAAACTGAATATCCTTTTTTTATAGGATTTTTGTATGAATTATTGAAAGGACAGGACAACGTCTGTCGGGTCAGCTAGTTGGTAATAAAAATGCCTTCGAAGCAAAATCCTTTACGCATGTTACATAAATAATTAAAAGCGATTGTATGAACTTTACGAGGATATGAATATTAATTTTGTTTACTTTCTACGTCTAGTCAAGGCCAACACATACACGTACATTATTATATAAATATTAAGTGTGTTTTATAATCACATAAATAACCATGAAACATTGGAATGAACATCTTATGCACGGCATAAAATTATAATGATGATGACGAATAAGTGCATATCGCAATAAACGTGATAAAATCGGTGTATTATTGCATTAGAGTAGAAACCACATTTTATTTGGGGATATTTTTATATCGACACACGAAACATTTCAACATCATCATTTTGGTCGGCTCATGTGTTCGCTAAAGTATCAAAGTGCAAGAAAGTAGCATTGTCTAACAGTCGTCTACAGAGCGGAGATGCTCAAACTATGTAGAGATACAGCGCGGTTCTCAAATCTTCTAAAGAGCAACCCCGCTCAGCAATTACAGAAACGGCACTGAATTCGCAACTTATTGGCCTCAAACAATATAAAGAAAATGTACACACAGAAAGAAGAAAATAAATCTAATAACTGACCTGATAACAAAGAAGGTGTCGACACAATAGGACGCGTTCCCAACGGACTGGTACCAGAAGTTCCTCTCAGTGATGACGCGCATGGTCTTGTTGTCTGCCACGTAGAAGATGGTCAGGTACGTGTGCACCATTATCACCCAGATCACCGACATGAACCTGGAAACATGGATAGTTTAAGCTTCTTACAGTTCATAAGCTTAGTAGGTTCAAACCTAGAATTTTCTCAAGCGTGGTTGCCGCCAAGTCAAGATTATAGACTAAAGAACACTGACAAACAGTACAATACAGTACAGTACATACTAAAACCCTACTAATATACTTACTGTACTAAACTACTAACCATTAAAGTGGAACTAATTTGTAAAGTTTGATTAACTTTAGTTACTCACGGCGGAATAAAGCTAAGCACCAACTATATTAAATCTATCGATTAAATACCTACACAAATAACAATGCTTTTGATGTAGTTCTACAGTTATTTAGTTCTTATACAACAAGTATCCCATTTAATAGAGATTTACTTAGGCAAAACCAATCAAAAGCACGTAAAACTAAACAACAGAACAGAAATACGCTCCAATCAAGCTTTAGTACAAATACTTTAGATCAACGGGCACTTTGTACATGATTTGATTCAGAACCGATTGGCATAGGACGCGGACACACTGACGTAAAACAAAATGATTGTGACCGTACATTTACATTCATATACTCACGTAAGCTGATACGGGACGAAAAAGTTCCGTAATAAAAGATACGTACCTCATTCCGTGAAGACATGTGAGGGCCCCGTCGTTGGGCGGGTCCGTGCTGAGGATCGTCCGCCCGTTCGACAAGATGGAGAACGATAACAGCACCTCCGACCATACTCCTGAACACAGAAAAGAACAACTTGAATTGAAATAAAGATAAGTTCCACTAAAGGATCACAACTTCAAAGTTCTTTGAGAACGTTTTCCTAGAACAATGAAATTGCTTTGATTCTTGTTTCCGATTTATTGACTCGACTATTTTCACTTTGCTATTTATTTTAAAGAGTTACCATACAAACAATGGCTCAATTTGATAACATTGTTTCACAATGCAATATCCTACGACACAATTTTATAAAATAAATCTGGAAAAGGATTTGGCGGCTTGAAGAAATCATAAAACCCGAGGGCGGCCGTAAGTTCAAGTAATTACTTCGGAGTTTTTACTGCAGGAGGTAATATACTTCTAACTGGAATGACGGTGTTATGTATACCTAGCTAGTAACGTGTCACATTAGTAAAAATGTTGTCTAATTCTCATTAAGTGGAAGGTTGTCTCAGGGGAAATGCCGTCACTGTCAGTTTAATGTCCGCCTGACTTGGATAACTTACTTAGCGCAGACATATAGTCACAACATTAGGGTTACTTAACATGCTATTAGCATTGCGGATGACAATTAATTATGTTTCATAGCATCGCTCGTGTATTATGCTCTCCATGTTAGTAACATGAAATGTTTATGTAGGTAATGCTGGTTTAATCGCAAAATGTAAACTCCCTTATTCCCAATCCGTTGAAATTATTACTGTTTAAAAGCGATTATACGCCATTCTAATCCAATAACATTCATAACTCTCATTTCTACCTATACTCCATTTGAAATAAGATTAGACATTTAAACAAACCTTTTTTACAGTCCGTTCAACCGATTCTGACTTCTACACCGTAGGCATAAGGATGGCACTAAAAGCTAAAAAGTGTTTACAATACCAACTGTTTACTGCAGCTGCTATTTGTCATGCCTGGAAAGCAATAGAAGTCAAAATCGGTTGAACGGACTGAAAAAAGGTTTAGTTAAATGTCTAATCTTATTTCAAATGGAGTATAGATGTGTTTAACGAAATATACTTACGAAAGCAATATTAAGGAAATTAAATTCTCACAAATCTCGTACGTACAAAACCCATTGTCGTAATTTGCGAGGTGGTCGTAAAGTTATGCCTCTCACCGATTGTATTCCTTGACCTTACGACTTCAACTTATTCAAACTTCTTAATTGTCAGCTTATGAACGAACTTTATTTTCAGAGCTATGAAGAATTGGCAGGTTTTTTATACCCGAACAAAGTGGAAAGTTTCGTCAGTTCTTTAAATATTTTCTTTGCATAATTTCTTGAATAAGTAGTTTCGTAATTTGATCATTATCTTTTGGGAACTTTCTTATAAAGCTTTGGGTTCATTATCTTTAATATATTCTCATTTAGTTGAAAGAAAATAAATAAATTTCGGAATCCGAACATCATTTTAGGCTCATTGTCTGTGTTTTCTTTGTTCAGGGCCATTAAAAAGGTCCGTATATATTTTTTCATTATCTTCTTAATTATTATCAGAAATTACTTCGCGACCACTTAGACTTAGAGAGTTCTTCAAACACAATTTATTTTATATACATCTAAATAGTATCTGCGTGTGTAGTGGCTCTCTCCACATAACGCGCATTAGGTACTCACCGCAAGTTTCCCGTCGAAGGTCCCTCTCGCCATTGTCTACGCTCACTGGCTTCCCATCGGCAGCCGGCACATTGTTGTTAGCCTGCAAATATCGTTACATCAGAAGTGTTCATTGGCTACGAACAATGGAAGAGCATCAACCCTTTCCACATAATTATTTGTTTGGGATAAAATTTGATAGCCAATTATACCAACCGTATACGGTACTTTATAATTAGTATGATTATTTGCTCACAGTCTAGAGAAACTTTCGTTTGTATTTGCTGCTAAGTTGAGATATCCGTAACGGCCATCAATTAAAATGAAAGGGATATTAAAATGTACGGTCGATTTAATGAAGCTGACAGTCCATTGGGTTAAAAATGTTAAAAGATCTTAAATCTTTGATAAATGTAAACAAAATCTAACTGTGACATTTAATTAACGCTCCTCCCGTTTTTATCAAGGTCGTTAATCGCGTGTCCACGACCACATCCGTATCCTCCCGCGACGATACCTTGGTGATGATAATGGACCAATTAACACTGATAACGCATATTTTCTGCTTCATAAAATATTTTTTATCATGTAATACTTAATTTAAAAGCAATTATACTTTTGAGATAACCTTTGTTTGATCTACTAAAGTATAAGACATAGAGTAGGGTTATCAATATCGTGGTCGTTCGTAATTAATGTCTGCTCTTCTTCAATAATGGAGAATTTAAAATTTGCTTATCAATTGGAATATTAAAGCCGGCTGGTGTGAATATAGGAAAAATGTGGACAAAACATTGAATGGCACAAAAGATCCGCTCACCCAGTCAGTTGACGCGATGCAGATAGTCCCTGGTTGAACGGGTCGATTATTTTCGACGCTGCTAATATGATCCATACTATTGTTATTGACGATCTATTCAATATCATCTAGTTTTTAATAATGTAACATCAGGGTTTGCTTAAATTAGACTGTGTAGATCAGAAGCTATAAAAAGCTTAGAAAAATATAAAACTTCCGTTTTGATTAAACAGAAAACTCATTGCATAAAACGAAAGGTTAAAAAAGACTTTAAAAAAAAAATTCAATAATTCCCGTTATAAAGGTGGAGACTTTAATATTTGAGTGGGTACGGAACTTTTCGGTTTAATAATAAATGTCGCTTTACTGTTTCGGCGACTACACAATGCCGTTCGGTCACGTTTGTTTTTGGGCTTATTTCAAATTAATTTGTATGGAACCGCTGGCTGAAAAATGCGGCGACCTTTCGACCTGGGACGGGCGTGACTGGCTCTTACACGCCATGCTCAATCACACGCTATGTTTAATGAAACACCTCTGCGAATTCGGAAAAATGTTTTGTCCTTGTTGTCACTACCACGTTGTAAGCAGGTCATCCTAATTTATTGCCTATCGAGTTTAAAAAAAAAATGTTTTATCAGAGCGTTGTGTCTGCCATTTATAAAGCGCAGGCCATTTAGCTACCGCGTTTTTTCATACTTCGATTCACAGTTCGCGGTAGCAAGCTAAACGAACTTAGCTCCGTTCCCAGTGTGGCCTGCGCTTACCTGTGTGACTGCCTCTTTCTAAAGCTAGATGTCTCATACTATTGCCCTGGTACAGAAGATCTCCTTGCTATAAAAAATCAGGATATTATAAACGAAAGTACCAACAGGTTGCTTATGGTTGACATCGGTTGCCACTTCGAGGTCGTCGTCCTTCATCAGCCGGTACTTGCGCTCCAGGTAGCCTTCGTATAGAGACGCGAAGAACATCAGGATTCCCACCAGGGTCACAACAGTTCTGCAACAGAACACAATTTTTACACACAGAATTCACAACTATAACTCATAATTCAGTCCTTATCTCGTCGTATATTCAAAGAGCATTTTGTTTCTAGTAGTTTTGAATGTAATTCAAGTTTACCGAATTTCTCACAAAATCTTTAATGATATTGTTAGCGGTGGAACTCTTAACATGATTTAAAATTGAACAGCTTCCAAACACTTGTTATCATGCAAGCATAGCGACGGCCAGGACAGGCTTTAACGAGATTCTTGGCACTCGTTCAGAACCTTGTTTAACATCTGGTATTTTGGCAAACTCACACTTTCGCGCAAAACAGCCAGCATCTTCGCATTTAAATAAGGAATAAAAGCTATAAGACCAGTGTGTACAATGCATAAAAACTGTAATTGGTCGCAGTGTTGCCATTCCAATCTGCTGAAATTATTTTTAAATCCGAAATGCTAATGGTCTACGTGTTTTCATATAAGAGAATTAAAGCTAAGTGCCTTTGTTTCTCCTTGTGGAATATGTGCGTGACCGAACATACGTGATCGTTATAGCTGTAAGTACTAGGGTTGCATTGCTAAATGGTACTACTACAGGGTGGTATGTGGATAATACATCTTCGTCTAAGATGTTTCAGCATCAGTCTTTGTAAAGGGGTTGTCAGACTAAACGAGCAATACATAAATGTGTTAAAGTTATTAAGTAATGATAGTTTTGACCTTAACAAAGACATTCGTGTTTAGTTAGACTTTGAGTGAAGTGAATGTCTGACATTCAGTACTTTCTAAACTTACTATGTACGAGTATGTTTACGTTATATCTGTGGCTGTAGGTCAAGACTAAATACGCAATCCCGGCTTCATTAGGATAACCTAGTCGCTATGCTATTTAACTGACTAATTATTGCACAATCAAAAAAAAAATACATTTAAATTAAAATTGCGTAGGTCAGCAGTACAACAAAAAACACGATCTTGATAAGTGTCGACAATCTTGAAAATTGCACTTTGTAACAATAGAAAACACACAATATTCACTAAGTTATTTCAGTTTAAAATATCTGTAGTTATTGCCAAACATACGGGTTTTGGGAAAACGCGCCAAAATATAACTATAAACATATTAAAAACAAGAATGCAAAGTTTTCCACGCATACTGTCTACGAGAGGATATTTTATTATAAAAAATAACATGTACTACAGTTATAGTTGCGAAATACCTTTTACATAATTATTTGTTTTAAATAAATATTTTGGATTCACATATCTTTACTCAATAACAACTGTATTCAATTTAATAAGCCTATAATTAATGCATGCGTTTGGTTGCATTCAGAATTATTTAAATACGGCCATGACATAATTATTGTATTTTTTACGTGTTGTATTTTTGCGTAGACTTATTATGCAATACAAAATCATGACAAAATCCTATTCGTTTTTGTTATAAATTAAAGTGTTAGCTAATTGTACTATTTAGGTAATAAAGGTTAAATTAAATTGAGGAGTTTTTAAAAAACGAACTTAATTCGTCTTACCTTTGAATAAGGAATTGTACGAACTCTTTGCTTTTAATCGTTTCATAAAAAGAAAACAATATCTACGAGTATCTTCATCTATGGTCGATTTTAACTTTTCTTTTTATTAATTACCAATTTTTCTTTTTATTAATTAGGTAAATGTTCTCATAGCTGTAAATCAACCTTGAATGGTGATGAGATAATGTAGTCCCGGCTTTCATCAGTGATTTACATAATACGTCATATGCTTTGAGATGAATTAATTAATTAGTTCTACATAATAATTCTACCTGCCTCATTATTTGATAATGAACCTAGTTAATTAAGATAAGTAAATTCATTGCCCAAAACAGAGTACCTACAAAGTAATATGTAAGGAATATAACATGTTGCGTCGTTTTGGGTTCATACACTCACAAACAAAAAATTACTACTTCAAAGTAATCATTACTGAACATGAATGTATTTGTTCTAAAATAAATGCAGAAATAGTAATGCAAAATAGGTCTTGCAAAATTCTGTTTCTAAATGAAAACTAGCCTTAAAAAATCTAAATTAATTGAAACTAAGTAGTATCTAACTACTAACATTTAATTAATTTACATTCATGTTTACAAACACGATTATCATTACTGTAATGTCAAGGACATCAGTTTATTTAGCACACGGCTCTCAGAATAAAAATAAGTCTTGCAAAATTCTGTTTCAAAATGAAAACTAGACTTAAAAAAAAACACTAATGAGTATCTAACTACTAACATTTAATTAATTTACATTCATGTTTACAAACTCGATTATCATTACAGTAATGTCAAGTACATCAGCTTATTTAGGACACAGCTCACAGAATAAAAATAGGTCTTGCAAAATTCTGTTTCTAAATGAAAACAAGCCTTAAAAAAAAAACTAAGTAGTATCTAACTACTAACATTTAATTAATTTACATTCATGTTTACAAACACGATTATCATTAATGTAATGTCAAGACATCAGCACATTTAGAACACAGCTCACTAAACATTAGCTAAATACAGCCACAAGGCCAGCAACTTTCTATGTTTTAACTCCATCTTTTGTTTGGTCATCATTATCTAACGCACGAGGGTCCTTGCATGTCCGTAGGTAGATACTGTTATTATAAATCGCCCTGACACAGCTTTGGAGAAAATAAGTTTAAAACTTACCCTTTCCCTTCACCCTTTCTTTAATAACCAACAGCGTCTTACCCTAATATTTGCAGCTTAGGGTCAGCGAAGAGGTCGTAGTCTCCAGGTACTGGTCGCACGTTGAGGGTGGTGAAGGATGCCAGTAGGCCGGCAGTTGACGCCTGCGCAGTGGCGGCGCCTTCGGCGGTGCCTAGCAGCAAGGTGATGGCGCTTTTGTCGCAGGATGCGGGCACGCACTCTCCGACAAGCATCAGTCTGCTCTGCATTTGGAAAGAAGGAGATTAGTGGAGGAAATTAATATTGCTACTCTGCATTAAGGTAAGAAACAGATTGTGTGGCGCTCATTAATTTTCCGTTGGAGAGCGAAAACGAATAAAACACTTCATAAGTGTTTTATTATTAAACAAGCGCTTTTTACAGTCGGGTTAATTAAAAAGTCAAGCAATAGAAGAAATAACTAAAACAACTTTGTTTGCTTTGTTTGTCTACCAACATGCGGCATAAAACTTGTAAACAATATTAAAACCAATCAATGAAACAGTTATCCGGAGCACCAATTAAAAATAAAATGGGAGTTTTGAAAGGTTATCCATTATAAGCTTCAGCCAGTATTGGGCCAATAAAGTTTAGTTTTTTAATTAACGGTTTTATTTGGCAAAGTAAGGGGCTTGTGGTTAAGTAACAACAGCCGCACGAGTCGATCGATCAGGTTAAGCTACGTTTCGCGCGGTTGGTCTGTGGATGGGTGACCATCTTTACGTAACAAGACCCCTCCGACCCCTCCGTGCCTCGGAGAGGACGTTAAGCCGTTGGTCCCGGCAGTCATTCGTGAATCTGTGACAGTCGTTACGGGTCGTCAGAAGCCCGAAAGTCTGACAACCAGTAACTACGGGTTGTGGAGGTCAGATAGGCAGTTGCTCCATGTAAAATACTGGTATTCAGCTGCATCCGGTTAGACTGGAAGTCGTCCCCAACATAGTTGGGGAAAGACTAGGCTGATGATGATGGTCTTATTTGGCAAAACAAAATGACACACTGCTGAGATTTTGGGCTTTGAGAAGATATTTTTAAATTCTAAGCAGTTTTTGATGTTATTCATAAGGTAAGCTATCGGTTTCAAGACTTTCATTCATTCCGCCTTGAAGTGACTAATGCGAAAACTTGTGATTTTCGTATGAAGTTTGATAACAAATAAGATCTGACGAAAAATACATTAGATCCGTACACTGTTTTGTGCACTAAACTTTCATCCAAATAGTTAGGACCAATTTACTGCCAAGGTTGCTCAATGCACTCGATTCATTAGTCGAGCAGATATCACCGGGTGACCTTTGTGTAAGCTCGAGGTACGTAATTGAATGTCAGTCAACGTGACGAATGCTCTCACACGATGTATCGGTGTACGACTGTCGGCTGTACGGGAACAACCGACAGCTGGCGGTTCCCATCGCTTTTCTTCGTCTTTAAGATCCCGATCACACGTACCTACCACAACCACACCAAAATCACACCACAACGGCAACACGTGGACGGGCGCTAATTTGTATGAAAATGAATAGTTTATTCACACGGGCTACATTTGGCCGTCAAATTGTGGACGATACTGACCACATCAAAGCCACATCGCAGCCACAACGCAACCACCAGCGAGACCGCGCACTAGCGGCCGGCCACATCGCAAACATAACGATCTGTCTGTCTGCAAACACTAGCCACGACGTAACCACATTGCAACTACTAGCGACAACGCAACCGCATTGATTTTTTTTAGTTACCACAACGCGACTGCAGAAAGCTGCAGCGACAGTATTCACAAATGTGGGCAAGCAGTGGTTACCCACTGCTTGCCCACATTTTGTCGCTACGATTTGGTGTAGTTGTGGTACGTGTGATGGGGCCCTAAGGCATTAAGTATACAAATGCTCTGGATTTTTCTTTTCCAGACTACGACTTTTCCGTAAAATGTTTTGTTTAAGAATTAGAGACAATCCAACGGTGTAAAAGTTTGTCTTCAACTTTGTTATTTTACACCTATGTTAAATAAGTTAAGCTAGTCGTAAAGTTAAGTTGTTTTAAGTAGGTAATGGATTGGCAGATTTTCTTTTTACCGACTTCAATAAAAGGAAGGTTAAGAACTACAAAACATGTTTCCAATTGAATTGATAATTCAATTGGAAACATGTTTTGTAGTTCGATTAGGTTCAGTTAAGCCATTTAGATTAATTAACTAGTGGATAATTAATAGTGATGAACTAGCCATGTATTTATCTGAGAACGGGCCAAAGACAAATGACACTCAGTGAGACTTTAATACCTGGTTTTTGGTATCGTAGCACTCATTAGCCATAATGTTTTGACAGGTTTTGACATCATGTAATTATTAGAATTGTTGCCTGATGTTGCAACAACATCCAATTTACTGTCGGTTTCACTGGTGTTGACTAATAATGTGTAAAAATTACTGGGATAAATTGACACATGACAATGCTGCTATTTATTCGAAGTAAAATCTTCTCACGATCTGTACCGGGAGCACGCCTGGAGGGCTCACTCTAGCCCAGTCTTTCCCAACGTGGGCGATAACGCCCCCTTGTGGGCGCTGCAGGCCTAAAGGGGGGCGGTAAGAGACCCAGAAAAAAAAGGGGGCATTGTGTAGGGCAGTGATGTCAAACCCCCGTCCCATGGGGCATATTTCTTGGCCCCACTTATCAGTTAAGAATCCCCACTTTTTGTGTAAAAGGCCCCACCAGTCGTTTGAAATTCTCTCTTTTTTGTGTAAAGGGGCCCCACCAGTCAGTTTAAAATTCCTATTTTCCAGTAAAAATGCCCCCACCTTAGAACCTCACGTAAGATAGCATACGTGAGGTTTATTAAAGATGAGAAAATACGTGAAGAACTATTGTTTGCCAGAAATTTGGAGACAGATACAAAAGGCGAAACCATATTCAATACATTGGAAAAGTTTTGTGAAGAGAAAGAGATTCCTTTGAAAAATATTATATCAGTTGCTACGGATGGCGCTCCGGCTATGACAGGGCGCCATAAAGGCTTCATAGCATACTTAAAGAATAAAATTCCAGATGTCCTTGCTATACATTGCGTTATTCATAGACAACATTTGGTTGCTAGAAACTTAAGTGAACGACTATTTCAATCACTGCAATATGTCATCAAAGCAGTCAATAAAATCCGTAGCAGCTCTTTGAATGATAGATTATTTCATCAGCTTTGTGTTACTAATGACGAAGATTTCAACCGTTTGTTGCTTCATACTGAAGTTCGTTGGCTGTCAAGAGGCAATTGTCTGATTCGATTTTACAACCTGTTTGACTCTATGATAGAGTTCTTGGAAACTAAAGATACAGAACTGCGCAACAAGCTTATAACATCAAAGAATGATATAGCTTACATGACAGACCTGTATAAAATGTTCAACGACATGAACCTCCAACTGCAAGGCGATGAACTAAATTTAATTAAAACAAAAAATGTCGTTGCTGCTTTCGCAGCCAAACTGCTTCTGCACAAAAAGAATATGGGCAGACGTGAGTTTCACAATTTTCCGAATTTATCAGTATACTGCAGTAACGACGACTTGTTTGCCTACTGCCAACATTTGGAAAACCTCCACATTGACTTCACCGAACGATACCAGGACATTTTAAACTTGGAAATACCAGACTGGGTGTTGGATCCGTTTTCAAATGTCAACACAGCAATGTCACCTCAGCTGGAAGAAGAACTTATAGAATTGACAACAAACGAAGAAATAAAAATCAAGTTCAAAAATGGATATCAAGAATTTTGGCTACAAAAACCGATCCCGCAATTGTACCCTGGATTGTGGTCAATTGTTCAACGATTTTTGATAGCATTCCCATCGTCATATTTGTGTGAACGTGGATTTGTGCTGTGGCAACGCTGCTTACTAAAAAGAGAAATCGTTTGCGTGTTACCGAACGTGGCGACTTGCGGCTGTTTTTGAGTAAATTGGAACCTGATATCAACAAACTTATTGAACAGCATCAGATTCAACCTTCACATTAGTTTGTATATAAGAATTGTTTATGTTTGTTTTATTTTCAATAAAAGATACTCTGTCCGAATACTATAAATTTGCGTTTCAATAATCAGTTATAAGTACTTAGCGGTTTTTAAGTATGTTTAAAAAGGGGGGCGTTAAAAAATAATTTATTCTTAAAGTGGGCAGTAGACAAAAAAAAGTTGGGAACCCCTGCTCTAGCCGCATATAGGATGAGCCCACGTGGAGGGCTCATTTTAAATGTGGGTTTTTCTTAGCGAATACAGCATTATAAACTGTGAAAATTAAATCTGTTGTATATTTTAACAAGATTTATTTGTATATGTGTGCGTTAAATCCCAACAAAAGAGATTTAAAAAAAAGGTGTCCGGAGGTTTGTATTTCAGGGGTGGAAAACTATTTTCACGGTTACAAATATGCACTAAAAATGTAAAAGGTTGGACACCCTTATCTCGGGATCAGAGCGAGTTATTATACTTTTCTTATTTTTATATTTTTTATTATCGTCGCCACCTCACTAGTACATGAAAATACCCCCAGAGATACTAAGACAAAAACCCCTGAAAACACAATTTTACTTCGTTTTACAGTGTTTTATATGACGGTTTCAAATGAAATGCCGGTGACCCTCCCGGAGGGTTCACTTCCAATATGTATGTCGGCATGGCGTTTGAGCTCTATAAAAAGTGGGTGGAGTCGAAAGTGCGAAACTTTCATGAGCCGACCGTTTCTTTTGACCTAATATAATTTATCTTAGACACAAAAAATAATAAATAGACATACAAACATACTATCTGCAATACCCACATAATATTAGTGAAGAAACGTTACGTGTCCAAGTTCCATATCCCGTTAATAAATGTTGATTCATTCACGCCTCGTGCCTCCCGGGGGACGAAAACTTTCTGACCATCATTAATCTACAAATACAGAGTAATATTACTATCCTATATACGTTGGTAATACTCTGGTTCATTTGATTAATTAATACTTCGGTACTGTAATTATCAAAAAGCACGGACCACCAAGTCTGTGGATTTATTGTAAGGCAGGAGTGTGGTTTTTGCCGGTAAATACTACAACCCTATTGGTTTCAATTAAATAAACCGGCAATAAAATTGACCTGACTGTCTCAAATTTGAAAAGGGTCCACGGTTTTTTTTTTTTAATAACATACGACTGTAATCCCCGAAAAGTAAGGCAGAGTTGTAGGCTATTAATAGTACACCCACAATTCGTGTTGTATTTTATTTAATTTTCCTATAGAAATATCTTCATTAATATTTACCTATAGAAATATCTTCATTATGTATGTACAGTCAACCTCACGTAAGTGGTAAAATATTGATCTTGACCTTGAAGCTGGTCTTACGTAGCTTGGTCTCGAGTTCGAACACAAGGCACGCACTTCTGACTTTTCGGATTCATGTGCGTATTGTACAATTATCATTCGCTTCATAAACGGTGAAGGGAAACATCGTGAGGAAACCGGCATGCCTGAGAGATATCTCGACGTATGTGAAGCCAAGAATGAGTTTTTATGTTTTTAGTTTTTATGCCGCCAAGTCTGAGGCATGAGCCTCAGACTTGGCGGCATAAAAACTCTGAGACCACGTTAGTCACTGACCACACGAAATAAGAAAGAAAGAAAGACTGGTTTCGTTCCCAATGAGGTGTGGTTGACTGTAACTACTACTGTACTCTTTAAATATTGGTAATCCAATCTCAATCGGACATCAGTTTTTATTAAAATGCTCGCCTTCCGCCTAAAGTACGTTATCCATTGGAAGTAGTTCAAGTTATCGTTTATTATGGTCATATGAATTCATATAAACGATCAACATACGCCTTAAGGTTCGTTGCCTTCATTTACCGAAGGCGAAAATAGACCCGAATTTAGGACAAGCGAAAATCGGGTTTTGGGAAAACCTCCTACAATGCCTTGCAGCTATCGTCAGAGAAGGTTATGGTGCTGCTCTATGTAATTTAAAAGGGTTCCCTCTATCCGGCAGAATATTGATGCTCTGAAATTCATTTGGCATAACACACTTGACATAATCTTAAACGAATATTTTAAAGGCATAAAAATGATTTAATTTAACGGAGCCGTGACAGAAACCATGCATGCTGCACGTTGCATGCTCGCTTGCATGCTGCATGCTTGCTGCATGCATGGTGTATGCTTGCTTGCATGTTTGTGTGAACTTTCTCCGATATGATGGTTCTGCTTTTTAATTATTATAAAAATGAAATTGAGATGAGTTTTGAATGATAAATGAGTGTATGCCAAACGATTTTCTGCGAAATGAAGTTAATGCTATCCGCTTTTATGCAAAATAACATTATGACATAAAAAGTTCTGCTATAAAGGTTAGACCCAATTTAAAATGGCTCTTGCATGGAAAATAGGCATTTCTCATTAAATAAGGACGATAATACGATACTAAATGAAACACTGGCAATACTAATGCAAAGGAGTATTTTCAAACGACAAATACCTAAATCGATCGAAATTAAATAAATGTTTTTTTTCAAACCGTTTATCATCATGATTATATTCACGAATTATATTTCGATCAACATACGTCGTAATATAGAACTGCAATTTGCAGGATACAACTTTACAGTTTTCGTGGGCGCAAGAGCTCTTAGACTACAAGAACTTATGATATTTTTTCTTTGCTTTTTAATAGAAACCGGTGTGTTTTCCCACAACACTGCAGGGAATAAGGAACAAAGCAAATTAAGTTGACTCTATAGAAGTAGGAGGTCGGTACTTGCGCCGTGGGGTAGTAAAACTTTTATATTAAACTTGCCTGACGTACGGATCTTTTAGGCCCGCAGTCTCGCACTACAAAGCTAGGGTGAGTTGTTCTGTTTATCTTTTGTGCCCACACCATAATAACAGGACCGAATGACAACGCGTTTACGATAAACACTTGCAAGTTTATTTGCTGTTGTTTGTTGGGCTTGGTTGTTATTATGTTTTTGTCAATCATTTTGTATGATTTACTGAATTTTATGGCTAAAGTTAATATATACCTACTTAATTTCTAAAATAAAAGAAGTATATTCAAATAATAAGTATAACATAACCATCAGCTTGCGAGCTTAGTAGTAGTGTCATAGGTTCGAACCCTGACAGTCGCTTTACTTTGTGTAAATTATTTCATCACCACTGCTCGCAAAACGGTGAAGGAAAACATCGTGTGGAAAATGTTTGAACCAAAAATTTGAAGACATGTGACATCTACCAACCCGCACTGACCCTGCGTGGTGGATTACGCCCACTCTCTCTCACAGAGAGGTGGTCTGTTTACCAGCAGTGGGAACATTATAGGCTGATTATGCTAAGTCACAAAACCTTATTTAAAACTGACAAAAAATAGGTACAACATAAATATGCTCAGTGGATGCGTCTGCACGATTAAACTCTAGAGGTCAAATAACTTACACTAAGTACTTTTGCGCATGTTCTCTCACTCACACTCGCCTCATGTCACCATTAAATTCCTGAAAAATGTTATTCGCGCAGCCTTCTGCGCGAAGTTCGGAACCGCCAAGTTATATCGGCCGTGTATTGTAACTCGGATTGAATTGTCATTCAAAGGCTGAGTCATGGAGGGAAAGTATGAACTTCACGCAATGGTTCACAACTTCCATCAAATAGAAAGTAAACAGTGATAGCTGATGAAATATTCGAAATGTCGCAAAGCCTGACTGTTCAAACAAGTTTACATAAAGAGGTACAGACGCCAGTAGGACAACCTACCCGAAACGGTCAAATTTGCTCAATCAACTTTGAACCTTATGCTTTATTGATAAAGTTGAAAATCGATTAAAGAAATTTGACTGATTGTAGTAGGTTGATGTGCTGGTGTCTGTACTTTATAAAAATTTCTACATAAAATGTTTCATTCAAAATTGCAAAAGTGATACAAGAGCATTTCATTTTTTCTGTTAGTATGCACAGGAAAAACAAGTTATGAATTAAATTTTTGTAAAATTTTCATTTAATAGGAAAAAGAAATACGTCGGATTTTATGAAACTCTGTTAAACATACTCCACATAAACACACATTCACGATTGAATCACATTAAAGATTTAAATAAAAACCGTATCTATCTATCTATTTGAGGAACTTTTTTAAAGGGTTCAATTATGAATCAACTATTTATTAACCAAATAAGTGACATCCAAGAGCAAGAGAAGTGAGTACGTAAAAACTGTTATCTGAATGTTACCTGTGGCAGATGATCGTTGTCCACCGTGAGGTTGATCTTGGCGACATAGAAGGTGGTGGGGAAGGGCGGCGTGTGCGCATAGTACTCGGTCAGCTGCAGGTCGCGGCAGGCGTTCTGCGAGCCCAGCCAGTACTCGTTGCCAAACAACACATTAGGCGTGTAGTGGCCTGACGCGTCGAATACTGGATACAAAGAAAAGAATAGGTTAGGAAATCATTTACAATCCTGCGAGGTAATAAGTATATCACACATAAAATGGGAATCGATTGCAATTCCTTTTGACAGTTCAGCCACATTCATTGCGTTATTTACGGTGTTGAGCAGACGAACTTTTTAAACCTATGAAGCAATGAATTAGGAATATCCTTCAATACGCTCGAATTAATTGAAAGTCGGTTACGCAATTAGAATGCTGATTATAATATTGATAAACATCCTGTAAAAACCGAACTATGTAGTACGGATGAGATAACAAACACACAGGGGATACTGTAGGGAACAAATTCTCTTTACGAAACTTCGTTTGTACCTCTGTACAAGTCACTAAGTCAATACACCTGCCATGCCTGAAACTCGCCACCCAAAATCCTAACTAATATTATAAATGCGAATGTGATGTTGTTTGTTTGAGAGAAAAAGAAACAAAAATTATTTATTCCGCACAAACAAAACGCACATTTAAAGAATAAAAAGACATAAAATACACGCATACAAAAGTAGCCAAAGGCCTCGTATTCAACAAATAAATAAAAGTTTGTGTTGGTTTAAGATTGTTAGATTGTTACGCTTTTACGGTAAAACGGCTGAACGGATTTAGATGAAATTTTACACATTGGTAGACCATAACCTTGATTGGGACAAAGAATACTTTTTATTCCGATATTCCCATGGGCTCTAGACTTATCCGGGTGAAACCACGGGGCGCAGCTAGTAATATTATAAATGCGAAAATGAGTTTGTTTATTCGTTTGTTACGCTTTCACGCTAAAACGGCTGAACGGATTTGGATGAAATTTTACATATTGGTAGACCATAACCTGAATTGGGATATAGAATACTTTTTATCCCGATATTCCCACGGGCTCGAGATTTATGCGGGTGAAACCGCTGGTCGCAGCTAGTAGTCTAGGTATACAAATGATACACGGAAAACGTTGGACACATTTGAAGATCCAGTTCAATTTCTGACGAAACTAAAAAAAAAAATCTTTGACATCGATCTCCATCATATATGTGCATTTTTACGACTTAGTTTCGGATCTCGCCTTGAATCTCAAAAACTCACTATGATTAATGTTGTGATTCTGTACACTTAAGATTGTCTCATTAGTTGCTTCACTTAGTACACCTCCTACAGGCTGACATTATTTCACACTGTGCAACATAATGTCGTCAAACTATTTCCTGCGGTGCGTTTTAATGCACTTTAATGTACATGACGCTCTTAAGTGCCAGCTTTGACGTATTTCAGAATATAATTTGCTACAAAGTGTTTCATCATAATTCCCTACGGTCGCAAATTGCCTGAACACATTGTGTGGTGCAAGAAAGTTCTACTGAGCGTTAGTAAAAGAGTTCAATTTCTTCGGAAAAATCTCTATGACGCTTGTAAACCACAGGCTATTAACATTTTACTTCGTCCTCTTGCCGAGGAAAAGCGCTGCGTAATATGAAACTATGTATTCATAAGTAGCAAACTAGCAAGATATTACATAAATGTACAGTACGACACAACTTAGATATAACATGAATTCGAAAATTTGCATTCATTCATTTCAATTTTACGAATGTATTTGGTTAAGTGACTTTACAAGTTATGGCGTTTGCGTAAAGATCATTTTCACCTAAAGCAATAATAAAGATTGATAATTTTGAAGGCGCACTCAGTTCGGACGGTGATTGGTTTTACGAATTTTGTCGATGCTACATCTAATTTGTGTCGTACTGTACCTTAAGTTATACTGTACCAAAAATAACGACTGACTCCGTTCTACAACAATCGACCTGACTACACTTAGAATTTCCAGACAGTTTTAAACAAACTTTGTTAATTTTTCAACTATTTCTATCCATATGCCTCTATCATGAATGCTCACTGATTCATTTAGTTTTTTGCAAATGTCTGTGCACTTTTTAGTACCTAGGATTGGATTACCTATATCTGATTTTAATTCTGATTTTAATATTGATTTCAATTTAATTTTTGCTATCGATCGTATATTATTTGTGATTTTAATGCTACTAACATAGTTTCTAAGTTCTAATACTAATACAATATGGATGTTTTACGAATTAAATAATTGAATTGAATTGAAAACCAGCAAATAGCCGTCAGTAGTGGAAAGAGTGGCCTCTGCCCCCGGCAGTGGGACGGTATAGTTTGATAAAATAATAAATAATAGTCACAAATACTGATTCTCCATTATTTCAAGATAAAATCAATTTACAAACTTAGGTTTACATAACATCACGCCTTTTTACATAACATCACGCCTGTATTCCTCGAAGTCTTGGGCAGAGGTGTACTTATAAGTACACCCACATTTCGCAGGTTATTTTTAAGTCCCATGTAATAGAGGGCGAGCCTATTGCCATCAACCGGCCACAAATTCAAACTCCGGGCTACGACTGAGAAATTCCAGATGGAAAACCCGATATCACCTTGCCAGACCCGGGAATCGAACCCAGGATCTCGTGATCAGCAGTACCGCTTGCGAACACGAGACCAACGAGGCAGACTTTAATTTGACTTGATTTAGTCATTTAATATCTAATTTAAGAACTTCGACGGCCTCGACGTTGTAGCTCATTAAAATATCCATCTCAAAGACAAAATTCGTCTCTTTCGTTCTTTTAATAAGACTAAAGACTCCTGAATCGTTTATAATATGAGCTTACACCAAAGACAGGGTTCAAATTAAACCAAAGTAAAGAGAGTTAATTGTAATTTGATAATTTGAAACAGCCACGAACGTTGACGGCAATTACATTGTCGTAATAATAGGAATTTTCTCTGAAGGTTTTATTTTTTCATGTACATATTAACAAACAGGGGGAATGGAAATTAAGCCTCTTATTCATAAACGTTTATAAATAAGGGGGTAATTGTTTAGAGCACGCTTTTATTTTCTTACAGTAAAAGTGTTGTTCGACTTTTATTTCCTGAACAGAATTACACAAAATCACTTTAATAAATAATCATCAAACAAAGTATTACTAAATTCTCCTCTCTCTCGGCTCTGCTGTGGAGATGCAGATAGAAAACTAAGATCTATTGTAATCTGGGATATGAAACTAGGCTTGTGAAATCCAGCCTAGAAAAATTGCCCATCACTGTAAATTCTTATAAAAATGCCCGGACAAGAAAAATGGCATGAAGGCGGGTAATATTAACAAATTCAATTCAATTTGCAATAAATTAAGATCAACACTTGGGTTCGGTTTCATTTCAACTTTGTGGTTTTTTGTTCTTAGATCTTACCTAAACAAAAGACGAAAAACGGAAAAATTACGATTTCTGAAGCGAAGCGAACTCATCGAAGTTCTTATTTAAAGCGATGTAAGTCGCTTAATCCTAAGTATTAGGGGAAGAAGATCCTTTTATAAATTTTTAATTTTGCAATTACGCGGGAGACAGCCCCGCGTAATTGCAGAATTAAGAACTTCGCTCAATAATAAAAATTATTAATTTTGAAACCATTTTCTGTCCTTCCCTTTTGTTTGTATATTTAATGTAGAATTATTCATGCCCCCAGTTAAATAGCATTGACAATAATGGAGGTAAAAATACCAAAAGGCTTTATTTTCTATGCCAGAAAATTTACAGATTCCTGTAGTATATAAATGATATCAAAGGAACAAGTCAACAAATACTGATCCGTAAATAAAATAATGCTAGAGTCCCTCAGATAAACACGGTCGTTATAGTTGGCTAATTTTGTTTAGCGCCTCGATTAGATTAGTCGCAGCTTCCGACATAATAGTGGTACAGACGACGGCCGGAATTCGGATACCCGGCGCTCTGCAGCCCGATCCGGACTTAGATTCCGACCACGTAAAACGCTGCACAATTCCCCTGATTTATAGCCTTCACACTTATTAATTCAGTGGTATATTGCCCTCCAGATGAGGCTCCACAGGAGGTCCTATTATCTGCGCCTTAAGTATATTATAGTTTCCGTGGTGAAGAGCCTTTTGTTAAAAGACTTTCGTGATGCCCACACATTTTCCGAGCAATATAATGTGATAACAGCAAACTTTAGAAATAGCTTTGAAATTTTTCGTTCATGAAAAGTATTACCGGTTCCGTTCAAGCCAGGCCAAAAACACATTATTTTGTGTTATTTTATTAAACTGAAGTTATGATTTCTGCTTTATACTGTTTTCTTCGAGGGAACAGCAGCCGGCGCGACGCGACGCCGACGGTCTAAAATTTCGATTCTATTACGGACAGTTTTACGGCTACGGAAACTACAAATGTATCGCAGGTGCAGTAGAGGAGAACGTTGAATAAGATTCGTACGACGACTATAAAACAAGGCTGGAGATATTAAATCATGCAAAAACCTATTTCCAAGAACATTTTTATCTGTGAATACGGAGAGATATCACACTTCTGGGTGAGATATTTAAATTAATGTAACGCTCTCTGTAATAAATTAGCCTGGAGAGTCATTGTTATAATGTAAAACAAAACTCGGAGCGACTCTATTATGCCATAACCCTTGTTTTAGTTTCTCGCGGTAGTTATGACAGTGCTTGGTATCTAAAAGATGTGATTCTTAGGTACTCTTAATATTGTGGTAAGCTCTGTCTTCAGTTTATTATTTATGGAAAATCCACCTAACTTAGGATGTAAATAATTGTATTAGATACATTATTAATTCCTTCATATACAAATAGTTTTTTAAAATTAAAAAAAAAACATTTAAAAATATTAAAAAATAGTAGCCCATCGGCATCAGCCATCTACTCTTACTCTTACTATAAACGTCGACGAAACAAAAAAGTTGGAGAAATAGAAAGATGTAGGTATTATCAGTAGTATTACTGATACCTAATAGTCAAACGGATTACTTTTTGAACGTGGTGTACCGACATAATTATTTCGTGTAAGAGCCAAAAATTTTTTGGTTTCTATCATGAATGTGGCGTCCGATTTATCAAAGTCACGCAAGAACCAAAATAAAACTAATCAAACTTCCTTTTTATTGAAAACTAGGGGCGAACAGTTTTCTGGGAGGTTACGATATCAAACGAGACCACTGTTTGTAATCAAAGTCGATTCCAGGAAAACATCCTTACCCCACCGGGGACGTAAAGTGTTATGTTCGATTAAGTGATAATCATGGCCACATGTCCACTTCAGTTGACATTAGCCACTCAAGTGATAACAAAACTTTCATTTAAACTACAATAACAAAGTATAAATCAATTAATCAGAATCACACGAGGTTGTATAGACTGTGAACATTGCAACATACATTTTCAATTAAGTATCCCAATATTGATTACTTTGAAAATTGATATCAAAGTTTGAACTAAGATATCTGTGGGTTGACACAGATAACCACAGGAGTCGTAACAAGCTAGACGTTCATTATATCCGGAATTAGACCTACAGGCTACAACAATATTAGATCTTATGAATAGAGTAATGTAGTATCCGGATCAACCTGCACACTGCCATCTACCTATTTGCTTTGTCGTTGGAGTTAATTAAAAATACAACATAGCTAGATTTGTTATAGATCATGGAGTTGTATACAATTCACATTTAATCAAAGCCAATCTCTCTCTCTCCCGGTATTAAAAAAAGTAAAAAGCCTGAATAATTTATTTCATTTGAATTAGTTACTTTATCTCGTTTATTTTCAATCGCATTCGCCCAGCGATCATTACAATTCTTTACCAGAGACAAAATAAATGGAAACTGTAGCGAATATCTAGGAAAAGTGATTTGGACTTTTTGGAATATTCGAATAACAGAAACAAAGATGGCAGCGTGCCATCGTGGCAAGGGGTTCCGTTAGAACCCTTTGAAGTAGGTAGGTTCAACACTCCAAATGGCATGAATTTTATGTTTGCATTGGAATCTCTTTTTGCGTAAATTCTTAAAAGGCCGTAGGTCACTTTTGCGGTCGACTTCTGTAAGGTCCACCTGGTAGGCAGGGGGGGGGGGGGTTAGGCCTTAAAAACGTGCATACATTTGTCTCATAAAAAGGTCGCTTGTTACATATTTAAGGAACCCTTGTCAATGTCGAGTACATTCACATTTAGTGGGGAAACAAGGAAATCGGGGTATTTGATTTGAATTCTTCCATGTGTACATTTGTTTCCCAAGCCTGTAATTAAAGCCTCGTGTAGATGCGTCGCCGACCGTCACCGTCACCGAGCCGTGGTCGGCGCGGGCGCCGCGACTGCGCGTCGTATGCACCTGCGTTCACGGTCGGACAACGTCCCACTTTGCGGCCAATTCTACACTTACTTTAATATTTTTCTTATGCAGATTACGTAACTATTGAAACATCTCGCGCGTCAGTTGATATCTTCGTAAATTGCTCAAATTCTGTGCGGCGGCGACGACAGCGCGTCAAGACGCTTTAATATAATATTTCGGCGTTGTGACTTCATAGACTAATCATATTATGGATAAAGAGATATATATGGAAATATAAGATCCACTACACTTCATTGAAATATAAATGACGCCAGCGGGCATGACGATATTAAAACGTAGTGGAGCTTTCTAAAAGCTTTTTGGTTTTCCACAGGCAATCAAACAAAATATTCGGAAATGTGACTGGAATAGTAGCAGACACGGAATAAACTAGAGAAGTGGTTTTAAATTTTGCAACAGGGGTTTAAAAACCTTTGGTTCAAAGCTATATTTTCCCTATTTGTAACCCTGTTTTCAGATCAGCGCAAAAATATAATCTTTCATTGCGAAAACGTTTTGTTACGTTATGTCTGAACACAATATAGTAATATAATCTAAAAACATTGCTGTTACGGCAACAATTCAAAAATTACGCTTCGCGAACAACGGATAATTTGTGGCAACGTGAATGACACTTCAATTTGATATTTTGATTATGTAGTTATTTATTACTTGCTAGTGTTTCCTTCTCTCGAAAATATCCGAGGGTTGACAAATCGGGGCATAAAACAGTTTGCTCCTAAACAAATATTTTGAAGGACAAGTTGGTAAGATAATGTACAAGGTTTTTGTAACGAGAAGAAAGTGAGTGATTGTGTGGTGGGATTATTAAATCACTCAGTATAAGGGTGGAGATTATTATGTAGAGTGGAACTTTGTTATTAAGTATGACCTTAAGGTATATTCGCAAATAGGTACCTAAGCTTTCTAGTTATGATATTGGAATGAACAAATATTCGTAACGAAAGCATTGGCCACTCTCATTGCAAAAACACGAATATTCACTGGAGGCCAATAAATGTAGCCATAAAGTTGGCAAATAACTCGCTCATTCTTTCCAGGGACCTACAAACATCACTGTGTCCATACATCCGTTCCACTTGCCGGCATGCCGCCATTAATTATTTCATTACAAAGGATTGACGTTATCGTGTTGTGAAATATTGGGCAAATTCCTGTTAACGGACCGATTGACTTACACCATTCGGTCGCTGTGTGGTCGTGGTGAGGCAACCGCCGAGCCGCCGGCACTACGGGCAGCAATGCGTGGTGGTAGATGCACGCAGTCATTTCGTGTCAACATCTTCACAATAACGAGTGTTTGTTGACTCAACTCAGGGGCCGTATTATGACGTATTAATGCCACCATTATTCTAGTGTTAGTGAGAGACGGAGTTATACAAGGACGCTAGCACTATCCTTTTTTCGCAGTGGAATAATGATGGCATTAATACTTCATAATAAGGCCCCTAGTTATTCCAGTTTGAGTGAGAGATGGAGCTATACAAGGACGCTAGCACTATCCTTTTTTCGCAGTGGAATAATGATGGCATTAATACTTCATAATAAGGCCCCTGGTTATTCCAGTTTGAGACACGAACCCTTATTATTTATTTATGATTTCGTGGGTTTATTTACTGAGGTATATCAATATCTTCAAAATGAAGCTTTTGGTTAGACTGCCTCGTTGGTCTAGTGGTCGCAAGCGCTACTTCTGAGCATGAGGTCCTGGGTTCAATTCCTGGGTCGGGCAAAGTATTATCTGGAATTGCTCAGTAGTAGCCCGGAGTCTGGATTTGTGCCCGGTTGATGGCAATAGGCTTGCTCCCTATTACATGGGACTTAAACATAAGTGGTGAAATGTGGGTGTACTATAGGTACACCTCTGCCTTACCCTATGGGTAATACAGTCGTGATGTAATGTCATTAATCATAATTATGCTGTCCAGCAGTAAATAATCAAGAGTTGAAGCAGTATCACCTAATTTTCCCAAAAAATTCTAGCTTTGAAACCAAATTTCAGGACAAGCTCTATTTACAAAATATGCTTCTCGTTTAACGAAAGCTTTTTCGCAAGCCAATTCAAAATAACTTATCTCAACTTGTTTCGAAGTAAATGGAATGATGTCAGGCAGGCCGCACGCGATATTATCAGACGATGGATGTCAAATGTAACGCTATTACACTATACAATGTACCTAGCTACGTAAGATATGGAGCTAAATCGATACCGCCATACTAATAATTATACATCGCAGTAGCTAGTGCTACCATTGATTACTTTCTATAAGGTAGCACTCAATGGATAAGTATTACTCTCGACCTTATTAGGTCACGCTTTGGTTAATTTTTAAATGGCACTAAGGATAAGGCCGCTCGACAAAAGCCTCAACTAAAAGTTGCTAAATATAGAATATCGACTAAAATTTTCTTCGTTCGATCAGAGTGGAAAAGACGAATGCATGTCAGTCAGGTTACCTCATCCTCATTAACTTTGTCGGCTCTGTATATAATGCTATACTTTTACCTACATAAGTTTTTGGTAGGTATTACCATTTCAATTCCACGTAGAATTTCTCAACCGGATCTTGCTTAAGATTTTCGTCAGAAAATAACAGTGTCAATTTTCCTCATGCAACAAGCAATTCATTTCATAACTATAAACGCCACACTTATACCGCTCGCAGTGGTAAGCAAATCATAATCGCTTACCCATGGTTCGTCGACAAGTGAAGCTACTGCAGCCGCCATAGTAAGTACCTACTTTGATTGATTACTTTATGTTCCTATCTCTTTGGTCGAGTTCTGTTCAAATTCGGAACAACATGTCATTTTTTAAGGCGAAAAACCAATCACAATCTTGTTCAAATTTCGAACTGCAAAATCGACGCTGAACTATTCGTTTTTCCAAAAAGCCTATTTCCGTGTTAGTCTTTCGACTAACACGGAAATAGGCTGCAGTTATCAAGGAGAAATTCATTGGCACCTCATTTGAAACGCGAAGAGCAAATACCTACAATAATCGTAACATTAACATAAAATACAGATATAGCCGTTAGCCAACTGATGGAATGAGATTTACGTAGATTATGTCACCACAAGCGTGGCGTGTTTAACAAGAACCGTTGATACGCCGCGCGCCGCAGCAGTGCGTGTGAGTGAAATGAATCGCTTACTTTCACGGGTTACTTATGAAATTTGCTATTTACGCGTTATGAGGCGTATTTTGCGCAAGAGTTTGGCTTCGCGCGGCCGCAGCGCTGTCGGCTGCGCGCGCACCTTACGTCACAAGCCGGTGAGCACACGTTTCTCAATAGCATCACTTGCTAAGGCTCGTCTCTATAAAAAAGAATAATTCTTTGTCATTTAATTAAACTATTACCTAATATTACTATGCCTACTACACAGAATATTACATATATCTCTGAATTATGTGAGTAATTTCCTAAGCTCTAGTTGCGTATTCAAATCCATGCTTTTAGTTCGGTATTAATATTATACAATGGCCGCCTAACCTCATAATGACTAGATGAGAATCTGCAAATTAACTTTGACCTATCTCTTTGATCTGGGCTTTAAGTTACCAACTACCATACTTACATCATTATAATTTATATGCTAAACCTCCATATACAATATTTGTTCATCTAGATTTATTCGTTTCGTGTTACAATTCCATCGATTGTTCGTAAACAGGACCGGTTATATTACAACATGCGACAGCCTGATCCAAAATATTCGCCAACTTACCACTGAATGTTAAACCAGCTGTTCCAGTGTCCCTACACGTATCTATAATCTACTTACAACTACGGTCAATTGGAAAATTAATAAGCTTTTCAGGGCAATAGTTAATTACAAATTTTTAATCAAGATATATTGCCTAAAATAGTCCCACAAAATAATTATGGTGATATTATATAAAACAAAAGAGCATTTATAATTAAACGAATGTTGCTGAAAATAACAGGTAAAGCGACATAAACAGGGAATTAAGGTATTACTGAACTATGCGGTAAACAAAGAGTTGAGGCTCGTGATGGAACAGTTTGCATTATTCAAGCATAAACGGGCTGTTCTCTTTGTGTCTGGTGTATAACTCCACGCGAGAGAAATGTCGGCGTTCCAATAATACCTCTAATTAAACATGAGCGCTTTGTGGTTGCGCTACACAGGAGTCGGTTTAGCAATGTTTGCTGCCTTACCTACTAACATTTCATGTATCTTTGCTAAATTACTTAACTTGATCCGGTATTTTTAATATGACTGAGAACAGTGTAGATAGTCAATATCTGGTGAAACGTTTCGAATTCAACTGAATGAGACGAAATTCAAATCTTGTATAAAACGCACACTATGCAGGCAGGCATATTATAAGTTGGGGGATTACATCAATGATAAAAATGCTTGGCTCATTGCTGGTCCTGCTTCACAACCACAACTAATTGATTAACATTTTGAAAATACTTTTGGAGCTGCTGAAGATTGTAAGATCATAAATAGCTACCATTTACCGGGTAATATGTCTTTTATTGACTTGAATGTGCCCTGGCGGCTGTGAGTATGTCATGCTCACTCAGATGTCTCGCTGATGGTGGCGCGTGTGTTGGATCATTTAGCTCCCTTCATATGGTTGAGCTGAATGGTGCTGATCCAAGCGTCATGTTCGTGAAAGGGTGCCATCAGTTGGGACTGGTCACCTCTTAGCTGTGGCTTATTTAAACTTATTTTAAATTTTTGAATGGCTCTTTGTTTTTATTTTTTTATTACGGATGCTTTTAACGTGCACGTCTTTCTACATTGTTCTCACGTGTTTTTGGTTTAAAAGAGTGTCCGTGGTCCGTGAGTTTCTTGCCCATTCTTCTCCGTAGGTACCTACTACGCTTTGGAATGGGCGATTAGCTTCATATTTATTACTGACAGACTCCTTGACAATTCAAAAATGCCTGTAAATGGTTTAATTGAAATAAATGCTTTGAGTTGAGTTGAGTTGACGTCACAGACGTGATGAACATCGATATCTAACGTTAATTTGACTCTGTACAGGACTCTTGTTGACAAAAAGAAAGCAAGATTACGGAATGTAGAATTTTATGCCGAGATCTATAAAAGTTACTTAGCACAGGTTTTGGCTTAGACAAGTTCTACTAACTTATAGTTTGATAGTTGTGCGACAGTGTAAAGAACAACTCTAAGCCAAAGTAAGTAACGTTTATAGATCTCTAGCCTTAGATATTTTATCACAATTGTTTTGATTCAATATTCTGTACTTATACACTGTTGACTGGCCGGTTCCACGTGGAAGATACTCGGTGGCGCATCAAGTTGAAGCGCGGGAGAGATGCAGGGGCACGCTTCATCTCACAAACATCATCATCTCGACGAAATATGCGCCAAGTAGGTCGCTCTTATAATGTCATTCATAACTGGATACCTACGTAAACTAGTTCGTGTATTATGTAAGCAATGTAACCCGTAGATCCGCACTCACTGTAACGTTAACAAGTTGACCGTAGTTTGGTAAGTTTAAGCGGATATACTAAGGTAGATAAATGTGGTGTAAACGGATATCGACTTAATACAGGAAATGGCATGCCATATAAATGAATTTTTGATTTCACAACAAACAATTCATGTTTAACGTAGACGTAACATAAAAATTATTATAAAATGGAAGGAAATCTTATGTTAACTGAAATCCAAACACATCTAAATGTGTAATATTTGTTCCGTAAATATATAAGGTACTAATTGCGAGCCGTCTCTTCAATTGCAATCTGTTTAAATATTTGACGGATATTGTGTAGTAGATCTGTAGATTTGTACCGAGTAGGCCGGCGTGAAATTAGAAAGAGCATAACGGATCTGTGTATTCGGACGTATTGCATCAATTTCAACGAAATAATGATGAAACTGACTGTTGCGAAATACAAGAAACGAATGGGAAAACGTAACTTATCGCAGACGTATTTAAAGTATTTTCTGAAAATGTTTTATACCTCCGAACTTAGGTATCTTATTTTATCTGGTACAGAAGGATATAGGATATTTCCTATATCTTCATGTGGTGTAATAATGAAACTCGACTGAATCGATAAGTAATTATGTATAATTGATTGATTGTTTTTTTTTAACTATTAACTGTTGTGTACTTACGAGGATTTTGACTACTTTATTTGTGTGTATTTTATGTCTTGTTTTTGTTTGTGCAGAATAATCAATTTTTCTTTCTTATCTTGACAAGATATCTTAACACGTTCAGTGCCGGGAGCCCCCCTGGAGGGTTCAATTTAAATGTTGGTTTTTCTTAGCGTGACTGTGAAACTACTACTGTACTATTGTGCGTACTGTGAAAATAAAATCTTATGTATATTTTATCAATATTTATTAGTATATGCGTTGGTTTTAAAATCCAAGCATTTTAATGATTTGTTTACTGTTACAAATATTCAAATTCAATTTAAAAAATTGGAAACTGCGTATAGCGACAAGACCCATGACACAATTTTACTTCGTTTTACAGTGTTTTATAACACGGTTTTAAACCTAATGCCGTTAACCGTCCGTCATGGTTAACTTTAGCGCAAACGTAATGCTGGCTACCCTCTCGGAGGGTTCACTTCCAATATGTATGGCAGCATGGCGTATGAGTTCTATGAAAATGGATGGAGTCAAAATTTTTAAAAACAAAGTTCCACTCTAAATAATATCTCCACCCTTATACTGTATATTTAATAATCCAACCAGACAATCAATCACTTTCTTCTCGTTACAAATACCTTGTACACAAAACCCACCCAAAGTGTTCAAACTCGAACACAAGGGCTTCAAATATTTTTGCAGTCCAAATTTCTTGGTTCAGGGCAATCAGTGAAGGAATGTGGAGCTCGCACTGAACAAATTACTTTCGCTGTCCAATCTCAGGTGGAGGTTGTTTACATTTGCCGGTGAATTTTACCACTTCTGCTAGAAGTCGTAAAAGTTGTGTTGTTACCTAGCCAGTAATATTATTACATACATAACATCACGCGTTTTCCCATAGGAGTAAGCAGAAACCACAGAACCCCACGTAGGTACTACGATGCTATCATAATTCCTTTTGCTTCGTTTCCGTCCGTACCTCTGGTCATACACGCACGTCGGTTGCGAGATCTACGCACCTGGTTTTCTGAAGAACATCACCAAAATAAGGTCAGTAATGTTAGTTTACCTACCTATGTATAAGGGCGTACCCTCCCGGCGTTTCCATTCACCGCAGCCTTGTAAATACCTTATGTTAGTCACCTTTCTTTCATGTTCTCAACATGGTCAAACCATAAGCATATACTCTTTTAAATTTTTGTCACTACCTACATCTTTTGTTTTGTCTCATCACATCACCCAGCCTCTCATTCATAGTTACACCACACATGCTTCGCAAGGAACACATTTCCACAGCATTTATCCTGCTTTCATGGCTGTTTTGTCACACCCAACATTTACTACCGTAGATATGCGTAAGCACCAGCACAGCATTGTGAACAGCCATTCGAGCCTTTTTGGACATCGACTGGTTGGTCACAATCTCATGTATGTATAGCACCATTCAACGAACCAATTTAAATATTATAACTATAATTATTATTTAAGTTTTTCGTTATGGGTTGTGGTAATGATATATTTTATACTATAGTGGTCATACTTTTAATACCAGTGCATAATTCCTTTAGGCGTTAATAAGCATTTTATAGTCCTCTTTAAAAATTAAAAACAATAATTATCTACTGTTTGCAAAGAGACTGTTTGAAAAGACAGATTTAAGTTACCAAAATTGCCTCCAATATAAATTAAAAAAAGCAATGCAGATGTTCACCCATTAAAATAAATGAATATTTAAATAAACGGTTGATGTTGTTTACGTTGAAAGTTTTCTCGTATCTTTCACAAAGAGGGGTAAATTAAAAAACTAATCTTCTGTTAAAGCGAAGTGTCCTCAGGCGGAGTTCGTACGTAAATAATTGCGAAATAAAGGTGAGTATAGGCCGTGAACCGGCGAGAAGGGTTGCGTCACAAGTACCTACGTACCTCGTACGATACCTACTACAAAGGTTGGCGGTAAATAAATTACACATCGGGACGCTGCCGCCTGAAACCGCACAACTTCAAACGGAAAGCTACGTACGAGCATTGTTGGTAAACATGTACGTGCCTCGGAATCATTAATTGGACGGAGTAGAGAAAATCAACTGGCTATATATAGGATTTTATTACTTTACAAAGACAGCCCGCAGGATTTAACTAAGCGATCTGTCTGAAACTATTGTATAAGGGGTTTATTTATAAGCGTTGCTTAAAGTTAAGTAATGATTAGCGACTGTTTAACCATACATTTTTGACGTTCAACGTTTATAAATAAACCCCTAAATATTTAGTCAAAAATTGTCATCACCGTTAATCAGTTGAAACTAAACAAGGATTGTTATCTAGGAACATTTTTCTAAACCTTCCATGAGTTTACTTGGATTAAGTATTCCATACCGCACGTACCTACCATACCCACTGATTATTATCATACTTATCTGTGTCAAAGTAGAACTTCTGTATGATAAACTTTGTCATCCTACAAATTGTTAGGCCAAATGTCCACACAAACAATGTTGGCACATTATACAAACACTGAAAAGCATCCATGAAAACTCATGCTACCTACGTTAAGTAAGTAACAAGATAGTTTAACTTTGGTCTCAGCTGAGAATCAAAGCCTGTTTACCAGGCACTAAAACAATAAATAGATTCCCGTAGTATTTGTTTCTTACACTTAACATTTCTGTTCGGTTTTATGTGGGGCTTACTCTGTTTGTAACGATTACTGTGGGAGTACTTTGTACTAACCTGGATACTTGAACTTGGGTAGACATAAAATAGTACATCTCCAAAGAAACTTTTCCTATTGAGTTTCATGATCTGTTTAACTATAAGAGCAACAGTGATGCGGATTGTACCCTAGCTATTTCAAGAACAACACCAAAAACTATTATTGCTTGTAACCACGAAATGTAGCTATATCTAAAACATCCTTGGAATTTCAAAAATCTTATAAAACTGTCCAGATTCATCTTATATATGCAAAAAACTCAAAACTAAATAAAGTAAGAAAGACACCTTTCGATACACTTTTCACATCCCTAATCCCTGTAGTCCAATGTTTTACGTCTCTGGACCTTGTCCCATAGCAGCCTTGGATGGTACTTATATGAATATTTCAAGTGTTTGGGATACATTTCTGAAGTTGAGACATTACCATGATAATCGTCTGTCAAGGTTCCAAAGAGTCCAAACACAGACTTGAGTAAGGAAATACTAATGTGAAACTATTGGTATTTTTGATATTCGTCCCGCGCAGACTAAGTCTTATCTTCAATTGAAATAATTTTACAAACGATAGTATACTCCTGCACCCTTATTGCGTAACAGACATTCAATCACAATCCGAGGTTTTTGAAGGAAATTCATAATCCATTGCTTCATTGGTTTGAAAAATTCGCTTGCTCAACAATGTACCTAAATAAAACAATGTATTGTGTGGCTGAACAGTCAAAACGAAAAGCATTGTGATCGATTGTCATTTTTTAACACAATCTATTATCCATTGCATTCGTATGCATTACTAGTTACTGCTCGTAACCCCCGAAGGCTACGGTTCCGAAATCAAAACGTACGCGCTCGTGCAAACTCGGATTTATACTGCGCGCGGTTTTTACTGCATAAATTTCATTATAAGGATCGTGAAATAACAACAAGTTATCTCTTTCCTTATTCAGGCTCCGATGTTAAACGTAACATAACAGAATAAATGAGCAAAACGGTAAAGATCCGTGCGATGCATTTGCAACTTTTTCATTGGATTTAAAAGGTTTATCCACAAATTCAGGAGTATATTCCCTTAGTTTCAGTAGAACTTCGTTTCGTTGTCAATACTAGCTGTCTTCAACCAGCCAACTTTCAGGTGGGCGCGAGTTAACTTCACAATAAGTCAACTTTCCTGATTTATGGAGCCGAATTTTCGGAAAACCTACGACAATTTTTTTTTCTGCGAAAAATAATCAGATTCTTGTCTTGCGAGTAAACAAAACTTCATAAATCTTTCAAATGATCGGTTTTGTTTCCCTTTCTTTCTTTTTTTTTCTAATGGTGACGTATTTGTTTGGGGTAATATACCAAACTAACAGGGGGCCATTGCATTAATATTAATAGATCTCATGGTATCGGCTTGTCTTCACAAGAGACGGAATTTCGGTGACTTCTTATCGTGATAGAAATGAATAAGAACATTTATAAAATAATTTGACTTGTCCCATTGGATCGGTGATGCAATTAAAATAGTGTGTAACTCATTCAGTTAATAAGTAATAAACAAGTTCGCATTTATGAATCTTGCTGACTATACAGCAATTCAGTAAGATGCAAATCACGTAATTTTGTGCTGGCATGAGCCAAGAACTTAATTGCTCTATGTTGCCCGATTTGCCGCCCTACCGATTGTGAAATAGGATAATTTATAGGGACATGTTAATTTACCCAGATCCGTATTGCGCATTGTTCAACAGTAGGTACACAAACAAACAACCGTGTTAAATAAATGAGATGTTCGCAGCGAAACCACACAATGAGCTTTATTTCCAGATAGTTGTACATTTGTGCGGATGGGCGCACAGCATCACCTCGCCTATTCATTTGTCTGAGCACACTCATTTAGCTTCATTTACCGCGGACCACTTCCCTGAAATCTTTCCCCGCTGTATGTAACGTGACGTAATAGATTCCCCGATTTCCCCCGCTTTTGTTGTACATTGTAAAGCCGGGTAAATTCGCTGAAGGGAGCAGAATGCAGATTTAAATTCGCTAGGATATGTTCTCTTTAAGTAAATTCGTTCTACGTCAGCCAGACAATTTATAGTGGTGTACACTCATTGCTGCTCTTTTATATAAATCGTAAATAATCCGCTACATTTATCGCGATGGACAAAGGTAATTTGCTGTCAGAAATAATGTCAGCTGAGGCATGGTGCTGCAGAACAGAGATAACCCGAGTTTTCCACGTTATTTACAACCCTCTTAACTGTAGTGTGGTAGCGATAGACGTAAATCTCAACTCTCTAGACATTGGCTTGTGCTGTCTTACGAAAGTACAGCGGGAGTAGAGAATTTATTGGAATTATTTACCATTAGGAGCTAGCAACGTCACGAATTGACCGAATGATTGGAATCCAAAGATTCTCTGTGAATGATTGGCAGTCAATTAACGGCCCTGGCTCTGAGTGACGTCTCTGTTCCCCTCAGGCGAGTTCCGTACTTTGACGCTTCACTGTTTTACTAATGTTCCGTTACAATCACAGACACAATCAAAGTTACATCAATCTAATCGAGTTTTCAGAGATTGTATGTACGTTTGTCTTGATTACTTATAAATATAACTACAAAATATTCTTTGCTAGTTAGGTAAGTACCTATATTGGTTTATGTATGCATAAGTATTGTTTAAGTATCGTTTTTAGGGTTCCGTACCTGAAGTGTGCCAAACGGAATCCTATTACTAAGCCTCCGCTGTCCGTCCGTCTATCCGCCTGTCTGTCAGCGGGCTGTATCTCATGAACTGTAATAATTTAGGTAGACAGTTGAAATTTTCAGATTGTGTATTTTTATTGCCGCTATAACAAAGATTAAATTAAAGGGGGTCCCCCAAAGACTATATAACCTATTCTCTTTGGGGTCCCCATACAATAAATATTTGAAATGAAAAAAAAATCTTACCCTGGCATGTGGGGTATCATTGTCTAGAGCTCATCGAGTAGAGTACAAATATGTACACCACAAAATTACCAGTACACGGGTAGAGGAATATGTTACTGAAATTCGTTACCTCTTGTAGGTTAGTATTTACTTAGTATATCTATGGGCTTAATTACAGAACGTAAAAGCTGAATTAAAGTAAAACATTACAAAAAGAAAGAGAAGCATTTCCGTTGTGATTAATAACGTTTCGAAACAAATGATGAATCATTCGGTGCGAGCGAAAGTTTGTTTGCTCTATTACCTTCGGATGAGATACAAGATGAATGAGGCTAGTCAAGAATCTGATGTGAAACCATAGAGCAGTGATAAATGATATTCGAATCAAACAGTGACCGTGACGAAAAGATATGATTCTCATTTTGGTCACGTACAGTGAAGATTCAAGAGGTCGGATATTTACGACTTACAAAGGGTGGCTGGGAATGGCGGCGCGGGAAAATTATCTCACAGCTCCGGGTAATAATGTATTGAACACGAGGAAATGAAAAGTTCTTTACGCTCGGGAGTAGGTATAAGTTCAACTTATTCCAACTGTTGCATGTCATTGACGTTGGGCACACTTGGCGAAAAAAAATATTCCCATAAAAAATCCAATAAACATTCGTTGCCTGTTTAATATTAATACATTTCTAGAGTTATTCAAGAATACATTTATGCATGATTGGTGAGGATGAACGGACAGTAATGATCGGATGTGATGCGAATGAAAACATCGCGCCTGCGCCTCAATGGCGCGGGCCATTGTGACTCGTAATCATTTGTAGTACCTACTTACTATATAAACAGAAGACCCCGACGATTCCTGAAATGTTCCATCGGAGAAATTCTTATCACGGAATTAAAACCGGCCTCAGTGAAAGAGATTATCCCCTATGCTTTCGGATTTAGCACTGCCATTAGCAAATTGTGGCTGCAATTAAGGGATTACAACAAATTTGGAAATGATCCTAAGTCTAATGGTAATAAATACACATAGGTTAATGCGAAAATAGACTGAAAACCCTCTTTTCTGAAATAGCTTCCAGAGGGATTATTCAGTACATTTGCGAGAACAATGCATATATGCATATTTTACCTTTCCCAAAATATTTAAACGTGTTATTTCGGTGCTGGCATTTCGTATGAAACTTGTAAGGTATGCAGCGACCTAGTTGGAGCATGATGGAGGCGCGGACGGCGGGTGCCTGCGCGCTTCCAGCTGCTTTCTTTACGACTCATAAAGCTTACGCTTATGCAACTCAAGTGAGGAGCTGTGACTGGCGAGAATACCGCATCCATTATAAATCAGGTGAACAATTTCTTTCAATCGTCTTAGTGTATTAGATTAGTTACGGTATAATGATTTACCATTATAATTAATATCTGATAACAAGTGATAATTACAGTTTCGGAAACTTACAACCGCAAGAAAATTGGAGGTTTTGATTGAAATAAATCTGACAAAAAAAAAGAAAAACTTACTTTTTGAGGCCCATAGTTGTCCGTCGTTCAGCGCTGTCAGGTATGTCCTTAGATCTGTCTCACAGTTCAGAGGCAAGGCCAGGCTGCCGTTGTTGATGTACTGCATCCAGTTGTGGTGGTCCAGCAGGGACTGCATCCATGCCATGCGGGACGCCCCCGACACACTCGTAGTGTTCACATTCGCACCCACAACACTCACTAACACTAATATCGTCGCAACGAACATCGTTCTCGAATCAAATGTTTTTACGCACATCTTAGAATTATCACACAAACATTCCTTTCAACACAGTAAGTATTAATCACACATTCACCATACTGTTGTAATACCTGAAACCAAAAGAAATTCATATTAAAATAACGGATTTATATATATTTTTTTAATATACGCACTTCATTTCAACGTTCTGAAAATGAAGATTTTTTACATAGCCTAATCCCGGGGCACTCTGCAGCACATTTAACATATGTGTCTTTAAAACTCGTGTTATTGTGCCATTTATTTTTATTAGTTTTCCGTTTATTCATTTCAATTTCCTCCTTCCTGCCAATGAGACAATGTGTGTGTGTTCATGGATACAAATGATGAATATTATATGAAGATGAATAATATTATTATTACATCTGTGATATAATAAAAATAATACCAAGGACCACCTCATAATAAAAAATATGTTTGTAGAAGATGGGTTCCGAAGAAAGAGTTCGTTGATAATGTCGGTAATGGATCTAACAACAAAAAAAATTTGCAAGGAGCAAGCTCTCAAAGAGCGTTGTGAATAGCAGAAAGAAACTTCCGAGCCGGCGATAAGAAAAATGTATCTCTCATTTCGCACATTATGTTGATGTTACTTCACTAATGTTTTTCACAATTTTTTCGCTCTGTCTACTAAATAAGTCCTTTTTATTGGACAAATACGAGAGCGGCTATAATTTTGTTTACATTTTATAAGAAAATTGCGTTACCCGGACAACATTTTCTGAATATTTAATATTGGCTGTCGCTGTTATTAAAATTATGACGATCGAACTTGGATCGATTAAAGTGACGTTCATAGGCTTCTATACATACCTAATAACCAGTAATCGGAAATAGATGAGCTAAAATACCTAACATTCGAAAAAGAACAGACATAAAGTGGAGACGCCTTACGACAAAATATTTTATCGGAACTAATGTCCGGGTTTCGGAACATTACTTAAGTATAACTAAAATTAATAAAGTAAATCAACTATCGAATTCATTTCCTGTTTCTGTTTTAAAAGAAAGAGTACGCACGATTTTTATTGTTAAAAACAAAAGGTAATCTCCTTATCTTCGTTTGAACGATGTAAGTAAGCGCGGAAGCTAATGTAATTTACATGCCAGCTTTAATAATTATATAACTAACAAGGTAAAGGTAAAAAAATAATTTTATAGCTTTTCATACCATTTATTATTTTTTTACAAATATTAGAACCAAACGTAAACAGAAATCAACCTCAATAATTCACCAATCACCAAATCACCAATCTTAAGACTCAGTCACAATATTATTTTCGTTGATGTCGTAAATAGTCCTTTAATCTGAATCGGTACATTTCTCATCGGGAACGGAGTTTTTTTTCCATCGCGAGTTTTTCCATATTATGTATCTTCAAACGATTTCTTTTTGTACTTAAATCCATTTATAGATAGAGAAGGACCTTTCAACATCAAGTGAAGTTATAGGTACTTACGTTATAGGTTACGTTTATTTTATTTGGTTCAGATGGCAATCGCAAGCTCAGAAAATTTTCCTTTAATAATTTTACTCTGCCTTTCATTTATTTCATTTTATAGGGCAGGTTTACTAACGTATCAAAGTCCATACATTGTGTCCGTATTTGTTCTGCAACGCGGTTAAGAGCGTGTGCTGAAAAGGTTACATGTATCATATTATTTAGCAAATTTAGAAAATTAAAGAATAGTTTAGTCTTTAGAATGTCTTAAAAGTCATGTTAAATTCATAAACTTTTCAAGCAGTTTGATTACCAGAGCAAATATCAGTATGTCAGTTGCGGTTAAACGTAATCCATAAAATCAATCCAAGATGGTCGTGTGAAGCAGATCCAATAAACGATAAAACAAGTACGTGTCAAAAAATTCACGAGTCAAATATGCGTACACAACTTGAGGAACTACAGGAGTGAGTGATGCGCGCACGACGTCACTTGGAATGCGAAACACCGCTCTACTCCTTTTGTCATTATTTACCAGTGACAAACAAAAGATAGAAAGAGCCAGCAAGTTTTGGCTATCCTGGGAAACGAAAACATGAGGCGAACCCAGTTCTTTACCTGAATTAATAACAATAGAAAACATATCTACTGTTTTTTTGAGAACGTTCTCCTTATTTTTGAAGTCGGTTAAAAAGGAAAATGAATTCAATTAGTTTACTCTATTAATAATATTCATATTAAATGTACTTAAGTGATGTCCCGAAACACCGACATTAATCAAGAAAAAAAAATTTTGGTGGTAAGGAAGTCTCCACTTTTTTGTCTCTGTTCTTAAAACGTTAGGTATATTAGCTCACCTATTTCCGATCACTGCTAATAACAGATAATAAAGTCAAACCGTAAGTTGAATTTTAAAAATACCTACATACCTATCGAATTAAATAAAATAGAGAAAAGAAAATTATTAAATATTAAAGAATATTATTAAATATTATTCTTTCTTCATTTTTCTTAAATTTTTGAAAAAAAGAACTGCAAGAAATTATAGCTATTCTCGTAAGCTTCGCGCGAATGTCGTAACATAAAGCCGAATTTTCCGGAATAAGCATTATATGGCAATTCAGTCTGATCTTGTATTCCTAACTGTAGGGTTCTGAAGCACCTCGTCTTGACGTGGAGTTCAAAGCTCCACCATTTGCCCTAATTACATGTTGGTACCTTATTTAAGAAACCTCATACTCCTTTAATGGCAAGGGATTAGTGGCAATTAGCAAGGGCGACCGTTTCAGTAAAATTAATTCTCGAAACAAAAAAAAATAATACGTAGTGTGTCAGTTACAAAGTGACATATATTTTATCACGTTCTGTTATTACAATATTTTCCTGACAGGGTTGTCTTCACAAAAATGTCGTAATAAAGCCAAGGGTCGACCAAACAAGAGGACAATGGGGTTCGAACAATCGCAGTGCGTTGATTAACAACACAAAAGCGAGCCAAACCAAAGGCAATTAGAGTCTATTGAAGATGCTTTTTTACATAAGCATGGAGTCTGTTGGTGAATACGTAATTGTGATTTGAGTGGTCTACGTGCGTCCGCTTTGAGTGGACAAGCAAACAATTTCGTTAGTTAAGGTTTCCAAATTAACCAGTTGGTTAATTATTTGTTTTGTCTTGTTTTCTTGTCATTAAAAATAACAACATTTTAAACTAACTTAACTAAAACTATTCAAAAACTAGAATATAGCATCGAAAAATTCATCCGCATCACTGTCGACGGTAATGTACCCAAGAGACTGGCCGCATTGCCACGTTGTATGGCAATGCTTAGCCTATTGCTTGCCTAGCAATACTTATTGTACTTGCTTGGTACAAATAGTTTCGAGATGGTTCTCTACAGAGTAGCCTGAGCAGGTACTTTGAGCGTTTATGGTCAATCAACCTGATACTGCTTGGCGGATATTTGGTTCAACATTTTGTAGTAAAGGAGTTTCATGTCACTGTGTATAGCTCAGCTCAGCTAGTTATTACAACTTGTGAGGAAAAATAGAGTTTACTACTACATTCACACTACTACGGCCGAAAAGAATCGATCCTCCCATACGTTTGCGGTCAGAAATACCTTTTAGATTTTTACAGTTTCTCGGCATAAAAAATAAACTCGCCATTTTTTTCCGCATGCGGTTTTAGCGTTTGGTGTAAACACACACATAGGTTTGCATTCGCTATGGAAAACCGCATGAGAGAAACATTTCGGTAAACGACTATATGGATGAATACTTGAACAATGAATTAACATGATAACAAGTAAACAAATAAAGCATTCAGATTAAAGTTTTAGATATAACATTGACGTGTTCGCAACAAAAATATTATGAAATAAGGTGGATATATTAAAGTCATGTGGTGTTAGTTCAGCAATTGTGCAAACAACCAAAGTTTTCCTTGCGATTACGCATCTACTTGAATTCAAACCTAGTGAAGCAATAGGTCACTAGTAGCCCACCGATCTCAATAGTTGCTGTAACAGTCCAGTGAGCATCGCCACACGCTCACCATTGTTGCTCGCGTTTTAATGCCGATTAGTTTATGCAATGAATTGTGCAACGCTTACGAGCTGCTAATATGATCAGCGGTTGCATTTCCTCTAATTATTAATTAGGTTACAAGTTAGTTTTTGTTGTAAATAATGAATTTCATGGATTTATGTGATTTGATGGAGAGGCCTAAACCAATCATCATTTTAAACATCTTCCGTGGTATTCACTAAGCATTACTTAGTTCACCGCCTACTGGAATAAAATAAAATCGGCCCCAGATAAGTAATATATTGAAAAAAAAAATAAAGAAAAGCGGAATAATGAAATCTACCTAAAAGCCGACCTGAAATCGCAAAATTAAAATCCTTTTTCTTAGTATTTACATATAAGCAGCCTTCTAGAATATCACTCTGAATATCGGATTTAAGTAATATTATACGGCTCATACGAAGAAAATCAACGTCGAACGAAGCGAGAGTCTCTGTGACGATAGTTGGATGTTTTTTAAATAAAATAAAATAAATAAATAATATGTAATAAACCATTTAATTTTAGACTGTTTCTTTTTGCTTAGCAATTATACTATAACAGATCGTATCGATCTGACCATGGCCTAGTGCAGCAACACCTACCACACAGACAGGTGTTCTTTTGTTTCATCGCAATAACAAACAGAGCCGAGTCGTAGTAAGCAATACGTAACCACTTAGTTACATAAATCCACATAATAGAGGTGCGTAGTATCGCTAATTTATTTAAACTGTGGGAACAGAATAGTTTTGTGGTCATTCGCACGATTGCGGCTTATTGCAAATGCGTATCTCTGATGCATGGATGATCTAGATAGCTGGATGGCGCGGTTTCCGCGTCAGGAGTAGCCTGTCTGCGGTCCACAGCACCGCTGTCGGCGGTCGTCACCACAACGCATTCTCCACAATTGAATATTGTGCTGATTTGATAATGTCTGGAATTTATGCGAGAAAATTATCCAACCAATTTTGTATTGTGATCGTTGCTGTTTAGATCTTTTACCTTTTTTTTAAGCGTGTATTAAAGAATCGAAAATATAGAAAATGAGAATGTGGAAGTAGCTCGACCTAATTCAGTAGGTCTGTACACATTAGAGGAAGTTCCGGCAAGTTTACCAAAACTTTGACAGTTCAAACTTTGAATTGGATGCCAAAAAGTGATAAAGTTTCAACTATTCCCATACAAATCCCGTTCAATGTGAGAAGTTTTTAGGGAAATAAGCCTCTCACGCAATTTGTTACCACAGCAGGGCCTCTCCATTACCGTGTTGTAAACATTGTTACATGTATAATAGGCATATCTAAGAGCAAAGTGTATCTGTGTCCATTACACAATACCCCTGAGCCGTGGTCATGCTGAGCCAAGTGATACAAAAAGCAGGTGAAAATGGTATACACTCAATCCCCGCCACTTAACAAATTACTCTAACAGATAACATATCCTTACACGTACACACCTCCCTTTCTTACCGCAAAATAAAGTGTTTCTAATTAAGCTTACACTCACACTTTCAGCTGAACACCATCCAGTCTCTAATAGATTTAGGCAATTAGGTAGTTTATGATCAAAACAAAAAAACCGTCAATGCTGGTTGCTTTAGTTAATTACTTTGATTTCTTTATTGATTTATTAGATCTCATAATAGTTCGTCAGTTGAATATTTTTGTTAGCTACTTATCGATTGACAATCGATACGTCTAAATCGATGATATTGATTGGCAATCGTATTGTCGGCAAAGTGGAAATAATTTCAAATATCGAACGTTACGTCACACTCGAAGCTCGTGTTTCGCATGACTTTCATTGTTGTTTGGAACAACATTAATAAATCAATCATACGCCCGCAGCGCCATGCTACCGAGCTTGTGTTTCGATTCGAATAACTTAACATTGTTTGAAGTAATCAATTGATTTTTTGATTAATGTAAATAACACACTGTCGTATCCCTTTTCCCTTTTTCCCGGCACGCGTTATTTGATACTGATCAATCAATATCATCAAGCCAGTCTCTTTGCCGAGCTTATTGAGGTCGGGCTCCCAATGTAAACAGATGTGGCCGAATATCAATATTTTAATCTGATTGATCGAGGATTAAGTAAATATTGTATTGACGCGGATGTGGGACTAATACAGATATTACTGGAGGGGTTTTTATACATTCTGAATATTAATAAACGCGTCTGTAACTTTTTGATAGCGCAACTAGGTATACTTCTCACCAACCAATCACTAAATCAGTAATCAGTCTCTTCATTCTTACCAAGGGATATCGAGTTACTCGGTATTATATTCAGCTGCATCCGGTTAGACTGGAAGCCGACCCCAACATGGGAAAAGGCTAGGCAGATTGAACTAGGTATACTTATATCATGCACACTTAGTTTTTATTAACTTCTAATCGTCTTACATAATTGCGTGCAATAATAAATATGCCATCGGCTATTATACAAATCCGACAGCTGCATCGCTAATGCACAGTAAACAGTAAACACACGTAATAAATGCTCTTACCTCAAGAGAAGAAAGGAAGCACAATGATTAACTAGGTACAGAAGATAGAACAACAATAATAATGCTATCATACCAAAAAGGGTCCAAAAAGGTTTTGTACAACATCGAGGATCGACGTGACTGATTTCTCAAACAGAGGAAGGCCTTATCTCATTACCGTTATAGGTAGGTATTACTGAGGGTATGGTATCAGCCAGTGAGGCGCTTAATCGACAGTCGACTACGGCACTATAAATGGATCAGATTAAGCGTATACTGTACCTAATATTTTTTTCGCATCACTCACGATATTTACTAAGGTGATAGATAGATAAATCGTTTATTCAGTGCACACAAAAAACAGCACAACATACAAAAACACGATTAAATAATGATTAATTAGCTATTAGGAAATAGCTGCAATGTGCCAATATACAAACAAATAAAAAAGGAAGAAAACAAGACATTGTGATGACACTATTGGCTATGACACACTTTAAAATAATGGATTGACAACGAACATAAAAAAGGTGGCTCGACTTGTGATGGTCAGAGATCATGCTATATTCCGATTTGTAGAAATGATGTTAAATTGATTTTGCAATCGAATTGATCGTTTAAAAGTTTAACATGCTACCCTTAATATAAGTAGTATAAATTCTTTTTAAGAATTAAGAATCCAAAAAGAGTTACCTATATTGTATAAATATGTATTTAAAGAAATAGAGCTTTCTATATTGTTGTTTTCCTTTTAGATTTCCCACGACGATTCAGTGGGTGAGTAAGTGTATAGTTGGACTGTGACTATAATCGGTTTGTATTCTCCACCTCGCTGACCGTCCTCTTTGAGTTAAAGATCGTAGATCGTGATCGTACTCGTACATCGTTTTTAGGGTTCCGTACCTCAAAAGGAAAAAACGGAATCCTTATAAGATCACTTCGTTGTCCGTCTGTCTGTCTGTCAGTCCGTCAAGACCCTTTTTCTCAGGAACGCGTGGAGGTATCTAGTTGAAATTAATATCAAATACGTAGGTCTATGGTGTCTTTGAACTCTAAAAAAATCAACCTAATAAATACGGCCATTTATGCGTCATATTTTGATAGGTACGAGACAAGGTACCACAACACATGTAAAAGTAGCGTATCACACAAAAAAACTTGCGATTACAAACTTACATTTGGAGTATTGAACGTGACGTATATCGATGTATTGGAGAACATATTTTTCAACTACAATGTTAAGTTTGTTTTTGGGATAAATTCATCCCAACTACGGAACCCTTCATTGTAAGTGGTCCAACACACACATGGCCGGTTTTTTTTCTTTGCGTCATGTCTTACCGCAGCATTACTTGTCAGAAGTTTTTAGTGTTGTAATTGACATACCTTGCTTGAATTTACAACATGAAAGTTCAGAGTTAAACACACACTGAGTCTTTAAAAAACAGTGCTTCTAAACTGGTCTAGAAGAATATAGCAATATACGTAACTGACAATACGGTTCTATACGAGTAGATATATCACAGACACCACATACAAAGGTGCCTAACTTTTGAATTTCAAAGGCTTTCAGCCTTTGAAAGCGTTTGCTAGAATTTGACGAAGTACACCTCCAGTTCTGTCGAATTTAATATCAGATATGTGACCGGTTATAGAAATGTAGGTCGATTGTGGTCTAATTTGCCAGTCGATGTTACTCGATTGTGGTCGCTCGGGTTTTACAACTTAACAGAACATCGAGATTTATTGATTATATGTAAGTTTAATATTAATGTATCATACACATAAATCGTCCGGAATAAATTCTCTAAGTAAATGATGCTAAAAATCGCATCAAAATTTGTTATGTAGTTTAGATGAATAATGACTTTAATTTATAATATATATACTCGTAGAAGATTTCAAAAGAAATTAAGTTTATAACTGAAGAATTTTCTAACGGAGCTGGCCCTAAAAGAAATCAGTTGAATAAAAAGGACTCTCTGATTAAAACAAAGAAATAATAAAAATCCGGCCAAGTGCGTGTCGGACCACGCACAATGAAGGGTTCCGTAGTTGGGGTGAATTTATTCCAAGAACAAACTTAATATTTAGTTGAAAAACATGTTCATACATTCCAACTGCAAATGTAAGTTGTTCAACTATTACTCGTTAGCTTGTAAACGAAGTTAAAAGGAAAACTATCACAGATCTACTTAGGTGTGATAGTTTTCCTTTTAACTTCGTTATATATATTAATGCCGGTATTTTTTTCACAAATCCAAAAACAACCACTTAGCTGGCAGGGAGAGACACACTTGACTCTTAACAAAAATGAACTTTTTAAAGCTTAATATTACGCATACGGATCCCAATCGAAAAATGGTTTGGACAGACCCGCAATATTTTTGAAAGGCCTATTCAAAGATACCCCTCAACATAGGATAGATGAAAAAAAAATATCCCCACTTTACGTGCAGGGGACCCTTAATTTTTTTTTTAATACTTATTTTATTTTAACACTTTGTCGGCGTAATTAATATCTACAGCTTTCTGGTACTAACCGTCTCTGGGCTAAGCCGCGGAGAGACAGACAGACAGACGGACATGGCGAAACTATAAGGGTTCCTTGTTGACTACGGAACCCTAAAAATTAATACTAAGATAACAACTGATACAAATGTAGGTATTGGAAGAAAATGACCCCAAATAATAGGAGCAAGGACCCGATAGTAACAAAACAGACCACTAGTATATTTTCATGATTTGAAAATGTATATATGCAATAAATAAACACAATTTATGATTACAGGTAGTTATCGCACAAACTAGTGCACTCAATTAAGTTGCATGACTGTTTCAGGTGCTCCCTCGTAACTTGTTTGCCATCACGACGTGCCGTGTTCTACGGAACTGCGAATTATGCAAATTGCGATTTGAATTCAACACGTTATTGTGGTGTTTGGCTGCAGCTAAGCTGAAACTCATGTTCATATCATATTACTTCGAATTCTGTTCAACATCAGGATCTGAGTACCAACAGAATAAATGTACGGAGGTAACTTTAGAGTGTTTAAAGGTCCTATCTTAGAATAGGTTGGTTGATTTAGCAGATTGTAAAATAACACCCGCGAAAGAGTATGGTATTTTCTTTATATAAAAGTTTTACTTAAGGTAAGTAGTAGGTATACCGAGCATTTTATCGAGCATTTTCATGTACTTAATATAATGTTCTTACGAATGGTACAATACAAGCAAAAGATCAATTTTCAAAAGCATGTACATGTAATGTAATGTTCCTGCGAATGCTCGACATGGTGCTCGAAGTAAAAACAAAACAGTAATAAATAAATTTGACGGCGAGTGAGCATTCACCTGTAACATTCCTTTCTATTTTGCGTTTACTCTTCGTTGAAATATCAGATGTGCAGGCTCGATGAAATGTTACACAACAACGCTTCGAGCGTCGTGCTCATTGTTCGGTTCGTGAAGGGGTGACACATGAGCAGTTCGATATTTTGTTACACATAAATGCTCAGCTATATCTAATTAGCATTAAAACATTCTTACTCATGAATTTTAAAAATTGAGTTAGGCGCAGTTCGAGCCCACGCCTCCGTTTCGTGAAAACATGCAGGGTTCGGATAACGGTATAATTTTACCTCACTACGGCGAAGCAAAAAGGAGGGTTATGATTTTGACCGGTATGTATGTATGTTCATCTGTTACCTCATAACTTCTAAAGTACTGATCATAATTTGACAAATGAGGTAGGTACAGTTGGAAGCGTCTTGATCGTTTCAATATAGCGCCCTCTAGAAGACACAAAGTCATTAACTATTCGTTTATTTTTATTTTTATTATGTTGGGTATAAAATGCTAGGCATTTTCCCAACTATGTTGGGGTCGGCCTCCAGTCTAACCGGATCCAGCTGAATACCAGTATTTTACATGGAGCCTATCTGACCTCCACAACCCAGTAACTGGGGAATATGACACCCCTTGGTAAGACTGGTTGCCAGACTTTCGAGCTTCTGACGACCCGTAAAGACTGTCAAAGTCTCTCAGCCCTCGCGCTGTGACGTCATAGGCAAATTATCTCCTGCTTCAAAATTGTTATTAATATATAAATATTCTTATAGAAGTGAGTATTGCGGGTAGAATCACCCCCTTGACGGATGTAGGTGACTAAATCACCATCCTGTATTTGCAAAACAAAGTTCGAAACCACTGAAACGGATTTGGCACAGATTTCACCACAACACGGTTCTCAATTCCCATTTTACGCGTCATTTTAAATCACCACTTTGTATAAGTGATTTTAGTACCTAGATAATATTTAATTTGATTCATGTTATAGGTGGACAAAATCTGTCAGAGAGTGACTACTGACATGCGGCGAACACGCGGCGTGTGGCTCAAGAGAATTGCGGATGCTTCGTCAATATTACAGACAAAAGTATGAGTATGAAACCTAGTGTGCCCGTAATTTCACCAACAACCAAACTGAAATAGAGCAATAATTTTGGCAATAGAAATAGCTGTAAGTGTATTTTCCCAAGTAATATACCAAGGAGCCAAGGAGCTTTTCTACTAAATCCTCAATTCCGAGATTGTCTGCCTAAACTCCACAGATTATAGTTAATAATTTAATCAATCTGCGAGTACAACGAAGGGCTGTGTAATTGCGAACTAATACAATTTGATCGGATTCCAATATTGACGCTCATCTGTTCTCGAGCAGTTAACCCTTTATCAACACTGCTGACTAATTGAACATTAATATTATTTATATCGGACGTAATATTGTTTATAGACTCGCCCCCTATTACATGGGGCTCAAACATAACTGGCGAAATGTGGGTGTACTCTACCTACACCTCTGCCTAAACGTTCGGAGATACAGGCGTGATGTTATGTTATGTATATTGTGAAAGAAGACCTTCACATAACACCTTACAAGAAAACATGTGTTGTAAATAGATAGATAGATAGAAATACTCTTTATTGTACACCATAAAAAATACAGACATAAATTTAGAAATTTTACATTGGGTGACACAATGGGCGGTCTTATCGCTTAAAGCGATCTTTAACAGACAACCTTCGGATGGATTAAAGATAACAGGACAGACATTACTGCAGGTAGTCAGTGGTGTACCATTTAAATATACAATAAATACATAAAGCATAAACTTATTCATATAAGTAATTGTGCCCAACGAAGGAATCCAGGGAGCTATCTCGTTTTGGTGAGAAGCACATGTTACATCATCATGTTCCTGCCCTTGTCCCGTATTACCTGGGGTAGGCGCAACACATTATCTTCTTCCATTTTCCCAAGCCAACCGTCACGCTCCCGGGTCGACGGCGCGTTGTATTCCACGCGCGCCTTCAAAGAGATGTCAGCACAACTGACGGGGTCCACTAGGACCGATGCCTGCCGGGGTCGCGGGAAAGTCCGAAAGGGATACCGTGGCACCTGGCAACGTACAGGCAACTGAAGGAACACGGGTGGGTTTTAGTGAGTAAGAGTCTGACACGCCCTCCCGCTCCGCCCAGAGCTGGAGGAAAAAAACCGTCACGCTATTATTCGCTCCTTTTTCCTTCGATATCATTCACTCACACAATCCCTCCATCTTTTCTTTGGCCTACCTCTCCCTCCATCTCGTCAACATTTATATAACATGTTACCTCATACCTAAAATAAAAAGTATTTATCCTTATGCCTCATTTTCATATACCTACTTATACAGCTAAGACTTAAGAGGATCTCGTGGCTAAATAATAACAGCCGCACGGGTTGATCCAACAGGTTAAGCTATGCTTGCCGGGGTTGGTCCGTGGATGGGTGACCATCTTTACATACCGAGACTCACCCGTGTCTCAGAAAGAACGCTAAGCCGTTGGTCCCGGCTGTCATTCGTGGATCTCTGACAGTCGTTGCACGTCTTCAGAAGCCCGAAAATCTGACAACCAGTCTTACCAAGGGGTATCATATTATCCAGCTACTGAGTTGTGGAGGTCAGATAGGCAGTCGCTCTATGTAAAATACTGGTATTCAGCTGCATCCAGTTAGACTGGAAACCGACCCCAACATAGTTGGGAAAAAGCTAGGCAGATTGATACAGCTAAGACTTACAGCAAGTAAACGTGTTGCGTTGGAGTCAGGATATACTAGTTAACTTAGATGCTGACCGAAGCCAAAATATATATCTTTAAACTTCCTTTATTAAAAGTGATAAAACAAGCCGAAACCTCGAGTTTGAATAGTAATATATTTGTCTTAATTATGGATATTAAACCAGTGTACTACGTGTGTAATCTACGGAAACCAGCCGGGTTTAAACTCGAGTTAGCCAGATAAATTAATGTTTCATGAAGGTTCTTGAAACTGTAGGGTTGTTGTCGCCATCTCATGTTTTCTTTAATGGTACGAAAATAACCTATTAATTAATGAAAAAGATTATTGACAGTTCCTGTGATTAGTGACTCCTCATTGTTATTTTTTTTTTACTATTAGGTATAAATTAATGTTAAGAATATAAAGTTAGCTAGGTATTTATACCTACTTCAAGATTATAATTATCATATTGGGATTCGGAAATTATTTGTTTACATTAATAATAATAATATTATAAAGAGAAAAGATTTGTACTTTTGTTTGTAATGAATAAACTCAAAAACTACTGGACCGATTTCAAAAATTCTTTCACCAATAGAATTCTATATTATCACTGAGCTCGTACACATGAGGACGATTCGTGTTTTTTGACGAATCGTCTTTTTCCACGATTCGTTTTTTTTACGGCGGCAATGCTTTTTAAATGCCTGTGTGATACACGCATCACGAAACGTGAAAAATGTAGGACAAGTCTTAAATCACGTTCGTCAAAAAACATGGATCGTGATTTTTTTGTGACGGATCCGCTGATGCGCTCGTCCAAGACTGAACTCTGAATCATGAATCAAGTGTGAACATCTGACGAATCGCGAAAAAACTCGTTTCCGTATACAATGTGAACGTGCATCCGTCATGACGTATTGTTTTTTATTGACGGATCTCGTGTGATTGAGCCTTAACATAGGCTATAATGTACCACGCGCGCGTAGCCGCTGGCGAAAGCTATAAAATTATAAAAAAATATGTTACCATTGAGTTTCTTGTCTTTTTTCCTCCAAAGAAATTACGCTTCGAAATGGGCTATCTGATTAGATAATATTTTCTTATAGGCAATTCAGTTTTATGTACTATCGTATCGGAAGCGGTCATAAATGTCAGGCCTTGATCAACAAATTATTTATGGATTTAATTGTAACTATTTTCAGGGCTCAAGGCCAGTGGTATGCTGAAGACATTCACGACGGAGCTGATTCAGGTCACACCACAAAAAACAATGACTTCATCCTGCCGTTGTTTAAGCCTGACAAGATATTTGGAGGTGCGGGCTGGTGTACAAGTACCTACTGAGACCTTGCAAACAAAATCAATAATTGTAACAGCGTTATGAAGACTAAATCCACTAATGCTTTCAGAAGCTCCGCTTTAATATGATTTAAGACCTGTAGATACCTCAACCCACAGAGAATTTATACTAGAATTCTACCTACATAGGTACGTACCTGCTGGCGTCTTTATTTATTTATCTTACACGTGATATTTCATATCAACCAACTAAGAAATTTACTTAAGCGTTAAACTTGATATTTCATGTCAGCATTGCATAATCTATCTTACTTTATGTTTTACTTACGCACTAGGGAATTTATTTGCGGAACATTTTTAAACGAAAGTACCCTTATTATCCTGTTGTCGCTTGAATTACGGCCATACTGAATAAAGAAATATATATGTTGGGTACATAAGCATAATGATTTGTCCACGGTGAACCCTACTAATCCGTCTTAGCTTGCCCGACGTTCAACGGATAATTTCTTGTCCATTTCCGCCTTGTCAAGTTCAGGTTTTATTTTCGCGATCTGTGCGTGTGTTTTGGTACATAAATCGAATTAGGAACTTTTTAAAATATGACAGCAGTTAGGTACCCATCTATACTAGCTAATAATCGATTTAAAAAACCGATATCTCGTCAAACTGTAGAGTTAATCCCAACTCAATCGTATTCAGGATTACTGTCAAAATTCGAATTGTGATAATCGAATAGGCAGGATTAGGTTCCAATGAAATCTGATATGAATTCGACGTCCAAATGGTACTTATTTTTATCAATTTTAATACAATCGACTACTATTTCATTTTCTCCTGTAGGTACTGATCCCTTGATATGATTATTTGTGTAGAAACACTCTCCTATATAAGGCGAGTGAAATGATTGTCTTTGTGAATAATATATCATAAGGCTCACTGGAATACCTTATCTCATCTTTGTGAATCTCTAAACACTACACCTTCCTACACAGAATTTTAACGATGTTACTTAAAAGGATAATAATTATAACATAGTAGGTAGCTACCTAATATATTAATAATTAAACACGTGCTCATCGAGGGCTACAATGATGTTATATCTACTTGGTCGCTTCTCACTCTTCTTTTATTTCTAAATTTATGTCTGTTATTTTTATGGTGTACAATAAAGAGTATTCTATGTTTCTATGTATCTCATTCGTAGTTCCCAATCAAAAAAATTCACCCTTCTAAACGCCTTTAATCCATTTGTCGATGTCATTCTTCGAAAATAAAAGCTTTTTAGAGGTATGAGAAACAGGGGTCAAGTTCAGTCAGCTTCTATAGAAAAAGGAGGATCATCCGACCAGATGGGTGTCGTGTCTAGCGGGTAACTGCCCAATGATTTATGTAGGGGAACTTATATATATGCTGTCCGCGGAGTAAACTCTAATTGCGCGATGCAGATCATTTGTGTGACGTCATGATTTTGTGTGACGTCAGCCCTTTGATGCGTAGTTTGCATGTGGCGTTGTAGATGCCGCCTATAACCAGTCTACCACTCTTCGTTTACAAATATTTCTAATTTAATTAACAGGAGTCCGTTCTGTAAGGAGTATGTAAGGATCGTAGCAGATGGCGTTCTGTAGTTTCTGCCTACCCATGGGACGAACGCGTGAGTTTATGTATGTATGTATGAGTCCATTCTCGTTCGACTGTCTCGTTGGTCTAGTGGTCGCAAGCGCTACTGCTGAGCATGAGGTCCTAGGTTCAATTCCCGGGTCGGGCAAAGTGTTATTGAGTTTTTCTATCTGGAATTTCTCAGTAGCAGCCCGGAGTCTGGATTTGTGCCCGGTTGATGGCAATAGGCTCGCCCCTTACCTTACTATACCTTACATGTGACTTCAAAATAACTGGCGAAATGTGGGTGTGTACTACATATAATAGGTACACAGAGACCTGTTTCCGCGAAGGGTTGGCCTTCGTGGAAACAAGACGTAATGGTATGTTATAAGTTCGTTCTTATTATTACACGACGTTGCCATAGATGCAGAGAATTCCACTCACAAATAATATTTCGATACTATTTTTAGACAAAGACAGTGACGCACTTAGCGAAAGCAATGTATTCTCACTAAAACATAGAGCCTCAGTAGGTTGAATTGCTTTACATCTACGTTCAGGGAAGGCGGCTTTTAATTAAAGCCACCTGTCACCTTAACACATGCCTACATAAGTTTTGATCCCTCAGGAGTAGGTAGTTACATACTTTGACAAATGGAATTTGCGAGGACCACGTAGGTACTTGATAAATATGAGAAACATTCGCACAGAGTCATCCAAACCTCGACTTACGAAATAAAATTTTGAAATTTTCCAAGATATTGTTTCTCGAAAATATAGGTTTCTGTACCTGGGCGATCGAGTACTGCTCTAGTGAAAATAGAGAATGCTCATTTAATGGTATAGGATAGTTCATATTAATTTCATGTATAGTACGTACATACTAATTCCATGCTGCCATGATAGTATGTACTTACTAATTCCATGCTGCCATGATAGTAGGTACTTACAAATTCCATGCTGCCATGTCATTATCTAAGGTAGCCATTTTGTACTAAACTTTGGGCGACCGAGCTCTGATCTGGTGAAAATATGAGACCTAGCTAAATCGATTTTTCGCCCCCGTATACCCCTATATTGCAACTTTCATCGAAATCGTTAGAGACGATATATATATATATACGTACATTTGTAATCACGTTCTCGAAAATGGTTCTAACGATTTTACAAATATATATATATACTAGCTGACCCGGCAAACGTTGTTTTGCCATATTAGGGGTATGAAAAATAGTTTAAGTCCTATTCTCAGACCTACTGAATATACTCACAAAATTTCATAAGAATCGGTCAAGCCGTTTTGGAGGAGTTTTGTTACAAACACTGTGACACGAAAATTTTATATACCTATTACATTTAATATATATTTGTAATAATAATGAGCAATATTTGTTTACAATATATTAGTTAGATTAGTTCGGTACTAGGTGATTTTGCAGAATTAGTAGAGCTGCAAGAAGTGCTGTCGTCATTGTCAGTTTTGCAATGCTTGTCCGCTTTCTATGACAACGCCGATGGCACCTTTTCATTTGCAGAAGGTCATGTGAAACTTATCTAACCATTCATATTCTTACTCGATTGCCTTTACAAAACAGAAAGGACTGCCTCTAAGGCTTTAAGTCAATAAGTAGAAAGTTAAAAATAATACGCTATTTATTATCATCTTTGTCACGAATTTTAGGTAGACTTTCCATAAAGAAAAGTCAGTATAAAATTGTCGGGTCGACTTCGTGCCTTGTGATTTAGATGTAAGTCGGTTAGATCCGCCTGGATTAAACTCTTAGCTAATATACTAATCTAGGCAAAGAACAATGATAGTCACTCACAATTTAACTTGCATAAAGGAAAATCGTTGCACCAACCACCAAGAGATTGACTAGAGTTAACAATACCTAGTTGCCTACTTATCTCATGTATAAGTACTCAGTTACTTAATAATTTCGTACTGCACTGTACCATAACATGTTCGTGTACCCACATTATATAAACAATACACGTAGGTACACATATTACCTGCTACAGTAATTAATTACATACATAATTAATAATCCAGTTCGTTTACATCGAATATGTTGGAATAGATTGTAACTCAAAAACTATCACATCGAATTAATATCAAAGCGCCTCGGCGGAGTTAGGTACTAATAGTGTTATAAGCTCATAAGCAAAGTAGTATACTGCGGCATTGAGAGAATAATGAGAGAACTGAGAGATAATTATAATACGTGTACTTTACGAAGGGAATATTAAAAACGGCCAAAAAGAAAAAAACAAGGAAAAAACAGACATCTATAACATCGAGTTTGTCAATCTCTTTATAATATATTATTATCTGTACTACTACTCATCCGATTCCGAAAATTCTTTCACAAATGTGGGCAGCTACAGTATTACCAAGTGTCGTAGGATACATTTTATATTAAAATAAGAAATTTTACGTGAACGACATCGCGAACAGTAGCTAGAGCGAAATAAGCTAACTGTTCAGTAATTTCCACTATTCCTATTATTTCTGAACAAGAAAATATGAATGCCTATTCCGTCACTGTTACACAACCTATACAGCTCCTAGTTTTACGAGTATTTCTGAAAGAATCATCGCCGGAAGGATATATTTCTTCGTCCTCTTTATGTACAATTTGGAGACACACATAAATCGTCGGTCGAATCTCGAAAGGGCTTATCTGAGTTCTACCAAATTTTTCAGGAGAGCGATTTTTAATAAAATGTATAATTATGTGCCGTCGTAACATTTTACCTAATTCTTATATGAGGTTTATAGAATACTCGTTTTGATTAATAGTTAATTCTGTTTATATATTTAATTAACTTTTTTGTGTAAAACAGTTGGCTGTGGAGATATTCGATTTTTTTTTAAAAAAGTTTCACTTACGCCCCTTTGTGATGTCCAATTAATATCATTAATTTCATTTACGCCCGGTATCTTGGATTTAAATTAAATGAAAAACGGGAAGTATACTGAAGCTTAAGCTTATTTTTTAATATAAGAATCTATAAAAATACTGGTACATAAAATATTCAAAAAGGGTCGAAAAACCAATCAAAATAAGTAGTAATTCTTATACTAAATCTACCCCAGGATTGAAGATTATTTTAGTAAAAATAAACTTCAATCGTGGGGTAAGCTTTCGTAGTAATAAACATGTTCTCGATTCCTTATTATCGGTGTATCTCCGCTGCACATTTTCATTAGGTCATTATACTTCTATTTGGATTTTTTTTTAAAGAGTGGTTGTACTGTTCGACGTTTGTCCTCAACCAATGTACATTACTTCGTTTCAGTGATATAGATTTGTATTGTGTTTCCATGTGACTTGTTTTAAAGAACAGTGTAGTAAGTTGGGTTCTCAATACTTACTCTGAACTCCACGACGTATGTCCACTTAAATGACTCATCAGTTTGGTCATGTCCCTTTTTAACTGTAGCAACTTTAGTTTTGAGGCTTCTGGATTATGATAATTTCAGATATTTCAAAGACCTGTCTTTGAAATATCTGAAGTTATCATAATCCAGAAGTCTGACCTCATAAGGCTTTTTGCGTGCCAATCGTATGATCGGTTCCAGTTAACTGGGTACATAAATGTTTCCAAACTGATTCATTGCAAACGCTATCGCGCTATGGATAGAATCACCCTCACTTTGCCCATGAAACGAACAAAAGTAACGCAAACTGATTTCTTCAATCGATTCACTGTTACTAATCACATATAAGAGCATTGCCGCCATTGTGGAGTTTTTATTCTGGCCTACACAGCCGTCGCTGAACATACAAACTTCTTTCACTCCCCTCCTATCACAATTTGTTAAGAAATAATGTACACTAGTAGACATTATTGATGATACGCCTATTCGTGATGTTTTAAACTAAAGGAATAGTAGATAGGGCTCTTCGCGACTACTCCTAAGTCATTAAAGACTGACATTTTAGTTATGCCTTTTCGTGACATAATAAAACTTGACATCTAGAATTCAATGGTGTAAATAGCTCAAAATCCGAAATTTTGTTGGTTGCGCCCCTTCGTGATTCGACCGACGAAATGTCTCTGTTAATGTATCGTCCTTCTTGTTTTGTACTTACATATGTTTTTATGTGTATTGTGAACCTTTTAGCTGTTTATTGTACCGACGAAAACGCTTTAGTTTTTCTTTATTAGACGAACTACGAAAAGGGATCAGTTTGAAAGTTTTTTAACACTTTTGACTCCACCCACTTTTTATAGAACTCATACGCCATGCCGCCATACATATTGGAAGTGAACCCTCCGGGAGGGTTGCCGGCATTAAGTTTGCGCTTAAGTTAACCATCGCGGCCAACGACATTAGGTTTAAAACCGTGTTATAAAATCCTGTAAATCGTAGTATCGTATCGTTGTTCATTTTCAAAGTTACTGCTGTTGCATGCTGTATTCGCAAAGAGAAACCAACATTTAAAATGAGCCCTCCGGGAGGGCTCATTTCAAATGTACACTAGTAGGCACTCTAAACACTGCTTATCTTATTTTAGTTGCAACTTTAATGGTCATGTCAGTATGTCCGTCTTTTTAGCCGTCATTAAACATTTTAATAGATAAAATAGAAATCAAACCATAACAGAATATCAATAGTCTTCGTACCAGAAATTTCCCTAGACGTTGTTTCAGAATGAAGCTATGTAGAAATGTGTTCAAATATAGGCATTTAAAAAGCGGTTTAGCTCGCAGGTTGTATTAATGAAGCCATAATTCAGGTGGCTTACAAAAATGAATAAATTGTGGACTCATGACAATTGAGTTCGCGCAATAAAGGCCAGACGAGCGCGTGGAGCGAAGCAGCGCGGTCTCACGTGTATGCTACATAATATTATTACGATACGTATGTATGGTGTGAACGAGGGGTGGCCATTAACCTAGTTGCGTGGTGATTACCTACTCTCTTACGTCACAAAAAATCACATGATTATAACTAAGTATAAAATTACACCGTTCCATATCCACTATTGTTGTACAAAGACGAAAATTGGTACGTTTGAGGATTTGTTTATCGTTAGAGCACAGTGAAAGTCCACTAAGCAGTTGCGGAACGCGATAACGAGCTATTTTGGAAATAAGACGATTACTCCGGACCGTTTGCCGTCCCCGGCACGGCCATCCGACACGGATTATTAATCTGGCTAAGAAAACACTGTAAGAAAAGACTGAACGAACCATTATTTTATACAGTCTCGAATTACAGTTGCGAAATAAAAGAATATTTGATAGGCACTCTCTAATGGTTTACAGCGCAGCTCGTCTGCATTTCGATTAATTAGTTGATTAATATACCTACTCCATATCTAACTACTATTATTTGCGTAGAATTTGTAAAACATATTCTTAGGTTAGTCTTTATTTGTAAGAAAAGTTCCAGTATCAGACAATTTTTTTTTCAAAGCTCTTGTTGTATCTTAATCCGGAACCCGAAGTTTTAATTTACGTTGTAATCTTTTCAGATAAGTCCTTAATTAAATGAGAACTTTGTAAACCAATTACTGAAACTTGAAGCCATGCTACTGGTAAGTACTGCTTTGTAACCAATCTTTTGTAAATGACATGTCAAGGATATCTTACGAAAGTCGTAAGTCGTGAGGTTTATTACCGAAATGGCACAAAGAGACAATAGCCGCAATTAATTTTTGATGAGTAATATCCATCTTAATTATTTTGAAAAATCAAAATAATCAAATCTGTGGGAGTGATTTAGTGAAAAGCGACGGAAGTGTGAAACAGGAAGCTGGGGAAGCGTGCGCTATTTGATTTGACCAATAAGCGCGCGTGGTGCTAGAGTTGGCCGTCTAAAACGACATTGACGAGGCCCGCCCCTTTAAGGTTGCTCATTTTCTTTAGCAACTAATTATACTTGAACTAGCCATCGATTTCATAAACTCCGAAAGTGTAAATCAATATCGTAATATTTTCAAAAGAACATGTCATGAATTCCGAATCAGACGAAGAAAAATAGAGGAAATACGGGGAAAAAATACAAGTCTATAAAATAGAAGATATACTCGCAAAGAATAAACGAATCTGCTTTAATATTTCATGGTTTAAGCTCGAGTTCTGGCTGTTCACGAAAAAAAACGATAGCTGAAATTTCCCCAGGTAAGTATGAATTTATCATTGCCCCTAATGAAAAGTTAGAAGAAATTCTGACGTAAAATTGTAATGCTTCAGGCGACAACCTTGACGTGCTTGTAGGTGTCAACTTTATGATTATGAGCTTTTAAGGTTGAGATAAATAGCCCTAGGTCAAAATCACAATTAGTCGGGGTATTCTCAACCCTATATAGACTTTGAATTAGGGCTTTTCAAAATGACATAGAAAGAATTAAGAATACTACGCAAACTACGCAATAAGCACCGCGCTTTAGTACTAGCTGCGCCCCGCGGTTTCACCCGCATAAGTCGCGATCCCGTAATTATATTTGGAATAAAAAGCTTTTTTTAAATTCTATGTCCTAACCCAGGTCATGATCTACCCATGAACCAAATTTCATCCAAATCCGTTCAGCCGTTTTAGCGTGAAAGCGTTACAAACAAACAAACTCACTTTCGCATTTATAATATTACTAGCTTTTGTGGCAATCATGTCATTTGGTTTAAATAGGTTTTATATTTATTATTTTATTTTGCTTTTATATAGATTGTTTTCTTTTAGATTTTGTGAATGTGAGAACGTTGTAGGCTTAACAGACTGTAGATCTGTCGACCATTTTCTATCTGGCTAAGTACCTGGTACTTGTTGATAGGCCTACACTGTCCTCTCGTTTCATAAGTGCCCTTGTAGGTTTATGTGAAATAAAATATTTTGAATTTGCCCGCGGTTTCGCCCGCGTAAAGGTCGGAAAATATCCCACAGAGACGTGCTACCGGGATTCAGAGTATCCTATGTCCTAAACCAGGTCATGGCCTATCCGTATGCCCTCTATGTCTATGTTATGGGGTTGGTTTCCGCACTTAGTCCTTCAGGTGGACCATGGCGGCCGTCGGTGGTTATTCCAACCAGCTCACCTCCCTCCAGAAGTTGAGTAAGTCTCCTGGCCTGTTCAAAAGATCTGTGAAAGATCTGGATGAACCGAGGGTTTCAGTTCTAATCTGGGTGACGCCTGTGCATTCAAAGAGCACTTGCGCAACGGTTTCCTTAGCTTCCATGCACGCCCTGCACAGAGGACTGTCCGTTAGGCCTATTGTGTGGAAGTGCTTGTTTAGCGAGCAGTGTCGTGATGGTCTTCGCCATCAGGCGCAGGCCGTTACTGTCCAGGCACTTGCTATCCAAGGATGGCATAGCTTCCCTGGACTGCCTGCAGCCCGGTGTCGAGAGCCACCAGTTCTCTGCGTGTGTGTGAGTGCCATCCGTATGCCTTTCAACTAAATTCGTTCAGCCGTTACGGCATGAAAAGGTAACAGGCAGATTTTAGGGTTGCGTACCTCAAAATAAAAATTTGAAACCTTTAAAGGATGACTTCGTTGTCTGTCAAGACCCTTTTTCACAGGAACGCGTGGAGGCATCAAGTTGAAATAGATATAAAAAACTTAGATTTACGGTCCCTTGGATCTAGTAACGAAAATCAAACTTCCACGTCAACGCAATAAAAATAATACGGCCATTTATGCCGCATATTTTGACACTCGCAAATAAACCAAAGCCTATTTGGCCCGTTGGCCCAGCAGCATAAAGTTTGGCGAGAAGCAAGGTTAAGTAAAGAGGAAAATCCGAAAGTTTATCATTTATAGTTATATGTATATTATATGTAACTACAAAGTGAAGTTTGTTCTTCAATCTGGGATCAAAAATTCATAGGCCGTGTCTTGAAATAACATTTAGTCTGTATTTAATTCAAATCGGTCCTCTCCAATCTATTAAAAGTTTTTTTTTTAAATTGAAAAGTTAAGTTTATCCTTCAATCCGTTTTTGGAAATTCGGGCAGTCGAGCAAGTACAGTTTTGAGACGGAACCCTCAGGGTGCAAGTCCTACTCACACTTCTCCGGTTTATCAAATAAATAAAACAGGTTTATATGATTCTAAATTCCTTAAACACTAATTATTCATTTTACTATAATTATCACCATTAATTTGTAATACCTAACCTCAGTGCCGCCATTGACCACGCAATACCTACATGTTAGAAAGATTAGTTTACGACTTTAAATTGCAGTGGGCCGATTTTAATTAAACAAAGACTAAATATTAATTCAAGATACGGACTATGACTATATTTCTTTCTTGAAAAGAAGACACAAAAAAAACAATATTTCATCCCTTATTTTACCCCTTTAGGGGTGATTTTACAACAACGCTGAAACGTGAAATTCTTTATTTCTTAACAAAAGCATAATTTTTAATTTTCATATCCTTAACTTAAGAAAATCTGTGTCCCATACAAACCTTAACCTTAACCTTACCTCCCTTACCTTACTATCACCCCCTTAAGTATTATTTTTGAGACAAAAAGCACCCTTCTGCAGGTTGCCACCTATCTCCTTTCCAAATTTTATTGAAATCCGTTCAGTGGTTTAGCCGTGAAAATGTAACATTCAGACAGACAGAGTCACTTTCGAATTTATAATATTATAAGTATGGATAAAGTTAGGATTAATTAAGTACTTAATTAAAATACTAAGTTGCATGCTGAAACGAGGTTCATAATTGTTAAAATTATTAACTTCTCTTTGTTTTGTAAACAATTTCCGAGAGAAAAAGTTAATAAATCCTGTTTTACTTTTGTTCCGACTTTAGCCTGGAAGTTTTACTTATAGGAAACTTTAAACTAGCTCGGGTCATCATGGTCTTTGTGGCTGGATTTGCTGAATAGGTTGCTAAGTTGCGCTCAGACAGCGACTAGCATAATGGACGTGAATCATTGCTGCAGCCCGGGACGATCGCCGCTAAATAACCCGTCAATCGCTCACAACCGATCCACTCGATAGATAGATAAATGACCGCGGTCGTAGGAAACTTGAATTGCACAATTAAATGGTAAGGAGCTTTTACTGACGTCGCTCGTCATACTATCTTGACTCACCGTGGAATATGTTATACACTTATATAAAGGTGTGTGCGCGCCTTGTTAGTGGCATAAATGACGCAACATGACATTTTTATCGGAGGAGCAAAACTAACAAACGGTGAAAGTTCAGAGACCAGCCTGCGACGGCGACCTCTTATTTACGGAGATGACTCCTGTTTCCGAAGTTATATCGGTTTTTCAAACGTTGATAATATTTGCTAGGAGCCACTGCTAGAGCAGCGCACAAAGCGCATCCGATATTGCGAAGGGTATGAGGCTATATACCGGCAAATGTTCGATGTTTTTCCACTTTCATCGTGAGTGCGTATCGTATGAAATGGAGCGGCAACTTAGGACAGGTTCTTTTTGTTCCACTTTACGCAAGTGGTCGATGCAATAATATTGCCTGAATTCCGCGGCGATGATTAACTCGGTTATGATAAACACTAACTACTTTTTAATAACGTGTGCATTATAATGAATCGAATGCCGAAATAATTCAAATGTAATGTGAATAAGCACTTATTGATTGTGAAACTCTTTTATAACTCTTTGTTTACAGCGAAGTTTATGTGGCGGGTCGCTTTGTTTACGGATGACGCTCTGGGGAGAATCATGGTTGTCATTTTATTCCCGAACTTACTATCAGTCTTTACGTGGAGGGATAACCGACATTCTGAGCCATAAACTTTATTTATTTTATATTATTTTCTGGGAACATGGAGCATAATATACCTGTATCAATATTCCCAGGACGACGCACGATAATAAAATCAAAACTTGTAATAAATTTGTCTGTAACCTCTAGATATAATGCTGGTTATTACCGATATATTGTTAGCGAAACTTTCAGCTGTGATTTTATTTCGGGCGTAATGTTTCACCGCCGAATTAAGATGAATCACTTTTCATGAACATTGATTAATTGGAATTGTGAATTGGTTTTAGAGATATTGGGCGAAGTACCTACACTTCGTTGGCTAAATGGCACGGACCCATTTATAGACGACGATAATTAAATTAAGTGATTGTTTTCTTTTGGATTGGAGAAAAGTGTTTGTTGTCTAATTTATGAAAGCCATTTTGTTCTATAGAGGCGGGTAGTAGTCACACCTAAGAGTGTTCGTGGTACTTAACAGAGCACTAACTGCGACCATTACACTAACTTGTTCGGTGGCACTGTGCTTGTCGGCTAAGTTGGGGCAGCTCGCGCTTGCGGCCATTGGACATTAAAGCTTAATGACTTCAGTGACAATCGCGATTACAACACGTCGATATGATATTTAGCAATAGGTATCTACCAGGGGCGGCAGTCCTAATAGAGTCCCTAGCATGAAAAAATCCCGTAGGTAGGTACTTGTAAAGCACCTCGCGCGCGTCTAGGGACACCATTACGAGTTTGCGACCGAATTCGGTCGTAAAGCGATCGCTATCTATGTCGAGACTACCGGGCCTGCTAGACTTTTTCACTTTCTCAGTTGCAAAGTAGATTCGTTTGGATGTTAGTATTAGCTATTTGAGTTTTTTTTTTGCTATGAAAGCTTCGAGTTAACCAGCCAGCATCTTATCACAGTACAACCACAAACTTTCGTTGGTGACCTCCGGGTCCGCGTAAGTGTATAACGACACTTTCTTCTCTACCTACTTACAACTGTGACTATTCACTGTATAGCTCTAGGTGTAAGTAAACTCGTAAGTATAACCTTACTAGTGACTATTGTCGCTTGGAGCCGCTCCTTCTCCGGGACCACTGCATTATACAACCTGCTCTACTTTTCACTTACCTAAATGTAATGTTGACATTTATTGGTGTTATAGTTCACATTAAACCACATAGGCTAACCCACTTCTAGCTCCAAAAGCAATAATATTATTTCTCCACATTTCCCAATAAAATAAAATATACGAACCTTGATTTTGGTGGCTTTATATCCCGTTAAATATTAACCAATTATTTTTAAATGGTCACTACAAAAAAATTCACTGTCTCTGCGTTACTTATGAGTTTTTTTTTAAGAAGTTAGCCGATGCGGAGCGAACCGCGATGCTTGCTCAGCGGTGAGCGGAGAGGTCGAGCGCGTGCTGCGCAGGAGTCGACGGTCGTGCGGACACTGCGCTGCCGCCATCCAACACCCGCCGACCGGTATGAAAGTGTGTTACATCAAATTAATATCACTTACAACGGATTGCCTTAACATTTGCCACCTATTATGTCAACGTGAGATATTATGCGTTAACCATCTCTTCTAATAAAGACTACACGGTCTTATCATGATCGTGTCGACTTAATCAATATCGTTGAAAATCATTCTCTATTTTCGATTAAATTAATTGAACACTTTCAGTTTCATTAAGTGTAAGCGAGTGAGGCTGCAATAAACGAAGAACCATGATGGTGACACGAACGCCTAATATTTAGAGGCTTGACAAATTACGCGCCCTTAGTATTCACCGCCGGGACGAAAGTCGTATTACTACTCGTATATTACAAGAACATGCCACCGTCGTGGGTGCCGCCCATCGCATAAATAGCAACCCTTCACTGATGTCATTCCTTTCTCGAAGCGAACACGAGTTTTCTTTTCGAATTATCGTATATAAGCAAGTAGGTAACCCCGATAACAGTTATTACTCAATCAAAAGGATTTGAATTCTTTTACTGGGTCTTGAATTGATATCATGTCGAAAGACCCTAACCGTTGCCGGAATGTTTGCGGTTGCTGAGCAGCCGAATAGCAAGAGAATATTCAATGAATTCGGTTTTATTCCGGATATTCGGATGCGCTTTTAATATTCTATTCTATCTCTGTATTTTCCAGCTGATTTATAGCTTGGTCTTGGTTCCTTGTTTGCGGAGTATTGTTTTCGATTCGTACCGGTGCGGAGGTAATCCTCTATTATACGCATTTGCCATGAGAGGGGCATGTTACCTCAGGTGTGACCTTTTTCCCGGAGGAGGGAAGCTAATCCGCTGCTCTACCTTGTGCCTGGTGGCTTACCGAAGAAACGTGGTTAGATTTAATGTGATATGTTATAGTTTCACATGAGGTTGCTATTGCCATACATTCCTGTGTTTGTCGAAGATATAGCCTCATTATACCAAAGTATATGTGCCTATTCAAGGTACAAATACATGCTTTGAATGGTAAAATTATATTTTGTGGTTTATATTATGAATTTAATTCATAAAATTGTTTAATAAATAAATATTATTTATTGGTATTGGGTTTTACTATCTGGGCTTTCTCAGTATCAGCCCGGAGTCCAGATTTGTGGCCGGTTGATGGCAGTAGGCTCGCCCCCTATTACATGGGACTTAAACATAACTGGTGAAATGTGGGTGTAGGTACTATAGGTACACCTCTGCCTAACCCTTCGGGGAAATACAGGCGTGATGTTATGTAATTCAAAACACTTATCGAAAATTGAGGGAAGCATAACAAATAGGTATGGATTTCAAGGTGTGTGAAACGTGAAACTCAATTATGAGATAATGGGATTAACTGGTGGTGGGTAATAATTGCCAGTAATCGGTTGAGCAAATTAACATATCAATTTGTTTGTTGTTGGAAAACCAAATAATAAACCACGACAGAGCGCTGCGAACAATACAGTACTAAAGCATGCCAAAATTACACCGCCGCTCTGTGCATACACGCTCACACGCAGACATTTACAACCTTTTACAATGACACTAAAATCAAACCACACCATAAAAAGTGCACACATGTTTACGAAACCGGCTTCACTTCACTGTTGACAGCGCTCTGTCTTGGTTTTTTATTTGGTCTCTAGCCAAATACCTATTAAATATAGGTAAACGCGTTTCTGCACATCCACATTGTTATACATCATAGGTTTCTATTTCCTTTTCTTTCAATACAAAAAATATCTTAATCCTGCAACCATCATCCCAATTTTGAGATCGGCACAGCATGTCTTATTCTTCCATAGATCTGGATCAGCTCGTATTCTCAGTATTCACCCCTTTATTGTCTCAATATTACCTTTCACAAAAACCATCCACCTTATCTGTGGTTTTCTACTATTTTTATAGCCATAGACATTTAGACTGAAAAGAAAAACCTCTTTGCTTCGCATCCCAAATATTTCGTCCTTTGTAAAGCCCGATTATATAGCATCATCAGATTTTCGTTAAACGTATAGATTTAATTTGATCCCTACAGCTAACTATCACGTATAGTAGAAGAGTTTTAGGAAATATTTTGAAAATCCCCGAAAGGTGAAAAATCGGTTTTTCATTTCTTTCTCATAGGTACTTGGAAAGTACGCTAGAAGATACCTGATCAGAGGGGTGAAAACAGTTCTTTTCGTCCCGGGGAAACGATTTTCCCTGCCGTCAATGTTTAAAATGCATGCTATGCAAGCTATCTCCCAACTTTTTATACAGCCAGCAGCCACTCTGTTAAATCGCGGCGTAAAATTGTAATAAAAAAAAATTAACAACAATTTTGTAACATGACTTTATACTTTTATAATTGACTTTTTACTAAATCATTATTTAATTTACATAGATTTGAGCTAATTATTTACCATCGTCAATGATAAAAAATACTACTTGGTAGAATGGAACAGAAAAATAAACATTAAAAAAGCGAGAAAGCGGCAATTCGATCTTCAGTTGTTTTGTCGAGTGCTAATTATTTACAATGAGTTCATCAGATTCAGTCAAAGATAGGATTTTTTAGGGTTCCGTAGTAAATAAGGAACCCTTATAGTTTCGCCATGTCCGTCTGTCTGTCTATCTGTCCGTCTGTCCGCGGCTTAGCTCAGAGACTCTTTGTACTAGAAAGCTGTCATTTGGCATGGGTAGGTATACACATTATTCACACCGACAAAGTCTTTTTTGGGTACCTCCCCTACACGTAAAGTGGGGATGTTTTTTTTTCTCTCATCTATCCCATGGTGAAGGGTGTCTTTAGAAAGGTCGTTCAAAAATATTAATATAATAGTATAATAGGAGTTTGTGGAGTTTTTGGATTCAGGGATCCGTTTGCGAAATATTAACCTCTGCCAGTTAAATGATTGGTTTTGGATATGTGAAAAAAATCACGGCTGTAGTATATATAACCAAATTAAAAGGAAAACTATCAAAGCTAAGTAGGCTTTACAAGTTAACGAGTAACAATCGACCAACTTACATTTGCAGTTGCAAAAACATGACATATTGCAAGAACATCTTTTTCAACTATAAAGTTAAGTTTGTTCTTGCGATATATTCATCCCATTTACGGAACTCTTCATTGTGCGTGGTCCAACACGCACTTGGACGGTTTTTATTTACTTTCCTCATATTCGAAATGAAAAGCAATGTGTTTACGTCGGCTGAAACACCTATTTAGGCACGAGATGGTTTGTCGCACAAGCGTAGCGAGGGTGCCAATAGTTCGAGTGTCCGAGTCCCTTTCATACCTTGTGTATCAATCTAGTAATTAATTACAGCAGCAAAACTACAAGTCGAACAGAATTATAATTCTAATTTGTTCATTTATTGCAGCACATTATGTGGGTGGAGTTTAATGGAGCTTTCACTCTTAGCGATTAAAATGGCGTCCACACTGAGTAATTCAACGTTTTATCGTTGTGAACCACAACCAAATAATTAAACCTGTACGTAGATATGAACTTAGATTCTTGATCCTCGTACGTAGACGTGTAGCAATAATCTACGTTCGTTATAAAAGTTTTCAGTACTAAAATAACCCCCTTGTATTTATTAAACATTTAATTATAATAAACAGCATTACTATATTGTTGACGGTACCGCTGGCGCAGTAGCTAAGCGGTGGCTTCTACGCTACAAGTCAAGTATTTGATTCCGCACGTTGCTTTTGTATTGCCTAATATTCTTACAGATAGTTGTTTTGGATATGTATTTCCCCGATACAGTAGAAAATCTTAGATTTTTAACATACCTCGCAAAAGTTACTTCTAGGTAGTAAATAGGTAATTCTATGAAAGAAATGAAACTAAACAAACTGATAACAGTTATTAAATAAATGACTTGTAGACTCATTAACAACAAAAGACCTGGTGCTATGATGAAAATACTTGTAAATTAATTATTCACGGAAAATTTCAAAACATTTCTGACTTTCCTTCGACCTTTTTCAACTAGAAAAAGCTAGGCTTTTAGTAAAATTATCCTACATTTCCCTCTTCATAGTTCTCATTTGTAGGAAGATAAATAATCTGCGATTACCCAGACTTCGGAATAACTGTGTGGATGTAATGAGGCCATCAGTTTTCCCGGGATTCCTTCTCATTTAGGATTCACTGGGAATGTTGTGGACTTTCAGTTTGTTAGAGTTGTGAGCTAATTATTTACTTTCATTAATATTCTGAAGTATTTTGTCCATCGCAATCTTTAATCTTTACGCAACCATGATTACAGATTTATCTTCTGGTTTATATAGTAATAATTTGTTGATATGTTTTCCTTACATGCCCTACTTTTTAGTGTTATTTCTACTACCTACCGCGGATTAATATTTATTAACAGATTGGTAATTTATCATACAGGTAACGCTGTCGTTGAACCGTGACTTCATTATCTTTTCAGTGTACTTCAGACGTTACAAACACCTAACCAACCTACTTATGTATGAGCCAGTTCAGGAAGAATCGACTTGCGAGTTACATTAGTAGGTAGGTATCGTTAGGGTTCCCCGAAAAGATCAATTGCAATATATTTTGCCATCAATTTATATTGTAGTAATATTGGAAATCGCTTCAATTGCATTTGATAAACGATCAATTTGCGCATCAATGTGTATCAATCACGTAAAAATTGGCAATTGCAATTGATCGTTACTGAGACCCATTATTTTGTTGTTGGTAAATGAGTAGGTACATAATGAACAAAAGATGAACGCAATCTTATGATAAAAAGCTAAGACCGTCAATGATATCACATAAATCCGGGGTCATCAATGAAATTGTACGTAAATGCTGTAGTTAAACTAGTTTCAAGACGGACGCGGTTTTATCAACATTACTTAAATGTTGCTTCATCGTGTGCTATGGCTATGTTTTGTAGATACTAGAGGAATTTTCCAAATCAACGTGGGAACCTGAAGTAGGTACCTTTGACTTAGTGAGGGAAGAGGACGTACTTACTTATAGGTAGATATTTAGTTAAACTGAAAAATCAAAAAGGTAGGTAGGGTTACTAGACCTACACGTTTGTAGAGCACGTAGCACACAAGATAATTAAAGTCAGATTGACATTAAGAATAATTTAACATCCATCATCATATCAGCGTTTTGACGTCCATCTGTTTGAGATGGGCCTCACTTTGTCTTTCTACATCAACTCGTTTGGTACTAAAAGTCAAAACTCTTTTGAGCCGCTTTCATGCAGCATGATGGAAACATAAGTAGCAAGGTATAAAATGCGGATATCTGGTATCTACTCGGATACTACCGCCGCCATCCCACCCGCAATTCAAAGTTGAACAGCGCAGAATTTTATTCCAAAAGCTCTTAACCCTGTTCGTGATCTCGACTTTTATTCGTATAATGTGGAGATGCGAGTAGTTCACGAAGCGTAGTGGCACGATCTTCCCCGGTGGGTTACGAACAGTGAGCAATTCTACAACTCGAGCTCACCGCAGCAAACGAATCATTGTCTGAACAATCGGTGGTTGGTCGCAGTCGGTCCGCGGATACTGTGGCACGTTTACGACCAACATTTCACTTGTCTACGTAGCTGTAGAACTGCAATGAAAACCTGTTGGAGCGGTTTAACAGATGGAAGGGTTACATAATACGTTACTTCAACAAATACACGCCCGCGGACCGTGTTAACTTTTTATTAATCAGTTATCGGTCAATCAGAGATTAGATTAACTGATGATTTGAAATCACATACCTACGTAGAATCCCGGATGTTTTCCAGGAACATTTTGGAATACACTAGGTTACCTAGGTATGTCTTACCTACCCAATTCAAAAGAAATCTAGGTACCTTTCTATGCTCCGATTATTATGGTTTTATATGGAAATCAGCTACGATAGGAAATATTATAATATTATAATAATATTAATCCATAATATTAATCCATTTAAGTATGTAGGAAGGTAACTTCTAATGGAGTAATAATACGAATAGATAAAGAAAATTGTTTGTTTTGATTGTTGAATACTCCATAGATAATAATGATTTTCTTTCTTTTTGGTAGTTACCTACATTCTTTTAATCTCACAAATACATTGCAAACTATAGTTTTGTATAATTTAGAAGCAATCTTTTTCAATTTTTCTAAATGTGAGTACCATGGAGCCGTTTACTATGTTATTATGTTGTATGTTGACTTGAAAGAGCATGGCAGTTGAGAGTATGTCATGCTCAATTAAATGTCTCGCTGATGGTAGCGAGTGTCTTGGATCATTCGGTTCCGTACAAAATTGTTGAGCTGGATGGTGCTGATCCACGCGTCATGTTCGTGAACGGGCGCCGTCAGTTGAGAGTTTGAGACTGGTCATCTCTTATCTACCAGGGCTTATTTTTAATCTTATATTCTATCTGCCACCGCCAAATCTCTTCAGAGAACAGTTATAATAAAAACTAATTTTGCACCATAATGGCTACTTTATTTTGCTTTTATGTCTAACTAAATCATAACCTAAGAGACAGATTTTATTGAGCCATTATACAACCGTTGGTAATTTAAATATTTTTTAGGCTATTTTGTAGGCTCGTGTTGGCTGGTAGCACTTAGTCTCTTCTCTGTAGGAATACAACTTTATTACTTATCTAGGTCGTACCTACTTAGGTGCTTTAGCACCTTATTCAATGAGAACTTGTTCAGATTACTTATATAACTTACTTGGCCTACTTGTTTCACGTGACATTTTAAAATCCATTTATAGGTTCCCATATTTTATTGCAGTTCAACGATCTGTCTCAATAATGTTCACCAAAATTGCACATTCCAATGCTGCAATTTTTCAATCCCAGGATACCTATTATACAATATCTCCAGCTATTTCAGCCGTAGCAGGAAAACCATTTAAATATTTGCACAATCCCCGACCTCGGGATGGTGTACGGTGTACCCGCAGTTCCCGCAAAACTCGTTTAGCTCGGGACTTATAGTTGGTCCAGTTATGAAGTTAAACTCGCTGTTACTGTTGTACATCGGCTAGTAGCCATGGCTGATAGCTCAGAAAGGCGCTAACTAGTCTGCAATGGTTGTTAAATGCGTGTAAATGTCTGATGGTTAGCGAATCCAATTATGCAATGATTGCGTGGTGAGACACGGAAGGCGGTGCACTCGGCCAATGGAGCAGCGAACGCAATGTAAGCTCCTTGCGTCTCAAGCCAACATACACGATGAGGGAAGTTATTTTTTTAATATAAATTGGCTAATTAATTTGGCGTAAACTATTACATCAGTATATCAATCGATATTTATGTGGTACGTCATTTAAAAATTTGCAAACACAGAGCGCAACAGTCGCTCTGTGTTTGCAAATGTTTATAACAATAGTCAATGTCGTGATCCAGATCCAGTGAAACTATTAATTATTTATCACGTTGTACCGACTGTTCTCCAAAACGTGAGGATATTATGTCCACTGGTGACGATTGCATCAATGTCTTTTGGTAACTGGAAGTGAAAATGTAAAAGTTGACAGCCATCTAGGATTACGCTGCATAATTTTGCACTTTTGTGGCGATTTCCGTTACGTTTTTTTTTACAAATAATCCAATTCTTCAGTTTCATTAGTGACGTTAAGTTCAACTACATTAATGGTCCTGGTGCAACGCTAGTTTAGGCGGGTAGTTCTATAGAGTATCTATAGTAAAACATTTAGTAACTGCATGCATTATTCAAATTAGTTAATTAATTTGTTAAAACAATAATGAAGTAGTCAAAGCACGCCGAAATTAAAGGCAGATCTTTAAGATTTTTTTATTTTATAAATTATCTTAATTTATATATTTTATCATTTATCTTTATCGTTTTACCTTATTAACGCAAATAAATGATTTTAATTTAGATTTTTGACGTGTTTGGGGCTGGGACTCTGGCGCCCTTTCTGTGAGTGCCATCTATCCACGAAGACCACGAAGTATAGATCCGAAGTGAATACAACCTTTTTGCATGGTTACAGGTTAGGTGTGTTTTGTTCTGATAATCTGAAGTCAAATGTGCTATGCGTAGTATCTCTATGTAGTATGTGAATGGACTTCAGTGGTATAGGTAAGCGTAGGCTTTTGCTGTAGGGTAGTATTTATTTACTCACACGAAACGGGGGTCATGGTTGAACATGTTGTTGACTAGACAACCGTAGGCGTCATGTGCGTTCTGTAGGTTCTGCCTACCCTAAGAAAAAGGGCGTGAGTTTATGTAGTACCTTTAAAAATAGAAAGTGTATAGAGCCAGGCCGTATACAGGGTGGGGGGGGGGTTCAAACCTTCCCCCGAAATGTGAGAAACCAAAATCTCAATCCACACCATAGACGTAAAATTATACGTCTATGATCCGGCATAATTTGAAGTTGTAATCAACTAATTATAGTTAGTAAAACTTATACCCGACTGCCAAGGAAGGGTTATGTCTTCTTTTATTACCTTTGTCACCAGCTCATATGTGGGCCAAGCAAAAAGGGTTCCAGTTCTCGGCATTTAGTTTCCGAGATATATGAAGTTTTGTAAAGTTGGGTGAAAAAAAAATAAGAATTAAATGAAAGAAAATTTAAAACTCACAAAAAGTACACTTTGTAAACAAGCATATTAAAAATTAGAGGATTATATCCAAGATAAAAGTGCTTGGAAACATGCTGGTCCTGTTCCATAGGACAATTTAGAATCTAGACAAAATCCAATTGGTTGCTAGTTTAATTGTATATTTTTTTTTTAAATATTGGTTTTACAGAACGTAACGTTTTGCAGATTGTAAAAATGTTAGGAATATCGTATAATTTTACAATGTTTGTAAATATGTGAGCACCAAGCATCTAATTAATTTATCTGTCATGCCTTAATCTTTCATTATTTTTACCTATAGTGGTATAGTAATCTTATTCTAGGTGCATCGTCTTCACTTATAATTATATAATTGATGTATACAAGATATTGTGAAAACATTTTAAAAGAGTAACGGTGGAGTTTCTTTTGCCCATTCTTCTCCGTACGAAAACTACCTTTTGGAAGGGGCGACTAGAATCAATTATTTTTTTTTTTGTAAATTTTGACGTTCAAAAGTGCCTTTTTTGTGCCTAATTGAAATAAATTATTTGACTTTGACTTTAGACTGCAAAAATTGCATTCCGCGATTTTAATATATTATTAATAAATGTTCAACTGTCTACAATTTCATATAGTAAATGACCATATACGATTTTTCAGAATTTCAACTTCAAAAATGTATGATTAAAAAAATATGTGCCAGTTTTTGAATATTTTTTCAATCCTCAAGTATCTATTGACTATCCTAGATACCTTATAGTCTAAACTCAATACCCCACTACTGGACCCTTTTTGCTTGGAGGCCCAAATATATTCTGGTTAACTTGTCTGGCAGATAATTTAATTAAATTCCATTTCTCTCATTTTATCTAGTAGATGTTGCCTTTCCGGTCACTGTCAAACAGACCGCTGTTTGACAGTGTCCAAAATATACAAAAACAGTCGTTGTCTTCTGGCTACTCTTGCATTCGTTGTTTATATTTGCGTACCTACTCATGCTCAAGTTGCATCAGTACTTTGAACCTATAAGCATTAAGGTCGTGTGATGGTGTAAGGCCACCGGCCACGCTAGGTCGATGCCCCGATTAGAAAGGAACTTAGCACCGTACTTGCACAATCTAATGACAAACCTTCATACACAGCGTTTGTATGGACTCGCTGTGGCGCGATAATTAGTTCCTCCAATCTGGTAAGTTTTTTTTTCAGATTCCCCTGTGTCTGTCTGTCTAATGGTGAAAAACTACGCTGTTCGGTGTGTTATCTCTGGATTTTTAATCCTAAGCATAATCTGTACTACTTCTCAAAATACTTTGTTACAATCCCTTTGCATTTGTTAATAACCAACAAAATTCTAACAACTTTTCAGGTTACACCGCTGATAGTTGGTGGAATTGGCATCTAACTTAAACCCAGTGTTTCTCTCGTAGTTCTCACAGATTTCGTTTCTCTACTGAATAGGCAGGTTTTTGCAAGACCAAGGTCGAACAGACCGTTTATCATTCTTTTGTCGAAATTCGTGGCCAAACTTCAAAAGACATCTGTTGACTTCACACAATGGATGGTAAAGTTTGTCACCACAACGACAGCGACCTCGATTTAATCGAGTATTCGTGTTGAATGATATACAGGGTAGCAGGGACGCGTAGGTATTGTACTTTTCTGTGAAACAGCAATTTTTTATTTTTAAACTGACGAATTATTTCAACGCAGCGGTGTTCAGTATCATGTACTAAATCCATGGTAAAAGTTTTCGCGTCTATGTGCCTGCCACCCTGTATACAGGCTTAGAGAAGATAGAAATCAAATATCTTAGTGATTGTCGCATAATTTTATATTTGTAGAAAAATTGTATGCATCACGCTCATACATCATCTCACCTAAATATAAATACATGAACTATATATACGTTCCCGCAAACAGCGTATATTCAGAAAATAACATCGGCTAATCGTGACTTTTAGCTAGCTTTATTAGATATTATCCTATATAAAATTCAATTAAAGTAAGTATTATACAATACATCGCATGTGATAGTTGACACAGGAATCCATATTACATGTTATTCATAAATCATTATAATAATATGTCGATAGCATTTGAAGTTAAGACTAAGTTTACATATTTTACACATTTCATAACACCTACACTTTTATCTATTTTTGCTATAATTTCAAATACTCAATGGCAAATAACATAAAAGCAAGATTACAACTATCATAAGTACGAAATATAAACTTATTACGTAAACAGCTGGCACAATGAAGATCTAGATGATTTACACCACATTACAATTAACATTACGCTATTACGGTATACTTCATACATGAAAATATGTATGCCATAAACCAACAATATACACAATAAATAAGATCATGGAATGTTTCCGTTTTTGTTCAATGGTGGCCTACGCCAGGATAACAATCGGAATAGAAAGAACACGATAAAAAAATAATGCGAACATTTTCGATACGATAAATTATAGCAAAAATACTTGTTACTATATAGGCCACAAAACATTTGAAGGTATGCGCGTGTGCGCGGAGCGAGCAGCTCCCGGCTCCGCGCGCCTCTCCGACCATCAGCTTGCAAGCGAGTGTGTGGGACGCTTCTGAAACAAACATTAACATTTTAAAATGACAAACAACACTACAAATTATCACTAAATTGCATGTACGTCAATTTATGCGCATATAGCTACTGGATACAACAAGGTACCCCGTGTATCGTAAAACGGCGGCGCATGACGACGAACCCACCCTATATTGGCTACGCGCGTGAGCTTGCTTAATTACACTTTCTTTAATATCTGAATTTTACACTTTTTCCAGTATTTTTCTCTTCCCCTTTATTTCGTAAGTATCACTTATTATGCGACAAGTTAGTATAATATTCACCAGCTAGTGCGCGTTGGCGTCGGCGTACAGCGTGGTGGCGATGTACGTGGTGGGCACGAAGCCCTCCTCGCGCGTGTGGTGGCGCCGCACGCGCGTCCAGCCGTCGCCCGCGTCCGTCTCCAGCACCAGCAGTCTCTCGCCGCACTCCATCTTCATGGTGGAACCGCTGCCGATTCCTGGGAGACGAAAATATTTTGTTATTTATATTGTTTTTTTTTATATTATAAAGGGGCAGATTGTGTGTATAAACATTCGCAAGTAATTGAACTTGCACTTGTAACGAAATAAAGGCGCTGTTCAAATCAAATTATTGTTATCATAGACGTACCGTTGACTATCAAAGACGAGGTTTTTAAGGATAAGCAATGAGTTTTTTGACGCCAATCCTCAATTTACGAAAGGGATAAAAAAATACATATAATATAATAACTTCGACATCTCTAACGCCCGAAATCAATAATGTATCTCAATCCCAATCTTGTGCCCAATATTTATGTGTAACCAATGAAGCTGCTAAATATCCATCAGTAATAAATTCAACTCACCTTCAAAAGCATACAACGCCTTACAGTAGCCCACAGGCTGCAGATCAGGCTCGCAGTAATAATAATCAAAATCCGACTCATGATCATTATCGTGGTCGTTTTCGTCTTGGTCGTGGTCGCCGTTGGCGTGGTCGTGGTCGTGGTGCACGGTGGCGAGCTCGCCGCCCAGGCCGGACTCGGGCGAGCCGCCCGCCGCGCGCGCGCCCGGGCCCGCCGTGCCCGTGCCCGTGCTCACCGACGACTCTGACGCCGACCGGGAGAGAGACTCGCTGTTTGAACCGATGCTGAAAATTGAAGTTGGTTAGAAGGATACTCTTAATCGACTTATGGTTACCAGAAGTATAGAAAGACCCAGGTAGAGATGGGCGTCGGGTAAATACCCAAAAGGCAAAATTCCCAAGTAAATTCCCGTTTGGGTAAATATTGGGCATATACACGGGATAATACCCAAACCTTGAGTAAATATATTTAATAACAGTAATGTTAATTTAAGATGTGTGGCTCGTGTGTGCGTACTTCTATTTCTCGAATTTTGACTTTATTCAATTGATATTATATTGAAGTGAATTAAAAAATTGTTAAATTTTATGTAATCTACTTATTAAAAATCTTAAATTCACTGACAGATGACGCACAGAATAAACTCTTTGGTCTGCCAGCATGAAAGTTTGCTCAAGAACGCTTTATGTAACGAAAGTGAGCGCTTAGGAAGGACTTTTGAAAATATATCCTCTAAAAGGGTTAAATAAGGGATGAAGTTTGACATTTTGCCAAAGGAAAATCTCATCGGGCGCACGGTTTTAATTATAATAAAACATTAGGTGATGAATAAACATTATTACAGGGTTTTATCATTATATCTGAATAGTGTTCATTATCAACTCATCATATCGCAGTCAACTGCTGGACATAGACCTCTCCCACGCTAAGCCACTACACACTGTCCTCCGAGACGAGAAGACTTGACGAAGTTTTCCAAACGCTGCCCAACCCAACTGGATCCTTCTGTCGGGTTCTGAAAGTTATGTCTACCTAGCTGTATGAATTGTCCCACGGTAGACATACTCGTTCACACCTACGAGAAGTGACCCTTTTTTTTTTTGGGTGGGAAATTATCAAATAACTTCTCCCGCTCTGAGTGGAGCGGGGGGCATGTCAGACTCTTACTTACTAAAACCCACCCGTGTTCCTTCCGTTGCCTGTACGTTGCCAGGGGCCACGGTATCCCTTTCGGACTTTCCCGCAACCCCGGCAGGCATCGGTCCTATCGGACCCCTTCACTTGCTGACATCTCTTTAAGGCGCGCGTGGAACACAACGCGTCGTCGACCCGGGCCTGGTCCTTATCGGACGGCGAGCTACCCATTGCTCACCGTCCGCAAGCCCGCGCCTACGGTGGCCGGGAATCGGCCTGCCATTCCCACGAGAAGTGACCCTTTTTTTTTTTTTTTTTTTTTTTGGGTGGGAAATTATCAAATAACTTCTCCCGCTCTGGGTGGAGCGGGAGGGCGTGTCAGACTCTTACTGACTAAAACCCACCCGTGTTCCTTCCGTTGCCTTTACGTTGCCAGGGGCCACGGTATCCCTTTCGGACTTTCCCGCAACCCCGGCAGGCATCGGTCCTATCGGACCCCTTCCGTTGTGCTGACATCTCTTTGAGGCGCGCGTGGAACACGACGCGCCGTCGACCCGGGCCTGGTCCTTATCGGACGGCGAGCTACCCATTGCTCACCGTCCGCAAGCCCGCGCCTACGGTGGCCGGGAATCGGCCTGCGATTCCCGACGCCCAGGGCGTCTCCTGCGGCGGCTAGGGGCGTGAGGGCGCGAAATTTGCCTCTCCCTCACGCGTTCTGCCTCCTCCTTCGCGAGCATTACTGCTTCGCAGAAGGAGGTGACGGCCTCCCATGCCCTCTCGCTCCGTACCATGGCCTGGACTAGGTCCGGACGCGAGAGATCCCCGCCGCCGATCGCCTCCACGAGGACACGGCGATGCTCTGCCCAAGCCGGACAGACCTCCACCGTATGCTCAACCGTGTCCTCCGGGCGATCCACGCAGTGATGACACCCGGGCGTTTCCTCCCGCCTGATACGGAACAGGAACCTCCCGAAACAACCGTGTCCGGTGAGGACCTGCGTTAGGCGGAAGGTGAGGACGCCGTGGCGCCTCTCTAGCCACTCCTCAAAGAGGGGACTTATCGCCGCAATAGTGGCGTGCCCACGAGAAGTGACCCTTCGGTGTGAATTAGACTCGGCAAGACATGTGAATTGTACATAACTCGTCTTGTCCAAATTCATGACGAGGCCGATCGCCGAGAGGCTCCATTTAGACTGTGCAGCATCTAGTCTCAGTTAGATCAGCGCCTCTGCCATTATGACGATGTCATCGGAAAAGCAAAAGTGTGAGATGTACTCGCGCGTTCACGTTGGTACCCTGTCCAGTCCAGCCCAGCGTCTTAAAGACGTCCTCCAACGTATTGGTGCAGTTTCGTTCGGGGATATCTCATCCCCATGTCTCACCCCTCTGAGGAGTTGGATGGGGCTGTTTTTCTTATCCTGGATCTGGACAGGCATTGTGGCAGCGTCATACAAACATCACATCACTTCGAAGTAGCGCCAGTCAATTCGACATCGTTGCAGAGAGGTGAGAACTGCCCATATTTCGATGGAGTCGAAGGCTTTCTCGCAGGCGCGGTCGCAGCCTAAGATTTTGGGGGGTTACCATGGGTGCCGAGGAATATTTAATTGATACTCCAAAAAGTTTTGGACCTTCTAATGATGCATACTTTTTAAATAACTGAACCTCTTTTTAACTTTCTGATCTTTTCTCACAGTTGGTCGCAGTAACAATGTTGGGGTACCCCGACCAAACGGGTTAGGTCAGGTTAAAACAGTGACGAACCGCGCGCGAGCCGAGCGAGCGAAACGAACGGTACTGCGGCTGCGGCAGTGGCCGGCGAGTACTTTATGATTCTGCCAAATTGGTCGCCAATAAGTATTAGGACAGTAGATTATGTAGGGTAAGAAGAGCAAGCGAAGTCAACTCGATAATTTTAATACCCCGTCTCGTATAGATTAGGATTTGTTCTACATTTTCAAACAGAAATAAGAGTTAAATTGTCGACTTATTCAGGAAAGACCAAGCAACTATGAAAATGTAGAATAAAAGAGCGAGCGAAGCTAGCTCAAACATTTTGCACACTCTCGGATACGTAAATCCGGCTTGTTCTGATTGCTGGAACTCGTCAAGTCTCTTGGCGAGACCATTCGTGATGACCTCGAAAACATCTTGTATATATGTGGCTCAGAAGTGAGATGGGTCTATAGTTCTTCAGCAAGGGTTTGTCACTTTTTTTGAAGAACAGAACCACTGCACCCGTAATCCGGCGTTGTTATGGTGTTGTCATCTTCATCTTCAATTCCTTAATATCTTTTTGAGATTGCAGTTTCGAATAATAAAATATTAAAATTTCGTACGTATGACACGGTCACACGTGTCATACGTACGAAATTTGTACTGCCCTTCCTGGAGTTAGTCGGTTCTGCTTAGCATAGTGCACGTGGCCAAGAACACAGAATGATATTTTTTTTTTTTTTTATCATTTATTTTATACGTTGACATGGACCAGTATAACTCAAAAAAAATGCCGTGTTTTTTAACACCGTAATGTCAAAACAATGGTAAAAAGGTTTCATGACAGCCGTTATTTAGCTGATATAATGACATCGCTTTCATAGCCCGCGTCCTAAGGCCGCATCCAAACCAAAGGCCAGGGATCGTCGCGCAAATACGCGATCGTCGCGTTCATAATCATGTAACTTTTTGTTCGGGGACCCGGACAACCGGAATGCGTGGTCGCTCCGACAGAGGGCGCCTTTCGGTTTTCCGAAAGGCCCTTTTCTTTTCTTTTTCTTTTAATTGTGCTGCTGCCGAGGTATATAGAATAGTTAACGAACGAATTTCTATTTAACTGAGAGAATTTGACGGAAATATCCCTTTCCACCAAAACACAGGATTCATATTTGTTACATTTATCCATATAAATGATATTCCTCAAAAACCTTCCCTGGCCTGTCATTATATGTAAATTTACATAAAACAAGATGTGCACGCGCACTCTTATTATTTCAAATATCTTTGTCTGTTATTGTTTTTTATTGTAGGTACACTTAGATGTGTATTTATGACAAAATTTAAATTCGTTTCTACTAAATAAATTACTTCGTTATCGCTTAGCATTCTTTCAGACTTTTTTATTTTTGTTCGGCTCCTAGAGGTCGTAGCAAGATGTTATATATCCCGCAAAAATAATTTTTCAAACCCGACCGGTAGTTCCTGAGATTACCCCCTACATACAAACTTACAAACCAACAAATTTTACCTTTATAATATTAGTATTGAATAGACCTAAACTAATAAAGAAAAAAGATTTGATTTTTTTTGTATGTTTGTTTGTTTGTTTATTGTAATGAATAAACTCAAAAACTACTGGACCAATTTCAAAAATTATTTCACCAGCAGGATGCTATATTGTCACAGAGTAACATATGCTATAATTTATATAAAACTGGCGGAAGCTAGAATGAGATAACTTTCGGTCCTAAGCTCACGCATAAAACGAGACCTCTTTTTTGTCCCTTTTCCAGAGACAGTGCAGCGTACACTCACAGCCTACTGCACCGCCCAGTGCAGCAGTGAACAAGCCGGCGCCATACCTGGTGGCCTGCGCGGGCGCCTGTCCGTTGGTGCGCGCGGCGGGCTGCAGGGGCGGCGCGCCCACCTGGCTGTTGGCCTCCGCCAGCAACTCTTCGAACTTGTTCAACTGAGCGCGAAGCTTCTTTAACTTGTCGCAGCACTCGTTTAGTTGACCTGGTAATACAAAAACATTTTCTTTCATTTGTTTGTTAAACAAAAATGTGTTATAAACATGACTTATTTGTATGTAATTAAGTAATTTTGCTTTGGTTATGAAAGGTTGATAAGGTTAGTGTAATAAATTATGTAGAGAGCTAGAAACCATAATTAATAACATAATAGCGAAACCATATTTTGCAAATTGCTTTCTTATTTCAATAAAATAATAATAACGCGAGCATGTTTATAACTACATAAACATGATTAACTATTATTAGTTCAATTAAAATTAATAACGTAATTATTGCTATATTTAACCAATAATTGTTTTAATTGGTTACTTGATTGCACTGTTTTCACATAATTTATCAAATTATTCCTATTAAAGTTTAATAATTGGAATAATTAAAGAAACAATCCTTGGTAGCATAATAAATAATTGCATTATGTATTTTGAATCAAAATAGACAATTCATTTTAGAAAAAAGGAAATTAAACAAATATAAAACAAGGAACACGTAGGCGTTTTGCGATAGGAGTTCAACATAATCTTTAGTTTTCCTCTGACGCAGGGAATACGTTACATCAAAATTATTATAGCCATCAGATATTTCAATGTTTTGATTAATTTGCCAATATTACTGTATGGAAAACAAAAATGGCTAACTAGTGAACTAAAATATTAATGATTATTATGAAATATTAATATAACACCGAATATTTAGTTTTAGATGTAAAAAAAAGTATGCCTTTTCACACCTAACGGTTACAACATAAAATTCAGTGTTATAATTGTAATTCGTTCAATTCTAGTTCATTAGTTTACCATATTTCTTATTTACATACAGTAATATTGCCCAATTAATGAAAACAGCGAAATATTTGCCAGCTATTTGCGACGTTGCCCACTTTCTGTATAAACGCTCTTAAATATACATAACATAACATCACGCCTGAATTCCCCGGAGGGTTAGGCTGAGGTGTAACTATAGTACATCCACGTTTCGCCAGTTATGTTAAGTCCCATGTAATAAGGGGCGAGCCTATTGCCATCAACCGGGCACAAATCCAGACTCAGCTGTGTTGCTACTGAGAAATTCCAGATGGAAAAATCCAGAACACTGCCCGATCTGGAAATCGCACCCAGGGGTATCAAATATGTACTATTTAAACCAAATTACCTTCTACAGTCATGGGATCTCCGAGCGCAGGGCTCGTTTCGTAAACTCCTTTCATTTTCATGAGACCTTCCATCGCCGCTTGCTCTTGAGCCACCTGTAACAAAATAGACTGTTTGAGCAAATGTGCGAATATTATCTTTCATACTACGGTTCTTTTAGTTGGAAATCGGGGAACAACATGAAAATATGGATAAGGGATGGTCCATCAGTCACGTGAGGCTCGAAAGGGATTCAGAAAAATCACGAAATATCATAAAGGGGATGGTGATATTTATTTTTTCGTTAAACGCGCGATTTCTATACTGAAAAGCGGCGCGTAATCTTGACTCGCCGTTGCCAGGTAACGATTATACCTGTATGTAAGGATAAAATATTCTGATTTACTTTAAGATAATTTGTTAATTTTAAGGGTTAGTCTTAAACCTTACCACGTATCCAGGGGCGAGGTCCTTTATGTTTTTTTAGCAACTTTTTAACCGGGGGGGGGGGGGGGGGGGGTTAAAAAGTTGCTAAAAAAACATAAAGGACCTAAATAGACTAAATTTTGAGGAGACTTCAAAAAAGAAGGTTCATTCATGTCTGCGATTCTCTCAAAAAGTACTAAACATATTTCCGTGTGATTGTAACTCAATAAATTTACAGATATGATATTTCATCTTGCCCTCTTTCTCAGTTTCTTGCCCATTCTTCTCCATGCAAAAACTACCTTTTAGAAGGGGCGACTAGAATCAATTCAATTTTTTTGTAAATTTTGACGGTCAAAAGTGCCTTATAAGGGCCTATTTGAAATAAATGATTTGACTTTGACATCGATAAATGACGCATGCCCGCTATTCCATGTAGTGGATTCAAAAGTAAACTTATAGCAAAAAAGCGACCTCTGCCAGACCTTAAAATATAAAATAACTAAGTTGCTTTGAAGGTCGTCTCAACTACTCGAGGAATAGTGGACTCTATTAGACAAAACCATTTGTATGCGAAAGGCGTTTGCTCCAACGATGACTTTATGCCTTGTAGGTGTATATTTTATAAACTGTATAACTCTGACTGTTTATAACCGCACAAAAGGAAAATATAACGTGCAATCGACTAATGGAACTGGGGTTTTACGTTGCTGGTAGGTACCTATGTGCGCGTAACTATAGTATCTACCTATCACTACATATTATAAAACAAAGTCCCCCCCCGTGACTGTCTGTCTGTATGTCAGAACGCGATAACCTAAACAAAAAAACGGAATTTCATACGGTTTTCACCAATGGACGGAGTGATTCATGAGTAATCTTGTATAGTTGTATAATTCATTAAGAGGGAACAGGGGATGCGAGGCATTTGAAGAAACTATTGCCGTCTTCTTACCTCAAGTCTGCCCCCGTAGAGTGCGATATGGATAGCTACAGCTCAAACCAATTATATCTTAAAAAAAAATTACGAAATCGACGTTTTGCATTCCACTTTTTTCTCCTGGAAAACTGAACAGATTCAATTATTTTTTATATTTAAATTTTAAGAAAGAGTATGTCTAGGTTCCTATCATTTTCATTTATGTCAAAAACTTTTCTAATTTGTCTGGTATTCCTCTAATCACGGCGGTAAAAATGGGGCATTTTTGTAATTTTTGAAGGGACATATTTTCTTTACCGATAAGTTGCTGAAAAAAAGGAAATAACAGGGACGTGACTATACAGCAGACGATGATTTTATGAAAAAAAAAATGATTGCTCTAGAGACATTATTCAGGAAGAAAAAAGGAGAATACATTTGTATGGAGAATCGCAGGCCCTGTTCCCTCTTAAGGTTTTGTCGGACGATGATTGTCGAACATGTCGGAAAAAATCATGCCGACTGGGAGCTTTAGTAGCGTGCGCCTTACGGTAGTACGCTTCCTTAGGATGATTACTGACCTTGCGAGCGAAGTCACGGGCAAAAGCAGTGGCAAAGATTTTTTTCTATACCGCACGTCAGTACTGACACATGAACTGCGAAAACCGGCCTTACAGCTAAGTAATAAAGGTGCTGCCAACGTCGAATTCCTACCACGACCGCGTGGTGTAGGTACTGTACAAGTATTACCTTAGAAATCAAAACATTACATTAATGCTATACGACGGCGTATGAGTCATCAATCAATTTGAAACGGATTTGTTTATATTAATCCTTTGTTTGCATACAAACTATCCACATTATTAAACTAGTACGTAATATTATGGTAGATTATAGCACCATATAAGTCTTTATGCAGTAGTATCAGGTACCTACTTAAAACATTACAAGTTAGTCATTCGTCACAAGTCGGTGAAAATGAAAATTGTTAATATTATTATAGATCTCTATCTCAAAAGCAGAAGTTTCACAAAAAATCCTACAAACGGTTCAAGTATGACAAAATCTCGCCGGTACAAGTTTTGTTGAAACTCGAGGAAAGGGCGGAAAATACGAGTGAATACACACAAACCCAGGCGGCAAACATACAGTAGTCGTCGGTTTTTGTCGGTGACCGATTTTTGTCCAACAACGATAGACTGACGCCTCATGCAGACTGTTCTGTTCTGCCGTGAAGTTTTCTTAGATATTGTTTTGTCAGAGTCTCGTCGAGCCAGTCTGTACGAGGCTTATGTCGGTGATGTTACAGACAAATGTCTGGAATCGGCGTAATTTTATTTTATTATTTCCTTTAATTGGGAATTGATTGAGAACACAACCATAATATTTTTGTTTTTTTGGCCTCTGTGAACTTGTGGGGGGTCACTTAGCATTAAGGTGGCAACTTTTTAATTTTTTCATAATTTTGTTTGTAGAACAATAAATACGTTGTGTGCATTTATCAGAGTTAGTTTATTGATATCAACCCAAAATATCAACACCTTTATTTCATTAACTACATACAAATTATATTTTTAAATATTAGAATATAAAAACATTCAATTTTTATTTTTCTATTGCTATTTAAAAGATAATAAATTTATTTATTTATTATTAAAGCCAACAAACAGCTTCTGTTTTTGTAAGTATAGGTAACAAGTTAAATGTAGTTTTCCTTGTGCTATCAAATGAGTAACAGGCCAGAGGCAAATTAAACGACTTGGGAATTAACATGTGCCTACTGCCTACACATTTACCAACTAGATTGTCTTCTTCAGAAAAATGTTGTGAGAGAACATTTTTATATTATATCCTCGATATTATCAAAATTGGTGTATACGAAATAGAGACCATAAGTAAAAACCATAAAGTGTAAATAAATAATTAAAGGAACATACTGACCTGCTTACTCAACTCTGCCACCTTTGCTTGAAGTTTCTTTTTCTTCTGGTTCGGTGGCAAGTCTGAATAATCCTCCTTTCCATCCATAGACATGTTATTCTGTAACGCAAACAAAGACTTTAATCCTCAGTCTTTACTCTTTGGTCAATGCAAAATGCAACCAAACACCATGAACTCTGCTAACTCCACTAGAATACCACCCTCTGTCAAAAACTTTGGAAATCATATCTAAATAAATTCTGTATTATCCTTACATTCTTTTTAGCCTTGAAAAGGTTTTTCATAAACATGCTTAACAAATCTACGAACACTAAAATACACTGAAACTTCTGTTCTAAATGTTAAATTCAGGACTACATAACTCCATCAAACTTGGTAGTCAACTGTCCGACATTCCCGGTAAATGGTAATTAACCGGTCAATTACAATCAAATAACTACTGGTGACCTTGTTTAATTCATATAACTGTAAATCTAAATATATATGACATAATAGATATTTGTATTGAATAATAAACGCTACACAAATACTTAGTCACAACATATATTAACAAATATAAACATGAAAACAGAATGCGAGTGCGCTGAAACCAATGGAAGCCGTGCAGGCATGGTAAGTTAGAACAAGCGATACAAACCACCCAACTGTGTTGAAGAGAAAGTTTATTGGCCATCTCATGAAAGAATCACATTACTCATTATTTTACTGTTTCATAAATAAATCAACATCATGCTATTGAGAGAAATTTGTGAGGAATTCCACGCAAACAACAACGATTGATTTAGTGTATTGTTCTTATTTATGAATCTTGAGTTGGGCTGCAATGACAATGCAAAAATTCTTAGTTTTAGAGCTAGATAGACAGAAATATCTTAAAAAATGCTGGCGTGAATTCTACCACATTCACTTACAGAACCACGAGCATGCTTCACATCTAACACAGATGGTTACATACATTACATCACACAACAGTCCAATCAATACACAGACATTATCGTTGTGATAACAAATGACGTAGGTAACTAATACTAAGCAGATCAATAAACAATCTCATCACACATTACCGAATGCACCACGAGACCACGACACACGAGTCACACGTAGAGAATTCGATCCCGGCCCTTATTTCCAATCCTGCGATTTCGGGATTAGAAAATCCCGGGATAGCCTCGGGATTTTGGATTGTAAGGAAAAATTCCAAAAATATGTAAATATCTTCGTTTATATTTTGTTTTTAATTGAAAAAGTACCTAATAAAGTATCCTCGATACATGGAATCATACAAAAAAAGGAAGTACTTCGACAAACATAGTCATACTTTAACGCCGGTAGCACTTCTCCGCCGCGAAACCATAGCAGCGAAACCGCAGTAGTTCAATTTAACTGACTCGCGTCATGTTCCGCTATTCGAAATTCGAGTAGCGGAACATGACGCGAGCCAATTGAATTAAACTACTACGGTTTCGCTGCTAAGGTTTCGCGGCGGAGGTGAGCTACTGGCCTTAATGTTTTCTAGTGTGTGAAAAAAGAAAAATTCTAATCCCGAATTTATTCAGGACTGGAATAGGGCCGGAATCCCGGGATTGAATCCTCTAGTCACACGGGACTGACCTTAATCGAGTTGCAGGCCTCGACAATCTTCTGTGGCAAGCGTTATCGGCGCGCGCGGGACGGGAGGCAAACAAACAACATTAACATGGGGTAGAAACAATCCGGACCGACCGGCCACAACAAGCGATATTATGTCGATAGTAGAGGTGTAGACCACGCAACATAAAAGTGTTTACTGGATTGTGTGTCGAAAATTTTGCTGTCAACGTTATTTTAGGAACTTTACTATAAGTCTCTAGACTACCTAGTACGGTCAACGGCACGTTATTCATCAGCAGTTGGACTACGAAAACCAGCCTTCATGTTACAAAATAAATGCGTTATCACCGTCCACAGTTCCGGGCTAATTGTTACCATGGACGTGAGGTAGGGCCTCTAAATCACTAAAATGTTTAGCTTCTGTTGCTATCATGTCATGCGCAGTCATTTTACGCCTTAAGACAGTAATTCTCGTAATTCACCATGAGAGGACAGAAAAATGTGTTCTAATAAAAGACCGCACAACTTTTGAGTCATAAAATAACGTTTAAGTATAAATAACATTAACAGATTAAGAATAAAGGAAAGTATAAGTATTGTATAAAACATTGTTTAAGACGGTGTTATTCATAAATGCTTGTTGTTTATCAACAGTAACAGAAGCTGGTGACTCATGCTAATGACTTACTTCCCCACCACCGCGGGGCGACTTACTTTTTCCATATGACATGGCACCGACGCCGACAGCCAAAATATCAATTGGTTGTTATTTGTACCCATGTTAGGTAGGGATCGAACAGGTATTGAAAGATAAAAATAAATTAGTACCTCCAACTTACACAAAAATAAAATAAGAAACTCACTGGCGTTTAGTCACTGTATTTGATTTTATGATTTAATTATAATAATATGTTTCATGACTATACACCAGCTGTGTAAATAATTAACAAATGTAATAACATAAAAATTATATAACATCAAATCGTATTGTACAAATTGAATAAATAAATTATAGAACCATACCATGCAAGTACGTAATAATTATTTAAAATATCATGACAAATAAGCTGATATGAAGCCCATACATAATTTCAAGCACACAGCCCCATAACCTTATAATTTGCTTCGAAATAAAATAAATTGAACGTATGTTTGAATACGATAAGATAGTAACTGTAACAAAATAAAATAATAATAATCCTAACTACGTTATGAAGTCAGCATTAGATCTCACACATGTGGCAAATTATTATTATACAATAAAGGCAGATGAATAAACTTGATACATAAATGTGCGAACCTTTATTGGAACAATGCTGTCTTCATAAAACACTGACTATATTCATAGACTACAAGATACCTCCATTGAATCTATCCACTGGTTACGTAGTACACAAACATAATAGAGTAACCCAAAGCATCTGTCCTTGTCACACTCGTGGGGCATCAATATGTTCCTCTCACCTTATTGGAGCTGAAGATGGACAGCAGGCCTCCTCTCTTCTTGATCTTGTTGCCTGAGACGGTGCCGCGCGCCGCGGTGAGGTGGTTGTGTGGGTGGTGATGGGTCGTCGCAGAGTCCGTGGTATCGGCCCCCGAAGCCGTCTCGAACGCAAAATCTTCGGGCGGCACGAAACCTGACTTATACCTGTCTATTACTAATTTTGTGTCCTGTAAAAATAATAATAAACCTTGATTTCAGACCACATAGAATTCATACAGTAGTGTTAATAAGGAAACTGTTAGTATCCAAAAAGGGGGGCTCATGGCTAAGTAATAACAGCCGCACGGGTCGATCGATTAGGTTAAGCTACGCTTGCCGCAATCAGACCGGGGATGGGTGACCATCTTAACATAGCGAGACCCCTCCGTGCCTCGGAAAGCACTTTCAAGCCGTTGGTCCCGGTTCATTCTTGGACCTTTGACAGTCGTTACGGGTTGCCAGAAGCCCGAAAGTTGACGACCAGTCTTACCAAGGGGTATCGTGTTATCTGGGTGGTGGAGGTCAGATAGGCAATCGCTCCAGGTAAAATGGTATTTATTCAGCTGCATCCGGTTAGACTGAGAGACTTTTCCCAACATTCTTAGGAAAAAGCTAGGCAGATTGATTGATAGATTTGTGTACAAAATTATATTAATGCTAGGTAAAGTCTGGAGCCGAACTTCAGACTCCACGAAGTACGTACTCCTAGACATACGAAGTGCGATGTCATTAATTGTGGATAATTTATGTACAAAAATTCAAACGATGCCAAGAATTAATTGGCACTAGTTTTTAGGTCGCTCCAAGTCGTTAGATCTCGATAGGCTATAAAATTCGCCGTAACTATTATTGTAACCCATTTTTTAGTTTAACGATCCTTATAAAATGTTTAATATGCTGCTAATAAACTATTTTCTTTGAATCATTAAACAGCAAACTTTGTATCTTGAGAACATCACGACACCTCAGTTAAAAGCTATTATTAGTTAGCGTTCGGTTGATCAACAAACCATAGAATATGTGACACCAATTCTAATGTTATGTAAACTTGAAAGGTGGCTGCCCCGTAAACAAAATATACAATATTCGTTCCACGTGTATAACATAAGTGGATAATTGCTATTAGAATATCAATACCAAAATGCGCCGCAAAATGATGAAGAATGTAATTATCTCTAGTTTCAGATTAAACAATCTCTATGAATCACAGTTTCATTTACTTAGCTCATGACTATGCGTGTCTAGGAATATGATCTATTGAATATTTATGCTGTTTTCACAATTTGACACAAGTCTTAAATTAATCTGAGTTAATAAAAGACTAAAATGCTATTTTTAATTTAAAAAACAATTTGGCATTATTGCTTATACTCGTAAATCATAAAACAAATTGTCAAAAAAAATCTTACCTCTTTTTCATTAATACTATTTGCTGCAGTCTCCATACCATCGAGACACTGCATGATTATCGGAAACACCTTCCTTTCCACGTCCACTGAACTCAACATGAAGTTCTTGATATTTTTTATCCTTTTTTCATCTAAGTCCTGCAAACATGAAGATTACTTGTTAAAAGAATAAACACATTTCCGTATAAACTTATACGAAAATAGTGGACGTGTTTTATGTCTCTTCCATTCGACCTAGTTGGCGTTCCGCCAGAATGCACCATACAAAGTGGTTGCACTATTGGGCCCAACATGTTCCTGAATTTCTTCAAACTCACATTGTGTGAGTTTGAAGAAATTCAGGAAAATGTGACTCATGTTTATGTCCAGAAGAAAGTTACGACTATTTATAGAAAAATCATAATAACAGAGAGCATCTTGTTATCGAACCCCATTTACAAGCAACGTGACAAATTTTCATTAATCAACGTGTTAAAGTGTCATTGAATTATAATTCAATGTTCTTGACAAATGAGACAAATAATGCTCTTGTAATATCGAAAGAAAAAACTGATAAATTTGTAAAGAAACTGGGCATATTATAAATATGGTACATTATTGTTCGTGACAGTAAATCATTAGCGTCGTAATTTATTGGTCGTAGGTCGTCGCGTTGTGCGGGTTGCGTTTCCACAAGATTATTTTAGGATACACGATATATGTCGCAGATTGTGTCCCAACGGTATTTGTCACTCGAAACCAAAGTGAGATATCCTCTTAGTTGTGAATTTATAGTTGCTCATTAAGTAAACCTAAAAGCGCTGTTGTTATTCGATACGTGTCTACTAACATATTAATATTTTTCGATTACTTTATCTCTCGGATAAAAATCATGTTGTGTCAATTAAAAGATAGAGATTATAGCGTTTGATGAATGATTGAAATAAGACAAGATTCATACGTTATCCTAACTCGTAAAACGCAAAAAAGTCATACGAAATATCAGAATTCTGATCACGTTATTGCGATACACCGCTCGTGAGTAATAACCGTAATCAAATCCTGAGCAAGTATATAATAGTAAAATGAATAAATTACCTACTTTGACTTTTGACTTTGAAGAAAAGCGGGAAGCACAGAGAGGCCTATGTCCCGCAGTGGATGGATTTCGATTGGACGAAGATGACGGCAAAGTAAAAGATCGTAACTAACCTGTAACTGCTTGAAGACATGCGGCAGTCGCTGCTCATAATGCTGTCGTTGCGCCTCATTTGTTTTGCGCAGCTGATCCATATATTCCTGCTTCGCGTCTTCGCACGCTTGACTCCGGATTTTCATGTTCGCTTTCTGTTTTTCCACCTCCGCTCGACTGCAATTCAAATTACATTGATTTGATTGAAAATGGAAGAAGTTTTCATACAATAATTGGTACCAAGAACTATTCGAGACCGGCAATAATGGTCTGTGTGATTCCGTCGAAGAAAAGACCATCCCTTGGATCGTAAATAGGCGACTAAAATATCGCCAAGAGGACGGAGAGCAATGTCACCCTGATACGTATTTTAATGGTTGAGCTCATCAACAGACCCATTAAAGATAGTAGACGTTTAGTGGGCCGATAAAGTAAAGGTTTCCGTCTTTGGTCAGTAAAATATATGTCCTAAAAGGTGAACCATCTGACCGCAACGGTTAACGGCAGCGGTGAAGCTGATGGTCTCCATTTGGCTAATATATCAAGTGAATCGCCATCTTACGAGCTATTCAAGTTAGCTTCGTTCGAGTCACATATTTCATATTATTTATTTTAAAGCCAAAAAGAAAAATTGGCATGAATACTTCAGACACTGTGGCATTCTCAATCCCATACGGTTTACCCTTGCTATTGTACTGCATTAGGTATTGAACCTATGCCAACACGTCATTGTTTATGAGGTCAATAATATATTTTCTTGCTGCCAACTTACGCCCCTACTGATAAAATATGAGTATTTTTTATACTCTAAGGAAAAAATATTAGGAACCGCAGAACGAATTCGGTTAACAGCGAAATCAGTGTTAACATTGAAATAACACAGCATTAAAATTCGATTACCACGGCGTTTACAATTCGCTGTACACTTTACGCACTGTTTAATCAGCTGTACAATTTCTGGGTCAAGTCAGTATTAACGTTGGAGTGAAGTAAGTAGTGTATTAGATAATCACCTCAGATTAAGGTCAGCATCTGCCTTTTGGAAGGTCTCCAGTGCTCGCTCCGATTCTCTGGCCGCCCGCTCGTAAGACCTCCTCGCTCGTTCCAAGGAACCTATCGATGAGTTCAACACTCCCATTTGTTTTGCACCTTCATTTAAATGTTGCTGTAATTAAACACAACATTGGATAATCAAAAGAACAACAAAACAGTTTAAGGAAGACAATCAAGATCAGAGTTATTTGAATCCCAAGATTCGATTTTGAATTATAAACGAGTTGATGTAGTCATGTTTATTTTTAGAAGCCCTGCGTTTAAGGTACCGGCCATGCCATACTGTATTGTGGCGTCTCAGAACTTGGAATTATATCCAATGAAGCGTATACGATTGAATAATTAAGCCTATTTTAAGATTAACATTCAACAAAAGTTTACTTCAACAAATAGAACCTCAGAACTGTGATAACATCAGGTGATAATTACAGCATAGACACAGATGTCTACGTGACTATTTCCGTTGACATATCCCGAATAAAAACAAACATGTGGTTGTTCTGTAAGTCGCTGCAGTTTTTTATCATCCAAGCAGTCGTCATACGTGTTAATTATATTTTTCCTTAATAAACATTAGGTATTATGTATAGGTACACCATTTTTGCACGACTTATATACTTTGGACAAGGATTCTTTGTTGTATTTAATGATGTGCCCTGCTATTGAAGAACATTACGAGAATATGAAAACAATGTCAGATCTGTTTTGACCGACGGGGTGGGCAAGCAGAGGTGAATTATTTTAGTGTTCCCCACTTATTGCTAGTAATGTTTAAGTCCCATGTAATAGATATTTAATAGCGAGCCTATTGCTAATAGGCAATAAACGTACACAAAGACAGACTTCAAGCTCTACTTGCTACTGAGAATTTCCTAATTTTAATAACCAATACCATATCGCCCAACCTGGGGATTGAACCCAGGCTCACTCTTAACAATCGCGGTTGCAACTACAAAACCCGTTTCAGAATACGTGGATGCGTAGTTGTAGCCCGCGAAATTCAAATTAACTTACCTTTTTTGGAATTTGCAGATCAGTATCTTGTTCAAAATATGATTCGCGACTATAACAGATATGTATTTATAGAATTATAATCATTGGAATCATTAATACATGTCCCTAAGTTAGATTACAAAGGCTGCGGAATACCTAAAAAAAATCTGTTAAAGTTTATTCATAATTAATGATTTCCTCACCTTTCTTTCTTCTCGCAACTCTTTGGCGAGTAGATGCAACTCTCGTACTACATTGGACTGTAGGTTTTCCGCGACTACTTCCCGCTGGCCCGCGAAATCGTTTAACTCTTGAAGTAAATGTTTAAATGCTTTACACGCCGTATACCTGAAAATTTCATGATTGTTACTCGTTGTTACAGCAGTAAACAAACGTGCAGTAAGTTTTATGGGGCTATGAAAGATTTTTGGTTGAATGTTCCATCCATGTAAAATACTGGTAATCAGCTGCATCCGGTTAGACTGGAAACAGATCCCAACATAGTTGGGACAAGGCTAGGCAGATAATGATGATGTTCCATCACATAATCCATACGTCATGTTCGTGAACGGGTAGTCAGTGGATCTGGTCATCTCTTAGCTGCCACGGCAATTTTAATTTAATTTAATGTTTGAATTTTTTTTTTTTTTCCTAAAGGACGCTTTTAATGTTTTGCATCGTTCTCACATGTATAACTTCAACATGAATGATGTAACCAATATTTTGTAACCATATTTTGATTTAAAAGAGTGTCCGTGGAGTTTCTTGCCCGTTCTTCTCCATAGGTACCTACCGGAGTGGAGAAGTTTCTTCCATAGGTATCCTACTACGCTTTGGAATGGGCGAGTAGCTTCATATTTCTGACTGACCGACCCTTTGACAATTTAAAAGTGCCTGTAATTGGTTTATTTGAAATAAATGCTTTGAGTTAGAGTTTGAGTTTATCGACTATCAAACACTAGTATTCAGCTGCATCCGGTAAGGCTGGAAGCTGACCCAGCATAGTTGAGAAAAGGCTAGGCAGATGAAGGACCATTACATATCGGATTATGATAACGTTAGCTGTCGAGTAAACAACCCTGACATTTTAGACTCATTGTGGATACTGTTTGAAAGGCTTCATAAGATGGGTTTTTTTAGCAGATCGAAATCAAAGTATCATCAGTTCACACATAATAAACAGAAATTCCTTCGCAATATCAGATTGCTGCAAGAACCGAAACCCGTTTCTGTAGTGCACAAAATATTGTGCAACCAACGACATTATAGTCACATAAATTAAGCGTCACCAAATTTACAACCGTAAAAATGGTTGGCTGTACGATTGGCGTGCCAAATTCAGTTTTCCGATAAACTTCTTTAGGGTAACATGACATTACTCGTATATCATGCTACACTACAATTTTTACAGTTCCATGTTGATTTTACTTTTCTTTTTATCGCTGGCGTTATAAAGCTAAGATTAGCGATGAATCAACGTCCTTGCAAAGGAAAAGTTCAGGTATTTGTGACGCTGGTAGGTATATAAGACGTTCTTGGAAAAAACTGCATGATTCATATCTTACGCGACACGAAGTTGAATAAAATTCAAATACTCACTGGTATTCATCTTCTTCTTTTCTTTTTGGTTGATAGTTTTTGACAAGCCTCCTGTAAAAAATAATATAATTTGAATAAGAAAAATAAATGTTATATCTACACTATATTCATATTATACATTATAGTTGCTTTTTGTGCCTGTCTATGTAACCGCGTTGTCTTCTAATCTAGGTAAGCAATGGATTTTGATTCTGTTTTCACCATTATTTAGAGAATTTATTCCGGAAGGTTTATGTGTACAATACATTAGTATTAAACTTACGTATAATAAAAAAAAACTCGCCTTGACAAGTCGTAAAAACCGTGCGAAGCAAGGGGCGGGTCGCTAGTTATTTAATCAACAAAACACGCTGTAAAATTAGCGTTATAATCGGTATTTATAAGATAATTTAGAGATAATAACCACTAATACCAGCAAGATAAAAGTAAATCGTCTAATCGCAGACTTTATGGTACCATTCCATCTGAATCGCATAAAAAGCTGTTGTTGATCTAGCTTTTATTACTTTTGGCCGTTAATAAAGAACATTAAGTCGTGTTTTGAAAATTTAAATTTAAGTCCGTCACAGACGTAGCTATAATATATATTAATATACTTTGCTAATGCTTTTTTCTCGTAGTTTTTGGTGCGTACTAGAAATATAATAATATATTATAGCTCCGTCTCAGGTCACTCGAAGATTACTATGGAAAATATATCGACGGTGAAGTATCAACATCTAATAACTAACAGCTTGGCGGTTTTCACTTTATTGCATATTCGTAGGTAAAATATGAAAGAGCTCGTTTTCTCAAAGACAAGGTCTTGAATTGTTCAAGTGTATTAATTACTAATTGATTGTAGAAATATCTAACAAGTCATCTTGCGTGATTTTTGCTGGCAATGGCATGTTTTTAAGTGTAGATATTCGGTATTGCCAGCAGCGTGCAGCAAAATATAAATGCAATACCTTTTATTTACGCGATAAATACATAGCCGGTTCTTAGTCAAATTTTAAATAATATTTTCTATCTACATTTTATATCCCTAACCTGAAATATTTGATTAAAATTACTATCACCATCACAAGCGTTACCTAGTATAAAACAAATTTTTGATTCAGATGGTCAAAACCTATACAAACAAAATGTTTTTTTCGCCTGCTGTAAAATCATGTTTTTGTAGTTATTATATAAGGTCCCATTAAAATAGATGGACAAATTTTAACACAGCGTTCAGTACGTCTAACCAAAAATATCCAAGCAAAAAAACACTGATTAAAGTGATTTTATTTTGACCTAAAGTAATAAATGGCATTGGGTAACCAACATTTTTAGTGTATTTTCGATACCTAACTGATTTATTTTTCTTGTAAGTATCTAATGCGTTTTTCTTATTATTTTTTTTACCATTGTCCTTATTTCGGTGGTCTGAATGATTTCTAAAAGTTTGTCCATCTATTTTAATGGGACCTTATATATTGATACTTGCCCGTCGATATCGTAATGTTTTGCTATAATATATATTATACCTACACCTATGGTGGGCTTTAACCTTAGCTTTAACTAATTTGCAAGCTTATTTAATGAGGTAATTCACCTGAGTTTTCCTGCATATTCTAATTCGATAGCACACCGCTCCTTTACGAAGTTTCCATATTTGTCTAAAAAATCAATTCCTTTATGTGTATGGGCGGCTAAGTTATCATACTGATCCTGTGAACAAAGAGAAACAATATTTATAATGACGGTAGTGTATGCTTATTGTTTAGTCATATATATATATTAATATATTATTAATTATATTAAAAGTGTATAGCAAAACAATGAAATACCTAATGATTATAACCAGAGGAAACGGGTGGCGATAGCCGGCCATCCCAGCGGGAAACTGGCGAGTAATACCGATAACTGTTGTTGTATTCTCATTATTGAATTTGAAAATTCTCATTATAGATATTTCTTAAAAAATTGCGGTTGTTAAGTGGATTCCCAGTTTCATAAATGGGTGTATTTCTGCTAAAGGCCTTCCCATTCCCACCGAGGGTGATGAGGCGGACGGGAATATAATGATCGCATGCCGCGATGCGCACGCGACTGTACTTCCCAGTCGCCCTTGACTCTTCAGCTACGTATACCGAGTGCAACGACATTGCTCTCACTTTAAACACCTCCAATTTAAAAGCTCATTCCTGCACACCTCATTAATATTGCATTATGATGACTCGTGAACAACTTATTATTACTCCAGTGTTGTACGCTTAAACAAATAACGGACGTGATAATATTTGGCGTCTAATAGCATTAATTGAATGCGTAGCGACACTACTCAGCTGCAATGAGCGTTTTGCGGGCACGCGTATTATGAAATGTGAATAGAATATTTTTAGACATGACGAGTGTCTCGCAAAAATTTATATTGAAAAAAAGTTCTAAAACACTGGAATGGAGACGGTTAAGTATCGCGATCCCGTATGGAGAGAGAAACCGTCTGAATAGTTGATGGATTAATAAAAGAGAAGTGGGACAATAAAGAAATAATAGACGAGGAAGAATCTATTGTACATTGCTTTGAACAGACTAAATTGATATAAATTAGTGTGTTTATCTTAGTCTTCATTCGCACGAAAACAGTCCCGTCCCGTCGTTTTTTTTAAATTTTCTTGATTTGGACCAATATTTTCCTCAATGGCACATTTAATTCAGCTGTTTAGGACTCTAGAAGTAGATTGGAATTTGATTAGTATTCAGTGACCGCTGGCATTTTTCATGTAGGCAGTAATAAATAAGTATTGTGGCAAATTAGACTTTATGTGAAACAAAAACACAAAACAGTCTTTATTTGTAGAGCATTGATCGACATTTCTTTTTTTCATCTTTGTTCATCAATTTTCAAATTTAAAATGGCTATTCTCACTATATAACGGCATCAAACTTATGTGTCTAAAAGAGTGAGATTCGAGTATCATGGCAGAGAGCATGGACAAATGTGTTTCTTATGATAATATGCAGTCTATACAGACCAAGGAATATACCGTTGCGTTGAAAAGCCTGTCATAAGCGTTTTACCTTCGAAATATTAAATTAAACGTCAAATATGAATAGCCGATCATTGGCCACGAGTAACGTAGCAAATTAAAAATATATCTTATTTGATACTTATGAACTTGACTTGCAGAATGAGTTACTTGACTGCTATTGAGTGAAAATGTTTGTAGTGTATTTTATCAATAATAAATTACCAATGTCTCTTTACAGTTAAGAAATGAATGTATGTCGCAGTAGTAGGTACTATAATAATCGCGCAAAAAATACAATGGTTATGTGTTAGTGTGGTGGGTCGGTTCGTTAACCCTGATGCTGGAGCGACATCGCACAAGTCCGCACAGCAGTACGAGAGTGGCTCGACTGGGCGTGGGAGAACCTGATTTGTGACAACTGTGATAGGTTTGACGTACCTTCCAGTGCGAAACATACTAGACGTAGACTCCGCACCTTGTATAATTACATTACAGATTTATGACTGAAGTAATTTACTTTATTAGAGGAGTGAGTACGTATTGTGTGGCGCAGTACAAGTCTGTGCATAACATGCTAATTCAGAAAACAGAGAGATAAGTTTGCGAACAGAAATGGAAGACATGAATATTATCCAAAAATACATAAACTAGCCTCGTCGTTTGAGCTCTTAATGGACCTAGCTTAAAAGCAGTTCTTGTATTTAAATACAGGGTCACCCAGTCTTTTGAATCTTAGAAATGCGTGAACCAGATAGCAAGCGGCAAATTATCGAGAAACGTTGGATGGACGTGTGGTCCTACACACGAGTGTGGTTCAAAAAGGCGGTTGGTGGGCGGCGCCGGAGCCGAGGAATGCGCACACGCAATGTTCAGACCATGATCGCAGTCATCAGTATGCAGAGCACACTCAGCGCGGTTACCGACACGTGTTCTACCGACTACCTTGGCTAATTACTACGATTCAAATTCATATTTGACAGTCGATACGTGACAATTTGCCATATATGCATTGAAACATTTTTATGACATTACTAGTCATTGTAATACATTATTATTAAGTAGTACAAAATTAGAAGAACAAAGAACCTATCGTAATATCGTTGGTAATTTATAGATATACATATTATATGAACTGCAAAGTTAAGTCTGTTCTTCAATCTGGGATCAAAAATTCATAGGCCGAGTCTTGAAGTAACTTTTAGTCTGAATTTATTTACTCTGTTAAAAGTTATTTTTCAATTGAAAAGCTAAGTTTGTTCTTCAATCCAGATTTGGAAATTTGGGCATCCGAGCAAGCACAGCTTTGAGACGGAACCCTCAGGGCGCAAATCTTACTCACTCTTGTCCGGTTTTTTTAAATACCTAAATAAAACAGGTTTATATGATTCTAAATGCCTTACTTAAAATACTAAGTATTCATTTTCTTATTAATATCCTCAGACCAAATTATCACCATTAATTTGGTGATAATTTGGGTTGTGCCGCCATTGAACACATAATACCTACATGTTAGAAAGGTTAGTTTATGACTTTAAATTGTAATATCTTTTGACAGAGCGGGCCGATTAGAATGAAATAAAATACTAAATGTTAATTCAAAATACGGACTATGACTAGATTTCCAATAACTTAAATCTTTTGACAGAAGACAAAAAAAAAATTACACGTGATTTTTAACATCATCCCCTATTTTACCCGTTTGGGGGATGATTTTACAAAAACGCTGATATGTGTAATTTTTATTTCTTACCAAAAGCATAAATTTGAATTTTCATATCTCTAACAAAAGAAATGCTAGATTTCCCATATATACTTTCATCACTTTTATCCCCTTAAGGATTATTTTTGAAACACAAAGTACCCTATGTCCTTCTCCAAGATGCCATCTATTTCCTTGTCAAATTTTATCGAAATCCGTTCAGTGGTTTAGCCGTAAAAGTTAAAGGTAACATACATGACATACATACATACATACATACAGACAGACAGACAGAGTTACTTTCGAATTTATAACATTAAGTATGGATTATAAATGCGAAAGTGAGTTTATTTGTTTGTTACGTTTTCTCGTTAATACGGCTAAACGGATTTGCATGAAATTTGGCACATGGGTAGACCATGACCTGGGTTAGGACATAGGATACTTTTTATCCCCATACCTATTCCCACGGTGTCGACACTTATACGGGTGAAACCGCGGGGCGCAGCTAGTATGGAATAATTTATAGGGTACCTAGGTACATAGATTTTATAAGAGTCCTGACTGGTTAAAAATAGAATACCCGTTCTTCTATTTTTAACCCGTCTTCTCAACAGTCAGTCATTTACATACTTTTTACGTTGATATTTTCTTTTGACCTAAGATGACAAACTCGATTCGTGAACATGGGCGACGGACGAAGGGATTTAACTTATTGGCTTATTTACTTAAATGTTTTACAGTAATTGTGTCTAATTCAGACAGAATAATTGTGAGTAATTGTGTGCGTTTTGTTTGTGCAGAATAAACATATTTCTTTCTTTCTTTACTTTTTCTCTCTAATTCATGGGAATTAGTAAGAAAAAGTAAAGAAAGATCGATTCGATCGATTGTATGGACAATGTATGTCATATTTGGCAGCCGGGGCGGGGTGTCAGTGAACCTGTCACGGCGTTCGTGCACAACTGCGACACGGTCGACGCCATCAATACTCTGTAATTGGCACGTCTCTTCACGCGATTGCCAAATATTGTCATAGCTACACAATATCAACAACGTCTGCCACACTAATCTGAGCCGAAATCGTTACACGTTTCGATATCTATAGGCATGTATAATTTAACGATCTTTGAGAGTTAGGAGATCTATTAATTTTAATTGCCTAACATGATTTTGTCATTCTAGAATTTTAAGTCTACTTTGCGACAACCGGCTGTAACAATTTCTCAAAATTAATGTAATCATTTCATAATAATCAAGCCATTCGGTTAGTATCAATAGCTATATTGTTAAGATGTTAACAATTTTTCAATTAAACTGCTAACGAGTATGGCAAATGACCTTGCGTTCTAGGTATATCTGAACGTCTCACCTGAATGCCAATGTCACGCACACCACGACAAGTGTATCGTATAACACGAATGGTTTACGAGATTATATCTGGTATATCTTATAGTTGGACAGACGTGTGAAGAGCTAAACACATATGTATAGCTGCACGTATGTTATTGATGCAGGGAGACGCTACTCGGTAAGTTTTCTCATGCATTTTGCTCAATGTTCACTTCCGGTATGTCTCGAACTCATCAACATTTATTGGAAGTGTGGACGGCGGAGTCATACCGGAACAGTCTGGGTCGGAAAACAGATTTGTTTGATCGAATGCTCGTCCGCCGATGAGTCACAGTGGAGGAACGCCCTGGCCCTGTCCTTTGCTGATTAGCACTCATTACTCATCGTTTGTTAATCAGACAACAATGCCCGCACGACTAGATAAGATTATGTGAATTATGGAATCAACAATAAATGTACACATTTACACATTCTTCAAAACCAGTTTGAAAAATAAACACTTAGGGCCGATTTTTCAATTGTCAGATAAGTTTTATCTGAAGAATAAATAGGACGTTTTGACATAATATTTCCTATGCCTCTATAACATAACCCGACATTTATAGCTCAGATAAAAGACCATTAACAAAAAAACGTCGCGTTCTATCGCCCGTCCGCGCTATTACTACTCTTTCTGTTTTTTTAAGGTTCCGTAGTAAACAAGGAACCCTTATAGTTTCGCCATGTCCGTCTTTCTGTCTGTCCGCGGCTTAGCTCAGAGACTTTTTGTACAAAAAAGCTGTAATTTAGCATGTGTATATATATTAATCACGCCGACAAAATGGTAAAATTTAATCATTAAAAAAAACTTTTTTTTAGGGTAGGTACGTCTCCTACACGTAATGGAGATGTTTTTTTTCTCGTCTGTCACACGATGTGGGGTGTCGTTGGAAAGGTCATTCAAAAGTGAGTTTGTGACAACCATTTTAGGATTCAGAGATCGGTTAGCGAAATATTAAGGTTTAAAGTGCAATTGTTTGTAAGTCTAGTGCCAGTAACTATGATTCCCAATCATGAACCATTGTTACTTTTATATATTGGATTAATCTCATTAACCGCATAAAAAATGCTTTATAGCCAAAAATATATTATAATGTATTATTTTGCCATGACTCAAATTCGCTGTACCTATTTAATTTTCAATATCAGAATTCCATAATAATAATTATTATGCTTAATGAATTTATTGTATATGGAGTTTTTGACGTCAACGGGAATTACAGCTTTTATATGGCATTAAAAGTAACTAAATGTGCTAGAGTATATTAATATAACAAGAATCACCTTGAACATGAAATATAACCTGCAGGGTAATTGCGTAAAACACAGAATGACAATTGATCGCAATAGCTTTCATTTTGACAGTTAAGCCACGATCATTGCGTTTTTTACGTTGCTTTGCTGAGCAGACGAATTTTTAAAATCGAAGAATCAATAGATTAGGAATATCCTTCAAAATCCTCAGATTGTCATTGAAAGCATGTTATGCAATTAGGGTACTGGCTAGTAAATGCATGATCCATAAAATGGTTGCAAAAAAAATATTTCTATATTTCAAGTATACTAGACAACATGTTTTATACCCAGAAAGGCTTTGAATATTATAAATATAGCTACAAAACAAGTCTGCATTTAAAAACTAGTAGGTATTTCAATTATATTGGGACCAGGCAACACTATAGAGTAAGGCTCTATAGTGTTGCCTGGTAATTAAAATTAGGTTATAAATTACATTAAAATGCTAATGGTTCACCAGAAATATACTTTAAATGTTGATCGAAATAGTTCATGAGGTTTATAATAAAACCGTTTTTCTTCTTTACGTGTCGATGGTACTTTCTTAAAAAACTTGGGGCCAGTAGGCCGCGTTAATTACAGCATTAGCGGCTATCATTAGTTCCTCAAAAGTGCAGGTATAAGGACACTTGGGATACTGCACAGCAAGTGGGTTGAGCTTCACGCCAAAATAACTGGAGATGATTTCAACAAAATTCCGTATAGTTCCCGAAAGAGTCAGGGGTTAATAAGATAAGGAGGTTAATAGATAAAACATGATCAAATGAATTATTTCAAATAACGCAAGAAAATAATTAGCTTCTGTGAATGTTGAGTCGACGCAGCATTTGGTTGGTTATGCTACATATATTTCGCATGATTCTATTATTTCGTTTTTATCGTTATTGGAAATGAGGAATGTGGATTCCGTGTTTGTTGCTTTTCTGTTCCGTCTTTCCATTGATTGATTGGACGAACACAAATTGTTCTTGGCATACTTTTAATATTATTGATCCCGCCCAAAATAAAATATATACATATATAAGAAAGTGAAAGTTAGGAGTGTCAAATTTTATCATAGCTAAGGAATCTTAAATACAGCAATGGACTGGTGGGAAATTATCAAATAACTTCTCCCGCTCTGGGTGGAGCGGGAGGGCGTGTCAGACTCTTACTGACTAAAACCCTCCCGTGTTCCTTCAGTCGCCTGTACGTTGCCAGGGGCCACGGTATCCCTCTCGGACTTTTCTGCAATCCCGGCAGGCATCGGTCCTGTTGGACCCCTTCAACGGACTGTCATTGCTTGATGCGTTTTGTGATAATTGTAGTCATTCTATGGCTTCTCACATTTCGATATTATTGATCGCGTCTGACCTATAGTCCAAATGATCTTATTATAATTAGTAGGTAATTAGGGACTTATTTTGAACGACATAAACGCGACCTTTACCTCATGGTCGTCCCAAATCATATATTGTCAACTAGAGTATTGTAAACTGACTATTAAAAACAGTTTATTTTCCTACTGATAACTAATAGTTTTGTAATCAAGTTCGATGGATTATAGTCGATCATGACCACAGTACGCCCTATCTATCCTCTAATATTATTATTGTGAAAGTTTGTATGTTTGTGTGTTTGGATGTTTGTTACTCAATCACGCAAAAACTGCTAAGCGGATTTGGATGAAATTTGGCACACTGATAGTTTGTAACCTGGAGTAACAAAGGATATTTCTTATCCCGGTAGTACGTTCCCGTGGGATAAGATCCGACCTCCACGCGGGCTAAGCCGCGGGCGAAAGTTAGTACTAGAATAAAATAGAATTGAATTATGTATGACTTACATAATTGTCATTTTATTAGGTAGGTACGATACCTATTGGTCTTTACTTTCTTTTTAAATTCTTAACCCAAGGGGGATTTTGTCCTTAAGGACATGCTAACCCTATCGTACCTTATCAACTATTTTATTTTAATTAAAGTAACTATAACTAGCTGACACGTCAGACGTTGTCCTGTCAAAATTTCGGTTTCGATTTTTCGTCTGTTCCTTTGGGTTTTTCCTAATTTTCTTTTTTCCTAAACCATCTCAGGATAAAGGCGACAAAACAAAAAATATATATATCAAGTCGGTCGAGCCACTTTCGAGTTTTTCCGAGTATAATGCACGGCAATTGCATTGCTCTAGTATTTTTTATATAAATAGATATAGGTACAGTTCGATTCAAATTTCATGGCGGCTCGGAAGTGCGCTACTCGCTGCGCAGTACCCCACCCAACACCCCCGCTGATCCATGAATTCGTTACTGCGCAGCGACTCGCTTCATGTTCCGAGACGCCATTTAGTTTGAATCGGGTGTACTATAACAGAAATTGAATCATTGACTAGGCATCATTTTCACGAGGCCACACAACCTCTTTTCTTTACAATTGCTAATCTTAGTTACTAGTCTACTTTACTTGATCTAGCTTAAACAAGTAATCTCGTTGTGATAATCCTCACTATCGACGTCACTCGTCACCAAGGCTAAAACCATTAGTACCACGGTGAGCACGTGTCAAATTAAAAATACTGCTTTATATCAGAAATGGAGCCCCCCAGTTACACAAGGAACCCGCGCCCTTTGATAAACCCACGGCATACAAGTTCTGCTCTTACTTTATGTACCTAATTGAAGTAGACTTGCATAACGACCCACTACAGGTGACATAATTTATATCCATAATACGACCATTGCCACTTTCCAATACCAGTTCCGAGATCGGCTTTTGTATAATTAATCAAGATTGGAATTGTAAACATGCGTCATATGTTGTAACATTAATTTCGGTGGTTTATGTAAAATATTTTATACGTTTTGGTCATTTATCTTCACGGTCTGCAAACTAACAACATTCACTAAACCCAATTAAACCTATACATCTATAAGAGTTCATAAACCTCTAACTACACACAATTTACTTTAAGATTAGAATGTCAACCTACATAGTCATTGTTATTTTATCGCAATGATGTTCAAATTTAAAAACTAATTTGTTAAGAATGCTAATGACCAATGACACAGTTCAAGTTTGTTTAACACTTTGAGGGATACTAAACGCCCATAGGCGTAATAACAATAAAACTTCTATTGTGTCTCGTTCACGTGTCCTTTAACCGATTAATTATATAAAATGTGACAAAAAAAAATCTGACCTAAGCAAGTTACTTATGCTAAAGTGCGGTTTTAAATTAATACCTCTTTATAATCAAAGAAACCAACAAGCAAATGAAACACTCAAACTCATCAAAGCAATAATTTGATGATGAAGGTTTTTAGAAAGCTATAAGAATTAATTTTGGAGTTCTTAACGACCATGGTCTCAAATTGATACGAGAATCTGACATTCCAAGAATATGAATGATAATATGATATGAAAGCTTCGCCGCTTTATTCATAATATTGTAACTTTGTAAGCCATAATCTTCAGCAAGAATAAACTTAGAAGGGTGATATTACAATAAAACCTGACGACTTCCTTTCACGTTTCATTTGCCGTCTAAACTCGGTTCGGTCCAAGCGTTGTCGAATCCTATATTGGTAGGTGTGAGTCACGATTGATGACGTCATGGGGTGTCGGGGCGCGCACCCCGCCTGCGTCACCCTGCGTGACTCAATGTCGCGCCCCAGACCATTCGCCTTGGGCCAGACAACCGCTCAGACACAAATAAATATAAATTGATACCAAAATAGTATGTGACATTTTACTTTGCCCAATATACTAATGTATGGATATACCTACCGATGTTTTACCCAAAAGAAGTCTTTTCAAATATTTTTCTCCGTGGTCGTCGCCTTGTTTTACTAAATAAATAACGTTATCTCATACTTTCGTCCGATTTCCGGCGTTATCAATATAGGTTACGGAAGATCTTCATTCTATTTGTTTATATTTTTACTCTCTGATAAGCATAAAAATACGAGGCATCGTAGTTTTTTTATAATATGCACTTTTAATATAGGATTGAAATTAATTACAGTGTATCGCACGGCATGAATCGTCTAAATCTTTGGTATGGTTTGTAGGTTTATGCATTAAACATAACATAACTCATGTGCAGAGCTTTCTTTTTATGAAAATTCATTCTCCATAAATAAATGCAAGCCACGTCCTAAAACACTTCAATGCGTAAGTAACAATTTCACTTTCATCGTCACTAACAAAATACAAAATAACTTGCACAACACTCGCTACTCAGTATACAACAAACTGTTGTCTCTTTCAATGAAGAATCCAGCCTAGATTTAGTAGGAGGTTGAGAAGATCGTAAATTCCGATTTTCAACACATTTCATCAGTCAATTAGGTTAAGTTTTGCGTGCACCTATGTAAATGAATTACACTACCTATATTAAATTCGAAAGTAGATATTTCACCACTATAATTAATAGTCGTAAATTCAAATTTATATATGTACAAACATACAGTTTAGGATGGTAATTTTATGAGCAAACTTAAATGACTCAAAAGTTCATGTGAGTTTTAAGAATTTTGATAAAGCTAAAGAATAAAAAAAACAAATCAACCTCTGTTTCGAATAAAAACCACGACACTTAATGCTAAACCTTGCAAAAGACTTAACAAAACGTGCCATCATTACGGGCCAGCCAGCACCTTCATTATTTAATTCAAATCCAACGAGCACGTACGAACTTTTACGGCCGTAACTTTTGGTACTTTCTACATTCTGTTTTTGTTATCTACACGTTTATGCAATGCACTAAGAAAATTAATTTGCTATCAAAATTCAGTACAGCCTTGGGGAAAAGTTGAATATTATGTAATTTGAATACATTATTGGTCATTTGTTCTATTGTTGTTACTCTTTCAATTCAATAACTCTAGTACTCTTGCTTCATAAAAATGTTTCAGACATGGACTTTAGGTTCCAGCTAAATAACCTAGAGCTAAGTTTAAGCTATTTAAATCTAAATCTGAATGATAATGAAGTCTAAATCTAAGTATAATTTTACAACTACTTGACGAACAACCAGAACTTTTCCATCAGTCAAAATTTTGAAGGCAAATGAGGAAAATGTTAGTCAAACTTTCAACCACTTTTAGCATTGGCTTTAGTTAGGTAAATAATGACACTGTGGCTGAAGAAAATTTTGCAGCAGAAACCCCTTTGAATGTTGACCATGCGTGTAAGGGACCCAGTGTTGATGGTAAAAGTGGTGGAAAGCAGCTCTCGCGCCGGTAGAAAGTAACGCGAGGACACCGTTTCTCATTAATAACGATGATACAAAATTTTCATATTTTCACACATCACTGCACCAACTAAATAAGTAGAAATATATGTTATCAGCCATAACAACTAAATAAGTATGGAAAACAAGAGAATTAACGTTTATTAGTAAATCGTTCACGGTGCATGCACGGACAAGGCCTTCATAACAAAACTGTTGTGAAAGTCGCACACGAGATCTGCGAGGTGCAACGACTTGGGCCAAAACTGTGCCAAACACAGCCGCTCCATTACATAAGGAGCGATCGATCTGTTCTTTCTGTTGAAATCAATACCCACAAAAACCTAACTATTACCATATTACAAGTTGGTTTGCCAGACCATTACAAACAATAATTATTTTAATAAAAAACGAAGAAACTAAAGGTTCCTTCAGAAATCCTGAACGAACATTGTACGAAATCGTTTGACGGTCCTTTTTAAATGAATTTAGCACTACATAGCAATAGACTTCGAATAAGGAACCTCATTATAAAGTTATTATATTGAAACGAAAACTCAACTATGTTTAAAGTAGTCTACACTTTACCACATCAATTGTAAACAAATTGCCGAAATAGTAAAACAGTACTTACTACCACTGTTCATTTAGTTTGAAAGTTCATAGACGGTTTTTGAATTCATGTCTATAGCAGAGGCTAAAATGTGTAATTAAAACGCAGCTCGCAGTTTCAAAATAATCCTTGTCTGCAGTTTTATAGTCCAACCACAGGCGAGAGAAAAGTTAGTCAATTGTAGTTGGAGTCAGACCAAGCAAAAAACGATTGAAAATGTTTCTCGTCGGCTGAAGAACTCCCAGCCGCAATACGCATCAGTCTGTCGATGACATCCAATACAAGCAATCTGTTAAACTGCATCTTTTCTAAAAATAGTTTGTCTACATTTTTGAGGAGACTACGCTTTTTAGGGTTCCGTACCCGAAGAGTGTCACAAAGCCTCTGCTGTCCGTCTGTCTGTCGGCGAGCTGTATCTCAAGAACCGTAATAGGTAGACAGTTGAAAATTTCACAGATTATGCATTTCTATTGCCTACAAATAATACAACTTCATAAAATTCAATAAAATTAAAGAGTGTCTCCATGCAATAACTATTGATTTAAAAAAAATTAAAATCATAGCCTGGTATGTGGGGTGTCATTGTCTAGTTAGAGCTCATATTTTTTTTAGAAAACAGGTGTCCATAAAAGTTGTCAGTTTTAGACTATTTTTGTACGAGCTCTATCTCAACAACTAAACAAGTTAGGAATTTGAGACTTCTGTATATCATGAACCATATCCTGTATATAATCAACAAATACTAAAAACGCCGATACATAAGGTATTTTATTTAAATATGGGTGATTTTCTATAACTGCAAAAATAACTTTGTAATTCATAGTATCAATAAGAAATACAAATGTATCTTTACAATTTTATAAATTTAAGATAAAATAACAATATTCTTCGTTTAGTTTAGTATTTTCATTTATTTGCTAAATAATGTACGGTGGTACGGAAACCGTCGTGTGCGAGTCTGACTCGTACTTGGCCGGTTTTATTATGAGTTTAGAGACAAAAATCGTCCAGCACGAAAGTGGTTCGAAATGGGAAACATATTTTAAAGACCTCACTTTTCGCAAAACGTCAAAATTTTCGTCGTTTAGGAGATGGTTACACGTTTGCAACGGTCTATGATCCTTCCAGTTACAGAAGAGAGGTACGAGGGAAGGCGGACGAAGACAGCCCGCGGGCGCATTGTGCAGGGCTGGATACTAAAAAAGTTTTTGTCATTCTATTGCTCATTGTTAAAACACAAAGGGCTTGTTTCCTGCTATTAAGTTTATTCTCCGCACATTACAATAGGACGAACCTTAATATAGTAGCTGTCGGTGACATTTTATTTTTAGGATAAACAAAATTGTGGTGTATTCGGCAGGTGCTTCCATTATCCCGAAGGAACAAAAAATATATTCCATCTACCTACTACATCATGAGTTCCGTAGTGTATTGTGAACTATCTGACTAACTCTAGAAAAATGTAGCATCCAAATTAAGGAGTGTCGGCAAATGGGGCCATAAATCATTCCAAGAACCAACTATATGATGCCAAAATTGTAATAATCAAATTTCGTTTTCGAAAACTTATGGTTTTTTAAAAGTTTTTGTACTTAATTGGTTGTCTGTCTGATGATAACGGTACTATCATTCATTCAGAATTCTGTGGGAAGATTGTATCTTCAAGGTAGCTCTACAATAAAGTATCGCAAATATGTAAACGACAACACGATCGCCCCTACACGAGGGATGCGTTATTGGATTAGTGGCCCTAAGATTTCGAATCCCTTCGTTTAAGGGAGAATGCGAACTTGAACGAAATCGAAATGCGTACCTACAGTATCGATTATTTTGGAGAACACTTGTCGCAAGCACTCTTATATTTAGATTCCTACAATCATTTGGGTAAATTCCAACCACTTGAATGGTTAGCTAAACTACACCAGGGTTCGTAAGTTTGGTCTGACGTTAGTTTGTTTAGAATTCTCCGTTGTGTCAATAACGTTCCCGAAACGAGCCCCTTCGTCATTTGTAGTAACTTATCCGTAGTTCTTGGAATAATATACAGTACAGGCGTAGAATGTGATTCAGCACGAGTCGAGCCATTGTTGAGACACGCGCGTTTCCGCTTTCTCGTGGAAAAATGCAAGCACATTGTTGGAAAGTAAACGTAGGCACCTGAGGTGATTTCAAGAACATAAAGAATAAACCATAGGTATGATAATGTTCATTCCACTTAATATATTGTATGGAATGCTTGTCGTTTCTTTTGCTGTTGTTATAAGGTCTTGAAAACTTGATAGAGCAAGGAGACGGAGATGAAATGTTCTCAGGAATATGTACCGTCGGTTGTAGTACATACGGGTGTACGTCAGATAGGCGCCAGCCAGCCGGTCGGCCACAAGAGCCTACTGTTCTTGACGTTTCAATGTGAGTAGTGCAATTACACATACGTATACCCGACCGCCCGCTCAACCACGGCCTCAGTTCTCAACGATACGCACTTTTATGTTTACAAAAATACAACTAAATGACGTAATTCACGTACTTAAAACAGTTGGGAAAACAATAGTGAGTAATCCTCGAAATATTGACAAATTGAATACTAATAAAGCATTAATATAATTTACATATTGACTTTTCTTACTTCATAAAAAGCTGATTTACATTGATCCAGTATTTCAATCCAGCGTTGGTAGCCAGTGGCAATAGATCGTTATTAGACCAATGTAAAACACTTTTCAATCCAGTTCAGTATCCAGCGCTGGATTAGAATAGGGCTGCTGCTAATTGCGATTCAATAATGTTACTGGATTACCGAAATCCAGCGCTAGATCGAAATGATCAAACATCATCCAGTGATGATGGACTGGATTGAAGTGTTACATTGAGTGTTACTGTATTCCAGTGCTAGATTAAAAATAGATAAATTTGCATTAGCCTATGAAAAAAAAATTGTTCAAAAGTGTAGAATTCTTCAGAATATCCAAAATTGCTGTTAAAGAAACTCGAACAAATGGGTGCACGACCTTGAGATTTGTATGCAATCATGAGGTTGCGCACAAAACGCCACGTATAAATGAAAACTAGGTATCACAAAGGTTGTAAAGAGCAGATGTGCATAATTTCACAGTAGAGCGGACGCGGGACCGGTCAGAGGGGTCGGCTAACCGCAGCAGGTGTAATGGCATCGTTCGACCATGTTGCTAGGGATCGTCAGTACATTCTGACATCACTATATCATTTAAAATAATACGAAAACTTACCAACATCTCCATAGGAATGTGGGCTAAATCGATTCATTATTGTACATCTTTAGGTAGGTATACTTGGCTTGTAAAGCTTAAACCATTAAATCTTTTAAGAATTTTATGGTTCTGTCCAGCGAGACCGATAACTATGTGCCTATAAGACAACAGTTCTATAACATTGTCCAAATGGCCCGAATGACGTCAGCTTTTGCCGAAAACTCGCCGGAGGAGCTATTTTGGTTTCAGCGGCGCCCGTATTATTATGATGACTGAACTGGCAAAAACGTTCGGCATTTCAAGTGGCCAGAATAGAGCGATTAATGAACAATCGAAACTAAAATTAAACGCAACAGTCGTAAACATCGCATGCCTCATTAAAATACCTCTATCAAAGCTGATGACGCTTCAAATAAGTGATTTATTGTTTCTTAAACCAAGTACTTGCGTACGTACAAGTACTACTGAAAACTTCCCACGAGAAAACATTAAGATGATTGTGTCATGTACTAAAGCAGACGCATTATCAGTGATCGAACGGAACAATGAGTCGTTGATAAAAATAAACGCCTGTTAGGAATAAACTTAGATACTCATATGAAACTGATGTTCCCATAGTATTTTATAATACCGAGAAGGGTGCGTTAAAAATTAAAAATATACCTACTGAATGAAATCAACCCGGAAGAATATACAAGGAATCGGATGAGCAAAAGTGCGTTAACCCAAACGATGGAAGCTGCTCACAATAATATGGACTAAATGTGTAACACGCAGGTTCCCTCGCCACTGAAAGATACCGTAAACAAACCAATTTAAAAAGCGTAAATTATATTTTAATATAATACATCTGCTGCACATAATGGAACACATGGAATTACTAATGAAGTAGGTACTTATGTTTCGCGAAAAGGAGAACTGCTTCAGAAGAATCGCAGTGATAAAAACATGATTTATATCAAATAGAAAAAACCGTTATCTACATTATATCTAGTGTGGCATGTGGCTTGTTAGAGGGAAGGACTTCCGATCGCGGTGCATTCATTTTAAGCACGTGTCATGCACCAACTGCACACAATATTATAAAAAAAACGTCCCATATGTTTAAAGAAACGTTGAATCCGCGTTAAATAGTTCTGTTCCAACGCGATCATGAATCAAAAAGAAACTGGTGGTTAAAATTATACACTCTTTTCAATGAGGAAATTTTTCAATGTACCTAGTTACACTATGGCTACATCTATCGATGCAATACCCATTCATTCGGACGGCTGAATCACTAAACAGTACATGAGAGCATGTAACAAACAAGTGACGCATTCAAACCTTTCAAACCTGCTATAGGGAACAAGTGTTGTGAGTTATAATACTGCTATGGTATTGCATTGAAGCTATGTTAACAACGAAGATAAAAGTAAACCATGGTAATAGTATTTAAACAAATAAATGCTGTTAGAAAAACCAAAAATCTAGTAAAATCTGTCTTATCTGACGTAGATTCCTTTCACAATTGAACCTTGAAAATATATATTGTTGGTAAGCAGCCGCACGGATAGACGTTGAGTTGAGCCGGCAACATCGTGCGAAGGCAAATTCTCACGCGGAATGCGCGCAATCATAACCTTACGGGGAATTCACATAGTCGACAACACACAAGACTATTGTTCACAAGAGCAAGGGGAACTTTTCTATGATGCGTTCCACTAATGACATACATTTGCATGGAAATACAAATATCATTTTCAGAAAATTTCCAGACTGTCATAGATACTGAAGTTATATTTAAATATTAGGATTAAAATGCCAACCAAGTTGTGGCATACATAAGGAAAATTTTTAACAAAATGGCTTGACTAAAAATGTTCTATAACTATTCCATAGAGATTAAAATATTATAAAATTCTGCGTAGCTTCACTGAGCAAATCTAACATTAATCTTGCAGATCACTTCCTCAATCCCGCCTAGTACATAACTGCCTACACGATATAATACAGTCCACTTTACCGTTTAACAAGCGCTATAGAGTGGATGGGTTCCAAGTAAGCGTGATGAGAACAACAACAAAGTTAAAAGCCACGTTCACCTGCAGTATGGAATGTGAATGCATGAACCTAACACTATAGAGATACTATAGCGATTTTATTGACATGAACAGCAGCACAGTTGTCTTCAAGTTGAGCTGGAACCTTTCACTGAAACATCAAGCGTGACGTAAGAGTATATTCGTAGAAAATTTCGATTCGATTGTGGAAGGTAATGTTGTAAACAATTTTCAAGAAAAATCGTAGTTAACAATGCGTGGCCAGTAAATTGAGGTGTGTAGCTAATCTCAGTTTGATATCACGGCCGAGTTTGCAATCATTAATATGAGAATTTCTAGGAAAGCGAGTCAGGTGTGACGGCAGTTGTGGAGGTGGAGCGCGACACATCACCCACTTGCGCGAGGGAGGTCCGGTCCGCCGCACCTCCGCCTCGACACTTTCGCTCACCATCAACACTTGTTATATCAGAAGTTGATTAAACAACTCATAGATAGATGGATTATGCAAAATATTATTAGGAAAAAAATCACTTTCTTCATGTATAGCTAAAAGTTTTTAGTCTTCGAAGAGTTAAAGCAACAACTTAGAATAAGAAACTTAATCTAGACATAAGACGTCGCCACATGACTACAACATGTAGTACGCAACATGACGCTGGTAAAGATCGACGCACTCAAAGGCATTCGTTATTACGATAATATCTTTATAGCAGCCGGTGTTGCGAATACAAATAAGAATGAACTGCCACAACTATCATACTTGTACGTACTCAGTATGTAGTAACGTGGCCTTGCTGCCGCGGAATATTCTGTTATGACCAGTACGTATCATGACCTATTTGCTAAGCATCAGGAAGTATGCAAATTAAACTGATGAGAGCATATGAACAAAACAACGATGATTACAATTACAAACATTGACTCATGAGACTGAATAAATACAAGTGAAATCAATATCGATGCGTTGATGCTCAACAACTGCATCGTGCTAGACTACGCCAAACCGGTCGTCTATCTTTAACCTCTTGCAGCATCGCAAATTATGGAGAAATACTCGAGCGAAATAGCACCCACATCAAAGTATGATGAACTAATGCCACATAATCAACAAAAAGTGTATTTAAGTATACCACGTTGCCGGTTCATCAGATAACTTTTATCTAATCAAACAAATGTGGTTTATCTAACAAAGATTCTCACGACCAACAAAATGATATTGAAATGTCGACCGTTTCCTTGAACGTGCTATATTTAGTATTCAAACATGCGTTGATACTAAACAGTTTGACTGATAGGAGATAAAAGATGTTTATTCTTCGGGTCGTCTGATCGTTTGAACTCGAGTTCATGCAATCATCATAATGTTTCTCCCTTTAGTGCTGGGCCGGCTGAATTGAAGCAACAGGAAATCGATCTAATGCCAGAGGCTAATGGCTATGTAAACACCAGTAATGGGTGCAGGACCGGCCCTTCACATCGAGTTACGATCGATAACGAACTTTGTAGTAGTTCATGTAACTGTGATCTTGAAGTTCTGAATATAAATGGATTCATTGAAAGATATAAAAGAACAAATGACGAATAAAATTACAAAATACTAATCTAACTTAATTAAATGTTATCATTGTTCAAACAAGACTAAAATACCTTTGAACATAACATTAAATTACATCAGACATGTAATGCAATGCGAATCAAATAAATATCTGCCTATCAATGTTGATCGACATTGATAACTCGCTAATTACGTCAATGATTGCTTTAAGTGAATCGTTACCTGTTAAGGAGTAACGTGCATTAAATTGCGTAACAATTACCTATTCGCCTGAAACAAAAACAAACGCTAATTAGCACGTTTATGCAGATTCTAATTGGTAGCGGAAAACCAAGTTTGCAACTCTACACGGTTAGATCGTTTCCGCAGTATTTCTTTGTGATCACATTCGTCCTTCAGTGTAATTTTAGTTTTTAGATGTACCTACTACGAATAAATCGAATACGTTTATTGTTTCTATCGTAAGAATAACAAGAGCTCGTTGGTCACGGCACCTGAAAGTGAATAACCTCGAACTTGAACGTAGAAACAGTTGCCACATGTAAACAGAACCGCGGTGTACCAGATGAAACTCTTATTGACGAAAGGTGCGGCAGCGGTCCGGAGCGTGCGTCGACTAGCACGTGCCAAGGGGAGAAATCCTGCTGTACGAATACGAACCACACTGACACACACATGCTCGTTGTGCCTATTTCTATTTAACACTACGTACAACCGACAACCATAATTTGTATCCACTTTTAAACGCTTTTATTATGTCCGCCTACTCTCCAACTCCGCAGCTACAGTTATTATTACGACTGTAGCACTATCTGCGTTAAATGTTGAAGGTATAATCTTCACCAGAATCAAGTCTGAAATGCATAACTTTATAAATCAAAAGGTAACCAGCGCATCGAAGCCAGGAAAGCAACACGATCTGTCTTACGAGATGTCGGGATTGCAGCGTTGCGAGATAACACGAAGTAATATTAACTAGTACGATTAACCCAGCTCGTTAGTCCATGTGTTTCAAACTTCCTGCTCCAAGCTTACCGTGCAATGCGTCACTAACGGTTTTGCAAGAACTGCTTTTCTTTACTGCGCAACGGCAACATTCCGTTAACATAAAAATAATGGATAATTCCTTACTATAGCAGTACGAATGTACACCGAATACTTGCAGTATTTTTAGAATTTTGAAAATTTTGCGGTAGGTACTGAATCTCAGGTCATAAATATACACTGTGCTGTACAATGTACTCTGCCTATTCGTTTCATTCTTGATTGGTTTTGAATCATTCGATTGTCATTACAGTGAAACAGACATTGACCTTCGAATTCTGCTCAAACACTGGCGTGAGAAATTAATTGGCTACCAATTCCTATTGAGGTATAAAATTACTTAATTTAAACTGAGACAAACAACAATATCTAATCGTCATACTTACTTAGTTGTACAAACTTGAGATTACAGTCATAAATCCATAAATGACATAAACATTTTTAAGAAACGCTAATATTGATTCAACAACGCAGAACCTAAACTGCTGAATTTGGAAAAATGTCATTTAGACAGTTGGTTCTTTTTGTGACGTAGGCATTCGTAGGCAATTTTCAAAAATCCTTTCTTATGATTTTTGGAAACGACCCCTAAGGGATGAAGTTACGTGAAAAGCTTGGACTTTCGCTTTAAAACTACGGAACACATGTTTCAGGATGTCTGGAAATTCTAAACCCCTAATAGAGTAAAATAGCTTCTGAAAAATGTAAGGTTATGGTAAAAAGCTACAAGTACGCGGCGGGCTCGTCTTGTCGAGCCACAAATAGGCCAGTATTTGCTTTTTAAGCAAAAAGAATGTGTCATTGAATCCAGCCAAGTAATGTTCTGCGCTCCAAGCTTAGATTAATCATACCAAAACCACAGTGACTGGCAAAATACGTCATTAATAACTAACTACGACGTACATAGATTCCTTCAGTGACAGTGTTCAAATCAAAACAAGAATGAAGCAATTTAACTCATCAAATGAACGTAGACATACATTTATGTACTAACATTATACAATAAAATAAATTCGTGCATGATATCACGAGCCATTTGGTGAAAAGCAGAACTTTCGCGCTGCATTTCGGAATGTATGTATCTGAGTTGACATTATGTAACCAAGTTTATAATATTATTCGCTCAGTCTCGATATTTTCATTGTAAACGATCACCTCAATTATGTTTTTTTATGAAATCTAAAAACACTTCCTAATCCAGTTTTTTATCGCGTGTGAGTGCACCAAAGTTTCGGAACCGCGAGCGCCCGCGCACCGGATCAACTATAATTGCTCCATCGCCTTATAATTACTGTAGCCCCTCACCTCCATCAGACCTCATGCGCGGATTGCGTTGTTCTTCTCATGGTCTTGCTAACAAGCTGATTTTAGATTCGTTCGTCATTGCTTCTCTTTCTGTGGGAAGATTTTGGACTTCGCGTGTTGTCCTTACGTAATGTACAAAACTTTCAATACATTCGTCAAGTATAATCTTTACTTCTTTGGTTGCGCCACAAGTTATTGCTTTTTATCGTCGTCAACAACAACAAATCAATGCTATGTAATTTGATGTCTAAGTGTGTTATGGCAACTTGAATAGGTCGTGACATTTACGACTGACTTTGTGTCTGAGGATGATGCTTCAGTATTCTCGTCCCGACTCAGCAGGACATCGAAGATTATCTCAACCGATACATTTAGTTACACTTTCTCGTAATGTGCAAATTCCATGTGTTTTAACTTTCGCCAAGAATGTAACGGCCCATGAACATCAGTTGGTTTCCATATAAAATGAATGGTATTATAATATTTGATGGGTTTTGAATTTAATATAGCTCAATTAAAACGATTACGTAAATATTGAAATAACCAGCTATTTATTGATAGTGATGTAAGTATATTGTGGTAATAAGAGTGGATGTTGGCTGAAGGGTGAGCTTTTTCACAGTAAGGTTATTATTGAGTGACCTAAATTAAGAAAATCATAAATGCATAATCAATATGAAGAAAAGTATCCATACTCAAACACGGACAGAGTTAAGGAGCGGTAGTAACGAGGGAGGATACATTCGATTCGAACGTATGGGATCTCAAAAATAACGCAGTTTGCAAAATGCTAAAACTACCTGACGTTCGCTGGGTCTGTCATAATTTAGTTATTTGAAACCTTATAATATTCTCAATAGAATTGTTTTTTGCTTAACTTTATTCACGTTATACTTAGCCATTATTTGGCGCGGTCCTGCTTATTCTGGTCGAACCGGTTCTACGCCTGGCTTTGCGACTGGACCTGCTACCACTCGCCAAATGAGTCGTGCGCGCGCCTACGTCGCAAATATGTTATGGTAGCATGTATTCAACGGATCAGAGACCAAATAAACACAAGCTATTCGCTAATTCTGGTCTGGTAACTAACATCAACAAACGTCTAAAAGACCTTGAAATGTCACTATGAACTTAGTAAAATAGAACAGCGCAGGTGTGGCAGCCATCAAGATTATTGAGGGTGGTGTTTCTAAAGGTCACACCTAAATGTAATTCGAACCTGATCCAATTAAGTAGAACCATTATACTGGCTCGCCCAGCTACAAAGTGAAACTTGTATTTTTAAAGCCTGGTTTAAAATTAGCACAAATACAACGGCAGCATTTATTTTAAAATATTCTAGTCGATATTAAAACAGAGATGACAGTATAAAATTTTATAGGTATACATCTCTTTGAACGAATCAAACAAATTGATTTGGGTTTAACGGTTTCACTTTCAGCATATTTTACGACGATCATTAATTCATTACTATTGGAGAATTTTAGGTTCTTTTACGAGAGATATAAAAATATAAAATCATATTTATGATCACCAGACCAGTTTGACTTAAATTAAGAATGAACATTGTGTAGAAAAAACATAATAATATTTTCTAAGATTAGATCTTGCTCGACTGTTTTTCCAATGGACTCTTATCAGATTTCTGATATTATTACCCAAAGGGGACGTAAACGATTACATACAATCTTGGGCCTGAATGTAACGAGATGAAAATGGTGTCAATGAATAGATTAAACTTATCAGTCTCTTGTGATCCATAGTTTCAACAATAGCCAAAGTCAGGCGGCGGCGGAGGCGGTAAAATCGAAAATAACAATTCCAAGTCTAGCCTGTGAGCGATCTTCGGTGTCTAATGTAAGGGTCGTACAAGGTAGGCAGGGTCAGAATCCGTAAAAACGAAAGCAGTGGTCGTTGGAAATAAAAATAATGGGGAAAGCTCTCAAAACGCATCGGAAAACATGAAACGAGTGAGCAACCAAGAAGCAGTCGGCAACTGTCTAGTGTCAATATCAGTCAGCTTTCATGTCAGTGACATCGATAAAAAATATAAGACTGATTGTAATCGTTATGAAATTGTAAATTATTATATTGGTTTTTCAGTAATTAATTAATTATTAATTTATTAATATGACTGTAATATGCACTATATTGTACATAAATTATAGTGCATTTAATTACTTTGAGTTAATTACCTAGTGCGAAAGTTTTCTTTTTGTAATTGTGTAATCGATTACTCAATTAATCGATAATCTCACGAAAACTATATTTCTCAGCTTCCAGATTGAGAATTGAGCAGATTTTTGATATTCTAAGATAAAAAATATGACAATTTTTTTAGATCATATCTCAATTTATTACATTTGGGCCCACCATTTCCCATCTCCATTTTATGCTTTTAGTTGGCGTCCAATTCAATTCAATTCTATGTCGTAAAATAATCTACGTTTTGGCGTAGTAAACAATAAGGAACATTTTAATGATGACATCATCGTCCAGCGCGGAACCCATAATAGGTAGGCTCCTTTTTTTGTTTTGGCCAGCCCACAATCGGAAACTCGTTTAAACTTAATGAGTTTGAAAATCGGGTTTTTACTTTGAGAGAGAAAATGTTGTCAAGTATTGATAACGATATAAGTACCTTAAATACAAGTTTAAAATATTTTTTAAGCCCAACTTAAATAGTTACTGCTCATCAAATGCAGGCAGGATAAATTAATAAGTAACTTGTATTAATTAAGTCATATCAAATTGTGTTGCTAATTGAGAAATTATGTACACAGTTTCACGTGTGGTACAGTTGCGTAAATGTGTTCCTGGCTGATTAAATATCGCGATAATTTGCAATAACAAAAATATTTTAAGGAATACATTAATGTTTTACATCAATATTAAAAAAACTTGCTGTAACAATATTTTTGCGACAGAATAGTTATTTTTTCCTTTTCAACGGAAAAAAATAATGCAAGGAAAAACTTATCGTACCAATGCAACTCCATCGTCCGGCATTTGAAGTTTTTGTATTACACAGTCAACAAATACGTAAGTACATAACTTTAAACGATTTCCGAATGATTGTCAGTTTTGTATTGAGTCTATAAGTGTGTACTGATATCCTGAACTAAGATCAATTAAGATTTAAGAACAAGTATTACTGAACAGCCTTCAATACAATCTTTTAACCTATTTGTTAAATGTTTATTGAACCTCAGTTTCTCATTACAACCCAGTGCCCTAGTAACTACGTGTCAATAGAAGCCAATCAAGCGCAACGTCTCTTACCGAGGACGTAATGACATCAAATTATTGCTCGACAATCTGCGTGTAGCTATTGAAGAGATTTTCACTACTGAGCTTAAAACCTACATACTTTGGATAATAATTAAATGGTGTAGAGATACGTCCGCAATAAAAAGGCATTTGAAACTACAATTACTAAAAAAAATAACTGTACCTATTAGAATTATGAAGATTTGCTTCATCATCGGTCATAAAAGAAGGCAGGCTACTTCGTAGGTAGATGATGATAGGAGTAATCAATGTAACTGTATACCAGTCAGTACGCCGAAGGGTACCTATGTACCTACGTTCTGATTGGTGTATGGCGTTTAATCAGATAACTAATCGGTGGAGATAAAGAGAAGACCACGCGTAGTGCACTGAGGCAATGCATGTCAACGTGCATACCTACTTGATTAAGACTCGACGATAGCTGACGCCTAGTACTTACTACTAGTACCGGTATATTGAAACGCAATAACATTTAGCATTATGTTCTAATGCTACAAGTATGGACCTCTTTAGAGGCACTGCGGTAAGTGCATACGAACGAGCGACTTGTTTTGCCAGAAGTCAGAAACGTAACTGCAGTTTTTCATAGAAAGCTTTTTCTTTTTGAATATTATGACATAACATCTTTAAGAAAAGGCATACATTATTGGTAAATATATTCTAAAGGCGAAAGTTTCTGACTTGAGAGCGCATGATTCGAGGAGAATTCGTGACCGGATGACTAAGTAAATAATATGCAACAACAGCAATAAACAGAAATATTGATTTTGTGCGGGATTTAAAGCCTGGTCTGTTGAGTAGGGCCATGCAGGGTTGTCAGATGCCATAAGCAGAAAGTCTAATTATTGTTTAGTGGTCTTTCGGCTGCCAGGCAAATTTAATACTGGTGCGCGGTTTTTGGAAAAAAAAGCTATCTTCTTCACACTGACCGTGTACATATAAAGAACGGAAGACATTGGCAAGTTCTTTTTCCAGTCTTTCAAAGCAATCTAACAGCCCTGGGCTAATACCGTGCTTGTATTCGTTGTGTCTGACTGTGGCCGCTATCCAGGTCGCATTACAAAACGCTTACGAACTAGTTCAGGGACAGCACTGTAATTGAATTGTACCTGATACTGGTAACTGACTGCTGAGTAATGTCATATTATCGCTATTTCACTTTTTATGCTCTACTACTGTTTCAAAAAAACATTTCACTAATCTTTAGCTTGGCCACTCGGAATTAAAGTAGCAAACACATGCAAAACTTTCTCTGAAGTAAGAACTACTAAAATGAATATTATTAAAATCGTTACCACCTAATTAGCACCAACCTTGCAAGGTGACCGGCTTTGTGCTTGTTTCAAAACATGCCAAAATATTAAATTCTCACTTTCGTACTTATTTGGAAAGAATGCTAAGCTGTACCCTAATTACGTAACACACGGTCAATCGGATTTTGAATCGTTTTGAAACAAATTACTAATCAATTGCTTCATAAGTTCGAAAAAAAAATCTGCTCAACAACGTAAATAACGCAATGAATGTCGTTGAACTGTCAAAATTAAACAAATTTGTCGTAATCGTTTACGAAAATGTGTTGCGTAATTAGATATCTGATCTTTTTTAGCATCAAGAGTCCATCTACATAATGATAGGTAGGTGCAACGAATGGACCATTTCACAACTAGGCAGCAAGTCGAGCGGAATGCGGGCCGCCACCGGCCTTGCAGCTTGCCAACACTGACCACTCTCGCACACTTATAGATCCAAATAGATACACTATCAGCGACACAGTGTTGCTGTACGCGTACAGAGTGCGATGACCCTAATGTCAATCTTCGCTATTTATTAGCGACTCAAACAGTCGGTCGGTTAGGCCATTAAAAAAGCTAGTACACACCCTAGACCTACTAATTATTAACGCGAGATTCAAAAGCGATTCCCGGAAGCAAATTTGCCTAAGAATCTAGGCCGAGAAAAGGCGCGTTTTCCAAATCGCGTTAAACAAGAACCAAAAATTAAAAATCCATAACTTTTACATTTTTGACCTTGATACCTGATTACATTTACATATTTATTCAAGTAGCTGTATTTCTGTCATAAAGGCAAGATAACGAGTTTTCATCACTACTGGTACAAAGTTAAATGCCAGCATATTGAATGAAATTGATATCAATTAATAAGTGGATACACATGTCAATAGGACAATTGAAGTGTTTTTTTAGGATTTGCTTTGCAAACATTTCAATGGATGGGACCTTGTGGGTCTCTTTATGATGCAGTCAAGATAATTAGCACACAATGCAGCACAGGGCAGACACACCGTGTTTCAACTTCAACCACTACCTATTGTTTGCTTGAGGGATTGAGAACAAACTGGCCAAGTATGAAAAATATTGTCTGTGATATTGGTTGGTTTGTTACCTTTTTCGGTCATCAGTAGTATAACCAGATATATCTAAACAGAATATTGATGTAACTGATTTTGTAGTTTGTAAAACTAATTTAAGAAAGGGAACTAAAAATATTATTATCTATTTGTTTTGATAAACTGAATCATAAAAAGTTTTATGATAATGTAATACTTTGTTACTAAGGTCTGATATTTATTGGTATCAAATTAATTAATATTGTGAGTATGAGGCATGGCACGACATGATATCATGTCACATCCGAACACTGACCCAGTTATCAAGATGGAATATTTAAGTCAATAATGTGACACTGAAACTCAAGGCGTTTGAATGGACTGAATGCATGATAACTTGGTGACACATAGTGAATCATAATCATTAGTACCTGCCTATATTTTTTCTTTTAATTAATTATTCCACATACACAAAACATAATGGAATCTTTAACAATGATTAGATGTATGAATCACTGTAGGCAATTAAGCAAATTCGTTAGAAAATTAAAAGGAACCATATTTGCCCTAACGATTATTACTTGGGAAATATTAAACTTTGCTGTAGAGAATGACTTGATTATTACTGTCTCTAATTTTTTTAACAAATTAGTTGTTACTGAGTATTTTTTTAATGAACTATTTTATTTTTTATCGAAAGGTTACAAAGGAAAATAACTATAGCAAACAGCAATATTAATAGATTGCCGCTAGAATTTTACAAGTTTCACTATTACGCTTAATTATTGAGAATTATGCATTATATTTAAAGGCTGTTTTGTAAAATAATTATATACTTACTGAAATCTTACCTACCTTAAAGAACATTGTTTGTATACATGTACTTAATGAAAATGCAACCCATTCATAAAATCTTCTAATTAAATTGCGAACTGTATTTAATTTATTCCAATTATTCTATTTTATTCTTGAAACTACCTCATTAATATTAGAAATGTGAAAGTAAGCTGTATGCGGTTTTCACTAACTACTATTAGAAAATAAATTATTTTTAGTAAAGAGTAATTTGCAACTTTTGGTTTTATATTTACTTTTATTATATTAAAAGAAAACAGTCAGAGGGTCATCTTCGAGGCTGATAACTAAAACCTTGCACTCACACAAATTACTACATTTTGATTAATGTAGACAATAGTTTTTAAAAATGGGTTTATATCCTGTTCAATACTGCGGTCATCACAAAAATTATTTTGGTTGGTCTGTTTATTATAGGCTATAGAAATCCCCATTTTTCAGTACATATTTATTTCTTGGACAAAAGCATATTGACTGTTAATCAGTGCTAAAAGATGTTATGTGTTGTGAGTGATTTAAACAGCCAAATACTTACTAAAGAATGTATTTTGTACTGAATTCGTTCTTACTAGTACTTATTACTTGTTTAGAAAGTTTAGCAAACTATTGAACATCATCAAAACAGTAGAAACTACCATTTTAATAAGTCTTTAGATTTCGCAATATAGCTAAAAATATAGCATTACAATGATTCAATTTATGATAATTTAAATTTGCGAACTCAACGAAACTATCATTAAACTTTCTACTTCCGAATATCTTCGCAGGTATCCAAAAAACTACTATGTGCAATGTATGACTATTTGAAGTCGTTAGATTAATAAATAACGGTGCGCTTCAGTATAGGTTCTACATACGTTTACTCCTAACAACAGCAGCTATACAAATTACAATTTGCTGGACAACCGACATGGAATTTTAACGTCGTAGTCACTTACCCAAAGCTCAATACCCCAATTCATTTTCACGGCAATAGAATCCACACTTACACAAAAAAACACATTGAAAATTCACTAAAACACTAAAGTTGATAACAAGTAAAATTACGAAAATATTTCCACTAATATGTTGTTTTTTATCACTACCACCATTTCAAAACACATTCTATAGAAATAAACATGGCTGACTGACATGACATTTCGAAAGACTGGCTACATTGCACTGAGACACTGACGGACGGAAGTCCGAAAAATAGAAGTGTTTTATGCAGATTGTCTATGGAATATGCTGCCAGCTTTTAAGGATTTCCAACAATTTGAGGTCAAATAAAACTCCAAGGTGCTGCAAAATTGTTTTAATTTGTTAAAATTATGAAACAAATATTTTGATATGTCTTTGCGAGTGTGCACTGCGTGGTTGCAATAATGAGCCGTCAGACCCTCGACGAACAAGTGCTGTCCGTCGAACTTCCTGAAACATATTTTTTCTGGTTTTTGACAAAGTTCTCATTACACAATGTACTTTACTTCGACAGGTTAAGGGTGCACTAATCGACGGCTCGAACCTCGAACTCGTAGGTGGGCGAGACTAATATGCCTGCTATTTATTTTAATTATTATTATTTTTTATTTGTTTTATTTAGTATTTATTTATCAAGTTTGCATTTATTTATTTAGTGAAATAGACGATGATTTATAACGAAAACGAGTGCGTAAAATTTCATGAAAAGACCTTTGGGTGTATTAAGGAAAAACTACTGAATCTTTTAAAAAAAAATAAAAATAAAATTATTTTAACTTTTGGATAAATTATCTGTACGGTTTTTATTTTGCCATTTTTTTACTAAATAAGTTATTTCTTTACGCCTAAAGACGAGTTAAAATTAGTGTTGAAATATGGAAGTTTCGACGCTCCAAACTTCCAAACAAATATTTTTTCCAATTTTGCTGTCATACAGGGCTATATAATGACAAGACAAATTGATATCATTTTTAGTTTTGAACGTACACCGACAAACAGACTAGTAATCACCATATTACATTTGTATGGAAGAATGACAGACTAGCGTACCCTTGACAACATCCATTACATTGAATTGTTTTTCAAAATATGTACACCGTGCAATAGGTATTATTTAATAACCACCAAAAGAAAGTGATTGTGATTGCCAATACGTTACGCAATAAGAGAAAAAATGCTATGGATAAGCCTTGAAAAACTAGATTTGAGTAAAGATTTGTGTGGAGTTCTACAGTGTCATACTGTTTTTGAAAGAAGTCTGTTACTTACCGTGCGTTTGCACTGGCGAAAGATCACAATGTTGAAATCTCTAGTTCCAGTCAAACATTGTATGGAACATTGACAGAAAATAGAGATTTCAACATGTTTTGTTGTGAATGTTTCGCCAGTGCAAACGCATAGTTAAGCTACGCTTTCGAATATAAGCCTTAAATATGGACAGAATAATTACTTTGACTGGTTCCAAAATAGCATGATGACTTGATCTTCGTGATGTAGGTGGGCCTGTGATCGAGGAAGCCCGTGAAGATGGCAACGGACTCTGTAAGAATGATAGTATTATTATTAACATTTACTATTATGTAAATTTTACAATGTTATTAAACTAATCAATATAATATTATATTCATCTACTAGGTAAGTATAATAATATTGATCAAACCTATTGATCTGTCTGAAACTTGGACAAAACAAAGATTTTTCCAATATTTTCTAATACATTCAGCAGTCACTCCATGTAAAATTTTGGTATTCAGCTGCATCTAGTTAGACTGGAAGCCGACCCAAACATAGTTGGCAAAAAGGCTAAGCAGATGTTGGTTTTGTAAAACATTATTTTTATTTACAAAATTTACCTTCAATGCCGGTATAAAACCAAAATCAGATGGTAAAGGCTGAGTTTGTATGTTGTGCATTCCTTCTTCCGATGCCACGGAGACTATAGAAGGCCGAGCTGACAACTGCTGCGCCAGTAAAAGTGGGTCCGTATCTAAGAAATATATGAGATAAATATAATATGTGATATAATAATAGTGCTTAGGTACCTACATATTCTTTTGATTCAATAATTTACACAACAATTTTTGATGACGATGATGGCGATGAGGTCATTTTACAGGCTTACCAATGTTCATTCCTTTAGCAACTCTACTTGCTTGCACAAGTTTTCCTGCACTTCTTCTGAATCTTATTCCTCTTTCAGCTTCCCTTCTTAATCTTTGAGCAGCAGCAGCTGATTCTGCTACCACTTTAGCCATTGATCCCATACCAGATCTTTTCAAATTTATATCGACTATGTAGCTTAGACATATAGCATTTGACAGGATATCATCGCTTGGCTAAAATAAAATATAATAATATAAAACCAGGAAATGAGTTGATGTATTTTTGTGACATGACTGTGACAGGTTATTGGTTACTTTGATTAAAAGTTGCTACGGTAAACTAATTACAAATGTAACAACCAAAATACGTACGGAACCAATATCATTTACACTTATATCAAGTGAACGTAAAGGAGTTTTCACTAAGCCAATCGCTCGTGCTAGTAGATCACCACAAGTTGGAGGATTTTCTGCACTCGTAGTTGACCATACTCCTGCTGGCGGCGTCAATAATGGACCAGCTGTTATTCCACAACCTGATATATTTAAACTGTAAAATACACAATTTAGAAATTATGCAAAAAAATCCTCCATTAAAAAGTAAAAAATAACTCCTCATTACCTGGTTAGATTGCATCCTCTTGCAATAGATACGGCAACATGGGCAATTCCTTCAGAACCAAGTTTTGTGTTAAGTCTTAAGTCTAGCGTGCGAACCCCACACCCGGAATGATTAAGTGCATGCGATATACTTTCAACACCAGTGGGACCTAAAAAGTTAAAATTCTTCATCACTTTATTAGCCCTGTAAGTTAAGATACCATGACTCTGTTTTTACTTCAGCTGGTGTCCTTTATCACAAAAGTCGAGTGTGAGACAATTTCCTAAATCAATCAAATTTGCTACAATATTACCAAATATGTTATCCGCTAATGTGAGAGTTCGTAAAGCAGCGCGTCTCATAATAAATTTTCCGATTGATGAAGCACCATCATCACCTATTTTGCAATGACTGAAATCCAGTATTTCTAATTTTAAATTGTCCGAAAGTCCCCGAAGTATGTATTTAACTCGTTGACAATTCATATCACTTCTTGTAATTCTGAAAACAATAATAAAATCTCAGTTAAATACATGAACAATTTTCAAAAAGGAAAATGACCACCGTAGGTTAGAATTGGAGCATGGAGAACAATACAAAAATAATAAATACCTTAAAATCTTTAGTTGCACACATTTTTCTAACCCATGAGCCAAATTTTTTGCATCGTTATTTGTAAATTGAAATTGGTCTGTACGGTATTCAACTCCAATTGAACGCAGTTGGTATGTAACATGCAATTCAACTAAGTTTGTCAAACTGCCTAAAGCGGCATGAAGAGATATATGATCTGAAAAAGTGAACGTAACGTGCCACTTAAACATTTGAAACGATAGTAATAAATACGATCGCGTCAGTTAGTAATTCGGTACTATGAAATTTAATACGAAAATAAATAAATATGTTAATAATACATAACATACGCATCACGCCTGTATTCCCCGAAGGGTTGGGTAGAGGTGTACCTACAGTACACCCACATTTCGCCAGTTATGTTTGAGTCCCATGTAATAGGGGCGAGCCTATTGCCATCAACCGGAAACAAATCCAGACTCCGGGCTGCTACTGAAAAATTCCTAATGAAAAACCCAATAACACTTTGCCCGACCCGAGAATCGAACCCAGGACCTCATGCTCAGTAGAAGCGCTTGCGACCACGACCAACGAGGCAGAAATATTAATAATATGTCTGAATAATCACTTTTAGTGATTAAAATTCATTGTTTCATATTAGTTATTGATAAAGTAATTAACATTATCAACAATAAAAGGTACGATAGCAATATAATGTTTTATTTTTTATTCATTCATCGCAGCATAGGTACGCCTAATATTTCGTATTTCTGAATTTCACTTTTTCGTACCTCTAGAGATTACTTCTTTATCTTTTGCTTGCTGTTTATTTCCATTTTGCCGCTGACTTGTTACTAAGTGAGCCAGTTCTGGTGATGCCATTCTCTGTACTGGAATATCAGTCGGTATCAAGCTACGGATTGATAACTTTTGTATGTATGGTGCACAAAGCTTCACTAAGGTATTCACCTAAAAAATAAAAATAAAATTTTCCCAAGTAAGTATCTTAGAGCGATGTGAATCCCTGAGATGGTACAGACGCCAGCACATCAACCTACTACAATCTGTCAAGTTTCTTTAATAGATTTTGAACTTTACTACTAAAGCATAAGGTTCAAAGATGATTGGGAAAATTTGACAGTTTCGGGTAGGTTGACCTGCTGGCGTCTGTACTTCAGGGGTTTTAAGGAAGTATTCGATTCATCATTGTTCCAGTGTAAAAAAGAAACGATGCTATTATTAAGGAACGTTCTGTAATTCCCCAACCTCTCACTATACATGGGTCAAGTAAAAGTTGACCAAAAGCATTAAGGTGCGACGCGATTCTGGTAGAACAATTTCCATGAAGCTTTCGTAGAAATTGTTCTACTAGAGTCGCGTCGCGCCTGTCCGCGGGTGCCTTTATGCGAAATTGATGAAATGATTAGGAGTATAGCAGAACTCGGCAGCTTAATATAACTGAAAATTAATCACTCAAATACGCACATAGATTCAGAACCACTCTCAACTGACCTTTTCGGGATCGTATTGCCTTGGATTCATGTTTTCTAAAATATCAGCAAAATGCCGTTCCATAAAAACATTAATCCATTTTTTATCATCCGACAAAAGAGGTGAATCCGAGAACTTTGAGTGGTAGCATCTTTTCCAGAATATGTCACTTTTGATATTATCCACTAAAATTTGAAGTGGTACATCAGTATCCAAGATTTGCAGAAATAATTCTCTATCTTTAGCAATCAATTGCTGTAGTTTGGGGTAGCCTGCAATATGCAACATGTTTTAAGCGAATTCGTTCGGACACACACTTTTTTAACTTAATTAATCATGTTAATGTTACTAGAGTGATTAATTTAACACTAAATATTCATGTGTGGAAAGTACCTATTGCCAGGTCTGTATTCTGCAGGCATATAATGTAAGTAAATTGTGTTTAAAAAATTATGAAAGACAGAAAGGTTTCCAAATGAGGCCTAGGGGTTTAAAAAAAAATATAGTACAGTAGTAATAATTTGTACATTTTCAATACTAACCGATCCAATTTTCAGCCAATTTCTCAATACAAATAGAAACAAGAGGTTTTGGAATATTTGAATCCCATTCAAAGTCTTCCGACTGAATTTTTCTTCTAGGTTCTATATTTTTTGCATGTTTATAAGCTAAATAAGTAGTGAATGTTACACTTTCGGGAAACTTCATTGTTCAACAATCGAGGTTCAAATCTTTTACAAAAAATATTCACATTTTACCAAATATGTTACAAGTCTGTAGTATCTTTGTTATACATAAACTCAACAACGAAGATCGCAACCATAGAAACAAAAACATTGTTTGTTCAATATTTCTTAGATAAACGCGCGCTTTTGAAGGCTATTTATACCGGAAGTGCTGTTTTATTCATAGACAAATTAAAATTTGGGGAATTCAAGGTGTTATGTTTGCAACACTGTGCACCGTCACTGATTCTCCTCCTCTACTCTACTCCATTCCTTCCTTGTATTGTAGATGATTGATTTTAGAATTCAATTGTTATTGTATTTTGGATAATATTCTTTATTTTTAATTATTATGTACAATTATAATAATACATTTTGCAAATCTCATCTGTTTCGTTTTCATTCATCTTACAAAACCTTCTCGCGCACATCTAGATCTGACTGACATCAACATCATTCATTCATTTCTATTTCAATCAAATCAAATTGACGTTTGTGGAACTGGAGGGAGGAAATTCTGTATATCTGTCATTATTTCGATAATTTCATGTTTTGAAAAGGAAAGGCGTAGGATTCTAATAATTTTCTCTCCGTATTCAAGACAGTAAATTCGCTGACGATGGATAAACACAACAGTTCTGAATTATTAAATTCAGACTTTTCGCTATCAAAGAATGCCAGTTCCGACTCATTGGACTCGGACTCAAAATCAAGTTCATTGAATTCTAAACACGGACAAGACTCCGTAAGTTTCCTAAAAGGATTAATTTATTCTTATTGAATTTTATAAGAGACGCTTCCCTGCTTCCTGTAACTTAGTTTAAGCTCGCGATTAGTCACTGCTGTGCGTTACTATTTATTTGTAGAACAAATTGTTTTTAAGTGTCCCTGTTGCAATGAGCAGAAACAGATCTATACATATTTGCCTATTTATTAACTGCATCCACAATCATAGACAACAAGAGCTGTCCAAGGCTGGTATCATGTTACTTCACCAAGTATGATTGCCGACCGATTAGTTTCCATGCATTCAAGTTTACCTTTCCTTTCAGCCTCACGTTCTGGGGGACATCCAACTTCTGGATGGTGAGAAAGTGATGAGTTTAGCCCGGGATGTGACATACTTGTGCCCATACAGTGGCCCTTCTCGGGGAGTTCTGAAAGTGACCAATTATCAGCTGCACTTTAGACCAACGGATACAGCCGCATTACAAAGTACTCTCAGTGTGCCCCTAGGTGTTGTAAGTTCTATTTAAATTTCTATACCAATTATTTACATCTCTATAAACATGAGTACTATTTTATTACACTTTAATCGTGCCCTGTGGTCTTATATACCTACATGTACTGTTGATGTGAGTTTATTAGATGCTGTATGCTGTTTTGGAAACTACCAAACCAATACTGATGATTTTGGGCTATTCCAGGAACTGAGTGATAACTCCGAATAAGTTATCACTCAGTTCCTGGAATAGGGTCTGTAATGTAAACACGGCAATATGTAAATACTGGTTAAAGACAAATTTCGCTTAGACCAACTAATGACAGGTGGATGATTATGATGATGATGTGGAAAAATATCCACCCACAGTATAGGTAAACATAAACATTATGATGTACAAACGTATTGCAGGTATCTCGAATTGAAAAGGTTGGTGGAGCTTCATCAAAAGGAGAAAACTCATATGGCATTGAAATATTTTGCAAGGTAACAATCATTTTCAAATAACAAACACTACAAGTATTTTATTGTTTTCTATGATTAATCATTAATACATAATTCATTGCAGGACATGAGAAACTTGAGGTTTGCACACAAACAAGAGAATCACTCTCGACGCGGAATATTCGAGAAATTGCAGCAATTAGCATTCCCGTTATCACATAGACTTCCTTTATTTGCATTTAGCTATTCAGAGAGCTTCCCTGAAGATGGATGGCATGTGTATGAACCTATTGCAGAGCTGAGGCGTATGGTAAGATAATATTAATTAGTGGAAAATTATTTTTTATTCCCAGACACCTTAATTTTATTATTAGTATAGTAATCTTATTCTAGCTGCACACATATAATTATATAATTAAGGTATACAAGATATTGTGACAACATTTTAAAAGAGTAACGGTGGAGTTTCTTGCCCATTCTTCTCCATACGAAAACTACCTTTTGGAAGGGGCGACTAGAATCAATTCTTATTTTTTGTAATATTTGACATTAAAAAATGCCTTTTATGTGCCTTATTGAAATAAATTATTTGACTTTACAAAAAGCTGGTTAAAAACAAATTCTTCACCAAAAGTGTTTTAATAATGTTAAGTTCCTTCCTTGAATATCATTTATTTTCTGTGTACAGAGCTACATTAATTTAAATACTGATCATGTATAGAAAAGTATATGATAAACCATATAGTCCATAAATAATCCTCCACATTAAAAGTCCTCCATGGTCTCCAGGGCGTAAACAACGACATGTGGCGTATTGCCCGGATCAATGACAAGTACGAAGTTTGCGACAGCTACCCATCAGTCTGGGCCGTGCCAGCAGCCGCCGGCGAAGACCTGCTACGCGCCGTGGCCATCTTCAGGTCGAGAGGAAGGATACCGGTGTTGGCTTGGATACACCCCAGCTCTCAGGCCACTATCACTCGGTGTAGCCAGCCGTTGGTTGGGGTGAGTGAACCTCTTTTTCTTTTACGAGGAACAAGCTATATGAGAATTCTCAGTGTCTGTTTGTGTCTGTCTGCAAGAATTACCATGACTAACTTTCTGGGTTAAGGATAAACATATGCATTGTCATGCGGGATAATGATTTCTGAACATAAAAAAGACTTATTATAAGAAAATCTAGTTAATGTGCAAATAGAAAGGCTGGAATAACATATAATAATAATTAAAACTTTCATGTTCTTGCAAGCTAGGACATTCACTTATTATTATACAAATATTCCAATAGGTCACATGCAATTCGGCCGCAATTGAGTTTGTCTCATATAATGATTATTATAGGTGTTATAAGTTATTGTTCTCCTATCTATAACAATATTGGTTCTCAAACAGAAAGTCTATTGTATAAAGTGCAATATTTTGAGAGAATCTCATTGAACACCTGGAGTGATTTACAAACTCTCATTACAAAGGATTTTCTACATTCATCCCATTAATCTTTGTACCTGAAAAGATTTTTCATTTATTTCACCTACAATAATTACCTATTTGCATGTTTGTTTGTATTTCCACCATATTCCTACACAGTACTAAGCTCCTAAAGTTAAAAAAATATTTCTTACCAATTTTTTCTAACATTTTTAGTCAGTGTATTTGGTTTTATCAGTTGAACACTCATACATAGATAAGTATTGTACCTACTGTGACTAAGCTCTGTAGATTGGGAACAAACTTGGTGATCCATCATGCTTTAAAAAAATTCATTGAAGTATGACGTAATTCAGTGGTTTATGATGTTCTAGCTCACTGCAGTAATTTAGCACTTAAAGGGAATTTACCCAAGATCTTACTGGGTCAGTGGGTAATCCATGGAGAAGTCATTCGATTGGTCATCATTATACAGTGAATTTAAGTGTCATTCTAGTCTTAGAAGGTTGACAATGGTTTTAACCACATTACGTCTGAATGACTGAAAACCAGGTCACGGTGTTTTGTTCCTAAAGGTGCTTTTACACCAACTTGGAAGGCCCCCCATTGACTAGCTAGTCCGATCGTAAAAAATATGAAAAAGCCAATTGCTCACGCGTATCGAGGCCGATCGAGTTGGTGAAGGAGCACGAGCCGGCGCACACTTGGCGAAGCGCAGCGCGGCGCGGTTGTCACTGGGGCCGATTCTCTTGTACACCGAACTAAACTATCACTAAAATTCCTTTCTTTTGGCTATGACAATCTTAACGCTATTCTGCAATAAAAAGTCACAAAATTTAAAAATTATTTCGACCCAACTAAAATAGAATTTGACAATCGCGACTCCACGTGGTACATACTTGTTTGCCCTAACCCGTGAATTTTTTTAGAGCCGGAGGTGCGCAGGTGGGCAGCCTCGACGTGTTTTATATGGAATTTTTCACGTTTGTATGGAAAATATGATAAATTATTACCTACGTGTTGATTATAAGGGTTTCATAAGGGGGTCGAAATTTTCATTATTTTTGCAATAGAACACACCATTTTCGAGATATAAGCAAAAGAAAAGAAAAAAAAATATATGCAATACTGTTGCACCTGAAGTTGAGGTGTTCGTGTGAATTATAGTTCATGACAAGTAATAGTATTCCACATTAATACACCATTTTTAATCGCGATTAAAAATGGTCAGATTTTGTTAGACAATTAAAATTTTAGGTGAAAAACGTCAAATTCAAAATAGCAAAATTGTCATTTTCACTAAATTAAAATCCCAGTGCCATCTTAATGCTGTCAAACTAAAATATAGTTAAGTTGGGTCACTTTAGTCTATTTCAGAATGGGAAATCATCGTTTGACAGCAATAAACTAAATCTTGGTGATTTTTAGTCTAGTTTAGAGGCATTTGTGACAAGAGAATCGGCATCACTGCCGAACAACTATCAACATTGCGATCCTTAAAATAAAGTCGAGAATAAATAACATGAAACGCGCGCCTCTTCCCGCTTAGATGCGCTCTCGAGCTCATGAAAGTATATTTATTTTCAATTTTATTTGAACTTTTGCAAGGTCGATAACTGTTTAGCAGTGAGAACCGCGCGGTGCTGCGCCTCGCCAAATGTGCGCCGGCCCTATGTCGATCGAATGCCATTGTAATAATTATCATATGTCTTCTCACTCATTGATTTATGCCTCTGAGTTCACCGCCAAAACCGCTTCCGGCTGAGCTTCTATTCTTACTAATTACAGGATTTTTGTGTCGGTGTAAGGCCGTATTCCCGGCGGCAGTGGGTAGCGGGGTGGTGGCGACAGCGGCGCGATCAAATGCATAGTTTTATAAGGACCTGGGGCCGTATTATGACTTATTAATGCCACCATTATTCCAGTGTGAGTAAGAGACGGAGCTATACAAGGCTGCTAGCACCATCCTTTTTTCGCAGTGGAATAATGATGGTATTAATACTTCATAATAAGGCCCCAGTTCTCGCTCCCCGCGTCGCTGCCATCGAGAATATGTGAACGCGCCGCTCTCGCCGCCGCGCCCGGCCCGTGCCCGCTGCCACCAAGAATACGGCCTAAATGAGAATTATAATTATTGTTGACGTTCATTATTCATTTTTCTCTCAGTATTCTTGTTATGACGCGTTAACTTACGTCATTGGACTGCAATAATCATTAGAGTAATTAACACACTTCTCGTCTGCTTGAGATTGTGTATACTCCATTTGACAGTTACAGTCCGTTCAACCAATTTTGACTTCTATACCGTAGGCATAAGAATGGCATTAAAAGCAAAAAGTGCCATTGCTGCCATTTGTCATGCCACCAACGCATTAGAAGTCAAAATCGGTTGAAGGGACTGTAAAAAAGGTTTATTTAAATGTCTCATCTTATTTCCAATGGAGTATAGATTATTCGAATTTCGTATCTGTATAATTTTTTAGTAAATTATGAAAGTCATAAAATTACCTTGTACCAAGTAACACTCAACTGTACAGACGCCAGCACATCAACTTAGTACTTTCTATCAAATTTATTGAATAGATTTTCAACTTTATTACTAAAGTATAAGGTTCAAAGTTGATTGGGGAAATTTGACAGTTTCGGGTAGGTTGACCTGCTGGCGTCTGTAATTAGTCATATTTTAAGGGATGACAACACCAATGAATATGAACAACTTTTAGAAGGGATAACAGTCGTAATTAGTTTAAATCAAAACAACTGTTCCAGAAAATATGAATTAATTGAACAGTTACGGAAATGACTACTGAGGAGCTGCTATTTTGAATGAATTCCACCTTGCTTGAGTTGTTCATATTCATTTTTGCATAATCAGCCTCTAATGTTTCCACTGCTGGGACCCAGGCCTTGTATCGAATGCTCAGAATTTGAACTGAATTTCTGCCGAATGCCGAAGTTCGGTTCAACCGACGTGACATGAATTTTGACCCATCCCTAGTACCTATTTAATCCACTAGTTGATGATGTTATAAATCTTCCTGTCGTTGTTGTTTACATGCAAGTAGTGGGAGACGAATTTGTAGGTAGCGTGGGTAACTAAAAATTGAACAATAAAAAACTTTTTAGTTATTTTTCACTTGGTAGTCTTTTTTTTGGGAGTCGGTTGTTTTTTTTTTTTTTGTTAAAACGTTATTTATTTCATCATCATCTGCGCAAGTGCCTAGTCTTTTCCTAGAACCCAGTTCCTGGAAGGATACCCCATGGTTAGACTGATTTTTACATAAATAAATAAAATCTTTGCAGGTAAGTGGTAAACGCAGTCGCGAAGATGAGCGGTACATACAACTCATAATGGATGCCAACGCTCAAGCACACAAGCTGTTCATCATGGATGCTCGACCTACTGCCAATGCTGTCGCTAATAAAGCTAAAGGGGGAGGGTGAGTTACTTACTTTTCTTCTTATGTTCTACCGTGTCTATAACACATATCATATTTTGTTTGCCCAGTATTCCGCCACACGGACGGCGATATTGTTATCCCAGTATTCCGCCACACGGACGGCGATTTTGTTATCCCAGTATTCCGCCACACGGACGGCGATTTTGTTATCCCAGTATTCCGCCACACGGACGGCGATTTTGTTATCCCAGTATTCCGCCACACGGACGGCGATTTTGTTAGTCCAGTAACAGTATTCCGCAACACGGACGGCGATTTTGTTAGTCCAGTATTCCGCCACACGGACGGCGATTTTGTTAGTCCAGTATTCCGCCACACGGACGGCGATTTCGTCAGCGTCCATCAATTCCTCCCAGGTACAGATGTTAGGGCATGCAAGACAAAATGCAAAATGGGCCATCGTTTTTAACTCAGTAACACATTAGCAACTTCAGTTGGAACTGTCTGTGAAACCTAATACACTGAACCATATGAAAAAGTTTATCTATTGTTTGTACCGATTTTAAGGGACAGTCAGCCGTGATAAGCTACCACCAAACGGGTTTTCGGCTTGTTTACCATAAACCAACACCGAAAAATATTAATTGTTTACAGATATGAGTCAGAGGACGCGTATCAGAACGCCGACCTTGTGTTCCTAGATATACACAACATTCACGTGATGAGAGAGAGTCTACGCAAACTGAAGGAGCTCTGCTTCCCGCAAATAGACCAGACGAGGTGAGTGACCGCAATGTTTAAGATATTTTTAAGCGAATATTAAACATAGACATTAAAATTGATTATGTTACTGTTAGAGAGGTTAACGTTGAATATGATGAACTCATTAATTACAGCCGCTTAAAGTCGATATTAATACGCTGTCCGAACTCATCATCATTTCAGCCCGGAATCGCCCACTGCTGGGTATAGGCCTTCACTTTTTTTTGCCATACTTCTGGTTCCGTGCGTCCCTCATCCCGGTGTTTCCCGCGACTTTGACGATATCATCAGCCCAACGCGCTTTTGGACGGTCCTGGTTTCTTTTTCGTTTTCCGAACCTTGGCCACCTTTCGGTCATAGCTTTACTCCATCGGCCATCTCCGCATCTAACTAGATGTCCTGCCCAGCTCCACTTGAGGCGCAACGCCCTGTCTCCGACGTCGTAGACTTTTGACCGACGACGTATTTCGGTGTTACGCACTCGGTCTTGTAGGGTTATGCCAAGCATGGCTCGCTCCAAGGCCCTTTGTGTTACTGGTATGCGGTGGACAGTCTCCTTTGTGTGCGTCCATGTCTCGGCACCGTAAGTCATTGTTGGCAGGACACATGAAAGGTGGGATTTTTAGGCACTGGGGGATCTTTTTGGGCCGAAAAATATGTTCCACCTTACGAAATGCCCACCCAAGCTGTATTCTCCTTGAAATCTCTTTGTTGAAATGCTCCTTGTCGAAAGATAGAACATGTCCCAAATGAACGTAATGATCAACCATCTCCAAACGCTCGATTCCAACCATAACAGCTGAAACAGTCATCCGGGACACCTAACATCAGCTTCCTCTTGGACATGTTCGTTCTCAAGCCAACTTGTAAGGAAGGAAGGATAAAGTTTTAACATGCGTTGAAGGTTCCTGGGCTTCGTTAAATAAAATTAGGTCATCCGTAAACCGAAGGTGATATCCGAAGTGTCCTTTTGTTTTTATTTGTATAGTTAGTTATTTATTTAATTTTAGAACGGCTGAACGAAAATTAGGATAAAAATAAAGAACATAGGCGTTTTTAGGATACAAAAGTCTGCGAGGACGCTGAAGTCAAAAGCTAGGACATCATATTCTCGAAGAGCTAAAATATTCCGTACCTTTAATACCTGTATACCTGATAAATATTTGTCTAACAGTTTTGATCATTTCCAGATGGTTTAGTGGCATTGAAGCCAGCCAGTGGCTTAAACACATCAAATGTATATTGGCTGGAGCTGTTCGTATAGTAGACAAGGTAATCTCATAAATATTTTATTTTACAATTAAATTATCTTATTATTATTGATTAAGTAGGTTTTTTTTATAACAAAGTTATACAATAATTAGATATTGTATTTGTTACAATAAATATTGTTTATCGGGATCAATAGGGTTGGAATTATCTTTTTTTTTTCCTACATTGCCCATTGCTGGGCAAAACCCTGTTCTATCTCCTTCCATGGCATTCTGTCGTTTGCGATATCTGTCTATATCTTCCCTGCAAACCAATCCAGATCGTTACACTACTTCCGAACGACGATTAAAAACAGTGGTGGCACAGTGGAAACGGCTGCGACTTACCCCGCGTTGTAGGTCGTAGTTCGAACCCAGACAGGCACTTTACTTTGTGTAAATTATTTCATCACTGATCTCAAAACGGTGAAGGAAAACATCGTGAGAAAACCGGCATGTCCTAGAACCAAAAATTCGAAGACATGTGACATCTACCAACCCGCACTGGACCCGCGTGATGGATAACGGTCCACTTCCTCTCACACAGAGGAGGCTTGTGACCCAGGAGTGGGAACATTACAGGTTGATTATGATGATGATAACACCACTTCGCCGCGGTCGACTTTCCGCGGGCGTCCAGTGTGTGACGATCTTAGCCCATATTATCATTGACATTGTCGTTAAAATTGTCTATGAAACAGGTGGAGAATCACAAGACTTCAGTGCTAGTCCACTGTTCCGACGGATGGGACCGCACGGCTCAACTCACAGCGTTAGCGATGCTGATGTTAGACCCTTATTACCGCACGCTTAGAGGATTCGAAGTGCTCATCGAAAAGGAATGGCTGTCCTTTGGACATAAGTTCCAGCTGGTATGTTTTTAATATTATTTGTAGCTTAGTAGGTTGAAGCTAAGAGCAGTGGTGGCCCAGTGGTAACGCCCGCGACTTACGAGTTGTTGGTAGATGGTTCGAAACCTGAAAGGCGCTTTAGGAAAACATCGTGAGGACGGTTTCCTCACGATGCATGTCTTAGAACCAAAAATTCGAAGACATGTGACATCTACCAACCCGCGCTGGGCCCGCGTAGTGGATTACGACGCGTCAACAACAAAAAAAAAAAAAAACTATTGTTCTTCTATGGATGTTTGAACTGACTAAACGGTTATGGCTATGGATTTAGGGATTCTTCAATAGTCCTAGACGTGAGCGCATAATGATGGGTACTTTGTCCGAGATTGATTACCAAATATCAAAGCTAACTTTTGAATGTATAATATGAGTAGGATTATTTCACTATCATCATTTATCACTGACGCTATCCTTTATTGACATTTTTCCCCTCATTGTATCCGTATTTAAGAACGGAAATGATAACAATGCTTAAAATAGATCATTAATTTGTCATTACAACTGAAATATTAAATAATATTTACTGTTATCAAAGGCTATTTTGACGGATGAACTTATTAGCGTAGTCGCTGTGCGATTAGGATCAGGATTTTTATTTATTGGTTAATTCTGGCAGAATATTATACGCCTTATTGTTGTTGCCCGTGGTTGCGATCGCATTGTAGGAGAACTACTTGATATACCCCACATAAAGAAAAAGAAAGAAAATACGTTTATTTGCGGTAAACATGACGCAGAAAAAAGAACACAAAATTAAAAAAGAAACAAGCTTAGGGAAAATATGCGTCACATCCACGCAAAACGGCCATCGCTCAGCATAATGCTGCGACCCTATGCAAGACAGAGCCCCAGCGCTGGTTTTCAGCGACAGCTGGCGTTGACGTTATGACGTTGACGTTGACCGGTGCAGCATACCATGAAATATAATTAAGATATAAAAATAACAAACAATATACATATATATAAAGAGTATGATACTTATGTATTAGTCCGGGACATGATATAGGTATATGTGCTATTGTCACCTAAGATAACACTGACGGTGAAGGAAAAACTCGCGAGCTCCCCGACTGTCTTAAAAGTTCTATGTCCATAATTTTTTTTACACATATAAGAGTGAATTTTATAAAAAAAGATACCTTGCCGTTCCCGACATTAAAGGGGTAATATAATTATATTTACCTTGTGTTATTTTGCTTTTCCAATAGTAATTTGTTATTAGCAGCCCCGAGTATGGATTTGTGTCCAGTTAAAGGTTATATCTACTCTCACCCCCTATTCCATGGGACTTAAACCTAACTGACGAAATGTTTGTGTACTATAACATACACCTCTGCTTTGAACCTTCGGGAAAATTCAGACGTGATAATGTTATAAATTAAATTAAATTTATTTACTTAGACAACAATTATTCATAAAATTATGTTATTTGATTAGGTACAAAAAGAAAATTTAAAAGCTATTTTAGTGTGTTACAATTATAAATAAGTACTAAGACTAACTCACAGAAAAAACAATATGTGTGTGTGTTATGTTGATATTTGTTTTCCTTCACAGCGTATCGGTCACGGCGATGAGCGGCACTCGGATGCAGATCGGTCCCCCGTCTTTGTCCAATGGGTGGACTGCGTGTGGCAGCTCCAGCAACAGTTCCCGACTGCGTTCGAGTTCACAGAGAGACTGCTGATCACGATCGTGGATCATCTGTACTCCTGCAGATTCGGAACCTTCCTGTTTAATACTGAGAGGGAAAGGGCGAAAGAAGGTGGGTGGTGAAGACTCTTTTGATAGAAATAAAATTAAACTCTTACATTGTTTGTTGCCAAGCAATTAAATACCAAAGAAGCAATGGTGCCCAAGATAATGTCTTGCACAAAAGTTATTTATAAAAAATATTTTTTCAAAGATTTTGGTTGTATCCCACTAAAATTTATGTAAAAACATAATTTGTTAAACCTTAACCCAATTTTTGCTTAGTATTTCATTTCCACACATTAATGATGAGTGAAACAGCATAAACGTAGCATGAAATGTGACATACGTTAAAACAAATGCGCATATATTTGGAGGACATGTTCGTTTCACATAGGTATGTGTATCCATCATTAGGTCTCTAAATTTAAAAACATGACCTTTAAAAAGAACATTCCTTTACAGAAGTAAAAACCAAGACAGTATCCCTCTGGTCGTACATCAACAGTCGCCAGGACTTGTACCTAAACCCTCTGTACTGGGGTCCGCCATCATTCGGCGCAAGTTCCCCTCCCTCGCCGTACTCGCGCCCGCAAGTCGTGCTCGTGCCTGTCGCGTCGTTGAGAGTCATTAAGCTGTGGAAGGCGTTGTACTGTCGGTGGAACCCTACTATGAGGCAGCAGGTTAGTGTCACGTATAGGGCGCTCACCATAGTCTGTAACCCCTCGCGTCCCGCGATTGCGATATCGGCCAGACACAATGTGTTTTTATTGTTTTTTAATTTAACTAGGAGATTTGACGAGCAGGTAGATATTAGTCGAAATGTGAAATGTAGTGAAATGTGCTATGTATGTTTATTAAATGGTTATTTTATTTATAAACCACAAGTGGTAAAGTCAATGTCAGGACAATTTTTTTACCAAACAGGAAACTTATTATATATTGACCAAAAAATATATTTTGGATGAGCGTATCCGGCTTAATACCGCCGATAAAGAAATTTCTAAAATATTTTTCACACTATAAAAATCCCAAGTTTGTCTTGACATCTGTTCTGCCGTCATAAGAAAGAAGGCCGTAACTACGTCAACGTTGATTCCGAGATAATTGAAGTTTTATCTAAAATGAAGGCCCGCGATTTACTGAATGGTTTTAGTTGGTGATTCTTGTTTTATAAAACGTCAAAAAATATAGGCTTTATTTTGAACCATAATTTATTTAAATTCATATACGCGTATTTATTTTATTTTAATTTTTCCCTTTTCTTTTAGCAAAAATATAATAATAAATTGTGAAATACTTATCTGAAAGGCCGTAATTGCGTAGAATGTAATTACGGCTATTCTTAGAAGGAGCTCGATCTTCGTAAAGCCGAAATCCTTGCATGTAAAGCCTTAAATGTGCAGTTGCGCCTTTTTTGATAGTAAACTATGTTACGAATCGTTTTCAAAGCAGACATTGCAGCCTTAGAGTGTTATATACTCTAAAGTTTCAGCATAGGTATTTTGTCTAAAGGAAATAAAAGCCTTCGTCAGTCGATTGTAAACAAGACTTATTAAAATGAAACCAAAAATATTTATTAAAATAGGTACTTTATTAAATCAGTCAGTCTCATTAATACGTAAGACACAAGTAGGTACACAACTAACGCCAGTTACCTTATCACTATGAAGCGTTTTCAAGTAACCAACTCTTGCTTGTACTAATTAAATAGTAATAATAAACTATTTTAGAACATCTTTATTAATAACATTTTTCTCATTATCTATCTAAACAAAATCAACAAAACATATATTTATACTCATAAAACATATAAAAAAAAAAATATATATATCTTTTGAAAATAAAATAACACACACAACAACCAATAATCAACTTAAACAGTTTAGTTATAAGATATTTTACAGACACAGAATCATATCTTTCATTTCACAAAGTAAAATAAAAACATATTATCTTCTGACACAATGTCAATAGAATCACACACAAAACAAGCAATAATATCATTTTAAAACATCAGCTTATATATTTATATACACACATCAACACGGTCTAGGGATATTTCATACTCAATTAAATAACTTGAAAAGTACTGGCCGCATTGTAATCTTTCACACACCGATTTGTTTGTAATTTATCTCAGACTAATTCCAAATTCAAATTTTTGAAAATTCTTTTGTTTCGGTGGCATAAAAATGTCTTGATGTGTAGGAGAGGGAATTTTCATTTGTGCGAAATTTAGAAAACAATACGAATTACGTTTAGTTATAGTTTTTTTTCATTTTTAAACGAAAGATAAAGTTAAAATTGAGGTATTGTAGCCATGCAACGCCAACATTTGACGAGGGCGGAGATGTTACGAGCTGTGGGAATGCTGGAAGCTGGGTCTGTTCAGCGTAATGTTGCTGAGGCCATAGGGACCCACCAAAATGTAATTTCAAGATTGTGGACACGCTATCGTGCCACAGGTGAAGTAGCGGAGAGGCACCGGCGGCCAAGTCGCATCACTACCCCCAGACAAGATCGATTTTTGCAAATTACTGCGCGAGCTCAACCAAATGCAACGGCGACTCAATTGGTCCAAAGGCTGCGAGTGGAACACCAAGTGCTTGTGAGTGACCAAACTGTAAGAAGGCGACTGCATGAAAGCAATCTACGCTCTCGTAGACCACTCCGGGTCCCACCTTTACGGAGAGGCAATCGTGGACGACGATTAGAATGGGTTCGGAACCACGTGGACTGGGGCCGTGAGCAATGGTCCAATGTGCTGTTCACGGATGAATCCAGGTTCGGCTTCCATCCAGATTCACGAAGGACGCGTGTTTGGCGAGTTCCTGGACGATGGAGCCGTCTTCAGAACCCTCAGGAAGTTCACCCATACCAAGGAGGAACAATTATGGTTTGGGCAGGAATTCGTCTTGGAGGACGGACGGATCTCGTTTGGGTGCGGGGCAATATGACGGCAGAACGATACGTCCAACAGATGCTGGGGCCCGTAATCTTGCCCCACAGAACACAAATGGGGCAAGATTTCCTGCTCATGCACGACAATGCCCGGGCTCACACGGCGAGAACGGTAGCAGCTTGGTTACATACACACAATGTTAGGGCCTTAGACTGGCCTGCTCAATCGCCAGATCTAAATCCCATTGAGCATGCGTGGGATATGCTGCAAAGAAGAGCTCTGAAGGAAGTTCCTGAAAATCTGGCTACAGAAGATCAACTTTTTGCGCACCTCAGAAGGACATGGGACAATATTCCGCAGCAAGACATTGACAACCTTGTTCTGAGCATGCCGAATCGTTGCCGATGTGTTATGAACATCATGGGCGCTTTCTCAGACTACTAACTTCAAGTTTATAAACACAAATTAAATGATTTTTCTATTTTTTTCAGTTTTTACTCATAAATTAAAAGTTAATTCATATACGGTTTCCGTCTATGCTTCATTTTTTTTCCATAAAATCCTGAAATTTTAATCGAAGTACCTTAACCATTATTAAAAAATGGTAGAATATTAAATAACGTATCTTTTAAATATACACATGTCATATAAATAATTAACACATTGATAGTAATTCGCTTTTTTAAAAATATTCCTAGACCGTGTTGATGTGTGTATAAGGTGATACTTCAAATAGCCTATTATGGCACTGAGAATCACATATTTTAATTAACAAACTGTAATGATCGGTATTTCGACCTCATGTCACTAGATGGCGTTAGAAGTCCGGCCACGATAATTTAAAAACATAATTATCATTGAGGGACAAATGAGGGTGGCAGTAAAATAAAATAAGAAATCTGACAGATGACGATTAGAGACAAAGAGCTAACGGCTGCTCCGTAATCAATTTACGCAACATCTGCAATTACTAATCGTTAAGGCCATCATTACTCAGAAATTTACGTTGTTTGTAATAAAAAAGTATAGTCGCTAGTGACAAGTGTGTGCAAGTGCAGCAACGGGGTAAGTGTTTACGTTTACCTTACGATAGTGTACGTTTGAACGTTGTTTATATTTTGCGAGGCTGACTGTCATTACCTTGTTCTCAGCCTGCGGATACGCCCTTTATCACTTGGACGACGTGTTGAGTTAAAATAATCGACAACTAAAGTAATATTGAAGTCCTATTACGTCAGATGAGTGGTTGACCTACAGACCAGTATATTCGCCACGGCTCTTAAGGAATTACTTGGTCTCGGGGCTTAGCGCGGTTACCTACGACACAGGGGGCTTCAAGTTCAAACCTATGTTAAGGATTTCTTTTTGATAATTAGGACACTTTTTGTATTCTGTTTGTATTTTCTTTTACTTTTTTATTGTTTATTCTTTTATTAGTTTCTTATGTTTTTCTTGTTTTTTTTTTATGTTCGTCACTTTCAATTAATTTAGTCGTAAGGTATCGCCAGAATCGCATAGAAATTTAAGGATTATTTTTGAATATAGATATATTACACATGTTAACCTTTCATTGAACAGTTCCTTTGAACCCCGGTCATCACATTGGCGCCCACGGGTTAACTGCATGAAAGTTTAACAGGGTGTATAACGATTCTTGTTGTACAGGTATTATCCTAAACAAACGGTAACTAATATATACTTTCGTGATCTCTAAAGCTCTAATACTCTTATATTTAACGAGTTAAATTGTTTTTTATTGTTTAAATTTTTACTATGGCTACTTTAATCATGGATGTTAATGCATTGTATAAAGATGAGCTCGAGTTTGAGTTGGCTTGTCGAGGGGTTTCAGATTGTAAGACCGTGGCGACTATGCGAAAATTTTTGCGGGAAATTTTAATACAAATAATCAAGGCTATCACTAACCAATGGGTAACCAATGGGTAGCATTAATCAATGGGAAAATATTATGTGGTAGATTTTTACATCATGGATTGTTTGAAACATGATATTATTTTAGGCATGAATTTTTTTGAGTTGTTCAATTTAGCAATAGGGACAGGCAAATCAGTCGCTAACATTACGGAAATAAGTGTACAGCAACCTGTGATTTCGAGAGATGAACTGTCTGCTTCACAGAAAGAACGTCTTGATGAATTGTTGGAAGAAATAACAGCAGTCATTGGTAAGGGTTTGGGAAGAACGTCGCTGATCAAGCACAGAATCGATACTGGGGACAGCTTGCCCATCAAACATAGACAGTACCCCTTCGCTCCCCCAATCATGGCAGAGCTTGAGAAGGAAATACAGAACATGCTTGATAATGACGTAATAGAACCCTCCTATAGTTCATGGCGTTCTCCGGTACTCCTAGTGAAGAAATCATCTGGTAAGAATCGATTGTGCCTCGACAGTCGCCAGTTAAATAGGATTACAGTGAAAGACTCTTATCCCCTGCCTAGGGTGACATCCATCTTAGACAGTCTAAAAAATGCTCAGTTCCTATCTACTATTGATCTACGATCAGCATTCTGGCAAATACCGCTTGAAGAATCAAGCAAGGAAAAAACTGCTTTTGGGCTCGCCGGAAAAGGGCTTTATCAGTTTAAAGTCATGCCATTTGGACTAATTAATGCGTCTCAAACACAACAACGTTTGATGGATCGGTTGTTTACGCCGGAATTTGAGACTCGAGTGTTCACTTACTTGGATGACATTGTCATATGTGACAGCAGTTTTGACAGCCATTTATCCTCATTGTCACATGTTAAAAATCAGCTTAAAGAGGCAGGATTGACGATCAACCTGGAGAAATGTGTATTTGCGAGATCATCCTTAAAATACTTGGGCTACATCGTAGACAAGGAAGGATTACGTACAGACCCGGATAAAGTAAAGGCGATACTCGATTATCCCAGGCCTACTACTTACACGGAGCTAAAGCGATTTATTGGTCTAGCTAGTTGGTACAGACGGTTTGTGGAAAATTTTGCCATTGTCGCAGCTCCGCTCCATGAACTAACCAAGGGAGGAAAAAAGAATAAATGCATCGAATGGAATAAAGAGGCTGAAGATTCCTTTTTAAGCCTGAAGACTGCCCTGACCTCGACACCGGTGCTAAGAGTACCAGATTTTACAAAACCCTTTTCCATTCAATGTGACGCGTCTAATAGGGGAACTGGTGGAGTTTTAATTCAAATAGTCGACGGACTCGAGGTTCCCATTGCTTACACGAGCAGAAAACTCTCAGAAAGAGAATGCAAGTATTCAGCATCTGAACGAGAACTATTAAGCGTTTTACATGCCGTAGAACAATTTCGTCCATATGTTGAAGGGAATCATTTTAAAGTTATCACGGACCATAGTGCCCTTCAGTGGCTACATCGTAACAAGGATCCTCACGGACGTTTGGCAAGGTGGGCAATGCGCTTGCAGCAATTTGATTACGAAATAGTCCACCGCAAAGGCAAATATAACACTGTGCCGGATGCGTTATCGAGAGCGATTGATGAGGAAATTAACATAATAGAGGTAAAACCAGAAGACAAAGATGACTGGTATAAATCAAAAGAAGACTTGGTGCTGTCTGGGAAGAATGAACTGGATTGGGAAATTAGTCAAGGACAATTGTGGAAACATTTGGAATTAAAACAATTTCCAGATGAGAATGATAGTTGGAAACTTGTGATTCCAGAATCGCTTCGCCAAGGCATCCTTAAGGAATGTCATGATGACCCTACAGCTGGTCATTTTGGGGTTAAAAAATCGGTCAATCGCGCGAGACAGCGATATTTTTGGCCGACATTAATAAAGGACATGAAAACCTATGTGCGGAAATGTGAAGTGTGTGCGAAATATAAACACTCTCAAAATAGGCCATCAGGATTAATGGGAAAGCAACGAGAGGTAACAGAACCATTTCAAATTATATCTATGGACTTAATGGGGCCCTTTCCAAGATCGAAGCATGGCAATACTATGCTGCTAGTCATAACATGCTGGTTCAGCAAATTCTGTTTTTTATACCCTCTTCGGAATGGAAAGGCATCAAGTATAGCTCGAATACTGGAGGAAGATATATTCTTAATGTATGGAACCCCTAGCGTAATAGTTTGTGATAATGGCAAGCAATTTGTATCCAACCAGTTTAAGGACCTAGTCTCAGAATACGATGTAAAGCTATGGTATACCCCTTACTACCATCCTCAGGCCAACCCCACTGAACGAGTAAACAAAGTCATTGGCTCGGCCATAGCTTCTTACGTCGAAGACAATCACAAAGAATGGGACAAGTACATACCGCACATAGGTCATGCAATCAGAACATCGGTGCATGAAGTGACAGGAAAAACGCCGGCCTATTTGTTTTTTGGACGAGAGACAATGCTTGGGGGCATGAAACCCTACACCTTTGAACCGGGCGAAACGATTACTTTCGACAAAGAGAAATTTGAAAGGAATATAGCCATTAGGGATAAGATCTATAATGAGGTTGCGGAAAGGATGCGACAGTCACACGAGACTAACAGCGAACAGTACAACAAGAGACGTCGCATTTGTAAATATAATGTGGGTGATCTGGTCTGGAAGCGCACTAAACTTTTGTCAAATGCTGACAAGTCTTTCATGTCCAAATTAGCTCCTAAATTTGAAAAAGCAGTCGTAGCTGAGAAGATTTCAGACGATGTTTACAGATTAAAGAGTTTCAGGGGCAAAGATTTAGGAAAATGGCATTCTTGTGACCTTAAACGTTGGGTTTGAATCCGGTTGGATTCTTGAGAGGAGAGGGGATATTGTAATGATCGGTATTTCGACCTCATGTCACTAGATGGCGTTAGAAGTCCGGCCACGATAATTTAAAAACATAATTATCATTGAGGGACAAATGAGGGTGGCAGTAAAATAAAATAAGAAATCTGACAGATGACGATTAGAGACAAAGAGCTAACGGCTGCTCCGTAATCAATTTACGCAACATCTGCAATTACTAATCGTTAAGGCCATCATTACTCAGAAATTTACGTTGTTTGTAATAAAAAAGTATAGTCGCTAGTGACAAGTGTGTGCAAGTGCAGCAACGGGGTAAGTGTTTACGTTTACCTTACGATAGTGTACGTTTGAACGTTGTTTATATTTTGCGAGGCTGACTGTCATTACCTTGTTCTCAGCCTGCGGATACGCCCTTTATCACTTGGACGACGTGTTGAGTTAAAATAATCGACAACTAAAGTAATATTGAAGTCCTATTACGTCAGATGAGTGGTTGACCTACAGACCAGTATATTCGCCACGGCTCTTAAGGAATTACTTGGTCTCGGGGCTTAGCGCGGTTACCTACGACACAGGGGGCTTCAAGTTCAAACCTATGTTAAGGATTTCTTTTTGATAATTAGGACACTTTTTGTATTCTGTTTGTATTTTCTTTTACTTTTTTATTGTTTATTCTTTTATTAGTTTCTTATGTTTTTCTTGTTTTTTTTTTATGTTCGTCACTTTCAATTAATTTAGTCGTAAGGTATCGCCAGAATCGCATAGAAATTTAAGGATTATTTTTGAATATAGATATATTACACATGTTAACCTTTCATTGAACAGTTCCTTTGAACCCCGGTCATCACATTGGCCATTAATCAATGGGATTAATCAATGGCATTGACATTTGATTGTTAAGGATTTCTTTTTGATAATTAGGACACTTTTTGTATTCTGTTTGTATTTTCTTTTACTTTTTTATTGTTTATTCTTTTATTAGTTTCTTATGTTTTTCTTGTTTTTTTTTTATGTTCGTCACTTTCAATTAATTTAGTCGTAAGGTATCGCCAGAATCGCATAGAAATTTAAGGATTATTTTTGAATATAGATATATTACACATGTTAACCTTTCATTGAACAGTTCCTTTGAACCCCGGTCATCACAAAACTTAAACAAAAACATTTCTAACATAAAAAATAATCTCCTTAACGCAAGTAACAATTAAGTTTCGTACCTGGTCAGTCTTCTCGGTCTACCATCAGGTCCGCAGCAGAGTTAATCGTATATTCTGTAGCCAGATTTTCAGGAACTTCCTTCAAGTTCCTGAAAATCTGGCTACAGAAGATCATCTTTTTGCGCACCTCAGAAGGACATGGGACAATATTCCGCAGCAAGACATTGACAACCTTGTTCTGAGCATGCCGAATCGTTGCCGATGTGTTATGAACATCATGGGCGCTTTCTCAGACTACTAACTTCAAGTTTATAAACACAAATTAAATGATTTTTCTATTTTTTTCAGTTTTTACTCATAAATTAAAAGTTAATTCATATACGGTTTCCGTCTATGCTTCATTTTTTTTCCATAAAATCCTGAAATTTTAATCGAAGTACCTTAACCATTATTAAAAAATGGTAGAATATTAAATAACGTATCTTTTAAATATACACATGTCATATAAATAATTAACACATTGATAGTAATTCGCTTTTTTAAAAATATTCCTAGACCGTGTTGATGTGTGTATAAGGTGATACTTCAAATAGCCTATTATGGCACTGAGAATCACATATTTTAATTAACAAACTTAAACAAAAACATTTCTAACATAAAAAATAATCTCCTTAACGCAAGTAACAATTAAGTTTCGTACCTGGTCAGTCTTCTCGGTCTACCATCAGGTCCGCAGCAGAGTTAATCGTATATAAACTTTGCCAGAACAACATTCTATATGCTGGCATTAATGTTCCTTAATGGTTTTTATTACATGGTCCTAAAAATAATAGATTTAAAATACTCCATCTCATCAATATTATTCACGCATTATAATGTAACTTAAACAAAAATTACTTACCAATATATCAATAATATTTCGTCGTCCCGTCACTGCACACAAACACTGCACCTCTCGTAGCCACCTCGCGTGGCTAGCACTGAGCCACGCGGATTCAAAATACTCTCCCCGCGCCCACCCCTGTAAGCGTGTTCCTTCGAAGTACTTATATGAAAAGCCCTTATTGCGAAGTTAGGGCTTTTTAGTGTAGTAAAGTTGGGTTGGGAGTTTCGGTGCTTGCTTAGTTAAAAAGCCCAAATTGGTAATTGCGGCTTTCCAGACTAGCAATACGAAAATACTAAAACAAAAGGCCGTTATTGTGTAATTAAGGCTTTTTAGATTCAAAAGCCAGAATTTATGTCTTAGTTAAGGCTAAAATCCTTATGGTATCTCTCTTCTAATACGAGTTACAGTTTTGTGTGTTAGACTATAAGATAGCATTTTCTTTGCTGATTCCGAATATGTTAATAACTCATTTTTGACAAAACTGTCAGTTACGGCCTTTTTCTTATGACGGCAGTGTTGACCTATTACTATTAAAATTTTTCGTCCAAAATGTCCCCCAGGACCCCATCTACCAGCGCACGCGCGAGCTGCTGGCCATCCGCGCGCAGCTGGAGGCGGCGGCGGCGGCGGCGGCGGGCGAGCACGCCGCGCGCCTGCACCGCCTGGGGCCCACGCCGCCGCGCGTGGCCAGCCCGCACCACGTATGAAACGAGGACTTGTACTTCTACGACAGCCACCTGTCTGTCTGAGAAGTCATCATCGCATCTCGAAAATGGACTCTATTGACTATACATTACAGTTGTATATTTTTTTAACTAAAACTTCGTGTTCGGTGGTACCTACATATTTGGACCGCCACCTAAATTTCGTGTTTTATGGTATTCCGGTGCGCCGCACCAGGTTGTCTTAGTATACATGCACAAGTATGTTTTGCATTGATATAAAATCTCTGTTAGCATAACCGAAGAACGGAAGGAATTGATTCGTAATTAAGTCTTGTGAGTGCACTTAGTTTTTCTATCGCTAATGGCCTGTGTAACCCGATTTTTATAACTGCAACATTTTACAGTTTATGTGGTTTAAATAATAACAAATTAACGAATAATAAGACAGAACTGTGCTAACGACACGAGTTCTTTTAGAGGTGTTGGGGCACTGAGAAGCAGGGGCGATGGCTTCAAACAACCCGATTCCTACCGGCTTCCCTTCGAACACAACCACTCTATCGTCATTGAATAATCACTATTTGATACACCATAAGATTAAAATATTACAAAACGCCTACATATTTTTTTTTGTCTATATGTCCCATCAACAAAACATTTGCTCTCAAATAACTCGTAGGCGCATCCGGGTTATCGTGAATTCAATTTCTATAGAAAATAAAGTCCGTCTTAACGTCACTTCGGTCACGTGTCACCGCGGTTTCTTAGCAGCCAGGTAAGCCGCTCTGTACCGAGTTACGATAGAATACGCATGCGCGTCGTGAAACCAGAATGAAGGAGCTATTGTTCGGTCAGTTCGCTTAGTTGTTCGGTTGTTGTCGTTGAATTTCGTAATGCGTTCGGCTCGGAGTTCGGACATCTCATCATTCGATTGACAATGTGTGGTTGTTTTTTGACGTAACGCATTCGAAAAATTTGTACAATTAAGTAATTAATTTGCTTTTTGTTCATTCGTATAAACTGAATTTTATATTATTTTATTATTGTAGATAGAACAGTGATTAAGATAGTGTTTATGTGTTTTGAGTTTAGTGAAAAAAAAGTACGTTGGAATTAGGAATTTGGGGTAAGTAGATAGTTTATTAAGTTGAAATTACGTACTTAGAGTAGCTTTCAAAGGTAATTAGTAGGAACAGTAGGATTAGGATGGCGGCACGTAGATTATTTGTTTTGTGACGAAACGTGCTTTTCAAGGTTATTGAAAAATAAAATAAGTTAGGCCGTGCTCGGCCAGATATGACTATAAATTACAAACGACGCGATGGTTTTAAATTGATGGTTAAAAATTTAAAATCTGAGATAGGTAAACATCGCGTTTACCTATCTCAGATTTTAATAGTTTATGGAATAAAGTTTTTACATTGTAAACTGATGAATTCATCAAAAAACATGTGCAGACCATAGACGTATAAAAAAGGATTCAAAAACAAAGACTGAAAAACATGTAGCTGTTTTATGAGTTCGGGACTGGCAGGAATAGAATTATTTTCACTAATTTGCATGAAGCTTTTATTTGAAAAGTAGATCGAAATACAAAGACACATTTGTTTGGTAAAATAGTAGTAATTTTTCGCGGCCACGATGAAAGTGGAAGTGACGTCATAACAATGATCACACAACCATTTTTTTTTTCTTCTTTTTTTTTTAAAGCTCCGGCTTCCTTCTTTCGTTTCACCACGCCACGCCACTGACTGAGAAGATAACCGCGGGCACAATACAAACAACCTACAATTTTAACAGTTCCAAACACACAGTTATAAAAATAGAGTTATATTTATATACGCTCACATTTAAATAAAGAACTGTCAATGTATAAGACAATTATATATTCCATATTCAAATCCGCTTCGAATTGATGTTATTTCCGCTTAAACAAAATAATATCAATTTTATGCTGGTGTATATTAAGTTGATTTCAGAATTACTATTAAAAAGTCATAAAACATGTTAAAGTTTCTTTATGTGTAGGTATTTTTTTTTTTTTTACACAGTCTTGTTGTTTACATTTGTATGGAAACTTGATTGCAAACGCAGATTTAGTCTATCTGTTTGCCGTAAACTGCGTGTGCAATCTGTTTTTGAGAAGAAAAAATATTATGTTTTCCATTATCTCCAATGAACTTTGCTTAGTATAAATATTGTTATAAAAACGTAAAACGTTTATTAACAATATTTACATTGACTTGACTTTGTGACAATGACCAATATCTAAGGTATTCCATTATATCTGTAATGCCAAAGGTCAGGGCTTATAAGTTCTGGTAAATGTATTTTTACAGAATTTCATACAAATTCTGTACCATTTTTTGCCAAGTATATCAGGTAAGTGCTGATGAGGATGAAAGAGAACAGTACTAACTTTTTTAATGTAAATGTCGAGCAGAAAGTTGCATTTAGGACTTTTGAAATTAATCGATAAGACAAATTTTGGTTGAATCGGGAAGTAATTTGATAAAGAACATGCCAAAAACTATTACACCACGTATTATTTTTTCATGTTACATGTAGTACAGTAGGCCGTACGTCAGTGATAACACTAAGGGGGTTTGCGCACTAGGCGGCCACGGCCACGACCAGTGGTCGCAGCGATCAGGTAAACTAAAACCGATAGGAATCGCGCACTTGGTAGCAACGGCCAACTAACCGCAAACCATACAATACCACTAGACGGGCACGAACGAACAATTCAATTTATTTATTCACAAACAATGGAGCTACCCTAGTGTACTGCTTCAATAGAATAAGAGGTCAACTTAATACTGTTTTTTGACCACTGTCGTACGGTCTACTGGATATACGTCATTAGAAAATTATTTTGTTAAATCATATTTAACTAATATCTAAGTATTTTATTTTAATAAGTATTAATGTTTTAAATATTTACCTAATTTCATCTTTTATATCAATGACGATTTTAAAATGTTGTTCTTTGATTGCGATTGCTTATCTACAACCATTTTTTTTTGTCGATGTTACTATCGAAGCGTGCTTGCGAGCGCTGGAATTACAAAACCATGATCTATGGATGCCAGCTTATGTCTAAGCGAATGGTATATGTATTATTGATAATATGGTATCACTTGAAAGTAATATTATGTGTCACTTGACTGACGAATTAGAACATTATATAGCATGATATGATAGGAAAAGATATTCCATTTTGTTTTATGTATGTACCTATGTATCGCAAATAATATGTAGGTAGCTGTAATTATGTAAATGTACTATTAGTTATTATTATGAAGCATTTAAGATAATTATATATTTCATACACTGGTTCGCAAAATATAAATATATAATTGATTATTGTGTAAACGTTTATATAGTCCAATATTAACAATAATTTGTGATAAGAAAATATAAATATTGACGTACTATCTAGTGTTTACAAAGAGTCTGTATATTTATAGCTCATTCAGCACTGATTGATGTCTTCTAACTGGGCTTTTAAATTGAGATTTCAGCGATGTAAACAAGTATTAATGCAACATTACTTTTTTTAAATATAAATAGTTATATTGTAAACATTATTAAACTATATCTACACGTTTTTATTTAGTCAATGTAATAAGTTGTAAAAATAAATGTAAATATTTTAAAAATAAATGTTGTTTACAGCAATTTTTCGGTTTTAATCATTCCTTTGCTTAAAAAACTGTTTACGCACAATTAAAGTTTTAAAATGAGAAACAAAACAAACGTCTTGATAAACCAAAAGTAACGGCTTGAACTTTGATAACTTGAGAAGATAGGATGCGCGGTGGTTATCAATTTTATTGTATAAAGCATTCTTATATGAACAGTGTTCTAGTCAACATTTCCCACTGTATTTAGTAGATTAAAAAATGTTTAAATTAGTTAGAGATGGAGCCATTAGGACCCAAACGGTGAATTATTTAAAAACGTTCAGAAATGAAAAGAGGTTGCTCGCTACGAATGAGGAGGTTGTATCTTGGGCTGACGTTGTGATCATCGGTAAGTTTTTTTAAAGGATAATGTGTTTTTGAGTCTCGCTTGTTTGTTCTTTGTCGAATATTGATTTCTTATTACTACAATTTAATAATTATTATAAATTTCACTAGTCTTGTTGTAGTAATGTTGTTGTATTGGCGCCGCAGTAACTCCAATCTCAAGCTGTTGTTTTCACCTGAAAAAGTTTTAAAATAATTATTACGTAAAACTTAAAGTTAGTTTAAAATTGCTTATAAGACCGCCCATTGTGTTAGCCTTTGTAAAATGTTCTACATATATATCTGTAATTTAGATAATTGTGTAAATAATAAAGAGTATTCTATCTATTTACCTTATTAATTTTTGTCAAACGGCTCGATTACAATAAAAGAAAAACAAACCTAGTCCTATTGTAGTAAATTATCAGTGTTCTTGTATGGACACTGCGGTAACTAGAAAAATATAAAGCTATAATAAAAAATAAAAAAAAACAAAAAATATAAATGCCTTTCTGAAACTGTCATTAGCTGTACCTACATTTCAAAATTGATTATTAGAAGAAGAAATCAGTTACATGGTTTTTGTTTTGATGTTTTTAGGAGGAGGTATAGCAGGTTGCAACACACTGTACCAACTCACTAAGAGAGGGGTGAATGCTGTTCTGCTGGAGAGAGCCAAGCTGACCAGTGGGACTACATGGCACACTGCTGGTAAAGTACTCGTTCAATTTTCTTCAAAAATATATAATATAATTATTTAAAGAGCTTACACCCGGTTTCTTATTTGAGAATTTGAAGTGGAGAGCTAGGCAAACTCTGGGATTCCTTTAATGTATTCCGCGATAAAAAAAAAAAAAACTTTTTTTACAAATATATTTCGAGTTTGCGGGCGTCACCTTAAGTAATGCCAAAGTAGAGTTTGAAAGTTCTAAAATTAAAACTAATTCAGAAACCGGGCCTATATCTTATTATTTCCTGTACTAAGTTAAAATGATGTCTATCCAAGTACGAGCGTAAAGACGCGTTTTGCCGAGATAATAGAAGCCTATACTTACCGACCATATCCACGTATTTAACGCGCGTAATACTTATGCTTCAGGTATACGCACGTTAAACGCCTTTCCTGTCTTTGCACTATGTTATTATATTATACAAACCGTTTACATAGTATAATTTTAAACATTTTATAGGACTCGTATGGTCGCTCAGACCGTGCGACTTGGAAGTGAAACTGTTGCGAGATTCAAGGACAGTATACAGTACCCTAGAGAAAGAAACTGGCGACTATGCGGGTTGGATCAACAATGGAGGCATGTTCATATCACGGAGCAAAGTGAGTATCAATACCTACTCCTCCCTAACTTGATAAATTGCTTTTCATTGATGTATACAAGCGTCGAGGGCTACGTGTTTGCCACCTTCAAAAGTCCATCAGTTCCTGTAACGTGCAGACAACAGGACACGCTGGACATGTCAAGTGTTCAATTGTTTAATGAAATTAGCTGAAGAAATTTCACAGACGTGTGTGAAGTTAAAACTAAATAACGTAATTTGGAAAAAAAGAAACAATTAAGTATTTTATAGTAACTCAACGATATGTTCCAGAGGTCAATAAATTAATTAAGCCTGTACATTTGTTACAATAATATTTAAAATGTATTTTGTTCTAGGTCCGAACACAAGAATACATGAGGCTGCACACATTAGGAAAAGCTTTGAATATACCCAGCGAAGTTCTTGACCCACATGATGCTCACAAGAAGTTCCCTCTCCTAGACCCATCAGTATTTGAAATGGCGTTGTATTCGCCTGAAGACGGCACCATTGACCCATCCATGGCGTGTAATGCACTTGTTAAAGTGGCTACAAAAAATGGAGGAAAAGTAAGTCTTGGTTTTATTCTCACTTTATGAATATCTTTTGTTTTATTTGTATGATTAGGTAAACTGCTATAGTTTCACCGATTCCACTATACCGCACCTTACAATAGACGTTCCCTATAATATCGTGTTGGACTGTAGGTACAGTACCGGCTATAAAGCCCGTAATACACATGCCTGTAACCTGCACAGAAGTATGCGAGTAGATTGCATGCCATTGAACTATAACAACTTCTCATTGGTGAATGTCACAATGGCATGCAAGCTACTTGCTCATTTTTGTGCCAGTTACAGGCATTTGTATTTCGGGCTTTAATATAGCACATAGCACAGCTAGTTGTAGCAAAAAATCAGTTTTGTAGAGCGTCGTCCCTCTCTCATAACTGTGTCTTTTTAAAGCCTGATGTGCCATATCAAAGAAGGGTGTCTAGTTAGTTAGCGGAATGTTTGCATCAGTCCGAATTACCCTGTTATTTTATTGAATAACACATAAAATTTCATGCCATTATCCGCAAAAAAGCGGCCTCCTGAGCTGAATAAGAGGCAGTCACAATAGTATCCTGAAGGCTGTGGCGGCAGATACTTCCTCCGCCATAATATGGCAATTTGTAATTATACCATGGTTAGACCATAATCATTTCTCGTTGTGTCTACATGTTGGGTGGTCTTCTCGTAAATTCGTCTTTAGTTTAAGTTACTAACAATAGTGATTTAAGTGCAAACATATTACTAACAATTTATGCTTCTTTTTGTGTTATCCGAAATAAAATGATTATATTTTTATTTATAACATAATATCACGCCTGTAATCCTCGAACGTTTAGGCAGAGGCGGGGGTGACAGGGATTATTGAATCGTAGTTCAAATATAAACATAACATTTTATTTTATTTAAGTTTCAAATATATATTTTTTTAAATTTTATTATATTATTTATAAAAAAAAAATATGTACAAAACGAATCAAACAAAAATACTTAATATAACAAAAGATAATTTTCATAGGTGTACGAGGACTGCCCAGTGCTCGACATCCATTACACTCACAATCAACTTGGCAACAAGGAAGTTACAGCGGTGCACACTGACAAGGGTGTCATCAAAACTAAGTGTGTTGTCAACTGTGGAGGTAATAATATTTTTTTTTTTTCAAATCGCCATTCGGGGACCCTTTTTTCGTTTGTTTATTTTTTGTTTGGATGCCTTGAAATCGGACAAAAATTTACGTTATAATATTACACGGTCACTAGACCATATAAATATCAATATTCCTACGACCAATTAAGTTTAAGAACAATCGGTTATGGCGCGTATCCTTATGGACCAACGTCGGATCATAGGACATTCGATATAAGAATTTCGATGAAGGAAGTTCGAAGATTTCCGGAAAAAAATGTAATACATGTTTACTGGGCGCGTGGATAGGCGTAGCGACTCCTATCGCAGTTGATGTAAATAGACTGCGCTGTGTTTCAAATGCGCCCTCTGTATCTTACTATTGAAACTAGGCGGCATTGAGTCGTTCACTTGTAACCATGTTTTTATTCTTAGGTGCATGGGGTCCTCGCGTTGCCAGATTTGCAGGAATTCCTAACCTTCCATTACTTCCGTTCAAGCATTCGTACGTAGTATGTGACGCTACGCCCGAAGTCCGGGGCTGTCCCAATATTCGAGACCATGACGTCGATTTGTATATCAAGGTGCAGGGGGAATCGTGCCATGTCGGAGGATATGAAAGCAACCCGCATATGCTTGATCAGGTAATTTTTAATAATCTTCTACTTGCAAAAAATCTTGAATTCATTCACTGAGACAATGCACCACCTTATTGCTGGGTCTACTAGGAGCATCGAATTTTGTACAAGAGTGCCCTATATACACATTAAGGAAAGATTTTAGAAAATTTCTCCCCTAAAGGGGATGGAATTTAGAATGGAATTTTGTCTCAACACAAAATTGTAAGACACCAACCGAATCTAACACTTATTTATGTTTCAACCGATTTATGTATTTGTTCTCACATGTATAATTTCAACTTGACTGATGTAACCAATATTTTGTAACAACATTTTGATTTAAAAGAGTGTTCGTGGAGTTTCTTGTCCGTTCTTCTCCATAGAAACCTACTACACTATGCTTTGAAATGGGCAACAAGCTTCGTCTTTCTGACTGATCGACGTCTTGACAATTCAAAAGTGCCTGTAATTGGTTTATCCTACTAATATTATAAATGTAAAAGTTTGTATGTTTGGGTGTTTAGATTGTTTGTTACTCAATAATGCAAAAACGGCTGAACGGATTAGAATGAAATTTGGCACACAGATAATTTATAACCTGGATTAACACATAGGATTCTTTTTATCCCGGTAGTACGTTCCCGTGGGATTCTTTCGGACTTCCAACCGGGCGAAGCCGCGGGCGAAAACTAGTTCGAAATAAATGCTTTGATTTTGAGTAGAGACGCCAGCAGGTCAACCTATCCGAAACTGTCAAATTTTCCCAATCAACTTTACGCTTCAGTAATGAAGTTAAAAATCTATTAAAGAAATTTGACAGATTGTAGTAGGTTGTTGTGCTGGCATCTGTACAACCTTTACGAATGTGGATATCAAAACGTACGTCTGTCGTCACCACAGTTAGGCTTCCATCTTATCATTTTTACAACGGCTTAAGCTCATATACACTGCTCCTAGGATCTTTTGGCACTTGAATGTCGTTGACAGGGTGGCGCTGTAGACAAAACTTTGTCCAATTGTTTTGTGAAATGTATTGATAAAACAAGATGGCGGTGTTAGTTCTTATGTTGGCCACGCGCCAAAAGAACTTAGAAGACCTTTAGTTCGTAATTCGTGTCGAAAAGTACTAACCTGTTGATCTTAACCCTTCTTCACCCCCAGGTACCAGACCACCTTCAGTTCCACTTATACGAGCTCGATTGGGACGTGTTCGGGATCCACATGACCAGTGCCACGTCACTGTGTCCTAAGCTCAGTACAGTTGGCATCAAGAGTACGGTGTGTGGGCCCGAGTCGTTCACGCCCGACCACAAGCCGCTACTCGGAGAGGACCCGAATGTCTTCGGTAAGTTTTGACATGTTAATCACTGTATAGTCGAAGACTAGGCCCGCTTGCACCACAAATCACTAAACACGTTTTTGAAGATGACAGAGACAGAATGATTAAATATGATTAGCGTTAAGGTGCATTCACAAAGGTAGCCCGCGAAAATAAAATTTTCTTAAGTTTTTTGCCATTTTCAGGTCATTTTCAAGTTGTACCTTGATCAACATATGATTCGTAACCATAACAAATATGTATTCACCGAATTATTATCGTTATAATGATTTCGATCGCAATCCTAATAATGACTTTTTCATGAAATCATGACATTTGACACCAATTCTAACTTATAGCCCATTTAATAACAACATCAAACATCGCATAAGCGTGTGTAACTACCATTTTTTATATGTTGTTAGGTCCCCTGAGAGTAGTTTATACCCAAGCAACCCTGAAAACCTTGTGCTACTCCCATGGTGCACGAAAAACTGTGAAATTCTGACACTTGTTTTAGATTTTTTGAAAAATATACCTTAAGGACGCGTTTTTAGGTATCTTTGTTTTTGTGAAACAAGCTAAATTTGATACAAGCTGAGCCCAACCCAAGCACTCTAGGTCTATTGGTTGCGAAGATACAGGTCGTCAAAAAAGTGAAAAATTATGGATTTAGGGTCATTTGCCAAGACACGTACCGGCTGAACTAATGGTCCTAGAGAAAGTGTTGTAGTTCTTGTGGTGCTGTAGTTGAGTAGAAGGAAGATTTCGTGCCCTTGCGCATGCCTTCTTCAGTGAACAAGGACAAGGGATACGGTGCTAGCTCATACGCAAAATGCTGCTTCAATTGTTCATCTGATTGTTTTGTTGTCACGCAGACCCTCTGGAATATGGTAAGGGGATCAACATCAATTCTCTTGTTAAACACTTTCTCTAAAAGGACCATTAATTCAGCTGGTACGTGTCTTGGCAAATGACCCTAAATCGATATTTTTTGACGTTTTGGAAAAAAAGTCTCTTCTTTGACTAGCTATATCTTCGCAACCAATTATAGACCTAGAGTGCTTGGGTAGAGCTCAAATTGTAGCTAATTTAACTTGCTTCCCAAAAATGTAGAACAAAGATACCAAAAAACGCGTTCTTAAGCTATATACAAAAAAAAAAAAATACTGAAACAGGTGCCAGAATTTCGCAGTTTTTCGAACACAAACTTATGGAACTCCCATAATACCGTTAGATTTTCAGGGTTGCAAACTTGGGTATAAACTACTCTCCGGCGACCTAACAACATATAAAAAATCGTAGTTACATTTACGTTTGCGAAGTTTGCATTTTTTGTGACGATATTGTCTTGGCTATTAGAGAGATATATTCGGAAAACAATTGACCAAGTTCGTCACAAAAAATCGCTAGTTAATAAACATAGATAATAATTAACGTTTAAACAGTTAATGTTAAGTAGGTCGGCTGGTCAACGTACTTAGATACACTCGTGTGTTTACATACGTCAAATTGTAGATATATTATGTTATTGATCTGATGCAACGCTTATGAACTGATTATAATACTTTGCTCTCGATTTCTATGTTCTATACCTACCTCGCTAGCCAATAGATACACCCAAATGATTGATACGGGCGAGCTTGGGACCTATTTCAGTCTGATCTATGGGCATGCCCGAAAATCTCACCCTTACCCTTGCCAAATGGGGTATATCTAAGGTTTCATCAATATCGACGGATTACCTAAGAATTAAACCCAATAGATTAAAGTTTCTTGCATAGTCTGAACATAATTATTATAAATTAAAGTCCGCTTTTATGACTGTCTGTGTGACCGAGTTATTCTTCTAAACTACGCACCGGATTTGGATGCGGCTTTCGCCATTATTTAGAGCATTTATTCCGGAAGATTTATCTATGTGTTCATTAATATTAAACTTACGTGTAATAAAGAATCTCGATGTTTTGTTAAATCAGCAAGGGCGGGTCGCTATTTAACAATAGTTTATTCCATCCTCTACATTATATTATGCTCTTCTTAACTAATAACTTAAATTGTTCTACGGACGTAGCTGTAGTAAGAAAGTCACGAGAATATTTGATTCAGGTCTGTACCACAACTGCGGCTACAACTCTGCCGGGATGATGTTTTCTGCGGGATGCGGCATACAAATGGCAGAGTGGATCGTCTCTGGAAGGTGAATATCTACTTTATTTATGTAGTCTTATCTACTCTCATATCGGCACGAGGTACGCGTCACGTAGGTATACAAGCATTCGTGGCAGGCCCATATTTATGTCTATATAAAGCGGTGTATCTACCTATTATCATTGGCGACTGGTTATTTGAACTATAATGATTGGTGTTTTCTCTCAGAACAAGTTAAGAGTCTAGTATTTTCGCTCTATTTTGTAAATAGTTTCCTCAGGTTTTGAAATGTGAACTCATCTGTTTGTTTAAACAAAATAACAACATGAGGTTATCACCGTTATCGCTTTCGCACAAAACTCCGCATCATTACAATTAATAGTGTATTTATTATTTACCTATTTTATATATCAGTATGTTTACGTGTAATTAACAATAATATGTAGTTTACTTAATAACTATAAATTATTTTCTTTATTAACATTGGTTATGTCTTTTAATATAAGCATAGACGTGGACCAACAGGCCGTTTCGAAATAATATTACTTTAGAAGTTACACCATAATTATTACTGTATCGAGAAAAATTATGCCCGTTTCTGAAAGGATGACTGCAGAAGCTCTATTGGGTACTACGTTGTAGTTATATAGGTTTCACATTAACAGTATTCATTTAGTTATAGATAGTGTAACGGCTAGGGCTGCGCAGGGTAGGCTGCGCAGGCCGTTAAAGGGTAGGTGGTTAGATATAGGTAGAAGATAATTCAAACAGCTGGATAGGTTAATACATATAATAAGTAACACGGCTACTGGCTAGGTTGCGGGTAAGGTCCTAAACACTGCGTTTTGAGCACTCGCACACGTAGAGGAAAGGTACCGTCCTTGGTAGCACGTGGCAGACGTGACGGCCTGTCAGCACAGGCTCGCAGCGGTAGCACGTGGAGACCCGTCAGTACAGGCTCGCGGCGGTAGCACGTGGAGACCCGTCAGCACAGGCTCGCGGCGATAGCACGTGGAGACCCGTCAGCACAGGCTCGCGGCGGTAGCACGTGGAGACCCGTCAGCACAGGCTCGCGGCGGTAGCACGTGGAGACCCGTCAGCACAGGCTCGCGGCGGTAGCACGTGGAGACCCGTCAGCACAGGCTCGCGGCGGTAGCACGTGGAGACCCGTCAGCACAGGCTCGCGGCGGTAGCACGTGGAGACCCGTCAGCACAGGCTCGCGGCGGTAGCACGTGGAGACCCGTCAGCACAGGCTCGCGGCGGTAGCACGTGGAGACCCGTCAGCACAGGCTCGCGGCGGTAGCACGTGGAGACCCGTCAGCACAGGCTCGCGGCGGTAGCACGTGGAGACCCGTCAGCACAGGCTCGCGGCGGTAGCACGTGGAGACCCGTCAGCACAGGCTCGCGGCGGTAGCACGTGGAGACCCGTCAGCACAGGCTCGCGGCGGTAGCACGTGGAGACCCGTCAGCACAGGCTCGCGGCGGTAGCACGTGGAGACCCGTCAGCACAGGCTCGCGGCGGTAGCACGTGGAGACCCGTCAGCACAGGCTCGCGGCGGTAGCACGTGGAGACCCGTCAGCACAGGCTCGCGGCGGTAGCACGTGGAGACCCGTCAGCACAGTCTCGCGGCGGTTGCACGTGGAGACCCGTCAGCACAGTCTCGCGGCGGTTGCACGTGGAGACCCGTCAGCACAGTCTCGCGGCGGTAGAACGTGGAGACCCGTCAGCACAGGCTCGCGGCGGTAGCACGTGGAGACCCGTCAGCACAGTCTCGCGGCGGTAGAACGTGGAGACCCGTCAGCACAGGCTCGCGGCGGTAGCACGTGGAGACCCGTCAGCACAGTCTCGCGGCGGTAGCACGTGGAGACCCGTCAGCACAGGCTCGCGGCGGTAGCACGTGGAGACCCGTCAGTACAGGCTCGCGGCGGTAGCACGTGGAGACCCGTAAGACCTCAGCAGCGTGCAGATCTAGGCAGGGGTCCTGCCCTCAGCCCGTACGAAGAGCCCCTAGATTCGGGTCACATAGTAATTACTATTGTCTGCTAGGATTTCTGGTCGCAGATAAAATGCCAGAGTATCTGTAGAAAAATAGTGATGTAGCATCCTCGTTGACACACCCTTATCGTTTCGACAGCGTTAGAATCGGCGCTATTAACCTTCAGCTTCCTGGTGTATGGTCCACACTCCGTGTCACTTCAACACAATGCAACTTTTGTCTCTTACAACTAACATAGGCTAACAACACCTTTCCAAATACCCACAGGCCAAACTACAACATGTTCACATTCGACATCCGTCGCTTCACTCTCGGTCAGATGTCCCGCGCGCACTGGATGCGCGAGAGCAGCCACGAAGCGTACGCGCGGAACTACAACATAGTGTTCCCGAACGACGAACACTTGGCGGGACGGGACGTGAGCCACGACGCCTTGCATCAGGAGCTGGTGGATGATGGAGCGGTCATGCAGTCCAGAGCTGGCTGGGAAAGGCCGGCCTTCTACGTTCCTGGAGAGAGGGTGGGTTGTGCTTGTCATAATTTTACCGGCCGTACATTGGCTATATTGTCGCGGCAACTATACTAGATGCCAACGTTCGTGGCAGTTGCGATCGTAAAACTTGGGCGCGAGGTCGACGCGACACCTAAATGTAACGCGCGTGGCTTAAAAAAGCGCACTGTTGGATTTTCAACGTTCGCCTTAGCTCCGAGAGTTGAAAATCCAACAGTGTTATAATATGTAAGCATTCATTTATAGAGCTTTTAGAAATATGGGCAGGTAAGCTTCTGCATTTCTTACATCATTTCTTTTTACGACATTTTAATCTACTGTAGGAAGGTAATTCCTTGGTTTCACGGGGCTTTATGTTTCGCTGCAGATAAGAGTACAACAGTATGACTGGGGAGGCGCTGACACAGACTATCCCAGGAACAACGACCGGTGCTACGAAGAGATCCTCAAGGGAGACCACTCGTTTGATTTCTCTAAACACCATGATTTGGTAAGTCTATGATTTGTAGCTATTTTACAAGTATTTTTTTTAATTTTGGTACTTTTTCGTATGTTAAATAGACACAAGATTATGGAAATCCCTGCCCCTGGATTTCTTCAGAAGTATGTAAGGAAACTAAAAGTATTATAAAACTTTTTTTTTTAAATCCCGACTTAGCCTAATGCAAACTATTTAGAATACAATGCCAGCCTTGCCTTATGTGGGCACGCCACTATTGCGGCGATAAGTCCCCTTTTTGAGGAGTGGCTAGAGAGGCGCCACGGCGTCCTCACCTTCCGCCTGACGCAGGTCCTCACCGGACATGGTTGTTTCGGGAGGTTGCTCTTTCGTATCAGGCGGGAGGAAACGCCCGGGTGTCATCACTGCGTGGATCGCCCGGAGGACACGGTTGAGCATACGGTGGAGGTCTGTCCGGCTTGGGCAGAGCATCGCCGTGTCCTCGGGGAGGCGATCGTGCGGCGGGGATCTCTCGCATCCGGCCCTGAGGCCATGGTACGGAGCGAGAGAGCATCGGAGGCCGTCACCTCCTTCTGCGAAGCAGTAATGCTCGCGAAGGAGGAGGCAGAACGCGTGAGGGAGAGGCAAATTTCGCGCCCTCACGCCCCTAGCCGCCGCAGGAGACGCCCTGGGCGTCGGGAATCGCTGGCCGATCCCCGACTACCGTAGGCGCGGGCTTGCGGACGGTGAGCAATGGGTAGCTCGCCGTCCGATAAGGACTAGGCCCAGGTCAACGGCGCGTTGTGTACCACGCGCGCCTCAAAAGATGTCAGCAAGTGAAGGGGTCCGATAGGACCGATGCCTGCCGGGGGTGCGGGAAAGTCCGAAAGGGATACCGTGGCCCCTGGCAACGTACAGGCAACGGAAGGAACACGGGTGGGTTTTAGTCAGTAAGGGTCTGACACGCCCTCTCGCTTCACCCAGAGCGGGAGAAGTTATTTGATAATTTCCCATGCAAAAAAAAAAAAAAAGTCTTGCCTTATGTATACTTTTATTCAATTTTATCCATACTAATATTTTAAATTCGAAAGTAACTGTCTGTCGGTCTGTCTGTATGTATGTTACCTTTTCACGGCTAAATCACTGAACGGATTTCGATAAAATTTGGCAAGGAGATAGATGGCATCCTGGAGAAGGACAAAGGGTACTTTTTGTCTCAAAAGTAATCCTTAAGGGGGTGATAGAGGGGATTAAAGTTTGAATTTCTTAAGTTAGGGATATGAAAATTCAAATGTATGCTTTTAGTAAGAAATAAAAATTAGACATTTCACCGTTTTTGTAAAATCATCCCCCAAAGGGGTAAAATAGGGGATGATTTTAAAATTCACATGTAATATTGTTTTTTTGTGTCTTCTTTTCAAGAGATTAAAGGGATTGGATATATAACCATAGTCCGTATCTTGAATTAACATTTAGTTTTTATTTAATTAAAATCGGCCCACACTGTCAAAAGATTTAAAGTCATAAACTAACCCTTCTATCATGATTGTGTAGGTATTATGTGTTCAATGGCGGCACTAGAGTAGAGTAGTATTACAAATATTAATGGTGATAATTTGGTCTGAGGATAATAATAAGAAAATGAATAATTAGTATTTTAAGTAAGGCATTTAGAATCATATAAACCTGTTTTTTTATATTTTTTTTAACCGGACTAGTGTGAGTAGGACTTGCGCCCTGAGGGTTCCGTCTAAATGCTGTGCTTGCTCGGAAGCCCGAATTTTTAAATCTGGATTGAAGAACAAACTTAGCTTTTCAATTGAAAAATAACTTTTAATAAAGTAATTAAATACAGACTAAATGTTACTTCAAGACACGGCCTATGAATTTATGATCCCAGATTGAATAATAGACTTAACTTTGCAGTTCATATATGTATGTATAAATAAAAGTGACCAATTATCGGATTTTCCTTATTTAGTTGACCTTGCTTCTCGCCAAACTTCATACTGCTGGACCAACGAGAAGTACCAAATAGACTGGTTTATTTGTCAGTGTCAAAATAATATGCGGCATTAATGGCCGTATTTTTTTATTGCGTTGACTTCGAATTCTGATTTTCGTTACAACTCCAAGAGACCGTAGATCTAAGTTTTTGATATCTATTCCAACTTGATGCCTCCACGCGTTCCTGAGAAAAAGGGTCTTGACAGACAACAAAGTCAAGTTTAAGGGAATATTTTTTTCATTTTGAGGTACGGAACTCTAAAACAGATTTATTATCTGACTGTTACCTTATCATGCCATAACGGCTAAACGGATTTAGATGAAAGGCATACGGATAGGCCATGACCTGGGTTAGGACATAGGATACTCTGAATCCCGGTAGCACGTTCCTGTGGGATATTTTCCGACATCCATTCGGGCGAGGCCGCGGGCAAAACCTAGTATTTTATAAATAAACATAACTTACTAATGTATGTATGTATCATAGTTTTTAAATTTAACTATACAACGCCTTGTGTTCTATAATCTGTAATTTTGTGCATGTACTATCGAAGAAATGTAGATCTTCATATCTAAGCAGTTTGAAAACAAAATCCCATGAACACGATGACCACAACTGTTACCGCCCCGGTTCTGTAGCGGCCGAGCGCTGCGAGCAGAAATAGTCCTTATAAATAATTAAATAGTTTTTCATCAACCCGTAGTATTCTCACCATAACCCTGAACCCATTTTACTCCCCAGATCGGTAAAGAAGCTCTTCAATGTCGTAACGCAGCGGCCTTATTCAACATGTCTTACTACGGCAAGTTCTACCTCACCGGGCCTGACGCGCAACGCACTGCCGATCTCGCCTTCACTGCTGACCTCTCCAAACTTAATGATAGGTATCTAAACTAATATTGTAATACAGAGAAACGATTAAATTTTTCGTATGTTTGTTTGTAATGAATAAACTCAAAAACTACTGGCCCGATTTTAAAAATTCTTTCATCAGTAGAATGTTATATTATAAAGATAAAACGCGGGCGAAGCCGCTGGCGGAAGCTAGTGTATCAATATAACCCTTTAAACCTCGAAAAGGGTAGGCAGAAATTTTGCCAGTTATAAATATTTAAGCCGAATATAATAGGGGTGAGCCCATTGCCATCAAACGGGTGCAAATTCAGGTTTTGGACTGTTGCACTGTGTTGCGTGTTTGTACACTTGGTTACCACAAGTAAAACGCGCATCGTTTATTGAGATAAAAGTACTGAGAAATTCGTAATAGAAAAAAGAAACCAAACACTAACACTTTCTTCGACCAGTTAAAATTGATAATTGCAATTGAAAGAAAAAAAAATGAAATAAATATTATTCTTACATTTATTTGGCAACAGTTTGTGAAACACAAAATACGAATAAAAAATGTGAAATGTTTTAACAACAACAGTGTAATGTAAACAATTGGATAACATTCTTGTCTACGCTTTGGAATGGACAACTAGCTTCATATTTCTGACTGATCGACTCCTTGACAGTTCAAAAGTGCCTGTAAATGGTTTAATATTGAAAGAAATGCTTTGAGTTTTAGTTTGTCCAAATGTTTACTATGTTCATTCTGAAACACCCTTTGTGTCATTGGAATAAAGTTAGGTGCAAATAAAACCGTTTGTGGCGGCATCTATATCGCCACATGCGAACTACGCATCAAAGACCTGACGTCACACAAAATCCTGTCGTCACACAAATCCTGCGTCGCGCAATTAGAGTTTATCGCGCGAACAGCATATATATAACTTCCCCGACATCATTCGTTGGGCAGTTGCCCGACAGACATGACACCCGTCTGGTCGGAGGATCCTCCCTTTCCTATAGATGATGAACTTTATACCCTGTTCCTCATACCTCTAAACGATATTTTCATCACTAATTGGTGAATGGTATAAAAAGTAAGTAATCTTTCCATATTTCCAGGGTGGTGTATTCTCTCTTGTTGAACAAAAAAGGCGGAGTGGAAGCGGATGTGACAGTCACTATACTAGACAGCGGCACTGGGCAGTTACATGAGCCTATCTTTAAGGTATGCGCCGGAGTTGATAACGATCATATTTATTTTTTTAACATTAACAGTGTCGGAACATTGATGTTGAATCGGATTTCTACTACAACTTTAACTTTTTCTTTGTCTTTTTCGGGTGACCACTGCAAATTAGCGCTGTGCTGTGGGTCCCCATAGCACAGCATCATGCTGAGTGGAAGCTTTCTTGTCACAGTCATGACGTGCCAGCAGCTGCCGAGTATTTCTGTTTTGAGCTCGTGATTATATTTAAACCTATTGTGTTTTTTTTATTGTTCTACTCGAGTTTATTATCTTTTTTTATGCACGTGTTTCTGTGACAAATAAACTTATTTTCTTCTTTTTTTATATTTAGTACATTTTTTTATGACAAAAGCAAAAAAAAAAAAAAAAACGTTTATAATTGTTTCTGTCGCCAGGGTCGCGGCTACTACGTAGTGACAAGCGGCTTCAGTGCGAACCACACTCTGGCGCACATGCGCCGAATCATTCAGACACACAAGTTGAGGGCCACCATCACTGACGTCACCAAACAGCTCTGCATCCTAAGCGTACAGGGACCTGACAGGTCAGTAACCAACCTTCTCAAATAACCAGTTCGGTTTATCTTTAGAATTTTCCAGGTTAAAACCATCGAGTCATTTAAAATCTAGAACTCCGACCAAGTTAAAGTACTAACTACAATAGCTGACGTCAAACTCGAGTCTTAGTCCAGTTTCGCGAACGACAATAAATCGCAAAATTAATGTGACTAATTGTCTAGCGCGCGTGAACTATTGGGATTGGCTCTATAAATCATTAAACCAATCACAGCAGTTTACGCGCGCTAATTTTCTTCCGAGAAACTGGCCCTTTATAAGTTGCCAATTTTGTATTAAGAACTTTACTGTGCTATGAATAAAAATTATAGAACAATTAGCAGCGCCACGCGGTTTCACCCGCATAAGTCTCGATCCCGTGGGAATATCGGGATAAAAGGTTTCCTATGTCCTAACTCAGGTCATGATCAATCCATGTACCAAATTTCATACAAAATTCAGCCGTTTTAACGTGAAAGCGTTCACAAACAAACAATGGCACTTCTGCATTTATAATGTTAATCAGGACAACGAGCTCGAAGGTTTGGGCTTCGACTAAAGACTGTTGAGATTGTGGTTGATCGATGATATCGACCGTTTTAATCGATCCATTCACCACCCATGGCAGTTGAATTACGGTCGATCGACACCGACTGTTGTTGTTCGACGTCGGTCAATTTTGTAAAATTACCAAACCATGCATTTTTATTTAAAAATGTATACACATATTTATATGATCAGTTGTTCATAGATCGATATAAAAAAAAAAAAATCTTTATTTCAGACCATAAATAGTCCATAAATTGTTAGTGTGTTAGTGTACGATTTTATTCTTACGTGCTATGTTAGTATGATTAGTTCTTTATAATTATTTACTTATAGCTACCTATAGCTACCTCCACCCAATGCCTTTGGATGGGGCAGTCCGGTCTGCCAACAATCACTTTCAGGCTGCTGCTACGAGTATTACGAAAGCGGTGTAGTAGGGAAGCTGCTTTCTTTCGCATGATGGCGTGAAAGCCATCCGTGTGAGCTTCAGCGAACATACCCGATGCACTACAACGCCGCGGTAGCCGCAACAGCATCCTGAAAGCGTCATTGTATTGTACGCGCAGAGCGTTGTAGGCTCGGCGCGTATATGATACCCAAAGGCCGCCTGAGTAGAAGGACTGACAGAACGCTTTAAATAAAGTCACTTTGACGTCTGCTGTACAACGAGCAAACCTTCGGGCAAGCATATTGCTCCTCACCGCCAACGCCCTGCGCTCGCGCTCAATGTCATCATCATCGCGCAGGTCACTGGTGACTATATGTCCCAGGTACTTAAAACTTTCAACCACTTTGAGCACTACGCCGTTGAGATATACTGGAGGTACACGACGAGGCTGCCGCCTAGGTGCTTTGAAAACTAAGACCTCGCTTTTCTTTGAGTTGTATTTAAGGCCGTGCACCTCCGCATACGTCTCGCAGATCGATAGTAGCTCTCTCAGCCCGCCTATCGATGGGCTGAGCAGCACCATATATGAAAAAACCGATATGGAAAACCGATTATATTTGAAGATTTCAATAGCGACGTGTTGGCGCCGATCGACCGCAATCCAGTTGCATCTTTATTAATTATACGTTAATTAATTTTTGAAAAAGAAAAGTTGATTATAACGAAGTTTCGAAGGACTGGAGATCCGTTACTACTTACGCTCGAGACGAGAACCCAGTTCTTTTTTTTCCACAAAAAATCCTAATACATCTACTTTTTACCATTAATGTGTAATGTATATACTGTTGGTGTACCTACTCTAAATAAATATATTTAAAGATTTCAATAGCGACGTGTCGGCATTTTGTCAGTATTTTACAAGGAGCGATTGCCTACCCGGCAAACTCAAACTCTACTAACTAATATTTTTCACAGCCAACGCATCCTTGAGCGCTACACAGAAGCAGGTCTCGATAACGACGCATTCCCCGTGAACACGCACCGTAGCATCCACGTAACTCGTTCCCCGAATGCTCCCGAAGATAAACGATACCGCTGCCGAGCACTTCGGGTCACGTGGTCCGGTGAACTGGGATGGGAGCTCCATGTACCGTCCGCTCATGCGATACCAGTGTACAAGGCTTTGAGCCGCGCTAAGGGACTGAAGAATGCTGGCTGGAGGGCTTTGACCTCGTTGAGTGCAGAAAAAGGTAGGGATTCAAACTCAAGGCATCTATTTCAATTAAACCAGTTTTGTACAGCACTTTTGAATGCTCCAATGCGTTTTGTGAAAAATAAACAAATTTCTATAGAACATTAGAGACTATTTCGATAATGGAATTGGATTGAATCACCCCCTTAACGGATGAAGTCATTTAATCGCCAGCCTGTATATTTAATGTCCATATTCTTTCAACTCTTTCATGTTTTCTAATCAAACAAGAAGTAATGCCGTTCGAAATTATTATCCTCTTTTATTTGTATGAAACATTTTGTAATTTAATTTCAGGATATCACTTATGGAACTCCGATTTGAGAGCCGATGACAATCCAATAGAAGCTGGTTTGGGTTTCACGTGCAGAAAAGACGGCGATTACATCGGAAATGAACATGTCACTAGTGCGAGAACTAACGGAGTCACCAAGAAATACGCGTATTTCACACTTGATAATAAGGTTTGTATTGTATTGGCAAGGATGATTGATGAATAGAAACTGGTTACAATCTGGTTCCGGCGAAAAACAACGTCACGGCTTCGTCCCGAGGGTATTCTAAAAAGCACAAGCAAAGCACTAACAACTTGCCTAACCCTTTTGCTGGATCAACATTCATGAAACTTCGCTGGCTATTTTTATAAATTATTAATTGGTAATTTTATTATTTTTTGCAGGTTGCTCTCTTCGGACAAGAAGCTATATTTAGAAATGGTGAACCTGTAGGCTACCTAAGAAGAGGAGATTATGCATTCTACCTAGACAAACCAATAGGTATCGGCTACGTCACTAACAAAGGCTCAGAAGTTACCAAAGAGTTTTTGAAAGAAGGCGATTACGAGATCGAAGTTTTGGGGCAGAAACACAAGGCGACTTTACACTTTAAATCTCCCTTCGACCCTAACGGCCAGAGGTTACTGGGCAACTATGCAAATCAAGGCATTGGTGGAAACACTCATGAGCAAAATGAAAGAGAAGGTGGTTGTGAATAAGTTTTGTGTTAGTCTAGTTATGATCCCAATAAATCCTTTTTATATCTATTTGAATGGTTTTATTAGCAAAGGTATTGAAACAACTGTGCGTTTTCACTGGCGAAAAATTCACATACCTAAAAACATGTGGAAATCTCTGTTTTCTATCAATGTATCGATTCGCATTGTCACGCAACTTGTTGACGCAAAAAATACGTCTAATATTTTTTTTTATTAGCTAACTAACGGACTAAATAGTTTCTTTTTTGACCCAGGCATCATCCCTATTCGTACATTCCGTAGGGTGGGGAACGCACCGATACAATATACAAAAAGTTATAAAACTAAAACCCAACTACGACAACAAAGTCGTCTAAAAAGGTATAAACAAGACATCATACACAGACAAATAAAAAATCCGAAGTGACACGTGTTAGGTTTCATAAATCGAACAGATGACGTGTGACTCCAGATTTTCAATTTGTCTGTCTAGATGTCTAGTCTTTACCTTTTTAGATTACTTTTTTGTCGTAGTTCGGTTTGAGTTTTACAACTTGTTATTTTTATTTAAATTATTTTGAGGTTATAATATAATTATTTTTGAAATGTGCTAATTAATAAGCCCTTTCATTTGATTCCCAACATGGCTTAAATAAAAAAAATAAAAATATTGATGACTGTCCTCTAGAAGGCGCCATATTCAATTTAATGTGACGGCACATAGCCCTTAACGGACTATCAAGACGCATCTAACGATACCTCATTTATCAAATTATGATGAGGAGTTTTGAAGTTATTAGGGAACATATGAACATACATACATACCGGTCAAAATCATAACCCTCCTTTTTGATTTGCCGTAGTCGGGTAAAAATTAGTTCAGTAAGGAAAATAAAAAATAGTTTAGATTTACGAATTTACTTTTCTTATTATATTTCTTTAACAAGTACCTACAAAAAAAATAAAAAAAAATAACGTACATGGATAAAATAATAAAAATTGATAAACAATTCTTGAATTTTATTTCTGTATTGCTAACAAAAAATAATTGTACTTTGCCTAGACCAATAAGGCACTAGGAAGGCAATTGTTCTTGAAATATGTACTGCGTCACAGTAAAAAAAAAAGAAATTTACTATTTTTACATAGGTACATGGATAAAATAAAATTGATAACTCCTAACACAAAAATGTTAAGTTTTAGTTCTTTATTATTTACAAAAAGTTACTACTTTACACAGTTTTTTTTTTACATAAAGAAGTAAACAGTTCTAGTCTAGGACCATGTATTACGTCACAGAATGTAAGTAACTAAATAAACTAATGAAGATTTTTATTTCGCGAGACTGACTTATAATCCAATTTTGCTAAAATTGACAATAGAGCAAACATAGTTCTTGGAACATGTATTGCGTCACAAAGTGTAAGTAACTAAATAATATACTTAAAGAAAATACTTACCTACCAGGTACGTACGGGCGATTATTTCCAGTGTGCGATAAAATGCCGCGGCGATATTTTTACGACGGGACGGACGTGTTGTAGTTTTTTTCCGCAAGTCAGATTCCAGTTATCTAACCTGACACACCAATTGCGTAACACTGACAATCATAATTCGAAGGGTTTTAAAAGGGATAAAAATGATCAAATTTATATTCATATTGAATTGTTGCTTCATACAATGTTTGAAAAATTCGTCTGCTCGACAACGTAAATAAAGAAATAAATGTGGCTGGATAGTCAAAATTAAAGAGATTGGCCATAGTATATGTGTTACGCAATTAGGTTACTGCTGAGCCCCAATGGACACGCACTCAATCCACACGCAAAATGACGTTTAGACAGTAAAGAATGGTATGACCGAGAAAAGGAGTGACTACTATTTGTCTGTCTGTGTCAGTTGAGACTGTGGAAATTACAAAAGGTACACTCTTTTGGTATGTCTGTCGCTGTATGTGTGTCAAACTTATAAATAGTATAAAATGTCACATGAAATGAAAAAAGTGAAAAATATCAGTCTATTTGTCTCTGTCTGGCAAGTTCGAAATAAAAAACACTATAAATGGAGAAAAATTAGGGATTGGCCATATGGTAAAGCTTGAAGCAGGGTTCTATGCAAAGTGGAACGTTACATTTAGTGCACACGTAAATTGAAGATCTACGGACACCGAGCTGGCTGCACCGCAAGCACCGACGACGACCACGGCGGCCATTGGGTAATACATCGTTTTGGCGAGGAAAGTGACCTGAAGTGAACTTTGGCTGAGCCAGAGTGCTCGGGCTCGCTCGTGCGGTGATAAGACGACGTTTGGGTTTTGGAATGTGGCCGTGGTGGTTTTGAAGTATCTGTTCCACTAACTCTAACCGGAAAACTAAATAATCTTTGGATGGTCGGGTCGAAGCCTCGTAGAGAATGCGTGAATTTAAAATAGAGCAATTGAGAAGGCGTTTGAAGACCTTCATATTCCATTTAGAGCATCGTTTTCTTTCTAGCAGGTATGGTTCCAGCATTTGATCTTTACGATCAATGCCTCCCATACTCTTATTATAATCCATAATTAATTGAGGTTTGTATTGAGCTTCACGATATGGTTTCGGCTCCATCAGGTCTTGTTGAATGCCGTGGTAAGTAGAGATGGTGCCGATCTTTCGTTTCTTGTCCTGATAGGCCATGATAACGATATCGCCGGAATGACGGGCTACAAACTGACCTTCTTTCAGCTGGCACAGCGAAATGAGTGGAGGCACATGACTACGGTTGGTGCGCAATGTCCCTACACAATCAGTTTTATGTGCCTTTAGAAATCTGGCCAGTAGGGGGCTATTGTACCAATTGTCCATGAAAAGAGTATACCCTTTGTCAAGGAGAGGACGGATGAGTGTTAGGACTGTCAACGTGCTTTTCAGCAGCGTCGACGGGTAAGTGGGATCATAGGTGGTGGCACCACCGACGTACACAAAGAAAGACCAAAGGTAGCCGGTCGAAGACTCGCACAGTTCGAAGGTCTTCACTCCGAACTTGGCTGATTTGGTCTTTATGTACTGGCGGAAGGAAAGGTTTCCTTTCCACAAAGTCAGGGATTCGTCAATGCAAATATTTTGGGATGGGACATAGGCTTCCTTGAAGCGAGAATTCAAATGTTGCAAAACGGGGCCAAGAGAAAATAAACGGTCAGTATTAATGTCAGTCGGTCTTTTGCTGTTGTCATTGAAGCAGAGAGCGCGACAAAGAAGTTCGTAACGACGACGGGACATCATTTTCCTAAAAATGTTCGTCTGAAGGAGTGGGTTAACGGTGAAGCAAGATTTTGTGGTGGGCATCTTGATGATTCCGAGCATCATCCAGAAGGAAAATAGGATTAAAATTTCATGAACGTTCGTGTCATACCAATCCTGGGCAAAAGAAACGGATGAGCTTATTATCCCCTGGGCGTGCCGGTTGGTCTCAGTCACAATATGTGACAAGATGCCGTCATCCCAGTACTGCCTAAATGCGTCATACGCATTCTCAGAAACGACAGTAGGCCCTGTTTGCTGAGGCAGAAATTCTTCCCGTTCGCCTGCATAATCGCGCATGGACGACCATTCAAAACGACTAGAAACGTCCATCCCGGTAAGCAGGGCCTCGTCCTGGCCGTCCTCTGCATCTAAAAACTCCTCATTGTCATCAGGCGCTTCAGATACTGGCGGCATGTTCCTCCTCGCTCTCGCTATCGCCCGTACTCTCGCTGCCTCCCTAGTTCTCACTATGTTTAATATTGCTGCTCTCAAGTCCTCGGGCACATCGTCATCATCCACATACACTTGCACACACCTTTCACCCCTTTTCCATTGGGGCTCACCTATCGCCCAGTGCGTGCCGCGTGCTCGCTGCCCATGCGAGCGCCCCCCTCGCGAGCCACGCTGCGCTCGACCACTCGTCGTCGACATCGACGGTCGCTCTACCACTTGCTGGAACGTGTGATGTTCGTCAGCTAAATGAAAGTCGTCGCCATCGAGAGGAATAAAGTCTTCTTCCTTAACGACGACGGAGACTTCCACCCTAAAAATAAATAAATATTATTTTACATGCATCAAAATCTGTGTGTTTTCTGTCCATCCTCACTAATGGTTCTCAAACATGGTCTTTGACAAATCAGCAGAGGTCCAGTCCACTCGTGGTTTGCCAGAACTATGGAACGAAGTATTCTGTGCGTGTCATCCGTTCCATCACACAATGAACACTAAAATGGAACTGGGCTGGACACATCTGGATGATCAATGGGCCAAACTCCTTCAAAAAAGACTGGCCCCAAATAGCCCTGGATAGATAGAAGTGGAAAGAGAGTAGATGATGATAATATTAATACATAAACGTAAACAATGTACGTACACGTAATACATGTAGATCATGAAGAAAAGGTAAAAGTGCAAATGTGAAAAAAGAAGAATATAACTTACAGCTGAATAGCATCTTCCCCGTACTCACCCGGGGTAGGCGACACATGAGCGCGCGTCGATCTTGGCCTATCAAATAAAAGGTTTTCGTTACTACAAATATACAATTATTTCGATCAAAACATGTTTTATAACTTACAGCTGCATCGCGCGTGGCCCACTTGTATCCACCTCCATGGGGGCAAAGGAAGGCGACGGTGACGGTCGTGGCGGTGAACTGAAATAAATGGTTTTCGTTATTACAAATATTATTTATAACTCAATATCATATTTTCGATCAAAACATGTTTTATTACTTCATGACGGCAGGCGAGGATCGAGCCATCTGATGACTTTGGGGAAGACCCAAGGGGATCTCCTCTCCCTCCTTGGTATATAACCTGAGGCGCGGCAGTGGCGACTCAACGAACTGAAGAATCAAAGAAATAAAATGAAATCACTACTATTGAACCTAATGGCTCACACAAAATAACAAAAGCATGCACACAAGACAACATAAGATTCCTGGCCAAGCCCGATAGGAAAAAAAAAGGATTTACCTCCGACGCCGGCTCGACGTACTCGAAGTCGAGGTATGCAACATCCACCTCCTGCTCCTCGGGCTCCACAACTTCGAGAAACTCCTCCTCTGGGTCTTCGTCCTCCGACTCACTCTCCAAGAAGAGCGACCCGAAGTCCTCCGGTACGTCCTCGTTCTGCCCAAAGTTCCAGCTCGCCATTACGTCTAAAAATAATATCCTCAAAATTAGAATTACATTACATAACTAAAACTTTATAAAATATAAAATAAAGTAAATATACTATCCATCCAAATATTATAAATTCGAAAGTAACTCTGTTTGTCTGTATGTAACCTTTTCACGTCTAAACCACTAAACGGATTTCCATAAAATTTGGCAAGGAGACAGATGGCATCCCAAGGAAAGACATACGTTACTTTTGTCTCAAAAATAACCCTTGAATACAGGGCATTGCCGTGTCCTTGTGGAGGCGATCGGTGACGGTGATCTCTCTCGTCCGACCCTGGTCCAGGCCATGGTACGGAACGAAAGGGCATAGGAGGCCGTCACCTCCTTCTGTGAAGCAGTAATGCTCGCGAAGGAGGAGGCAGAACGCGTGAGGGAGAGGCACATTTCGCGCCCTCACGCCCCTAGCCGCCACAGGAGACTCCCTGGGTCCTTATTATGAAGTATTAATGCCATCATGATTCCGTTGCGAAAAAAGGATGGTGCTATAGGTCATGTATAGCTCCGACTCTCTTTGACACTGGAAAAATGATGGCATTAATTCTTCATAATATAGCGCTGGGCGTCGGGAATCGCAGGCCGATTCCCGGCCACCGTACAGAGATGTCAGCACAACTGACGGGGTCCACTAGGACCGATGCCTGCCGGGGTCGCGGGAAAGTCCGGAAGAGATACCGTGGCCCCTGGCAATGTACAGGCAACTGAAAGAACACGGGTGGGTTTTAGTCAGTAAGAGTCTGCCCTCCCGCTACGCCCAGAGCCATTTGGAATCAAATAAACCTGTTTTATTTTATTTTTTAAACCGGACAAGTGTGAGTAGGACTTGCACCCTGAGGGTTCCGTCTCAAAGCTGTGCTTGCTGTAATTTCCAAATCTGGATTGAAGGACAAACTTAACTTTTCTATTGCCTCCATCTCAATGCTATACTACCTCCTTGCGAAAAAATACTCGATACAAACTCCTTGTGCAAAGAATACTCGACATACAAACTTCTTGTGCAAATAACTCCTCGAGATTTGATTGGTCGACTTTTTCGACAAGGTGTTTAGCATTAGAATAAAAACTGTTATGTGTTCTTTGCTGTCATTAGTAAATTGGCGCTATTTTAAATGCTGTAAGTTGTACGAACACAAATTTTTCCAATTTTAATGTGCATTTTAATTAATTTAATCTTGTTTTTTTCTTCATTGAATGTCTACTTTCGCTTAAATCTTTCTTTTTCTCGTAGTCATGGTATAAAGTATAGTATGCAACTCTTGAATAAAACGGATTTATATCGAGGGCCATGAATCACTCGCGTCGCTCAGGATTCTAACATTTGAATCACTCGCTATGAGTGATTCAAGTGTTAGAATAAGCATGAATCACTCCCTACGGTCGTGATTCAGTCGTTAGAACCCTTCACTTGCTCGTGATTCATCTATGGCCCTCGCTTTAAATCTGTCCTTTATTAACTAATTGCATAATATACTATTAATAAGAGTAATGAAATACTAACTGTTACTTCAAGACACGGCCTATGAATTTTTGATTCCATACCTATTGAAGAAAAAACTAAAATTTGCAGTTCATATAAAACTATAAATTACTAATCATCGGATTTTTCCCTTCACTTGACCTTATTTCTCGCCAAACTTCATGCTGCGGGCCAATGGGAAGTACAGACGCCAGCACATCAACCTACTACAATCTGTCAAATTTCTTTAATGGATTTTCAACTTTATCACAATAGTATAAAGTTCAAAGTTGATTGGGAAAGTTTGACAGTTTCGGGTAGGTTGACCTGCTGGCGTCTGTACCAAATAAACTAGTTTATTTGCGAGTTTCAAAATATGCGGCATAAAAGGCCGTATTTTTGTATTGCGTTGACTTGGAAGTTTGATTTTCGTTACAGCTCCAAGATACCGTAGATCTAAATTGTTGATATAATATTTCAACTTAATATCTCCATGCGTTCCTGAGACAAAGGGTCTTGACAGACAACGAAGTTATCCTTTAAGGGTTTCAATTTATCCTGGGTCGACGGCGCGTTGTGTTCCACGCGCGCCTCAAAGAGAAGTCAGCAGAACTGAAGGGGTCCATTAGGACCGATGCCTGCCGGGGTGCGGGAAAGTCTGAAAGGGATACCGTGGCCCCTGGCAACGTACAGGCAAGTGAAGGAATACAGGTGGGTTTTAGTCAGTAAGAGTGAGACGCCCCCCGCTCCGCCCAGAGCGGGAGAAGTTATTTGAAAATATCCCACCCAAAAATAAAAGGGTTTCCATTTATCATTTTGGGATATGGAGCCCTAAAACAAATTTATTATCTGCCTGTTACCTTATCATGCCATAACGGCTGATTCCCGGTAGCACGGTGGTTGCGTGGTGGTTGCGGATGGTTTTCCGCCATCCACGCGGGCGAAGCCGCGGGCATAAAATTACCTTAGTAACATATTTTATAAAACAAAATATTCGAAACTCTTTTACAAAAAAACATTCGATGTTATCAATAACTTTTATCGATATGACCTACGGCCTATGAAATACGGTTGCTAGCCGTTTGAATTTGACAGTTCAATGTGAACAGAAAATCGTAACTGACAGCGACGCTTGAAATTAGCACAAAACGCAATAAAGAGTACTAGGCTTATTAGTTGGCTTGTGTTATTTGGTTGAACAGTGTAACAGTTGTAGATAAACCAATAAATAAATAAAGTAAAACTAACTATAATTCATAATTGCATATAATACCTATATTCGAGGCGTATTCGTTCAGATTTATATTTACCTCGAAGTGTGTGCGTACGCGCAGCGGAATGTTGTTGAATTTAAAGATTTTAATTATGCAGATATTTAGTGTATGACGTCGTATAATTGTGTATGGTAAAAAAAAATTTGTGCACGCAACCATTGTGGAGAAATTCACCAAAAACTGATTCCGCTGGGCGAACGTTGTCCTGGCGGAACTTTTTTTAATCCATAGACTTAAGAAGAAAATAGATGTGTCCAAAAATTAGTGTGTATTTGTGTGTAATTGTGTATGTATGAATAAAACTAGTGCATGCATAAACTTCGGAGAAATTCAAGTTTCCGCTACGCGAACGTTTGGCCATTAGCTAGTTTTCATATAAAGCGCTTACATAGAGAGCTGTAGATTTTTACATACGTTGTTTTGAATTTGTTTATATTTGTTTAAAAAACAGATTTAGAAAAAATCGTAGGGCTTAAAAGATAAAAATATAAACGTAAAATACGCTTATTAGGTCTTAGTTCTTAAAGTATGCACTTTGGGGTCTAGATTTTCACGTTTATACAAACCTTGTAAGTGTCTGCAACATGTTGCCAAGTATCAATGATGTTCCGTTAGTAACTAAAGAGTTATAGGACAAGTTTACCATGAATAGATCACTGTTTACAAAGCAGTCAAATATCACGACGTTCTAAATGAATTGCATGGTAAAATGTATGCCAATAATTAGTGTATTCATTCAACTATTCACATGCAAAATTTCACGTCATTAAATTCAGTAATTAAAGAAAAACAATTATAATACTGACGAAGCATCGAAAACCTACATAACCCGACCAAGTTCGGATGGCTACAAAAAAGCGGCCGTGCCATATATCTAAGAAACGTTCTTAACCTTCCAATATAGTATTTATTAATATGGTACAGTTGCGTACACAAGCGTTAGGAAAAAATAAAATAATTGCATTTCTCGAATGAAAAATATTTTTTTAATAATAACGCCACTATCTACGATAAAAACAAATCTTCAATTAACAAGTACTATTTAAATATCCGCGTACAAAAATATTTTTAATTTTTTTCACACAAGAATATTTTTGATCAATTCATAACTACAATACTTAGACTATTTAACTAAAGGATTAAGCGTACCGAACTTCGAACAAAATAATTCTGCATATTTTGGTGGGGTGCGGGGGAACACGCTCACATACATAAGAAAAAAAAATCGATTCAAGAAGTAGTTTTTTTTAAGTTATTAGATTGTTTGATCCACTAAAGTTGCAAAGGGGAACGCTCGTGCATGCTTAGTCTATTGGTTAAATAGTGTAATAAGCTACAATATGATAAATATTTACCTAAACAGTAGTACATACTTACATGTGGTAAATATTTAATTTCCCTAAGGGGTCTATAGTTAGAATCCTGATCCGTGAAATCTTCAATAGAAATTAGCTGTATGAATTTTATTTGTCTTAAATAATATATTTAGATTATATCTCAAGTCTCAAGCGCATACTTAAATAAAGTACCTACGTAAATAGTACCTACTTTCTGTCATAGTCAAATACATTTAAAAAAGTAGGTGTACAAAAATAAATGACCTATAAATTATATCGAAACAACAATTGTGTTATCACCTATACCAATTCAATACTAGTATTATACTGTAAATTTTGGGATGTTACCTAAATATATTGCACGGCCGCTTTTTTGTAGCCATCCGAACTTGGTCGGGTTATGTAGGTTTTCGATGCTTCGTCAGTATTATAATTGTTTTTCTTTAATTACTGAATTTAATGACATGAAATTTTGCATAAGAATAGTTGAATGAATACACTAATTATTGACATACATATTACCATGCAATTCCTTCAGAACGTCGTGATATTTGACTGCTTTGTAAACAGTGATCTGTTCATGGTAAATTTGTCCTATAACTCTTTAGTTACTAACGGAACATCATTGATACTTGGCAACATGTTGCAGACACTTACAAGGTTTGTATAAACGTGAAAATCTAGACCCCAAAGTGCATACTTTAAGAACTAAGACCTAATAAGCGTATTTTACGTTTATATTTTTATCTTTTAAGCCCTACGATTTTTTCTAAATCTGTTTTTTAAACAAATATAAACAAATTCAAAACAACGTATGTAAAAATCTACAGCTCTCTATGTAAGCGCTTTATATGAAAACTAGCTAATGGCCAAACGTTCGCGTAGCGGAAACTTGAATTTCTCCGAAGTTTAATGCATGCACTAGTTTTATTCATACATACACAATTACACACAAATACACACTAATTTTTGGACACATCTCTTTTCTTCTTAAGTCTATGGATTAAAAAAAGTTCCGCCAGGACAACGCGGCAACGTTCGCCCAGCGGAATCAGTTTTTGGTGAATTTCTCCACAATGGTTGCGTGCACAAATTTTTTTTTACCATACACAATTATACGACGTCATACACTAAATATCTGCATAATTAAAATCTTTAAATTCAACAACATTCCGCTGCGCGTACGCACACCCTCGAAGTCGCGTGTGTTGTCGCGTGAGTAGCGAATCCCGAATAGGGATTTGCTCGTGATTAACCGGCTAACCTTACAAAGACACAAATATTCGAAAACAACACACTTACAAAAAAAAAAAAAAAAATAGTGAAAAATTACTTTATTTCGGAAGATTGTGTCTCTGCCTCTCTGGTTATGAATTTACGTTTTTAGCAGACTTCCGAAATTAAAGTTATTTTTCACGTTGTAGTTTAGACTTTTTTTTATGTTGTTTTTGAATATTTGTGTCTTTACTATTAGGTACTACTACTACAGCTGTTAAGTAGGGGAACGTAGGATGCAAGAGCTCGGTACTTGGGGCACCCCGACTCGGACAGGTTAGGTTCGAAGGGGATGGCGGGGTCTAGTGAATGAACGAACAAAGACTCCGCCATTCCCATCGTGGTTTTTTTTTTAACATTCAGAAATAGGCGCCCCGATAAGACATACGACTACTCCGTATAATACCGCGTGCGGCTTTTTAAAATGATGTACAATGTAACAATGCATGTTTGCCGCAAGCTAATACCACTACTAATACACGATAGTGATACAATTTCGTTTGCGGCAATCAGTACCCTAATTACATTATCAATCGGAATTTGAATCGTTTTGAAACAAATGGCTAATCCATTGCTTCATAAGTTGAAAAAGAAATCTGCTCAAAAACGTAAATAACGCAATGAATGTTGCTGAACTGTCAAAATGAAACAAATTTGTCGTAATCGTTTACGAAAATGTGTTGCTTATTTAGATAGCTGGTCATAAACTGCAGTCTAGCCTTATAATTCATTCACTTACCTTATGGATACACACCAAATCCAATACTATTTCACAATAATTAGGTACGCAATGCCGATACCGGCGCCGGCCAATGATGATTACCTTAGGTCGTTGGCATAATATTGTTTTTACCCATTTCAAGATATTTTCTTGAAAATGTAACATAAAAATGCTTAGAAATGTCATTGAAAAATAGGTCAAAATGAATGAATACGCCTCGAATGCATAAAATAATTCATTAGAATTAATTTGCGCATAGCAATTCACCGTTAGTAGACATAAATTCATTGAAAAACAGTAAACAATCAGAAAAAAAAATGTTTTTCTGTTTGTTGACTGCTTTTGTTGAGTGTGGCGAAATAGAATTAACGTAAAAATAAATATTTTTTATTATATTGTTTCACGCAAACGATTATCTACAAAGTTGCACTATACACTATTAAATGATTATTCATGTACTTACCAAAGTTTTACTTGTTTTTAATCCGTCGAAATAAATTTTACACCGGCACTTTGAGTGATACAAGCCAAATTCAATACAAGCCACAGAGCATGTAATTTATACAAGCCACAGAGTAGATTCTGATACAAGCATTACAAGTGTTACCAAATGAAAAAAAATAACTATCGTGTTGATGGATAAAAAATACAGTGTTTCAGACTCAAAATACCGTAGACCGATTTGAAAAATACTGTGTCAGTTATCGTGTGAAAAGCAAAAGAGAATAACATGAATATTCAATATTTGTATTCATTATTATAATTAACCATTTTCATAATCATCTAAAACAAGAACTTCTTGATTAAACATTTATTCTGCAGTCATTTTTTACAACATATTCTTAGTAGGTACAAAATCAAAACAGCTGTTTCCATGTCGGTGAGTAGACTCATATATTAATATACTAGTAAGTAGACTTGCGCAAGAATATTTCCCTTAGTGGTTTTTGTTCTTAATTTATATTTTTTCTTCGTTTTAAGGTCGTTGCCTTGGCTAAATATCCTTTCACTTTTAGCATTTGATTTGGGTAAGGATAAAATATTTAACATAAAGGTGGGCAGGAACCGAAACTTTTACTACAGTTTAACACGGTAGTTAATATTTAAAATTACCGTAGAAAATTACACGGTACTGAATCACTGCCGTAGACTGTGTATTGGTTAAAAATACCGTGCTTCTACGGTAATTACCGTGTACCTGGTAAAACTGCATTAAAAGCTGATACAGTGAATATCGTATCAATGTTCGAAAATTATCGTAGGTACCAGATCAAAAATTATCGTACTAAAACTGCCAGAGCCGCGTAGCTAGTTCGCAAAACCAGAAATAGGATAGGATTTTTAGGAACTTGTGAAATGTGAAAGAAATTAATTACACAGTTACAGTTGTGTTAAAACCATAACAGCATTCTTTTGATTGAGTTTTAAGCATTGTGCTGAAAGTAAAGCCGCTTTAGCAATATTCGTTGCAAGTTTGTTTCTATTTCTAGTTTTCGTCCCATTAATTTTCCTGAATGGTCGTTTTATCCCACTTCGGAGGAGGGTTGCAAATTATCGTACTTTTGCGTACGATAATACATATTGTACCGCATCATCAAACATATAAGCAGTGGCTTCCACCGCGGTATGATGACAGGTGCTATATTATTTGACATAGCGAAAGCATTTGACAAGATCTGGCATAACGGCTTATTATATAAGCTCTACAAACTCGGTGTGATAGATCGTCTCGTGCTCATCTTACAAGACTACTTGTCAAATCGCACCTTCCGCTATCGTATCGAAGGAGCCTTATCCCCCCCCCCCCCCCGTCTTATTCGCGCAGGAGTCCCTATGCAGGCGCCGTCTTTGCACGTGTAAAGCCCCATAATATCTATAAGATGCAGTCTCTACAAACCGTTTCCTTCGTAGAGCCACGGGAGCTCCCTGGTTTGTCAGAAACGATATCCTCCACCTCGGTCTAAAAATCTCCACCATTCACCAGTTTCTAAAACGCATGTCCAAGCGTTACTTTGACACCGCCATCAAACATCGCAACCCTCTGATTATCGAGGTGGCCATTTACATCCCTCAACTCTCAGTCAAGTCCGCCGCCCAGGGCATATTCTTTCCGATCCAGGTGACCTCATAACTCTCCTTCAGGAGAGCAGTAGGGCTACCAGCACATTATACAAAAACAGACGACACCCGTCATACCAACCTCGCCGAGGTCCGTATGACGGGTGTCGTCGACCGAGGTCCTCTGCGACCGCAAATACCTACCCTCGCTCGATGAAGCGCCAGCCCGCGCCGGTGGAAATCGTTCTTCTTACAATCTTTTATCGATGTTATTAAAAAGAAATATCCGATAAGGGCTGCCCTATTAACTGCCATTTTATCCGCTCAGTAAAGTGTAGGTATACACGTTTTTCTTGTAGGTATGTCAAGTCCATACGATTTATAAGTCAGTGACCCTGACGGGCTCGTGAAATCAGTAAAATAGTCAAGTCGTATCAGCAATAAAACAAAAAATAAAAGACAAAATGTATTACGGGGTATTTTTTTGATTATATGTAACCGATTGTACGATAATTTTGTCGCCAAAACGATAATTTCGACGTGGAAATTGATAATTTGACCAAAAAGATTTGAAGTTTTGGAGTTGGCAAGACTGGTCAGACATCTGACACATTGTCTGACAGGAACAAAAAAAAAAAGAAAACGTCAAAGTCAATCGAATAAATGATAGTGCTCAGTGTTGCCAACTTAGTGGATTTTCCACTAAAACTGGTGGTTTTGATCCCCTATTTAGTGGCGAAATATTGGTTTTAGTGGCTAGTGGATTTTCCTAGTGGTTTAGTAAAATTCAATTTTAATTACAATTAAAAATTTTAAAAACCCCCAACACAAAAACCTAAGTTCCCTTTAAAAAGTAAAAAAATAACAAAACAAATACGTCACGTTGGGGGACCGATGTTGCATTTAGGATACGATCGCCCCGAGCGGTCCCCCAACGTGACGTATTTGTTTTGTTATTTTTTTACTTTTTAAAGGGAACTTAGGTTTTTGTGTTGGGGGTTTTTTAAATTTTAAATTTAATTTTTTATTTTATACTTTTTATAGGTACCTACTTAATATAATGTCGATTTTGTTAAGTTTGAGACCCCACTCAAGTATATTTACAGACATTCGGATTTTCTTCCCTACTTTCACCCCCACAACCGATTTTCATCAAACATGTCTAAGAACACTCGCACATAGGTCAAATATAATACAAAAAAAAACTAAATTGAAATCGCTAATTTACCTACGAATGGTAGGTATGTTGATAAGCGAAAAATTTATTGTAAATTTTTATGACATGCTATTAAAGGAAACTAATGACACTTACTTATTTTATTTCGTAAAACAATATTTTTTTAGTGGAAAATTCAGTGATTTTAAGTGTGGGATAATTTTTTGTTAGTGGTTTTCTGGTGGTTTTAAAAGTTGACTCTAGTGGTAAGCTATTACAACTGTTGGCAACACTGATAGTGCTTTGTGCTCACATTTTGTGTTTTACCCTGTGCCCTGTGGCTTTACCAACGAGTAGAAATGGAGTAGAATATGTATTGCTTGCACAGCGATGAATTTTAGATTGGGATTGAAATTCTAAGGCAAAATGTCTGTTTCATTGCATACTGACGTTGGCGATATAAAAGTAGAATTATATTGTGAGCAATGCCCAAAAGCTTGTGAAAACTTCCTAGCATTATGTGCTAGTAATTATTACAACGGAAACTTATTTCATAGGAATATTAAGGTAAGCCCTGGTGCATTTTTATTACATGTATACCTATAGATTTGAATAGAAATACGAGTTGAGTACTTCTTGTGTTGTTATTTGTTTTAGGGCTTCATAGTACAGACAGGCGACCCAACAGGCACTGGAAAAGGAGGCACATCTATATGGGGACGAAAGTTTGAAGATGAATTTAAGGAAGAGTTGAAGGTATATTTAGATAATAATTTACATAACTCTCAATAAAATAAAACTCCGCCCTTAAGACGACCCACCGACCAATGTTTTCATTAAATAGAGTAAATCATAGATATGATAATATGAGCATAAGTATTGACAACATTCTTTTTTACTTTTACAGCATAATGCAAGAGGTATGGTGAGCATGGCCAATAATGGCCCTAACTCGAATGGTAGCCAATTTTTCTTCACCTATGGAGAACAACCACATTTAGATTTGAAGTATACACTATTTGGCAGGTAAGACAAGATGCTATAGAAGCTACTTTAATTTAGTTTGGTATGCAAAGTAATACCAATTATAGAGAACAAAGCCATATAATTATATGCCAGCATAAAGTTAGAGGCCATCAGGTTGCTTATGATTGAAAGCCATATCTCACCAGGACTCCATGGTGATGTCGCCAGGTCTTGCTGCCAACTAAATGTATACAGCTATATGGAGGGTGGCTCACCTGGTGTCTCCTTGATTACTCAGCCAAGTTTGTTGGCGATGCGATATAGCTGCTCTGTGGTGTCCCAGTGAGTCAATTGCATTTTCAACTACACCTTCGTGCATAAAATAATCATTAAATAGTATTTGTTTACTGATGGATTCCATTGCCTTGCTGCCCATAGTCCTATAGATACTTTAACCATCAAACCTAATAATGTTGTTATCCTTTATTCCAGAATCATAGACGGATTTGAAGCACTTGATGATTTAGAAAAAATGGCAGTCAACCCAAAAACATACCGGCCACTTACAGAAGCGAAAATAACTTCAGTTACAATACATGCTAATCCATTAGCTGGATAACAATAAATATAATATGAACATAATTTTGTTTCATTGACTCGAGAGGACTAATCATCATACTCCCCTGCCCTTAGCCTAAGAAATATCCTATCTTTTTGATTTATTTACTATATAGTTCAGCAACTAGTCACGCCAGTAGCACACCTCCGCAGCGAAACCGTAGTAGTACCGATACTCGAATTTCGAATAGCGGAACATGACGCGAGTCAGTTGGAACTACTGCGGTTTCGCGGCGGAGATGTGCTACAATCAATGGTGCCGATTCTCTTGTCACAAATGCCACCTATATTAAAAAGTACTCTGTGCAAATGTCTCTAAACTGTGCTCTAAACGAGACTAAAAATCACCAAAATTTTGTTTATTCTTGTCAAACGACGATTTCCCATTCTGAAATAGACTAGTGACAACTTAACTATATTTTAGTTAGACAGCACTAAGTTTTTAATTTAGTGAAAATGATAATTTTGCTATTCTGAATTTGACGTTAATCACGTAAAATGTTGATGTCTAACTAAATCTGACTATTTTTAATCGCGATTAAAAATGGTGTGGAATGTAATTAGTTGTCGAACTAAAATACACACCAACACCTCGACAATTTTTTTCTTTTGCTTATTTCTCGAAAATGGTGTCCTATCGCAAAAATAATGAAAATTTCGACCTCCTTTATAAACTCATATAAAAAAGAAAACTCCATATAAAACACGTCAAGGCTGCCCCCCCCCCCTAGTCTAAAAAAATTCACGGGGTAAACCAAAACAAGTATGTACAGACAAGACAAAAACAAGTATGCACATCAACCTACTACAATCTGTCAAATTTCTTTATAGATTTTCAACTTTATCACTAAAACAAGATTCAAAGTTGATTGGAAAAATTTGAGTTTCGGGTAGGTTGACCTGCTGGCGTCTGGTACCAGTACCACGTTGAGTCGCGATTGTCAAATTCGATTTTAGTTGTATCAAAATTATTTTTAAATTTATAGATCTTTTTTTTTTTGCAGAATGGCTTTAAGTTTCTCGTAGTCAAAAGTAATGAATTTTAGTGATAGTTTCGTTCGATGTACAGATGCCAGCAGGTCAACCTACCCGAAACTGTCAAATTTTCCCAATCAACTTTGGACCTTATACTTTAGTGATAAAGTTGAAAATCTATTAAAGAAATTTAACAGATTGTAGTAGGTTGATGTGGTGGCGTCTGTACAAGAGAATCGGCACCGATATGTATGTGATAACAAATTAACAAGGTTCTAGGTGAAAGACAGTGATCATTTTAGTGGACAACATTTATTGCAGATAAAATTTACATACAGACCTATATATTTGCATATTACTAAATAGTTTGCATTATGTACAAAAAAAAAAAACGAAAATATACTAAATAAAAATTATAAAAACTAAAATCCAACTAAAAAGGTATAAACAAGATATCACTGACAGACAAATTAAAAATAAGGAGTCACACGTCTGTGTAATCCAACAGATCACGTGTGACTCCGGATTTGTTATATAAACGGTTAGTTGGCGTTTTTATCGTTGTTGGGTTTTAGTTTTTATAAGTTTTATTTAATTTATTTTGGGGTTATAATATATATAATTTTGAAATGTGCTAATTAAGCCCTTTCATTTGATACCCAACATGGCATCACCAAATTTTTTTTTAGTTCACGACTGTCCTTTAGAGAGCGCCATATTCAATTTATTGTGACGTCACATATTCAGGAATTACCTCATTAGTTATCAGTTTATGAGAAGTAGTTTAAAAAGTTATGTGTGAACAGTTGAACATACATACCCACATACATGCATACTGGTCAAAATCATAACCCTCCTGTTTGCATCGTCATAGTCGGTTAATAATAATAAAATAATGTTTATTCTAATGCATGATTCAAGATTAACACTTTCACTGTTCAAAGGTAATTGGTAATCCTATGTGGAATATTGGTTAAAGAAATAACTACTAGTGCATTACATATATATCATGCACGGACGTATAGACTTCTTCAGTGCATTACAAGTAAGGCATGGACAGTCAAGAAGTGTTAAGTTTATGGTTTTTTTGCGCAATGCTGAAACCCGATGAAATATTAAATTGACTGCTGGGTAAAGACTTGCTTCTCTTAAGTAGCAAATGTTTTTGAATAATTTAAAATTCTAAAATATTTATTATGTACTTCAACTACATTTGAAAATTACAGAGTTCTAGTTACTTTATTATTAGTATGTATTCTTAAATGCATGGATTTGTTATTTTGCAATAATATAACATCTCTATGACCTTGTAAGCAACTAAACTTAAAGCAAATACATCAGGACAGACTCAATACAGTTTAATATTATATAAACTAACTAGTTAAACAGTCACCATAACATAAGTATATTATTATCTACAGTTATCACTTGATAGGGACAGTTTTTGTGCATTCTTACCTATTACATAATTATGTAGGTAAGTCACAATTTTAATACAAGCATACCTACAGGGATAAACGAAAATACTAGACATAACATAGGTACAGTTATCTTTGGATAGACTAAAAGTATTTTGCCCAATAGTATGGCAATTTTATGAGACAGCTATAGCTTCCATAATTTCAGATCTAATTACTACATACAATCAAATTTTGACAATCATCTTTACTACTTGTTCAAGTCCATTTTAGAGTTATTGATCTCTAAAATCTAAATATATGGTTGTTTGGTAGATACCATATTATTGTTTGTGTAGCATGAATGAACAATAATCTTGTTAAAATACTATATTTATTGCTAATACCTAACTATTCAATACCAGCTTTTCTATAATAACAATGATACACAACAAAGTATTAACATAATTTTTGGTTAAATTATTCCTCAATATGAGAAGGTCATAAACATTTAATGCTAGAAATAGTTCAAGTCATTCTTAAAGTTAAAAGTGTTCAGATTTTATATTAATAATCCACATACGGTGGGTTTATAGAATGGGAATTCAGACTTAACATAATCCCAAATCAACAAACAAATATTTTACATACATTCAATCAACAATGTAAAAAAATCACCACCATAAACCTCTATTAAACATGGTGTCCGGTAATGAATGGATAACCTTGAAATAGCATATAATCGACATTAAACCCATACAAAAAAAAAAATATCCCAAGTAGTACTTAACTAAAATTGTTTAGAAAAAAATACTAACTTTTTTTACCATATTTTACATTTTTCTTCACCACAACCACAAATGAATGAATTTCATCAGTTATTTGCTGTTATAATATTGTATGTTGACTATGACGACAGAGGCAGTAAATAGTGTGACTAGAAATAACACAGTATTTTATTTCTAAATTTAAATGTACTATTTGGGATACATTATTATTGTTTTTTTTTTTTTTTAGAATGGCTGTTGGTCTATCAATTTCAAGGTTATCAATTCTTTACCAGACATCCTGTATACTTATCTATTAAGTACTAAGCAAGTGAACAATAAGTTACACTGTGGTGCATAGAATTACTCTGACATTAGTTTAATAACATGTTCCAAATCTCAAGTTTCCAGGTCATAGAAATTGTCATCCAAATTAAATTCAGGGTCATCTTCTTTCTTAATTTCAGCTTCAGTTAACTTATCATCAAAATTTTCAGTAAAATGTGATTTTATATGTGCTACTAAATCAGGTTTCTTTTCAAAGGTGGCACCACATTCTATGCAAGGCATATTCACAACCAGGCATTCATGAGTTTGCTCATGTTTATCAAGTTTGTCCTTTTTAGTAAACTTTTTATCACATTGACTGCATGAAAATGGTTTCATACCAGAATGTAGAGCTGCATGACGGTCTAACTCTCTTTTGCGAGGGAACTTCTTGAAACATATTTTGCACTGGAAGACCCTAGATCCAATATGTGCAATAGACACATGCGTTTTGTAGGAATCTAAAGAGCTAAACCTCTTAGGGCACTGATGACATTTAATATTTTTTGGCCTGTTTTTATTTGCTGCAGCTTTTTGTTTTGGTGGAGAATGATGGGTGGGCTTATTTGCAGCAGAAGTATTTTTCTGTACTTTCATAAAACTGCTCTCTCCAGATATATGATCTGGGACTCTCGGCAGATCATAATCAGTATTTGATGAATCTGGATGGAGCTGAGTAGGAGAAGTCATGAGATTGCTAAAGGGGTTTACATTCACAACCATGTCATGAGTATCTTGATCATGGTCAGGCAAAATAAATGAATTTGCATTTGTTTTCCCGGGGCTCAAAGGAGTATGACGCATTTCATGCTTGATAAGTTTATCTCTTCGACCAAATGTTAAGTGACATTTCCTACAAGAAAAAGGCTTCATCCCTGAATGAACAAGTACATGACGTTGTAAATCTCCTTTTGCCACAAAGCTCCTTGGACAAAGAGGGCACACATGCGGTTTGTGTCCAGCATGAATACGCAGATGTTTGCTAAGATTAGTATTGCGGGAGAAGCTTTTCAAGCAATATTGACATTGATATGGCCTTATGCCAGTGTGAACAATGGAGTGCTTTCTCAAATCAGAGCGTCTCCCAAAACACTTGTCACATTCTGGACAGTGATAGGGTTTATCATTGCCATGTACTTGTTTAGTGTGCTGCACATATTGACTTCGCTCAGCAAAGACTAGACTACACTCAACACATTTATATGGTAAATTGGGATCATGGTATGCATGTTCATGTTCCTTACACTTTTCTTGTGAAACAAAAGCTTGATCGCAGAATTGACACATGAAAACATTTTTGAAAAAGGATTCAGTCATTGGCTCTCCATCTGGGGTGTTGTTTCTTTCAATAACTTCTGGTTCAACAGGGTCCATATTTTCAGACTCCTCAGAGGAGTCATAGTCAAGGCTTGGATCAACCACCATCACAACACTATCTTCAACAATGTAATCTTCAGGTTTTGGCTTTAGTCCATCCTGGGAATGTGAACCATAGTTGTAGCTGCTAAGTTCTGATGAATTAGAGTTGTCCAGTTCATTAGCTCTTGTAGTGATTTGTCTCAACCTGGTTTCATTTTGAACGCACTGTAGCTTGAATTTTGAACATTTATCAACTTTGAACAAGCATTTGTAGCAGATTCTATTAGGCAGCCCATCATTAGGATCAATCTGAAATAACATGTTTTATTATACCAGGATCTAAATAATACTGTAACCAATACAAAATCAGCAGAAATTAGCATTATTTTACCTGCAACTCGAGACATTCTGCTAGTTTGGAGGTTAAAGCAACATTTGTTTCGTCGTCCGGCGCAGCTGCGAATATCGATGTCGAGAATGTGCTTTTGTGCAGACACAGTCGACAAAGTGTGTGGAAATTAGCGATAATGTAGGAATCTTCCATTTTGTGCACAGCTAGACATCGAAATAAAGTAATGCTTGAGATAACACAAATGACAGGATATCGACTTTATATTGTTTTTTACATTTAAATTCACTTAAGGAACACACTGATTGTAAAAAATAAATAGGGCTCATAGGCTACGGCCGTGAGTCGTGACTACGCAACCGCTCGATCCGAAGGGGCAACTGGGGCGATGTCCGCCAGGGCTGCGCTAGCGGAATGTCTCGCGGTATTTGCCGTTTCTTCCGTCATCAATTCATCATACACCTATCACACGGCACTCCACCGTTCAGAATATTAAAATGACTGCAAAATTAAAAATGTGCAGTTATTGATAATATTCTTGATTCTTGTAAATAAAAATTCAAATTCAAATTATTGTAGGCTACAAAAACCGCGCTTCTTTGGCGGAAATATGAAATTGTTTTCTATTGAAGATTGTAAACAAAATAAAAATATGATTGGTCGTTGTTGTTATGAAACGATAATCCACCAATCACATTCGTGGTCTATGAATATTTATGCGTAGGAGACAGGACTTCTTGTAAATATTGCCAGTTAAAAAAAAGCACGTTTTAGTTTGCGAACGATTTTTTATACAAATAGTTTATTTCTATGATAATGTAGAACTTAGAAGTTTATTTTATTAGATTTTAATTGTTTTTGATTTTGATGGTGGCTGTACAGGTGTACTCTCGCCGAGGCACACCGAGACCACAGACTACATAGAGATACTACCGAGACTCCGAGACAGGCAGAGTGCGAGAACGGAATATAGGTGAGAGCGCTCGGTCTGCCTCGGTGTCTCTAGACTAGGTATTATTTGCCGAGATTCACAGTTGACCTTGAATTACAGTATAATATGGCTGATCGCTGCGCGCTCTCCGCCCTCTATCTTAAAAACGGTTGAGCGCATAAAAAGATTTTGAATATAAAAGTCGCTTTTTCTAGAATTTTTTAATAAATGTTAACATCATTGGAGCTATAGAAACCTAGATAATCGCGCAAAACCGATTTTTAGTACCTACCTTTGACCTTGAATAACTCACGACGCGATCAGTTTCCAGCTTATTATCTCTCATTCCGAGGTTTACTCTCTATTTACGCTAATTTGACTGGCCTAAGAGTATTTATCGTAATCAGCTAAATAAAACAGGTACCTATCATAATTCATAAGATAACAGACTGTAACAGTGACAAACAAACCTCAAGATTCTGTGTGGACAGACAGACAACATGATAGCAAACAGATTATAACAGATTATAGCTTCATTGAGTTCAAATTAAAACCGAAGAAAAGGAATAGTTAAGTCTGTTTATAGTAGCCGATAGCCTATTTCGAAGGCGAAAAAGACAGATATCTACTAAAATTATGTAACGATCTCCTAATCCCAAGGAGCTATCACCAAACTTACGAGAACCTGCCAGTGTCCGATTGTTTACCCGAACGACAAAGACGAAGATGATGAAGAAGATTTAATTATTTAATCTTTTAATAATGCCATTAAATTTAATAAGTAAAAAATGTTAATGGTAGTTACATTCTTAGATATTTTATTAGACTGATTATTGTAATACTAAATTAAAAATCATAAAAACAAGCATGGTTTGGATTAAATTACAAGAAGAATAAAGTTACCCACTCTAAACAGTTTTTTATTTCAACTGCGATCAGCTGCAGTGGACGTTGACGGTGTTTTTGGCATGGTGCTTTCGATCTCTTTGCTTATTTTCTCTTTTAAAGTAAATTATTTTTCAGTTTCTGCTGCTGGTAATCACCGAGTGCTACGTCATCACCATCATACGTAGTATCTCTACTATGTCATTGTAGTCTGTGTCACCATCGCTGTCATTATCTGAAGTCGAGCTCTGGGCAAAAGCACTTGAATTTTCTTTATGATAAATCTACATAGTAATTGTGTCAATAGATGGATTTTTCAAGTTAAAGCATGAATTGTCATGATTGCGAATAAGTAGATACCTATTTTATTAAAATACATCGTTAAATCGAGGTTAGGATCAAAACCAAAACATATTCACTTTGGCAATTTTTTTTTTTTTTTTTACTGCACAATATGATAAAATCAACCATTAGCAGAATAACAATTTAGTTCATAACAACATATTTTCCCTAGTAAAATGATGTCTAATATTAACGTTTAATTCAAAACCTCAACATACCTATCCTCGTTAAAAATAATAGGTATTTACCTATGAAATGCCGTTTTGTATGAAAAAATTTAAACGATTTTTTTAGTAATCAGTAATCACCCATGCAATCAATGCATCTTTGCCAACGCAATGGCAGTTTATTGATGCTCTTCTTAAAGAAATCAGCTGGACGAGAGGCAACAAATTCTTCAAAGGCATTTTGTACTGCCTCTCGGGTATTGAATTTTTTTCCCGCCAAGAAATTATCCAAATTCTGGAAAAAGTAGTAGTCTGTAGGCGCAAGGTCTGGTGAGTAGGGCGGATGACGGAGAGCTTCCAACCCCAGTTCTTGCAACTTGGAGACCGTCTGCTGTGCAGTATGAGGTCGCGCGTTGTCGTGCAGTAGCAGCGGAGACGAGCGATTGACCAATGCTGGTTGGAGATGTACCAGCTTCTCCATCATTGTGTTCAGTTCTTCACAGTACACATCTGCAGTAATGCTCACCCCGTTTGGTAAGAAGCTGTGATGGATCACACCGGCACTAGACCACCAAACAGTGACCATCACTTTTTTAGGGGTAAGTTTTCGTTTAGGGCAGTGTTTAGGTGCTGAACCAGGATCCAACCAACTTGCTGAGCGCTTGCGGTTATCAAACAGAATCCATTTTTCATCGCAGGTAACAATGCGGTTCAAAATTCCTTCATTTGTGTGTCTGTTGAGCAGTGCAAGGCACGTCTCGACGCATACTTCGCGCTGGCGATCATTGAGTTCGTGGGGCACCCATTTGTCAAGCTCTTTTACCTTGTCAATTTGACGCAAATGGACCAATATTGTTTTGACGCTAACGTCGAAAGCTGCTGCTAATTCAGCCGTAGATTGTGTATCATCAGCTTCCACAATCGCCTTTAATTCGTCATTGTCGACCAAAGTCTTCGGACGACCGCGAGGTTCATTTATCAGGTCGAAATTTCCAGAACGGAAGCGAGCAAACCAATAACAGGTGGTGCGTTGGTTTGTAGTGTTAGCTCCGTAAACGTCGTTGATGTTGCGTGCCGCTTGTGCCGCGTTGCTGCCACGACGGTAGGTACTCATATTCCATAATTACTCGAATTTTTAACGTAACTATCCATGATGACGAAAAAGATTGAAATGCGATGAAAATGTAACACTAATCAATAAACAAATGACTAAGTACTTTTGGAAAAAACATTCCATGTTTTTTAAATAAAATTAATTTGAAATTAGAATTCTTAGCCAAACAAAATTTTTTTTGATTTGAAATGGCCAGTACTGCAGAACGGCAATTTCATAGGTAAAGACCTAATAATTAATTTTGATATTGATTCTAAGTCACCACAGAGTACCTACATTCTAATATACTGAAAATAAGTCACACATATCCTATAAGTATAATGAATGACATGTTACTATTGTACAGGTATAATACCACACATATCACTGTACTTTTTCCAATTACGCGGAATACAACGGGTTCAATAATTTTGGAGTCCTTTGCCTTATGATCTTACCATGTAACTTTTTCTTACATTTCACGCTGACAAGTTGTAACCTAACTTGTCTTTTTTCGGCTTTTCGCTCGGTTTTCGTGGTGTTTGTTCATTATTTCTTATTAGGTTTTGATTATAAATCCTGATGGTAAATGATGATCAGGCCGAAGGTCGGAGCGAGGTTCACCCGGAATCTTCAAGCACAGAGGAACTGGCTATCTTACCTCTAACTGGCAAAACACAAAAATGCTCTTAAAATTGTTGTTATGGCGACAGACTTAGATAAGGTGGTGGTAGCTAGCCAGGGGGAATTAGAGCAACCCCTACCACCAACCAAGCGGAGCAGTAAATTTTCCCTCTACTAGGCATCGAACCCGGGACCTCTGGGTCTGATGGTGGTCTAACCGCTACATAGACCATAGAGGCAGTTGTTTGTTGTCTTCTGCTTTTATTCAAATAAAACAGTAAAATCTCACGCATTTTGATATGGTAAATGATGATAGACAAAACGTTCAAATAAACCACACTTATCCAATCAGGTAACGTTCAAAAACACGCTTATCCAAACAGCATATAACCTGACTTGTTTTCACAAAACCGCACTTATCCAAAATAATTTCTCCAGACCGACAGATAACGGTGCAAGCTATTGAATAATAGAAAACTGTTTTGAGGATCTATTTATTACTTACGTACGGCATTCATTAAAAAAATATGTGTTCACAATTTATTAAGTATTTTTTTATTTCTGTCTTATTGATAAAAGTGGATAATATGTATGGTTTTGATCCTAACCTCCTCAAATGTTATATTATTACTCATTTTCATATAAGTAATAATTTATAGAAAAGAAACGAAATGAACTATGCGTATTTTTTATTTTATCTCCGATATATCCGTATAATTTGGATATCCGGATAGCATGTCCTAGTTAAAATACCTATAACGTGACAAATAAAACGTGTGTTTTCTCATGTTTAACCCGACTTCGGCGAAGCAAGAAGGAGGGTTATGATTTTGACCGGTATCATATGTATGTATGTATGTATGTATGCATATATGTATGTAATGTGTTTACAAAATTCAAGTTCTCCAATTTGCGTAAAATATCTTATGTGTTAGACCACATTCGAACGAGAAACATTACATAATAATATACGAGTTTTTAGTTGTATGTCATACTCGTGGTCTTGAGAATAAAATGTCTATGTGCATCAGAACGAGAAAGGAGGGCATTTTTTAAAATTATTTATGTCGTTGTTGATAACGAAAGTTTATTAGTAATTATTGTGATACCATACGATACCATTTTTACCCGACTACGGCGAAGCAAAAAGGAGGGTTATGATTTTGATCGGTATATATGTATGTTCATCTGTTACCTGATAACTTCTAAACTACTAATTATAATTTTACAATTGAGGTATCGTTGGAAGCGTCTTGATCGTCTGCTGGTTATAGGCTATGTGACGTCACATTAAATTCAATATCCTATATTTAATATAATAATATCCAATATAATAATATCCTCCAAAGAAGAACTAAAAAAAAATTTAATAATGCTATGTTGGGTATAAAATGAAAGGGCTTGACGAGCAAATTACAAATACGTATATATATCATATTGTCTAAGTAAATAAATACGTTTAAATAGTTAAAAACAAGCATAAGTGAGACTGTGCAACGTACGGCGAGCTATAAAAATTAATATCTTTTGTTTTTTTACATAAATTAAGTAATTACTTATCACAAACGTATTTACATAATTTAAAAACTAACAGGCTTAAAATAATAATAATATGTACAAGTATATAAAACCGGGGGTGGGAATCATTTTAGGGCATAAAAAATGTATATATCTATTATACAATAAAACATATGCAAAAAAAATATTACCGGCTCTGCAAAATACGAAAATAGAACCCCAAAATAATTTAAATAAAAAGTTAGTTCAAAAATTAATACCCGACCACTGAAAAATCACGCTCTAAAAAGTATGAAACATGAAAATATTTCAGGCAGAAATGAAGACATAGGTAGAAAAATGGTCAATGTAAAACCGTGGTCGTATGCCATTATAATTTTGAAGGTGTACAGGCATGCGACCACGGCTTTTTTATTTCTGTGTGAAATATTTTCTTGTTTTATACTTTTTATAGCGTGATTTTGGTTTTAGTTTTTGAACTTCCTTTTTTGTATGTTTATGTTTCTAGTTATTAACTGAACAATCTGTCACATAGTCTTCATCGATACAGGCCTGGGTCGAGTCATCGAAGGAAAGCCCACGTTCGCAGCTCAGGAGCCGAGGATACCCGAGTTGACAGGCTATGTACAGTTTACATTGTCCTTCGTACCTACGGAAACATTAAAAGGATTAGTTTTAAATTAATTACATTCATGTTATTTTTGTTTTTTCGTTTTAACGAAAATTGGGCAAATTGAACTAAGTAGAAAGGTGTATCCGTACCTGTATTTGTAGATAATATCAGAAACTTGCCTATCCTCGTCTTCAGGGGGGTCTGGACAAGTGAAGTCCTTGAATACTGGAAATAAAGAAAGTCGAATGAATAGTAATTTTGCAATTTTTGTAATTTTTAAAGAAATCATGCTTTTCGTCGTGTCCGCTCTTAATTTGAAGTCTGCATGCATGTTGGCCAAAAAAGCCTACTTTAGTTGAATTAGGTACATATCGTTTTCAACTTACCATTAGGGTTACATTGCGGGACATTAGCGGGCCAATCACAGCTGCTCGTTTGTGGGTTGAAAGCCAGACCCATAGGGCAGTTCATTATAGTGGCTAAGCCTTCCTGACACATAATAAATTTGCTGCAGTCGCCGTCATTCATCGAGTAGAATCCGTATTGATGTGGGCATTTGTCTGTAGGGTTAGGATTCTCTAAAAAAATAATAATGTATAATGAGATTAGAAACGGTACTCGGTAGGAATTCTATTGTAGACTAAGAGAAGAACCCAAAGAGAAAACATATTTGTCTAAATACGTACGTTCTTGGTCACCTGCCATGCATTTTACTTCTGAGGGATAAGCGCATGGGTATTCGTAGTGTTTGGCAGCAGGATTGAAGTGAAGACCATCTCGGCACGCATATTTCGTTGCTCTGTTTTGCTGCAAAGAGGAAATAGTATGAAATTTATGAAAAATAAGCATCGTAATCTTTTGAGTTGTTCAGAGGAAGCAGAAAATCTTTAACCAAATACTTATCAGGTTTATATCGTACCTTGCATTCAATATAGGTGTCACATTCATGTTCAACGGAGTAATATCCAGTTTCTTCTTTGCATTGGAAGTCAAACTTTAATTGCCCTGATGCTCGTGTCACCGCTGGACGTAATTGTGTGGAGACTACCACCGGGGGTGCCTGAGTAGCTACCGTTCGTGGTTGTGTAGGGGGATATGAGTATGAGGCAGTTTGTGTAGGATACGTAACTGTTGGATCCATTGGCGGAACTGAGTGCCGACCAAAAGCAGGTTCCCGAACAGGCTGAGGTTTAGGAAGAAGGGGCGGTAATGCCACTGGTGTAGGTGATTGGGGTACGTTGATATAACTAGTTAAGCTGGTAAGTTGGGGAGCTGATACTGGCGTCGCTGCTGGTTCTGGGAATGGCACGGCATCTCGTTCTGGAAGAACTGCTGGTTCTCTGGCCTGCAAAATTTCCTGGGTGGGCTCGGGTTGCGGGATGTATTCGAGTTGCAAGGCGGGCTCAGGTTGTTGGACGGGTTCCGGTTCAGGGATGGGTTCAAGTTGTAGGGCAGGTTCAGGTTGAGAGACGGGTTCGGGTTGCTGGACGGGCCCAGGTTGCGATATGGTTTCGGGTGGCACGATGGGGTTGGGTTGCAAGATGGGTTCAGGTTGTGGCTCGGGTTGTGGCTCAGGCCCGGGTTGCTGAATAGGCTCGGGTTGCAGAATGGGCTCGGGTTGCGAAATGAGCTCTGGTTGCGGTATAGATTCAGATACCACAGCTGATGGTTGAATTGGTTCTGGGACAAGAGATTGTTCGGAAACCGGAGCTGGCTCTCCTGTTAGTACTGTTTCCGGTAAGGGTTCAACTATGACCAGATTTTCTGGTTGAGCAGCTAAAATGGGAATTAGTGCGGCTTCTGGCTGTTCGACTGCAGGTTCTGGCAGAATGGGTACTTCAGGAGTGTTTGCTTCCATGGGTTGTAGTGGAGGTGCAGCTTCTGTTACTGGTGGTTGGGGCTCACCAATGGCAGAAGGTTGAGGAGGAGCTGTACTCGATGGCGCTGGCCTAATGGGGCGAGGGGGAAGAAGTGGTCTGTAAATGGGGGTGTAGAGTGGGCGAGGGCGGAGAACTGGACTATATAACGGAGCTGCTAGTGCGGGTGGTGCAGCGGGAGCTAAGGGTCCATCGACAACGGATGCTGGTGTTGGAGGGGCCTCAGGGGCAGCAGTTACAGGACCAGTCGCCGGCATTGGTCTCTCCGGCAAAAGTAACGGCCTTTGTCCATAAATCGGCTGTGGCCTCTGATCCCGCACGTTTGACGTTCCATCGTACGCGTATCCTCTGTTCACCTGACCAACCGTCACTGCAAGATTAACATAATTCACAAACGCTTGTAAACAGAAGAATATCAAGCTTATCACAACCATATACAATAGCAAAACAGACATCGTAACTTACCAGCCACTACCAATGGTAGTATTAATAGTAATTCTGTCCGTAACATATTTGTGGTTTACCAGAGGTGCTCTCGGTGTGACAGTGCGCACCTCACTGTAAATAGTCCACTATTTTCTTTTGTTTATAAATGGAACACGCTAATGTTACCGTTATTAAATTGATTGGGATCTCATTATTTTTTAATAAAGTTAGTGATTAAATTAGTTTTTAATGATGATTTTAATAGTTGCGGTCGATACTGCTAAGACTGTTCATCCGTAATAAATAATAGATACTTAGGTAGATATTTATACCGTTATTTCTGCAAGTATGTAGATCTGGTGCCCAAACTCTATTTGCGAATTAATAAGAAAATACTTATATTTAACGAATCATACATTCTCTTGTCAGACTCAATTCGAGTCATGCATTAGATCCCTCATAGAGGTTTCCATCTTTGAGCTTTTGAAACATTCTACTGTGGCCATCGCAGTTAGGCACGGCAGATAACAGAAGGAATGGTTCTTAATTAAAAGTATGCGCTTGGCTCGTGTACGAAGGATGCCCTGCCCATTATCATGGCGTTAATTGACGTCATCTTGGCTGCCTTTTACGACTTACAATACAAGAAAGGCTGTAAAAAGGAATAGGTTATTGATTGTTGACGTCAACGCCGGCTGTCACTGAAAACTTGCGCTGAGGCTCATCTTGCATAGGGTTGCATCATTATGCTGAGCGATGGCCGTTTTGCGTGGATGTGACGCATATTTTCCCACAAGCCGTGGGTGCTGGCTGTGTGACTCGCCTCACGAAAGCCTGCGGGAGTGATGATGATGATAACGTCACGCTGAAGTGGTTGCACGAAGGCTGCGTTTACGTTCATACTCGGTGTCACCAATTTAGAGGTATGAGGAACAGGGTGTAAAGTTCACTCATCCTCTATAGAAAAGGGAGGATCCTCCGAACAGACCGGTGTCGTGTCTGGCCGGCAACTGCCCAAAGGTTCGTTATATATATGTCGATCGCGCGGTGAACTCTAATTGCGCGATGCAGGATTTGTGTGACGTCAGGATTTTGTGTGACGTCAGGTTTTTGATGCATAGTTCGCATGTGGCGATATAGATGCCGCCACACATTTAATATAATAGGTGCGTGTCTTTTGAAAGCAGCGGCACGAGAATTGAAGATGTCATAATACTGTTGTGGTAGTCGATACATTGTAACGATAGGGTTGTAATATTATGAGGTGTTATTTGCCACGTTTTCGAAAAATTACACATTTTCAATGACTAATTTGCTTTGTCCTCAACAGCAAATAGCAGTTGTAAGAATGGCGGTCGTCTATTTGATTTAAACTGACAACATTTTCGAGTTTTGGATTTGTGAACACTCGTCACGGAAGCGTATCGAACGGTTGTGAATAGCTAGTGCAAAAGTTTTCGGAATTGTTTATGAAGGACAGCAGAACTTAAAGTTTAGCGTAGAATGTAGGATGAAGGATCATCACGTCGTTGCGACTTTACCTTTTAAGTGTCACTTTCAGTGTCCTAACCCAGCACCCTTATTGCGTAATACACAATCAATCATGATCTGAATCATTTTGAAATAGATTGATTATCCATTACATCGTATGTTCGAAAAAAATATCTGCTCAACAACGTAAATAACGCAATGAATGTTGTTGAACTGTCAAAATGAAACAGATTAGTCTTAATCATTTACGAAAATGTGTTGCGCAATTAGATAGCAGGTATCGTCTATCATCCAAATTCGTTTAGTCGTTTTAGCGTGAAAGCGTGACAAACAAATAAACAAACTCATATTCGCATTTATATTAGTTATTATAAGAAGGATGAGCACCTCACAAACTAGTTCTAGAGTCTTCTGTAGTTGGTATAAATGGTCTTTGCTATTACATATATCTACCACACAATTTTAGGTTAAATGGTCAATTATATTCCGATTAACTTAATTATTGTTTTAATTATTTTTAAATAACGTGTAGATAGTTTAATTAATGCATGTAATATTCCTAGATTCCTACTTTTTATTTTTATAAAGTACGGTCATTTTCAATTGGCGTTTGAAATTCGCTGGATTTCGTTATGACCTACTTATTATTGAGTTGTTGAATAATATTCATCAGTCTGTATTTATTTTAATCATGTTAATCAAGTATCTATAACACGTCAATATGGCTATTGACCAATATGCTTTCATGCTAATATTTGAAAAATAAGCTGTCATTAGGGATACTAGGTACAAAATTGAGAACACAATAATATGTGATATATTGAAAATATGTATTAAATGTTAAAAAATACATAGCAATCGAAGCGTATCATGAAACCACACGTAACACTAGATTATTGAGGTTGAGCAGTAGCCACTGGGGTGACATTGCAGTTGACGTAATCGGCGTCTACGCAGCGACCCGAAGCTGAGTCGAAGGCAAGGCCGGAGTCGCACGAGAGCAACCGAGCGCGGCCCTTCTCGCACGAGAAGAAGTAGTAGCAGTTGCCCTGGTATCTACAAAGAGACAGAAAGAGATACGTTAGAGACTTTGGTGTAATGAGTGATTCCAGTCTGATTCTCAAATCGGATCCACCGGCAATTTAAGAACCAGTCCTTTCCACAAGTGGATCCAATCTGGGGGATCGGATGGTAATAATAAACCTTTGTTTTGAATGTGATGACAAATTAACTAATTAGAAAAGAGATCAAAAGTGAGCAAAATTAAGAAAATTACTCGTAGTTGACGACGGTATCCAGAAGTGTGCCGCTGGCATCAGTAGGGGCAGCTGGGCAAGAGAATCCGAGGAACTCTGAAATGTATGAGAATACCAATTAAAAATTAATTAATGAGAAACATACTTAGTTAAAAATATCGTTCTGAAGGCGTGTAGATGTAGTCACGATAAAAGAGCTGCATCCTGCTTCTCACACGGCAGGAGTAAAAATTCACAATTACACAGATCATGAAGATGAGAAACATTAATAGTAGATCATTACACCCAAACAGCTTTTTCGACTTGCACGGGATGATAAAGAGTTTTACGTAACTTTCTGGAAGTTTACAAAGCAATGAACTATACATACGGTCAACGTTGCAAGAGGGGACGAGGTTGGGCCAGTCACAGCGGCCGGTGACGGGGCTAAAAGCCAGGCCAGTGGGACAGATCATCTCTATGGCCTTGCCTGCCACACACATGCGGTACTGGCCGCAGTTGTCTGAGGTGGCGACAGGCGACGCGAAGTAACCGTACTGGTGCGGACAATCGGCAGTGGGCTGGGCTGGCTCTGGAAATAAATTGGTTGTTTAGATTAGGTCCGAGTAGTTCACGGCAATTTAATGTTTTGGGATGGAATAGCTGCTAGATTGTATTGTTACGTGCAAGTCAGTTTGTTTTTAATCCACCCCGACGTTTACTTTCTAAATTGTAGGCAACATAGTTACGCGTGTGTCTGCAAAAAGAAAATTTCAATAAATCGTGTAAGCGTGTGTCTAGCAATATAACCGTTCAAGCTTAGGATATTTTAAGGGCGAACTTCAATAATGAATGGGATCGGTAAATCTAAGCCGCGTTCAAGAGCTGTCAGTGTCATCATTGTTACGGAATATTTGAGACTGACAGGTCTTGAACGCAGTTTAGATCTACTGATCGCGTTCATTTTCTTTGGTGAAATTTACCTTTAGAGTGATGGGTTTCCTCGCATTTCTTGGCTTTCTTTTATCAACTTAATAAGTAGGTGCTTTTTTAGGTTCATTATTTTAGCTGTTAGTTTTCCAAGAAGTAAGTATCTTTGGCCGTCATTAATACATTCATCGCATAGTATAAATGAACTACATTCACTGGGATGTTGATCCTGAATTACTTACGAGCAGCACCACGGCCTATACAGGGTACGTCCATGGGGTATCCACAAGGGTAGTTGGGCCACTGAGCGTCCGGGTTATAGTGTAGCCCGTCTGGGCAGAACTTTTCTACTGCGACGAATGCCTGTGAGAATAACGAATTTGTGATATATCCCACCAAACTTAGAATAAAAATTAAGGTCCTAGAACTGAGCCCTGGGGGATGCCTATTTTACTTTCTCTAAAGATCATATAGATGTACTTACTTTCAGCTATCTTGTAAGATAGCTACTAACTTTTGAATCATCATCATCTTGCTGCCTTGTCCCATGGTACTTGGGGTTGCGCAACACGTTTTCTCTTTTCATTCTCTCGTGTCAACCGTCACGCTGTCATTCACTCCCCTCTCTTTCATATCATTCCTCACACAGTCCATCTTCTTTTCTTTGGTCTTCGTCTCCCTTTCCATCCATCAACATTATATATTTATTACTCTTTTAGTCACATGCGCTTCCTCCCTCCTCATCACATGCTCTTACCAAGCCAAAAGGTTCCCTTTCAACTTTTCTGTCTTTCAACTTTGAATATTAGATAGAAATCATAAGCGATCTTCCACAGGCTTATTTCTCTTCTTGTGGTGGCATTTGGGACTGTCAAGATTCTCCCTTCTGCCTACACTTCGTGGAATACAGTTGTGATGTGGATGTTGGAATACTTACAGTGCACTCTACGTAGGAGTCGCAGTTAGTGTCCACCTTGTAGTAAGCATTTCTTTGTTTGCAGATAGCGTTTCGAGGGCCAGGTGTGTCGGTGGATATCTGAACCTGAGCGGTGCCTGTTTGGTGAAAAAATAATCTGAATTAATTAGATTCCCCGTCCTTATCACTACGTTGATCTCACATATTTTCTTTGAGGTAATAAAAAGTATAGTAAAGCCAATGTTTAAATGCATACTTTTTATTGTTTTTCAACCTCACAATCGGTTTAGCACTTAGAAGATGTAATAAAATCCAGCATCCTAATTGCGTAGCACACGATAAATCACAATCTGTTCCATTTTGACATTTCAACAACATTCATTGCGTTATTTTCGTTGTCGAGCAGACAAATTTTTCGAACATATGAAGCAATGGATTAACAATATTGTTCAAAATGATTCAGATTGTGATTGTTCGTGTGTTACGGAATTAGGATGCTGGTTGGGCAATTTGGAAATGTTACAGTTATTATTAAGCATCCTGAAGGCTGTGGCGGTAGATACCTCCTCGGCCATAATAAGGCAATTTGTGAGAAGCCTTATACCCTAGTTTCCATTTCTCGCTGTCTAGTTGATGGGTAGTCTTCTCATTAATTCGTCTTAACAATAGTGTTTTAAGTGCAAACTTGTTACAGTACGACACAACTTAGATGTAGCATAAATTTGAAAATTTGCATTCATTCATTTCAATTTTAAGAATGTATTTGGTTATATGACTTCACAAGTTATTGCATTTGCGTAAAGATCATTTTCACCTAAAGCAGTAATAAATATTGGTGATTTTGAATGCGCACCCAGTTCAGATGGTGATCGGTTTTACGAATTTTGCCGATGCTACATCTAAGTTGTGTCGTACTGTACTAACAATTTATGGATCTCTTAGGTGTTCGAATTAAAATGATTTTATTTATTTATTTCTTATTTATTAATATCTAACTGTACCTAGTCAACTCTCAATGTATAATTTGTAGGTAGGTGGTATTATTATTATTATCTTACTTATAATATTTTGCAACAAAAGACATGTTTTTTTTTTCTTCTTCGTAGGTACTAATGCAATGCAATGTTTAATTATGTTGATTAATTAAATAATCATTGAAATGTTAATGAAATGAAATGAAATTGTTTATTCTGTAAATAGGATATTGGAATCACATTTAAACGTCATCTTAAAAAAAAAAAAAAATGCTAGATGAGTTCGGCGTTTCCTATCTGACTACTCTGAGAACAAAGGCCAAAACAAACTCAAAGGTCACATATGAGGACCATGTAGATTGTCATTGAGTGTCTGAATTGGTGTTTTGAGAAAAGAACCACACAGATTTGAGTTACACAGGTTACTTACAGGCAGATACGAACACCAGGGCGGCACACAGGTGAGAAAACATTTTACTTCTTCACGTTGCTTTCCTGATGCAGAACTCCCGAATGGTGACCTAACAATGCTCCAATTACCTTTATACCAAAATATTTTATCAAAATTGATATTTAATTGACTTTCATTAACGGTATTAAAAAGTTTAGTTACTGTGGTTTGGCCGGGTGTGTAATGTTTGGTATAATAACAGATACTCTAATTGCATTTGACATAACTTTCATATGATATAATTTTCATATGCTATAAAATCATTTAACCTAATTTCATTTAGTATATATAACGTTAATTTCATATAATTTTTAAATTGTTCATTTGACCTAACTTTCATATTAACTAATTTTCTAAGGTAGGTAACGCATCGTTCTTGAGAAAAGCAAATTATATTGTAACTTAACCTCAAAACATTGAAGTTGCTTCTGCATCGTCTCCGGCGCTGCGGGAAGTGCAACCCCGCCCGCTATAAAAAAGCATAGGCACCCGTGCGAGCCGTAGCGGCTGAAGCTGGTCACCGGAGGCGACCAGCAAGCCGAATCTGCGGAGGTGAGCATGGATGCCTATCCTTTGTTACGTAGGGGCGAAGGGGTTGCACTCCCCGCAGCGTCGGAGACGATGCAGAAGCAACTTTTAATGTTTTGAGGTTAGGTTACAAAATAATTTGCTTTTCTCAAGAACGATGCGTTGCTCTCCCTTCGCGCCTCAGGTTTTTATATACACTCTAGGGTAGGAGCCAAAAGACTACCGGTAAACTGCCCTAACTTTGCCTGGCGTCCTAAGTTTGCCTATAATGAAAATGATGTAATATCTTTTTCATTTTACTTGTATGGCAATCGAAACTTAAAGCTGTCTATAAAATCTCAAAGTTTCCTTTGCCATACAAGTAAAATGAAAAAGATATTACATCATTTTCATTATAGGCAAACTTAGGACGCCAGGCAAAGTTAGGGCAGTTTACGGTACGTAAAGTCAGGGTGCCCGGATTCGGTTTTGGAACAGATTCAACCTATTAACTACAAGCCGGTGTGTAATTATGTTGTCGCCATAACGTAGAATTGTTTTACTGCGTCTCCATGTTTACTATTGTTGTCGTTCACAATCCCAAAAAACTTTTTTTGTCACATGTCTATTTTTGGTGTAAATGTAATCATTAACACAAAGTTTTTGTCCACCTTTGGAACTTGTAAATGTACTACAATTATTTATAGTACTCATTTTATTTGGCAGAACTAATAGCGTGATCACAATAGTAAGACATATAATAAATATTTTAACTGTATAACAATCAAAAATAAAACATATCCGTCCATCCTCATAAAAGCAAACTAATAACAACGATAACAACGCCAGTCGTTTACGTGGTAGCAAAAACAAGCACCACTTTTTTTTGCTAGCACGAAAGTGGCAGGCGTTTAAAATCTAATCAGTTTTTGCAAAAATAAAACTAGATATTTCCAAATTATATTAAACGTTACTTATAGATTTTGAATATTATAGCAACTGAATATTATATTAATTGAATATTATTTCAAATGTGCATTATATAAACTGTTCATTATACCATATGAAATAAGGTAAATTGAAATTATATCAATAATTCATTTTATCATTTGATCGTTATATTAAACAAAATATATATTAAATGAAATTAGGTTAGAACTTTTGTTATTAAATCAAACGTTACACATCCGGTTTGGCCGTAATAGGTATAACAATGGTGATTAAAAACAAGTTTTAAATTTGAGATATTTTATTGTAATAATATTGTAACAATTTAAGATATTCAACATTACTTTTTATTGATACCATAATTTTTGGTATCGGAATACTACGTCAATGGGATCGTCCATTAATCACGTGAGGCTCGAAAAGGGGGTGGGGTTAAATTTGCTATAACACGTGATTAATGGACGACGCCAACGACACAGATGTAGTACGTACAAAAAGTACAAGTTGTTAAATACAAAATGGTGATGCAGGTTGATGTTAAGATTATAACATTAAATTATAAAAAATAAAAAAGTTGTAGCTTATCAGTTATGCTTATGACAAATCTTACACTAGATCCTTATATTTTTACTTGCGGCACAATCGCCTGGTACGAAACGGAAACAGGATGGAAGATAAAACACATTAAAAATAAAAAACATGATACAATATTCTATGACTTCATAACACAGACGCTGTGGTAACTCAATTGTTAGTTTTAGACTAGAACTACTTTTGAAACTAGGTCATGTCCCAAAAGCTGACCATCAAAGATCAAGTGTGATGCAGAAGGTGCGAGGTTATTTGTAAAGCTGGCTATCCACTGTCAATGTTTGCGCACCAAAGAACTGTGCTACGTGCATCGTGCATGTCCGTTGTGTTTGCACACGAGCAAGAGCAGCTGCGCGTATAGCACAGTTGTTGCGTAGTTGTCGTGGATACCCAGCTTTACGCTGGTTTGAATTAGTATCGCCTCTTGTTGGTGATTTTGGTGCTGAACTCCAGTTCTCTCGCGAGGAGTTCGCTGGCTTCCTCCTTGGCGCGAATAGCCTCGTTCCTGATTTCTACGGGGCAGGCGGCCACCTCATCAGCCGATACGCAGGTGTTGCTCAGCTCATCGTAGCCAGTGTTCTTACCACAGAACAGCGCGCGAGGCTTCGTGTCTAAGCAGAGGAAGTACTTCTGGCAGTCGTTTTCGTCCCTGTAATATTTAAATGACGTTAGAATAACTTTATCGTAGACTTCAAAGTGAACGATATATTCTATCAAAGAGAATGTTATGTTATGTAACTTGATAATAAACTGATAGATTTAAAACTTAATTCAAATCAATTTCTAAATCGAGATTCATCTCAAACTCAAACTCAAAGTATTTATTTCAATTATACCATTTACATGCACTTTTGAATTGTTATCAAGTGATTCTCCCCTCTACTTAGAGGAAGAATCGTGTTACTAATATATTATTAATTGAAAAAGATATTTAAAATGATATAAAATATATTAAAACAGTAAGTATCTAATGAAATATTAATCTGGTCTATCAATTAATATGCAAAGTAATTAGTTTATTACTCACAAGAAATTAATGTTACTTAATAGGTTGGAAGTTTAAATTTTAAAGGACTCAAGAGAAATGCTCTGTTAATTCGAAGACTCGTTTAGTCTTCAAATTAACGGAGGAATTCTCTTTGCTATTATTCTTATCTTTTATTAATTAACCCTGTGAAAGTCTTGTTTCTCTTATGCAAAGGGCTTGAACTTTGATTCAGTTGACGGAAGAAGCTCATTGCATTTTTGCATCTAAATTATCATCATGGTCAAGGAATACATTAAAGCTATTCGTTTTACACCTGCAGCCTGTGGACTAGATATACCCAACGTTCGTACAACGCCCTTCGTGTCCAATACCTACAACAACGCTTTCAGGGTATTGAGGGGGCTACCCCGTTTCTGTAGCGCATCGGGAATGTTCGCGGACGCACGTATAAATTGCTTTTACGCAACGATGCGAATGAGGTGTGCATCCCTGGTGCGCAGAGTACGGGCCAGCTCCAACAATATCCTGAAAATGATCGCTAGCAGGCTCGATTGCATGTACTGCAGTGCCATCTCCCATGGGATGAAATAAATGTAAATAAACTAACATAGTTCTTAAGTTTACTAACGCATTGAGTCCTTGTTGCTTGAATAAATAATTTTATTATTATATTATTCAATAAAATTTGACATTGCAACGCCGAGGTCGGATTCTGGGAAAAATCTACACGACCAGAAATAAAACAAGAAAATTCCGTAGCGACTAACAAAAAGTGGCACGACAAGAATGTGTAATGTAGGCAACCAGGCACTATATTATCATACATCATAAGAGGATTTGAGCAAACCGCTGGTATTTCTAATAACGAGGTTATATAAGCAAGGTCACCGCTCATCTGCTGACATTTAAGCATGCGCTGACACCGACTGACCGGTCGCCTATTAGCTAACCAGTTCTTGGCATTTCAATCTCTATCACTTTAATAATAGTCGGGCTTTTGTACATACATTAAGTATTACACGTAGTTATGTAATGCATACCTGTAGAATCTGAAGCCGGCAGGGGCTCCAAGCTCCCTTGATACGGGAACATCAGGGCAGCGGAAGCCGAGGAAAGCTGTGAATAGAATCAATTATTTATTAGTTGAAAGAATTTGGGTCGAATTCTAAGCAAAACAATAAGCAGGTATATGATTATATAAGATTCTCGGTAACCTTAGAACCTTCTCTTTCTTATCATCGAATTTTACGACACAACTTCCAAGTGGTAATGCTTTCGCAATCCGGTGTGTGCTCATAAGTTCATTACATGCTAACTTGAGTTATCATGTCGGTTAAGACACCGCGTGTGGCAGTAAGTTAGATAATACAGCAGAAAATAAAATAGATGAAATGAATATTTATTATGATGTAAATTATTGTCAAAAAAAAGCTTCGAAAATAACATCGAAGTTTTAGTTGCCACGGACAAGGATGTTGAAAAAAATTTAAATGAGCAATTTAACAATTGTATTGCACGTGCAGATTTAAACTTGTTTCTGACGGGAGAAAGGTCAGAGGTGAGTATATAGGGTGCAATAACATAGCCTCAACGAATGGAGATTCTATAATATAGACTATCCTACTTATGAGTATCCTGAGCTGTCAACCTCGCTACCATCTGGCTATAGTTTGACCGAGACCGCGGCTGTACCGCTCCTTAGGAATGCGCGGCGAGGAACTATAACTGGCTAATGTTTTGGCAACACTATAAACTATTCTTCTATAAAGATCGAGCCGGGTATGAGTAAAGAAGATGAACTTAATTCTTACCTTCAGCATCGCAGTCTTCAACCTCATCGGGCCAATCGCAGCGGTAGGAGGCGGAGCTCCAGGCCAGACCCTCGGGGCATTGGAAGTCGTAAGCTACTCCGCTGACACAGTTCCTGAAGAAGCTGCAGTTGCTCCTATCTCCAAGCTTGTAGTAACCGAACTGGTGCTCGCACAGTTCAGTTGGCTGAGCTGGTTCTGGAGTAATAAAAAAAAAATTGACACATGTGCATGATAGGTGGTTTGCCTCTGGTTTTAGAATCTACTTATTTAAAAACTTAAATTAAAGAGTTAGGTTAAATAACGACGGGATAAAAGGGAGGAGAGTCCTCCTGATGGATAAATAAGAGACAGATTCTTAATGCTGCGATTAGGAAAAAGAAATGTCTATAGATATTGAATTATCTACCTATTTGATACACGTGTCATGTGTCACGTGTCATGTGTCACGTGTCATGTGTCACGTGTCATGTGTCACGTGTTTCGCTGAATGAATAGAAATCAAACATGTTGTTATGCGCGTGAAGTTATAGGTCACATATTTTATTACCTACTTGTTTAATGTGTTACCGGTTGAAAATGTCAAAAGGTAAACTAGAAATGGTTTATAAATCTTGAGAAACAACTCTTAACAAATTTCGAGTCCAGTAGGTACTTTTCATAGAGCTCATATGCCATGCCGCCATGCATATGCACCATATATAGTAGAACCTCCAGGGGGTCACCAGCATTACGTTTGCGCTAAAGTGAACCCTCCAGGAGGGCTTCCAGCACTGAACGTGACAAGCAAATTGAATAAATAAAGCACCAATCGAATTTAAAAAAATCATGTATTTTTTAAATAAACCTTAAATTTTCGCGATAAACCTTCACCTATCGCGGTTACCTTCAAAAGTTCACTTAATTTATGTAATACACATTAAATATTCCAGTTTAGTACGCAACTCGAATATTTATTGTGTGTATCAGAAATAGAATTGAGTGTAATATATTTCTGAGAATATCTTAAACCAGCAATGATACAAGGCGGTAAGAAGAATAAGATCAGTTGTCAGATTAAGAAGTCTGCGATCCTCAACATTTATGCATGGCAAATTATGAATTTTCCTTAGTTCTCTAGTAATTAAACCCTGATGCCCGTTTTCTCCTAGTTTTAGTGAAAACGTGCATTCAATTCAACCTAACATTTTGCTCTAAAATTAGTTCCTAGTAGCCCATCGGAAACAATGGAAAAACCACAATGGCTATGTATTTTACCTCAATTAGTACCAATTTTTCAATCGTCAGATGAGATCGATCGGAATTGTTGACATATTTAACAAAATAATTGAGAAAAATAAATATCAAATATTCCGGTCCACGCATTGGGGCCACTTTTTTTAGCGGTTTGCTGGAATCACTTTGACCACTTTTGACTACCGCTGGTTAAAATATAAACTTGTATGTTACTCACGTAGGGAGGCGGATCTTTCGAGGCAATCATATTCGTTGGGGTACTGGCAAGGGTAAGCGGTGAATTTCAAGTTGGGGTTGAAGCGAAGACCATCAGGGCACAGCCTTTCTTCCGACGTTCCATTCTATAAACAAATATAGACATTTATTATCTCGTCATCGGGCACAGCTTTTTCTCCGAAGTTCCGTTCTATGAACTAATACAGATAAATCATTACATCTGGCTAAAAAGGTGGTGACTAATGCGTTGATGACTATTAGAGATGTAAAGAAGAAGACACAGGTTAAGAGCAGGAGGATGAATAAAGAGGATGAAGATAACTATATAAAATAGCTGTTTTCTGTAGTGTTACAATAACATATTTCCATAGTGATGACGCTTGGCAAAAAGTTTGGTGACCGCAGTAATGAACAAGAGGATTCTGTTGGCCATTCTCTTGACCTAACATTGGACAAACTATTTGCACTATGACCTGATGTGTAATGTCATGGGTCAATCGCTAAGTGAGTTATTAATTGCTTGAGCATTCCTAAGTATGTCACAATTTACGGGAAACAGAATGAATCAATTATTATATCATTCAAATTTGATTGACAATTAATATTAATCTCTCCTCATTTCATGTTTGCAGATGAATGAATTCCATTATTCCGTGTTTCTACAACTAAGGTATAGACTACAGAGAAGCAGACAACACAGATGTGAATATTCAAGGGAATATTTACGAGAAAGTTTAATCACTCTATAGAGCTGATGACATTGAAAATAATTTTAAGAATAGCGTTTTAATAATAAAAGTCGCAATATCCGTTTAGTAACACCTAATAATAATCAAAGATCGACTACTTATCTCAAATCTCACATTCGTATCACGTTTAGCAAATAACACGAACTTTATTACCAGAATCTGTGATTATTAAGTGAATTATTCATGAGAGGAGATGCATCATTACTCACTCACAAAAGAATGGAGCTTATGTCAGTGGCTTTGTAGTACAGACTTTAATGTAGTCACGACCTATTTTAAAAGTAAGATCCCAGTCTGTGTCAACACTTTCCCACATACATGACCATGGGTGAATAATTTAGTAAAGAGGTTCATGTTCATGGAAATCGATGTGTCTGGGATCAAAAGGGTGTAATGTAACCTGTGCGGTTATCGAGAAACGGTAGATGTATATCTAGACCCCATTAGCGAGCGGATTGCAGGAAAGACCTTTATGCGATTCAATTAGACCAGGGAAGGAAGTAGGTTAATACTGCAGTGAACGTGGAATAAGCCAACAAGCCCTTCCGGAATATACCTGGACATTGTTGTCTTGCTTGGTTATTATTCTGTCTACCATGAATGATCATAATATTCAAAGCTGATACATATACGGATGCATTTCCATACCCACGGATTCAAATAATGTTACTAATATGAGAACGGTACTTACGATGCATTCAATGTATTTGTCACAGCTGCCGGGAACAGGGTATCTTTCGTTCAGTTCATTGCACGCTCCAGCAGTATTTAATGCTTTGGGAGCTTCTTGGAACTGCTGCCTGTTCTGCTGGTTCTGGTTCTTAGAGTAGGTACCAGGGCTGAGACTTGCGCCGAAGCCACCAAACTGAGCGACCGCTGTTGAGGCATGAAGCAAATTAGCATGTGGTTCAGAAAAAATGAAGACAGTTGAAGAATGAGTCGGTCAGTTTATTTTTGCAATAATGACGCGGTGACTACAATATAATTATTTTGTTGTAGTTTGTATGTAATAAGACAATACACGTCTTCGAATTTCAATAGAAACACAGAAGCTAAGAAACTAGGCTGGCTTATTTTGAGAATGACTCTTCGGCAGACATTATTATGTTAATTGTCACCGGTAAAAATAAGTAAATTAGAAATTGAATGTACTGAGTTGTTAAGTCTTTGTAGAACAAAACACAGTTAGTCCATTTATTTTTGAAAGGAATTAACGGCTTTTTAAGCCTAGAAAGAAAAGTATGAAGAATTTAAAATAGTTTTTACACTAGGCTGGTACAAAAACGTGGAAAACTCCCAATACTAGGATTCAGACGATTGTTTCTTAGTCGGACAGGTACAGATTGGCTACACAGATTAATACTGAGAAAGCGGAACGCCTGCAGCTGACACATCAGGTATGTAATATGTCATGAATTGCATCATTTGGTTATTCACAATATGCGAAATTCTTAAGAATCTCAACACCATCCTACAATATTTGTCAATGTACCCAATCTTGGTATGAGTAGCAAGAATTTTGGAAATTTCTTCATACTGTCGTTTTATCACCTGTAAGGCTTTGGTATTTCCCGAATCTCAGCTTTTTGACTCAGATCCTATACCACGTGGTACTGGTAATATAGGTCTACGTACGTTTTTTTCACTCTCAAAGTATTCATCAGCGTCTGCAGCTGCAGCAGCAAATTATGATTTAATAATCTAATCACCATTTTTAATTCTATACTTCTATTATTCTTTAATTTATTATTAGGTAATCATCAATAACGTTAAATGTTTATTAATGTGTTAATTATTAACGCATTAGTTTGTGACCTTTTGTCAGTTATTTTAATGTTATATTAACAGACCTCAAACTTCTAAATTTGGCGAGCGGTAAACAAAATGTTAGGTATGTAATAAATGAAGGATATCAAAAGCCAATTCTCAAGTGAGTTAATTATAGTTATGTAGATTCCTCATCCTTGTCTGACCTTGAAGGTCATAATTAATTCGAGTAGCCACAGATGCATTCTATTTTAAATGAATCAAGTTCACGATGACGTTATAAAAATTGGCCGTTTTACGACATAGGTGTTCTGTGAAGAAATTCAAAAATTTCCATGGAATGCTAAGCTGAGCAAAATATTTCAAAATACGACTGCATAAACAAGCTATTAGTTTTAGTAACAAGACGTCATAAGTTCCGTGCTAAGACCTACTAATAAAGTTAGAGAAGACTTAGGTAACGATCACTACTTTGGCCATGTGAACTATTGGCTCTTGGAGAATATTTAATAGTTATATTTTCCAGTTAGAAATATTTAATTTTAGGGAAATAAATCATAAAGGATTCTTTCGTCTTCTAGAACGATACTCCAGCATTAGTTATTAGGGCCTGTTTTTTTAGTATGAAATATGAGATGAGGGTTCAAGAATTCGAATTACATATAATTACAACATAATTTCATTTATCATTAATCCGTTTTTTGATTTGTTTCTTTTGTGGCATTTAATTACGACTAACCTTTGGTTCAGCAGATGAAATTTTTATGACAAATGGCATCGCTAATGATATCAAATTATAAATGATAATTTTAACCGAGGTATGTTGACCAAAACGTGTAATTTTGCCTATATTTCTGTCAGTACCGAAATAGGGCTAGATTGTCTTGACCGAATTTCGTAAATTTTGGATGAACCAAACTCGATTACTTCAATTAAATTATTAAACAATTTACAGGCACTTTTGATTTTTTTAGGAGTTGCCAATTAGTCAGAAAGTTGCCCATTCCAAAACGTAGATCTCTATGTAGAAGAATGGGCAAAAAACTCTTGTTGCTTCTATATTATGAGAACAATGTAAAAAACAAAACAATATTTAAAACAAGAATATTTAAAATAAAACACAAAAATTTAACGAATGCGAAGATTTAATATTACCTTCGTAGATTAGTACCTAATATTTTGTGCGTGTAGGTGTTTATATTCAGGTAGATACGAGGGAAAACATTGTTACCTGACCAATAATTTATACTTACAGCAAAAAATATTGAGGTAAGGGATTTTATTTATACTAAGTCAACCAATAGTAAAGAATTTAAAAATAGTTATAACGTATTCCTTGTAAAACATACATTCTTTAATTCAAACAGTTGTTTGACCAATTAAGTAATTAAAGGCATGAAGCAATTTTTTACTACTTCAGTCATACCTATTGTTAACCTGTAACTAGCCGTTAAATGAATTCCGTCTTTAATTAGTTGTTAAAAACCCGTTTAATTAATTACAGATAGCAGGCAGTATATTTACCCCTAATGAAATATTTATACGACACGTGTCGATGTAATTCATGAATTAATGGGAAGACGAGCCCATTTGACTTTATGATAGTGTGATTATATTGGACAGAGCTTGCACTGAAACGTGCGTATGTATCGCAGTCTATTAACATGTAAGATTTGCACTTTTCCTGAGAAGGAAAAACGAGGACATTAAAAAGTTATTTTCCCTAAAGAAGCACTATATTTTTTTATTCATTTCGTATCGTTTCTTTTTCGTATATTGAAAATGAAATAGACATAAAAAAAGGTACATAGGTAGGTACTTACCGAAGCCGCAGAGGCACGCAAACACTATCAAAGTCTTGTCCATGCTGTATGCTACCCCGTACTGAAGTGCGCACGAGTGTCGCTCAGGTATTGAATGGGCGATCGCTGTCGACCTTGAGGACGCACCGACCAGTGTTGAAACCCGCTCATCTCTGTGTTACATCAGCACAGAACTCGAGGCGGTACTAGAAATTTGAAAGGTTCGCACCTGTGGTTGGACTTAATTGATGTATCTGCCGTTATTCTATTAGTTTAACGAATTTAGCAATTATCTATACTTATAATAAATCTGTAGAGAGGTCAATTCTGTACATGATATATATTTTCAAAATAACTATCAGGGGGTAATTAGTGATCGATACTGATGCCAAAAATGCAATCAGTAAAATTTTTGTCTGTCTGTCTGTCTGTCTGTATGTTCCTTATAGAAACAAAAACTACTCGACGGATTTTAACGAAACTTGGTACAATTATTCTTCATACTCCTGGGGAGGTTATAGTATACTTTTCATCACGCTACAATCAATAGGAGCAGAGCAGTGAAGGGAAATGTTGGGAAAACGGGAGAAGTTGCTCCATTTTTTAAGCTTCCGTCGCGTGTGCAGCCTTAATGGTTAAAGCTACATAGAAATCATTTATCACGGAAATGTTTTACATAAAATTATCTAAAAAATATCCCACAACAGCATATGTCTATCTTTTATGGTTGACTCACAATAACACGTGTAACTCCCGATAGCTTAGCAGTTCGGAGCTTTCTGATTATATTTGTTTACTCTTACGTTTATAATACTCTCACTCATCCCTAATTAAAAGAAGTTAATATTATTACCTATTCAATAAAAAAAGAATCATAGTAATCGGTATAGAAACATCAAACTTATATACTTAATAAGCCATCGCGCCGTCGCGCGTGAATACTGAATCATGCCATAAGGATTATTTTTGTGTAACGGTTGCCGCGCTCGACGCGGGTCGTGGCGGTAGGGTATAAAAAGGCGGGAGGTCCGAGCGCGAGCTTCAATAGTTTGCATTTATGCTCCTATAGTTTGCTGCAATAGGCCATAGTTAAAAAAAAAAAAAGAGCGCAAGCTTCATTCAATATTTGGCTGTTGATGCGTTCAGAGCGTTCGACCTTATTGACAGACAATAATTGATATTAACAAACCGTGCTTATCAGCGCGACTTTTAGTCTTTAAATAGTTTATTTGAATTTCTTTTGTTGTTATTTTATAAAATAGGTAAGTATTAGTTGTTTTGGTAGTGTTTAAATATTCGTTCAAATTACAAATTATTAATAGTTTGCATTTTATTTCTTTTTAGGTGAAGTAGTAGTAGAAGTAGAAGTAGTACGCATAGATTTTTAGATACCGATAGGTAAGTTTTGGCTAATTAATGTTCAATTTTCTTTCAACATAGTTTACCCGGAAGCTTTGCGCTGAAGTATTTTCGTTCTATAGGTACTTAAGCCTCATGTGAAAGTGATCTAAACTATATTACCAATACATTAATTTAATAACATACAAGGAGTCACACGCTGACGGAGTCGCGGGCACGGCTATTAATAATAATATTCTGCGGTTCCTTATTGCGATATTTTTCAACAGTATTGTGGATTGACATATTATATATTTCCCTACTAAAATACGAAAGTTAATCTGTCGGTTACATCAAAACCACTGAACCGTGAGGAAGGACATATGGTACTTTTTACGAAAAACGACGGAAACGCGGACGAAGTCGCGGGCAAAAGCTAGTGGATAATAAAATACCTACCTAAGTATTCCTTTTTCGGAATGTGTGCGCTTCCTAAGTAGTACGATTTTTACTCAAAGCTAATTTTTTTTATTTAATTTTACTCAAAATTTTTATCAGAGGAAAAACGCTCGATGAGTTATTACTTTTATTGAATAATGATTTATTTATTTAAAATTCTCACTCAAAAAAGGTACAAAGGCGGACTTAATGGCTTAGGCGTTCTCTATCAGTCAACCAAGGGTGTTGAAGGGATAAGATGGCAGGTGCTCTGTTTGAGAGGAACAAAGAAAAAAAATATTAAAAATATATCCTATTGCATTATACTTAAATAAAATAGGTACAACAGTACATAAACTTATAATACACATACATATCTACATATTTACTATAATATAATTATTATATAAATAGATAAATACAAATTCAAGGGAGAGTGTTGCGATGACTCTACTCTATTTATTTTGAAAATAACTGCAATTTCCTCTTAAATGCATACCGACTGGTGGCCGTCCTGATATCAAGAAGAAGCGCATTCCAAAGAAGAATGGATTGAATGTGAAAGGAAGAATGAACAAAGTGAAAAGTATGAGAAGCACAGAGTGAGAAGATTGTGAGAAGAACGCAGATTCTTAGTGTGTGAAGAACATAAATATTGGAAGTGAGACAGAAGGATAAGAAGGAGTACTCTCTCACTCTAGACTCTGTCTCCACTCAGTTGAGAAGAAAAAAGCGTGGTCAAAGCGCGTAAACTTCTTCTTTGGCGAATAGACATCCATTTGAGCTCAGAGCTATAAGCTCGACACATGGTTATATTTCCTGAAGTTGAATATGATCCGGATACAATTGTTGAGCAGGCTTTCGAGCTTTTCCAGCAAAACAGCATTCAAGTCAAAATAGCACAGTACGTCACCATAGTCGATGATAGGGAAAATCAAAGCCTGCAAAAGCATAGTTTTCGTCTTAGCGAGCAAAGTTTCTAAAACAATACAGGGATCGCAGAGTACCGTTGACCCTTTGACTAACACTAGAGACCTGGCGTTGCCAGCTAAGTGTCGATAACTGTACACTATAGTAGTCAAACTTTATATACAGGGAGGATCATTTGAGTAGTTTGACCACGGGGAAAGATCCATGGTCAAATTTCCTTGGACAAAATAGTTTGACTACGGGGAAGGACCGGAGTCAAGATGCAAACCAAGATCTTTCACAGTAGAGGTAATGGGTATGACGGTACCATTGAAAATAAGAGGAGGAAGAGAGCTAAGCGTTATCCTACCCATAATGCTTGAGCTCCCGATTACTATAGCCTGAGACTTTGATTGAGGGATGATTAAGTTGGTATACGATGTTAATATACCGTTACTTCATACAGCATACAGCATTGGCTAACATTTCAATCATGACAGCAAAAGCTGTCATTTGTTTACCGCGGGATTAGAGGAGGCTATACCTACCTAGTTAGTTACTTTTCCTCATTCTACGACTGTCGTTCAATATATTAAGCATAATAAGATACCATCCTGAGCATTTATTTTTGTTGTACTTATTATTAATAAGTAAAATTTACAAAGACTACAATGATGATGATGTAAAGATTATAATTACAATTAATAAATTCTTAAATATATTATATACATGTGTAATTGTGTATAATTATCAAGAAGATTATTTAATTAAACATAACTTGACTACTAAATACACAATGATTAAATTATAAAATGCTGCCTACTGAATCCATAAATTGTCTCAAATTGTGATACACGTAAAACTTATGTCTTTATTAATAATTTGTAACCTTAAAATATGATCTCATTAAATAAGTGTTTGTAATAATATTACATAAGTAAATATAACTTTATCGAAACGTAATAATAGTATTTTAAGAAAATAGCTACCTACTTACCACAACAATAACAATAGAATTATTTATGTTTTATATATTTATTGAATTTTTATGCGAATGTAATTATTCAGTTTTCATGTATAAAATAATATATATACTTATTCATTTATTTCAGGTAAATAACATCCATAGCCAAACATAAATTAACAAATTAATAAGATACATTAAAATACAATAAAATGAAACTAAAAATAAAATAAAATCAGTTGAAAATAAATTATGTTAAATCAAAAGCAAAATAAATCAAATAAAATTAAAAATAAATAAATAATTCAACAATAACATTAATACCCTCTCTCCGACACTGGTACAGCAACATGTCAACATGTCTGTGTATAATAACGTTGTTTATTTATATTTATATTTAAAGCTTTCTACGACTTAGATTTTTAACTTTAAGTAATAGCTATGTATCGAATAATTATTTTGCTGTGCCCTGACAGGGTCTACAACGGCTCTTAGCTCTAAGCTTTTTGTTAAAATCTTGTTTTACCTTGTGTAACGCAAATAAATGAATTATTTAATTAAGTACGCCTTCGTCCCCTAGGGCAGAAATTACCAGAACTATGTCAAAATCATAAAAAGTAAACTGACGCAAGAGTGTTTAGAGTGTTCCAAGTAGGTAGGTAGATGTTAAAATTGTTATTAGATACGTTACATAATAGGTAGGTATGTATTAGGATTAGAACCTTTCACAATACGGTGCCCTTTTATAAACTGTTACGTGTGTGCAGAGTTGACTATCTTATGGTAACATCTATAGACCGAACGGACGACGAACTATACAGACCGAATGACATCAATATATCTTAAGGTTCTATTAAAACGTTCAGTGCCGGGAGCCCTCCTGGAGGGTTAATCTAGTCGCATATGGGATGCCGGGAGCCCTCGCGGAGGGCTCATTTTAATGTTGTTTTTTCTTAGCGAATACTGCATTATAAACCGTGAAAATAAAATCTGTTGTATATTTTAACAAGATTTATTAGTATATACGTTGGTTTTAAAATCCAAGCCTTTTTATTTATTTTAAAGTTTTTTTACGGTTACAAATATTCACAAAAAAATTATAAGGGGGGTAACTACGTATAGCGACAAGACTCCCTGAAAATACAATTTTACTCCGTTTTACAGTGTTTTATAATACGGTTTTAAACCTAATGCGTTAACCTACCGCGATGGTTAACTTTAGCGCAAACGTAATGCAAACGTAATCCCTCCCGAAGGGTTCACTTCCAATATGTATGGCGGCATGGCGTACGAGTTCTATGAAAAGTGGGTTGAATCGACTATTATTTATCAATTTCATTCGTTCAAGCTAATTTCGAATATTTTATTAACCTATAAACTATTACTATAAAGATAAAAGATTTGATTTTTTGTATGTTTGTTTGTATTGAATAAACTCAGAAACCACAGGTCTGATTAAAAAAAAAAAATTCACCAGTAGAATGCTGTATTGTCACTGAGTAACATAGGCTATAATTTATAAAGATATCACGCGGGCGAAGCTAGAACTTTACAAACATACCAATTGATTTTTTTAAAAAATAATCATTTTACAGTCACAGTATAGCTTCACGCCTGTATTCCCAGAACAGTTAGACAGACACTTCTATTAACATAGTAGTTAAGAGCGAACAGGGGCTGCGAGGAATTTGAAAAATAGGTATTTGAAGATACTATTGCCGTCTTCTTACCTCAAGTCTGCCCCCGTAGAGTGCGATAGGGATAGCTACAGCTCAGACCGATGGACAGAAAAAAAACTTGACGAAATCGACGTTTCGTATTCCCCTTTTTTCTCCTCGAAAACTGAACCGATTCAATTATTTTTTAAATTAAAATTTTGAGAAAAAGTATGTCTAGGTTTTTATCATTTTCATTTAAATGTTAAATACTTTCCGAAATTGTCTGGTACTTCTCTAATCCGTGATTAAAATGCTTTGACGGCACGGTTGGCGCAGTGGTTAAGCGATTGACTGCTGTACTGCGTGTCGCGGGTTCGATTCCCGCACGGAACAAATATTTGTATGACCTGCAAGTAGTTGTTCCGGGTCTGGCTGTTTGTGTATGTGAGTATATATGTTTGTAAACGCACCCACGATACTGGAAGAAATTCCTAGTATGGGGCAAAGTTTAAAAAAAAAAAAAAAAATGGAGTATTTTTGTTATTTTTGGAGGGTCATGTTTTCTTTCCCGATAAGTTGTTGAAAAAAGGAAATAACAGGAATGTGACTACAGCAGACCTTGATTTTATGAAAAAAAAAATTTCTCTAGAGGCATTATTCAGGAAGAAAAACGGAGAATACATTTGTATGTAGAATCGCACGCCCTGTTCCCTCTTAATATTACGAACAAAAGATGCATGGATTGTGTGAGGAATTATATGAAAGAGAAGGGAGTGAATGATAGCGCTTGATTTGACCAATTGAATATCCCGTTGCACCCTTTACGAGTATGAGTTGTTTTTGGGGGACGCCCTTTAGGTGATGATGTCTTCGATCGTCGTCGATTGACCGCAATCGATCACAATAAAGTTGCACCTAAATGAAAAGGAACTTAAACGGAACATATGCGTGATGACGAAGAAGTAGAGCTCGCAACAGAATGTCATCCAACATCGATAATGGTCATCCTATGAATTGTAATGTTACACACGTTATTTACAAAAAATGTCTTACGTCATTAATTAAAGGTCACGGATGAGCTGTACTCAGTGAAGGTCCTGGGAACTAAGGAATGATACATTATGAATTTATAGTTCGATTTGCTGTAAATTATGGAGTGTGCTGGCATTTAGAACAGAAAAGGCGTCAAACTGATGGAATAGATAGACCTGGGATGGACCAAGGACATTGAAGTTAAAATTACACAGAATCCATGCCGTAGAATCTTACTTGGATCCTTTCAAAATTCACTGTTTTCCTACCAATTAAAACTGGCAGAGATCGCGATAAGACCATTCCAAATTTAAAGTTGAATAGTTTTTACTTATTGCCATGTTAAATAAAAAAATAAAAAACGTTTATTGAAAAAACGAATCAAATGGCACTGCTGATTCTTTATCCGAAAAAACTGTTGTTCAAACACTGTTGTTAGATACTTCATGTCCGCATGTGTACACTTATACAGCTATTGATTACGATACTCAAGCCGGATGAGCACAGGAGATGGCGGGTGTCATCCACAACCGCAGGATGCCCGTCAAACTCAAGGATCTAATAAAGATCAAACTGCATTACTAATTTTGCACGACAGTGAAACTCAAACTGTGAACTTTCTTGACGTAGAAAAACAAAGTACCTAGTCATGTTAAAGTAGAAATGATCTACGAAGATCAAATAAGTTAAGTACTTATTGATATTTTATGTTAGATTACAAAATATTAAGCAGTAGTAAGTACACATAAAAAAAAAACAATAAATGAATGAAGGTATTTCTCAGTAGCAGCCCTCGCCCTATTACATGAGAATCAAACATAATTGGCGGACTGTGGATGTACTATAATAGGAACATTCCTGCCTAACCCTTCAGCAAAAATCGGTGTGATAATATGTTTATTCTAAAAAAACTAGTAGTTTAAGAGTAAAAGAAGCACATAAATGTTTCTTGATTTTGTAGTTACCTACGAATTTTCCTTTGCTGTTTTTCGACTTTCTAAGCAACGTTGCTATCGATGGAACCACTGAATTACGGACTAAACGTTCACGCCGTATCACGGCATTTTTGGTCTTCGGTCAAATTATTCGTATCCATCTAGTACATAGCTTCCTGACGCTTAAATGATCATGTAAGATTTTTTTATCACCTGACTCATACCAATGGCTAAGCTTGCCCGAATCTGTCACTCTCTTATCAGCCTCCATCATGCGCCGCACAGTAATGATGTTATCGTCGGTGGTCGCTGTTGCAGGACGTCCCTCACGCAGGTCATCAGTAAGATTCCTAAGACCACGCTTAAACTCATTAAACCAGTTGTAAACATTGGTACGTGATGGGGCTTCCTCATAAAAGGCAAAACTTCCTCATAAAAGGTAAAAGTGTATCATAACTTTGTTGATTGATGACTAAAGACTACAACGAAAGTCGTAATAAATCATAGAGCGAAAATTTTCTTTTTGTCGCGCTACACGCACTTTTCAAATGCCGCCAATTTATAGGAATAAATGATAGATGAATTCAATATACATCATCAGGTTACCCGAGAGTTCTAAATTCGAAATTTAAATTAATTTTTCATTGGTTTTGTTTCTAACCAGCCAGTTCTAAAAACTTATAGTGTTACCCTTATATCAAAACACTGGTAGAACGGTTTTAGCAAAATGTTATGGCTATTTGAATTCAGAGGACATGTTTAACTTTACATAATGTATGGAAATACTTCTTTTCTGAACATCTGTCATGAGAAATGGTTAATGTAATGCATCTATGACGACCAAGAAGATGTATTGCAAATTAAATAGCCTTATGTGACATCATCATAACTGTAGCGTGTTTAGAATCAATAACGACAGTCGTATTAGTAGATCCGTGTATTCCTCGAAGGACTACGCAGAGGTCACGTATAGGATATACTCACACTAAGCAAGTTACGTACCAGTCTTGGGACTGGTACTTAACTTAGGAGGCGACCCCAATGCCATTTATTGGGCTCAAACATATGCCTGTAGGTACCTAAAAATTATAAAACCATAACGTATTATATACCTACCGGTAAGGTACCTTAGCCAGCCACCTTTTAAACCCAAACATAAATAATCCTGCTTGGAGGAGGAATGAGGAAAATGTCGTGAGGAAAGTTTTGAGTATGAATGTGGTATATAAGTAGGGGAAGACAAAAAGGGAGCGATTACCGAGAAGACGACTAAGGCCTATTCAGATATAAGCGATATCGCTGTCGCGCTCGGTAACGATTCTGGTCAAAAGTGACTAACCAAAAAGCGGACAGTATCGCTACCGAGTACTACAGCGATATCGCTTATATCTGAATAGACCTTAAGGCGACGATAACTGGCTTATAATGATTTTATACTGAAGATCACGTCTAAACGAGAAGTGTTAATACTAGGTCCTACTAGGCTACTAGTCTAGAATTGAGTACTACGAGTCACTAGGAAAATTACCCAAGTAGGTATGTATAGATATTCTCAAACGTTAATTAATGGACTCGTTATATTCTTGGAGGCTTCTATAACGACAAGTCATTATTCGATATTTCGATAACCTTTAAACTTGAGAGAATTTGTGTCTTATTTTTTAATGTCAAGGACGCTATCGGAATTTAATTAAAATTTCATATATCAATTTTAAAAGTGTTGCACAGTTTTAAAATTGATATATGTTTATATATAGCCTTTTTTGTATGAAATTTTATAGATAGCCTTTATTTTTTATATAAAATTTGTTTCATAATTTAAACTGTTATTTATTGTGAAAATTAAGAGACACTCCAACACTAAAATATTTATAAATTAAATAGGTAGTTATTATTATGCGGATTGAATTTTTAAAATGAAAGAATATTAAAACCTTTTTCAGTTTAGAAGGAAAGCAGAAATAAAAGCTTTTCATAGCGTGCGAATTGTGAGAATCGATTGACCGAATGAAATAGGTTAATGGGCCGGTCCGAAAACGCAGACGGACGGTCTGTGATTACCTACACCAAACATATCAGATTTATATAAAAATGAGTAGTAAAATATAATTCAAGGGTTTTCATGAATATAGGTATTCCGTAGTAAAAGTTGTGCACTTTTACGGTGGGATCAACTCTCAGCACCTATCTACTTTACCTACATAAGTACATAATGTAGTAGGTAAAGGTGTACAGGTTCAAATCAAATTAACTAGCGAAACTTCGCAGACGTGATGGGTATCGATTTCGAAATACGATAAAACAACCAAAAAAGTTTGTTTTTTGGGGCCTGCTACCGTAGGTATTCTAGTAACTAAAAAATATCAGTTTAAAAATCAGGTTTCTTGTCTAAACTTCACAAACGTGATGGGTATCATGCGTTCTCAACTCATACTTCAAGTAACTATACTACCAGCGGTCGTTGACCCCAAAAAAGAATATCATCATCTCAATGTTTGGTTTTGCTTTATCATGTTTAGGTATCACCATCCACGTCTGTGGAGTTTCGCTAGGTGATTCATTTAATTTGACCTTGTACCTATATCATCTCATTATGAACAACATACCATACTTGAATTGTGATGAATATCAAGTTAGAACCAAAAAGTTTTTATAGGAATCCCGCGACTTGATTTACTATACAATATTATGTCAAAAAACCCTGTCCGATCATAGGTATTGCAATAACATTACCTAAAAGTAATGAAACTTCTTGTTATTATTAAAAATGTAATAAGTAGTTATTGCTATTTAAAAATCACATTTTTAGTACCAAAAATACCCCAAATCCATAAAAATTACAACATTTTCAACAGGGGTCATATCATAAGTTATGAACTTATGACTTGACACCCGCTAACCGACTGCCGCCCGTGCTTCATGTCAAGACCCGGAAAAATACCCCATTGAAAAAAAATGTGTCGATATTTTTTTTTTCTTTAATCTTGAAAATTATTCATAAATAGATTCTCAGTACGATACCTAACAATATCATATAAATAAGTAAGGTAGGTTGTTTAAATAAGGTATTAAAAAAATAACTTTAGAAAAGAGACTGAAATCACAAAAAAAACCTAACGTTACCTACTGTTCTAAACTGTATGGGACAGCTGTTCTTTTTCGCGATTTCAAAGTTGGTCCCATGATAAAAGTTATTAAGTTCGATGGTCTAAAGCACCTCTTAAAGTTTCTAAAGTAATTTTTTTAACACCACATACAGTCACATAATAGCTATAGTGGAATCCCGAGAGTAAAACATTTATTGAAAAATCGTATTTTTGTCATCCTTCTCTCGTCACATTCACCATAATTTCTTCACATTCCTCATGAAGTGCTGTCAAGTCCTTTGTCTGTTCGTTTTTGTTCGAGCAAGCGAGGGACACATAATTTTGCGCCAAATGCGGGAAAACCGGAGTAGTGTGTCTGCAATGCTGGGCACGTGCCGTCTACCTGGATCAACTTCCTTATCTGACTCGTGTGTGTAGGGTGACCAACTGAGCTGTTTGTACGGTTTGTACTCTCAATATAGCTTCAATTTAAATGAAGCACAATTTTCGTCTTTATCATGTAAAAAATAGGTAAATTGACAAAAAGTAACAGACCAAGTGCGTGTCGAACCACGCACAATGAAGGGGTACGTATACTCGTAGAAATATTCTGTGTATTTTTTTCAAAATATCTAATGGCCTATAATGTTTCGGAGAATGGTCTTTCATCTATTTTCTTTAATAACCTTAAAACTATATTCTACTATATACTTCGACACCGTCTCTATACCCATCCTCCTGAACAAACTCGACACCTTAGGAATTCGAGGAATACCTCTCCAACTTTTCCAAGATTACTTGACAAACAGGAAACAGGTTATAAAAATTGATAACAGTATAAGCCATGAGGAAAATGTCACCTTCGGAGTGCCTCAAGGCAGTGTACTGGGTCCTACGCTGTTTTTAATATATATTAATGACCTCTGCAATTTGCTTCTACAAAATGGTCAAATAATAACATTTGCAGATGACACAGTATTATTATTCAGCTCTAACTCGTGGAAAGATGTAACCGAAGCAGCAAATAAAGGTTTTGCTCTAGTAACATCGTGGCTGGATAATCATCTTTTGACACTTAATCTTGACAAAACGAAATATATTACATTCACAATTAACAGTAGAACTCAACCACCTCCTAACGCAATAACTATACAAACTCACCATTGCAACAATCGAAGTACTTGTCATTGTAACCCAATCATCAGAATCAATTCCATAAGATATCTCGGTGTTATAGTAGACCAAAACTTAAACTGGAAAGAACACGTCATTAAGATAAATAATCGCGCAAGAAAGCTAATTTATATTTTTAAAACGATTAGAAATGCATGTGACATTAAGCTATTAATAAAAATCTATTTAGCATTATGCCAATCCATACTGGTATACGGCCTGAATGTGTGGGGTGGAACCTCAAAAACAACCATGTTGTCTGTCGAAAGAACCCAACGCATAGTACTTAAAGTAATTTCTCGCAAAAATTACACTTATCCGACACACCTACTTTACTCAGAACTAGGAGTCCTTACGGTGAGAAAATTATTCATTAAGCAACAGATCATGGCACAGCATAAAATAAAACCGCACTTTGCTAAGAGGCGGCGATTAGATATAGTTTATAACATACCCAAATTTAGAACATCTTTTGCACATAAATTTCACAATTATCTCGGTCCTAGCCTTTACAACAAAATAAGCAAAGATCTAAAATTGAAGAATCTTGATAGCTATACATGCAAAAAAGCTATTGAAAGATATTTGAAAGCACTAGACTACGACAGCACTGAAAAACTACTTTAAAACGTTGTTATAATCAAGGCACATAAATAAATAACTAATAAAGCACTCTAACTGTACACATACAGAAATACACACATACATAAAACATATACACATATACATACACCCAAACACAGACAATTATTATCGTTTGTAACTTAATTAATATAATTACCTATACAGTACGTTATCAAACTGATGCTATGTGACTAACTGGAACCTTGTGGGAATCTGTTGTTCTAGGGTTGAGGAAGACTATCCCCTCGTGATACAGTTTATACTAGTACGAGTGGATAGGGCGAATCAGTCTAAAGACAGCCAAACCAACATATTTACAGTGTACCATTTCACATTCAACGATCTGCTTATTTTGTGTCTATTATTAAGTTACTCTGTATGGTTGTCTCAAATTTGTGTGAATAAATAAATAAATATACACACATCAACACGGTCTAGGGATATTTCATACTCAATTAAATAACTCGAAAAGTACTGGCCGCATTGTAATCTTTCATACACCGATTTGTTTGTAATTTATCTCAGACTAATTCCAAATTCAAGTTTTTGAAAATTCTTTTGTTTCGGTGGCATAAAAATGTCTTGATGTGTAGGAGAGGGAATTTTCATTTGTGCGAAATTTAGAAAACAATACGAATTACGTTTAGTTACAGTTTTTTTTCATTTTTAAACGAAAGATAAGGTTAAAATTGAGGTATTGTAGCCATGCAACGCCAACATTTGACGAGGGCGGAGATGTTACGAGCTGTGGGAATGCTGGAAGCTGGGTCTGTTCAGCGTAATGTTGCTGAGGCCATAGGGACCCACCAAAATGTAATTTCAAGATTGTGGACACGCTATCGTGCCACAGGTGAAGTAGCGGAGAGGCACCGGGGGCCAAGTCGCATCACTTCCCCCAGACAAGATCGATTTTTGCGAATTACTGCGCGAGCTCAACCAAATGCAACGGCGACTCAATTGGTCCAAAGGCTGCGAGTGGAACACCAAGTGCTTGTGAGTGACCAAACTGTAAGAAAGCGACTGCATGAAAGCAATCTACGCTCTCGTAGACCACTCCGGGTCCCACCTTTACGGAGAGGCAATCGTGGACGACGATTAGAATGGGTTCGGAACCACGTGGACTGGGGCCATGAGCAATGGTCCAATGTGCTGTTCACGGATGAATCCAGGTTCGGCTTCCATCCAGATTCACGAAGGACGCGTGTTTGGCGAGTTCCTGGACGATGGAACCGTCTTCAGAACCCTCAGGAAGTTCACCCATACCAAGGAGGAACAATTATGGTTTGGGCAGGAATTCGTCTTGGAGGACGGACGGATCTCGTTTGGGTGCGGGGCAATATGACGGCAGAACGATACGTCCAACAGGTGCTGGGGCCCGTAATCTTGCCCCACAGAACACAAATGGGGCAAGATTTCCTGCTCATGCACGACAATGCCCGGGCACACACGGCGAGAACGGTAGCAGCTTGGTTACATACACACAATGTTAGGGCCTTAGACTGGCCTGCTCAATCGCCAGATCTAAATCCCATTGAGCATGCGTGGGATATGCTGCAAAGAAGAGCTCTGAAGGAAGTTCCTGAAAATCTGACTACAGAAGATCAACTTTTTGCGCACCTCAGAAGGACATGGGACAATATTCCGCAGCAAGACATTGACAACCTTGTTCTGAGCATGCCGAATCGTTGCCGATGTGTTATGAACATCATGGGCGCTTTCTCAGACTACTAACTTCAAGTTTATAAACACAAATTTAATGATTTTTCTATTTTTTTCAGTTTTTACTCATAAATTAAAAGTTAATTCATATACGGTTTCCGTCTATGCTTCATTTTTTTTCCATAAAACCCTGAAATTTTAATCGAAGTACCTTAACCATTATTAAAAAATGGTAGAATATTAAATAACGTATCTTTTAAATATATACATGTCATATAAATAATTACCACATTGATAGTAATTCGCTTTTTTAAAAATATCCCTAGACCGTGTTGATGTGTGTATATATATATATAAATATTGAAATCCTCATAACAAAAACTTTCATTGATATGTCACACCATCACACGATACAGTTTACAAAACTGTTTAGTCTGTTGCAAGATTGAGACATAGAGTGATCCTATAAGGGTTCCGTTTTTTCATTCCGGCGTACGGAACCCTAAAATTGCTTTTGAGTTGAATACCTAGATTACATTAAAAATATTAAATCAAAATAAGCACACCAAGGAAGACTATTTTGAAGAGACTATCCTTTTTAGATACTACTCTTTGACAGATTGATCGGCATTTAAGTTTCCAATTTCCCGCTGCAATAGTTACTCGTACAATTTGGTACTTAACGGATTTTAATGTTTCGTACACTGAGTTTTTTTGAATAAAGTAAATTCATTTTATTTGCTGCATTAGCCGAACGGTTTGCTAGGTCTCTATGTATGGTCCCCCTACTTCTGTCCGCTACCCAATTTGTATTCACCGCGATACACGTCTGGAATGTTAGCGTAATTTGGGATTTCACAGTTGTTGATTTATTCAAAATAACATTTTTGGTATTTAATACATGAATTTGCTATTTGTAAGTATTTTAAATATTTCAGTGATTATAGTACATAGATGGAGACAGAAACGGACACAGGGTCAGGCTATTGTTATGCAGAATTTTGTAATGTTTATTTTTCAAGAAACTCGAAAAGAAAAATAGGTTTCTACAAGATTCCCATTGAATGTCAGTAATATAATTAATTATGTGGAAGATGAACTTGGAGGACTCGAAAAATCAAAACCTTGGCGATATAATTTAATTTGCTCATAGTAGGTACTTTGCTTATTCTAATATAAACTTCTTGGTATTGAAACTCTATAGCACTATAATTATTAATCTGTACAATAATTTTTCATCAAAATGACAGCTCGCACGGTATCGATTTCCCTCGCGATTTTCACAATAATTTTCTACCGAAACTCCTATCATTGGTTGAACATGCGACTTCGAATAAGCCTCAACGGTACGGCGTATCTACCAGGTGTCCCTAATTTACCTGTAAGTTGTACCTTTCACCCGGAGACGATGATACCACCTCATATTCAGGCGATGACCTTAGAAGACGCAAGGATGCACTATCCTGTATGTCTGATGGATGATAACGATAGTGGAGGTGACGATGACTCAAGTAATGATAGTCCAGAAGAGCAACAAGAAGAAGATGAATCTTCATTTTTTTCAAGTCACACTGGGCAGGGAAGACGTGGACGTGGCAGTTCATGCCGTAGAACCAGTGATTTTAGTTTTTTAAGCTTGGTGTTTTGCTCGTTTTTGGTTGTTGTAATTAATAATACTAACGAGTGATCCCACGGTATTGATTTCATTACTTCCTTATTATTTTTTACGTCTTTGACATTTCCTGGGACCCTAGGTCCCGGACCTTTGGAAGGCGTACGAGGGGCCGAAGCCAACTCGCAGAGGCCCGTTAGACGTGTTTAATGAAACGAGGCACCAACCGACGATTATCCCTGTACGCACTATGCTAGTGCACCCAAGGACAACCCCCGGTTGGTGCAGGACTATTGCAAGATATGGAAACAAAGATATTGGATTATGGGTTTGGGTGGCTAAGTGAAATAGATTAATATCATCATACAAGAATGTATTTATTGACGTAGTAAATAAGTAACAATGACAATGTCACAACCATAGAGCTAGGTATATATCATTCGTCCACGACCTAATAAGCTATGACATCTCCTCGATAAGTCGTCGTGGCTTCGTGGTGGTGCGCCCAGTGCGCCTTGCTGGTGCTCTCTGCAAGACAGCCGTGGCCAGTGGGAGACCAGGTGTCTCAGCGCTAGCTTGTCGTGGAGTGTCCGCTTGATTCTGTGTGCCTGATGAAATTGGAACGATGTGCTCCATCACATTTGAATTTATATCAGGCGAGTCTTGAGTAGCCTGGCAGGAGGACCAAATTGATGGTTGGGTTAGTTGAGGCGTTGGGTGAGGTGACTTTGGCTGATTGCTTGAAGGTGATCGGTGTCTGATAGGTGTGGAAAAAGTTAGTGAATGAGGCGTAGGTGTGAATGGAGACAATGGGCGAAAATGAGGCGTGGACGGAGGTGTTAGTGTGTGTCCAACAGGTGTTGACGACGGTAATGGAGGAAGATCAGTAACAGCTGGACTGATTGGGTCTGCTAAGCGGGAACGCACGTGATCTGCATGATATCTCCTCTCAACACCGTCTGAAGTGTTCACAGCGTAAGAATATCTGTGAGTACGCCTTGATATTGTAGCAGGTAACCATCGGGATCCGTCTCGGGCGCGAACAAATACGCTGTCACCTGCTTTAAAAGATGGGGTTAGTTTCTCAGACTCAATGTTTGCCTGTATCTGTTTGTGTTGCAGAGTTCTTTTAGGGTTAGGCCGCGCGTTGTCTAGAGCACAATGCAACCGACGCCCAAACAAAATTTCACCTGGGCTCTTACCGGTGGCACTATGAGGTGTTATACGGTAGGAAAAAAAGGAAGTTTTCTAGCCTCCTTCTCAGGGTCATGCCATCGGTCGCACTTGATGACATTCTAGTTTTAAAAGTACGAACCAGGCGTTCTGCCAAGCCATTAGTCCTCGGGTGATATGGAGACGACTTAATATGTACGATACCCTTGTCTCTGCAATAATTTTGGAATTCCCGGGAGGTAAACTGTGTCCCGTTATCCGACACCAAGAATTGTGGAAACCCAAACGTTGTAAATATAGAGTCTAACTCTTCACACAGTTTGTTTGTAGTTATTTGGTTCATGGGCTTGATCTCAATCCATTTTGAGAGTGCATCTGCTAGAACAAACCAGTATTTTCCTTCAAATGGGCCCGCAAAATCGACATGAAGTCTTTCCCATGGGTTGTCAGGGACGGACCAGGAGTACACAGGCAATTCAGGGTTATTTGGCCGGTTTTCTTGGCATTTACGACAGTATTTGATGTACTCTTCAATATCATCGTCGATCGATGGCCACCATACGTAAAAACGTGCGAGTGCTTTCATTGCACAAATTCCTGGGTGTCCTGTGTGCAGGTATTTCAATGTAGCCTTCCTGAGCGTATTCGGAACGACTATTCGACCCTGCCACATCAAAATCTTATTTTCGATGGACAATTCGGTGCGTTTCCGAGCATAGGGTTTTAAGATGTCTGAATATGAATTTTCCCGCCAACCTGTCTTAATGTTCTCCGATATTTGTTTGAAAATAGTATCATTCCTTGACGCATCCCTTATTATTTCTTCTGTCAACGCTATATCTGAAACACTGTTATGTTTTAGTTGAGCTATTATTCTGTGTACTGTCAATTCTATACGGGACGGTCTCTCATCAGGATTGGGCATCCTGGAAAGGTAGTCAGCTATAAAATTAAGTTGTCCTTTTGTGAAGACGATGTCATAGTCATAGCTACCAATGATCAAAGCCCATCGTATTAAGCGATTATTAACAAGCTTCGGTAAATTACGCTGTGGGCCTAATACGTGAATCAAGGGTTTATGATCAGTGACAAGTGTGAATTTTGTGCCACGTAAGTATTGGTCAAACTTTTGGATGCCGAAAAATATGGCTAATGCTTCTCGATCAATAACTGAATATTTAGTTTCCGCTGATCTCAGCTTCCTTGACGCAAAAACGATAGGTTGAATTTGATCATTCGCTTTATGAAATAATACGGCACCCACACCCTTTTCCGAGGCATCACACGCTAAAAACAACGGACGCTTCTCGTCAAAGGCAACAAGTGGTTTTGATTCACAAATCAGCATTTTAGTATTTTTAAACGCTGTATTTTCTTTATCTGTCCATCGCCACTTTTGGCGCGCACCAGTCAGTGCATGCAGGTCCGCGCAGAAGCTGTGCAGGTGGGGTATGAATTTCTCATAGAAATTTACGAGCCCAAGGAATGACCGTAGTTCTTGAGCGTTAGTAGGCGGTGTAGCTTTTGTTATTGCTTCAATCTTCGATTTAGTTGGACGTATTCCTTCCTTGCTGATTGTGTGTCCCAGGTACTCGATATCTGTTTGGAAGAATGAGCATTTTGTTAAATTGACTTTTAAGCCAGCCCGTTGTAATCTGTCAAACACAGTAGACAGTGTTTCGAGATGTTCAGCGTCATCCTTCCCTGTTAAGGCGATATCATCGAAGTAAATCGCTACGTTTGGTATACCACCGAGTAGTTCATCAAGGTAGTGTTGAAAAATCGAAGGTGCTGTTGATATTCCAAAAGGCATCCTATTGTATTGGTAATATCCTTTGTGAGTAGATATTGTCAGGTACTTTTTTGACTCTGGAGCGATCTCGAATTGCAAGTACGCATCTTTTAAGTCTATTTTCGAAAACTTAACTCCGTTGGCAAGGTTTTGACGTAATTGGTCAAATAGCGGGACTGGATGAGCGTGTGTTACCATGGCAGGGTTAATAGTGCTGCGAAAATCACCGCAAATTCTGATTTGGCCATTTGTTTTGACCACGTTGACTGTGGGTGTGGCCCATTCCAAGGGGGTCATATTTGGATCAACTTTGGTAACTATTCCCTCGTCCACTAAACGCTGAAGTTCTCTTTCTATGTTTTTGCGCATAGCGAACTTAACGGGTCGGGCAGGGACCTGTTTAGGTGCGGTACCATGTTTGATATGGATGTTAACGGCGTAATTTTTAACTTTTCCTAGTTTGTTGTCAAAAAGAGGCGAGAAAGTGTCTAATACCTGTTTAAGTGTTCTGGTATCTCGCTGAGTAGGCTTAACCGAATAGACGGGTTCTGGAAACGTCATGTCGTACATCTCGCTCCACTGGAGACCAAAAAGCATGGGGTTGGCGTCTTCCATAACTACAACGGGCAAAATTTTCTGTCTTCCAAGGATTTCAACTGTTACGTCTGTAATTCCTTTTGGTTTGAGTTTGAGGTTCCCATAGGCACGTAGTTTCGGTGCCTTTGTTAAAGGGGGTGCTCCAATACGTTTCCAAAATTCTGTGCTAATGATGGAGTATACTGATCCCGGGTCCCAGTCCAACGTACATCTGACACCGTTGAGTGTGACGTCAATGCGCTTGCTGTCTTTGTTCCTTTTGCGTTCAATCTTGTAGACATCGTCACTATCGTATGAGCTTGTAGAAGATTCTGATAAACTCTTGTCGCTGTCATTGTTCCTAATTTTATGTAATTTGTTTCCGTTTTTGATTGCTCGTTTCTTCCCTGAATTGGTGCTCGTCAAATATGCTTTCCCAGTCTTGATACAGCAATCTTCATAATGCCCTTGCGTTTGACATTCCTTGCAAGTATGGTCTTTTGCCTTACAATCGCCCACCTTATGCCTATCATATGCACCGCATCGACGGCACTGATCTAGACCAATCCTGCGTAAAAATGTACTCTTTTTGTTGTGATGCGCCATGTTGGTTTTTGTTCTGACTTTGTTTGTGGCAGCAGGTAAACCGACGCGAATGTCACCCTCAGCAAGCTCTCTAGACTGAGCTACTGCAAAGAATTTGGCAAATGTAACTTCCACTGTCTTTCCATCGTAATGTTCTTGTAGGTCGGGCCATTTCTGTTTCAGATCCACTTCTAGCTGCGGGTGGTTTATGCCGGTCGCAAACCGATCACGCAGCAGACGTTCGAACAAGTTATCCTTGTAGCCACAGTCGGTGGCGAGTTTCTTGAGCCTGTTAGCGTAGTGTTCCATAGTCTCATTGCAGTCTCTTACGCAATTCCAAAACTCAGTTAAAGATTTGAATTTTGTTGTTTTAGGTCGATGTAAGTCGAGCAGTTTAAACTTTACCCCTCTTATTCATAAACGTTGACTAAAGTTAAGAGACGTTTAAACGTCAAAAATGTATGGTTAAACAGGCGCTAATCATTACTTAACTTTAAGCAGTGTTTATAAATAAGGGGGTACGTCTTTATATAGACTGTTTTCAAAATCGGGTATGAGTGCTACTTTCAGATCGTGGAAGACTTCTGGAGATAAGCAAGAGAATAAAAGTTCTTTCCTGATGTCGTCTTCGCTTACGTCCCAGATATCGCATTTTTTTTCAAAAAAATCTATAAAATATTCTACCGACGTAGTTGCCGGGTTAAACGTATCGCACTTGAAATTTTTAATAACTGTGAGTTTGTTACAGTTGTCGTTTGTGTTCGCCGAGCTGGTAGACTCCGTACCAGGTGTTGCTGGTGTGGGGGCCGCCGCTGTCAATCGCTGTTGTTGTAACACGAGTTGTTGCAAAACGTCTGATATTTGCTGTTGTTGCTCTCGTTGTATTTGTATAAATTCTTTAAATTGTTCCGCGTTCATTTTGACTACTTAATCCTCGTCGCCAATGAAATAGATTAATATCATCATACAAGAATGTATTTATTGACGTAGTAAATAAGTAACAATGACAATGTCACAACCATAGAGCTAGGTATATATCACTAAGTGAACTGGTTATCTAGAACTATGGAAAGACTATGGCCTCTGCCTGACCAATATTTTATATAAAATACACAGGTAAAATGGCAGGGGGTAACTTGCACACTCATAATGGGCCCCCGAAAACGGTCGCTAGCACAAAGTGTCGTAGCGGCAAGGGGGGCAACATGTCCTGAGGTGCTTATAAGGAATGGAGCGGTATTCCACGGCTATCAGAACAATCCCGGAAGTACGGTCAAGATCCCTTCCAGCATCTTACTGGAATACCTCCTTCCTCCGAGCACATTTGCTCTTGCGAATCTCCATTCAAGCCGGCCAATAAAGGCAAGAAAGAGCTGGGAGCTCTATTCCTCGTCAGTGTTCACTCCAGCCGGCCAATAAAGGCAAGCAACAAGATTTCTCCCGGGAGATAGGGTCCGGGGGTTCACTACTGCCCAACAGCTCGCCTCATGCTGCCCTGCGGGTTTCTGTATCTCTCTTGGTCTGGCTCCTCATCCCAGACCTGTTCCGGCAAAAAACTCTACCGGCATAGACCTGGAGTTCGGAGCGCGCAAGCCCCACCACGATGTCAACGTAGAGACATGGCGGTGGGGTTACTTCCTTTATTATTATATTAGGTAATATTATCTGACTCAACATCAACATTGAACTGATCATAGCTAAAGAAATCATATAAGAAATGGCATCAAATTGTTGTAGGAATTAGTGCCATTTCTTTTTTGATTTGGTGTCATTAATCAGAATAAGAAAAACATCAGATGAAGATCAAAGTAAAACCTCCTGTTTAAATAGAGCGTGGCGTTGTATTGTAGCTACGAACACACCGCGTAGGCGATAAAGCTATGGAAACGCCGCGTAGTCGATGATGCTACCTAGACGTCGCGTAGCGTTGAAGCTACGCAGACGCCGCTTAGGCGACAAAGCTACGCAGAAGCCGCGGAAGTGATGAAGCTACGCAGACACCGCGTAGGAGTTGAAGCTGCGGAGACGTGTAATCTTTAGACATTTAATTTGCTCTCAGGTTTCTATCAATTTTGAGAATTCGTTTCCTATAGTTTAAATCAGGCACGAAACCGGTATAATCAATACAGGTATTTTATTTTTCGATTACAACGTTTATATTTTTTTAAAGGTTACCTTAAACTGATACTAATACAACCAGTATTAAGACCGGTTACCAAAATCAAAATTACCTCTATCTTAAACGTGCCGTCGGCATTAGTCAAAGGGCGCGCATCGCCTGTGTGTGTGTGTAACCGGTATTATACGTAGTATCTCTATGTATTTTTAGTCTGTGATTAAAAAGGTAACCTAAATGAGGTAGCATGTTTCTTTTTCTTGGTTACCCAGATAGCGGTAATCTTAGTCGTAGAAGTAACCAAAAGTCTTCGATACCTGTACCGTAATATATAAAGGTTTTCGGTCCCTGGTTTAAATTAATCTTAAATAAGCAGCGTAAAAATTCCCATAAAAGGCATAAACGGGCATAAATAAATATTGACATCAAAATGTCATCGGGACGCCATTTACCGATTCCTCTTGCATTTATTGTAATTATTTTATACCGCAACTCATTTCACTGGATTAGACTTTGGACAAACTTGAACAGTACTGTGTACCTTCCTCATTTCCATACAAATTCTATTTTTGACCTAGATACCAGCCATATACCACCTCAGATGATTATGTTACAAGACTTGAGCATGCATTGTCCGGTATATTTGTCGTTTACTGATAATAAAGGGGGTGATGATACATCGAGTGACGAAAGTAAAGTGGAACAGCCTCGTCAGGATGAGGAGCCGCCACCTCCTGCCGAAGAGCCCCCAGAAAGTCGTATACCAACGTACGATGAGTTCGAGAGGTTCAAAGACTCAAGCAGACCTCCTGACAGTCACTATGGGCCTGAATACCGAAGCTCATGCTGTAAAATATCCAAACTAAGTAGTTTTGTCATGGTATGGAGTTTGGTTCTGATGTTAGTTACTTAACATAAGTTCAAGTAGATTTTCATTATTTAAGTACCTACTTCTTTTAGGTTTTAGATTCTTTGTGGTATGTATCTGGTAGTTCTATTGTAGGTAGTTGCGATTTTTTGCAGAAAGTTTTGTGATGTAGTTTGGTACAATCATGATTAATAGAAAAATATATAGGTACCTACTAATAATGTTTATTTTCTACTAATCTGTTACTAAAACTAAATGTATTAGGTTCTCATTACCAAATGTACCTCAAGTGGGTCTAAATCTAAAACTTGATGGCAAGAAACTAGTTGCAATTACGGAAACTATATTTTTAGGAATTACTTTAGTTTCAAAATTGCAATGGCATTTTACTTTATTTTCAAAATTGCAATGGGGTTTTACTTTAGATTCAAAATTGCAATTGCAAAAGAGTTCTAATGAGGGCGACATTAGAACTCTTTCAGGTAGATTAAGTTCAGCTGCATATGCAGTAAGAAGAATAAGGCAGTTGTCTGATATAGCCACAGCTAGGTTAGGTTAGTATATTTTGCTTATTTCCACAGTATTATGTCTTATGGCGTTCTGTTGTGGGGATCGGCAGCTGATGTAGATTCAATTTTCATTTTATAAAAGAGGGCAATACACGCGATCTATAAAATAGGTCCTCGCGAGTCCCTTAGAAACTAATTTAAAGAAGTTGATATACTGGCTTTGCCTTCTCGTTATATCTTAGGGTCAGTTTACACCGAGACGTGACGCGAAGCGACGCTGCGCGCACTTTTTAAGATCGTGATACAAAATATAACTTTATTAACTACTCAAAAAGATAAACATTTAATTGAGATAATTCGCTGCGCAGCGCGAAACCTCTGGCTTCTTCAAGCATCGCGTCACGTCTCGGTGTGAACTGTCCCTTAGAAAGTATTTTGTATGTTCGCAAAAATACCCAAATGATGGTGCCCGAATCAGGTCCAAACAATTCATATTTTAAGTATCCTTCATTTATTCAAACTAGATTTATGATAATATTCTAGACTCAATCAAAGCAATAAAAATAAATATTATTTGTAGTTCAGGTTACTCTTTCGGTGTGAAAGATTGACAGTTCATTCCGTTCATTCGGTCAATGTGGTCAGATGAATGGTAGGAGTATACCTTATTTTGAGGTGCAGGAGATACCTAACCATGGAGGCACTCAAATTATTTATTTGTTAATTGATATGGCACTTCAACGATTGACTCACTAAACTACACAAACAAAAATCACATACAGATTTCGGTATTGTGAATTCGTCACTTACAGAAGTGCACAGCCCTATAACAGAGAACTTAATCATTCAGAGGGAACAGGGCCTGCGAAGTATTTGAAAAATAGGTATTTGAAGAAACTATTGACGTCGTCTTACCTCAAGTTTGCCCCCGTAGAGTGCGATAGGGAATAGCTACAGCTCAGACCAATTATATCACAAAACTAATTGACGAAATCGACGTTTCGTATTCCCCTTTTTTCTCCTCGAAAAATGAACCGATTCAATTATTCTTTACATTCAAATTTTAAGAAAGAGTATGTCTAGGTTCTATCATTCTCTTATGTTAAAAACTTTTCGAATTTGTCTGGTACTCCTCTAATCACGGCGGTAAAAATGGGACATTTTTGTAATTTGTAATTTTTTTAATTTTTGGAGGGTCATATTTTCTTTACCGATAAGTTGCTGAAAAAAAGGAAATAACAGGGACGTGACTACAGCAGCCTTGATTTTATGAAAAAAAAAATTGATTTTATAAAAATATAGCTCTAGATGCATTATTCAGGAAGAAAAAAGGAGAAATTTACACTTGTATGGAGAATCACACGCCCTGTTCCCTCTTAAAGGATGTGTTGTACGATAACGTTAATTGAATCAAATAGAGCAAAAATTAGCTATGTTAACAAAGACGATGGGAAGTACAGAAATATATTACAAAATAACAAAACAGGCTGAAAAAGTATCTGAGAAGTTAAATGGACATAATGGAAAATACTTTTGAATTAAATTGAATGAATGAATATTAAATTATACTCTCGAATGCCTTTTGTAGTACATACGGGACACATAGACAACATAGTTAGGACTGGTCATAGGCTCGTGTTGTTCTACCGTGAAGTTTTCTTAGAAATTGTTTTGTTAGAGTCGCGTCGCGCCAGTACACACGAGGCTTTATTATCTTTGTGATTATTTTAATTGTTTATATTCTAGACACTTTAGTTAACATGCGGTATCTCTTCTCACATAATCATAAGTATAGTTTCAATATGAATGATGTTAACAAGATGCTATAATCAATTTTGATTAATAAGTTCTCTTGTAGTTACTTACAAAATACTTACTTTCTTGAAAAGGTTTTGGGTAAAAAAATAAAACTATCTGGAAACACTGATTGCAGTTGTCATACGCTCATTCGCTCATTTGACATCCTAGGTTACACCAATTGTTATTTACTTAAATCGAAATTCGATACTGAACTAATTGTGTATAAAAACGCCTGACAGAAAATGATTAGCAATCAATCGTTTTTTGAAGTGTAACAAATGAGCTGTTTGGCAGGAAAAGTATATTTTTTTATGAAATATACAGAATACTGCACATTAAATTAAAATAGAGGAATTTATTTCAAAATCTAGGTCTAGTGTGCTATTAAATGGTGCATGTATAGCTTTTGGACATGATCGTTTTGGTCAAGGTATGCATGTGAAGGACTTTGGTAGATTAACTAAAACAAGCAAGTCAATTCTCTATCCGCTTTTATAACAAGTTGCCATAGTCGTTTACAGAACTTAGTGATGGAACGTACAAAACCCACATCAACCGTGTCCTTATCAAAAAAACATAATATAAAATTAAAGACTACGTTGAAGACAAGGAAGTTTGGCAATAATTCCTTCTGCACATATGGCTGGCTTCCCTGGTACCTCATTAACGGCATAATTATGTAAGAATCTATTAATTAAGTGCTCCCTAATTACCATGTTAATTTTTAACATTCTTCATTGACATAATCATCCTATTACTTATTTGACATTATATACCTACAATTTAATTTCGACTTTTTATTTAGTGGCTTGTGGACGTGATAATTATTCAGATTTGTTAAAGTTGTAATAGCAATCTTGTCATTTCGTTTAAAATAGGTTTTTATTTTTTAGTTATTTATGCATCTTATAAAATAGGTACTTAGATTATTTTCTATTTTGTGAATGTGAGAACGTTGTAAGCTTAGTGGACTGTAGATTTGTTGACCATTTTCTATTTTGTTAAGTACCAGGTAAATGTTGAAAGTCCCACACTGTCCTATACCTAATACCTATACCTAAGTCCTAGTCCCTATACCTAGGAATTAACACTGTTTTTTGATGATATTGTAAAGGCCAATTATTTTTTAAAGAGTAACCGTGGAGTTTCTTGCCGGCTCTCCTCCATAGGAAACGACCAATTGGAACCGTGCACCTAGCTTCTGATGTTTCATAAGTGCCCATGTAGGTTTATAATATAGGTTATGTGAAATAAAATATTTAGAATATTGAATTTTGAATTTCTAACATTGAATAAAACACAGTTTATAATGTAAGAATTTTATTGTTTCACTGCGATTTTCGGGCAGATTACATTATTGTAGATTCTTACGAAAACATTACAAAACGTAGTATTTAGATTATACATTGATAAATATTTTATAAATGATCACATTTAAAAGACTTTAGGTTTATATTGCACTTACGAGCTAAGAGGCACTTTGAAGCCTTTGAGCGAAAGCTCACCACATGCGTTTACCAAAACCAGGACCCATTGTATACAACTAATAAGTTTAATTCTAAAACAATACTTAATCAGCTAGCTTTACTTCCTTACTAACAGTATAGGGGAGTTTGTAATGACGTTTGTTACTCAATCAAGCATAAATGGCAGAACGGATTCGGATGAAATTTGGCACAAAGGTAGAACCGTTTCTTGGATAGTCACAAAGAATACTTTTTATTCTGGTTCATGTTGCAGTTTCACTACAATGTTTGTGAAAACTCGGGCAACAGTTATTAAGTATAAAAACAAAAGATGCAATGTTTTGTATATTTATAAGATAAAATCAATGCGTAGTTCTCGGTATGGTTCTGCCGTCTGCACTTGATCAACGAGTTTTATCTTCTCTTTATAAGCTGTTCCTCTTCAGTTTAACAAATAGTTAAATTCCTATGGACACAGCTTTAAAATTAGGAAAGAATGAAAGTATGGTAACTGGTCTAACGTTATGCACATTGGACGAGTTACCATACTTTCAAAATGAAAATAAATCTTCATAACTTTTCCTGCGAACGCAGCGCAAATAATTTTTGCTATACAAAATACTACAAGGAATTAATTAAATTATCTACTTATTACAATAACTCTAAACATAAATATCGAACGTGGTGAGCTTAACACTTCTGTTTTCTATTTTAATTATTAAAATAGCCACTACTACTACTTACCACAATAAGGCTAACACACACCGGTGTCTCATATTATATTAGGTATATTACATAATAATATATAAGTATTACGTAGACCGTATTTTTTTGACTTTTATTTAAAAACAATTTCGTGTTAATAAATTCAAGCATCATTTACACATTATTCGGTACCTAATCAATTTCCAGAAGAAAAATAAAACAATAGTGAAAGATTTAAATTACTTTTGTATCTAATAATGTTACATCTTTGTATGACTAGCTGTGACCACGAAAGCGAATGACCATTCAAAAAGCCAGATTCCAGAGAGTCACACCTCGTCGTTTATTTGAATTGAGGGTCAAAGAATAAACAATATATACAAGACTAACTAAAATCTACTCTCTTTTCTAAAATTATCTGTATCGGTTGTACAATAGTGTACCGTTTGAGATTTTTTTGCTGGATACCCGTTTCCAAAAGTTACCCTAATTTTCTTAATTTGCGTGGTATTAAACGTTACGTGTGCCATATCATTCATTATGTTTATGATACCTAATGACCTAACCAATTCCCTAATTATGTAATACACGACCAATCGGAATTTGAATCGTTTTGAAACAAATTGCTAATACATTGCATCATAAGTTCGCAAAAAAAAAATCTGCTCAACTATGCAAAATACGCAATTAATGTTGTTGAACTGTCAAAATGAAACAAATTTGTCGTAATCGTTTACGAAAATGTGTTGCGTAATTAGATAGCTGAAGTGCCCTGAAGTTGGTTAGGATTTTATTAAACTTTTTTATTCAACCGATACAGATTTAATTATAATTTACAGACTGTTCAAAATAGTATTTATTTTGCTCTTGTATGCGGTAAATTACCTACGGTGAGCAAAAAATTTGTTAGTACATTAAATATAGGAACAGATCAAAGCAATAAAAGTATAACTAGCACGATCATCTCGTGAACACAACAGTCTAACTTTATAAAATATGGTTTAGATTAGCGCAATTTGAAATTAAAATTATTGCCCAAGAACAAAAGATTTGTTTTTTGTTGCCCCACTTCACATTGTAAAAATAACTGCTTATAAAAATAAAATATTCTTCTACAGCTATAATATCGCCAGCATAGTTCACTATCAGATAATTCAGTACCTAATACATTTTTGTGGATTAAGGGTCAGTTCACACCGAGACGTGACGCAACGCGACGATGCTTGAAGAGGCCAGGCCCGGCAATCTCGACATAGAAAGCGATCGCTATACGGCCGAACTCGGTCGCAAAGTCGTAATGGAGTCCCTAGACGCGCGCGACGTGCTTCACAAGTACGGGATTTTTTCGTGCTTGTCAAGCACGTCGCGCGCGTCTGTGGACGCTACGAGATTGCCGCCCGTTACGCACTGCGCAGCGCGGCGCCGCGAGACGCAGCGCGACGTTGCGAGGCTCATCGTGAAGTCGATGGCAGTCATCTCAATTAAATGTGTATTTTGAGTAGTCAATAAAGTTATATTTTGTTCGTCGCTTCGCGTCACGTCTCGATGTGAACTGACCCTAACAGTTGTTGACAGTTATCAACATTATACATAGGCACACTACAATACAATTTGAGTCAAATCGTAGATGCATTTCCACATGTCACGACGAATTTCTCTGTGATTTTACCATTTAGTACGTGAATTAAAAAATAAATTCGAATAAAATCACAGAAAAAAATAACTAAAGAAACTTTACAAATACGTTTCCTTACACCCATAATGTACATAGACAGTTGTTATAAAATTCTACAAGTATATTTCACCTCTAGCGCATATCTTACCTACTGAAGTACAGACTAAAAATGCATTTCAGAATGAGTAAAAATAAATACAAATATCAAAAGACTTACGTGCATTAGGTACAGTATAAATATGAGCTACGGTGTTTATACAACTTTAAACTTGAGTGATAAGGAGATAAGTTTAAATTGGAATCACATGCTGAAGCTCTGTCTTTATAATATAAATGATAATATCTTTATCGATATCTCTTGACATGCTTGTTTTCATTAGCTTGACTTCCATTTTAAGTATGTGTTGTTCGAGCCTTAACATTGCGGCATTGAATATCTCGACGATACGATAAATATTTAAATAACACTTTGTGTGTAAGCTTATAAGCACATGAAATATAAAATATACAACAAAATATAAACGGCAGCTTGTAAAAAAGCACTTAAATATCAGGAGTCAAGTACCCTCTTACACTATACACGCGCACCACTGCTAGTGTTTCCTCTCAAGCTAATTATTTACACTTTAAAACTAATAAGAGATTGCTAAAGCATGTCTTTAAAACTACATTGTTTTGAGCCTTCCATGTAACGAGTACAAAGCCCAGATTGCATTTCATACAGTAAATCCTTTTCAAGTAGTCACAACTGATATTTGGTATTTCAAATAGTGAGTAGCATACTTCCCAAACCAGAGCCGATAATTTGGAAATATAAACAAAATACCCTCCCTCTGTGTTGGAGGAACCTTCCCTGGTTCCTCCGTTACCATACATTGACTTAGACATTACGGACGTGTACATGTTTCTAACATTAGAGTATAATTACCCTAGTATTAGTGGTTAAGGCCTCTGAAGCGTGACTTTTTCAATGCATCCTATGCATTGTAAATAGGGACGCCTGGGATAGTACCTTACTAGCTTCGTTATACATATTCACATTCTTCATAGGTAAATGTGCGTATAAATCTTACCAACGTTACTTTGCATTTCTAGTTTAATCGTAGTGATATGTTTTATTAGCAGACAATTCCATCGTAACATTTTCCAAAATCAGGCGGAAAATTGAACCCTGTAAGCTTATATAATATTAGCCAGCATCGGTATCTATTTTGTACCTCTAAGGTGTACTAGATCTGATCACTTTTAAGATCCTGATTCATAAGTGTCGTCACAGCACGCACCCATGTTTGACCCCAAATAGTTTCTTTAATTCGGGAAGGATGACATTTCTGACATAAGAAGACTGCTTCGAGCCAATCTTATCCCTCTTGACGTTTTTTCTGTAATATTTGATGCCGGGCTTGTGGACCACGAAGGCATTGTTGAGGATCATGAATTCATAGTCTTTAACGCACAGGATGTAGCCCTGAAATAAAAATAAAAGTTTAATTACCAACTTAATTTATGTTATTATCATCAAGGTTGTGAAGGTTGTTTAGACTCTAAATGCAGGTGATAAACCTTTTGATGAGGGTTTTTGTTACCTGTGTCATTTTGTCTTGCTTGCCTTCCCAGCTCAGTCTTTCATCGTAATAGGGTTCTTCATTAGTACCGATAAAGATTGGCTCCCAATGCGAGTGCTTCCCTTGCCGCTTGCCCACATGAAACACTCCCATAACTGCAATAGTCCATCAAAAATGATTACCGTGTGTTCACAGACGAGAAAATCGTTATCAATAAGAAGTTATCGGAAGGAATTTGCAATGAGGTTGATATAATGTACGTGTACTGATATTGACGCATTCTTGAATCGGAAATTTTGCGATTTTGCAAATTGGCGTAAGAAGTTGAAGCCGGTCGTCTGGGAACGGCGGGTAAGGCGCGGTCGTTGAACCATAATACGCAATTAGAATGCCCCATACGACGGCCACGCCATGCTACAGACGGCATAAATAGCTCACGACACTAACAGCACTTAGATTAATTGCCGCTGCATCACTGCTCGTCTCGCGATACCAGACGAACACAGTTTTGGCAATGAATAGCTGAGTATGCGAGATTACACTGTAAATGATGTGAAAACCGTTACGCACACTGTATGGTCAGCAACGAAAGTAGATTAACACTGTGAGTTTCATTTTTATCATCTTAAATGACACAAAATCATTCCTTACACTGGTTTTCAGCTATTTATATAGGTTCTAGAGTGTACCTACCTACTGTATTAGGGTTTATATTTGAAATAATGAGCTCAATAATTATGATTGAAAGAACTCTGGTAGAAGGTTTTATCCACTTTCGTTGTTGTCTGTTATCTTGATCTTAAGTTAAATCAATACATGGGTTCTTACATTGTCCTTCCGGAGCAGCCATCCACTCTTTACCATTGGGGATGTTGTGGCACGTAGGACACACGTATTTGTGGAAAGGTATGGCAGTTTTGTTTTTCAACATTATTTGTAGTTCTGTTTTTGTCGTGGGCGCCTGAAAAAGGACATAGAGTTTGATCAAAACTGGATTTTCATAATCAAAATAAGAGAAGACGTCAAACTAACACTTGAAATATTTGAGTAATTATTACAACTTCTTAATTACATTTCGTTAAATCTAACTTTTTAAGGGTCTGTTTCTCATGGATACGCTAATGTGATATCAAACACAGAACATAATTTTATAAAATGATCTGCCATATAAGTTAAAACCGGAACTATTTAATCTGTGCTAATGCAGAATTTGTCAGGTGGTGAACGATTTAGTTAGGATATAAGTGCGAAGTTAACACGTTCAGTGCCGGGAGCCCTCCTGGAGGGTTCACCTAGTCGCATATGGGACGCCAGGAGCCCTCGCGGAGGGCTCATTTTATTTGAATGTAGGTTTTTATTAGCGAATACAGCATTATAAACCGTGAAAATAAAATCTGATGTATGTTTTAGATTAATTAGTATATGCGTTGGTTTTAAAATCCAAGCATTTTAATTTTTTGTTCATGGTTACAAATATTCACAATTAAAAAGGTTGGACATACTACATAAAGCGACAAGACGCCCTGAAAACACAATTTTACTTCATTCTACAGTGTTTTATAACACGGTGTTAAACCTAATGCCGTTGACCGTCCGCGATGCTTTAGCTCAAACGTAATGCCGGCAACCCTCCCGGAGGGTTCACTTCCAATATGTATGGCGGCATGGCGTATGAGTTCTATGAAAATGGGTGGAGTCAAAAGTGTTAAGCTGGGGCTTATTCTTCTGATAATATCCAGCGGGAAGAGGAGCTGTCCGTGGTCTATTATTACTTATTAGGTTACGAATGAACATACGAATATTGTAGTATGCTATACTTACCAAACTGTTCTTATCTACTTCAAATAAACTTATTGGGAAGACTCTTGGTTTATTGGAAGTGCTTAGTGGTCCTTCGTTTCTTGCGATCATATTCAGGAACTTGGGTACCAAATCTGGACTGGGGTACAGTTCGATGTCTGATGGCAGAACGAAGTGAGTTAGGGCTGCGCTTCTGGCTATGTTTCTACCGACGTTTATTGGATACAACAGATTTTTCTGTTGTTTGTACGTCGTGGAGGAGTTGACGACGTAAGGCGGTGTGTCCGTGCAGTTGAAACGCGTCTTCAAAAATATATCAGGGTTAGGTATCTGGAAAGAAAAATTAAGAATATTATATTATTGCAGTTGACATGCAAAATGGGATTAAGTGATCCAAATTATTTCATGGAGTGTTTTAGTAAAACGAAAGATTATTAGACAATAAATTTAGCACCATAAGTTTAATAAATTTAAAGTATCTCCTTAGCTAAAAGTGAACAAGCAAGGAACAGAAGTTCCCTACCTGGCTCATTGCCAGACAGTAGTATTGTTATGTTCCGGAATTGTGCCAGGAGCGGTCGACGACTTTGACAACCTATATGCAGTCATGAAGTTACTGTGGCTAGAGGTGATCGTGTGTATGTACAGAAAATTCGCGATCTATGTGTCTGCGAAGTTCAGGCACACTGACGTCTTCCAGTACGTTAGGAGAGGACACATCTAGTTTTAAGTGATGATTCCGAACAATGCTGCACGCGACAAGGCTGCCGTTTCACTACCGGTCCCCATACATTTTCTATACGTTTAAGTATAGAGATTACATTCCGAGCGCGGCAGCAATGCTGCGTGACATTGCTGCCGTACTCGGATTGTAATTTCGTATAAACTTATAGAAAATGTATGGGGAACAGTAGTGACGCGTCACACAACAGCAGTGACGCAACAGCACTGCTGCAGCAGCAGTGCCGCGAGCAGCGTTGTTCGGAATCATCCCTTAAAACTAGATGTGTCCTTTAGCTAAGCAGGATGCGTCCATAACTTAGCCCGAAAGTCTAACAACCAGTCTTACCAAGGGGTATCGTGTTACCCAGTTACTGGGCAACCCAGTAACTGGTATTTTTCTAAAGCTCATCGACTGATGATGCCCACCAGCTTTAGATGAATACCGACTGCTAAGATTGTAAAAACTATCATTTCATCGAGGATAATGAGTGTGGATATTGAAAAGTTAGTGCTTCTAGGAAATAACTAACATTGAATCTATAGCGTCGTCATGGACCCACATTAAGGACAATGCTAGCACCTCAGTCGTGATCCAAAACTCTCATTTCGTAATTACGAGGAGTAAACAACAAAACTGTGTGGGTTGTCAATTAGAAGTAACATTTAATAGCAATTTCGTAATGTTATAGTTAATTTCTATCTTGTTCTCTCATTATAACGTCATAACTGTGTTCTCATTTAAGCCTAGTTTACACTATGCAATTTAATAGCATGTGGCTACTATAAAGGCTCCCGCAGACAGGCGCGGTGCGACGCGATTCCGGTAGAAAAAATTCCATGAAGTTTTCATAGAAACTGTCAATGTTCTACTGGAGTCGCGTCGCGCTGTCACGTCGCGCTGTCACGTCGCGCCAGTCTGCGGGAACCTTTAGTTGAAGCAACAATAAAAGGTGCACCGTCTAATCAGTGTAGACGATGCTAGTTAAGTATTTGTTGCTTTAATTTTATTGTATGCCACAGACAAGAAACTTGAGCCGAGTAAAAGGGGGATCAAGGTGTATCCCAGACGTTCATGCTGGAGTTTAAAAAAAAAAAAAAGATTATGAAATCATTCTTACATTGCTAGGTATATGTTTGTTGGAGAAGAAGATGTGGAAGGTGGCGTATTGCAGCACGAGATCGTTGCCCACACAGTCACGAAGATATCTGATGCTGTTCACGGTCGGCATTATGTCTGAACCCGGCGCGTGGATCGCCAAGCTCACTGGTGCCATCCATCTGGGGATAAGGAAATAGGTCTCATTATAAATAGATAACATAACATAACATCACCCCCGAAATTAAAATTCCCCGAAGGGTTAGGCAGAGAGGGCCACCCAAATTTTGCCAGTTCTAACTTTTCCGGGCGTCTGCAAGATAAGTAGTAATAAACAGAATTATAATACATATGTACAGGTATATAAAATAATCTAAAATATTTTGCAGATAAAATAATACGTAAATAATAGTTAAGTGAAATACTTAGTATCTTATTCGCGATCTCCTGACTTTGATTATTATAATATGTAAGTTTAAACTTGTTCCCACAAAAACAACTTAATTAATTATCTCGTAAAACAGGACTTCCTGTCTCCTACCCTTTTGCTGTGCCCTACAGGGTCCATAATGATCTGAATTATATAGTTACCACCTAAGTACACATTATGGTAAAGCAATAAAGATATTGAGCAAGTAAAATTTTGTGATACGGATGAGCATTTTGCGATGTAGGCCATCAAACGGCCTCAAATCAAATGCCCGCTACTACGGAATAACCCAATGACACCGGAGATCGAACAGTACAATAAGTATTGATACAGGTACCTACTCAACCACTTATCAATTGGATTTTCGATTTTTTTTCAATTCGGTACCAATTTTATCATTGTATTTAAAAGTACCGTTCATTTGCTATCGACTGTCTAGTACTCCAGTAGATTTACCAGAGCTGTCGGGGATTTATCGAATCGAAGGGAAGAACGCTTGAAAGCGCGTAGGTAATTATATTTAATCAATAAGCTGTCGGGGCCGCCCAGTTCGCGTGACCGGGGACATTTGCGCCTCCACAGGTTGCTCGCAAACCGACACTTCCAGCTGAAATGTTGTGCCGTTCGTGTAGACGGGGACGCCATGATTTCATGTTTATTTACTCGAGTTTTTATTTCCATTTTATGTTTTATCTGTAGATAAATCGTTAGAGCTTCGGTCCAGATAGCGTCCAGAATTAATTGAGACTCTATTTCTTTTAGAAGTGTTGCCAATGAGCCGTGCTTCCATTTTATGCAGTCAGTAGCTTAGAATTACATGTCTTATTTAAAGCTGTTTCTGGAACTTTGTAATATTATCTATTCGACTTTGGTTATCGCTGGAAAGTCACGACTCGTTCAGAAAATAATCAGTTCATACACTCAGCGTTTGATTCGTTCGCGGACCCGCGAAAACTAAAAACGTAGCCACAATGTAAATCGATCACTCGCTGCTAATAAAAATCGTTTGCTGTAGCCAACAAAAGACATTATTAATGGAATACCTGCTACAAAAAGAGACTAAGGTGCTTGCCACCGCCTTTTTAGGTCACGATGCTACAGTGCTGCCACCGCCACGTGACATTTTACTTAAGGGGCGTTGTCACGCTCGGCTTTTTACCATCTTCACTTTTTTATATTAAAACATTGTTTATGTAATTGAATATGAACCGTGATGTAACGGAAAGGTTGTGATTTACACAATAAGTTCTTAAATGTCAGTGGGACTGTCGCGTCTGAAGAAATACAAGATGATAAGTGGGTGCGCGGCTTAAATAACTGTGATGTCGGACGAAGCGGTGCTGCACAATGGTAGGTATATTGTTAGGTAAGTGAGAATGTTATTGAATCACACTCGTTTTAAAATACATAGTTTACATAGTGGTCGGTGCACGTGTATGCAAATGATCACAGCTGTTAAGTACTTACTTAAAACAGTTTCAAGAGATATCAGGCAATCTAATCGGTGACTCACTATCTGCGAGCATTGTTCAGATTACAGGAAGTCTCACTCCACTTACTCGAACCGTAAGAAGTGCAGCTAAATGACATTACGATGTTAATTGTTGCTAATATCGAATTAAACACATCGCAATGTTTCTTAATACAAGCAAGTACCTATGCAAGTACATTCTCTTTTAAAACAATCGACATTGCACAACTTACACTGTGTTTAGTCACGAATACTGCGTCTGTTTTTGACTCGACCCTTTTGAATGCCGTTTAGTTCATAATTTGAAAGGGGTTGGTCACAATTCAATAAGCGGGCTGTACATGTACATGGTGACTGTACATTTTAGTTATGTAGTACAGGCTAGCCTCATTTTGTGGAACATTCGAATCGGAACGGGGAGCTTACGCGGGAGGGTGCGACAGTCTGGTAACCTCGCGTCTATGCCGCGTTTACACGTGAATTTGTTTGGCACTGGCGTGTTATTTTAACCTTAAATTGCCTTCCATTCTTGCACTTTAATTTCAGCGCAAAGATTTGGTACCCATTGTAAGTGCAATTAGGGTTGCAAACCCTACTGTAACTGATAATATTCAAGAGCCAATAAAGTGAAAAAGAAATAGTGACAGGTTGAAACAGAGGGTTTCTATTTTAGGTACCCGACTACGACGAATTCCAATTGGTGATGTTTTTTTTTATTTTTATACACCGTGGGGACGATTTCTATCCTAACTTCCTAACTATCCTAAGTAATATTATTATATAAATGCGAAAGTGAGTTTGTTTGTTTGTTACGCTTTTACGCTAAAACGGCTGAACACATTTGGATGAAATTTGGCACATGGGTAGACCATGACCTGGATTATTTCAAAGAATACTTTTTATCCCGTTATTCCCACGGGATCGAGACTTACGCGGGTGAAACCGCGGGGCGCAGCTAGTATAATATAGACCAGTACCCTTATTACGTAATACACGATCAATCGGAATTTGAATCGTTTTGATAGAAATTGCTATTCCATTGCTTCACAAGTTCGAAAAAAAAATCTGCTCCACAACGTAAATAACGCAATTAATGTTGTTGAACTGTCAAAATGAAACAAATTTGTCGTAATCGTTTACGAAAATGTGTTGCGTAATTAGATAGTTGAACTAATTCAGGATTATATTATACTAGCTGCGCTCCAAACAAAAAGTTAAAAAAAAACATTGTAGGCGAAACTACTATATTTTCGATGAAAAATAAAATAAAATTTTTGTTCGCAAAATTAGTCAGACTTGAGACAATCAGCCTTTTAAAATATTAAAACAATTATAAAACTTATTATTTTTATACCAGGTTTACTTCAGGTTTACTGAGCGCATATTTTCAGTGATGAATACAATATGGCGAGATAAGCGCAATAGGTGTTCATCTCATAAAAGAGACATAAAAAATAATATCAAAGTAGCAAAAACGATGCATTTTAAAAATAACTTTTTGAAACAGACTATATTTTTTCGCCATCTACTTTCTTTTTACAGGCAATGGCTACGAAAATACTATATTTGATATAAAAAAAAGTTGGCAACATGCAAGTAACAAATTGTGAGAAGTTTTCACAATAAATTTTTCGTAAAGGTAGCACTAATACCTACTACCTATCTATGTATATATAATAAAAACTCGAGCATCGTTTAGTTTAGTCCTTTGTTTAACTACCGTAAGTTACGCGAGACAACGCATAATATCCCGGGGCCGTATTATGACGTATTAATGCCACCATTATTCCAGTGTGAGTGAGAGACGGAGCTATACAAGGGCGCTAGCACCATCCTTTTTTCGCAGTGGAATAATGATGGCATTAATACTTCATAATAAGGCCCCTGGATCTACATAATTTAACATCACTACTAAACTGTCTAGACTCAATAAATGTCAGACAACCTATTATCAAACGAAGACTTATGAAAATATTAAAAGAAAAAACAGAATTAGAAGCGAAGTTTATTTGTTTAAAGTCTTAGGTGAAGACTGCAATGAATGAATCGTGGTTTAGCAACTCGCCTTGAACGCTAGTCGGTTTATACTGGCTCTATGTAAACAAGGCTGGCGGGTACTAAGTGTGTTTGGTGTTCCGGCGCCGGGGAAGTAATACTGTGCACACGCAGCTGTTAAATCAATAATTGCATTCGTAATTTTCACCTGGCGATGAGAAAATGTTTAGCTATTTTAAAACAAGAGTGGTTTAAAAGATCACACGTACCCACAACGAGCATAATGAAGAATGTCAAACGACTTAGGTGATTTGAATCATTTTGTTTCTTTCATCGGAGCTCCGTGACTATGGGGAGTTTGTTAAACTGTTGCCAATTTAAACTGAAGTTCGTTCGTTCGAAAATTGGTACAGTTTTAACCATAATCTATAAATAACAAGTCTCCAATTAAATTGTTCAAATCTCTCACGGGAAACTGACTACAGATCGATGTAGATTGCTCAATGCTCGTACACGCAATTTTCATTACCGGCATGCAATAAAAGTGAAATAAAATGTAATAGCTTTACGACAGTACAATCGGGTACAAATAGAGTTGTGTAAGAAAGAAAAGGGAAGTAATATCAAGTTCACACGACGACGTCGTGTTCGCGACGATACCTTGCCATCGCGTGGTAACGAACGTGAGATCGATTTTGAACACGGTAGTGTACGCGTTAAGGGGCGTCTTGTTTGGCGTACGAATTAAGGCTCGTGCAGACTAGCGCGACACCGGTAATTGTTCTACCGTGAAGTTTCAGCTTAGAAAAGCGTCGCGCCGGTTTGCACGACGCTTTTCTAAGCAATCGCCACTTCGCCAGCCATCATTCATGCACTGTCTGTATACTTATAGGTATGTAAGTATGGTTTCATTGACTGACCTCCAACATACGAAAGGAGAGAGATAATTTGATCCTTTACAAGTCTAGACGGGCGGTGGTAACGTGGGGAACTCCAGACATGTCTGTTGTTGTTTACGGAAAACTCTCGAGTCAGATCGATTTCTCAAATTCTTTGAATGTGAAAATTACATTATAATTCGATGACAAATGTTCTTCCTTATTATTATATAATATCATTCAAGAACGCCAGTTCTGAAAGCGGAAATTTGTCTCGTGAACATTTTTTTAACAATACTCAATAAGTTATAATAACAAATTGCATGAGTTTTGAGAATGTCGAGGACATTACTGAATTTTTATATTTTACCCAATAACGCGGCACGATACCACGAAAGAGATTACTTTCAAAACTCTTGAAATAAGATAATCATGAATTTATGACATATCAGACGTAAATACAGAATAAATCAGAAAGGTATGGTCAAATTTAAAGGCTCGTGCAGACTGTAATTGTACTGTACTGGTAATTGTTCTACCGTGAAGTTTTCTTTGAAATTGTTTTGTTAGTCACGTCGCGCTGTGGCGTCGTGGCAGTCTGCACGAGCCTTATTGGCTAGGGTACAGACCATCAAACTGAACACCTTTCTCCATGAGATATACATACAAAACTTCAATACTTACCTACCTACTTGATCAGATGCATGGGACGGCAGGTAATTTTTTTCGATTACGATGTTGGTCCCGTTCAACATTTTCTCACTTTGTTGGTCAGTACTTACAGACCTACAAAGTGAATAAAGCTGAACGGGACAAAGGTGTGGTCAAATTGAAGGATGTGGTGCTTACCACATCCTTCAATTTGACCACACCTTTCTGATACACGCTGTATATGCCGGTTTCCTGCACATCATGTTATGATGACAGCGCTAATGCCTATGTACTTAGGCACTTATTTAGTATTTTTCTGACGCAAGGTCGACGGATATCACCTGCCAAATTATGTTGCTCATGAACATAATTTATGCAAACATTTTTGTCGTGTGCGCTGAAGCCTCGACAACTATTCAGAATTTATTACCAAAGTAAATAGTTTTGATTTAAATGTTATGTTTGACGTAAGTACAGATTTCTGTTTAGCTACAGAACTAGCTAAAAAACAGACATTCTCTGATCTCTTAATATTTCTTTAATTTTATTAAGATTTAACCTTTACACATCATTGAATGTGTTTGGAAAGTCGCCATTAAAAACTATACAATCACAATCTTCATTGAATCCCTTGAAAGGAAAAGAAAAACATGAAAGGAACAAATATTTACTCTACATATCAATAATACGCTCATAAAAAACTTGATTTGCCTGCCAAAATATTGTAGGTACGTTATCCTGAAGGTCGTGTTCCTGCGTATTTGTGTAAGCAGGTAAAAATATGACGTTTTTTACTCTGTAACTTTGTTAGTGTGTAAACATGTTCCGGTGTTTCAACTGACGTACATACGAGCGCAAATACAGGCCAGATTGTAGGTGGCTTTGTCAGCCCTGATAAGGTTTTTTTAAACTAAATCTTTGTGAAATGATATTTCTTAGGCCGTGCGCACTTTGGACGAGTTATCGTGCGAATTTTGTTCGTGCGAACACATACGAACACGCACGAACGATCCCGACCTTCTAAGTACTAAGGGAGCGCACAAACTGAGTGCGAATTAGATACGTACATATAGTTCCAACATCCGAAAATAATCCGAAGTTGTTGGGATTTTTCGTGCGCTCTGTTGGATTCTCAATGCTCGGCTCAATACCGAGAGTTGAAAATCCAGTGTACGAAAAAAAATCGCCGCGATAAAAACACGTCCGTGCGAACTTCAAGAGCAAGAGCGTCATCATAATCTTGCCCTTATCCCAATTTATTAGGAGAGAGCGAGAGCAAGAGCAAAGAAACAAAAAATAAACCTTATCGTAGGCAAATGCATATACTGGAAAAACAATAGGAAATTCTCATACCTACCTACCGTAGAAAGAAAAATAAACAAAAATATTTCAACCTCGGTTTCCATCCGACCTCCTAAAAATGTCATTTTAAAATACCTCTACAGCTCCCTACCCTTTTATTACTGCAGACGCCCCCCAAATTTACCCTCAAAGTAATTTAGGTAGACGTTATACAAATAGCTGTGTCAGTTTTCAAAAGCTGTGTTCAGTGGCCTTCACTTTTCTCTCTAACTCCAGACAAATAAAGCTGTTCATGAAACGCACTATAAAAAGTGTTGTCGCATACTGCAGTAATAACACTGACGAGGTAATCAACTTTTTGCTCTGAATCTAATCGTCGATTAAGTAATTCTTCAGAATCCTCACGTTAACAAGTCTTGTAGCGTAATGTGTTAATGTGGGTGCTTCGCCTTGACACCTTTATCGTGTTTTTAGGTTAATAAATACTTTTACTAGTGTAAACTTTTCTAAAGTAAATTTACCATTCCCGTTACCAACGATCTACGGGTTATTAAATTGTTTTTAAGATTATGTCATAATGAACTTAAGATTTATAGCTTTTCATTCATAAGTTTACACCAACATGTGTCGCGAAATGCGCAAGTTTAACGCCGCATATCTTACTTAGCTAGTCGGCTAAGTACCTTTGCCTATTCAGAATGCGCTGTGATCCTACATTTCTATGAGGTTAAGGGCTGGCTTCACAGTTATGCTCTTGCACACATCGTAAAAGTTAACGGAGGAAAGTTTGCTCACATGAACATGTATCATTCTTCTTGGCTATTCAATGTGTTACCGGTAGGGCTGTCAACCCTGCGCAAGCATCAGGAATCTCAACAAATTTTATCAATATGCTAACGATCGCGGTCTGTATTTCGGCTTTCAAAATGTATGCAGAAACGTCCAGATTTCCGCAAAGTGTTGTCTTGTAAACGAGGTCGTCAAGGGCCTTTTTCTGGTAAAATGGCAACCATAGATACAGTTAAACATTGAGTATCAATTCGCTCCATGTTTTGCTCCGAGTTCGACTTACCTTGTAAGGGAGAAAAGCGGGATTTATGTATATACTTACATACATTCGTAATAATGTATGAACAACAGCATATTTTATCGTTTATGGAGGTCAATGCGTTCTGCAAAAAGTCACGAGCGTTTCTTCTGTCGGTGTCATTATCATTATGATCCATCCATTGCAGCTCATTGCTAACGTTTTGTAGGCCATTCCTTAATGGAGATGTAGCCCGTAGGGGTTTTGATATAGTTACCACCGAAGAAGTTCATATCTTTACACCGTAAGGACTATTTCTGCTTGAAGCGCTCGGCCGCTATAGAACCGAAGCGGTAACAGATGTGGTGATCGTGGGATTTTGTTTCCAAACTGCATAGATATGAAATTCTTTGATATTACGTATTTGAACCTACTGTCATGAAAGTTGACCTCTTAACAAAATAATCATGAAAGGTTTTGTTGGCGATTCGATTCAATGAAAAGCCTACGTTACACGAGTTTAAACAGTTTCAAAATGTTATACCCACACGTAATTGGTGTTATCAGAGGAATAGCTTATCAAAATGGCTATTAAAATTTACATAAAACTCATATAAATTCACACTTAGAACATTTAGGTATTATCGACGGAAACTGTTATTTTGGTCCTATTTTATTAGTAAAGTTATTTAATCAGTTAACCACAGCGTGGTTAACTGATAACTGGTTCTGGCATTAAAATAACAATACAGGAGCATGTTTATTTATTACATAACATTAGCATGTAGCGCATTCGTCACTGCCAAACAAATATCGACCTTGCTGTACTTAAAATGAAGTTGAAAATAAATTAACTTCCATTAGCTTAAGAGCACGTGTAAGCGTTATTTGTTCTCAATTTAATTTTTAGGAACGCAATGTTGATATTTGTTTGGCGGTGAAACCGCGCCGCGCCGCGTCTCGCCAGGTGAGCGTCGGTCCTAATTTACTGTCCCACAACTATGACACTGCCACTCTTCACATATAGGGAGGGAAGGGACTGGCATTCATCACCACACTTGCCCACAAAATTCAAAATTCAAAATTCAAAAGTCATTTATTCAAACTAGGCTGAGAATCAGCACTTTTCGAACGTCAAAATTACATAAGACAGTCCCCCAAAACGCCCACCCTTCACCACTTCCTAGTGCTTTAGCTGGGAAGAAGAAGTGGCGCAACAAACTCCCCAGCAGCACAGCTGTCTGTTCAGTAAAAAAGATTCTATATAATAGTATGCAAAATGATATTTACATTACGCAACACAAAACATAATTTAAATTATAAAATTAATAGCCATATGACAGCTAGCACACGCCAATATACCAACCAAAAAACATCGAGAACTATACTCAAGCAGAAATAAAAATAACTTAACGAAAACAATATCTAAATAAAAGCCTCCAGACATAAAGGGCGTGCCCGCTTACATATAGCTGTAACTAGAAGTTATAATTGATAAACTAGGACCATTGAGGTAAAGTAAAAAAATTATCGAGGTCGCTAGCTAACCACATATTGCAATACAACTCATAAAAAAAAAACATTGTAATGAGTAGATTATGTCAACAATAAATAAAGTAAAATTAGTAAAATTATAAACAATTATATAAACTCATATAACCTGTCAGTAAGTAAGCTAATTCTGGAGAAAGAACATTTAAACATTGTCTTGAGTTAATCACAGCGACCAACTATTCTTATCATTTAAGTAGTCGTTGATAGAATAGTATGCCTTTGAAGAGAGGTTGGCCCACACTCTGTTGGATCCATGTTGGATTTTAAAAACTTTTCGCTGTGCGTCGTAACTCAGCGGATATTGTATTTCTATCAGTGCATAAAAACGGTCTTCTGTTAAAATGTTATAACATGACTGACCAATATTTGAATGCACACTCTGTTATCAAGCATCATACAGTACAGTCATTCGTTCCGATTACACGAACATACGCTTCGTCGTAAATTCGTAATGTCGTATGTAGGTACATAATGCAATGTAATCAGAGGCGATGTAGCATAAAATATGAGTATTGTGTAGTAACTAGTCTGCCTCATGTAATTATTACGATATTAGTTCTTCATGTACATATTTTTGTGACACACTTCGGACTAACTACGCCATTGACCTCGCTCAGAGGATGTCGATAGGCGAATGATCCTAGCTCCGCTTTGTCTTCCTTATTTAGAAACGCTTCAACCGCTGATGATGTACAGAATCTAGCATATAACGCACCAGAATCTAGCGAATCTACATAGTATTGGTACTCCACGTCACTTGTCCATGAGGGTTCATTAGAAAACCAGCGTCAGACAGCATTTTGTCGGGCATTAATGCTGAAATGAACCTTTTTGGCGAAGCCGTGAGGCACACACTATTATTGATTTATGATTATGTTCACTTTTTATTTTGTTATTATGTGTTTCACGAACTGTGTCCAAATAAATATTACTCTTTTTTTCTTCCTTTTCTGTCGTTATATAAATCGATTTGTTCTTGTTAGGCGTTCTATTAGGAATGTGTAAACTATGGAAAGTGTCTTACGATAGTTGTAGTCCAGAGATCGAGAGTCCTATAATTAAGGCAGAGCAAGTGTGAAAAAAAAGCAAACGACGTTTTACTGGACGGCTTGTGCTCAGGAAAAAGTTTGGCAGAAGAGACTGAACATGGGTTTCCCAATGACTAATATTGAATGCTAAACAATATATAAATCACCACGCTTGGCAGACGTAGATAGATGCTGATCGCAGCCTAATTTGATTTAGTAGCAGACAGGAAGATGCCGCTTGCCAAAGAGTGAAAAGTGCAAAGTTATCATTGCTGGGAACCAAATGAACTTGTATGATTTTGCAAGATAGTACGTGCAGAAGAAAACCGTGAGTCTGTAAGGTGAAGTGTTCTTTCGAATTTGAATTTTATTTCAATTCTGTTAAGAACGCATATCAGTTTGAAAGAATACGTTTCCTTGACTACACAGTCATTTTTAAGGCCTTACAGTTTTTTTCTGCACGTTATACTTATATGGAAAATAAATTATCTCAGTGTTTAAAATTAAGTTGTATAAACAATATGGCTTCTTGAACGCATGTAACAGTGGTATCGGCAATGAATAACATTTACACGTCCCGTTTAAGATTATGTCCAAGTCTGATGCACACACTAGGTATTGTGGCTGAGCTGTTACAATGAGTTACGATTCGTGTGAAGACAAGAAGATAAGTACCTACATTGTTTTGTATTATACTTTCATAATCGCAACCACCGTAAGAAAAAGTACATACTATTTTTCGTATCTTTCGTTGAAAGTTTTATTTCATTCAGCGCATCAAATTATTTTTAATATTTTTTTATTTTCAATATTTTGAACTAATAAAACCACCGCATAAACTAATCAATCGATCTTGTTAAAATATACATCAGATTTTATTTTCACGGTTTATATGCTGTATTCGCTAAGAAAAACCTACATTTAAAATGAGCTTCGCGAGGGCTCCCGGCATCCCACGTGCGACTAGGTGAACCCTCCAGGAGGGCCTGTCACTGAACGTGTTAACACTAAAATTATAAATAGCTTCTCTATGCTTTAGAATTTAAACTAGTTGAAACATTGTTTGATATTCAGATCTTTTCTGCCATTGTCTGCCTCTTGCCATTGTCTGATCTTTTCTGCTATTGCTTTATTTGTCTCAAATAAAGCTAAAAGTGCGAAGGTTGTTGACTATGTGTGTGGTACCTACTTCATTATTATGCTATTGTCATTGTATAGCTGCATCAGCCCCTGACGTAACAGTGGGGCGACGTGATCGATAGTCAAAAACGGATTACAAGTGATTGATGGGGTTCTATCCCCTTCCCCGAGGTGTACCGCTTTTTAACGTAAATGGCGGCTATAACTAGATTGCCTGGAGTTTTCTCCATCCTTCCCATATCGTTAGAGGCCTATTGTAATATTCAGGGAATTTAATTTTTGTTGAAGGCTCCCGCAGACACGCGCGACGCGACTCTGGTGGAACAATTTCTGTTTGCGGGAGCTTTGAAATGTAATGTCTTACGAAATCAGTTCGAGAGGCTGACTTTGTAAGCAACGTCATTCAACCTTTTACACTGTTTACCAACTATTATCTAACGTTCCATTTATTGTTATGGCTCCTTTACAGGCACATCGATAAAAGCACAATGCACGTCGTGCAGCTTCGATACCTCTGGGCGGGTTACAAAAGAAAGTATGAGCAGTAAATTAAGATTACGCTCACATAAACTTTATTACGAAACCCCTGCTGATCATATCGTAAAATGAAATAGAGTATTTCAAAGTGTCGGTTCAACCATAGACGACTTTTTACAGTTTTGACGTATACGCCGATACAAAATACCGTCGATCCATCACCGCTAACTTGGCACGTACTCACATGGTTGCAATTAACGTTGGAATTCTTACAAACCATAAATTTAATTTAATGTTCAAGTATTCGACCTACATGTACGACCGCAGTCGCTATGCGGATAACAGTACAGAGATGGTGATGCCGTAATGGGAGACGGTGCACTTGGCTCATCTGGGTTGACCGCAAGCGTCACGCGAGCACCTCAACGCGCCCGCGGCCGCGCTCCCGCCGACCAAGTACACCTGTTTCTTAATGTGCCTGCCCGCAATGTATGTATGGCCGCCCCAGATGCACTAACCTCAATAGTCATGTTCCAATATTCGATAAAAGTGATCCACATTTTTGAAACCTTACAGTGATTAAAACTGTAACCTGCGCTTGCGCTTACTGCCCGTTTCGTGCTGCAGACGCTGGAGATAACTTTACGGCTACAAGCTACAACCAGCACTATAAATCGCATTCATCTGCAGTCTGCAATGAAACAGCTTAATGGTTGGCTTTATGACGCATGCGTTCGACGGTAATCTAAATTACAGTTACCGGTCATTTTCTAGGCGCAATGTTCGTTCGTACATAAATTCAGTCGTACAAATAGGATTCGATAAGACACCGGGTAACATCTCTAGCCACTAATGGCTTCCTACATTCTAAATCAATCAAGATTGCTTCCAGGTAAGTTGCATCATTAGTAAATCAGCGGTTGTATTCAACGGTTGACCTACATCGGCTTCATTAAAATAAAACGCACTTCAATTTCGTGCCATCTCGGGCTTCTCATTATTCAATGTCGGTGCTCACGCGAACTCCTCCTTAGTTTCGCGTTGTTTGCGGTTACCATTAGAATGCTGTTTGTGCAACTAACAAACAACAAGTTTATTATAACCGTGCAACCGGTAACCAAACTAAGGGATTGGTTTATGTTGCCTCTGTTTGAGATAATTGATGTAACATTGTCTTTACAAATACCTTCAAGGGCTGTTACATTATTATTTCAAATTTTAGTTCCTCGATACGTATATAATTATCGTTTATAAGTTTCAATTCTAGTAAAAGTAACTTCTAGTAAAAGTACTTCTAGTAAAAGTACTTCAAATAATATCTAGGTATGACGGTGATAATGATGGTAACAGATTCGATTTGGAAATTCTAATTATTAGTTTAGTTTGACATTGAGACTGTTCAACCTGTTTTGTTTCACTTTCAACTCCACCCACTTTTCATAGAACTCATACGCCATGCCGCCATACATATTGTAAGTGAACCCTCCGGGAGGGTTGCCGGGATTACGTTTGAAAATCAAAATTCTGCATATTTTTATATCATAAAATCATTTTTTCACGAAGTCTGTTAACCTACCAATAAGAAATAACAATCCGAACAACAATTTAATTTAAAAAAAGTACCTCTTTGTTTCATAATTATTTATTAATTTTTATAAAAACTACATTAAATTACCACTAAGTATATTAAAAGTAGTTCTATTTTTATGATTAATTTGCGAAATAAAATATAAATTCACAACATTTGCGAATTTCCTCCATTTTTTTTGCAACATCTGGAAGTAATTTCCGAGTGCCATTCGTTTTGATGCTTAAAATGTTGGTAGCGTGGCGTGTTTTGAGCACAAAAAACAGAGCTAACAATACCATAAGAACGATAGACAGAGGGTGCTTAGTTTCATAGATAATCGCAATAAAGTTGAACCATAATCGAGCTTCCGCGGTATAGCAAGTGTCAGTTGACTATGATTTGACAGCTACGGCAGCTGTCAGTTGAAAGGTTAAAATATGTCAAATTACTCTAAAATGGTTGACATTGGCATAGGGATCATGAGGGGTCATTTGGTTGCAAATGACCTCTCCTATATCTCCTTAACGGATTGCCGACATATAACCAATAGCCCTGTATATTTGAGTCAATTACAATATAATTTAAACGAACATTGAAATAGGCTAACACGTGGTGGTTTTGCTACAACTGGTTTTAGTCACTCGACACCCGCGTGCCACCTACGTCATTACAACATTACTGTAATTACCACCTTATTACGTTGTAGTACAATTGGTATTACAACGAGAGCCATCCTTATGAAATGATCGATTGTGACAATGTGAAAATTGTAGCAACTTTACAATGCAGGAAGAGTATAGGGAAAGTGTTGGTCAGCAATTGTGTTGAACTGCTATCATAGATATTTATATTTCTATGACTGCTATCTTAGAGCTTTCGGCGTTTCCTAGAATGACGCCCTAGATCACGGTCTATATCTATGCCGTAGATGTACACTATGCATAGCTAGACTACTTAATCATTTTCTGTATATCTTGTGTAGAGTTGATGTAAGTAGTTTCTCAAACTTTTGTCAGATTCATGCTTGTTTTCAAAATGCAATGTTGGATTTTCAACTCTCTGCGCTGACCCTAGCGTTGAAAATCCCAGTATAATAATCACTTAGTAAAGGTGAAAACGGGCGTAAGTATAATAAGCTTGTCATTATTTATATTATACTATACACATAATACTTAAATAGACACAAAGTCAAATAAAAATTGAAAAAATATGGTTAAAAATTGGTTACAATACCAATTATTTACTGCAGCTGTTATTTGTCATGCCACCAACGCAATAGAAGACAAAATCGGTTGAACGAACTGCAAAAAAGGTTTATTTAAATGCCTAATCTTATTTCAAATGGAGTTATATTTTGCATGTTGTTTTTTGAGCCAATAAATAAGATCTTTTTGCTTTAATGTGAACCATAGTGAACAGACCAAATGTTTTTTTCTCCCTACTAACAACTTAAATACCATGAAATTTGACATTCCGTCACAGACTACATAGAGATACTACGTATCATTCCGTGGCCGATGCAACAAGAAAACGAGTAGAACAACTGTTATTTGTTGTCTGTTTATTAAGATTGAATCGATTTAATAATGTACAGTACACGGTGTTTACAATGCAATAAAGTGTAAGTACCTACGTTTTCATTATCTTCGAACTAGGCCGTTATGTTATCCCTTTGGATAAAGGCAGGCGCGCGCGACTCTATTATAACAATTTCTATGAAAACTTCATGGAAATTGTTCTACTAGTCGCGTCCCGCCTGTCTGCGGGAGCTTTAAGTAGGTTCAGTGTACGTTACACGCATCCTTTACATGTTTCTATAAATTAAATAATACGAATGCATAAAAAAATACTATTTATTAGTCGTGACGTGTTTTCGAGACAAAAGTAAATTGAAAAGATCGTATATGAGAGAAAATAACGCCAAGTTTCACCACTGGTAGCGCTAGCAGCATAACATTAAAGATTGTTTTCTCACAGCATGTCAAACAAATAGATTTTGATTGATATTTTATAAATGATTTGCTGCTTGTTCAGATGTTCAAATAAAGCGCACAGTATATTCCTCGAGATCAGAAAACTAATAAACGCTATCTTAATATAAATTTTAATCAGCGATTTAAATGGCCGTACGATGCCATGATTTCACTATAAACTTAATAACAAACTAAAAAAAAAGCAATTTTACTGCTTGTGCTGATGGCGCCATCTATGCACGTCGTTTCGCGTCTAGTACACTGTCCTATTATCTTTAAAAAGATTCTTCATCAGAAATTCTTAAAGAATATTAAATTTATTCTAGTCACCATTACTTACCAATTACCACTGACATGACCAAGCGAATACTTCAATTACTTCAGCTTCTTCACTTATATTAGTTAAGTAAAGAAAAAGCAAGTATTGGGTAAAAGTGAGGACAGCTCTTACGCAATTGTTTTCATTTTCTGCTGAATAAACCGGTTATGTTGTCAACCGAAGAAAGTAAAGTCAACCGTTCTTTACGAATTCATATATGCTTTTATAAAGTCTAAAGGTGAATCATACTTTATTTTAAAAATTCCGAAAATGGTGCTATTTTATGCCTTTAACTGCCATTTAAGCGTTTCTAAAACTTCCGCACACATAGTTATCAAAATCTACACTCATATTATACGAGTAAGAGAAAAGATTTGTACTTTTGTTTGTAATGAATAAACTCAAAAACTACAGGATCGATTTAAAAAAATCTTTCATTATCATAAAGCTATATTATTACTGAGTAACTAAGGCTATAATTTATAAAGATATGACGCGGGCGAAGCCGTTGACGGAAGCTAGTAAAACATAAATTATTTTTTTGTAATAAAGCCGGGCTCTGCTAGGAACTTCATATAAATATGTGGAGTAGATAATGATAACATTTGTAAATGGTACAGCAGAAACATTCTTGATATAAAAATGATTCATGTTCTAAACGCTTACAATTTTGAATGAACTAACGTAGTGGTTCGTACGACTACAAATATTTTACGCGGGTTCCGTCATCACAAGGCACGTTGCCAAAAGTTGTTACAATCTAGTCTAGTTCTACAAATCTACATCGTTAAGTTTCGCATGTGTGTGGGTAGGTACTGTTAGAGCTACTTCGGCTAGTTTTTGATCCGATCGAGATAATTTGGTTTAGTCATGGCTTGAGTAGGCTGAATGGCGAAATGCCTTGACCCGGTTGTTTCCGGATGAAGACACGGCCATCTGTAGCTGGGTTTGTCATGAAGATGGATGAGTGAGATAGTGGATTGTACCACAGTATTAAAGAAGACTGAGAGGCTAATTAACGCCTAAATGTGTGATGGAGTGACGAAAATTTTACTTGAGTTTGACAATCCGTCAGTAATTCCCACATTTCGCCAGTTATGTTTAAGTCCCAAGTAACAGGGGGCGAGCCTATTGCCATCAACTGCGCACAAATCCGGACTCCGGGCTGCTACTGAGAAATTCCTGATGGAAAACCCAATAACACTTTGCCCGACCTGGGAATCGAACTCAGGAGCTCATGTTCAGCAATCAGCAATGTACCAGCGAGTAATGTACCTACTTATTTATAAAAATGGTTCAATGTCATGTTAGGTCACAGAATAGATCCTAGCACAACAGTCAGACGCAGAGTGTTATGGGTCACGCGGGAGACACACAATGTTAAGGTCACAGAATAGACCCTAGCACGACAGTGACACACAGTGTTATGGGTCACGCGGGAGACACACAATGTTAGGTCACAGAATAGATCCTAGCACAACAGTCAGACACAGAGTGTTATGGGGCACGCGGGAGACATACAATGTTAGGTCACAGAATAGACCCTAGCACAACAGTCAGACACAGAGTGTTATGGGGAACGCAGGAGACACACAATGTTTACTTTACTTCACTCAGTCGATGTCAACACATCACACCTCGATGCGCGCATTTTAACTTTTCGTTGTGAAAAGTAGAGATGAACGCGAACCGGTTCCGTACCATACTTATTAGCATAGTTATTCGACAACTCAGATATTCGGACTCTGCGTGACGTTTCACTGTTCTCATCCGCGAATTAGATCTATGAATTCATTAAGAACGATTCGTCTAACGCACTTTTTATTAACTCTTTCGGGGTCATTCGAGTTAGTGAAGAAAATATTTAGAAGGATGAACGCACTCGTTTCAATTAGGTAAAGCTGAAGTTAATTAATTGGGCAAAAACAATGTCATCACTTGATGACATTCTTAATCAGCACTTTGGTTTGTACGAGTATCTAACTATTCATTAAGCAAATTGAGTTGCGAATAATGATTGTTTTAAATTTAGTCACTTAATTTAATTACAGTGTTATTGTTAAAAAACATAAGTAAAAGCGTGTAAGTTCAATATAGCTTATCCATCGAAACAAACGCATAATTAATTAGCATTCATTTATAAATATGAAAGTGCATATTCATGTGTATTCATCCGTAAATCCGGTGGTGTACGAGCTGTTAGCACCGAAACGGGGCCAGCAGCGGGTGTGCATGTGGCCGGCTAGTGGAAGCTGGCGTATGGCTGCGCGGGCGCTGCGGCCGGCGCGTTATCGCCGTATCCGCCGATACGCGACGTGTTCGCAAATTGTACCACTTATCTCTTGTGCAATTGTTGGATCCAGGGCTCTATGTGTGAACGATTGACGGGCCACAACCTTGATATCAGTTTTAAAGGTCGTCATGCGGTCCAGTCTAAATACGAGTCATATTCGATTTCGGAGTGATAATTAATATTTTATTGGACACTAGCAAGGATTTTGCCAAGAGGTTAAAAATGTACGTCATGAAAGTTCAAACATCAATATTGCCTTGGAAGAGGTTAAATTTTAAACGGGTACCTAACTAAGAAAAGTTAACATTTATCAAAACTTTTCCACATTTTCCTTTTAAAACAGTAAAGTTGCATGTTTAATAACCTTTTAACTTTACCTAGCAACTGCGGTGCAGTAAATGAATGATCTACCATTTAACATTTCTTGCAACTTTGTATTACTGAGTTGCCGGAACTAAATTGACTGCGCAACGAAATTACTTAGAGGGGTAAAGGCTCTCGCAGAGAGGTGCTACTCGACACCGGTAGAACAATTTCCGTGAGGTTTTCATAGAAATTTTTCCACCAGAGTCGCGTCGCGTTTGTTTGCGGAAGCCGTTAACATCAAAATAGAGAAACGACAAACGGCTTTACAAAAAGTTTGCATGTGATTAGTTAGAGTAATTAGTGGCCATACTTAGGTAAGGAATATGACTGGAGTGGCAATGACATGGTCACTCATTGGCAATGATAGTTTGTCCTCTGTCCTCACTTGAGGGCAGCGCTGGTTATGGACCGAGCACGTTGAGGATACCTGTTTTCGGATTTAATTAGTGTTTAGTATTCGTATGCATGCCAAAATTGTTCTTGTTGCATTACGACAATGATTATTATTAATTAACTATTCATGTGTTCCTACACCTATTTCAATACACAGATCACAAATGTTTGGTTATATTTTTATATTTAACACGTTCAGTGCCGGGAACCCTCCTGGAGGGTTTACTCAAGTCGCATATGGGATGCCGGGAGACCTCGCGGAGTCCTCATTTTAAATTTTGATTTTTCTTAGCGAGTTCGGCATTATAAACTGTGAACATAAAATCTGTTGCATATTTTAATAAGATTTCAATCCTAATGCCGGTGACACTCCTCGAGGGTTAAAACTTTAGCGCAAACATAATGCCAGTGCCCCTCCTGGAGTCAACTTGCAATATGTAATGGCGTATGAGCTCTATGAAAAATGGGTGGAGTCGAAAGTGTTGAAGTAGTCTTGAGTCTTGAGACAGTAGAACCAACCGCACTTCCACGGTAACAATTTGACTTAACACTTCCGACTCCACCCACTTTTCATAGAGCTCATACGCCATGCCACTATACGTATTGGAAGTGAACCCTCCGGGAGGGTCACCAGAATTACGTTTGCGCTAAAATTTACCCTCGCGGACGGTCAAAGGCATTAGGTTTGAAACGGTGTTATAAAACACTATAAAATAGTGTTTTCAGGGTGTCTTGTCACTATACGTAGTATCTCTGGGGGTATTTTTATGTACTAGTGGGACGGAGACATGAAATTTTAAAAGAATGTAAAAATTAAGAAAAGTAGTCATAATAACTCGCTCTGATCCCGAGATAGCGGGCTGTCCAGTCCAACCTATTAAATTTTTGGCGAATATTTGTAACCGTGAAAATGGTTTTCGACCCCTGAAATACTGGCATCGCGACACATTTTTTTTTTCAAAATTATTTTTTCTTGGATTTTAAAACCAACGCATATAATAATAAATATAAATCTTGTTAAAATATACAACAGATTTTATTTTCACAGTTTATAATGCTGTATTCGCTAAGAACAAACTAACAGCGCCTTTTTCGTAGCAGCGGTTATCGTAGTACAAGTGTTATTTACAATTGAATAAAGATTTTTCACATAGAAAAATTGCTCAAGCTCAGAGTTCATAGCTGTTAATGAAAAAATAACCAGTTTGGAACTGATTTACGTCATCCTTTAAAGTTAAAACCGTGAGTATTATACATTGGCTTGAAAATATATTATGTAACAATTGGAACATCGTGCTTTATATAAATTAGTACACATAGATTTACTATTTACCTATATAAACGCACATAGGTACAGACGCCAGCAGGTCAACCTACCCGAAACTGACAAATTTTCCCAATCAACTTTGAACCTTATACTTTAGTGATAAAGTTGAAAATCTATTAATAGAAATTTGACAGATGAAGGTTGATGTGCTGGCGTCTGTACAGATATGAAATATTTTGTGCAAAGGGTTCTTAAGTGTTTGCATATAGGTACTGATTTCTTCATTTTCAATTGCAGTTATTTATTCAGCGCAATACTAATGAAGACAAAGCGATTGTGATCATTTTGCAATACAAAACAAAGGTATAATGGACTGCTATTTTAGTGATACAGATGTTTTTGTTTGCAACACACTGTGTGAGTGATACTTTTGCTTATTTATACACATCTCAATAAGTGATTTAAAAACGTTTCTTAGTACCGTAAACTGCCCTAACTTTGCCTGGCGTCCTAAGTTTGCCTATAATGAAAATGATGTAATATCTTTTTCATTTTACTTGTATGACAATCGAAACTTAAAGCTGTCTATAAAATCTCAAAGTTTCCTTTGCCATACAAGTAAAATGAAAAAGATATTACATCATTTTCATTAAGTATAGGCAAACTTAGGACGCCAGGCAAACTTAGGGCAGTTTACCGGTACTCAATTCATAAGTCATACACTTGGGAGCAAATAAATCGAGCCACTTCCTTTTTCACGCATTATGGTAATTATTTTTGGTATTAAGGAACGCATCGATTCGAAACATATATCGCCTAAAAGGGTATTTAATAACCTTTACAATGAGGGTAGTTAGTTGTCAAAATTTCATTTTTATTAAAGTTTAAAGGGTAGAATAAAATTATCGCATTTAATTTGCTTATGACATTTTTATTGTACTCTGTTAAGAAAAGATTAAATTTGAGGTTTTTGTTAATCATACCCATATTACTTGTTATTGTTGTCTTTATCTGTGTCTGTGTAATCAAAATAACCTGATAAAATGGATACTACACCGACGGAAGCTGCCCAAGTTGTAGCTTTACTTGAGGTTGGACACGGACAACGTGAAGTGGCACGCAGACTTCATTTGAGTCGTTCAAAGGTACAGCGGGTATACCGCAGGTATCTGGAGACTGGTGCTTTTGTTCGGCGACCTGGAACTGGCCGACCACGGGCAACAACAGAACGTGACGACCGCTTTATTGCAACCAATTCGTTGCGCGACCGTGGACTTAATGCTGTTCAGCTACAGCAAGCGTTACGTGACGTTCGAGGAGTCGCAATCAGTAGGTGGACAGTGAGACGAAGACTAAAAGAACGAAATTTAACATCACACAAACCAGCAACTGGCCCAAAATTGACTGTAGCTCATCGCCGATCTCGCTTGGAGTTTGCTCGAGAACACATTAATTGGACGTTAGAAGACTGGAGGTCAGTTTTGTTTTCTGACGAGTCAAGAATCTGTCTTTTTAGCAATGACGGGAGAAACCGAGTGTATAGACGTCCTGGTGAAAGATTTGCCCAATGTTGCATTCGAGAAACGGTGAGTTTTGGTGGTGGTTCTTGTATGGTGTGGGGAGGAATTTCTCTAGACGGAAAAACGGAACTTGTCTTCGTCGACCCCGCCAACGATGGCAGTGGTAGACGTGGATTAACAGCTGACCGATACATAACTGACATTCTTGAAAACCACGTAATGCCGTATGCTGGTTTTGTCGGAAAAAATTTCTTGTTTATGCATGACAATGCGAGACCTCATACCGCGCAGATCGTTACGGAATACTTGTCTGCGATCGGGATTCAACAAATGGTATGGCCAGCACGAAGTCCCGATTTGAACCCGATCGAACACCTATGGGACGAGCTAAAACGGAGAGTCCGAGCCAGGGTTCCCGCTGTTTCATCCATTCCCGAGCTTAAAGTAGCTGTGCTTGAAGAGTGGGAGAACATACCACAATATGTCATCGTAACGCTGATCAGATCGATGACTAATAGGCTACAAGAATGTATCAGGGCCCGGGGGGGTAATACCAGTTATTAAGAATATTTTTTTTGCAATAATTTTGTTTTTTATTGTTTTTATGGACTGTTTTAGCCCTACTAAATTTTCTATCAAAATTACCATTTTTCTTGCAGAGCCAATAATTTATCATTCAATAAGGTTATTATTCAATAATTTACCCTCATTGTAAAGGTTATTAACTAAACTTTTAGGCGATATATAGTTCGAATTGATACGTTCCATATTACCAAAAATATTTACCATTTTACGTGAAAAAAGGTAGTGGCTCGATTTATTTGCTCCCAAGTGTATAATCGCGTCTGCCGAGATTCTAACCAATGACCTACGCGATTAGTAGGTAAGTCATTATATCCAACTGAAATACGAAAGCTTTAAAAAACAAATAATCGAATAAACAAAGGTTAACATAACATTCACGTGACCTAATAAAAAATTGACTAACGAGGCATCAATTTCAATTACGAAATGGCTTTAATATTTCATTCATTTATGAAGGTCAATTCATTACAAAAGATGAAACATTTATTAAATGTTTCATGTCCATTCTGCTTGTAAAAGTGTATTTAAAAAGCATTAACATTATTCATTTATCACTCGACGTAATCAATAAAATATTATTAGCAATCTTGTAAAATCTATACAAATAATAAAGTTTAATTTTTATTCTGATTTGATTTTGATTTAATTTTGTTTTGATTGTAATGTAATCTAATTCTATTTTTAATATTGATCTTAATTTAAATTTTGGTTTTGATTGTAATTTTGTTTTTAATTTTAATGCTACTAACATATTTTTCTAAGTTCTAACACTAATACAATATGGATATTTTCCGAAATAAATGATTGAATTGAATTGAATTGAAACAACTATTTTTTTTAATTGTCTGCTTGTCTGTTTGTACCGGCTAATCTCCGAAACGAAATCGCGATGGAAATCAGATCGTTGAATCCAAAGAAAGCACCTGGGTTTGATTTAATCACGCCTAGAGTTCTTAAAGAGCTACCCAAAAAAGCAGTGGCATTCCTGGCTAGTTGTGTTTAACGGAATATTCAGAACAGGCTATGTTCCCAAAGTATGGAAAATCTCCTTAATCATTATGCTCCTTAAACCTGGTAAACCAGCACACGATGTTACATTATACCGATCTATAAGCCTCACACCAGTGTTGTCGAACCTCTGGGAAATAATTTTGTTTTCCAGACTCAAAGTATTCATGGATGAGTGTGACCTGATCTCTGGACACCAATTTGGATTTAAAAAGTAACTTTTAACTACCAAACAGGTCCACCGAGTCTACCACGTAATACGCCGAGAAGATGGAATACACCTCTGCGGCATTTCTAGACGTGCAACAGGCCTTTGATCGTGTCTGGCACAAGGGCTTATTGTGCAAAATAAAGGAAAAGCTCCCCATTCGGTGTTTCCCACCATAGCTTCGTATTTAGATGACAGACAATTCCAAGTAAAACAAAGAGACGAAAGATCTAGTCTGTATAATAGCGAAGCTGGAATTGCACAAGGATTGGTTCTGGGACCCGTTTTATATAATATTTTCACTCTCTGGTCTGATCTGGTCTTCCAACTACAGAAGATGTAACGGTAGCGACATACGCACATGACGTTGCTTACCTGGCGAGTGCCAAAGAACCGGATATCGCCAGTAAAAAATTACAAATAGTACTCGATAAAGCAAAGGAGATGTATAATGAAATTTAGTACAACATTATAACACTCGTTTGGATGATATTATGGTTACTATGACACTGGTTTAAAACAACCAGTGTTGGCAATAAGCTAACTGTTTCAGAAACTTTTATAGAGGATTTGTAGCATGGGTGTAGATAAAAACTTGTATTGGTTGATGGGTAACGCAATCCTACCTTTAGACAATAAACTCCTGCTGTACAATTCTCTATTAATACCGATATGGTCATACGGCATCCAACTATGGGTAGTGGGTAGCAAAAGTAACATGATGTGCCTCCAAAGAGCTCAAAGCTGATGAATATTGTCAATGCACTATGGTTCACATGGCATGAAGAAATCCATTATTATCTTAGTTATAACGCATACTATTCTTGAGGAAATTAATAAACTTAAAAAGCGTTATGCTGATCGTCTAGCCATCCACCCAAATCCTCTGGCTATTTAATTGCTTGACAGTAGCGAATCTGTCAATCGACTTAAGAGAGAGGTCAAGTAATCTAAAGAGGTAGCAGTGGCAATGGCGCCTGTACCTGAAACGCCAACTATATTTACGCAACCAAACTGATAATAGTCCAGAAAGGACTGATAGCAGTTATTTAAAGAAAAAAAAACAATTTGTTAAGCAATTGATTTGCTAAATTCTTATTTATAAACGCTATTTAGCGTTAAGAGGTCGCTAAGCAGTTGATTACAGCAGCTGTCAAAATTAAACGTCAACGGAGCACTGTTGGCATTTAAAAAATTTACTAAGTTTCTGAAACACACTTACATTTTTTATTGTGTTCTAACCCTCTCGTTAAGCCATGATCGATTGATTTATTTGCCTCAAAAATTCAATTATTAACTCAGTTTTCTTTTACCAATCACTCACGCTTCTAGCTTCATCAAGAAAATTATTTTTTCTTTGGATGCCAGTCACAGAAATTATACTTAGTTAGTTTCGCTCTACGTAGAAATATTAGGGTACAGTCTGCTTCCAAAAATATGTTGCTGGGCTTCTTATTTAAAAACTGTGCTACTTAATTAATTACATTATTTACTTTTTCATGTTAAAAGAAATCTGCCTGTCTTTTCCCAACTGTGTTGGGGTCGGCTTCCAGTCTAACCGGATGCAGCTGCACCAGTATTTTACATGCAGCGAATGCCTATCTGACCTCCACAACCCAGTAACTGGGTAATACGATATCCCTTAGTAAGACTGGTTGTCAGACTTTCGGGCTTCTGACTACCCGTAACGACTGTCAATGATCCAAGAATGACAGCCGTGACCAACGGCTTAGTGTGCTTTCCGAAGCAAGGAGGAATCTCGATATGTAAAGATGGTCACCCATCCACGGAACAACCCCGGCAAGCGTAGCTTAACCCGATCGATCGACCCGTGCAGCTGTTATTACTTAGCCACGAGCTCCTTTCATGTTAATGCAATACCAATTAGTCGCCAATAATATCAACATTGCAAGTTAATCAGCATTTCATGGGAGACTTATATTTTAATAGTAAAAGATCAGATATATCGATTAGATACATCCAAGAGAACGAGAAAGTAATGCATACAATTATTTAATTAAGCCATGAAGGGATGAGGAGGATACAATGCATTCATTAATTTTCTTTAAGGCCACCAAAATATTTTGAGCATTTTAAGACCTAAATACTCACGTGAGGAACCCGATAAGAAGTACACTACAAGAAAGACTAACAAAGTTTACCAGAGAACCTATCAAGGTTCAGATTCCTGTAAATATTTTTCACTTAGTCAGTGTTGGTAGGACAAAACCCATAATGGTAATACAATAAATACACAAGACATTGAACTAAACCTACTTTTATGTCAGTAAATAGTTCAAAATTCCAATTTTAAAATGCATAGAAGTATGTAGAGAAACATTGCTATAAAACTGTTGGAATAGTTTCGTTGCGGCGCGTCGTTGAGCCCATTGTGTCGGTCAATCTGCGACGAAGCTTCGTGTGAGGTGACGATGACGATCGACCCTAGGGCTATCAAAACCTTAAATTTTAGTCTCAGAGCCAGCAGTTCGAATAATAAAAACGTTATAACTATTCTTATTTGTCTAATACCCGGTTTCTGAAGGGCCAATCAAAATCAAAAGTTATTTATTCAAACTAGGCTGAGAATCAGCACTTTCTGAATGTCAAAATTACATAAGACAGTCTCTTTAAACGCCCGACCTTCACCATTTCCTAGTGCTTTAGCTGGGAAGAAGAAGTGGCGCAACAAACTCCAGAACTTCGAACTTAATACTATACAATAATCAAGACAAATATTAGACGACAGATTGTCAGAACCATAAAATTGCTGTAGTTTCCTGACTGAGCGAACAACTGTCAATCAAATCACATGAGTAAAAATAATATCTGACAGATTGTCAAAATCTGTCAGATATTATTTTTGCATTATCTTTCCGAAACCGAGTGTAGGCAAGTGTCCGAACTACTTATTTCCAATTAACATGTCACGCAATATGTTTTTTTAATTGGACATAAGTAGTTACGTTGTCTTTAAAGATAATTTTGAAGACATGGAAACAACGTTTGTAGATTAGACATAACTACAACACAGAACAGGTACAAATAAATTAAGTGTAAGTGTGCAACCCTAAGCATTATTAATAATACAATAGGGACAGGGCTGTCAAAAAAGTAATTATGACATTATAACGGCTTTAATGTGCGTATATGAGCACGACAACTAATTAGTTTCAGACACGGCATCAATTTCAATGCTCGATTCCTTTGTATTCAAATTAAGCTTTAGTTTTTACGAATGTTTGTAATTCAAGCACTTATCATGTTTTGTCTTCATCTTTAATCGAAAATAGAACTTGCATCTTGGGATGGTAATTCAACTTTCACTTTTGACATCAAAAGATTGTACAACTCAATAAGTAATGCATTCAAATGGTACCCTACATAAAAGGCACTCATTCAAATTATTGCATCAGTACGGGATAATTATAGAGCATTATGAATGTGCTTTTGATCGACTCATTGTGTAGTTCATATAAATTACGAAATAGTTGGCAATAATGAGTTTCGAATAACTAAATTGGGACTATCATTCATGAAATACAGTGCAGTACCTATATTATTATATTTCGCAAACATGATTACCCTGTAAGTAGACTAGATGCCATGTTGTTTTTCCTTTCATTTTGTTATTTCCAGTTATTTAAGTTATTACAAGGGTCTTTTGGCGCCTTACTGACATTTACAGGGGGCGCTGTTGGTAAACATTTGTGAACTTGTCACAGAAATTATATTGAAATAACAAGATTGTTAGTTCTGATTTTGGCTACACGCCAAAAGATACTTGTACAGATTATATATTTTCAAATCAGTGTCAGGTAGCCTGTATTATTGAGATATGATGAGTTCTTTATTTGTAAAAAGTATGATACCTATGTTAATTCGTTAGGTTAGTGATTTTGGTAAACATATAATTCTTTGGAGAAAAAAACAAGGATCTTTATTAATTCCATTAAAAGTTAAGTGACTTGATTGGCAGTTCTGTGGCGGCATCTACATCGCCACATGCAAACTACGCATCAAAGACCTGACGTCACACAAAATATTGACGCTATCACACAAATCACAGCAATCACCGCAATCACCGCAGACATTTCCGATTCACCGCGAACTATGCGGCACCCGGTTCCGACTCACTGGAACCTCAACTGGCACCTGACCTCCGGTCTCCGGAGGGGAGTGATGTGGTGGCATCTACATCACCACATGTGAACTATGCATCAAAGACCTGACGTCACACAAATCATGCATCGCGCAATTTGAGTTTACCGCGCCAAGAGCAGATAATATATAACTTCCCCGACATCAATCGATGGGCAGTTGCCCGCCAGACACGTCACTCGTCTGGTCGGAGGATGATCCCTTTTCTATAGAGGATGAGTGAACTTTACACCCTGTTTCTCATACCTTTAAAGTTCTTATTTCAGTAAGCCAATTATGGTTAGAGTGATGATTAGAGTTTCAGAAAGTGGTTGTTTCTAGTATCTTTAGAACAGCTAGTTTTATGGTTGGTTTACGACACCGTAATGCCTCCGTTTCTTCGAAACCTTATGAACGTGAATGGCCATTATTTTAATTTGCGATAATCCATGATATAAGAGTTTATTGTTTATTCAGAAAATAATAGAGTAGTACAGTCTGGCAAGACATAAAAACCTAGTAATCTGCATAACATAAAGCATAAAACGCTGCAAAATAGCTGCTATTGTACACGTCATTTTCCACGCTATGTTCTAGTGTTTAGACACGGATTTCGCGTGTCATTTTTTGTCTGTTAGTCTAACAAGTAGGTACTGCATTTATAAACCGTACATATTACGGACATTGGCCACTGTATTAAAACCGTGAGAAAGAGCTCTAACACACTTTATTGAGGTTTTGACTTTGGAAACATTTTTCTGTCTCTAGTGTCTATAAACCTGCCTGTGAGTTAAGTTATAAATGTGTTTAATTCTACCTCATTCTACACCATTTATTAAAAAATATTTTTATCGATTATTTCGCAAAATTAAGTCTTGTACATTAAAAAAAACTCGTATATCGTATAGGTAGACAAAGGGAACAAAAATCCTTATTGGAATATCTTAAGGGTGAAATAATGTACCTACACCTACCTACTACAGTGGCAGTGATAGCAATGTGGTGTGACCGTCAGACTTCCAAGTCATAGGTATCGAGTTCGAACCCAAGGCACGCACCTCTGACTTTTCGGATTCATGTGCGTATTGTATAATTATCACTTGCTTCAAAAACGGTGAAGGAAAGCATCGTGAGGAAACCGGCATGCCTGAGAGATATTTCTCGGCGGCATGTGAAGCCAAGAATCATGCCTGAGAGATATTTCTCGGCGGCATGTGAAGCTAAGTCGAGGCCTATGTTTTTAGGGTTCCGTAGTAATCAAGAAACCCTTATAGTTTCACCATGTTTCGTCTGTCTGTCTGTCTGCGGCTTAACTCAGAGACGGTTAGTACTAGAAAGCTGTAATTTGGCATGGGTATACATATTAATCACGCCGACAAAGTGGTAAAATAAAATCAAGAAAAAATATTTACCTACACGTAAAGAGGGATGTTACTATTTTTTTCGTCTGTCCCATCGTGTGCGGTGTCTTGGAAAGGTCGTTCAAAAATATTCTGGGTGTGTGAAAACCATTTTTCAATTCAGGGATCCGTTTGCGAAATATTAAGCTTTAAAGTGCACATTTTTGTTAGAGTCAGGTGTGTCCTGACTCTAACAAAAATGTCCCTGCCAGCTAAATGGTTGTACTTGGATTTGTGAAAAAAATCACAGCAGCAGTATATATAAGAAGTTAAAAGGGAAACTATCACAACTAAGTAGGCTTTACAGGTTAACGAGTAATTCGTTAACCTGTAAATTCACAAATCCAAGTACAACCATTTAGCTGGCAGGGACATTTTTGTTAGAGTCAGGACACACCTGACTCTAACAAAAATGTGCACTTTAAAGCTCGATTATTCGAGTCGATTATTAAATCGACCAACTTAAATTTGCAGTTTGAAAATCATGTTCTCCCACACATTCCGTATGGGAGAACATGTTTTTCAACTACAATGTTAAATTTGTTATTGGGATAAATTCATCCCAACTACGGAACCCTTCAATGCGCGTGGTCCGACATGCACTTGGCCGGTTTTTTTGAAGCAAGTGATAATTATACAATACTGAATCCTAAAAGTCGGAGGTGCGTGCCTTGGATTCGAACTCGAGACTTATGAGACGTGTTATAATTATAATGATAGTTAACGATAAGTGATAACCTTACATACTTCTTTTGCTACGTAAAAGAAACAAATGGAGTATGTAAGGATCGCCCATGGGAAGATGGCGTGACTTTATGAATGTATAATTAAGAGGCGGCTCCCTAAATTGTATGTTAATTTGCATTAATATTCTGAAACAGTCACGCATACAATCAAAATGGAACTTTAGTATATGATTTATTGGATCTTTTTATTTCCATGTATAAGACAGTTACGCAATTGTAACATTTTCGATCGATTAATTTTTTATTCGAAAATCATGTCTTTTTTAAAAGATTACTTAAATAATATCAAGATTACTCGGACTATAATGTCTAAAATAAGTATTCATAGTAAGAAAATATAGTTTATTATCCAGCCACAAGATATTTTTTCTCTAGATCAATGATTACTTTAGTTATAAACGAAATAAGAATTGAGACTTACGCCGTTTAGTTCCATGCTCGAACACGATCAAAGAGCGCACGCGATATTCAACTTTGTTACTGATGTGTTAGCGTTTAGCACATAGTGGAGTGGCTGGGTGCATGGGGGCGGAGCTTGCGTGGAAATTGTCTTTAGAGTGCCTGGTCTTAACGATATGTTATTTTATCTATCACGCCTGCACATAGAGAGTGATGCGAAGTACTTAGAACACGTTCCGAAGTGCGCTATTATTATCTAACAACTTTAAAGAAGATATAAAGATAACAAAATTATTGGTTGTCTTAAGCAGCGGATAATGCACCGAAGAGTTTAATACACACTTATTGAAAACTGTATTATTTTAATTCGAGACTCGAACAATACTACCTATCTTCAATTTCAGAAACATTACCCTTAACCTTCTAAAAAATTTTTTTTCAAACAAGATAATATTTATTTGTAATTATTTATTTACATAGCATATAAGCTAGGCCTTAAAACAATAAGATTAATATGAACAAGTATATAAAAAGGGAGGAGAAAGAATCATAGGGCATTAAAAAAAAAAATCGTCCGCGTCGCTGACACCAGGAAAAGTGCCTAACTTTCTAACTTAATACATGTCGTTAACCACATCTTGATAGCAGGCTGGTCAATGCACCGGAAAACAAACAAAAAACGAATAGACTATTGTTGTACTAATTTAATTCGGGTATTGTTTATGCTATTATGGCACCACACGACGCCGACGCCGACGCTCAGACGAGGACTGTTGCCAAAGAAGTCGTGAGTGAGTGTCACCTCTGTGACGAAACGCCAACGCAAATTGAGACACTAAAATTTCAACTGCAATCTTGGAATTAATTAAATAAAGCCAAACTTACCGTTCTATAAGAGGAAGCAGGTTGTCGAGGAACTCGAAGCCGCCGTGCGTCGTATACGTGATGGTCTCATGACATGCAATAGCACCATGACTAGCACGCACGTAGTTCTTCATCACCCAGAACTCTCCACGTTGCATCGTCTCAGGGAGATAGTCTTTATCATTGCACGCGAGCAATACTCGAAGCAACGCTAGCGCAGATTCAGATAAAACATTCTCATCGTACACTTCGAGAGTCTCATTTATAATGTTAGCTTCAGATGGCACTGCACTTATTTTCTTTTCTACGTCGGACGCGGTGCTAGATACAGTCTTTTTAACTGTGGACATCGTCGACTGAACCACCTTCTGGGAAGTGTATTCCCGTTCTGCCAGTTTCAGCACAGTATCGTTTCGCACATCTTCGTTGAGGTACCTGAAGTCGGCAAGCCTCTCCGAGCCGTCGCTGGTGATGGGCATCCACTCGACCCCCTGCGCGCTGTTCCCGGTGTAATGCACCGCCGCGTATAAAAAAACGGCGATGTTAAACACGATGCTCATTCTAAATATAAAATTACGGCGATTACCCAACATTATTATAAAATTAGGCACTTGCATTTTTAGAACTAGGGTTAACTATGAGGTTTTAGCTACAACGTCCTTCTTCGTCCTCTAGGACGTAGGTTTCTATAAGCTTCTGTTCGTATCAGCATCACAATTTATTGTGTCATCAGCACGGGTCTGTGGGGCGCCACGATGGTGCCGCGCCTGCCCCTGGAACAAAACAAAACACCAATTTAATATACGAGTATGTACATATTATATTCTTCCTTTCTCATTTCGTTAATCTCATGTTCATTTGAGTACCTATTACAAATGTTTACGAAGATTGGTTCAGGAAATGAACGAGACTGATTGCACCCGCCGAGAGAAATGGTTATAATTTTCTTCCATAAAACACTAATCGAATCAAAGGAATTTCAATTTCATCTTAACATCTTATTGCAGATCATGAAACTCATAATACTACCTATACGTATACACCACAATTTAACCTATAGATATAGGGACTTTAGACTTTATGCATACGTTATGTTATCAAGTTCAAAGAAGGTATTTAAATTTTTAAATAAAAAGAACATAATTTTTAGGACTGTATTTATTTTCTAACCTGAAAAACGCTTGTGGCCTATGTTTTTAATTGAAACACGAAAAGGGTGCTTTCACTTAATTTCAATTTATCACATGACAGAATTTGTTTTAGTTCGTGATGCATTTCAAACAGCCATCTGTAAAAGTGTTCAAACACGAAATGTGCATTTTCATTTTATTTTTGCATAAAACTTGGCGAACACAAGTTTTTATTATAAAGTTTCATCTTCGCTAATTGGGCGACGGTAATGGCGCCTTGCGAGCATTTTATTCTTTAATTAGCAAGCTGAGTTCTGATTAGTCTCTATCTGATCACGATCCTCGTTATTTAGATGGCTATCTTTCGACTTGGGATAGATTAATCCATGCATATTATCTGTGTTCCCGATGCGCCGGACATGCGAGCCTAGTGCCCCGACGACGGACCGAAGAACGACGATTTATCTGAAATACGTATCCAGTCAAGTTATGAGGCGCCTTTATGGCGGGTTTAAGATGTTAGCCGTCTTTTGAGTAAAGACTAATTAATATTTTATAGCACAGAATTGATTTTATCTTTACTCTTCGTGACATTTGAACAGATTAAGTAAATTGCAACACGATTTCCTAATTGCCATGCAAAATATGGTATGTAGCGAAAATATATGCATTTTAAAACAACATTATACCTAAGTAGGTATTATTTCTGTTTAAATTCAAAATGTAAAAATCCTACTGTGATAGAGTGAAAATTTCAGGAGACATCAGCTCTCTCTGCTGTCTTTAGTCTCTTTTTAATATCAGATCGATCATTACTTTTAATATTACCACTACAATAACTGTCAGAAATAAAATACAAATATTCAACTATAAAAAATATATATTAATTAAAAAATAAATAAAAAATAATGAGATATAAGTCAGAGAATGAGATATGAATTTAAATCACAGACTTTAATACGAATCAAATTATTAGTAAGTAATAATTTAAAATTAACATTTCTTTCTCGATAAATAGGTTTTGGTTTCATTATTCTTTGGTTTATCATATAGTTCAACAACATTCATTGCGTTATTTACGTTGTTGAGCGGATTTTTTTTCGAACTTATGAAACAATGGATTAGCAATCTGTTTCAAAATGATTCACATTCTGATTGATCGTGTATTACGCAATTTGGGTACAGGTAATGAATCGCAAAAGGGCTCACAGAAAAAACCAGTTTGACACATGCTTCTCATAACAAGCGCAAAGCTTGACCGGTTTTAATATATTTAACGATGATTAAGAATCGGATAACATATTTAGATACTAGGTTGTCATAATTTACTTTTTAAATGGTTAAATATTATATTAGTTTGTTTTTTAGTCGAGCATAGCGGGACTAGAACATGGGGGACTAACCGATGAAACCAGCCTTACATTGACCTACGTTTTCTGGCCTTGATACTACTCTGAATTATAAAAGAGAGCCCCAATATACAGCGTGTATCAGAAAGGTGTGGTCATATTTAGAGGTGTGGTACAGGGGCCGTATTATGACGTATTAATACCACCATTATTCCAGTGTGAGTGAGAGACAGAGCTATACAAGCCCGCTAGCACCATCCTTTTTTCGCAGTGGAATAATGATGGCATTAACACTTTATAATAAGGCCCCAGGCCATCAAACTGAACAGCTTTCTCCATGGGACCAATGTCGTAAGCGCGAAAAAATATAAAGCAGCCGTTCCATACATTTGGGTCGAGTAGGTATTGAAGTGTTGGGTCGAGTAGGTATTGAAGTGTACGGGACAGTTGATAATTTCTTCGCGATTACTTTGTTGGTCTCATGTAGAAAGTTGTTGGGTTTGATGGTCTTTTCTTATTTATATAAGGTCCCATTAAAATATGTAGATGGACAAATTTTAACACAGCGTTCAGTATGTCTAACCAAAGATATACAAGCAAAAAAAACACTGATTAAAGTAATTTTATTTTGACCTAAAATAATAAATGGTGGGTAACCAACATTTTTAGTATAATTTCGTTAGCTGATTTATTTTTCTTGTAAGTATCTAATGCGTTCTTCTTATATATTTTTTACCATTGTCCTTATTATGGTCGTCTGAATGATTTCTAAAAGTTTGTCCATCTATTTTAATGGGACCTTATATATAGGACCTTTAACGGTGGAGTTTCTTGCCCATTCTTCTCCATGCGAAAACTACCTTTTGGAAGGGGCGACTAGAATCAATTAATTTTTTTTGTAAATTTTTGACGTTCAAAAGTGCCATATAAGGGCCTATTTGAAATAAATGATTTGACTTTGACTTTATGACCACACTTTTCTGATACATGCTGTATAGGGCTTTAACTTCGTAAGTGGCCAGTATTAGTTGGGGCTGTTTATCGACTTTCAAAGGACACGCAAACTACCTATGAATAATGAAAATGTGTCATGACAACGTTTATCGTAATATTGTTTATTGGAGATATCAAACATCATTAGTTTTTAAGTACGTATTTCGTCAATATTAATTACTTTAGAGTGGTGAGGGACGGACGTTCTGTGACGTCATTCTCATTAGTTCCCCTGAAAAAATTAAAAGGGGAACATGGGGTCTTCAGCACCTACCAAAATTAACAGTAATTGGTAAAGAGAAAAAAAAAGTCATAAAAATAGGTGCGTCAATCATCATTTGTTACAGTTCGTTGACTTACCTAACTGAAGTTAACTGTGACTTCACTATCTCATTATTATTTTATTTTATGTTTTAATTGACATCGCCTTTTGTAGCTATAATAGTAACTTTTAAACATTCAAAAAACTTTATGATCACTGATCATCATACAAAGAGTAAAAAAAAATATTTTGAACATATTATTTGCTTGGGCAAAAAAAACACGATTTTTACGATGGAGAAAATCAATTATTTTGTTGGTTAATCGGAATCCGACCTTGGCTGTGGTCGTAATAGCATCCGACCGTAAAACTACTGTGAACGATGTAATAGTTATTAGATGACCACCAGTCCACTTTACCCGCTATTACTCTTTCAATGGCTCCTTTTGTGGTTTTATTTCTTACGCCAGTAATGGCTGACTTTTATCTATCATCAGCTTGTGGGAAAAACGCAAAATTTAATTAGTAGATTGCTTTTTTGTTTGGAAAATTGCTGTAACTTTAACAACCTAAGATGTTGATTCTGTGTCTCGTGTATTTTATATGATACTAGTTGCGCCCCGCGGTTTTACCCGCATAAGTTTCGATCCCGTGGGGATATCGGGATAAACGGTAACCTATGTCCTTCTACAGGTCATGGTCTACCCATGTGCTAAACTTCATCCAAATTCGTTCAGCCGTTTTAGCGTGAAAGCCTAACAAACAAACAAACACACTTTCGCATTTATGATATGTTTGGATTTTTTAATTGAGTTGGCTCGTGGTTTTGATTTTGACATAGCTGCCTCGTTAACTATTTTGATGATTAATGCTGCACTGAACCTTTTTGGCGCAGCCGTGAGGCACACACTATTATTCCTATAAGAATATTTTCAATTTTTGTTTTGTTATTATGTGTTTCACGAACTGTGACCACCAAATACATCTTCTATTTTTCGTTGCGAAGCTAAATAGTTCATACCTAAAGCGGCTGAAATTCTTTTAACGTTTTGGTTAAATAATAGTTAAAATGATCTACAACAAAATATATTCTCAACTTTGAAATAGTACTAACTGCCGTTCAGGTGCGAACATAGTTCGTGTCCATTCCATCTGTTACATTGTCACGACGGCCAGCACAATGGATCGTAAGTTCTTATGCCAACCAAGAATTCGCCTCCAGTGATTTTAACTATTCAGTTTCCCTCAACTATGCAAATATGTAAGCTTTTGCGGTTCGTCGTGTGGCGAAGTGTGGCCATCCATCACCTATGAAATGTGTGTGGGTCAGTCCTAGACCATGTCAACTGTATTACATTGTAGTTCAGAAATAGCTGCCAGTATACTGGGCATGTGACTGCCCGTATTTTTTTGAATATTGATGATCAATTATCAAGTTACCTTTTTTTATCTTTAATATTTTTAGTTTTTTTTTTTTTTTGTGTTGCAGTTGTCACCTTGCTTTACATTTTTTGCCATATCTCCGATTGTCATTGGCTCGATTTGGATTTTGTTTATTATTTCTAAAAGCTTATGAGTTATTTTATCGGATTAACGAACATTTTTTATTTAAATTTATAGACTATGAAAAAAGAAAACGGTGGTGAAGACATATTTTTCTAAAAAAAAAGAATTTGTTTAAAAAAGAATTTATTTAAAAACACAAGTGTAAGTCCATAAAATCATAATAAAAAAATAAATTTAAAAAAAATAACATGAATAATGCGAAGGCCCGGCATTGTATTTTGTAAAAGTATCGCCGTGTAGACTTAGGTGTAGTGAGATTGAACTGAGCTGTCAATCCATCCGATGCTTGAGATTGACAGCTCACTTCACCTAAGTTTTACACATCGGCTGATGGCGGTACCCCGTTACTGACGATGTTCCTTGAAGGTAGGTAGGTACAGGTACTACCTTTGAGATAAATCTTAATGATCACAAGCATGAAGTTGTGTTACCGTTAGTGAACCACTTAGTGTCACCTCACTACTTAAAACACTAAATAAACCTTGAAAAATGTTACAAGGCGAGTCACTTGAAAATATCTGAAAGTTGTAATCTTAGCTACACGTACGAATGCACTGGTATTTTTTTTTTGTTACCACTTTTGTCTCAAATAGGAGCAGAGCGTGGTTTTAGCATAAATCAGATATACTTTATAAATTAAACGAAATAAAATGGTTGAAGACATCATTGATCAATTTATAAAAATAAGCCATATTTTAAGATGCAGGGTAATTGCGTAAAACACATGAAATGACAATTGATCGCAATATCTTTCATTTTGACAGTTCAGCCACCTTCATTTCGTTATTTACGTTGTTGAGCAAACGACTTTTTCAAAGCTATGAAGCAATGGATTAGGAATATCTTTCAAAACCCTCAGATTGTGACTAAAAGAGTGTTATGCGATTAGGGTACCGGTTTCTGAAACAGGATACTCAACACAAAACATTGCCAACTCATGTTAAATAAATTTAATTTTGACAGTCTCTCATGTATTTTTTGTCTGGATTAGCCTTTCAGAGACCGAGAGTTGATTAATTAAGTGAAGCCAAAACTAATAAATTAAGAGCGAGAGCAGAAGAAGGCTGTACATTGCAAATAACAGATTAATGAGAACATACGCGTCCGGCGCAGTAGATGGCAGCACCTGAGCTAAGTGGCCCATCGTATCGTCACCAATTAAATAGTCCCACGGTGGATAAAGTGAACGAATTACTGCTGACGTATAGAAAACGCATCAATACTGTGTCTATGCTCGCTCGATAAGATAATAATTTCCACTTTATTAACAAATGTGCTAATGAGGTACTTAAATTCTAGTTTATGGCTGAGAAACTCAATGTTTTATTAAGTGTATTTACCAGCTTTAGCCCACAGATTGGCCCGCGTGCCACCTTCATTTCGTTATTTACGTTGTTGAGCAAACGACTTTTTCAAAGCTATGAAGCAATGGATTAGGAATATCTTTCAAAACCCTCAGATTGTGACTAAAAGAGTGTTATGCGATTAGGGTACCGGTTTCTGAAACAGGATACTCAACACAAAACATTGCCAACTCATGTTAAATAAATTTAATTTTGACAGTCTCTCATGTATTTTTTGTCTGGATTAGCCTTTCAGAGACCGAGAGTTGATTAATTAAGTGAAGCCAAAACTAATAAATTAAGAGCGAGAGCAGAAGAAGGCTGTACATTGCAAATAACAGATTAATGAGAACATACGCGTCCGGCGCAGTAGATGGCAGCACCTGAGCTAAGTGGCCCATCGTTTCGTCACCAATTAAATAGTCCCACGGTGGATAAAGTGAACGAATTACTGCTGACGTATAGAAAACGCATCAATACTGTGTCTATGCTCGCTCGATAAGATAATAATTTCCACTTTATTAACAAATGTGCTAATGAGGTACTTAAATTCTAGTTTATGGCTGAGAAACTCAATGTTTTATTAAGTGTATTTACCAGCTTTAGCCCACAGATTGGCCCGCGTGGATGTCGGAAAATATTGCACGGGAACATACTACCGGGGTACCGGGGTTAAAAGTACTATCGGTGTGCCAAATTTCAACCTTATCCGTTCAGCCGTTTTTGCGCTAATCTGGAACATACATCCAGACAAACAGATAAAAGTTCTAAAAACCATATTTTCGGGATTTGATTCGTTCCCACACCTCGTAGCAATTAATTTAAAAAAAATAAAAAAATATTATATGTATAGATTATCGTAAGTTGAGCTAATATATTCTCATTTCAATTACGGCCTAACAGGTACCTAAGTAATTGTGCTGTAAGTAATTAAAAGTTATATCTCATAGAGTAGGTAATGAACAAACCAGTCGTATCGGTTTCGTTCGTAACATCAATTTGTTAGTTTTAATATGCATTTGCAAGAGCATATACGACACTTACCTCTGTTATGATAAGTAAGTACTTAAGTAGGTATGGTCAAGTTCTGCATATGTTGTGTATTTAAATCATGATCAGTCTTAAAACATCATTTTGGCTACTAGAAGATGTTTAGCTAGATCTATAGGTTGATATTTCATATCGTGTATGGCACGTAACTTGGCAAGAATCGTAGATGCGCAGAATTCGTTTTGAATTGTTTTTCTTAACAGACGTGTTCAAAAATAAATTATGGCAATAACCAAAGATTAATGAATAATGCATAGAACATGCAATAAAAGTGTTTTTTTTTTGTTGCACGTTTACATGCGCCTACTTACTCCCAATACGCCAAAACCATGCCAAGTTTCGCGCCGGCGACTGTACCTGTGTATACATACCTACGATACATAGTCAAGTCACAGTGACAGTGTTCTTAAATATTACACAAATTAAAAAAATATGAATGTAACAAAATGGAATCTTCAAGGTCATACAAGTAATAAACTTAAACGGACACAGAATTTTTATATTGTATGCTCATCTCATTATGTAAAATGTAAGCAATAGTTTATTCATAGCGGACAGTTGCGCGGGCGCAAGGCGTAACATTCAAAGCACAGAGCGACCTTCACAGGGGAAAGTGTTTTACTTAAACGGATTATAATGCAACTTAAAGCTAGTCTGTAGACGTGGAAAGCATGACAAATGTTTATTTTACAGAAATGCATACACAGTCATGTTTCGTTTTGGAATTTTGTTACTATAAGGAAGTATGTCACAAAAAGGAATAATTATCTGGCTAGTATTATGAAAGGGTTAGGTGGTATATTGTATATTAAGGAGCTTTTGATATATTTTTTTTACTCAATCAAGCCACAACAGATCTGATCTGATTGTACAGGAAAAGCTTCAGAATAAAGATTTAAAGAATATAATGTGGGATTAGCGATTTTGCGCACAACATGATCAACTACCGCTTTTTTATTTAACACTAGCTGTGCCTCGCGGTTTTACCCGCATAAGTCTCGATCCCGTGGGAATATCGGGATAAAAAGTATTTTATGTCCTAACCCAGGTCATGGTCTACCCATGTGCCAAATTTCATCCAAATCTGTTCAAACAAATAAACAATCAAACTTACTTTCGCATTTATAATATTATATAGTTAGGATAACATAACATCACGCCCGTATTCCCCAAAGGGTTAGGCAGAGGTGTGCATATAGCACACCCACATTTCGCCAGTTATGTTTAAATCCCATGTAATAGGGGGAGACCGGGCAAAGCTATTGCCATCAACCCGGGCACTCTTCCCGACTTCAGGATGCTACTGAGAAATTCCAGATGGAAAAACCCAATCACACTTTGTCCGACCCGGAAATCGAACCCAGGACCTCATGCTCAGCAGTACTTAGCGCTTGCGACCACTAGACCAACAAAGCAGATTTTTTTATTTAAACGGGAGTAGAAAAGAAGTGATTTACCTAAAGTCCTCGAGTTATTGAAATTGGTCTACGTAATTCAATAGAACTTATAGAAAATTAACTAGTTAAAAACATGAACTTGGGTCTCAAATTATGAGTGGCATTTGACCACGACGTTACGTATCGACTGCGTTCGGCGCTCTGATTGGCCTTCACTGGTGAAGGCCGGCCGGCTGCCAATCGGAGCGCCGAACGCGGTCGATGCGTAAAGTCGAGATGGTTAAAAGAAACTCACACTAGGGCCTCTGATAGTGGAACTCGCAATCGAGTAACAGCCAACATTTATACTTTTAAAACTATTTTCATTTCGACCGTGAATAATTTTCATGGACGCTAGATATTAGATATGAATTTGCTAATGGGTTGATTGTTATGTATTTATGTGTTACATGTAATGTAATTAATTTTGTTTATGCCCTTGAAAGAAACCTTTGCAAACAAACTTATATAAAAATAAAATAAAATACATTCAGACTACTGAATTATTATAAATTAAGATACTTAATTGGCAAAGCCTCCCATAAATGTATATTTGTACGCCAAATGGCAAAACACAGAGAAACTATAATTAGGTATAATAATTGTAACATCTTGCACACTGTTGGAACCTATGTTTACAAATAAAGACTATTGATTGATTGGTTGATTACAAAATCTACAAGTTTGTTTGCAAAGGTTTTTGTGTAGTGGGGTGAATACTTAAATGAAAATAAACGATTGGAGACAATTTTACTAGACAATTTTATTTAGCTGGGTTATATTATAACATTTATAACGTAGCATACATAAAATGATTATTGATCGCAATGGGTTTCATTTTGACAGTTCACCCACGTTCATTGCGATACGTACGTTGCTGAGCCGACGAATTTTTCAAACCTATGAAGCAATGAATTAGCAATGTCCTTCAAAATTCTCGGATTGTAATTGAAAGTGCGTTACGTAATTAGGATGATGGTGCCCTTAGTTAAATACGTATCTAGTAGTTACGTACAAGATGGTAGAGGGAAGTTCTATAGGGTCTACAGCCTCCTGAAATAATACTTTACCCCACACTAGGCTTTTCCCCCCCGACCCTTGCTCGACGATGCGCCAGCCCGCGTCGATGCTGAGCCTGTAGCTTTAAACTCCCCGACTAATAATAATAATATATCTTTGATCCAGCCTGTCCCACTTGCTGTCCTCCCCCCAGCGACGCCCTAAGCCAAGGTTCGTACCCCACAGGGGGTGCCCTTAGCGAGCGCTCGCCTAGTTTATAATTAGAATAGTTTTTGCCCCTGGCTGGAGGATTTTAGTATGGAAGCTTAAGGCAGCCACAGGAAAGTCTGCTTAAGCAGCTATGACCCTCTTCTGAGGTCAGCTGCGAGATGACCAAGTCGAAAAAAAAAATGGCTGCTCTCCTGTATTGTGGGTGCGTTTACAAACATTTAAACTCACATACACAAACAAACAGCCAGACCCGGAACAACTACTTGTAGGTCATACAAATATTTGTATTGTATCTATGTACCACGATGAGGTTTATTTTCAGAAGTGAATGAACTCTGTTTGTTTTAAATATTTGTGAACATTTTCCTTTAATTAAACCGACGAAATTAACGAATGTAGAAAGGAAGAAGATATGCTTTAAAAGTAATAAAATGAGTCATTAAAATGCCACGCTTTAATTAAAGGAATTAACATAGATAAATAAGTATTTAAATATTACTGTATAAGGCGTGCAGGAGTCAATACCAGCTAATAAATATAAACCACATCCTCTGCAGGTTTAATTACTAGGATATGCGTAGTAAAATGTTAATTGCAGTTTATGCCTTTTGTAATAGTGGAAGTAGTTTTGTGTCTGCGTAATTCCTTAAGGCTCCCGCAGACACGACTCTTGTAGAACAATTTTCATAAAGTTTTCATAGAAATTATTCTATTAGATACAGAGTCGCGTCGCTAGCGTTGAAATAACATGTAAAATAAATGTATCTTTCAAACGCCCCGGTATTTTAAAATAAAATACAGAAACATTCCGTGCGGATCTTCGGTTGAATCTTTCGCAAGTAAATTTTTTTTTACATGTATTTTATGGTGTATTTTTCGCAATAATATATTATTATAATATGACTGGTGTCATTCAAAGCCACAAGAACAAGAAAATGTTAGGTTCTCATAAAGTTGCGACTAGCGTTTAAAACTGCGAAAAATAAATTTAATTTTTTTCGAGACTGTATCTTTCCCATAAAATACATGTAATGTTTGCTCTATTAAGAGTCTTGACCACAATAGTTTTGCATTTAGTATTCCCACTGCTGGGACACAGGCGTCCTCTGTGAGAGGGATTGGGCTCACCCGGTGATCCACCACGCGGGCCCAGTGCAGGTTGGTAGATGTCACATGTCTTCGAATTTTTTCTTCTAGGACATGCCTGTTTCCTCACGATGTTTTCCTTCACCGCTTTGTGAGCAGTGGTGATGAAATAATTTACACAAAGTAAAGCGCCCGTCAGGGTTCGAATCTACGACCTAAAACTCGTAAGCCGCGGCCGTTACCATTGGGTCACTACAGATCTTTTGACTAGATACTAGATAGTATATAAAGTTTTGTTTTGGCATTGTTTGAAGGTAGGTACCTATAGGTAATATGCACAGAACCGGTCGAAGTGGCGGTGCTTGGAGGCCTATGTCCGGCAATGGACGACTTTCGGCTGAAATGATGATGAGGTAGGTATTTATTTTTGCAGTAGGTAACTGTGTATTTTCTTGAATTTTTATTTATGTGTCTGGGTAGAACTGCTCTTTTTGTTCAATTACAGATAGTGCCATCCATGAAGTCGCGCCCCACTCTTCTACCTAATGGCTTACAGTACAAGTAGTAGTAGTTTAGTATTTTAGTTTAATCCAATCCAGCCTGTCCCTTGCTGTCCTCCCCCAGCGACGCCCTAAGCCAAGGTCCGTACCCCACAGGGGGTGCCCTTAGCGTGTAGTCGCTTAGTTTCTAAGTTTCATGCCCTGGCTGGAGGCCTTAATTTACTGAGGCAGCCACAGGATAGTTCGGTTAAGCAGCCGACAACTTCGTTGTTTACTCCAGACGCCATTATAAACTTAAAAAAAGTTTTTTTAGGTTTGTCGTGATTACTGATTCCCACTCATAGATAATTACTAATTAGTGTGTATCGACAATACTAAAACACTAGCGGAATGTTCCACTATTGTACTTTATATATATTCGTATAAGCGTTTAGGAAGAAGAGTCGGGCGCGTCTGCGTGGATGGCACTATCTGTAGGTATTTCGGTATCATGCCCTTCTTCATGAAAATAGTCTTCTATAAGTAAAAAAATATACAGGTATTTTTGTTATTTAGAAGATGTTTTCCTTTAAAATAACGATAATATTGATAATTTACTCAAGATGTTCTAATAAATTACATAAGACGACTCAATTTCGGTTTATTTGTAGTAGCAATTCGCTCCATTTGGCGTTCCTCCACGTAACATAGCGTTTTGTGTGAAAGTGATAATTTTCACAAGATATAGGTACGAACATGTCAACAAAAATAGTAAGAGTCGGTCAAACATCGGGAGAAAATTGTGCTAATGATAATAACCAAAGACTTCCGTTTCTTCTACAACATTTTCTTATGTCATATTTTGAGGGAATCAGACTGTGACTAATAAGGGAATGATAGAAATTTTTCAAATTTATAGAAGTTAATTTTAGTGTCATTTGAAAGAAAAAATGCGTTTATTGTATTACAGCAAAAAAAAACTGCTTAAAACTATAAATAAACGAAAACAATCCTTTTAATGCCAAAAGGGCCTCAGCTCAGCATAATGTCGGATGACAACGCAGGGCACTTGACGGTAATTTTGCGGAGTGCAGCCCAATTACATGTCCCTTTGCGAGTAAATAGCTGAAAAAGAAGCACTTAAACAATTTATTCAAATTGATATAACAAATTTATTATCTGCCATAAAACCATCTGCACCCAACGTATCCGCAGGTTCAACAACCCTGTATATTGTACTAGATATTTTTAACTTGTTGTCTTTAAAAACACCTAGGCTCATTTCACACCACAGTCTATTTTGGGAATAGCAGACAGGAATCGATAATCATTTATAATACAAACCTGTATAGGAGCATTCAACCACGATGCTGATAAATCTACCTAATCAACCGGTTTGAAAACGTATAGTTCATCAATATCGAATGAGTTATCATCCGCATTTTTATTGAAATAATTTATGGGCGCATGACAACCTGACAATATTAATTGTGCATCCATTCATGTTAATAAACTCAATAAAAAATAATTGTTCGTGATGTAAACATAGACGACCATTGACGGTCAATTTTATTTTCGATTACGTGAATGACATTATCCAGTTTCAAAGCGCATGATGCTTTGTTACATTACCTACCTATGAATAATCTACCTAGCATGATATTCAACGTTCGTAAATCCGCCTATTAGTTTATTTTTATGTTTTGTTCAGCAAATAAGTTCAGTTTTTGGTTTTAGAAAACCTTTAAAATCGTGATAATTTTGTTCTTATTTCAGATCTTTATTTGGTTCAATTGTACATTCATTGCAGTCCTCTTTTTACATTACAGCGTTACTTAAAAGATCATAGTCTTAATAATTTAGATAGACGGCGTCATTGGTAATGCTGCCTTATCCGGTCACTTAACATCAATGACTGGCAGCAGTAGTAATGCTTATACAGTCTTATACTGCTCGGCACATCGACTCTAGCGCTTCATTAACAGGAAGCCGTGGCCATGGTGCGCATACACAACGAACTGTACCCCGAACTGGAAGCGACGACTCACGATATGCAAATAACATTGCTAGATTTCAAAAGCTGTGTGAAAGACGCAGACGAATGTCATTAATAGTCTAGTAGGCTAATGAAATGTGTTCGCGGAAATTAGAGGTATCTTCGAAGCAGTGAAATGCAAAATAAGGTGAATGGTTTCTCTTGTGAAGAACAGACTGATATAAACACGGCAAAACTTTCAAATCAATTGCAAACACTACATAAAATATTATTATGCCTGTATTCCACAAAGAGTTAGGCAGACGTGCGTGACCTACCTATAGTACAACCACACGTTTTCCTGCAATAATTCAGAAACACTACAGAACAAAGTTCAGAAAACGATCGTGATTATGAAGCTCAAATTGCCTTAATTTTTTTCTTAGACTAATTCGGAGCACTTAAAACTCCAGTGGATAATAGGATTGTCGGAAGTAGACAAGGAGCATTTTTTCTGTTTCGTCTTCGCGGTTACAACAATTAACCTATCCATCGGCGATATGGTTCCATGAACTCAAAACAATACGAAAAAACGAGCATTTGTATTTAGCTGGCACTGTTTCTGTAAATGATGTAATTTGCAAATTGGATTGGAGGTCTTTGTTTAAAAAGCACCGTTACTTATTAAATGACGACTGTTAGGTTTAGGTTAATATTATTATTATAACTGAGATTTTTTGGTAACGCTAATAGAGGATATGGAAGAAAAAGACGTCACCAAATAAATTGGGATGAATAATGTTGATGTAGCTAATGAAGAACTGATGAATGCACTGACATAATTAAAAACAATCAATGATCATAACATTTTAGATTGACAACACTGTCCACTTCAAATCACATTGTGGGAATAAGAAACCTGAGTCGCGTCACAAGGACAATTCTATTGTGGATAGGATGTGTTCAGTTGACGAGTATAATGCAGCTCTTTTTATGTTAATATGCTCAGAGGAATTTGCTAGCAACTTCGCAACTGTTTTAAATGAAAATCACTTTTCAAATGAAGCCATCAATGAATGTGCAGGCTGTAATCGTTAATCATGTGCAAGGATGGTTGATGATGTCACTTTTGATAATATAAATTACGGACAAAATGGCTCCCTTTATAAAGACTCTCCATTGTCATTTGTTGTGTCAGTATTATTTTGAGATCTTATAAGCAAGGAGAGAAGAGACCAATGGTTTTAGAAATAATTGAATAATATTTAATGATTTGATAATTTTCTATACAATAATTAAGAACATTTTTAATGCTCTAGCATAAATCATAGGTCTCAACTTTTGTTATATTAAAACAAGAAGAAACAGATGGATAAAAGAAGAAGAAACAAATTCAAGTTTTCAGTACAAACAAAACAGTTCAGTAACAAAAACACATTTTGATGTAGATATCATCCTTGTACACTTGCACAGTCGAAATTGTTCTAAATTGTAATTTGTTGAATATCGTTGTTAAGTCAAGCCTAATAACTGTACCGACAGTACTGGTTTTATGTATGTTGATCCTACTGTTGCATAGATCACGTCAGATAGCAAAGTTCAAAGACCTAGAACTGTCATTTTCTGAGATAAATGGTTTATTTTCTGAATCGAATTCTGTACGAGATCACGTATTTGCGCGGTCAGATATAAGGAAAGACTACGTCAGTCTTGTCTCCCTGGCTCTATTCCATTATAAGCTACTGGTTTTATAATAGCATAATGTACCTACTGTTCCAAAACTAATTACGTTTTGATTTGGAGATTCGTGTCTATTATGTTTGTAACTTTTGTGGTAAAGCTTTTTATGCTTAGAATTTGGTGTTTCAATTTCAATCAGATTGTTCCTTCGAATGCAGTATTTTTCTCTTACAAGCATGTACAATCAATCTGCCTATACAATCTTATACAATATCTGTCTTACAAGCTTATACAATGAATATAAATATTTTGTCTGTAATCAGATGGCGGGTACTAAAACTCACCAGCTCTTGTTCGTACAGTTAGGCAAAGTAATTGTTGTGCCATAAAGGTTATAATGCGCTATGTTCTAGGAGTAGAGTTTTCTTTAGTTGTTGACTAACAACCTAAACTTTCCGTGGTGGTGGCCCAATGGTAACGGCCGCGACTTACGAGTTGTAAGTTTACTTTGTGTAAATTATTTTATCACCACTGCTCTCAAAACGCTGAAGGAAAACATCGTGAGGAAATCGACATGTCCTAGAACAAAAATTCAAAGACATGTGACATCCACCAACCCGCACTGGACCCGCGTGGGATTATGGCCCACTGCCTCTCACTGAGAGGAGGCCTGGAGAGGAGGCCCGGAGTGTATCAGCAGTGGGAACATTATAGCTGATCATGCTAAAGTTTTCCGTAAATTCAAACCACAACTATCATTATCAGTCGAATCAAATGAAATAGCTGTACTTTACACGGAGTATGAGCCAATTCTCTAAACAATACATTTCCCTCACTGTACAAGGTATGAAGTGAGAGTTAATAAACAAAGCTGTGGCACATCATCACAACAGAAGCCAAGGTTCTAACCGCGAGCATCGTGAACCAGCCTTGTCATTTAATTTGCGAAACACACAATTTATAAAACTAATTCGAAACAAATTGTTGTCTTTCACCGCAACCGCGAGGAACCTGTAACTTAGCTTAGAAGGTTGGTGAACAACTGTATAGTGCGCGTAGGGTTGCCAGGTATCAAACTGAATAAACTTGTTGTCAACCAAACCAAAAGTTGAAAAACAAAATAATTACCTACCTATTCACAACTACTCGAAAGGTGGTCGGGTCGAAAATTACATATTTTTGATTATCGTTTTTGCCTTGCCCCTGACAGCAAACCGCTGTCGGAAGTCGTCTATTTAATTTAAACTGACAACATTTTCAAGTTTCAGATTTGTAAACATTGCGTTTAGAGGACTTCTTCAACACTATTGTAAGATGTTCGATTCGGCACGGAAGCGTATCTAATGGTTGTGAATATTAGCTATGCAGACTAGATTTACGAATTATATAAAAATATGCTCTGTTTTTTTAAAAATATTGTATAGGTATCCAATTCATGCGCGTGACTCGTGAGTAACACACTCAGTTTCTGAAAGGCTTATCAATCAACACAGAAGCTTCCTGACTATAGTTTGACCGAAACCACTGTACCGCGCCTTAAGTATGTGCGCAGCGAGACGGGGGTCTATGCAGCCCTCTCATTCGTTAACGCTTACGGAGTCCCGCCCCCTCGTCTTGCCGCGCACACAGCGGTTTCAGTCAAACTATATCAGACTATCAAACTCATGTAAACTCCTGTGATTCGGTTACTGAAATAACATCAGCAAATCAAATTTAAATCACTTAATCATCCTATAGGGAAAAAGCTTTGGTTTCCTAAGAAAGCGGACAAAGGTTACACAATAACGGCTGTCCAAATACAGAGCGTTTGTTGGCACAATAATCTCAAATACTGGTGAAAATTACAGATTTTCATGACGCCCATTATTGTATGACGGAACCACTTTCCTAGGAAACCCTAGCTAATGATTGCCTTAAATGAGGCTGGGATGTCGTGTCAAGTTGTTACCTGCCTGGTTACCCTTACCTACCTGGTTACCCTTTGTTTGTAGTCACCAGTAGACTTGTGGGTTGCTTTGTCCGGGATATCTATCAAGTGTCAACCCTATGCTCGCTGCACACAAGATACTTACAGCACGGTTACCCTTTGTTTGTAGTCACCAGTAGACTTGTGGGTTGCTTTGTCTGGGATATCTATCAAGTGTCAACCCTATGCTCGCTGCACACAAGATACTTACAGCACGGTTACCCTTTGTTTGTAGTCATCAGTAGACTTGTGGGTTGCTTTGTCTGGGATATCTATCAAGTGTCAACCCTATGCTCGCTGCACACACGATACTTACAGCACGGTTACCCTTTGTTTGTAGTCATCAGTAGACTTGTGGGTTGCTTTGTCTGGGATATCTATCAAGTGTCAACCCTATGCTCGCTGCACACAAGATACTTATAGGACGGTTACCCTTTGTTTGCAGTCACCAGTAGACTTGTGGGTTGTGGCTTAGTTCCGACTTCGGTAACTTGAGTAACGTTTATGCGGGTGTTCAAATGGTTATAAAAAATTTCAACGAAACTAGCACAAGGATTTGTTTTGCATAGTTTCGTTATTATGACCAGTATTATAATGTGGCAGCGATTAGGATCTACATTAAAAAATAACGACTGTTTTCCCTTCATTTTTTGTTTTAGCCAGTAAATATACATTGTCATAACTCGTTAGGTATACCGGCAAGGTGTTTTTTTTAAACAAAGAGATTTCAATCGATGTAATTTTAAAATGAGAAAATTAGATTTTTAGGTTAGACATTCTGGAGTCACACCGATAGACGTATAGATCAAAGTGTGAGTAAGAAACTCTAGTTCAGAATTGGTTCTTTTAAAGAAAATCGATTGTTTGCTTGATTAACTTCAAAGCCAGCGTGTAATATTGGTTTAATTTTATGGGCACTGGGCACGATTAACGAAGAGAATGAATCAAGATCAAAGGTAGCTAAAGATGAACAACATGACCTCAAAATAACGATCGCACTATAATCCATACATGCTTACAATATTATATTATATATTATTACGTGAAAGTAACTCTGTATGCTACCTTTTCACGCCTGACCACTGAATCGATCGTTATGAAATTTTACAGATATGTAACCTGGGACCTGAAGAAAGACAGGCTACTTTTAATCCTGGATATTTGTATTTTAAAAAAAACGAGCAAGTAGTTGCTTCAGATTTGTAACATCTGACATCTTGGCTGACAGTACCAACCTCTCAGAAAATTGGTTGGTACCATCTGACGGACAACTCTAGCACCGCGCGCGATTTTGGTTCAACCAAATAGCGCGCGCTTAGCCGGCTTGCTGTTACACACTTCCGTCCCTTTTCACGAAATCACCCCCACAGATTGCAGGAAAGCGAGCGGCAAGATGTTACACATCAAAAATACATGCAGACAAAGTCACGGACAACAGGTTATCTTATAATTGATACGTAACATGCTTGATAAATCGTATCAGGTGCAGACTGTCAAGGAAGTTCTGAAACAGCCAGTTTTATATTGGGCTCACGTACTGATAAATGAGATTATTGAGGAAAAATAATATGTGAAGGCAAAGACGATTGAGCCATAAACACTTGATGATCAGCTACCAGAGGGGATAAAGATCGTTTAAGTATATTATTATTTATGGGCACATAAATAAGTTTATAGGCTGTAGTTGTGTCTATTAAACGCTCGCGGGCATTATGTAAGATGCCCGGAATATTGAGATAAAATTCAGTACTTTTGATATAGTATTTTTTTTTTTTTACGTTTTTGCGAATCTTCAAATTTACAAAAAAAAAAAAAAAAAGATATGTTACTCGTTAGGAATACAGATGATATCTTCCCTATGAAGACTTTTCCTACCATTTTACCTAAGTATAATATACCTATCTCTGAACACAGTGTATAGGTTAGTATTTCTCGAATTATTTAGCCTTAATGGAACAAAATAAGAATCTGCAGATAATTGTTGAGTGTAAGGTGATAAGTAGGTGTCTGGATGATTTAATACACAACAATACAGTCATAACGGCGCGCGCGCGTGTCAGTTAAAAGGTCGCAACTTGTAATTCGCGCACGCGCTCTCAATTGTCGCTTATCTCGCGGTTTGTTTTTTATTAAGCTGGTAATGTGTTTATCTCAATTAAATAAACATTTTTATAATGAAGGGACTGGGCTTTTAGCGGTTGTTGTCGCTGAGATTTATAAAACAACTTTGCATAAAGAGGTTTAAAGCCTAAAGGTACCTTTTGGTTTAAGTAATGCAAGATAACCAATGTTATCACTGGGTTATTTAAATGTATGAAATGAATCAAATATAATACGGGTACGGGAGTTAAAAACTCAGGTTACATTCTTAAAATTCGACTGTTGTACTTAGATATGAGCGAGCCTTACAGTAGTCGCAAATAATGTGTAACATCTGACATATTGGCTGACATATGTATGTATGATATAAACAATATTCATCATCATCCTGTTTACAACCTCTCGGAAAATGAGTTGGTACCATCTGACGGCCAACTCTAACACCGCGCGCGCTCATTGGTCAAATCAAATAGCGCGCGCTTCCCCGGCTTCTTGTTACACACTTCCGTCCCTTTTCACGAAATCACTATCACAGATTGCAGGATCCCACGGATTGCAGATAGCAGGAAAGCGAAAGGAAGTATGTTACACATCAAAAATTACAAACAGTACAGGGGCTTTTTAAAGCCATTGGCGAAACTTCACAGAAGTGATGGCAAAAAATTCAATGATTTTTAGAATCAAAGAAACATACGAACGACTTTGTTTATAAACCTTCAAGCTAATCATAATATTGTAATTGGTTCCCTGTATCGTTATAATTTAAGTCATCGTTTCCATGAATTGCAAATGATTACTTTATGGGAATTCCAAAATGCTTGTTAGTGGTACTTTTCCAACTTATGCGATTGATAATGTAAGTACTTAAATAAAAACACCAGGAACAGGTTTAAGGAAAAGGCATGTTATTTGGCATTGGAACCCGTTATGCAAAAGAACGCCAAAAACTGTACCCGTACCGATACTCATGATTCATTCCGGTTTGCATTGCACTCGAAACGAAATGCTTTTAAATTTTGTTTAGTTGTTATTTCCTATTTATTACGCCGGCATTTTGTTCGGTTAAAATCTGGATTTTAAGCTTCTACTTCTGGGGAACGGTTGTGAATTTGAGCGTTGAATACTTAAAAGCGATATCGTTACTTATCCAGTCTTTGATAATTTTACGTATGTAAAGTTCATTTTATCAATTTAATTGAATTGCTACGCCTGTTTTTCTCAATGAATAACTGTGACCAGCTAATGTTTTACGGTAATAGTGTAACGAAGTGACTGTTAAAGTTGACGTGCGATGGCTACGCCAGTAACAAAACAAGCATACAACAAAAAGATACGCTCGTCTTGATAAAAAGTTTTTTTTTTGCGATGCAATCGTAAATTCGAACGTAGGCCGTGAGTGTAGGGCTAATGAAGGTGTGACGGACCTGTTAGCAGTTAAGCAAGGAATTAATTCACGTAATTCCGTCCATGTGGTCGTTGTCCAACAATCTCGTTTCCTTAACTTAATCACTGTAAAAATGACTCACTATGGCGAAGGTCGTCGGCCTGACGTTGAAGCCGTGCCGCGGCAAATTGATGCTTCTTTAAGGAAGTTCCGAGAACCACAAGTTACAAAAAAGGCCCTCCCGACCACTGCCAGAATCACGATCTTAATCGCGCAAAAGTGTAATGGACCCCGCATACTCTTTTGCATCTTCCATCGTAAATATTTTATGATACTCTCAAACTTATTTGAATGTTCAAACTTTGGAGCATAAAATATTTTGCGTAATTTAAGACCATATTTTGTTGCGGGCTGAATATTCGGTAATTCGAATTTGGAATCCCGTATATTTACATAACATAATAAAAGATGGCATTACAATTTATAAGAGATACAATTTGTTTATTCGTATTGTAATCAAACTCGATTGTATACAGTTTACAATCTCCGAAACATGTAAATGGCACGTGGCTTGCAGTGCCAAATAAATCAAATAATGAAGTAGGTGTATAATTTCATAACGGCCACCATTGACTATTGATTATCACAAAATTCTAAAAGCATGATTCAAGATAAATGAATCGTCTATAAACGGTTTCGTAATGAAGGTGCGATATGTAAACAACGCGAATAAAATGTAGGCAAATATCAATATGGCATAATTAAAGCGGCAATTACCACAATTGAAATGCAGCACGATTAAATTCAATACAAACGCATTCAAGGACGGCGGTTATAGGAAAGCGCAGTGCGCAACAATTGTGCCTGCCTACACGGTCAAACTTATTGGCTATTCAATGAGCCTAGATACCCTGTCTATAAAACAGATTGGTCACACGACGTAATTGCGCGGGTCAAGGCGATTTTGTGAAATACATTTTGTAGTTCTTACTTGTGACTCAGAATCGTTGACATTCCTCCCTAATCAGCCATTTTACGTTCGAATGGAGAAGTCGTTCTCCTAAGTATCCTTTTAGAATGGTAAATGTGGCTTGTTTATTTCCTAGCATTGTTTAAACTGTTATCTGGTCTGGAAACAGATTTAAATAGTTTAGAAGTCGGTGAATTATCAAAATCAGTTCAATATATATTTTTTTAAACTTTGCTTTGGGTTTACAAACATTTAAACTCACATACACAAACAGCCAGACCCAGAACAACTACTTCTAGGTCATACAAATATTTGCTCCGTCCGGGAGTCGAACCCGCGACACGCAGCGCAGCAGTCAATCGCTTAACCACTGCGCCAGCCGTGCCGTTAAAATATGTATAACTTCTAACAATTTAGAAGGGGCATTAGAAATTAAACTGAAGATGGATAAGTATAAACATTCTTCAATACCTCCTTCTATTTAGGAGTTACATTAATCGCTACTGCGTCTTCGGGTCATAAATCTTTCACTCCGGCAGGTAAATTCAAAAGTGTTTACAACCATTCGTTCCACTAGTGTTTCGTAAACACAAAATTTGGAACACTTCCAAGTATTTTACCTGTTCGCCATGGTTTCCTCTGACATTTGCACGTATGCATTCAAAGCGATCTTTTGAGTAATATCTGCAATTTGACCTATTGCAGAGTCTGGAATTCAATAGAATGTAAACATTGCTGTTTTACATTGAGCTACATTACATTATTTCTGAATTCCAAGCCAAGTTATCTTAACACAAGGATAATACAATAAGTTGATTATCAGTTATAGCAAAACGGCGTAGATAGATAATGTATAAACGATTGAAGTGTCCACAACGATTTGTAGTCCAATCATGAACTTGTGATCGTTGATATTGATCATGAATATCAGCAGCTATTGTTGATTCGTGATTCATCTATCTGGGATCTTTGTTATTATTTGTTGTAAAATTAAACGATTTTGTACCTTTCCATCTGAATTTAGCAGCTAAGGTTTTTCTGTTATCTATCTTAACTCTCACAGCCCCTTCATTATAATTATTAAGGTTATCATCTTGCGAAACCATCGTTGCCTTAGGTTACGTCTTTATTTTTAGAACTTAATAATAACACCTCTTTCATAATATCCAGTATTCGTGTATATCTGATCATAATAACAGGTTCGTAACATGACAGACAACTGGTACTGTCGTTATTCATTGACGCATGGCTAAGTGGGTCTCAACTCAAGCGTCTCAACGCCCTTGCTGTTCCACTCTCCGTATTGAATGTCATTGTCTATTCAATTGTATCTATTGTATTTCAATCAGCAACTTTGTTACTCGGATTATCTACAGGTAATCAGATTTGTAGGATTCTTTTTACCTGTTTTCGTTGGCGAGAGTACAAAAATATTCGATTGTGACAATAAGGCCAGTCATTGTCGGGTCAAGGCACCCGATTTAACGCTACTTTGGTAACATACTAACAGCACCTGGCTCTAACAGCTTCCTTTATTTCTTCTGCCAAGTCACGTTCCAGACTAAGTAAAACGAAAAAGATAAGGAAAGTCAAATCGAAATGAAACTAGTACTGCAAATTATTTTAAGTTACAATAAAGGAGGCTTTATTAGCTTTAGGTGGCTTTATTATTTTCTTTAATCTGAATTTGTGCCCGGTTGATGGCAATAGGCTCACCCCCATTACATGCCACTTAAACGTAAGTGGCGAAATGTGGGTGTATATTAAGGACACCTCTGTCTAACATAACATCACGCCTATACTCTTCGAGGGCGAAGAGTATAGGCGTGATGTTATGTTTATGTATGTTAATACATATCCACTGTTAACAACAACATTCGTTTAATCAGCAAATAAAAATATAAAATCTAAATATATATGTTATCCTGTACGTAATTGTTGCACTTATAAATGTATATCGTGTAATTTTATATGAAACGAAATGTGTAAAAAATTGTAGGCTTAATCATCAAATGCAAATATACCGGGTCTCACTCAGTATACCTAAGATTTCAACCTATATTTCACTGTAAAAATATAAATTGACTTAATGGCTTGCATTAAATATAGCAGCTATTATCAAGGGTATCAGGTATCGCTCCTAGGGCTTCCTGGTGGTTACAACTGCTTGTTTTGTGTAAACCTGTCTTATTGCTCAATTATTCGGTTTTCGTTTACGGTAAGACATATTTGGAGGGTTTAATTGTTATAAACAACTTCCTTATTGGATTGCACACTTTCAACCGATGTTAACTGGCTCCGAGAGGTTTCTAAAGAATATACATTCACTATATGTCACGCAAGTATCTACCTACATGGCAATGCCCCTCACCTTGGTTCACCATAAAGTAATCGTTCCTTCCGTTCATTCTAACTTGTGCGAGACAACCAATGAATGGATACTCAATCAATTATTTCAACGTATCTCCATTGAGAACAGTGGAGTTCCACGTCACTTCCATTTAGTTTTTGTGCTGGTATAATCATACGTAATCTCTCAAATGCTCGTCCATTTCTTCGTATTTCGTATTATACTCTTGATCAATGACGTACGCAAACTGCGCGTAAAGGTATGTATGAATCATAACCCTTTTTTATTCCTTTCAACCTGAGCTGGAAATTCCCACGACTTTATAGCTTCAGGCTTCGATTTCAAGTTCATAGTAAAGCTTATTTAATGACCGCAACAGTTTATTTTTATTTAGATTTGTGGAATAGTTCTTTTTTAAGTCGTCATCCGCAAAATTTTTCCTTGAATGCTTCAAGAGGACTTTGTTACTTTGTGCGGGACATTAGCTAGTCGTAAAAGGCTTTCATTAAATCATGGTGGGGTGGTCGAGGTTGATTGTCGGTGGAAAACGGTTTTGCAGTAAAACGTCCAATGCTTTGGCGTCAAGCCAACGCCGTATTGAGCTGTTGCTTTTACAGTATAACTGTATGCGACTAATTAAATAGGAACGTATAAAATGGCCATACGTCATCTCTTCACACTTTTTGATGGATCCTATTGTTTCTCTATTCCGTTATATGACTCGCGATTCCAGACATTGTGGCATGCATTCTATGAGACTTTGAAAATATACATGAGTTGCATTTAAGTATCTATTGTTATTTAACGTTTATTCAAGCAGTTATTTGGAGCCGTCTGGTGTAAATCAAACTAAAATGTGGTTATGACGAAGTAACAAAAACCATAAAATGTCAAATGCAGTATTGTCAAGCATTACTTAATTTGAATATTGGTTTTCTTTGTGTAAAGCTTATTTTGGCAAGAGGTCAAGACAATGCTATGAAGAAGCTAAGAATATATTTAAATACGAAATATGTATCATACCTTATTTAGAATTCATTGCCACTAAACATTTAAAAAATGAAATATCTTTTATAATTATTTGGGGTAAGAGCTACTTACATCATTGACATGTAATGAGTAAGTTTGCGCTATTTATAGATAAAACTCGTTTTGTATCTTACATTTGTGTTGTTTTAGTAAAAATAGCGTGCAGTAGTGCAACGGGCGCAAATCTGTAAGTCGATCACGGTGGCATGGCGCCGCTCACGCACGCGGCACGGTGCTCATAGGAATGCCACTTGCCTAGCGTCCAGTCCTCGGTACCGTTGGGTACATACAGTTTTAAACATTAAAATTAATTATTGATTACGCTTCCATTACGTTAACTAGCTCTACGAGTTGATTTGTCAGTAATATAACGAAACGTTCGACTACAAAGGTCGAAAAAGGGTCGTTTATTAATCGTATCTTGAACTTGAAACGCTTCACTGGAACAATTTTGCCCAACAAAAAAAAACGACAAGGATTTTTACATTTTTACGAAAAAAAGAGTGTTAAGTCGCGGCTCCCTGGGAGCATTCGCCTGTAATCCTGCCGTTCTATTCTGTAATAGTCTCACGGTGAAAACTTAGGTGAAGTGAACGTGAAGTGAGCTGTCATTCCATCTGCTGCTAGGGACTGACAGCTCACTCCGTGCTCACTTCACGTAAGTTCTCACGGTGAGATGGTTACAGAATAGCACTGCAGTAATGTAACAATCCAGTATTCGATTTGGAATTGGAACATTACTACATTACCATAGTCTCGGTTCTCCTCACATCTCACACACTGTCATAATATACTCATAATGCTCGAATTCGAATGGTCACATTACTGGCGAAATACTCCCGGTGAGGGAGCGCCTTTAGATCAATAACAGGACAAATCAATAGAAATTGGGCGTATAATTACTACTGAAAGACTTTCAATATTTCGCAACTAAAAGCGATAAAAAAAGCAGTAATAACTCATAAAGCAAGTAAAGGTTATCGATTCATTGACCTTTTAATAAATTAATTCGTTGACTAAGCTAATAAAAAACGTTGCAAATTCATTAAAAGTCGAAGCATCGATTGCATTGGCCAAAGCCAACTAAAAAGTATACCCAGCTAGGTATCTAATAACACTTGATATTGATCACGGCGAATGTTTGTTTATCGCACAGAAGCGGCTATAAGTAGACAGAGGGTAATTATTAGGAGTGTCTACGTTAGGAGGTAAGTCGAGCCCGGCGCGTAAATACGAATGCTACTTTAATAGTTTGGGATCTAGTGGAGAGTGGAGGCGAAATGAGGTAGCATGGTTAGACGGTAAACGCCTGTCAATATGTCTCAGACGGTGATGGGATTTTTAAATTCCTCATCCTTTTCTTCCTTTGGGGTAATCCTCAATGTGCTCGGATAGTTACTTTTTATCGTTTTCTGATGGATCTCCTTTTGCTACTGTCTGTGGCTTGATAGAGTGGCACGTTAACCTCCAGTTGCTTAGACACCTGGCCTAAACGTCTCATTGGGCTACGTCATATTGGTTTTCTGCCTTGTATTTGGTCATTCGTCAAGCTCGACACGACGTATGTATACCGTTTAGAAATTTAAAACTCAGTTCGTCTCCATTCCCAGGGAACGATTGATGTAGCATCCCTATTTACGCAGCCGGGGCGCAAGCATACAGCTTATGTTTCTTATATCTCAGGTTACAGCATCAACACTTCAACACTGGCACGAGGATCTGACATATTAAGTGGGTTTAGTTTCATAGTTGCATAGTGCATAACATTGTTGTCTCCGTCACACAGGATAGGTTTGAGAGGAATAAGAGGGCTCATAAAGTTAAATAAAAATTTCGACATTGTAAGTACAGACGGGAACTTTTTCTGAAACTCGATGTGCCGTATTTACAGCCGGGTACCGTTAGCATATACAGGTTGTTCGGCAAACGGTTGAACATACGAAAATGGCGGATCCGTGGGGCCGTCTGCTACGTGATTAGGCCCAATAACAAGACCCAGGCCACAAGGATTTCTAATAATGTTTTTTTTTTAATTTTATTCGTAATACATCGTTGCTTCGAACGTCAATAATTTCATTTAAAAATAACGAAACAGGCAATATTTTTTTTTCGTCTATATAGTAACTGTAGATTCTTATAAAATTCGTATTTGACGCAGATGATTGCAAGAAAATTAAATACGAGCCCTTTAAACTACAAACAAATTAAAAATAAATACCGAAAGCCCGACTATGAACTACGTTAAAATAATTTTAGGAAAACATCTTTGGGTCATGCCCGGTCTAACGGTATGAAATATGCACAATTTCTTTTAAAATAACTTAATTTTAACTGCCTGGGCCTTTTTTCACGGAACTCTACATTTGCGAAAAGTGAAATTATTACATACTTGACAAGCAAAAATTGTTTTTACTTGTTAGAATCTAAAATTATTCTAGACGAAAAAGGAAACAAAAAAGAATTTTGCCGGTTTTGTTATTTTTAAATGAAATTATTGACGTTTGAGGTTTGAGCAACGACGAATTTCGAATAAAATTTAAAAAAGTAATAAAAAAAAACCGTGTGGCCTGGGTCTTGTTATTGGGCCTAAACAGGTAGCAGACGGCCCCACGGATCCGTCATTTTCGTATGTTCAACCGTCTGCCTAACACCCTGTATATTCCTTTTTCAAATGGCCTTGCAATACCGACTTCGCAGTCGTTTACCCCGAGATTCCTATTGGGATTTGGGACTTACGCGCAAGAAAGAGCTAAGTCAGCCATTGAAATACTCGAAAGAGGACTGCAGAATATCTTGTGATTAGATTTTTTTGTGCTTTAAGATTTTTACCTAGTCTGCATTCCGACGTACAAAAACTAGATGGGACCGTTGATGCCATTAAATTAAAAAGAAGTAGAAAAAACCGGAAGCAATTGCATGTACAAAGAGTACAACGGTTCATCGTTAGACGTAGGTCAAGATTCGCCGCGGTTTCCAGGTTAGATGTTTTAGATTCCGGCATAACAAAGACAATACCAAACTGCTTTTAAATACCTCGTTTTAAGACTTTATAGCCAATTTGAACTGAGTTGTATTCTATTATATTTGCTTATTTTTATATAATTAATACAGATATAGCACGTAATTAGGTAATTACCCACACCAGCCGTTATTTACTTAACGGCTTATTGATTGACTCGCATGAATTTACTCGGCCGAAACTGACGAATAGACACTTTATTTTTTCTTCAGGGATTCGCACGAAGTTAACTTTTTTGTGGGCGAATCAACAACTCCAGAAATTAAGCAATTGTCACATTTAGAATTTGAATGCAGTAAAGTTAGAGTTATTTCCATAAAATTGAAAATATGCGAGTAAATTCGTGCGAATCTACCAATAAGCATTCTTAACTCTAATTTGGTACAAAATTAAGATATGTAATCTAAGTTTTATTAAGTTTCTCAAGAGTCAAGACTATTAATTATTAATTACTTACTGAAATGGCCGATGGTGTGAATGCCGCATACCAAGACTTTTATTGCTAACCAGGAATTTATTTACAACGTCGGTCGTAAGCGAGCTTTTGTTATACAAATGTAATGTAACAGTACAGCTGATAGATTCTGATTAGGGTCCGACCATTGCACTCGGCACAAGATGCACTGCTACGCTGAAATTATGGTAGGTGGGCCAAAAAATGCCGAAAATGGCAAACGTTTTTTTCATTGCTATTTCAATTGGAAATGATATGGTTCGTAAATTGAAAATAGGCTCCTAAGTAATTAACTTTAGTCATGCGTCGAAATACCGTGTAACGAAATCAGATCGCTAGTTTTGCACTTTCCAGTTCGAATGTGTACTGTAAAGACAGCATTTCTCTTTGAACTTATTTGCCATCTTCCTCAGCTTCCCAATCTGCAATTATTTTAAAGATGTCCTCTTTAAAATTTCTACCAGAGCCAACACATAAAACTTCGGCGTGGGCAAAAACAATACCGCACATGCCATAAAGGTCCCAAGGCTAGTGCGCCCGCGCTTGTGTGAAACGAAGCTTGTTGTCGAGCTGACGGTGCGAAAGGCTCTAAAATAAGTTATGGCTAATTCCTTACTTCAGTCGGTGGCGTGGAATGCAGTACGGCGCATTGTACTCACTTATCTAAACACTCGAACCTAGCTTGCCAGTTGCCACTAAATGCTGTTCCGCTATTGGCTGGCACGCACGCGGCTTGGGATCTTTCCTTATCATTATAGTTTTGTTTTCTAAGAGGTTTTAACTTATCAGGTACTTTATTGTACCTACACGTGGTATCCAAACGATTACAAAGATGGAACATGGACAGTGCACTCAGAGCAAGGCAAAACAGTTTTGTCTGCCGTAGAGGCGTAGACACAACAGTTTTGTCTTGTTAAAAAACGGTTTTGTCAATCATGATTGTCAATTTTGACAATGAGGTAGTTTCATGGGGTCTACGAGTCATACTCTAGGCTCACTTAAGGACTGTGACGAAGCGACAATGAAACTGCAGATAAAAATAAAAGTTTGCGACTAGTTTCTTCTGACTTCTGACAAGAACTGGCAAAATTCTGGTACAAAGCATATGTGTGAGATACTATATACGACTGAAGCAAACAATTGATGTTAAAATTATCGCCTTGTAATGTTTTTAGTGTGTAAATGGTGTAGTATTACACTAATTACCTACTTATACATAGTAATAATTATTCACACTTAGATACCTGACATGGCTTACATTTTCACGCTTGAGATTAAATTTAAATCTTTGACAGGTTCGTTACTAACATATTGGCTGACGGTCTGACAGAAGACGTATCTACACGTGCCTTTCTGTTTCAGTTTATATGAGATACAATCATATTTGGAAGAAATTTTTCCTTAAAAAGAAGCAAACATTTCCACGCAGAAGAAAGCACATTCCACAAGGCTATCCTCTCTGAGTAGGGGGTTGGACGTTATTTTCATGATGAAAAATGTAATATGAATAATGTCAATCCTATTTTTTCGAACAGTAGGTTTTTTAACAACTATAGCATTACTTCCATTAATATTTGAAGAGGTAAACAATCAACACGATAAAATATTGCTTTACATTCCCTTTGTACGAGCTATAAATTCATCAAGTTGATGCTCTAGCAGTCACTAAAGTGCTTTTCGTTGAAAGCAAAGGGTGGGAGCCTACCCACCAGCGTAAGATGGCATCCACAACCAATTACAATTTCGTTCAGCCGTAAAGGCTTGCTGTATTTTGAGCGGCCACGTTTACCTGGTCGTGTCAGTTGGATGAGTTTATGAATAGACCCAGTTCTTTGTCCAAGCCAAACTAATAAGAATACTGCCAACAGACAATTGTGCGAATTGTTACGCTTGGATGTGCGCACGTAAATGACAAGCGCGTAAAAACCTTTTGGATATCTGTGTATAACCAATTTATCGCAGAAAATAAAATTTCTTCGGACACGTACGTCATTCGAGTCACTATGAATATGAGAGGCCATTGATGATTTTAACGCTGATAAATATTCAATTTAAGTACCTCGTTCCTTCAATCTTCAAGTGGTTAATAGGAAGTATAAATCATAAAGTGGTTTCGTTTCATTTGCAGAAGCAATAGATTCAAAATCACTTTCAAATTGTTTGTCACGTAAGTGAGAAACAATTCCAAAGGATTAAATTCGATACTATAACAGACTTAAATCTAACTTACCTCATGTCGTATAATGTCCCAAAATCTTTTGTGATACAACTACAATAATATATCATAACTGTCCACATGGCACGCTTCATTGGCCGAATCTGTTTAATTTTTAACTATTCACCTTTCATCTATTTAGTCCGTCTGGTCCATTGTGTGTCCTGCGTGCCGTATGTGCTGTCGGTCTGTCGGTCTGTCGCCGTACATATGTGCCGGTCTATTGATTTAGTGAGGCCAACGACAGAGGGGCGTGATTCAACCGTGACGTTAGGTATGGCAGCGTATTCATTAGGGAATACTGCTTATTCAAGGGCATGTTTTATGTATGTAGATAGTTGAAGGGTGGCCAGTGAGTCATGCCCGTTGCAAAAAGTGCATTCACGTACCCTTTCCAACGTGTAATAATATTGATGAATTTTGTTACAGCACTTGTAATTAATGTAATTATTTTAAGCCCTTTTGCGTGCCTTATTGATATGCTTTCTGTAAATTTTGTTCATTGCTTCTTGCTCAAATATGTCGAAGCTTATTTTTATTGAATTGATATCTTCAAAGGAGTGTTTGTTATACCAGTTTGATACGCAAATTATGTCCATCGCTAGATATGGTACAAGTCTTTTCCAACGGTGGTAGTATATCCACTCTTGGGAATCGGATGTGAATATCTATCTCTAAAATGAAACGAGGACAAATTGAAAACTGCTGACCGGCCAGGATCAGATCAAGAATGATATTATCAGATTGATACATGAAGCACTGGTGCACTGGTCAAAAGCTAATTCTTTTTACGCTGACGTTAGATTTCCAAAGGTTGATATTCAAAGTGCAAAAGGCAATTGCTTCAAAAAAGAAGTAGTAATTACAATAGTGTTTAGTAATGACTATAATAATATACAGCTTGAAATCTATGCATAAAACTGGTAGCCCGCTGTTGACAAAGACTAGCATGAAGAAGCTTTCACTTATCTTGATTTATATTTATGCTGTGGAATACATTTATAAAGCAAGGTAAGCGGATTTGACGTGGTACTCACTTGGTGCTTTTAACCTTTACGCATTAGCTACTCCAACTTTAGATATTTCTTAAAGACCCGCATTTAAAGTTTTTTTAAACTGTATGGGTACCTACTTAATGTGGCAACGTTTATCTCAAATGTTACTATTCTACGTAATAATTGAGTACCTATTGAAATATTACTTGTTGGTATCTCAATAGACCGCATGGGTGAATGTTTCTTTTCCAAAGTCTTTCGCAAGCTCAGTGGAGCAACTTTGTAGCATCATTATAAATGGTCTTAGATGATCCAAAGATATCGTTGTGTAATAAACCAGATTGCCTGTTGAATTGATGCAGCTTCTTTTTTTGACATTTTTGTGACCTTCTCAAAGACCTGTTTCTTAATTTAACCTATGTGTGTTTTGTAAGTTCAATAGTCTCCATTCGTTTTTACTGTATTCAAAACTGAAGTTTACTGCTGAAGCTGAATGTTTACTGTATATTGGAATAGGTACCTATTTAAACCTATTGTTGGGGAAAAGTTTACTTAACTGTATTTTATAATACTTATTAATTTAATGTTTTATATCAGCCAGTGTTACCGGAAGTATTAATGACTTTATAACGATAAGCTGCAGCCATATATGAGTCCGCATGTGAACATATACATCATTATACCGTTTTAATGAACAGTAGGTACATATCGGTCGAGAAATGAGTTGATTGATAAAAAAGATACGTTTTCACTTTCGCTGAGAACTTAATTAAACAATCGCAGTGATTTAAAAATGTCACGAACAGCACCTCTTGACAACACCTTCGATTTTAACTCGTTGGAAACTTGGGAGTTGGTTTGACACTTTCTTACAAAATAAGGACCCCATGCACCCTCCCGGGAGCATTCCTACTCATGAGATAGAAAGTAAAGATAAGTCATTTAAAACATTAATAAACTTACCGGAGTGTTCTGTTTATTTTTCCACCCACTGATGTACAAAACCCGCATTTGCGTGGCCAGGATGCACGCAAACGTGCCGTTACACGGCTTGTATGAGCACTGTCCAAAAATACATGGGATATCAGTCGGTTTTTATGCACTTATATGTTTAAACTTGCGATGAAGCAAGTTTTGTAATGCACATGTACCGATGCGACACAGGCAACCCGGGTGGCGGCGCGCGGCGGACTGCTGGTCGGCCACACTCGTGCGGCCGCGCGGCGCGGCTCGGAAGCAACCGGCGACGACGCGCGACGAGGGACCGTGAAAGAAGGGCTACAACCCGACTGCGTTTTTTGTCCCGTCTAAGATTAGCAACAAACAACGTCTGGCTGGAACCATTCAAAGGGGTTCGGTTTGGGCGTAAGTGATGATGACACGCTGTTTTAGCACTGCACTGTAACCGTCGAGCTCTTGCAATGTTGAGGGTTTAGTAACTAGGTTTTGGATGATCTTGTTATATTTACATTTAAATACCATGCCAGGTTCAAAGATATAAGATTTCGTAATGTTTAAGGTTATTTATGTAAAGTGTAAGCCAGCCGTCCGGTTCTGAAGATTTGAGTCAGGTATTATTGGGTCTCTTTAAAACATTTTTTTTTTTGCAAAGGTCCTGGATGTAATGGGGTCAGCCGGGATAAAACATTGAGATACAAATGTGCTATTGAAGACGAGAGGTCGAGTGTGTCAGACTTCCGGGATTGCTGGCATGGAAGCCACGACGTAATGTAATAGAAAACGTATTGCACAATTTCCTGATCTGTTGGAATAGTACTAGATTGAATCGTATTGGAACTACCTAAGTGTATTTAACATGGATACACTTTAGTTTATATTAACTTTGAAAGAATATTTTTTAAGAAAGAAAGAAAATAAATTTATTTGACTCAGGTTAAGGCACACAAAATTCACACAAAAAACAACAAAAAAAAAAAATTACTTAGAACAGTAATGTGTGCAATTTCGCAAAGTACCTAACACTATATACCTACACTTATGTTAGACATAATTAGGTGGGTATGTATGATGATAATAGTAGGTAAATCTATAATCGGAGAAATGAAATTGTTTATTCTGTAAATAGGATATTACAATCACTTTTGCACGTCATATTAAAAGAATTTTGCTAGATGAGTTCGGCGTTTCCTATCTGACTACTCTGAGAAGAAAGACCGAAACAAACTCAGAGGTCACAGTCTATCTAGGTCAGGTCATATGAGGACCATGTAGATTAATGTCTGAAATGGTCTTTTGAGGAAAGAACCACACAGATTTGAGTGGACCTGTCCAGTCAGTGCAAGCATTTGTCAGTAATCGTGGAGCTCAACTCAGAACTCAAGTCGACGAACACCAAGGAAAGGACATTTGGGTAGGCCGCATAAACTACTTAGTACTCAAAACTGCCAGACCATCATTAAAACTAACTGTGAAAGTAAAAATGAAAGAAAAAGGAAAAAAACAAAAACCACAAATAGTCCTCACATTCACAAAAATAATAGGAGTAACTAGGTAGGTACATATGTTACTATAACAAGGTATAGTACTTACGTACCCAGATATTAATAATGAAAGCGATGCTATGACGTGAGGAATCAAACGGAAAACGGATAATTAAATATTTATTTTATGGAATGAAATCGCTAAGTTTATTAAATAAATTACTTACCCAGCAACAAATTAGGTAGGTAGGAACATAAGCTAACCCTGTTTGTGGAGACAGAAATATATACCTTTGGCAAACTGATAACGCCAAAAACTAAAACCTGAGTACTGATAAATCACGCTCTAAAAAGTATGAAACGAAAATATTTCAGACAGAAATCAAGACATACCTATAACCAGCGGAAGGTCAATTATGGGACGTTCTTCTTTTTTATCGACAATGACTTGTCTTCTTCGCAAAAAAAATAAATATATTGCTCCTAAATACTAAATTTCTTATTTTTTTTTATAAATCTATACTTGACAATGCAATAATTATAATATCCTCAAAACTAGATTTTAATTAATAATATTTTTTAGAAAATTAGTGTGACATAGTATACAAAAAGCGTGACGGAGGTGTTTTACGTACAAAAAAAGTGTGTCCCTTTATGACCACTAATGTAAACAAACTACTCTCGTAAAAAAAAATCACATTGAAAGTTTCTAGCCAAAAACATTTACTAAACTACTTAACCTTTGTTATTAAATTAATAAGAAGAAATCATTTTTAATGTTTCTATTATTAAATAAAAAAATATTTTATTGGCTGTCTCCCGACGTATATGATTTTTGTTGCTACCTTCTGTCACGCATTTTATGGTACAAAATAATGTGCGTTAGCAATTTTGACCTTGGTCACTAGACAAGAGAATAGTCCCCCTCCACCCCGGACCCTCGCTATGCGTCCCTACGCCCCGGCAATACCAGCCAGTCGCTCGCAAACAGTAAAAGGGAGTGCGTGTGTTTATTTAGCGACCGCTCTGTCACGTAAGTTACTACTTTCAAGTGTTATTGTAATTTCTGTTTTAATATTATTTTATTGATTCCTGATAAATATTTCATATATGCCCAGTTTTATACGTAAATTATAATTAGGAAAATGCTGAGAATCTCGAACACTACTATTTTACACCTCTGTCACGAATCACCTCTGTCACAAAAATGTGACGGAGTGGTATAACTCGTGACGGAGTGGTCATTTTTGTATGGAACTTAGAGCCTTAGTTCATATTCATAATATAGATGATTGTTAGTTTTCGTATGTTGGTTATTATATCGTCGATTATTTTGGTAATTTTAGGTGTTACCATCAGGCAAATGAAAAAATTGCGTTATCTGCGGCTGAAAGACAGCGACGGTGTCGTGAAAAAAGAAAAAAAAACCCTGAAATCGTTGCAGAATGTCCGAGTGATGTTTTATAAATCTGTTGATGATACTGGAAAATTATTTAAATTGGTAGAATCAGATGTGATGTTTGAAAATTTGTTACAAATTATTCCACCTCCTAAGGTAGTTAAAAGAGAAAGACGCGTGTTTTACGAATTCGATCAACCAATAGAAGTTTTTGAAAAGTAGAATAAGTGAAAAGATATTGTAAGACTAATTATTATTATTACCAAAGAATGGATACCAATCAATAAGACTTATACATTTTAAAAAAATATTATAATTTGTTATTGTTTTCTAAAATTAAAAATTGTTATAAGGTTAACTTTATTCGGCGGGTAAACATTATTTACCACTCCGTCATTTCGTTAACCACTCTGTCACAATTTTGTCCCCCTTATAATTTAAGTTCAAAGTAATGTATGAACCACTTTATTGGTAATATTTACAAAAATAACGTTTTCTAGTATTACATGCTAAACAATAAAGGTGTTCACTAGATTTTCAAGTATATTTTATAGGGCGAATTTCATAATATTAAATAGTTTAATGTCTTAAAAAGCAAAAATGTGACAGAGTGGTATAGGATATATTTTTTTTTAAATGTTTATTTTAAGAATTCCGTCCAATGAAGCTAGATAGCAATGAATGTTTATATTATTGATAAGAAAGTAATAAGAAACTGAAGATCTGATTTTAAATGAGAAATAAAAAAAATAAACATTTTTGTGACCGAGGTGTTATTTTTTTAGTACCATTCCTACGAAATTTGAAATAAAACAAAAATTACAAGTAATACTTCGATGCATTATATGTTTTTGAAATCTACAATAACGAGGCAATAATTTAAATCAAATTTTACTAAACAAATCACATGTTTACTTTTTTAACAAATATAAAAATTTGCCGGTCAGATTGTCGATAAAAAAGAAGAACGTCCCCAATACGCTTCCAACGATACGTCATTTGTCAAATTATGATCAGTAGTTTAGAAGTTATGAGGTAACAGATAAACATACATACATACATAATACTTATACCTATACTACTTTGACGGCACGGTTGGAGCAGTGGTTAAGCGATTGACTGCTGCACTGCGTGTCGCGGGTTCAATTCCCGCACGGAACAAATATTTGTATGACCTACAAGTAGTTGTTCCGGGTCTGGCTGTTTGTGTATGTGACTTTACATGTTTGTAAACGCACCCACGATACAGGAGAAATTCCTAGTGTGGAGCAACGTTTTTTAAAAAAAAAATAAAAAATAAATAAATACATACATACTTTTTTGCGCCACCCTAGTCGGGTAAAAAATGAACTGACTACCTTCCTACCTACCTAACTTAGGTTTTTATAATATCAAAAATGTAAATTCTTTATTATCCTCTAACATAGATTTGGTCTTGAGTAGCTACCAAAGCTACTCAAAAGTAATTCTGATAAAAAATATCTTGTCATTAGTACGAAGACAAACAACTTTTGAAGTCGATTGGCAATGATTCAGAAAATAAATTGTAGTATCTAACTATGTATGATCTCCCAAATGTGTATGACAATAGTATCTATTGTGTATTGCGCGCACGCAATGTATTACGAGAATTGATACCACATGCTAGCATTACGTAGGTATTCGGTAATAGACATGCGGTGACCGCAACTGACTCGCTTCCTGCTGGACCCATGTCTACATATTATGTCTGCTAACTCCTAATATAACTAATATACCTACACTGTGGTAGGTTAAACGTGGAACATATTTTAGGGAAGATTACTCTCTTAGTAAGGGACAAAACCAGCTATCTAATTACGCAACACATTTTCGTAAATTATTACGAAAAATTTGTTTCATTTTGACAGTTCAACAACGTACTTCCAACCTCTTTGCAATATTAGTGTAAATAATACGTGTTATAAATAATAATAACAATGGTACACCTGTAATATTGTCTCTCTTTCTCCCTTTAACCCATTCAAAGGTTGGTAGTATGTTGAAAAAAAAACGCAATGTACATTGCGTTTTTTACGTTGTTGAGTATTTTTTTTTTCGCACATATGAAGTAATGGATTAGCAATTTATTTCAAAACAATTCAAATTCCGATTGATTAAGTATTATATTACTTAATTAGGGAACTGTACTATGTAAAAAAGCTATTCTCTACAAAGTACAATAGAACCTGAAGCGATAAAACTGTAGTGAAAAGCTGTTTTTTTTTCATATTTATTTCAGTGTTGGTTCAGTAGTAAAACTAGTTCCTTTTCACGAGTACCTAGCACACTCCAATAAAGTATGTCCCTCGTTTAACTTAACACTCTGTATAAGATACACCACACGTTATTATGAAATAATAATATATATATATAAAAATATGAAAAAATACATTTGTGAGCACTGCAAAATAATCCATGTAAAAATGCTGTTATTCAGCATCCGGATAGACTGGCGGGCTGCGTATGCGCCAAATAAACATTTTTTTCCTTCTTTGTTGAATTCATTAGAATTTAAATTAGTTTCCTTAAGCGTGTTGGAAATTCCAGTGGGAAAACCACATCGGGAAGACTTTTCTTATTTACCCATCTTGTCAACATAAACGGCCAATCTCTTTGTTATCGTTAATGCAATGACATTATGTCAGGCAACTAACCGATTAAGATTAACTATATCTCTGAAAGTCTGAACTGCTTTCTTCCGAATCGGCATGTATTATACTGGTATTTTGGACTTACAATAACTAAATAAGTAGCTAATGGTAATTAAGATGACTTATGAATGCGCAACTTTCCTATGCTTGTGCTATGTTTGGATCTTAGCAGGTGGCATTCTTTAGTTTCTGCCTAGTGCCTACCCTAGGGTTGCCAACTTTTTTATATCAAATATACTATTTTATAAGCCTGTAAAAATATAGTATTTAGATGGCAAAAAAAAAAAAAATCGTAGTTATGTTTCAAAAACATTTTTATTCTGTAAATGCATGTTTTGTAACCTTTAATAATAGGTTCTTTTTATGTCTCATAACTATTTTTACACTCTAAATTAAGGTAAAAAAATACCATTAAATGAGATTAATACTGGTCCTATTGCGATCATCTCGCCATTTTGTATTGAAAGAAAAATATCGAAGATTACTATTTTTTTACCAAGTTACGTGCCAGCGACTGTACTATGGGACCAAACATGAAATCGCGAAAACCAAACAGCTGTTTCCTCAATTTTGACGAGTTATGCGAACATATATAAATGTAGGGAACAGCAGATATTCTTTTCGCAATTTTTTTTTGTTATATTCACAAAGTTTACAGTCTTATATCAACATAATAGGTAAATAATGTACGATTAGCTCTTACGAGTACTTATATTGTTGTGGTTTACAAGATTAATATTTTATTTCTTACTTAAAGTTAACGGTTGAACACCGTTCATAAAAAAGCGTTGAATTTACAATCATTCTGTATCAATAAATCTGCCCAGCCTTTTCCCAACTAAGTTGTGGTCGTTTTCCAGTCTAACCGGAAGCAGCTGAATACCAGTATTTGACATGGAGCGACTGCCTATCCGACCTCCACACAACCCAGTAACTGGGTAATACGATACTCCTTGGTAAGACTGGTTGTCTAACTTTCGGGCTTCTGACGACCCGTAACGACTGTCAAAGACCCACGATTGACAGCCGGGACCAACAGCTTATTATTATTATTTAATATATTTATTCAGACAACTAGATCCATAATTACATTTACATTTATATTGTTAGTATGACTTAAAAACTATGTTAGTACCTAATAACTAAGAGAGACTTGGTCCTCTGGGTGAGGCTCCACATCAGAGGGCTGTCTAACTTATTGCCTATTACATTCAGGACTCAGCTTAACCTGCTTTCCGAGGCACGGAGGAGTCTCGGTATATAAAGATGATCACCCATCCACGCACCAACCCCTGCAAGCGTGCTTAACCAGATGGATCGACACGTGCGACTGTTATAAATATTATTCTTTCCTTCTTTTTATTACTTAGTCATCCTGTATAACAATCTTAATTCATAAAACTGCTGTTATCGCAATTTACTCATAATCCCAAAGATTATCTACATGTAGCCATGGATTATAAATTATTCTCCATCTTGTCCCAGTTCTGTCCATTAATACCATGTTATACTCTAACTAAGTATGTCATCTAACTTGCGCAGGCGCAGGCTTGCTCTCCATCTCAATTATGTAAGTACAAGTACAGAGTACAACTTACAAGGTCAATAGAATGCGGAACTGTTCAATTATTTTCGACTTACTCCACCCATCCATTAAATTCGTCTCTCTCATTTGATAAGTTATTATTAGTCATAAGACTTGGCGTTGGTTCGTGTAAGATGTTTTGGAGCAATCAATTATTGGTAGATACCGTTTGGGCTTGCTTATTGTGGTAACTCGAAATTTTGATTCAATATTGATATTTTATGAGTTGGCAATGAGATGAGAAAATTGGCATGAATACAAACATCATTATGATCGCACATACAGTACTAGCATCCTACGTGGCACTCTCTTACGTCTTTTCCACCGACTTCCAAAAAGAACGAGGTTCTATATTAGTCTGTATGTCTTTTTTTTTCTGATTTTATGTAGTAAGTAAGAATGTTCATGGATATTTTCGTCAATTGTGGACCGATTTTGAAATTTTTTTTTTTCGGTAGCTTATAATAAGTATTTTTCGCACTTAGTCTATGTGGATGATGTTATAATACTTAAATTCCTGTCACTGATATTTACATAGCAGGTAGTGGTTTAAAAATTTTCGTAGGGTAGGTTAAAAACTAAAAACATAAAAATAAAAACTTTATACAAAAAATTGCTTTAAATTCGGAAACCGGTGGCAAAAACGATTATTCTAGACCTCTACTTCCGATACTAAAGTTATTTTTCACTTTGTAGTGTTTTTATTGGAAGAGGGTTTATTTTTTTATAATGTTTGTAAAAGACCTTTGTGTACCTTAGATATCCCTTTTTGAAAACATTCCGTGAATGAGACCTTTTATGAATGGAAGTGGCATTCATGAAAGAGCAGTACGCGTCGTTTGATATGTCTGTGATGATGTTTGTTTGTCACTGAAGCCTCAACAACTGAATATTTAGTTTGTGATCACAAAACATTGACGAGAAACATGTTAACTAGCGACTCGCCCCTGCTTCGCAAGGTTTTTACGACGTGACAAAACATCGAGATTTCTTAATTATCTATAAGTTTAATATTAATATATAATACACATAAACCTTCCAGAATACATTCTCTAAATTGTGTTGAAAACCTCATCAAAACCCGTTGCGTATTTTAGAAGAACAACGCGGACATACAGACAAACGCGAAAAGCGACTTTGTTTTATAATATGTATAGATACATACAACTCTTCGTGATTGTTAAACGATATGTAGTATGTACATAATTTCCGACTCGTTCGCACCGCGGGCAATAAAATATATAGGTACCTTTTCATTCATATAAAAAAGAGCATAGAAGCAGAGATTCTCAATCGGCAAACAAACTAGGAATCCACAATTTATGTTATTGTTCGTGGACCCGTATAAGGAATATTATAATTTTCATGGTCAATGGTGGTTCTCCTGAGTTACTGTGGCGTCTCCTATTTGTCGCCCGACTACCCACATCGCGAAATATGATTATATCTCATCGCTCAGACAACTTGTTACCAATATTATTACACGTAATTCTGTCAAGAGGCGCCCAGGCTGACACTTGGGACTAATAAAGACCATAATAAATAACACATAAAGATAACTATTATTATGCAACTTATACTCCATAGGTTTAGGTAGTTAAATAAAGGTAAACAAATCGTAAAAAGGGTTTTTATAGAAGACACTTTCTTGACTCTTGACTCTTTCTTTCTTAAGAATACGATAAAACCAAATTAAATTAATTTCAGATATTTTCTCTTTTATTAATGTATGTTAAACTTTATCATTTATACTTAAACTACTCTTCCTAGGTGTATTTTTTTGTTAGATTTTTAATAATAATATTATATTTTGTAATCTGTTTATTGTAAAGAGCCTAGAATTATAACGTTGCTAAATTGAAGAGTACATCTGTGACGTAGCGTAGCATGACAACTGAAGTGACTGGTATTACGTTGAGTCACGTGGTTTTTTTTGTTTACCTTTATATAACTACCTATAGCTATGGAGTATAGTTTACGGTACAACCCAACGGTTTAAAATAAGAATCTAGTGAACAAATAATAAATATTCATGTACAGTGTAAGGTAGGAATATTATTACTTGTCATATTATTATTTATGAGTTATATTGTTGATTTATATGGCTGGTGAATGAACTCCTTAACATACCATTAATCATAATAATGTCAATCAATCTGCCTAGTCTTTTCCCAAGTATGTTGGGGTTGGCTTCCAGTCTAACCGGTTGAAGCTGAATACCAGTATTTTACATGCAGCGAATGCCTATCTGACCTCCACAACCCTTGTATTGGGTAATACGATACCTTTTAGTAAGACTGGTTGTCAGACTTTCGGGCTTCTGACGACCCGGAACAACTGTCAAAGATCCACGAATGACAGCCGGGACCAACGGCCACGGAGAAGTCTCGGTATGTAAAGATGGTCTGGTCTGTCACCCATCCACGGACCAACCCCGACAAGCATAGCTTGAATAATTTATTAAATTAATCATAGTAATATATGATTAGATAATGCGTTTTTGTAAGAGTTGTTTTTTGCTGCGTCGTTGTTCCAGTCTTGCGGCTGCAGAGCATGAAGTGTGTTTGATAATGTTGATGTTCAAGAGTGCCTTTTAAGTGCCTATTTGAAATAAATGATTAGACTTTGACTTTGTATCCCCACCACAAAATGTAACTGGGTTTTCACATATAATTATAAAACGAATATGTACCTCATAGACGTATAATGATGTACCTATACAAAATATTGTAAAAAAAATTAAAAGAGTAACGGTGGAGTTTCTCACCCATTCTTCTCCATACGAAAACTACCTTTTGGAAGGGGCGACTAGAATCAATTCTATTTTTTTGTAAATTTTGACGTTCAAAAGTGGTATATACGAGTATAAAAATATTGAAATAAATGCTTCGACTTTGACTTTGACTTTTTCAATGACATCCACTTGTTTCTCAAACGCAGCCTGGAATCTCGATTTGTGTTAGGTTTATGCCAAGCCAATAAGCTCCCTCTTCACTCCCTATAACATGGAATTAAACGTAGCTAGCGAAATGCGGGTGTCCTTTACATCTCTGTCTTATAACAAAATAACTTCCATGTTATCCAACGAGATATTTCGATAGTTATTGACTGCACAGTAACATTTCCTATTATATACATAGGAACGCGTTAGATAACAAATAATAGTTTTGGATGCAATTATTGTGATGGAGCTATATTTAAATAATTGAGAGATCACGAATGAGCCAGTACGAGGAAGAACATTGATGAATTAAGTAAACTCCGTGGCGAGGTTATTTATATTTGACACGGCTTATATCACGATAGGGAAAAATCTTTGCAAGGTCAGTGGGACTGACATTGATTCTGAATCTTGGTGAATCTTTACCTTCTACTTTCGCGTCAATGCATAATAAGCAGATCTACAGCACTACAGATCAGGCTGCTCATGTGTTGGATTGCTCATGTGTTGGATTGCTCATGTGTTGGATTGCTCATGTGTTGGATTGCTCGTGTGTTGGATTGCTCATGTGTTGGATTGCTCGTGTGTTGGATTGCTCATGTGTTGGATTGCTCATGTGTTGGATTGCTCATGTGTTGGATTGCTCATGTGTTGGATTGCTCGTGTGTTGGATTGCTCGTGTGTTGGATTGCTCGTGTGTTGGATTGCTCATGTGTTGGATTGCTCGTGTGTTGGATTGCTCATGTGTTGGATTGCTCGTGTGTTGGATTGCTCCTGTGTTGGGCTAAAGAAGCATACATAGCTCATATTTCCAATTTGTCTACCCAAAAGCTTCTTTAGCTCAGCACCCGTGCAAGTGCTACCTGGGGCCTTATTATGAAGTATTAATGCCATCATTATTCCACTGCGAAAAAAGGATGGTGCTAGCGACCTTGTATAGCTCCGTTTCTCACTTACACTGGAATAATGGTGGCATTAATACGTCATACATAATAAGGCCCCTGAATAGCACTAAGTCGATGACCTTCGCAACATTGAGATTTTCCCTTGAAAAACCAGCAAGTGTGATATCGACTACCGTTCGTCACTGCAGTTACATTCTTTGCAACAGCATGAAAAAATTAAAATGCTGGAAAAGAGACTACGTCGAAATAACTGCAACTTGAAACAGCGTTCAGGCACAGTATAATAAAGTAACACTATTATATCTCGACAGTGACCTTGAAATAATTACCTACGGCCGCGTAACTGCCGTGCTCTCGATATTGTTGCGTACTGATATACACTGAGAATTCGTATTGCGTCGTTTCGGGTGTTTTCTATGAAGATATAATACTGTTACGTATTTATACTGTACTTCAGGGATGGCCATGACCCCAATTGACCTCTCGCATAGATTCGCTACTTTTTACACTGCAAATTGACCTTACATAGGTACTTATTACAAGGCTAATGTTCAAAAAGCCTCGGGATATTTGAAAGCAATTAAATAACGATCGAAATACCACACTGCGACCAAACGCCAATGATACAGGAAAGTCCAAAGGACAATAAAAATAAAACAAACAACGCAATGGATATTGTTGAACTGTCAAAATGAAAGGGATAGCCATTCGAAGTGTTACGTGAGCTAGGTGTGAACTTCGGGTCTATCGGGAATATTGGATCAATATTAGATATATGTTGTACTCGTACATACCTAGGTACCTACTTACTTAATACTTAGCTAACAGACTGCTTATTAAGGGAATGACGCTTTAATGGTTCTGGTTCTGGTTATAACCATTAGGTACCTATATCTTTGAATTTCACAGAGACTGCTTTAAAAAGATGTGTGGAAGTGTGAATTCTGTCAACGAAAAATGGATTATACTTGTCGATTTGCCCTTGATTTTCGTCTCCGTTGTAAACTTCACCAGCACACACAGACCGTGAACATAATTTATGGCCAATATTGATAAAAATTAAACCAGCCGACACGAAGGGTTCCGTACCACCGTACATTATTTAGCAAATAAATGAAAATACTAATCGAAGAATTGTTTTTCAAAGAAAATTTTCAAAATCGTCTTCACAATCGTAAGTAATGTAAACTTTTTAGTGATTGATTAAAGAAAGATAGTGTCCTGAAGGTATGGAATTCATAATGTTTTAATCCTAATATTCACTAAATAAGATATCAAACGCGAATTAAATAATTATTCAAAATTGTAATAAATTACTCCAAAAAACAATCACTCTCTTAATCAAATATTTGAGTAATGAAATAAAAAGTGTAAAACATTTAATTCAAAAAATTCAAAATTCAAAAGTCATTTATTCAAACTAGGCTGAGAATCAGCACTTTTCGAACGTCAAAATTACATAAGACAGTCCCCCAAAACGCCCACCCTTCACCACTTCCTAGTGCTTTAGCTGGGAAGAAGAAGTGGCGCAACAAACTCCCCAGCAGCACAGCTGTCTGTTCAGTAAAAAAGATTCTATATAATAGTATGCAAAATGATATTTACATTACGCAACACAAAACATAATTTAAATTATAAAATTAATAGCCATATGACAGCTAGCACACGCCAATATACCAACCAAAAACATCGAGAACTATACTCAAGCAGAAATAAAAATAACTTAACGAAAACAATATCTAAATAAAAGCCTCCAGACATAAAGGGCGTGCCCGCTTACATTATAGCTGTAACTAGAAGTTATAATTGATAAACTAGGACCATTGAGGTAAAGTAAAAAATTATCGAGGTCGCTAGCTAACATACACATATTGCAATACAACTCATAAAAAAAACATTGTAATGAGTAGATTATGTCAACAATAAATAAAGTAAAATTAGTAAAATTATAAACAATTATATAAACTCATATAACCTGTCACTAAGTAAGCTAATTCTGGAGAAAGAACATTTAAACATTGTCTTGAGTTAATCACAGCGACCAACTATTCTTATCATTTAACATTTAATTGTTCACCAAAAGGTGGGGCCATAATATCGCCACCCTGCCCGCTAACTGTTGTATCTTACAAACTGACGTATCTGCACTGACATTACCAATGTGTTCATAACTTTTTATCTTTTTTTATTAAATCACTAAAACGTTTACATTACTTACGATTGTGAAGACGATTTTGAAAATTTTCGTTGAAAAACAATTCTTCGATTAGTATTTTCATTTATTTGCTAAATAATGTACGGTGGTACGGAACCCTTCGTGTCGGCCGGTTTAGTTTTTATCAATATTGGCCATAAATTATGTTCACGGTCTGTGTGTGCTGGTGAAGTTTACAACGGAGACGAAAATCAAGGGCAAATCGACAAGTATAATCCATTTTTCGTTGACAGAATTCACACTTCCACACATCTTTTTAAAGCAGTCTCTGTGAAATTCAAAGATATAGGTACCTAATGGTTATAACCAGAACCAGAACCATTAAAGCGTCATTCCCTTAATAAGCAGTCTGTTAGCTAAGTATTAAGTAAGTAGGTACCTAGGTATGTACGAGTACAACATATATCTAATATTGATCCAATATTCCCGATAGACCCGAAGTTCACACCTAGCTCACGTAACACTTCGAAAGGCTATCCCTTTCATTTTGACAGTTCAACAATATCCATTGCGTTGTTTATTTTATTTTTATTGTCCTTTGGACACATCGTTTAAAACACAAGGCATATAGGTACTTACTTTATATTTTTATTCTCATAGTATTAAAGTTTATGAAGTGTGTCTATAATTATATGCAATATACAGGTATAAACACACTTCATGTAATGCGACCTCCCCTGCGCTAGGACCAACGTGTCGTCAGCGTAACAAACGACGCTGACGCCGCTAGGGAGGTCGGCGCGCAGCACCTAGTCGTATCCGATGTCCCACAGATGCGGCCTCAACCCCATCACAATAATTAGGTTTAATCATACCAGTCAGTTATTAAAACTAACAATCTAGCATTTAGTTACCTAAATATTATGGTTTACTACAGTTAGTCTGATTGAGCAACTTTAAACTATAGAGGTTATTTATTACAATTTCATTTCATTTCATTTAGTCACCTAAGTGAAATGAAATGAAATTGTTTATTCTTTAAATAGGATATTGCAATCACTTTTACACTTCATATTAAAAAAATATAAAAAATTTGCTAGATGAGTTCGGCGTTTCCTATCTGACTACTCTGAGAAAAAAGGCCGAAACAAACTCAGAGGTCACAGTCTCTTTTAAAGTCCAGACATAATCTTGGTCAGGCCATATGAGGACCATGTAGATTAGTGTCTGAAATGGTATTTTGAGGAAAGAACCACACAGATTTGAGTGGACCTGTCCAGTCAGTGCAAGCATTTGTCAGTAATCGTGGATCTCAACTCAGAATTTAAGGGTTGGTCCCATTGTAAAAACTTGTTCATCAATCTGGGATCAAAAATTCATAGGCTGTGTCGTAAAGTAACATTTAAGCGCCTGCTACACGGTCGCCAACCGCTTCCCGACAGAGGTGACCTTGGTAGTTAACAACATTTTCAGTTATCTATACCATGTGAAACTCTTGAGGTAGCCAGCCTTTTTTTTCTATATAAACTTATCAAAACCCATAACACAATTTCCTGGTGAAGACCCTCACTCCGCCAACTTCCAGACTACGGCCTGCTACTGAGAAATTACTAATGGAAAAACCCAACATGAATAAAACAGTTACCTAGCTTCGGATATATACTAACACGATTAAGAAGAATAGGCCCTGATCAGTGTGAGATCATCACGGTATCATCCCAAGGATGTTTGATGATAACACACGACCTACTGACGCCATGGAAGCCTTTTGAATCTTTGCCGTCACGATTTCTACATATTTCAACTTGAATGGTAGTCAAGTTTCTGTAATTATCGTATTTTTTATACTTCCTTTATAAATTCTATGAATGCACGAATGAGTAGAGGCCCAGGTTTTTATTTTACAGTCAGATTATGATTCATATTAACCTATACCTAGATTTGCTCAAGACACTTTGCCACGACAACTGGAAATCCTCCTTTACCGACTAAAGCCCCACCTAAGTTTCTTCAGTTAGATCATGAGTCGGGAGAGCGGGATACCTATGTGCATCGCACGCCAGACGGGTGGGTATCGGCACACCATGGTTCACCCGGCTCCCCATAATGTGCAGTCTGGCCTACGACCCCAGTCTCCAGTAACGACTGGCACTTGTTCCCATGCTTGCACATTGGTATGAACCTAGAAGCTGTGCTGACTTCAATTCAGTGAAACCAACTTATAACTGCGTTTTGTTTTACAGAATTGCTGTGTTTTGGGTAGTGAAGAGCTCAATTCTTCACATCGTTTTCAACATAAACAGAGATTAGCGAACATAAGATGCATCATGTGCCAGATCCGCCATTATCCTAAGAAAAAAAAGTTTTTGTTATCAAATGACGTAATCATGAACTAACCCATGTGTGAGACGCATTATTTGATTATTTCTGAGTCATGTCTATCCACAAGATCGTTGTAAAACGGGCCTAGTTTACAACATCGTTATTTTTAATACTAATAGGTAAAGCACTCTCGCGCATCCGTGGCGTATCGTAGAGCATCCTTGCACGCAATGGAATACTTATACAATGTAACTTGATACTAATGTTTATTTAAGTAAATGGCTTCTTAGTTTACATTGTCGCGTTGTTTTGTTTTTACAGTAACTGCACTTTAGTGCTAGACAAAAGTCGATTAAAACTGCTAAGTAAGTACTTAAAACAGATCTTCTACATTAACACAAAAATATTTGATACGATATACTCGTATTTCAGTATTTTATCTCTTAAAACAGCTAAGGGTTATAATTCTTTTAATTTTACTTCTGTGCCGATTTTAATTAAATATATTTGGCTCAATATTTAAGTAAAAAAAAACTGAATTCTTTAGACTATTATCCCCGACTGTACGTATTTAGACTAGCTGTGCCAGCGGCAAACTATTTTCGACTTGATTTACTTACTTTTACTTTGATAATGATTCCGTTATTAATAAACTGTTTACCACAGTACGAAAGAGTACAGAATCCTCGTTTGAGCGTCAAAACATCCTTTCGCCCGCGGTTTCGCCCGCGTCGACGTCAGAAAATATCCTAGCTACGGGGAAGTAATACCGGGATTAAAAGTACCCTATGTGGTTAATCCAGGTACCAAACTATCTGTGTGCCAAATTTCATCGAAATCCCAATTTCGCTAATCCGGAACGACAATCCAGACAAACAGACAAACGGACAATAATTCTTCGGTACTATTTTAAAATTATGCATATATGGATCCGTACCTTACCTGCATATAAGGTTCCATTAAAATACATGGACAAATTTTAACGCAGCGTTCAGTACGTCTAACCAAAGACATCCAAGCAAAAAAAAAACACTGATTAAAGTGATTTTATTTAACCTAAAATAATAAATGGCATTGGGTAACCAACATTTTTAGTGTATTTTCGTTAGCTGATTTATTTTTCTTGTAAGTATCAAACGCGTTTTTTTTTTTACCATTATCCTTATCTTGGTGGTCTGAAAGATTTCTAAAAGTTTGTCGATATATTTTAATGGGACCTTATACAATACCTAGTCTGTAAGTTTAGACTTTAGTTATATTGTATTCAAAACAGAGGTTAATAAATTGAATCCAGATTGAACCATTTTAATCCAACGACGCGATGCGATTCCCGGAACACAAAAGACGAAGATGAACACAAGGCTTCACCTTGTTGCTTAATTACATGACATTAACCAATATTAGTTTTATCTTTTGTTTCCTCATTCATAAACGCTTCCTTAATTTTTCTAAAGACTTATAATTAAACATGGGTATGATAGTGAATGAGAGAGCTAAAAAAAAAAATTGAATACCGTGACCGTCTTACAAATACGTAAGAATTCGTGGCGCTCATCTCGTCACGACTAATGGCGTCATGCACGATTGATGGACATACAAACAGTTCTAATAAGCAAATATGTAGTTGTGTAATTATATTGTAATCTAGCCTTTTAAAAAACTCTAGTAAAGCCAGGTTGGCTTTACTAGAGTTTTTTTTGTGCCTACTAATGCCACTGACACTGACGTTTACCAAGCAATTTATGCTGATGAAATTCTGAAACTATGGATAGGTTTAGACCTTGCCGCGGTAAATCATTATCAGGCGACTGACAATATTCATATTGAGATAAGATAACATGTCGTAAGAATTTACTTACTTGACTTTGCTGAATCAGGTACAGTATGATATAGTCCGAAAGGGATACCGCGGCACCAGGCAACGTGCAGGTAACGGAAGGAATACGGGTGGGTTTTAGTCAGTAAGAGTCTAACACGCCCTCCGTTAGTATTTGATAATTTCCCACCCAAAAAAAAAAAAAGTGTGGTATAGTTAGACCAAACTATAAATAAATAAATTCTTTATTAAATTAAGTATTGTTTATTTATTTAATTTCACAAATCTTATTCATATCTCCGAGATTAGATCAAGAAGACTGCTAGTCAGATTTACAAGAAGCCTGAAACGGATAGCGGCTTGACCACCGACGAAGACATTGGAAACAGCAAAGGGCAGATGCTCCGGTGAAGCTGGACCTGAACCGGCCTGGCGGCGGCGACGTCATAAAAAGATGCCCATCCATAGATAAATACTACCCGTCTCTCCACTATTCCATTGCCTACTCAAGGATGCATATCCGATACGGCTCGCAAATCCTTCCATATCCTGAGGGCACGTCTTTCCTACCATTACCCCGGTCTACTCCTTGATATGCAATGGCCTCTGTTGCCCCATGAAGCATGATGCTCCAGGGGCTAATACAAATCTTGGGGTTCATTCGATTTATCGAGTCTGGTTAAACCACGCTGGGATCGGAGCATTTCATTCATTAATTCATTGTAAGTAGCACCGGTCGACGTCATCACATCAACGCCGGCTCTCTCTGAAAACCATCGCTGGGGCTCTATCTCACATAGGCTCGCAGCATTATGCTAAGCGATGGCTGTTTTGCCTGGATGTGACGCATATTTTCCCCCAACTTATTCCTTTTTGTGTTTGTGTTCTTTCTTTGCATCATGTTTACCGCAAATAAACGTATTCTCTTTATTTTATTTCTTATTGCCATAAACAAGTTACAGAAAAAATTGAGACCCTTGCTCCAGAGCTAGGTTACAGTACCTACCTGTATTTTAGGAGCCAGTGACTTCTTCCATTTTGATTACAATTAAGCAAATATACTTTAAGAAACTATATAGGTATCAGCCTTGTCCAGACAGATGCTCAGGGGCCTTATTATGAAGTATTAATGCCATCATTATTCCACTGTGTAAAAAGGATAGTGCTAGCGGCCTTGTATAGCTCCGTCTCTCACTCACACTGGAATAATGGTGGCATTAATACGTCATAATACAGCCCCAGGGGCTTTCTCATACACTCTTTAAATAACAGGGTGAATAATAGACGTCCAGACATCCTCTACGTAACCCTTCCTGATACATTTAGTTGCTACAAAGTATTCAGAACGTATAACCCAGTTGAAGGGCCAACGGGCGCCTTAAAAACAGAATTCCTTTGAAACTGGCGTTGTATCGGTTCATACAATTACTTAAAAAGGAAGCCAAATATCAAGATAAAAATTTAAAAAGGGTAGAAACCTATTGTAAAGGAAAACGGCGTAGTTTAAAGTTAAAGGAAAAAGATATAAAAATTGACATGATTATTACTAGTGCATTGCGAAACGAAATTTCAGTTCTGGATTGTGTAGAACGCTTGTGCAGGCTGAATAGAAGATAAATACATAATAAATAGCATTTTTGACTTGTTTAATGTTTTATTAATACGTACAGTGAACTCGATCGAGTCAATCGAGTCTGCCATAAAGCGAATCTTTCTTAAAGCGAATCTGTCGAAAATCGAATTTGTCCTAATGCGAACAAGGGTAGGTATAAAACAATGTTTTTCTAATTTTTTTTAAGCCCGTCGTGGAAAACAGATGCAATCTTATATAATATTGGACGTAAAGTGAACATTCTAGCAATTTGCTACCAAGTACCTATCAACTGTTAACTTGAGACCTCCTTTGTCACCTGTCCTGCAAATCATTATGGTAACGCCCTAAAGCTTTCTAGAGGAGTAAATTGGAGAAAATAATAGTTGTAGAAAATAATAGTTGCAGGGAGCAAAAACTAGTTTTTTCTCCTGCAACCTGCAACTATTACGCAATTAATATTAAATAGACAAGAGTTTAATATTAATTGCATAATAGTATGGATTACAGGCGTTGATTATAGGCTCAGTTAATTTTCTGCTATAATAGGCAGTTTCTTGCAGATTGCTGTCCTTTTAATGACAGTATTCTTCTAATAAGAGGAAACGGGCCGTTCGCTCTGATTTCCCGTGAGAATGTCTGTGGAAGTACGAGATTTGCTGTCTGTGTGTAAGGCGTCACATGTATACCTAGGATTTAGAATAGAATACTCTTTATTTTGTACACCATATAAATTACAAATTACAGATACAGCAATACAGAATTACAGATTTAATAAAATTATGGTCAGGAAATCACAAAGCTAGAGCTCAAAAACTCAATCTTTTGTAACTTTAGTAGGTATTCAGTTCATTTATTTAAACTTATCACACCCAAAAAAGGTACAAACGGCTACACATCAAGCTATAGATTTCCAGTATAAGCTGACCTCGCATTATACGGAAAACCTTAGGAAATTCTATCTTAGCTATACCATAATAGGGGTTTTACAAGATCTACTTTGCAAGTACCCATTAGGATCCACTTAGGGTCCAAAGTGGGCTTTTAAATAGTTTCTTAAACACGTTTAGTTTTTATATAACTGGTAGTTTTTTAACCACAATGAACAATCCACTTTCTTCTACAATACGGTATAACGCTTTAACTTATTAGAGCGTAGAAAATTACCACTAATGTTGTGTACAAATTGCAAATTTTATAACTGATTAATTACAGACTACAGTTAGGGACTTAACAAAAAAGAATGACACCAATAAGTACCTACGTATTGGTGTCATTTTTTTTGTTAAGTAAGGTAGGCTTTAGGTGCTTTTTTTGTTGAAAAGTGTCTGTAAATGTTCTACCGATTAATTGAAATTGGTATTTATCTAAATACCTTGACATTGACTTTTGATAGAAATTACTACTTCCGTAATAATTCGATAGGTTTATGCTGAGAACAGAATCTAATGCAAACTTAGAAAAAAAATTGTAAATATTACTGTACCAACCAACACCTACACTTAAATTGAGTTGATATTTAAAAAAAACTCCAGTCATTCGTTGCTGGGTTCCGTTCACGGATATTCATAGAGAAGGGGTTTTAAAGTGGTTATAAAATAAAATATATGGCATATCGGGGCTTAGACATTGTTTGGGTTTGAAGATTTGACTTTTTCGAAAGCTTCTTGTGTTATATTTTTAGGTATAGAGTGCCGCTAGCGGTACTCTATCTCTATCGGATAAAGTGCCGCTGCATAATAGTGGCGCTGCCTCGGCCCGGGTAAAGTGCCGTAACCATTGCATTGTCATTGTGACTCTGTCACTGAGTCCCTGTCACTTGTTATTTTGTTTGATTGTTGAGGTTAGTTCGCTGTAAAACACCACATTCCCAAAACATTACATCCTCTTGTGCCTAAACGGACCCTGGCACTCGCCGGCCGCGGTACCGCTCGCTTTTCTCGCTCGGCTCGTGCGTTGTGTGGACACAGTTCTAACCTAACCTAACCTACCTTTCAGCCATTTTTATAAAATCCATCTTCAGTAAATTCAGTCATTGTAGTCACTTTTGATATAATTATCTAAAAAAAATAAGATCAATCAATACAAAGAGCGGCGAACTAACCTCAACAATCAAACAAAATTACAAGAGACAGTGACAATGACAATGTAATGCTTACGGCACTTTAGCCGGGCCGAGGCAGCGCCACTATTATGCCGCAAATAGCGGCACTTTATCAGATAGGAATAAAGTGCCGCTAGCGGTACTCTATACATTTCCATATTTTTATTGATTGAGTTTATAGTTTATTTATATTGTATGTACTTATTTACATACTTTGTTAAGTTAAGGTATTCCACAACTTTAAAGTCGTACAAGTTTTTTTGTAACAAATTGATTATAATTATTTCAAGCAGCTTTCGTTTCAGTCAAGTTAACAGGTTTTGAAATACATAGATATGGTGAATGTAGATATTCTTGACACAAAAAAAACTAATTTATTCACGTTTTTATACTTTTACGAAATTTGAAATCCAAAATGCAACTGCATTGACTTGTAGATCATCCACATTTGTAAGTTTACGATGCACGCTTTTTAAAGAATGCAAGATTACGTAACCTAAAACACTGGAAATGTAGCCAAAAGATTCATTGTTTAATATTAATTGTGAAGGTACTTTAACTAGGTGGTGTTTTACGTGTGCAATGTTTATATAAATTAAAGTGTTGAACTCTAAAACTATGACGTCGCACGCTATTCATATCAAGAGTAAATTGAGATTGTCTGGTAACTACTGGTCCGGAAAAAACCGTCCAGTTAGACGCCGAAGGCAACGAACCTGCGAACGACGCGACGCACAAAAACATTCTGGAGGCAGGAAAAGGTATAATATATTGGGGTAACCACGGCAGCCTAATTCAAATTCAAAATTCAAAAGTCACACTAGGCTGAGAATCAGCACTTTTAGAACGTCAAAACGCCCGCCCTTCAATTGCGTAAAAAAAACACAATCCTATTCATTTAGTCGATATAATAATTTTCATTCAGCTGTTTAAGGGGCTTGCGTAGTTCATACAAAATTAAAAACGTAATACCAAAATAATTTGTAAATCAAACGTATTCTTAAGGTAGTGTGTATTGGATAACAGAATATCTAGGCTCCCAAATATATATTTTGAAAGGACACTGCTCCGCCGGCCTCTTAAGTTGTAAAGCACATGATGTTTGACGACATGGTTGGCGCAGTGGTTAAGCGACTGCTGCGCTGCGTGTCGCGGGTTCGTATCCCGTACGGAACAAATATTTGTATGACCTATAATTAGTTGTTCCGGGTCTGGCTGTTTGTGTATGTTAAATTTTTGTAAACGCACCCACAATACAGGAGAAATTCCTAGAATGGGGCAATGTATAAAAAAAAGACGAATTTTTCAAACATAAATTAATCTAGGATTATGTATCCACTTCTTAAAATGGGACATTGCGATTATGGGTGATGAACTGATGACTTACATAATTGGTGTACAGAGCATACGAAAATGTTATTGAGTTTTTTCATTATAGGAATACTAGCTGCGCCCGCGGTACCCGCATAAGTCTCGATCACGTGGAAATATCGGGATATAAGGTACCATGTGCCAAATTTAACCCAAATCCGTTCAGCCGTTTTTGCGTGAAAACGTAACAAACAAACTCACTTTCGCATTTATAATATTATTAAGTTAGGGCGCGTTTCCACTATGTCGTGACGACAGATTATCGTGTCGTTTATAACGTCCTGGCTTGTGTACTTAAATGGAGGTGTTCACATATAGGCGATACGATTAACTGTCGTCCACGACTTTTGTCTACAATTTTGCAACGATAAATTAATCGTCACGACATAGTGAGAACGCGCCCTTAGGATGTCAGTCAGCTCTGCTCATGGATTTCTGCCCGGTTGACGGCAATAGGCTATCGCACGCACTCTATCACGTCATGAAACTAAAATAAAACTGGCTAAATGTGCCTTAATCATACACGACAGCTGATCCCTTAGCCCAGCTGATTACACACGTATTGAAGTGTGAGTATTTCTTTATAGGAGTACTTACAGGATAACAATATAGATAGCTACATAGAGTAAGAGTCATTTATTGACACTGAATAATATGCAACACAAATAGTGTGGTATGCTATAATAATTTAATTTGACATCTGTATAATTTTATTGTAGTTTGAACCAATACTTTAATTTAATTTATTTGATTGTTAAGTCTATGACATGTATTACAATACATCTGACAATTATTATTTTTATTTTAAGTATAATCATTTTGTAATGTTATTTTAATAATTATTTAATTAGATTAACAATAATATAAATTTTTGCACACCTTTGTATGTAATGAATGATACACTTTATAGTTATTTGTAACATCTGTTTATACCTACCTGTATTAAGCAAATAAATAATTTGATGTCTTTGTTTTACCTCTCTCTGTCCTCGTCCGACCGATATGATCCTCGATCAGTTTGTAATTTATTGCGACACTCGTGATAATGTCGAGTAGCAGCTGTTAAAACTAACTATACATAACTTTTGCATATAAATTAAACCCTTTTCAATATTAATTATTTTCCTTCTGCCGCGAATAATACAAGTTTTATCACACACTGTAAGTGTAACAGATAGGATAATAAAATTAAATAATGCTATGTTCTGGGGTGAACGAATTGAAGACTCCCCTCAACACTTTTAACTTTTCATTGGACCTTCAAAAAGGGCTTTTGGTCTATCGACCAAAGTCGTATATATAGTATTTAAGTCGTATAGTATCCTATACGACTTAAATTCTCCTGTAACATTTCAACTTCTTAAACCTTCTCTTTCTCTACTCACTAATTGCGTTACATTAACACATCTCTAAGTTACTATCGTGTTATTCTATGAGCACATTTGCAGATGCGTTACAACAGCATTCGCAAGAACACATGAAGAAAAGAACGGGTTCAAATGTTTTGAAATAGTGAGCGGCGGTGCATTGTCGTGGCTTCCTTCATATTTGATATTAATCGTTACGATTACCTCCAGCCTGTAATGTTGCCACAGAGTATACTTAGCAGGTAAGTCGCTCAGCATGCTATGAAGCGAGCTATGCTGAGAGATACCGTGTATTGGCAAGCGTAGCATTCTGGGATCTAAAATGTCCCAGTTAGATTTACTGGCGACCTCAAAAAAGCGGCTCTGGATTGGATGCGGAAGGCGGAGAACCGGGTCCAGTCCAGTAGTGGACTGCGATAGTCTGAGTCGATTGATTGTTTGAGCAGGCAAGTGGAGTTCGTGGGAAGTTTCGAGACGGTCTGATGTCACCTATGCGTGGCAATACATCACACGTGTACAATACAACAATCGGAATTACACCGGAACGAGTGGGACACAACATCACCGATTGAAAATAAGAAGAAATATTTTTTGCGTATCACTTTTTTTGCTTCTTTACCTTTACAGCGAAGTTTGTGAGAATAAAGCGCAAGCCACATTGCGAACTAAGCTAAATTAGCTCAGCTTACATACCTTCCCTTGTTTCTTTTTATTCATTCGCGGTGTGAATCAAAGTATGAAGAGACGCCATAGTTAGCTTCAGTTCAGCTAAGTTAGCTTAGCTCGTGATGAAACTTGCGCTTAAACATCGCATCGCTTGTTAGAACCAATTTGTGATACATCAAACAAAATTGGAGCTTACGACAACGGAACCAGGCAGTACATGGTTAGACGTCAAACGTAATTGAATGAATGAGATTTATGAGTTGTTTGTATATCATTGCTGTGCAGAGCTTTGGTCTTCTGATTTGTTTGATTTTAACTACAGAAATGCATGTTGTTTACAATATATTGAAAGCCGATTGCAGTCCCAGATTGGTCTTTGGTGAATCAATGTGGGCAAATGTGGTAACACGACCCATCTCAAACAGAGCGTCACAGTCATGTACGACCACCTACACGACCCTTAGGGATTTAAACGAAGCAACTGATAGAGCTTTTAGGTCAGTACCACCAGCGGGGTAATTGAGTAACACACTTACAATGGCAATGCCTTTCATTTTGACAGTTCAACAACATTCATTGCGTTTACGTTGTTGAGCAGATGATTTTTTCCAAAAATATTATGAAGTAATTGATTAGCAATTTTCTTCAAAAGTGGGGTGCTGGTCGGAAAATATTTGAAAAGGTCTATTGAAAGGAGAAGAAGACAGTAAAAGAAGGCTTTATGTAGGCCTTGTTATACAGGAACTAAAAGATATAGGTAAATGAAGTTGTGTATTTCGCCATATCCGTTACAAACATGCGTGACGCTACATTACGTTCGAACATAAAGTAACTTAAAGTAGTAGGTATGAAATTATTTAGATGTTAAACCTAATTGTTACATCAATTTGAATAATATTTCCATTTAATCGTGTAATTCGTAATTTTGTAGTAACACGTAACGTTATATTGTCAGCATTCATTTCTTAATTGCGTATTCTATAGAACAAATATTTTGTAATATCGGTGTTTGTTTCGAAAACAAATATTTGTTCTGAAATAACTGAATATTGTTATGATTGTAGCTAAGAATAGAGCTATTTGCACAGATAACTTATGTTTTAATATAAACATTACGAAGAACCTACATATTTATTCATTAAACACGATGTTTGCACATCTGATTTAAATTTGAGGTACCTATATGTTGATACGTTGCAATACGTACCTTATTAGTTAATAATTTGTTAAAACTTACATTCTATTTCAGGCCGATATAGTCTATATTAAGGTGTTAAAAAATAACTTTAAAAACTTTAAGAGTTTCTTTAGACCATCGAATTGAATAACTTTTATTATGGGACCAACATTGAAATCGCGAAAAAAAACAGCTGTTCCAAAGTAAAGTTTAAAACCTACTGTTCTAAACTGTATGATACAGCGGTTTTTTTTTCGCTATTTCCAAGTTGATCCGATGATAAAAGTTATTCAGTTCGATGGTCTAAATCAACTCTTAAAGTTTTTGAAGTTAATTTTTTAACACATTATATTAATAAAAATAAAAAGCTGTTCGTTGGCAAGCGCATCACTTGAGAACGGCTGGGCCGATTCGGCAATTTTTTTTATTTATATGTTCGTAATAGACCGAATTCGATTTTAAGGAAAGAAAAATTGGTAAAGATTTCCGGATTTTTCACAAATAGAAAGTGCTTTTTTCTATGGGTTTATTGAACAGACAACGTCTGTTGCGTCAGCTAGTTATATCAATCTGCCTAGCCTTAACTATGTTGGGATCGGGTTGCAGTCTAACCGGATGGGGCTGAATACCAGTATTTTACAAGGAGCGACTGCCTATCTGACCTTCACAACCCAGTAACTGGGTAATGCGCTACCCCTTGGTAAGACTGGTTGTCAGACTTTCCGGCTTCTGACGACCCGTAACGACTGTCAAAGATCCACGAATGACAGCCGGGACCAACGGCTTTTAACGTGATTTCAGAGGCGAGGAGGCGTCTCGATATGTAAAGATGGTCACCCATCCAAGGACCAACCTCAGCAAGCGTAGCTTAACCTGATGGATCGACCCGTGCGGCTGGAATTACTTAGCTACGAGCTCATAAAAACAATCTCAATATAAATATTTCCAGTATTTCGTCAAAAACGTTGTGCAAAGCCAACCAAAATTGTTCAATGTCAGCAACACAAAGCCAACCAAAAGTGTTCAATGTCAGCAACACATAGTCAACCAAAACTGTTCAATGTCAGCAACACAAAGCCAACCAAAAGTGTTCAATGTCAGCAACACATAGTCAACCAAAACTGTTCAATGTCAGCAACACAAAGCCAACCAAAAGTGTTCAATGTCAGCAACACATAGTCAACCAAAACTGTTCAATGTCAGCAACACAAAGCCAACCAAAAGTGTTCAACGTCAGCAACACATAGTCAACCAAAACTGTTCAATGTCAGCAACACAAAGCCAACCAAAAGTGTTCAATGTCAGCAACACATAGTCAACCAAAACTGTTCAATGTCAGCAACACAAAGCCAACCAAAAGTGTTCAATGTCAGCAACACATAGTCAACCGAAACTGTTCAATGTCAGCAACACAAAGCCAACCAAAAGTGTTCAATGTCAGCAACACAGAGTTGCTGACATTGAACACTTTTGGTTGGCTTTGCACAACGTTTTTGACGAAATACTGGAAATATTTTTATTGCCTTACCATCACAATGATGTGAAGAACTGTAGCCGACACACTTAAACATTACCAAGTATTTGATAATGATGAGGTTTCGTTACATAACTGATTAACCTCAAATATCTTCAGTCACGGCTGAATCAGACTCACCTTCGCTCACAATGCCGGGTCTATTGTTTACGAGATACACACATTGTTTCATTCACACTTTGTTTTGTTTGTACAGTGAGCAACGAAAGTCAGTTGACTCTTCGGTTTTTTATTTAAATTATATTCAAAATAGCTGCGCCCCGCGGTTTCACAGGCATAAGTCTCGATACCGTTGGAACATCGAGATAAAAAGTATCCTATGTCCTAACCCAGGTCATGGTCTATCCATGTGTCAAATTTCATCCAAATCCGTTCAGCCGTTTTAGCGTGAAAGCGTAACAAACAAACAAACACAGTCACTTTCGCATTTATAGTATTATATAGTTAGGATTAAGAAACATTATTTAAAAAAAGTAAGTTCAAAAACTAAAACCCGACTACTGAAAAATCACGCTCTAAAAAGTATGAAACAAGAAAATATTTCAGACAGAAATCAGGACATATGCACATAAAATGGTCAAGGTAAAGCCATTATAAGCCATCATAAGCCATTATAATTTTTGAAGGTGTACAGGCATGCGACCACGGCTTTACCTTGACCATTTTATGTACCTATGTCTTCTGTCTGAAATATTTTCTTGTTTCATACTTTTCAGAGCGTGATTTTTCAGTAGTCGGGTTTTAGTTTTTGAACTTACTTTTTGTTTAAATTATTTTCGGGTTGTAATTTCATGATAAAGTATTTGCAGAGCCGCTTTAATTTTTGTTTGTTTAGGTTTTATTGTATAATAGGTAATAATTTTACAGCCGCGCCATGCGTTTTTTTTTAACAATTTCAACATATTCATTTATTTAGACAATATGATATATATACATATTTGAAATGTGCTCGTCAAGCCCCTTTCATTTGATACCCGACATGGCATCATTATTTTTTTTTAGTTCATGACTTCATGTTCTCTAGAGGGCTCTCCATCATATTGAATTTAATGTGACGTCACGATACTTCTCTTGTCAAATTATGATCAGGAGTTTAGAAGTTATGAGGTAACAGATGAACATACATACATACCGGTCAAAATCATAAACTTCCTTTTTGCTTTGCCGTAGTCGGTAAAAAATTACTGCCTCTGTATAGAGTGGTCGCGGGTTTGAGGTCCTGAGTTTGTTTTTCCATCCGGAATTTCTCAGTAACAGCCCGGAGTCTGGATTTGTGCCCGGTTGATGGCAATAGGCTCGCCCCCTATTAAATGGGACTTAAAGATAACTAGCACAATGATAGTGTTCTATAGGTAGGTTCTGATTAACCTTTCTAGGAAAACAGGCGTGATTATATTGTTTTAAGTACTTATGTTATTTCAAAACTAAAACGCGAAATAAAAAAATTAGATAATTATGTCAAAGTAACAATGTTAACACGTTCAGTGCCGGAAGCCCTCCTGGAGGGTTCACCTAGTCGTATATGGAATGCCGGGAGCCCTCGCGGAGGGTTTTTCTTAGCGAATACAGCATTATAAACCGTCAAAATAAAATCTGATGTATATTTTAGCAAGATTTATTAGTATATGCGTTAGTTTTAAAATCAAAGAATTTTAATTTTATTAAAATTTCTCTACTTACTTCCTTTGCTGACCAACAGTTTCGAGCAAAGTTCTTATATACTTAGTACTATAAGAACTAGGGTAGTGTGTTTTATCGCATATATTGCTCATGAATCAACTACCAACTAAAATAGGGTAGGAAGCTAATTCGCATTTTCATGTTTATGCTCATACTTATTTATATCGGATTTTAGTCTACCTCAATCTCTACTACTCTATAACTTAATAATGAGTTAATAAAATAACAAGAATACACATACTACAGGAACATTAGGAACCTATTATGAAAATAAAATGCTTTTCAGTTTTCAGCGCCTGCTGTTTAAGTTCTGCTTATTAGTAGGTATCTAGGCATTTGCTATAACCTGAAACTTGTCACAATCCTGACCAATGTCGCCATTCAGGTGTCAAAAAGATATTGGATATCAGAATATTTTAATTCTTACCCTAATTAATAACATCATAACAGGTTAAGCTATTTGTACCCTAAGGCCCGCAAGTTATGCCCACAAGCGGGCTGGAGTATTTTTTTTAATTTTGTACTTTATGAGTACCCGCATTTTGCTGGCGACTGTACACCAATCCCGCATTAGGTCACTGTCTGACCGTCTGGTGGGACAATATGTGGTAATTATCTAAACCGGTGAGATGTAACGTGAGTTGCAACGTCTTGGGGACAATTTGGTGTTGCATCAACATTGACCGCGGCGAAAGTGTACGTAGCACGCGAGTGTCGTACGTTGCGCGTTGTGACAGAACAATTAGAGCTTGTTATGTGACTTATGACAAATTACTAACCGATGGATGACGAGTTCACAATGTTACGTCGTCTTTCAACTTGTAATATTACGTTAGGGACTTAATACGAAAGGTAGGACATGCAATCAACTGAGTCAGTCGTAGTCCGCTACTAAACATAAACCTCTCCCAGGTTGCGCTTCGAATCCCGATTTTCCGCCTTCCGTATCCAGTTGTCCCAACCAAAGGTCTGAAAACGATCAGTCCATTTAGCTGGAGTCCGTAATACCTCAGCTCAAATTCACTCCTTATATCGCTCGTACGTTACTGCTCGCGGACTGAATGATGAGAGTGAGCGGTGGGGAGAAGGCTTCAAGGCGCCAATAGTTTAGGTAATTTCTTTTTACGGCGAAAAAAATTGTAATTTAAAAAAAAGTTTCATGATCTTATTTGAAGTATTTTTTTTGAATACCAGCGGTTTATGGTTCGGTTTGGAGGTAACTTTGGTTTTTTTTTTTGTATAGAGAAAATTTTATGGAAGCGTATTTTCATCACACATTATGCTTAACTTTAATCATCAACCTTACCATACATTTATTTTAAAATTAATGCTGTACTATTTCCGATATAACGGAGGATCATGCTAAGCAATGTGGGGTATTATAGACTCTTAATGACTGGTCTGCGCTGCAGGCCATCGGTCCCTTCAAGACACATCGACGTGCCACTGGACTCACTTCTGAAACAGATTTCAACACAATAGGTAGGTACTTCTCGCCCATTGATGTCTTCAACCAATCAATGTACCTAGCCTTTTCACATCTATTTTAGGGTTACTTACCAGCCTAGTCTAACCTTATTTTACATGGAGCGACTGCCTATCTGACCTCCTCAAGCCAGTTACTGGGTAACAGGATACCCCTAGGAAATAAATAAATAAATAAATAAAGGTCATGGCCCATAATCCGACCCGGTACAAAAATGTTTTTGTACTAAAACGAAAATGGTGGTAAATAATGCAAGCATAACCCACTTTTCATTATATTTAAAAAGAAAAAAGTAATTCGTTGGAGAAATCTTGCAGCAGACCAATAAATATTGGATAATAATTAGCGGTTTCGCCTATCTGTAAATTATTTTATCCATGGAAACATGTCACTTGGGTAAAAAGTATACTATGTCCGACTCCAAATCAAAAAATATATCTATACACGGCAATTTAATCAAAATCGGTTCAGTGGTTTAGACTTGAAAATGAAACAAACAAATTGCCATTGTTTTGTTAAGTTTTAGAAATTGATGGGGCTGAATAAACATTAAAAAAAAAATGTATTTTATTTTCTCATCCCTAAAACCACAAGTTATAAGTTAATTTTTCATACTAGGTAGATTACATTTTTTATTATTATTCTTTCATGATCCCCATGAGCCACAGCAATGCGCCACTTATCATTGAAAAGTATAATCATTTGTCTTTGATTCCCGCCATATTTTATTTCTGTACGCCGTGGGTATATTTTTCACACTAAATGGGCCATTACCTTTCTTTATTGCCATAAAAACAGGTTACAGTTTTGTGACACCCTGGCTCAAGAGCTAGGTTGGAGTACCTGTATTTCAGGAGCCAGTGACTTCTTCCATTTCGGTTACAATTGGGCAAGTTTTTTGTGCAGCTAAAGGTTACAAAATAATATTACTTAAAGTTAAGTTTGTAGGAAAGACTGGTTGTCAGACTTTTTGGGCTTCTGACAACCCATAACGACTGTCAAAGATCTACAAATGACAGCCGGGGCCAACGGCTTAACGTGTTTTCCGAGTCACGGGATACCCCTTGGTAAGATTGGTTGTCAGACTTTTTGACTTTGACTTTTTGGGCTTTTTGATTCATAACGACTGTCAAAGATCTACAAATGGCGGCCGAGGCCAACGGCTTAACGTGCTTTCCGAGTCACGGAGGAGTCTCGGTATACAATGGATGCTCTTCCATCCACGGACCAACCTCAGCAAGCGTTGTTGATATCTTCAACCATAAATAATAATTGTTCGATATTCATTATCAGTACCTAACCAATCAATCCAATAGTGTAGCACAAAATTATAGTATGACAATCTTTCTGTTTCATTTTAATTAACTATAATGACTACTTAACATTGCGTCAATCAAAGAGGGAGTTTGTAACAGGTAGGTACAAATAACTAATAATTTTTGTTATTATGGGCCATCCTTGTCCCCGTTTACCATAGATTATGGATAAAGTGTGTGATTTAAACATGGAATCATAGTAATTTAGTACTATTAGCTCATGACTCATGATGAGTGGCAGTTACGTGGAATACTGTAGCCTCCAAGACGTACTTAGGCGGTTTTAACAAGACGCCGCTCAGCGCGGAGGTGGCGAAGCGGATTTTGTGGCGGTGCCCCGCGCAAAGAGGCGCCAGTCCGTGCGCATGTGCTTCTAGCGAGCGGTGCACCGCGGGCCGCACGGACATCGAAAACCATATAAAAAAGTGCAACACCTTTAAATTAACCCACAGTGATTCGCGCTGTAATGCAGTGTCTCGTGGCAGCGCGAGCGCCGCTCATCCGTACGGTCGGGCGGTGAACAGGCATCAACGGATTTTACGGATTACATACAGGCCAATGCGACGCGTCGCGTCGTGAGATTCGCTTTACCGCCTGCCGCGTCGTTACGCGGCGTCGTGTGAGAATCGCCTTATTTATTATAACTTCCTTTCAACTTTACATTTTAAATGACAGTACGTAATAATTGATAAAACCTTGATTCATCATGACTGGTACTTAAAATTTTATTATTTGTCGTCGCAGGTCCACGACGTTTCATCATGATCATATTATTAAGGTAAACGTACAAATACTCATTGGGTTTTGAAATTCACTGACTTTAAAGAACTGCTGTGTGCAAAGTATGTCATTTAGAATAAAACTTTTTGCATAACTAAATAGGTTTATCCGTCATTCTAGGTATATAGTTCATTTCTATAACTTTGAGTGATAACAAAATAATACTTATTTAAAGCAAATGTAAAAAAGGGCGATTTGTACCAGTAGTCGTCAGATTTGTACTATTACTCATCAAAAGGAACCAGTAGTCATATTTTTTTATGCTAATATGAACTCTCAGATCTTGGACATAAAGTTCAAGATAAAGTACAAATTAAAACAAATTGTGATTGTCTTTGATATGAATGGCAAGTCTAAGAAACAAAAGGTAGTATTAGACCAAATCCCGAGAAATTATTAAAGGTTGTAAGCTGTTAGCAGAGCTGAGTTAGCCATTTTTCATACAGTAATATTGCCAAATTAATCAAAACAGCGTAATTTTTGACGGCTATTTGCAACGTTGTCCACTTTCAGAATAAACGCTCTTAAGACCAGCAACCGGAGCGAGCTCATCTTCGACAAGAGTGAGCCGATCACGCTTACACTTGACAAGAGCGAGCGAAGCGAGTTCTATCACAAGAAAATCGGGAGTACAGTTTTGTACCGAGCGAGCGAAGCGAGCCCAATGACGGCTGAGCAAAGCGCGCTTATTCAAGCAATGAAACAGCTTAAGAGAATCCGTTTTATCGTCAAATCTAGTTTAACCAAACCATATAATTGATTGTATAAGAGAGTTAACCTCTATGAAACGGTCCCGATAATAGTTATTCGTATTTTATGGCATATAAAACGTAAAAATATCTACAATATGTCGAGTTTAGAGGCAACTATTAAGCGTGTCCCAATAATTGTCACAATAGTACTTAAAATGACGAGTTCTGGGTCAAGTAGGATTTTTTAGGTACCAATAAATGTTACCTTCGAAAAAAAATACTTTTATGTTATAAGGGTTTTAAATTTCAAATTATATCGTTAGCAAATTAACTTAAATAACTCATCAAACAATCAAACTTAAGATACCATTCCGTACCCGACCGCAGGAGGCAACTGCAGGCGACGTGTCGCCGTGACACGACTAGTTTCTACGAATTTCTATGAAATACCTCCCGTAGCTAGCTAGCGACACGTCGTTGGCAGCTACGGACGAGTGACAGGCGACACGTGCAGCCCGACCGCAGACCAGTAGTGCCACCAACGCTCGAGCGACCGACTGGAATACGGGCTGCTGCTGCCTGCAGTCAGCTTCGGAATCATAACTGCAGCGACATGACACCGCGATGATTCTTGTTTTTTGTACATTTTGACGTTCAAAAGTGCCTTTTATGTGCCTAATTGAAATAAATTATTTGACTTTGATTTTGACTTTGATGGGTCGCCTCGACATGACGGTGCGACACGTCGCATGTAGTTGCTGTCGGGTACGGAATGGTACATTTACCGTTGACCCCACTGAAGTTTCAGAAATCAAATAACAAAACACAAAAATAAAATGTAATAATTATATAAATAATGTTTATTAAAATGTAATGAATTGTAATAATTGGAATCATGAATTTCGTGCAATTTGATATGATATATGGTCATTTGCAGTGCCCTTACAGGGTGCATGTCTTAATACTGTGTCATGAAATTTTAATGCATGCCTACTAACCAGTATTTTACATGTTAGCAAAATAAATAAATCAAAAAACACCCTGGTGAGTTTCACATTTAGCAGCTAAACTTGTCAAATATTTCAGACGCCAAGTTAAAACCCTGTGTTGTTATTTTTCAAATCAACTTTGAACCTTATGCTTTAGTGATAAAGTCGAAAATCTATTAAAGAAATTTGACAATTGTAGTAGGTTGAGGTGCTGGCGTCTGTACCTAATTCCTTACGGCCAACTCCAATAAACCTATCTATCTATGAATTTGACGTAACTTGGTTTAAGTGTTCATCTTTCAATATTACGATCTTTAGCACCTCAAACACTTTTTGTCTATCCTGGGAAACGATCTTCTGTGAGAGGGATCGATATTTAACTTTTATCAGCCGATGACCACAGCTGAGTCGAGGAGGATACAGGATGTTGGGTGCATAGGTATCCTTTTTTTTTTGGGTGGGAAATCATCTAATAACTTCTCCCGCTCTGGGTGGAGCAGGAGGGCGTGTCAGACTCTTACTGACTAAAACCTACTCGTGTTCCTTCAGTTGCCTGTACGTTGCCAGGGGCACGGTATCCCTTTCGGATTTTTCCGCAACCCCGGCAGGCATCGGTCCTATCGGACCCCTTCACTTGCTGACATCTCTTTGAGGCGCGCGTGGAACACAACGCGCCGACGACCCGGGTCTGGTCCTTATCGGACGGCGAGCTACCCATTGCTCACCATCCGCAAGCCCGTGCCTACGGTAGCCGGGAATCGGCCTGCGGTTCCCGACGCCCAGTGTGTCTCCTGCGGCGGCTAGGGGCGTGAGGGCGCGAAATTTGCCTCTCCGTCATGCGTTCTGCCTCCTTCTTCGCGAGCATTACTGCTTCGCAGAAGGAGGTTACGGCCTCCCATGCCCTCTCGCTCCTCTCTCCGTACCATGGCATGGACCAGGGCCGGACGCCAGAGAGTGCATAGGTATCCTTGAAACAAAAATTGGTAGTATCCATATCCATACTATTATAAATGTGAAAGTAAGTCTGTCTGTTACGTTCCCATTACACGGCATCCGCTGAACGGATTTGGCAGAAAGGTTCACAGATTTTCTTCCTATGGGTTCAACCTGAACCGGGACCGGAAAGAAAACAGGCAGACCTGAAAGTAGCGCTCGTCCTTTTATTCACCTTCAACAATTATTATGTAGACCAACTGCGGTATTTTTTAATTAGGTTAATTAGTTTACGGTTCACAAACAAAACACTTTACCCATATTTGTATGTCAAGGAAATCTTATTCTGCTTAACGGAAAAGTAATGTAAATGCAATCATCATTAATAAATGAATGTCAAATATTTAGGATTCTTAATATTGTTCAAATTACGAAATATTTTTTCCATTTATTATGACGAGTACCTTAAGCATAAAACTCATGCGTAAAAACTCTTGGACTAGTGAATGTTTTGAACATGAATAAATTCATGTTGACAAAAATCTTGGTTACATAATTATTATATAACCAAAATGTTGTAACAATATTTTGATTTAAAAGAATGTCTGTGTAGTTTATTGCCCGTTCTTCTATAAGAAATTACTACGCTTTGACCATTCGAACGTGGATTTAATTGGTTTAATTGAAAGAAGCTTTGAGTTTGAGTCAACCGCACATTAGTAATTCGTAGCAAGTGCCAGTGCTACCACTGCGGTTGACTGTACATTGCTCAGCGCGTACCTATACCTACTGCTCAAGTGCTCACACAATACCGTCTACATTATAAACGCAGATTTAATTTATGTTTCCAAGCGTAATTCGCACTGTGATTTAGATTAAAATACAATTTATTAGGATCAACAATTCTTACAGTGTATTCGTAAATTGAGATTGCCTAATAACTCTATGTTGAGTACGTGTACCACTTGAGTAGATAATACAACAGAGACCAAATTCTATAGATTTATAGAACTGGGACCCTGTACTTGCATTTTTACCTTGTCCATGTGAAAAGCACGATACGACGTGAGGCCCCAAGACCGGTATCCACCAAAGCGGAGTTGGTCGGAGTAAAGAGAGGTATAGTGAGACCAATAGGAATTTGTTTTTTGCCCATCTCTTCTCCGCTTAGCTTCAGTGGGCAAAATCAAGCGGAAAGGAGAGGAGATGTCTCATTTTTTTTTTGAAGAAAAAGTTAATGACAAAATAAAAATTGGACCCAGGCTTAGGCACACAAAGGAACAGCGGATTGCAGCGATCAAAGCGGAGGTGAGAGCAGTAACTCGGAAGAAGGCGGTGGCGCGCTGCGGCAACGAGTGGCTAAAACCGCATTAGCCAGCACACATTTCGCTCAGCTTAGGTGCATACAACCTAGCTGCCATTCCTCTTTTTTCCTTTCCTTTCTATACCCCACTGCTTTAGTGTACATCGGGCTACCACGCCCTTGTGTGTGACTACATGTAAGTTGGTAGATACTGTGGCACAAGCGGCGGTATCATAGGACAACCCTCTTACTACAAGACAGGACTGATGATTAGGTCACGTATGTCTGCTACTATAATACCAACGCCATAATAATGAAGTTCTGTCTCTGTTGGAAAATCCCCTCTGGTATCATGAACACACCGCATCAGGAGTGTAGAGTAATTTGATCTTCGAGGTCGTTCCGTGCATATCATATTTATTTGCATGCATAGACGGGTTTTTATATACTGTTAGGTGCATCTACCACGCGTTGATATTGTAAAAAGAGATTGACTGTTTGTTTGTCGAGTTGACAACTTATAAGGAGCTACTTGGCTACGGAATAATAAAAACCTCGAATCTTCGAAAGATTCGAAAGGTTTTTATATTTGAGTAACATTTGTACAAGACTATGGTATAGTTATGGCCGTCCGTTGCATATAAGCGGACGTCTGCTAAAGAGGTTGTATTCCCTTTATTCCTAACACTTTGTACAGATACGTTGTCTGTTAAAACTAATGTCAATTATTAAAGTAAATTAGACAGCGTCAACAAATTGACAATTATGATAGGAAGATAGGTCAACGAGTTTCTCATTATTTTGTGGGCCTGTTGAGTATGTAGCACTTTCATTTTTGCGAAATCTACAGTTAAATTATTGGTATTTTTGAAGCAATTTTTAAAAGCCTCGATATTATTAGAAATGGCGGCCAGGATGGTCAGGAAGGCCCTTGACATAACGCTAGGTTTGTTATATAATATATTTTAAAGAAACTGTTGCAAAACAAAAGTGGGTTATGCAATATCAAGTGCAATATAAATATATAATTATAGCTTAGTTTAGTAAATATGGAAGGAAGTTCAATACCTGATAGTGAAAACATTCAAAATAAGTCCGCATTTGTTTTGTTCGCAGTTTCTCTGGATAAAATTCAATATGTTGTTGAAAAATGTTGGGGAGCATCTAAGTTTTATGTTATGAAGACTCGTGCAAAACCACTTTTGGACAATAAATGTGTTTGTAAAATAGAAAGGGGTGCAGAGAATTTGGTCAGAATAATGAAATTAAAAATGCAAGGAATTCGCGACCGACAGCTACGTAGTGAAATCACATATCTTGAAAAAGAAATACAAAACGCTAAAAATAGAATAAAAGGAAAATAATGATTTTAAAGCTTCTTTACAGGTCACCATTAAATATTTAGGACAAAAACAGATGGTGTAAAGTGATAATTTACTTTATACCTTTTATACGTACATTTTAGGTGCTGCGAAATCCGCACAGAGTTTTGGAGCTACTTCATGGAAGTATATGAAAGTTGAAATGGTACCGCCACTGACAATAAACTTCTTTAGTGGACCGTATGGTAAGAAACTGGAAAATTTTGCTGGAAAAATGACAAACGGGTTTATTGAAGGTATAGCTGGCAGAATAAAAGAAATGGATGCTGAAAAGGAAAGAGAAAGGCTCCAAATCTTAGCCGCAATAAAAGCACATGAGATTAAACTAAAGGCTGAAGCGAAAGCGAAAGAAGCGGAGCGTGTTAAAGAGAAAGCAAGGTTGGCAGCCGAAGCTGTTAAAAAAGCCAAAGTTTTAGCTGAACAAAAGAAAGCTGAGCTGGCAGCTAAGCAACCAAAAGAAGATCCAAAAGCCACAGCAAAAGAAGCTAAGCCTAAGCCGAAAGATAAAAGCAAAGGAAAAAAAAATAAGAAAAATGCCAGGCCAAAGAAGAAGCCACCAAAAAAAACTAAGTGATACTAGTTTTCAATCAGACCCGCGGCAGCGGTTCAGGCAAAATTAAAAAAAAATAACATTTAGAAAAACAACTGACTGTGAGTCTCACTGTCCGTTGGTCTAGTGGCCGCAAGCGCTACTGCTGAACATGGGGTCCTGGGTTTAGCCAAGGTCAGGCAGTGTCATTGGGTTTTTCCATTATTAATTTCTCAATAGTAGCCCGGAGTTTGGATTTGTGCCTGGTTGCTGGCAATGGACTAAATTACAGTGACCAAATTAAAATAACCCAAAAAATGTGACTATTACCTTCAATAAATGTCCATAACTATTATCTAGCCAGTTCTCATAGTTCTCATTACTTAGTTTATTTTATACTACCTATATGCACCTGATTTATTATCTTGAAATAACTATTACAGTCAAAACCATTGATAACGACATCGCATTTTGAGGTCCCAGCATTTCTGTTTACTTAATCCAACGGTCCCTTCGAATTCGTTAATTCATAAACGGTTTTGACTGTATTTTGTTATTATATATATATACACTATTAAACGAGCAATATTTGTATACACACATCAAAAGTGTATAGGGATCAAGTACATTTTTAACTATAAAAAATATCTAATAAATTTTTACCAAATCTAGTCTTGCAGACTGGCTTCTTACTTTAATTCCTATGTTTAAGTTAATCCCTATATTTTATAAAAATTAAGAAAAATTGCAAGTTGTTATTGTCAATGAAATGGCAAAAAAAGGCAAAAATGAAGATTATTTAAATTTTTATTGTAAATATTAAAATAATAATAATCTGCGTTTCTACTATTGACACGAATCACACAGTCACAGGCAGTGATTTGGCATACTTAAAATCAGTTCATCAAAATCAATTTGAGGAATGGCCGCCCACGTTCTTTCTTACCAGAAGTATTTGTGAGGTATGCACGGCATCAATACTCGGCAGAGCTCTTCTTTGGAGCATATCCCATGCGTGCTCAATTGTGTTGAGGTCTGGCAATTGAGCAGGCCACGGCAGAACGTTGATGCGAGTATCGGCAAGAGTGCATGTTATGATGACTCTAGCCGTGTATGGACGTGCATTGTCGTGCATTAGTCGAAATGAATCACGCAACCGGCTTCGCAAAGGGATGATCACGTCTGAAACAATTCAAACCATTATTGTTCCCCCTCCATATGAATGAACTTCCTGACATAATTTCAAACGTTCTTGACGTCCAGAGGTCCTCAGTACGTCTTGTATCCGGCCTCATACCGAAACGAGATTCATCGGAAAAGCAAACACAACGCCAGTCTTCTTCCTCCCAATTTCTGTGTTCGCGAGCCCATTGTAAACTGGCCCTACGATTGCGGAGTGCAAATTAGGATAGGTGGAACTCTCAGCGGCTTTCGGGGACGCAGACCTGCTTCACGTAAAAGATTTCGGATGATTTGGTCGCTTATCAGCAAGCCTGAAGAGCTTTGGAGGCTCGTAGCCAACATCATGGCATGGTCCGATTCCGTCGAGCGGTATTTCGGATGTCTGTGAGTGGTGATGCGAGATCGCCCACTATGTCGCTCGGCCACGCTGCTCGTGATACAATAGCGTGTCCAGAGGCGGCTTATGACGTTCTGTGTAGTGCCAAGAGCGACAGCCACAGTAAGTTGCCTGGAACCAGATTGCAACATTCCGACAGTTCTCATGAACTCTTCTCGTGTTAAATGATTTCGTCGTTCCATAAAAATGCAATTTTTTTTCAATTCCGATTCAGAAATTGTAATTTTGGTTTTGTAAAAACGCTATTACACACTTTTATAGGAATCTTGATTCACAGTTGATTTTCTATTTTTAATCAAAATTTAAAGAAAATTCTTTATTCAAATAGTGAAATTCACTAAAAATAATCAATTACGATCCAAAAAAGTTAACATAATAGTTCTCAATTGCGGCGATACTGTAAAACGTACTTGATCTCTAGACACTACAATTTTGATGGGTGCATAGACGGATGGGTGTATGTAAATTTGTAATCACGTTCTCGAAAACGGCTCTAACGATTTTCATGAAAGTTGCAATATAATATACGGGTTTACGGGGGCGATATATCAATCTAGCTAGGTCTCATATCTAGGAAAATTCGTTTTCTCCGTATTTTCACCCAAGCAGAGCTCGGTCGCCCAAAGCTTCTAACAAGATGGCTACCTTAGAATCACAGACTACATAGAGATACTACGTATAAATGAATAAATGACATGGCAGCATGGAATAAGTAAGTACCTACTATCATGGCAGCAAGGAATTAGTAGAGTTTTTTTCCACGTTGTCGCGATTTGCCTGTCTATTTCTTCAATGTTCTGGTTCTTGCTAACCGAAACAAGTTTTCCCAGGTAAATATAATCATCTACGTTCCTAATCCACTGGAGACGATGGTTTTGAGTGATATAGGTTAGATGGAAAATAATATCGATTTACATCAATGGCTGTATATTTTTTTTGTTTGAGGTTAATTTCAAGCCAATCTTTTCACTTCGCGAAGATCTGCCAAAATTTCATGGAGCTCTGCAGCATCCTCAGAAAATATTACAATGTCATCGGCAAACCGGAGGTGGGGCAGGCGCTTTTCATATATTTTTAAGCCTTTTTTAGTCCATGGCAGATTATTCATATTGTCGTACCGCCACAGCGTACCGCTATGAACTTTTAATTTTTACATTTTAATCATTTTCTTGAATTCCGTCAAATCTGTGAGTTTTTTAGTGCTACGCACATACTACAAATCAAACTTCACTTATTACTTCTGTCGAAATATTATAATATTCGCCTCAATTTAACTGTTTCTAACTATTAAAACAATCATATTTTAAGGAGACAAATCATTAATTGTGTTAGAGTACCTACGCGCCACCACTGAAGTCCTGCGAAAAATTGTGGAACTAAATTTTTTCTAATGCAATTTGATGTAATGACATAGACACTAGCGCCGCGTCTATGGGATTTATTTTGACAGTCGTAGGTAGACGAGTGGACGATTTTAACTTCTGTTTTTTTTTTACCCTACCTTTTTGACGGGGAAGTTTTTGTAGGGGAAGGGAAGGCAGGCTGAATGGACCACTTAGAGCCTGTTCACACGATGCGTTATGGCGCCGCACCGCATAGATTTCGCCGCATTGGTGGTCACACGGGCTTGCGGCACCATCACGTTGTTACGCGGCAGCGGCGCCGCACCGCAAAGATTTCTGCTAATGTACAAAACAAACTATTCGCTTTATTTAAGATTTTCGAAGGGAAAAAATAATCAACGACATTTACTCTGCGCTACTTATTGATTTCACTTAAAATATTCATAGATAATTATGATACTAGATGATTTCTAAAAGCTTAAATTGATCCATTTTACTTTTACAAGCAAGGCACAACGGGCCGCATAGGAAGGCAAATATACTCGCATAAAAAAGTCTGTCAGAACATTTTGTTCACAGAGAAACACTGCTTCACCGTCATTTTCAACACAGCCAGCGCAAACACAATGTGAAGCGAAAATCTGGACATTGAACCGAACAGTTTCAATGTCTACTTGATTCTAAAAACAAGTTTTCATCGTCGCCGTCGGATAGTGCTTGCGTGAGTGTCGGATAGAGCGTGCAGAGTGCTTGTACCTACTTAATGGTGGAATGCAGGAGATAATGAAAAACTGGTAGATACATGTTTCACTTCGACTAACCCCGAAAATAAGAACTTCTAAGACTTCGACTAACGCCAGTAGCACACCTCCGACGCGAAACCGTAGCAGCGAAACCGCAGTAGTTCAATTCAACTGGCTCGCGTCATATTCCGCTGCTCGAGTTCCGCAGCGGAGGTGTGCTACCGGCGTGAAACATGAAATTGACGAAATGTGAAACGTCTGTTATTGGCTTAAATACGTACTGACAAAGAGTTCGAATTATGATGTTACCTACTTAATCAAGACAATAAAAATAAAATAAACTTTTTGACAATCAAAATTACAATTTAATAATTTTGACAGTTACGGAATTCACATATTATCAACAATAAATAATAAAAATAGGCCTGAATAGGCATTTGGAAACACGCCTGACGACGAATAATTAACTACTTAGCCTTTAATTAGCCAAATCAAAATGTCTACAAGTGTGAATGTAGCAAAATTAGCGAATATCTTCCGTAAGTACTTATTCTCATTTCAGCGGTGCAGTGCAGTGCAGCCTCGCATTCTTAAATAACTATACCACACAACAATAACAACAATTTATACATATTATAAATTAAAGCCGCTTTTCTTATCTGGCTGTGTAGCCACGTTGTCCTTCTAAGTTCTTATAAAACGGTATATTAAACTTACATTAAAGAAATCTCGATGTTTTGTAAAGTTATAAAAACCATGCGAAGCCTGGGCGGGTCGCTAGTTCATGATAAACAAAAGTGTCGGAAGTCGGAACCTTTAAAGAGACCGCAGATTTACAATTATAAGTTGGCCGACTAAATCGCGGAGTATACCAATAGGTATAATAGATATAGTGTCATGTGCTAGGCCGCACATCTTGTCCAACTAAGTTTGTACTAGTCGTTCAATAGTTGGCCAACTTACAATTGTATGTCTGCGGGAGCCCTTACGCAACTTTTGTGCACTCATACGAAGATGTGTATCTAGAATTTTTATTTGCAGCAACATTTTGTGTTGCTGGAAACATGTTGCTGGCGAACTGCATACAGAACAGTGGTGCGTGAGCAACAGATTCAACAGCAACACAAAATCAAGTTGCTGCAGCAATATTGTACAACTTTTGTTGACCATGAAGGGTTTATAAAAAAGAAAAATCTGTATCGTTCATTATTTTGACCTATCCACAGGTGGGAGATGGACGATGATGCAGCATGAATTGTCTGAAATATACAAACCAGCTATAATCAGGAACAAAGAGAAACTAATGGAAATGATGAGAGGTAAATTTGATTATTCAGAAAGGATCGATATCAGGCATCCTCAATGAGTCCAGCCAGCCTAAAGTTTCGAACCGATTTCAACAAACGAGGTGGCCGTGGTCCGTGGTCGCCTTGTTCGTATGCCGCATATTGCCCGCACTGGCCCCGCGTTGCGTATTATGGCCCACTCCATCACACAGAGAGGAGGCCTGTTTCCCAACAGTGGGAAGGTTAGAGGCTGGAGGGAACAGGGCCTGCGAATCTCCATACAAATGTGTTCCCCTTTTTTCTTCCTGAATAATGCCTCTAGAGCAGGGGTTCCCAACCTTTTTTTGTCTACTGCCCACTTTAAGAATAAATTATTTTTTAACGCCCCCCTCTACACAAAAAAGAGGGAATTTCAAACGACTGGTGGGGCCTTTTACACAAAAAAGTGGGGATTCTTAACTGATAAGTGGGGCCAAGAAATATCTCACGTGGGGCCCTAAGGGCCCCATGGGACGGGGGTTTGACATCACTGCCCTACACAATGCCCCCTTTTTTTTCTCGGTCTCTTACCGCCCCCCTTTAGGCCTGCAGCGCCCACAAGGGGGCGTTATCGCCCACGTTGGGAAAGACTGCTCTAGAGCATCCATTTATTTTTCTAAAATCAAGGTCTGCTGTAGACACGTCCCTGTTATTCCCTTTTTTCAGCAGCTTATTGGTAAAGAAAATATGACCCTCAATTAAAAAATTACAAAAAATGCCCCATTTTTACCGCCGTGATTAGAGGACTACCAGACAAATTCGATAAGTTTTTATCATAAATAAGATGTGAGGAACCTAGACATACTCTTTCTTAAAAAAAATATGTAAAAATTAATTGAATCGGCTCTGTTTTCGAGGAGAAAAAAGGGGAATACGAAACGTCGATCTCGTCAATTTTTTTTGTGATATAATCGCACTCTACGGACCGGACTTGAGGTAAGACGGCAATAGTTTCTTCAAATACCTTTTTTGCAAATTCCTCGCAGCCCCTGTTCCCTCTTAAATATATTGTATGTTAAGAGAGTCATACGACCACGGCTCTAATCTCAGACAGGAACATTTTCTCATTTTCGTTATTTTCAATGTTTATTTTTTTTTTCGTAGTCGGGTTTCGGTTTTAGTTGCTCCTTGTCGTCATTATTCGCATCGAATCATATTAGGTATCGAAGTTGGTATCAGTAATCAGACAGAATAAAATCTGAACAAAACCTTTAAAGATCACTAATTCTCATCACTATCGCACATCTCTGCTGCATTTTAATAAATAATTTATCTTCTTCTTTACTTACATCATTACAATAAACTTCTGTGTTGGTTTAGAAAAAGCAGAGGCCGCGACCAAGTCCGAGCTTGCAAAGAAAATAAAAGTTATAAAAGGATTTTACACCGTAGAGATGGCGCCACCACGCATGGGTGAAATGACGGTACCTAAGTACTCAATTACAAATTGTTATATCATTATCAACTAAACCCATCTCACAAATTCAATTCCAACGAAGAAGTTATGGTCAAAAATATAATTGACATGACAGAAATTTACAGAACACCATTACGTCTTACGTTGTAAACTGTACATATACATTTACAGTTTACACGTAGGGGAAGGTAGGAGAATAGTCCCCTAAGACCCTAAGGTGCAGCAGGCAGAGAAGTAGGTATAGCACCTATACTCCATAGGTTTATGTGGTTAAATAAACAAAAAAAAAACACGTGACGAGCTGTCCAGTAACCGACTAAACGTAATACCTGTCACTTCAGTTGTCATGCTACGTCACAGTTGTACTCTTCAATTTAGCAACGTTATAGTTCGTTGACGTTTAGAGTATGGGCTCTTTACAATAGACAGATTACAAAATATATTATTATATATCTTACTAAAATATGTTCTGCTGTTCACATCTACGAAGAGTAGTTTATGAATAAATGAAAGTTTAACATGTTACATAAATAAAAGAGGAAACTATTGTAAAAATCTCAATTTAGTTTGGTTTATTGTATTTTTAAACAAGAAAGTGTCAACTATAAAAACCCTTTTTACGATTTGTTTACCTTTATTTAACTACCTAAACCTATGGAGTATAGGTACAACCACATTACGCCGGTATCAGTTATGTTTATGTCCCATAGTCCCATGTACCTAACGGGGAGCGAAGCTGCCATTACCCAGGCTACTCCTACAGGGAAAATCCATAACACTTGCCCAACCTAGGAATTGAACCCAGGACGTGAATTATAGCAGTTGCGCTTGAGACCACTGCTAGACCAATGAGGCTGGATAAAAATCACGTGAGGCTCGAAAGGGGGAGGGGGCTCGGAAAAAATATCACAAAAGAGGAGGGAGGTGTAGTGGGATACCTACTAGGTTTTTCGTATAACGTGCATTTCTAAACCGAAAAGCGGCCCCCCAAATAAAATATTTTTCTTTCTTTCTACCTATTTAAAGATAATTTATTAAGATACTTTGCACCAAAAACTACACGTGACTTTGGGTAGGGGGTGAGGGGTTATTCTAAAACCTCACCATGTATCACCAGGGGGGAGAGGGGTTAAAAAGTTGCTAAAAAACATCACACGATTATACATACCTAGATATAATATAAATATACCTAGGTAACTACAAAATTGGGAAGCAGTCAATTGATTTCGGTACTCCCCATCCCAACATTAGTCTGTTTCTGGATGGCTCAGCTCTCAGCAAAATACCAGCTTTACTGAGAGCTGAGCCATCCAGAAACAGACTAATGTTGGGATGGGAAGTACCGCCGACTTCATTCGGTGAAGCACAGCAAAATGGTTCAGGCTGGTGGCCAAACTTAAAATAGTATTCCACGTAAGTACATCCCTAATTATATGTTTGTTGCTTGTAGGTATTTCTTGCCAAATTAAGTAAATAGGTATCTCTAAAATCTAAAGAGCTTTTGTGAATGGACCACAAGTATGCAATTCCTGCACTCAAAGAACATTGTCACCTCTGTTGTCCTGATATCAAATTGCGTCATATAGAGAGAGGAACAAAGAAACAATAACAAACCTACTCATAACGACCTATCAAATGGTAGTGAATGGCATGTAGTCATGTTGCGCCCGTAATCTACCGACCATTACAATAAGTTTGTTATATGTATATATGCCATTTGTGTAGTATACAGCATATTCTATACAGCTTTACCTACTATATCAGCAACTAGCTGCGCCCCGCGGTTTCACCCGAGATGAGCGAGGATGCGAGCGAGGGAAGTGTGTGAAACTAACCAATAACATCGCTTCACTGTCATAGTTTCAGCTAAGCTAGCGTTTTATTGGTTAGTTTTACGGACATTCCTCGCTACGCCTCCTCGCTCATCTCTGGTAGATACGCAGCCGTCTCGATCCCGTGGGAATATCGGGATAAAAAGTATCCTATGTCCTCCTAACCCAGGTCATGGTCTACCCATGTGCCAAATTTCACCCGTTCAGCCATTTTTGCGTGATTGAGTAACAAACACCCAAATATCTAAACATACTTTGTAAAGTATTATATTTTTTTAAATTTTTATGAACGTGAGGACTATGTGATATTCTTATTATTATTAATTATTTTTCTTTTTTTCTTTCTATGGTCTGGCAGTTTGAGTAGTTTATGCGGCCAACACAAATGTCTTTTGTATTGTTCGTCGAGTTGAGCTCGCTTAAGTTCTGAGTTGTGCTCCACGATTACTGACAAATGCTTGCACTGACAGAACAGGTCCACTCAAATCTGTGTGGTTCTTTTCTCAAAAGACCATTTCTGACACTAATCTACATGGTCCTCATCTGGCCTGACCAAGATTATGTCTGGACTTTAAAAGAGACTGTGACCTCTGAGTTTGTTTGTGTCTTCTCAGAGTAGTCAGATAGGAAACGCCGAACTCATCTAGCTAACCTTTAATTATTTTTTTAAGATGACGTAAAAGTGATTCCAATATCCTATTTACAGAATAAACAATTTCATTTCATTTCATACAATGTAAATATTTCATATATTATAATGTTACTCAGGATCGTTGGTCTACGACTCTACGCGACAACTGAGCGTGAAGCCCTGCAGATTAAATTCCCAGGTCGGGCGTGATATTGGGTTTGTCCATTAGGAATTTCTCGTAGCAGGCCGAAGTCTGGACTACTGCCTGGTTGATAGCAATAAGCTCACCCCTTATTACATGGGACTTAAAAATATTATAACAAAATGCAGGGTGCATTTCCAGTTTATGCTAATCTCGCATTGTATAGGATTTCCGTACAATGCGAGGTCAGCTTATACTGGAAATCTATAGCTTGATGTGTAGCCGGGTGTACACATTGTTTTCCTCTGTCTAATATCATGAAGAGGTACAGTCGCCAGCAGGTCAACCTAACCGAAACTGTCAAATTTTCCCAATCAACTTTGAACCTTATGCTTTAATCATAAAGTTGAAAATCTATTAAAGAAATTTGACAGATTGTAGTAGGTTAATGTGCTGGCGTCTGTACTTAATAATATCGATTTGTGTGTCCGGATAGGTATAATAAATAATCCATAAAAATACAGATGGGAACCTAGGTGATTCATATATTTCTATGTCAATAGTTTTCCAGTAAGTAATAAATAAGACTCTGAAAACAGTAAATATTACAAACCAGTTTCAACCGTTAAAACCCCAAACCGGAATGAATTTATTCTAGTTACGCTTATCTACACTAAACAGGTTTATGTACAAATCTGTACCTAATTTAACAAAATTGGGTTACTGGTGCAAAACAATATACCGGTTACCTGAGTTATGACTTGGACGTCGAATTTACAGTCGCTCCCTCCATCGCCATAAAATGCAGTTGATATTTTTCAGGGACCTACGTGATAAGTATACTACCTTCATCTTTTGTCCGCAGAAACTTTCTGCTGATATAGCTTTGGTTAAGGAATTCATGGAAAACAAATGCTTCCTCTACATAACGGTGAAGCAAGCCTGGCTTCTCTTCCTGGTCGGGTTGGAAATATTCTTATGGTTCTTCCTCGGAGAAACGATTGGAAAGGGCCATATAGTTGGCTACGCAGTGTAATAGAGTATATTACTATTAAAACGTACTGGTAACCGCTGTCTATGGTAATAAGTAATTCATAATAGTTCAACTGCCGCCACTATGGTCTAGTGGTTAGACCACCTGTCTCAGATCCAGAGGTCCCGGCTTCGATTCCCAGTGGAGCAAAATTTTCTGCTCGTTTTAGATGGTGGTAGGTCTTTTGCCCCACTGGGAATCGAACCCGGGACCTCTGGGTCTGAGTTGCTGGATCTGTTCCAAAAATACATAGTTTCAAACACGACTCTCGATGTGTGTTATCATTTTTATTCAAACCAATCATTCACACTTGAACACTTTCGACTCCACCTATTTTCAAAAAACTCATACGCCATGCCGCCATACATATTGGAAGTGAACCCTCCGGGAGGGTTACCGGCATTACGTTTCCGCTAAAGTCAACCATCGCGAACGGCCAACGGCATTAGGTTTAAAACCGTGTTTGTTTATAAAACACTGTAAAACGAAGTAAAATTGTGTTTTCAGGAGGTCTTGTAGCGATGGTTGACTTTAGCGGAAACGTAATGCCGGTAACCCTCCCGGAGGGTTCACTTCCAATATGTATGGCGGCATGAGTACGTATGAGTTTTTTTGAAAATAGGTGGAGTCGAAAGTGTTAAGTGTGAATGATTGGTTATAAGTAGTTAGCCATTTAAATTTTTTGTGGATGTTTGTAAATTTGTAACCAACGCATATACTAATAAACCTTGTTAAAATATACATCAGATTTTATTTTTACGGTTTAGACATAAATAGTCTGAGAAAAGACAATGCCGACATAAGTAATAAAATTAAATTAAATTGATTGATTACATAATTAATTCATATAGAAATAGATAAGCAAAATTGACAAATATTAAATAACCCCAAAACCCCTTAAATTATCATAAATAAAAAAACATAATTTATTCAAATAAAATAATGTCAACGTAGGTCCAAAATATTCAATGCAAACATCATTATAAAACCATTATTACATGACATTCATTTCAGATAAAATTAATGTATAAAAATTATCATTTTAAAATGATTCCCTTAAAAATTCATTCACATCATAATATGCTTTACTAGCAAAAAAATAAGTATTTTACTTTCCTTTTAAATGCTTCTACGCTTAGGTAGCTCTTTCCACCCATTGGGAACTAAGAAATACTAAGAAATTTAGTTTGCTTATTTTTCTAGTTTATTGTTTTATTCATGTGGTGTTCCTATAAGTAGGTACCTAATTGTTGCGCTGTAATTTTATTTTTATGAATTGAGGTATTATTATGTCGCTGTATCCAATGTGAACAAATAAAATAATAAACCTAATAAAATAAAAAGTAAACATTTTTGTTGACATGTTCTTAGATACACAGGGTCTACTTACTAAGTCAATACAATTATCCTTATATTCATAAACGTGCTTAAAGTTAAGAGACGTTTAAACACGTTTAATTATAAATATTGTATTTTCTCTGTAAGTGATTTTGTAAAATCTTTTGAGAAAATAAATGTCTAAAACCGTAAACCGTAAACGTCGCTAATCAATACTTAACTTTAAGCAGCGTTTATGAATAAGGGGGTTAATGATTAATTCATTATAGGCGACGACTATGAGTGCGGCAGTACAACTATGGGTTTTATTGTGTTTTGGTTACATTACATTACTTATTCTATGTATGTGGGTCACAGCTTTTTTATGGTAAAAATCTTTGAAAAGTACAATCTACAAAAAATGTGGCTCTTTGTTGTGAAATAAAATAAATATATTTTAATAATCTAAAGACATGATTTATATCGTTCTGCTTGGTATAATATATTATGCTATCAGAGTAAGTAGTGACTGTGCAAACTGTACTACGTCATATCAATCTGCTTTCCCAGAAGTAAAAAAAAGAATCTAGTTTCAAGCCCTCATACGCACTAACGGTTAACCGCGCGGCTGACCGCCGCGATTGATGGCGTTAAGTGCGTACAACCATAACTACGCATCAAAGACCTGACTTCACACAAATCCTGCATCGCGCAATTAGAGTTTACCGCGCGAACGACATAATATAAGACTATCCGACAGACATAACACCCGTCAACATTCGACGCTCGGCACAGGTCGCGGACGGACGTGCGCTACAGTGTGTTCGAAAGTTCCTGATTATGGTTCCTGTTGTCGTCGCGCATTGCGACGAGCTACGTAGTCGAAGAGAATTCCGACCGCTATTAATTGTTTGTCTTTTTCAAGACACAATTAATAAAGTATTTTGTTAACGAATTACATCAAAAACACACATCGTCGCGTTGTTTTGGCCCCTTCTGGGTAAAACCACAGTTTTGTGGTCCTCGGTGGATACCATACGGTGCCAACGAAGCCAAGGGGGTGTTGACCCAATCATACCCGCCGAGCCCCATTATGGTGAGGCAGTCAATTGGACGGGTCCCAGTGTTCGGCCTTGGGGGGTCTCCTAGTCGGCATTGGTGACAGTTTGCTTTCACAGCTACACACCTAGTGTCGGTTGGGTGTGTCTACACCCTTCGCACTAGACTGGTTGGGACCCCGTTGCACAATAATATAGGCAACGGGCCAAAGCAAGCTTAGAGTTCACCATTAGGCACACAACCTCCCTGTCTACACCCGACAGGGAGGGTTTACACATCCCCGACTAACCCATCCGGGGAGATAGGTATAGGGAAAAGTTAGGAGCTGATTTCAGCGACGCTTTAGAATCGTCCATCCGAGCAGTAGAGCTGGAAAGCCCGCTCAGCCCGACAGAGTCGATGGACACCACCTCCGCTACAAAGCTCCCCATGTCCTCGTATACCCAATCGGATTTAGAGGCAAAGTTATCTTCGTCCTCTTCCTCCCATTCCACGACGACGGATTCGTCCCCGTCCAAGGAAAAGGGAAAAAGAGGAAGAATAGGAAACAGCTTTCCACCCAGGCCAACAAGGTCGACGTAGTGGATGACTCTGAGTTGTCCCTATCGTCCCTTGCCCACCCGCTACTTGCGCCCCTGCAGCTTAAACTGCAAAGCTGCAGCAAAAGGTCCTCCCGCCACCACCCGTGTTCGTTCAGGACAAGGGGAAGTGGACGGACATTTCAAAGTGGTGTTGCGATCAACAGATCGCATACACATTGTTGTTAGGTACATAAAAATAACATTTTATGTACCTAACAACAATTCTTTAAACTACATAAAGCACATCACAAAACAAACAGAAACTTAATTTTTTTTTTTCTTTATGTTGCAGGAATTCTTGTAAACTATAAAAACACTTTTCTATTAACCATCTACGTAGTTTAATTTTAAAATATTTAAATGGTAGCTCCCTTATGATCTTTGGTAATTTATTATAAATTGTGATGCACATAATATGATAAACATTATTTTTGATTAGAGTTGTATTACAAAAAGGAACGAAATTTTTTGTTGCGTCTCTTGGTCTCTGTTTTGTGTAATTGTCACCTTTGAATCTAAAGAATTCATTATGTTTCCTCACAAAAACCGATACCTCAAACAAATACATCAAGGTCAAAAGTTTCAGTTTTTTTAATAAAGGCCTGCAAGACTCAAACGGACCGACACCGCATAATAGCTCTTAAACATTTCTTTTGTACAATAAATGTCTTATCATTGTCTGTTGAATTGCCTCATATTATTAGTCCGTATTTAATATTGATTCAACATACCCACTATATGCTATACGGGCTGTTTTTTGTCTGACACAATACGAAGTTTTCTTAAAGCATACACAAATATATTTAGTTTACTGCATACGTTGTTAATAAGTTGTTTCCAATTACATAATACCTAAGAATGTAATACTTTCTGTTTCTTCTATGTGTTTGTCTTTTATTTTAATATTAATACTATCGGAGAGTTTGCTTTTGTACGTACGAAATTTTATGAATTTTATTTTAGATATATTTACACATAGGTTATTAGATTCAAGCCATTCTATTACAGACTGTACAGCTTCGTGTATTTTAGTTTCATGGGTTGAACTTTTAGTGTTATTAAGCACTATAACAGAAATATCATCAGCGAATAGAACACTATCATAGTTTATTGAATCTGGTAAATCATTGATATAAAGTAAAAATAGCAAGGGGCCCAAAACGCTCCCTTGTGGTACGCCATATTTATTCAGTCTTGATGAGGATCTGTACACAGTGGATTCAAGATTAGCATTTAAATTAGTAACTTCAACACATTGCTGTCGGTCTGTTAAAAAACTTTTTATCCAATCTAGAGCGACACCACGGATACCATATTTTTCACATTTGTTTAGTAAGATGCTATGATCCACAAAATCAAATGCCTTACTCATATCAAAAGAATCTATATTATATTATAAAGGAAAGGATTATAAAAAGGATCTATATTGCATCCCAATAGACCCTCCTCCCCTCTAACGTTAGAAGTCTCAATCTGCCGCTTAGGCATGTCTGGCCATCAGCCGATCTCGCTAGTATCGGTATACCTCCCCCCCCCCGTACCTCTTCGGAGAACTTCCAACTCCATAAATAAATAAATAAATCATTTATTTTGGACCAAACACTTGTATACATTTTATAAACCTGCCAAACTACGTGACAGTTTGCCGGCAGCGTATTGATAAGTCCTTAATTTTAGGTAAGTAAATAAAAGTACCTGTAGTATCTACGCATTACCTAATTAAAGTACGGATTTATTTTTACTGTGACAAAAATAGGTACACTGTGTTCAAATAACAAAAACCCAAATTTTTTAAACTTAGGTAAATGCCATTCAATGATTATAAACAAATTACCTGTACCCTAATTTCGTAATACACGATCAATCGGAATTTGAATCGTTTTGAAACAAATTGCTAATCCATTGTTCATAAGTTCGAGAAAAAAAACTGCTCAATAACGCAATTGATGTTGTTGAACTGTCAAAATGAAACAAATTTGTCGTAATAGTTTACGAAAATGTGTTGCGTAATATAATAGATAGGGGGTCGACCGAGCTCTGCTCGCCATTTCTTTACTCTGTGGCTCGGGTAAAATACATAATCATATCATCCAGGTATACCAACATTGTATCACATGCCTGAGGCTGTGTAAATAGAGAAAACGTTTTTACCCAGATATGAGGCCTAGCTAGATGGACTTTTCACCCCCAACCAACCAACCACCGTAAACACCGTAATGCAATTTTCATTAAAATCGTTAGAGCCATTTTTGAGAACGTAAAAACGTAATTACAAATAAATATAGATACTTATTTAAAAATATACAAATAATGCACATTTAATAGTTTATGCTAAAATAATAATATTTTGTAAAGTTGATGTTTTTATTGTAGCCATTAAAATATCACGCTTTGTTAAACATTGACAATGAGTTTCCGTTATTTGCTTGATTATATTTTCATTAAAATTACAGTCAGTGTAAGACCTTAGATTTTCCATACGATAGTGTAATTTTTTACCATAGGTATTATTATACTACATAGTAAAGTCGACTGCACTTCAGTGGTAACAAAACCTGTACCCTAATTACGTAATACACGATCAATCGGAATTTGAAACAAATTGCTAATCCATTGGTTTATAAGTTCGAAAAAAAAATCTGCTCAACAACGTAAATAACACAATAAATGTTGTAATCGTTTACGAAAATGTATTGCGTAATTAGATAGTAGTTTAACCTGGCCTAGTATCCTACTGAAACTCCGTATAGAGCCCGCGCCACCACTGAACTCCTTTTGACGCAGCGCTAGTATCTATATCATAGCATCATATTGCATTTAAAAAAAAATAGTTCCACATTTTTCCGCCAGCGTTCTTTTGTGGCGCGCACTCTACGCTAGGCCAGCTGCTCAAGGTTAACGTTTTAACACTGACGTGCGGTCTTTTTTTTTTTTTTTTGTGTATGGCATCTCGTAGATGACCTCTGAGGCCATGACTACTTAACCGGGCTTTCCTGCGGCTGCCTTAAGCTACTAATACTCAAAGCCTCCAGCCAGGGGCGAAAAAACTATTCTAATTAAAACTAGGCGAGCGCTCGCTAAGGGCATCCCCTGTGGGGTACGGACCTCGGCTTAGGGCGTCGCTGGGGGGAGGACAGCAAGATGGGACAGGCTGGATCAAAGATATATTATTATTATTAGTCGGGGAGTTTAAAGCTACAGGCTCAGCATCGACGCGGGCTGGCGCATCGTCGAGCAAGGGTCGGGGTGGAGTATTATTTACTCGGGAGGGTCGCGATCGCGGAGGACCTCGGCGGCGAGGTCGGAATGCGGGTCGGTGTCTGTGCTTGAGCACTGTACTTGTGGCCCTATTGCTCTCCTGGAGGAGGGTTATGGGGTCATCAGGGTCGGTGAGGATTAATGACGTGCGGTCGACTGTCCTAATGTTCTTATAGTCAGTGGTAGTTACAAAGGGGTAGTAGGGGTAAGGGTGATAAGGGTGCTAAGGCTGACTGCCCATCCTACTTATCGCCACTCGAGAATATTGCGTTATTTGAGTACCTAGATAAATGCTTTGAACAGAAATGCGAGTTAAGCCTCGTGCACACTGTCGCGACGCGACATCGGTTCTTCCGTGAAGTTTTCTTAGATATTGTTTTGTTAAAGTCGCGTCGCGCCCGTCTGCACTAGGCTTTAGTGGGCTGACTGAGCTGCCGACCTTCTGTTAACCTTCTATTACCTCCGTATCTATATAAAAATGAAATGTCGTACGTTAGTCTCGCAAAAACTCGAAAATGGCTCGACCGATGTGATGAAACTTTGGTAAGTTGTAGTGTGCACGGAGAAGGTACTTACCTAACAAAAAAATAAAAAATAAGGTATTGCAACGCATGCCGGGGCATTAGCTAGTAAATAGTTATAATTATAAATTTGATTAATTGTTCTCTTCTTCAAAATGATAATACCTAAAACTCGACACTGTGAGAATGGAAGTTAAGCTGCACGACAGCGACAGGCTCCTCGAAGCGAATGATCTCCCCTGTGACCCCAGATTTGGGTTTCATTCGCTAAAACAAGAGGCTGAAAGCTTTTTTCAATAAAATTGTAGTTTCATGCTGCTGGTTTCATGGTCAGGTAAAATCAGGTTTATTTTTGTTAGACCCAGGCGTGTTTCTTCTACTGTAAATTGAAGGAATTCAACAGACCATGTAATAGTTTCATGAATCGGTTGGAAAGCAATTAAAATCTTAGTTCTTCATTAGGTAGGTACCTATTATTACTTTTTTTACTACAGGCATTTACTGCCTGTTAACGGTGTACCTAAAAGTTTTCTCTCGGAGTTTATGTATTATTGTATTCATATTATTTTGTCCGTTTTGTACTTTACTGCATTAGCCAATCACTGAATCAGAATAGGTAAAAACACCTATCTAAACAAACGCTACGTACGTTCACAGCTTATTATAAGAATATCAGCGGTATAAGTTGGTCACGTTAACAGTTTCGGCAGCGCTATCGTGCTGTATTTATATATTTAACTATCTCGATTTATTTTATAATGTTTTAGTCTGAATAGATTGTTAAGTTTTTTCTTCAAGTGAACGTAAGTGAGCTTTTTAAAGCTAGCGCAGCGAGTGATGTAACTTTCCGTTGTCAAGAAAAATAAAAAAGTTATTTTTGACAAACTGTACGTCATTCATTCGTTCAAAATGGCGGTGAAGGTGCAATGCGGTGTTTCCGCGGAAACGAAAAATATGGAATTATAATTTAAATGCATTCAAATCCAATAAAAAAATGACAGTGAGTGTGTATTGGTAGTACGCGAATTGTATAATAAATTATCTTCATCCTTACAAATTGTACGATATTGTTTTGTTCATTTTTATAACGTGATGTTGCGGCGAGTTAACTTTTACTCAATATGTTTCGCATTTGGTCTCAGTGTTCTTCTAATTCTTGCTGGAAGTCGATATGCAGATAACACATATTATCGTCCGTCCATTGAAAGCCGGAGAAATGTTAGAAACTTTTTAAAAGTTGAATATGGAGAGGAAACCTATACGCAACATATACCCACAATCCCCTATGATGGTTCTCCAAATATCAAAAACATATTGAATAAAACACGATCAAAAATCAAATATGAACTCACTAAATACAACTTTTCTGAAACTGGTGCTCATGTATTGGAAGATTTAGTTATGGAATCAGGGGGCCGGCCCCTGCAAAGTTTAATTATATCAACATGGAGATCAGGAACCACATTTCTTGGAGAAGTATTAAATGCAATCCCAGGTACTTATTATCATTATGAACCACTACTTAAGTATGGAATTATACAAATAAGGGGGCCACCAGAATCTGATGAAGCCTTGAGGACCATCAAGACTATGTTGAAATGTAATTATGAAGGCTTAGAAGATTACTTTAAGTATGGCAGTAAGCATTTGTATCAGTTTAGCCATAACACCAGACTTTGGGACCATTGTAAATATAAGAAAGAACTGTGTTATGATGCTGAGTTCACGTCACGGTTATGTAAGCTCTTTCCTTTCCAAACCATGAAGGTTGTACGTCTAAGATTGCGGCTCATCCAGGAAATACTGGATGACAAAGAGTGAGTTTATTGCAATTAAAGTTTTTGCTTAAAATAATAACAGCATTCCATAGATATCTGTTACTCTAATAATTTATTATTAATCACCACATTATTTACGGTAGCCAAATAATAAGTATACTGTTTGGGTTTACTAGTTTTTTCATGAAGTAAGAACTTATGTCTGTTTCAATTTCAAACTAAACAAGTAAATTGATAATAATTCATATAAAACAATTTTTTAACCTTTATTTAAGTTCTATTAAATTAGAAGGGTTTCAGACATTGTTATTGAACTAACTGTTTTAAATTTTAGGCTAAATGTGAAGGTAATACTGTTGATCCGTGACCCTCGTGGTGTGATGCAGTCCAGACAGCATCGTGACTTCTGCCAGCCTGCTCGGGATTGCTGGGAGCCATCCCTTGTTTGTGCGGACATGATCAGTGACTATGTGGCAGCAGGCCGAATACAGCAGCAATATCCTGATAGACTTATGTAAATGATTTTGTAATGATCCCTTATTATTTAATTCAATTTTATAATATTTCTCAGTCAACAGTTGTGTGTGCTGCAAGTCTTTTAAATGAATTTATACCATGCTTGTTGAATGGTCATATATTTTCTCACAATTGATTTTCTTTGAAATATTATAATTATAACTTATTTCTGATTAAATAAGTAAAATTATGCACACATTTGTAAGTGAATGCGAAATTTAGTTTGATAAAAAGAAACCTCATCAAAAGAAATTATTTGCAAACGTAGAATAGTTTTATATAGTTTTAAAAGATGTGAAAAATTAATGACTAATGTAGAACTAAATATTGATTTAGTTCCACATTAGCCATTAATTTTCCACATTATAAGAATGTTGTAAGACATGCTGGATATAATGAGGAAAAAACTGTATTTTCTTTACTTTTTTTTTACTCTATTCCTTTAAAATGTAAAGAAAGAAAGTAGGTCTAAAAAATAATATTTCATTACAAATACAAATAGGAACATGCTTGTTGTTTTAGAATATACAGGGAAACTTCTAAAACATTGAACTTATTGAAGGAAATTTAGCATGATTTACAGATGTCATCATTTTATTTATATTTTAATTTGTAAAATGTGAGCAACTATTTTGGCCAAATCAAGTTTCACTTGCTTCATCAAGTGTTTGTTTTCGGAGTTCAATATATATTTTGATTTCTATAAAAACTAAGTTCTGAATATGGCTAATCTATCTTGATGTTTCCAGGGTGTTGCGGTATGAAGAATTAGCACTGAAGCCTAATATTACTACTCATCGAATTCTAAAGTTCCTAAGGCTTAGTGCCACACAATCGATTGATGAGTTCCTGCAGTCGCATACAAATGTGGAGGTGGCCGGTGTGAGTTCCACCTTCAGAATCTCCCGAGATGTGCCTTTCAGATGGAAGAATGCACTGGACTTTGATTATGTAGATGAGATACAGGTATGTTATAATTATAATTGTGGTAGTACCAGGTTCCTACATATTTCTGAAAATGAATGTGTGTTATCAGGAAGATCATAACAATTGTCAAGGATGTGTGTCAGGCTGTGTATGATTATGATCACATAACCGAAATTAGCTTATGAGCTAATTTCGCTGGCTTCAGTTGATCGCAAGCAGTTGGTGGCAAAAAACGAAAATTCAAAACCAAAGACACTGACTTCAGAAATTAAACTTATCAGTTCATATCAGTTGTCCCTTTGTAGTGTTTATTTGGAAGCCAGTTGTTTTTTTTTTGTAGGTATTATTATGTGTCTTTCCACTGTATATTAGTATATACATAATTACTTTATTGAAAGCTTCACTAGTTTTTTTAAAACATAAATTACTTTTTAAAGTGAAAAAATGTCTTCCAATGAAAAACTAAATCAAGTTCATGAAGCCATGGACGTCGTCTCTAGACCTGGAAAAGATCGGTTAGTTCTAAATAAAAAATATACATGTTAAAAACTTATTCTTTGCAATTAGTTTTTTTTTACTATAGGTGTATCACTTATGACTAAACTTCTTTTAAGGGCCGGCGCACACCGGGCTAAGCCCAGTACTGCGCGGTTTTCCCTGCCAAACAAATATTAACATTGTTTCTCTTAAAATAAAGTCGAAAATAAATCACCCACACCGATAGAGAGCATCAACGCGTACGCTGTACGCGTTGATGCTCTCTCTGGCTAATAGAAGTATATTTATCCCTTCAAGCAGTCAATTACCAACTGAATGCTCCCGCAGACAGGCGCGACGCGACTGGTGGAACAATTTCTATAAAAAAAATTCGGAACTTATGTTCTATCGGTGTCGCGCCGCGCCTGTTTGCGGGAGCCTTAATACTGGTCAAATCTATTAGACAGCAACCGTTGTATCGGTTTTATTTGCTTGCTACCTCCTTTTTATAAATCAGGTCCAAGAAACCGAGTTAAATTTACGTATCGCAGGTAAATCTAAGGTTTCTAACATCAAGTATTTCTGTGACATCACGAAACTACTACTTTTTAAACGTTGACATTCGGACACGTGGCGGAATATATTGCCGGAAGGTTTATTTTAAACTTTCATTCAACTAACACAAGGCTGATATTTGTTTGGTAGTGAAAACCGCTTCTAACACTTTATTCCTGTGGTTATAATGTAAAGTAGTTTTGTGTTTAGATAGAAATATTTATATCTGTAGCACATGTGTGAGTACTATGTACCGACTATAAAGCTACCATTTAGGTACTGGGTATGTCTTTCATTGACTTGAATGTGCCCTGGCGGCTGAGAGTCATGCTCACTCTTATGTCTCGCTGACGGTGGCGCGTGTGTTGGATCATTTAGCTCCCTTCAAAATGGTTGAGCTGAATGGTGTTAATCCATGCGTCATGTGCGTGAACGGGCGCCGTCAGTAGGGACTGGTCATCTCTTAGCTGCCACGGCGATTTTAATTTAATTTAATGTTTGAATTAGTTTTTAACGGACGCTTTTAATGTTTTGCATCGTTCTCACATGTATAACTTCAACTTGAATGATGTAACCAATATTATGTAACCATATTTTGATTTAAAAGAGTGTCCGTGGAGTTTCTTGCCCGTTCTTCTCCATAGGTACCTACTACCCTTTGAAATGGGCGACTAGCTTCATATTTCTGACTGACCGACCCCTTGACAATTCAAAAGTGCCTGTAATTGGTTTATTTGAAATATTTTTTTTGAGTTGAGTTCTTTATGGAAGAAACAGAACATGGGACAAGCCCAGGAAGAAATGCATAGCATCTTTATATCAACACATTGATATTGTTGTCATGTCCATAGAGACTATAAACGGTTCTGGTTTGTGCTATGGGTGTAATGTTCTATTGTTGTGTTGTAATGTAGCTATATTAGTTTTTAATTGATAAACATTTTAAGGTCTTCAAACTTATAATATTCCGCTCCTCGTCAATTCTAAATTCTTCGTATTTTAGATGGAACCTTAAGGATGGAATCTCGTCTCTGTTCCATACTCTGCAAAATATTATTAGACTGTAGAAATAGATGTAAATTTTGAGAGAACAATGTGTCCTCTAACTATCGGTCCGTGTCACCGGTAACCTGAGAAAAAAGCTTATTGCACTTGAAATCTGCTATTTTCAGTTAATCAACCGTTCGTTTACAAGCAATTATACCAAATTCATTAAAATGTTTCATTTTGCAATCATTTTCAATTTGCAATTACATACATACCTTTTAAGTGCCTAATTAAAAATCCGTATTTACGTAAGAGCCTGTGGGCTGCCCTGGCAACGCTTCGTGTGAACACGGTCTTAGAGTCACGTGTCCCCCTGCCAGCTAAATGGTTGTTTTTGAATATGTGAAAAATTCACGGCAGTAGTTTAGGTTTTACAAGTTAAAGAGTAATAGACGACCAACTTACATTTGTAGTTGGAATGTATGGGAGAACATATTTTTCAACTACAATGTTAAGTTTGTTCTTGGAATAAATTCATCCCGACTACGGAAGTACTGAACTCCTCAATGTGCGTGGTCCGACACGCACTTAGCCATTTTTGTTACATGTCATCATCCGTCAAAATATTCGAAACAAACAAGCGTGTACAGACGCCAGCACATCAGCCTACTACAATCTGTTAAATTTCTTTAATAGATTTTCAAATTTATCACTAAAGTGTAAGGTTATTGTTATATAGAATCTTTTTTACTGAACAGACAGCTGTACTGCTGGGGAGTTTGTTGCGCCACTTCTTCTTCCCAGCTAAAGCACTAGGAAGTGGTGAAGGGTGGGCGTTTTGGGGGACTGTCTTATGTAATTTTGACGTTCGAAAAGTGCTGATTCTCAGCCTAGTTTGAATAAATGACTTTTGAATTTTGAATTTTGTTCAAAGTTAATTGGGAAAATTTGACAGTTTCGGGTAGGTTGACCTGCTGGCGTCTGTACCATTCTGCCGCACGAACAAATGAGCGGTGCCGCTCCGGCGTCAGTCAGGCTGATCAACCATGATGATTTCTTCTAAGCCTTACTTTCGGTGAGGTTATTTAACACTACATTGGCGAAGCAATAACAAAACCTGAGTGGGTCAAATGTTGCACAGGAACTCTGTCTATCCGTCTGATGTTTTAATAAATTAACCTAGTATATCTATCTCGATTCAAATTAATAATCTAGTCCACGTTTGCTTTCACGTCTGGCTATCGGTCAAGCATTGACGGTAACAAGTTTTCTCACGGCCAGTTCAGTCTAAATATCACCGTCATTTTCATAATGTTATTCGCATAACTAGATATTCTCGAAATATGCTTTTCTCAAAATATGAGCGCAATGTTTCCTAGGTCGCAGACCTAGCATTTTTTACCAAGGTTGTTGAACACACTACCAGGCAATTTATTGTTAACTATCGTGTTGAAGGTCTTTGATGAGATAGTAGGAAGATTCTATCAAAGATATTATTTTGTTAATTGCTCTTCGGCTATATAATTACGCAAGACATTTTCGTAAACGATTACGACAAAGGAGATGTTTCATTTTCGGGCATAAAGTGTACGGTAATGAAAAAAGAGGAAAGCATTCCACGAATTTATTGACTGAATAAAATTATAGACTTGAATATTCCCCTGATTACTTCGGAACAAAAAATAATAGTTTATCAAATTATTGCCACATGGCGTCGTCTTACTTGCACACTGCTTTTGTCCAGAAATCATGTTACATTAAAACATAATAATATCATGTACTTAGATATTATTTATATGGCATGAAAGGTATGTATTTCTGTGATAAGATAATACGATCTTAGACGACTTTTTGATTAATTAGAAAATATTAATCATCATTTAAAAAAAAACTTCTTTTGTGGATTGTAGATTTGTAGGTACAGACGCCAGCAGGTCAACCTACCCGAAACTGTGAAATTTTCCCAATCAACTTTGAACCTTATGCTTTAGTGATAAAGAAGAAAAAATATTAAAGAAATTTGACAGATGTGCTCGAGTTTGTACTTCTAAAAATTCAAACATATTGTTTGTATTGCTATTTGACATCACATCTGTCAGTCTCGTTCGTCCGATTTAGTGGCTTTCAGTGTCTGTACAAAAACTTGTTTTTATGGAACAAGTGAGCGAGGCTTCCAAAGCGGCCTCGGCGTTCAGCCGGATAAAGTTTTTCGCAAACAACAATCACAGTTTTGACAGTTCTAGGTTATGTAAACGTTATCTCTCCAACCTGCATGGCTGGCTGTCGATGGTCGTATTTCTCCTGACAAACGTCAAACATTTTCAGTTTTTATTTAGTGCCCAAAAAATATTAGATATGAAAACAAACAGTCTTTATTGTATTCAGGGGATCGTTTCCCAGGTTTTCTAAAGCGTACATGTTATGGCCGGAGTCCTATACAAAATTGAAACGTCTCCTTTGTTTCATTATGACAGTTCAACCACATTCATTGCATTATTTACGTTGTTGAGCAGATTTTTTTTTTCGAACTTAGTAAGTAATGGATTAGCAATTTGTTTCAAAACGATTCAGATTTCGATTGATCGTGTATTACGCAATTAGGGTACTGGTTTCTATTCCGTCGGATTTATTGTGATTTTATAAGTCTGCCTAACGAAGCAAAAATACTAAAAGTAAATGAAGAACCAGATGTTATTATCTGAACACTTTTACACGACCGATACCATACTGCACGTGCTGTGAGGTAAACAACCTCAAGGGGAGATGAAATGTTTAATAATCAATCAATAATAATGTTTCAGATTGCGTGCAAAGAAGCTATGCTTTTGTGGGGTTACAAGATGGTGCACAACGAGACTCACATGAAAAGTAAAGATTTTAACCCCATAGAGGATTATACAATATCACAGTGAACATACTAAACTTCTAACTACTACAGTCATTCACGATAATGGAACATTTCGCTTCGACTTTTTACATAATATACACATGAGGAGTAAATAGATTCATATCTTGTAAGTATATTTTTGTTTTCATACAACTTGCTTCTTCTAATTAGTATTGAAAAAAGCTTGATGCGTTATTTATGAAGTTGTCCCCGCTTCTGGAGTGCCGAAGACAGTCGATTCCTGGGCTGCGATCGCTGGGCGACTTGACCGACGGCTTTTTTGTTTGGCTATTATCAAATAACTTCTCCCGCTCTGGGTGGAGCGAGAGGGCTGACTAAAACCCACCCCTGTTCCTTCAGTTGCCTGTATGTTGCCAGGGGCCACGGTATCCCTTTCGGACTTTACCGTGACTGGCAGGCATCGGCCCTAGCGGACCCCGTCAGTTGTGCTAACATCTCTTTGAGGCGCGCGTGGAACACGACGCGACGTCGACCCGGGCTCATCGTCCGCAGGCCCGCACCTACGGTGGTCGGGAATCGGCCTGGGATTCTCGACGCCCAGGGCGTCTCCTGCGGCGGCTAGGGGCACGAGGGCGCGAAATTTGTCTCTTCCTCACGCGTTCCGCCTCCTCCTTTGAGCATTATTGCTTCGCAGAAGGAGGTGCCGGAGCCCCGTAAAGGGTCATGGACCTTACGACCCCGGCAGGAGGCGTTTGGACCCCCTAGATTGGGCAAGAGCCGCTTCAAGGCAGCCCCGGCCCGCTCCAGTCTGGGAGCCAAACGTCGGAAATGCTTCACGAAGTTCCACCAGCTGTCGAGGACGAATCCGAAGTGAACCCCTCCTACCGTCATCTGGGAACCCGACGGTGGCGTGTTCTGAGAACCATGAAAACACATGGCCGCAGACTTGTGCAGGGCCATCTCGAGTCCCAACTGCCGGATCGTGTCGACGATTATCGCAACCCCGCGTGTCAATAGTTCGGCCGCCGCCTGGTCCGACCTCCCCTGCGCCAGGACCAACGTGTCGTCAGCGTAGCAAACCACGCTGACGCCGCTAGGGAAGGAGGTCGGCGCGCGGTACCCAGTCGTATCCGATATCCCACAGATGCGGCCCCAGGACCGAACTTGACTGACCACTTCATCAACAATTTTTACCTGAAATAAACTAATTAATTTATGATTATGAGTCCTACAAATAAATACGAAATTCTCTGGCGATGTCACTAAAATGATAAGTACCACTAGTTTGCCTTCTTCATGAACAGAAAAAATGTAATAGTTTCTTCTTGTTTTTCAGAAAGTGTTCCATTACTTTTGCTCCAGAAAAAAGAATTGGCTGTTTCCTAATATTTAGAGTGGCGTTGCTATTGCAAGACTTAAGGTATTTATTTGAGGCCTAGGTGTTGGCTTTTCTCATTATTTCAATAAGCTCGAAAACTAAATTGTATTATAAAGAATGTGATTAATAGGTTTAAATTATTTTATCTTTTTTTTCAATGTTAATAAATTGTATTTGAATTACACTGTCAACACATTATTGTAATATGTGTTATACGTAAAAAACCCTTAACGAAGCCGCAATATAGGCATTATGCACTATCTAACAAAGTAAAATTAAGCAAATTTGGTTGCTAAAACATTGTAATGATGAATGTTTTTCGTTAAGGGTATTTTTACACCCGTAATGCATTAGGTGACGCTAACGGTACAACAATAATTATACCACGTGCTTACTATGGTGTGTTCTACGAACGTCCACAAAGGATTAACCAACATTCAATTATTGTTTACACATATCAAATCCTGTGCGCGAAGTGACTGACCAGTAAAACGTAAAATAATCTTTGTTTAGGCCCAGTTCCACCACAAATCATTAACTGATTTTATAAAAATTACTGCCCCATGACTAAATCATTTTTGAATGCTGACAATAATAATGTATCTATGATTAAAGAGCAATTTAGATCCGTACATTTCCTGAACGTCTCCTTTATGAACCTTTATGCGCTAAAATTTAATTTAATTCAGACATTTTGTTAACTATTACACACTAATTATGTTCCGAAAGAAAGACAGTGTTCGTCAAAAGTTGTCTATGATTCTAGCTTCTAGGAGCATAAATAATTATAAACATACCTGTTTCTCTATGATTTTATGAAGCTGCCTCTCGCTCTCGCAGGGGGCGCCAGCACTTGTTCCGGCGACCGACCGTTGAGAGTATCATAGTGTCTTCACTCACCAGCAAGGTCTTTGCCCTAACGCTGTTCTTTCTTTGAAGGTTTTTATATTTGTTAACTTATTTTTTTTAAATCTTGACTGAATTGCAAAAAATTGCTGACCCATCTGTCAAGTCAATCTGTACTCTTCGAGAATGAACATGAACAGGAAATTTCGCGAAATTAGAATTAAACCTAGCAATTTCAGCGCTAAAGTTTTTTAAAAGAATTGATATTAGTTTTGTTTTTGTATTCCATGTTTTGTCCAAATATTCTAGTTCGTGAGTTGGGGTGAATAGTGATTTTTGATAGTTCAGATGTCAACCCGACTTTATCAGAGTATCCAAGGTCGCCTGACTGTGAGTAGAACAAAGTATACTAAAAAGTAGAAAGTTGTTTATGGTGGTCGGATTTACATAGAACTTTTTTGTTCAGTTCTGAGAGGCGAGGAGAACAAAGGTAAAAAACATTTTGACGCTGATGACTTTTTTTTGGTTCTCTTCCGGAATCAATCGGTAACTTCATAAACCCCATAGAAAAACAGCTTTGTTTTGATCCGTTTTTAAATATTTATACTAATAGAAGACAGAATCATAAGCAAGTACCTTCGCACTAACACTCATTCTTTCGGCTAGGCATAACTGTTTTGTGTCGGTCCTAGAACTCACCATAGAATCATTTCATATCGTATTGTGAACGTTACTTAGGAAGTATATAATTGTTATTATTGTATTCTCATTATATAAATTAAACATCGAATTGAATATTCGTGAATAGCATGCAATATATGATATTATTAATTTATTTACTTACGTAAGACCGATGCTAGTTGATTTTCTTACTGTTTATTTATATTTAAGACTGACCATGTTTCTATCGATCGTAATCTTCCATACACTTTACACGACTAAAGTTTGCGCTTTAACATATGTTCCAATGGGAAAAAAAGTACTTGGTAGTTATAATTAGTGAACTCTGGTTGTGTATAGCACTGTGGGTGTGTCACATTATATCAAAATGTAAAAGATGGACCATAACGATGTAGGGGTCAAAATTGTTTGAACAAAATTGTGTCTACTCATTGATGAATAAGATTATGTTCAAGCAATTTTACTTCTCATTCTTTACGCATTTAATTATTAAGCTTAGGCAAATTCGCACTCACGGAATTGACCGATTGTTAATGCTTCCATTATAGACACGTATAGTTTAGAGATGCATTATTTTTTACTAAGTATTAACGTGTAAGGGTTCAAACAGTGCTCTTCTATTTAGTCGTAGTTAAAAGCCCTCTTAGTTTTAGCAGTCTACCTACATCTAACTACTTTCAGAAGGTCAACGCAGGTGTTTTCGCAAAGGTTAGTGTGCGTGGGCGCATATAAAAGAATACATATGACTTGTGGGGGTAATTCCGAAAAGACGTAATTTAAAATCAATGCCAGTCGGTACTATGATATGATTTAATATGAATTTAAATCGTCATGATGCCGATCAATCACATAGTTTGGGTGCTCTGTAATGGTGAATAAGAATAAATTTACCAAATGCAATATGGCTATTTAAAATGGCTAATTACTATAGGTACCTAGTTAATTTGTATGCAGCCTTGCCTGAGTAATTCCCCATTAATTACGTAAGAGTAATTTTGAAAATTCGTGTGATGATCCTGTGGACATGCGCATTAGGTCACTGCAAGTAGTGTAGGTACACTGGTATTAGTCGGGCTTCTATAAATATTTATACATCAATATTCTCTTTGTGCAAAGGTTTATGCTTATCAGTTTGAGAATAAATAATATTGAGAGTAGAATCGTCCATTACCAATTGTAACTGAAATAATACTCTGTAAGACATGACCCCTTTAAGTTACAACTTAAATGTAACCTAGAAAATGACAAACTACGTAATTTATTACTGAATCCATTTCATGAATCTTAATGAAAAGTATATCAAATAATGGTTACATAATTTATATTAGGCTCTAAATAAAACTAATAATTAGTTGTATGAGTAGCGAAGAGATCGAGGATCCGAGGCTTTCAGTCAGTAAGCCTTTTGTGATAAAGATACTGGTGGTGTGGTTCATTCAATAACTACACTATCCCAAACACAAATTAATAAGTACATACTTACATAATATTAAGCATATCGCGTGTGATATTGCCCGATACCCACATATGTAGTTATGTAAACAATATGGAACAATGTAAGTAAGTGAACGTAATCTCCGTCCATGAGATATAAAACGATCCACGATTTTGAACGGCCTCTACACCATCGCCGTCGAGTTCCTCAAGTGAATTATACGTAACGAATGACAAACAACAGTAACAATAAGACATACAGGCTGAATTTTTTACTTGCGACTTCAGGGTGTAAACCTAAGTTACAGGAAATAAAGAAAAGTAGTCATAAACCATAATATCAGAGAAAAGTAAAACGTTAACCAGACAGATTAATCAGAAATTGTACCAGGTCTGAGCGATCATAGTGTTTCTGATAGGTAAATTTTTTGCCCTGTCCCATTACAATAAATCTGTTTAGTCCGTCATTTAGATAATGGAAACATATTATACACGTATTTTTTGCTTTATCATATTAATAAAAAATGGTTTAGATAAAACAGTAAAGTTGGGGAGTGGTGGCTCGCTACGTCACATAATATAAAGTTTACCGGGGAGTCTGACGTCATGCTACATTTTAACGCAATGTAGTGCCGTAATCTTTTGATTACGTAAAAAAAGAAAAAATACGTGTCCAATATTTTTTTAATAATGTACCTGACTGACAAAAAAATAATTAGTCAACATCCCTATCGACGGTGAAGTATCAATATCTAATAACTAACATCTTGGCGGTTTTCACTTCATTGTATATTCGTCGGTAAAATATGAAAGAGCTGGTATTTGCAAAGACATAAGGTCTTGAATTGTTCAAATGTATTAGACATTTAATTGCTTTTAGAAATACCTAATAAGTCATCTTGCGTGATTTTTTCTGCAGCAAAATATAAATGCAATACCTTTTATCTACGCAATAAATACATAGCTGGTTCTTAGTTAGATTTGAAACAATATTTTCTATCTAAATTTTATATCCCTAACCTGGAATATTTATTCAAATTATCAAAAACTATACTAATGAAACGTTTTTTTCGCCTCTTGTAAAATCATGTTTTTGTAGTTATAATATATTGATACTTGACCGTCGCTATTATGATTTCTATAATAAAAACGGAATTTCATTAAGGTCTAGTCATTTGCTTTTAGAAAAATATATTGGGGAGAAGAATTTTGGGATTTGAATGCTTTGCATACAATAATAAGTACATGAATTCAAAGTCAAATTATTTATCATGCTCAGTTCTTATATCGAATTATCGACAGACATAAATGCCTATAAGCGTATACGTCATTTGCGAGTACTTAGTGACCCATGTAGAGTTGGATCCTAGGATTCTAGATGTTCAACTTGGGCGGTACTATTCTAGCAGGCATCGTAGGGAACAAAATATTTGAAGAGTGCTTATGCTCAGATATAACTATAGGGAGACGACCGACGCTCTCTTTATGAATGTACTTTCAGTTACTGTGGACCATTTACATGGGACATTTAGTATTTCTGTAGGTATAAGTACGCTAATAATAACTCAAACAAATGGAACTATTAATGTAGTGAGAATTCATTAAGTGCACTTGATTATAAAGTAGTAACAATTAGGATTAAAATATTTGATTAAATCAACAACGTTGTATTTGGATGTATTCAGTTTTATTAAAATTTCTCTGACATTTTGTTGTTTATATGTTTATTTCAACACATTGAAATCAGGCTCATTTACATAGAGAGAGTTTCTAGCCTCGGAATTAAGCGGTTATCGAAAAAAAGTAATGTAAACTATAATGTACTTTTGTCGCATGTGGAAAGTTGGCTATAACACTGCCTGAAGAGTCTCGTATGACGTAGTCACATGCAAATTATTGTGTTTTTTCTGGACGAGTATCACTTACGAGACTCGCATGCACTTACTCGCCACAAAACGGACGAGAAACTCTTCGTGTAAATGGGGCTTAATGGTTTGAAACCGATACTTACAATTCTATGTAACGAAAATGTTGTATGATTTTTTCTTGAAGTACCTACTTATTACTTTTTTGATCGTATTTAAGCTATAGCATATAAACATAACAACATTACTGTACTTGCCTACTCAAAGCATAAGTAGGTATGTATTTTAATAAAAATAATTTTCATTACGTGTTATAATTTTGACATTGTCTCTCTAAACTAGTTAGTTATACAATAATAGCTGGTTTACACGAGTGTGTATAGGCATGTTTAATTACTGTTACACTCATGTACCCCAGAACTAAGGAATGAAGCTTACAAAATACCTAATGTCAATAAAATGCCATCAATTACTAATTAAGATAACATGCTTCCTGATAGATTGGACAATATAAATATTCAGTTATGCCTTAACGAAATACTGGTAGTGATATAGTTAAGGTTTATTATTGAATTGCATGTTAGTAATAATAAAAATAATAATGATTTATAAAATAAATGTCCTGGTGGCTGGCTGGACCCAGTGTAGATTTTTTATCATATCATTACCATATCATAAGGTATACACTTATTGTAAAATGTTTAATCATTACAAGTTTGCTTTTCAAACATTATATTATGAATGCTCTGTTTTTATTGAATCGTGTGATAATTCGGTTGTATTTTGTTTGTTGGGTGTATCGAATCAATTGTTTTGGTTGGTTGTAGATTCTTAAGGTGGGTATCCACTATGTTCGCGAATCTCTTGCGCTCCGCGCTCCTGCAACTGCTTTCAATGCATACAGGATGCACGCTCCAAGTTCGCAAACGTATCCACTGTGGAGCAGGAGGTTCGCGAACATGGTGGATACCCACCTTTCTATTTTTGTTAGTGCACAGGTTTAGGTGCGTGCGTTTATAGCATTGTACTGGGTGTGGAATTGTAATAAAATAGTTGATTTTTGTAAGGATGCTAGCGAATTTATATCAATGCATAATATAAGGAATTCTACTTAGATTCAGAATTCCTAATAATTATATAGACTTTTTTTATATCGTGCGGTTACTAAATTATGCAAGCAATAATAAAAATAAACTGCATTAATTGGCCCTTACTTAAGAGTGAAAGTGGTAGAATTTAAGGGTAGCCTTATTAGAATAAGAGTTACGATTGAATGACTAAGAATGTTGAAGTTTTAATCTATAGATTGTAATAGCACAGCCGGCGTTATAATTGCAAACATTGTATTATCTTTTTATTTGAAGTTAATAAAGTTACAATAAATATTTTGGTTTTATTTAACTAGCTGACCCGACACGTTGTCCTGTCCAAATTTCAATAATTATTTATACAAAATTCCCATACAACATGCACCTTCAGTTGTCCCGAATGTTCCAATTTTACCGGTAACTTTATTTTGGACTATTACGAACATTTTAAAACAATAAATAGCCAAATCGGTACAGCCGTTCTCAAGTAAAGGCCTATTCAGATATAAGCGATATCGCTGTCGCGCTCGGTAGCGATACGGTCCTAAGTGTTTCGGTCCAAAGGTCTATTGTTATCCTTGTTAAGGCGGACCCAGTAGGTATCGCTATCGAGCGTGACAGTGATATCGCTTATATCTGAATTGGCTTTTATGCGCTTAGCAACGAACATCATAGGATGTACAAGAATAAGGGTGGTACAGACCATCAGACTGAGCAACTTTCTCAAACACAGATCGCAAAAAATAGAATAAAAGCCGTACCACACTGCTGCTGTTGAAACTTCCCCGTTTCTGTAGCGCATCTGAGATATTTGCTCAGAACCGAACTGACGGCTTCCATGCAGTGATTCGCAAAAAAGTCGCATTTCTAATGCGTAGAATGCGGGTCAGTGACAATAGCATCCTGAAAACAGTGGTGGAGAGCCCTTACTACCCTTTTCTGAGGCACTATGTGGGGAGAGTCGTCAGGTAGCATATTTCTTGCTTTATCGTTCTCTGCACATCCTGTCGCAGTCACCAGCTATTGTTATCCTTGTTTTGTGTACTACTAACACTAGTGATAAGGTATTTTACTAACAAATTGGACCATATTCTTGCCCGAACTGAATAAATAAACACATTTGGGTAGTGAAGTTTTGTATGGGATAGTTGATAATTACGATGTTGGTCCGATTAGGAAAGTTGTTTTGTTTGATGGTCTGTATCACACCCTTAAATTTGACCACCCCTTTCTGGTACACCTGTCTAGATAGAAGGTAGATACAGGTAAATAAATGAAGTAATCACACTACATCAATGTATCTCTGAAAATATTAACATGTCTAAGTAATACAGGTAAGTGTCTTCACTCGGAGGAAAAAAGGGTTTCAGAAGCTTTCCTAGCTGTTATATGTAGGTTGCTATAGTTCGCAACGTGATCTTGCATCACCTGAGAAACGTTAGGTTCTTTGAAAATCACATCTGAAAAAATATTTAGCTATGAATTAATAATATAGGTAATTTACTAACGACGTGCCCGCCTGTTTCGCATGGTTTTTACGACTCACGTTATGTACAGTGGCCTAGTGTGAGTTTTTAGGCAGCCGGCTGGCTTTCATTGGTGAAGGGCCAATCGGAGCGCCGAACGCGGTCGATGCGTAAAGTCGAGATGGTTAAAAGCAACTCACACTAGGGCATTTGTATACGCATACCAGCGAGTAATCGCTAGTCGCCGTCGCGCACTCGCTGCTCGCCAGCTTTTTAGTTGCAAGCTCTACTCGCTCACTGGTTGTGGAACACTGCCTTAAGGTTGGTAAGTTAATTCACAACACTTACTGAGAGCTGTTAGCACAAGCAGAATATTGGTGCATATGCAAGCGATGACGCCGGTTATGTTCAACAATATGAGTATGCTGTGCTTCGATTGTGCGTCACTGGAATTTTATTATTATCATTATAAACCAGGAAGTGTATCAAATGTTACTAGAAAATTAGAATACACCTTTGGGGAACACCTACAGCTAGGCGTGTTGTTATGTTGCTGACATCAACAGACAGGCAGGCAGTTGCGGCAGCGAGGCTAGATTCAGATTCAGGCTACTGAATATTACTACAAGGAGTAAGAGATGCTTTCGGAACCGGTGGACCCATGGGCGCCGGCTGGTTTATTTCAGTAACTTTCTTGTGCAGAAAAGCTTAAAAAAATAAGAGATTTTTCCATCTCGCCTCGAATGGGATAGGTTTTATTTTGTCCATTCATACAAAAATAGTAGATACTAACTGTGTCGATTTATACTTACAAAGGAGCTTAAAAATTAAGATAGTGTAGGATGCAAGAGCGAGCGAAGCAAGCTCGATAATTTTAGCACCCCGCCTAGGGCCGATTCGATTTTCGAAAATGGAGTTCGTTACTTTGTCGACTAATGTACAGAAGCTTTAAAATTCAGAGATTGCACAGTGCAAGAGCGAGCGAAGCGAGCTCGAAAATTGTAGGATCTCGCCTCGAATAGGATGTTCTCTGTTAGGCGTTTTCAGATACCTCTTTAGTTCTGAATGTTTTTTGTTTTGAAGCTAGAGATTTGCAAGTGCACCTCCTTGCACGGTGCAAGGAGGTGCACTTGCAAATCTCTAGCAGAGTGGGGTGCAAGTTGCACCCCACTCCCTGCGCCCATGGATGGATCGACGCTGTATGATAAGCACTCGACCCACACGATTGCACTCTGACCCACACGATTGTACTGAATCCCGTATTTAAAGTGTATCTATGGTACTGAATGAAGGAACTTTGAATTTGGGTAGGTACCACTACTTGGCAAGTGCTTATTTTTAATCCATTTTGATACTAACTATTTAAAAATAACCAAAATGATCACCTTGTAATTATAGCTAGTGGCATTTTTGCTTAACTTAGGTATTTGTTTATTAAAATGAAGTCAAATAAACTAATATAAGTACTTATCAATTATTGCTTGAGAAATATCGAGCTTGATAAAATGGCAGATACTTTTGAAACTAAACTTCTGACCACAGCTTCTGACAGAGAGTAGATTTATATTCCTTGCTTTTGAAGTTCTGACATTGACATGAAGTCAGTTGCCAGTAGGTAATCACAAAAACTTCTAAGTACTTCCTAAAAAAGTCTGTATTCACTTTTTCGACAGATTTGTATTATGTAACTGGGGCTGAGCCTTTTGTCATTAAACAGCACAAATTCAGACTGGGCTGCTACAGAGAAATTATTGAGAGTGAATGAAACCCAAAGACTCTGCTCGTCTTGGGAATCGAACCAGTCACGCTTGCTACCACTGGACCACAGAGAGAGACTAACAAGCATGAAACATGTGTAGTAAAATATCCATCTGAAATCCTAACGGAGTGGTCGCATCCCAGTAGGTAGGTAGATATAATATACCTAATATAATTAATTTCTTTATACATATAATTACACTTCAAAGTCACAATCATCTGTGTAGCCCTTTTTTTTTCTTTTTTTTTTTGGTTGGTAAATTATCGAATAACTTCTCCCGCTCTGGGTGGAGTGGGAGGGCGTGTCAGACTCTTACTGACTAAAACCCACCCGTGTTCCTTCCGTTGCCTGTACGTTGCCAGGGGCCACGGTATCCCTTTCGGACTTTCCCGCAACCCCGGCAAGCATCGGTCCTAACGGACCCCTTCACTTCTGCTGACTTCTCTTTGAGGCGCGCGTGGAACACAACGCGCCGTCGACCCGGGCCTGGCCCTTATCGGACGGTGAGCTAGGTACCCATTGCTCACTGTCCGCAAGCCCGCGCCTACAGTGGCCGGGAATCGGCCTGCGATTCCCGACGCCCGGGGCGTCTCCTGCGGCGCTGCGGCGGCTAGGGGCGTGAGGGCGCGAAATTTGCCTCTCCCTCACGCGTTCTGCCTCCTCCTTCGCGAGCATTATACTGCTTCGCAGAAGGAGGTGACGGCATCCCATGCCCTCTCGCTCCGTACCATGGCCTGGACTAGGGCCGGACCTCCACCGTATGCTCAACCGTGTCCTCCGGGCGATCCACGCAGTGATGACACCCGGGCGTTTCCTCCCGCCTGATACGAAACAGGAACCTCCCGAAACAACCATGTCCGGTGAGGACCTGCGTCAGGCGGAAGGTGAGGACGCTGTGGCGCCTCTCTAGCCACTCCTCAAAGAGGGGACTTATCGCCGCAATAGTGGCGTGCCCAGCACTGGGTTGCGACAATCGCACTCTCCATGACGCCATGAGATCCCGCCGGAGCTCTGTCCGCTGTGCCGCGATTTCTCGCGGAAACGGAGTTACGCCCCGGCGTTTCGACTCCTCGCGCCACTCCCAGATATGCGCGAGGACTTTTGCCTCCAGATCCCATGGCGGTAATCCGGCAAGGAGGCTCGCCGCCTCACCGGAGACCGTGCGGTATCCCCGGACCAGCCGGGTGGCCATGACCCTCTGGGACGTGTTCAACCGGCGGGCTGGCCGCCGCCTCAATGAACGCGCCCAAACCGGTGCCCCGTAAAGGGCCATGGACAGCACGACCCCCGCGTATAGCCTCCGGCAGGAGGCGTTTGGACCCCCTAGATTGGGCAGGAGCCGCTTCAAAGCAGCCCCGGCCCGCTCCAGTCTGGGAGCCAAACGTTGGAAGTGCTCCACGAAGTTCCACCGGCTGTCGAGGACGAGTCCAAGGTACTTCATCGTCGACTCGATGCCGATGTGAACTCCTCCTACCGTTATTTGGGACCCCAACGGTGGCGCGTTCCGAGGACCATGAAAACACATGGCCTCGGACTTGTGCAGGGCCACCTCGAGTCCCAATTGCCGGATTCTGCCCACGATTGTCGCAACCCCGTGTGTCGCTAGTTCGGCCGCCGCCTGGTGCGACCTCCCCTGCGCCAGGACCAACGTGTCATCAGCGTAGCAAACGACGCTGACGCCGCTAGGGAGGATCTGTGTAGCCCTGGCACTTGTACAGACGCCAGCAGGTCAATCTACCTGAAACTGTAAAATTTTCCCAATCAACTTTGAACCTTATGCTTTAGTGATAAAGTTGAAAATCTATTAAAGAAATTTGACAGATTCTAGTAGGTTGACGTGCTGGCGTCTGTACTAGAAGTTCCTGTATCCTCTCAATTTACAGGGAATATGTTACAGAAGTAAAAATAAATTAATATTAACCGGGCTATTATAGAAATTCTCAATACCTAAATAAATATATATTAATATTATAGAAATTCAAAGATACAGCTAAATTAATTAATTACAACGTATATAATTATTCATTGATAATTAAATATTAATATATATCGAGCCTTTTCAGGAAGAAGATCGTAACCACCATTTTGCATATTTTACAGGAGAAGGTTTTTTTTAAATATTTCTCAAAATATTTATAGCATCAATTTGAAATTTTTACTTAGTGTTTTAAGGGCACCTACCTACTAATACAAATGTTAAGATTTGACTCAGTACTCTATAATCACATACATATGTCGCTTACGGTAAAACTGACGACCGTTATTAGGTAGAGCTGATATAAGTATGTCGATTACGATAATTCTTAAAATCATAAAATAGTAGAAATATTTTGACGTGACAACGTCTTATAAATTGGTTTGCCGGGTGACACTTCAAGAAACTGCGTTACGCTCCGCTCACGTTATGCGCTCACAATGAGAGCGAGTGAGAGGCACGCGTCCCTTCCACTCGGGCATGGTTAGCCCGCCTAAGAGCGAGAGAGACAGACATAAAAAGTGAAAGGCACGCAAAGTCGTTGTCACGTAAAACTTTCGCCCGTATACCGACTTTACAGGCAACCAATTTTTTTTTTGTGATTTTTTTTAAAATTGTTTTTACGAGATACCGTGCCAAACAGAGAAGGACAAAGAGTCAGAAATACAAAAACGTAAAAAATACGTTGCATTATTTATTATCGTAAGTGCCAAGTAGGATGCTTGCAATAAAATTATTAACCTAGTATTATATCGTAAGCGACAGGTACTATACTTACGATCTGTCAGTCGGTGGAGGTTACGTTAAAAAACTGAATGGGTTGTAACTTACGATGAAAATTTCAAAATTAAAAAAAATTAGTTATATTTCTACTTTGTACTCTAAAGTAAGTCCCATAAGATGCAAAATCAGTTGATCTGGCGGTCAATGTAAAAACAGTTTTTTGAGATTTTTGGCGCTTACGATGTTCTTCCTGAAAAGGCTCGATATATATTAATATTATTATTATAGAAATTAAAAGATACAGCTACCCATGGTCTATGCAGCTACCTATTACCTACTTATACATAAGAGCAAAAGTTTGTTGCCTTTGCCATGCAGAGGAAGATGTTATTTATTTAAATTTGGCTATTTATAAACAAAGTAACAATGATTGTACATTGGTATTGTTTACCAGTCATTAATAAGGTGCTACTAATTTTGTTTGATCAGTTGACGCGCAATTAGCCTATCGGGCTTTATTTCGTTGCCCTAAGACTTCACAATAACGTAAACGAAGCGTCAATAACATTGTTATCGGCAGAACTTCGTGCGGGCTCTTACTCGATTTATAATTAGACAGGTTTTGTAGTCGCGGCCAGTCGTTGCGCGGGCGTGGTGCGATCGAGTGAATCGACGACGCTCAATTCGATTCTAAATTCGAACGCGGGTGCGCGCGCGTTCCACGTCGTCTTTGTTTACAAACAAGCAGACGTTACAAAAACTTGTGATATTTTGACATTTGTTTAAAAGGTAGGTGGTTCATTTTACTTTTAAAGGAGCTGATCAAAATATTAGTATATGTCTGATTATAAGTACCTATTGTGTCATGCGTGGCTGATTCGGGTTTTGGTGCTAAAAGTAAGCCGGTATTAAACGATTTCTCGTACAATGTGTACACAGCACGTTAGTTATAGGACCTATGTATGATTATGACTGTTTATCACGCCTAGCAGTCCGCTAGACAGCGTCGCTTCTAGGGCTATAAATGTATTTACTTATTTTACTTGCAGTATTAATAGCTTACATTATCATAACTACTTTATTGATGCAGCTAACTAGGTACCTTCGGTAATCGCCATTTAGTAATAAAAATCGAAATAATAACCTACATAAACATGTATTTTTATCAATGCGTTTGTGTCCTGTTTACTACGCTTTCCGTGTTTGTTTTGAAGCTGGATTCTCAATGTCATTGAAGAATTTTAATGTGGTTGAAAAGTTGAAATCTAATAATAACAAAAGTTCGCATTAACAACTTCTTACTTATCAAAAAGCTGTTTTCCAGCAGTGAAGTTTATTAGTACCTACCTGTTTAAATGTCAAGTGGTAGATCAGATAACAAATTCACTTTTATTAGTGTAGGCTACAGAATTAGGCAATTGGGCGGTGGTTGGTGGAGGGATAAAAGTGGATAGATAAAATATTATATTTCTATGGTGGAAGGTGATTTAAAAAAATGGAGAAGCTGGTTAAATTCAGCTTTGATGATTAGTTTTCACAAAGTTATTGAACACAAGTTTTATCAGTTCATTGCCATGTTAATTGTTAAAGGGATTAGTCCGGTGTTCACAGGGGAGTATTGCATTACTGTCACTCTCAGACCAAATAAAAAACCAAGTCAGGCGCTGCGAACAATACAGTGAAGCATGCCAAAACTACATCTCCACTATGTGCCTACACGCTCGCACGCACACATTCACAACAATTTACAATCAAACTACACCTCACCAAATGCACACATGTGGACAAAGCCGGCCTCACGTCACTGTTGTTGACAGCGATATTCTATCTTGGTTTTTTATTTGGTCTGAGCTGTCACTTTCCTTACTACCTCTATCTACATGATTTATTATGTAGGTAACTACGAGTATAAATGGTTTCAGTTACGGTCCGAGTAGGTGCCTACGATAATTCCAAATTTCCAAGAATGATGAATATTATTAAATAATTTTAATGAGATTTCAAATAAAATAATGATTCGTAACAACTCAACAATGGGTAGGTAGGCACTTATTAAATTGTAAGCTGTAGACTGGTGTGGAGGTACCTACTCTGATAAGTACCTACATAGGTACCTAGTAGAATGTGTTTAAAAGTTTGTAATTTCAACGCTGATTGATTAAATATATGGCTGTAGACTTACCGAAGATCACGACAGAGGATTACAAGTTAGGAGAGTCTTGTTTCTCATAACAATTATGATTTTTCAGTCATCTTTCCTTTATTGTAAGTAATTTCTGTTTTTTGTCTCAACAACCAAGTAAGTACCAAGTTCGTCAACTAAGTAGTAACAAAAAAAATTTTGCCAATCGTACCTAAGAATGTACGTAGGTACTTACCTTCAGAAGTACAGATGTATTCTAACTATATTTAGTTCGCCCACGTTGTTAATTTGAACTAATTTCAAAAATAGATTCAATGAACAACGGCCTATTTAAATGCACTCGGATACCGCGATAAAAATAAATGGCGGGCCCGCGAAATTCAAAATCCGCTGAACTTACGAATGGAAACCAGTAGGTATGTGACGATTAGCACATAGTGGAGTGGCAGAATGCATGGGGCGGAGCTTGCGTGGAAATTTTCTTTATAGTGGAGTAAACTCCAGTCGTGCATCGGAGCTGACACACACACAAACTTTTTTTATCTATTAAGTAGAGTTGAGCGTTTTTAGGCCCTCGAAAGAGCAGGAGTAGGAATGGACACTTTGGAAATGCCAACATAATTGAGTCCCAATGTGGATAAAATGTCTACTGCACCGTTTCTATGTCAAAGTAAAATTTCTGTTTCGAACGCCAAGCAAGGCCAACAGATCGACGTGCTTGTAAAATAATGATTATATTCTTCCGGTATAATCAAATCCAAAGCAGGCCTTTGTATATGTGACTTCCTTATAGGTAACACAGGCCTAAATATTAAAGAGTAAAATAAAGGAGAATGGGCGTTTCTGCCCTGAAGCCCAATAGCGTTAAGATATACCAATGAAAAGATCTCATCAAGGAGAATATTTCTTAATGTGAAGACCTCTTGATTGTTAGTAGGTAGGTACGTAAGGAGTTACAGAGCTCTAAATGTGAGTAATAAAACATTATTGAAATTCTGGTATTTCTTCAAATAATTGACTTTTATTAATACAGTGCCTTGCAAACATCATCTTTCAAGCCTTTATGCCGACATTTTAAAACATTGTTCTCCTAGATACCGTTTTGGGACAATGTTGTTAAGAGTCGGTCAGCCGGACAGAATGTTAAGCCTCCCGCATCCCCCAACAGCGTTGAGATATAATGGAAAGATCGCTTCAAAGAGAATATTTCGCGATATGACGACTTCTCTCTGTTGTTAGTCAGTGAGGAGCTACAGAGGTCTTAATGTGAGTAATTATCCATTATTAAAATTCATCAACTATTTAGATCATTAACTTCAAACTGACTAATAATTGGCAAAAATGTTGGTAGCCAAGGTTCTCAAAAAGCTCTTTTCATTGGTGTATATCTTATGGCTATTGGCTGCTAAGGACCAATCTTTATTAAAGGAGTCCAGCTCATCCCGTCTTCTCCGTCTGGGCCTGCCGCGATGTCGTCTGCTATTAAGCGGGACCCACTGGGTCGTAGTTTGTCTGTGGCTGGATAATAAACTATATTTTCTTACTGTGAATACTTATTTTAGACATAAAACCGAAGTAATCTTTATTTTATTTAAATAATCTTTAAAAAAAAAACATGATTTTCGAATTAAAAATGAATCGAGCGAAAATATTACAATTACGTAACTGTCTTGTACATGGAAAGTAAAAGATCCAATAAATTATATACTAAAGTTCCATTTTGATTGTGGGCGGCTGTTTCATAATATTAATGCAAATTAATAACTCCTCTCTCCTCTTGATACGATTTTCTTTGAATATGCAATAGGAAAAGAGGATAAATAAACGCATCTCTAAAAAAAAAAACACTAACCCTACCCCCGCCCCACCCTAATATAACTCGAATAAAACAATAAAGCTGGGAACAAATTATCGGACGCGTCCGTAAGCTGCGGCTGACAGTCGCGTCTTATATGTATCTGGATAGTACATTTTGCACTACACTGTGCGAGGTACGGAACGGTCGTAAGTCGCGGACGTGACCTTGGGCCGGCTTTGAGCGTTCGGACATCTGATAGAAATCGGTCGCGACTGTCAGCAGCGGCTTACGGACGCGTCCGATAATTTGTTCCCAGCTTTATGGGTATAAAAACTGCCACTTGCTCACTTCAGATGTCGCTACTACCCAGCGTCTAAGAATTTGACAGCTAGCTTGTTTACAAAAAATGTACGAATAGTGACCATAGACGTATAAAAAAGACGTCTATGATAGTGACCTATCCGTACATTTGTTGTAAACAAGCGATTTATTTTACGCATAATTTATTATTAATATATCCCGTTGCGCAGCTGTGTAACTGCAAAAATACGGTCACCCATGTATTTGCCAAAGATGTTAGAAATGGAAAACTGTGGAAGAAAGCTCTCCGAAAAAAAATTTGATACCCGATATTTCGCCGAGACTGTGCTGTAAGAGTTTTATGGGATAAATTGTATACAGGTGATGCCCCTTGTGATGTGATATTATGTAAATTATAATAAAGGTGGTGGAGGTGTTTTTTATTATCATATTAGGCCAGTGCTAGAATTAACATATCTGAAGTTTTTCAGTCAGGAAGATTATCCTAAAGTTGGTTTTCAACTCAGGTTATTTCTGTCGTACGCCTCCAGTCTTTAACAAACATAGAACTAAAAGTCAGCAAACACAAAATATTCTAAGTATAAATTATAAAACGTTCATAATTTATTGACTTTTCCACTAAAGCTGCTTTTTTACCAGTGGTAGACGCTTTCCCTGTGCTTGGGTCGTCTTTTAACCCCTTTACGCATACGAAGCCATTCGTGCCTTCATAAGTTTTTAATTTTATTACAGTTTAATAGTGAAACACTCCAAGTCGCATAGGTACCTACATATTTTTCTTGTTTTCGTATAATTTCTGATCGACACAAAAGTAAGCATAAACACAACAATGGCGGTTTTAAGACGGACAACATGTGCTGCCCGCTTATGATAAGCTTTCAGTTTTTAATCTCTTTTGATCATATTTTTTTAGACTTGTCTTAATACCTACCCTGTATAAGCAGAGACAGCAAAATTTTTGTTTCGATATTTCTGACTTGGTGCCATGTGCAATTTATTATGTACGTGCCATAGCAAATTTTGATCATTTTCATTTAATTACGAACTATAGTCAAATATGTTATAGTTATAATTAATAAACGGTGAATCGATATGTTATTAACTTATTAGATACAACACTACTCTTGTAGGTATTTATCTGCATAAAATTCCTTTCACACTGTATCTACGTCTTCCTACTGCGACTGTGGGTTTAAGGTGAGAATCCTTAGAACATTTAGGAGAACCTAAACATGTTATACCAGGCTTCTCAAAGGGGACGCGACGACACGTTTAGCCTACAAGTATCTTTAGGCGCGTGGCAAAAATCGGAACTAACGCCGCAATTTTCTTTTTTTAATACTATTTCTCAAAACCATTTCACTAATGTTAACCAACAACGCCCCCTTGTCAACGTCATTAAGGTGCCAAAAGAACCTAGAAGCACTGTAGTTAAGGTATTACGCCATTATTGTTAGAATTTAAATAATAATGGAATTATCTCCGATTATTGCATAATTACGACCTTGATTGGTAGAACTATTTATATAGATCCGTGACAAAAGCCTCTAGGTACTCAGTAGATAGGTAGATATACCTATACTCCATAGGTAGTTAAAATAAAGGTAAACAAATCGTAAAAAGGATTTCTATAGATGACACTTTCTTGTTTAAAAATACGATAAAACCAAATTAAATTTATTTTAGATTTGTACAATAGTTTCCTCTTTTATTAATGTATGTAAACTTTATCATTTATTCTTAAGTACTCTTCGTAGCACTTTTTTGCTTGAGCACAATTTTTTAGTTAGATTTATAAAACTAATATATTTTGTAATCTGTATATTATGAAGAGCCCAAACTAAACGTCAACGAATTATAAGGTTGATATTATATTGAAAAGTACAAATGTGACGTAGCATGAGAACTGAAGTGACAGGTATTACGTTTAGTCGGTTACTTGACAGCTGTCTCGTCACGTGGTTTTTTTTGTGTACCTTTATTTATCTATCTAAACCTTATCGAGAAGCAAGCCGGTTACTAACTAAACCATCACTAATTAATTCCTTAGGCTATGAGAATATGTTAACTTCTTGTTGAGGGTTCTCCCGTGGATTGAATGAAAGAAGTGAAGAAGTTGTACACCAGATATATTTAAAATAATAAAACATATAAAATATACGAGCGCAGCCGTCAGGCGATCACATTGACAAAATCAAAAAAGTCATTCTCAATTCAAAAGGCTACGACAGTAGTACAGAATAGAGATCTATGAATCAAACAGTGACTGCACAAAGAAGGTCAACATTCAACACTTCCCCTCAATCGCTGTTTGAACTCAGACATCACCGCTGGCTCAACTGGCCTAAAAAAAAAAAAATTAAGCCCAAGTTCACAACACAGAACTTATGTTTAGGAGCACACAAAGACTTAGTTAGTACATCTGCCACCATTTCCTGAGTAGACAAATAATTCAACTTAATCACATGATTATTCACAGCCTCCCTAACATAGTGGTACCTGATGTCTATGTGCTTAGTCCTCCTATGAAACACTGGATTGACACTAAGTTTCTGAGCAGACTGATTGTCATTGAACAAATCTATAACCAACCCAGAACTACCAGTCAATTCAGTAACCAAGTTCCTAAGACAACTTGCCTCCTTAGCAGCCTCGCTAAGAGCAATGTACTCAGTACTTGATAAACTAACACATGTTTGTTTTCTGCATTCCCAGGAGATGGTATTTCCCCCATACTTGAAAACAAACCCCGAAAATGATTTTCGGTCACGTACGTCACCGCCCCAGTCCGCGTCTACAAACCCCTCAACCTTAGCATGACCCGACCTACTAAACACAAGGCTAACACTTTGAGTTCCCTTAAGATACCTCAATACACGTTTCGCAGCCCTCCAGTGTTCCATAGTATGACAAGTATTAAATTGGCTTAGGTACGAAACTGCATACGTAATGTCCGGCCGTGTAAATACACTCAGATACATAAGTGAATCTATTAATTCCCTATATAGAACAGTACCCTCGCCTAATACACTCGTATCAGTAAACTTAACGTTTGGGTCCAAAGGAGTCTGGACTGGTTTGCATTCCGACATGCCAAAACTGTCGAGCAAGCACTCAACATACCGCGCCTGACAAAGCTTAAGAGTTTTGTTCGTCCTGTCACGCTCTACCGCGACCCCGAGAACATGCCGCACCGCACCCAAGTCTGTAATCTTGAACGGTTTACGCAAACTCTCTTTCAGCTCTTCAGCCATGTGTGCATCATTGTAACAGACAATGAAATCGTCCACGTACAAAACAATGTAAACAACCGACTTACCATTTCGTTTGTAGAAGATACATTGTTCAAGTTGGCATTGAACAAAACCTGTCGACAGAAGCACGTCCTTCACCCTCTGATACCAAGCTCGCGAAGCTTGTTTCAGTCCGTAGACTGCCTTCTTCAATCTGTAGACTTTATTTTCTCCACCAGGTGAAATGAACCCCTCTGGTTGAAACATAAATATCTCCTCATCTAAATTACCGTTGAGGAACGCCGTCTGTACGTCCAGATGGTCTATATCCAGATCCATCTCTACAGCAATCGCCAACAACAGTCGCATAGAACTGTACCGTACTACCGGTGAAAAAGTTTCCAAATAATCTTCACCATACTTTTGGGTGAACCCCTTGGCTACTAACCTAGCTTTATACCGGGCTATCTTCCCCTCGGCGTCACACTTAATTTTGAAGATCCATTTATTCCGAACCACATTTTTGCCCATAGGCCGATCCACCAACTCCCAAGCCTCATGTTGATTGAATGAGTTAATCTCTTCCTGCATAGCTTGCCACCACAAGTCGCTCTGCCCAGAACCCAAAGCTTCCTTAACAGTGCGCGGTTCAGCTGGGATCGCATCATGTGCGTACAAACCCTTAGGTTGTCTAGATCTAAGATTGTACCTTGGTTCCGGAGGTTCCACCACCTCCTCAACGCTATCTTCAAAAATCAAAGTATCGTCGCCGCGATCATCACCGCTCGCTGACACAATCCCCGTTACCGGTTCTTCAGTGACAGGCTCTCGAGCTGCATCACCAGCCACCTCACTCTCAGGCAAGCTTGACTTCCCCTCACCAGTGAAATCGTCAACTTCTTCCCCTGAAAGAAAGATTTCTATAGTGGCTGATCCGTGTCCAGTTCCTAGCACTTTGGCTGGGAACACACTTTCATTAAATATGACATCACGGCTCCTCTTTATAGTATGTGTCTCAGAGTCATACAACCTGTAAGATCTGCCATTATCTTCATAACCGACAAAAACATACCTCTTACTCTTAGGTTGTAACTTATTCCACTTAACGTCATCAATATGTACATAGGCCTCACAACCGAAAATCCGCAAGTGGTCATACTTTACCCTACTACCCGACCAAACCTCCTCGGGCGTCTTCCCACCTAATCTACTAGACGGAGACCAATTAATAAGGTACCCGGCAGTGTTAGCCGCCTCAGCCCACAGCTTGTGATCCAAACCCGCATGATACAACATACAACGTACCCGTTCCAAAAGAGTTCTGTTCAACCTCTCCGCCGCACCATTCATTTGGGGTGAATACGGAACAGTGACTTGATGCACAATGCCCTTCTGTCTGAAGAATGCGCTCAACTCTTTGTTTACGTATTCTGTACCGTTATCACTGCGTATAGCCTTTACCTTGGATTCACATTGATTTTCCACGAGCCTAACAAAGTCTTGGGTGACGCTAGCTACTTCGCTCTTATTCTTCAAGAAGTACAAGAATACTTTCCGCGAGTGATCATCTAAAAATGTTAAAATGTACCGCTTACCTGAGTGGGACACAACAGGAATCGAACACAAGTCTGTGTGCACCAGATCCAACCGCTTAGCCGCTACATCACGCCCAGATTTCTTGAACGGAAACCTAATTTGTTTTCCAAGAATGCAAACATCGCAATTATTTGCAATTTCTGTATTCTGAAAATCAATAACGTGTGACAGTGACTTCAAGCTGTCATAACTTAAATGACCCAATCTATGATGCCAAGACTCCTTTGAAACCTTTTTATTTACACTACTTAAAGCTACCGCGTTAGTAAGCAGTTTGTATACCCCGCCAACAGACCTAACACTAGTTATACAAGATTTATTTCTAAAAATCTTACAAGTAGATCCATTAAATTCCACTCTAAGCCCTTTAACCGCTAAACTATTTACAGAAAGTAAATTTACACTCAATCCCGGAACATACATCACTTCTTTAAGAGTCAAATCATAATCTCCGAGTTTTAAACACACATTACCAATACCGACGCATTTCAAAGTCTGTCCGCTCGCCACGTTTACCTCTAAACTGCTTGTAGAAAAATCATGTATCCAGTCTCGCTGTCCCGTCATGTGACTCGACGCACCCGAGTCTACGTACCACGTGTCAGCCAAGAACCGAGTCGCGACCATTGCCGCCCCTTTCTGGGTACACTCCTTCTTTACGTGACCAGACTTTCCACAGTTCCAACACCTCGGCTTCTTGTCTTTGCGTCTCTGACCAGACTTATTTTCCGACTTACCAGCAATCAGGCAATCTCCACCCTTGCAATTGTCAGACCACTTCGTATCCTGAAGCAATTTAGCCTTCACGAAGTCACTGGTCAGGTCACTCACACTACTCTCCAAAGCCATGATCATTGGATCAAACTTAGAAGGTAATCCCTGAAGAATAATCGCCGCCAGGAACTCATCGTCAATCGGTTTATTTACAGCCGTCAACTGTTGCGACAGCGATAAACATTCGCCAACATATTTGTCCATATCGCCACCGAAATCGTCCAACTTTACCGAGCACAGCATCCGCAACAGTTTTAATCTCCTGCCTATGCCCTTATCGTCGTACGCCTTCTCCAGGCTCAGCCAGGCATCCTTACTCGTCTTCGCAGTCATCACGTGGGACACGCACGAAGCGTCCAGTGACAGGCAGATCTTAGCCAACGCCTTTTCATCCTTACGCCGTTTCAGCTCTGGAGTCGACTTATCGTCCTCCGAATAGCCGTCGATAGAACACCAAAGGTCGTCATGAATAAGTAGGTTTCTCACATTGAACTTCCAAAGGAGGTAATTCTCTCGCCCCCTCAATCGCTCAATAGAAAGCCCACTTACGCTTCCGCCTTCTGCAGACATGGTTGCCTTCTCACGTCCGCTCGTTGTATATCAGTACAATTCTTCTACTTTGCGTAATCTGGGCCCATAACCCTTGTTAACTTCTTGTTGAGGGTTCTCCCGTGGATTGAATGAAAGAAGTGAAGAAGTTGTACACCAGATATATTTAAAATAATAAAACATATAAAATATACGAGCGCAGCCGTCAGGCGATCACATTGACAAAATCAAAAAAGTCATTCTCAATTCAAAAGGCTACGACAGTAGTACAGAATAGAGATCTATGAATCAAACAGTGACTGCACAAAGAAGGTCAACATTCAACAGAATATAAAAGCTATTCTGTAAAAAGTATCACTTTTAAAAATAATTTTGACACAACTAAAATCGAATTTGACAATCGCGACTCCACGTGATTCTTGTTTGCCCTACCCCATGATTTATTTTTAGAGCCGGAGGCGCGCTTGTGTTGGGCAGCCTCGACTAAATTTTTCACTTTTTGTATGGAAACTATGAAACATTATTGTATAGTAAGAAATCTACTCAACTCTGGACGCAAATTTTATACTTTTGTAATAGCATAGAAAATCAATTCATAAAAAAAACCCTCTTTTTCATTTTCAAAAACAAGGGTCTTAGCAAAAATCTCATGCTGTAATGATATTGATTGATGAGCGTAGGTAACTGTTACTAAGTATACAGGCCGAGCAATGCGAGCAGGAATAGTCCTCACGGTGTTCAGATATGCGTGCTCACGATAGTACGAACATAAAAACAAGAAATAGTGTGCATAACTTACAGCTATATTATTTGCCGTGGCATCAATCTGAGGTGAACAGCGGCGAGCTACAGGTCGAACTTGTACCGCGTCATAGCTGGACATAAACAACGAGGAACGGGCCGATCGCGCCCGGGACACTACAACTCATCAGAACGAAGAAGAAAAGAGTCGAGAAACCGCGCCGTTGTAAAAAGATGCCCATCCATAGATAAATATCACCCGTCCCTCCACTATTCCATTACCTCCTCAAGGATGCATATCCGTTACGGCTCGCAAAACCTTCCTTATCCTAAGGGCACGTCTTCCCTACCATTACCGTGACCTCCGGTCTACTACTTAATATGCAATGGTCTCTGTAGCCCAATGAAGCATGAGGCTCCAGGGGCGAGTGCAAATCTCGGGGTTCATTCGATTTATCGAGTCTCTCGGTGTTACGATATTAATTATTGCATTTCACAATCAATATTCTAATTCGCTAGTTAGCCACATTTCTTATTTCCATACAGTAATATTGCCAAATTAATCAAAACAGCGAAATATTTGACATCTATGACACTTTCAGAATAAACGCTCTTAAGTTGTGTCATTTTAGTCTATTTCAGAATGGGAATTCGTCGTTTGACAGGAATAAACAAAATTTTGGTGATTTTTAGTCTAGTTTAGAAGTATTTGTGACAAGCGAATCGGCACCAATTCCTACGTCTGGCTTTATTAAATAATCGTAATTATCGCCGTCCTCGTTGTTCATTGTAATCGTTATGTTAACAAATAACTAACGCCTTGATGGAATCTAGCAAGGAAGGAAATAATAGATAACAATCTAGTCATTACGCTAATTAGATCATTATTTTGTTCTAGATTGGATTGTGAAAATAATAATTAAGATATCTTAACTATATATTTGATTACCTAAAGATTAACTACTTTATTCATAAACGTTGCTTAAAGAAATGCATGTAGATCATGGTAGGTATACTGCTAAACAAATTAGAGCGTTATGGGATTAGAGGAACTGCATTTAAACCAATTAAGTACAATTTTATCTCTCTAATGGCAATCAAATGACAACGCTTGATAGACTATGTGTGAACTCGAAAGTTGAAAGAACATACAAGTCACGTCCTAGGAAAACTACTTATGGTGTTCCCCAAGGTAGCATTCTTGGCCCCCTATTATTTATCCTTAACATAAATGATATGGCAAAGGTCAGTAAGCACCAGATGGTCCTATTTGCTGATGACAGCACTATTTTATTCTCTAGTAATGACATTAATATTCTTGAAAATGCCATAAATGACAAACTTAAAAATATAATAAATTGGTCAGTTAATAATAATCTTAAAATAAACCTTATCAAAACTAAAATAGTGATGGCAGTCGGCCGGCCTTCACCAGTGAAGGGCCAATCGGAGCGCCGAACGCGGACGATGCGTAAAGTCGAGATGGTTAAAATAAACTCACACTAGGGCCTCAGTACACTGGTACAGTAAGTAGATAGGCACCTAACTATAAATTATTCTTCTGGGGAGTTTGAAGCAAAAGGAGGAGTTTGTAAAGCACTGGGAAGTGGTGAAGGGCGGGCGTTTTGGAGGACTGTCTTATGTAATTTTGATATTCAAAAAGTGCAAATTCTCAGCCTGGTTTGATTAAATGACTTTTGATTTCGATTTTATAAATTCGTTCGTTTGGCAGATCATTTATTTCGAGAAATTCAAAAACTAGTTTTCTATATTGAAGTCGGTCTATACAGTCAGTAAAAAAACAGTTATGTGCAAGTCGTAGACTAGGTATATGGGTAAGTTCATTAAAAAAATACTTTTAAAAGTTTTGAGATGTGCCCATTTTTTATTGTGAATACCATGCGCTAACAAAATAGTACTCTGATAAGGGTTATGGCGGACAGAGTCTAGCGTTGACACACGTTTTTACGGATAATAACACTTTTATTTAAAGGACACACGTTTTCATTTTATATAATATTTTAATATTTATTTATTTATTTACCAATTTCACATATTAATACAAGTATTTTCAATAATACAGTCTTAAATAATAGGATAACTTAATCAGAATAAACTAATGTTTAACTAAAATATAACAATATTACAGATGCAAGAAATGTTAACTTAGGATAATATGTAGCGACCTGCCTGATCTAGGTTTTAAAAACCTGTGTTTCAGGCCATCACTTGACTATGTGTTCAAAATGATGTTCTAATGGTGTTCTAAATGGGGCTGTAGTTATTTATTATAGATGTAATACATACAATACATACATAAGTTCAAAGTAACGATATTAATATTATTTACATATCTCTAAAAGATTCTCTGTGTCTGTGTAATTTAGATTCGCTAAATATTCTGACAACTTAAGACTACAATCAGTGTAACTATTAATATATATATTTAGTATCTTATTAAACTTGTTATACAGAAAAGGTCCCAAAAATACATAAAATCTAGTAATAAAAGCGTGTCTAGTTTGAGGCTTTATGCAAACCAAGTCTTTTCTTCTCTTGTCTGATGGTACTCGTTCAAAAGGAAGTTTTCTATGCTGGAGTAGAACGATGTTTAGTATAAATAATTGGCGTACTGTTAGTACTTTACATGCGCTATAAAGCTGATGTGTGGGAAATCTAAAAGGTCGAAAAGTGGCTACCTTTAGAATAGCTCTTTGGGCACGTTCTAGAGGGAGTAAAATTGATTATAACAGGAAGAAGAAGGGTTTATTTTTGTACTATTTTGTTGGCACATGGTATTAACAATCAAACATGGGCACATCTCAAAAGTTATTTCTACATTATTCTAAGCATACATAATAAATATATTATGTACCTATGCTTGATTATCATGCTTAGAATAATGTAGAAATAACCAGAATATTCGAGTGGCTTAAACTTAAAACATACTTTGGAATCAACAAATTAAAGCTGCATACATAATTTATTTGTCTCCTATCAACCCAGAGGATGAAAATATTGTATCAAAAAAAAAAATACATTATAGTTTTAAATTTAAGTTTGTTGTTAAATTTAAAAGTAATAAAGATGCCGTGTGATAATGTATAAATTATTGTAATAATACAATGTTAAACAGTGTGTGTAGATTTTTTTGTTTTCAACAGTAGGCCAGATTATTTGGCTAATTTTGATGTGACGACACCTTAATGTTACTGTTAAATGTCAGTTTTAACATATTTTTTTCATTTGTGGTCGCGTTCAGTTTGTTATGTATGTTACACACTGGAATTTTATAAAGAAGCCTGTCTAGGATTCGTTTTTTATTATTGTATTTTAATTTTATCAAAATAAATCATTCATAATATTTTAAAATGGATTTTATTTAACCTATTTTCAAGTGAGCATTGAGCCTTACATGGTTCCAGTGCGTTATTGTGTGTTATATCTTCCAGTGCGTTATATTACAGTTTTTGGCGACTTTACCCATATACTCGCGCAATTTAGGTGTTCCGTACCGTTACCTATGTAACCTATGTTGTAAAGGTAGCTAGGAACCTCAATCACTTATAGAAGGTGTATGTAAGGACCAAAATATGAAACAAAACAAGAAACATAGGTAGGTACCTAAACATAATTCACTCCTAATAATTAGGGTACAATTTTCGCCTAGTTATTCCTCAATAGTCGTGCTGTTTGTCTACCTATATGTATACCTATCTAAAATTACGGTTTCCTAGAATAGTGGTGGCCGCCGCATAAAGGCTCGTACAGACCAGCGCGACGCGGCTCGAACAATACAATTTCTAAGAAAACTTCACGGTATAACAATGACCGGTGTCGCGTCGCGCTAGTCTGCACGAAGCTTTACGGTCGCAGTGACGGCCGTCATGAAAATGATGGCACCGGGGTTTGACTTTACGGTACTTATCAAAAAACGCTGTCTAGGAAAACACACCAATTTAATTTTATAAATAACATTCAGTGACCTCATTCGTCTGTAAATGAAATAAAATCTGTCAATAATGAATTATCTGGCATTATTTTTTTAATTTTATTTATAACTTTATTTCGGGTGGCATAGACCCATAGAAACCTTAACCTAATAAATACATTTTTAATTTTCTATTTACAATGACCCACACAGCACATGACCCACTGATTTTGAAAGGGGCAGTAAAAACGTACAGCTATCGCGTTCAGAATGCTGTTGTTTGTACTCCGCAAACGGGCCAGCAGGGAAGCTCCTTTTTTGCGCATGATGGCCTGGAAATCATCAGTGTACGTTACCCCAGCAGGAAAGTGTCTCCTAGAGTTATATGAGAAGAACGTTTAATTTGTGCCTTAGCTGCTGTAAATGTGCCCCCACATAAAAAATGTGTGCCCCCTCTCGTTTTGGAAAAAAACGGAAAAAACGATTCCTGCTGGGGTAACGTTTTTCTAGCAGGAAAATTCTAAACGAATGATCGGAAAGAGAAAAATTGTGCACGGCCAGAGAGCTTATATGTGTGCCAAAATGTGCCCCCAAAAATAAAATCTGTGCCCCTTCAGGTTTTCGAGATATTGCATTTCCTGCTGGAGTAACGTTTTGCAGAATCGTATATCTCTAAAACCATTGCATGTGCCCCTGTAGAATAAACATACACGAGTAGCTCTTAATGTGTGCCCCTTAGTGCCCCAATTAGATTTAAGAAAATATTTATAGTTTTCAAGTTATCGCGGTTTTATGAAAACTCGAAAAAACATCGCAGCGCCTAAATGAGACAAGGTATAAGTTGGCTGAAAACTGTATTCGGTCCTTCTTGACGCTAATAATAACCATACAAAGTTTCAAAACTGTTCATGCATGCGTTTTTGAATAATCTTGCTAAAAGTCAAAACGATGGTGTCATAACTTTGACGGCAAAATACAAGGAACCGGCTCAATCCCAGATGTGCAGGTGTATACCAAAATCATGTGCCTTTAGTCAAAAATATATGGTGAAAATATTCGGCTTGGAATGATTCGCATTAAGTAAATATTAACAAAAACCCAAAATATGTAAACAACGGCTGGTTATCCGACCAAATTCGAATGACTACTAAAAAGCGACGGATTCATACATATCGATGACCTTCTTTACTTTACTCACTAACCGGTTCACACGTGTTGTGTCTGAGTACGCTGAAGTAGAAAAGTAATAAGTAATAAAATAAAGTTGTTATTGGATTATATTCTACTTGCTGTTTCTGTGACTTTACACACGATTAAGTACATTATAAATAGTAGCCTAAGTGCTATTCCAAGGTAAGCTATTTTCTCCATTCTAAATTTAATTAAAATACATCCAGTAATTTATGTGTGAACGAAAGAAATACATCCAGATATTTGCCAGGTCTTTGACCCAAAATTTGATTGGTCCCGATGTTTAAAAAAAATATAGTTCATGAAATGTGTGATGAATACCTACTACGTAAAAGAGGTAGCTCTTTTTTGTATATAAATAAAAAGCCCGTATTTGTCTTTTTATATATATATATAATATATATTTATTAGTATATGAATAAAAATAATAATTTCCACATCAACAAGCTGTTTCATTTAAAGTCACAAGGCCCATTTAATATATTTTTTAATTAGCCCCCAAAACTTTTAAACGCGACTGTACGGACAACAGCTTAGGTATAATACGTCCAATAAAGAAGGTCATCGATATGTATGAATCCGTCGCTTTTTAGTAGTCATTCGAATTTGGTCGGTTAACCAGCCGTTGTTTACATATTTTGGTTTTTTGTTAATATTTACTTAATGCGAATCATTCCAAGCTGAATATTTTCACCATATATTTTTGACTAAAGGCACATCATTTTGGTTTACACCTGCACATCTGGGATTGAGCCGGTTCCTTGTATTTTGCCGTCAAAGTTATGACACCATCGTTTTGACTATTAGCAAGATTATTCAAAAACGCATGCATGTATTGTTTTGAAACTTTGTATGGTTATTATTAGCGTCAAGAAGGACCGAATACAGTTTTCAGCGAACTTATACCTTGTCTCATTTAGGCGCTGCGATGTTTTTTCGGGTTTTCATAAAACCGCGATAACTTGAAAACTATAAATATTTTCTTAAATCTAATTGGGGCACTAAGGGGCACACATTAAGAGCTACTCGTGTATGTTTATTCTACAGGGGCACATGCAATGGTTTTAGAGATATACGATTCTGCAAAACGTTACTCCAGCAGGAAATGCAATATCTCGAAAACCTGAAGGGGCACAGATTTTATTTTTGGGGGCACATTTTGGCACACATATAAGCTCTCTGGCCGTGCACAATTTTTCTCTTTCCGATCATTCGTTTAGAATTTTCCTGCTAGAAAAACGTTACCCCAGCAGGAATCGTTTTTTCCGTTTTTTTCCAAAACGAGAGGGGGCACACATTTTTTATGTGGGGGCACATTTACAGCAGCTAAGGCACAAATTAAACGTTCCACTCATATAACTCTAGGAGACACTTTCCTGCTGGGGTAACGTACACAAATCATCAGTGCGCGCTTCAGCAAACATCCCAGACTCACTGCACCGCTACGGCAGGCCCAACAACATCCTGAACGCATTATTGTACTGAGTGCGCAGGGCTCTGTAGGCTCGCTGCGTATATCTCACCCACAGGCCGCTTGAGTAGAAAGACTGGCAATAGGCTTTGAAAAGTGTGACTTATTAACCTTTTTGGCGCAGCCGTGAGGCACACACTATTATTGCTATGTTTCACGAACTGTGTCCAAATAAATATTATTCTTTCTTTCTTTCTAAATGAAATTGTTTATTCTGTAAGTAGGATGTCAGAATCAGTTTTACTCGTCATATAAAAAAAAATAAGTTAGGTGAGTTCCTTTTGACTACTCTGAGAAGAAAGGCCGAAACAAACTCAGAGGTCACAGTCTCTTTTAAAGTCCAGACATAATCTTGGTCAGGCCATATGAGTCTGAAATGGTCTTTTGAGAAAAGAACCACACAGATTTGAGTGGACCTGTCCAGTCAGTGCAAGCATTTGTCAGTAATCGGGGAGCTCAACTCAGAACTTAAGGAGCTTGAAATTGCGGACGCTATGTGGGGGCCACCGCAGTCTTAGGAAGCCTTTCGGGGGAAAACGGCTCATGTGTATTCTATAGTGTTCAATTTAGCCCATTTTGGCACGGAACACTAAAAATTAACATAGTCACTAGAAACGAGTTCCATTTTATCGGTACAGTCTGTTGGAATTTATGTATTGTGATATGATAATAGAACATTGAACGAAACGCGACCAATCTAAAAACGCTTTTGTTCGAATGAAACCTAAATAAACTCTATCTAATAAATAATCGTTTATTAAAACTGAATTGTTGAGTGCAAAGTAAAATCTGCTTAAACTTTTTTACCTTACGTAAAAAAATTAAATAAGTAAGCAGTAAAGTTCCTGTACCTACAATAGAACATGTACCTAGTTTTATGTAGGTATATGTCGCAGATGGATTGTTGAATCCGCTGTTTTACATAACTGATAGCTGTTTTACAAAACAGCTATGTTATATAAAACAACTATTACGACGTTTAGCGATTTTCCATAATTACTGAACACGCAGAATTGCATAAACATTTTTCATTTATTGATGCAGCGGCTCAACGATTAGAGATTATGTAAAACAGCGTGAAATGAAACATCAGGTTGAAGATTTTAGTTTTAAATGTCGCTCGTGTTCTTACCTAACTTAAATCAAGTAGTCCGGGTACCCTAGCTCACTTACTGCGACAGATTCGGCATTACTTCTAATGCCGAATCGACCACACCAAACGCTTATTGTGACTGCAGCTAAGCCATTCTGCATTACGTCTAAACGTATGAGTAGCAGTTTTGTTAACTGTAATGCAATGGCAATCTAGCTGAACTTCAGCTGTTTTACATAACGGAGCTGTTTTGTAAAACAGCTAGCAGTTATGAAAACAGCGGATTTGAAAATACATCTGCGACATAAACGTATACCAACTCATAATTACCGGTCAACTATCGTGAAAATTGCACAAATAACCCGGGTCAACCGTGTATGAGCCTTGGTGTTTAAGTTTAAAGTGTTCCTTATTAAGCCCCTTTCGGTCTCAGTCGGGTAAAAACATCATATTTATGAAGTATCCGTGCTTTTTGTACGGAAAACTCTTCACGACGCCTTTTAAAGGCTTAAAAGGTATCGATGGACGGTTCGTTGTGGTTAATTTGTTTGTTCAGTTTGTAGGAAGAGCAATTGTTTTGAGCTTAGTAAAAAGCTTTGAGGGTCCGCAACCACTGCCACAGAGGAAGATTGTTTTTTTTTTAATTTTTCGGTCTTGGCTACCACAGAGTATGATAATTCCAACTCTCTCTACCTATTACTTACCTAACCTAATTAGCAGTTTGACGCACAAAACAGCGGTTGTATCTGTTAATTACTTCAATATTACGTATAGCGACCCTAGCTCTATGATGTTTTCGATTAGAATTGAAATCGAAGAATGCTGTAGAAACGTTGATAATCAACAAAAAATAAAAGTACGAAAACACTGTGATTGGCGCACTTGTGCTCTTGAGATTTAAATTAACTCAATTGCTCCTGGCACATCTCTGAACCCAATAGACTAGATTGGATTACGGTACGGTACAACTTGAGTAATACAAGCTTACGGATACTCGATACTGCGCTTGTGTCATAGCGATACTTCACTAATATCCTCGTTGGATATCAATTGATTTATCGCGGTCGATCGTCCCTATAAAGGTACGGAATGTGGTCTAGAGTTTCTTGGGTATTTTGTTGCGTTAGGTACGTGGTTGTACCATTCTATCGATAGTTTCGGGTTATTTTCGGCAAACCCGTTTTTATTTTTAGTTTTTTAAATTTAAATACCTTACTTACTTACAATAAGGATGCAGGGCTTGTTTCTAAATTATAACAGCCGCACGGGTCGATGAATAAAATGGACTTTTGTGCGAATGGACTTTTGCGCGAACGGACGTTGTCTTGTGTATTTTCGCGCAAGTGGGTTCGCTCAAGTGTCCCACATCCGATGGGAGACCACCCATTGCATATCGAGACCCCGCCGGGCTTTGGCGTTGGCTTGGCCAGCTGTCATTCGTCAGAAGCCCAAACGTCTGACAACCAGTCTTACCAAGGGGTATCGTGTTCCCCGGAACTGGGATGTGCAGGTCAGATAGGCAGTCGCTCCATGTAAAATACTAGAAGGTATTCACCTGCATCCGGGTAGACTGGAAGCCAACCCCAAAATAGATGCGAAAAAGATAGGAAGATTGATGAGTGCAAAGCGAGACCTACATATTGTTCTTTGACCAGAGGTAATAGTTGGAAGAATACTGTGTTGTAAACAGTCTGACAGAGAACCCTCGGCCTCGGTCTATGTATATAGGAGACAATAAGAACACTGATGATTTGCCAACGTGTTCGTGTGAACGTGTTCTCCGCGTGTGTGAAGCGAGCTAACCGGGGCTACGCCGCGTTTTCACAATATTATACAATCACTTGTCTCGCTCTCTCTTATGCGTTCTCGATTTGCGCACACGTGGCGTGCTCGCTACGCACACGCAGCGAGCGCGTTGAACAATCGCCTCGTTCGCAAATCGCCAGTGTGATAAGGCCCTAAGCGAAATGTCACTCCAACCAAACACATCGCACACGTACGCACTGAAATACTGAAACTGCAATGCATTTGATGTGAAATCTCAAAATAAAAGTTTCATACATTCGCACGTGCCAAACTCAGCACATTGCATTTGCATTCGGTGGGTCTTGGCCTTAAGGATACAGATGAAGATACCGATATTATTGAACTATGTAAGTACTTATGTAATTTTATAGATGTGTTCTATGCGTCCAACATAAGGAATCTATCTACTTACTGGTTTGGCTAAATTGTTATGTAAATAGATTCGTACAAGGTAAATGCGCCACGTTATATTGATTCAATAATGGAACAGTGATGCCCTGGTTTAGGATTTCGTAAATGAGGTATGTTATGCGCTAGTCGTTTATTTATATTCTAGTGAACTAAAATATTGATTACTAGCGCCCCGATTCTGCTTCGCACGGTTTTTATGACTTGACAAAACATCGAGATTTCTTAGGTAAACGTAACTTTAATATTAACGTATTATACAAATAAACCTTCCGGAATATATTCTCTAAACGATGGTAAAAACGTCATCAAAATCTGTTGCGTGGTTTAGATGAAAACCGCGGACATACAGAAAAACTCGAAAAGCGACTTTGTTTTATAATATGTTTAGATATAGAAGTTTTCATGCACAACATTACAGAGGAAAAAAAGTAAGTTCATAATCTAAAACCCGACTACTGAAAAGTCACGCTTTAAAAAGTATGAAACAAGAAAATATTTCAGACAGTAATCAAGATATTTCGGTAGTCGGGTTTTAGTTTTTCTTACTTACTTTTTATTTAAATTATTTTGGGGTTATAATTTCGTGATCAAGTATTTATTTATAGAGCAAAAATTATTTTTTTAGGTTTTATTGTATAATAGGTATTAATTTTACAGCCGCGCCGTACGTAGCATAGTCTCACTTTTACTTGTTTTTAACAATTTCTTACTTATGATATTTATGTATATTTGTAATGTGCTCGTCAAGCCTTTTCATTTGATCCCCAACAAGGCATTTTTTTATGTCCTCTAGAGAGCGGGCGCCTTATTGAATTTAATGTATAACAGCGGACGGTTCTAACGATACCTCATTTGTCAAATTGTGATCTGTAGTGCTATTCTGTAACCATCTCACCGTGAAAACTTATGTATTTTTATGCCTTCATCAGGTAGGTACACTGGTCTTTTGGCTTCGATTAAAGTCATCACACGCCTCATGCGGATGCGGATGTGGCTTAAAAAATATAGGAGTAATTGCTCATTTATCGTGGGTGACATGTTGGCAACAGCATAATATCGCACGCGTTACTTCACCTGGAACGCTTGTCACCGAGTTATCGCTATGCAGTTACAAGCAGACCGCAGTGCTATTCTGTAACCATCTCACCGTGAACACTTAGGTGAAGTGAGCTCGGAGTGAGCTGTCAGTCCCTAGCAGCAGGTGGAATGACAGCTCACTTCACGCCCACTTCACCCAAGTTTTCACCGTGAGATTTTTACAGAATAGATCGGCAGCTATCTAATTACGTAACACATTTTCGTAAACGATTACGACAAATTTGTTTCATTTTGACGGTTCAACAACATTAATTGCGTTATATTTACGTTGTTGAGCAGATTTTTTTTTCGTACTTATGGATCAATGGTTTAGCAATATGTTTCAAAACGATTCAAATTCCGATTGATCGTGTATTACGTAATTAGGGTACAGGCATGAAGTTTTCATGATGTATTTATACGAGTAAATTATTTACTTTGATTTATTTACCTGGGTCACTGAGACCATCCTCTCAATATGTATGTAGACTGGGAAAAAAAAAAACTACATATTTAGTCCGTCAGTGAGATAATAAAAAAAATACTAGACAAGTATTTTTTGCTTTATCATATTAATAAAAAATGGTTTAGATAAAACGCATTGAAGTTGGGGAGCGGGGGATCGCTACGTCACAAGTCAGTATAAAATCTACCGGTGAGTGACGTCATGCCACATTTTAACGTATTGCCTGCTCAATGTATTGGCGTAATCTTTTGATTACGTAAAAAAAGAAAAAATACGTGTCCAATATTTTTTAATAATCTACCAGGCGAACAATTTTTTTTTTTTGTCAACATATCGTCAACATCCCTATTAAGAAAACTCACAACTCGGCTGCCGATTTATTCTGTGAAAAATTCAGCGTGAAAACTTAGGTGAAGTAAGGTTGATGTGAGTTTTCAATAGTATCAAATCCTAACATCCTTGAATGACAGCTCACTTTACCTTAGTTTTCACAGTGAGGTTTTTTATAGAATAGACCGTCAATTCCCGCCAGAGTCAAAGTCAAAGTCAAATAATTTCGTTCACTTAAAAGGCACTATTGAACGTCAGTATTTACAAAAAACAAGAATTGATTCTAGTCGCCCCTTCTAAAAGGTCGTTTTCGAAGAATGGGCCAGAAACTCCAGCGTTACTCATTTCAAATGTGTGTTAATATATAATATTTTGTATAGGTACATTAATTATATAATTATATGTGAAGATGATGCACCTAGAATAAAATTACTATACCACAATAGGTAAAAATAATTAAAAATGAGCCAATGTCAGATAAATTATTTATGTACAGAGACTACAGGCGGCTGAGTTCTTTTAATTATGTTTTTATTTATTTCTAGGTACAATTATTGAAGGCTGGACTGGAATGCTGGGTTCTTTAATGATTCTATGGTTTCGGTCTTCGGGAGCCAACAGCTACATAGCTCTATCTGTTTTTCTTTACCTTATTATTATCTTACTCCGTGTTATTTCTTAGTAGGTATCATTCCAAAGTTTAAAAGTTGGCGGTGTGATACGCGCGTGCCTCGGAAAACACGTTAAGCCAGTCGTGTCGGATTGCCGTCCCATCGAGTATGAGAGTGAGGGAAGAGAGAATGCACGTGTGTCTGCGTACACACTTGTGCACTATAATATCTCCCGCGCCGAAGTCCGGTCTCCGCTGAGATTGGTCGCCAACTCGCCATGGCTGAAATTCCGTCTGGAGGACTATAGTTATTATTTAAAAAAAGTCTTTGACATATGTCAAAGACTTTTTTCTCAAGGACCCTGGAGTCCCAAACCTTTGGAAGGCGTACGAAGGTCCGGAGACCAGAGAAGGTCGTAGGGGCCCGTTAGACGTTTTTAATTACATGAGCTACACGAGTACTGACAAATGCGTGCACTGAACAGGTCCACTCAATCTGTGTGGTTCTTTCCTCAAAAGACAATTTCAGACAACTGGACTTTAAAAGAGACTGTGGCCTCTGAGTTTGTTTCTGCCTTTCTTCTTAGAATAGTCACTGTTGTCAAGTGAGTAGTCATTTTTTAATATTACTGACGTGTAAAAGTGTTTGTACAAACCTATTTACAGAAAATAAAATCATCATGGCACCAACCGACGATTATCCCTATTATTATTATTATATCATATACATTTGCCACGAAGATTTTCCGTAGACATATAAAAGTTGATAGGTAGGTACTGTATACATAATATTATGTTAATGTCAACAGTCGTTAGTGGGCCGAATTTAAGAAACTAGTTTGTTAAAGATAGGTAAGTACCGCAGCGCTCGTAAAACGTATAGTGTAGTAATGTGTTTCTGGAGTTTGTGTCGTGATCGAAAGTAATAGATTGTCTCCCTCATTGTGTAAGAGTGTAACCATTGGATTCTACGGATGATTCTTTGCTATTTGCTACCATTTTTATTACCTGAGTCACCGTAATAAATTGAACTGGGTATACGGATATTATCAAAATATATTGGTTTCTGCTTTATGCATCTATGTTTTTAATGTATTTACCTTTAATCCATCCAAAAGTTGTCCGAAAAGATCGCTTTAAGTGATAAGACCGATCATTGTGTCACCCTGTAAAATTTCTAAATTTATGTCTGTAATTTTAATGGTACAGTACAATAAAGAGTATTCTATATATCTATCTATCTATTGGATTGGAACTCTCTAAACTTGTGCCCTGTAGGTACCTACTTATTATATTCTGGAAATGAGAAGCAGTTTAGAGTAGCTTGTTCTTGGGGATCGTGTTTAAGAAACGATGCAAAAGGCACAGTATCATAATTGCTTTATAACGCGCTCTTTTGAGGAAACAACACAGTCAGTTGATAATGAACTGACCCAGCATTGAACCAAAGATTGAGTGTGAATAAGTGCCACCTGCAATCCGTGTAGATTTTTTTCTGTTCATACATACAAGTGACGATACCGAAACTCACATACCATTAGGGTTGCTGTTGGCTTGTCGGCTATTCAATAATATAAAAATGCAGCTGTTAACGTAACCTCTTGCTTGAACTTACATAGCTCCTTGTTAACACCAGCGTGTTGTTAGTGTAGAAGATGATGCTGATATCGTTAAATAACGTACCGCGCAACACAGTTGTACCGGTGTTCCACCGTAGCGGCCCCAGTATTGATCATTGTGGAACACTGCATGACATCTGTAGCAAACTACAACGATCCCAGCTCAGGTGGATGACGGCACTTCCCGTGAAATACGATGACAAAAACCCACTCCTGTCAAAGGCATATTAAGCCCACTTGAAGTGCAGGAATACAAGCCGGTAGGTAGGTTTAGACCTAATCTAACCACATTTTTTTCTGGTGCTCTTAGTAAAAAATATCCTACATTCATGAACTACTAAATGGACTAGGTTTCATCAGCCGACGCCATTTGGCCCACTTCCGCCCGTTGTCCTTAGTGTCGGTATCATGTTACGCAAACTTTGGATTTCCCATTTCGTAGAAGCAGTTAATTTTCATCGTTATTATAAACGTTATCGTCGGTATTGTTATCGATATTGTAAATAAACGTTTTTCTTTCTTTTCTTATCTTTTTTTCTTAATAACATTAAACTATTAAAGTCAATCTGTTGCGTTATACGTTGTCAAGCAAACGATTTTCATAATTCATTTTCTAACTTATGAAACAATGGATTATCAATTTCTTTCAAAATCTGTCGGATTTTGATTGCAACCGTGTTACACCATTGGGGTGCTGGTATATATTGATTGTTTGCAACTCCTCTCTGCCGATGACGATAAATGAGTCAATCATCTTCATGCAATAGCACAGACGTGTTTTCTACTGTACCTATTTTAGATGGAGGATAGGTTGGAGGAGTAGGGGCTTGTGGCTAAATGGCTTGTGGCTTACCGCGGTCCGTTATGGATGGGTGACCAACTGACCATCCATTACTATCGAGACCTCTCCGTTCTCCGTGTCTCTAAAGCACGTTTCAAGTCGTTGGTCCCGGCTATCATTCGTAGATCTTAGACAGTCATTACTAGTCAGTAGTCAGAAGCCCAAAAGTCTTACAACCAGCCTTACCAAGGGGTAACTGGATTGTAGAGGTCAGATAGGCAGTCGCTCCATGGTAAATACTTGTGTCATGGTACGGAAAAGCAAAAGGCTAGGCAGATTGGCAGATTGATTGATAGGCTGGAGGACTTATTTTACTTCCTTCAATTGATTTTCTCCCGTTCCTTCTAACTGCATGTGTTTGGTCTTCTAACTGCATGTGCCATACCATTGGCTCTTCGGCGCCTAGTACCTATAGTACCTTCCCATTCCAAGGTATTTTTTAATAAGTGAAGCGTGCCGAATGTTCAATCCAACCCCTTGAAGGTTCAGTAAAGCAGACTCACATAACCTACATAATGCGATGTGTGAATTTATAACTACAAGACACTTTATATAATCCCGCTGAAAATATTATGTATGCGATGCATGTGACGCAACTTTATAACTTTACTATACAAACATCTTTATCGTATCATAATCGAAGTAAATATTTAGGCATGTGTTTCTTATCTTGATCATCATCACCATCTGCCTAACCTTTTCCCAACTAGGTATGTTAAGGTCGGCTCCCAGTCCAACCGGATGCAGCTGAATACCGAAATAGAATACCTGGACAGTATTTCTTCTTATCTTGATATTAGAATAGAATACTCTTTTATTATGTACACTATACAAATTACAGATATTAATGTAGAAATTTTACATAGGGTAGCACAATGGGCGGCCTTATCGTTAAAGGCACAGTATAAATATGGACAGTATGGAAATTACTCATACTTGTTGAAATAATAACCTACTCTTCATTTTTAAAAAGATTGCGACGACCGCTCATCTCGACACGGCACCCGCACTGACAGCACCGCGATAATCGCTTGGGGTCTCGTCAATGAGCGCGTCGAACGTTTGCTACGTACCTAGTAGTTTCTGTACTGTCCATATTTATACTGTGCTAAAGGCCATCTTTTAAAGACAACAAGGATGACACAATACTATATTAATATTATGGAATATTCATTTTATTCTATTGGCAATTTTTAAACCGTTTCTGGGAATTAAAAACAGGTTTTGAAATGAGTCTTAATTATTTCTTAAAATTGAATCCTAACGGCGATATAAAGACGCCGTTTATAGGTTTTAATTTAAAAAAACCGACCAAGTGCGTGTCGGGCACAATGCAGGGTTCCGAAGTTGGAATGAATTTATCCCAAGAACAAACTTAACATTGTAGTTGAAAAACATGTTCTCCCATACATTCCAATTGCAAATGTAAGTTTGTACGCACAATATTAAGAGATTTGCCATGTTATTTTAAATCCATAGACTTCTCATAGGTCTCCTGCAATCTATAAATACCTACCTATATAGCTATATTCTGTACTTTTTTATTATTTTATGCTCAGTAGTTTCGGGAATGGTCGATTTTCATATATTTTCTTAAGTGACCTCTATATTCAAAATTCATTTATTTACGTCACACGTCCGTGTTTGGGTCACAAAAATTCATAAGTGTTCCAAATTTCAACGAAATTAGTCCAGTAGATTCGGAGCAAATTGCCTGAAACATATGGACACACAGCCAGCCAGCCAGAAAGACACACGAGTGATCCTATAAGGTTTCTGGTTTTTCATTCGGACGTACGGAACTCTAAAAATATAATCCAACTAGAATAAATATTAATGATTTCATATCACGCAAGATATTGTTATCACGCCAACTGACGTCGAAATAAACGGATATCAGTAGAGATAAATGAAACTGTCACAAAATGTTTTTAATCTTATTCTTCCCCTTAGTAGGGCCTGTAGTGCACTTAACGCAGTATTATTTAGTTTTTTGTGCAATTACAACAGTTCTTACAGTCTATTATAAAAGTAATAGTGCGTGCATTGAAGAAGAAGTTGTATTATTTTACTTACTTGTTTTTATTTTACTGATTTTAACTACACAAGTTAGGTGTGAATTGAGTTATTTCTTAAACGTGTTAAACAGTAACCTAATGTCATTATTACGATGACCCACTTAGTAAATAAAAAATAACCACAAAAAATAAGAGCAAAGGAATGTAATGTTTATATACTTTTTTTTTTTAATCAATGCCTGTTTTCTATTTCCGTACCTCCGAGTGGTACAAAAAACCTTGTTGGCTTTGTACTTGCAAGGACAAAAGAGTATCGGATTAAATCACAATGTCTATTTTAAGTAACAGACAAACTATGATCTGAGCGGAAAAATGTGACGGCTTTTCGCGGCCTTTTTCCGCATTTTCCCGCTCAAAGTTCTTACTTCTCTAGCCCTAGACGTTACTCAGAGAATGAGTACAAAATCTACTGTGAAAAGTTCAAATTCTGACTAAACCAATAAACCAACATTATTTAGCACAAAGATTAGATAGCTGTTAGGTGTTCACATAAAACATCTGTGCTATGATGTAATTATTTGATAAACACTGTTGGTATGCTTATCGCAAACTTTTTTGATGTTTTGGATTCGCATTCGCTCTATTTACTTGAAATAGCCGCGATAACGATCGCTGTGGAGTAAATTTAGTAACTTGCCGACATGAAATGTTACATGGTTCAACTGATAGACTTGTTCAGGAGAGTATTGAAAGTGATTCGACGGAATAGAACATTTACGAAGATCAAGGATGGGAAAAAGGTAAAGTACAATGGAATAAGTCTATGACCTGAAGTTATCTACATACCTAGCTATGTACCAACAATATAAGAAGTACAACTGTTGCCAAAATGTGTGACTTGACGTTTATAGATTAGTATAAAGTAAAAAAATTACGGTCACTTAAGCTACCGATAAACAGCACGAGCTTGACTATCTCTGGAAGTGATAATACCTAGCCCATGCGTGACATGCCTTAAGCCACAGAAGACAGACCCTTGCCTACCCCTGTTTTTTAAATAAAAATATGCTTGTAGTTCCCGCAACATGCGACTAAAGGATGACATGTGCGGCATTTTAAACACAAAAGCTACCTATTTACTTATAAGTTGTAACCATTGCCTGTCTTTACAATTAATGTTGGCATTGAAGTATTGGTCACCAAAAAGGAGAAATGTGTCAAAAATGGAGACGGATTAAAAAAATCTTGAAAAGCGGTCACCGGTTTCGTCAATGACGGGTCCCGTGTGAATGTAAAGAACTACAAAACATGATATAGATCCAACATTTAGTAATATTTATATTCCAAAACGAATAAGTACCTATGTCCTATTCTTAGTTTAGATTAAGCCCGATCACAAACGCCACATTTACATTATATTTAACAGTGAATAAATGCGTATATACCTACCAAACAAAACAGTAGATTTTTACATAAGACTTACTATCCTATAAAAGAAAGAAAGAAAATAAATTTATTTGACTCAGATCAATGAACGAATTACTTACTTACTCTAACTATTCTATCAATGGGTGCCATGTCGGAGTAGTGAAGTAACGTCCCACCATAATCATTTGCAGGGCAGGTTATCAAAATCACATGACATTAAATCACTTTTTAAGTAAAATTTAATGGTTATCAGAGTGTATGACCCCTGACAAGAATAGTACATTATGATGAAAGTGTACAATGACAAATGTTCTCGCTTATCAAACGACGATTTTCAACACATTTGCAAAGGAAAAATAAATACTTAACGTTTCATAAACATAATATTTTGTCGCAAAATCGCACACATCTCTAACTAGTATACAGTGGGTATCAGAAATGTATGGTCATATTTTTATGGAACAGTAAAGACCATTAAACTGAAAAACTTTCTCCATGAGACCAACATCGGTATTACAAAAAAATAATCAGCTGTCCCATATAAAATTTCAATACCTACTCGAATCAAATTGGGACAGCAGTTAGTTTCGAAAGTTGTTCAGTTTTTCTGATATGCGCTGTATGGTCAGTTATCAGTGGCGTACTTTCCCGCACTAGTGCGGGAATGCAACGGAAAAGGCACGGCTGTTCAACACTATATTGTGAACATTTGAACAATAGCGATGCAATAAGAAGGAATCACTTTTAGACCAAGTGTTTAGGTGTGTAGAAAAAATTACAGGTAGACACCTAATAATAGTAATGAAATAACTAACCATGGCTATCATTCTTCTTTCAGTCAGAACAGCAGAGCACAATGTCGGTGATCCTGGACGCCATCGATCTTGAGCAGGAGTACTCACCAAGTCGGTGGTCACAGAGGTTCTCTACGCCCGTCGAAGTGCTTCAACACCACGTAAAACATGTCACAGCAGGTAAGGGTCAGGTTGCCTACAGCTAACAAGTGGAACTCCCTGCCAGGGCTGAGTTTCCCGTTAGCTACAATCTAAGATTCTTCAAGTCAAGAGTTGATAATGATGTTACTTACTACGTCCAGGCAAGCGAGCTCCACCGTCTACTGCATCATCGCTTACCATCAGGTTTAACCCACAATATATACAGGCCGTAGATGGATCAACGGAAGCGTTTTCATAGAGTTACATAGAAACCAGTAGTGTCGCTGCAGTCTGTCTTTACTGGTTGGGCGGCTTTGCCGCTGCGGTTTGTGGTCTGCTTTCGTCTTCCGAATTGAAGTCTACCATGCGAGCTATTTTGAAATGATCAATATCGAGTAGTTTAGCGTCAATCGACCGCAGTCTAGTTGCAGCCTAACATATTTTTATTTTGTTACAGCAAGCGATGAAGCAACAAACAACATCCCACATAAACTGGAGATCGAGTATGGATCAACGCCTGGACAGAAACTTGACATTCTTGGAACAGATTTACCAAACGGTACTTACCAGCTTTTTTTTTTCGATCAATGAAAATTATTTCAACACTCCTGGTGGTCGATCCCTAGTGTTATGTTTTTGCCAGGTATCTAACTCGGCTTGCAAATCGGCAATGCTTGCAAGCACTAATAACACATCTTGAAATTAATAAGAAGCACTTCCACTAACAACATTGAGATAACATAATATATATTATCTGAACAATTGTACCAAAGCCTTAGCCGAATAAGTGTAGTGTAGGCTTTTTATATTACGTTTGAGATAAATATAGGCATATGAAAAAAAACCGGCCAAGTGTGTGTCAGACCACGGACAATGAAGGGTTCCGTAGTTGGGATGAATTTATCCCAAAAACAAACTTAACATTGTAGTTGAAAAACATGTTCTCCCATACATCGATTTAAGTCGCAGTCAATTCTCTATCTGCAAATGAAAGTTTGTAATAGCATTTTTGTTTTAACTATATAAATTAACGATTTTTCCTTTACTTGTGTGTAAGATCTTGCTTCCTGCCAAATTTCTTGTGTACGGGAAATACCCTGTAGCTTTTCATTTATTTGCGAGTATAAAAATATGTCACATAAAAATGGCCATATTTTTTTATTGCGTAAGCTTGATTTTTTTAGAGCTCTTAGGGATATTAATAGCAATAAATATGAATTTCAACTTGGTATCTGAATGCGTTTCTGAGAAAATAGGTCTTGACAGACTGACAGACAGACGGAGACGGACAACGAAGTGATCCTATAAGGGTTCCATTTTTTACCCGACTTTTGCGAAGCAAAAAGAAGAGTTATGATTTTGACCAAAGTCAAAGTCAAAGTCAAATAATTTATTTCAATTAGGCACAAAAAAGGCAGTTTTGAACGTCAACATTTAAATAACAATTGATTCTAGTTGCCCCTTCCAAAAGGTAGTTTTCGTATGGAGAAGAATGGGCAAGAAACTCCACCGTTACTCTTTTAAAATGTTTTCACAATATCTTGTATACATCAATTATAAAATTATATGTGAAGACGATGCACCTAGAATAAGATTACTATACCACGTTAGGTAAAAATAATGAAAAAATAAGGAATGACAGATAAATTAATCATGTGATAGATGCATGGCGCTCACATATTTACAAACATTGTAAAATTATACGATATTCCTAGCACTTTTACGAGTAATATAACTTGACTCGAGTTCGAGTAATCACAGAATGTAAAAACAATATAAAAAAAAAATATATATATTATACAATTAAATTAGCAACCAGTTAGATTTTGTCTAGATTCTAAATTGTCCTATGGAGCAGGACCAGCATGTTTCCAAGCATTTTTTGACCGGTATGTATGTTCATCTGTTACCTCATAACTTCTAAACTAATGATCATGATTAGACAAATGAGGTATCGTTGGAACCGTCTTAATCGTCCGCTGGTTATAGGCTGACGTCACATTAAATATATAGTTGAGTTTGAGTTTGAGCATAAGTGAGACTGTGCTACGTACGGCGCGGCTGTAATAATAATACCTATTATACAATAAAACCTAAACAAAAAATAAATAAAGAGGCTCTCTGCAAATACTTTATTACAAAATTATAACCCCAGAATAATTTAAATAAAAAGTAAGTTAATAAACTAAAACCCGACTACCGAAAAATCACGCTCTAAAAAATATGAAACAAGAAAATATTTCAGACAGAAATCAAGACATAGGTACAACAATGGTCAAGGTAAAGCCGTGGTCGCACGCCATTATAGTTTTGTAGGTGTACTGACATACTTTTTAGAGCGTGTTTTTTTGGTAGCTGGGTTTTAGTTTTTTATTCCTTTACAGAACCCTAAAAACAGATAATAGTGACGTTTCAAGGTAGCTTAATATATCTAGGGTCGTCAACACCAGTTCAAGGTTATTGTACGAGCAGCTATGTTCGTTAAGATAAAACCAGCAAAATTGTTAAGAGTCAGTAATGTTTCGATTTCAAGTATCACTTATGAAGTACATATTACCTACTTGCATACATTTAATTTCGGAAAAGCTAGAGTTATATTTTTATTTTATATTTGCAGGAAAAGTGACAAAATACGTTAGTCAAACATGAATGAATCTTATATAATAATAATGTTCTTATTCTTCCAAAAATAACTAAACAGGTAGTATGATGACGTGTTCACTATGTTTTAAACCGGTCAATGACATTACAAACATCTGCTTTTATACTGGTAAGAACCTTCGTATATTTCCGAGGCTCTGCATTACAAAATAACTGTTGGAATATCAAGTACGTACCTACGTAAATTAAATAGTTTAATTACAAAACAAGGCCGCATCGTTTTTTGTTTTATTAAAATATAAATATAAGGTCCCATTAAAATAGATGGACAACATTTTAGAAATCATTCGGATCACCAAAATAAGGACAATGATAAAAAAATAATAAGATTAACGCATTAGATACTTACAAGAAAAATAAATCAGCTATCGAAAATACACTAAAAATGTTGGTTACCCACTGCCATTTATTATTTTAGGTCAAAATAAAATCACTGTAATCAGTGTTTTTTTTTGCTTGGATATCTTTCGTTAGACGTACTGAACGCTGTGTTAAAATTTGTCCACCTATTTTAATAGGACCTTGTATACTTGATACCTTATTGTATAATGTCCGTGCCTTGGAAAGCACGATAAGCCGTTTTTAGATCGTTGACAGTCGTTACGGGGTAGTCGGAAGCCCAAAAGTCTGACAACCAGTCTTTCCAAGGGGCATCATGTTACCCAGTAACTGAGTTGTGTGGAGGTCAGATAGACCGGTTAGACTGAACGTCGACCGCAACATAGTTGGGAAAGGGCTAGGCAGATGATGACGTTATTGTATCATCTCTAGGTTTCGTTAAAGGTATCACCCATTAAGGCCCACTTACACGATACAAAATAAAATTGCAGCAACAACTGACTGGCAATCGTACCGTGTAAATCAGGCTGTATCATAATCTGTTTGCTGTTAAGACTCCCGCAGACAGGCGCGACGTGACGGTGCAACGTGATTCTGATAGAAAAAAATAAACATAAAGTTTTCACATAAATTGTTCTACTACAGTCGCGTCGAACTGTCGCGTCGCGCTGCCGTGTCGCGCCTGTCTGCGGGAACATTAACGCCGAATACTCCCCATTAGCCCAAGTTCGGACGGACGTATTTTTATCGCGGCGATTTTATTTTGTACACTGGATTTTCAACTCTCTGTTTTGAGCCGAGCGTGGAGAATCCTACGCGTTGAGACGCACTCTTGTCCCAGCATGTTGAAAAAACATTGTTGGATTTTGAACTCTCGGCTAAGCAGAGCGTTGAATATCCAGTGAACGAAAAAAAAATCGCCAGGATTTTATCACGTCCTTACGAACGTGGGCTTACTCACCAACAGAAATACATAATACTTAGCATTACCTTTATTATAATGAAAGCCACGTAACACAGCATTCAGAGTTAATATTGTTTTAATTAACAAATATTAATTGGTATGAATTGTTTATTGTGCAAATATTAAAAGCAACCATAATTATTATTGATAACTTTTGGTCGAAGCCAAGTTGAAAATGCATTTCCCTATAAGTAATGTTAAAAGTAAATATGGTACTGTGGCGGCATCAACATCGCCACATGCGAAGTACGCATCAAAGGCGTGATGTCACATAAAGTCCTGACGTCACACAAATCCTGCATCGCGCAATTAAAGTTTACCGCGCGAACGACCTATATAAGACTATCCGACATCAATCGTTGGGCACCCCCCCGAACCTTGCTCGACGATGCGCCAGCCCGCGTCGATGCTGAGCCTGTAGCTTTAAACTCCCCGACTAATAATAATAATATATCTTTGATCCAGCCTATCCCATCTTGCTGTCCTCCCCCCAGCGACGCCCTAAGCCGAGGTTCGTACCCCACAGGGGGTGCCCTTAGCGAGCGCTCGCCCAGTTTATACTCGTAATTAGAATAGTTTTTGCCCCTGGCTGGAGGCTTTGACTGTAGAAGCTTAAGGCAACCATTGGAAAGCGGGTTAAGCAGCTACGACCCTCTTCTGAGGTCAAATGCGAGATGCCTTAGTTGAAATAAAAAAAACTTTGGGCAGTTTCCCGCCAGACACGACACCCGTCTGGTAGGAGGATCCTCCCTTTTCAATAGAGGATGCATTACTTTATAGGGTGTAAAGCTCCTAATACTTCTAAAAGTACCTATAATAAACTAATTTTATGTAATGTGAACCTACCGTACGTTTCTCCTGTATGTAAGCAAATTGCTTATTGACGTCATCACAATGATTTTTCTATATTGTTACACAATAAATAAATAAAACGCACTAGTGCCTTTTTATGTACTAGTTGCACACACGGTGAAATTCAATACCTAGGTATGTTTGTAAAAACTAAACCTCATATTCATAAACGTTGCTGAAAGTTAAGTAACGATTAGTTTCTGTTTAACCATTCCTTTTTGTCGTTTAAGCGACTCTTAACTTTAAGCAACGTTTATGAATAAGAGGGTAGAATTCTAGCTACCTACAATTTTCTTAAATTTTTTTCTACACTTTCCTTAGCTCAATATTTATTACTAACCTATCAAGCTTACCTACTTTCTTACGGTTAAAGATATTATTTCTCAAAAGAATTACAAATTATGTGTCATTAAGCGTACAGTTCCCGTTAAATAACTTTGCCGCTCTGAAGTAGATTACAAATGACTGCGCAGTAGTCAATCTTACCTATAAAACAGTAGCGCGCATGCCAGCACGCATGCGCAACCTAACTTCAAAGCGGCAAAGTTATTTGACGCAAACTGTACGCTTAATGACACATAATTTGTAATTCTTAAAATAAAATATTACTACACATACGTAGAAGACTTTCATAGTAGGTGCACTCTAAAAAAAAAATCTGCTAGGCTGTTGTCCGCCGGCGATTAACGAGTAGCGAGTCGAGCTAGCAACTGAAAACGAGTTGGCGAGTAGCGAGCAGCGAGTGTGTAGTTCCGATAGTTTTGTCGCTGGGTTATCAGCGAGTGTCTGAGTGCGACGAGCGATTACTCGCACCAGTCGCTTGGGGCGAAATTACCGCTGTTTGGTCTCTCGGCGTGAGTTCTGACCGCCAAGCGAGCATCGCTTGTCGCTCAGCGACAAACTAGTGGAGCAAGTCCTCGCCGGCGGTGTATTCACACCGCTGCACCGCTGGCACGAGTTTGTAAAGAGATGCATATATTAATATTTGATCGCTGACTATTCAGTCAACGATCAACTATTAATATATGCATCTTCTATTTCATATATCATCTTTTATTTACACGGAATGTACGTTTGTACGTTTCTTGAGCGAGAAAATAGCTGATAGTTAGTCGCTTTCTCGCCGGGCGGTGGGACAACTGCCTTAGGTATTTTATCGAGGTAGGTATACTGTCAACATTAATATCGTTCAAGAAGCTTCCAACTCTTAAATGCTACGCGTAAAAACGTAAATGCTTACAACTTAGTGGTCCATATTTCCCTGTAGTAAGGTTTGTAGCAGTAAAGAGTTTGTGGCACGTTACAAAACCTGGAGCTATAGGTGCAACAGATGTGGACACATTACGAGCGAAACCATAAAAATAAACAATAAGAATACTGAATGTCAGTCGTAAGTATACCTCCCGATGCAAATTCCAATGTAACTTATTCATACCAAATAAATTGAGATAAGACGTATGTCTTTGTAAATGAGATGAAGGGAAGGTTTTCATGACATTTCTTGATTAATGTTATGTTTGCTGTTTATTTTGTAAGAGAAAACAAACACCATATTAAACCACCTATATTAAAAATAAACAAAATTAACTTAATAATTAACTTAACAAATATACTACCCACTACATTTTCCACAGATTACAATTTAGATTTTTACAAAGTGAAGGCGTAACTGTAATCAGAGTAAAATTAATTAAATGAACAAAAGAAACTAAAGATAACAAAACAAAACTCTTGTCTGTGTATTTCTATGCCATGGGTCCTATAAAAATAATTATAATTTGCTTAAGCATACGGAATCTACTGCTGATCGCTCAGCAGCTATGTTACTTTTAAAAGTATTTCGGTTAAGAAATAGTATGTCGATATCACTAGTTTAGGATTTGGATAGTAAGTTAAAATATATATTATTGTGTAAATTTTATAACTACGACATGAGTTTTAAAGATCTTCAAGTTTTAAAGGACTTCAGGGTGAAATCCGTGTTGAAGTTCGACGTTCGAAGTCGACTGTTAGAAGTAAGTTAGTAGCTCTATCAAATCAATCTGCCTAGCCTTTTCCCAACTATGTTGGAGTCGGCTTCCAGTCAAACCAGATACAGCTGAAAACCAGTATTTTTGGGTAACATGATACCCCTTGGCAAGACTGGTTGTCAGACTTTTGGACTTCTGACTAACCGTAATGACTGTAAAAGATCTATAAATGACAGCTGAAACCAATGGCTTAATAAACGGGCTTTTCGGAGCACGGAGGGGGCCACATGAAAAGATCACAAGGGGAACATGGTGAAAGGTCGCCCATCCACGGACCAACGCCGGCAAGCGTAGTTTAACCTAATCGATCGAGCCGTAAGGCTATTACTTAGTCCCGAGCCCCTTACGGCCGAGCCCAATAACCTATCCAGTTTTAGCATACTGGAGATAGAAAAACCTATCTATCTATGGTTCTAATGTCCCAAAAATCTGTCAGAGAATAAGGAATCTTACGGAACGACATTCAATGACGGATAGAATTATACTGTCTACCATCAATAGCGATCGTGTCTTTTACTGAAAATAGGTTATTGGGTCCGCACGTAGGCACTGGCCTACGTGCGGACCCAATAACCTATTTGTATTTGTTTTGTATTTGTGTTTATGCGGTCGATTGATAGAGCTACTGAGCTCTATCAATCGACCGCATAAACACAAACTCTTACTGCTAGAACTGTAGTTTTTCTTTTTTAAAAGGTAACCTGATAAAGGAACCACTTAAGTACAATCCTTGCGACTGCCTTGACTCAAGACCTCGCCATTTTATCAGCAAACAACTTGAGCAAATTATCTTGTACAGTCAGCCTCAACAATATGTAGGTACACACGCCTACATATTATCAAGCTATACTTTTCCCGTAGAAGTTGATCTCGCATTGTATAGAATTTCCGTACAATGAGAGGTAAGCTTATACTGGAAATGTATAGCTTGATATTTAGCCGTGTGTACATCGACAAAGTTCGTTTGATTGTCTTCAGTTTGTGTTCCAAAATGTTGTATCAGATGTAATATGTAAAATGTGAAATATCTTTTAGAGGCTGGCTGCACCTGTGTTTCAATATTTTGTGCGTACTTAATTTTTACTGACAGCCAAATTAACAGCACATTTTAATTACGTAGAATTATGTGTAATAGTGAATGAAATTAGAATGAATTGATGGATGTCATTGACAATCCTATTAGCGTAAATGTCCTATCAATGATATTGAAATGCTGCAATTTTATGTTTAATGAATATTCAAATTATGGCAAATGTTCGTACCTACTTTGATACGCAGAATAGCAGTTTTTAATAAATGTGTCTTTTCTATGATTTCTGAATTCAGTAATAGCATCGTTGCCTCGGTTCTGGGGACATGACCATAATCGCTTTCTTATCAGAAATAAATGATTTGACTTGGACTTTATTATGCCATCCCAGACTAAACGGATTCAGATTAAAATTAGGACACAGTTATGTAGACCATGTGCTGATACCGACAGTCGGCGTATTGGTGATTCGCACGAATTAACTCGCCGAAACGGGCGAATCGACACTATTCATTTTTTTTTCTTGAAGTGATTCGCACGAAGTTAATTTATTTGTAGGCGAATCGACAACTCCAGATAAATCGATTCACCTACAAATAAATTAACTTCGTGCTAATCGCCAATAACTGCTGGCCTAGCGTAATACTTACCTACGGAATTTTAATAGATTAAGAGGCCAGCTTAAACTGTACAGAGGTATAATGAACACAAAAGACAGAGCTGGCAATAAAACATACCATGCTACTAACGTTGGGGATATCTACCCACATAAAAGAGAAATCCCTTAGATAATATTATCATCTTTTACCACACAAGTTTCTCACTTATCCTAGATATAACGTCATGATTGTTAAAACCCATATGTATTCCTCCGCATCAGATGCACCGATCCTCGTGTATATTCACGGCGGCTACTGGCAGGAGCTTTCCCGCGAGTTGTCGAGGTACCCAGCAGGTCCCCTCCACAAGTTCAGGGTGAAGACCATCGTCGTCGGCTACGACCTCTGCCCGACCGCCACCCTCGCTGAAATCATCGGCCAAATAAGAAGCGCTGCGAGATTCGTGTTCGAGTACGCCGAAAAAATGGCCACCAAGTAAGATAACTCTTCACCTAGATAAATAGTTGTGATGTAATGAACCAAAAACAGAGATAAATAATTGTGACGTAATGAACCGAAAACAGAGATAAGCGGCGGACTAGAATATTCACAGTTTATGTAGAGAATAATGTAATATTCAGTTCGAATTGGCAAGTTTAAACAATTTAGAGATACTTTCTCAAATGATCAATTCAATATTCTCTGGCTTGATTTGAAGGTATTCAGACTCTTATATAGTTCGATTCAAAGTTAATGGTGGCTCTGAAGTTAGCTGCTCGCTGCGCAGTACCGCACCCCTCACTCTCGTTGGCCCATGAATTTGTTACTGCGCAGCGACTCGCCTCATGGTCCGAGCCGGGCTGTACCTACTTGTGACAGTGTGATATACTATACTATGAACCTACTAACTAATAATTTGTCGAAGGTATGCGTTTCTAATAACTTGGTGTTGCCATTTGTGGAAACTAGTAAGAGTCTGATATGAAATGTTTTTTTTAAACGATATACTTATCTTCTTTTCTTAAGCATAAACGAAATCGGTAGGTACCGACCTAAATCCTCATTAATTTGTCAGTAGAAAATATTCACTCCATCTTTGTAATTTCCAGAGGTGTGTACTTCGCGGGTCACTCGGCGGGTGCGCACCTCGTCGCCAAACTCCTCGCGAGTGCAGATTTCTTCGAGAACACGCCAGGAGCGTCCCGCCTTCAAGGAGCGTTCCTCGTCTCAGGGGTATACGACCTCAGGGAGATTGTCCACACGTCTGTGAACGACGCTATCCAGCTACCGCACGAGTGGGCAGCACCCCTGTCGCCCCAGTTTGACGATTTCACTCACCTGCAAGGACGGAGAATACGTTTGTACATTTTAGCAGGCCAACATGACAGCCCCACCTTCAAAAAACAATCCAGAGAGTTCTTCGAGATCCTACACAACACTTGCCTAATGCAGAATATGTATTTGGAGATCAAAGACGGCATGGATCATTTTGACATCGTCGAATGTTTCGCGAACGACGACAACTATCTGAAGAATCTGTTGATTCATGATATTCGTAAACATTTACTGTAAATAATTTTGTAGAGGTCCGGTACATAAGGTTGTAGAAGGTACCTATCTGTATTTTATTCTCTAGTACCTAACTAGAGTAAAATGCATTTTATTGTGATTTTAAAATACCAAATGAAAATGTACCAACGCATAATTTCTCTACAATTTGGGAACAAATATTATAATTTGAAATAAAATCTGTAATTAATGCTGCTAACATCAGCTGCATCTTTCATCTGATGTTATCTTATTCTAAATATAATTAAAATATCCTTAATTAAGATGAAATACACTTGATTTTTATTTAATTGACAGCTAATTAATTAGACCGCATAGTGACTCAATTTAATTGCACTTGGTAATGAAATGAAATTAATTATACTTATAAATAATTATAAAGTTTATTGGTCTGATACAGTGTTTTATACAAATATAAATGTTTATTTTTAAGGTACAAAACTGTTGTAAGTTAAGTTTAAGTTCAAAAATAAAGATGTTGATGCTCGTATGTTCTATGCATCAAGGCATTGTATTCGTCTTGAATAGTCTATGACAAATATTTCTCGCACGAACAGCACTCGTAAATTTTAGTTATGTATGTTTTAGAACTAGTCGTTAAAAATAATTTTCGAGGTAATATTATGTATGTTTGTAGCTGGATGTCCACTATGTTCGCGCATGGCATCAACTATGCCCCGTTAGTGTTTGCATAAAATCGGCCATCACGACAAAACAGATGTACGTAGCACATTTTGTGTGTGGACTTAGGTAGTGAATATCCAGCTTAAGGCACTAGTCCCACCGCCGACAAGGAAGCGACCAGCCATCAACGATTTCTCGCTCATGAAACGTACAAAAGATTGTAAGCTCATTTTAAGTAAAAGAGAAACATAAATTAATAGTTGATCGCCGACTGTTCACCGCGCCGGCGAATTGTCGCAGCTACAAGAACTATCAAAGAGAGTGGTCGTTCAGCGATGCTCGCTTGGCGCGCAGAACACGGTACATATGTATAAAAGCGAGTAATCGCTCGTCGCTGTCGCACACTCGCTGCGCGTTGCTCGTCTACTCGTTTTTAGTTGCTAGCTCTACTTGCTTGTCGTTAATTACCGGCGGTGGGCCAGGTGATTTAGAACATACGCATTTGTTTCGAAACTTTACCCATAACCTTAATGATTATATTAATCGAAACAATTTGTTGTTAAGTTTTGCAACGTCATTAGACTTGTTACTGAGTAGTTTTTAAGTCTTAGGTTATAATGCTCACCATAATACAATAAATGATACTTTTTATACACACTATCAGTTTTGTCATTTGGGCATCTGCTAAGGCACTCAGAAACAAACCTGAAATGTGTCATATGCCTACAACTACAACGGCACCAATATAATCTCCGAACTACAAGACAGCTGCATAATCGACGGCACGGTTGGCGCAGTGGTTAAGCGAGTCAAAATGGTTTTAAACACATAAGATGCTCACACTTTCTTCTGAAAAAAAGATTTATTTGCATCAACTGACCAATGTTTGACGGCACGGTTGGCGCAGTGGTTAAGCGATTAACTGCTGCGCTGCGTGTCGCGGGTTCGATTCCCGCACGGAACAAATATTTGTAAAACCTACAAGTAGTTGTTCCGGGTCTGGCTGTTTGTGTATGTAAGTTTAAATGTTTGTAAACGCACCCACAATATAGGAGAAATTTCTAGTGTGGGACAACGTTTAAAAAAAAAACAGCTTTTAAGTCACGCCGGGCGATAGCCTACAAGACAGGACCGCTGCTGAAATAGACAATGTTAAGACAATAAATCAAAATACTCTCAAGACTAATAGAAGAATTTTGAAACTATAAAATAAAATATACCATAAAATAAAAAATAAAATAAAAGATGTGCTGTTTATAGGGATTTTGCCCATCTTTGACTAGCTATAGTTACTAAACTAATGGATGTATTTGATAGAATTTTTTGTATTCATACTTCTTCTTCTTTTCGTGTGGTTAGTGACTAGCCTGGTGTCAGAGTTTTAAGCCCCCCAAGGGCCTCTGACTTTGCCGCCTTGGGATCTGGAGGCAAAAGTCCCCGCGTACATTTGGGAGTGGCGCGAGGAGGCGAAACGCCGGGGCTCAACTCCACTGCCGCGAGAAAGATCTCATGGCATCATGGAGAGTGCGATTGTCGCAACCCAGTGCTGGGCACGCCACTATTGCGGCGATAAGTCCCCTCTTTGAGGAGTGGCTAGAGAGGCGCCACGGCGTCCTCACCGGACATGGTTGTTTCGGGAGGTTCCTGTTTCGTATCAGGCGGGAGGAAACGACCGGGTGTCATCACTGCGTGGATTGCCCGGAGGACACGGTGGAGCATACGGTGGAGGTCTGTCCGGCTTGGGCAGAGCATCGCCGTGTCCTCGTGGAGGCGATCGGTGGCGGGGATCTCTCGCATCCGGCCCTGGCCCAGGCCATGGTACGGAGCGAGAGGGCATGGGAGGCCGTCACCTCCTTCTGCGAAGCAGTAATGCTCGCGAAAGAGGAGGCAGAACGCGTGAGGGAGAGGCAAATTTCGCGCCCTCACGCCCCTAGCCGCCGCAGGAGACGCCCTGGGCGTCGGGAATCGCAGGCCGATTCCCGGCCACCGTAGGCGCGGGCTTGCGGGCGGTGAGCAATAGGTAGCTTGCCGTCCGATAAGGACCAGGCCCGGGTCGACGGCGCGTTGTGTTCCACGCGCGCCTCAAAGAGATGTCAGCAAATGAAGGCGTCAGATAGGACCGATGCCTGCCGGGGTTACGGGAAAGTCCGAAAGGGATACCGTGGCCCCTGGCAACGTACAGGCAACGGAAGGAACATGGGTGGGTTTTAGTCAGTAAGAGTCAGACACGCCCTCCACAAAAAAACTGTTCCACCCAGAGCGGGAGAATTTATTTGATAACATCAAAACAAAAAAAAATGCGCCTCTGACTTGGCTTCACATCCCATCGAGAAATATCTCTCAGGCATGCCGGTTTCCTCACGATGTTTTCCTTCACTGTTTTTGAAGCAAGTGATAATTATACACTACGCACATGAATCCGAAAAGTCAGAGGTGCGTGCCTTGGGTTCGAACTCGAGACTTGGCAGTCTGACGGTCACACCACTAGTCTATCACTGCATACTGGGAACGACATTAGATATAGGAAGTAAACTAATGTCATAATCATTGACCCACATTATACAGAAATCGCGAAAAAAAAATCTGCTGTTCAGTACATTTGTGTTCGTATAATTTGTCAAAATTTACTGAACAGCAGATTTTTTTTCGCGATTTCAGAGTTGGTCCCATAGTAAAAGTTGTTCATAATGATGAGTACAATGACCCCTTAAGAGGTCTTGCGTTATTTACGTTACACCTTTTATATGGTGGTGGTGACTATTTCCCTGGACGTCTCCTTCACAAATAGTAAAGCTACTATAAGCAGCTGTCTACTAGCGCCTTTATGCGCGTCATAAAAAAAAAATAGGTCCACAGCCCCTATTATCTGTACCTACTCGACTTTGAACTTAAGCCGCGTCTCTGAATAACCGAATTAGGCAATATCTAAAACATACACAGATGTATATAACTTATCTGGGTTCCAATTCGCCTTTCAAACATCGTTACTGCTAATAAATAACCCTGCAATAGAATGTCGGCTATCAACGTTGACTTCTAATAACAAATTGAATTTCAATTTTCCTAACTTCTTCATTTGGGATTTATTTTATCCATGACTCCATGTCTAATCTTCTTTACTCGTAGCACATATTAGCATAATTTTGTAATGTCTTATTTTTAACTTTATTAAGTACCTTAGATACCTTTAGAAAACTTTATTTTATTTAAGTTGTACTTATTTTGCACTGACTTGTTTTAAACAATATTTTAAGTAATCATTATTTTATGAATATTTTTGACGTCGAGATTAAATAGCGTTTGATTTATAAAATTAAAAAACGTTGAAGTGTTTCTTCGTATTTTCTAACCCTCATAGCTTCGGCCTGGATAATGCTAGACAGCTGACATTTTCAGGCTAACATGAGGTTAACAGACTTATAAATAAGTTTCATTTGTCTAGCTTTTATACTTTGGATTTTATTAATACCTAAAATACGTCAATTTCGTCACTAATTCACTGAAGAAATACATTTTGACTAAGATGTAAGATTTGTAGAGTTAGGCCTTGTAACGTTACGGGCTTGGCTCCACATTCGATGTGATAAGGTGTTAACATTGAAAGCGTTATGTCAGTCTTGGCAACCTACTTAACATTTTTTTTTTTTTGTGGGTCCTAGTTTTCACTGTATCGAATCATTGAAATTCTTATTTTATTTTAGTCATGCAAAAGAATAAACGAAAAAAAATATCTTGCACGTTATTCAGTTTAATAAATCCATGATGATAGGTACCTACTTGTCTTATCTTCCTTTAATTACCAACATCAACTGGCAAACTCGTCTCAATTACATAAAAAAATGTTTGACATTTAAATTGTCAGCCAGCTACAAAGTTCGTTCTCACTTCGTTAGGTGCGCTTGATGTCCCTTACATCTTATTTACGTCTCGTCGGAAATTAATCCGTTCCTAATTCAAGGGACGAAATCTCCCCTTCTTGGCGCGCGAATTAATTCGTCTACGCCGCGCCGCGCCGTTCATGTTCCTTTTGATCTTAAAGTTAATTGAAAGCACCGAACAATCCGTTGTCCGTATGGATTGAGGAGTTACGGCTCATATTTAAACGCGGGCACTACCAATGTTTAGTAGTAAATTAGCCGATTTTGTTGGCCCGATCCTGGAATTTGTAGTAAGAGATTTGGGGAAATTAATTAAAAGCTGAAACGGCAGTTAGTTCTCTAGTTACTCGGGCGTTAAATATGACACATCAATTCTTTTGAAAAGGTATGAGTGTCGGGGACAACGCTATACAAAACCTAACTTTGCCCAAATCTCGATGTGCCATATTAACGGCTGGTTATTTCTGTAAGTTCCTGACATGCTTAGATCACTCATAATTATATATATTTTTTTATTTTTTTTATTTATATGTTTATTTATTTATTTGATAACATTTAAAACACTGGTTAGTAGGCATATATTCAAATTTCATGACACAGTATTAAGACTAGCAACCTGTATGGGCACTGCAAATGTTTCATATCAAATGATGAAATTACATAATATTGATTCTAATTATTACACAATTCAATATATTTTAATAAAACATTTGTTATTTAATTATAACATTTTATTTTAAATAAATCATTATTATTCGCTCATTTATTTTAGTCATTATAGGTAAGCATAATAAAGTAAAGTCAATCGATTCACAATTTGTCAGCTTTAAATTTCCCATCGGTATAGTAGCTTAGAGATTTCAAGTGCTTCGAGAAAAGAGCTTTCATTTGGTAGGGATTTTAAACTTTCCAGTAGCTTATTAAATATATTAGCTAGTCTAGGCTATCTCTTCAAAGGCAACCTACTTAATCAAAGAAATATGTCGAGTTAAAGTGTCCAAACTTTATTTTCTGCGCCCTGTAGTCAAACAAAATAAGAAGTGGCCACATTTTAAAAGTTAAAAAGTCTTAATGGAAATCTGTTGGGATATAAATAGAAAGGAAAGTGAGGGGAGTGTCTTTTCTAGATTCGTCATTTATTAGAGTAGGTACTCAGTTTTATGTTACTTCAGTTTTGGTTAATTATATTATGGAGCAGTGATTTGTATGGTTCCCGGATATCTGAACAAGACTTGTCTCTTAACTCTAATATTGACACGGTAGTTTTTATTAAAAAAGGAGTGAGCCTTATAGTAGTCACATATGATGTCTAACATCTGCCATCTCAACTTGGTCATCAGCAACATTAAGGTAATAAGCAACACTAAAGTCTAAAAGAACTCGTCGAGGTCGTTTCTAACAGCCAACTCTAGAACCGCGCGCGCTCATTGGTCAAATCAAATAGCGCGTGCTTCCCCGGTTTCCTGTGACACACTTCCGTCCCTTTTCACGAAATCACTCACACATTTTTGATTTGATTTGACTTTAAAAAAAAAAATTAAGATTTTGATTTTGATTACAGGAAAGCGAAAGGAACGATGTTACACATAAAAAAAAATATAGAAGAAGATAAACGGCATTTTATAAATAAGGTTTTACTACAGATACTAGCCTACTGATTGCTCTGTAACAAAAAATATTGATTAAATAGCACTATTACTTATTAATAGGCGGCCTTTAACTTATACCCAATAACTAAAAGAAACACAAAAGAAGGGACTTACGTGCGTATAAGAGGACGCCGTTGCCCTGTTCATTGTTGAACGTGAGCGCAAAAAGTTTGGTATTCTCGCCATCCTTGACCCACAAAGGCTCCTTACTTTGTTCCAATAATATTATGAAAACATTTTGCGGTCCAGTAAAAGGAAATATTGCTGTAAAGAGAAGTTTGTGTAAGGGCCCAATAACACGTACCACAACCACACCACAACGACAACACCTGGAGGGGCATTAATTTCCATGAAAATTAATAGTTTATTCACACAGACCACATTTGGCCATCAAAATCAACCGTGTGGGCGATACCGACCATCTCAAGGCGTCGTCGTCGCAGCCATAACGCAACTACCAGCTAGATCGCGCACTAGCGGCCGGCCATATCGCAAACACATCGATCTGTCTGTCTGCAAACACTAGCCACAACGTAACCACATCGCAACTACGAGGGACCATGCAACCACTGCAAGAAGTTGCAGCGAGACAATTTACACGTAACCGCTGTTGCCCACATTTTGTCGCTGCGATGTGGTGTGGTTGTGGTACGTGTGAGGGGGCCCTAATCTTCACAGCTTAATCGTGTTTTGGTCCTTTATTGTTTTCTACAGAGTGAAAGTAACTTATTAACTACAGCCCACGCGACAGATATGACTGACATAGTTATTCCCAAAAGAGGTAGGTAGCTATGTAGGTCATCTTTTTCTTTCCGTAGGTGTTATAAAAGGCAACTGAAAGATCAATAATAAAATAAAAGAGTGCGGAAAAGCAATGAAGTTTCCTACTACTTTATGATATGAAGGTGTAAGGTTCAACTACCAAAGTGTGGTTTTTATTCTATAGCAAGCAAGGCAAGCTTACCACCACTTACCTAACGGTAAACAAGAAGGTAAGTGGGCACCGCCGCCAGGGACTTCAGCAACAGATACCAGAGACATCACAGATGCGTTGCTTTCCCAGAGACAAAGCTGCGGGGTAATTGCGTAACACACTAACAGTAAAAATGAGTTTCATTTTGACAGTTCAACAACATTCATTGCGTTATTTACGTTGTTGAAAATACAAATTTTTCGAACATACAAAAAAAAAAGAAGAAAAAAAAAGTTGTTTATTGGTACGAGAAAATCATTCACAGTATTATTATTTCTAAATAAATAGTTACAGTAATCGCAGTAGTTTAGCAACATGAAGCAATGGATTAGCAATTCTTCTTCATAATCATTCAGATTGTCATTGAAAGTGTGTTACGTAATTAGGGTGTTGGAATGTCTCATGTGCTTATAATTACACCGGCATTGACTACTCTTCAACCTGCTCCTTCACAATGAGTTCTAGACTACCTACAGGCCCGACAGCAGACTCTTTAGTATCAAGAAAGGGTAAAAAAGTAATAAGGGCATAGTATAGCGCACAGGGAAATATTTTTCATCGCCTCGGTTTGTATAACTGTGTGTTTGCACTGGCGAAACATCACAACAAAACATGTTGAAATGTCTCGTTCCTGTCAAATATTGTATGGAAAATTGTCAGAAATTGGATTGGACATGGATTTTGTGCAAACGTACAGTAAAGAATCTCCAAATAATCTTAATTATTTTCAGAAATGAAACTCTTAGGCCGTTTACACATGGCGCCGCGGCGGCAGCGGCACCGCCGCCACTGCGGTGCCGCTGTATTAGTCACTCTTGGATTTGTATGGACTCACACTACACATGGCGCGTCCGCGGTGGCGGTGTCTTGAATAGTCTACCGCGATAATAGATACCGCGGCAGCGAAAAACGCTCCCGCTACGACATAATGTGTAAACGCCCTTATATACAAAATATTGTGTATAAAAGTTGAATTTACAAGTTACTTGGTAAACCTACCTTATGGTAGGTACCCAAATAATTACTCGTGCATCAAAGTGAAATGAAACCGTAGGTACTCGTACCTATCACAACACAGGTACCTCCATTTCATTTTGTCTTAAGCAAAGCTTTTAAGCACGGGAGGTTATTTAAAAAGACAAATATTTACAAAATTATCTCAGTTGAGTACAGAGCTTAGAAATAAATTACTTATTTAGGGACGAATCTCTTGGAAAATTGTGATTTCTATCAAAGGATGTAATGGTAAGATGTTTTGGATGAGTTTGGTAAATACCCTTGATTTTCATGGCTTTGTCTTTCTGGCTTAGCCAAAGTCACCTTTACATTTATTATTCATAATGTCTAGATTTTATTTCCGTTTATTTGTGTGTATTTGCAATGATAATTTATCGGTGTCTCTATGTTTTATGTTTAAGGCCAATTTTGTTTGATTTTTTATATTATATTTAAACTCTTACTAGCTCACGTTACTTTGATCTTGTTTATTTTATTTTTCGTAATTAGTTATTAATTTTATAGTAGAGTGCTTGCACGATTATTACGTTTATGGGGCATGCGGTGCTAACCTATAAGAAATTGTTACACTAACCATAAATTGACGCTTGCGCAAAATAACGGATTTAAAGCGAGGGCTAATCACGAGCGTAGCGAGTGATTCACGTGTTAGAATCCTGAGCGACGCGAGTGGTTCATGGCCCTCGATATAAATCCGTTTTATTCAAGAGTTGCATACCATGACTACGAGAAAAAGAAAGATTTAAGCGTAAATGAACAATTAAATAAGAAAAAAAGAAGGTTAAATTAATTAAAATGCACATTAAAATTGGAACAATTTGTGTTCATACAACTTACAGTATTCCAAATTACCTAGCGCCAAATTACTAATGACAGTTAAGAACACAAAACAATTTTAATTCACATGCTAAGCTCCTTGTCGAAAATGTCGACCAATCAAATCTCGTTATTTGCACAAAGAGTTTGTATGTCGAGTATTCTTTGCACAAGGAGTATTGGTGTGTTCTAAATTCAAACTACAAAACAGTGATTAAAAGTGCTTTTTATTCACTGTTTTCAGTGAATAAAATAAGCTTTTTAGAGGGGGAATGGTATAAAGAGTTATTTTTGTATACTATATTCTATCCAAGTATACATATAGTCTGTTACCTCAAAGCTGCAATTCAATGCCATTTTAAATTCAATATATTGACAGCTGTACTTTAATAAGTATGTACAGACCTACCCGAAACTGTCAAATTTTTCAAATCAACTTTGAACCTTATGGTTTGGTGATAAAGTTGAAAATATATTAAAGAAATTTGACAGGTTGTGGTAGGCTGATCTGCTAGCGTCTGTACCTACTGCTACTACTTTCTTTAATTATAATTTCTCAAGCGAAGTTTTGAGAAGGTATATAGTCATCCATGTGTACCAAGTATATAAGTACAAAGAACTTACCATAAGTAAAAATAATTTTGAATGAAATTATATTAATAACATAAACAAGAATTCTTCTTCACTGCTTCTTCAAATATCGATAAAAAAATAATTTTAACGATTTCCTACAGAAGTCATCCACCACTTAACTAAAACTGAAGTACCTAATCAACAACGTGTAACTTAACTGTGACAGACCAACAAGTAACAAAGAAGTGGACAAACGATGTTCAAACAAGACGTAATAACATTATACAGTTTGAAGAAGGCGCCAGCGGAGCATGCGTAGTTCATACAAACGTAATACCAAAATAATTTGTAAATCAAACATATTCTTAAGGTAGTGTGTATTTATTCCGATTGGATTTTAAAAGGACACTGATTGAAAGTTTTCTATAAAAATTTGAAATTCCTCATATCTCGTCTTTATATCAGTGTCCATTCAAAATATATATTTGGGAGCCTAGATATTCTGTAATCCAATCGGAATAAATACACACTACCTTAAGAATATGTTTGATTTACAAATTATTTTGGTATTACATTTGTATGAACTACGCATGCTCCGCCGGCCCGTTAAAGTTCGTCCACGTTTAAAACTCCAAGCCCTTTGCGTCAATTTGATGATCCTTTTTATGAGGCCCATTGTGAAGATTCACGTTTCAGTGCCATCTTTGGTAAGACACACTAGAAGAAGAAATTAGAACCTATTAAGTAAAAACTACCGCCGGGACGCGTAAATACAAAAGCGGATGCAACACAGAGAGTAGCTGTTCTGTAACGCAGCCGCGTCTGTATTTATAATAAACACAATTACACCGCAAACATTTGAAAACTGTCTGCAATGTGACCGGCTCCGAAAGACATTGTTTTAACAAAAACGACTGCAATATAGCTTATTACTCGCTCTGTCTACACTGCAGGTATCCAACTTGGTTGCGACGTAACGCAGCTTGCGCTAATGCTATTAAATAGCCTGCCTTGCTGCGAGCAACTTGGGAGTAGCGGTTGGTCACAGTTGTAACCTAACCCATTTCACAATTTTTCGACAGTTTATAATCTAACGGAAGTAAAACTATGGGTGTATACGTTGAATCCGCCTTCTCATTGATTTATAAAAACAAATGCGGCTGCACCACAAACCGCTGTATCGCAGCTGGGTTTGAACGGACTATTACTGCTCTAAGCCAATCGAAAGATAATACAGCACAGACACACAGGCACAGTCTGTGTTGCATCCGCCTTTGTATTTACGCCGCCGGGACTGCCTCCTTGGTCGCAAGCGCTAGTGCCATGAGATTCTGGGTTCGATTCCCGGGAATTTCTCAGTATCAGCCCGGAGTCTGGATTTGTGCCCGGTTGGTGGCAAAAGGCTCACCCCGTGTTACATGGGACTTAAACATAACTGGCGAAATGTGGGTGTACTATAGGTACACCTCTGCCTAACCCTCCAGGGAATACAGGCGTGATGTTATGTTATGTTATGTTACGTAGAAAAAAAATCTTTTTACTTGAAATTGTAGGTAAACTGGGGGATCATCACCTAATAAATAAAGCAATGCCAATCTCATATTTGCACGCATTTTTCCACGGACTTTCTCAGAGACAGCTTTTCTACTGGAGAGGGGGTATCAAGCACGTTATTATAAACGCAAATCTAGTTGAGGAATAAAATATAAACACACCGAGGTGTAATGGAAATCTCGGCTTATCTCGTACGGGCCTCGGAATATGGATTTAAAGGAAACTCTTTGTGGTTGTTTTTATCTAGAACAGTACTCGGTGGCGCATACGTTATCAACTCCCTGGAAGATGATCTCATTCAAAAAAATGGAATGTGTAGTCATTGCGACTTTGACGTTTGCGATTTATCTATTTATTTATTATGGCACTCCAACAACAATTACAATGAGCATATCATATATTATTATAACTTAAAAACTACAGCGAACTTTTCACTTAACGGTGTGCACAGCACTTACATAGTTTGCCTATTTACTTATAATTAAATTGATAAAAATAATAATAAAATCAATAAAATAATAATAATAAATTCAAATATTAATAATAATAAGATCAAATAAATCAATCAAAATTTGTGAAGTAGACAAAATAATTTAGAATAGACGTAAAATTATACTGCGCTATATACTCTACAAGAAGAGAACATCGTACAAGAGAAGAAGTGGCGAATCTATCGCCAGAAGTACTGAGAAAAGTGATGCAAAATGCGCCCAAATGTGCGTCAATTCTGGCAGCGGCCACTTAACAGATATATTTTTTTCGACTTAAACAACAAACATTAAAAGTCCGAATAAACAATATAACGATAATCAAAACGGAATCCAGTAGTTGCGCGAAGAACAAGACTGCGGTGTCTATTCTGAAAAAATATCACTGTGAAACCTTAGAAGAAATGAGTTTGAATTGAACTGTCAATAGTGCATGTCATTCCCTAACATAAGGTGGAATGACAGCTCGTTTCAAGCTAACCTAAGTTTTCACGGAGAGATCGTTTCAGAATAGACCGGCTAGGCAGCTGGTCGTTTTCCTCCCTTGTTATTTTTATTTAAATGTAACATCACACTTGCATTTCCGGAAGGGTGAGGCACACCATTCGGGGGAAGTACACCTCGTACTTAGATTACAGGTGTACTATAAGTACATCTCCACCACATAACTGCGAAGTGTAGGTACATTTCGCCAATTTTTTTTGAGATTTCTGTCCCATTAAATAGGGGGCACGAACGCTTGAATGTTAACCGCTATTCGTTATGGCCGCATATGTAAAGCCCCCAGCACACGTTGGGCAAGCCCGTTGACCGACCACGCTCGGTTGGTTGTGGTCGATTGTGCACACGCAAATCAAACGGCAAATATACGCAAAAAGGCCCAGTAAACGTTGGCCGAGCACGGGGCTCGCCCAACGAGTACAGGCTTAAGACATATTCCTACGTACGTAAATATTGGTAGTCCTTGTAAGCATAATTTCGTGTTCAGACGAGACGTTATTAACCAGAAATAAGATTTCTACACTATACACGAAATTTCTGGTATTTGTATAAGAATTATTTGAATGATAAGCGAGTGACGCGAGTGAGCACCTTCTTTTTCTTCACAAAATCCACGTTCGTAACCTTTATTCCGGAAATGAATACTTCTATGAATTGAATGATAAACTAAATTTATTTCTGTAAATTGATTTCAACGAACACTTTTACGAAAGTTGCTATAAATAGTTTAATCAAATCTGTGAAATTTCCGAGAAAACTTTTTGAAACGGACTTGTAGATATATGAAAATAGAACCTTTTAATTAATTACCTTTCTTTTAGTCACACATATCGAAATAAATTTTCTGTTTTACAAAAATGCAATAATTAGTACTTACCTGATCAAAATCTATATAAAACAGAGGACGAAAGTCGAGACCCCTCCGTGGCTGGGAGAGCACGTTAAGCCTTTCCCCGGCCATGACCCGGCTGTCATTCGTAGAACTTTGACAGTCGTTGCAGTAGTCAGAAGCCCAAAAGTCTGACCAAAGAATATCGTGTTACTCAGTAACTGGGTTGTGGAGTTCAGATAGGCAGTTGCTCCACGTAAAATACTGATATTCAGCTGCACCCGATTAGACTGGAAGTCGACCCCAACATAGTTGGGAAAAGGCTAGGCAGATTGAGATGACCATAAAAAAAAATACATAATTATTTGTAGATGTTATGAATGTAGGTATTAATTAATTAAATGTTATAAATTCGAGTTTTTTTTAAATAAATTTGTGTTTATTACTACTTTATATATATAAATTATTATTTAAATAATTTAAAATTAACACTAAAATTATGTATACGTCACATTTCAGCACTGATGTCACACTTGAATAATTTCCGAGTACGTAGGTATTGGCCCAACAGTTTTTTTGCAGAATCTCGATGCGGTGTAATCAAACCATTTGAGCGGAAAATTATGTCTTCACTCATAAAACTCGTTAATCTCAAGTTGATCGATTATGCATGAAATAAATTGGGACCTATTTTTATTTGTTCACTATTTGGCTACCATTTTTTTTTGTATTTATTTGTAAGATGGAACTCCGTATTAGAAAAACATATTTTTTTTAAACTGCCTGTCTGAATAGCCTTGTTGTTCCAGTTGTTGCAAGCACGACTACTGAGTATGAGGTCCTGGGTTCAATTCCTACGTCGGGCAAAGAGTTATTGGGTTTTTCCGCCAGGAATTTCTTATTAACCCCGGAGTCCGGGTTTGTGCCCGGTCGATGGCAATAGGCTCAACCCCTGGCTGACTTAAACATAACTGGCAAAATGTGCGTGTACTATAGGCACACCTGCCCAACCCTTCGGGGATGACAGGCTTTTTAACTTTACTTAATAAAGATCTTTCCAACAGCAGGTGCAAAACAAGCTCATGCAGCTTAGATTATAGTTACAAAAATTAGTAACGAATACATAATTTTCTTGTAATCATCCCTTATTTATTACTAATAACAACTCTATAAGCAATCAAATCCTCGTAGATTAGCACATCGCAACAGAAAACCAAGTAGTATCAAAAGAAAATGCTTCTAATGTACAAATAATTTATGACGCTGAATCTGCACTTTTCTGCGAGTTTGTCTAAGTATCGTCTATTTGCAGAATATGTCGAAAATATGCTGAATATTTTCTACTCGTGAGCAAACGCGTGTTACGTTGGTTAAAAATATGCTGAATATTTTCTACTCGTGAGCAAACGCGTGTTACGTTGGTTAAGGTAGATATGTGGTGTGAGCAAGTACATTGTTTATTTATTGATAAACTAGCTTTTGCCGGGGGATCGCCCGTGTGCATGTCGGAAATTATCCCATGGAAAAGTACTACCCCGGTAGTACGTTTCCATGGGATAATTTCAATAATAAAATAATAAAATAAAAAGTATCTTAGGTATATCCTATTCCAGGTCATGATCTACCAGTGTGCCAAATTTCATCCAAATCCGTTCAGCAGTTTTAGCTTACTTAATTCGTATTTATAATATTATATCGTTAGAGTAATTAGGATTAGAAAAAAAAAACATAATTGGCGTAATGTGGGTGTACTATGCCACCGATGCTAAACCCTTCGGGAATTTTAGGCGCGATTTTGTAGGTTATGTAATTTTTTTAATTAAAACGAACTATTTAGGGATTTTGGGAAATCGTTCCCAAATTCTCAAAATGGTTAGTCATACGCCTACCGTGCTAAGCACGCTACATCAAGCAAATAAACTGTAAACAAAGCCATGCATGAGAAGCCAATCTGAACCAGTTGGGCAGAAACAAAGCCTACCCGCATCTGCTTTATAATACTGTTCAATGGAAATTTTATTGTTTCTACAAGCTTCTGCCCGCGACTCCGTCCGCGTGAAACGTCTTGTCTCCCCGACCCACCGCGTCGCATCGCATCGCCGTCCGCGCTATTACTTCGTTTTCGCTTAGCGTTCTTTCAATTATTATTTTTTGCTCGCCTCCTGATGTCCCTAGCGTGATGTTAATGTATAAGCCTTCCTCAAGAATAGGGCTATTGAATACAAAAAGATTTTTTAAAATCTAACTGCTTATTAGCGCGTAGTTCTAGGTATTAGCGCGTTCAAACAAACAAACAAAAATACAAACTGTTGGCGACGGGACCCTATCTATGCACCAGGGCACAAGTAGCAGGTAGTCTACTAACGAATATTAGCGCGATAGATTGCAAATTTTAAAGTTTTAACTTGTTTTTTATTAGAATTTGTATATTATAATGTTATTTTGAGCAATAGGACCATATCCGTGCACTAGGGTACAAGTAGCGGGTAGATTGCGACGGAAATCTTGTAATATTTTCATACTAAATTGTAGATTAGGAACATTTATTGTATGTCAAATTAGATTCCAACTAGAAATGATTATTGTGCTATTGTTTAGGTATATTCATGTTAGATTCATATTAGATTTGTGTTAGAATTCTTATCTTGAGCCATTAAGAGCATTAAAACTAAATTTGAAAGGAAATTTTTGTAAGGAAAAATTGTCATAGATAATTACGTAACTTGAAAACATACTTTTTTGTTTATGGAGATATTTTGCTAATTTTGGTCTCAAATGAAAGGTGTAGGCTTAAAACTAATTTGTATGTTTAGTTTGTAAAAATCGGTCTGTGCAATAAAAAGATATAGTCACTTTTATGTAAGAAAATTTTACTTGACTAGAAATGTATAATTGTTTGTTCTAAAATGTTTAAATTACCTAAGTAAATGACTTGTAATTGTGTTTTATATAGATATTAGTTATGTAAGGATATAACGTACTAAGTTTTATAAGGTTTTTTGAAAAAAGGCAAAATAAATGCAAAATTCTGAGAATACGGCTTGCACCCAAAAATCCTTAAGGATTTTAGTATAAAAGGCGTGGAATTTTTTTTATAAAATGTAGTCGTAAATCAACCATCAACAAGGAATCAACTAAGCAAGCTGGAGTCTCAGAATTAAGTCAAAAACAAGGTGTCTTATTTCTTTAACAAAACAGTCTGTGTCGTGGTCTCTGGGTAGTGATACCCAAAACCAGGTACGTATTCAGGGGTACGTGGTGGTGTGTGTAGCCAGCAGAGCCGTCTAGGCTCAGGTAAGTACGGAGCACACATCAACATCAGTGGGAGATTGTCCCAGGGCGACTGCGGTGCTGTAAGTACCTAGGCCGTCCGCAACAGTTGGTCCTTCGAGTTCCGGATTCCCTGCAAGAAGATAGAAGAGTTCAGAACATAAGAAGACTTCAAGATGCCGGTTACCAGATCGCAGAAGGATGCCCCCTCACGCTCTGCGTCCCGTCCAACGGAAAAGGACGCGACAGAAGAAACGGCAGGGTCAGTAGGGGTCACGTCCGCGTCAGGGTCATCGGAGACTGAAGCTACATCGAACACTTCTTCGGGTACCACGACTACGGAAGAAACCACGACATCAGAAGCTACGATTACGACTGCGAACACGGCGGCGTCCGAGAAGAACGGACAGAAGAAGCAAGGTGCCGCCCAGAAGAAGACGAACGAGAAGATCCCAGAAGATACTCCGGAACAGGGAGGCCATGGCTCCGCCACGACCCTGAAGCCGAAGGGGGTCGTTCGTCGAGCCAGGTCCACGAAGACCACGAGTTCTACAGCCAGAAGACGCGAGTTAGAAGCCAGAGAAGAAGTAGCACGCCTGGAGTTGAAGCAAGCACAGGCTGCGGCAAAGCTAGCCCGTGTCAGATTGGAGCTGGCACAATGTGAAGATGGGGACTCTGTGGATGAAGACCTGGCAGAACAAGAAGATAGAACAGCACAGGTGCAGAACTGGATCCAGTCATCAGTATTGGAAGATGGCAACATGGAGCAACCAGAGCAACGAAACCAAACGTCAGAAGAGCCTCAGAAGGTCAAGCCTGAAGTGAATGCTGCAACGAAAGGAGCTTCGATCGAGATTCAAGCATTGACGACAGCGTTAAGAGAAGCTTTCACTTCAAGAGGCGGACCAGCAGCGCAGCCGAAGTACATACACGAGTTACCCTACTTCGACGGCAGCAGCAGCGAGTGGTTGGCGTTCAAGGTCGTCTACGAAGATACAGCACCGATGTTCAACGAAGTTCAAAACATGGCGCGACTCAGAAGAGCGCTGAAAGGCAACGCAAGAGAAGCAATCAAGAGTCTGCAGTACGTCGATTCTGTAAAATTCAAACAACAACTCGCATCTCACTTCGCTATTCACTCTCACTTCGCATAAGGTTCAAAATTACCTTGATTTTGCATCACCCAGTCACTTGCGAAGTGAAGTGAGTTCCGAAGCGACCAATATTGTACTAGTGACTGCCACACTCAACAAAATGTTAGTCGAGTTTTATCGATTCCAGTTTTTTGACACAATCGTTATGTTTTTGGCACAGAATTTGAGCTAATATAATGTTTAAATTAAAATTTCTTATTTTAAGGAATTTGAGGCAGCTAATAATAAGTAAAAATACAGAAAACTCTAAATTTGTGCCATGAATATAATCTATGCTTCCCTTACGAAAAAAATTAATGTCAGATTGACAATATTTTGATAGTACGTTGCGTTGTTTTGCTTGTGTTTCATGTCTTTGATTTGATCGTTCAGTGCCGAATGACTGTGAAATAATCATGAAGTAAGTTTATATTTGTGGTTGTGAAGTTTAAAAATGATATTAATTAAAATAGTATTTATTTTGTTTTCTAATCCAACAATAATGTTCCAGTCCAAATGAGACACGTTCTTCTCACCCATCGTCGGCTCAGGATGAAACTCTGGTAGAGTTTATGGAAAGAAACCCGGCATGGCGAAGGGTTTTTTGAGAACTCAAAATGCCAGAGAGCGAAGTCGACGCCAGTGGGAGGAACTAGCCGTGCGCCTAAATAAAATAGGTAGCACAATCAAAAAATGCAAACAGTGGACCAAGGTTAGCATCGCTTTTTTTTACTATACTCGTACGTTATTTAGAACCACTTAACATTCCTCAAAGCAAACCACTTAAAATGTGCGACGAATCTTGGTTTGAAGTGTGTTCCTTGATTTCATAAATTGTATCATATTGTTAATTTTATTCAATCAATGACTATTAATCGGTTCAGTCCTAGCGGCACCCAGAGGGGTCGGTTACTCCGCGCAACCGTTAGGGACCGGTGGCACCTCCCGCCATCGCGCGCTGGCTCCCGAAGGCGCCACCTGTAGCCTTCGGGAGCCGCGCAACGGTTGCGCGCGGTAACCGGCCCCTCCAGGTGCCGCTACGACTAAACCGGTATAAGAACAGCACTATAACTCATAATTTCGTCTATAATTGCACAGACAAAACCTTCGGTTTCCCCAAAGAGTCCACCAAAACGCAGCCAGGCTACGGACGCTAGTAAATCTACATCGGCTCCATGTAGGGCCTGGAAGTAGCGACTGTGAAGCTCCTTACTCTGCCACACCTCCCTGCCATCGTTAGTGTCAAGCACTACATGCTTGCGCCAGTTCTCTTTGGTCAAGGAGAGCGGGGTAAGACCCTTATCCACCGCGACCACAGTCGACCACAGTCCACCCTGAGACTGCATATCTCGCGATTGTGGAGGGATTTCGCGTTTAAAAAGCCTCGTTCTCCACACTTTCGCGGGATTTACAGTGTCATTACCGATGACTGTGGGTGATGCATTTGATGTGCAGTCAGCAGCGTACGGACCCTCCTATCCAGGGCATCGAGTTCGGTCTGTGTGAATTTGAGTATGCCGAAAGAGTACATCAAAACCGGCATGACCCAACCGTTGAAGGCGCGCACCTTGTTTCATAAAAATAACTATCAAAACTTAATTTTTCAAACGAATAGCTGCTATTTAAGATTTTTTATTTACGCATCATAGTAATCGGTGTTCTTTTTTCAGCATCACGTCACACGCCTTCAGTTGAAAGAAAGAAAATACATTTATTTGCGGTAAATATGACGCAAAGAAAAAAACACGAGAATAACAAATTAGGGGAAAATGTGTCACATCCACGCAAAACGGCCATCGCTCAGCATAATGCTGCGACTCTATGCAAGACAGAGCCCCAGCGCTGGTTTTCAGCTGCTCCTCCACCATCTCAACGGCGAAAGGAATTCTCCACCACTACTGAGAGACTCCTGAGGGTGGAAGAACAGCAGCTGGAGATACAATAACTAAATGCACAAATTCTACAGTGCTTTCTGGAGAGGAGTGCGGAAAGAAAGAGGGCCATGAATGAAAGGAGTGCAGAGAGAGATAGAATCTTAGCTGAAGCTGTGGCTGCAGGGGGGAAAGGGCTGCAAGCATTGGCAGAGGTTATGAATAGAGATGGGGTGTAGTAATATAAGTTAATATAATATATATTGTAAATATGTGAGAACTAAGTATCTATCACATAATTGATTTATCTGTCATTGCTTCATTTATAATTCTTTTTACCTTTTGTGGTAGACTAATTTTATTCTAGGTACAACGTCTTCACATATAATGAATGTATACAAAACAATTTAAAAGAGTAACGGTGGAGTTTCTTGCCCTTTTTTCTCCATACGAACACTACCTTTTGGAAGGGGCGACTAGAATCAATTCTATTTTATTGTAATTTTTGACGTTCAAAATTGCCTTAAATGTGCCTATTTGAAATAAATTATTTAACTTTGAATAAATAAAACACTTTTAAACAGATACCTGAGCGGTTTTATTGAAAGTCCATCGGTGATTAGTTTGGATTTGGTTTGATTACATACATTTCCCGATATGCTAAAAATAGAAATCTATTGAATCTACCACCATTTCACAAATTGGGAGGCTTCTCCAAGAAAGAAATGGCGAAAGTAAACTTAGAAAGGGTTGTTGACCTCCGACTTTTATATTTATCTATTTACAAAAACAACTAACTACCATTAGATTTGATCCTGCAGTGTGTATTTTAGGGTGGGGCTTTAACTTGTGAATTTATCACTTTTAACGAATACTAGCGCAGTTTTATAGAAAGTCCATTGGTGATTTGTTTGGATTTGGTTTAATTTGACACTGCAGACTTATAATAATTGACTATGTCTGGATGATAATTAGGTATCTATTATGAAATAGATACATGTTCTTTACCGTGAGCTTCACGTTCAGAGTGAGTTCATACTCACTCTGAACGTGAAACATGTAGCTAACATGAACATAGGTGCGATTTGGAGCCGCTGACGTATCTCAACAGCGGTAAGGTAGCGGTTTCTTAGAATTTCCAGGACAATAAACCGGTGGTCCCGGGCCGATGTGCATCTAACTCCTCCGCTGCCTGGTCTGCGAGAGTAGTGGCCTAGGCTGTCTCCTGGTATCATTTCGTGGCATACTGCATTGACTAACGTGGTACGTTAAGCACCACAGCAACTTCGCGCTGTGTAAAGCCTTGGTCGATTAAGGCTACGGCCTGTGTAACCTGTGCTGGTGTTAGTGGCATTTTTTGTATTATAAAGCACCTTTAGTGTTTGAATGAAAAGCACGAAAACACACATAACTGAATAACTTAACCGTAAACTTTCACAACACACAAATTCAAACTTGCAATTTAGTCGCTCAAGAAACCCGATTCAACTAAGAATTAAAAGTTACGCTACAGTGCACTCAAACATAATGAATTACCATCTTCAACTAAGGGTAAACATTTTTTGACTTAGCTTCATAAGAAACAATCGTTAGAAACCATCGAGATATAAGTACTAACGTACAGTACTTATATCTCGATGTTAGAAACACTTAAAGCTATCGCAAGTATTTGCGAGATAAGCGGTTGGCCAAGATTTCGTGCCGCTGAGTAGTTATTGTACTAATTTTTAACACTGTGACATAAACATATTATTTTAACACTATTTATATAGGATTTCTTCTATTTTCACTCGTAAAATAGATGCTTTTTATTTGACACTTTGAATCGGGTTCGAGTGCGAAGTGAGCGTCGAAGTGACGGCGGAATTACCTTACTGAATGCCACTTCCTACGTCATCTCATACTTTATCGGTCAAAATCTCACGTCAATGTAGTTCAACTCGCCAACACGCTCGCAATGCTAGCGCTAGTGTAAATTCGAATTCACAACCGAGTTTCTAGAATGCCAATCAAGAAACTCACAGCGGATTCAGATTCGAACTTTAGAACGAGGTCTTACAGAATCACACTGCTGTACTCCGAAGCTTCTCCGTTGGAAGTAATGCAAGCCCTCAGGAGAAGATATGGAAGACCTGATGCGCTGGTGCTGGCTGAACTGGACAAGGTCAAAGCACTACCGAAGATTTCAGAAAACCCAAGAGACATCTGCATCTTCGCAAGCCAGATCAACAACAGCGTAGCAGCAATCAAGGGACTGAAGAAACCACAGTACCTACATGAGATGGTGAAACAAATAGTGGAGAAGATACCTACAGTTCTCAAGTTCCGTTGGTACGACTTCACTGCAGCATCAGAAGAAGGCGAGTTCTCCGACCTGACGTTGATATCCAGATTCTTGAACGCAGAAGCAGACAAGTGTGGAGCCTTCGCGACTTCAGAAGAGAAGAGCGGCTTCAAGAGAATCCAGCGGCAAGCGGCGCATTCGACCAAAGAAAAGGACTTCAAAGAAAAGGATTCAAGAAAATCAGAGAAGACTTGCCCTGTATGTGAGGGTGAACACTTCCTGGTTGAATGTCAGAAGTTCCAGAAGGCATCGGTGCAAGATCGCTGGGCAGCTGTAAAGAAGAGTCACGTCTGTTTCAAATGTCTTCAAGGGAGACACAGGAAGGAGAGCTGCAAGAAACCACCGTGCAAGGAATGCAAAAGGTGGCATCATCATTTCCTGCACGTCCAGTCAGAAGATAACACTTCTGAAGACAAGAAGAAGGAGACACCGCAGGAGGTGGCAAGCGTCACTGCATCAGTGAATGCAGTCAACAATGCAAGAGCATACCTGAAGATAGTTCCGGTGGAAGTCTTCGGGTCACAAGGATCACAGAAGATATTAGCTCTTATGGATGAAGGGTCAACAGTATCACTTCTAAACAAGAAGGTGGCAGAAGAAATCGGTGCTCAAGGAAACAATGAAGAACTTGTCATCGAAACAGTGGGCGGCAAGCTGATAAGGAAGAAGGATTCTCAAGTGCTGGACCTGACAGTGAAGGGGGTTCATCAAGAAACCAAGAAGACAATGAAGAGAGTCCGGACCGTTGACGAGTTGAAGCTTACGCCGCAGTTCCTGGACAAGAAGAGGATTCAAGACTGTCAACACTTGAAGAAGATTGCCGATTCTCTGTACTACGAAGGAGAGTCACCACAGCTGCTCATCGGGCAAGACAACTGGGAGCTGATCGTGACTCAAGAGATAAGAAGAGGGAAGCCAGGAGAACCAGTGGCTTCGCGAACGGGACTTGGATGGGTGCTCCACGGGTCAGACATCGGAGGTGCAAGACCGGTACACTTCATGAACACATGTCTGCATGTCAACACGCCAGAAGAAGAAATGCATCAAGCAATCAAGGATCACTTCGCCATCGAAGCACTCGGCGTGCAACCGAGAAGACCCACTACGGACTCAGAAGGAAGAGCACTCACCATCCTGGAGAAGACCTGCAGGAGACTTGAAGATGGTCGATTCGAAGCTGGACTTCTGTGGAAGAACGAAGAGGAACGGATGCCAGAGAGCTACATTTCTGCCAAGAACCGACTGACCAACATCGAAAAGAAGATGGATAAGGATTCCCAGTTGAAGGCAGAGTACTGTAAGCAGATACAGCATCTAATCGACAGCAAGTATGCAGAAGAAGCACCCGCTGGACAAGAAGACTCCAAGAAAACATGGTACCTCCCTCACTTCTCCGTGGTTCATCCGTTGAAGAAGAAGATTAGGATCGTCTTCGACGCTGCAGCCAAGTCAAAAGGAAGAAGCCTCAACGACGCTCTGTTGCCGGGACCAGATCTACTGCAGTCGCTGTTTGGAGTATTGCTGAGATTCAGACAAGGACCCCTAGCAGTGGCGGCTGACATCAAGGAAATGTTCCTGCAAGTTCGCATCAGACCAGAAGATCGAGACAGCCTGAGGTTCCTGTGGCGTGGAGATCGACGCGACGTGTCACCGAAGAAGTATAGGATGACATCAGTTATCTTCGGTGCAACATCATCTCCGAGCACAGCAATCTACGTCAAGAATCGAAACGCAGCAGACTACAAGGAACAGTATCCAGAGGCAGTCAAGGCAATCGAGCTGAATCACTACATGGACGACTATCTGCACAGCTTCCATTCAGAAGAGGATTTCAGAAGAGTGACAGAGCAAGTAAACTTCATACATAAGAAGGCGGGCTTCGAGCTCAGGGGATGGGCATCAAATCAACCTGAGCTGCTGCAAAACGTGAAGACTGAAACCACCGAGAAGACGGAAGTCGACCTTGGCGAGAAGGAAGAGAAGACATTAGGACTACGTTGGTTCACAGAAAAGGACTCTATCGGCTTCAGGGCGAACCTCAGGAATACGCCAGAAGAGATTGCAAAGGGACTTCAGGTGCCGACGAAGAGAGAAGTCACCAGCGCAGTGATGTCGACCTTCGATCCGTTGGGATTAGCATCACCGGTTCTCGTCCAAGGCAAGAAGCTGCTTCAAAACACATGGCGAAGCGGCGTCGGTTGGGATGAAGAAATAGAAGAAAAGGAGTACGAAACATGGAGAACATATCTGGAGAAGATGAAGCTACGTAGCGCCGCATGACCGCCCGAGGAGGAAGTGATTTGGAGTGAGTGCTTCCTCCTCAAGGCTCTCGGAGAGATGGGTGAGAGGCCGAGAGTTGACTATGTGCTCGGCCTCCAGCAGGAGGGTGTGGAGTACCTCTTCTCGTGGATGCTTCTCGTTGAGTGTGGCGTCCAGTGCGGTTTTAATAGATCGCACCAGACGCTCCCATGCACCGCCCATGTTGGGTGCACCCGGAGGGATGAATTTCCACTGCACGCCGATCTTCTCTGCTTCAGAAGTGAAGTCTTCTTGTTTCATGGCTTCTAATGCTTCTTTCAGTTCTTTGTTTGCGCCGACGAAGTTGGTCCCGTTGTCTGTGTAGATTGTCTTCGGCATCCCTCTTCTTGCGGCGAATCTTCGTAGCGCCATGACCATGCTGTCGGTAGATAGTGACGGCGTAAGCTCAATATGCACAGCCCTTGTGGTTAAGCATGTGAACAGAGCTCCCCATCTCTTCTCATGACGTCTTGCTACGGTGATTGTCATCGGGCCGAAGTAATCTATGCCGGTGCACGTAAAAGGAGGGTTACTGTGCATCAGCCGTTCGACAGGTAAGTTACCCGTCGGTAGTTCTTGAGGTTTCGCCTTCTTCGTCTTGCACCACTGACATTGATGCTGAACTGTCTTGATTGCCGATCGTAGTCCCAGCACCCAGAAGCGTTGTCTTATCTCGTTCATGACCGTTGCGTGATTCCCATGATTGAAACGGCAGTGGAACTCTTCTAAGATGAGTCGTGTTGTCCTTTCCTTGCTGTCGAGCACGACGGGTTGCTTGTAGTCTCTGGTTACGCCCTGTATTGCGTCTATTCTTCCTTTCAGCCGCAAGAGACCGTCTTCTGACACTACGTCGAGCTTCTTCAATTTGCTGCTGCCCTCTACTTGCTTTCCTTGCTGTAGACACCTGATGTCTTCTTTGAAGCTTCTTTCTTGACTTCTTTTCAGCAGTAAAGTTTCAGCTTGCTCCAGTAGTTCGGCGTCCAGCGGCTTGTAGTTCCTTTCTGTTACTTTTGAAGACTGTCGTTGCTTCTCAACTGTCTTCTTTTTCCCTTGTGTTGCTTTCCAGGTGGGATCTTTCTTGCTGACGTTGACCTTTTCCTTGCGTCTGCAGAGTTGTATGAACTGCAGTACTCTTGCTGTGGCTCGCCATAGTCTCTTCCATGATGAAAACCTTTCAGGATCCGGTGATGGGTGGGTGATGCTTACTGCCGCTGCGATGTCTGTTGTCTTCTCTTCGCCGGTGGTTTCTTTTTTGAAGGTTCTTGCCGCAGGCCAGTGAACTTCTTTTCTTTTTAAGAAGTCCGGTCCGGTGTACCATCGGTGATCGCAGTTGAAGTTATCTGGCACGTCGCGTGTTGCATCATCTGCAGGGTTTTGTGCTGTGGGTACCCATCTCCATTCTTGAGGTTTGGTGAGATCTTCTATCTCAGCCAAGCGATGAGCCACAAACGTCTTGAATGTTCTCGGGTCCGTCTTGATCCAAGAAAGTACGATGCTGGAGTCTGTCCAATATGTCTTCTTTTCCACCTTCAGATCCATTTCTTCCTCAACAGAGTGTGCCAATCTGCTTCCTAGGAGGGCCGCTTGCAGCTCGAGTCTTGGAATCGATACCGGTTTCAACGGAGTGACTCGCACCTTTGCTGCTACCAAGCTGACGTGGTAAGTTCCATCTTGATCTTCTGTTCTCCAGTAGACTGTCGCTGCATACGCCGTCTCGCTGGCATCCGTGAACGTGTGCAGCTCCCCCTCGGTGCGACGTGGCGCCAGGCATCTTGGAATCTGCAGGTCTTGGAGTAGCTTCATCTTCTCCAGATATGTTCTCCATGTTTCGTACTCCTTTTCTTCTTGCAGGGAATCCGGAACTCGAAGGACCAACTGACTTAAGAAATAAGACACCTTGGACAGACTCCAGCATCGTACTTTCTTGGATCAAGACGGACCCGAGAACATTCAAGACGTTTGTGGCTCATCGCTTGGCTGAGATAGAAGATCTCACCAAACCTCAAGAATGGAGATGGGTACCCACAGCACAAAACCCTGCAGATGATGCAACACGCGACGTGCCAGATAACTTCAACTGCGATCACCGATGGTACACCGGACCGGACTTCTTAAAAAGAAAAGAAGTTCACTGGCCTGCGGCAAGAACCTTCAAAAAAGAAACCACCGGCGAAGAGAAGACAACAGACATCGCAGCGGCAGTAAGCATCACCCACCCATCACCGGATCCTGAAAGGTTTTCATCATGGAAGAGACTATGGCGAGCCACAGCAAGAGTACTGCAGTTCATACAACTCTGCAGACGCAAGGAAAAGGTCAACGTCAGCAAGAAAGATCCCACCTGGAAAGCAACACAAGGGAAAAAGAAGACAGTTGAGAAGCAACGACAGTCTTCAAAAGTAACAGAAAGGAACTACAAGCCGCTGGACGCCGAACTACTGGAGCAAGCTGAAACTCTACTGCTGAAAAGAAGTCAAGAAAGAAGCTTCAAAGAAGACATCAGGTGTCTACAGCAAGGAAAGCAAGTAGAGGGCAGCAGCAAATTGAAGAAGCTCGACGTAGTGTCAGAAGACGGTCTCTTGCGGCTGAAAGGAAGAATCGACGCAATACAGGGCGTAACCAGAGACTACAAGCAACCCGTCGTGCTCGACAGCAAGGAAAGGACAACACGACTCATCTTAGAAGAGTTCCACTGCCGTTTCAATCATGGGAATCACGCAACGGTCATGAACGAGATAAGACAACGCTTCTGGGTGCTGGGACTACGATCGGCAATCAAGACAGTTCAGCATCAATGTCAGTGGTGCAAGACGAAGAAGGCGAAACCTCAAGAACTACCGACGGGTAACTTACCTGTCGAACGGCTGATGCACAGTAACCCTCCTTTTACGTGCACCGGCATAGATTACTTCGGCCCGATGACAATCACCGTAGCAAGACGTCATGAGAAGAGATGGGGAGCTCTGTTCACATGCTTAACCACAAGGGCTGTGCATATTGAGCTTACGCCGTCACTATCTACCGACAGCATGGTCATGGCGCTACGAAGATTCGCCGCAAGAAGAGGGATGCCGAAGACAATCTACACAGACAACGGGACCAACTTCGTCGGCGCAAACAAAGAACTGAAAGAAGCATTGGAAGCCATGAAACAAGAAGACTTCACTTCTGAAGCAGAGAAGATCGGCGTGCAGTGGAAATTCATCCCTCCGGGTGCACCCAACATGGGCGGTGCATGGGAGCGTCTGGTGCGATCTATTAAAACCGCACTGGACGCCACACTCAACGAGAAGCATCCACGAGAAGAGGTACTCCACACCCTCCTGCTGGAGGCCGAGCACATAGTCAACTCTCGGCCTCTCACCCATCTCTCCGAGAGCCTTGAGGAGGAAGCACTCACTCCAAATCACTTCCTCCTCGGGCGGTCATGCGGCGCTACGAGAGTCGGCCACTTCGGAGACAACGAGCTCGTGGGCAGGCACACTTGGAAAGCTACGCAGCGACTTGCCGACCACTTTTGGCAACGTTGGCTGCGAGAATACCTGCCCACCCTGCTGCCGAGGAAGACTCCAGGAGGAACCAGTGCCACAGACCTACACGTCGGGGACATCGTGATGATCGTCGACCACAGCCTGCCGAGATGCACTTGGCCACGCGGCAGAATCCAGCAAGTGTATCCAGGACCAGATGGGCGAATCCGCATCGTCGACGTCGAGACAAGTGGAGGTGGAGTGCTGCGAAGACCCAGTTCGAGAGTGGTGCTGTTGGTGCCGGGAGTGTCGCCGAGTCTGGAGAATGGTGCGACGCACGAGGGGGAGAATGTTGGCGACGGGACCCTATCTATGCACCAGGGCACAAGTAGCAGGTAGTCTACTAACGAATATTAGCGCGATAGATTGCAAATTTTAAATTTTTAACTTGTTTTTTATTAGAATTTGTATATTATAATGTTATTTTGAGCAATAGGACCATATCCGTGCACTAGGGTACAAGTAGCGGGTAGATTGCGACGGAAATCTTGTAATATTTTCATACTAAATTGTAGATTAGGAACATTTATTGTATGTCAAATTAGATTCCAACTAGAATTGATTATTGTGCTATTGTTTAGGTATATTCATGTTAGATTAATATTAGATTTGTGTTAGAATTCTTATCTTGAGCCATTAAGAGCATTAAAACTAAATTTGAAAGGAAATTTTTGTAAGGAAAAATTGTCATAGATAATTACGTAACTTGAAAACATACTTTTTTGTTTATGGAGATATTTTGCTAATTTTGGTCTCAAATGAAAGGTGTAGGCTTAAAACTAATTTGTATGTTTAGTTTGTAAAAATCGGTCTGTGCAATAAAAAGATATAGTCACTTTTATGTAAGAAAATTTTACTTGACTAGAAATGTATAATTGTTTGTTCTAAAATGTTTAAATTACCTAAGTAAATGACTTGTAATTGTGTTTTATATAGATATTAGTTATGTAAGGATATAACGTACTAAGTTTTATAAGGTTTTTTGAAAAAAGGCAAAATAAATGCAAAATTCTGAGAATACGGCTTGCACCCAAAAATCCTTAAGGATTTTAGTATAAAAGGCGTGGAATTTTTTTTATAAAATGTAGTCGTAAATCAACCATCAACAAGGAATCAACTAAGCAAGCTGGAGTCTCAGAATTAAGTCAAAAACAAGGTGTCTTATTTCTTTAACAAAACAGTCTGTGTCGTGGTCTCTGGGTAGTGATACCCAAAACCAGGTACGTATTCAGGGGTACGTGGTGGTGTGTGTAGCCAGCAGAGCCGTCTAGGCTCAGGTAAGTACGGAGCACACATCAACATCAGTGGGAGATTGTCCCAGGGCGACTGCGGTGCTGTAAGTACCTAGGCCGTCCGCAACACAAACTCTTCAGCTTTATTATTAGTATATAAATATACGACCGGAGAATGTAACTAAACATTAGATACAAGGTCAAATTAAATTAACTAGAAAAACTTCACGTACGTTTTGAGTATGGATACTTAAACACGATAAAACAATAGGTGATTTTTTGGGCGACGACCTCATTCGCCATTGTTACTTGAAGTATGAGTTTAGAGAATCAGTTTTTTACAGTTCCCAACCTCAAAATGAAAAAAAAGAACCTTCATAGCATAACTTCGTTGCCCGTCCGTCAGTCTGTCAAGACCCTTTTTCTCAGGAACGCGTGCAGGTAACAAGTTAAAAGTTAATATAAAATACGTAGGTTGATGGTCCCTTGGAACTCTGAAAAAATCAAGCTTCTAAGTCAACGCAATAAAAAATACGGCCATTTATGCGACATATTTTGATACTCGCAAGTAAATCCAAACCTACAGGATACTTCCCGTTGACCTAGAATCATGAAATTTGTCAGGAAGCAGCACATATAACAGAAAAAAACCGAAAATAGTTAATTTGTAGTTTTATAACACATTTTTTTTAACTATTACAAACTTACATTTGCAGCTAGAGAATTGTCCGTGACGTATATCGATGTATGGGAGAACATGTTTTCAACTACAATGTTAATTTTGTTTTTGGGATAAATTCATCCCAACTACGGAACCCTTCAATGTGCGTGGTCCGACTTGCACTTGGCCGGTTTTTTTTCTTTGATTATTTTAATATATATATTTCTATATCCATCACTTTTATGGGGTTTAGCTAGCTAATTTAATTTGACCGTATATAAATATATGAAACAAGCTACAAATCTATCGCAAAGGAATCAAGCTGAAGTCCGTGGGCATTATATATACCAGCTCCTAAATTTAATTAACTTCAAGTTATCCGCTAAAACTAGAAACTGCGTACAAAGTTACTGTGCAAGTAAGCGTTGGGCGGGCTATGGGCGGGCGGCAGAGAGTCGCGAACCGCCGCCCAGGTTACACCGTGCCCGCGCCATGTGATCCAACCATGCGATCGTACAAAAAGTCCAACTAACTGAAACAATATATAACTTATACTATAAACAATAATATAATAATTGTTCTTAAACACGTGAGGCTACGAAGCAATACCACTCTTATTATCTTTAAAAATAAAGTTTAAAGTAGTTTTTAAGTTTAAAAACCAGTATTATTTTTACCTGTTGTAAATCTCGATATAGTTGTTGTTGTTGTGCGTTTTGTCTACTTTAAAGGTAAGTTTATTTTGTTCTAACTTTTAATAACTTTAAATAATTTTTGTAGTACGTGTCCACGGATTTGTTACTGACTAAAGTTGAAAGTTATTTTAAGCGCGTAGAGTTGTAAACAATTTCTAGAATATTTCAATTATGCTAATTAAAATTATTCAATTTAAGCAACTACAGTAGTTTACAGTTTGAACTTCTTAATTAATTTTAGCTTCCCAAAATAACTAAATTCGAAGAAATAGTCTGCTATAGGAAAATAAAATATATAATTTATACTTAAAAAATAAAATACTACTATAATTTGGTCTAAATTATAGTAGTATTTTATTTTTTAGGATCACTCAGGATACTGCGCAATTCACCACAAACTGCAAGTCAACCACAAAACTTTTTATCTGATAATTTGTTCTACTCACTGACAATGATAAAGCAAGAAATAGATTCAATATCTATATTTTAAAAAGAGTATGATGTAAAACTTTACGTTCTTTGTTACTTAATATAATAGGTTTTATTAGAATTAATGAGGACTCCAATTTACAACAAAAAAAATTGCACGGGTTGATAAAAGTTAAGTTTTTTACCAAAACAGTTTATTTTAAGTCAATTTTGTCTTTTCTAAATCATAATATACACGGAATTTTAGATCTCATCAAAACATGTCGCTTATCCCAATTAATCCAGAATCAGCGCAGGATATCTAATCGAAGAAGACATCCTGCGCTTTGCTGGCCATATCATCTTTACCAGAGTCCATTCGTCGTTTCTTTAGTCTTTCCCTAGTCCTATAGCCGAACACCATACATACTCAAAACATTCCATACATGATCCTCATTCCTCCACATAACATGCCCATACCATGATAATGAAGATTTCTACATAACTTTCCAACCACCGGCCTCTTTCAGACGGAATTTTCGGCCTGTCCTAATAGGAAAGCACATTGAACATGACATAATATCACGCCTCCTGTATTCGCTATACATAGTATACCGGGGTATATAGTTATACAATTACTAAATTCAGATTTTCAGAATTTAAAACATTGTTTTGTGATTGAGTCTTAAAAATAAACATTATTTAGATGCATCCGTGTTTGGTATTGAAACATTAAAAATTTCGTGCCGTACGTAAAAGCTTGTAAGTTATCAAAGCAGTTTAAAAGAACCTTAAAGAAAACTATCTGCAAGAAGTTTGTTATAAGGAAAGATATTTTAAGAAAAGAAAAACACATATACAAATACCTCTACCGTCAGCAGATTTTTGGTTAGGTACCTACCTACCCACACAGTTTATATTCGTGAAAAATGAGTAACCAAGGGTTTACAGTTTACCCTATTTTAACTCGTCATACAGGGTGTAAAAAGACCATCACGATGCCGTCATCTACGTAAACTGTACGTCAAACTACTCGATGCAAAAATAATTGTTGGGAAACGAATTTTATTTTTTATAAGTAATTTCGCTGTTTACGGTAGTGCACAATGTAACGCTCGCAAAACGTGCATATGGGTGCATGCATCGCAACGGTACAGGGATCGCGGGAATATGTTCAAGTTACGTCATTTATTACTCGTTTTTGTAAAAAAACGTCATAAAAAGTTGGAATTTTGACCTGCAATCTCCATGACCAGAAGGTTTTGATTGGATTTGTTTTTTTTTTTGCTGGACCATAACTGGGAGATTCGAGTACAAAAATAGCGGGAAGACTCTCGGCTTCGTTAAGAGTATTTCTACACCCGTTATAAAAGTTCAAATTAGTTTAGTGTTCATTGTGCTGCTCTAATTAAAAATCGGTCAAGTGCGTGTCGGACCACCCACAATGAAGGGTTCCGTAGTTCGGATGAATTTATCCCGAAACTAAACTTAACATTGTAGTTGAAAAACATGTTCTTCCATAACGATAGACCGTTATGGAAGAACATGTTTTCTCCAACTGAAAATAAGGTTGTAATAGCAAATAAAACTACAAATTGATTTTCGGACTTTTTCCTTTACTAGTGCTGTAAGACCTTGCTTCTTGCAAAATTTCATGATTCTAGATTAACGGGAGTAGAGGAGTAAGTACCTATTATGTTTTGATTTATTAGCAAGTATCCAAATATGTCGCATAAATGGCCTTATTTTTTTAATACGTTGACTTAGAAACATGATTTTATTTAAACTCCAAGATAGTGTAGACCTTCGTATTTGATATTAATTTCAACTTGATACCTCCACGCGTTCCTGAGAAAAAGGGTCTTGACAGACTGACAGACAGACAAAATCAATACAACCTGAATGCAATAAATCACACCATCGATATGCCTACTTCTTAGACTGATGTGTGGAACTATCTGCACCGAATGGGTTGAACCTTGGATTTGATACATTTGAATTAAATTGTGTCAAGGCTCATGTAACATTCATTCGGCACCACCGCCGCAACGAAATGGTCAAATTTATTACCGTGGAAAATGGCGTACATGAAAGTTTTTAGAAAATCAGTAAGAATCGCGTACAATTTTTTACAGAGAGAAACACTCATTAATACTTTCGCTATACGTGAAGCAAACCTGAGTACATAATAAAAAAATACCTGTGATCCAAAATGTGGACCCTAACTGGGAAAGAGTTATTGTTTATTTACAGCAGAATTACCCATCTGTAAACCATTCTAATTTAAGGAGTATATCTAACGAGTATATCTAAGGTTGGCTACAAATAGAATGTCTATTTGTAGCCAACCTTACATATACTCGTACTAGAGGGTGCATTCTCAAAGTTGTCAAGTCTGACAACCAGTCTTACCAAGGGGTAGATATCGTATTACCCAGTGACTTGGTTGTGGAGGTCACATTGGCAGTCGTTCCATGTAAATACTGGTATTCAGCTGCATCCGGTTAGACTGGAAGCCGACCTTAATAGGCTAAGCAGATTGATTCTTAAAGTTGTCAAGTTGCCAAATGAAATTTTGAATGCTCAGTAGTGCACTGAAATATTGATTATGAATTCCAATAATTATATTATCGTATCACTAAATATGGAACGCGTTTCCAAATATGTGATAGAACTACACGTTTCTATCGCCAAAATACATAAATAATATAATATGTTTAATATGGATAAGAATACTATGTATAACTAATTATTGAGCGCAGAGTGGAGTGTAGTCCCATCAAATAAAAAACATAGTTAAACAATCCACATCTTCAGATTTTCAGACCATTCAAATTCAATATAATAAATCTTCAGATTTTCAGACCATTCAAATTCAATATAATAAATCTTCAGATTTTCAGACCATTCAAACAATTTTACAATGCTAATCAATTGTCACAACGTCACGGACCAATGATTGTAAAAAAAAAATACAGTATTTTTAGGGTTCACTACCCAAAAGGTGCCAAAAATCTGAAGATTTTTTTTGTCACAACGTGTCAACAAAAATATGTGTGTTTTGTACCTTTCCATCTATTTTGAGATTTATTGAAGGCTGGAGCAAACAAAATTCAACTTATGTTCTTGTTTTTTAGAAAAACCACAAAGTTATCTTCGTTGAAACTACCTACCTTTATTTATTTAAACTTCTCGCACTCAAAAAGGTACAAAGGCGGACTTAATGTCTTAGGCGTTCTCTACCAGTCAATCAAGGGTTGTGAAGAGATTAGATGACAGGTGCTCTGTTTGAGAGGAACAAAGAAAAAACCTATTTTAGTTATAATGCATAATGATATACTAGCTTATGTCCGCGGCTTCGCTCGCTTCGATGTCGGAAAATGTCCCACGGCAACGTAATACCGGGATTAAAAGTACCCTATGTGTTAATCCAGGTTATAAACTATATGTTTGCCAAATTTCATCCAAATCTGTTCAGCCGTTTTTGCGCCAATCCGGAACTTACAACCAGACAAATAGACAACATTTCTAAAAACTATATTTGCGGCATCAGAGTAGCAAACCTAACGTACCATAGAGTAGGGAACGTCACGGTGGCATCAAACGGCTCGCGTATTGTATTTTTATATTCGTGATAACTTCGAAATTGAATGTCCGATTCGAATCAATTAAAAAGTATTTTACTGCTACATAAATACTATTGATGATAAAACTATTTATTTGAATAAGAATTAATACTACGATACGATTGTAAATAATTTTTGTTATTACCGGTGATCCAATTAAATTTTAGAATACAAAAGCTGCTATTGTGACTTATTTATGATAGTTAGATATATTCCCTTGCAATTTTTTTTGTAGGTAATAATGAGTACTTTAATCATGTAGTACATATTTTTTATATTTCATCAATAGTTTTCTCAGCGCACGCCGAATAATGAATTTTATAGGCAAACGTTTGCTACTTTGGGTTACAATATTGCAATTTTCTTAAAAATCGTTTTTTTTTGAAAATGTATTATAGCCTATGTTACTTCGTGATACTTTAGCTTTCTATTGGTGAAAAAATGGTTAAGGTCGGTCTTGGAGTTTCGGAGTTTATTCGGTACAAACGAACAAACAAACAAATAAATCTTTCCTCTTTATAATATTAGTTTAGATATGTAATGCATTATAATTAAAATAGGTTTAAAAAAAGGCAGGCAGGCTATAAATAGATTATAAATTACATACACATACATACTTACGTACTACCTTTACCTACCCTATCTTTATAGGATTAAGAACGGTGTAACGACAACGAATACCTCAAAAAAAAAAGTCAACCACGCTTGCGACCATAAAGCAAAATTCGGCTGAAAATCCAATTTATTGGATTATTGGAGTCTAACTGACGTGTCTTTTCAATTTAAAGGGATATGCTCTTAAACTTTGGCAGCACCGTTACGAACTGAACACATGAGTGTCGCTACGTGCCCCACTTGCTTGTCAAAATGAAATTGGGAATCGTAATGTTGTTCGAAGCAAAATCAAGTTTGGAATCGAATTAGCTCGGATTGGCGGGATGGGTCGGATTTAGGATTTGCCAATCTCTCTATGTTTGTTGAAACTGTCGAGTACTTAGGTAGTTAACTTTGTTATTTGTGGAAACCTTACGAGATTGCTCATTGCGGTCAAGTTATTTGATCGCGTCGAAGACATCATTCTTGTTTATTTGTGGACTGTATTGCAATGTAAAGGTTTTTAAATGGATTTATGTTCTGACGGACTGGTTTTTCTTAAGGCGTTTTCACACTCTAATCTAAAAGTACTGGTTGTTAAACAGAGAGAACGGCTAAGCTAGCGTTAATCAGTGCAAGTTCTCTGCGATCTCGTATGTGCACATGTGCAGGCAAAGTACCTAAGTAAAAATATTTGTTTTTATATTTCTATGCACTGAATACCAAAACTATCATTTAGGTAGGAAATCGTTATGTGTTAGCTCGTTTTTGTGTTCATTATAAGGTCGTTTATCTACATCTGACAATATCTAGTTTAGTGATAAAACCACTAACGGTACGAAACCAAAATATCTCTATCTACTTTTTTTTTAAAGAAAAAAAGAGAATATTGTAATGAAAAAATATTTATTGACATAAAACAATTTTTACTTTTGCTATACTTTACGTGAAATATCACAACGTTCAGTGATAACTGATTCAAATTATGACTTAATATCATCGTAATTAAAACTATTGTGTAGACCACCCAATTTTCATTAAAAACAAACGCAAATCTTCCTATACTAACGTCGCTTAATAAACTCAGATAAGCCGGGTTGTAATGGTGTTACTCATAATTTGAAGTAGCTATATCGCACTTCGTTAAGCGCGGAATTACTTGTAACTGTAAAGGGCACATCAGACGAATGCCGACGCCTCCGTGGCCGTTCATCAGCGACTAAATGAGATGAGCGTAAGGAATCTTCAGGAAATTCCAACAGCATTCATTAGTGATGGCTGAGCCCTAATGACCGTCTGCTAATAAAATTGATACCACTTTTTTATTCATTAGCACTTCAGTAATAGACATTATTGGTGTTTATGAAGTCAAGTATGCTTGAACGCTTTTTTATTTATTGGTGGTACGTACTTGCAGCTAGCAAGAAAAACGTGTCACATAATCATTTTCAAATAGAACTCAATTTTAAATCTTGTAGTTGATGCTGTCCCTAAGTCTTAATACAAATGCTACGCGAAGTCATTTCGTAGTCTCGTAGCGTGCGTAGTCTCGTAGCACGCGTAGCCGCGTAGCATGTGTAGGTACGTAGTCGCGCAGTATGCGTAGTTGTGTCACTTGAAGACCGGGCTGCATGATTTTATTAAATTGGTTTAAAGAATCTTAATTTCATAAGAACATGATACAGTTCACTTATATGAGATTTAACTTTTAACATAAATAATCGTCATCATGACAAAGCATGCAGATGTAGAATAATTAGGGTTGCCAAACATACTGTTAGAAACAGTATTATACTGATTTTCACTCTTTAATACTGTTCAAATAAAGCATATGAAATACTGTTTTCACTGATATCCAGTATAGATAAGTACCTAAATAAAAAGGAACACGATAGAATTTTTTTTTAATACAAATCCAAAGACACCAACTTCCGAAATTAAAGTCATCTATTTTTATTCACTTATTTTTCACTTTGTTGTGTTTTTTTGGAAGACGGTTGTATATTTTTTTTGTAAAAAGGTTTTTTTTTCCGATATACTGTTATTTTTTCCGAAATACTGTTTATTTTCCCTATAATACACTTTATAGGGCTTTGACTATAATACATTTTATTTTTTGTACAAAAAGTTCGCAACTGTATGTAGAATAAGGGCTGATTTCACCGAAGAAACGCGATCAGCATTTCTTCGGTGAATGAATGGTGAGAAATGCTGATCGCGTTCAATTTCATTGATGAAATCCGCACTAAGTAAAACTATAACAACAACGTACGAGATCAACAGCAAGCAAAGCAAAAGTGTAGGTATTTACATATAAAACAAGCCAATTTGACACCAAGGTTTCATAAGTACAAATTATTCACTTTATGACGAACACAAACAACGATTAAGAAGCGAACTACGTGTGAATGTGTGCTAGCATAGTGCGTGCACGTGTTTGTCTGCTTGTGTGCGACAAGTATAGTCTCGGAGACCGTTAATTATTTATAATTTTGATTATTACTTGTGTGTTCTGGTTTTATGTGTTCTTATTTTGTATTATTATGTAAGTATTTTATATTGTGTTGTCAGAGTTTTATCAAAATAGGTACCCGGAACGAAATGCATTAAAATAATAACATTAGTCTTTAATTCGTTATTTATTATTTTGTTTCATACCTAAATCAAAATAATAAGCTTTTTGGCACAAGTAACGTCGAACCAGGGCGGACTTTAAGTTATTTTTAATTCATAAAGAGAAAATTACCATTCAACAAGAAACAACTAACGTAACATAAAGTTGACATAAAGTTGAAAGTTTTAGGCGAACTTAGTGTAACAAAAACTTAGACCGAACCGCACAGGCCGGTCAAATAATCGCATTGTCGCAGATTGACCGAAGTACTAAGACTTTTTTCTTTACAAGAATAACTTTCCTCGGCTATTGACTACTTAAGCTGTAAGTACCGACGTACTGTTACAAACACTCCCCCTCTAAACTTTAGTGTGTCTGGAATTTGCATAATTCCAGTAATAGACTGTTTTATTAAAAAGATTTTTCTCGTGACTTTCAAACTTTAATGATCCTTTTATAAAACTTTGTGCCCCATTCAAAAGCGTTTTAGTGCAATTCTAATAAAATTTAATTAAAAGAAGTAAGTCTGTACGTTTGTTTCTCATAATCCACGTTGGTGATATAAATAGCACGAACCAATAAATTCTCTACTAAGACTGCCTCGTTGGTGTAGTGGTCGCAAGCGCTACTGCTGAACATGAGGTGCTGGGTTCGATTCCCAGGTCAGGTAAAATGTTATTGGGTTTTTAAATCAGGAAATTCTCAGTAGCAGCCCGGAGTCTGGATATCTGCCCGGTTGATGGCAATAGGCTCGCCCCCTATTACATGAGACTTAAATATAACTGGCGGAATGTGGTACACCCACATAAAGTCAAAGTCAACGTCAAATAATTTATTTCAAATAGGTCCTTATAAGGCACTTTTGAACGTCAAAATTTACAAAACAATTGAATTGATTCTAGTCACCCCTTCCAAAAGGTAGTTTTCGCATGGAGCAGAATGGGCAAGAAACTCCACCGTTACTCTTTTAAAATGTTTTACAATATTTTGTATAAATACATTAGTTATATAATTATATGTGAGGACAATGCACCTAGAATAAAATTACTATACCACAATAGGTAAAAAGAATAAAAAATGAGGCAACCACAAATAAATTAATTATGTGATAGATACATGGTGCTTACATATTTACAAACATTGTAAAATAAGACGATTTTCCTAAAATTTTACAATTAATAAGTCAGTGTGTGAGGAAGTAATCAAAAAAAGTAAAATCAATGTATATATATTTAAAAAATATATATAAATTATACAATTGAATTAGCAACCAGTTTGATTTTATCTAGATTTTAGATTATCCTATGGAGCAGGACCAGCATGTTTCTAAGCATTCTTATCTTGGATATAGGTACACCTCTGCCTACCCCTTTGGGGACTATAGGCGTTATGATGTTAATAAATTCTCTAATACACCGTATGACATATTTATTTTAAGCACGTACACACGGCTACACATTTCCAGTTTATGCTGATCTCGCATTGAATAGGATTTCCATACAACGCGAATTCAGCTTATACTGGAAATGTATTACTTATATGACTTTATGTTACAACCGTTTCAGAGAAATTGAAGTTATCTAATTACACTTGACGCCTCTCATAGCCAGCCTTTGACTTCACTCTAAATATAGCATCGGCTCCAAAAATGTGAGTGGAAACATTAGCTTGAGTTGATTTTATTGCTTTATTCGATATTCAATGAAGAGGGATGAATGAAAGTGGAAGGAGTGAAGATGAAGAGCGATGAACCGCGTGTGACCAGGAGAGTGAAGGACGTAAATGTTATTGGATGAAGAGGGAGATGGAAGATATAATAGAGACAGCGTATATCAGAAAGAGGTGGTCTTAAGGGTGTGGTACAGACCATGGAATTGAACAACTTGCTCCATGGTGCTATCGGCCGCCCCATACATTTAGGTCGAGTATAATATAGGTATTGAAATTTTGTTTGGATCATTTTATAATTTTTTGGCGATTTCGATGTTGCTCCTATGGAGAAAGTCGTTCAAATTCAAATTTCAAAAGTCATTTATTCAAACTAGGCTGAGAATCAGCACTTTTCGAACGTCAAAATTACATAAGACAGTCCCCCAAAACCCGTCACCACTTCCTAGTGCTTTAGCTGGGAAGAAGATGTGGCTCATAACATCCTCAGCAGCACAGCTGTCTGTTCAGTTAGATAAATTGATTCTATATAATAGTATGAAAAATAATTTAGATTACGCAACACAAAACATAATTTAAATTATAAAATTAATAGCCATATGATAGCTAGCACACGCCAATATACCAACCAAAAACATCGAGAACTTTACTCAGGCAGAAATAAAAATAACTAAACGAAAACAATATCAATAAATAAAAGCCTCCAGGCATAAGGCGTATTACCCAGTGACTAGGTTGTCGAGATCAGATAGGAAGCCGACCCCAACATAGTTGGAAACATAGGTACCGTAGCGTAGGTACCTAAAACTGGGTTTAGACCTTACGAGAGAATGATCATTCTAACCCCACTCCATCAAACTATTTTGGTGTAAACAGAGACTGAGCATTCTTTCGTTGTTCTATCTTGCTTGCGGAGATTCTATGGAATGTTCTAGGAATGGTCGCTCGCTTGATGTAAACGGCGCGCGGCGCGCAAACGCACGAAGAATAGAATTTTCTTCAAATGCAAAATATTTTATTTCACATAAACCTACAAGGGCACTTATGAAACGTCAGAAGTTAGGTGCACGGTTCCAAGCTCAACAACGTAAATAACGCAATGAATGTTGTTGTAGAAGCTAGGTGCACTTGGTGCCACGTGTCTCGTAGTTGCATGGCCACCATTGTATCACCCATGTTATCCAGTCTCCTTCTTTTAACTAAATTCGTCGCCCATCAACGTCCCTTCCTTCTTTTCTTTTTAAGAAGGTAATTGAGACAGAATGTTACTACAGAACTTACAATAGGAATGATAACTAAATTATTTTTTGTCTGTCCTGTTGATTATTAAAAAATATTGGACACGTATTTTTTCCTTTTTACGTAATTTAAAGATTACGGCGATACATTGAGTTAAAATGTGGCATGACGTCACTTGTATGTAGATTATACTTACTTGTGACGTAGGGAGCCCCCACTCCCCAACTTTAATGCGTTTTAGCTAAGTAATTTTTTATATTAATATAATAAAGCAAAAAATACGTGTCTAATATTTTTTTATTGTCTGACTGACGGACTAAATAGAATGTCTTTTTTTACCCAGTCATCATCGCTATTACAATATAACTCTCAGAGTCAGACATAAGTAGTGTACCTAGCCTGCAACGGGCCACAGACACTTGACGAATGAGCAAAGAGTATTCGTTCGCCTGATCTAAAGACCTCTAGAGCATGTGCAAGAATTTCAGTTCTTGTTTGTTGTCATCCTTGCTCGTTGGTATTCTTTTGGTGTAAATAATGAAAAAGAAGTTTCATTTACACCAAAAAAGCCACAAATAACGATATCTTGTTCTAGCTCTAGGTCTATATTCGTTTGGTCTCAACCCACCTTTACCTACTCACGGTCTGACGACGGACAAACCACATAGTTGATGCGTTTGCTAATGAGGCAAAGCATGGCTCACGGCTCGTTAAGCAAGGCTAACCAAAATTATCATAGATATATCCATCTATATTTAGATCTATACCTTTGTACCTAGATACATTATAAGTGCAGATTTACGAGAAAATCTCAAAAATTGCCAATACAATTTTGAGGTTAACACACTGTGGATATAAGTAAGATCTGAAGACTGCTGCTGAATAATGATGTGTACTAAGCTTAACGATTGCTTAAACACAACATCACGCCTGTAACCCCCGAAGGGTTGGGCAGGGGTGTATGTACCTATAGTACACCCACATTCCGCCTATTATGTTTAAGTCCCGTGTAATAGGGGGCAAGTCTATTACGATTGCTTTGGTTGGCCTTTAGTCAACTAGCTAACCATAACACCAAAATATATAGCTGCTGCCTAATCTATCCAAAACAAACTGTATATTTAAATAAGTGTACCAAATTATCCACGTAAGGCAATCGGCTCAAAGACATGTCAGTAGGCCGACCCCTTCAAAACGGCTTCGGCATTTATAAAGACAATGCCTACACTTGTCTATATCTCGGCAAATTGCGCCATTTTTATGAAACCATTAACTCGACATCAGTCAAAGCTTTTACGTTTCGCCATACAAGTTTTTTGTAGCATAATAATGCTCGTATTCTTTGGAAGTGTTCGATAAAAAGGATATCTAAAGGTTATCTTATTTTATTTGTAATTGGTAACACATTAGACAGAAATTATGGCTTTATTTTCCACTGGCGATGGCGGTCCGCCTCTGCTTCGCACGGTTTTTACGACTTGACGAAACATGGAAATTTATTATAATAAATAATGTAAGGTTTATCTTAATGTGATATTCACATAAACCTTGTTGAATAAATTCTTTAAATTATAGTGAAAACCACAACAAAATCCTTTGTGAAATTTAGAAGAACATTTTTTCCACTAGCTGCACCCCGCGGTTTCACCTGCATAAGTCTCGATTCCGTGGGAATATCGGGATAAAAGTTATCCTATATTATTTTTCAGGTCATGGTCTACCCATGTGCTAAATTTCATCGAAATCCGTTCAGCCGTTTTAGCGTGAAAGCGTAACAAACAAAGAAACTCACTTTCGCATTTATAATATTAGTTAGAATTCAAAAATTAAATAAATACACACATGAAAAAAAGTTAGCAATCAGTTTGAAAAATTGAAATATTTTTGTTACGGTAGACTATTTTATAATTTCTTCTTCTTTTTATATTCTTTACTTAAAAATATAAAATTAGAATATAAAATAAAAAAAACAAACTCAATTTTTTTCCATATAAAAAGAAATTCAATCCAAGTTTACGCTCATTCAGAAATTAGTAAATTTTAACGGATTTATAATATTATTTCGATGAAAGTTGTTATTAATAAAATGCCAAGAGGATTATCAGAAGTTTTACGAGCAAGAATTTAGAATTTATTTATTTAAAAATTTTAGGATATTCCTCGAGAGAAATAGCACGCAGAGTTGCTGTATCCTAATCCTGTGTCGTGGCCACGTTGCACAGGTACCACGGCATGGATAATTTAGCTGACCGACCCCACAGTGGTCGCCCAACTGTTCTGACTGCTGCTCAGAAGCGCTACATCAGATTGCTGGTAGCCCGTGACCCAACAATCAACGCCACTACAATAAAAGTAGAAGTGCGGGCAGCCTCTGGACTTGAAGTTAGCACTCAGACCATTCGGAATTGCTTACACCAGGCTGGACTCCAAGCACGGAGTTCATGGCGAGCACCTCTGAATTCACGGCAACGTCAGCGACGGAGATTGCAGTGGGCTAGGCTCCGGCAAAATGAAGAAGATGAGGACGAAAACATTTGGCAAAACTGTCTCTTCGTTGACAAACCGCGAATCAGTACTCCACCAGATAACCGACGTGTCCGTATCTGGAGAAGACCTCGAGACTCTGAAAGGTAAAGAACTGCTACTGAACCCGTTCAGCAAGGCGGGAAATCTGTGTCCTTTTGGGGTGGAATTATGGTTGGAGCTTGAACGCCTTTGAAACAGTCGCTATTGATGGAATTTTCAGACCATTTCGAGTAAACCATGGGAACCAATTCATACTGGTCGACGATAATGCGCCCGCACATCGAGCTCAACAAGTCAATGCTGCTCTCCGAGAATACGATATCACAAGGCTAGACTGGCCTGCCGGCTCGCCTGAATTAAACCCAATAGAGCACGCGTGGGATGCTCTTAAACGAGCAGTTTTTAACCGACAGCCACCTCCCCAGAGAGTGCCAGAGATCAGGCAAGCCGCTATTCATGAATGGGACAGGTTACCGCAATGTACCTATGTGTGCAAGCCAGGAGAGGAGTTATAGATAGTGAACCTTCTATTAATAAATTGTTATATAAGTTTGGTTAAACGATATTTTTCCTTCCATCAAATTTCTGTTACAATAACATTAGTATTGAATTACTCAATTTTTGTTATTAAAAAATAAAATAAAAAATACTTTTTTAATTTCAAACAGTAGTGTATTTTTTATTAAAAAAAGATATAACGTAAACATTTTTTCTTGATAAAGTTAAATTTAAAAAATATATCAGCTTTTGCTAGTGATCACAAACTTTTTTCATATGTATTTACTTAACTACGTAACATGTTTGTCTGAAACCAGTTTGTCACAGAAAGTTTAAACCAGCCTTGAGGAATAGAATGGAATTCGCATTACAGGACCTCTAAAAATAATTGTTTCTCTGTATAATTAGAAAGTTTTAGCTGAAAAAGGTTTTTCTTATAATTACTTCCATTCCGACCTGACGTGCCTACGTGAAATGACACAAGGTTAACGCGTCATTCTAGGATCCTACGCATATTTCGCTGAACACAGGAAAGCTAATTTAAATAATATTCTCAAAAAGTTCTGTTGAGCACTTATTAATCTGTATATAAATTAAGTACTATCTTCGTCTTTTTTGTGTGGTAGTGACTAACCTGGTGTCAGATTTTTAAAGCCGCCCATGGGCCTCTGACTTAGCTTCACATGCCGTCGAGAAATAACTTTCAGGCATGCATCTCGCTTTCCTCACGATGTTTTCCTGCACTGCTTTTTGAAGCAAGTGATAATTGCTTGCTTACAATACGCACATCAATCTGAAAACACAACGATGCTCTGCCCAAGCCGGGCAGACCTCCACCGTGTCCTCCGGGCGATCCACGCAGTGATGACACCCGGGCGTTTCCTCCCGCCTGATACAAAACAGGAACCTCCCGAAACAACCATGTCCGGTGAGGACCTGCGTCAGGCGGAAGGTAAGGAAGCCGTGGCGCCTCTCTAGCCACTCCTCAAAGAGGGGACTTATCGCCGCAATAGTGGCGTGACTTAGGTTCGAATTCGAGACCTATGACTTGGCAGTCCGACCGTCACACCACTAGGCTTTCACTGCTGTTAAATTACTATACTTACCTATAACATAACGCCTTTATTTCCCCAAAGGTATAGCCAGGGGTGTACACCACATTTCGCGTTTCAAATGCGACGTCCTTTATAGGGATCGAGATTCGTGTCCGAAGTCAGTGTTATAAACGATAAATGAAAAAATAAATGACTTTACTTTAATATGTTTACCCATAATGACTAAAATTAATGAACGAATTAATAATAATTATTTATTTTAAATAAAATGTAATAATTATATAACTAATGTTTATTAAAATGTAATGAATTGTAATAATTAGAATCATAAATTTCGTATAATTGAATCATTTGATATTATGAAACATTTGCAGTGCCCTTACAGGGTGCATGTCTTAATACTGTGTCATGAAAGTTTAATGCATGCCTATTAACCAGTGTTTCACATGTTAGCAGAATAAATAAATAACTATCTCATGTTTATTTATTTAAAATAGGTACGCCAACAGCATATAAATTGTACATTAAATATTAAAAGTTAACAGGTATGGGGTCTTATATATATACCAATTAAAGGTGTACACGACATTCACATACAACCAAGCAACTTCTTAAATGGCATACATATATAAACAATTAAAATGGAAAACAAAATAAAATCATAAAAAAAACAACGTTGACTTAGGTCTAAACCTGACCAAAAAAACAGGCTTACACAAATATCATTAAACCTTTTAACCTAACATCGGCATATGTAACAGCTACTATATCGATAAACTTTCTGTTGCGGGGAATTTTTATAAGGTTTGCTAAGGCATCAAACTTTATTCTTTGATTAATTTGCCTTTTATTGATAATTATTTTATAGCTACTACTTTTATAGCTAGCTAGCTAGGACGATCAAAGGTTTGTGGATGGGTCTCGATATGTTATGAATGGTCTCATAACATATTGAGACCCCTTCGTGCCTCGGAAAGCACGTTAAGCCGTTGGTCCCGGCTGTTATTCGTAGATTTTTAACCCCGGAAGCCTGACAATCAGTCTTACCAAGTCATGCCGGTAACTGGGTTGTGGAGGTCAGATAGGCAGTCACTTCATGTAAAATACTGGTATTCAGCTGCATCTGGTAAGACTGGAAGCCGACCCCAACACAGTTGGGAAAAGGCTAGGCAGATTGATTTTTATTGAAAACTATTTTGGCTCCGAAACCCTGCTGGTAATTAATACACTTTTTTTATATCTGAAGAAATAAATGTGAAGTTGTAATAAAAAAACACTTTTCCATAAAACATTTGACGTCCCAGCGAGGGCTACAATTGATTTCAGTAATTTTTATTGTTATTTCTTTGGCCATTAACCGGCCCTTTGTGCGATATTGAACAAGAAACCTATAAAATGCGAAGCTTTGAAGAAAAGAGAACATACCGAATAACTATAACTAAAAGACGCGGAAGGTTTTGCACTTGCAGGCGTAAAAATAACATACCAAACAGTAATTATTATATGTAAAAGTTTCTTATAATAAATATAATTGACGCCGGAGTTTTCTTTAGACAGATTTTGCCTACGTTTAAAGTCACAGCGTATTACACAGATTTCTCCTCCTGTTTCGTGGGTATGTCAACAAAAAATTAGCGCATGAACAAGCACCTTGGTCAAGAACAACTAATATTTGCTTGCTTTACCCTGCCAGATGCCTAGGTATAGCTGTACCAGTACCTACATGGATCTTGTGGCGCGTGGCCAAAATCGGAACTAATGCCACCATTGTTTTTTCAATACATTTCACAAAACAATATTGCACAAGTGTTTACCAACAGCTCTCCTTGTTAACGTCATTCGATCGCCAAAAGATCCTTGTGGCAGTAAAGCGTCGAAGTCAATCGCTTATCCTGTTCCCCAACGGTGACGAACGGTGGCGACCAAAGAATAGCAAATCATCATCACTGGAAGCCTTGTTCCACTCACTGCTGAGTATAGGCTTGCTCCTTATTGTGCAATGCCTCAGGTCAGATTTTAAAATCCAGCCTGTTAAATTTTGTGAAGAGTCGAAAGAAGCGTCAGGCTTTTACGCACGGCAGCAACCTTTTTGTATTACCATTAAAATACGTTGAGAAATTAAAAACATCTGCCGTAACCTATGTAGGTACACACGTGATTTCGGAGTGTTCCAACCTGTTCAACTTCTTACGCAATTCAAGTATGTAAAGCGTTTAAAACTTTATTCAGAAGAATCAGCAGCCTACTTAATTGCGTAAAACACTCGTTATGATAATCGCGTTCATTTTAACAAAATAGTAACAAACTTAAGTTACTTATTTAGAACTTGTATACAACGTGTAACGTTAAATGCGCAAAACCCCAGACACCCCAATTAATTTTTAATTCAATTGAACTATTTCAGATAGAAAAAAAAATTGTAAAGGTTTTACTGGCAATTCTCATCGTTTCTTGCGTCTGCGACGACGCTCTTGTCTTATTCATAGTACTGTATGGAAGATTCATATTTGCATTGGAATAAAAGCCATTATCATCCCGCGTATGAGAAAATTTTAATTGATCGACAACAATTTGTGTTTGTTTGCCGATTTTGGCGGGTTTGCGCACGTGATGGCTTGACCTATTAATAAATAGACACGGCAACGTTTTTAATGAAGATTTTTTGAAAAATGTGACCTATATTAAAAATTGTTTCAATTGATTCTGCTCGTTATTCTGATCAAACTATTTTTAGGTTTTGCGCATTTAACGTTACACGTTGTATAAGACTAAAGAATGTGTAAACTTATTAACATAAACCGTAAACAGGGGATGACCTTGCCCCAAATTTCGACGATAACCGTATTCTAATGAAAACACTTCCGTTCATAGTTAAAGTCAAAACATACATCATAATATTTACCTTTCGTTCCGTTAGTCTATTTTGATTATGAGACATTTTAGCTTTGACTCTGGGATAGCAGTAAGCAAGTCTGAAATATCGAAAAAATCTTTTGTGCCATACAAAAATGCTATAGCGAACCGATCAAAATGTATTAAACAGCAGATTTTTAGATATTCCAGACCTGGATTGGTTTGGTTCATCTTCGTTAGTTCTTACCTAAAGAAGTAGATAGATAACATACAAACCAGATGATCTTATGGTGGCACTTCACATCGCTATTCGGTATTCGCGTTTTTTACTGTTTTATTCGGCTATATAGTGCAGAAGTTCGAATAACTCGAACACACCGTCCACACATCGTCATGAACAGCGAATATGTCGAACATTCAAGAATATTTTTGTTATCTTTATGCTAATCTGAACGCAAAGATGATGTGTTGACGGCATCAGCGACTTATTATTTCCTCTGTGTTAATTACCAATGCATGTTATGAGTACGTAAAAACCGCACTTTTACTGAGCAAGCCATGTGTGGACGGTAAACGAACTTATTCGGTATATTCGCAATCCTTTGATATGTGACCAAAAACCGACAACCGGCGGATACGAGTGTTCGTGTATTTGCGTATTCGTCTTATTCGTGAAAAATTGGCAAATAGAGTAACTTCACTTCGTCGTATTTGGGCAAATAAGACGAATACTAATAATACGAATAGCGATGTGAAGTCCCACCATTAAAAAAAAACGGGTTGCACTCTGCCGGCAGAAGTGAAAACTTGAATATTAACATTGCGGTCTACTCTCCCTCCGTCTTACGAATTTTCGATCAGGTTTACGTGTCCTGACGCGAGTTTAACTAACAAATGTTAAACTCGCGTCAGGACACGTAAACCTGATCGAAAATTCGTAAGACGGAGGGAGTCTTTAGCGGCGTTGTGCACTTTTTTTGTGATGGGCCATCACAAAAAAAGTGCACAACGCCGCTAAAGAAGTTTTCACTTCAAAATTATTTACAAAATTTTTGATCGACGACAAAACCTCATTATGTATTTATTTCACTCCGAAAGTCCGGACTTCGTCTAAATTGTATAGACAAACCTAAGATGCAATCCAATACAGTTAAAAAGAGCAGGAATAATTTGCTCAAAGTTCCACATCATGAGACTCGCCATCTCTCACAGCTCTGCTACGCTACAATCGTTCTCAACCCTGCCTACATGACATCTCATCTCTCACAATTTACGGAGGACCCTAATTCGGCATTCATTTGTCCCAGTCACAAGCAGCCGTGGCTTCATTACGCTGAAGTTTGTTCCACCTGAACATGCCATAACTTGTTTTACGGGTTTAATTTATTGTTATTAAATCTTTTAAGTAGTTTTACCGCTTGGCCTGGCTGAGTACAGATTATGAAGGTAATTTTAAAGTACTTGAGGACTAAGTATGTCTAGTAAACTATTAGTCTATTTTACCTTTTTAAGTATCATCAAAGTCAAAAGTCAAAGTCAAATAATTTATTTCAATTAGGCACAAAGAAGGCACTTTTGAACGTCAACATTTACAGAAAAATAATAATTGATTCTAGTCGCCCCTTCCAAAAGGTAGTTTTTAGTAGTAGTTTTCGTATGGAGAAGAATGGGCAAGAAACTCCACCGTTACTCTTTTAAAATGTTTTCACAATATCTTGTATACATCAATTATATAATTATATGTGAAGACGATGCACCTAGAATAAGATTACTATACCACGATAGGTAAAAATAATGAAAGATTAAGGAATGACAGATAAATTAATCATGTGATAGATGCACGGTGCTCACATATTTACAAACATTGTAAAATTATACGATATTCCTAACATTTTTACAAGTAATAGGTACTAGTAAGTCAGTGTGTGAGTTCAAGTTATCACAGAATATAAAATCAATATTTAAAAAAAAAAAAAAAATCGGATATAATCACCAGCGGTGGACTGCGTTAGGTAATTGATTGATCTCTTTTTAGATTTTCACAGTTAGTTTATTACTATTGCCAATATAACAACAAATAAAATAAAGTTAAATATTAATAAAAAAGGCGTTTTTTGCTAAATATTGTACGGTGGTACGGAACCCTTCGTGAGCGAGTCCGACTCGCACTTGGCCGGTTTGTAAAGCTCGACGTGTCATATAAAAGACTGGCTTCTGTGTCTAATACAACAAAAACTGAAATGAACTCGGCTCACTACAACTCCAAGATCTATGACATACTAAGTATATGCATGTGTAACGTCTATAGGTACTACGGACTAAGCCCGTAAGTCCACAAAGTCCGTATTACCTTCAGCCCTTTAATGTCTGACTAACAATCAGGGCACCCCATCCTATACAGCGACCGCAACAAAAGATAGAAGTGAGATGAACATGCGACGACCTAAAAAACAGCCTAACTTTACAAAAAGCCTAGAAAATGCAACGTGGTTTATGAAAACGGCTTTTATGAAGTTTCTGCATTATTCATATCGAAGAATAATTTCCGAAGAGAAATCTATTGAGTGAATCTAAACAAAAACATCAACAAGAACAATAATAATTTTCCACGACTGACTTGTGTCGACTAAGAGCCATAGACTGTATCAACACAGCTTGTTGATACAATCAATGTTTATCTGTGATTCTTATTCTACTTTTGCGTCAGTCATTATTGAAATTAATAGCAATAATATGGATTATGACATGAGTGACTTGCTGAACTATTTTTGTTCGAACGAAATAATACCGATTAGGTCCGGATTAATTATATAAAAAGATGAATCGATTATACATTATTGTTATAATCTAAATATTATTTTCTCGATTGTTTTCATATTATTTTTCAACTTATTTCTTATTTACTTAGTTATTAAGAACAAAGTAAATTTACATTTTCATCAACAACAATTTCCAAAAATACTTAGACATTTTCCAATTAAAAACATAAATAGAAATAATTTAGAAACCAAAGACAGCACCTGTGTCTGTACTTTTCACAATATAGGTACTTACCTTTTATAGTTCTTAGGGATAATAAAATTCTCAAAAAAGCTAGAGGCAATGAAAAAAACGTGTTTCAATTATTAAATTAAGTCTGTCCAAGACTAATTAAATAAACGAAACATTCGCGATAGCTTCAATGATCAGAAGATTTTATTCTTTGATCAGAAGATTTTAATTTATGGCACTGATTGCTAATTTAATTTTCATTGTCTAATTTATAAAATCTTCCCTTATTTACATACTTGTACATAATAGTATATGTTTTAGTGTTAGCTTTTATATTGTTTTTAATGTTCTGTAAATAAGTCTACCTACCTCCTTGGTTGGATTATTTTAATTAATTAATTAATCAATGTCTCGTTAATTTTCTTTATAATCTATACTGTGTCTTATTTTCGTGAACTTAACTTATTTTGCCCTAATTTTGTAAGGTAAAGGAGTATGCTACAACATGTATAGACCAAAAACTGGCAAGGAAGGGCAAATAAGCTATTTGTTTTGTTTCACAAATAAGCTATTTGTTTTCGCTAAAACGATCCCCAAGAGAGAGATCTTGGGGTTCTAGAATCACATTCACATCTATCTAACGGAATCTTTCAACGTAATTCATCAACTTCTAAATGTCGTATCGAAATGAAACTGCATTATATGTAGTTTGGATAACAATACTATAATTTGGAATCTTGGAGCTGATCCGATGATGGAGCCAGTAGGTGGATAGTGGAACTCTTCAGTGGCTACTAGTTTGGGATCATATGATTCGTTTTCACAAGTCCAATAGATTGGACTTGGTAACGAAAATCTATACTTAGCTCAACAAAAGTCTATTGCAAATTATCATAGTAACTTACTTACATCCTTATAAAATTTTATTACCACAATTCACTAGTTATTCTTCAACGGAATGCATAAAGAACTCGTTGTCGTAACAGACACCACTTGAAACTGGGAACGATTGGTGTAGAGAAGATAGGCTTACACTCCTACAGGCAATAAAACTGCAATATGGAGGAGTAACACCTACTCACCACTACCTGGGGTTAGTACGTCGTTGACAGTCGTAGTCATTCGTCGACAACATTTACGACCGAATGATAAGGAGCTAATAAATTATTGATTCGCCACATATTGTTCACGTTTTCTACCAGACCCTCGTAGACTTGAAAGATAATACACGTACCACGTAGGCATATCAAACGCTTTTATAATTAATGAACTAGCATTTTGCGGGCGTCTTCTTCCACGTCAATTTCTGATTTTTCTATACAAACTTCAACACGCTGAAAATCAGTCAATACAACAAACAGACGGGCACAGACATATTCGTATTTATAATAGTTATATTAGGATAGGTATGGATGGTATTGAATTAAATATCTACGCCTGGTCTGTACGAAATGTTTCTAATGTCGATTCGAAATGAAGATACTGGGAGAATTTACCCACCTGAAATATAAGTTATGTATAGCAAGTTCTTCATATTTTATGAATATTAGGTGGACATACTATATTGGTTCTTTCATTTACTCCACCACTGTTTACACACGCCATATTTCTCACTTCAATATGAACGCTCTACCATTGTTTGATGGTCGATCTAAAGAATATTTCCGAATAATGCCCTTTATTGGATGGCCCTTTGATTGTCGTGACAGTATTCTAGTATATATAAATCACATAATAGAAAATAGGCCATTTACCAACCCATTTTTTTTTTTACCGACTTCCAAAAAGGATGAGGCTCTATGGTCGTAGCGTATGTATGTTATTCCTTTGTTAATTTTTTTAAATTTATGTCTGTCCACCGATTTTTCCGTCAATTGTGGACCGATTTTGAAAAATCTTTTTTGTTGGAAGGGTATGCTCTCGAAGTGGTCCCGTATAAATATTAATTTTGCTTGGATAGTTTTTGAGTTAGCATCAATAATATGTATTTTTCAATTTTTTTTTTACGTTATTTTTAGTTCAGTCACTGCTATTTACATAGCAGGTGTAAGCAGTGAGTGATATTCGGATTTGTGTGGGATATCACAACTTAAGAGTGAAAAATGAAAACTTTTTACAAAAAAAAAACAACCGACTTCCAAAAAAAAAAGCTACAAAATGAAAAATAACTTTAATTTCGGAAGTCGGTGGCAAAAAACGAAAATTCTAAACTAAAGACCCTGACTTCCGAAATTAAAGTTATTTTTCACTTTGTAGTGTTTTGTTTTGGAAGTCGGTTATTTATTTTTTGTCACATGTTTTTTTTAACATATCAGTATAAGTATATTCATCTGCATCCAGTTAGACTGGAAGCCGACCACAACATATATGGGAAAAGGATAGGTAGATGATTATCAGTATAATATGTGTACGAGTATATGTTACTCATCAAATAACAACAGTATCTGGCAGTTGATAATACGAGTACCTTTGAAAGGTAACAAAGAAATGAAAAACTGACACAGTTTACTTTTCTAGATGGGAACGCAGCGCGAAACAGAAACTATTAAGTACAAGAGAGAAATATTAATGAAAAGTGGTCAAACGAACAGTTCTAGGAAAAATTCTGTGTTGAGAATAAAACCCATTGAATGAAATATTAGATGGACGTTCAAAAATAGCAGTTCGTTGTATTATTTTCAACATCGTATTTACACGTCATAAAATGACATACTTCATAGTTTAGAATTAAACTAGTTCAGTGGATCCAAATAATATAAATTTTGATAAATGTAAACCTATCTACAAAATTGAAGTCACGGTTGCTGAATGAAATGAAACACTGCAGAGAATGCGCCTTGGAACAGAGTGCCTTTATAGAGAGAGCCCAGATATTGCTAAGCTAAGATATTGTTTTACAGGACGGCTTGCGGAGCACGGTCAGCCACAAATAGGCTAGATTGTGCGATGAGATTTGCGAGCGACTGAATTAGGAGAAGATTGCACCTAACTGCATTTGTTGAGATGATGCCAGCCCGATGCCGCTCTATTTAAATTTTTACCTTAGGAACGTTTTTATACAGTACGAAATATTTGTAGGAAGTATTCGATGTAGAAGAACGTAGGTGGTGGCTTTTATTGATGATTCAATTGGAACAGTGGAGAAAAATAAATCGATTACTTTCCTTTTTAATTTTATTCATATCCATTCATTTTCTTTCGAAATACACTGACGTGCAATATAAAAAAGCAACTAACTTGTCATGAAATATTTCCGAAACCATGCAAGATAGCTTCTTGAAGTAAAAAGCAACATTTAAGTGTATTTAATAGCGCACAAAAAACTTTTTACTTCATGTAGCTACCTTGTGTGGTTTATGAGATATTTCGATTTTTTTGGCACTTTGCAAGTGGCTTTTTTATATTGCTCGTCAGTGTACTTACTTAAAAATACAATATAAACACATAACATAACATCACGCCTTGTTTCCCCGAAGAGTTGGGCAGAGGTGGTGGGAAAGTAATTATTACTCAATGTAAGTATTTGAGTGTAGTTTGAACTCAGACTTATAAATAACAGAGATTTAAATTAAAACTTCTTCTTCCCAGCTAAAGCAAGAAAGTAATTTTGACGTTCAAAAAGTGCCGATGCTCGGCCTAATTTGAATAAAATACTTTTCATTTTTATTTTGATCTGCAGGTGAGGTCCTGTTGGTCAAACAAATGACAGACGTTAATCGTTTTCATTATGACAGTTCAACAACATCTAAACAACAAAATATTATTTAACTCTAATTGTATACTGGGTGTCGACGTGAAAACTTGAAAACCATGGATTCAGTACATGATTCTGTTCCATACATTTTGACCGCGTATGAATTGCACTTTTCTATGAAACCGCAGATTTTTTTTTTAATAATCGATCAAGAATTTCAACGCAGTGGGGTGAGAATCATGTACTGAATCCATGGTAACAGTTTTCGCGTCGATGTCCCTAACACCCTTTTTTTTTTTTTTTTTTGGGTGGGAAATTATCAAATAACTTCTCCCGCTCTGGGCGGAGCAGGAGGGCGTGTCAGACTCTTACTGACTAAAACCCACCCGTGTTCCTTCCGTTGCCTGTACGTTGCCAGGGGCCACGGTATCCCTTTCGGACTTTCCCGCAACCCCGGCAGGCATCGGTCCTATCGGACCCCTCCACTTGCTGGACCCGGGCCTGGTCCTTATCGGACGGCGAGCTATGTCCCTAACACCCTGCAGTGCTATTCTGCAAAAATCCCACGGTGAAAACCTAGGTGAAGTGAGCTATCAATAGTGTCTATCCCTAGCATCAGTGGGATGACAGCTCACTTCACGCTCACTTCACCTAAGTTTTTACGGTGAGATTTTTACAGAATGGCCCAGTCAATACCAACACAAAAAAAATGTAACGTCCCCTTTTTTTTTTGTTGAGATTAGTGTATACCCAAGTTTGCAACCCTGAAAACCTTGTGCTGCTCCCATGCTGTTGCTCGAAAAACTGCGAAATTATGGCACTGATTTCAGTTTTTTTGAAAAATGGGTTGGGTTCAAATCGTATCTTTAGCTTGTTTTCCAAAGATACCTAAAAATGCGTCCTTAAGGTATTTTTTTTTTTTAATGTAACAAGTTACAGGATTTCGTAGTTTTTCGAGCCGACGGGACTTCAACTTGATACCTGCACGCGTTCCTGAGAAAAAGAGTCTTGACAGACTGACGGACGGACAACGAAGTGATCCTATAAGGGTTCCGTTTTGTTCTTTTAAGGTAAGGAACCCTAAAAATCGTAGTTAGGTACATTCGCGTTTGCGATGTTTGACACGCAACCATAGACAATGATCGCCCTAAAAACCAAACAATTAAAACCAGAAATTGTTTTAAAACAAAACAAAGTATGACACGAACGTTGCGGGTTGCGGCCACAAAAACTGTGTGTAAAAAGGCATCGGCGTCTATCGGTAGCGAGTTATCGACTGAACATGTCGTTCCATTCAATAATAGATTAAACAGCGGTAGTCCCTCCACTTCCATTACACATTTTGTGTAACATAAAGCTATTTTCGATGTCCCACTGGCACAGTTTGTGTCTTTAGCAAAATTATTTGTGGACGAGACCGGGTCGAGCCTCGATCACTCCCGATAGATATTCTATCCAATCAGAGCCTTTTATAGCTATATTTTGAGGCATAAGTCAATTTCGATACTGGATCTATGCAGTGATTGGATACTTTAAAGGAAGAGCAGCCACGACTGTGGTGATTTCAAAGAAAATTTATTAGTTGGTGGTTTGATCCGATGTTTCGTTTCGATTGCTAAAGGTTTGAGTGTGCTTTCAAAACAATTGTTTCTGGTAACCTACCTATTAAATACGTCTGTATTAATTAATTCGACTGGGTGTATACCTTTTTTTTTTTGGATGTGAAATTATCAAATAACTTCTCCCGCTCTGGGCGGAACGGGAGGGCGTGTCAGACTCTTACTGACTAAAACCCACCCGTGTTCCATCAGTTGCCTGTACGTTGCCAGGGGTCACGGTATCCCTTTCGGACTTTCCCGCAACCCCGGCAGACTGCGTGTATACCTAACGTTATGATCTTTTCTATAAATCTTTATGAGTTCCCATCTGGTAAGCGATTTATGTCTAACTTTAAACTTAACTGTCTAAATTTTTGTGTTTTAGAATCCGGGTTCTAAAACACAAAAATTTGCTAACAGACTGCCGTGCTCATGTTAACTGAATGCTGTGTTAGCTGACTGAAATAATAACAGCCAATCAAATCACTTTGACAAGAGTTTAACAGTCTGTGGGTAAGCTAATTTCTTTGCTGTTGGCCTTTCGTAAAGTCTCTTTCGATAACAAACGATTGGAAATCATGTTATACAAAAAAACCGGCCAAATGCGAGTCGGGCTCGCGCACGAAGGGTTTCGTACTATTATCTATAAAAACGGCAAAAAAACACGTATGTCGTTAGCCCCCTTAAATATTTATTTTATTCATAACAGAAACATCTTTGATAATTTCAACTGTCTGACTATCACGGTTCATGAGATACAGCCTAGTGACAGATGGACAGACAGACGGACAGCGGAGTCTTAGTAATAGGGTCCCGTTTCACCCTTTGGGTACGGAACCCTAAAAACTACTCTCATAGTCATAACTAAGTATTCATTCAAGTTCTACAGAATTACTGCTAGCAATGTTTACATTTTTATTTCCTTTTATTTGTGTTTTGTTAAATATTGGTATCTGTATGTTTTATGTTTAAGGCTTGCTTTAGATGAGTATTTTAAAAATCTCAATATCTCACATAATCTTTGAAATTGTTTATTTTATTTTTTCTACTTAAGAAAATAGAATAGAATATTTATTTACACAAACGTATTTACATGATTTAAAAACTAACAGACTGAAAATAATAATAATATGTACAAGTATATAAAAAGGGGGGGGGGGGGAATAATTATAGGGCATCCAAAAATTCGTCCGCATCGCTGTCAACAGGAAAAGTGCCCAAAAGGCTGGCATATTATATTTTTTCTACTTTGTTATTAATTTTAGGCAGTCTATAGAGTGACGCTAGGGGCATTCTATCCCTATCAGATAAAGTGCTGCTATTTGCGGCATAATAGTGGCGCTGCCTCGGCCCGGCTAAATTGCCGTAAGCATTGCATTGTCATTGTCGCTGAGTCACTGTCACTTGTTATTTTGTTTGATTATTGAGGTTAGTTCGCTGCCCTTTGTATTGATTGATCGTATTTATTTTAGATAATCATATCAAAAGTCACTACAATTACTGAATTAACGAAAAATAAAGTAGCAAATGAAAAAGGCAAAAAATTAGGTTAGGTTAAGTTAGAACTGTGACCACACAATGCCAGAATCCGTTTAGTCACAAGAGAATGTAATGTTTTGGGAATCTAGTATTTTACAGCGAACTAACCTCAACAATCAAATGAAATAACAAGTGGCAGTGACTCAGTGACAGTGACAATGACAATGCAATGCTTACGGCACTTCAGCGGGGCCGAGGCAGCGCCACTATTATGTCAAAATATAAAGTAAAGAACCATTTCTACGTAACTTTTTCAAAATATTGGACTCAGTAGTTTCGGAGATAATGGTATATTTTCATCTATTTTCTACAATATCTTTAAAAATATTTATTCTAAAATTAAAAAAGTAAAACAAAATGAGATCTTTACAACAAGCTCTTTCATTTTATATGTCACTCGGTACAGTGTGCAAAACTTATTTTTTAATTTTCCGATTTGCCCCGAAAAGTGACCCCATATATTCAAAATTCATTTATTTACGTTACTCGTCTGTGTTTGGGTCACAGAAGTTCATATGTGTACCAAATTTCAACAAAATTTGTTCCGTAGATTCGGAGCAAATTGGCTTTGATAGATGGACAGACAGACACACTAGTGATCCTATAATGGTTCCGATGTTTCCTTTTGAGGTACGGAACCTCACCGTTAAAATTTAGAATCAGAATCAGAATCAGAACTTTATTTGCTAAGAGTGTAGGTACAGGTATAAGATGATAAACATAAATTAATGAGATCGGCTACAGTCTACCTTACGGTGTGCAAATTATTACATAGACTAAAAATATTAATGCAAAGCAATCAATGTCAACAAATAAAACAGAAATTATAGCTAATTATTGCAAATCATTACCTAAATTAAAATATGTATATAAACTAAACAATGTCAACAAAACAAAAAACAGAAAATTAAAGTAATGTCAATTAATAATAGTATCATAATGAGGTACAATAAGTCTTACATGGTCAATGCGATTTTAGGTGAAGAGAACTGTCAATAGTATCTATACCTAGCATCAGGTGGAATAGCCACACTAATTCAAGTCCACTTTACAGCATGACCAGTTTAAGTTTGCAGTTCACTGAGGCGCTGCTTGTCCAAGAAAAATGCAACAGCATGACAAATTCGGTACATACATTTTTAGTTCTGTGTTTTGCCGCTTGCACAGATAAGTTGGGCGTGCTATGCCTAAGTTTTCATACGTTGAGCTTTTTACGGAATTAACCGGCTGGTATTTAGACGTCTAGCTATGGGTAAGTGTATTGGTAGCTAAATCTTAGGCACTTGCTTACAATTAAGTGGATAGGTTTCATGCATGGCGAAGCACGACTTTGATCATGTAGGGTATCAATCGAATCAAAATACATATCTAGCATAAGGTAAGTTAGTGTCTAGTGTGCCTATTTTCGCCTCGATTCTACAACCATACTCCATATATTCACTGTGACCATACCTCGTACAACAATACATACACGTGAGCTCGTGTTAACGCACGCTTCGTTAGATCTTCGTAAAATATATTTCTCATAGGACTGCGAGTCCATTCTAGAAGATAAGATTTTTTAACAGACTTCAAATAAAGAATGAGGTTATGCATTCGGCGAGTTTTTTTTTTCATGTTCCTTTGTACACCGATTATTCAGTGAATCATGGACCGATATACGTGATCCTTATTTTATTTGGTAGAGGAAGTTCGTGCGGTTATCCCCTAAATTATAATAAAAAAGTTATTTTTTGTGTGTAAATTCACAATAATTTCAAAATTGGTGCGCAATGAATGTTGCTGACCTCGTGCGGTCTAATGAATAAGGCAAATGAGTGCTTACTAGCGTAGCATGTGGAAAGTGTGAAATTCTCGTACACTGGCGGATCGATAGTGTACAGGGGCATTAAATTTTTACAGTTGGCCGAGCCGCTGCCCATCGGCGCCCGAGTATTATTGATTTGACATTAGATGCCTCATGAATGAACTATTTTATTAAGATAATTTTCTGTGAATGGTTTGTCTTATCGAGATATTATCTTAATTTTGTCTGATTTCTCATCAACTACTTAATTGCCTTTAGACAAGAAGATCATTTATTTAATCCTATTGACTTCTTGCGCAACATTCTTAAAAATATACCTTCCTAGGAATTAGTAACTACTTTCCAAGGAATTAATAACTACTTAATAGTAAAAACCAAAAACGTGTAGATAATTACGAGTATGTAGTTTTTCAAAATCAAACTAAATGAATAAATCGAATTATTTCAACCTACTATACAATCTGACAAATTTCTTTAATAGATTTTCAACTTTAACTAAAGTATAAGGTTCAAAGTTGATTGGGAAAATTTGACAGTTTCGGGTAGGTTGACCGAGCGGCGATTCCGAGCTCACTTATTGAAACTTACGTTGTTTACTTACACTAATTAAGTAGTTGGCACACAACACATAGCCTTAGGTTCGGTGTTCACCTAAGCGGATAGCAGCGCAAACAACCCGTGGGTTTCTAGCATTAAAGTTAATCGGACAGATGTCACAAGAACGCAAGTTCATTTGTTCACCTCCTCTCTTCTCCGTTTCGGTGGAAACTGGGCCTGTACTAAGGTTTCCTAGAAGAGCAGTGGCCGCCACATAACGATCACAGTGACGGCCGCCATATAAAAAGATGGCACACGGGATTGACTTTACGGTGTCAAAAACCACTCTCTAGAGAAACACACAAACTTACTTTCATAAATAACGGTTCAGTGACGTCATTCGACAGTAAATTGCGGACGCTATGTGGCGGCCACTGCAGTTTTAGAAAACCCTATAATAGGACATTGTCTAGCATTGAAGTTAATCTGACAGATGTCAAAAGAACGCAAGTTTATTGGTTTAGTGCCTGTCCTCTCTGCTTTGGTGGAAACTGGCCCTTAGGCTGAGCAAGCACATTTTTTGTGAGTTAGAGTCGCGTATTTGCTCGCCGTTAATGACACTGTAGGAATTACGACTAAGCCACTGTAAATACTACAAAATCTCAAATGTGTTCTGGGTAGTGAATAGTCCCGGGAAATCCCGGAACCGAAAGTACCGGGAAATCCCGGAATTTTGCGACAATTTAGGAACCGGAATTTTCGAAACCAAATCCCGGTTCTTTCGGTACTTTCGGGAAAAGATACTTTGCGTTTAGAATACTTCTCATTTTATTGCCTAAGACCAACCGCTTAAAGCCTGGAATACACATACTACCTAGTAGTACAAGAGCATGCTACTTTCGAGCAAATGCTACTTAGTAGCATTCAACTAGCATGTGTATCTATACGAAAAAAAGCATGAGTATTTTACAGGCACAGAGAGCATGCTACTAATGGGCATGCTACCTAGTAGCAAACAAGCATGCTTATTAGTAGCACGTGTAATGCAGACCTAACCGAGACCGTTTCTGAGGTAGCTTAGTGGGCATTAGGGGACGGTGGCAAAAAATTAACATCAGATAAGCTTGAACACAGTTGATAGTCAAGTTCCTCAAAGTGTCGAGTCTTCTTTAACATCGACAAATACTGAAACTATACCAAATAAATAGAAATACTAACAAAGAAAAAAAGCGAAATTTAACTGATTACTACGAATCTGACGCAAATCCTTCCATAGCACATCGTTTAAAAAGAAGCATTTTCTTAATTAAAACAAGTTTTTAAGATATTTATTCATTTAGGATCTCCAACAAAGGATACACAAATACAATAGAAAACGCGATAATATCATATTGTTCTTTTCATCGTTTTTTTGCCTCTTCTTCACCATGATCACGTTTCATTTGGCACACTTCGCCAGACGATTTATTGAGTACGGCAGCTGCACAAATACTAAGCCTCGACCAGACGCAGGCGCCTTGATTTTTATTTATTCTCATTATTTATTCTCAATAATCAAATAACATCGGCGCACTGACATTATGAACACTGAAGACGTAGTGACTGCGTTCGAAAGGGCTGTGGTAGAAAATCCCGGGTCACGATTCCCACCAAGATCGGAAGAATTTTCTTTTTCAATGGAGGAGTGGTACCAATAGGTACCTTCTCTAAGCGACACATTATTGTTTTCCATCATTCACGCGAACGATGTCTTGAGCACAGCTATGTCTAAATAAAACTGATGTCTGTCTATTAAACAAGAAATAAAACGTTTTATTTGATTTGATCTTTCTCCGTTTCAATACTTTTAACTGTATTATCTTATAAAAGCTTACTTAAAGTATCGAAAGTACCGGGAATCCCGGTTCTTTAGCCAGAAAGTCTCGAAAATTCCGGTTCTTTAAAACAGAACCGGTTCTGCATTCCCTAGTTCTGGGCAAAACGGTTGGATGATGTATCAATCTAAACTGTCCTGCCCAGAACTAAGTCACGATACTTTTGTCACGCACATGCAGCTATAGTATACGCACAACTCCCTTTTCATATCTATTTGTTTGACCGCGTTCTTATAAACTACGCAACGGATTTTGATGCAATTTTCATCATCAATTTGAGAATTTATTCCGGAAAACGTAAAACATGATATTAAACTTACATAAATTTAAAAAAGTCCCCATGTTTTGTCAAATCATTGTAACCTAAGCAGGGGCGGGTCGCTAGTAAAAAGTATCTATTCAGGTTTCGCCAGATCACGCCATTATCACGCTCGTCGGGCGTGGTGGGTTGTATGCCTTACAGGTTGAATAACGCCGCTTAAATCATGTCAGAAATTTTAATCTGGTTAAACTAATAGTATCTACCTACACACTATGAAAACATTATGTATTTACATTTAAAATAAATATCCAGTAAACTTTTTTGGGGCAGCTGTATACTGTCCTACGTCAATGTCAACCCCGCGTTTACCGACCCTATAACATTGTTTCATAAATTACACTAATTATTCAAAAACCTCCCTACGTATTTGCATTATTAAACCCCTTAATGAAATAAAAGACAATAGGATAAACAATAAGATTATAAATATACTTTTTGTCATTAAATAAAAAACAGATTTCGAAAGACGTGTTGCTTGGTACCTACTGAGCAAATCAATGAAATATTGATTGATTTCAGTCTGGTCGAGACGATGGCGACGTTAAGTTTAATTTTGTGACGGATTGACCTCAGCTCCTCTTGCAGTTATTTATCTACTGGTCAACAAACCGCTTTGAATTCGTAATCATCAACATAAATCTCTATTTATCTCAACATCATATTACAGGCACTAGTTAATACAATGCACAATCTTAAATAGAGAAAGGTGAAATAATAGGGAAAGGTGTCTGAGGTAGGAGGGTCCTGAGTTACGGAGCACCCGTCTCTTAGATAGAACATGTCAATTTACAAAATGGTTAAAGTCAAGATATTATATATAACATTGAAATAGCAATTAGGTAAAAGCAGAAACTGTAAAATGAACAAAACGACGATTTGACGGCACGTTTGGCGCAGTGGTTAAGCGATTGACTGCTGCGCTGCGTGTCGCGGGTTCGATTCCCGCACGGAACAAATATTTGTATGACCTACAATTAGTTGTTCCGGATCTGGCTGTTTGTGTATGTGAGTTTAAACGCACCCACGACACAGGAGAAATTCCTAGTGTGGGGCAACGTTTTTTCTAAAAAAAAAAATAAAAAAAATAAAAAAAAAAAAAAAAAAAAAAAAAAAAAAAAAAGTAAATATTATTGTTTTGGTTTACAATGGAACTGAAGAAAACTGCAAATTATATTGACTGATAGGTAAAGTCAACAAACTTTACGTACGCTTAGTTAAGAAAATATTTTCGCGGCAGCGCAGCTACCACACCCCTTTGCATTGGGCGATCGAGCCGTAATTATACAAAATAAGTATATTATTATTCAATGATACGTACTTAGTTATATAAATAACAAAATAAAATAAGAATGAGCATAACAAAAAAATGAAGAATGGAGAATATGAACAATGTTGTCCCTGCGTGCCTCGGAAAGCACGAACTCTGACAGTCGTTAGGGTAGTCAGAACCCCAAAAAGTTTGACAACCAGTGACACCAAGTGGCATCGTGTTACCCAGTAACTGGGTTGAAGAGGTCACATAGGCAGTCGCTCCATATAAAATACTGGTATTCAGCTGCATCCGGTTAGACTGGAAGCCGACCTCAACATGGTTGGGAAAAGGCTAGGTAGATTTTAGATATGAAGAATGTTGAAATGGGTGTACCACAAGGATCAATATTAGGTCCTTTCCTCTTTTTAGTATACATTAATGATCTACCCCATTTGTTAAAAACTCAACCACAAATGGTGTTATTTGCTGACGATACTTCCTTAATTTTTTAAATTAATAGATGTGCATCAAATCTTGACGACGTAAATAACCCCTACAGCAGGTCCAAAATTGGTTCATTGCTAATAATTTTGTATTAAATGGGAAAAAAACTAAGTGCATAAGTTTTTCTTTACCAAATGTCAAAAGTAGTAATTGTGAGATAGTATTGAATCAAGAGAAACTAGAATTCGTCGATAAAACTGATTTCCTCGGGATCACGCTCGACTCAAGGCATCAATGGGGTCCTCACTTAACATCCCTTTCAAGACGGCTAAGTTCAGCAGCATATGCTGTGAGAAAAATCCGTCAATTTACTGATGTAGATACCGCGAGGCTAGTCTATTTTAGTTACTTTCATAGTATTATGTCGTACGGTATTCTACTATGGGGACGGGCTGCAGAGATCGAGTCTATTTTTATTCTGCAGAAAAGAGTCATTAGATTAGAGCCATCTATGGCCTCCTCTCAGGCGCGACTCTCTAAGGGAACAGTTTAAAGATATTAACATCATGACGGTACTTTGTCAATATATTTATGAAAACATTATGTACGTAAGGAAATCTACATCTTTTTAGTAAAAGAGATGAAAAACACAATTATATCACTAGGAATAGGGACCAATTACTTCAACCGGGTTTCAGGCTGGCTAAAGTGGACTCATCTTTCATGGGGTACTGTTTAAAATGTTACAATAAAATATCTAATTTAAATCTTATATTAAACGCACACTATGCAGCCAAGCATATTATAAGTTGGGGGATTATATCGCTGATAAAAATGCTTGGCTCAACGCTGGTCCTGCTCCACAAGCATAAACTAATTGATTAGCATTTGAAAATACCGTTGGAGCTGCTGAAAATTTTAAAAACTATCTATGCATTGTATAAATTCAATCTCTTAGCATTGTATAATTTCATAGCACATGTGTGAGTACTATGTACCGACTATAAAGCTACTATTTAGGTACTGGGTATATCTTTCTGCTCACTCTAATGTCTCGCTGACGGTGGCGCGTGTGTTGGATCATTTAGCTCCCTTCAAAATGGTTGAGCTGAATGGTGCTAATCCATGGATTGTGATATGTTCACGAACATGACGCATGCGTCATGTTCGTGAACGAGCGCCGTCAGTAGGGACTGGTCATCTCTTAGCTGCCACAGCGATTTTAATTTAATTTAATGTTTGAATTAGTTTTTATTTTTATTTCTAACGGACGCTTTTAATGTTTTGCATCGTTCTCACAAGTATAACTTCAACTTGAATGATGTAACCAATATTATGTAACCATATTTTGATTTAAAAGAGTGTCCGTGGAGTTTCTTCGTAAAAATGATACGCTGAAGTAGTTGCATGAAGGCTGCTTAGAGGCATCTGGATATAAGTTCACTCATCCTCTATTGAAAAGGGACGACCCTCCGACCAGACGTGTGTCGTGTATGGCGGGCAACTGCCCAACGATTGATGTCGGATAGACTTATATATGTCGTTCGCGCGGTAAACTCTAATTGCGCGATGCAGGATTTGTGTGACGTCAGGATTTCTCCTGTAAAATGGTGTTTCATGTTCATGCGTGGTTTTCATTTTCAAGGGGCGTTGGGGTTGTCGAAGTCAACAACAATCTAGTCCACGTAAGCTGCAGATTGCAAGAGGCTTGTGTTATTGAATTAGTATAACATTACATAATAACACTCCAATTCTCTGAACCATGAAAGCGAACCTGAAATGAAGCGTTCTGTGACGTCACACCTATGTAGGTGTGACGTCACAGAACGCTTCATTTAAGACGTTAATCATTGACAAGTCACCGACAACTAGGTCGCGAACATATTATTATGTCTCCAACACAATGTAGTTCAAATCCGCTATAATGCCTGGGAGGATCTACCCTACAGTAACTAATGACTTGATTAGCAGATAAATAATTACCCTAATTTACACTCGTACCACTCTGACGGAAATTGTAATTTATTATCTTCTGTTTGTTTAATTTGTAGCCTTTTGAGTTCCTGTCTTATCTTTGCTCGAGCTCTTTCACAACTGAAAATAACCGGCCAAGTGTGTGTCGGACCACGCACAATTAAGGATTCTGAAGATGGGCTGAATTTATCCCTAAACAAACTTAACATTGTAGTTGAAAAACATGCAGGACTGACTCCCAAAATACAAGACCTGGGTTAGTTTGGTTATCAGTTTCAGTAACTAAGGCAAAAAAAAAAAAAAAAAAATTGTGACAATTTTTTTTTTTATCTATTTATGTTCTCTCATACATACATCGATATATATCACGGTCGATTCTCCAACAGCAAATGTAATCGATTTTTTTTAATGATTAAAAACTACAAATGAACGACTTTCGGAGTTTTTCCTTTACTGTGCTGTGCGACCTTGCTTCTTGCCAAAATTCATGATTACAGGTCAACGGGGAGTAAGTACCCTATATTATTATTTTTTATTTATTTAATCAAGCAATAAGACATAATGTTAGTAACAGATAAACTTAGAAATAGGGTTACTAGAGGTTTTGGTTTATTTGTATCAACATAAATGTCGCATAAATAGCCGCATTTTTTTATTGCCTTGAGTTAGAAGCTTAATTTTTTTTTTAGCTCCAAGGGACCGTAGACCTACGTATTTGATATTAATTTCAACTTTATAGAAAGAAAGAATAATGCGTTTATTGGCATTACAGCAAAAAATACAACCTTATAACAAAAATAAAAGAAAACAATGATTATAATGCCAAAAGGGCCTCAGCTCAGCATAATGTCAGATGGCAACACAAAGTGTACCACCTGACGCTAATTTTCAGCTGCAACCCACGAGTGCCATACGCTAGAATATTAAAGACAGGGAAGTGTGTCCCTTTTTTATTAAAATAACAGAATAAATTAAAAGTCGTAAAATATAAGATAATATGAAAAGGTCATAAAATCAAATAAAATGTTGTGACATACATGAGTGTGTGGTGTGAATGAGAGACTAAAATAAATAAATACCCAATATCTGTATCTGTAATTATACTCCACGCGTTTCTAAGAAAAGGGTCTTGACAGACTGACAGACAGACAGACGGACAATGAAGTAATCCAATAAGGGTTTTTTAGGGTTCCGTACCTCAAAAGGAAAAAAACGGAACCCTATATAACTGAAAAACAACAAAAGGTCACAATGCTTCATGAATTGTAAAAAACCATTTACTTTTTGAACATTTAAAAAAAAAATGTGATATTTGGAAATTTACTAACTTTTTTAAAGGAATATTTACATTACATAGTACCTACTGTCGTAAATATGACACTTCGAGTTTTAAAAACAGTTGTCGAAGTCTATACAATTCGGATAGACTGCGACGGTCCGAACGAAACAACGAATTTATTCATGAAGCATTGCGACTATCGTATGTTTTCTGAATATTGTAGGTACCTACTACTACCACCTTCATATTCTTACAAGACAGCCTTAGACAGCCTTTTTGTTCTTAGATCTAAAAGAAACGTGATAGAAAGCACATTACAGTTAACGATGTTGAAATCGCCTGAAATGCGAGACGTTCACGTTTTTTGCTATCCAGATGGGTATTTTTTCTGTACAATTCGCAGTGGTTAACTGTGTGACTTTGAAGCAGAAAATCGAAAATTTCAAAGCCTCAGTAGGTAACGAAATCATTACTTAACTAATATTATTTTGTTGACGGTTACATAGTACCTAATAACGCTCCTATAATAATATTATTTAGTATTGTGTGAAATACCGAACACAGGGAATGGTACTCAGTACTTAAATTTTGACCTTATGTGTATACTAGTAGGGTTGAAGGTTCAAATAAAACAAAAAACTGTATAGATGATTCTATATTTACTAAAATTTACAAGACCCTAGCGGAATCGCTGTAACGAAACCACAGCGACTGCAAATTCGACGCCAACGCCATCTAGTTACGTTATGTGCAACTTTGAACAAAAATAATTTATTTTTTTGTTGACCTGATGAGCGGCTATTGATCATGCATGATCATTAACAGTATGCGAGTCAATTCTTCAGCTAGATAAAACTAATTTAATAATGGGACACAATTTAGCTACATACGATGATCCATGTGTATAAAAAGGCACTCGCCATGACCTGTACTTTCATCTGTAACGTAATTCAGGGTTAATGACCCGCAACTTAACCCTTCAGCGCGCGAGGTTCACAACACCGCGCACCAACTCGAAAAACATTTTCAGTGGTTTCCATTTCACAATAACACATGCAGTTTCCTTTTTCAATAAAACGCATGACATGTGTTATTTCGCTTCCCGCTCTTATGAGTTTTCCTTTCCATGAATAGCATTTTGTTACGTCTACCGCTCGTATTTTTAAACTTACAGGCTTCGAGGTTTGTCGGTATAAAACGTAGTTTTATTTTTATTTAATTACATCTTTTGGCGGACGACATTGTTGCCATCGCGGGCAAAAGGAGCGTGTGGATTGGGACAAGAGAAGAGAAGCCTATGCGCCTGCAGTGGGTGAAACGTTGATGAACATGGTTTTAAGGTATATTTCAATGCAAACACATTTGAGTCCATCAACTTTTCATAGAGCTCATATGCCATGCCGCCATATATAGCGGACCCACGAGGGGGGTCCCCGGCATTACGTTTGCGCTAAAATGACTCTTGGAGGGCTCCCGGCACTGAACGTGTGACAAATCTGTTTTGTAGAATTCATAAAATGACCAGTTTTAAGTCCCAATTTTCCATACAGCGTTATAAACATTTCCAAATCACTTGTTAAGTATTTCGGTTGGCTTTTGTTTATAATATCAATCAATCACCTCAGCTGTCCTTTGATTATCAAAGCCTTGGATAAGCCTTTCAGAAAACGAGGGTAGGTACCGTGGTGGTAGGTACTCCAACCGATCCATAATTATTATAATGACTCCATCGCTTAGCCATCGTGTATTACAGAAACCGCGAGTAGTGATTATTTCGCTAATTAATTTCAGCCCCTGCTGTACAGCTCAGGGCTGTACAGACAGGGGGTAGTTTGGACAAGTCCTTTCATAATTACCTCTACACCCCATTTTCAGTCATGATAAGTACTCTTAGCATCGGAGGGATGCTCAGTACAGGAATAAATAAAACGCGGGTTTATAGTATAACGCGTAATTATTGGACACTTTGAATTAATTTCTTCTGGAAAATACAGTGCTAACAATCGCGGATGGCGTCATCTAATGAACGCACTGTAAACAGACCCCTACTGTTTTTCGTCTATTATGACCCCTATAGCACAGGTTCCACCTAGCATGGGGGGTCATTGATCAAATTTCTGTGCACTTGTAAGTCCTAAGCTGTAAATGCTGCGCATAACTACTTTGTACTTTACTTTTGGAAAAAAATATATTTATTATTATTATTATTATTTATTATTATCAATACCAATCAATGCTTGTCTCGTAATTATGCCATCAACTTATAACAGACTCGCAGAGGTTGCATGCTACAACCATGTCAGGTTAAAGCCTCTTTAGTATAGTCGCGGCGTACCTACGTAACTTGGCAATAATCATAGATGCGCAGAATTTGTTTTCATGAAAGTGTCTTTTTTTTGTTGCACTAAGCGTGCATGCGCAATCTTATCCCCAATACGCCAAAATCTTACCAAGTTCCGTGCCGGCGGCGATACCCACCTACCTATTTTGCATAGCCAGGTCAAGGAACTAACTTTATTACAGTGTTTAAACAGCCTTGTAGAAGTTGATATTGCAGATTTTTCCAAGATAGGTTTGTAACTTATGAATGGAAATTGAACTGCTTTCAATAAACCCGTACATATTGTAGTTTCAAGAAATCTACGACAAAGATAAAATAGAATGAAACAATGGAACTTTGAAAGTCACCGTTAATATTTAATCGTATATTTGGATTGCTGCCAATAATTGAATTGCACATTTCATATTGACCGGTGCGACCGGCCAATTATAATAACATTGACGTTTCAATTAAGAATTAAATTAGATAGCCATACATAAATTACTTTGTGTGCACAATAAAACATTAAATCGAGTTCACTGAACGTGAACCTATTTACAGGTATAACTAACAGCTTACAAGTTTTAGCTTGATAAGAAACGTGTATTCCCGTTCGTCCCACTGCCGTCGTCCCACTCGTGGGACTAACGGGAATTTTATAAATGACCTTCGGGATACAGATGTTTAATTGATTATTCTTCGTGAAATTGTGGCTTGAATTTTTACCTTCCACGCCAACCAGAAAAAAAAATTCAATAAAACGAATTTCCCGAACTGGTATCTATTGTAAGAAACTAAATAAAGCCATATCGATTTTTCGAATAAAGATAACATTATCATATTTTTATCCAATTGTCCAGTATCCTATCGGTGACCTACGACCTACATTTACGATATCCCGAAGCCCGGAGCTTTACGAACAATATCATTATAGGCTCAGCGCTGCACTGGCGGGACGGCACGGCACGGGATTTTTAACCCACGAATCACAGTTAATTCGCAGTGATACAAAATACGGGAGCATAATATTTTGTTTTTGTAGCTACGGTACGCCCTTTATTATAATTAATTTCATGGGCTTGCATCTCGCCATCAGCTATCTGCGGTCTAGCAAGTAATGCGGTCGACGATATTGCACTTCTTCTTTTCGTGTGGTTAGTAACTAACCTGGTGTCAGAGTTTTAAAGCCGCCTGACTGATGACTTGGCTTCACATGCCGTCGAGAAATATCTCCCAGGCATGCCGGTTTCCTCACGATGTTTTCCTTCACCATTTTTGAATTATCTGATAATTATACAATACGCTCATGAATCCGAAAAGTCAGAGGTGCGTGCCTTGGATTCGAACTCGAGACCGACGGTCACACCACTAGGCTATCACTGCTATAAATAGATGTTCCACCGTTGCCTAGAAATTATTTATTCACTCAGCGCTTGAAGACTCTCAGGTTATCTTTGTAATTTCAACTATAACAACACAACGTTAGGTCTATTGTGTTATTATCTTATTATAGTCGATAGTTCGTTATACCTAAAATTCCCTTGCCGTGCCGCCCGCCAATGTGCGCCGGACCTTATAGCAAATGGTCTTGATTGAATAATGTCGGGTAAGTCGATTTTAAACACTATTGAGTTACATTGCCTAAAAGGATTCCGGTTGGGGCGACCTTTACGAGGCACTGAAGGGGTATATCTCACCAAGTAATTACTTGGAAGACGTTACTTGGTTCTCGGGTTCAATGGGTCGTATCGTATGATAGCGGCTAGTCTAAGTTCTCTTACAAGACCTACTACCTATTGTCTGATCAATTTTATTAGATCAGGTTTCATCCTGCTTTTTTAAGTTGTTTACAAATATATTTTAAGTATTCAAATAATTATTTAAGTGCATTTTAGACATTACGCTACTTATAGGTCCATCCGTTCCAAACCCTCTTAATTTCCACACAAAAGACCAAATTACACCACAGAATAATACAATCGGATAAACGTTTTATGCAAGGATTAGGAAAATTGAGGGATTACAAATTCCATTGTAAAGAGAAAAAGAATTAATCCTTTGAGAAGATTCAATAGATTATGATAATAAGAATTACGAATTCTACAATGGACTTGGCGGAAAAAGACATGACAGCGCGATTTGCTTAAATTCCATCAAAATGGCTTAAAATCTTAAAATTAAGTTAATCCGTGCCAACAATTTTATGATTCACGCATTTTTATCATTCTCGTCGTAATCAAAGGCAGTTGGAAAGTTGTTAGGAGTTAAATACGAACATGTTTAGTAAATACCTTGAATTCTGTCTGCTTTCAATACCTATTCATCTATCTTGCTTAAGATTAACTTTGGAACCTCAGCATTTTTCCATTATTATGATATTTTTAGAATGTGAATCTGCAAAAGTCACGCCTGAAACATTACTATAATAGACTTCAATAATTATACTAGAAAGTAATTTAACGCTAGATCGTAACAAATAGCAACCTAAAAGGTGGAAAACTATCAATTTCACTCACAAAAGCGAATCACCTTACAACATCGTAAGATCTTTCATAAATCTTCGATATTTCTAAAATAATAGGTATCGCTTCCATTCCAATTTATTTCTGAGATAAAAGGCATATATATTGCTAGTATATAGCATGGTGGGGGCGAAACAATTGTACATCTAATATTATAAGAGACAAATCATTTTCTTTACGAATTTATAGTCTATAAACTGTTAGTCCATTGAAGTCTTAATTTGAACATTGGTATTGGATATCAATACAAATGTGACATTCTGAACAGGACTAAGTTAGAAAAAAAAACATCAACTGCCTAGCCTTTTCCAGTCTAACCGGATGCAGCTAAATACCAGAATTATACATGGAGGACATAATCCATACTGGATAATACGATACTTGGTACCCTTAAGGAATGTCAAAAATCTACAACACACCACAATAAAGTACACCTAAAGCCAGAAATAGACACAAAAACAGACTGACCCGCAATCAGTTTATGAAGACATCTAGATAAAACGAAAAACATCAGAGCTAGGATGATTGATGAGTATACCCCGACACAAGTGTGAGTTGTGATGGCTCGATGCCGCTACGTACTCCTATGTAGATTGAACGGAAATCGTTTTAGTATAATCTCGGATTTCCATCACTATATCCAGGAAAGTCAACCATCACGTGCTTTTGTGACTTGTAACCCGAATTCAGAACCGAAATGCGTAGGTAGAGGAAAGAAAATAATAACAAACATGGAGTTTATTTATAAGTTTGTTGTGTTTGAATTGCCCCGTATTACATGGGACTTAAACATAACTGGCGAAATGTGGGTGTACATCTCTGCCTAACCCTCTGGCAACAAGGCGTGATATTATGTTATGTTAATGAATTATTTAACATGACACATGTATTCAACGATAGGCAGAGGTAAATAGGTAACAGAACATAACACGCAGCCGTGTTCTCCGAAGGGTAGGTAATACCGGTAGGCACATTTCGCAACATGTTTATATCTATAACGGAGAAGGTACGTGTCCCTTTCCCTATTATCAGCCATATTTTAACATAACGTAGCCTACTATATGGGTAGTGTTGGTTTTTGCGTAATAGAAAAACCGTTTGCAGCTCAGATCAAATTACAATTTACGATCACATTAATCACACTAGCATTTCACACACTGTAGGTATATTTATTTATTTTATTTATTTATTTAACCATTTATGTACACACATTTATATAAACAGACAAGAAGAAAAGAACAGAAAAATACAAAGGTGATGCTTATTTCTAAAGAAATCTCTTCCAGCATACCTGCGATAGGACAGAGGGTAAAAAGAGATGTAGACACCGTGTGTAAGAGTAGAGAGAAAGTAAAATACATAAAATCAAAACAATTCACTTAATAAGATAAAAAATTATATGAGAATATACTTACATACATACATACATACATACAATCCACAGCCATACGACACAGCTTTCGAAACGCGAGAGTTTCCAAACATCTTCACCGCTTGACCGCCACCCAAGAAGTCTGCTCAGCTCCGGCCGGTCCGAGTGTTATGTTGTAGACTCTGTCGAGCGCGGCTAGGCGGTGCTGGCATCCAGATTAGTCAACTCAATACCGTATTTCCGACATCTATATACCTAGTTGTCAAAGTTGAAGCCTTAAGAGGGAATAGGGCCTGCGATTCTCCATACAAATATATTCCCCTTTTTTATTCCTGAATAATGCCTCTAGAGCAATTTTTTTTTTTTATAAAATCAATTTAGGTAGACACATCCCTGTTATTTCATTTTTTTCAGCAACTTATTGATAATGAAATTATGACCCTCCATAAATGGTTGCATATTAGAAAATCAAAACTTTCTCGAGCAAATTACAAAAGAACAATAAACAAAATAACAAAATTTAAATGACCAAATGTTTTATTTAGAAAAATTTTAAAATCCCAATGTATGTGACATCAAATGAACGACTGATCAAAAGTTGCTAGATGTAATTTTAAAATATCAAATCTTTACTAATCAAATTACATAATCACAAATGACGACTGAATAAATTTGCTGGGTTAGGTTAGGTTAGAACAGTGACCATTAACGCGCGAAGGCGAGCGAGCGAAGCGAGCGTGCCGCGGGAGCGGCCGCCGAGCGCCAGATACCCTCTTTTCAGACAGGCGCTATTCGCTAATATTAATAATAGGTCTTTACCCATGAAATTGCCGTTTTGTATGAAAAAAATTAAACGAATTTTTTTCATGTATTTTTTATTTGTATTAATCGAAGTAATCACCCATGCAATCAATGCATCTTTTCCAACGCAGTGGCAGTTTAAAGATGCCCTTCTTAAAGAAATCAGCTGGACGGGAGGCAACAAATTCTTTAAAGGCATTTTGTACTGCCTCTCGGGTATTGAATTTTTTTCCCGCCAAGAAGTTATCCAAATTCTGGAAAAAGTAGTAGTCTGTAGGCGCAAGGTCTGGTGAGTAGGGCGGATGACGACGAGCTTCCAACCCCAGTTCTTGCAACTTGGAGACCGTCTGCTGTGCAGTATGAGGTTGCGCGTTATCGTGCAGGAGCAGCGGAGACGAGCGATTGACCAATGCTGGTTGGAGATGTGCCAGCTTCTCCATCATTGTGTTCAGTTCTTCACAGTACACATCTGCAGTAATGCTCACCCCGTTTGGTAAGAAGCTGTGATGAATCACACCGGCGCTAGACCACCAAACAGTGACCATCACTTTTCTAGGGGTAAGTTTTCGTTTAGGGCATTGTTTAGGTGCTGAACCAGGATCCAACCAACTTGCTGCGCGCTTGTGGTTATCAAACAGAATCCATTTTTCATCGCAGGTAACAATGCGGTTCAAAATTCCTTCATTTGTGTGTCTGTTGAGCATTGCAAGGCACGTCTCGACGCGTACTTCGCGCTGGCGATCATTGAGTTCGTGGCAAGCGCTGGCGATCATTGAGTTCGTGGCGTGGTAATTGGCAAGGTAAAAAAGCTTGACAAATGGGTGCCTATTTGTCAAGCTTTTTTACCTTGCCAATTTGACGCAAATGGACCAATATTGTTTTGACGCTAACTTCGAAAGCTGCTGCTAATTCAGCCGTAGATTGTGTATCATCAGCTTCCACAATCGCCTTTAATTCGTCATTGTCGACCAAAGTCTTCGGACGACCGCGAGGTTCATTTTTCAGGTCGAAATTTCCAGAACGGAAGCGAGCATACCAATAACAGGTGGTGCGTTGATTTGTAGTGTTAGCTCCGTAAACGTCGTTGATGTTGCGTGCCGCTTGTGCCGCGTTGCTGCCACGACGGTACTCATATTCCATAGTTACTCGAATTTTTAACGTATCCATGATGACGAAAAAGATTGAAATGCGATGAAAATGCAACACTAATCAATAAACAAATGACTACTTTTGGAAAAAAAAATCCATGTTTTTAAAATAAAATTAATTTGAAATTAGAATTCTTAGCCAAACAAAAATTATTTTGGTTTGAAATGGCCAGTACTGCAGAACGGCAATTTCATAGGTAAAGACCTAATATTATTTTTACCTTTTTCAGTTAATCCATTTGATAATTAATAATTTATCCAGTAATCCATTTTGACCTTTAAACGATTTGGTCAATAGTGTAATAAATAATTTAAACATTGATATTCCAGACTTTGGTCAGCTGAACTTTTGATCAAATGACCATCGTTATTTTAAACTTTGTTGATTTGAAACGTTGTTCTTTTGAAATTTGCTCAGGAAAGTTTTAATTTTCTAATATGTAACCCCATAAATTACAAAAATGCCGCATTATTACTACCGTGATAGAGGAGTACCAGACAAACTCGAAAAGTTTTTAACATAAAAGAAAATGATACCTAGACATACTCTTTCTTAAAATTTAAATGAAAAAAAGGGGATACGAAACGTCAATCTCGTCAATTGTTTTTAAATATAATGGGTCTGAGCTGCAGCTGTGCCTGTCGCACTCTACGGGACAGACTTGAGGTAAGACGAAGGCAAAAGTATCTTCAAATACCTATATTTCAAATTCCTCGTAAGCCCTGTTACCTCTCAATAAGTAGAATAGTTAGTCAGTTGGGGATCTAACAATTCTTTGCTCAGTTTACTTCTACAAATTAATTCGATGAGTAACTTTTGGCAAAAAAGACCGACTTATTTTATTTTTACTATAATTAATTTGATGAGTAGAAAACTGGCGGCAGAAAGTACCTATTACTACTTCTGAAGGCCAATTTACGCACATAAAAAACGTCCACATTCTAGTTGCAATCTGTCAAACTTGTCAAAAATGTTGGTAAATTGATTGTATTTTTGACAGATTGCGATGTGTCTTCAGTTATTGTTTTTCTTTTAATTTTGGTTATTCTTTTATTATTTTATTCTTCATACACACTTGTTTTTCCAATGCACTTTAGACATTGGCAGAATAGTCGACATTGGCTATGATTGCCATTTAATAAAAATAGAATAAAATAGACAGTTTGCGAATGAGATGCGAATACGAACGTTCTTAAAAAATACGAGAATTGCCCCCCTTTATAACTAATTCCCTTATTATCTAGTCCCCGACGAAGTAGGCATGCAGAAGTGCACATTATAGGTTATCACATTTCGCCAGTTTTGCATCATTTGCGCCAGTTTCTCGAACGAAATTTATCGCAAAATTAATGTGACAAATTCACAAGCGCGCGTAAACTGCTGTGATTGGATGAGTGATTTATCAGCAGCCAATAGGAGCAGTTTACGCGGGCTTGTCAATCTGCCACATTACTTTTGCATTTTGGCATTAAAGAACTAAATAATTCTAATGAAAATTAAACATTTCTCCTTAGTGGTTCTAATTATTTTTAAGTAGACATACATAAGCTCACGTCTTCGTTCCCATGGTGGTAGGCAGAAACTACAGAACGCCACCTGCTACGATTCTTACCTACTCCTTTAGCCTCGTTTACGTTCATACATCTGGTCATACACGCACGCCGATTGCGAGTACTACGCACCTGACCTTTCTGGAGAACATCACCAATAAGGTCAGATCACCAATAAGATCAGTGTCCTCCTAGAGCGTCCCCTCCCGGCGTTTCCACACACATCTACTTTTCAAGTAGAGACACATTTAATTAAGTAAGGACTTCCTCAAAACTTAATTACAGCCTAAAACTCTACAGAGAAGTGTGCACCGAATAAGGTTCACGAAATTATTCGGCTGAATTACATGTTTAGGTTCCACATTTTTCGATGTAATTACGCCATTTATTACAATAATAAACTTTAAGTTAATGTAAAGTAAAGTTATTAAATCAAGAAGCTCATTACCGTGTCCGGTTTTACTTGTTTCGGGGTTTCGAGCCCATAATTTATACACAATGATAATCCTTGTAATTATGTCTCGCATACCTATTTATAGCTTAAATATATGGAAATTAATAAAGTTCCTACCCTTTTTAAAAGATTGATCAAGGCACTATGTCAGGTCAAGGTTGCAATGAAAAAAATGTGGAGTTCGAGTTTAAAAGAAAGTTAGTAAGCGTCGGCATTGACTCACTCATACGCAACTCAGGTAATAACATTTATTTGGACTCAATAAAATAAAGTCTAATAAAGTTATATTCCTAAGAACTAGGATACCTATAATGTAAGTGAGTAGACTAAAACTATATGAATTCCTGAATTCCAAACTAGGTAAAAACCTGTATCTTGGAAATCAGTGCTCTTCCGTGGTAGATTAGGTGTAAAAACTTACAAATCACATACATAACAATTCCAAAATTAAATGACGAGGTACTTAAGTCTAAAACTTGACGGGTGAGTTATGTATGTCAGTGAAAGTATGTGGTGGATGTAGTGTGGATGTAGGGTGCGAATGTGTGTGGTGAGTGTAGTGTAGGTAAAGGGTGTGAGTGTGTACTCGAACGTGTAGGGTGTGTGGTGAGTGTAGTATAGGTAAAGAATGTGAGTGAACAACTCAGGTCAGCTCGACGTGACATCTTTACGCCCAGTTCAGTACAGTCACAAGCATAAATACCTCACACTTACGCAAAATTTTGACTTTCTCGTAAAATAACGATTGCGACTTTGAGAAAAGAACTATTTAATAATAGCAGATATGGTTTCGAAAACACTATGTTCGTAACAAATTAATTATCGTATTAACAAATATTATCGTAATAAACTATGAATACTTTTGGTGAAAATCTCTTTGGAATGCACCTACACAGATATAAAAGACATCTACGCTTCGCAAACGAACTCATTTACAGTGGACGCTGCTACCCTAGATATAATCCCTCGGTCGGTCGAGGTGGTATTAATTTCCGCCAACCACATAGTCCACTTTATTAAATATTGAAGCGAGCAATTTTATATCACGAAAAGTATTTGCAGAAAAGTTTTTACTGTATTTATTAATGTAAATTATACACCTTCCGGAATAAGGAAGGAGGAGCTCGTGGCTAAGTAGTAACAGCCGCACGGGTCGATCCATCAGGTTAAGCTACGCTTGCCGGGGTTGGTCCGTGGATGGGTGACTATCGTTACATACTGTGGATGATGTTATATAACTTCCTGTCACTGTTATTGATATAGAAGGTATTCGAATTTGTGTGAGATAAGTACCACAACTAAAATAACTTTAATTTGAGAAGTCGGTGACAAAAAACGAAAATTCAAAACCAAAGACACCGACTTCCAAAAATAAAGTTATTTTTCACTTTGAAGTGTTTTTTTGGAAGTCGGTTGTTGCTTTTGTGTTTAGCATCTGTTACCTCAAACCATCGGTACCAACCAAAAGTTTTTACCATCTATATTAATTTTAACACACCTATTTATTATCTTTTAAAAATAAATAACCAGGTTAATATCTACGACTGAAATCGATCCTATTTATTATAATTAGATCATAAAAAAACTGCTGTCGGGTTTACTCAGAATTTAAAGGTAATTCGCAAACAAATGACATAGAATTTGACAGTGGTTCAGAATCAAATATAGCGCAACCTGAACTTTGAACTAAGTAAATGAAACTTTGTCTGAAACAATACCTCAAACCGCGAGACACTTGGCTCCCGAACCCACAAGCCAAGCCTTCAAGGGGTAATATTAATGTTTTGTGCTGTTTGTTTGTTGTACTTAAATCTTGGCTATTGTAAAAAAGGACACAAAATCTTAACTTTATAGCATGTTCATAGAAAGTTTGACAGACGCAAAACTTTCATTCAAAAACTTTCAAACAAGAATATTTACAAACAATAATTTCTTGTTGCAAGGAAAGCAAAAAATTTGTTATTTATAGTTTTCGTTTTTCCAGATTTTCGTAGGGAGATATACCTTTACGAACACTTATTTATTTTTATTTTTATCATTCTATTTAAGTAGAAAAGCTTTAAAGAAATTTAACTGTAGCTAAACGCCAAAACCTTCACAATTAATCTTCAAAGTATCAACGATATAGAATTAAGTATAGAAGCATTTAACTACCTTGAATATCACCGCGCAGAATCAAGTCCCGACTTTAGCAAAGCCCCCAGTCTGACGTATGTAAGTTGGCAACTTAATAAATAGCGCCGAACGGAGCTAAGCTCAGTAAGCACACATGATTAATCAAAAGTTCAACTTTACCCATTCTAGACGTAATTTAATGGTTCGTAGCAAAAACTCATTGTGCCACACACGAAGCGCATTGAGCATAAAGTAAGAAAGTTTCTGTTTAAATACTTGGTCGTACATTTGTGGAAATTGGGAATTCGTCAGTCACGCCAGCTGTTTCGTTTTGTACCTAATTGTTCCAACTTTTTTATTGCGTTAATATTTAATATTTAAGACATTATTTTAGGCTCTTAATATTGATGAATTTAATCGTTTATGAGTGTGTAAGTAAGCATGTGATTAATCCATTCTAATATTATAAATTCGAAAGTAACTCTGTCTGTCTGTCTGTCTGTATGTTACCTTTTCACGACTAAACCACTGAACGGATTTCGATAAAATTTGGCAACGAGATAGATGGCATCTTGGAGAAGGACATAGGGTATTTCTGTCTCAAAAATAATCCTTAAGGGGGTGATATAGGGGATGAAAGTTTGTATGGGAAATCCAGAACTTCTTAAGTTAGGGATATGAAAATTCAAATTTATACTTTTGGTAAGAAATAAAAAATTGTTTTTGTTAAATCATCCCCCAAAGGGGTAAAATAGGTGATGATTTTAAAATTCACATGTAATATTGATTTTTTTGTGTCTTCTTTTCAACAAATTTAAAGGATTGGAAATATAGTCATAGTTCGTATTCTGAATTAACATTTACTCTTTATTTAATTAAAATCGGCCCGCTCTGTCAAAAGTTATTACAATTTAAAGTCATAAACTAACCTTTCAAGTACATGTTGCTATTATGTGTTCAATAGCGGCACTAGAGTAGGTATTACAAATGAATGGTGATAGTAATAGGAAAATAAATAATTAATATTTTAAGTAAGGCATTAAGAATCATATAAACCTGTTTTATTTATTTAAAAAAATTGGACAAGTGTGAGTTGGACTTGCGCCCTGAGAGTTCCGTCTCAAAGCTGTTCTGTTGCTTGGCTGCCCGAATTTCCATATCTGGATTGAAAAACAAACTTAACTTTTCAATTGAAAAATAACTTTTAATAGAGGAATAAAATAAAGACTAAATGTTACTTCAAGACACGGCCTATGAATTTTAGATCCCAGATTGAGGAACAAACTTAGCTTTGAAGTTCATACTTGACTATAAAATAATGAACAATTTTCGGATTTTCCTATTTACTTAAATATGCGTCATAAATGGCCTAATTTTTTTTTTGCGTTGACTTGAAAGTTTGATTTTCGTTACAGCTCCAAGAGACCGTAAATCTAAGTTTTTGATATCTATTTCAACTTGATGCCTCCACGCGTTCCTGAGAAAAAGGGTCCTGATAGACAACGAAGTCATCCTTTAAGGGTTTCAATTTTTCTTTTTGAGGTACGGAGCTCTAACATTGATTTATTATCGGCCTGTTATCTTTTCATGCCGTAACGGCTGAACGGTTTTAGATGAAAGGCATGCGGATAGGCCATGACTTGGGTTAGGACATAGGATACTCTGAATCCCGGTAGCACGTTCCTGTGGGATATTTTCCGCCATCCACGCGGGCGAAGCCGCGGACAAAAGCAAATTTAATATATCTTACACATTGCCATGAATCGGAATAAAAATGACGTATGTATTTAATACAATTTAAACCACTTGCCTTGATACGACTGTTATCAGTGCTAAAATAGTAGAATTGTTGGTACTCGGAAAAACCTATTTACAGTATTATACAGGGTGACTTGAAATTTGACGTATTTCTTCCAGGATATGATAGTGTGACCCATTTGCAACAATTCAGCACCCCATAAAGCCTAGGCGAAAATTCATGGGATTCGACAAAACCCTGTATATCATTCATCCTCCATCTGTGCCGCAACTCGACAGAGGTACTCACGGCTACATATCAAGTTTAAGCTGATCTCGCATTTTTTATGATTTCTCTACAATGGGAGGTCAGCTTATACTGGAAATGTATAGCTTGATATGTAGCCGTGTGAACAACGAACCGTCTCTGAAGTTGGGGCAACATTTGCACCCTTCGATACGATCCCGGCTCTACTTAAAAGGCTTTTATCGGTTTTTGCTTCCGAAGTGTAGATCGCCCTCAGGCTATGTCGAATGACGATCTACGCAAGTTCGCTGGTAACAAATAGGTATATATAAAACTGGCCGAGAATCGGGCGCAGTGGCGTGCAATAAGTAATGCCGCGCCGCGGTTTATCGCATGGAGAGGTCAATCTGAACAGGCGAAGCGCAGGCGCAGGCGGTCAGCTCAATCTAACTATGGTCTGACTGGATACATACCTCAACGTAGTCATAAAACCTGTATCAACCTAACTTAAGGGGACTATAGGACCTAAACGTGCCTAAACGCAAGTTTTATAATACCTAAAAGTATATGATCCACTGCAGTAAACAAAATCAGAAAAATATAATTATGATATTCTTCAGGATTTAACATAGTAAGATAGTGTGTTGAAAACATAATACAACTAATTTGATACTATAGAAAAAAAACACGAAGATACTCGTATTTTTAACGATTAAAATTCATATTGATATACATGCAATCATTCTGGTTTTGTGTCAAATTATTCTACAAGCAACATATTACCGTAATAGTGTATTATTTTTTTTGTCATTGTCATTTTTTTGTCATTTGTAAAATTATATTCCATTTGAGTTCTTTCTGTTGCTATCAACAATTTCTGGTCGGATAAACAATACTGTAGCTAATGTTACCGTCGCATCGACTGATTGGCCGCTCAAGCGAATCAGGCTCGCTCACAAATACACTGGATACGGTAAAGTGATTTTAAATCCACCATATTATATTATCATTTTACTGCCCTTGTGCCATATTAGGTGGGGTCGGCGCAACACGTTTTCTTCTTCCATTCTCCCCTGACGACGCTGTCATTCACTCCCCTCTCTTTCATATCATTCCTCACACAGTCCATCTTCTTTTCTTTGGTCTTCCTCTCCCCTTCCATCCATCAACATTATATATTCATTACTCTTTTAGTCACATGCGTTTCCTCCCTCCTCATCACATGCCAACGCCATGCCATCATTGCCAAGCCAAACGATTTCCTTTCAACTTTTCTGACACTGGCGCCACTTTCAAACTTCCCCTTGTATACTCATTTCTTACCGTCACCGGCACGTAACTTCCTACTTGCACGTAATCCTATCTGTTAAGAAAAACAAGCTAAAATACATTCTTGCCAAGTTACATGCCAACTACTATACTTTATCCATGGTCGTCGCTCCACACATCCACCTCAACATTTGCATCTCCGCTGCATGCGATCAAATCAAATCTCATCGAAATAAACAACATTTAATATATAATAAATTAATACAGACGAACTTCATTTCTCTTCATAATATATGTAAACATAAACTAAATCTCTCAGGTGACATAATACTATATGCTGTTGTGTCACAACAATATCGATCACATCTATAAACAAGCGCAGCAAGATTTAGATACTCTTTCTAGATGGTTCCAAGACAAGTTGCTCACTGTTAACACATCTAAAACTAACTACATTATTTTCACTTTAACTCTGTGTATAAATAAAGAACCCAAAGTCCATTCAGAAAACTATTATATCTTGGTCGCCATCTATACAAAAATCTGACGTGTCAGCTGCACCTAGATAAACTAAGATCTTGACTATTATATATGTTTATTATATACAACATCATGGTTAAACCTCATCTAGACTACCTAATTGAGGTGTGGGGCACTACGGCTAAAACAAACTTAAAATAAATCGAAACATGTCAAAATAAAATACATAAGCAATAAAATACATTCCAATACAATTATACCAAAAAAATAAGATACTAAATTGATGACAATATCACACATTAATAAATTTAACACTCGCTGAATAGTACACAGGCTATTAAACAAAGATATACACTCTAAAATAACGTTTACAAAAAAGGATAAACACAAAAACGTATTATTAGACGAAAATTAATATCTGCCTAAGACCACCACGTACTAACTACGGAAGGAAATACATAATATATGAAAGAGCAGAGCTATGTAATAAATTACCTAATGACATTAAAGAGATTCAGTCCTTTACTCTATCCAAAAAAACCTTAAAGCACCACATCTTGAAAGATTTTCCTCGATTTTAAATCAATTACCTATTAAATGAAAGTCACACTGACTTTCATTTAATAACTAATTGATTTCTTCTACAACATAAAATTATTACTTATTTAAAATACATACCAAGGTATAAATAAAATACATCTAAGTACATTTATTTTGAAATATTAACAGCAGCAAATATTGACAGCTTGCTACTATTAACAATGTGTATACTATCGACTTGCCATCAAGAAACGTTACGTAAATAGTACCTACACTAATTTTTTCTTGTTGCCAAAAAAAAATGATTTTTGTGCAACTACATACTATTTGTTAGATTTTACGAGTACCCACCGTTCTTCATAAGTTCGTGTATTTAGTTTTAATATTAACTTGTATTTCTCATAATAGGCAAAGGTATACCTACAGGGCACCCACATTTCGCCAGTTATGATTATGACTCATGTAATGAAAATAAAATGTAAATATTTAATTGAGATTACTTCTAGATTTAGAAATAAACAATAAATATTGTATAATTATTATAATCGAAATAGATTTAATTTAATTAAGAATTATTCATGTTCTAAATGCTATTACTTATTTTATTTTAATTATTTATCCATACTTATGTTGCTGTGCCTTACAGGGTCCATAACTGTATCTTAGCTTTAACCCTATTTGTAACAACTTTTTTTTTTTTTTTTTTTTGGATGGGAAATTATCAAATAACTTCTCCCGCTCTGGGTGGAGCGGGAGGGCGTGTCAGACTCTTACTGACTAAAACCCACCCGTGTTCCTTCCGTTGCCTTTACGTTGCCAGGGGCCACGGTATCCCTTTCGGACTTTCCCGCAACCCCGGCAGGCATCGGTCCTAACGGACCCCTTCCGTTGTGCTGACATCTCTTTGAGGCGCGCGTGGAACACAACGCGCCGTCGACCCGGGCCTGGTCCTTATCGGACGGCGAGCTACCCATTGCTCACCGTCCGCAAGCCCGCGCCTACGGTGGCCGGGAATCGGCCTGCGATTCCCGACGCCCGGGGCGTCTCCTGCGGCGGCTAGGGGCGTGAGGGCGCGAAATTTGCCTCTCCCTCACGCGTTCTGCCTCCTCCTTCGCGAGCATTACTGCTTCGCAGAAGGAGGTGACGGCCTCCCATGCCCTCTCGCTCCGTACCATGGCCTGGACTAGCGCCGGACGCGAGAGATCCCCGCCACCGATCGCCTCCACGAGGACACGGCGATGCTCTGCCCAAGCCGGACAGACCTCCACCGTATGCTCAACCGTGTCCTCCGGGCGATCCACGCAGTGATGACACCCGGGCGTTTCCTCCCGCCTGATGCGAAACAGGAACCTCCCGAAACAACCATGTCCGGTGAGAACCTGCGTCAGGCGGAAGGTGAGGACGCCGTGGCGCCTCTCTAGCCACTCCTCAAAGAGGGGACTTATCGCCGCAATAAATGAGTCTAAGACAAATATGTATAAGCCCCACATTTAATAAGCAAATAAAAACACTACATGTTTGCCTACTCGAGAGGAATTCAACACAGGATTTTGCTTTGATAAACATGAGCTGAAACTAATAAAATAAATTGTTCAAAAAGAATACGTGCCTTCGTTTACCAATATCCTATGTAAACATATTATAAATTAAAGGCGCTTTTCGTGTCTGTCTGTATGATCGCGTTGTTCTTCCAAACTAAACAACAGATTTTAATAAAATTTTCACCAAAGTTTTGAGGATTTATTCCGGAAAGTTTTTGGAAAACTTTCATATATAAGGTCTCAATAAAATAGATGGACAAACTTTTATAAATGATTCAGATCACCAAAATAAGGACAATGGTAAAAAAATATAAGAAAAATGCATTAGATACGTATAAGAAAAATAAATCAGCTAACGAAAATACACTAAAAATGTTGGTTACCCAATGCCATTTATTATTTTAGGTCAAAATAAAATCACTTTAATCAGTGTTTTTTTTTCCTTGAATATCTTTGATTAGACGTGTACTGAACGCTGTGTTAAAATTTGTCCATCTATTTTAATGGGACCTTATATACTTATGGAGAAAGCTCGACGTTTTGTCAAGTCGTAAATAACCGCGCGAAGCAGGGTCGGGTCGCTAGTGTGTTAAAGAAAAGTATCACTAGTAATATTTAATAAAACCACAAAAGCTATCCTTTGACAAACTCTTTTTTTTCTTCCTTAGTCATTGAAAAAATAGGAATGAAGAATTTCATTTGATAGAATTCAATTTTGTCAGAGCCGTTGAATATTGCGGATAGTCAAAGGCAACCAGAATTTATCATTCATTGCTAGCACAAGTTCACCGTTTTTTAATTGAACAGACTCCTGCGGCCAAGGATTTAATAATAGTGGCTAAAATACAATAGACGACGTATATTTAAGGAACCTAATCCGCTTAACTGTTCTTAAAGAGTCATAAAAAACTCTGTAAGAAATCGACACGTGTTACACTTCTCAACGAGGCACCCTCAGGATGACGATTGACTTATTGCGAACCCGGACACGTCGCATTTTTTCCTTTATAACTCTTTAAGAACAGTTAAAGCGGATTAGGTTACTAAATATACGTCATCTATTGTATTTTATAATGGATTTCCGCAAAGTCACGCCTGAGTCAATTTACTAATAGTTGCTAAAGCAAATGAAAGATTTTTTTTCTAAACATAAGTTCTACGGTACATCGCATATTACAGAGTGACATAATTTGTATAGAGGATAGGCGGACGGATTAAGGCGTGATTACATACACAAACTCAAGCCTTCATCCTATGGGGGTAGGCAGATAGTATAGAACGCCACCTGCTACGATTCTTACATACTCCATTAGGCTAAAGGAGTATGTACGTTTACGTTTATACATCTAGCTATACACGCACACCGGTTGCGAGTACTACGCACCTGACCTTTCTGAAGAACATCACCAATAAGGTCACTATATCTCCACCTAGGGCGTCCCTTAGCTGCCGACGTTTCCACTCACATCTGCCTTGTAAATACATTCTGGTAGTCGCCCTCCATTCATCCTCTCAACATGACCAAATCATCTAAGCATACTCTTTTCAGTTTTTGTCACTACATCTTTTGAACCATACCGTTGCCTTATCACATCATTCCTCTGCCTAGCATTCATAGTCACATCACACGTGCTTCGCAAGGAACGCAGTTCCAGAGCATTTATTCTACTTTCATGCTTCTTTCGCCTCACCCAACATTCACTTCCATACATAAGCGTGGGCACCAGCACACCATTGTGAATAGCCAGTCGAGCCTCCTTGGAGGTCAACTGGTAGGTCACAATCGTATTTATAGCACCATGATAATTGTGACTACTACAATTTAGCACCGGGTTTTTATTATGCTTGAGAGTTTCGTTTTCAAGAATTTGCGTTTTCGCAAAATTTAATTTTATTTTAAATGTAAAACTTCAGATGGTCTGAAGTTTACTCAACTTATTCAAACCTACATTTTGACCTTTAGTTAAAAAAATACTTAGTTACCTTTCAAATAACAACAAGCCTAACTTTTGGTAGCGGAGTCTGCGAAGCTACGAATGTGCTACGATTTTTAATTTTTATTGGTGAGCTGAATTTATCCCAAGAACAAACTTAACTTTGTTGTTGTTTCGGAGATAAAGGGGGGGGATGATCAATTTTCATCTGTTTTCTTAAATATCTTTAAAAGTACTTATGCTAAAATATTTTTTAAAAAAAGCTTGAGATCCTCGCAACAAGCCCTTTCATTTGATGTGTCACATGGTACAGCCTGCAAAACTTTTTTTTTATGTTCTTATTTGCTCCCCAAAAGTGACCCCCATATTCAAAATTCATTTATTTACGTTACACGTCCGTGTTTGGTTCGCAGAAATACATAAGATGTATACCAAATTTCAACTTGATCGTTTCATTAGATTCGGAGCAAATTGGCTGTGACAGACGGACAGACAGACACACGAGTGATCCGATAAGAGTTCAGTTTTTTCCTTATGAGGCACGGAACCCTAAAAATTTACTGAAATGGTTGAAAATGATAATACCGAAAAATGTTTCAGTTCTTTTCAATACGGTTTCCAGACTCTTTCAGAGTCTGTAAGCGCGTGCCATTTTCGGTGGGTATATGTATTTTTATACCAATCCCCCTCTAAAAAGCTTATTTTATTTGCGCTTTTTAAGCGCTTTTAATCACTATTTTGGTGTTTGAATTTTGAACACACCAATATATTCGACCTCCTCTGTCTCAATTCTATACAACCTCCTTGCGAAAAAATACTCGATACAAACTCCTTGTGCAAAGAATATTCGACTTACAAACTCCTTGTGCAAATAACTCCTAGAGATTCTGATTGGTCGACATTTTCGACAAGGAGTTTAGCATTAGAATAAAAACTGTTTTGTGTTCTTTGCTGTCATTAGTAAATTGGCGCTATTTTGAATACTGTAAGTTGTACAAACATAAATTGTTCCAATTTCAATGTGCATTTTAATTAATTTAACCTATTTTCGCTTAAATCATTATTTTTCTCGTAGTCATGGTATAAAGTATAGTATGCAACTCTTGAATAGAATGGATTTATATCGAGGGCCATGAATCACTCGCGTCGCACAGGATTCTAACACTTGAATCATTCACTACGCTCGTGATTCAATCATCACGAATCACTCCCTACGGTCGTGATTCTGTCGTTAGAATCCTTCACTAGCTCGTGATTCATCTATCATATGGCCCTCGCTTTAAATCTGTCCTTTATTCACTAATTGCATAATATACTATTTTATACACATCTTTAACTTTATGAACGCCCAAACACTTTGAATCAGGATATCATCGGCCGACTGCGAGGGCCAGCTTGATGATTTACCGGTCATGATTTTTTTGTCTGTTTTTTAATGTGTTTCGTCGAGAAACGGTTTTTTTGATGATACTTACTTCTAAATTAGAGATGGGCTTCCACTAACCGTCTCCTGATAGATATTAGGACCATTTTTCAACCGTGTGGTTACTTAAAAAAATTTTTAATGTTAGATACTCTTTTTCTTCGAAGGGACACATCCTACTTAATTTACCGCGGTTTAGAGTTGCTATATATCGCTTTATGAACTTCGTTATATATAGTCACACTCTTTGCAGCTTGATCACGCGATATTTTAGGTCCTTTTGATTGCGGACACATAGCAGGAACACTTCTGAAGGCGCACCGCGCCCGCGGCTCCTGGCGGGAGAAGTGCTTTTTCTGAAAACCTACTCTACGAACAGCCTCTGTTGTCAGGAAACCTGCTACACAAAGAGTTCCTCAACAATACGCCTTGTTTCCACGAAGGGTTGAGCAGAGGTGTACCTATATTACACCCACATTTCGCCAGTTATGTTTAAGCCCCATGTAATTCCCTGTTCGCCAGTATGTTTGTTTTTGTGTCAGTCTACTTGCTACAATAATTTATGTTTTGAAATACTTAGGGGAAAGTCGCGATCATTGGACTAGCTCTTTCGTTGGACCACCAAGGTATTTCCAAAACTGTCCAAGCTAGCAACACCCAAACTAGGCGAAATGAGTCCGTGCCGGCTCAGTTGCACCCCTCTCATACCTCAGTGACGCTGCGGCACGTAGCGAGGAGTGATGCGTGAAGTTGTGTTTGCGGCGGTCAAAATCTTATTATTTGACTCGGAACAATTTGATGTAAGTATCATTCTATTCATATTTGTTTGTGTGCACTGGTATGAAATATTAGATAATTTAATTGTGATTCCATGAGTGTTATTCAATTCTGTCTAATCATGTCCATGTATATTTAAGATTTTCTTTTCTTAACGAGTACCTTGTTGCCATCAATGGACCTCAAGATAGTTCCACCGTTGGACCGGTCCAATCATAGGAACTATTTACTGTATTTTTTTTTGTCATAATTATGGGAGTATTTGGCTGGCATGTGGCTTCGAGTATTTCACTAATTATGGAAAAACACTTGAAAAATTATTGTAAATTTATAATTTCAGAATGTCGCCGAATAAAAGAAAATACTTAACTTGGAATGAAACTACCATGAACCTCGCTCTAGAGTCAGCGTGAAAAAAAAAACTGGTTTAAATGAAGCTAGTAGAATTTACGGAGTCCCAAAAGCAACACTTAAACAAAGGGCCTATAACTATATAATAGTTTGTTTGCTTGTCGTAAGTGTGAGTATTGTTTGTCTCTCCTCGTATGCCATAATTTAACCTAATTATAATATGTTACCTTGATTGGACCTCTAGAACATATTTCTTGAAGTCCATTGACGGCAACCTGGTGGTTCAATGAAGGTGCCCATGGTCCAAAGAAGGTAACAGCCCAAGATTTAGTTTTCTTCGTTTATACCAAAAAGTGTAAGCCCAAATTGTTTTTGCGTTTGCTTATTATAAATAAAGGTCCTACGAAACAAAAATAATAAACTGCTTTCATTTTATCACTTATATTTTTTAAGATATGTTGTCGTAAAGTTAAGTGGTCCATTCATAGCAACCTTCCCCTATTAGTCGCAAATTAAAATTATGCCGCTGTATTCTACATACCATAATTGTAATGATCGCTTCTTTTGGTTTCCCACAAAACAATTATATGTTTAGCACAATTTATTCTATTCTAGACCAATTATTTGTTAATAAAACAGCACTGAAGGGGTTTCAGGGCTTGTAACGTAATAAACCCTTCATAATACAATAATTATGCTTCAACGGCCTTTCAAAATCGGTTCAACATTAGTGATATATTCGTAGATTACATTATCCCTTTCAGCTTTTCTGAAAAAGGTGAGATAATGCGAGAAAACGTGCGACAGTTTCGTAATTATCTGGTATACCCTTATTAGTGGAAACTAAAAAGGAAGTCGTAATGGAAATAACTTCAAAACACTAGTGTGTCGACGTGAAGCAAGCCATTTACGGACAAGAGGCCAAATTACATGTCGTACACAGAATAAATGAAATTACCTAACCTTTCAGTAACGTTTATTCTGTTTTTATCGGTACTTACAATTTACTAATTCTGTTTATTTATCGAATAAAACATAATTTATTATATATTATTTTATGAAAATACTATGTAATTTTCTAATTTATCAAAGTTTCAATGTTCTTATTAGAAGTCAATATTTTAATCAGTTGTCAATCATAAACAACAAATTCATTAATAGGAATTAGCTAAGAAAATTCATATTTAATTTCAGTGGCCCTATGAAACCATATGAAATTAAAAATATTCTTATTGGTTAATGTTCGCATCTAGCACAAACTATCAAAGTATTTCTTCTGTCTTTAAATACTGGTATTGTTTTTTTTTTTTTTTATAAACGTTGCCCCACACTTGGAATTTCTCCTGTGTCGTGGGTGCGTTTACAAACATTTAAACTCACATGTATACACAAACAGCCAGACCCGGAACAACTAATTGTAGGTCATACCAGGGGCGATGCCTCCAAACAACCCGATTCCTACCGGCTTCCCTTCGAACACAACCACTCTATCGTCATTGAATAATCACTATTTGATACACCGTATAATTAAAACATTACAAAGAGCCTACATTTTTTTTTTTTTATATGTCCCGACAACAAAACATTTTGCTCTAAAATAACTCGTAGGCGCGTCCGGCTTATCGTGAATTCAATTTCTATAAAAATAAAGTCCGTCTTGACGTCACTTCGGTCACGTGACGCTGCAGTTTCTTAGCAGCCGGGTAAGCCGCTCTGTACCAAGTTACGATAGAATACGCATGCGCGTCGTGGAACCAGAATGAAGGAGCTATTGTTCGGTCAGTTCGCTCAGTTGTTCGGTTGTTGTCGTTGAACTTCGTAATGCGTTCGGCTCGGAGTTCGGACATCTCATCATTCGATTGACAATGTGTAATAAGTTAGGCCGAGCTCGCCCAGATATGACTATAAATTACAAAAGACGCGATGGTTTTTTCAAACATTTTAATGTTTCCTTTTACGATAAATATCAAATTAAATAAAATGTATTGTTTCCCGTGTTTACCTATCTTAGAGTCTAGTAGTTCATGGAATAAAGCTTTTACATTTTAAACTGACGAATTCATCAAAAAACATGTGCAGACTGAAAAACATGTACCTAGCTGTTTTATGCGTTCGGGACTGGTAGGAATAGAATTATTTTCACTAATTTGCATGAAGCTCTTATTCAAGAAAGTAAATCGAAATACAAATACACGTTTGTTAGGTAAACAAGAAGTAACTTTTTGCGGCCACCATGAAAGTTGAAGTGACGTCATAACAATTAATAAACAATCTTTTTTTTTTTTTTTTTCTTTTTTTTTAAAGCTCCGGCTTCCTACTTGTCTTTCATCACGCCACGCCACTGGGTCATACAAATATTTGTTCCGTGCGGGAATCGAACCCGCGACACGCAGCGCAGCAGTCAATCGCTTAACCACTGCGCCAACCGTGCCGTCAATGTTATAACTTTGTCCAGGCAATTATGAATAAAAGTCGGTATTGTTTGTTTGTGGAGCATTTACATGAAACTTTTGGTATTAGTTCATTTTCAGTAGGTACCTGTTCTAGTTCGTATTGTCTTGTGAACTAAAAGTACTTTGCACACTGCCACTATATTGCCAATATTTTGAGATATTTCGGTACAATCGTAACAAAAAATTTTTCGTGAAATGTTTTTTTTCTTCTCGCCGGAATCGATTTTGTTAATGATTGCAACAAAATTGTTAGCGGTTTGTTATTTTAGTCAAAAAAACAAAAGATGCCGCGTATTCTTATCTGGTTCTAATTGGGTAAAGTTAGCAAAAAAAATTGTATAGTCAAATCATTTGGATCGTGTTAGTATTGCACTTTTGTATGGAACAGGTCATAGTAAAAGTTGATCTTCATTTTGACGAGTACTACACTCTCGGAAAGTATTTCCCTGGTTTAACCTAACAAAACAAAATTTCGTATCATTGGTGCTGATTCTCTTGTCACAAATGCCTCTAAACTAGACTAAAAATCACCAAAATTTAGTTTATACAATGTCAACCGATGATTTCCCATTCTGAAATAGACTAAAGTGACAACTTAACTATATTTTAGTTTGACAGCACTAAGATGACACTGAGATTTAATTTAGTGAAAATGTCAATTTTGCTATTCTGAATTTGGCGTTTTTCACCTAAAACTTTAATTGTCTAAATAAATTTGACCATTTTTAATCGCGATTAAAAATGGTGTATTAAATGTGGAATACTATAATTAGTTGTCATGAACTAAAATTGACACGAACAGCTTCAGGTGCAAAAACAGTACTGTATATATATTTTTTTCTTTTCTTTTGCTTATATCTCGAAAATAGTGTGTCCTATCGCAAAAATAATGAAAATTTCGACTCCCTATATGTAATCCTTATACCCCTAATAATCAACACGTTGGTAATAATTTTTCATATTTTCCATACAAAACGTGAAAAATTCCATATAAAACATGTCAGGGCAGCCCCCGGGCGCGCCTCTGGCTCTAAAAAAATTCACGGGGTAGGGCAAACAAGTATGTACCATGTGGAGTCGCGATTGTCAAATTCGATTTAGTTGTGTCAAAATAATTTTTAAATTTAGAGACTTTATTGCAGAATAGCGTTAAGATTCTCATAGCCAAAAGTAAGGAATTTTAGTGATAGTTTAGTTAGTTTAGTTCGGTGTACAAGAGAATTGGCACCATTGTATCTCACTTTTGCCTAATATTCTTTCTCGCTGGCGACGCCTGCCGAGCACTGGCCGAATACGCTCGGATCCCGACGCTACGGAGTGACGTGCAGTTGCAGAGCTTGTAGGCGGCCAACTACTGCAGTACTGCCATTGGTAATAGCTAAGGCCGATTTATCATCTATACTTGTAATTATAAAGAGGTACATGGGGCGAAATGTCTGTACACCTCTGCCTAACCCGTCGGGATAGGCAGGTTTGATGTTATGTTACATTTTGTGTAGGTATTTATAAGAGATACAATTGGTGAGTTTATATGCATGGAATCTTTGGAACTACTGATCCGATTTCGAAAATTCTTTTAGTAATGGGAAGCTAATAGAAGAAGTATTACCGAGTGTCATACAATATACTTTACGTTAAAAAAAAAATCCCGCGGACAAAGTTGCGGGCAGAAGCTAGTTGACAATAAATAGGTAGGTATATATTGAATACATACCTACCTATTTATTGTAACCGTATCCTCGGATACCTTAGGCGCGGGATATACACAAGTGGCGAGGGACGCGGGCGAGGCGCGGGCGTGGTGACGATGTGGCGCGGGCGTTGCGCCGCCCGGTTCATATTTCATACAAAATGTATAAGAACTACGTGGCGCAGAACATACACAAGAGGTGTAGCGCGGGTGAGGCGAGGAACCGTCGCCACGCCCGCGCCACTCACCATTTGTGTATGTCCCGCGCCTTAGGAGGTGTGGGTATTAATTAAGGGACCAAACTATTTGCATATAAACAACCGATTTAAATTATTTTGATTGAATTTTAATGAAGTGCGGCTTCTTCATTTGGATTCGTAAGATTTGGCCGGAGACACGGCCAGAGACAACGAATTCTGACATAGCTCTAGGTATTTTGCAATGGGCAATAAGGCATATAAAGATGCGACGAAAAAAAATCGTTGAGAGATAGTTAAACTCAAGCCAATTTTGTTTACAAAAATAAGTAATTTATCCACAATCTTTCATAATCTATATATTTTTTAATTAAATATTTTACAAAAATAGCAATATTCATAGACAGCACGAATAAAGGTCATTATATGCATGCACCTACATTATAATATTACTTAAAACTTAAAAACTGCCGCCAGGCTGACTCCTATCTCTCAGTATTGAGAGTTCCACATCACTGACCATGGTACATACTTTCATGCGTACTTCTGCAATCTTCTCTGGCGGAAAACTACATACAATATCAGCCATACTGGAGAAAAAATTATGGATAGGGGATTTTCCTGTGGGACAAGTAGCTTTAGTAACCAATTGTTGCAAAATTACATTCCTTTCTTCCCTATCCTTTTTCAGTTCATCTATGATTGAGTCTATCTTTCGTTTCATTGGTCTTTTTGGCGGTGGAATTACATTTTGCTCTAGAACGGTGAAGTTGTGTGGTGCAGCCAGTGACTGACTGGCATCAGAAGTAGTAGCAACAATTGTTGGAGTATATGTAGTAGGCTGCTCTGCGTTGCTGCTATTTGATGTTCCCATTACGAATGGCGACTCTGATAATGGAACGTCTTCAGATGAATCGTATTCTTCCTTCACGCACTCGAAAGAAATCTCAATAGGATCGTGCGTAGCATTGTCCGCGATGTAGCTGCTTGAGGTTTCTCCTTCATCATGTGATTCTGACAAAAAGTTCAGTCTCTCGTCATCGTACTTGGAATATGAAGTGGCGTTTCCAGTAATCTTTTTCTTTTTATTTTTCATATAATTATCTCGTATATTTCGCCATTTTGATTTGCATTCTTCAGCTGTAACAAACAAGCTTTCATTATGTTTCAAGTTATAGCGATATTATGATAGATTAATTTAGGTTTTTTCATGAGAATAAATGGTGAATATGCTCATAGGATGACGTCATGACGTCATCGGACAAATATGTCATCATTTTCGGCTACCTACACAGCATATATTACCTACTGAAATTACGACAAATCGACAATTAAACACATCAAACTACGTGTCTATCAATCAAGTTAGTTTCGGTTCAGAATTTCTAATTATTGTTTTTGTAACTCCTATGGATACTTTTTTAGTAAATTTCGTAATTTGAAAAGGAAATAGTTTTTAAATATCGGTCAAATGATCTTCTGTCAAGTCGTATTCCTATATTATCCTGCTACGGGTTTAACGCCAAATCAGTAAAACTTCTGCCATAATTTGAGCCGAGAAGAAATTATCAGAGCCGTGGGAATGTTGGAACCTGGTTCTCGGCAACGTGCTGTGGCAATCGCTCTGGGCACTACGCAGAGTGTTATGAGGTCGACTTTGGACACATTACCGCATCACTGGCAGCATGGCAGTGCGACATGGAGCACGAGCTCGCATCGCCACACGCAGAAATGATCGTTACATACAAGTTACTGCTCGACGAAATCGTACAATGACCGCTATGATGTTGGTTACGAGACTTCATAGATCTTCAGGGATATTAATAAGCGATTAAACCATAAGAAATCGCTTGCATGAAGTCAATCTCAGTTCCCAAACGCTGCTACGTGTACCACCTATTGAGTGCCGCAATCTCAGAACCCGTTTACAATGGGCTCGTGAACACAGAAATTGGGCAGAAGAAGAGCGCCACTCTTCTTCTGCCCAATTTTGTGTGTTTTTCTGACGAATGTCCCTTTGGTATGAGGCCACATACTAGATGTACACGGTATTGGAGGACGCCAAGAACGTTTAAAATTATGCCAGGAAGTCTATGCATACAGTGGTATAATCATAATATGGACGGGTATTTGGATCTGCGGAAAAACCAAACTGATTTGGATCAGAGGCAATCTCAATGCACAGATTTATGCTGAAACGATTGTATCAGATGTTGTCATTCTTTTGTGGACCCAATTTGGTGCTTCTTTTCTGCTTATGCACGTTCACACACTGGCAGAGTCGTTGCAAACACACTTGCCGCAGCTAAAATCAACGACCTACCATGGCCTGCTCAATTTTTTTTTTAGATACGTTATTTGCCTATTGCATATTCAAAGACAATCGCTTTATGGAGTAAACTCCAGTCGTGCGTCGGAGCTGACACACACATGCTTTTTAAATACCTACCTTGATCACTAGACACTTTGGATGTGTGTAGTTTTATTTTCCGCAAAAGAATGAACAAATTCATCTGCAGACAAACATATTATATACTTATACATTTATACTTAATAATATTTTATATGTCGTAGCCAGATCTTAGAATTGATAATTTGGTTGTGTTTCATGAAATGGCCAGCTAAATTGACCATAACGTTTAAACGTCAACGTTGAATGATATGTCAGTCGACGTTTGGCCATATCATTAATGTAGGGTAGCGCTCGTCGGCCCCTGCCGACGCTCACCGCTCGCTTTGCTCTGTGTCTCTTAGAACTATGACCGAGCAAGCGAAGCGAGCAGAGCCGCGGCAGCGGCCGGCGAGCGCTACTTCCAAGGTGGTCGCTTTCCATAATATATTTGGAAATCCAATAAAATCCAACGACTTTTTTTGCGTGGTCCTTTTACTTTGTTTGATTTGCCGCCACCATGATGCACAACATAAAACAAAGCGATATCAACGCCTCTACCGGTGGATAATCTACCTATTTTACGATATGATCCTCTACCGGTGGATAATCTACCTATTTTACGATATGATCACTAATGTTTGGCCACATCATGAAGTAGTCGTGCGTTTAACTGTTCATATCGTCAAACGTTGAGTATTCAATGATCTGGCCAGACCACATCATGATGTGACCATCTTTCGAAGTTCTATTTCATGAAATACAACCATTTCACGAAATGAGCAATTCTAAGAATTAGCCACCAGGGACCGGAAACCTTTATAAATTACTTTTACGACTACGGTTACCGCTATCTGGATAACCGAGACGAAGAAACATGTTACCTCTATTTAAGTTACCGTTTTAATACCGGTTACCTAAAAATGACCTTGATTATGAGAAAGAAACAGAATATCCAATGCCGACAAATGTTTGGCATTAGAAAATACTTAAACATTACCAGGGCGTTGTACTGTACTGTTTACGTTTATTTGGTTCGCCTTTTTGCGGAGTATTTGAGTTAAGTAAAAAAGGAAATGAGCAAATTACTATATTACATATTATTTACTATTATATATTTCATTATAAGTTAAATTGGTAAAACATTTTATTTATAGTAGAACAACAATCTTTTAAATTAAGAAGGCTTTCCAACGGTTGAGTGCTGCAGTTTAAAACAGGTTTTGTTTTCCGTGCCATATGAAGAATGTTAAGGAATGTTGGAGTTCTGAGTTCGAACAACTACACGTGCAATCTCTGTTAATATCTAAAGAGTTACTCTCGTTATTTAAAGCATCATTGATGACTAATTGTAAAATGTGAGCGACGCATCTAACAGCTAATACTGAGTATAGTAGACCCTTTTAGTAGGTAGTTAAAGATGAAATTGGTGGAGTCCAATCGACTTCATCATCACTGTCAGTTTCATCTTGTACTGACAAATTGTCTTCACAAGCCTTTTTTAGACTTTATCATGTTCGATCCATTGTCTGTTCTTAAAGTAAACAATTGTTTTGTTACTATATGGTATTTGCGAAGCACCCATAACAGTTTTTCTTTCAATAATTCAGTGGTGCTGCGAGTGTGCATTTTTACAACTCCTAAGTTCTTAATTATAATTTTGGCATGTCTAAGCCCGCGTTCGCACGGACGTAAAAAATCGCGGCGGGATAAAATCATGTGCCGCGCTTGGATTGGAACAAATAGAAAGCGGTACATCAGCTGTTCGCAGGGTCGCGGTTTTTTATCGCGCGGTGTTCGATTTTCAACGCTCGGCGTTGAGCGTTGAATTAATGCGACATACAAAGTTCTGTACTTGTGTTCATACGGACGCGAAAAAATCGCGCGCGTTGGTCAGTTCGACGCAGTCCGCCGGCTCAGAGACTGCGGAGTTGCAACACTCAAGGCCATAATAAAATATAGGAATAATCAGTCAGTTCTGGGCATAGGTATTTGGGTGGAGTTTATCATAAAGAAAGTAAGTAAACATTAAACGGGTTTAATTTGAGAAAATACAATACAAGAAACATGCTATTTAATTGATGATTATAATTTTTCAGAGAATTTCCTTAAATAACTATGGCGTCAAAAATTGGCTTTTTCTCTGTGATCTCCTGGCCTCACAAGTAGCTACCGCTAATAATTTTGCGGAACCCATCATACGTCCGCACTGCACGAAGAGTCAGTTCCAAGTGATTTTTTTATGCTCGTTCGAATAGTCTGTTGAAGTTGAAGGCGGGCAAAAATTGCGCTAGGCGTTTTAAATAATTCCGCCTCGATTTTATTACGTCCGTGCGTACGTGGGCTAACAAATTGTATGTTAATTCCGAAAAAAAGGACCTGTCAAGACGTGTCGCACAATCTACTTTCAAAGAAATCTGTTGGTTTTTTAGCTCTTCACGTACAGAAGAAGGAACAGCATCGGCTTTCTCTTGCACCAATGATTTTATGTTGTGTGAATTAATCGATATTCCCTTGCAGTCATAGGAATTAATTTTATGATGTTGCGAAATGCGGTGTCGTCTGGAATGGACGACCATGCACTGTCACGACTTCACGAAGCTAAGACACTCTTGCAATGTATACAGTTTTGTAGACTTCATACCTGAGGTTCCATCACCACAATCACCACAGATTCCCTTATTTTCAGCATCGTTGGCTAGGTTATTGTAATTTATAACCATATTATATTCTGCAATGTGTTTCGAAGAAAGATGATGGAGTAAATTTGTTCCATGATTACCCTGTAAAAAATATGTGAATTAGATTTTTTTGCCCGACTATGGCAAAGCCAAAGGACGGTTATAGTTTTAACAGACTATGTATGTATGTTCATCTGTTCGCTCAGAAATCCTAAACTGCTCGTCGTATTTTGACAAACGGTGTGTCATTGGAAGCGCATAACACTTTCAATGACACATCGTTTGTCAAAATTGTTCCGCAGTAGGCTATATGACGTCACATTAAATCCAACATGGCGGCTTAAGGCCGATGTAAAGTGTATTTTTTTTTTTTTTTTTTAGTTAATTTATCATGGTAAGATCTTGACTTTTTTTGAGTGGTCACCCTACTTTGTTTGAATGGTTGTATGCCGCCCCGCCATGATGCACAACAAAAACAAAGCGACAGCAACACCTCTACCGGTAGATAACCTAACTATTTTACGATATGATCACTAATGTTTGGCCACAGCATGAAGAAGTCGTGCGTTTAACTTTTCATATCGTCAAACGTTGACTATTCAATGATCTGGCCAGATCACATCACGATGTAACCAGCGTTCAATGTTCTATTTCATGAAATGGTCGAACATTTTATGAAATAATCAATTCTAACATCTGGCCAGACAGATAAACAATTGTTGCCACGCTTTGTGTGCTGTTTGACTACCTTCCTTCGCTCGAAAGCATACATTAGGTACAAAAAAAACATACTAGCCACAGCGATGACGACATACAGTGATAAACTAATTTAGACATAGGTGTCACCTTAAGGGACATTATTTGATGAGGAAAATCTTAGCCCAGATATTTTATTTAACTTAAATACCAACGACAAAATATAAATTTACTTACCTTTATAACTTTATTGCAATCTTCTATACCACATTTAGATGTATTTGTTTCCTTTTCGTAAGTAAAATATGCATAAACATGATTTTTTCGCTTTCGTCCCATTTCTAAGTACCGGTACGGTACCTGTAATATGTTTTATCTATAATTTACCAAGCCAACTAAACAATTCAATTCTCGCTAGCAAACTGAAAGACGTGTTGCCGTGCCGCGCCAGCTCGGACCGTGATTGGTCAGCGTTCGCCGGCGGCGCGCGGGAGACTCGACTCTTTCACACACACGCAGGCAATGCGCGCCCTTTCAATAATGCCGACGGCACGTGTAAGATAGAGGTCATTGCTATATCGGTAACCGGTATTAATACTGGTTGTATTCAATTTAGGCAAAAAACCTGTAAAAAAGATGGTAAATGTTGTAACCGAAAAAATACCAGTATCGAAACTGGTATGATCACATACCGGTTTCGGTCCCTGCTGGCCATGACATAATTATGTATCTACCTAAATTCCATTGGAACTTTAGTTACGATTACATTGCATTTTGTTTAAACTAAAACACAACCCCCTTTATTATTAAAAGTTACAGTTAAGTTATGATTAACATGTGCTTAACTATGCATTTTTGACGATTAGACATTTCTTAACTTTAATCAACGTTTATAAGTCAATTCAGTTCAATATATTTATTCACAAACATTTTACATTGTGTTTGAAATCGTTCTAAGTATGTGATTAAAATGAAAATAATATAAAGTAAGGGGAATAATCATAAAAATGGTATAATAGGTAGTACGGTAGGTAGTACCTAAATAAAATCGATCTTCCAATCAAAACAAAACACAAAACATGTTACAAGGGGCAGCAATATAAATTCATACAATGATTACTTACTTTACTTTTATATCCAAGATATAGATAACTCAATAACGCATGACGGACGCATTGCAAATGGGTAAGTAAGTAATAATACTTAGTAAACATCCTGTGCATGAAGCAACCGCCAATAAGTAAACACCACAAGTCCATAACAATACAAGAAACGTTTACTCAGATATAGCCCAGAAAAAAAACTGCCGGCCGACCGAACGCGACGGTACCACAGAATAAATAAGTAGCAGTATTATATCTCGGCATTGACCTTTAAATAATTACCTACGGCCGCTCGATAGATAAACCTTCCGCGTCCGTGCGTAACTGCCGCGCACTTGATTCTATTGCGTAGGTATTGATATACACTGAGATTTCGAAGCGCGTCGTTTCGGCCGTTTTCTATGAAGATAGAATACTGTATTTATTCACACTGTGACGGTACCCATACAGACCATGTTTTTGTTCTGTGAACGCAACGGTACAAGTTTCTGCGCTACCTGAAGTCGGGCGGGACAAACACTTTCATTATAACCAGTTCATTTATATTATTTTGTAATAAAATTTTATCATATTAAATTTCATCATTACATTACAATCTTATTATTCATTTAAAAAAAGGGCTACCTACCTATTTAAAAAAGTATAGTACGATTCAAATTAATTGAAAAATCTATTCAATATTGATTAATACATTGTAGATAGGTACGGCCCTGGAATGACGCCCAGATTCCTATCTCTGAATTTATAACATAATAATTACATTGGATGATAACTGTAGTCACGTAATTAGTAAGAATCATGCAAAACATAGAAGGGTTAATTCATAAACGTTGCAGTTAAAGGACATTCAAACTTCAAAAAAATATGGTTAAACAGTCGCTTACCATTACATAATTTAAGCAACGTTTATTTGAAATAAACCCCAAAGTGAACAACATCCACAATCATTGACTTAAATAAGAGAATTTACTCACGTGCTTTATTTAGTACCTCACCGATTTTGATCCAACAGTTGCCTTTATTGATCATGTTCTTATAGTTCTTTCCTTTATTCCGGTATAAAACTGGGTACTTCTTAACATTTTCAATCAAATCGTCGTCAAACATACTCATTTTGTATGTAGATTAAATGAAATAGGACGCTGCGCTCGCCGTCACGTTGCGCGAAGGTTACGACGACGCCACGGTATGCGGCATGGCGGCGGGCGGTGGCTTGTGCGGCGGCCATGACGCCCCCCGCTTCCTACCTCAGCCGCCCCGTCGCCCTGACCGCAGACAGACGCTCCATGTGTAGTACGGCGCCAGTGGGACGGAGCAGCAACCGACCGTCATACTACACAACGTTTCACATCGGTCGAGCATTATGACAATTTGCACGCCGCACGCGTTGCGCAGCGTTAGACAGGAAGATCCGAGTTTACGTTTTGTCAACACACGACTAGTACTGTTGCTCAACTTAAAATCTATGACTCATAAACATAAAACGAAATCTCACCTGTATTCCCTGTAGGGATAGGCAGAGGTATGAATACACTTCCATTTTGCTACTTAGACATATTCTAAAAGTCATAGCGGGCGAGTCTACAGGATACTAGTGGTGGCCCAGTAGTAACGACCGCGACTTACGAGTTGTTGGTCGTGGGTTCGAACCCAGGTAGGTATACTTTGCGTAGATAATTTCATCACCACTGCTCTCAAAACGTTGAAGTAAAACATCGTGAGGAAACCGGCAAATACTAGAACCGAAAATTCGTCGAAAAGACATGTGACATCAACCAACCCGCGCTGGGCCCGCGTGGTTAATTACAGCCCACTCCCTCTCGAAGAGTGTCGTGAGTGACTGTGTCCCAACAGTGGGAACATTATAGGCTGATTATGCTATAGCCATAGACGTATAAAACAAGTCGGACGGAACTCCCGCTAAGATAAAACTGTGTCCCGTAATGGCGGCGACTAATTTATGTCTGTGAATTTAGGGTTGCCATGTAAGCCAAATTTACCCATTTATTATTGCTTTATTTTATTAAGACAAATACAAGTCGTGTTTACGCAGAATTATACCGTGCCATTTCAAAAGATTAATGGTAAGTACCAATTATTATGAAAATACCTTTTTTATACGTCTATGGCTATACCAGAATGAGTAGTAAAATTGTTCATCTTCGTAAAGATACCTTTCCAGGGTTGGCAACTCCTGAAGCATCATGTTATTTGATAAAACAAAGTGTTGGATACCACTACCGGTTCCCAAGCAACACGAATAAAAAATATCGATACAGAGAACGCATAATATATTCTGGGAAAACGGACTCCAGTTTTCCAGAAAGTTAAGGTTAACCTAAGTTACGTGTCCGTTAAAGGGCGACCTACTAAAAGAATCGATTTCCCGAAATATTTAGTAGGCGTTACCAAATTGTTCATTTTCTATGAAAAAAATATGACCGATTCTTCGTAATACATTCATATGCATGAATATGCGAGTTAACTGCTTTCCAAATTAATTTGTAAGCTTGTGAATGATAGTGTTAGACTCATTAGTCATTACAATTTTGTTTCGTAGTGTGATTCACTTTTAGTGAGTCTTAGTCTATTTGTACTTTTGTAATAAGTAGTACTTACTTAAGTATACATTGAAATGCTTAAATATACAATATTTAAAACAAATAACTGTTTACACTAGGTACTAAACTAAATGATTAACTAACTAACTAATTAATAATTATACAAATAATCACAAAAACAAAAGGACACTTAGGCGTCGAATTAGGTACGGTCCGCATCGCTGTCATCAGAAAATGTGCCCAGCAGACCAGTTTTCAGTACCACGTTGTAAAGCAATGCTAATTCTTTGGCCAAAGAAAGAGGATCCGCAGTGGTAGCCCGCGAAATTCAAATTTAAATTTGTTCCATAAGAACAAAATAAATCTCAAATACGCAGACGCAGATGCGGCCGCAGCATTACGGAAAAGTTCTTATGGAACAATCAAGATACATTCTGAGTTCTGACACTGAACTTCAAATTGCAAAAAACGTAGAAAATTTTAATTTCGCGGGATACTACAGCGGATCCTCCTTAAGAGGGAACAAGGCCTGCGATTCTCCATATAAATGCATTCGTCTTTATGCTTCCTGAATAATGCCTCTAGAGCAATCTTTATTTTTTCATAAAATCAGGGTCTGCTGTAGACACGTCTTTGTCAGTTTCTTTTTTTCAGTAATTTATTGGTAAAGAAAATATGACCCTCCAAAGATGACAAAAATACCTCATTTTTACCGCCCGCACCGTTATTAGAAGACTACCAGACAAATTCGATAAGTTTTTAACATAAAAGAAAATGATAGAAGCCTAGACATACTCTTTCTTAAAAAAATTATGTAAAAAATAATTGAATCGGCTCATTTTTCGAGGAGAAAAAAGGGGAATACGAAACGTCGATCTCATAAAAATGTTTTGTAATATAATCGGTCTGAGCTGCAGCTGTCCCTATCGCACTCTACGGGGGCAGACTTGAGGTAAGACGACGACGGCAATAGTTTCTTCAAATACCAATTTTTCGCAAGCCCTGTTCCCTCTTAAATAGGAGACGCGCACTCGGGCGCCGTGACCCGAGACTCGTAGCCGTAGGTAATCACTGAAGCTACGGTAGGTAGCTCACTTACGAGCCAATTCTTCTCGAAACGCAAAACCTTGAAAAGTACTAAAGGCTTAACGTAACCAAGACGTATAAAATACCTACACACGCCGAAGCAGGTATATATAACAGTGCCAGGAGGCACCAGTTAATAAATTGGTAACTGATTCTGACTCATGCACTCATTCTAACAACAAAACATTGAACTTTTATGAAACACCTACTGACAATAAATCCTTCTTTTGTCTATAATTGAACCTTTATAACCTTCACCTTTTTTTTCTGACTTCTGTTTTTTTTATTTTTTTATTCAGACGGAACAACAAGCAGCTATAACGTTTTGTTTTCTTTTGCGTTACCATGGAGTTGTAGGTATTATAGTTATGTCATCGTAACCATACGTTTTTCGATATCCTTACGACTCACATAGTCATACCTTTTGTTAGTCACCTTTCATATAGCCCCTCAACATGACAGTTGCGTTGAACTTTTGTTCTATAAAATGATTTTAAGTACCTACCTTAACAATTTTTTCAACTACCTATACTCCATTTATTATAACATTAGATAAATAACGGTTATCGTTTCTATCTTTGTTATTTCAATATAAACGTACAATAAACTCCGTTATTTGACGACTTACATTTAAAAAATAACTCTAAAGTGCAGTAATTTCAACATTAAGGACACAATAACTGTCGTTATTTAGGCGTTATTTGTCAAATGCTTTAATAAATGGAGTATAAATATTATAATGAAACTGAAAAGAGCCCATGTTGATGGGTTTTGTGAAATAATTCTGTGATTAAAAACATTGTGGTTATTCGTCTTAAATGTTTAGGCGTCCCAATAAAGTTAGGTTTTTATAATCAAAGATATTACACGTGATGGTGGGCCAAATATTGTAATTTTTAAAAAAATATCGTTAATGAACAAATAATGGACCTTCAGTAGTTTGAATACTATATTAAAAAAAAAAAACAAGGCCTTAAATATCAAAGCACCTGTAGTCTAAGAGCTAACTACGAAAAGACACATGTCACATCATATATTAAACGGCTATTAACGCTTGAAATATTTAACAGGCAAACACGTGCTATGTAGATTCCACAATGCCATTGCGTTATTACTATTTTCTAACAGTGAAAGCTAACTCAATCCTCCCAAGAAATATCAAAGCACCTGTAGTCTAAGAGCTAACTACGAAAAGACACATGTCACATCATATATATTAAACGGTTATTAACGCCTGAAATATTTAACAGGCAAACACGTGCTATGTAGATTCCACAATGCCATTGCGTTATTACTATTTTCTAACAGTGAAAGCTAACTCAATCCTCCCAAGTTTATTAGCACTATTTATATGATACTAGCTTCTGCGCGCGTCTTCGTCCGCGTCACGAAGTTTTGCTCGGCTCCTAAGGCTCGCAGCATGATGTTACATAGAAATAACCTTCCTCAAGAACTAGGCTATCCAATACAAAAGAATTTATAATCCGACTGGTAGTTTCGGAGATTAACACTTGTTTTTTTTTGGGTCGGAATTTATCAAATAACTTCTCCCGCTTTGGGCGTGTCATAATCTTACTGACTAAAACCCTCCCGTGTTCCTTCAGTTACCTGTACGTTGCCAGGGGCCACGGTATCCCTTTCGGACTTTCCCGCAACCCAATTTCCAATCGGACCCCTTCAGTTGCTGACATCTCTTTGAGGCGCGTGTGGAACACAACGCGCCGTCAACCCGGGCCTGGTTTTTATCGGACAGCGAGCTACCCATGCATTGCGGAGATTACCCCTTACATACAAACACACAAACGAACAAACAAACAAATTTTACCTCGTTATAATATTATTATTATATATTTATATACATATATATTATATATATATTAGTATTAATATAGATAAGCGGCTACAATTTATAATCAAGGTCATATTTTGACCTTGATTATAAATATAATAATCCTTGCCACTTCGTCTACAAAAAGACATTTCGTTTTCAGCCATCCGCAGATGCATTTTATGAAATGAAAGTTCAAATATCACGCAGGCTTAGCTCCTCAGGATAAGTAATAAACTTTTACGACTCTTTTAAATTTCCAAATCATCTATTTTTATGAGTATTCCAGAAGTCATTTGCGGTTGAGTCACAGGAGAAGCCAAGAGAGAAAATTATATGAATTTAGGTACGATGAAATAAATTTTTCAACACACTTGCTCGTAAAGTGGCTCTTATTGAACCGCTTTTAGGTTCATAATGCAGTGTATTAAGCACCTATGCTTTTTACTTTATACTTTATATTATGTGCGCCACAGATAACTATTTACTAGACGGAGAGGTGCGCTTTTTTTTTAAATCTCTTTTTTTTATGCCTACTGTGTAAATAAATAAAATACGATAAATGAACATAATATTTCATCGAATTACATATTTTTCCTATTCCTATTAACCCTAATTTGCGTATTCAAAACAATATTTTGTATTTATTATATTTTTTATATAGGCTGTTTAACGGTTTTGTCAATGCTTTTATTTACACCTGCGCGCGCATCTTTGGTTACACACTATTATCATAATGTACTTTATTTATAGCACCGTGCCATTTTTATTGGTTTACTACGGCGACTCAGTTAAAAAATTACATGAAATTAATAATAATTTATTTTTATTTATTTATTTTTGTCACAAAAGCTTATGTTACATTTTTAGACAGATAGATATACAGGACAATTTAAAATAATTCTTAGTTTTTTAGTGAAGGCATGTCTGAACTAGATAAAATATCGGCATCTCAGTATAGTTATGTACCTACTTAGTACAAAGTAAAAAGAACATACTTTTCATTGACCCTAGAAAAAGGCCGCCATTATAAGATGATTAAAATTTCGTTCGATCAAAAAGATATGTAGAGGAAAGCATTACAACCAATCAGATTGTTTACTTAAGTTAATGATATACTTACGTTTTAATCGCGTGTCGTCAGGCTCCTGAACGAAGATTAGTAAGCTCAAGAACAGATTAAAGTCAACAACAGTTAACTCTGTGGCTTTACTTAAGGTATTTTAGGGTTTACTAACTTTTACAATTAACGTTACCTTCGTATCTTTGCTGGGCTCGAAAACCTCATTTATGTTTCAGTATAGAAATAAGGGAATTTAAAGTAGTATTTGTTTATAGTTTTTCAGGAATAAAGATAACGAATTTATATCAAAGTAACTTAAAGATAATTCATGATAGGTAAAAAAGGAAGCATCTTAATTGCGCAAATTGCTAATCCATTACTTAATAAGTTCGAAAAAAAATCTGCTCAACAACATAAATAACGCAATGAATGTTATTGAACTGTCAAAATGAAACAGATTTGTTGTAATCGTTTACGAAAATGTATTACGTAACTAATAATTAGATAGCTGATTTATAAACTTAAACGAAGCAAAAGGAGTAGGTATATGAGGATCGTAGCAAGTGGCGTTCTATAGTTCCTGCTTACCCCCGTGGTAAGAAGGCGTCAGTTTATTTATGTTTGTATGTAAAAATAAAACAAATCAAATACACTTGAAATAATTTGAACAAATGATTCCTGGCTGCACCAGTTGCGTTTTTTTTAATCTTTGAAAACTTTTCTCTTAGTTTTTTCCCAGAAGTTCCATCCCAATAAATCAACGAGTTTTGAATAATTAAAACTAAGTAACATAATATAAAGAAGATTAAAAACGAATTCGAAGCATAGAAAACTATTTATAAGCCACTACCTACTCAATATTGTATGCCAGAAAACTTCTTACTTCCAATCCAGTACCCCGAAACTTTGGGATTTCGTTTCTCATCGGATTTTTCCCAAGAAACACCCTATCCATTCATATAAAGTTCATGAAAATCTACTCTTTACTCTACTTCTTTTGTGCGATGGAGGGTACTAAGCCTGGTGATCTGTAATACAAGATTTACCTACAACAGACACCAGTCTCTATTAAGTGTGACTTTGTTCTGTGTTTGTGATTATGAGAGAACAATAAAAAATATTAAGTATTAAAAATATTATGAATAAAAAATATTATTAATATTAATATATTATATAATGCCCTTTACCGGGTCATGGTCTACCCATGTGCCAAATTTCAACCAATCCGTTCAGCTGTTTTATCGTGCGTAACAAACAAACAAATAAACTCACTTTCGCATTTATACTTAATATTAATTTGGATTAGGATTAGACAAAACTGGTCTAGACACGAATATATTTTGAACCATTCTTAAAATACAGTTTCAACTTCAACTCTTCTTCATTCTTTATTGATCGTCAAGTTTCAGAAAAGCAAACAATAAATAATAAGTATTTCTACGCACTAATAATTTAGAAAGTATCTAATATTCATTCATTTTAATTTTATTATTTATGTACATACAGAAAAATAGATGCAGATAAGACACAATAATAATTGTGAGTACAAAGGTACTGCTTATTTCTTAAGAAATTTCTTCCAGCAGACTTGCGATAGGAGAAATGAGAAAGAAAGGTAGACAATAGTGTGTGAGAACAAGAAATATTAGAATATTGTTATAATAAATGGATTGATGGATGAATGGATGGTTTTACCTACAACAGACACCAGTCTCTATTAAGCGTTACCTTGACTTTGTACTGTGTTTGTGATTATGAGAGAACAATAAAGAATTATTTATTTAAATAAAGAATTATAGATCAATTTATGATAGGCAAAGAAATGGCGATTACTAACAAAAATAACACTATAAAAAAACAAACGGGCCTTAAGCGGGCATATGATGTGTAATAACTGACGTCTCACATTGGTAATAAGCAACATTAAAGGGGCGGAGCCTCGTCAAGGTCGTTTCTGACAGCCAACTCTAGCACCGCGAGCGCTCATTGGTCAAATCAAATAGCGCGCGCTTCCCCGGCTTCCTGTTACACACTTCCGTCCCTTTTCAAGAAATCACCCCCACAGATTTCAGAAAAGCGAGAGGAAAAAAATACACATCAAAAGAAAATAAAACTAAAAGGAAGAATATTCTGGAAAGTATTGCGAACCTAGTTAATAGGTCACTACTGTTCAATATTCTTCCGTTACGTCCTGAAATGTCGGGACTTCGTTAATTGCGAACATTTCTGCCGTCCATTAATAACCTTTATTGCTTTTTAATACCGACGCCAACTGTCTGCTCGACGGAAACGAATGTAAATAACATTGGGTGACTCGTGACTTTCCAAGTTTCTTGTTTAACGTTACACAACACAATATCGTGATGGCCCAGGGGTTAAGGGGGAACAGGGCCTGCGAGGAATTTAAAGAATAGGTATTTGAAGAAACTATTGCCGTTGTGTTACCTCAAGTCTGCCCGTAGAGTGCGATAGGGACAGCTGCAGCTCAGAACGATATCACAATAAAAATTGACGTAATCGACGTTTCGTATTCCCCTTTTTTCTCACACACTTTCGAAAACTGGGCCGATTCAATTATGTTTTTAAATTTTAAGAAAGAATATGTCTAGGTTCCTATCATTTTCTTTTATGTTAAAAACTTTTCGAATCTGTCTGGTAGTCCTCTAATCATGGTGGTAAAAGTTGGATATTTTTTGTAATTTTTGGAGGGTCATATTTTGTTTACCGATATGTTGCTGAAAAAAAGGAAATAACAGGGACATGACTACAGCAGACCTTGATTTTATGAAAAAAAAATGATTGTTCTAGAGGCATTATTCAGGAAGAAAAAGGGGAATACATTTGTATGGAGAATTGCAGGCCCTGTTCCCTCTTAAGGCCTCTTCCTACGAGGTAACAGGTTCGGATCGGCTAAATATCAATGTAGAAAAAATAATTTCACAAGTACTTCCTAAGTTAAGCCTCAGACGTAATTAGATAAACTTCATGGCTTCAAATGACAAGATGATGGGGAAGAAAACCTAAACCAAGCAAGTGTGATGATTGGCTCGTTTCTTATCAGCATGACATGAGAAGAGGCTTTTTGCTACGCAATGGGACGTAAAGGGTACGTTAGTCGGTCATTCTTCCATACATACGTATGGTGAAGCAAAATTAGAAAAAAAAAGGTTTGGAAGTTATGAGCGTCGAAACTTCCATATTTCAACACTAATTTTAAACAAATTTTAAGTCTTTGGGCGTAAATTAATAACGTATGTAGTATAAAAATGGCAAAATAGAAACCATACAAGGATAGATAATTTATTCAACAAAATATTTTTTTTTATTAATTTAAAATAATTTTATTTTGAGTAAATACATCCAAAAGTTTTTTCATAATGTCTATACCTACGCCCAAAGTTGTTCTGAGCCTGTTCACGAAATTTTTCGCGCTCGTTTTGGTTATAAATCATCGACTATTTCACTAAATAAATAAAAATATAAATAAAGACGTTTAAACTTTTTATTTACACAAACGTATTTACATGATATAAAAACTAACAGACTTAATATAATAATAATATGTACAAGTACTTATATAAAAAGGGGGGGGGAGGAATTTATAGGGCATAAAAAAAATCGTCCGCATCGCTGTCAACAGGAAAAGTGCCCAAAAGACTGGCAGCATTGCCACGTTATATGGCAATGCTGATACTTTGGCCAAAGAATAGGCCAGCCCTCTGGTCATGTGAAGAGTCAACCAGCCGCTTGGCGACTAAATAAATAAAGGCTAGATAAATAAAAACGAAATAAATACTTAGACTAATTAGCATGCATATAAGTCAAGCCCACCAATGAGATCGAGCCGTCGACTAGGGTACCCTTTTTTAAGAGCGTTTATCCTAAAAGTTGGCGACGTCGCAAATAGATGTCAAATATTACCCTGTTTTGATTAATTTGGCAATATTACTGCATGAAAATAAGACAAGTGGCTAACTAACGAATTAGAATATATGAAATGCAATAATTAATATCTTAACATTTAGTTTTAAAATCTGAAAAAAGTATATGGAAACTTTCCAAATGCTTTTTTACACCTAAAAGGGTTACAACATCAAATTCAGTGTTATAATTGCAATTCATTATTAATATTCTTATTTCCATACAGTCACCAGGCTTTAAGGGCGTTTATCCTCCTTAGACACGCTACCTAGACTACCCACAGCTATGGATACTTTAAGTTGAAATTCCTTTATTCATAACGAGTGTTAGTCTGTGTAAGTACTTAGTGTTGTCTTGCTGAACCTTCGTCGAAAATTTATTTTTCAACCCATTGATCGGTAGCTATTGAAGCACTTTCAAAAGTATTCACTAATATGTTGGGAACCGACCCCAGACCAATGTTTTATTTTCTAGGTAAAATAAATAGCCTCGATAAATGAATAAAACAAAACTAAAAGTGAAAAAACTTTGCACGTAGGTATATTTCGTGTAGGTACCTTGGGGCATTAACAGTTTCAGTAAATAAACTTTACACAATTTAACGAAGCAACCTAAAAGTTAGAATTCGTGTCGCGGCAAGATAAATAAACGTGGATTGATTTTCTCTTAGCAAGGCTGTTTGCCGAAAACCTTATTAATATTGAGAGGTTTGCACACAACTGCGCCGTATTATCTCGAGAACGCGACCAAAAGATATGCAAATCACCTCTGTTGAACGATGCTACGTCTTACTCACTCTCTCTACAGAAGCGCCTAATCTTTGAATATTCTCAACTAGTCAGAAGCAAATCAGGTGACATTATAATTTAAATTAATAATACAGACGAACGACGTCGTCGTATTGGCGAGACGTTAACTTAAACCAATTAAAACTGAGATTTAATTTACATCTCAGTTCTTACTCTCACGACACACTCATCTTAAAACATAACGTTTCCTTGTTACAGATGCGGCAACACATCGTCCCCGTGCTGCTCCTTGCAATGGTGGCACTCTCCTCGAGTAATGTTATTCCAATGTCCGTCAATGACTTCAAAAGAGAACAACTCAGCTTTGATAGCCAACATATTAACGACAATACATTTAGTGATAGATATCAAACAAGAAATGTTCTTGATGAAATATACCAAACTTACATCGCACGCGAGAATAAACCATCCATTAATAAATTACTACTGAAATATGCAGATGCGGACAGTAATCAAAATGATGATACTTTCAATATTATAAGTAAAGATGACAACTACAATGGAGAAGGTTTTCGAAAAGAGCAATGGCATAACTATCCGAGACAATTGGATCGCCTCCACCATGCGTATGAACACAATACGGATAAAAGGAATTTCGACCCCGACCCTAATAAGGAATACACTGATGAAGTTGCAAATGCTAAAGATGTAAATGATAAAACCAACGAAATCTACTTAGACAGTAACCCTGGTACGAATAATGTCTTCGATGCAGGGATAGCTGCAACTAACCCTTTGTTAATACTTAAAATGCGCTTAGCAAGCTTGAATAAAGATATCTACAATGCAAACGCCCAATATGCTGATCTTATAAATTCTGTACTAGAATCTAATAATCTGAGAGAGGACGAAAAGAATGAATTCAGGAATGAAAACCCCGAAGTGAACGTCATAAAAGTTAAAAGGGAAGGCGTAGCTAGTACGCAAAGTAATGAGTCAACAGGCGAGTTCAAACATATATTTTTTTAACTGACTTGGTTAGATAGTTTGTTTAGACATGTCATTTGTTTTATATGTATTTTCTTGAAATCGAATCGATTCGACAAAATCCTACAAGTTATTTGTTTTATATTTGATAATATTTCCTGTAGACAATTATAATTTCTGTGTAACGAATCCTAATGTTATTTATTTGACTAAAAATTCCGAAACACTAGTCGCTGCCGCATATACCAAAGAATATTATTTAATAGTAACTATTAAAGGATTCGTCTACTTTCCAGTTATTCAATGAATATTTGTATGTATTCTAGGCAACCCAACCCAGACCAGAGCTGTAAACAAGAGGATTTTCTCGTTGTGGAGTCGTCTTCAGAGTCTCAACCACAAGGGACACGAACTACAGCATCGACGACACCTACACACGTTCTACGGTCTACCGGACTCTGATGGAGGAGGTGCCCTCACGGCGGAGACCAGAGCGACACTCATGCGACCACCCGGCTCACCACTACGATGGGGATGAATATACTAGAACTGTTGAAGCTTTTTTAAGTTCCAATTCATTTGCAGTTACGTTTTAGATAAATAAATGAGACCCATGATAAGAAAAAATGGATGGTAGTAGCAACAACGTAGGTCAACTCCAAAAAAAATATCAGCAGGAAATATGTCACTGGCTGATATTATCCTGTTCTGTGGAGGTTTATTTCTGTTCAACGCGCTTTTGTGAGTGAAACGTATCTCAAGCCAGTTTATCTTTGTCTTAGTGATAGCTGTTTCATCATGTATATGAAGAAAATGTGTATTTGAAGCAATAAAATTTGAAATTTGCTCAGTTTTATATTTTTAATCAACGATTTTGGAACTTGTTCACAAAGCATGCATGGAAAAAACAAAGCACCATTTATTTTTATGCAGCACCTTCATGAAAACTGTATCTCTAAACTGAGAGGTAAGTATAAGATTTCGTATGTGGTTGACTGAATGATTTAATAGATTTCTTTAAAATGCTGAATAGTACAATAAAATGACCAAATCGTTACTATCATTTTTGATGGTCTGGTAGTAATTAATAATTTATAACAAATATTTGTAATGACTGTTTACACCTTCAAAAACAATACAAATAACAGTAAGGTATGTATGTTAATCGAATAAATATTTAAAATTATTGACTGTGGACGAAATATTTTTGTTCTTGTGCGCAAAATCAATGCTTATTGTCTTCTGAAATATAGGTAACTATTTGTTATTAATCCATAGAATGTAATATCTATTTAACTTCCACTTCTATTGTGTCTATAAGGTTTAAAAAAACAAAAAGTATTTGAATAATATAATAGTGATAATAAAATAATTACGTATATTGCCATTATATATGTAAATAAATCAAATGTATACCAGCTTTAATGTTTTATTTATAACCTAAAAGTTTTGAATGTTCCCGCCTAAGAAGTTTTATTGGTAATAGCGACATCTATGTTTTTTGTAGAGAACTACATCAAAAAGAATCGAACGCCACAGATGTAAGAAAACAGGGTTATGCTTATTTTCACAATAATAATAAGTATTTGGTAAATTATCGACTTGAATAAAAGGCACCTTGAAAACGTTTATTACGAACAAAATTACTGACAAAGTTAAAGGTATTCTTGAACAAAATCAACAATCAGTCGAACTGTCACACTCACAATTCACAACAACAAATGTTTTGATAAGTGTTATCTCGGAGCACTTCATAAATAAAATATCAAGTCCAAGTCATTTAGATCAAAATAAGCAGACACCTGACATGGTAAGTACCTACCTCACCATTTTGATTAATTACTTATAGGCTAAATTATTAGTAGTCTAATTACCTACCAACTTAGCAATGTGGTACCTAATGCATACCTACATCAAATGTCAGTCAAACAAACAATAGGTAATGATTGATGGTCCAGTATGCATGCCTACCCATAAGCGGTATTTATACCTATGACAGACTATTTTTGTTAAATAGATAGATTCATTGAGCAACGGTACGCGATTATTAGAAACGGGTTCTGAGATTTTAGAATTGAATTGTAGTTACAAGACTATTATTTTTTAGTCTTTTATTTGATTTAAAAAGTAAATTGGCAAGGAACAGTCATATCATACGTTATCGAATACTTACTAAGTACATAACTTTTTAGTAAAATAATAATTCTTGTAAAAACATCACATATATGTATAACCTCAAAATCACAGAGTTTGTTAAGGATAATGAGTCTTATAGCTTCTAGCTAACCATAAAGATCTCCAATCATCAATTTTCAAAAGCATTCGAATATTCAGTTTAATTAATTGATTAAAAAACAGCCTTAATGGTGGCAGAAATAGCCACAGTTTTCTGAAAGCCTCACTATACTACGCTATATTCAGGTACCCTTTCTCTAAATCAGGATGGTGTAGTAAGAGAAAGAGAGGAAGAGTCAGTATTAAAAAAAAAAACATATATAAATATCGAACCCCGAAATATCGTATAGTGATATAGGGGTTTTACTTAGGTAGATTTTAACTCTTTCGACTCCACCCACTTTTCATAAAACTCATACGCTATGCCGCCATACATATTGGAAGTGAACCCTCCTGGAGGGTTGCCGGCATTACGTTTGCGCTAAAGTTAACCATCGCGGACGGTCGATTAGATTTAAAACAGTGTTTTCACTGTAAAACGAAGTAAAATAGTGTTTTCAGGTGGTCTTGTCACCTGTTCCGGATAAAGCGGGAGGAAACGCCCGGGTGTCACCATTGTGTGGATCGCCCGGAGGACACAGTGGAGCTCTGCCCGGCTTGGGTGAGGCACCGCCGTGTCCTTGTGGAGGCAATCGGCGGTGGTGATCTCTCGCGTCCGGCTCTAGTCCAGGCCGGTACGGAGCGAGAGGGCATGGGAGGCCGTCACCTCCTTCTGCAAAAGCAGTAATGCTCACGAAGGAGGAGGCGGAACGCGTGAGGGAGAGACAAATTTCGCACCCTCATGCCCCTGGCCGCCACAGGAGATGCCTTGGGCGTCGGGAATCCCAGGCCGATTCCCGGCCACCGTAGGCACGGGCCTGCGGATGGTGAGCAATGGGTAGCTCGCCGTCCGATAAGGACCAGGTCCGGGTAGACGGCGCGTTGTGTTCCACGCGCGCCTCAAAGAGATGTCAGCACAACTGACGGGGTCCGCTAGGGCCGATGCCTGCCGGGGTCGCGGGAAAGTCCGAAAGGGCTAGATACCGTGGCCCCTGGCAACACCTGAAGGAACACGGGTGGGCTTTAGTCAGTAAGAGCCTAACACGCCCTCCCGCTCCGCCCAGAGCGGGAGAAGTTATGTGACAATTTCCCAAAAAAAAAAAAAACGTACGTAGTCTCCAAATCTTTAAAATGTTTAGTGAATATTTGTAACCGTGAACAAAAAATTCAAAAAAAATAAAACTGCTTGTATATTGTTTTTAAAAATAACGCATATAATTATTACTAATAAATCTTGTTAAAATATACATCAGATTTTATTTTCACGGTTTATAATGTTCGCTAAGAAAAACCTAAATTTAAAATGAGCCCTCCGCGAGGGCTCCCGGCATCTCATATGCGACTGGGTGAACCCTCCAGAAGGAGTCCCGACACGGAACGTGTTAATCAATCTGAAGGAAAATAAATTCTCAGGTTGTCTGGACGAGTTTTATTTGTTATTGAGTCGGTAAACTAGTGTTCACATTTCCACTTTCTAAAGTAGACGTCACAATTGGCTAGACTATCTACTTGGAAATAGGAATTCAGAAATAGAAATTCAGAGAATCTACAAATTAACTGTAGGTACTTAAAAAAAACGCAAATGCTGCTCCTTGCGGTTTTACCCGCATAAGTCTCAATCCCGTGGGAACATCATCATCATGGTCTACCCACGTGCCAAATTGCATTCGAATCCGTTCAGCTGTTTTAGTGTGAAACCGTAACAACCAAACAAACTCACTTTCGCATTTATAATATTAGTTAGGATTCTTAAAACTTTTGTCAGAAAATTACTGGCTTGACGATTTCCGTAAACAAAGTAAGTAAGTAGATAGGTACTAATCTCAGTATCATCACACAAAATATTTAGCCTTTGATAAATAAAAAGGTTGAACCACAAACTTTGACCTACTTTCGAAGGCTGAAAACCGTGCGATCCTCTACGCCTATTGGCTGTCTTCATGTTCGTGGCGAGTACGAGCTGCTCTACATTTGAAGCGGATCCCTTTCGAGGAGAGACCCGTGGACATCGTGAAGGAAGGCCAGCAGAACACCGCGGAATACCGAGCTATCAATCCTAACCAGAAGGTGCCCGCCTTGCTTATAGGTAAGCAATTAACATATTGAAGTAAGTAAAAAAACAATAGGTGTATTTTGCATTCGGCATTAATTTATTAAAGTAAGATGAGGTCATTATGTTGTTCCTAAACCCCTATAAGGGCATCTGATCTCATCAAAAACTCATGAAAACTGGGTATCGGGTTGATGATATGAAATCAAACATTGTAGCCGTTTTCAAATCAAAGAAACTTAATTTATTCACCTGCTTCTATCATGGTCGAAAACAGCATGAGTGCCTGATGTTCATCTTCATTTACACAATGATTCATTAATAACTTCCTTAAGTATCGTCACTTATGCCATTAGTAATTCAGTATTATCAATTCAAGTAGTCACTAGCCTAAAGATTTTCACTTACGCAAAATTCATAAGGAACTTTCTCATAAAATAACAGTTGTTTTTTTTTTTGATTTTGAGAAAAAAAAACCCCCATTTCATGGTATGGTATGGTTTCGAAAATATTATGTTCGTAACACTACAATTTCTATCAATACTGGAGATAATCGCTGTTGAATCTCCCGTAATTGTCTCGTATGTGTATCTATATATACTCGCGACTGTACTTGGCAGTAACCATGAGTGTAATAGTCACACCCATGGGCGCCGGGAGGGGGATACAAGGGGATGCACTTGCACCTGGCTTCAAGATAAAATATAGGTGTAAAAACCTTCAGACCTAAATAAATATCTGAAAACGCCTAACACAATAATAGAGAACTTAATCTATTCGAGGCGAGATCCTAAAATTTTTGAGCTCGCTCCGCTCGCTCTTGCAATCTCTGGATTTTAAAGCTTCTGTGCATTAGTCGACAAAGTACCGAACTCCTATTTCCGAAAATCGAATCGGCGCTAGGCGGGGTGCTAACATTATCGAGCTTGCTTCGCTGGCTCTTGCATTGTACTCTATCTTAATTCTTAAGCTTCTTTGTTTAAGTCGACACAGTTAGTCCTCTTTCTGTATGAATGGACAAAATAAAACCTATCCCATTCGAGGCGAGATGGAAAAATCTCTTATTGTTTAAACCTTTTTTGCATAACTCGGCAAAGTTAATCTTTGTATAAATGGACAAACGATAACCTAACATATCCGAGGTGAACTGAAAGAAATAAAAGAAAAATAGGTTTATTTATCACAGAAACACGTGTATGCAAGATGATAAGAGTAGGTAAGCAGAAAACAAAATAGATCAATAATATAAATATTAATATAAACATAACAGAAATAGTCGGCAGCTGCATGACGTGCAGCTGCCGACTAGACAAGAAGGCTTCCACTCAGCATAATGCTGTGCTATGGGGAACCCACAGTGCTAATTACAACTCAAAACTGCAAAAATGATCGAGCTCGCTTCGTGAAATAATAATAATAATAATTCGTAAATATGTTGATAGCGGTTGCTGTTCTTTTGTTTTGTACTTATTTTAAACTTGCCCCCATTAGTTTAGTGTTTAGTGCTTATATTTAGAGGTTGACTTTCTAAAGAGTCCTTACTGAGTGCCAACATTCTATGGTAATATTTTCTAATTTTCATGGGACGCACCCAACAGTTTAGGCTAAAAAAAGTTTGAAAATCAGCAAGCTATAGATATTTATTTATTTTAAAGAAGGCTTACAGACTAACAAACCAATGATATAAAGAATATAATAATAAAAAACTGCTAATAACAAGCCTCCACACATAGTTGAACATATGAACAAACGATAACGAATTGTTCGTTTATATCTATAGCCAGATAAGTATCAATAAAGATATGAAAAAGACAAATCTTTACCTATGTATTAGAACTGCAGTGCTATTCTGTAACCATCTCACCGTGAGAACTTAGGTGAAGTGAGCTCGGAGTGAGCTGTCAGTCCCTAGCAGCAGGTGGAATTACAGCTCACTTCACGTTCACTTCAACTAAGTTTTCACCGTGAGATTATTACAGAATAGACCGGCTGATGTGATCATGACAAACCATTTTTTCTGCTATTATATCTCCTTCAATGTCATTGTTACAGCAAACTCGTCGACTAGCGTTTTTAAATTCCGACTAAATTCGCCACTGAATCAAAAAACGTCTTATCGAATCTGTGGAAACATTCTCCTTCATCTTCATAAAAATAAAAACTATATGTGTAAAGTAGCATTTCAAAGTAAGTAGCTTCCTACATTTTTACAAAGCAGCTTATCAATTACGATAGGTATTAAATTAATATTGCGGGGTCGAGGTGATGAAAATAAATATTACATCACCATTGTGACGAACACAATATAACTTGTATCATTCGTTTTCACTGTAAATATATTATTATGTGGGTTGATTGTGCCAACAATATCCCAAAAGGACCAAAAAGTAATTTCCCCGAGGCAAAAGAAATAATAAGTCACTCTTGTAAAAGATTCCGCTACGGAATATGATTAGGTACTTAAATGACGCGGACATTGAAATGCGACTGTATGTGATAATGTGAGGATGTTAATCAGAAAAAATATCGGTTAACCTAAAAGATTTTTTTTAAGTTAGGAAAAATTTAAGCCGGATACACATTTAGATATTATTTAATAATACCAGACTGTCCCACTGAAGCTAAGGCCACTTCTCACACATTGCAGTATTGATGACCACACATGCTCATTGGTAATTGGCGATTTCGGACTTACCCTTATTGCGATTGATAAGCAACGTCCTTTTATTATCTACGCGAATAATATTATATCTTGTGTCAAATATGTTACTGAATTCGAAACTCAAGAATATACACATTTATTCATTAAGAGCGCTTATCCTCAAGTTGGCAACGTCGCAAATAGCAGTCAAATATTTACCTATTTTGATTAATTTAGCAATATTATTGTATGGCAATAAGAAATATGGCTTACTAGTGAACTAAAATATTGATTATGAAATGCAATAATTAATATCGTAACACCGAACATTTAGTTTTAGATGTAAAAAAAGCCTTTTTACACCTAAAACGGTTACAACATCAAATTCAGTGTTATAATTGTAATTCATTATTAATATTCTAGTTCGCTAGTTAGCCACATTTCATATTTCCATACAGTAATATTTAATTATTATTGCCGAATTAATCAAAACATCGAAATATTTGACATCTATTTGCGACGTTGCCCACTTTCAGGATGTTTGCCTTCATTGTAGGTCAGTGATATAAGCTACATAAAATATTCTTGGAAGTAAGATACCTACCTACCTCAGATGAAATAAAAAACCAAGACATAGCTCTGTCAACAATGAGGTGAGACCGATGCCTGCCGAGGTTGCGGGAAAGTCCGAAAGGGATACCGTGGCCCCTGGCAACGCACAGGCAACGGAAGGAACACGGGTGGGTTTTAGTCAGTAAGAGTCTGACACGCCCTCCCGCTCCACCCAGAGCGGGCGAAGTTATAAAAAAAAAAGGCCGGTTTGTATGCACAGCGCGGAGGTGTAGTTTTGGAATGCTTCACTGTACTATGGAAGAACTTCATATCTAAGCAGTTTGAAAACAATATCCCGTGAACACGATGACCACATCTGTTACCGCCTCGGCTCTATAGATGCCGAGCGCTGCAAGCACAAATACTCCTTACGATGTATAGATATGAAGTTCTACGATGGTACTTACCTACTGTTCACAGCGCTATGTCTTGGTTTTTTATTTGCTCTGAGCTACCTACATATTAAATTGATAGTGTCATTTTTGAGCTTCCCTCGGAGCTAACCTCGAGGCTATTGCCACTTTGTGAATCTATGAGAAACAAAATTCTGAAAGTATGTCACAAATTCAGGAAAAAGTGAACATTTTCCGCGTCCATTTTGAGCTGTTTTCGTAATTTAATTTGTGAACGTTGTATTTCCTCCATCACTTATGCAGGTAGGTGTACGACATGGGGACGTGAGGTTATTATATCCAAACCTTCGCCCGTGGATAAAAGCTCCAAATACGCCAATATCCGATCGATTTGACGAAAAGGAAATGAGTAGAAATATTCGGCTCTTCGATATCACCACTCTGACGGTGGTGGAGGATTTTAATTTCACGAAATGCGATAACTCATTCCAAAATTCTATTGAGTAAAAATACAGTAGGAAAGTCCGTATTTTTTCCGTCAGTATTTCTTTATCTATTCCCACTGTATATTGAAACTTGGTTCCAGCTAGCTGAACTCGCGTAGGTACATCATGACAGAAGTTATTATTTTCAGGGGTGACTATTTTCCATTTCATGCAATTCTGCCAGCCGTTGAGACGGCCTAATTGAGTAATAAACTAATAAACATTCGTCCAAAATTAAATTTCCAATCATCCAACATAAATTGAACCAACTGAACCAAATACCTAGGTAGGAACAGCAAATATTTTCGTATGAGTAAAAATATTATATTTGTATAATTAATTAATTTTCAAAGAGTGGGTGTATTCGGTACCTAATTAATAAGAATTGACGTCAGGCATAAGTAAACTTGACAAATGTAAAGGAATTAATCCCATGAGTCGTCTCAAGCCTTTTATTGAAATATTTAGGCCGTACAAACACGACGTAACCAATCGCAAATAAAAAGAAAGAAATAATAACATTTACAACAACACACACACGCACATACACAACACACACACACGCACATATACAACACACACACACACATTCATACACATTTTTAGCTACAGTAGTATATAGTCAGTATCCTGAGTATAGTTACTTAGTAGGTAAGTCGCGTCGTGTACGGAGCGCCATCGCCATCGCCATTGAAATAGCTGGTACCTACTAGTGCTGTGACATTCTGTCTACTCATTGGTGATTTCAGTTTGAACTGATTATACTTTTGACTAGCGGCGTGGGAGACTGGACTGGCCTTAGTTTCACGAAGTATAATTAATTACTAACTTTCGAATAACATGTTACTAAAACTGCTGCTGCTACGTTTGGTAAATACAGTCATCATCATCAGATTATGAAAAAATATTGGACACGTATTTTTTCTTTTTTACGTAATCAAAAGACGGCAATACGTTAAAATGTGGTATGACGTCACTCCCCGGTAGATTTTATACTGACTTGTGACGTAGCATGCCCCCACTCTCCAACTTTAATGCGTTTTATCTAAACCATTTTTTATTATTATAATAAAGCAAAAATACGTGTCTAATATTTTTTTTATTATCTGACTGACGGACTAAATAGTTTTTTTTCCCAGTCAACAGCCCTATTCGTTAACAAATAGTTTTAATCCTCTCCCTATGGTTCTTAAACCCCTTTTATTCAGATTAAGTGGCGGAAATGGCCGGACGACCATTTTCCACATGACTTCATTTCCAAATACACTTTCTGTGTTTCGATCGTATTGACATAGTTTTGAGAACTCGATTGTTCCTTTATTACAGATACTAAAGGGACATCGGCAGAAGGTAGGTACATACCTACATACGTACATAGAAACATTACATTTATCGGAAATAAGACTTGTACCTACAAAATTAGGGTAGGTAGTGGCGCTACGTTGTTATAAACACGCTGTATAAGGAGACGACACATTGTTCATGTTTAATGTGAATAAAATTCAGGGTAGGCAGCTATGAAAAAAAAGGAATTATTAGTTATTAGCCCCTATGTATATCAACAACATTAACCGTCTAATAACCGGCGGATTCCTCCCAATAACTCAGCATAATCGCGACCGCAAGCATCTATTCATCATAATATTAGGTCGATGAACGTTTGAACATGCATTCGGTTCTATATTCGCTGATGTCATCGTGGTCACAATAGCCTCTTGGCCCGATGGAGTGCTCTTGGGCTGCGCTAATAACCAACCCATTAATTAACACGTTTAACGCACACTTCAATCGCAAATATACGTCACAAGGTGCTCTTATGTCTAAAATTTGATTTCCGAACTCGATTCGGATTGATAAGCTGTCTATCAAGGGAAATGAGGTCAATTCGATGCTCGTAGCAAATTATCTGTTAACCTAGTTAAGTAGGTATAGTACCTACATATATCCCAGCCCAAATTGATTTGTTACATGTACAGACTACAGTGTTTTTTCCTTGCTTGACTTATTTGGCCAACAAATACGTTATGAAAATTCCGAGTTTACACAGGTAGAAGCTGAAGTTCTTAAATCTTTTAAGAAACACAAGGTATGAGTTACCTATTTCAAAAACTGCTTCGAATATGGCTCTGTACCTACGCCATATTTGTTTACCATATAGGAGAAATAAATAAAAAACTAGATTCAGAAAAATATGGACACAGAACCTAACTTAGCGTGGGTCAAATAAAAGTCTCTTTATGAAAACCAGATAAAATTACAGACGTAAGTAATTTTCCAAAATTAATATCGACAGCTCAAATATTGCACGACTCGATATTAAATTGAAATGAATGGTATCGTACCTACTTACAGAGAATAGGGAGTACTCGAAACAATAGCTAGCGACTAAACATTAGGTTATAATCTGTGTTGCGAGGCAATCTCTCTAGTCACAGATATAAATAGGAATAAGAATAGCACCCGCATGGATAACGTTCAATTCTTACAAAGACAATAAATTATTTACTTAACGTTCTTAGAACACTAGGCCCAGGCTGATTGGTTTAATGAAGGATAATATTGAAAGAGGGAAAACGGATCATACCTCCCAGCCTTATCACAAGTCGTCAGCCCGCTGCAATCGCCGGCGCAAACGTGAGGCACAGTTTACAATATTTTCATCTACGAATGACAGCCGGGCGTACTTTCCGAGGCACGGAGGCGTCTCGCTATGTGGATGGTGAGTTGGTTACCCATCCACGAACCGACTGCGGCAAGCGTAGCTTTACCTTCGACCGACCCGTGCTGCGGCTGTTATCATTTAGCCACGAGCCCCACATATTTTTAAGATCATGACATAAAAAATCGACCAAAACTTGCTAAGATTACATTGATCACCTTCTTTGAAAACATTCGGAGTTTTCGCAGTAAAATACAGACATAAAGCCGAAAGTATCGTAAATAAAATACATTGTGAACAAAATAGAAACATAAATCTATCACAGTATATCAAGTTTATTGCTGTATCACTATTTACAACTACAGATTGATAGGTGCAGTACCATTCATGTTAGAGGTAGACGCCCAAGCCCCCGACAGAAACACATTCGAGCTGCTAATATGCTCACCCCTATAATTTGCTATCTCTGGTGTAAAAGATAAGAAATGGTTTAGCAAAGATTACAGACGATATGTTCAGATTTTCGTATATGGTATACTGTTTTGTATGATCAGAGTGCAAATAAATTGAGTACTTATTGAATATTCTACGGGTATTTAGTATTTATTCCAAGTGATTTTTATTAGAAATGTATTCTTCAAAGCTCTTTGATAAGATTTTTATGACACAACCAACACCATTTTATTATGCAGCATTTATTTATTTAGTCTTAAATAACTGAAAAAAACAAATTCAAAATAAATATATGCTGGTCACGTAAATAAATGGACCCATTAGAATGCACTCAAACTGCGAACCTAAAACATTTTTATTTTCTTGCTAAGTGGTTGGGCTCGCTCTAGTAAGGTCTAAAGCTGCAATATTAAAAATTCAAGCAGTGTCGTCGGTCCGCGGTCCGCTACAATCAAACATAATTTGCGTGCTCGAGGCGAGCGACCGTTTGTTTAAGTGGACCGGTCAATAACTCCGCAAATAGCTATTTAATGAATGTGTCGCCACCTAATAACATCGCACATAGAAAAACTCTGACTGAATTGGTAACTATTTGGGTCATTGAATCCTGCAAAGTACGACGGCTCCTCATAAATTTTATCTCAGCAGTTTGTTCAACTTTACGACTTCAAGACAATAGTAAATTGCGAAGGATTGTAAAGTATTTTGATGATCTGAGACGCAATTATTGTAACAGCTCTATTATACGAAACAAATTGGAATCAATTTTAGACTTGATTTAATTGAACTTATTTATTTGTGCTCATTCTGCTGCTTGGTTGCCTCTGAATTCTGACGCTCCGCTGGATGTTGCCCAAAGGCAAAAATAATTTTTTGCATGACTAGCTTTATTTTTGTTTTTTTAATACTTATTTTGTTATGGAAATAAAGTGTATTATTCTTGTTTTCAACAGTTTCGGTGTGTATTCGCTACAAGATTTGAATAGCTGTTAACATTGCAGTTACTATGCAATTATTAGATATGATAATGCCCGTGCAATCCAATTCACTTCGGATACTCATCCATTAGGAACATTTCAATAAATATAAGACGAAATGGTAGGTAATAACAAAAGGTGTGGACACACCTACACAGAATATGTTGATTCATTTTCAGAGAACCAAGTAAACAATGGACAATATCTACAATCAGAAAGCAGACGACATAGCGTTTGAATAAAAAATACGCGTCAAACGATAAGTCCGTATGTAGAAAACTAGTGTGGAAACAAATATTGACAGAAATTATGTTTATTGTGCTCTCGGGACAACGATCAAAGCTGCTACAGAAAACAAGAGCTAATCGCCACAGCATAAACACATTTAATTCTGTAGCAGAAGGTTCAAATTGAATCACACCCTGTGTTACTTACGAAAATAATTTACCACTTGGCAAGCTTATTTGCTCAAAACTTTCCGCCACGAGGAATTTGTGAAGTTTGCTTAATTTACCTGCAAATCAAATAGAAGACAAATTAAGTGAATTATTTGGCAATTCGAGAGACAGCTTCGTTATACGAGGATCAATGAGCAGTAAGACCTTTTAACAAATTAAATGGTTCTGTAGTCACAACAGCATCAACCGAGACAGGATCAAATTAGAATCTATTGAATCACATAATTATTTTGATTTACTAAACACTTCTCGTGAAATGTTATCTCTCTCTAGGTATTCTTTAGGTGCCTACAACTTTTGATTGCTTCAATTCAAGTCACACCATTTGACAACGATTGATTGTTCAATCAATCGTTATCAATTATTTGCGTCATGCTTGTATTGGAATATCGTGTCGGTTGCCACATAATCAATAGTAGTAATGCTGTTGTTTAACGTTATAATTAGTCGGTGCCCATATACTAATATCTTTGGGCACCGTCTGACTGACATGTCACCCTAATGCCAGACCTCGGGGCTGTTGCGGTCATGAAACGTGCAAGTAGGACGGACATATTTACTACGAGATTTTTGAAAATTTGACTCGTGTCATCTCGCTTCCTCGTTTTATGACCGCGACTGTGTCGTACCTACTTAAGCTTTAAGTATAATGTAATATTTTGTAATTAGATAATGAGACACTGGTGGAGTCCATGGCTATCATGCAATACTTGGAGGATACTCACCCCGAGCCGGCCCTGACTCCGAAATCCCCGCTACTGAAGGCCAGGATGAGGGAACTCTGTGAGGTTTGTATAAGAGAAACTCAAACTCAAATCATTTATATTCCAATCAAACCATTTGCATGCACTTTTGAATAGTCGAAGTCGGAAAGTTGGAGTTCATAATATACTACACATCATGTATCAGAAATTTGTGGTCATATTTAAGGGTGTGGACTGACCACCATTGAACAACAAAATAATCAACTATCCCATGCAAACCTTCAATATCTACTCGACCCAAATATATGGGACAGCTTATTATTTTTTCGCGATTACAAGAAAGTTATTCAGTATGATGGTCTGCTATTTAAGGGTGTAGCCTTAAATATAACCATGCACTCATTCCTGATGCACCCTGTATTAAAATATTGTACTAAAGTACTTTATATCGCATTATTTAGTCTCTACGTTACGTAGGCAATACCCTTAACGCCGTTTCCTTATTGGTCGGTGCGGTATCGTTTCGGCTAGTATGCTCGAGACGATAACGCACTGCTTTTGTTTCCTCATTGGTCAGATAAGCTACGGTTTCCTAGAAAAACGGTGGCCGCACTTGACAGCTGCAGTGTCGGCTGTCATGAAAATGATGACAGCGGCAAAGATTTAAATCGTTAGATTCGCCCTACCGCGTCAAAAGATAGTCGTTTCGTTTTGACACCTCCAACACACAATGACGCAGTGACTATACTTGTTTGTCATCGAAACGCCATTTAATAATGTGTGAGCTCACTCTTCTCAGTATGGACAGTTTTTCTTGTGACTGAGTACGGTGAGGGCAAATCTAGCGATTTAAACCTTTGGGGGACGAGATTTGCTTTACGGTATTAACAACGCTCTCTAGGAAACCACACCAACTTACTTTCATAATCTACGTTTCAATGATGTCATCCGCCGTAAATTGCGGACGCTACGTGTGCGGTAAAGTAGGTACCTATGCTCTGTACCGAAACGGTACCGCACTGCTTTCATAGGATCATTAATTCTAACTTGGTTACGATGCTGACAAAACATTTAATAACTCAATAATAAAAACGGTTTATGGCTCAACTTTCGCTAAATGTTCTCCGAATTATATAATTAATTGAATTTGCCATTTAACCTGTCCGCATTTAAAGGGTATTCGGGGTGTTAATTCTCCAGCGGCACCCCTTTCGCGTTGGGGCGGCAATTATCATGAAACTCTGAATTATCTAGAGTCCCCCAATTAAAGTCAGCGAACAAAAATTTTAATATCTTGAAAAAATCTAAATATCTGCCTTCTATTTCTGCGGTTTGAAAATAATTACTTCAGTAGATTTCAGAGACTGACAAAAAAAAATTCAAGTAAATATCTAACGTAACGTTCAGGATGGAATTTATGGCTTCCGTTTTGACTTGCTTTGGTTTTAACGCATCTTCGGTCAATGTGTACGGTGTGTGACTATTGGCGTTGTGACATTGTTACGACGTTTACCCAGTATATATAATATTATAGAATGTGCTAAATTTGTCCGACGGCACTTTGGCCTGTTTGAAAAGGCTCAAGACCTTGCCCTCGAAAATTAAGAGATCCAGATATAATAATTCTGCCTAGGGCTCCAAGGACTTCTCTGTATAAAAAGAACTGTCAATCATATGTGTGGACTTATCTATAACAAAATACCAAAGAACTTTAAAGAGTTACCTAATAATTAATTTTTTATAAATTTAAAATTATGGCTACAGGAAAAAAGATTATATTCTGTAAATGAATGTATTAATAAAGTTAATAATCTTTCTTTCTTTTCTTCTTTCTTTCTTTTTTCTTTTTCTTTCTTTCTTTTTTGAAAAAACGTTGCCCCACACTAGGAATTTCTCCTGTATCGTGGGTGCGTTTACAAACATTTATTACTCACTTACACAAACAGCCAAATAATATATAAATAATCTATTTTAAATTAATGTAACGATAATATTAATAATTAATGTATATAAAATTAATGAATAATAGAAATGCATGCCATTGGACATAAATAATAACTCTAGCATTAAATACATTGTAATGTTTTGCATGTCAAATGTCTGACTTTGTATTAGGAACTTACAACTAACTATAACACCAACACTGTACCCAAAACTTATTGCAAATAAATGATTATGATTATGATTATGACGACCCTTACCCCTAGCCGTTCTATAACTATATACTTAGGTAGCCTGACGAGTAACAGCAAGGAAATCTTCGGAACTGCCAATCAACAACTATCGGAATCAACTGAATGATCGTGATCGGTTATTCCTAGTTTCGCAAGATGTATAGGGGACAAACCTCACCATTTTCTTTTGCAGATAGTAGTCTCAGGCATCCAGCCGTTACAAAACATCGGTCTAAGGCCCCAGTTCGAGACGACGGAGCAATACACGAAGTTCACGAGATATTGGACGGACCGTGGTCTTCAGACCTTGGAAGAACTGCTGCAGAAGACAGCTGGGAAATATTGCGTTGGAGACCAGATCACCATCGCTGATTTATGCCTTGTGCCTCAGCTGTACAATGCCGTAACCAGGTGGGTTTGTAAACTAGCGCTTTCTTGTATTTTAATTTAAACAGTTGGCATTCTAAGGCCTAGAAAATAAGGCGTGAACCCATGACAAGTAAATTGGCATGGTTTACGGTTCTTTCGAGATAACAAGTAAAAATATCCCAAAAAGATTTACTCATTATTTACAAAAACAGGCCAAACATAACAGTTGACCGATTACGATAATAGATCCTTACTGATGATAGACCCAGAAAGTAATTAACGTGTTAATTAAACAATCTTTCAAGCTATACGCATAATTATAATTTAGGCCGTAACAAGTTTGAGAATATTACAAGGTAAGCTTTACAACCACTTCCCCCGCTCGACTTCCACAAATTGCTAGCGAAACGTAAGCTAACAATCCATGTTTTTCTTCCATTATTCACTTTTTACCATAGACAATATTTTAACAACTGAGTATATAATCGTGTGGGCTCAATAGAAAACTAAAACACTTCACTTTATCTCGAAGGTTTGACAAATCTGTTTATTTTCCATTTCTTTACTCTTTATGAGTCTTTATCTGAAAATTGAGATCTGAAATCTAAAGCACAGTTTGCACCAAACAATAAAAGTTTTGATTGAAAGCACACGAAAGAGTTCAAGAGATTTTTTCTTTTTCAGACATAAACTGGACATCAGCAAGTACCCAACAGTTACGAAGCTGTACCAGAAATTGTTAAATGAAACAGTTTTTCAGGAAACTCATCCTGAAAACGTGAAATCTAAAATATGAAACTACTTAAGTACATTATTCATTAAACCTAGAGGCGCACTATTATATTTCGTTCTAGGAAATTGTCTTCCATTTTTAAAGTAAAATATTCTACTTAACACTTTCGACTCCACCCACTTTTCATAGAACTATTAGCCGCCATTCATATTGGAAGTGAACCCTCCAGCACGCGTAGCATGACCACCGTAGAAACGGGTGTTGTCGACGGAAGAATAGACAAAATGGTAGATAAACAATCACAATCTGTCATTTTGTCTATTCTTCCGTCGACAAAACCCGTTTCTATAGCGGTCATGCTACGCACGTGTTAATTACCTAAAACGTGAATTTAATACAATAATAAATCTACTTTCTAATAACGAATCGGACTGTCTTCGGGAACAAAAATTAATTGGTGCATTTCTAGGCTCAGATGGGGATTTTAGATTAATGTTTTATTAATTAAACTAAAACCCTCTAATTTCTTGAATTGCTTCATCGTCGAGGGTTTTGGCTAAAGAATCGATATGTTTTGTAGCAGTTGGATGTCTGAGACCTGAAATAAATCGTACCTATATCACCTTCCTGTTTTATTTCCTTTTATCTGACTTCAAAGAAGAGGCTAATACACAGCCTGAGGCTTTTGTATAAGGCTATCAACGGCTATGAAAGCCTCGTTATAAAAAGGTTTACTTCTATAGAGATGTATGAACGTGAAAATTCATGCTGGAAACAATTATCTTTAGAGCCCTTTATACGTTTGTCATCAGTTTGTAAATATCTAAGTTGTAATCTGTGGAACATGTGTATTGTATATTTGTTAAGTTTATTTATTTTTAGTTTGTTTTCCTTTAAAAAATAAAATATAATAAAACAAAGATATGCTCGCCTTGCATTAATTAAAATTACACTAATCTGTCACACTTTTGGAAAACAAGTTTGAAACGGGTTTCAATGTTTGGTTAAGGTTTTACAGGTTACACGCATGGGCCCTTATTTTGGTAAACAAACAATGAAAAAATCCTGTAGATGCTCTCTGAAATCAGTTGTACTTTCAGTAGAATTAATTGTTAAGTAAAGTGACACCATACGTCAATTTTCCGTCATTTTTCCTTGTTATAGCTATTTCATACAACAATCGAAGAATGACAGTTGTGATTTGAATATACGGACAATTTAAGTTGGTACTCGGTAATTAATTAGCCATGCCTGCCATTAGTTATGTTCAGGACTCTAACCTAATGTCGTTTTGTCAAGTGCTGCACTTATGCCTTATGTCCTAAATTTTCCTTCATATCAGGGAATGCTAACGAGCCATTTTTCTTGGAATCACTATTGACGGCAAATTACAATGGGGCCCACGCATAGAAAAATTGTCAGGAAGGCTTAGTTCGGCCGCTTATGCTGTTAAAAAAATTAGACAGATAACTGACGTAGATACAGCCAGAATTGTTTATTTTAGTTATTTTCATAGTCTTATGTCTTATGGGATTCTTCTCTGGGGAACCTGTGCGGACATTCATACTATCTTTGTTCTACAGAAAAGGGCTGTTCGAGCCATTTACAACCTAGGTCCAAGGGATTCCCTTCGAGAAAAATTCAGAGAAATAAACATCCTGACTGTAGCCTCACAATATATTTTTGAAAACCTATTACATGTACACAAAAATATATCAAATTTTAAGAAAATGACCGATATTCATAGTTTAAATACCAGGAATAAACACAACCTTGCTGTACATCGCACACGTCTCCACAGAGTAGGCAACTCGTTCATGGGTCAATGTATACGCTTTTACAACAAACTTCCCATTGATATTCGAAACTTACCCATTAAACGATTTAAAAGCTGTATAAAAACCAAACTTTGTAAAAAAGGGTACTATAAAATTTCAGATTATTTAGAAGATAAAAAAGCGTGGGATTGAGCTGCTCGCTCTGCTAAGCTTTGTGATAAAACTATAAAATTTGACATTTTAATTATTATGTAAATCATTAAAAATACCAGTTTTTTATATACATATTGACATTGTTGAAATTTATATACAAAATAACATGATTACTTTGTAAAGTATTATATTGTTTTAATTATTGTGAATGTGAGGACTATGTGGATATTTTATTTTTATTGTTTTTCCTTTCTTTAATTTTTTCTTTCTCAGTTAGTTTAAATGATGGTCTGGCAGTTTGAGTACTTTATGCGACCTACCCAAATGTCCTTTCTTTGGTATTGTTCGTCGAGTTGAGCTCCTTAAGTTCTGAGTTGAGCTCTACGATTACTGACAAATGCTTGCACTGACTGGACAGGTCCACTCAAATCTGTGTGGTTCTTTCCTCAAAAGACCATTTCAGACACTAATCTACATGGTCCTCATATGGCCTGACCAAGATTATGTCTGGACTTTAAAAGAGACTGTGACCTCTGAGTTTGTTTCGGTCTTTCTTCTCAGAGTAGTCAGATAGGAAACGCCGAACTCATCTAGCATTTTCTTCTTATTTTTTTTTAATATGACGTGTAAAAGTGATTGCAATATCCTATTTACAGAATAAACAATTTCATTTCATTTCATTTCATTTCATTTCATTTCCATAACATCAGCATAACTACGCCGAATGTGTTTTCTTACAGAACTTCACAACATAGTTTAGTGGAGTGTTAAGCCAGTGTTACATAGATCGCGGGGCGTCTTTCGACAGAACGATACACAACAATTGAAAAAGTCAAATAATTTATTTCAATTAGGCACATAAAAGGCACTTTTGAACGTCGAAATTTACAAAAAACAGAATTGATTCTAGTCACCCTTCCAAAAGCCCTTCCAAAAGGTAGTTTTCGTATGGAGAAGAATGGGAAAGAAACTCCACCGATACTCTTTTAAAATGTTTTCACAATTTCTTGTTTACATTAATTATATGTGGAGACGATGCACCTAGAATAAGATACGACCATAGGTAAAAATAATGAAAAATGAAGCAATGACAGATAAATACATGGTGCTCACATATTTACAAACATTGTAAAATTATACGATATTCCTAACATTTTAACAAGCAATAGGTACAAACAGTGTGTGTGTGTGTAAAATAATATTATACAATTCAATTAGCAACCAGTTTGATTTTGTCTAGACTCTAAATTGTCCTATGGAGTAGGACCATGACAATGAAGATAAGTATGGCATCGGATAGCACCTTTAAGTGACGCCACTTCCGAAAAATAGCATCGGGTCTAACAGTGCGTTCATTATAACTTGTGCCGTGACGCGATTGGTAGCACTGTTCTGTCAGTCGCCATTTTGAACTATATTAGTATTGAAACTAAGCTTGACAAGCAATGGTACCAACATGACGGCAAGGGACATATTATAGTGAACGGTCTGTAGGCAAAGCATACGTCAGTATCCCAAAAAGCCAACGGTCCATCAGAGTTTTATTAAAACTACTGAGAAATCTTTGTCACATTTTATTTCATTTTTAGGGACTGAAAATGTGGAACGAATTTTGCCGAACAAAATATTGTGAAAATACATGAGGTATTTCGGAAAGCTGTTGAAAACAAGCTTCTAACGGCGAATTTCACCAAAGAAACTGCAGTGCTATTCTGTAACCATCTCACCGTTAGAACTTAGGTGAAGTGAGCTCAGAGTGAGCTGTCAGTCCCTAGCAGTAGGTGCAATGACAGCTCACTTCACGTTCACTTCACCTAAGTTTTCACCGTGAGATTATTACAGAATAGACTGGCTGAACGCGTTCAGCACATGTGGTCCGCGTTCTAGAGCTGTCAGTGTCAAAATTGTTATGGAATATTGACTCTGACAGATCTTGAATGCAATTTAGAAGGGCTGATGGCGTTCAGTTTCATTGGTGAAATTTGTACGGAGTAATTGTTTTGGAACACTGTTAACCGGCCACCCAGTATTAAGTGTGAACTTACTCTTGTTGTTCAAACAATATAAGTATAGCTTTAATCGTCTTATGTGGAAAATTTCGTGGATAACCTCAGACTGAGGTAAACGGAGGATTATGTAGGACTACTATACGGAGCACATTTAGAGCTTCGAGATCTCCATACCTAGTCTACTCATGATACTGTTTAGCCTATATGTTATACATACAGTAGTGCTATTCTGTAACCATCTCACCGTGAAAACTTAGGTGAAGTGAGCTCGGAGTGAGCTGTCAGTCCCTAGCAGCTGGAATGACAGCTCACTTCACGCTCACTTCACCCAAGCTTTCACCGTGAGATTTTTACAGAATAGATCAGCAGATACGTATTGATTGTTACCTCACGGCCGGAGCCACACCGCCACCGACTGCCGCCTCGCTTTCAATACGACAAAGACTTTATAAGTATGTCGCACTGTCATAAATCTTTGAATTACGACTTGCTCTGCATATTTAGGTCACAGCTGCAATAAGAAATATTACGCCTTGTGAATACTAACATGATTGCCTACCACGTATTACTTAGCTAAACGCGAATTTATTCGCAATTATTCTCATTTTACTCACTAAATAATGGCTACTATAAAATGTTTCTGACCATTAATATCAATGGAAAGGTAATGCCAGTAAAATATTGAATAGGTTCTTGGCTAATGTACTACTTAGTCTGTAGTATGAACAAAAGATTTGAGTATATAGGTAGCATTATACATAAACATTCAGCTTTAACTACCGGCAAATGCTTCATAGGTATACTTAAAAAATATACTTTATATCTACCTTAAAATTCACTTCGAATCTCCTACTAAGGTGAATTTCAAAGTGATGAAAAACACTACAGACAGGACCTTACGACCAATTGATTAATGTTCGAAATATTTCATAACTCGTACCTACTTATAGGCGCCATACTATGCATAAACACATATCATATTCAGTAATGGGTATCGTAAATTCCTTCCATTCATTACATCGAACAATTGATCCAAGGTTTCTTCGGTAAAAAGCAATTACACTGATGCGTAATGTTTTCTGTTGAGCTGTGTAACTATGCCAGCTATTGACATCATTTTTGAATGCCTATTCGTAGATAGAGCCACTAAGACTACGTTCACAACGCAATCTCCAAATCCACACCTGCGTAGGCGCACGAACAGTGCAATTTGCGTGCATCTTAGGAACATAGTTGTATGGACTATGGACACCGTTAGATATATTCGCGAGCGGTTAGCGAGCAGTTCGCGTGCAAGTTAATGACCTCTCGCGCGCACGAACAGTGCGGTTCGCGTGCATCTTAGGTACATACGAGTAGTATGGACATCTTCACGTCACGGTTCGTGCGCGTGAGCTGGTGTGGACGTGCCTTTAGAGACTGAGTTCATACAGCAAAATACCGCACGCGTATTGCAATACCTACCTTGTTACTGTACGCGGTATATTCGCCCTTAATCGTATCAACAGCAGGATGTTGCCGTGTGAGTACAGCGTTTTTACTACAAAAAAACGTGCAGTCCAATGCCGTGTGAACGTAGTCTTATTGGCTGCTTACAATTACTTAAGAAATGTAGTCGTAAATCAGATCGGTAAAGCTGAGTCATATTATGTTATTCTTGAATGCGAAGCAGGTTTCCATACCTTCTACGGAGTGACATTTATAAATGAACAAAACCTTTTACAACTCAAGTGAGTGCACGAAATGAAAATATTTATTTTCTCAATAAAATTGTTTCGTTTCAGGCTATACAGGCGTGTATAAAATTGAAATGGTGTGAAATTCTCTCCAGTCACTTACTTCTATTCAATACAAAGCCTATCAATAAATTTTCCAAAATTCATTCGACAATGTATGAAAAGTGAAAAGCATTTCTTCAAGAACTACACATCAATCCCAGCTGTTGCTAATCTTTAACCCTGTATTTTTTTATTAATATATATTTTTTTTTATCACAGCCTGTGGCACTCCATAATATGCTTTCGACTATCAGTGGCGTTCCTGTACAACAAAACACTGGGCTGGCTTCGCCACGCCACTGATTCCCGGCAGCGATTACTCCTAGGAGGCTCTTACCATTTGCGTGAACTGAATTGAAAATATCTGTTTTAAATATGGTTATTAAAGATTTGCAAAAATCTCTACGATTATAATAAGGCGAAGTGGCCACGCACGGTCAACCACGACCATATTTGTAAAGGTAGGGGCACGCTCTAACATTCTGGCGACCCTCGCAAATGGTGTTTCGCAATCGACTTTGCAGAAGGTACAGGTTCGTAAGTATATGCATCGTCTCACTCTACCTCTGACTTGTGAGTAGAGTACCTGAGTACCAACGTACTAAAGGGTACACTAGTCGATGGCTCGAACTCGTTGGTAGGTGTGACTAATATGCATGCTAATAAGTCTAATTATTTATTTAGTGCGTAAAATTTCATGAGCAGACCATTGGGCGTATAGATATTATGGAAAAACTACTGGATGTATTTAATCAAAATAAAATTATTATAACTATCGAATAAAGTATCCATCCCTGTACGGTTTCTATTTTGCAATAATTTTACTACATAAGTTATTTATTTACGCCGCGTTATTTACGCATCAATTTCAACTCATCTATATGAGTTGAAATTGATGATGAAATATGGAAGTTTTTTCCAATTTTTCTTCCATACACGGCTAGATAATGACAAGACAAATTGATATCATTTTTAATTTTGAACGTACACCGTCAAACAGACGACTAATCGACGATAAAACCATACTACGTTTGTATGGAAGAATGACCGACTAGCCTACCCTTAAGGTACAAAATTCCTCACTCGTGTCGTGAAATTCTAATTAAAGCTAACGTAGGCTTAAGTCAAACATACCTGTTTCTGTAAATAGATCTTTCGTGAGAAGTTAAATGAGCTCCGAAACCTGCATGATGTTGATTATTTCAGTTCCAGAGATAAAGATAAAGAAACGACCGAGGCAAGGCAAGTTTGTAGCAGATCTTATTTTGATTTCCTTTTCATTGCCAACAAGAGACTGTTAACTTTTATGTGTTGAACCATAGGCGATGTTCTTAACGTTATTATTATGTGAAAAGCTTTAAGCCTTTCTTTCTCAAAGCCACGCATCTTCTGAGCTAGTATTTTTACATGGTAGGTACCTAAGTAAGTACTTTTTTTTTTCTAAGCTACCTGCCCAGCTATACTAATAACATAAATACTACGATCACCAATTTGATGCGTTTTCGTCAGATACAACTCGCGGCTTTTCGTAGCATTCACAGTACCTGCGAAATACATCGAAGATGTCGTTTGGCCTATGTTCAGCAGAAAGAAAGAAGCATTGGTTTATTTGTCACAGAAACACGTGCATACAGAGTAGGTAAGCAGAAAACAAAATAGATCAATAACATAAATATTAATATAAATATAGCAGAAATTGTCGGCAGCTGCACGGCATGACTGTGACAAGAAGGTTTCCACTCAGCATAATGCTGTGCTATGGGGGACCCACAGCACAGCGCTGATTTTCAGTGGTCACCCGAAAAACACATACCGAAATCAAGTCAAGTTCAGTGATTTGTTTGTACATAATGTATGGGTAACAAAATAATATAAAGGTAGGTACTACCAATCCTCTAAGTATCAGGAAGGAACTATGTGGAAGTTCTTGAAGACCGAGTTCCGTGACAAATACATATCCCACAAAGTACAAGTACGTCGCACCTAGTGTGAAATGATAATGAGATAAACTTTGCTGCTTTGTTCTATTGTCACCATAGGATATCGGTATTATCTTTCGCATAGGCCGAGTGCCTTGTTGATACGGAGCATGGCAGCTCTTGGTGTTGGCCCAACTTGGAAGTGAAGACCCGTGAGTCCGTTGAAGAACTACTTAAAAAATACCCTGTAAATTATTCAAAACCTCATCAACCTAATCATTGTTTTTTTAACGTTTGTAACTTAGTACCTAAGTTGCAAACAATGATTCGCAATAAATCAATTACGAACTCAAAACAAATATTTACAAAGACTTAAAACGAATGACAATAATATGTACCTACTTACTACGTTTTTATAAGAAAGTTCATCGACTTCGGTATTTTAGTACTATAAAATGTTTTGCCTAGTCGCAAAACAGATGAATCTCTATTAGAGAGTTGATAGTGCCGAATTGGATTTGATCAATATACGCACTCCAGGTGACAACAACATTTTACAAAAGCAAACACAATATTTGTTATCATTGTTTACTAAATTCATGTGGAGTTTGTTTTCGACTATTTATTCAATATAGCAATTAGTTTGTCTTAGTCCAAACTTGTTGACTTAGCCCAAACTTTTTAATCATGATAAACTACGGCCCCTGACCATTTGCAAATACATATCATTGTTTCAAATAACATTCAATGAACGCAGTTTACGATCTCTATCGTTTCATTAGCGTTCATTATTTTGACACCAATGCAATAAAGATGGCTGGCGATGTGATGTGGTGCCAGCGGCTCGGAGGCTCAGTATCGTGCCTGCCGCCGCTGGCTAGCCGACATGTGCCGCCGCTCCCGCGAGGACGGCAAGAGGCTGCAGCACCGCACAACCTCTGACTGACACCCTCAGCGCGCCCACCGGGATGGGACTAAATATAAACATAAACCACCTCACATATTTATTCGGGCCGCAATGGCTCCACAGACAAAAGGACTATTTCTCCTTTTATTATTGTTTTGCGCACTCAACGAGGGCAACGGAGATGGTGAGTAAATATTATTAGCTCAAATGCTTTTATTTCGATATCGAGACGCATGCCTACGCATACAATTTTGATAAAGAAAGTAGATGGCACATTCAAAGAAAAACAGTAGCTCTAAAAATAAATAGTAAAAGTTGTAAGACCAAATAACGGTTGGATCAGGCGTATGCCTCCACTGGGAATCGAAGTTATAGTAAGAGGTCAACAGGATTAGGTCAGAGATATCGACATCGTATTTGTTGCAGACCTGGAGCTCATGTCACCGAATAAACTGTTAGATCCTATGGGACTATATTCGTAGATAAGTTAATCTATTACAAATTCTGATGTACCTTTATATTTCAGATGAAAATGAGACCGAGTTTTTCGACGTTTTGTCTGTGGTTCGGGACAACGAGGACCTCCCTGATGGGGTCACTCGGGCCCCGGGGCGGTGTCAGTCACCCCTAGAGAACGACTCCGACTACACAGCTATCGCCCTGAATGAGAACGCCACCCTGCACCGACTGGCCGCTGGAATGTTCTACAACAGTTTTCCAGAAGACTTCTCAATTTTAGCTGTGGTTCGACTGCCAGGTAAGATTTTATTCATTTAAAATTTTCTATATCTTTACTAATACTAATAATAAAGCAGAAGCGTTTGTTTGTTTGTTTGAACTCGCTAATCCTTGGAACAACCAGTCTGATTTGAAAAATACTTTTTGCATTTAATAACCCAATTCTTGAGGAAGATTATGACTTTAACATCACGCTACGAGTCTTAGGAGTCGATCAAAAAATAAGAAAGGACGCTAAGCTAAAACGAAATAACAGTGCGGGCGGACGATGCGATGCGATGCGGTGGGTCGGGGGACCAAGAAAGTTCACGCGTACGAAGTCGTGGGTAGAAGCTAGTAAATAATATAATACCAGCCTATTATTGTCCCACTGCAGGGCAAAGGCCTCTACTCATACTGAGAAGGCACGAGCATTGGTCACGTAACTACGAGTAAAAAGTCCAGGTTTCCTAACAATGTTTTTCTTTCACCGATGTCAGTAATTTCTAAGATAAACAGAAAGTACATATAAATTGAAAAAGTCACATTGGTACTTGCCCGGATTTGAACTCATTACCTCATGCATGAGAGGCGAGGTCTCTACAACAGGGCTTCCACGAAAAAAGAAAACCTATACTTAGTACTTTAGTCGCAAAAAAGACGTTAGCACTTAACACCTTCTCCTTTACTTGTAGCACCTATCTAAACGCGTCTCGGGTATAACCTCAACAACATAATCACTTTTCTCTCAGGGGTTTTCCGGCTTTCCGACTATAAAGAGGGTTCAAACGGCCCCATTACAAAGGTACTTCAATGCGACAATACACAACAGCGTAATAACGACAGGAAATTGCGTTACCAAGAATTTGTGTCATCATTATCCAATGCGAAATACATTTTTAAATGGGTCTTTTACAGGAAAATTCAAGAAACTAAGTAAGTGATTTCAGTCTTAACTGAAATCAATAATACAAAATACGATACAATTTAATCAATAATCAATTAGTTCGATTTTTATATAAGAGGTTACAGAAGACCGCGCTACGCGCTTTGCTACGACGTAGCACGCAGTGTGCTACGATGCTGAAAATTTGAGGACGCTTTCTTAGCGCAAAGCCTAATCATATGTCTTCAAAGTAATTATTTTTTATGCATCTACCCAAATCTGTATGGATATCCACGCAATACCTTGAATTTATAATTAATTTCCCCTAAAAACAAAAATGTATTTATGAACAGGAACGGATCAAAATCCTATATTCATCTTGTACTCGGACGCCGGTGACGAACAGTTGCAACTGGTGGTGGGCAACCTGATAGAACTGTACTATGAGGACACACGGGGAGATCCTGCCGACCATGAGCTCCTCACGTACCGGGTGGATATCGCTGATGGAAAGTAAGTGCATTTTGCCTTTTAATTTATACAAAAAAGCCTGCCAAAAAGCTGTACATACACATGTACAGCACCCAGATGTTATAATGACGAGTTTCAATAAAGAGACATAAAGAATAAACGGCACAATCGAACTTCATGTAGACTAAATTCTTCGATAAAATTTCTAATTGTTTAGTTTGAAACAGTTTAGATACAAGTTACAAAATACTTTGTATTTCTTTATCTAATAAAAAAAACTTTCGACATCACGAACTTTTGGTGAAATTGCCGAATGTTTGAACAAAAAGTATGTGAAGAACGTCGCCCGCCCAAATAATTACACGATGTTTCCAAATAATAATGATTAAAACACCTACTAATGTTTTATTTTAGTTTACGATATTGTATCGGTTCTTCGTTTGATCGCAGTGTTAAATAACCCGTTTTTTTGCTAGAGAGTAAGATTGTAGCGTACGGTGTATTCACGAAGGAAGCAGAGGGCTCAGTGTGAGTTTCTTTTAACCATCTCGACTTTACGCATCGACCGCGTTCGGCGCTCCGATAGGCAGCCGGCCGGCCTTCACCAGTGAAGAGCAAATCGGAGCGCCGAACGCGGTCGATGCGTAAAGTCGAGATGGTTAAAATAAACTCACACAGGGCCTCTGGTAACCGGCGCCGATATGCCAGCGTTTATCGACGCTGTCTTGCGCTGTTTGTCAACGCTGGTCTGGTCGGCGCTCGTTACCAGCTTTCTACGTGAATACACCCTTACACACACTCACTTATGAAAGCTAATTGATGCAACAATATCAGAGGCAGATTATAATAGGCAAAGTCAAAGTCAAATCATTTATTTCAAGTAGGCCCGTATAAGGCACTTTTGAACGTCAAAAATTTACAAAAAAAATTAATTGATTCTAGTTGCCCCTTCCAAAAGGTAGTTTTCGTATGGAGAAGAATGGGCAAGAAACTCCACCGTTACTCTTTTAAAATGTTTTACAATATTTTGTATAAGTACATTAGTTATATAATTATATGTGAGGACGATGCACCTAGAATAAAATTATTATACCACAATAGGTAAAAAGAATTAAGAATTAAAAATGAAGCAACAACAGATAAACTAATTATGTGATAGATACATGGTGCTCACATATTTACAAACATTGTAAAAGTAGACGATCCTCCTAAGATTCCACAATTAATAAGTCAGTGTGCGAGGAATTGGTCATAGAAAGTAAAATCAATGTCATATAATAAAAAATAATAATAAAATATACACTTAAATTTGCAACCAGTTTGATTATCAGATTATCTTACATGGTATTGTCGGTATAGGGTTTTGTTATGCATAGAATATAATACTCTTTAGTATCTACACCATGCGAATTACAGATATAAATGTGTGTGAGTGTGTATGTATGTGTGTGTAGTGTATGCATGGGTTTTTATTGTTTAATCAAAATTAAAATATAACTGTGGTTTCTCTTAGGTGGCATCGCATAGCGATCAGTATAAAAGGCGATTCAGCTACTCTTCTAGTGGATTGTGAAGTTAGAGAAACATTACGTCTGGATCGCAAGCCCGGCAGCACATTCAACCTGGCTGGTGCACTGGTGGTTGGCTCCCAAGTAACTGCCGACCAGTATTATGAGGTAGGTTGAAAAAAACATCATTCTTCTCCCCTTATCCCAATTTATTAAATTATTATTAATTTATTGTGGTCAGCGCAAAATATATTTTTCTTCCCTACTTCTATATTAGTCGTCATTTTGGTAGTCACCCCCTTTCTAGCTATATCATCTTCCACACAGTCCATCCATCGTTTCTTTGGTCTTCCCCTACTCTTATAGCCATTCACATTCATAATCAAAACTTTCCTCGCGACATTTTCCTCATTCCTCCGCATCACATGCCCATACCATGACACCCAATTTCCGCACAGCTTTCCATTAACCAGTGCCTGTTTCAGACGTTCTCTTATATACTCATTTCTATCCATTCGCGTAACACCATTCATCCCTCTAAGCATAGAACTCAATCAGAAAAAAACTTCGCTACGAACGTGTTCAAAATACTGAAATGAAATGAAATGAAATTGTTTATTCTGTAAATAGGATATTGGAATCACTTTTACACGTCATCTTAAAATTATGATTAAAAATTAGCTAGATGAGTTCGACGTTTCCTATCTGACTACTCTGAGAAGAAAGGACGAAACAATCTCAGAGGTCACAGTCTCTTTTAAAGTCCAGACATAATCTTGGTCAGGCCATATGAGGACCATGTAGATTAGTGTCTGATATGGTCTTTTGAGAAAAGAACCACACAGATTTGAGTGGACCTGTCCTGTCAGTGCAAACATTTGTCAGTAATCGTGGAGCTCAACCCAGAACTTAAGGAGCTCAACGCGACGAACAATACCAAAGAAAGGACATTTGGGTAGGCCTCAAAACTACTCAAACTGCCAGACCATCATTAAAACTAAATAAGAAAGAAAAAATAATAATAATTAAAAAATCCACATAGTCCTCACATTCACAAAAATTTAAAAAAAAATACTTTACTGTTACTAGGTGTCATACTTGCTTGCTTACTATAACGATATAAACTCAGAAGTATTTTTCAAATTACTATAGTAACTAAGTACTATTAATTACTACTATTATAGTAACCCCTGCTACATTTCACAAGTTAAAAAAACCGGCCAAATGCGTTTCGGACCACTCACAATGTTCTTTATTTTTCCGTAGTCGGGATGAATTCATCCCAAATACAAACTTAACATTGTAGTTGAAAAACATGTTCTCCGATACATTCCAACTGCAAATGTAAGTTTGTACGCACAATATTGAGAGATTTAACAGGTTATTTTAAGACCATAGACTTTTTATAGGGTTTCCTGTAATCTATGAGTAAAGAACCATTAATTCCAGCGTTTTTTTCAAAATTTTAGGCTGAGTAGTTTCGGAGATAAGGGGGAATGGTCAACTTTCATCTATTTTCTTAAATATATTTAAATGAATTTATATCAAAATATTTTTTTTTATTGAGATCCTCGCAATAAGTCCTTTCATTTGATATATCACACGGTACAGTTTGCAAAACTATTTTTTTTTTCTTGTTTTCTACCCAAAAGTGATTTATTTACGTTACAAGTCCGTGTTGGGTCACAGGAATACTTACATAATTATATGTACCAAATTTCAACTTAATCGATCCAATAGCAAATTGGCAGTGACAGACGGACAGACATACAGACATACGAGTGATCCTATAAAGGTTCCGTTTTTTACTTTTGAGTTACGGAACCCTAAAACCAATAAGTCTATGTTAAAAAAATACACTTTGTCATTATTAAAAGTCCCATTGGCATAATACATTTAAAAGGTTCCATTATGAAGCTAATCTCATTCTCTGAATAAACTTTTATTCTTGAACTAAAATTACAGCTCAGTCGCTCTCTGGAGTACTGTTCATTAATTAACATGATTTTATTTAATTTGCGTAAAAAAGTCTTAAACACTTTGAATTGAATTTTGATTTTAATTCTAATGACATTAACGAAATATCTCTAGGTGGAACAAAGATAGGTACGAGAGAGTGTACTTACCAATATTTTTCCAAGGTACATGCGCATGCACTTACATACATGCGATTCCTACAAAAACTACAACAAGTTATCCTATTTCATATCTTCTAGGGTGAAATCGAGTTACTGCAATTCGCAAACAAACCGGACGTCGCCTTCGACATGTGTTTATCAATAGCTCCCGACTGTGAAGGGGGGCCTGGATCGCCATACGTTCCTATTATACCAGCGGCACAGTTCGAACCAGAAGTCAATCCCATACTCTATGTTGAACCTCGACCAGAATCTACAGAACATCCAAACTTAGGGACTTTAACAGAAGACGATGTACGAAGGAGATACGGAACTCACAGCAGAAACAGGTTTTTTGATAGAAATGAGTCAGATAACCTGTGGCCTACCAGAGTACCGACTACTCCTGAGCCAGTATGGCAGGTCGCTAATTCATTCCCTATCAACAATCAGTACTCAGCATCGGCATCTACAGATCCAGGTATCAAAGTTATACATTTAAAACACCTTTCAGTATTAAAAAGTACTAGTTTCTGTTGTTAAAAGTTCGTGCATTTATTTCAGATGAAAACAGCATTTTCGGTTCATTTACGGATAATAACGAATTTATACCTGCACTGACGCCGCCGACTCCTTTCGAGAACGAACCTGAAGACGCTTTGGAACGTACTACACCAAGAGTAAGTTAAATAATATATGTAATCTATAATCTGATAAAAATCTGCAGAAAATCATAAATTGTTTTTAAAGTAATTCGTAAACTTTATGGTCCCTTAACAAAGCAAGCACCTTTATTCGAGAATGTAAGTGAAAGGTAATCGGTTTGTCATGTAATTTCAATAACAATGTACAAAAAAATCTTATTTAGACAACAAAAATATTCCTTTCATTTTATATTTGCCACCCACTCGTAATCTTCCATTACTAATGGAATTATCATGTATTTTATAACACGTGAGATTATTTCCATAACGTACCTTGTTCCAGTCTAAACGAGGGGACGATGATGAAGCGGATATGTCGACAACGCTAGTCGTAACGGAGACTACGTACAGCTCTATGACGACCACTGAAGACACAGATTGGCTCACACATCCCCCGGAAGTTACCCATGTAAGATAACGTGTATTACATTCTCTTTTGTTCAGCAGCTCATTTTCTATTGTGGAAGGTTAGGTTGGATCATTTTTATAAAGAGATTATTTATTTGTGGTAGAAGGTTTGTGGTAGGTGTGTGTTTCTAAAATGGACATCGATTCTGAAATGTGATCTTTAATGTGTATTATAAGCATTGTTCAAAAAACTTTTTACTAAAAAATACAACCGACTTCCAAAAAAAAACACGGAAAGTGAAAAAGTGTTTTTTTTTTTGTAAAAACTTTTAATTTTTCACTTTTTAGTTGTGATACCCACACAAATGCGAATACCACTGCCTGCTATGTAAATAAATAACAGTGACAGGAATTAATTATAACATCATCCACATAGACTGAGTGCGAAAATACGTATTATTGAAGCTAACTCAAAAACTACCCAAGCAAAGTTAATAAAACTTATACAGAACCACAGCGCAAGCTCTAACAAATAAAAAAAAGAAGAGAATTTTCAAAAAGAGTAGGTCCACTTTTGACGAAAATATCTATGGCAATAATTTAAAAAAAAAACCATGCACATGAACATAGAACCTCCTCCTTTTAGGAGGTCGGTTAAAAAAGGTTGACCATTATGTGTAGAAATACTTACATTTCTGTTGTCCAATCCTGTAGCAACTACCCCTACTTCTTTCAGAACAATTCTACCACAAACTACGATTCATCCGAGACTTACTACGATTACGGCGGCGGCTCTAGTACATACATGGGCCCTAGAGGATACCCCGGGCCACCTGGACCGCAAGGTCCAAGAGGACCCAAGGGAGAACCGGGAAAGCCTGGCTTTGAGGGCTCCCAAGGATTCCCAGGGCCTCCAGGAAATGTTTTTGTTATTCCTGTAAGTATCACAACAAACTTTTATTAGGGAATATTTCCTTTCAATATTGTCCACATTTTCGTATTTACTTTTGAGAAACTATATTCAGTAAAATAAATGTTATTTGCAGCTACAACAGTCGTCAACCGACAAAGGACCCGACGCTCAATCGGAAGCTCTTCGACAAATGTTCTCACAACACATGGTATCTTCTTTTTAAACATTTTAAATATGACACCTTTTTGTAAGTAGCATATTTGTAACGCTCCTATATTAATTACTTGAAAATATACAGGCTGCAATGCGAGGGGCAGAGGGACCAATGGGCTTGACGGGTCCACCAGGTCCAGAAGGCGAGATTGGCCCCGAAGGCACCAAAGGAGAACTGGGAGAGCAGGGGGAACCAGTAAGTCTACAAAATGTTTATACATCATTTTCATTTTTATTTTGTGTAATATAAGTTTTACGGTGTGACTTTAATTTTAGGGTCCACCAGGACCTAGAGGACTACAAGGCCCACCTGGAAGATTGGGACGACGAGGTCACGCAGGCAGAGATGGAGAAAGGGGATCAACGGGTGCTCCCGGTACTAAAGGCGAACAGGGCTACCCTGGACTACCTGGTATGCCTGGTGACAAAGGTGAGAGAGGAAGTGCGGGGCTACAAGGTGAAGCAGGCGCGCCTGGTCAAGATGGACCACCAGGAGAAGACGGTCCTTCTGGGCCAGCCGGAATTCCTGGGGAATTGGTAAATAATAACTTCATCATGGAAACTTTTAACTTTTTAAGTTTCAAGCTTGCATTTCATAATTTACTCATACTGCATAATTTGTTTATCGTAGGGACCCCGAGGCTTTATGGGACCAAGAGGATTTCCAGGACTAATCGGCTATCCAGGAATACCTGGTCTTGAAGGGCCCCATGGAGCAAAGGGTTCGTCTGGCCAACCGGGTCCACCGGGCCCACCAGGACAGCCAGGCACTATAGGTTCTCCAGGCTCATCGGGCCCACAAGGTCCTACCGGGCCTCCAGGAATTCAGGTACCGATGAAAATTTGATAACATACATTTTCAAAAAATATAAACTTCTGTGTTTCTTTGTTTAATGCGATTTTTATTGAAATCATATTAATAATTCTGCGCCTTATCATAATTTTGGTATGTTTTCCAGGGATCTCAAGGAAAACCGGGTATTTCAGGGCTACCCGGCCCGGAAGGATCACCAGGTACACCCGGCAACCCAGGGCAGCAGGGAGCATCAGGAGACGTAGGCCCTCAGGGTCCACAGGTTTGTATTGAATTGAAGCGTAAATTATAACAATTTTGTGACACTTTTGAACAACTACAATATAGGTAGGTAATTATTATTATTGTAAAACCAAAGATCTTTACAGGGAATGCTGGGATTTCCTGGAAGTCGTGGATTAAAAGGAGATGAGGGTCCACGAGGCTTACCAGGGGATAAAGGAGATAAAGGAATAAGAGGCAAGAACTTTTTGTTTCAAATTTATCGTGTTGTTTTACATAAACAAATTAATTATGGTAAAAAATCATTTTAATCTGCAGGGGTTGAAGGAGAAAAGGGCGATATGGGACCGAAAGGAGAACGCGGATTAACAGGTGAACCCGGTCCCCCTGGCATTGAGGGACTTGAAGGACAAAAGGTAAAATCGCTTTTCAGTCATCTGAACTGAGACCCTTTTGACAAGTTCGAGTTAGAGTTAGAGTTCTTTTAAAATATGTATGCTAAGAAACTTCTTTATTTATCTTATACACAGATATATCTGATACTAAATCTCACTCTTGATTTTAGGGTGTAGAAGGACCACGGGGTGAAACGGGTCCTATTGGTACAGCTGGCGAGAAAGGAGCGACAGGTCCTCAAGGCCCACAAGGATATCCAGGCAGCCAAGGTGAAAAGGGTGACAAGGGTGCATCCGGAAGAAGAGGCAGACGAGGCACGAAGGGATTAATGGTAAGTAAATTTCATTACATCTTAAGAAAATGAGTTTTTATAAGAACCAACAAAGAAATTGTTTATTTTAACATATTTACTATAAAAAATTTATGCACAATTAAAAATAACGGTGGTGTTTAAATTATGGTAATGCAGGGGCAAATCAAGGCAGGTGCAACATGGTTAAAGTCAAAGTCAAATAATTTATTTCAAATAGGCACATGAAAGGAACTTATTAACGTCAAAATTTCCAAAAAAAAATCAAATTGATTCTAGTCGCCCCTTATTATTAATAGTTTTCGTATGTAGAAGAACGGGCAAGAAACTCCACCGTTACTCTTTTAAAATATTTTGTATACATTAATTATTATATGTGTGAAGACGATGCACCTAGAATAAAATTACTATACCACAATAGGTAAAAAGAATTAAAAATGAAGCAATGAAGCATTTATAAACACAGTAAAAGTATACGATATTCCATTTTTTTTTTTAACAAGTAATACTAATAAGTCAGAGTATAGTTAATTTGAAAATAATTTCATCTTTTTTTCACAGGGTTTGGTGGGACAGCAAGGTGATCGGGGTGAAACTGGACCGAGGGTGAGTTTTATCTAATTCACAAATTTAATCAAATCAGAACGCCAATTTTCATTCGACGTAACATCATTTTAATAAAAGTTCATAGTAAGTAAGTAAAAGTAATTTTATCATATTTGCCACGTTTAGGGTTACAGAGGACCACGCGGCCGTAGAGGGTCGGATGGACCTCCGGGACCTAAAGGTGATACAGGACAGCCAGGACCGCCAGGTTCAACTGGCGAGAGAGGACCACAAGGGTTAGAAGGCGTACGAGGTTTTCCGGGAGCTATGGGTGCCTCCGGACCTGATGGGAAAGCTGGCTTACCTGGCCCGCCTGGAGAACGAGGCCCTACGGTTAGAAATAAACAAAAACTGGTTTTTGCGATAGTGCTATGAATACTATTCTACATCATCTTCATCCAAATTTGAAAATGATATCATTTTTTTTTAAACAGGGTGATCCCGGTGCAACAGGACTTACAGGACCCTCAGGGCCTGTTGGGCCTCAAGGTTCTAATGGCGAGCCTGGTCCACCGGGCCCACCTGGTGCTTCTGGCATTCCTGGAACGCCGGGAGACGTGGGTACTCCAGGAGAAGTGGGAAAAGCGGGGCCGCCTGGACCATCGGGCCCCGAAGGAAAACCAGGGCCGGTTGGATCTCCAGGCCCACCAGGAAATAACGGAGAGCCTGGATTACCGGGAGCAGCAGTGAGTTGTTATTGTTGTAACTTTTTAAGCAAATAAAAATAACAAATTACTCCGTTGAATAAACTTTTAGTGTGCTGGCGAATCGACAATGTTATGTTTCTATTATCTAAACCAGAACTAAAATATGAGTGCGTTTGTAACAGGGAATTCCTGGAGCTAAAGGCGACTTAGGTCCACCTGGTCCAGCGGGTATTAGAGGAGATAAGGGAGAACCCGGTGAGACCGGCAACGAAGGACCGCAGGGACCACAAGGCCGAGTAGGACCACGGGGATCACCAGGACCTGGCGGACAAAAAGGCGAAATTGGTGAAGCAGGCCCAGTAGGTCAGTAACAAATGTCATCAATTAACATTTTATTTTGTTCTTTAAGGCGAAAGCGAAAGCCAGGGTAGCCCGCGAAAGCCAAATTATCTTATTTTTTGCAATTTTTAGGTCCGTATCAGGTTTCGCGACCGTAAAAAAAGTGTATTTACGGTACCTATAATCATTAAAATCAAGAAAACGACTCTTACATTAACCAAATTGAATGACAATTTCATGAAATGATGACATTTGAAGCCAATTCTATTTGTTTGCATATAACGCAAAAACAAAACTGAAAATAGAAATGTAATGTTTGAATTTCACGGGCTACCTTACCTTAGCGCATCAACCTTAAGTTTATATCTCTAATTATGATAATATTATCATATAAACGAATCAAAATTGTGTCCTTGAAGGGCCTATCGGTCGTGACGGATTACCTGGACCAAGAGGTTTAACTGGAGCCCCTGGCCCAGTAGGGCCACCTGGTGAAGACGGTGACAAAGGAGAAGCAGGACCACCTGGAGAAAAAGGCTTTAAAGGAGCAATGGGGGAATCTGTAAGTATGATGATGCGAAAGAACATAATATATCAAAAATAGCAATAGTAATTTTCAAATTTAATGGGTTTCAGTTACCACAGTAAACGTTTTAATTTTCAGGGTCCACCCGGTTCTCCTGGTATACAAGGTCTTCGGGGAGAAGCAGGTCCAGTAGGTTTACCCGGCGATAAAGGGCCGTCCGGTGAGACAGGCGCACCCGGTCAACCGGGCGCAGACGGAGTCCGCGGCCCACCTGGACCTCTCGGGACTGCTGGACCACAAGGGACAAAAGGACAACAGGGATCCAAAGGAAATATAGGAGATGCTGGAGCTTTGGGTATGAATTTCATGTACTAGCACCCGTAACAATAAATATGAACCTACATCCTGCTGCTCCATCGCTATATTCAAATCCCAGCACGTGACAGTGATCGTTTGAAACTACAACAGCCATCAGTACCTTTTTTAAACTCGATATGCCATATTAACACTCACATTTTTCTGTTAACAGGAGCAACAGGACCCGCTGGTCCTACAGGACCGCCAGGGCGACGAGGAACTAAAGGTATCCAAGGAGAAGCAGGTCCACGTGGGGCTGAGGGACAACAGGGAGATGTTGGTAGTCCCGGAGCACCTGGTCCTCCAGGCGTTCAAGGCCCTGAAGGAAAACTGGTAAACATTTACTGTTTTCTTAAACGTTATAATTACAACCAACGAAATCTGATTAATACTTTTAAAAAACAAGTTATGTTCAAGTCATGTGTTGTATTTAACCATTTATGTACACACATATGTATAAACAGACAAGAAGAAATGAACAGAAAAATACCAGCATACCTGCGATAGAAAAGTAGATAAAGAGATGTAGACACCGTGTGTAAGAGTAGAGAGAGGGTAATTATTTTTATTTCATATTTACAGGGACCTAGAGGCGCAGTCGGGCCTAAAGGCGATGATGGCCCGTCAGGGTTACAAGGAGAAACTGGTCCTAAAGGACCTTCGGGTCCCGAAGGACCGAAAGGAGATACTGGATCTGCTGGATTCCCAGGAGAGCGAGGTGAAACAGGCCCACAAGGCATCAAAGGTGAACCAGGATCTGACGGGCCTGAAGGTAGTACCGGGCCTCCAGGGTCTCCTGGGCCAGTGGGTCCACCAGGGAAATCCGGAGAAACTGGGATGCCCGGCCATTCTGTAAGTTTCCTAAAATCTTTAGTAAAATCCCGGTTTTTGTAATATACCGAGTGGTGATGAGGTTATCACATTAAATGAAAAAACCGGCCAAGTGCGAGTCGGACTCGCGCACGAAGGGTTCCGTAACGGCAAAAAAATCACGTTTGTTGTATGGGAGCCCCCTGAAATATTTATTTTATTCTGTTTTTAATATTTGTTGTTATGGCGGCAACAGAAATACACCATCTGTGGAAATTTTAACTGTCTAACTATCACGGTTCACGGGGTACAGCCTGGTGACAGACGGACAGACAGACGGACAGCGGAGTCTTAGTAATAGGATTCCGTTTCACCCTTTGGGTACGGAACTCTAAAAACGAATAAACGTATTTTCTTTCTTTCTGTGTTTTCTACATGACGCTCTTTTAACATATACAATTTTTTTTTAAATCATCAAGTAACATTCTAGTCGTGACACCTTTTTGTGTTTTATTATTTAACATCATGTAAAAATACACCAACGCCCCGCGCGTCCCTGTACTGCCATAGTGGCATTTCAGGGAACTAAATTATCAAGGATGGTTTATTTAAATTTTTACGCTACTTAGTACTTATTTTTTGTGTATTTTTTTCAACAGATATACAAATCAACTTGTATTTACGGCTATACTATTTAATGTGACAACCTCATCGCTTCTCTGTATTTTTTTACTATATAATTTTGTAAATAAATAAGTTACTAATATTAGTACCTACATGGTTTACATTAACAGGGTTCAGAAGGTCCAGCAGGACTCCAAGGTAGCCCCGGTCTAACTGGAGACAAAGGTGATATGGGACCCAAAGGTGTTCCAGGAGAGCAAGGACCAAATGGACCCACCGGACCAGCAGGGCCAGAAGGTCAACGGGGATTAAGAGGGCTGCCGGGTCCTAATGTAAGAACACGTCTCTATATATTTTTTAAAATCGTTCTTACGTACCGTCTTGTGGGGTACTTTTTTTTGGCAATCTAAAGAAACAAACAGCAATTAATAAAGATGTTGAAAATATGTATTTTTTCCAGGGTGAAAATGGCGCCCCAGGAATAATGGGACCTTCGGGTCTACCAGGCAAGGCAGGGCCTCCAGGTAACCAAGGAATAAGAGGCGACAAAGGCAACCGAGGGCCAAAAGGTCACATTGGCGATACTGGGCCAATGGGATTGAAAGGTGATCAAGGCGAAGTTGGCAAGCAAGGTCTGACTGGTTCAATTGGACCACCTGGACCTAAAGGAGAAATGGTGTGTATTCAGATTTTCTTTAAAAATTTGCGTCATGTCAAACCTGATACTTACCAACACATATCTTAATTTCGATAATTATCTTATTTTCGATCATTCTCTTATTTCAGGGACCTGTAGGACCTCCAGGACTAAAAGGAGACACCGGACCGATAGGGCCAGCAGGGCCCGAAGGCCAACTTGGACCAAAAGGTTCAACGGGACCAGAAGGAAGGCCAGGTTCACCTGGACCGTCGGGAACTCCTGGTCCACCGGGCCCGCCCGCTCCAGCACCACAGATACCTGCTGAACTATTCTCGTCATACACCAGAAGACGACGCAGTGTAGAAATGCAATCTATGGAATCTGTTACTGAAGATAATTTCGACGAAGGTAAGATTTCAATTCTGTGTCATGTGTTTTCCGACATAATAGGGTCTACTTTTTCTTACAGTTCTGTTGTCGTCGAATACATATTGCTAAGTCGTTATTTTAATGCTGGCGAGTAGCATCCAATCTTCCAGGCATAAACACACTACCTACTGTCACGATTTTACTATAGTGATTCAACTAATATCAAGCCAGCCGATTATTTGAATTTCGTTATAAAACTGCATTACCTCCTCACTTTTACAATCACAAAACTTACTTGACAGAGGAAGACATTGAATGGGTGAAGGAAGTGATGACGGGTGTGTTGGCTGCACGCGGGGCACTCGAGGCGGTGAAGAGACCTCGAGGAAGCAGGAGCTTCCCTGCACTGTCCTGTCGTGATCTTAGGACTTCGCACGTTAATCTCACTGACGGTAAGATATACTTTGATTGCTTTTAAAAGCAATTTAGACATCTGCGACTTGTGCGTGTGTCATGTATGCTTTCTGCCAGACCTTTTACACGTGCAGTTTGTGGGCCAAATACACGCGGAGGACATACGACGCCCTGCGTGTACAGTATAATAACGCGTTCAGGGTGCTGATGGGGTTGCCGCGGTACTGCAGCGCGAGTGGTATGTTCGCGGAGGCGCGCGTGGACGGCTTTCACGCTGTCATAAGAAAGCGAAGTTCGTCTTTAATGGCGCGGGTACGCTGCGGCCCCAGCGCCATCCTGACCGCGTGCGCTGACAGATGGGAATCCGCACTAACAGCGCACTTGATAGGCCTACACGCGAGAGCAAGCGCCTAATTTATTGTTAATATTATTATTAATTTATTATGATTTACTAACACTAGGTTAAGAACATTGTTACTAACAAATATGGAAGTAATTCTGAAATAAAATTTATTTATTATTATTTTGATATTGATAACGTGTAAGTACTTCTCTTCATCTTTTGTTCTCAAAGGGTTCTTTCACCAAGAATTTCTTAGTAAAGACCGCAGCGAACCAGACTAAATTTGTGCCCGTTGATGGAAATAAGCTCGCCTCCTAAAACATGGGATTTGATAAAATATCGATGTAGGGGAAGCGACGAAGTAGGGGTCTTAAAGCCACCGACACATTACTGTGTCGTGTTGTGTCGTGACGCGGGATACACTAATCATACAAATCTGTTCAGGACTACGTCAAATCACAACGAATTTTGATTGGCGAACACTGCGTCAGAAGGCGTCACGACACGATACAACACAGTAATATGAATCCGGCTTAACCCTGCGGGAAATGCAGGCGTGCTGTTATCCTTTAGATGCTATCCATCTAGCACTAGAAAAGTATATAACCGACATACTTCTTCATATTTAGGGTAATACCTACCGTAAGTTATTAGCTCTGTTCGCAGTATCGGCAAGACGGGCGATACCATCCCGTACCGAGCTCTTCTGTGTAAGCCCTATGAAATACGATTTATTATGGTGAAGTAAATATTTACCTACTTCCATAGGGTACTACTGGATAGATGCACGTGGAGGTGCAACCAGCGGACGGCCCATCAAAGTGTACTGCAAGGGCCACAGCACCTGCTTGTACCCAGACGAAAGGGAACCAGCTGTTTTCACCGCTGATGCCACCGCCCACAAATTCTCACAATCTGACAATGGCTTCAGGGTAAATATAAACTTAGATTTTTTCTACTTAGGACTTCAAGCACAGTCAGGGAAATTAATTCTTAAGCAAACTGACAACCTACGTCAATTTGTCTTGTTTTAGCCATTTCATACAACTGTCATCTGTCACTGAAGAAAACTGTCAAGAATGACAGTTCCAATTTGAATATACGAACAATTCAAGTTGGTAGTAAATTTGCTTAACAATTATTTTCCCCTGGTTTCCTCTTTAGGAATGTCATTATACTCATTATTAACAACAAACATTACTTTTCAGCTTACCTACGATGGTGAAGGCTCTGGTGCTATACAACTTCGATTCTTGAGATTGCTGTCCACCGGGGCTAGGCAGAACTTCACATACTCCTGTGTGAATACCAAGGCCCCGCAAAGGTACATTTTCTATAATATTTAACATAACACTTAATCTTCAAGAACACTTTTAAAAATAAAATATAATAAAATATTTATTCTCAAGTAACATGAACTCATATCGTTGGTACAATTTACTTACTTAATTTACTTTTGTAAAGTTTTCTCAACCATCTAAACTTTGTTCCAGATCCGACATCCCACCCGATTTGACCAGACAGAACAACCTAAAGCTTTTCGGTTACAATTCCGTAGAATTCAGAGAACCACAAGTGATTAAAGACGACTGCAAGGTTATACATTCAACATTTTTATAAACCACTAGCTTTACCCGGCCCGGCTTCGCACGGGTAGCACTAAGTACTTATCGACGGCGCACCTAACTACCCTACCTACCTACCCTACCCTACCCCACCTACCCACATACCTACCTACCTACCTACAAAATAGGTACTATCGTGAATTCATGCAAGCCTAGTACTTTTTGATAGGATTTACGATCACGACAGCTAGGAACAGTTTGAGAAAATTAAATTGTTGTTTTTACTATTTTCCACGCAGTTTTTCCATATTTTCTCATCGTTTAAACCAACCCTGGACTTCCACAAATATTTCAAAACCAAAATTAGCCAAATCGGTCCAGCCCGAGCCGGTCTCGAGTTTTAGCGAGACTAACGAACAGCAATTCATTTTTAATTAAACTATAGATTAGTTCCCGCTTAAATATGCAGCAAATAACGAGAAAATATCCATACCTTAAACGTTTCATGTTAAAACCGTGGTTAGGTTGGCTCCTGCTATCTAATTATGCAACACATTTAAAGTAAACGATTTCGACAAATTTGTTTAATTTTGACAGTTCAACAACATTCATTGCGCTATTTACATTGTTGAGCAGAATTTTATTTGTTTCAAAACGATTCCGATTCCGATTGGTCGTAGGTATATAACGCAATTTGGGTACTGGTTTGGTTTTGTTCTAAAAAACAAAGAAATGATAATAGTTATATTATTTTAATAGGTAGGTACCGGTCTATTTAAAGTTTAAATAGATCGGTTCCTACTCATAGTAATTATATAGAGATATTATTGAGTTAAATCGTTTAAATTTTAAACGATAGATATAACTCTCTCTCTCTCTCTCTCTCTCTCTCTCTTTTATTTTTCTATACTTCCAGACAGTATCGTTATCTGATGAACAGCGAGATGGACGTGTAAAGTGCGTTTTTAACCATTTTCATTCTTTAATGTTTCAGGAGGGAATCGGCGAAATAGTGCTGGAAATAAAAACATCTAGGGCAGATCGCCTGCCAATCACTGACTTCCAACCTCTATCATTCTTTGATGCGGAGCACCAGTTCACTTTCACCCCCGGACCAGTCTGTTTCACATAACATATGCGGTTTATACCGTTACAGAAGACTCTTATAAATAAGGATAGATTTAACATTATGTACATAACAGTGGACCTTTGTAAATATTGTAAATAAATGTTGTGACGACCTTTAAGTTCACTTTAATTGTTTTTATCAAGTGCATTGATTGGAAGTACAAAATAAACATGTCCATGTAGTTACGTTAACGTAGCTTTACCAAAGTACCTAGTTTATTAGGACTAAGTTTCTCCTAATAAATAAATAAAATAATTTTAATTCAGACAACTAAGAGATCCATAAATTGTTAGTAACAGGATTCTTAGTAACAAACTAAAGACGAATTAATGAGAAGACCACCCATCAGCTAGACAACGAGAAATGGAAACTAGGGTATTGCTCACAAATTGCCTTATTATGGCCGAGGAAGTATCTACCGCCACAGCCTTCAGGATGCTATTGTGACTGCCCCTTATTCTGCTCAGAAGTGAGGCCGTTTTATTGCGGATGATGGCATGAAATCCGTCGGTATGGTTTACCGCGAACATTTCTGAATCACTTCACTGCAATAACTAGGCAATCGCAACAACATTCTAAAAACATTGTTATATTGGACGCGTGGAACATCCAGCGACCTTTTCGAGTAGTTGATCCAAAGATTCCCGGGGTAAAAGCTCTGACAATAAGGTTTAAAAAGCGTAATCTTAACTTGGTTAGTACACCGAGCAAATCTTCGTGCCAAAATATTACCTCTGACCGCCAGAGCCCTACGCTCCCTCTCAATGTCACTATAGTCACTGAGGTCGTCGGTAAGAAAATGATATAAGCCAAGATATTTGAACTTAGTCACTGCGTATTGGCGTACAGTTTATGGCAAGTTCGAGTGTACTCTCCCGGCACCTCCCGGCGACCCCAAAGACCATGTATTCACATTTTTTTTAATTATATATCGGATCATGTGCAGCAGCGTAGGTCTCACATACTTTTAACAGCTCCAGGATCGCTCCCGGCAACGGACCCAGCAGCACCATGTTATCCGCATAACTGATATTGTTGCAACTAACACCATTTACCCTGCATCCGACATGCATGCTGCTGAACTTGGCAATGAGGTCATTAACATATAGATTGAAAAGCCGGGGAGACGACAAACCACACTGCCTCACCGTCACCCCGCACTCCAATCCATATGATTCCGAGAGCGCCACTAGATCATTTAACACGGTTTGTCCGGCTACGATACCAGAACTGTAATACACTGAGCAGTTCCACCGGTATGCCCCTACTCCTCAATTTACTCCAAAGCATGTCATACGAAACAAGAACGAAAGCCTTGGAGAGATCAAGGAAGCAGGCGTATACCGGTGTCTTACGGTCAGTGTAGTATTTGACAGTATACTTGACACCTACCTAGGATAGCACTTTCGGTTGAGTCCTGGACAAAACCCAAACTGTGCATTGTGTAACTTAACATACTTTGCCAAATAAGATTCAAGCATACTGTCCAACACCTAAGCCATAACAGTTGCAAGCGAGATCGGGCGATAGTTACTCATATCCGAGATGTCTCCTGTCCTATTCTTCACGATGGGTACTACAATGGTCTTGATTAGGTCTGCCGGTAAATACGAATGGCTGAGACACATCGTATAGAACAAGGACAGGACCCTCGGCATATGCATGCCTGCATATTTTAAGTGTTCTATGCTGAGCCCATCATGCCCAGGGGATTTGCCCCTACTCATATTTATCACCAACATTACTTGCTTCGTGGTGAAGCGTTGTAGCGGCTCCTCCCCCCGGGCATGAGACACAAAGTCGATTTCTGACGCTGAGGGGCCAAGTGGAGACAGAGAAATAGTCTCTAAATAAATTAGCAATGTCCCTATGCTCAGTAACCCCTCCCACATCTGCCGCGAGACCAGGCTTAGCCTAATAAATTTTAGGTAGAAAAAACTTTAATAATGGCAACAGACATTACCCGAAATATTATATCTTCATCAAATTCACATCATAAAATTAGATGATCTTTTTACCCGACTGCGAGACAGCAAAAACAGGGTTGTTTTTCATGCGTATCCATATATATTTTGTACCTTGCATTCGAACGGCTGGATGGATCTACATGAAGTGTCCATCAGTCTATCGACTCGTCTAGGTCGTGCGATGGTTTGTTTAAATAAAATCAAAATGGCGGATGTATCAAAATAAAGGGCTTGAGGACACTATTTCAAAAATATAACACACTAAAAAGGTTGAAAAAAACACAAAAAAACATGACGCGTCCTTGAAAGTTCACTCTCAATTCTCGTCCAATTATCGAATCGCCGCCCAAGAAGTTTCACCAACTATTAAAAAATGAATAAAAATAAAAGTTATAAAAAATAAAACCCTACTACGACAAAAAGTCAACTAAAACGGTATAAACAAGACATCACAGACAGGCAAATAAAAATCCGGAGTGTGTGCCTCCGGATTTTTCTTTGCCTGTCTGTGATTAAGGCATAAATCAGAGTACTTTTTTTTTGTTCGTGACTTTATCCTCTAGAAGGCGCTATATTCATTTTAATGTAACGTTACGTAGACTATAACCAGCGGACGATCAAGATGCTTCCAACGATACCTCATTTGTCAAATTATGTTATAAGTAGTTTAGAAGTCATGAAGTAACAGATGAACATACACACATACCGGTCAAAATCATAACCCTCCTTTTTGCTACGCCGTAGTCGGATAAAAACAAGCTCACTTTTCAAGCAGTCTGATGCAGTTGATATCTGAGATTGTACTAAAATAACTGCCAACAAGTGCATAAGACTGCTTGAAAAGTGAGCTTGCTTTGAACTTAGTCGTTCCGCATTTAAGTTGGTTCGATTCCCGGTAAAGACAAGCGACGTTTCAAAAATGTTCCAATGCAGTTTTACTAATATTAAAAAGAAAAATCGGATGTTTCCTTTGAGTAAAAATTGTTAGCCTATATAAAATGTACTCTGTGATTGGTAGCATCAATATTTAGGGTACCTTCCCTCGGGTCTACTTCAAGTTTCCGTACAGTAGATCCAATAAATCTCCCAAGCGATTTCGGTCGAGATTAGCCAGGTACGCAGGAGATATAGTGCACAAGTGTGTGCGCAAACACAGGTGCACGCTCTGTTCCTTTACTCTCATAATCCGATGGGACGGCAATTCGACACGACCGGGGAGAGATCAGGCGCAGGACCAACGGCTTTTTGTGCTTTCCGAGGCACGGGGGTGTCACACCACCAACTTCCAAACTCCGGACTGCTACCGAGAAATTCCTAATGGAACCCAATAATTTTTACCTAACCCAGAACCCCGCGCTCAGCAGTCGCGCTTGCGACCATGAGACCAACGAGGCAGTCGTATAATCAATAATAATCTTATATTCGTAAATAACAAAACAGAAAAGATTATTCACGTCTGAAAGACTATTTATTATAAATTAAGATTACGGTTGTGATCAATTGCTTTTTAATCATACCTATTTAAAAAAGAACTAACACTAAAATGAAACTTATGTGCAAACATAAAATTATTGAAATTAAAATTCAACAGATATAATTATGACATAATGAAATAACACTGTAAAGCGCTATGTGGAAGAATAAATGCAATTACCATCTATAATACATAAATTATTTATCTCCATTATTCTATTGGGCTTGACTTCCGAAGCAGTATTAGTAGTTGGTAGACAGCATTATTATATAAACAGAAAGAGTAGAATTTTATAACAAATTGTCTAAAGGGCAGAACATTGCATTCACACAGAATGCGTACAAAATGATGAAATTTGATTGACCATGCACCTTCAAATCAAAGCTAAGTATAACTGTGTACTCATACAAATGTAAACAAAATATACATATTTCATTCTTACACTTCAGTCAATTTTAACATAGGTACTTAATAAAATAAGTTTGGGTTATTGAGTTTCTGTCGATAGTGTAGGTGGTAAATTGTCTACTACTCTTGAGTTCGTCTCCAATACCTTGTCTGCTTCATCAACATCCATATTAGTAACAGTATCAGCGGATTTGGTATCATCAGATACAGCAGTGACAGCATTCTGAGCACATTCTTCCTTGGATGCACTAGATGCTATTTCTTTTGATGACTCTATAGATATAGACTCAATGGCATTCGATTTCTCTGCAACTTTATTGTCATCTTTAATATGATCATCATTAGTATTATTTTCTACTACACTAGGTTCATCAGCATTACTTACCTTTTCAGGTATGATTACACTTGGCTCTTTTTCAACGTCTTTTTCGTGTTCTTTAACAACTGTGCCTACAACTGTTTCATCAATTGAAATGAGATCATCTTTAAGATTGATGCACGCACTTTCAGCAGATGTTGGCCCGCCGTCTTGACTTCCACCAGTTTCTTCATCTGATGACGCAAGTAATATATCTTCAACCGGCTCATTATATTCGTTGTTGTTAGATTTACTGTTTACCTTCTTTGGATCAGAAATTAAGCTCTCCGTGCCCATACCAGCATTTCGGCATTTTTCTGTAACATTGGAACTGTCTGTTTCCATGCAAACAACAACAGGCGCTTCAGTTTCATTGCTCGGGTGGCGGTCCGGAACTATTGACACAACACTTCCTGTACTTTCAACAGGTATATTATCGACTTTGTCAGCCTCACTTTCCGAGTAACTTGAATTTTCGATACTGATGACATCACTGAACTGCTTTCTAGTATCACTACTAGATTCTATAGAGTCAGAGATAGCTATGGGACTATCAGAATCGGAGGATTCAAGTGTTGAACTTTCAGCTTCATTACCTGAGTGCAATTTCTGCAATAGATGGAGCTCATCTATATCTGACTCTATAACATTACTGTCATCGCTACTTACAGAAAGTGTTTCTGCAGCATCATGAGTATCCTTGTCATTAGATTTCTCTAAGATTTCACCAGAATCTTCCTTATTTTCTTTATCTTTAACATCATTTTCCTTAATTGTTACTATTTCTTCATTTTCTTCAGGTTTTTTTGCATTTTCTTCAACCGCGAGTTCTTTGGATGGTTGGCTTTCTTTTCCTTCACTGGGCCCTTTCGATATTTCTTGTATAAGTCTTTTCAGCCTTTCCTTCCTTTTACCTTTGTTCTGTAATGATACACTTTCATCATTGGCTTCTTCCTCTTCACTCTCAACAGGTGATTCATCCGCTTCTTTATCTCCAATCTCTACAGCTTCTAGCTTAAGTTGGTTCTGTCTGTCTGCATACCTGAAATAGCACGTATGCTTATTAGTAGGTGTTTCACGACGCCAGGTGGCAGATTATTAAATAAATAACTAATTAAAGTCTTGAGGTATTTCTACAAAACTGGAAAGTGGCGTTTGAAAAGCGACCTGTCTTAGTAGGTTTTATGATTGGTATATAAAACTGCAGGTTAGTTAGATTAGATATTAAAAGTAATCGAAGCAAAACTTACTTATTAAATATTTCAGTCTCCTTATTTGCTGCTACCTTCCTATTTGCGTCTAGCTTGAATTTCAGCTGCTCATTATTTTCCGCAGGATCGACTTCTAAGGCAATTCTGGAAGCCGCTAGTCTCCATTCATTCTCTTGTCTACGCCTTTGAAGTTTCTTGCCACATCTCGTAAATAAGTCTCGAGCTAATAAACAAGTAAGTTTTATTAAATTAGTGTCATGAAGGGTAGTCGTGTTTTATTTCGTAAATATAGTTCTGATTTTGATAATGTATATTCTTATATGTAGATACCTTCTTCCATAATGTCAGCTTCATTCCAGCACAACTTGTCTTCATCATTCGCGTCTCTAACACAACGAAGAACATCGTGAAAGTCTGGGAATGGTAGTGGTGTGCCAATCGGGACTTTTTTATTTATCGACTTTTCAAGACGTTTTGCCGGCCCCGACGGTTGACCTGGCCGCGCGTCTATTACAATACGAGGCTCTGAAGGCATTTTTGTATTTGTCAATTGACAAAATTTCGCGTAAACGCGCACCATTCGTTCTTTGTACCTGGAAAGAAATAAAGAAAAAAATTGTTATTGATATTTAATTACATGGTAAAATAACATTAAAATTATTATTTTTAATGTCTACTTACAACACGAACACGTTATTAAACCTAACATTCTTTATTTTTACGCGTTATTGTTAGACCCGGAGCAAAATCGACGTGTTTTTTTTTGCTATTTGTTTTCAAGTATAACCCAACTACATTAAATAGTACGAATTTTGCATGTGACTGTCAAACCATATCGTCATCTCACAGGGGTATACGCTAACAGCTAATCTATAGGTTTCCCTATCTACTTGCTATTGTTAAACTGATACACCAAGCAGTGGTTCCCAACCTATTACCATACACGCCCCCCAATACATATAAACATAAACTCACGCCTTCATCCCATAGGGATAAGCAGAAACTACAGAACGCCACCTGCCACGATCCTTACATACTCCTTTTGCTTTATTTACGTTCACCCCCAACTTTCAACTAAAATCAACTAAATCTCTTGCCTGTTAGGGTTAAACAACAAGGAGCCGACTTGTGCCAAATGTACGCAACGAAACGTAACTTGATTTGGTTACATTACTGCTACCTCATGATTAAAGATCGGATATTCGGATGCATATTTACCTAAAGTTGAGGTGTTGAGGCTTAACATATTAAGCAATGCGCTTTTGTATCGAACATGTCCCGGGATTCCGGGATCGATAAATTTAGCCCCGTATTACAGAACCTCACTTAAGACTCAAGCATTACTTAAAACTAGTTTCAACCAATCAAAAGGCTATAAACGAGTTTTAAGTAATGCTTGAGTGAGGTTCTGTAATACGAGAATGTTGTTGTTATTTTCTTACGTTCAGGTGTTGGCTAATATGGAAAGCACTTTAGTATCGATCGTAAAGCTCTCGCGATTCCGGAATGGATAAATTTTGTACGTTTTGACTATAGAAATGCTAGCTAATATTGTAAAGTACATTGCCAAAATGGCATAGCATATAGCGACAAACAATTCGGTGCCTTGAGTTTCGTTATAAAATGTTTACAGTATATTCATTTTTATGTTAATTTCAAGAAAGTAACTTTCATAAAAGGGCTGATAAGTCTTTTCCATACTATTTGCTTATCCTATTAGCTGTGCATTCCCAGATTTTCTGGAATTCCGGCAATGCACAATAAACGCACAAAATATTAAGAAAAAAGAAGCGACTTCTACAATTTCTTAGCCAAAAATTAAGTTTAGGTAAATATGCATCTGAGTATCCGATCTCTGCTCATGATTCATCAAAGCATTTGTTTCTGTTACCAAGAACATAAATATTTCATTTTTGGAGCTGCTGGCCCCCCAGACCCCCCAGATATTTGCTAAAATATTCAGAAGATAGTTGCTGCATGTTTACCATGCAACAAATGATATTTTCACAGGTGCAAACAAGCATGCATATCCCAATAAAATAGAGAGAATGTTAGGCAGATGATCTATACAAATGGATGTAGATTAGTCATTTTACTACCTTTCAGTTAATAAATAAACAGAGTCATCATCATCATCAAAGTCAACCTCTTGTTCTTCTAGTTTCTGAATAGCTCTATGAAGTTTCTTTATGGTCTTCTCTAGCTTACGTATCTGTCTTTGGCGTTTTGAATCATATTCACTTTCTTCTCCAAATGCAATCTGGTCTGGCTCTGAAGAAAATAAATTAAAACAATGAAATCATTAAAATAAGGAGCTCATAAAAAAGCAGTTCATTGATGCATTATTATAATACTATTTAATAATGTGAAGAATTTGCTTCAATGACATATCAGACATCAATTGGTGCCCTTCGTAGGCCTTAGGTGTGTGTGAGGCATATGAGGTTTGTTTTTGTATGTATGTATTACTAATATAGATCTTAAGTTTCAGTTATAACTAATTCTCTATGGACAACCTAGTCTTAAATAAATTATATTATATATATCATTGTACTATACTAATTAAATTAAATTAATTTTAAAATGTGAAGAATTCACCTTCACATTTTTAAATTAATTTTATTTAATTAGTCTAATTTTTAAGTATCTGATATTTTTAGTACACACAGTACAGACAAATATGTTTTTTTGTCTAATCAACTGTACACGGTTGTGTCAAAGTAATCAATTTACAAAAATAAATATACAAACCTTCCATTTTGGTCTCCGTTTTTAGTACCTGTGATTTGGCAATCTTTCTTTGCATGTTTAATTCGTCAACAATATCTTTTATGTACAAATACATCTTTTCAGGGCTAGTCTTCATAGCAAGTATTTTACTTGCAACCATGTCAACAAACTCCTCAGATTCTGAATACTCCTTTGGAACTTGTCTATAATATGCTTTGATTTTTTTATCTACTATTTTCTGCATGTCTTCAGAGTTTTCCAGTTGAAAACATGTATCTATGAAGCTTTGATACACAGAATGAAATTCACTCTGGGCACTACTACTTGGAGTTTCAATTTTGTTTTCTTTTGATGTTTTTGAAGTCTTTTGTGTACTTTTTTCTACACAGTCAGCTCGCTGGCCACTAACAATACTGACTTCTTGAAACTTAGTAATTTCATCTTTGCCTCTACTGTTTGTCTCTAAACTAACTTCAAATGGAAAATCTATTTCTATTTCCAGAGTTTTTCTATTCTCATCTCCAGCTTCTTTGGGATACTCCAACTTCTTCTTACTGTTAGGTTCTTTAGTACTAGTTGCTTCATCATCACTCCCACTTGGAGATGCATTCTTGTCTGCAGTTGCCTTAACAGGGCTATCATCTATAGTGATAGCAAGTTCAGCACCTATTTCACAAGTCCTTTTATTCAGTGCAGGTTTTATGGGACTGTCATCTATGGTAATTTCAATCATGGTAGGGAGCTGTGGCTCTGCATTATTCTCTTGCTCTAATGTACAATCCTCTGTTTGCTCTTCAGGTCTTAAATACCAAGCAGGGCTTGAAATAGTTCGAGAGCCTTCGTCATCATCTAATTCCACAGTTTGGATGTCATTTACTTGTTTTGAATTTAATTTGGGCTTCAACATTTGATTTGCTGTTTTCATAAAAATTATGGGTTTATTAGAGGCCTGAGTAGTTTTCTTTACAGTAATGCCTGCAGGTAAATTATTGAGAGATGTGTTGTTTAGTATCTTATTGGGTTTCTTCGATAGTGCTGAAGTAACACTACTAAGATTAGATGTTTCTGCTGATTTTGCATAAAAAGCATTGGGATGTGATGTTGAGGCTTTTACGATTTTTATAGGTTTAATCATTTTGAGATGCGGTTTCATAACATTATTTTGTACAGGCTTGCCATTGGTTTTACTTTTGCTTGCAAATGGATTAGACATAATACTTGAAGCTTTTGTTACGGTTGTTCGTTTCTTTGCCAGGGGTACTGCTTTTACTATAGTGATTTCTTTTGATGTAAAAACACTGTTTGCTGCAGGTACTCCTTTGATTGTAAGTATTTCTTTTGATTTTGGTACAGTTCCTGCAGGAACTGCTTTAACTACAGGTACTGGTTTTACTGCAGGAACTGCTTTCACTGCAGGTACTCCTTTTGTTAAATTTAGTTTAGAAGGCCTTATAGTAACATCATGTATTTTTCTTGGAATGCACACCATTGCATTTGGCATTGGTTTAATCTGAAACAAAACATTTCAGTCAGTAAAATAATCTGGCTAATAAACACACTAAGTAATTAATTTATTTCTCCCTGAAAATGCCTTTTCACTCTGTGATAGATTCTAGATCTTGCAGCACCAAATAAAACTGATATTTAATAATCTATTGATTGCATACCTTCTTTGGTGCCGGTTCTGCCTCATCGTCCGAAGACCCCAATTCTATAACATCTTCACTTGCCATCTTGTATCGAATGTTATGTACACACAAGATTTAATTATAGCTTGAGCTCAAATATCATTGCAACTACATGAGGAAAGTGCATTAATAATTATACGGAAAACAAAAAACGCCAGTTTATTACAGTATTCTCATAAAACTCAAAAAAATACTACACAACGACACATCGAAACGAAAAATGTTTGACAAATTATTCAGTCGGGGTTGTCACACTACGTGCTCGAAAGTCACGAAATTTCACAGCTAAATTCCCATCTTGCATCTGTTTATTTTATGTATCATCTAGTTCATAAATTGCACACATATTTTATTTACGAAACATAACAGCAATTTAGCAATTTTTCGATGTTTTTTTTTATTACGATGTACGCAAAATAATTCAAAATTTCAAGCGGCAACATTAGAAAATCTTGTCTATGACTCATGGAATTAGTATGTACTAAAAAGAGCGTTGTTGACACCGTAAAACAAGATGACAGACGCTAAATTTGCCCTCACCGTACTCAGTCACAAGAAAAAGCGTCCGATACGGTTAAGAGTGAACTCATACATTATTCAAAACTCAAATCTCAAAGCATTTATTTCAATTGAAATGAAATGAAATGAAAATGAAAAAGTGTTTATTCACAGAATTATTTTTTTCCACAACATTATTACTTCTGCCAAACTACAAAGCAGTTTGTTGGCAGACGTAGCTCCTTTTTTTTTTGTATTAAACCATTTACAGGCACTTTTGAATTGTCAAGGGGTCAGTCAGTCAGAAATATGAAGCTAGTTGTCCATGCCAAAGCGTAGGTTCCTATAGAGAAGAACGAGCATGAAATTCCACGAACACTCTTTTAAATCATAATATTGTTACAAAATATTGATTACATCATTCATGTTGAAATTATACATGTGAGAACAATGTAGAAAGACGTGCACGTAAAAAGCATCCGTAATAAAAAGATAAAAACAATTGATTGAGATAACCGAGTCCCTACTGTCGGCGCCCGTTCACGTAGTTTTTTTTTATTTTTTTTATTATGTCATCTCGTAGGTGACCTCTGAGGTCATGACTACTTAACCGGGCTTTCCTGTTGCTGCCTTAAGCTGCTACACTAAAAGCCTCCAGCCAGGGGCAAAAACTATTCTAATTAAAACTAGGCGAGCGCTCGCTAAGGGCACCGAGCCGAGGTATGTACCCCACAGGGTACGAACCTCGGCTTAGAGCATCCGTTCACGAACATGACGCATGGATCTAATAGCGTTTTCATCACAAACAAGTGTAGTGACTACGTCATTGTATGTCAGAGGTGTCAAAACGAAACAGAAACTCGACTATCTTTTGACGGGGTAGGACGAATCTAATGATTTAAATCTTTGCCGCTGTCATCATTTCCATGACAGCCGTCACTGCGGCCGTCAAGAGCGGCCACCGCTTTTCTAGGAAACCGTAGGTTATCCCGCCGTAAATCCTTTTCAAAAAGTCAAACTGAAATTAAGTCGGAAAAAAAGGACTAGACAGTTAAAAAACTATTTACAAAAGAAAAAAATATAGTAACATTTGACCAATCAACATCAGAAAATTCAGCAAAGACATAATATTAAAAACAAAACAAACAACAACAAAATAATAAAAATATTTACAAAAGGTGTGAAACAAATAATAATGGCTATTTATTTTGTTTATCGTAGACTAGGCATTCTGTAGCTACGCATGAGAAAAGTGAGATGTCATTGCTGAATTTTCTGAACGCTGATTGGTCAAATGTTGGTCAAATGTTAATATATTTTTTCTTTTAATTTGGTTTGCCAATACAATAAAAGAGACTTAATTTATTTACATATTGCAATCTGCCCGCCTGAAGTTTCGTACAAAAATTTAAGCTGTCAAAATAGATCGTGGTTTTATTTCTAATAATTTCTATTTTATCGATTAGTTAGGACAATGATTAAACTTTTTTCATTAAAACAACAAAAGAAAGATGAGGAAGGCTCAGGAAGAGCAGGAGGTTCACAGAAAAAAGCATCAGCTGCTCAGTTGCGGATCACAAAAGGTAAAGTTCAGAATATAGAACAACTTACGCGATGTGTATTCATTGTTATTTTAATTCTGTTGTGTAGAATTCATATATACAAACTTAAGATGGCCTATCTTCGGCTAGCTATGAGTTTTAAGGTAGGGGTAGGACTGTAAAACCAATGAAATCATTTCTCAAAGACTTCCTTGTTATGGTCCTGACGCAAATTTTCACAACTGTACTCGGTGACTAAAGTGTTTACAACATCTTCACCTAAATATAAATTGAAATGTTTTATTTTCAGATTTGAATGAATTGAATTTGCCCAAGACATGCAACACAGAGTTTCCAGATCCAGATGATTTACTTAATTTCAAACTAATCATATGCCCTGATGAAGGATTTTATAGAGGAGGAAGATTTGTATTTAGTTTTAAGGTAATGTTAACAGCTGGTCTACCTATAGCATAAGAAATAAGGTCTTTCCAAAACATAATGACATAATCCTACATTCCTATTTTATGCTTACATTACATGAAGTCACTGATAAATGGTTTTGTTACTGATATGATATGTACGCTATATACGCACTTTGACGTGGAGTTGCGGATATCAGCCCGTATTACCTACCTACTGATATCATTAACTGGCCATGCAAGGGTTATAGGAAAGCCACGTCGTCCTCACCTTCCGCCTGACGCAGGTCCTCGCCTGACACGGTTGTTTTGGGATGTTCCTGTTCCGTATAAGGCAGGAGGAAACGCCCGGGTGTCAACACTGCGTGGATCGCCTGGTGGATACGGTGGAGCATATGTTGGAGGTCTGCCTGGCTTGGGCAGAGCAACGCCGTGTCGTCGTGGAGGTCGATCGGTGACGGTTATCTTTCGCGTCCGGCCCTGGTCCACGCCATGGTACGGAGCGAGAGGGCATGGGAGGCTGTCACCTCCTGCGAAGCAGTAATGCTCGCGAAGGAGGAGACAGAACGCGTGAGGGAGAGGCAAACTTCGCGCCCTCACACCCCTAGCCGCCGCAGGACACGCCCTGGGCGTCGGGAATCGCGTGCCGATTCCTGGCCACTGTAGGCGCGGGCTTGCGGACGGTGAGCAATGGGTAGCTCGCTGTCCGATAACCATCCAGGCCCGGGTCGACGGCGCGTTGTGTTCCACGCGCGCCTCAAAGAGATGTCAGCAACTGAAGGAGTCTGATAGGACCGATGCCTGCCGGGGTTGCAGGAAAGTCTGAAAGGGATACCGTGGCCCCTGGCAACATACAGGCAACTGAAGGAACATGGATGGGTTTTAGTCAGTAAGAGTCTGACATGCCCTCCTGCTCCTCCCAGATTCGGAGAAGTAATTTGATGATATCCCACCCAAAAAAACATACCTGCAACCAGTAGCATGATTATAGCAATATATTCTGCCGGAAGTTATGTTTCTGATGATTATTAAGAACTTACCATTACCTTATAGGTAGGACCAAACTATCCTCATGAGCCGCCCAAGGTGAAGTGTGAAACAGCAGTATACCATCCGAACATAGACCTGGAGGGCAACGTGTGTCTCAACATCTTAAGAGAAGACTGGAAACCTGTGCTTACTGTCAACTCTATAGTTTATGGACTCCAGTATTTATTCTTGGTATGTGTTATGCATCTTGCATGTATTTTATTTAGTTTTCTTAATTAAGGATTATTCTTAATAAGGATTTCTTCAAAAAAGTAGTTGTATGGTGAATTTTGTCTGTATGGCTTAATATTACTTCGGCCATGCCTCCAGGGATTGTCAAAATGCCACTAATCCTTAGTTTTTCCTTCCTTTGGCCTCAATTACATTTTGTCTGCAGCTTACCATTCTAGCAAAATAAATATAACTCACAATGCTACTAGTTCCTACTCATTGTATTGCTCATGGTCATGACTTTATTTGTTATACTTTGATATATTCTAATAAAGGGTCTATATATGTATATTCTAATAAATGGTGTCCAATAAGACGGTAATGATGGAACCGAATTCATGAAAGTATGCAAAGGTAAAACAGGCCATAAGTATTCCCATGGTTGAACCACGTCAGAATACGAACCTTCAAAGGACAGTCTGTCTGTGATATAATTATGTACCTAATATAAATATTTATAAATAAATAAAAGTGGTGAGGACATTATGAAGATACCAAGAATAATAGCATTCTAATGACATAAAGATGGCATAAATAAGGAATACATAATCAGCCTGGCCTTTACATTCCCCTTGAGGGAACTCTTCCTCCTGTCTGTTAGAGGTACTAAACCATGCATGCACTTTATAAATAACTAGCTGCACCCTGCAGTTTCAAATTCAAATTATTTTATTTCACATAAACCTACATGGGCACTTATGAAACGTCAGAAGCTAGGTGCACGGTTTCAATTGGTTGTTTCCTATGGAGAAGAGTCGGCAAGAAACTCCACGGTTACTCTTTTGAAAATAATTGGCTTTTACAACATTTTCAAATAACAGTGTTATTAGGTATACCTAACAGTATAATGATGGTCAACAAATCTACAGTCCAGTAAGCCTACAGCGTTCTACCATTCACAAAATAGAAAAGAATCTATATAAAGATAAATAAATTAATAAAAATAAAAACGTTTTTTTAAACGACGTGAAATGACGTGATTGCTATTACAGCTGTAACAAATCTGAATAATTATCATGTCCACAAAAGCCACTAATAAAGTGTTGAAATTAAATTGTAGGTATGCAATGTCAAATAATAGGGTGATTATGTCAAGGAAGAATGTAAAAACATATAATATAAGATTCACCCTATGAGGGTGAATCTTATATTATATTCACCCTATGAGGGTGAATCTTATATTATATTCTCGATCCCGTGGGAATATCGGGATAAAAGGTATCCTATGTCCTATTCCAGGTCATGGTCTACTCGTGTGCCAAATTTCATCCAAAGCCGTTCAGCTGTTTTAGCGTGAAAGTGTAACCAGCAAACAAACTCACTTTCGCATTTATAATATTATTAATGCGGAGGAATGAGGAAAATGTTGTGAGGAAAGTTTTGAGTACAATTGTGGATGTCGTCTGTAAGAGTAGGGAGTACCAGAAAGATTATGGATGGACTGTGTGAAGGATAATATGGCTATAAAGGGGGTAATGACCGAAATTACGACTAATAGAGATACGTCTCTAACGTATGGAAGAAAAAGTAATGTTGCGTCAACCCCAAATAAATTGAGATAAGGGCAGTTTTCTGATTCTCTTTATCATACCTTGTAATTCAAAGCATAGAATTTTTGACAAATCAGAATGATTAAGTGAAACAAGCCTATCTTGTTATACAATAGTACAACATGACACTTCACAAAATTCACAAAACATATAAAAGACAATGACTAATCATTTCAAGTGAACATTGATAATGTTAAATGGGGCTATAATTGTAAAGTGATGTGATGTCATGCAGCCTAGCATTGGTTTTAAATTAGACAACAAAATACAGAGTACTTTAGATTCAGCAAATGAATGATCAGAAATGAAAAATTCCCTATGCCAAGTATCGAAAATGCAAAAGTGTGCAGTAGTAGCGTTGATATGAAAATAAGATGGATTTGTAACACATTTAGCAGGATGCTTAGCCATTGCGCTGATCGGATCTTTATCATCCATGCAGCCTATAAAAATTGTAGCCAGTAACACAACACAGGCACATTCTCATAAATACGTGGACTATTAAGCTCAACACACACACAAAGCGGGTGTGTCGGGCGCGGGTCGGGATGGGTGTCCTGCCTTGTGTGTGTTTTGAGCTTAACTATTAAAGTTTAAGTGCTTCGATTTCTCCAGTTAGTCCCATGTATCAGACGAGCCATTTTTAGGCACCAATCCAGGCTCTGGGCTGAGAATTCCGTAATAGAAAGAACAAATAAAACCACCCAACCCGAGGATCGAACTCAGAACTTCACATTCAGCAGTCGCATTTGCGGCCACAAGACCAATGAGGTAGTCAACAACTACAAAATTCTTAGAAATGTGATGTATTTATATTATGTTTTTATTTTTCAGGAACCTAATCCTGAAGATCCTCTAAACAAGGAGGCTGCGGACGAGCTGCAAAGTAACAGGAGGTTGTTCGAACAGCACGTGCAGCGAGCGATGCGAGGTGGCTACGTCGGGTCGTCGTACTTCGAAAGATGCCTCAAATGAACAAGCAACACTCAACTGTAAATGAATGCTACCAACCCTATATAAATAAAACAATCTCACTTTAAATTAAAGCATTTAATTATTTATTCAACAAAAACAAAAGTGTGGATTGACATAATTACAAGTTCAATGTCATTGTATTGTTAAGGGTTTGCGTCCTATATTTTTTATACATTATTTAACAAATATTTTTTTTTATTATATCGATGCGGATGTGCCGTTTGCAAGTGGCAAAGTCTCGTAGAATTGGAAATAATATAAACCACTAAATTAAATGCGATATTTTATTTTATTTTAGCATGTAAGATTTTAGTGTACATAGATGGCGCTTAACACAGTATCTTACATACGTTTTAGTGTAGATGGCGTTGCTTAATGGTCTCATACAATATATAACTTGTAAATTCATTCATTATTAAAGTCATTCGGAAATTCAATTAATCAGCATTTTAGGGCTGTTCTGCATCACCCTCGTGATTGATGTAGGTAGGTGATGGAAGGGGCTGATAAGTCTATTTCATTCAACTGTATAATGTGTCAATCTTCAGGGTGAGTTTGTTCAGGTAGCAACAAAGTTTGCCAACCCACGTTTATTACAAGTCAGACGAGTGTATAGTAAACGAGACGAGGTTATAGTCGGTACAACGCGGCAACAGGCACCCGCCGCCGTCGCCCCATGCGAGTGGCGCGGCGTGAAGTGAGTCGCGATCAACAAGGGCCGCGTGAGTCAGTCGAGCCATCGGAGCAGCGCTCGCGAGCGCCTCGCCAATATCGCCAGTCGTCAGTGTTACTCTGGACGCCGAGCCACTCGCGCACACCCGTCACACAATAAGCTTTCTCCACACGGCAGCGTGCTCAAGGCAAAGCTGTTTCGACACGCCACTCGGTTGCGAAAGTCTGCGCGATGATATACAAGTGAGAGCCGACATCGGACGCCAGGGTAACGCTCATCGCACACGGTGAGCCAGTTTATTCGAAGAGAGACATTCGAAACTCGCCAGCTGTGAGGGACGGGGGGCGTGCGACGCCGCCGAGTCGTACACGCGGGACCAACCTTTACACATAGTTACTGTGAGAGAAGCAACGGAAACCAATTTTTAATGTGTCAAGTCAGTATAGCATATTGCTGCTACGTCAGAAAGACGAACGCCTCGAGCAAGAACTACAAGGTTATGCAAATGAGTTCTGAACGCTTCTATACCAGGAATAATCAAAAGACCATTCATAACTTCAATAAACTTTAACGTTTACGTTGTATCCTTACGGTGTATTAAGTGCTTATCTTTCGTTTCTCTAAATTAAATTATCTTTCGGTGTCGCGTTCGCTAATTGCTAATTACTGTGGGAGTCGAGTGATAAGGAGTGTTGACTGAACCAGCGATCGGCGTGTGGAAATCAGAGCGGTTGTATCAAGCGACGACAATGGCGGCTCAGCAGGAGGAGAGCCTGCTCGCGCGCTGCGAGATCCCCATCATTGACCTGGCGCATATAGGTGAGCATCTGTACAGCTATACCTCATCAGCTTCACAGAGACAGCCTCCCGCGACATACTGATCAGCGAAAGTCTTGTATTGATCAGAAACATTACCTACCACTATTAGGTACATTCACTTGGCAAAACTTTGTACATTTATCGCCTGTCGTTATTGCGTAATTATAGTAATCAACTTCTGATAGGTATTATTTAAAATTCAATGAGTTGGCCGTACGATTTTTTTTCTCTTTTTTCCCCAATAGCTCAAAAGATGAAAGCGCGGTATTAGTCCGGGGTTCAGGTAAAGCGCAGTTTTATTAAAATTCTTGTTATATAGGATGTTAAAGCAGACAAAAATGAAATACATCGAGTTGACTACCTGCAGGCCCTTCGCTATAATAGAGGGGCCCTCGATCTCGCGTGCAAGCCGACAGCCGACCGACAGCTGTGCACCCGATGCTTTATTTGTTGTCATTAAACAATCTCGGCATCCCGCTCTCGAGTTCAAAGACCGGACACCCGATCTGAACCGTTCATCGCAGTTCATCCGCCTAATTCCGAGATAAACTAAAGTTATACCATCATAATGGGTACTGCATGTAAACCGTGGACGTTTAAAGAGGGCCCTACCTATTATGTGATGAGGGTTTTATGTATAAAGTACATATAAACAAAGGAAGGAGCAAATGGGATGCGTGTTGCGAGTTGTATGAATTTTCTTTTGTTGAAGCGATGAGTAAGTGGGATGCGTGTTGCGTATCCTATATTAGTTTTATACCATGCAGTTATATGAATCAACAAAAGAAAATTCCTAAGTATTACGAAGCTCCTAATAGGCAAATTAGGCCAACCTACACGGACGTGCAACTGTCTATAAAAATCTGTGCATAGGTAAGCCCTTACCTGCACTTAGGTAGGTACTTAGGTACTTTTGCATTTATAACACGTTTAACGATTACGTGGACATCATTAAGTGCTGTTAATTAGTCGTTTGAGTGAATTGATTATGTCATTAACAATGTGCAATAAGTGCACTTTCATGATAATACTTAGTAAGATTTACAGACAGATACCTGAAAGTAGGTACTTTGCAGTATTACCTATACATAATTAGAGATATTAGATACCTACCTATAGCAGAATATTTCCTAGCAAGAATTTCCCGTTTTAAGAATTTACCTCGTTTAGCTACCAGTAAAAAACTTAAGTTACCGTTTCGAGTATCCAAGGAATCCTGATTGTTATACTTGCTTAGTCACATGAATAAGTCGGAAACGAACTCTAAACGGGGCAGACGTAAAAAAAGACATCTTTGCAATGTGGGGGCAACGGCCGATCGTCCCTTTGTAAGTCCACCCGAGCAGGCAACGCACGCTATCAATGCATTTGCCGACACACCACGCCTCCATGTGCGCACGCATCACTATCTACAAATTCTAATATCAGGGCTTCAGTGTCATTATTTTATTATTAATGCACTGTATGTTTTTATTGCGACTTACAATAAAACAGTTAAGCTTTTAAATCGTAGCTAAAGAAATGATTCGTGATTGAAATCCGACCTTGGATTTCCTTCTTTCTGGTTTGGAAAATTGAATTATTCATAATCTGAATAGCAAATCCGATTCAGACATTCAGAGAACAAAGACATTTCCCGGAATGATTATATGACGTCGCATCCGGAAATACCAACGTATATATACCTACCTACCTATGTATACCTACCCACTTATGTGCATTCATTTTTTAATGCATCCAATAGCAATGCATAATACTCTACATACGTAGGTACGTCTTATAAAACAGGTCTCAATCTCAATTAGATTTTTAATGCAATTCTAGTCGAATTAAACCTCGTGTAAATGGAATTACAAAAGCTATTTAAATGCAGAGCAACGCATACCTGAAGATAAAATTATATACACTTGGGAGCAAATAAATCGAACCACTTCCTTTTTCACGCATTATGGTAATTATTTTTGGTATTAAGGAACGCATCGATTCGAAACATATATCGCCTAAAAGGGTATTTAATAACCTTTACAATGAGGGTAGTTAGTTGTCAAAATTTCATTTTTATTAAAGTTTAAAGGGTAGAATAAAATTATCGCATTTAATTTGCTTATGACATTTTTATTGTACTCTGTTAAGAAAAGATTAAATTTGAGGTTTTTGTTAATCATACCCATATTACTTGTTATTGTTGTCTTTATCTGTGTCTGTGTAATCAAAATAACCTGATAAAATGGATACTACACCGACGGAAGCTGCCCAAGTTGTAGCTTTACTTGAGGTTGGACACGGACAACGTGAAGTGGCACGCAGACTTCATTTGAGTCGTTCAAAGGTACAGCGGGTATACCGCAGGTATCTGGAGACTGGTGCTTTTGTTCGGCGACCTGGAACTGGCCGACCACGGGCAACAACAGAACGTGACGACCGCTTTATTGCAACCAATTCGTTGCGCGACCGTGGACTTAATGCTGTTCAGCTACAGCAAGCGTTACGTGACGTTCGAGGAGTCGCAATCAGTAGTTGGACAGTGAGACGAAGACTAAAAGAACGAAATTTAACATCACACAAACCAGCAACTGGCCCAAAATTGACTGTAGCTCATCGCCGATCTCGCTTGGAGTTTGCTCGAGAACACATTAATTGGACGTTAGAAGACTGGAGGTCAGTTTTGTTTTCTGACGAGTCAAGAATCTGTCTTTTTAGCAATGACGGGAGAAACCGAGTGTATAGACGTCCTGGTGAAAGATTTGCCCAATGTTGCATTCGAGAAACGGTGAGTTTTGGTGGTGGTTCTTGTATGGTGTGGGGAGGAATTTCTCTAGACGGAAAAACGGAACTTGTCTTCGTCGACCCCGCCAACGATGGCAGTGGTAGACGTGGATTAACAGCTGACCGATACATAACTGACATTCTTGAAAACCACGTAATGCCGTATGCTGGTTTTGTCGGAGAAAATTTCTTGTTTATGCATGACAATGCGAGACCTCATACCGCGCAGATCGTTACGGAATACTTGTCTGCGATCGGGATTCAACAAATGGTATGGCCAGCACGAAGTCCCGATTTGAACCCGATCGAACACCTATGGGACGAGCTAAAACGGAGAGTCCGAGCCAGGGTTCCCGCTGTTTCATCCATTCCCGAGCTTAAAGTCGCTGTGCTTGAAGAGTGGGAGAACATACCACAATATGTCATCGTAACGCTGATCAGATCGATGACTAATAGGCTACAAGAATGTATCAGGGCCCGGGGGGGTAATACCAGTTATTAAGAATATTTTTTTTGCAATAATTTTGTTTTTTATTGTTTTTATGGACTGTTTTAGCCCTACTAAATTTTCTATCAAAATTACCATTTTTCTTGCAGAGCCAATAATTTATCATTCAATAAGGTTATTATTCAATAATTTACCCTCATTGTAAAGGTTATTAACTAAACTTTTAGGCGATATATAGTTCGAATTGATACGTTCCATATTACCAAAAATATTTACCATTTTACGTGAAAAAAGGTAGTGGCTCGATTTATTTGCTCCCAAGTGTACTTGCTAGCTTAATGAGAATGACAAATAACTTAGTGAGTAGGTACCTACCTACTTTTATTTTCTATAAAACAACTTTATTACAATAGTTTAAGTTGATTCATTCTGAGGTTGAATTTATGAAAATACTTGAAGAACGCCTTTTAATATTTCAAGGAATGTCATCCATCTTGTTATTTGTTATTAGATACTGAAGGAAGGACAGAAAGAGATAAGATAAATAAACCAAAGTCGTATTGCAAAATATAATCAAAAACAAGATTGATATGATATTTATTTTGTTTAAACCTGACGTTAATAGGTACCTACGCCTGCGCTGTTTCGATTGAAAATGAAATCCTCGTTGGGTTAGCGGTATTTAGGTAGCCTTCTGAGCGTAGAGTTTTAGATTTGATACCCGAGTTGAGTTGAAGTTTTTCTGTGAGGAAATTCTCAGTAGCAGCCATAAGGGTGCCTTTCCACCAGAACTGATGTGCTATGTTACGTTGCTACAAACAAGGAACACAGCAACAAGCAACATAGTTACGTATGCCTGTAAAATTACAGTATACGAGTATATCCCTAAACCTGCCACTCACAACTGTAAAAAAAAAATTAACACGTCACTCCTACGCTGCTTCTCTTGGTTGGTCTATTCCGTGCCTACGCTACGCCGCACCGCGCCGCTCCGTTTCGTCTACACCTACGCAGCGCCGCACAGTGGATCGAAAATCGGCTGTAGAAGACATAGGATCTCGATTTCTTAAATGTTATTTTTTTTGCTGGAAATGACTTCTGCTGATCATTACTGTTCTATAAAATGTCATTTGAAGTAATTGTGTGCACAAATGGAAGAGTTATAATTTTTATAAGAAAAAAATGTATGGAGCTGACATGAAAAATGAGGATATCTCTGGAATCGAAAGGTTGGCCATTATATCCTTGCACACTGTTATAGTACTATTTATTTGTGAATTTTTGACATACTTAATATTGCGGCATCACTTGCGATTTTTTTTTTAAAAATCGTCAAAATTAAAAAATTAAAAATGTTTATGATATGTACATTTTAATGCTTAAATATGGCTATGCCAAGTGTAACTTACAATATTTTTTATGCTTAGACCAAAACATTCTAAGAAATCACAAAGTCGTATTACCTACTTTGTGATTTTCATTTGAAATTACATGGTAATTATGAATTACGTAATACGTAATCTTGTCTAATGCCTCAAGTCCACATTAGCTAATGATTAATAAAACTTAATACCTATATACCTAGTTAAAAGGATAAGTACCAAAATAATTTGGGGTACTCGCTAATTTAGCAATTAGTGCAGGATTAACTTAATGAAAGTAATTAGATAAATGTTGTAACATCATTAGTCAATAACAATAAATAGTCAAACATTGGATTCACAACTTCAGTTCATTTAGAGCATTTCTAATACTAACATCTATCCTACCGTGTCTTTTTACTCAGTGATCGTGAATAATGGAAAGCATTATTACAAATTTGGATTTGTTTGTTATTCTGAGCAATCAGGATGCTTCGTCTTTCGATCATGAAATATTGTTCAACACACTTGTTATTCGACTGGAGTCTAGCCTTTCAGATGAAGACAGTGTTACCGTGAAAGAATTTTGTCGAAGATTTACACGGGCAGTTCAAAAGAGATGGTTACGATCCCACAGGAAAAGTGAAGTTTTTAGACGTGATTACAGTAATTGGCTTGAGGCAAATATTGACTGGCCAAACTGCGTGCAAACCAATTTGCTCATTCAAGAATCAACAAGTGAAAATATTTCTACTGAACCTGTACCTGAACCTGTACCATCAACTTCAACAATGAAATCAACTTCAACGATGACAAAAAGATCTCGAAAGCCGTTTGAAGATCTAAGTAACAAGTAGAAGAAGAGACGATCTGATGAACATATAGGCAATGACCCTAATGAAGTAGCTTATTCAGCTGCAGCACTTTTGAAAGGAGATGGTCGTGAGGATATTGCATCTGTTATTGAACATATGCTCCAAAATCCAGAAGCAGCAGCAAAAATCAAGGAAATGTTGAACAAACCAGCTCCTTCAACAATAGTTTCACCAGAAAAAGCACTGGGTTTGCTACTTTCATTAAAACTATCGAAATGGCAATATATCACATTAAGGGAAACGACTATTCGAGAAGGTTCAAAGGAGATATATCCGTCTTACTATAAAGTGCAAAAAGCTAAGCTACAGTGCTACCCTCCGAAGACATTTGTGACTGTAACGGATTCATTTGCTAAGATTGCACTACAAGCGTTACTAGATTTAACAGTGAACAGAATTTTTGAAACTATTCGTAGTCCTGATGCGATACAAGATAAACAATTGATATTAATATCAAAGTGGGGATTTGACGGTGCATCTAACCAAAGTAGATATAAGCAAAACATAGAGAGTGGTCAAGATGATTCCAGCATATTTATGACCTCTTTGGTTCCATTAAAGTTGACAGCTGACGGTGATACCGTATGGGTGAATCCAAAACCCTGCTCACCTAGGTATTGCCGTCCAGTTCAGTTTAGTTTTGTGAAAGAAACCAAAGACGTTGTCATAAATGAAAAAACTGCAATGGATAACGAAATTGAAGCTCTCGTTCCCTCAAAATGTCAAGGACATGAAATTAGTCACAAATTAATGATGACGATGATTGACGGCAAAATTTGTACATATCTGTCTGAAGCTAAGTCAAATGCGGCCTGCTACCTGTGTTTGGCTAAGCCTACAGAAATGAATAAGTTAGATGTCATTGCGTCAAAAACCATTTCTTCTGGTGTGTATGAGTTCGGATTATCATTACTTCATGCCCGCATTAATGTGATGGAATGTCTTCTACACATAGCGTATCGTCTCGACTTCAAAAAGTGGTCTGCAAGAGGAGAAGGTCATCAAGAGTTATTGCATTCACGAAAAAAACTCATTCAAGATCGATTCAAAGATGATCTCAACCTTTTGATTGACATCGTTAAGCAAGGATCAGGCACAACTAACGACGGGAACACAGCAAGGCGGTTTTTTGAATTTCCTGATAAAACTGCAGCGATCACTGGATTAGATGAAGACCTAATACGCAGATCTGCTGTGATTCTGCAAGCTATCACATCTGGAGAGATTGTAGACGTGCCAAAATTTAAAGAATACGCTAGAACAACCGCTGAAAAATACGTGGAACTGTACGATTGGTACTACATGTCATCAACCGTCCACAAATTGTTGATTCACGGAGGGGACATAATTGCAGAAAATGCTATTGTACCAATTGGAAGTCTTTCGGAAGAAGCTTCAGAGGCCCGAAACAAAGACTTTAGGAGGTTCAGAGAATACCATTCGAGGAAAAAGAGTAGACAAGCATCAAACGAGGTTATCCTCAATATACTTATCGTCTCTTCTGATCCTCTAATTTCTTCCACAAGACCAAAATTAAATGCCCACAAGAGGCAGACATACTTTAAGGAAACAGTAGAACTACTGAAACTTCAGGATCAGGAAGCTCCGACAGAGTTCTTAGAAGTTATATCTATTGTAGAGCCTGATTCTGAAGTGGATTCTGATGGTGACGAAGTATAAAATAAGTTAACTTTTATTGTTTATGTTAGGTTAGGTTAAGTTAATATTTTTATTTAATAATTTGCTTTTATTTTTAATCATACAATAGTTTACCATTTATTATTATTGACTAATGATCACGTTTATCTAATTACCCTCATTATGGTACGTATCCTTTTAACAGGTATATGGGTATTAAGTTTTATTAATCATTAGCTAATGTGGACTTGAGGCATTAGACAAGATTACGTATTACGTAATTCATAATTACCATGTAATTTCAAATGAAAATCACAAAGTAGGTAATACGACTTTGTGATTTCTTAGAATGTTTTGGTCTAAGCATAAAAAATATTGTAAGTTACACTTGGTATAGCCATATTTAAGTATTAAAATGTACATATCATAAACATTTTTATTTTTTTAATTTTGACGATTTTTTAAAAAAAAATCGCAAGTGATGCCGCAATATTAAGTATGTCAAAAATTCACAAATAAATAGTACTATAACAGTGTGCAAGGATATAATGGCCAACCTTTCGATTCCAGAGATATCCTCATTTTTCATGTCAGCTCCATACATTTTTTTCTTATAAAAATTATAACTCTTCCATTTGTGCACACAATTACTTCATATGACATTTTATAGAACAGTAATGATCAGCAGAAGTCATTTCCAGCAAAAAAAATAACATTTAAGAAATCGAGATCCTATGTCTTCTACAGCCGATTTTCGATCCACCGTGCGCCGGCCCTAGGGTAGAGCGGCTGGAGCGGTCGCTCAGGGCGCCAGATGGTGCAAAAAAGGCAAAGCGTAAAACAATTTCCACGCAAAATTCAATTTTGATAGCGCCTTTTGAGAGAAGCATTTTTAACGGACTTAACGACGAAAAAGGAGAAGGTTCTCAATTCGACTGTCTTTTTTAGTTTGTTTGTTACGCGATGACTCCGCAAATTATGAATTGATTTAGATGATTCTATTTTTGTTTGGTAGGTCATACTTCAGAGGTGGTCCCATATAAATTTTATTAAGTTTGCTTAGGTAGTTTTTGAGTTAGCTTCATTAATACGTATTTTTCCCACTAAGTTGATATGAACGATGTAATACTATGTTCCTGACACTGTTATTTACATAGTACTTCACTTTTTTCGAATTTGTGTGGGATAGGTAGGTACCACATCAAAAAAGTGAAAAATAAAACCTTTTTACTAAAATAGCTTTAATTTGGAAGTCGGTGGCAAAAAACGAAAACTTAAAACCAAAGACACTGCCTTCCGAAATTAAAGTAAGTTTTCACTTAGTAGTGTTTTTTTTTGTTAGTGTATTTTAGTGACTTATTGAAATTAACAGCAAATGCTAATTTAATTATAAAACAGCAAAAGCTTTCTTAATGTTAAAGAACCAGGAGTATACTAATTACAGTTATGTGTTGATGTTTACACTGCGGACTTATTGGAGGCGACAGGTGCGGTCTGCCCCGGGCCCCCAAAGCTCGAGAAATATTATTATAAGGGGTGGCTAAAGTGGACTGGTTACCTGGAACTATGGAAGGACTATAGCCCTACCTGATCAATGTTTTCTTGTACATGGATAAAATGGCAGGGGGTGACACTAGCACACTCAATAATGGGCCCCGTAAACTGTCGCTAGCACATAGAGACGTAGCGACAAGGAAGCAACATTTCCTGAGTTGCTCGAGGAGTGGAGTGGTATTCCAAGGCTATCAAAACAATCCCAAAAGCCCGGAAGATTGTCAAGATCCCTAGCAGCACTTACATGAATACTTCCTTCCTTCGAGCACGTTTTTGCTCATGCGAATCTCCACTCAAGCCGGCCAATAAAGGCAAGAAAGAGGTGGGAGCTTTGTTCCTTTGCTACTGCCCAACAACTCGCCACATGCTGCCCTGCGGGTTTCTGTATACCTCTTGGTTTGGCTCCTCATCCTAGACCTGTTCCGACAAAATAAACTCTACCGGAACAGACCTAGAGTTCGGAGCGCGCAAACCCCACCACGACATCAACGTAGAGATACGGCGGTGGGGATTATCATTAAATTTTGGTCCTGTATGGGACTAAAGTTTTAATCAAAATATGTTCAGTAAGTAAAAGGCAGTTCGTGGTTGGGGGCCCCCTACGCATGCTAAATATAACGTAAGGTGCTAAAATTTCCGAGAAAAAAGAAACTGTAACTATTCGGGGTGGGGTGCTAAAATTCTTCGAACTCGCTTCGCACGCTTTTGCATCCTACGTTTTCTAACTATCTGTATAGGTAGGTTGACAAAATAATTCCTATTTCTGTATAAATTGTTCAAAAAAAACTTTAAACAACGCGGGGTACAAAAATTTTCGACCTCGCTTCGCTCGCGCCATCCTCAGTTCGTCTGATGCTCTAACTTTACTGTTGTCGAAAAATAAAACCTAACCTGATATATTTCGACGTTCTAAAAGTGCTATAAGGATCGCTGCTTCGCCTACGCCGCGTACAAAATCTCAGTGCAAAAATACAGAGCCATTACCAACACCATAAGCGGGTCTAACAATACACAATGGCAAAGGCAAAGTAAACAATAGGCACTTCATACAGGCTCAAATTTTGATACATTTTTACGATGTTTCGCAAAAATTACCTACCTCCTAACATAACCTTTGTTTTATATCCCTTTATCAGATAAAACTCCGTGATTAGATTTACTGTTACCGACTCATAAAACGTCACTGAGGTAGGTTATGTACACAAACACAATGGAAACGACATCTATATCGTATTCAACGCGTCGTGTTAATTGGACTGTCACATTTTGATCTTGCGCCATTCGACCACTGACCCACATTCGCGGTCATTCATCACTCGTACGTTTGACAGGTAGGTGGTTCCACACAAAAAATACGAGTTCATTTTTCTTCCGTCGATCTCTTTCTTAGGATGACTGTATCGTCGAGAAAGGAATGACTAATCGAAGTTTCAGAATTAGGTTACTTCTTACACAACTGTGATTTTAGTTCTGAAACTCATAATAAAAAGAGATGTAATGACTGACTGATTCATCAACGCAGAACCCAAACGAACTGGACCAAACTGAAGCTAAAAATATGAAAGAACGTGACGTAGGCATACTTTAAGAAACCAACTGCATCAAAAAACAAATAAGAATTTTTTAAATGCAAACTTATTAGTACCAACTTTAATCAAGCATCGGTACTAGCAGCATCTCTGCCTAGCTACTGAGTTACAATCTAAAATGCTCATGAATAAAAGATTAAGTAAGTATCAGAACCTAGTAGTACCTAAACGATGTTGATACAGTAAAGAAACCGATGTTGACCGAGATAATTGTTTATTATTTATCTCGGCTGTGTTGTTGAACATTGAACATGTGAGATTTAATAGGCGCTTTAACTCACGTTATAGTAATTAAGTAGTCACACAGTCACTAAACCAGAATAGTCTCCACTGCTTTTGCTGTAAATGTGTAAGTTTGTAGACCGTACCCAGATAATTTATCAGAAGTCGGCACTATAGTGTTAAGTTCATTATTCCTAAATAGAGCGAGACTAATTGATAGTTCACATAATGGGGGGACCATTATGTGAACCGCGTCGTAGATGATGTGTCTCACGCCGTTTCCTAGACGCCATGTTGCGTCACGCCACGCGCTGACTACCCGAGTATTATACATCATTCTAAATTATACGTCAATTCAGCTATTTTAATACAAGTTGTTAACGCCGCTGAAAGTGAGTAATTCCGTGGAATTAAGCCGTCAGAATGAAATTGAGAGATAAGACTATAATCTATTGTAGAGTGATGGTTACGGGGCATCAGTGCGTAAAACACGCAATTTATTATAGCCTGCGCCGTAATGAGCCGAGATAACTTTAATGACGGTTTGACAGTGAGACAGTGTGCCTTGCTGACAGCTGCGTGAGCCCTGCAGCTGCGATGTGCTCTTGCGCTACGCGTCATCTCAATAAATCCTGCGCAGCGCCATCGCCATCGTCACTCAAAAACCGTAACAAAGTTCCGCTACTTCTCCGAATTTGTTGAACTCGTTTATATTTCTTTTTATATTTTGGTAACATGTTGCAAACGCTCCAACTCGGTTACTCGGCCACGCAGTTCACTTCGTGCCGACGTGTTGTTTTGCTAAATAGCGTCTAATCACGATTTTTTAACCCAACACGCGGACTTGAAACCCACGAGGCAGCTGTTAACGTGCCCATATAAATATTTATTGAACACGGAAATGTTCCTTTATTTGTAAGTTTAGTAACCTGAAACAATTTCTGTCATGCCTGCCGTAAATAAAGTATTCCATGAATTAGATATGAATACCTATAAATAATGGGTAGGCATAGATAAAAGGTATTATAAAACATGCGCTATATGTCGGTACTTATTTTAAAATTGCTCTGAACAATATAATTTTCCTGTTATCAGAAGCAGAACATAATGATGTTAGATATGAGGAAGTCGAAACTAATGGCACTTGACATGCCTGTAATGTTGACGAGCAATTTTATGCATAATTAGAAGTAGATGATGGAAATACGATGCAGACGAGGAAGCGGAATCAACTGTCGCTGAAGTTTATTATGTTCCTAGTTCCTATCGCTAAGTTTTCTCCCTTATTCCATGAGACTCGGTTCATTTAAAGTAAAAATGACTGATGCAGGAACTGGGTAGCTACAAGTATTTCATAAGCAAAGAAATAATCTGGAATTCCAATTAAACACCTTTCCCTAAAAGTCAAATAAGACGAGTCAAAAAAGAAAATTAAGTTGATGAAAGTCCTTAAAAGATCTCTTCGAATTTTAAAAATATTGAAATATCTGGAAAAGCAGTTGACCAGATCAGTTTAGAGGCTTCGGTGATTGCAATATTGGGTACCTACATATGTAACCCAATTTTTTTATCTACATTGAGTTATTAGATACAGACAGTCGCCTTTTCAACCCTACTGACCAACAGGCAACAATTTTCTATTTACAAACAAGGTAAAAGATAGACATAAATGGTGATTAGATATCCCTAGATTGCCTCCTATCTACCTACAAGTATCTAGGTACTTATATCTGCTAAAGTAGAGCTGGCTCTTTCTTATAACTGAGCTAGCCAAACGAGTTGGTTTCCTATACCACGAATGTACACCCACCAGTCTAGAGAAAGTGACAACAACTGGCAAGGCTAATAAATTACTTCAACATAATATTGTATTTATCAAATGGTCTAACTAAAATAAATTGGATACCTAATAATAACCTAAACCCAATACAGGATGCCGCTGCCGCGGCAGCAAAGCCACTTGCGGCGTTGTTCATATTTCTCATTTTCTGTGACGTTCTACCAGCCAGTATTTTTTATCATTGATGATGGTAAATATTTAGCTCAAATCTATGTAAATTAAATAATAATTTAAGTGAAAAGTAAATTATAACTATAAAGTCATGTTACAAAATTGTTGATAATATTTTTTAATTACAATTTTATGCCGCGATTTAACAGTGGCTGCTGGCTGTATAAAAAATTGGGACATGGCTTGCATCCCTAGTTTTTAAATTATTTGACAGCAGGGAAAATCGTAACCCAGGGACGAAAAGTAGGTACGTTTTCATCCCTCTGATCAGGTAACTTCAAGCGTACTTTCTAACTAAGAGAAATACCTAATGTTTTCTTCTACGTTTGCATAGGTTTTTGCACCGTTTATTATATTTCACCTTCACTGTTTTATACAAATATGAAATGACATCAAACTTACAATAAACATTAATCTTGTTAACGTTATGACGAACTATAGAAAGAATTTCCTCTCCTAAGGAAAACGTTTGCTCTGCTATTCAAAAAACTTCAAATGACTTGAATGATCGCATATTATAAGAATATGCGATAACTATGGTGCCATTGCCAAAATATCAATGCATTGAGAATATTAAGTAGGTACTTTGCTAACCAAATTATATTTTTTTATTCGTTTCCATTGAATACTTACCTAGCGAAAAGTGCGAAAATACTGCAGGTCCATCGACTCATTTATTTAATTTTGGTCGCTACGATCAAATAGAAATAATCAATTCAATTATCGATTGTCTTCGGCCATTGCTGTCAACACTTGAAAGAGTCTTGTCTCCGTGAGCTGTAATCTTAAGAATCATTTAAAGTAAAAAAAACGTAGGCTTACGAGGCCTCCATTCGAGCCATATTTGTTGAGACAACACCTCAACAAGGCTTTCGGTGGCTGCCGGCCGACGGTCAGTTGCCGGTTTACAGAATCGGCCACCACGAGCCAACCAGCCATTGTCCTCGACTAAAATTCTGTACCTACATCCTAATGACGTGCGTTCTGCTATTGTTTACCGTGCCATCTGTGTCACCAAATTTGCTTCAAATGCGAATATATCACATCGGCGAGCAAGGACGTCACAAACAGTGCACGCAACGAAGTTAATTTGGTATTCATATCACAATGGTGTTTTATTATAATGCTTTGAATATGTCTTGTTAATTCATATACGCCGCTATTTCGTTAATCGGAAGCAGAAAAAATGAAATCGCGTGTCCTTAGTTTTGGGAAATTCAGCGCGCGTAACATGATCACAATAGAAACGGGTTTTGTCGACGGAAGAATAGACAAAATGACAGATGAACAACCACAATCTGTCATTTTGTCTATTCTTCCGATGGTTGTCATGCTACGCGTGCTGAAGACATAAGATTTAGGTTTACCAATTACAGCATTTACAGCCCGCGTGCTCCAAGGAAATGAGAAGTTTAACGAGCTAAGATTATTCATTTATGCCGACCTCATCATCACAAGAGGCGAACTGTTTAGTGTAAGCCTGAAAATTAAGGCCACACGTCAATCATTCTTATCGTACATTAGATTCGCCGATTGGATGCATGTCAAGTGCGTATGCAACGATGCACTTACATCGTGCGCCTTGTATTGGTTCAATTTGATTTATGAATAGTTTATTGAGTCGGCACGTGTATCGTGAATGCGTCCTCGTGAACAACGAGTTGCCCAGTTGCCCACATATATTTTCCGAGACGACATAAATCAAGTCGTAACAGGCGCTAGCTTCGCTCTATGCATTATTGGCATTGCAAAGCTGCATAGAACTAAGGACATTATTGCATTGTATTTCTTGATGTTGTATTCAGAGGACAGCGTTGCATAAAACTAAGGTTTGAAATGGTATTCTGGAAGCGGAAAAAGAATATCAAGATGTAAACACAATAAAGCAAAAACTTTTTACATAAAAATTGATCCGACTTCAAAAATAAAACACTAAAAAGTGCAAAATAACTTTAATTTCGGAAGTCTTTGGTTTTGTATTTTCATTTTTTACCACCGACTTCCGAAATTAAAGTTATTTTGCACTTTTTAGTGTTTTATTTTTGAAGTTGGTTCAATTATTATTTTGTAAAAAGTTTCGTTTTTCACTTTTTAGTTGTGGTACCTACCCCACACAAATTCGAATACCACTACCTGCTATGTAAATAACAGTGACAGGAACTTATAACATCATTCACAAAGACTAAGTGGGAAAAATACCTATTATTGAAGCTAAACAAACTTAATAAAATTTATATGGGACCACCTCTGAATTATGACCTACCAAACAAAAAAATAATCATCAAAATCATTTCATAATTGGCGGAGTAATCGCGTGACAAATATACAAAAAAAAAAACCTTTAGTCGATTTTAGAACGTCCTTTTTGAAGTCGGTTAAAAATAATGTGCCGTGTCGAAGTTGGTAGCAAATAATATTCGTGCTACGGTTACTCTGGTAAGATTTATCCCCGTTTACAACAGTTGATTATTCCAAATAGTTTTAGAAACTCCATTAAAAATAATAAAAGAAACGAACGAACGAAGAAGCGCTTAGAAAGTAAACGAACGTTTATTTCTCGGTATTTGTCTTTGTCAGTGCGTTATTTGTGTGAATGGGGTTATACAAGGCTGGACTCCGTTAAAGAAAACGCTTGTCGTGTAGCCGAGCCAAAATCTTATTCACGGCAATATTCAACGTTTACTTTAATAGGTAACATTACGCCTGTGATCCTCTACAGGATAACCAGAGGTGCCCCACATTTTGCGGAGATACTAGTCACAGATAATAAGGGCGGCCGGCGAGCCATTTGCCCCAGGATATAAGTCTATTGCCATCAACCGGGCATAAATCCAAACCCCGGGCTACTTATGGTTGACAAATTCCTAATGGAAAACCCACGAAATGGGGAGCTAACCCAGGACCTCATACTCAGTAGTGTACTAGACCAATAAAGCAGACTGAAGCAGTTACATTTACTATATCCTTAAGGAAAACAATGTGCTAATAATCATTTACAGTCAGTCAGTTTGGCACCCGTTAACAATAAAAGGCAGATTCCAGGCTTCATATCCCAAGAACACAATGACACATCAAAGGCATTTAATTATTTTGAAGTGGTGTATTAAGTATATAAATTTATCTTGTGAATAGGATTACAGTTACCTAGTAACAACAGTTAGGTACGTTTATACATTTATTTATATCGCTTAAGAGGCAACAGGGCCTGCGAATTTCCATACAAATGTATTCCCCTTTTTTCTTTCTGAATAATGCCTCTAAAGCATTCATTTTTTCCTAAAATCAAGGTCTCCTATAGACACGTCCCTGTTATTTCCTTTTTTTCAGCAACTTATTGGGTAAAGAAAATATGACCCTCCAAAAATTACTAAAAATGCCCCATTTTTACCGCCGTGATTAGAGGACTACCAGACAAATTCGACAAGTTTTTAACATAAAAGAAAATGATAGGAACCTAGACATACTCTTTCCTAAAAAAAATATGTAAAAAATAATTAAATCGGCTCTGTTTTCGAGGAGAAAAAAGGGGAATACGAAACGTCGATCTCATCAATTTATTTTGTGATATAATCGGTCTGAGCTGCAGCTGTCCCTATCGCACTCTACGGAGGCAGACTTGAGGTAAGACGACGGCAATAGTTTCTTCAAATACCTATATTTCAAATTCCTCGCAGCCCCTGTTCCCTCTTAAGCAACGAAGCTCTAAATATGTAGAGTTTTGGATGCTCATATTCCTAGAAAATTTCCACACGTAATGAAAATGTTTTTCAGTAAGACCTTCTTCTAAGAATTATCAATAGCGGTTTATCTCAAAGGTTTTTCCAAGCATCCGCGTGCTAAAAATCCTCTTTAGATAAACTAATCCTCTGATAAAAGAAATTAAGCCTACCTAAGCTTACAAGACATTAAATAATAGGCACTATCAAGGCAATAGCCAACGAATAGAATAGAATCTATTTACAATATATTCAAAAAACACGATTAACATAAAAACTGCGATACCTAACTAGTTCTAATCTTAGCAAAGTGGCTTGTATTTCCCTTGAGCAAACAATAGGTACTCGTAAATAGTAATCGCCTTAAATAAACACTTCGGGCAGTCAGAAATGCAACCGGTGAACGGCACCTCAGAAATAGATTTCACTTTCTATCCTTGTCTTGTCACCTTGGTCTTTGTAATGGCAATAACAGTTAACTGTTTAAATGTTAATAATTATTACTAATAATACCAGCCTATTATTGGCCCACTGCAGGGCAAAGGCACTCAGAGAATTAATAATTATTACTAATAATACCAGCCTATTATTGGCCCACTGCAGGGCAAAGGCACTCAGAGAAGGCACGAGCATTGATCACCACGCTAGCTCAAGACGGGTTGGCGATTTTAGACTTAAATATGTAGGTATATTTACTATCAATGTTTCCGTTCACCGATGTCAGTAATGTTCAAGATAAACACAGAAAGTGGTGAAGGGTGGGCGTTTTTGGGGGACTGTCTTATGTAATTTTGACGTTTGAAAAGTGCTATTCTCAGCCATTGATATATTTTAGTATATTCATGTTCTCAGCCTAGTTTGAATAAATGACTTTTGAATTTTGATGGTATGGTTCCGAGAAGGCAGGTTCTTATAAATAAATGTTTATATTTGAGTAAGTTATTCGTAGAAAATATAAATGCCATTTTCTTTTGTGATCTTCAGAAACACAGGTTGAAGTAAAAAAAGAAATCGTTCATCTTTCTTCATTGAATTTCAAAGTTTTAGTTACATGGTTCATTATGAATTGGACATTCCAAAAATTCTGTTACAAAGCAATTTATTACAGACTAGCGACCTTAGACTTGACAAAACATCAAGATTTCTTGGGTAAATGTAACTTTAATATTAACGTATTTACACATAAACTCTCTAAACGATAGTGAAAACCTCATCAAAATCTGTTGCGTGGTTGAGAAGAAGAACGCAGACATACAGACAAACGCGAAGACAAACATTTAAAATGTCTGAAGCAGACTATCTCTACCAACATAAACTTGAGTCGGCAAAGCAAATAAATGGAATTTTTCAGGCTTTTCAGGAGTTATTTATATGTATTTATATATATTGTTATTTATTTGAAAAATCATCCAGACTTAAAGGCCAGCGCACATCGCTGGACGGCGGGGCAGGGTACTTTTTTATTATTCGTATATCTAATGACAACAAGATATAGAGTTCAAAGCTCAGAGACCGACCACAGATCATCAAAGGGGATTTCTCTCTGCGGTTTTGAAGAGCACGCTGGAGGATTATCGCATCGCATCGACGGTATGCGCCGGAGTCCGCTAGCATGCGATCGCGGGGGTTCAGAAGCAAATTTTCGACTGTGTTGCATAGTTGCTAAGCAAACTCGAGTGTGCGCTGGCAGGCGGCAAATTCTCCTCGATGCCGTTGCCGTCTCCCGCCGTCCACCGGTGTGCGCTGACCATAAGGCGTCTTGAATTTTAAGTAAATTTGTTGAATCGTATTTAATAAAGGAGAAACGAGTTACATGATGCCGAATAAACAACACATGTTGAGTAAAAGTGGCTAAACTGGTAGGTCTGCCAACCGTCACTTTTATTAGCATAGTATTTGCAAAGTAAGTGTGTCTACATACTAAACCCTCATTTTAAATAAAAAAATTCCACGTGTCTAGCAGTGGGTTTGAGACAGGAACCTTTGCAAAAGTAAGGTTACGTATAACATATATATCATATATCATGTCATATAGACCGAATATAACCACATAAATCATGCATTTATCTACACGTATAGTAAGTAGATAACTGTAGTTGTGTTGTCTGCCTGTAAGGACCAGTTAGTCATGGTAATTGTAATCGATTTAAATTATCTACCACTAAATGCACACCTCTTACTATAACAGATATAGTATAACGACCTAGTGTCCGCAACTCCACGTCCAAACGCGTATTTTGCGTACCTACCTACATCAAAAAGAAAGAAAGAAACGCACCCCTTATACCTCATGCATGCAGCCACAAAAGCACGCTTTACAGAGCTATTGTTGTACGAAAATGTTGCATCAAATTTGTGTGGGGTACACAACTAAAAGTTAAAAAAAAATGACTTCCAAAAGAAACACTGCAAAGTGAAAAATAACTTTAATTTTGGAAGTCGGTGGGAAAAAACGAAAATTCAAAACCAAAGAAAATTTTTCACTTCGTAGTGTTTTCTTTCGAAGTCGTTTTTTTTTTATAACAATGTATTGAAGCCAAATTATTTACAATGCATCTGTAGTAAGTTTACAACATTTCAATGATTCACAATGTTATTGAAAACATGAGCGCGTGATGGTTTGATGAATCAATCTGTGATAACTACTGATTAATCTTCGTCTTTTAAAATAAATGTGAATGTGACAGAGATAAGTCAGTAACTGTCTCATCAATCAGACTTACGATTAAGCCCAGGTACGCACGAGTGATTTTTTATAGCGCATTTGATTTTCAACTCATTGCAGCATTGAGAATCCAACAGAGTTTATCCTAGCGCGTAAAAAAAACGCATTGTTTTATTTTTCAAGTCTCGGCGCTAAGCAGTGCGTTGAAAATTCAGTACAGCGTACTGAATCTATGAAAAATCGCTCGTGGGTACGGGTGCTAAGTGTGACTAGTTCATGTATCCCTAGGCATGTCAGATTGTCTCTGATTTCAAAATCAGCAAAAATAATGGTTGCTAACTAATGGCTCTTTATTGATACGTAGATAACAAGGATACGGATTTGCGACCGATAATAGGAACAAACACTAAAGATAAACTATCTGTAATGTAATAACAAAAACTAAAATAATAATATAGAGTTGGCGATACGGTGGTTGATTAGATTATGTATTTGCAATATTTTCCTCTACATTTGTGAAGGGGATTCTAATGTTTTCACGAAACCATGATTGTAGCACAGTATAAATATGGACAGTACAGAAACTACGTAGTAAACTTTCGAAATAGCACACTCACACAGACGCGCTCATTGACAAGACCCCAAGCGATTGTCGCGGTGCTGTCAGTTGAGGGTTTTTTGTCTATAAATTTTGAGCCGCAGAGTAGCCATGTACTTTCTCATGTTGTTGAGTTTAGATTCATAGAGAGTTTAAACCAACTCTTGCAGGTAGCTCTCCTACTGTATTTATGTTTTTTACTGTATTTATGTTTTTTAATTATGTAAAAAGAAAAGAGGAGTATATAGGCTCCCGCTAAAGTAGGTAGGTATACAGGCTCCCGCAGAAAGGCGCGACACGACTCCGACAGAACAATCTACATGAAGTTTTCATACAAATAGTTCCACCAGTCGCGTCGTGCCTGTCTGCAGGAGCCTTATCGCAGTATGCCCCAATCACACCAACGTACATTATATACATCACACTCATCCTAAATAAATGAACAAATTCGAGTGGTATGTTCAATTTACTCAAACCTTTAATTTTCTTTGTCACAGGTAAGCATGAGATACATACAAACATTTCCTCAAAAGACGTAAACAAGCAGGTAAGTACCTACTTCTACTTCTACTACATACCTACATTATAGGAATTTAATAAGGACATAGAAACGAGTTTATAAAACTTGAAATCGTCGCCGTGCAGTGAAACCCTCGTGATTGCAGTAAACGTTATTCTACAGGGAATATAAAAAGTGTCTGACAAATGGTTTGTCCGAGGTTTATTATCCTACTAATAAAATAATTCCCACGGGGTCGACCCTTGTGCGGGTGAAACTGTGGGGCGCTGCTGGTCATTGTTGACTAGGAATTACAAGCATCTTAGAGCTGTATTTTACTAGCACAATAATATGCTAGGGAACAGAAATGATTTGACATTTAATCTGTAAAATTTGTTAAATGGGATTATGATGATTTTTTGAGATGTTATTTAGAATCATAATTATTAAGTAATTAATTATAATTTGCATGCCCATGTGACGGCAGAACATGGAGAACTAACTTTTATGCCAACACCTATGTACAAATTTACCCATGTTTGCAAAGAAATAAATGATTTAATGATGAAAAAAAAAACAGGGCCTGCGAGGAATTTGAACAATAGGAATTTGAAGAAACGATTGCCGTCACCTTACCTCAAGTCTGCCCCCGTAGAGTGCGATAGGGCTAGCTGCAGCTCAGACCGATCGTATCACAAAAAAACATTGACGAGATCGACGTTGCGTATTCCCCTTTTTTCTCCTCGAAAACAGAGCCGATTCAATTATTTTTTACATACATTTTTTAAGAAGGAGTATGTCTAGGTTCCTATCATTTTCTTTTATGTTTAAAACTTTTCGAATTTGTTTGGTAGTCCTCTAATCACGACGGTAAAAATGGGGTAATTTTTGGAGGGTCATATTTTATTTACCAATAGGTAGCAAAAGTAAAAAAAAAGTGTGCTGTAGACACGTCCCTGTAACTAATAAATAACAGGGACGTGATTTGATTCTATGAAAAAAGAGAGGAAGGCATTATTCAAGAAGAGAAAAGGTAAATACATTTGTATGATGAATCGCAGGCCCTGTTCCCTCAATGATTTTATATTCTATTGCTACGTTGCTAGTCTTCTATATTTTTAACTAGGAGCGCCTCGCGGTTTCAGCCGCATAACTCTCGATCCCGTGCGAATATCGGGATAAAAAGTATCATATGTGTTAATTCAGGTTATACATAAACTGAGTGCCAAGTTTCATCCAAATCCATTCAGTAGTTTTGGCGTGAAAGAGTAACAAACATCCATCCATTCAAACTTACAAACTTTCGCGTTTATACGAGTAATATTAGTAGGATACCTAAGACTACGTGATTCACGTAAATAGTACTACTATATACTATACGATACACGAACGTAAACATACGTCGAGTGCGTCTTGGCAACGCTTATTATGAATGAATATAAATTCAGTTCCGAATATACCTAGTACCTACCTAATATATGAACTGTTCAAAAGCCAATTTAGTAGATACAACAATGAAAACTGAATATTTTCTAAAATAAAATGAGATGAAATGAAATTGTTTATTCTGTAAATAGGATATTGGAATCACATTTACACGTCATCTTAAAAAAAATTGTTAATAATTAGCTAGATGAGTTCGGCGTTTCCTATCTGACTACTCTGAGAAGAAAGGCCGAAACAAACTCAGAGTCACAGTCTCTTTTAAAGTCCAGACATATTCTTGGTCAAGCCATGCCGGCCAGGCCGGGTCGACATATGAGGACCATGTAGATTAGTGTCTGAAATGGTCTTTTGAGAAAAGAACCACACAGATTTGAGAAAAAGATTCAAAGGTATAATATGATTTTAATAAGGGTTCCTACTGACACAATCTCTTCCTAGCAATGGGGGTATAACATTAGACTAACCCCTTCAACTTTTGCTTGAGGTTTTTTCTCGCCAGTCCATTGTAATAGATGAATGGCTCAATGGAACGGATACATGTTGTTATTCTACCAGGGCATCAGAGTACACTTGGGGGATTCCGAAATAATAAGACGGAAACTACCACAAATATGAAGACGGTGGAAAACACGAAATCAAAGCAACAATTTGAATCAATTTCATTTTAAAATGTAACTTACAGCATTACCTGCCTCGTTGGTCTAATCTAATGGTCGCAAGAGCGGTCCTGGGTTCGATTCTCGGGTCGGGCAGAGTGTTATAGGGTTTTTCTCAGGAATTTCTCAGTAGCAGCCCGGAATCTGGATTTGTGCCCGGGAGACGGCAATAGGCTCGCCCCCATTACATGGGACTTAAAGATATTAAAGTGGGTGTATTATAGGTACACCTCTGCCTCACCCTTCACAAGCGTGAAGTTATGTAATTAGCATTGCAAAAATAACATGCCTAGTTTCATTTTCTTATCACGTCGTTAATACCTAGCTTACGAGGAACAGCTAGTTTGGTTAGCAAATAAAAAGTAGAACTTAAGTAGGTAAGTAGGTACCATCGGAGAAATTCATATCTATTCATTCGTTCATTCAAATTCACATCGTAAGGACTATTTCTGCTTGCAGCTCTCGGCGGCTATAGAACCGGGGCGGTTACAGATGTGGTCATCGTGTTCACGGGGTTTTGTTATCAAACTGCTTAGATATGAAGTTCTTCGATAGTACAGACGCCAGCAGGTCAACCTACCCAATACTGTAAAATTTTCCCAATCAACTTTGAACCTTACGATTTAGTGATAAAGTTGTAAATCTATTAAAGAAATTTGACAGATTGTAGTAGGTTGATGTGCTGGCGTCTGTACCTATTACTTTAATTGATATGTTTATTAAAATGTAATTTAGATAGACCGTATCTAAATTACATTTGTGCCTGTGCGGTGTTTTATGTGTTTGTAAAATATTTATGTTACTAATGTAATTATGAATGAATAATACTTTAAATGATTAATTTCAATAGGGTTTTGTCATGTTTCGTAAAAACCCATCTATTAGGTTTTACCGATTAGCATTTATATTATATGATTATTTATTTACTGCTTTACCAAAATATATTTTGTTCTGTAATCTAAACAAAGTCACGTTTTTCCCTGTACACTTGCGCAACCACTTAAGAAATTCTTAGAGGACGGGTTAAGGAAAAGTTATGAGGAAAATCAAAGAGGATTTGATTAAAGCCTCGTGCAGACTGGCACGACGCGACACCGGTAATTATTGTTCTACCGTGGTTTTTTTTAGAAATTGTTTTGTTAGAGTCGCGTCGCGACAGTCAACACGAGGCGTTACACTGTCTTATGGGTGTTGCATTAAAGTTTTAACTTTTAAGGCCATTTTATTCACTTTTATTAGGTAGGTATGCTTTCCAGTACACAGTGGGTTACCAAGTTACAGTCCGAGCGTCAATTCCTGACACCTGTAAGTTGGACAATTTCTAGTTGTAATATGGATCAAATTCGCAAAACACATAAATATGTGTATAGTATGAAACTGACGGAACACATTCTGTTGACGGCTGGACTGTAACAATCTATATAAATACCAAAGCGGTTTTTTAATGGCCAAGGTCCTTCGTTCCGCGGCGGAACTGACCTCTGCCAAGTCCTTTCAAGGATAAAAGGACACAACCGTCGCCGTCGCTCTGAACCAGTCCAGTCTCACACCAAACTCATTGTGAAACAAGTTGGTACAGAGAAGCTATACGGTTTCCTAGAAGACCGGTGGCCACCATATAGCGTCCGCAATCTGCCGGCGAATGACGTCACTGAAACGTAATTTATGAAAGTAAGTTAGTGTGCTTTCCTAGAGAACGTTTTTTGGCACCGTAAAGTCAAACCCCGCGACATCATTCTCATGTCTCTCCTTTATTTCGTAAGTTTCTGACGTTGACCGTACTGGTACCTACGTTTAAGGCTCCCGTTGACAGGCGCGACGCTACACCATAGAACAAGTACCGTGAATTTTTCATAGATTTTTTCCACCAGTCGCGTCGCGCCTGTCTGCGGGAGACTTTAAAGAGAACATGGAAACAATAATTATCGCCAAACACACATTATCTAATCAAAAATAGTGTGCTCCGTTCCTATCAAATGTTTGGATAACATAATCAACGTTAGATAGTTTTTATCTGTAGCAAAAATTTAAATGCACACGTGTAATCAATTTTAAAAAAATTATAAAATTAAGTACACGTGTGCATTTAAAAATATATTTTTAATTAAGCCTGCCGCCCCCTATTATATGGGACTTAAACATAATTGGCGAAATGTGGGTGTACTATAGATACACCTCTGCCCAACCCTTCGGGGAAACAAGGCGTGATGTTATGTTATGTAGTTACAGACTAGTTATTGTAAAAAACATTCTAAGAATAAGTAGTACCTACCAAGCGATATCAAGTTTTCCGTGAAACGTGGAACTAACCAATACGATTAATACAAAAAAAAATGTTGTTTTTATACCTTGCATTGAATTAATCGTGTATTTTCGTTCATGTTTCTATTAAAATATCTTACTCAATGCTTAAATGAGCACGTTTTTCTACTAGGTATTTCATTTTTAAACTTTAATTCTTTCATTAGCACGCCACCTTGTGTTGGACACTGACGTAGGAGGTCTTATCTAGAACAATGGTAGATAGATTCCTTTTGTTCGCAGTCTCACTTCCTGCAAACATCTGAACAAAGATGTACCTAAGTCTCTAAGAAAATGAAATACTCAAACAATGCCAAGTGTAACGAGAGATTTTCTACAGCGTATTAATGTACAGTCAAAGAATGAATAGGTTAAGCACAGGTAAATTTTTACTTAGGTAAGTACACCTTTCTTTTTTCCGACTGTGCGTTTAAATGAAAACAACAGTTCGAAAAGATGACATGCGCCCGCGCCCGCTATGTGGGAAAGAAAGTCCGCTATGTTGCAGACAGGCGCGACGCGACTGTCGTGGAACAATTTCTATGAAAACTTCACGGTACTTGTTGTTCTACCGGTGTGGCATCGCGCCTGTCTGCATTATCCTTTAAGCCTTTAACATTATCGCTCTTTGACCGTACCTTCTTACTGTACCTAACTTATAATAGAAAAACAAGTTTTGTGACAAAAGGACTTGTTTTTTGTCACCAACCAAAGAAAATGATTTAAAAAGCGAATTTTAGTATCGCAAGTGGGACAAACCAATAACCTAAAATATGGTGTTACTTTTGTATGTCCCGCCTGCGATACCAAAATTCTATAAATTATATGATGCTTGTTTTTCTCTTTTCAGTTACTTATGTGTTTTTGCAGTCGGGTTTTTTTTATTATTTGCTTTTTTCAAGCTATAGTTTTATTAATATATATATTTGGAATTGACGCATTACTAGCTTTTATTTGAAACCAAGACTTTGTACGTATTTATCTGTTCCTTTCTTCTTGTCTGTTTATATGTGTGTACATAAACTGTAAAATAAATAAATAGGTACAATGATTTAGAACAGGGTGCCGAAATGGGACTAAACCCAATCTATATACGAGTTTACTTCGGTTTTTTAAACGCGCGAAAATTAAAATGTATCGGACTATCGGCAAATAAATATCGTCGATACCGATGTATCGGAAAAATCTAAATATCGCCGATATATCTGTATCGGTAGGTATCGGTATCGGATGTATCCCTAAACAAAATACCTACAATGTTAATAAAATGATAGATCTTATTTACCTACGTTATTTATTATTCGTATTCGATATTTACCTACCAAAACAACAAAAGACCTGTAATATCAGATATTTTGTAAGCAAATATAAACTTCTTGTCTTGATAACTCTGATTTAATCACTTTAACTAATCATAATCCTGTACAAATGCATACCTACCTCATCAATCATTACCGGAAACCTTAATCTTGAAATACATAAGTTTACATAACATTCGAATCTCAACGGCTGTATTGTTGCCATTACAAAAACGTGTCCGTTTTCGCGCTAACTCGTGGATTGATAAGAATTAGTATTCACGTTGATCGGCGCACGTGTCCCACGTCGTAAAACGATTGCTCTGTAAACATACCTTACAATCACTCCTAATGTCTAACAACCTACACGAAATTAGATTTTTCAAAATAAGAACTCGTTGCCAAGCTGGACTAGAGGGGCGCCGCGTGACGCGTCATTGCCTGGTTCGTGGGAAAATAACAGTTTCCGTTATAACTGTTCGCCTTTGTATGACGTAGTCCCTATTCCCAATAAATAATAATTATTGCCGGAATAAAGGCTCGTACAGACCAGCGCGACGCGACGGCGCGACGCGACTCGAACAAAACAATTTCTAAGAAAAAATACGGTTTAACAATAACCGATGTCGCGTCGCGCTAGTCTGCACGAAGCTTAATCCAGGTTTTTAAGTTTGAGACCTACTCTACTGCTTCACATACACAGAATTATATTGGTTTTTCCTGACTTTCGAGTCTGTGATCTTATATTATAGGCATAGCTGTTGCCTATTCTCTTGACATGTTCTACGTAGGTACATCCATAAAACTGATGTCTACTTTAATAAAAAAAGAGGATAATGTGTCTGTTTCATTTTGACAGTTCAACAACATTCATTGCGTTATTTACGTTAGTGAGCAGACAAATTTCTCGACCATAAGAAACAATGAATTAGCAATATCCTTCAAAAATTATTCAGATTATGATTGATCGTGTGTTACGCAATTTGAGTGGTAATTAAAATACTATACTTGAACATTCTACCCAATAAAAGGTACTACGTAATTCAGGATTGGAGAAGCCAGCCAGGAAATGTAATAAATTAATTAGTCACAATTGTGTACTGAATTATAGAATTAGGTAAAATCACGTGTATGAAAAACAGTCATCCTGTTTGCGTGTGTGTGTGTATGAAGCATGCGGTAATCTCGGGTTCCGTCAGCGATCTTATCGCCTTCAGTGAGTAGGTACTTTAACGTTTCCAAGAAATTAGGTACCTACACATCCATCAGCCGTTGAAGGTTAACACACGTCTCACTCATTACGAGTTTATAATATACAAATAAAAAATTCTAAGACTTGAAACCCGATATTTACAAAAAAAGATCTACCTACGTATATAAAAATATTACTGCGGGTTCCACCTTCTCATGATATTGGGTTTCAAGAGTAGATACTTAGGTAAATAAATATTTCTTTATTTATATCAACACTATTCATTCCCTGTTTATATTTCAAATATTGTAAATAAGTTTCAGATTTTTCTTTTGCTCCACAAAATGTCAGAACAGCTTTGTGCTCACCGATATATTCAGTTCACTCATCACATCAACTAACTTTTGACGAATTAGAAACGACAGTATATTTAGAAAGTTATATTGCAAAATAGCGGTCAAAGCATCGTCCATTTTGTTTATTTAGCGTGTCATATAAAAGTGTACATAGAGTGAGTCGTTACCGGCACCAATAAAACGATTCGCACCGTGGAAGAAAACTAAAAAACTAGCACACCGATCCTTATCGGTAAATTACTAGGATTGCACACAAACAAGGCGCACTTGAGTAAATGTATTTATTTTCAACGGCATCCTTTCCATGCACGCAGCTGGTATTTAACAACCCCTATTCTAGTACTTAACGGGCCGGCGCGGCGGATCATGCGTAGTTCATACAAACGTAATACCAAAATAATTTGTAAATCAAACATATTCTTAAGGTAGTGTGTATTTATTCCAATTGGATTACAGAATATTTAGGCTCCCAAATATATATTTTGAATGGACACTGATATAAAGACGAGATATGAGGAATTTCAAATTTATATAGAAAACTTATTTTTCTCATAACACAACACATAAATGATCGTGACTTTGTCGAATTATTTTGTATGAACAAAGTAAAAAGAACAGAAAATTGAAGAATAATTCATATGCCAGTTGATTCTTTGACGTGGTCTCATTAATACCGTAAAGTTATGGCATATCAAAAGGAACACGTTGTACGCTTATCTGACTCGACCCCTGGATACATCTCGAAAACATCTAAAAACACAGTACAAATTATACATGTAGGTACCTATACATAGAGAACATACGTGTATCTTCCAAAATAAGGTTAATTTTTACTAGGTGATGATTTTATTTTATTCTAACACTTTTGGACATTTGGTATGTGGATTGGTCAAGTGTGAACTTTTTTTTTTATATGAAGCAAAGAAAGCAACCTTTGTCCCAACTATTGTTCTATTAAAATGTGACTTAATATTGCTCCTTGTGGCACTCCGTGGTCAAAGTTTAAAAATGAAATGACTGTCTGCACCTCAATCAATTAACTCGGCGTATCGCAGTCTACTGCTGGACATAGGCCTCTCCCAGGCTGCGCCACAACACCCTGTCCTCCACCTTCCGCATCCAGTCTGTCCCAGCCACCTAAGTGGGGGACGTCCCACGCTACGCGATCTCCACTTCAGAACTCGTCCGCACCACCGGTCATTCGTCCTTCAAACTGCACCTACCTATTATAAAAGTGAATGAATTTGTTATCGATATATTGTTTATTATTAGGTTGCCTAATCTCATAAAATGTGGCTACGCTTAATCCCCTTTAATTTAGGTACTTATCTTTTGTTAAGTTCCAACCATAAAGATAAGTTTGTTATTGATGTGCGTCATAATAATCCTATGACACACGTTACTTTCTAGTGCCAGTTGTAGATAGTTAATTATTTAATTAATAATGAGAAATGGTCGTGTAGGCGTTGGCAAGAACTAGGTAAATACAGCAGTACCCTAATTACGTAATACACGATCAATCGGAATTTGAATCGTTTTGAAACAAATTGCTAATCCATTGCTTCATAAGTTCGAAAAAAAATCTGCTCAATAACATAAATAACGCAATGAATATTGTTGAACTGTCAAAATGAAACGAATTTGTCGTAATCGTTTAAGAACATATGTTGCGAAATTAGATAGCTGGTGTAACTGATATCTTGAGCAGCATATTCTTATATATGACGCCAGCAAACAATGTGATGTTTTTAACAGTTAATGACACTGCAAAATAACTTGAGAATTGTCTGTCACAAAAATAATATTGTTTCATATAGTAATTTGATATTTATAACATTTACTGTAAATGATATTTACAAAAAAATCTGTGTTTTCTTTTAAAGGAACCATGTTGATGTATTAAGTATCACGAATAATCAAAACAATCGTAGAATTCGTTCAGTTCAGCTTTTTCATTACGAAAAGCCAATGTTAATCTTGGAAGGCTTCATTCTAGTTTACCTTACTCGTATGTTTAATTTACTTTTATTTTTTTTTCCATCAGCCAGTAACATCGTGTCAATGGTTTGTGATAACATGTGGCACGCATGATCGGGGTTAGCGTGTGATTGAACCGGGATTTGCAGTGTACTGCTAATCATCTTTGTTATCTAGTCAGCACCTAATTGCTGAAAGGCAGGTGCTAAATACAAAACAACAATTCTCATAAAAGCAAAACATGATAAATATTTAATTTTGGTTTAAATGTTTCGTTGCAGCTGATTTCACGCCTTTCAACTCTAACCAATGGCTGTAATAACATATGTAAACATGACATCGCGATTCTACAAAACTTTACTGTAAAATTGTAACTGGCCAAAGATTTATACCTACGTAGCAAACTCGATAACTAACACAGACCTAGTAACCTAATCGGCCCACAATGCTTAGGCGACCGAGTGATTTCGACATGACACCCATTGCGGGTACCAACTAGGTAGTAGAATGGTATTAGTAGTGTCCGACCGAAGGTGCAATTCTGGCCGAAGCCGAAGCCGAAGCCGATTAATCGGTATTCACCAAAACCTTCGGCCGAAGCCGAAGCCGAAGCCGAAGGTGTCATTGACCTTGAGAAATACGATAGTTACTTTGATCTCAGAATATACTAGATACATATTGTGAGAGCTTTAGAGATTTAGCCCAATAACGAGCCGAGTGACCAACATATACAAGTAGGTAATAAAATATTGTCAAAAATAAAAGTTTCAAATATACAATGTTAATTAAATATTTATTTACTTCGATTCGTTTGGGCCGGTGCACACTCTCCGTCTCGCTCTAGCATCGTTCAGTAAATTTCAAATTTTGACAACTAGCAAACCTTCGGCTTCGGCCAAACCTTCGGCAAATTTTTGGCCGAAGCCGAAGATTTGGCCGAAGGTGCTTTTTTGGCCGAAGGTGGCCGAAGCCGAAGCCGAAGCCGAAGCTTCGGTCGGACACTAGGTATTAGTCATAGCATGCTGTTAGTGACTGTTAGATTTATGTATGTATCTACTGTTCGTGTGTCGTGAAATATTTTGAATAATTATACTTACTTAGGTTGGGGTTGGATCAATATTATATCGTTTCTAGAAAAAAATATGAAAAGAAAGGGAATAAAATAAACACAGAGGTGATTCTTTATTCTACTATTGCATGGACGTGAGCATAATATGTCAACATCAGCTGAAGGACCACAAAATATACCTACTCACCAAGCTAAAAAAACTATTTTGTAACAGCCCTCTCCACTACAGAAACAACTACCTTATGTCCATAAAAAGTTACATCCTTATTCCAAAAGTATTTAATTATTATTAATTAAATAGTTAATTAATTATATTTATAGTCATTAATCATATTTAATATTTGTTGTTGTGTTTTATTTTAAGCTTATATTTTAATAGTCTAAATGTATCTTTATGTCTATAGTCTAAGTGTTTTGTATTGTTATTAGAGTATAAGTAGTATATAAGTTAGGTTTCATGGCCATGTAAATATTCGTATGCCGCTTTTAGCGGCGGATGTGTCCTGAACATATACCTAACCAACTTGTACGTACCATATCCGACGAATCTTTATCTTTATGAATTACACACAACTCTAAGATAATGGAAGTAAATACAAATCATATGTAATTATAATTACCTACATAAATATCACAATTGAGACGAGTATTCTTCCAAAAATTTCAACTGCTGTAACAGTAACGGATAAAACATGATGGCCTTCTTCATTTCGTCACGTTCTGCAATAAAACGTAGCTATATTAATTTAGGCTAACACGCTTTAACTTCCGTGAGTCTTTGTTTAAGCGCTCTAAAGTATACCTACGTGAGTCATACATAACATTATAAACTATAGTTTTTTTATGTCATAATTATTTAATAACAGTTTGCAACACGTTGCACAGTGCAGTATTGCACTTTGTTCAACTTTGTTATGTAATTGTACACCATTTGTATGTCCTGATTATCAAATTGTTATGCTTCATGCGCTACTATAAGTACAATTTATTGTTAACTTGTTATGATTCGATTTATCGTTTTTTAGTTTGTCATTTTATGCACACATGTCTTTTGTGATAACAAGACGTTGTATATTTTACAAATACAAACTCAAAGCATTTACACATATGTACACATATTATGTATTGTACATATGTATTGTTGTACACATATGAATTTCTGTGACCCAAACACGAAGTGTAACGTAAATAAATGAATTTTGAATATGGGGGTCAACTTTTTCTAAAAATAAAGCAAAAAAGTTTTGCTAACTAAATTTTATATCTCAAAGGGTACCTTTGAGATATAAAATGAAAGGGCTTTTGGAATACAACAAAATATATCGGTCCCACTTAAGTTGTTTGAGAGTCTTTCTCTTGCATACATATTTATATTGTGCATAACTTTATTATAGTTTAGACGCTAGTGTTCTGTCTGGACTAAGCGAGAGCGTACACACACCTCTAGTGCCAAATAAATAAATAAATAATTCTATAGAAATTATAATTGTCCTTCATTTGTTCCGAAAACACAAATAATGTAGGTATTGACGGACTTTGTTGATTCTGATTGGGGAAGTGATGAAATAGGCCGTAAAAGTACAACAGGTTACTTGTTTGAATTATTTGAACAATGCACAATATGCTGGAATACAAAGAGGCAACTCACAGGCCGTTACCACTGGGTCACTACTGCTCTCTGGGCGACAGTTTCAGACCTTCCTGTTAATCCTGTCAATGAAAGTACCTACTAGAAATCGATATTAAAGCTATCGATACAGATGCTGCTTCACACGTAATGCAACAAGGATACAGCCGCGTAAGAAATCAGTGTGGACTTACTAGAGCAACTTGATATTCTTTAGAAGACATTGTTACGAGAACGGAGGCAAAATTGTGGCGACGAGAGCCTATAAATCACCGAGATAATTCAGTATTCTTTGCACATGCAAGCGCAGCATTCAGAATATGTAAAGACATCTAAATAACAGATCTTAAAGCAGAATCTAGAATCGTGGCAGTCACATATTGTAGAATAAAAACACAGAACGTGAGACTGGCAAACGTGATGGCGGGAACTGTAAAAAGATTCTCGACATTTGCAATTAAAATTCAAAGACACCTACGTATGTACATAATAAGATAACCGGTTAGCTGAAACCGTCTGTGGCTGCTCAAGTGCCCTGCCGCCGAGAGGTAAATCATTTATATAAACACACCGAGTATGACGGAATCGCGGTATTGAATTGCCTTGACCCCCGACCGATACGTTGTGATAAGAAAACGTCAGCTTCAAAGTTTAGAATTTATGAACACGATAACATTATGATAAACGGAAACTGATCAAATACTAATTTTATGATACTGGGCGCCCTTAGCGACGAATCCGGCTTGAACGACCGTGTTGATGAAGGGTTTCGCAAAACCCCATTCAGGCCGACTATACATTCTGCTTAAAATCATATTTTTGAAATTTTCTTTCTTTAGCTGGGTGGCAGCCAGCTCCAACCATAATAGATTGTTCTGAACATTAATAAAAGATTGAAATGTCTACGAATATTTCAAAGTATCGTTGTCAAGCAACACGGCAATCTGTTCACGTTCTGTCAACGTTCACGTTACAGCACAGTTTATGACTTATGTAACAGCACCACGCGATGACAGGCATCTCGTATCAAATGTGGGCATTATTAAATTAGAACATAATTTAGGTAAGATACCTAATATTAAATGCACAATGGCTAGTTTAAAATTAGGTATATTCATTGATGATTAAATGGGCACGTGGCTAAATAATAACAGCCGCACGGTTGATCTTCCGAGTTAGGTTGCCAGATTAGGTTGGTCGATCCATTCATGGGTGAACATCCATTGCATACCCTCCATGCCTCGGAAAAACACCTTAAGCCGTCGGTCCCGGTTGTCATTCGTAGATCTTTGACAGTCGTTACAGGCTTCAGGTAAAAGTAGTCAGATACCCGAAAGTCTTACAACCTGCAGTCTATTCAAGGGGATACCCCTTACCCAGTAACTAGGTTGTCCACAACCTGCCTATCTGATCGACATAGGCTCCATGACGCTCCATGTAAAATACCGGTCCCAACATATTTGAGGAAAAGGCTAGACAAATGATGATGTTCATTGATGATTAAAGTCACCAAGAATGTTCAACTTCCATGAAAATTAAATCAGCATCATCTTTCTATTATGAAAATACATATAATGAGAAATCCTACTCATAGGATGTCGTGCCGTGAGTACATAAGTGCAAATGCATAAATATTTATTGTCAACAGTTCGTTCATGAGTCAGAGTTCACTAAGTATGATGAAAACCCAATGTAGGAGAAAATATGACTCATTTACGAGTGACTGCTACTTGCTACCATAAACAATGATACCTAACTGTAATGAATTGGATAGTTGGAATGAGATTTACTCTCCATAAACTTATATGACGGCTTCTGAATACACATAGGTACATGTCGTTCATTTACTATTGTTACCGATATTATTTATTTATGATTTGAATGAAACGTTGGCTAACAGACAGTGGGCGTTGTGACGTTAGTAACAGATGACGGTCGCCGTTAACGGTCAAATCTTATCGAAGTTGTGGTTGACGGTTGTGTTTGTCACTGCTACAATAGTTATTGTATAATCGTGTCGATTTTAAAACAGCAAGCAAAATTGTTTGACTTTAACATAGAGATCTCCTTGAATTATTCCACTTTGCCCCACCAAGCTGCCCCACTGGTGGGGCAAAGTGGAATGCCTAAAATTTTGCAGTGGAATTTTCCCCACTCGTTCGACTAGGTGGGGCAGATTCCACTAGTTTAAAATCTTGTGGATTCTGCTCCACTAGGGTTGGCACCTTTCTGTAGGTAGGTAAGCTCGTATTTTATATTTGTTTGGAAAAGAAAGAAATGTTATATTATATCTAAATAAAATGTAACTAGGGCTGGTAACGTTGGACTTAGTAAATAGATAGTGTTTTTAAATAAAAGTACAAAAATAATTGTTTGGAAATATTTATTTACTACCTATTTGTTTCTGGAAGGAATCGGATTGTAAAGCACAGATTTATTAAACGACACTATACATATAATCTTAGTAAATATAACTAAAGTAAACCTTTAAAATCACAGAAAATACAATGATTTGTTCTTAGATAGGTACTGGTTCATTAATGCTTTTCATACTAAGTTCAAAAACACAAATTGAGTATGATTTCTCCCCGTAAATAGAAAACGAAATGAAATTAGTTATTCTAACCACCAAAATCACAGATTATTAATCATTATTTGGCATGGATACCTACACAAATTCTAAGGTGCCAACCCTAGAGGGGCAGAATCCACAAGATTTTAGACTAGCGGAATCTGCCCCACTATCTCGAATTAGTGGGGCAGATTCCACTGCAAAATTGTAGGCATTCCACTTTGCCCCACCAGTAGGGCGGCTTGGTGGGGCAAAGTGGAATAATTCAACTCCTTTTATTAATTGACTGAAAAAGGCAAGGAATATTATTAATGTGTTAAGATGAACATCGCATTGCTTTCATTTTTTTTTAAACCTTGATCTATACCTATTTGAAATATGGACGCCAATACGAATAATCTCAGTAGCACCTCTGCATCAGTCAGAATAATTGTACCTGGCATTGTTTACTTAATAATAAGAAATAAAACACCTGCATTTTTTACTCAAAATGTGCCAGTGTATATGCCATCGGCAGAACGGTGTCACGGCCAGACCTTCAGCTAACTCAGAGTGTATGTACAGATACAGCCGTATATTTTATTCATATTGCACAAGACGAGGTGAACCGCCATTTTACATGCAACATCTTTCAGGTCAACGTTTATTTAACACGTTCAGTGCGGGAGCCCTCCTGGAGGGTTCACCTAGTCGCATATGGGATGCCGAGAGCCCTCGCGGAGGTCTCATTTTGAATGTAGGTTTTTCTTAGCGAACACAGCATTATAAACGGTGAAAATAAGCTCTGATGTATACCTATTTGAACAAGATTTATTACTTAATGCGTTGGTTTGTTTGTTTTGTTTTGTTCACGGTTACAAATACTCACTAAAAAATTAAAAGGTTGGAAACTATGTATAGCGGCAAGACCCCCTGAAAACACAATTTTACTTCGTGTTTTATAACAGGGTTTTAAACCTATTGACGTTGACCGTCCGCCATGGTTAGCTTTGGCGCAAACGTAAAGCCGGCAACCCTCCCGGAGGGTTCACTTCCAATATGTATGGCGGCATGGCGTATGACATGAGTTCCATGAAAAGTGGGTGGAGTCGAAAGTGTTAAATACAATTTTACGTATCCACGTTAAGGCTGCCTGTCCACTGGAGCAATTATTACGGAATATCGTGAGAAGTGGAAATAATAGGGGAAGTGAAATACTGCAATAGGTAGGCCATTGCGGTACTTCACAATATACAGGGTCAAATTAAGTTAGCTAGTAAAACTCCGCACCCGTCATGGTATCAATATCTAAAACCATAATAACAACAAAAATTTTAAAGTCAGAACTCTTCATTTCAATTACCTACAACTGGACTAACGGCCGAACCTCATAACCATCTATCACCAGTTTTGGCATACTGGAAAAACCTATCTATCAATGGTTTTAACATCCCAATAATCTGTCAGAAAATAAGGATTCTTGCGGAATGCCATTCAATGACAGATAGACTTATACTGTCTACCATCAATAGCGATCTGTCTTTTACTGAAAATAGGTTATTGGGTTCGGCCGTAAGGGGCCAACAGTCGCTGGTAGTGTAGTTACTTGAAATTATAAGTTTAGAATTGTTATTCTATGTCCTTCTCTCTGTCATGGTCTACCGATGTGCCAAATTTCATCTAAATCCGTTCAACCGTTTTAGCTTGAAAGCGTAACAAACAAACAAACTCACTTTCGCATTTATAATATTAATTAAGGACTAGCTGCGACCTTCGATTTGACCCGCATAAGTCGCGATCCCGTGGGAATATCGGGATAAAAAGTATCCTATGTCCTTTTCCAAGTCATGGTCTACCCATGTGCTCAATTTCATCCAAATCCGTTCTGACGTTTTAGCATGAAAGCGTAACAAACAAACAAACATACTCACTTTCGCATTTATAATATTAGTTAGGATTAGGATATTTTTGCTTTTATCGTCATTAGATATCGATACTCATTACATCACAGGCATTTTCACATCGTAGGTACAGTAAACACAGATAGGTAGGTACAATATAATTATTGGAACAATCACGATCGTTTAAAATGATACCAACACTTTCGTTATTATGGCTTCCATAAATTGTCAAGCCAATTATTATAAAATTCCTGTGCCACTTAAATTATCACGATATTTATCGTTAAACAGCTAAGTACCTAAGTATATCAAAGGGATCATGGTAGAATGGATACTGAGCTGTAATCGTTTGATCTGCGAGGTTAAACAGAGTAGCCGCGGAATTATTGAATGAGTCTGTTTGAGTAGAATAATTAAGGACATATCGAGAATGTCCAATTCGTTTTAGTTAGGTAACCTATTTTAGACACCTATGGCAATCGTCCTAGGTTGTCCGAAGCTTCAAAAGTGTACCCTTAGGATATCAGTAGAGTCAATCACAAAAAAAAAAACGTGACAACTTAGGTGAAGTGAACTGAAGAGCTGTCAATCCCTAGCGATCCAACTCATCAAGTAGAATGACACTTCACCTAAGCACAGTAGAAATATGGACAGTACGGAAACTACGTTGTAAACGTTCGAAACTGCACACTCACACAGATGCGCTCATTGACGAGACCCCAAAGTGATTGTCGCGGTGCTGTCAGTTGCGGGCAAGGAACATAATATTCACCTACGCTACGGCGAGGTTGCGAGTGCCCCGTGACGAGACGAGTGGTCGCCGCCATCTTTTTAAAAGTGGATCGTAGGTAATTATTTCAACAAATATGCCTAGTTTCCATACTGTTCATATTTATATTGTGACCTAAGTTTTAATGATGAGATTTTTACCGTAATAGATCGGCTGTTGCCTTTATTGGTAACATAACCTACGAAAGCGAGCTGCAAGTTATTCCGTGTGAAATATTAAGATTCACAGACACAGCCGTATCGGGCAAGGGATAGTAGGTGAAGCCAACATAGTAGACTTTGATTGCCTATCTTACAACATGTCTCAGAATCAACGCACACTACAAAACACCCCAAATATGTAGAATATTATGTTACAATCATTATACATACATAATTATTTACTATTATGTGTAAAACATTATTTATTAAATTAGTTACACTTACTGATTTTGGGAGAAAATTGTGGTCACATTACAAATCTACGCACGCACACGTTGGTATCCTGGTATAGCGTAGAAGGTACTTCGGGCATTTTGGTTTATTTTGAAAGTGTGACTGTAATTTACGTAGTTTTAATTATTATTGGGATAAATAATTACCTCTACTTAGGAACAAATGAAAAAATGACAGAAACCGATTCAGTGAGAGATTCGGAACAAACTACTTTCATCAATCAATCTGCCTAACCTTTTCCCAACTATGTTGGGGTCAGCTTTTCGTCTAATCGGATGCAGCTGAATACCAGTATTTTACATGGAGCCACTGCCTATCTGACCTCCACAACCCAATAACTCGGTAATACGATACCCTTTGGTAAGACTGGAACAAACAACAAACAAACATATAACAAACTACTTTCATAATGTGCATTAATTCAGTTTCACATCGTTTATATAAGATGATGTACCTACTTTCCTTTCGTACATTAATTTAACCATTTTATTTCCCTCATTTCAGGTACAGATGTGTGCCTTATGAAATCAGTGCTGAGACGCATTGGACAGCAACTGTTCACTGCGCTCAGCGCCAAAGGGCTAGCGGTGCTCGTCAACCACGGGATTGCTGACGAAAAGGTGAGCATTCAGAAGAGGGTCTTAAGGTGCAACTAGATTGCCGTCCATCGACGGTGCAGATGTATGATGTTCATCGATAGACAATTGATTTTGTTTTGAGACCATCAATATCAACTGGCGTAGGAAGACCGTAATCTATTTACACCTTTATGATAAACTAAGATAAACGCTTTCACGAAACATTAAAAAAATAAAAGTTATTAAAACTGAAACCCGGATGTGTCACTCCGCATTTTTTATTTGGCTGTCTGTGATGTCTGTTTAGTGTTTATACCTTTTTTAGCAGACTTTTTGTCGTAGTTGGGTTTTAGTTTTTATAACTTGTATTTTTATTTGAATTATTTTGGGGTTATATATATACTTATTTGAAATGTGTTAATTAAGCCCTTTCATTTGATAATTACCCAACATGGCATCTTAATTATTTTTTTGTCATTACTGTTTATGTCCTCTAGAGGGCGCCATTTCTAATGTGAAGTCACATAGCCTTTAACCAGCGGGCGATCAAGGCGCTTTTAACTACACCTCATTAGTCAAATCATGTAGGAGTTCAGAAGTTATGAGGGAATAGATAAACATACATAAACGGTACGATCGAAATGGTGATCGAAATCATAACCTTCCTTTTTGCTTCGCCGTAGTCGGGTAATAAAAACACATAACAAAATAAAAACATTTTTTTTTCATTATTTCACCACTGTTAACCCTGGTTCACACGGGCGACATTTTCCCGCGGCGATTTTTTTTTATACTGGATTTTCAATGTTCTGCTCAGTGCCGAGAGTTGAACATCCAACAGTGTGTTTTTTCAACGACCAAGGACGAGAGTGCGTCCCAGCGCGTTGGATTCTCAACGCTCGGCTCAACACCGAGAGTTGAAAATCCAGCCGCGATATTTTTACGTCCGTGCGTACGTGGGCTTATTCGCTTGTCAAACTGCGTAACTCACACAAAAAGCGGATAACCGAGACAAAGTCACCTGTCGAACTCCGCCATGATGTATTTGCGTGTTATCCTTCCAATCATCTTCACAAATGGCATGAGGAAACATTGGTACTAACTAAGAACGTCTGCAGTCTCGGCCTCGACTCGACCACTTCAAATAGGTGTCTAAAGGCGGTAGCGGGGGGTCGACCGACGGCGCGTTGTGTTCCACACGCGCCTCAAAGAGATATCAGCACAATTGAAGGCGTCCGATAGACACAGGGGTACAGGCAACTGAAGGAACACGGGTGGGTTTTAGTCAGTCAGAGTCTGACACGCCCTCCCGCTCCGCCCAGAGCGGGAGAAGTTATTTGATAATTTCCCACCCAAAAACAAAGGACGGTAGCGTTAACTTAAATTTAAAATGGCCACCCATATTGTGTAGCTGACGCTTAGGCAGTAACGGTTCTCGCATATTATTTAAAAACAATGGTTCATTTGGCTTTTACCATTGTCAGAATAAAATGATTTACCTATAGTAGTGGGAAATAAAGAAGGAAGGAACAATTTTATCTACAAACGCATCGGTTTTTCCTGAATGAGTGGACATTACTCGAAGCGGTTGTTTCAAGGTATTATCGGTACTAGAAGGTACATCGTGTAACCTTATGAACTGATTAATAATACCAGTCTATTATTGTACTACTGCAGGGCTAGGGCGTCTTCTCATACAGAGAAGGCACGAGCATTGATCTACACGCTTGCTCAAGGCGGCTTCGCCGATGTCAGATGTCCAAGACAAACTCAGAAAGTACATATGAATTGAAAAAGTCACATTGGTAGGTATTTGCCCGGAATTGAACCCACAACCTCGACCTCCTGCATGAGAGGCGAGGCCTTATTAACCACTGGGCCATCACGTCATGAACTGATCTGATAGATACTCTGTATTGCAAATTAATAATATATTTATTGACAACGTAACTAGCTGTCTATAACAATTGCGTAAAACATGTTCGTAAATGATTAAGACTGATCTGAGATCCGTTTCATTTTGACAGTTCAACAATATTCATTGTTATAAATTACGTTGTTGAGCAGTTATTTTTTTCGAACGTTCGTATACAATTTCTGTTTAGTTTGGAATATATGCTTTATCTTCTCATTTATCTTGACAAGTTGACATACCTACAGATTGATCAAGGCTGTTCGGGAAAAGGCTGTTTGCATTAAAATTACATTTTAAACAGAACGAGCAAAAATGGTCACAATCAACATATCCTAAGGTCATATTACGGTAGACAATGACGCGATGACATTATTTTTTATTTGAATACTTAACATGTTTAAGATTTCGTAATTCTCTACATCCTGTAGTTCAAACTAACTCATAACGTTTGCTCCAATACTTAATTAGGACGAAGATGAGTAATTAATAAAATAAGATTAATAATTTATTCATCTTTGTCCTACCAAACATAGGTATTAGGCAACTGTAACATTAACTTCAGTCAACGTTTGAGGCTGACACAAAGTACATTGCTAAGTAGTTACTTAGCAATCTGTACCTACCTTCATGTCGTAGCCTTCTCAATTCCTAACAGTCTAGCAAATACCTATTGCCAGTTCTTAAAATCAAAGTGTTGATTTTCCAGCTAAAGGCGGTGTATGCTGACCTGGACAACTTTTGCGCGCTGCCGGAAGGTTGCCAGGCGCAGTACCTCCGCAACCCCGTGAGCAACCATGGTTACGTGAAACCAGGGATGGAACAGTTTGACGCCACTAAGAAGGTAAATAAACAATTTCAAATACTCCAATTTTACAATGTATGCAACTGAGTTCGATCCCCAGATCGCTCATGTCATTGAGTTTTTTCACCAGGCTGTTTGGGTCACCGGGTCTGGATGTACGTCTGGATGCGACCATAATACATAACAATAACTATAACTGGCAAAATATAGATAGGTACACACTAACTATGCTCTTACTACATCTCTGCCTATTTGTTCAGGAAATACAGAAATGATTAACATCATTTCTGTATTTTGTTGCAAAATGTTACATTATCGGGTCAGATAAGGTTCAAATACATAATGACACACCTAGTTAATGTACTCCACTCTATATAATAATATGTCTTTATTTAATTTATACTCTCTTCTCAAAGTGTTACATATTAATCTCGAATATTCTTTTGAAGCATTGTTAAATACGTTTTTTCTCCGTAATTTTGCTGGTAATTATTTACATGTTAATGCTATACGTACCTACAACTATCTAAAATTGCATAATATTTCCCACGAACGAACAACTGACGAGTGATGCCATCTAGATGTTGAAAAATAAATTAGCATAACACAAAAACCTAGACAGACTTTCTCCGCCACACTCATTGTCATTACTTAGCACAATGCACAATGAACCTAATGTTTGAGTCTCAAAAGACATTTAAATGGAGCAACTACTTCTAGGCTATTATAAAATTAGAAACTAAACTTACTCAATGAAAAATCTGTCTAGGGATTGCTTGGGCCATACCCAGAACACAAGGGCTTTCTCGCTGATAAATAATATATACGATTTCCTCCTTCCTCCAATATTTTTTAATTTTCTCTTCCTTCCTTGAATATACAATAACTTTTCCTCGTACCTACCGATGGCGAGTTACCCTGGTCGCACGAATCTGCTGGATATGGGAGGCATATAACCGGTCGTTGTGGCGATGCTTGTAGAGGCCTATTTCCAACAGTGGTCGCATGAATGATCATGATACGGTTTTGTTTCGCCAACTTCAAATTATAAAGCCTTTCTTTCCCAGGAGTTACGTCACTCGTTCAACATCACCACGCTGTCTGCGTCGTCGATGCCTGCGCAGGAGGAGGTGCCCGAGTTCACCAAGCATGCCGTGCCGCTTGCCCAAGACCTCACGAACTTATCGCGAGTTGTGCTTCAGGCCCTCGCTTATGCCATGGGTAGGTTTTAATCAAAATATACTACCAAGTTTAAAATACGGTTTGTCCAAAATTACCAACAAACATAAACCTAACTAGTTTCCGCCAGCGGCTTCGCCCTCGTGATATAAATAAATTATAGCAATTGTAACTTAGTAATAATATAGCATTCTACTACTGAAACAATTTTGAAAATCGGTCCAGTAGTTTTTGATTTTATCCATTACAAACAAACAAACATACATAGAATCTTTTTTTTTTCTTTATAATATTAGTTTAGATTACCATTCTAGAAAACCGCCAATATATACGCGCTTTGACGTGGAGTTGCGGACACTAACCCGTATTACCCAAAGACTATATAACCACTTACCTAACCACCAAAGCTATTGGCAGTCGAGGTCATAAAATGTGCGAGTAGAACGCTAAATACATATCTACCTGCTGTCAGACTCGTGTCGTCTCGTTCCCACGTTGTATGGCCATGTCTGCCACAAAAGTAAGCGAAGAGTATTATTATTTTGTTATAATTGGACTTCGATTCAATGACATTTTTATTTAGCGCCACCAATTTACTTTTTATTTTCATTTGGCACCTTTAATCAGTACTGATTAAGTAGTGTGAGTATGCAATTATTCGGTAATGTTCTCATTTCTAGGTTAATTAGAAACAAAATGTGTTTTATTGGGTGAAGACTTTTATTGATACTTACAACAGTCGTTTGAAACAAAGTATTTCATGTTTTTTTTCCAACACAACACAACACAACATAATCCTAAACTAATCGAGCGTGAAAATTTTGACTTTCTTCTGAGAATAATAAATCCCATATGTTAATCAATAAGCAGGATATCTTTGGTACACAAGGGCTCAACTAACATATAGCTAAACAGTATTAACATTTAAAACCATCTGCTCATTCCAGGTGTGCCGCCGACCTCTTTGCTGGCGAGTCACTCAGGCATGCTGAAGGCAGAAGGGCGCAACCCATCGACGATGCGTCTGCTGTACTACCCGCCGGTACCTCCTGAGGACGTGGGTCCTTGTTGCCAGAACGACGTTGTACACTACACACGTTGTGGCGCACACGCCGATTACGGCACCTTTACACTATTGGCGCAGGACTCCGAGGGAGGACTAGAGGTGAGGGGCAATCAGACATTGATTGTGCTTAAGACACTAATAATGTTATTTTTTTTTAGAATTAACGTTTAAGAAGAGTCACTTGTTGCCCTGCAATTGGACATTTAAAAGTTGGTATGCAAAACTAATGGTGTGATAACAACGCGCTGGGGAATCCCCGTATACCCAAAATCGTTTTTTAATCTATAATTTTCGGATACTTTACACGTGCGCAGTTCGTACAGATTGGTGTGACTCTTGCACCGAAAATTACTACCTATCATTCGTTTTTTTACCGCAATTATTTTAGTGTTTTCGGGCAATGTAGCGTCATTATTACAGGCAGTAACGCCTGAAAATCCTTATTTTAAACCATGTTTAAGTTAAACAAATTATTTACATTTTGAGGACTTATTGTAAAAAAAATTGTCTCCAGGTGAAGTTGAACGGCAGAGACAAGTGGGAGAAAGTGGGACACCTTCCTGGAGCGGTCCTCGTTCAGTCAGGAGAGTTCCTCGCCGCTTGGACAGCTAACGTTGTACCGGCACTGGTTAGTTTTTCTCAAGCATTGACTCAAATGGCACCGTGTTGCGTACAGACCAAGACGTAACTAATCTATTGGCTTCTCACATAATGCTGATTGTCTATCACCATACTCACTTATTTTTACACGTATGTCAATAACTATAATATAACAGGTAATTTCTCCGTGACGTATTCGTCAAGAGTTGAGCTTGAATGATTGACATACGTGAAAAAATAAGTGTTTTGATTGTATCTGCCTCCGCAGGTGCACCGCGTGGTGGTACCTCCGGGCGAGTACGCGCGCGCCCGCGGGCGGCACTGCGTGGCGTTCTTCTGCCACCCCGACGACGACGCCGTGCTGCCGCCGCTGCCGCTGCGCGCCGTGGTCGCGGCCCCGCCCCCCACCTTCGCCCCGCACACGCACCTCACCCTGCACAACCGCTTGGTCAACGCTGCCCATCACCTGCAGAAGCGGTTCAGGGAGACGTATGCGTGACTAGCGCACGGTGGCGACAAGGAACCCGTCTACGAAGCGAGGCTCGCACGCCGCCACACCGCACCTTAACAGCTATATATTATTGGGACACCATTGTAACTTGCTGGCAACAAAATGTATAAAGCTCTATGATTGGTTGCGCAACTAATCAGATGCCAAGTGAAATACCCACAATAAGGCTATATACATTTTGTTTTTGTTTAGTTGCGCCACCATGGTATCCCAGTATAATATAGATATGTAAGTGCGTTATTTCAAAGATGTTGTCTAATCATTAGAACACCTTTGATATTTCGCACAATGCGCTGACGCCGCCGCCGCACTGCGAATCGTGAGAAATCTATTTGCCACGATTCTCCTTGTGAGAACCCTTTTTTCGATACACTTACACTTTGGTGATACGAAAGTGAATTTCAATCGGCGATATGTTTATTGTGTTACTGTGTTTAATATTGTTCTCTATGATTAGCAAATTATTCAAAAAAGAAATGACTGATTGACTATACTACAGGTAATAAAAATACCGTATTGATTTATTTTTTTCGCGCTGTACTTAAGTTTACGCACTTAATTATGTTGAAACAGGCGGAAGAATACATAAAAACTAAGGACAATAGAACAATGATGTCGATGCGCACAGTTCTTCCATCTTACCTACTACTTATTATTTGCATTAGAATAAAGATCGTGCTCCCACGGAACTCGACATACCCTGCTTCATTATTCCATCGTAAACCTATTTCAAATAAACAATTAAAGTAGTTTCTCACTCACAACTTAAATAGTATAAGAGTACTTGTATCATCATTGCATTGCTGACAGTTTCATCGTAGTTTTAGTTTTCACATCAAATTCATAAAAAAAAGTACTTAAGCATTTTAATTTAAGTTAACAATGCTTCACGATTTCCCAGGTTTTGAAATTCTATTTTGTAGCACCAATCTTACTTTTTCACGAGCACTTTTCGTTTGCTACAACTGCCCAAAGACTTAATTCTATCCATTCCCGAAAATATTGCATTTCAGCATGAGCGACGAGCGTCTCATTTCATTGAAGTAGAGAATAATATCATTGGAGCTTTTTGCCAGATTTTACTAGCTTATTTATAAAAATATATTATTATTCTTAGCAATTAGCGACGTGAAGTCAAATTCTATATTATTATATAATAGTATTCTGCTTTACAATCTTATATCACTCTTCGTTATTGTGTTCTTGCTATAGCATTTTATAATTAAGTATAAAGTATAGTAGGTATTTTTTCTATTGTACTTTTACACTGTCCATTTTCACGACTACTTATTGCATTTTATTAAGTAAATCGTGTGATAACTTTGTAGCTCAATTTTATATCTGTACTTAAGTATACGATAATATTGTGTTCGAACATCGAAAGTATGAAAAAATAATTAAACTTTTTTATTAGTTTTAACGATCGGTACTTAAAGACCCAGTTACTATACTTAAATGAGACTTAATCGAATGTATTGAGAAGGTATTATTAATGTCATTATAGTTTGAGTCCCAATAATTAAATTAACAGATGCCTATGATTGGCCCGAATACCAACGCAAGTATAGACTTGCGCTGGTATCATTGACTTATATAATTAAGTAACATATCGGTACAAAATAATTGTATTATACAACAGAAGCTACGATTCTATGAAAACATAAATTAGGCGATCTGTTAATTGCAAACAATTTAAATGTAATTTGAATTTGACAAATTAATAACTTGAAAAACAAAAGTGATTGTTAATTCGACGAATTTTGTAAAACCGTACATTACCTCTGTTTATGCAATGTTCCTGTCAGAATGACGGTTGACATGAAATACATTAAAAATAGTGAAATTAAATAATATGCTGATTAAGATAAATGTTCGTTTTATTACGATAGAGCTTTGATCCTGTCGCAAGTTTTGATACGCCGCCTAAATCTCCTACTCGTCGAGCTACAATTTCTCACTTCAAGTCTGATTAACTATGTGAGGAAGAAGGCAACCCCACTTTGTCACATTCACAACTGAACGTAAAAATTGTGAAACAGTAGTTCATTAGAGGAATTCCTTGCAAGGTTTTTACTGCATAACCAGTAAGTACTCTTAAACTTGTGACATAAACTTCTTTCTTATTTATTTGGCGTTTTATTGTTCATTGAGAGTCCGACTCTATCACTTCCGTACACAAGTTGTTCAAGCATCTCTTGAAAGCTTCTTAGGTCTTCAGAGAATAGAATAAGATCGTCTGCAAATCTTACATGGTTTAGTTGTTTTGAGGTATGAGGAACAGGGTGTAAAGTTCATTCATCCTCTATAGAAAAGGGAGGATCCTCCTACCAGACGTGTGACGTGTCTGGCGGGCAACTGCCCAACGATTGATGTCGGATAGTCTTATATATCTCGTTCGCACGGTACACTCTAATTGCGCGATGCAGAATTTGAGTGACGTTAGGATTTTGTGTGACGTCAGGTCTTTGATGCATAGTTCACATGTGGTGATGTAGATGCCGCCACATAACTCCCCTCCCGAGATCGGAGTTCGATAGTGGGCCGAGTCTTGTATCTTGCGATACTTCACAGTGCCAGCTGAGGAACCAGTGAGTCGGAACCGGGTGCCACATAGTTTGCGGTGTGTCGGAACTGTCCGCGGTGATTGCGATGATTCCCCAGTGAGTCGGGGTGGCGCTGCGTTATGATCCAGTGAGTCGGATGTGGTACAGCGCCGGGTTGTGGCTGACTGATGGCTTCGACCAGGAGAGGGTAGAATGGGCTCTGCTGGTGAGACCGGCCGAAAGTGCAGGTGCTGTGCCAAGGTTGCTGATGAGGCTGAGGGTGATGACCAGGAATGCGCGCTCACTGCATGATGGTGGTCAGGATACCCGTTTTTGAAGCCGTGGGTGCTGGCTGGCTGTGTGACTCGCCTCACGAAAGCTTGCGGGAGTGATGATGAGGATCAAGTACGTTTTAGAGTATCGCCACAATTAAGGAGTATTATTTTAACTTTTTTGTATCGTTATTGATTCTTTTCAGTGAATTTCACTATTTGAATAAAGAATTTTGATTAAAAATAGAAAATCAACTGTCAATCAGGATTCCTATAAAAGTGTGTCATAATATTTTTACAAAACCATTACAATTTCTGCATCGGAACTGAAAAAAATTGCATCGATGTGGAGCGATGACATCATTTGACACGAGAAGAGATAATGAGAGTCGTCGGAATGTTGCAAGCTGGTTCCAGGCAACGTACTTTGGCTGACGCTCTTGGCACTACACAGCGCTGTGTATAAAGCATAAGCCGCCTCTGGACACGCTATCGTATCACGGGCAGCGTGGCCGAGTGACATGAAGGACGATCTCGCATCACCACTCGCAGGCAAGACCGGTACATCCAAAATACTGCTCGATGGAATCGTACCAAGACCGCCATGATGTTCGCTACGAGGCTCCACAGTTCTTCAGGCTTGCTGATAAGCGACTAAACCATCCAAAATCGTTTACGTAAAGTGGATCTGTGTTCCCGAAGGCCGCTGAGAGTTCCACCTATAGAACCCCCCTATCGTAGGTCCCGTTTACAATGAGCTCGCGAACACAGAAATTGGGAGGAAGAAGACTGGCGTTGTGTTTGCTTTTCCGATGAATCTCGTTTCGGTATCAGGCCGGATACAAGACGTACTCGAGTTTGGAGGACCTCTGGACGTCAATAACGTTTGAAATTTAATCATGTTTAATAAAAAAATAAAATAATGATTTGGGCCGGTATTAGTATCGGTGGAAGAACCGATCTCATTTGGATCAGGGGCAACCTCAATGCTCAGAATTATGCGGACGTGATCATCCCTTTGCGAAGCCGGTTAGGTGATTCGTTTCGACTAATGCACGACAATGCACGTCTAGACATGGCTAGAGTCGTAACACGCATTCTTGCCGATTCTCGCATCAACGTTCTGCCGTGGCCTGCTCAATCACCAGACCTCAACCCAATTGAACACGCATGGGATATGCTCCAAAGAAGAGCTCTGCTGAGTATGGATGCCGTGCATACCCTACAACAACTTTTTGACTTGTTAGAAAAAACGTTGGCGGTTCATCAAAATCACTGAGGAATGGATTCCTCAAAGTGATTTTGATGAACCGATTTTAAGCATGCTAAATCGCTGAGACTGTGTGATTCGTGTCAACGGTGAAAACAGTATTTTTTTAAATCTTTACAATAAAAAATAAAAAATCCTCATTTTTGCTTTTTTTGCCATTTAATTGACGACATTAACTTAGGTTAATTTCCCACAATTTGCAAAAATTGCATTTTTTCTTAATTTTTATAAAATATAGGCATAAGTTGTAAACTTAAACATAGGAATTAAAGTAAGAAGCCAGTCTGGAAGACTAGATTTGGTCAATATTAGTTGGATATTTTTTTATAGTTGAAAATGTACTTGATCCCTAGACACTTTTGATGTGTGCAGTTGCACGAAGGCTGCGTTGACGGTTCACCAATTTAAGGTATGAGGAACAGGGTGTAAAGTTCACCCATCGTCTATAGAAAGGGGAGGATCCCCCGACCAGACATGTGTTGTGTCTGGCGGGCAAGTGCCCAACGATTGATGTCGGATTGTCTTATATATGTCGTTCGCGCGGTAAACTCTAATTGGGGCGATGTAGGATTTGAGTTACGTCAGGATTTTGTGTGACGTCAGGTCTTTCGCCACAGTTGAATTCTGTGGATGGTTAGTCCATATTTGCTCCATTTGAGACGTTTAAAAATGTATTCAAGCAAGTTTCATTCGAGAAAGTTTGGGTGATAGTGGATCTCCCTATCTGACTCCTCTTATAAAGGGAAGTATTTTCCTACTCTTTCCGTCCGTATTTTTTCTTTCACGTTTAAGTAAGTAAGTAAGTAAATTTTATTTGTTTAAACATGGTGTACATTGCATGCAGGATAGTAATGGGATACAGAAAAGTTCTCATGTTCAGCCGCATATCGTGGCGTACAAATTGGTAGGAAGAGATGGTGCATAAGCCGTATAATTACAATTCAATAAGCATATTTTTTGGATACAATTCAATGTCAAAATATTCATTAAATAAATTAGTCATTAGTTTTTATTAGTGTTGTTCATTAGTCGTATGTATTTATTTTCAACACCTTGTTTTAAAGAGTCAAACGTATTATTATAATCTAAAAATGCCAAATAATAAGTCATGCCGTATTCATTATATATCTAGATAACTTGTTTTATTGTGTGTACGTGATCGATTTTTAAAAAATAGCTGTGAAAACCCGGTTACTCTTAGGGTTGGTTTTCATCTAGAATCTTTGTTAAACGGTTTCAAAAAACCCTTACTACGCGTTTACGGAGCTACAGCGCTCGACCCTTGCTACATGGCTATGCAGCTACAGTGCTACAAACATTGCTACAGCGCTACGAACCTTGCTACAGCGCTACTACCCTTGGTACGCGGTTACGGATCTACAGACTGCGCTACGGACCTTGCTACAGCGCTACAACCCTTGCTACGCGGTTACGGAGCTACAGACTGCGCTACGGACCTTGCTACAGCGCTACAACCCTTGCTACGCGGTTACGGAGCTACAGACCTTTTTACGGGCAACAACAAAAAAACACAACAGTAGTGTGGTGGCAGTACGTCCCACCGACGGATGTCGCGTAGTTCTACCGAAGTAGTAGCATAATACCGTTTGATTTGTAGAAATATGGTGTTTTTTTACAAGAATAAGTTCTGTATTATCTATAAATGAATATAGAGTTTACACTGGAAAATATTCAATGGTTCCATTCCATTTTACATGCATAATATTACTGTCCTCCCTGTATGCCTTTGCGATGATCTTTCACACTATATATTAATTTAATTTATGAGTAAATACTAAATACTAAAATTAAAAAGATACATCGCATTTTATCGAACCATAAAAATGATAACGAAGTAAATCATTGTTGTGTTCGGTTCCCAACAGATGGCGTTATCTATGTGATTTTAGAACTACATTCGCATATTTTGAATATTTTTATTTTAGGTGTTATAATTGTGTTTGAAAAATAAATAATAAATATTTTATGCACAGGGACATCAAACACGTTTTTATATGGTTTTATTTAAAAAATCGGTAGTTTTTCGGCTCACTTTGTTGGTGGCCTACCTTACCAATCGGATGACCTGGTGAAAGGTCTAGTGGAATGAATAAGATTAAGATCCGCTGGATGCGAGAAACATAGGACCGGTCGATGTGGCGACGCTTGAGGAGAACTATAGCCAGCAGTGGACGTCTTGCTGCTTAAATTATGATAACTCTTCGTCGACTCTTCTGTTGAGTTTTCGTATAAAAACAAAGGGCTATCAACGTAACCTTTATTTATTTATTTATTTATGGCACTCCAACAACTTATTCACTAACACACATACAATTTTTAGATTAGAGTGAACTTGTCAATTATAGGAGTGCACAGCACTTGCAGAATAACCGCCTAATTATTTATGAATATGAATGCATGTGTTGATTCACGTGTACCTGCTGCGTTTGAAATGTATATACCTATTTTAGTAATTCATTGTTGTTCTTGGTAACATTTACTTATACCTAATACAAAACTGAGTTTGTTTGTAGGGACATAATTTGCTGATGCCTAAAGAGGCATGAAAGTAGAATTAATGCTGTGAAAATGCGTTCCTTGCGAAGCATGTGTGGTGTGACTATGAATGATAGTCTGAAGAATGATGTGATACGGTAATGTTGCGGTTTAAAAGAAGAAGTAGTGACAGAAATTGAAAAGAGTATGCTTAGATGGTTTGGTCATGTTGTGAGAATGAATAGAAGGCGACTAACAAAAACGAAAATTTACAAGGCAGATGTGAGTGGAAACGCCGTGAGGGGGACGCCCTAGAAGGAAATGTAGTGAACTTATTGTTAATGTTCTTCAGAAAGGTCGCAATCGGCGCGCGTGTATGATTAGATGTATGAGTCACTGGTTAAAATAAGTCCATAAACTAATGATCCGTAATAATATCGTTTCGGACATATTTTAACCAATGATCTAACAAATCCGAAGCGGGATCGCTACGCGCCGTTCTCTATTCAGGTTTGTTTTTTTCGCCGTTACTGGTAAGTGCTTAAGTTTTTAATAAACTCAATGGAACGTAATAGACAATTACTATCAAGAAAGCGACGTACATCGCGTACTTATAGTAGTGTTTCCTGTGTGCGATTACGAAGGAAATCCCAAAGTCGGCACCACAGACTCTACGCGGACATATGTAGGTATCTCCTTCTGTATTCCAGGTTGCTTTATTATTGTGTTGTACAGACGCCAGCAGGTTTACCTACCCGAAACTGTCAAATTTTCCCAATCAAATTTGAACCTTATACTATAATAATAAAGTTAAAAATCTATTAAAGAAATTTGACAGATTGTAGTAGGTTGATGTGCTGGCGTCTGTACTTGTTCTTCCCATATGATAGACGACATTTTTTCTAGGTGTTCTTTAGGTGGTGCGTCTGTGTTGTTTTCTATTGTTGTGTCGGTTTGTGCTTTCTGCATATTTGTGTAAAATACTTTTTCTTTCATAGCAAATGTTGCATTTTGGAGCAAAACTGCCTCGCAGATGATTGACAATGGTTATTCCCAAGCAAACCAAATATGTACACACGGGCATCGACGCACAACCTATTATCATGGATTTAGTACTGTTAGTGCCCTACATAACCCGACCCCTCTTATCCTCTTCTTCTTTATAAGAGGGGTAAGGTAATGCAGAGTTCTGACCGTACATGATTCTAGAGCCCTCTGCGTTGAAATTTTCGCCGGTTATTTAAAAAAAACAGCTGTTTCCTACAAAAGTGCAATTACCTACGCGGTCAAAATGTATGTTGTAACAGTATTTTTTTTTAATAACTACAAATTTCAACGAAGAATCATGTACCTACTGGATCCATGGTAACAGATTGCGCCTCGACGTCCCTGCCAGCCTGTATATTTTAAGAAACTTTTTTCCATTGATCTATGTGTGTCAGGTGAAATGACGTGGACGAAGTCCCTGGGGGACGCTACAATTTAATGTAAAGTCTTTATTAGTGGCTTTTGTCGACAATCGACATGATAATTATTCAGATTTGTTACAGTTGTAATAGCAATCATGTCATTTCGTTTAAAATAGGTTTTTATTTTTATTAATTTATTTAATTTGTTATATATTCTTTTCTATTTTGTGAATGTGAGAACGCTGTAGGCTTAGTGGACTGTGGATTTGTTGCAAATTTTCTATTTTGTTAAGTACCTGGTACTTGTTAAAAGAACATAGGTACCATGGGTATAGGTAGTATGGTATTAAAGCTGTTATTTGAAAATATTTTAAACGCCAATTATTTTTAAAGGAGTAACTGTAGAGTTTCTTGCCGGCTCTTCTCCATAGGAAACGACTAATTGGAACCGTGCACCTAGCTTCTGACGTTTCATAAGTGCCCATCTAGGTTTATATGAAATAAAATAATTTGAATTTAATAAGGCATTTTGGTCTCCAACTAAACAATCAGCTCTGCACTTGATAGCAAATAAGACAGTTGCCTTGCTGAGCAAAGTTTAATGAAAATAATAGAAATATTAAGCAGAATTCCTTTTAGGTACGAATTCCGAAAATGAATTTGATGATTTAAAACCCGCTATCTAATTACGCAACACATTTTCGTAAACGATTACGACAAATTTGTTTCATTTTGACAGTTCAACAACATTCGTTGTGTTATTACGTTGTTGAGCAGATTTTTTTTTCGAACTTATGAACCAATGGATTTGCAATTTGTTTCAAAACGATTCAAATTCCGATTGATCGTGTATTACGTAATTAGGGTACAGCTCGTTCAATATCTATTCCACAATAAATGGCGGTCACCTAAAAAAGTTACATATTCAGTTCTAAAAGTAAAAAAAATCATCAAAACCCAAAGAAAACTCAGTTGGGGGGGAAAACACGTTGTACGTCACATTACGTACTTATGACTATTTTAATTTCGCCGCGGCATAATCGAGGCGGCTATTTTTGAGTTTTTATTTTGGTGAAGTTCGCGTGTGGTCGAAGTCGCCATGATGTTTTGGCGGGAAAAATCATAATGGTTGACGTTGGCCACCGGTGCAGCCGCTGACGTGACACCGATATGCAGATTTAATAAGAAGGTTTTGAAGGAGCCAAGGAGCTTGGACAAAACAATGGTGAGTCCTGCTTTTACTTATCATCGTGTAACTTTTATTTTACTATAGAGTCGGAAATAACCATTTTACCTATACGTAGTAGCTGCTGGTCCCTCTTTCTTATATATATTATTAATTGTACTTTTCGAGAGTGCCTTGAGAGCTACGTGTGTGTGAGAAAAACGCTTTTAGAGTGGTAAGTCACTTTTTTGGCCGACTGCGCAAAATTGGTTCAAATCCAATGAATTATTAATACTATATAGTATCAATATTTGATCGATTCGTTGCATTATACGGTAAAGATAATAGTATGGTATCATTAATTTTATGTATCGGGTAAGCATTATTTACCTTACTCATGTGAACTTTGGTGTTACAGTCACGGAAGCGGTATGTTTAAAGTTCACTTAATACCTGAATTTTAAGGATTATGTTCAAAGTTCACTTGATTTTGATACCTAAGTTTTAAAGATATTCAAAAAATTAAATGTTATCTTATCTGTCGTCGCATTGTATACAATCCACTTCTTTTATTATCCCGATTGAGCCATATCATTCGATTTTAGACTAGGTAGTCTATCTAGGTATAAGTACGTGGTAGCGCAAAACTACAGTCCGGCCGTCGAGAGAATGAAATGAAATGAAAAGTTCCTGACACTCTGTCCGTTGGACAATTTCTAGTAGTATTCAAGCGACGATAACCGACTTTTAATGATTTTATACTGAAGATCACGTCGATACGAGTAGAGATAATGATTTGGAAAAATATATGTTAAATTAAAGCATTCTCTTAATAACTTTATCTGTGAATATTTTAGAATATGTTTATATTACACAGTGTAATAAATTTGTAAAGTTATGTCTAAACCGGATAAAAAACTGAGAATCACGCAAAAACTATCAAGCGTATTTTTCTGAAACATTCACTATTTTAAAGAAAATTTAATTATAAATTTTTGAGTATACGTGTTTTATTCAAATTCCTTTTGTTTTGTTTTATGTGTAATAAAATAATAATGCGTGTAATTTCGGACAGCGCTCCTTGATGGGCAAGTCCTTATTACTGGCTGGACGTACGACGCGTTGCGTGAGCTCAGCACAGAACATGCAAGCTAACCACTCAAGGCCACTGGCCATACCTATATCGGTGGTCTTAAGAATCAAATTCGCAAAACATATTCGTTAGTATGAAACTGACAGGTGTCAAGAACGCAATCTCTGGACGGCCGGACTGTAATCGCTCTCATTTTTACAAACAGCCTAGTTTATATTTAGGTTTATGTTATTGCGAGTTTCATTTGTAAAGTAGACAGATCTAAAATCCTATAAAGCCGACGAATTACTGGCGTGCTATGCTATAAGTACTTCACGAGATCACGCATATATAGAACCAGGCTGGCGACGGTTTCAAACTTTTATTTTCGACTAAACCAGCGGTTATAATAAATAATATTCTCTATCTCTAACAGAATGTTATATTTTCCTTCACTATAAAAGTGCATTGCCTTAGAAAACAGGTCTACCAATTTTTTTTTCCATTTTACTTTGGTGTTGGGCTCGAGACTATAATATTTGATTCATGAGAATTTCCTATGACTTATTACATACGTATATTAATAAATTATAATAAAAATCTTTATTGCAGACCACAAGATTGATAAGGAAAAAACATAATTTACTAATAACAATAAATACAATAAAATGGCACAATACACAACATACCACACATTATGATCATAATGTTGTCCTATGAAGGAAACTTATGGTTCATTGATTGATATGCCTTTTTCTCAGTGTCCTCCTTCCTTTATTAAAAGTGGAACAGCAAAGTAGGTATTCTACATACTTTTAAATAAAAATAAAGACAGGTGTAAAAAAAACGCAAAAAACATGACATCGTGAAAAGCCCTTTAGATCTTCGATCACTAAGCTTGTGTACAAATTGGTGTAGTGCCACAGACGAATACAGATCGGACACTCTGCATTTTAAGTATGAAGCTACAAGTAGATACGTGGCGGGCTCGACTTGTCGAGTTCAGTGGGCATAACGTAGTCAGAAGATATAAGAGTTACGCGATAGAAATAAAGGCAACTTCTAGGTGAAATAACTGTCGGTAATTAGCGTTGTGCGACCTGAATTGCCCTTTATTGTGTCGTAGCAAGTCGCTTTTTATTTAAATGATTTTGTGGATTGTCCCATCTGTCCCATCTGTACTAATCTGTGGAAGTAGTAGTATTGTGGAAGGTAAGAATCTTTTATCTTCGCGTAGGTATATAATTATAATTTCAAACGCGTGCTATCTATACATACCTAAAATAAAATCGTAGCGAAGTCAAAACTGTCCATTGAATATATAAAAAAGTAGGTCTGGGGACTACCTATTCTAATGCCGAATATATAGTTTTTTGAATGTTTGTCTGTTTAAAGCCCACCACAGACGTAGCTTTAATATATATTATAACAAGACATATTACGATATATTTTCCATAGTAATCTTCGAGTGACCTCAGACGGAGCTATAATATATATTTCTAATACGCACCAAAAACTACGCAAAATAAAGCAAAAAGCTACATCTGTGACGGGCTTGAGTGTATGTTCTAGCATCACGTAAATACTACCCGATAGATTTCTCCAAAATTTGCATAAAGTTTTATAAAAATGTGGCTGTTATTTTAGTATATTGTGGTGTCTTCCGACTTCCACGTGAACGAAGTCGCGAGCAGAAGCTAGTAATGAATAAATCACGCATTGACAGCATGATTACACTGCAACATGATGATGCCATCAAAGACTGAAGGATTAGGCATGTCTTATCTGTTATCGGTGTTATCGGCTGCCGTCAACTACTACCGAGATTGGTGTCTGGCTCATATCGTCATCATACCTATGAAATAATGCAAATGCCGCATGTAATCGACACTAACACTCATGAAAACGTCTAGCGAATGCTGCGCCAGCGCAATAATCACTTACAAATTTCTTGTTTTTCTTGTAACGAAACTACAAATCACTTTTCTTTTTTGCATTAATTTAATATACCGGATAATTTGTGTAAAAATTTACGCGAACAATTCCGATACTAGAAATTTCCTGTGTTCATAATTCTGAACATAATTTAATCAAAGCTCAAGGATCTTAGAGCAAGAGTAACTTCGAATTATTGTTTGCGCATGCGGCATGGATCTGTATGTTAATTACCGGTACCTACTGACTGTAACAGGGTCGAATAGAAAATAGAAAAATTAAATGAGAAAATTCTAATTTATTTCCCTACATACAAACTAGGTCCCTCGTAAGGAAGTCCTCAGAAGCGCTTTTGCCCTGTGCTGTGCTGTATAATAATTAACCATCTCAGTAAAAATGAACAGGTACCCATAAAATTAATAATTATATTGTATGGATTTCATCAGACTCCGATCATTGATTCAATACAAAAAAAGTAGTCTACAGGTTATTTTTATTCCGTAATAAGATAAGTAGGTGTTATTGGAAGGACTGGATAACAAACCTTGAATTAACAAACAGGAACTAGGTACTTATTGCAGCATCTCGATCATAGAGACTTATTTACACGTAATGGTAATAGCTTTAAATAAATAACCGACACAAAATGTCTGGGGAGCATAAATATGATGAACTCATGGTAGCAGTTTGCTACATTAGGTAAGCCAGTTTTTATAGGTAGGTATTTCACACATACCTACTTAAATTTGCAAACATCCCTAATGTTACGGTATACATTCATTTCTTAAAAATTAAAATATTTGTGCAAGACGTGTTACCTGCTCATGTTAGTTAGGATGACAATACAGATTTGACTGGAGATCTTGGACACCAATCAATTACCAAATGATGAATTTAACATTATTGCCCTCATTCAGGCGACTCTTCGATGCAGATCGATAATCAAGTGTAACGCACTATCACGATGACTTTCGTTGATTACCAAGAAATAAAGAAATATTACTAATGACTAAATAATAGACGTTTCTTGCCAATTTTATTTGGTGTTATGAGGGTTCAATTGATTTTTTTTCTACGCCAGAAAAATAGTAAAGGCTCGTACAGACCAGCACGACGCGACAGCGCGACTCGACTCGAACAATACAATTTCTAAAAAAACTTCACGGTATAACAATACTAATCACGAAGCTTAAGACGGTACCTAAGTGTTACAGCCGTTGGTTAACTGAGTGAACAGCAAGCAGTTAATGGTAAATACAACATGTAAAAAAACTCTGTCCGATCCGTGAGGGTGTTGCTAGATATCGTACTGAGAGTATATTTATGTGGAAATTTTCAGGAAGAAATATAGGTCACATTTTTTTTCAAAGGGTAATTTTACCAGGTCATAACATGGGGCGCGAGCGGGCGTCGTTTAACCCCTGTTGAAAATTTGGTAATGTTATTGCAGTAGCTATGTGCCCCTTTCAGATCGGACAAGGTTTACATATTTTATAGGACAACAAATGACCGCCATTTTTAGGTCGTGTGTTCGAATTCCAAGTAAGTCACTTTGTGCCTTTGCTTTCATCACCACGGCTCAAATCGATGAAGGAAAACATCGTGAGGAAACCGGCATGTCTTAGAATCTAAAATCGGAAGATATGTGACATCCACCAACCCGCACTGGGCCCGCGTGGTGGATAATGGCCCACGTAGTGGCTAATGGCCCGCGTCGTGGATAATGACCCGCGTCGTGGATAATGGCCCGTGTGGTGAATAATGGCCGGCTCTTACAGTGAGAAGGCCTGTGCCCCAGCAGTGCTAGCCTATGCTTACCTATGCTATAAGACGACTACATTAAGTATGTACAACCAAGCGGCCTACCACCACCTCACACAACAACTCAACAGTACCTATTATTATCTTAACTTCAGTGTGGGAATTGTCAAAGGGTTTCCCTTGATCCCTACGCTTATCGTTGCCGGTACTTTTACCCATTGATTTTAAACCATTCACTTTCATACATCTCAAGATTATAAGCATTTAATTTAAACTTATTAGGTAGCTGTTTACTTACTTTAGCATGATGATGAAATACATTCAGCTGAACGTGGTGGGTGTGATAAGGGGTAACCGGCGCAAACCGGCCGCGGCGGCCCGTCCGCCTGCCCCCGGCGGACTTTGCGATACGGACAAGTAAACACGTCTACTTTGACGACACGGGAACCAGCACATTGCTATATACTTGCTACAATGCTAATAAGGCATAATGGAATTATTGTTATTTGCCCATAATACCAAGTGGTCACAATTTTCCGGCACTAGTATAATAGTGTCGGAAAATCGTGACCTCATTGAGAGAGACTTGGTTCAACAATTAAAAAAACAGCGCAGAGGCTTGCTTGAGGGACCAACCTTGACAACTTTCACGGCACCAATAAAAGCACTAATGCATGGCCTAGTCACCCCCGGATCTATATTTTTTTGAGGCAGGGCAAAATCTGCCGTCTGCCGCCCCCCGCCCGCCAACCTTTTATGGAGGATGCGCTAAGGTAGCCAGCGAAATTCAAATTTTCTTGAAATGAAAATGTTGGCAGTAACATATTAATAAAATTTTATCGATCGATAATGCGCCAATCCAACAGGGGCGCCAAAACTGTTGGCGTCCGAGGCACGGGCCCCGGTTTGAGCCCCCCCCCCCCCCCTAGATAAAGGGCTGGGCCTACTTACATCTCGTAAGAGTGCCCAGCTTACCTTTTCTACTGGTTAGGATTGATCAAACTGGTCCCGTTAGTTTCAGGAAACTGTGCCAGAACTAATAACGTTATTATAAAAATGTTCGTGACTCTTGATATAACCAAAGCATCCTATCCTGGAGCAGCATTTGGCAAACTACTGCAGTCTTTAAGTTCAGCGAAGAATTCAGTAGGATTCTGGCCTAGTTGTGGACTGCCACTGGACGGCCACCGACATTTTAAGCTCCTAGTTATCTGATGTTATACAAAGCCAGTCCAATAATCTGTATCACTCAGTAACTGCACGAGCAAACTTTCTAGGAATTGTAACTTATAAGTAACTTGAAGTTTAACCCACATAATTACATACATATTGCCCAATAATTAAATATACAAAAGCTGTGGAAAAATATGGACATGTATGCAGTGTCTGAAAATAAATGTTATCGATTATGAATACCTAATATTCCAAATAATATGACCTTGCGTTATTGTATTGTGTGTGACTTATTTATATCACAAATAAACTGAATATAATACGTTCACCTAAATATTTTATGATAATATAAAAATACAATTTGCCCTCAATAGAATAAAATTTCTTATATCCCCAAAATACATAAATCGTCCATAAAGATTTAATGAAGCTATTAATCATTGCACACATTGGTTTCGTGGCACATGGTAGGTATATTTTTATTAAGTCCTTCATAAACTTTAGCACTGAGACTGAGTTAGCGTTGAAGACGACAGTGGTGATAAGCGAACCGGCCGTAACCGGCGCACGCGCCGCGCGTCGGCCGCAGGGGGCCGATCGCGCTCACACGCGCCTGTCACGGACGCGTACAAACTTATTGAGCACACGCACACAAGCACACACTACCACTGATAACATTATCACTCGTTTGAACAAGTATTCAATGACGCACAGTTTTGCAGTGTGTTTGCTCACGGTGCGGTGCCAACGGAGAATTAGGTGCGTTGTCACGTTGCTTAATGTTGCACAACAAATATGCTGCCAGGAATTGTCAGGAAATTGAAAATGCTTCCTATATTTTTTTGGTACCGCAGCTTCGTTCTTCCAAACGTTTGGCAGAGACTTAGCCGAAGTAGGTACTAGAGCATTGAAGTCATAATTCCAAACTTGAACGCCAGCCGTTTATTAAACACCAGATTTCTGAAGAACAGCCACACGGAAATTCTTCCACCATTCCGCGTACAGTTGCAAAGCAACGTTTGAATTGTAACCGCGGTCTTATTAACATTAACTTTATTATACGTATGATACAAGAAGTTAGCTTTTCCCAATAAAACGAAAAAATAAACTACATAGAAAATGTAGTCTTCACCTCATCTAAGCGGCGACAGGTGTAGTGTTAGACGCGTTAGTTCGTCTAATCAGTGATCCGGCTAGCCAGTCACGTGATAAGATAAGCTTACCACGATGTAACCGGCTGCATGGGCCACCCTCATCACTGTCGAGCCACGCATAGGCACGAAAGTCACAACGCACCTCGGATTTACCAATGACCTAGCTGATATTATATCGTTATCAGACAGCTAGATATATCTGTCTGGCGGATTTGGATGAAATGGAGGTATTATCTGGAAAGGCGTAAAGGCAGGCATAAAGGTATTTTTTTACGACGCAATTTCAGCAGCAACATCGATAACTTACAAAATACCTTTGACACGCCTTGTCTCTAAAATCTGCTGTTGTTATCGAAGTTAATTTCACGAATGGAAATTATGTAACGTTACATACTACGACTGTGGTTAAGTTGTTTGCTACAAATAATATCCTCCTAGATTAACTGAAGTTAAAATTACACAGCCCAAACAGAGAATTTACCCCGGAACTCCGCGATCGTAAAGTGCTCTTGCAACAAAACGGATAGGTTTTACCTTAGGTACGTGGCTCTTGTTAGAACACGCTGGAATCACGGTCGAATATTCTAAAGAAATAAGTCTACTAGGTACATACTAGTTCAATACGTAGTAGGTACGTACAAAGATAAAGGTTAGTGTCAAACTTTTGACTGATATCTATCGCGAGTTATTTTTAGGTAGGTATTAGGTTCTTGGTAGGTACTTTGCTAGTAGGTAACATAAATAGGTAGTAACAAATTATATAGTTAGTTAGTTATAATAGCTGCATTCACGTAATTTCCCGTAGCTAAGTACTTGAGCCTATCCACTTTAGACCGCTCTTCAATAAAGTGATCTATTAGATCATTTCATAATTTATTCATAATAAATAATAATAATACCAGCCTATTTTTGTCTCACTGCACTGGGCAAGGGCCTCTTCCCATACAGAGAAGGCACGAGCATCGATCACCACGCGTGCTCAAGACGGGTTGTCGATTTCAGTTTTATTTTTAAACATATAGGTAAGTGTCCAGATTTTCTCACGATGTTTTCTTTCACTGCTGTCAGTAATGTCCAAGATAAACTCAGAAAGGACACAATTGGTAGTCATAATAATATTGAGAGTATTTTTTTAAGTGCATAATATATGATGTTGAGATATTTTTTTACTATCTAAATCCTCTTGTAAACATGTTTCTTTCCGAGCTCTAACTTCCGCCTATAAATACGTGATAGCCACCACGACACATAAACGCTTTGTTCTTGAAACAACTGTCCTGAAGGCGATTAGTAATGAGATCGTCAATAAGAACCAGTAAGAGGTCGCTTCACGCCGACACTGCGATATCAGTCACCTATTGAACCGCGGCCTATCGGACCGGTAATAACTGGACAGCAGCCGCGGCAGGCGGCTTCTGATAACGCTCCCACATACACAAGTCTCTACGTGAGGTTAATGATACAACCCGCTCAAGCCAAACTAACTCTTATTGCAACGGACCTTCGGGACCAAAACAGTTTAAAAAAATCTTTAATTTTCATAAAAACAGAAAAAACACGTCCCCTGCTCACTCTGAAGGGAAAATTTCGAAAAATGTATGGAGGTATCATGTTCGCGGGGGACTCGTCCTCTTATCAGCGCGTTGTCACTCGTAGACGTTTTATAAGTAGGCGACGCGGGCGCCCGCCATCATTGTCCGTAGCGACCGCGCGGTGACCACATCTAGTTTTTATTTGTTAGAAGTTTCTTAGTGAACAAGTGTTTACGATGTTAGTGTTTCCGGCTTGGAGGTCGGATTTACCCCGGGATGGGTGCAGGGTGCCACGGTGGATGCCTGCCGAGAGGTTCGCTCCCTATTTTGCGAGACCTGTAGCTTTGCCGCCACTTCCACCACAGGTTCGATATTTTTTTGTTGCAAATATTCAACAGACATAAAAAAAACATGTTTTGGCAACAAAACATTAAATTTTCATTAAAAATCAAATGTTTTATAATTTTTTTTTTTACAGTTGGAGGATGAAGATTCGTCCGGTGGTTCGTCCCCTGAGAGGAATTCTTCTGACGCAGTCGACAACGTCGAGGGTGTGTGCCTGTGGCGCGGCTGCGGCGCGCAATTTCCGAGCGTGGCGCGCCTGTCCGCGCACGTCGCTCGCACACATGCGCTTGCACATAGAGATGGACTCTTCTATTGCGGATGGAAAGGATGCACGAGGCCACAAAGAGGCTTCAATGCACGGTTAGTTACTGACTTTTCATTTAAAACAAGAAAATAAACTTGAAACATGTTGTCTTGAGTATTGTTATGGTTTCGGAGCATATTTACTTATTATTTTTTGTTTTTGTCAACAGGTACAAAATGCTGGTCCACGTACGAACACACACAAACGAACGCCCACACACCTGCAACCAGTGCAACAAGAGTTTCTCCAGAGCTGAAAACTTGAAAATTCATCTCAGATCACATTCTGGAGAAAAACCTTACGTTTGTCCTTATGAGGTAAATATTTGTTCACTTCAAATGTTACGAACACTAAAAAGATTTTACCAAAAAATACAAAAAATTTCAGACATCTGTTAACAGTAAGTTTTAATTTATGTCTTTATTTTATTTTCACCAGGGCTGCGGCAAAGCTTATTCAAACTCAAGCGACCGATTCAAGCACACACGCACACATGCAGTCGAGAAACCCTACTGCTGCAAAGTCCCCGGCTGCAACAAGCGCTACACAGATCCGTCCAGTTTGAGGAAACACGTCAAAACCTACAAACATTACACCACAGAGCAAGTCACAAGGCGAGAGTCATCAGACGAAGTATACAGCCCCGACAAGTTCTCACCTTCAAAGGAAAATAGCTCTTTGTACACTGTTATAGAGCCCACATCACCAATACAGTCTAGCAGAGTGTACAACCCACCCGTCAGCTCTCTATCACCAACGCTACCGACATACACATACGCGCCCATGCTGTCGGACTCCGTCCCCACAACAGTGTCCTACGCTCCTATGGATCAAGTCACCTATATCAGGCCTCTGGAACCTATTTACCCAGTAAGAATTCCAACAAGTGAAATGTCTTACATGGAGTATACGCAGATGTACGAGCATGCGTACAGAAACTATTACTCGAGTACACTTACCTACCCAACACTGGGATCAAGTATTAGTGACAAAGTGTTTACATATGAAGACCAGCCTCGATTAGAAGAGGTCTCACTCAAAAAAGTGGAGGAGAGTCCCCAGATATACAGGTCAATGGAGGAAGAGATGCCTTTGAACCTTATTTGCTCAAAGCGACGTGAATACACTTCTATTGAAGAACTAGTCAGACGCTCAGACTTACCTTTAGATTTAAGTACCAAGAGTTAATATTTATTTTTAATAAACTTATTTATAACTACTTTTTGATTTTCATTCATTTCCATAGACAATTCGCTGTTGTGCAAATCTATGAAGTCTATGATAAATATTAGCACCTGTTTGGTATTGTTCATCATATTCAGCACATCTTTATCAAAGTGCAAGCATGGAGATACGGGACTAGACACACAAGCGGATTATTTCCTTATCAGATGACAAAATAAAACTCATGCATTCAAAATACAACGAGATATAAAACGAATTGATTTCTATCAGCACAATAAGACGATCGACAGTTGAATATTTTTGTCAACCGGAAAAATCTGGTGACTTTGTAATTTTGTATTAAGATAGCTCTGATTTAGGTGATATATATACTATTTATACACCAAAATAACTTTCAATCAACTTTATTCAATACATTCTCATACACTTATTGATGAAAATAAATACATTACAGTAGGTAGAAAATCATATATTTTAGAAAAATAACTGTATTATTGAGAAGTCAAATCACACATTTTGGAGATATTTTTGCAATACAAATATTTTATCTTATTAAAAACATGTATCCTAATGTCGAACTGGAGTAGGTAATTAAATTATAAATTGAAAAAAAAAGGAATATAATTATGTAGAATCAAACTATCATATGTATACTTAAGCCCTGACGAGTCGGGACATGCCTTCAGCGATGGTACCGAGCGCCGCGAGGTCCTTACGAGCAGTGTCCAACAAGTGAGCCATGCCTTTCTGCTGCATCGACAGGAACTGCTTGAAGTCTTCTTGTGCACCTATACACGAAGAAACTTATCAATAAACATCATGCTTATTTTCTCAGAAAGAAGAGCAGAGGTGTGCACCAACATTATGCCAGTTTCGTGTAAGCTTCAAGTAATAGGTAGGCGACGAGGTTGCCCAAAAATGCAGACTCCGGGTTGCTACTCAACAATTCGTGATGGAAAACCCAGTAACACAGTGAAATACAGCATAAGAGAAACGCGGTCACGTGGTCGTAGGCGTTCATTCCATACTAATGTATTCCTCTGTTTTCTCCCTGGTTTAATGATACTAGTCCAAATATTTTTTTACGATATCATGTTCATCTACCACTGCTATGTCCCTATGTTTTGACTTTTGGCGTATTTTTTGACGTGACAACGTCTTATAAATTGGTTTGCCGGGTGACACTTCAAGAAACTGCGTTACGCTCCGCTCACGTTATGCGCTCACAATGAGAGCGAGTGAGAGGCACGCGTCCCTTCCACTCGGGCATGGTTAGCCCGCCTAAGAGCGAGAGAGACAGACATAAAAAGTGAAAGGCACGCAAAGTCGTTGTCACGTAAAACTTTCGCCCGTATACCGACTTTACAGGCAACCAATTTTTTTTCTTCTAAACTCTTATATTAAAACAGAGGAATACGTTAGTATGGATCACTTTCATTATATAATCACCCACCCGATGCACCGCCGCTTAAGGACATTTGCCATACTAGAGGCATTGCAGATTAATTATTAACACTGAGATAAAGCTGAAATGTCTCATGCGGCTGTTATCACATCGGCGCACAGTGGTCTGAAAATCGAGCTCCATACTCATAGAAACTTAGTCAGGAAATAAAATAAAATTTACTTCTCTGGTATACCTCCATTTACGTGATATTAACGTATGGATGGTATTAGTAGATACACGCGGGAGAAAAAAAAGATTTGTGTTTTTTTTGCATGGGAGATAAGATAACACTTAAATTACTCTTTTTTTTTATTTGATTGAAACTGATGGGCTGGTGCTCACACAAATTATTGTACCATGCACGGCGATCAAGATGCCATCCAATTCATGCACCTTTGGGTGCCGCTTTGAATGCAGCAATTTTTTAGAATGAATTTTCAATGTGTTATTTTTCAAATCTTTGACGTGGTTAAATGAAGTTGCCGATCGATTTACTTATACTATCTTTAGTTTATAGCCTGCTAATGATTTTTATGATGAGAATGATTAAAAACTATATTGATTAAATACTTTTTGTGTGTGAAAAATATATGGTTAAACACTCGCTAATCATAACTCAACTTTAAGCAGCGTTTATAAATAAAGGGTTTAGTGTAGAATGAAAGAAGTACCTAAGTATAAATCACCTAATCTTTAACGGCTGGTACATAACATAACATAAAATAGAGTATTTTCTATTAGGTATCTAACAACGGAGTCGCTATATGCGAATCCAGAGATTTATTATCTCCTAGATCATATTATATGTATAGCTTACATATACACATAACCTCACGCCTTACGTTACATATACACTTACATATACACATTACAGAACGCCACCCGCTACGACCCTTACATATATGTATAGCTTGTCCTCGCTTAAACGACCAGTCAATTCAGGTGACTTATAAATTTATATAATATTTTACTCTAGCAATTTATGAAAATAGAAGGAATTAAGTTATAGTATCAAGCATCTTACCAGGGTCCAGGTGATACCGTTCATGCGACGCGCCTGCGCTTGCGCTGCGTTGCAGTCGCACCGCACATAGCAGCTCGTTCAGGCGACCCTAAACAAACACGATAGTTAATAATTATAATTTACATTCTAAGTACAAAGGAAAATAATAATTTAGGCATAAGTTAGTCATAATATAATATTATGAAAGGACTTGTTGTCATATCAGGTCGATTAACACTTCGAGGGACACTAAACGCCCATAGGCGTAATTACAATAAAACTTATATTTTGTCTCGTTCAGTGTCCACCGATTAAGATAGTTCGGTTCAACTAAGGCATCACACCAGTGTGCAAGAGCCAAGCTACTCTTCGAAAAAGCCGAAAACCGATGCATTTCGGAATCAAAACTAGAAATGGCTTCCTACTGTCTCATTATTAATAACCAAGTTATGTCATCATCACCATTTTAACTTGAATAACCCGTAATTAATCACTACAAAGGTACCTAAAACAAAGGAAAATTTGACTTGACAACTAGTCAAGCGTTTATCGGAAATTTATATCAAAAGAGAGTTCGTGTCAAAATCTTTATCTTGTTGAACAGATCATTCGCACCTAAGTTCTAAGCGCCAAAGTGGCTGTTGTATCGTTCGGCCCTTTTACACCCTGCCGGGGTTCTAAGCGCCAAAGTGGCTGTTCTACCGTTAGACCCTTTTACACCCTGCCGGGGTTCTAAGCACCAAAGTGGCTGTTGTATCGTTAGGCCCTTTTACACCCTGCCGGGGTTCTAAGCACCAAAGTGGCTGTTGTATCGTTAGGCCCTTTCACACCCTGCCGGGGTTCTAAGCGCCAAAGTGGCTGTTCTACCGTTAGACCCTTTTACACCCTGCCGGGGTTCTAAGCGCCAAAGTGGCTGTTGTATCGTTAGGCCCTTTTACACCCTGCCGGGGTTCTAAGCGCCAAAACAACTGTTCTATCGTTAGGCCCTTTTACACCCTGCCGGGGTTCTAAGCACCAAAGTGGCTGTTGTATCGTTAGGCCCTTTTACACCCTGCCGGGGTTCTAAGCGCCAAAGTGACTGTTCTATCGTTAGACCCTTTTACACCCTGCCGGGGTTCTAAGCACCAAAGTGGCTGTTGTATCGTTAGGCCCTTTTACAAACTGCCGGGGTTCTAAGCACCAAAGTGGCTGTTGTATCGTTAGGCCCTTTTACACCCTGCCGGGGTTCTAAGCGCCAAAACAACTGTTCTATCGTTAGGCCCTTTTACACCCTGCCGGGGTTCTAAGCGCCAAAGTGGCTGTTGTATCGTTAGGCCCTTTTATACCCTGCCGGGGTTCTAAGCGCCAAAGTGGCTGTTGTATCGTTAGGCCCTTTTATACCCTGCCGGGGTTCTAAGCACCAAAGTGGCTGTTGTATCGTTAGGCCCTTTTACACCCTGCCGGGGTTCTAAGCACCAAAGTGGCTGTTGTATCGTTAGGCCCTTTTACACCCTGCCGGGGTTCTAAGCGCCAAAACAACTGTTCTATCGTTAGGCCCTTTTACACCCTGCCGGGGTTCTAAGCACCAAAGTGGCTGTTGTATCGTTAGGCCCTTTTACACCCTGCCGGGGTTCTAAGCGCCAAAGTGACTGTTCTATCGTTAGACCCTTTTACACCCTGCCGGGGTTCTAAGCACCAAAGTGGCTGTTGTATCGTTAGGCCCTTTTACACCCTGCCGGGGTTCTAAGCGCCAAAGTGACTGTTCTATCGTTAGACCCTTTTACACCCTGCCGGGGTTCTAAGCACCAAAGTGGCTGTTGTATCGTTAGGCCCTTTTACACCCTGCCGGGGTTCTAAGCACCAAAGTGGCTGTTGTATCGTTAGGCCCTTTTACACCCTGCCGGGGTTCTAAGCACCAAAGTGGCTGTTGTATCGTTAGGCCCTTTTACACACCCTGCCGGGGTTCTAGGCGCCAAAACAACTGTTCTATCGTTAGGCCCTTTTACACCCTGCCGGGGTTCTAAGCACCAAAGTGGCTGTTGTATCGTTAGGCCCTTTTACAAACTGCCGGGGTTGCGGGAAAATCGCAAAGTCGGAAAGTCGCGGGATACCGATGCCCTTGGCAACGTACAGGCAACTGAAGGAACACGGGTGGGTTTTAGTCAGTAAAAGTCTGACACGCCCTCCCGCTCCGCCCAGAGCGGGAGAAGTTATTTGATAATTTCCGATACAAAAAAAAGGCCCCTTTACACACGTTTTTCTTGCCGACCATCACTGTTAAGGATCACTATAGAAGCTTCTTGACAGAAACGTTTTTTCTACGACGCGGTTTATACGCCGTAACGTAAAGAAACCGTGCCGTGTACAAAGGGTTTGAGTGTCACATCAGTATCACGCATGATTTGTTTAGATACAAAAGTTTAGCAGTGCGTGATAGAGATGTGATAGTATCGTGACACTTCGATACCTGCTTGTCTACCTCCGACCAAGCGTATCTAAGTACCGATTAATTAATAATACATGAATTATGCGGTCATTGCGGTTTACCACGCACGTTCGTAATGAATCGTACAAAATAACAAGTTACAACCAGATTTATCGATTAGACAGTTTTTAGATATCTGGGTGTATTGTCTAATAGGTAATAAGAATAATTTATTACCAGCGCCTATTAAACATTATATAATATAACGTGCTGTCCCTGTCGGCTTGGAAACGTAAGGTATTTTTTTTGAGATTATCTGAATCTTCCTATCAGATATCATTGTCTGTCTAGGCAGTCTGCCCCGTTTCCAAATTTGCACGTTGCTGAGTTTGCCGACTTAGCCGCTTAAACTGATATGAGCCGTCGTCGAATGTTCGTGGCAACAAGAGAATAGAATGAGCCTGTTATTTTTCCACAGCAGGGCAAAGACCTTATTTTAAAGAAATTATGTAATTCAGAGGTTGTTCATAGCCCAGAAGTCACTTTATGGAAACGTGTAAATATAATAACGTTGCTTTCCATAATCATTGTATATGTACAAAATGATAAATTAAAATTTATTGTTTTGTCAGCGCAGACAAACTTATGTACATAGATTCTAATCAGTTTCATAGACTAAACGGGCATGTAAAGACATTAAACAAAAGAACAATGATTTGTAAATTATATTTTAAAAATTCATCGAGGACAGAGGTATACAAATGACATACCCTACCTCCTATATTGATTGACTTATAACAATAAACATATAACATAAAATCACGCCTTGTTTCCCCGATTGGCTTGGAAAAGGCTTTATAGGACCAAAACAAGAAGAACTGATTGCGCCACAAAGGGTTAATCAATATTTTCATCCTACCCATGCTCATCTAAATACCTACATATTATGTTATTTATTCCGACCCCGGTCTTTCAACTCGACACAAAATTACAGTGAGAACTCTTTATTTGAATGCTATCCTATATATGTTTCATTTTAAGACGCAATTCGCTTGTTGAGTTACAATGTAACATTTTAATCAGGTACTTTAAAAACTGATAAAAAGATGGATTATCGTCTGCTGCTAAAATTTTCCTCAATGGATGCTATAAATAGGCATCTCTTATTCACCATTTGAACAAACTTGCAGGATACGTGTTGCCAGCAACACTAAAGATGTTGTTGCAATAATGTTGCGAACTTTTGTTTCGAACAAAAGTTTGCGAACAAATGTTATGATAAAATGAATAAGGTCCGATTTTAATAAGGTCAGTCTTATGACTCATCTTTGTTTTTTGTAAGCCTTATAAGGAAAAATATAAACAGCATTATCTAATTGTACTGATTGATAAGAATCACCATTATTATTTAATTTCGATATTTCTAAACCCCCAATCGCGAAACTAAATGCGTTGTTAATGATTAAGCAAAAAAGAACCAATTTTACCTGTCTAAAAAAGAGATTTGACATCACTGATACCTTAAGATAGTACCCATATCTTAGTTACACTCGTTTCCTGCATGATAATCAAACCATTTACTTTTGATCCAAAGTTACATTCTAAACCAGTAATATCTAGTACTACAGACATTTCATAAGACTTTTATAGATACTATTAAATGACTCAAAGATAGACACACGTATAACATATAACCTTTTTCTTTAATATGAATACTTTTGCTTTATTATAATACTCATAAATTGAACAACGACTCCTGCCAAAAAAATTGCGTTAGGTAACAACACACGTAAGTACACCATTGTTGTTCTTTGCTGGTGTTAATTATTGGTTTATCAACAACAGCGTTACACCGATATATCTACTTGTTATAACACTGTCTGGTGTCTGGAGATAAGGCGATAGTCACTGATAAGCGACCACGCGTAGGGCGAGTGCGCCAAACATTCGGCCAGACAAGGTCGTTCTATCGATATAACTTTGCACTGCTGGCTTATCAGAATACAGTCTGATCCCGTGTGATAAATGACATATGCTGTCTAAGCACCGTATGTATAGATGGGAAACAGATAAGTAGATAATCACATGAAAAACCAATGTTACTTATGTGATGTAATATTCATGAGGCTTTCAGTGCTTCTTTTTGTACCATGTTTCGAATATACCGGAATATTCCGGTTGGTGGTAGGGCTTGTTCTAAGTCCGCCTCGCTAGCTACCACCATCTTATTTAAGTCTGTTGTCATAACAACAATGTTAACAGCATTGTTTTGTTTCGGCAGTTCGAGGTAAGATAGCCAGTTCCTCTGTGGTTGAGGATTCCGGGTAAAGCTCGGTGAGACGTGAGATGCAAGCCAAGATCTTCCCCGTTGTAGATTAAAAAAAATACCAATCAGGTATTAAAAAATAGAGACTCGACATCAAATTTAGTTTCACTAGAAATTATATTAGGAATTCATAGATATAACTAAGAAAAAGAAATATTTTTATCAAGACAGAATACAAGACATAAAGGCAACATTCCGGCGCAACTTAGCTTTATCTACTCCCCGTAGGCCATTTTATGTGAACACAGACAGCTTTTAATTACCTTATAATATATCCTGCCCCAACTAAAATTATAGTATTGAATTATCTATATTAATACTAGCTAATGCCCGGCGGCATGCGTTACGTAGTCGGATTTGAAAAATTCTTGCCTAATTCCGGCGAGCCGAGCAAAAAGAAAAAATAGTCAGAAAGAACGCTTAGCGAAAACGAAGTAAGAGCAGGCGGGCGATGCTATGCGACGCCTTGGGTCGGGGGCCGAGGCACTGTGTTCCCAAATATCCTTGGACCTGACATTTTGAGTTAAGTTCAGTAAGAGACGCATTTCAATACGACAAACTTCGGACAAGAACTCCCATGTGCTAAATCTTTATAGTTTTTGAAAAAAATACGTCTGAAGTTTATTATTTTTTTTATTTAGAAAATTTAAAAAAATAAATTACTTGGATATAAATAAAGCTGATATGTTTCTGGTATTTTCGATTTGTTAAGAATATAGTGACTAATATCTTCTTCAATTTGTTAAGATATTCTTAACAAATTGAAGATACTAAAAACATATCAGCTTTATTTATATCCAAGTAATATATTTTTTTAAATTTTCTAAATAAAAAAAGTAATAAAATTTAGAGGTATTTTTTTCAAAAACTATAAAGATTTGGCACATGGGAGTTCTTGTCCGAAGTTTGCCGTATTGAAATGCGTCTCGTACTAAATTTAACTCAAAATGTCAGGTCCAAGGGTATTTGGGAACATAGTGCGAGGGCGGCCGCCTGACGACCGAGCATTAACCGAGAAGAGCCGAACTGTGATTTCTTTTAAATTAAACGGCGGTGAAACCACGGGGCATAGCTAGTAGGTAAATATGTATAGATTTTTCGAAAATTACCTACTCGGTACTCTTATCAAACTAGTTAAGAGTTACGACCTCGTCTATTAGATACGAATAACAATCTGCTAAGCCTACCACACAAGTAGAGGCCAAACAGAACAGGCGTAACTGTAACGATTTGCTTCATTGCTCCCGAGTGCGAATGAATTCAGAGTTAAGTCCTGAGCGAAGCTAAGGAGTTCAGACTAAAATCCTAAGTGCACGCACGGATTCAAGCTCGCCCAAGACGAAGACACTTATCCCAGATAGCCCAGGAAAATAAAAAAATAAAAAAATAAGTTAAATTAAAGGCAAATCTGCGAAATAAATCCTAGTGTAAATTTATCAAAGGATATCTTGATTTAGGCATTAGAAATATTTTGTGAAAAGTCGGATATCATGTTGGGATAACACGTTTTCGCAGAAAACATCTGGTTTATTATACCAGGAAAATACTCTACTTTTCATAACTTTTGCGAGATAATAAAAGGCAATTCCATTCCCTTTTTTTTTTTTTAGATAGTTTTCATACGATTTTTCAGTTAAAGTTTCAAATTCAAATCACATAATTGACCAGTGTTACAATTAAATTCAGTACAGTATTTTGTCCGGCTAACTCAAGGACTATTATGACTGCGGGAAAGTCCGAAAGGGATACCGTGGCCCCTGGCAACGTACAGGCAACGGAAGGAACACGGGTGGGTTTTAGTCAGTAAGAGTCTGACACGTCCTCCCGCTCCACCCAGAGCGGGAGAAGTTATTCGATAATTTCCCACCCGAAAAAAAAAAAAAAAAAAAAAAAAAAAGGGCTATTATGACTTACTTTAGGTTAGATTATCACGACATATAATTTTCCATTATCGAGCAGGTGATGTGTAAAATACATTATATCTACATCGACTGGCAAGTACAGAGTTTAATGTTACAAAGTCCAAAAGTGATTATGATTTTCGTAGTTTGTACTTACGTTGTAAAGCGGCGGCGCGGCAAGCTGTGACGTCAGCTCGTGCAGGCGCGCCCTGGCGGCTTCCTCCTCGGGACCCAGCGCGGCTCCCACACGACCGACAACCTCCCGCCGGGCTACCACCTGAGATTCAAATGAAATATTACTTTAAAGGCTCAGTCAACTATACGGTCAAGGAACTTGATTCGTAACCAAATTGACTACTGACTTAAGTTAGTCGTAAATTATTATGTAAAATCATTAAAATATACCAGTTTTATATACACATTGACATTGTTGAAAATTATATACAAAATGACATGATTACTTTGTAAAGTATTATATTATTTCAATTATTGTGAATGTAAGTGAACTATGTGGATTTTTTTTTCTCTTTCATCATTTTTTTCTTTCAGTTAGTTTTAATAATGGTCTGGCGGTTTGAGTAGTTTATGCGGCCTACCCAAATGTCCTTTCTTTGGTATTGTTCGTCGAGTTGAGCTCTATAAGTTCTGAGTTTAGCTCCACGATTACTGACAAATGCTGACTCGACAGGTCCACTCAAATCTGAGTGTTTCTTTCCTCAAAAGATCATTTCAGACACTAATCTACATGGTCCTCATATGGCCTGACCAAGATTATGTCTGGACTTTAAAAGAGACTGTGACCTCTGATTTTGTTTTCGGCCTTTCTTCTCAGAGTAGTCAGATAGGAAACGCAGAACTCTTTTTTTTTAATATGACTTGTAAACGTGATTCCAATATCCTATTTACAGAATAAACAATTTCATTTCAAATCAAAACTGCAATTCGTTGCCAGTTGTAAGAAATGACTAGAACACGGTAAATTGACGTAGTGAGTCTAACTGCTCAATAACTATAAACAGTTCCTCTGGCTGCGCGACGCGTGCACACTGCACAGCTCAGCTATGCATATTTAATTCAGGAGTTTTGGAAACAAACATGTACAAAGTACAAATTCCAATGTAACAGAAGATGTTGGACCTTTTTTAAAAACTGTCGATTTAAAATCTATTTAGACTACATGCTTATTGGCTACAATAGTCTTATCAGTAATGATAGACCGATCCCAGTACAACATGACATGGTCATTTTCGAGAATTGAGTCGGACACATACTTGTAATACGGTACCTCAAAGTCCACAAGTTTATATTTCAAAGCAGCTGCAGGTGAATAATCCTGGCCACTTGGTTATGCCTGTGCAAGTACTCGCCGTTAGCCGGACGCGAACAACCATGTCTGATGGACTCACCCGGACGATGGCATGCCCGACACACGTCAACCGTCCCGTCCTTCATAAAAAGTCCCGGTAGTTATTTGTCATGGTAATTTCGTCCATAATTGCAAAGACGAAAGCTTCAGTTTCCTCAAAAAGGTCACCGAAACGTGGCCAGGATACGGACGCTAAGAAATTTACACCGGGCTCATGAAAACCCTGATATAAGCGCCCGTGAAGCTCCTTGCTTTGCGGAGCGGGGTGAGCCCCGTGTCCACTGCGACCACATCACGGTGCAAACCCACATCGGCTTTAAAAAAATATTCCCTGAAGCTTCACACCTCGCGGTTGTGGAGGGTCTTGGCATTTAAAAATCCTCGACCCCCGCACTTACGCAGGATGTACAGTCTTATCACCGATGAACGTGGGTGATGCATCCGGTTTGCGGTCAGGAGTGTACGGACCCTCCTGTTCAGGGCGTCGAGTTCGGTCTGAGTCCATTTGAGTATGCCGAAAGTGTCCATCAAAACCGGCATGTCCCAACCGTTGGCGCGCACCTTGTTTCCGCCCGAAGGAAGACTAATTAATACCTTCTTCATGCGACCAAAGAAGCGCTCCTACAACGATTGCTTCATGTCAGTAACGTTGATGCCTAACGCTTCCGACATACCCAAATGCTTATAGCTTTCGGCTGAGGAGAGGGATCTAAGGTGTATGGAGTCACTTAGTTGAGTTCCCTCGGATTCCATAATCTCCCTTCGCTTTACTGCATGACTGCACATTTGTCCACACCAAATTCCATCCTGATGGCACTACTGAATGTTTCAGTTACCTTCAGTAGTTCCATCAGCCCAAAGGAAGTCCATAAAGCCAAAAGGTATGAATTTGCACGAGCGTCGCGCCGACCCACACAGGTAAATATTCTGTTTTTGTATCTATAGTTTTGTAATCATGGTAATTCAAAAATAGGCAATTACTTCCATGGTTGCAACAGCACTATATTAGACCTCATCATCACGTGTTCGTATTTCCGAAGATACACGATGATTCCCGAAGCGCATACTTTTCTCGGGATATCTGTAAACATAAGTGGTAGTGGGCACGCGTACCTGCAGCAAAGTGTGCCTGCGCGCGTGTAGGCGCGCGGCCAGCTGCTGCAGGCGCGCGCTGGCGGCGGCGCGGCGCGTGCGCAGCTCGGCCAGCTCGGCCGCCGCGCGCTGCAGCCACGCAGCCTGCAGCTTGCCCTGCTCCGACTGGCAGCGGCTGCGGAACTTTATCTACAGAGAGAACGGGATTAAAAACCGATGATTGAAGCGAACTCAAAAACGATTAAAACTAATGTCATTATCATCATCTGCCTAGTCTTTTCTCAACTATGTTGGAGCCGGCTTTCAGTCTAACTGGATGCAGCTGTATACCAGTATTTTACATGTAGCACGCATATCTGACGTCCACAGCCCAGTTACTGGGTAATACGATACCTCTTGGTATAACTGGTTGTTAGACTTTCGGGTTTCTGACGACCCGTAACGACTGACAACTCAAAAACTAACGTATTTTGATTTATTTTAAGTAATTTGACCTTGTCAAACTTATTGGACCTACCTAGATAATAAGTGAACGATGTGGTCTCCTTTCAAGAAAAGTGCAACCGGGGGCTACCGTCCTCAATAATTAAGATAGAGAAATGAAAATGATATCAAAAGATGACAAAGGGCCAAAATACTGGAAAAAACAAATTGGTAATTTTTTTTTTTATAAAAATAAAAAAATCACGAGACAGGTAGCTCCGAAAGGGGTAAACATCAACCTTTAATTATAATCCTATCAAAACCATGCTGAATACCAGTATTTTACATGGAGCGACTGCCTATCTGACCTCCACAGCCCAGTAACTGGGTAATACGATACCCCTTGGTAAGCCTGGTTGTCAGATTTTCGGGCTTCTGACTTTCCGAATGACGCGGTGGATGGTGCGACTACACATATAACGGATAAATGTAAAGTCCAATCCGTTGAACATTTGGGCCAAGGAAATATTTATTTATTAAAATTATTACCGCAAAATGTTGCGATACTACAACTTTTGCTCTGCCTAAAATATAATTAATTTAAACAGATTTTTTTACTATTATTCTTTTTTATTTAGGAACGTAAACGAAGCAAAAGGAGTTTGCAAGGATCGTAGAAGGCGACGTTCTGTAGTTTCTGCCTACCCTCATAGGAACAAAGCGTGAGATAATAATTATTCTAAGAAAAACAATTTATACAAATGAATAAACAGAATTATAATACATACGAGTATGTACATGTATATAAAATCATCTAAAACATTTAAGTACATTTTGCAGATAAAATAATACATATAATAAGTGAAATGGTATCTTATTCGCGATCTCCTGACTTTCGATTATTGTAATATGTAAGTCAAAACTTGTTCCCACAAAAACAACTTAATTAATTATCTCGTAAAACAGGACTTCCTCTCTCCTACCCTTTTGCTGTGCCCTACAGGGTCCATAATGATCTAAATTATATAGTTACCACCTAAGTACACATCGCTCATCCAATAGAACAACGACGTAATTACGAAAATGTCGAAAATGAGTTTTGAATGTCATAAGTTCACGTTTCGAAAGTTCTATCTATGACAAAAACGACAGAATTATAGTTACGGTGGTTTTCGATAGAGTGAGTGACTGTCGTTTGGGAATTGGGGTATTTTTCAAAAGGTCACCCGGAAACATCGACTTATTTGACAGTAGTGCGGGGCGCCCCGCGAATTTAGAACGTGTCAGGACTCATAGCGACGTAAATGTAACTTATGACAAATTATTTCAATTTTATTGGTAGAACAATGACGCAATTGGCAATTATGTCAATAAAACTGCACAAGATCGTTTGATTCTATGACACAATTGCCAAATACGTTCCTGTTCTGACAAATTCACTTACAAATTTATGTAAAAAGTAATTTTAATATTATGTGAGTCAATACGAATGTCGATGTGCATATCAAATAACATAATTACCTACATATTTTGGAAATATTATGTTAGTAGGTAAGTATAAGACAATTGATTCATATTGAATTTCAAATGATTAATAATTACGTATGGTTATAATGGTTATTAAAAACTATAATTAACGTATTATTATTAATACGTTAATAATAAAAAAGGGGCAAGCCTTACGTCGTCCATGAACTGAATTTTACAGATTTTACTGATTGGAAAGATTTAACTGAACAATTATCTGTTAATTTCAACAAAAATCTCAATGGAGATATTGTCAGGTTATCGGACATTAGATTAATTAAATTTATTAAGGGGTCTGATGTTTATTCATACAAAGTATCATACGACGATACAGCAGAATGGATTAAATGTGGTATGTATATGGGGCCTAGAAGACGTCTTAGACGAAATTTGCCTGAAAAACGCCTAGAGCTTTGTATTTCAGATCGTAAAAAAGCTGATTTGTCGCATTTAATAAATACTAATATCATACCAAAATACTATGAGGCTTTTTATAACTCTATTTTGTGATAAGTTTAATTTACAGTATAAAGTCCAATTTTTAAAATTACATTATTATTTTGTAAGCAATCCATAAGTCACACTATTATAATTACTATATAGAGTGGCGAATGATTGACACTATTTTTTTAACCAGAGTTGGTAGATTAGGCAATCATTGTGATAAAATAATAATTATCAATTTACTCTATAAATTCCTACCAGTTTTTATGTTTTTTTAAAGATTATGCAACTTTTAGATAGGCACTTGCTTGCGCCTTTAATCCTACTATGTATTCCGATCTCGTATTTCGTAAAATAAACACTATTTTTTATAATTATGTTGGTATCTTACATTATCTAGGTATCTTTGTTTTAACATAAAAACTAAATGTTTGTCTCATTTTCAAAAAAATAATTGCCACTCCTTATTATACGTAAGTATATAAATGTAAACAGATTTATAAAAAAAAAAAAAAAAATTGTTGCTTAAATTCATGGTTTATTCCCATTTCAAAACCTAGTTTATGTCGTAATTGTTATATTGCATTTATAAAATGGCATAAGTGTACGTCAGGTTTGTTTTATTAGGATTTTTTAAATAGTTTTCTTGAGTTTTCTCATGAAGTTATTACAAATTATTATTAATAGTAAAGTAACATACATAAATATTAAAAGATTTTATCATAATCATTTGAAATAAATCATATTTTCAATTTCAAACTTTTAAAACGTTCTCCTGAAAAATAGCTAAAACGTAATTACGTCATTGTTCTATTGGATGAGCGACATTATGGTAAAGCAATAAAGATATTGAGTATTGAGATTACGTGTGTATGTAGGTATGTTTTTTTATTAATATAGTTACCTCGGAAAATCCAATAATAGGCACGGGTATGTAGTTTTCAGGGTCAGGATTGTCAGCCTGCGCTTGCTTCCATAGTCGCATGTCCATACCTGAAACAAAGGTAATACTGAAAAAACACAAGGCTTTGCATAGCGATCACTAAAGGAAGCATTCAACCGGCGTTGTTTCCAATTGACGTTATTTCCACTTCAAACAAATGTCAACTTCAAATATGTGTAAATTAAGTCGATTTTAGACAAATACTATTAAATATCGAATTAATAAAATTCTTAAATACATTTACCGACAGACAATGCACAGCCTAAACCGCTGGGCCTAGCTAGAAGCTTGAAATTTTGTTCAAGAGTTCTATATATACTGAAAGTGAACACTAGGAAGAATTTTTGACAATCATTCCCTAAAGGAGTTAAATAGAGAATTAAAGTTTGTATGATAGTTCTTCACTTTTGCTGGTGAGAAATCCCATCGGGCATCCGGCTTGTGTTATAATAATAATGAAGTTGTAGTGGAAGTTAGACTTTATAACAGGTGTAAAAAGACGCTTAATGATGCCGAGAGTTACTGGTTCTTTTCGTTATTGTGATATTTTTTTTTTGTGTTAGACCTTATCTAGGAACCTTCTGGATAAGGAGATATTGAAGGTCAAAGTTTCAAATCTCTCTAATGTTTTTCTTTACGAAAACAAAAGTTTTAATAGTTATTTATGCAACTATTGTATAATACGAATGACGGCACGGTTGGCGCAGTGGTTAAGCAATTGACTGCTGCGCTGCGTGTCGCGGGTTCGATTCCCGCACGGAGCAAATATTTGTATGACCTAGAATTCAATTTTTTTTTTTTTTTTAAACGTTGCCCCACACTAGGAATTTCTTCTATGTCGTGGGTGCGTTCTAGTGTGGGGCAACGTTTTAATATATATTTTTTTTAAAATAAAACCAAAATTAAAAAAAATAAGGGGTATTAAAACACGAATGTGGGTTTGATAATAGTATCACACGAGTGTTTTAATACCTAATTATGGACAGTTGCATACAAGACTATACCCATGACATGAATCCTCTATAAAAGGTTCTGAAACCATAGGGTGTTGTATAGTGTTGTAAGAACTCTATGTAAATTCATGGAAAGTTTGATTGCTGAGTATCTAATACAAACAAACTATGTATATTGTATAGGTAATAATATAATTATTTACATTTTTTTAAATTATGGCGTTGTGGTAGTGAAACGCGCGTGCATGACAATGTTCTTTTTTCGAAATTCATAAAGAGACCACGAATTGAGAAGTGGGAATGTGACTGTTTGATGAGTAAAGAAGGGATCGAAAAAGCAAACAAGTTTCATAATGAAATTTAGTACATTATAACACTCGTTTTGATGATATTATGGTTACTATGACACTGGTTGTTTTAATGTTGGCAATAAGCTAACTGTTTCAGGAACTTTTATAGAGGATTTATAGTATGGCATGGGTGTAGATAAATGTTATAACTTAACTTTAAACCCTGTACCATTGCATATTCATAAGCAAAATATTTTGCGTGCGTCATACTGAGCGCTACCGTATCAGAGATTTATCACACTAAAAAGTAAATTCGTGTCCAAACAATTATTTTTGTGGTATGTTACTTAGTTTGATGTACAGAACGCGTAGTTGAGGGCTTTTTGATGGGTCTTGTTACACCCTGTACGTAGGTATTAAAGTTGTTTTTCACCTGGCGGCGCAGTCTGCAGGTACTGCGCCAACATCTGCGGCGACTGCGCGGTGACGGCGGACACGGAGGCGCAGCCGGCGCCGACCAGCGCGTTGCGCGCGTTGCCCGCGTTCAGGAACCCACCCAGCTCGGTCGCTGAGATGTGCGTCCCGCTCGCGCCCTTATCCACTACGTATATCACCACCTGTGGAGGGAGTCCTTATGACCACACGATAGAAGTGAAAGCTTACGACTGGAGCAGAGTATACGCGAATCAGCGCCGAGTATACGCGATTCAGCTTCACCGACCGACTGGAGCCGAGTATACCCGATTAAGCGTCTCCGACCCGAGCGTGTCGGTTCAGATTTGTTCACTGTTCAGAAGAAGCGCATAAAAAAGTTACAATAAAGTTCCCTAAAGGAGCACAGAGAGGTAAGTCTACAGCGCTACAAGGTTATTTTGGCGCGTGGCTAAAATAGGTACTAACGCCGACATCTTGTTTTTTGAATACATTGCAAGTGACATTTCACAAAACAATAATTGTGCCCCCCTGACAACGTCATTCAAGCGCCAAAAGATCCTTAAAATAACTCCTTAAATACTAACGAATAATAGAAGTCCTTGTAGCTGTGTACAGTCTTTCTATTTTCTTAATGTCCCTCGGGAATCAGCGCATTTCCGAATATAAACGAATGCTAATTTCCTTGACCATCAATTATTAGGTATATAGATTTATTGTGTATTATAATTTGAATTCAGAACTAAGTACTTTATTGTTGTTTTGTTTTGATTTCCGTGTGACCTATATAGAGCTATAAAACTATTAAAATTTTTAACCGATTTCCGGGCCATAAAAAGAAATGATATTGGAAAAAATCAATATAATCATAATTTATTTGATTGTTGTCACATTCATTGCAACATTTTTAATAGATACATACCTTTAATTGGAGACCAAATGTTTTCAATTGGATTAAAATCCGGGTGGCAATTGTATATAAATCGATCTTCAATGAGTTTGGGTTATGAGGAATGTTATGTTGCTGCAACTAAGCTATTATTTGTGGTTTAGTAGTGTTTGAGTTCGGGTGTTTAACTAATAATTTATTATGGTATGGTGCATTATCTATTACTAAAACACTATTAGCTGGTAGATTTGGTATTAACTGATTACGCAGCCAATTTTAATATCGATCGGCACTGATTTCTTTATGATAATCGCCGTCACTATCAATACATTTGTGCAATATCAGCGCACCTGGAACAAAACTTTTTTCATTACCAGCGTGAACGATGATTATGCGTTCTCCTTCGAAATTGGCTTCTTTACACCTTTTTTTATTTTTATCTGTGCAAGATTTCCCTTTTGAGTGCGACGCACATACGGGTATTTGAATGATCTACGCGGCCAAAATTATTTTGTGGTCAATATTGGTTCTAAACGATATTAGTAAATGAAACAAACGTTTTAATATTACATCGAGTCATTTATTGAAAATATAAAAAAAAAAAAAAAAAACAGTCTAATTTTCATCTTCGCTTTCTGAAGAATGACCAGGATCATTCGGATTCGCAGGCAGAAGTAGAGCAACTGTTTCTGGCAAGAAGGAGTTATATTTCCTACTTTTTACGCTTCTTAAGAGAGGGTCCGAACTCAAAAGAAGCCGATTAAAAATGTCTCTGTTGCAATTTTCTCTTGAAATTTTTCTAGCGAAGTTGGTTTGGCGGTATGGTTTAAAATATTTATTTCGCGCTTCCGAAGCCTCTTCGGAAAGCTGTCCAATAGGCAACAATGCATTTTTTATTACGACTGCAGCATGGATCAAAATTTTATGCATTGTTGGTGGCATGGGGTGCCAAGAGTATAAATCAACATATAAGCGAGCGGTATCTAAAGCGTATTTGTCGATTTTTTCACTTAAATATTCAATTACATGTCCACTCAAAATCGGCTCAAGTATGACTTTTAAACTATCATGTCATGACTGATGCCCGTTATATCGGAAGCTAATTTTATATCTTCAAAAAATCTTCTACTCGTGTTGCCAAAATTTGCCTTTGGCATATCCACTAGCAATCCAGCTTCTTTGCGAAATCTGGCCTGGATTTCCAGTTTCCTTTCGTTTTCGATTTTTTTCTCGTGTTCAGTTTTTCTCTCTCTGTATGTCTCTGTCTACAAACATCGCCAATGCTTTTGATGGTGGAAGAGTGGAAGTTTCTTTTTCTGTTCTTGCTTCGGAAAATACCCTTTTATATTTTTTTGCACGTGTAGGACTACTGGTGATTTCTTTTAAAATATCGGAAGCTATTCGTTTTCCACTTTTCCGTAACTCAATCTGAGCAGCATGAACTATCACTTCTTCTTCTAGATTAAACCGTATCTCCTCAGTTTTCCTCCTTTTGGTTCTTTCACTTGACTCTCCAAATAACTTAGATGGGCGGCCCGGGCCGATTTTGTGCAACCACGGGAATCTCAATAGTTCCTTCAAGCCACGAATCATTGTATTTGCGAAATACGTCTTCCTTCTTATGAGCGTTTGACCACCTTATCTTAATTGGCTTTTAAAGTGAGAAAAAGTGCGTTTTAAACTCTTAATTTGGACTTCAGAGTACCCTTCGTATGACAGAAGCTCCTCATTTAAGAAAGTCAGTTTTTCTTCCAAATTAGGCAAAGCATGCGGTCGAATAGGTATTTACGGATCACAGTTCTTGCTCCCGGGGTATTTTGTGAACCTATAACAAATACAAACAGACTTTCTATAAAAACTAACTTAACACACATAATGACTTTAAGTTTTCGTAAAAAAAAACGGTATCAATTAGGTACTTATCCGCGATTTTCCGCGGCAAATTTTTAAATTATTTATTACTGAAAGGTTTAATCTTTCGACTGTATCAAGAATTATTACTGGATCTAACTTGGAAGTATAACAAATTCCCTATTAAACACAAATCATAGCTAAAAAACTACTCCAATATACGCGAGACTTACAATACACTAAAACTAATATTTCCAATGGTAAAAAATATCGAAATTCTATTTTAAATATTATATAATTACCTGCTGTATCAGGATCCATAACTTTATCTTTCGAAATAAACTCAAAATAATAAATATTCACTGTTAAAGTCTTTATTTGCAAACGAACGCCGAGAACAGACACATACACCAAGCGGGGCGATCGAATTCCAACTGCACGTAGAAGCGCGGCATGCACGGGGGAAAAGTGGAAGGTGCTGGGTATTGTTCTCAAACCTGTCCCCTAGCTCAGGTAGTCGTTTTTTTTTACCCATTTTACATTTTATAAATTTGAATTATGGCCGCCTAAATCATTCAAATACCCGTATGTGCGACGTATGCACGTATGATTCATCCATGAAGACAATATTTTTGCCATCGGCCCTCATCCTTTGAATTTCTCGGAGATACTTAAGCCTTTTAAGGCGAATACCTATCATGCTTTTTAATTAGTATTTCCCGATTGCTTTCTGTTTTTTTTTGTATCGAAAACCAGTATCTTTCAAACAAAATCTTAATGTCTCCAGACAGCCTCCAAATTGGATAGCCTCAACCAACTTCGGTTTTAAAGTCCTCACACAAGGTAATTCCTTAAAGCGTAAACCAAAATTGTAAATCATGTTACGTATGACACAATAGTCAAAATCGTCCAAATTTAAACGAAATTGTTTGGTCTTTTTTACTCTTTTTGGTGATGGTAAGGCAGCCAATTTATCTTTTTTATCATTTTCTTTTACAATATTCTTTACAGTTCCGACTGAAACACCACAAGCTTCAGAAACACGTTTTTGAACTTAACCATTGAAAATAACCATTGCTTTCTTTCTTGAATCCATCGGCTTTTTGTAAAAAATACAAGTAAAATTATCCGTCGTGCCTGCGACTTTAGCAGCTGTCCTCCCATTTTTAAAATAAATTAAATTAAGTTAAAAGAGTATTAACAACTCTATATACTTCCAAGTCGATTGAGAGCGTCCGACGACTGACGAAACACAAAGTTTGCCGAGAGACATTGAGAAAATAAAAATACTGTACAAATCTTGTTTTGTGGGCTTTTTTGGTACATTTCTCTTGAAAATGAATTAATGATCTCTTTATTTTCTAGAATATAGGCAATTTACATGGTGTTTGGAATTTATACGTCGCACTATATTCGATGTTTCGATATGTATAGAGAGGGTAAGACTTCATAATTATTAGGCTTAATCTTAGCACGCACCTGAGTCTTGTTGTCGGAGACAGCTGTAACACATTCTATATTGACGGCCAAGTTAGGTTTATTTCCTAACAAACTATGCAGCGACGTAGTCAAGGCTTGCTGGTTGTTTCTAGAAAATAAATTACATTGTATCAGGTTTTTATAAATATTAAACTAAAACTATGAAAAATATTAAAAATGGAACACGAAATAAAAAAAAATACATCAAAGCAAGGAAGATAAATAACGGAGAATGAGTGAGGATGCGAAGCGAGGAATGTCCGTAAAACTAACCAATAAAACGCTAGCTTAGCTCAAGCTATGGCAGTGAAGCGATGTTATTGGTTAGTTTCACACACATCCCTCGCTACGTGGGCTCACTCATCTCTGGTGGAAACGCAGCTTTAAAGCTGTAGTTTTTAAATATGTTAAATTGTGTATTATTCCTTCCCACCGCGGAGTACTTACAGTAGCAATGGCTTTATGTTGGCAGTTCAACAACATTTATTGCATTATTTACGTTCTTGAGCAGATACATTTTTCGAAAATATGAAGCAATATCCTTCAAAAAACATTTAGATTGTGATTGATAGTGTGCTACCCAATTCGGATGCAGGTATAACGCTTGCACACTTTTAAATTATAATGTTTTTGTCTTAAAATGCTAGCCTGGAGCAAACACGAAAATTAACTAAGCTACCTGTAAACACATACTTGATATCCTGTTCAGCCTTGTTGAACAACATGGCGACATGTCCGTCTTTGTCCTCGCGGCCTCCGAGCCGAGAGTAGCCCACCGCTTTAAACCTGCAAAGCGGGTTCTGTTCGTTCAGCTCCAAAGGAGGCGCGTTACGACTGTAGTACGCTTGCCCTGCAAAAGTAATTGAGTGTAAGCTTAAACTTATGAAATAACAAGAAAGATGTGCCTGAAAACCTTAGAAAGTTTTTCAAACCATTTGATCTCCATTATGTCTGACTAATCATTACTCTAATAATTTAATTTCAATAAGTTATGTTCAGATAAACATTGATTGGTCATCAGATTGTGCAAAAAATGCAGTGCATAAAGTAAATATCCCACTGAAATCATAAACAAACCCTGTTAAATAAATACTCCATACTTCGCGATCACCTTGATGTACCTACACTGCTACACAAGCGTACAAGGATCTTTTAGAGTTGGCGCTCAAATGACGTTGACACGGCGCAGTTGGTAAATACTTGTGCAATTGTTTTGTGAAATGTATTGAAAAAAACCGGCCTAGTGCGTATCGGACCACGCACAATGAAGGGTTCCGTAGTTGGGGTGAATTTATCCCGAAAACCAACTTAACATTGTAGTAGAAAAACATATGCTCATATAAATATAAATCGATATAGGTACGTCACGGTCAATTCTCCAACTATTTGCAGGTAAACTTGTAATCTCAAAAAAAAAAGTGATAAAACTACAAATTAACGATTTCGGAATTTTACTTGTGCTGTGAGACCTTGCTTCTTGCCATATTTCATATATTAAGGTCAACAGGAAAGAACCCTATAGGTTTAGAAGTTATGAGCGTCGAACAGGGATAGATAATTTATTCAAACAATAAAACCAGTAGTTTTTCCATAATATCTATAGACCCAAAGGTCTGTTCATTAAATTTTACGCACTCATTTTCGTTATAAATCATCGTCTATTGCACTAAATAAATTGATTTAATTAAAACTAGATAAATAAATACTAAATAAATAAAACTAAATAAATTAATAATTAGACTAATTAATATGCATATTAGTCACCCCCACCAACGAGTTCAAGCCGTCGACTAGTGTACCCTTAAGTGAAAAGTGCAGACGCAAAAATGCAACCGCGCCGGACCGCGCTCGCCGCGATGTCACACACAATTACGAAAGAATTGACCTATATTACAATTATAATTGTCATTTATTAAGTCGCCACAAACATGGCTGAGACCACCAAACCGAAAATGAACAATTGCTGTACAAATATTACCTACAGCGCAGAAAGAGCAGATAATGAACAACTGCGTAATGTTATTTCTGTTATGAAAAAACAAATAAATAGCCTCCAACAACGTGAGGTATTTACAACATATAGCAGAACAAAGTGCAGCTGCATTCAGTAAGCCAGCTGAGCCAATAAAAAGTCCAACACAGTGTCCTGAATACTGTACCAATAAGAGTTATGGTGAAAAGCCTTCATTTCACATGCAAGCATGACAGAATTATTGAGGACTTGCAAAATGAAGGTTTCTAGATTGAAGATGCAGCAAACAAAATAAGATGGAAAATTAAGGAACCACTGAACATGTTTATGCTGACTTTCAGGAATGACGAAGACATAAATAAAATCTAGCATTACTGTACTAGCCTCGAAGTAAGGAGAGGATGTACTTCTACTTTACAACCAAATATAAGTCAATATTAGGATGTAAGGAGAAGTACATTCTCCATACTTCGAGGCTAGTACCTCAATGCAAGAGATGTCAGGCGTACGGACATACACACATACTGTTAAGAAACCTAAATGTGTCAAATGCACAGGCAAATCTGACTGCTGACTGCAAAAAAAACTGGCAGACGAAAAACAAAAATATGTCCACTGTGGGGAACCACATCTTGCTAATTACAGAGGATGTATAGTAGCCTGGGAAATGCAAGGCATAAAAAACAAAACTATAGAGAAGCCAGCAAAAAAATCCAACGCCAAATAACCGAAAAACTGCAAACTAGCTCACAAACGCAAAACCATTACGTGACACAAAACATTACGTGACACAAAACATTACGTGACACAAAACCCTCACAAGAAAACATACGCGCATATTGCAGCCAAAACTGTCAACCTTGCGAATATTCGTGAGAATGTTAATGCCGTTAAGGGGTATGGAAGGAACGTTGGACGAAAATATTAAATCATGTCCTCATTTAACGCTAGTCTGGATAAACTAGAAAATAGCGCTACGAATGCTATTTCCACACAGAAAACATGAATCCATCCAAAATAATGGCATGGAACTCAAACGGACTACTAAACATCAACAAAAATTTGAAGTATTCCTGATTACAGAAAACATTGATATATACCTTTTATCTGAAACTCACTTTATTAAGCAATCATACATAAAGTTTCGAGGTTTTAAAGTGCACCCTGACAATTCTGCCTGCGATGGTAGCGCGGTTGTAGTCAAAGAGAATCTCTGTCATTATGAAGAAGTTAAGTATGAATGTCATGAAATTCAAGCTGTGACGATTTGTATTCAATCTCAACTGTATCCTGTAACCGTAACGGACATCTACTCCGAGATACAATATAAAAAAGACCATTATGTGAGGTTCTTACAGCAACTCGGGCAAAGGTCCATCTTAGGTGGCGACTTCAACGCTAAAAATACGCATTGGGGATCAAGACTAACCACCAATAAAGGAAAGGAATAAAGAAAGGAATTTATGAGTGCCATGTAAGAGCGAAGTAAGTGTGAATCTATTTCTACCAGAAAACAAACTTATTGGCCAAGCGATCCACGCAGTCTCAGACCTAATAGACTTTTTTATTACAAAAAATATCTATACTCATTATTTAAGCGTCGATGAATGCCTACCAGTATGGCATCGGATCCTACGCATAGAGATCAGACACTTATAAATACTTATACAGACTGGAATACTTTCAGAATAGACTTGGCTAATACAATAGAATTACGAGTTCCATTAAAAACTCCGGAATAGCTGGATTTGGAACTAAATAAATTTACAACTAGTAGGTATACAGCAAGCTGCCTTGAAAAACACACCGGAAGAAAAACACCAGGACAAAGCAACCGCCTACCCTGCAGGAATTAAGGCACCATTCCGCAGTTGCTGCCTGCGGTCGGGCCGCAGCAGTAACTGCCCGTATTCCAGTCGGTAGATACAACATAGAAAAAACGTGTTATCTTGGTTCAGACCTTAGGCATATAAAAGCTGGGGTACCACAAGGGTATTTGGTCCGGTCCTATATCTTCTTTACACCTGCGATTTTCCTGTGCTAGAAAATAATTTCATTGCAACCTTTGGTGACGACACAGCAATCATGGCTGTTGGAAATAGTCACGAGGATAGAAAAGGTTCAAGAGTCCATAATATCGTGTCTATCTGTGTACTGCAACATGGAGTATCAAACTTAATGAAAGCAAGTCTATCCACATTGACTTCGCCAATAAAAAGTCACAATACTTCCCGGTGTTCATGAATAATCAACCAGTACCATTAGCGAATACTGCTAAGCATGACCCTGGGCGCAAAACTGCGTTGGAAAGAGCATCTCAAAACAAAAAGGATGAATTAGATATTAGATACAAAATATATATTGACTAATTGGTAGATAGTCGCCAATCAACGCGCCCTGATACATTAGTAACAGCGACCTCCGCCGCCGGGCCACCTCAAGATGGAGGTCGTAAACATAGTAATAAAAAATAAGCAGAAGCTCATGAACAAAGACTTCATCATCATGTGAATGTCGAGGCCATCCAATTCCTTGACATCACTGAATTAGTGCGAAGATTATAAAGGGTATGAGTTAGTTTAGTGCAGTGTGAGTGAACTTAAACTGTAGTGCTGACTAAATAGAACACATGATTTAAATGTCGTCCCCTTATCATAAAGTGAATAAGAAATTAATATATTATAATTATTGGACGATTTCTTAATTTTATACACTTGGGAGCAAATAAATCGAGCCACTACCTTTTTTCACGTAAAATGGTAAATATTTTTGGTAATATGGAACGTATCAATTCGAACTATATATCGCCTAAAAGTTTAGTTAATAACCTTTACAATGAGGGTAAATTATTGAATAATAACCTTATTGAATGATAAATTATTGGCTCTGCAAGAAAAATGGTAATTTTGATAGAAAATTTAGTAGGGCTAAAACAGTCCATAAAAACAATAAAAAACAAAATTATTGCAAAAAAAATATTCTTAATAACTGGTATTACCCCCCCGGGCCCTGATACATTCTTGTAGCCTATTAGTCATCGATCTGATCAGCGTTACGATGACATATTGTGGTATGTTCTCCCACTCTTCAAGCACAGCGACTTTAAGCTCGGGAATGGATGAAACAGCGGGAACCCTGGCTCGGACTCTCCGTTTTAGCTCGTCCCATAGGTGTTCGATCGGGTTCAAATCGGGACTTCGTGCTGGCCATACCATTTGTTGAATCCCGATCGCAGACAAGTATTCCGTAACGATCTGCGCGGTATGAGGTCTCGCATTGTCATGCATAAACAAGAAATTTTCTCCGACAAAACCAGCATACGGCATTACGTGGTTTTCAAGAATGTCAGTTATGTATCGGTCAGCTGTTAATCCACGTCTACCACTGCCATCGTTGGCGGGGTCGACGAAGACAAGTTCCGTTTTTCCGTCTAGAGAAATTCCTCCCCACACCATACAAGAACCACCACCAAAACTCACCGTTTCTCGAATGCAACATTGGGCAAATCTTTCACCAGGACGTCTATACACTCGGTTTCTCCCGTCATTGCTAAAAAGACAGATTCTTGACTCGTCAGAAAACAAAACTGACCTCCAGTCTTCTAACGTCCAATTAATGTGTTCTCGAGCAAACTCCAAGCGAGATCGGCGATGAGCTACAGTCAATTTTGGGCCAGTTGCTGGTTTGTGTGATGTTAAATTTCGTTCTTTTAGTCTTCGTCTCACTGTCCACCTACTGATTGCGACTCCTCGAACGTCACGTAACGCTTGCTGTAGCTGAACAGCATTAAGTCCACGGTCGCGCAACGAATTGGTTGCAATAAAGCGGTCGTCACGTTCTGTTGTTGCCCGTGGTCGGCCAGTTCCAGGTCGCCGAACAAAAGCACCAGTCTCCAGATACCTGCGGTATACCCGCTGTACCTTTGAACGACTCAAATGAAGTCTGCGTGCCACTTCACGTTGTCCGTGTCCAACCTCAAGTAAAGCTACAACTTGGGCAGCTTCCGTCGGTGTAGTATCCATTTTATCAGGTTATTTTGATTACACAGACACAGATAAAGACAACAATAACAAGTAATATGGGTATGATTAACAAAAACCTCAAATTTAATCTTTTCTTAACAGAGTACAATAAAAATGTCATAAGCAAATTAAATGCGATAATTTTATTCTACCCTTTAAACTTTAATAAAAATGAAATTTTGACAACTAACTACCCTCATTGTAAAGGTTATTAAATACCCTTTTAGGCGATATATGTTTCGAATCGATGCGTTCCTTAATACCAAAAATAATTACCATAATGCGTGAAAAAGGAAGTGGCTCGATTTATTTGCTCCCAAGTGTAGTTACTTAGCAGTTTAAATTATATATATATATACCACTTATTAGCGAATGGGCTAGATTGTAATGTGAATAAAGTATCACTAACCATGAATTCATGATACTTTAAAAATTGGCCAAGTGCAAGTCGGACTGGCACACGAAGGGTTCCGTACCACCGTACAATATTTAACACTACGTTTTTACTAAAGAAAAAAAAAAGCATTCTTGTATGGATACCACCTTTAATTTTTAACGTTATTTTCTTTTATTATTTGTTGTTATAGCGTCAATAGAAATACACAATCTTTGAAAATTTCAACTGTCTACCTATTATGGTTCATGAGATACAGCCCGCTGACAGACAGACGGACGGACGGATTGCGGAGGCTTAGTAATAGGGTTCCCTTTGGCACTCTTCTGGTACGGAACCCTACTAAACGAAAAAAAAACCAGAAGTCTTATAAATAAAGGACCACACAACAATGGAAGACCAAAATGGTAAACACAGTAACCTAGAATTAATAAAGCATGTTGTGACATGAGTAACAGAGATGACGCTCTACAAAGCCCAACTTTTTCTATAACTCATATTATTGACCGACTCCAGTACTATGCGAACCCCTCATAGTAGTTAGTAGTTCTTATTGCATTTATGTAGATGACCAAAACAATAATTAGACTCACCAGTGCCCCACTGTGCTTGTATGAGATTCCACTTGGCAAGCACCTGGTCCCTCTCATCCCCAAAGACGCAACAGTTGAACACGGCTGCCGACAGCGCCTCGTGAGCAGATGATGGGCCCTGTGGCTGTTGTTGCTGTTGTTGTTGTTGCTGCTGCTGTCAATAAAGCAGGATTCATTTGATGAGCCCATTAAACTCTCAAGCTCTTGAATAACAAATTACATCCGGGGTCCAAAACACATACTATGGTTAAGGGGAATGGACTATGGGTAATTATGTTATCAGTTAAATGAATACCTGTCCAAACTGTGGTGCTGATCCAAGAACATTGCCAAAACCAGTGAATCCAGTGTTTGGTTTAGTTCCAAATGATTGACCAAAATTGCCAGTAGCTCCAAATGGAGTGCCAAATGTATTGGCACCAAGAGTGTTAGTACCAAAAGTTGGTGCAGCACTGCCAAATGTTGGTGCGCTGAATGCTGGTGCAGCACCAAATGTGTTGGCGCCAAATGAGGTATTTCCAAAACCTGAAGATGAAATGTATTGTTTATTGGTCAATGTCAAAAAATTTACTTGTACAATAAATTCTTACAAGTGGACATTTTGCATTAGATAGTACCTGTTGTAGGTTTTGCAGGAGTGGCACCGAAGCCAGTCCCACCAAATAAAGAGGGTGCTGTAGCAGCAGGGGCAGTGCCTAGCGCTCCAAATGGTGCAGCTGTGACATAAAACAACACAATTAATAAGATATTTTTTTTAAGTTTGCCCTTATTCATTTGCATAATGTTTTATTTATAACCTAGCTATCATACCAATCAAAACAGCTCAACATTCTGAATTGGAATCAATAATTTAACATTCTGATAATTGTAATTTAGTACAGGTTTCATTATTAATTTTGAAAGTGATAGCCAAGTCCAATTACTCCAAAGTAATAGTCAGCCATAATAGTACTATGTTTTCTGCAAATAAATCAGCTAACTAAGACTTCGTATTTGGATACTGCCTTGTAAAAGGTCTCTTCAGAGTCACAGCTGTTTATTGATTGAGCTACCTGTACTTGTTGCTGGTGCACCAAATGAGCCAAAACCTGTAGATGTGGCAGGCGCTCCAAAACCACCAAAACCAGTAGTAGTAGTAGTTGTTGCTCCTCCCCCAAAGGAAAAGGTAGCTGGAACATAGCAAACAATTAATTCAATTTAAACTCATTATTAAAGCAACTGTTATAGATGTTGATAACTATACTACAGGCTGGTTAGTACCTCATTTTAGACTTGTGTAAATTAGTTGAGACATAAATGCTAACTCAAATAGGCAGGGTGAGGTTTACAATTAATTATACATAGTGGCTGACGGCAGAGGCATTTCTCATGTACAACTTGCATGATGATACATTTACTAACAAATCATGTTTGCTGATAAGCAATTATCATCTTAAAAGTTATACAATGAACTTACGTTTCGCTGCAGCGCCGAAGGCTGAACTTTGAGTACTTGGAGTTCCAAATGAGAAAGCCATTCTATTATTTGTAATTATTTTTATCCAAACGGCAGAAGGAACTTAACGCATTACGCAAAGTTTTGTAATAATAACTATATTTATAATGTGTACAGTACACAACCTGGAAAAAAATTGTAAACAAGAATTAACAAATGTGAGGTTATTTTTGTGCTGTTACAAGTAAACATTCAACAATTTGACAGTTTAAGAGTTTTGACCACAGACTACATAGATACTCACAGACTACATAGAGATACTTGGTTTTGACTCATTCAAAATCAAAACTTACGTTGAGAATTTGACATTACTGAAACGTTAACGAATTCGTTCCAAATAAATAACAAGAGAAATAAATTGTGTAATTTTAATCTGAGAAAAGGTTACGTGCCTTTTTCTGTAATGAGAACCCATCAAAAACATAAAATATAAAAAATGCAAGTTTCGCAACGCAGTTCTTCTACCGCAAAACGTTGTGAGACGTAATGTTAAACCAAGTCCATTAATTAATTCAGTACCTATGGGACAGATTGTAGTACTTAGGTTTATGTGCGTTTGTGTGGCGTCTGTACGTCAATTATTATTATTAATTGCTTGCTGGACTTCCACAACGCAATTTTGCATCCAGCAAGCGCCCCCACCACCGCGAGCGTCCAGGGTAAAATCGCGATATTATATACGCTATTTTATTTACAGGGATTTAGGGAATTTTGGGGTAAAATCGCGATACAAACCCCCAGTCTGGCAAAATTAACCGCGGACGTACAGCAAGCTGTATGTGCGCACGATCGTGTGTATGCTACGTCCAGCACCGCGGCCTTGGCGGGACGTACAGCAATATGGATGGTGAATATGGCGCTTTATTGTTAATTCCTTCAGTGTAATTCAATGTGTACGACATTGAATTCACTGAAGGATCGATATCGTTAATCATTTTGAGAATGCTGCCGCGAAAAAGTAACAGTTAACGAGGTACCAGGGAAGCCATATGTGCATAAGGATAAGGAATTATTGCCAAACTTCCTTGTCTTCAACGTAGTCTTTAATTTTATAATATGCTTTCTTAAGGACACGTTTGATGTGGGTTTTGAACTTCCCATCGCTAAGTTCTGTGACCGACTTAAGCAACTTGTTATAAAACCGGATACTGTTTATAAGAAATGACTTGCTTGTTTTAGTTTATCTAAATTAGGTTTAATATTTAATTTAAATTTAGGTGCTTTATGTACAGACGCCAGCACATCAACCTACCCGAAACTGTCAAATTTTCCCAATCAACTTTGAACTTTAGGCTTTAGTGATAAAGCTGAAAATCTATTAAAGAAATTTGACAGATTGTAGTAGGTTGACGTGCTGGCGTCTGTACGATAGACGTCACGTCAAGTTACACACGGATAACTCTTAACACGCGCGGCATACTCGTAAGTCTTGTGCGTGTGTCAAACAAAAATGGGTAACTTGGTGTGACGCCTACTGTACCTACGATATTGTAAACAATGGGTTATAATAAGTTTAGACATAAGTTATGGGTATACAATTACTCATCAAATAATGATATCTTACACGAATTATGAATGTTGTGCAAAGTTATCTGTTATGGTTCTCGCACGGTTACTCAGAACCAGTTTTTTCAACTATCAAGCCTTTATCAAGCAATGGACCCCTCCATTGCTTGATAAAGGCTTGATAGTTGAAAAACTAAACTGATAGTTGTTAACTAAACAATCTGTGATTTATGTGATTTTTAAAGAAATAATCTATTATGTTTTTTTATCTTATGGTTTCATTTTTATTTAATTTAGAATCCTTGAAATTAAATTTCTAATACGAAAGAAAGTTGTTGGTGGAAAGTTTTCCGTAAACAATAAGCCATGGTCACCCTTTCGAAACATTCAAAACGTTTAATTGAAGGTTTTTATTTTTATATTACGAAAACACTATTTTTTTTTGCCTGTTATCGGTAGTTCTACATATTAATAGGTCTTGTTTACAACAATAGATCTCGCTAATAGTTACTTATTTCGATATTATAAATCTCATAAGGCGGAGATATCCAGTAGCTTTTTTGGAGGAAGTACCCCTCCAATCAAAAAATCTCGAAGACAAAAAAAAACTATAAAGTCGTAACACAGGTGTTACGACTTTATAGTTTTTTTTGTCGTCGTAGTCCAGTAAAAATAAAATATTTTTTCTACATAAACTTCAATGATAGAGTTACGCAATAGGTATAAAGTAGGTATTTCCTATTATTTCGTGTTATAACAATAATATAAACTTAAAATTTTAATAATTTACTGTTTCTTTATTAGTACTATCTAAACTTTTTATTAGTGAAAATGCTAACAGATAGGTACCGTGGAACAATGGAAAACTGAAAATGTCCCGTAGGTCAAACTTTCAATAAAAAAATAAAGTTTTTCGAATCATTTCTTATAGGGATTATATCTTACAACAAAAGTTCTAACACTAAGTAGGTAATATGCTGCACGAGTCGTTATATTGTTAATTTGCTATATGCGAAATATTGAATTTATGTTTATAATTTTACGCCTACATGTGCGTAATAATATATAATAATACATACAAAAGTTTAACCATATACGTGCTATGCCTTTCCTTTATAAATAAAATACAATTTGGGTATTGCGGGGCGCGATGTAGGTGTTAAATACTCAGTTTGTTATATTTTTTTTTAAGTAAGTACTACCTATTTCTAAATAAATAGGTAAGTACAAGTCCATATCATTCAAAAAATGCTGCTTCAGCATCTCTAAGCAACCTATATTGAGTGCATGTAACTCAAATCTTAAGGCAATAAAGTTTTTATTTTTAATTAAAACTTTTTTAAATAGGTATCCAGTTACCAAGAGGTAGTTACAGAAATTAAAATATCGCCGGCGTCTGCTGTGCTGTGTAAGAGCGGTTGTGTTATCAAAATAATAACAAATGAAAGTGATAACATTTCCTTGCAAATTAATAAATATTAACAACACACGCAACAATCTTTGAAAACACGTGATTTGACATTAGTTCCGACCGATTGGTTTCCTCTTTTCTCATGTTTAGGACAATTTCTGATAAAATCACTTCACAAAATGAACTAACATAATAAACTAGCATTATTTTAGAATATGTTCAACAGAGATATAGTTTAGAATATGGTGTCGTTTACCATTTCAGAATGAACATAGAAAATAGTTGACAGACGACACCTAACCTAAAAATTATGAATATTTTTGTATACAAATAAAATGAAAGATAAAACAGTCATAAATAGCTATTTTATTGCATATCACATCACCACGTTTTACCACTATCTCCAAATTCAATGCGAACTTAACTTTTTTTCCTTGGTGGTAACACATTGCACATCACAGATCAGATGGAACATTCCAGAGGAAAATAAAATTTGCTTACATCATTTTACTTTGTTATTTTTGTAAGTATACATTAATAAAGAACACATTCAACAGCAAAAATGAGATAGAATTATAATTATGCAATAAACAAATCGGAGTTATGTCTTCGCCTCCCAGGGAATCCGTTATTTCTTCGCTCCAGGAGGCTGTAGTGGCTGGCCACGTTCTTTTCCTCGAAGTTTTAATCCAATTGCCCTTTCTATCTTACCAAGAACAATGTTATTTGGAATGCCACGACCGGCCTCGTAATCATTAACAATTTGAGGTTTCTCGCATATTTTAGTTGCCAGATCTTTTTGACTCATCCCTTTAGACTGTCTTCCTTGCATTATAAGCTTTCCCAAGTCAAGGGTTACTTTTTCATGACGCAATTCTTCAGTCTCTCTGTCGAGTTTAGCCGTGTTTTTAGTGGTAACGTGTTGTTTATTGGTTCCAGCTCCATATTTTTGTTGAGTATCAACTGGTAAGCCCTGACGGCGTGCCGCATTTACTGCTTGTTCAGTCTTCAGAGCTGATGCCTTTGGTGGTTTTTTACGGAGAATCGTGACTGTATCCCAGTCGGACATTTTTACGCAGCTGATACCACAATACTCACAATAAAATTCCTGATTACGAAAATTTTTCTGCTTACTTCGTGCCACTTCGTGCGTGCCGTGCTGTACTTACTAGGGCAGCTTGCTCAATAATAAGGATGTCATCGACATCGATGTTTGTTATTAATATCGATGATTTCAATCGACTATTTTTATAAAATTTAGTAAGTTTTATTTATTCCTAAACTCTAAAGTATATTGAGATTTTGTTTTTTATTAATTAGATAATTACTAAATTTTCCTTTTCCTGTATGTTGTGCCATCTAAGTAATATAATTATTATACAGTAAAAAAAAAAAAAAACATCTAGCAGCTGAACGTTATCGCCAGCATTTTACAGTCACCAAAGATACAGGATTGATTTGTTACCATATAAGAGCTGAAGACTATAAGAATGAAGGATTTTTATTATTATTTTAACTTGGTATTACTTTAATTAACCTACATTTTTATGAATAGGAATTAAATTAAAATATGAAAGAAGCCGAAAAATTTTGGCGCGCGCTTTTGCCTGTTTGCTTAATGTACAGACGCCAGCAGGTTAACCTACCCGAAAATTTCAAATTTTGCCATTCAACTTTGAAACTTATGCTTTAGTGAAAAAGTTGAAATTCTATTAAAGAAATTTGACAGACTGTAGTAGGTTGATTTGCTGGCGTCTGTACATTTCGTTATCGTTATCCAAATCAAGACATCATAAAACCGTATTTACCCCAGCCGAGGTGAGTCGAGGCACGAACACCGAACACGTATGTAAACGGTGGTTCACCATTCGCCTCGTGTTTCGCCTCGCCGCTCGTGACGTTCGCGTCGGGAGTGGTCTTTTGTACACGAGTTAAAGAAAAACGAGTGGCGATGGCGAGACAAACTAATGCTTACACATTCGCTCTCTAATTAATTTCTGCATAACGACGTCGTCCATTTCGTGAATCTGAAGTAGAAATGAATGTGATGTGCGAATGTGTAAACGGCCACTCGTATAGCTTAAAGCTTCGTGTAGACTAGCGGGACGCGGCAGCGGTTATTGTTATACCGTGAAGATTTCTTAGAAATTGTATTGTTCGAGTCGCGCTAGTCTGCACGAGGCTTAAAGCCACACGCCGAAACTATTCGTCGAATGGCATGGCGATGGCGAAGCGAATCACGCGCACGCAAGTGTAAGTGCGGTATAAAATACATCGTAGTGATGTACCAATTTTCATTCTGTGTAATTTCTGTGATCTGTTTTTTTTTAATCTGTGGGTTGTTCTTGTTGATATAAACAAAAGACAAAAATCCATGAATGAAGTAGGTAATCCTGCCAAATCCTGCGAAATAACCTACAATTAACACCCACGTAATAATAAATAAAATTTACAATGAATGAAGAAATTACTGATTCAGAAGAGGAATTATTAGTGTACGCTGAGTTTGAAGACACTGTAAATATTGAAAAGTATCGAGCGGTTCATGTATTGGGCGTTAATGGAAAAAATCCCATAATTCAAATGGATGATACGTTTTTCACAGGTGTTGGGCTATATTTTATTAATCACCAATAATCACCATTACTTATTGACACTAATTGATGACTACATGTTTATTTAATATAATATTAAAAAAACCTGTTTATTTGAAGACAAGAAACTAGACTATATAGAATATTACATAAGTCATTATTAATAATTAAATTTTATTCAAATAGGAAAATACGAAAATGCTCTTGGAACATACTTGTTTTTTGAAGAAGATCCAGAACCAAAATCGGAAGATCCTTTATTCGATAAATTGCCTGAAAAGAATTTAAAGTACCTGTGCAAGACCAAAAAGCTATTGAATATGGAACATGCGTATGTTACTCCTAAAGAAGGTAAAGTAATAACATGGTAATTGGCCTATTTCACAATGTCCACCACTTCAGTCTTACTTCGTCTTATACTTAACAAATAAAATTCAGCTTGGAGAGTCCCCGTTAAATTACCTGGCACATAATTTCATTCAAAATTCTGTTCCATTTTTAGTCAACTTCATGAGTAGTGGTTTAATCAGACATTGTGACGCAGGTAATTTTATCACAAAATAGTTCACATTTACCTGAAGAAAAAGTAATTGGCCAAGAGCGAGTCAGACTCGCTCACAAAGAGTTCCATACCACCATACAAAACACTATGTTTTTTACTTTAGTAAAAAAAATAACAGGTTCCTTTAAAAGGGTTCTGTTTGGCACACTTTGGGTACGGAACCCTAAAAACCTACCTATCAAGCTTGACTTGTCATAAAACAAGTTTTTCCAATTACTATGATCACAAAACTAACACAGCAATGGGTTTTTTTTTGTATAAAGTTTAATAAACTTTCTTTCACAGGGCATGATCTCCAACATACAAAGCTTGAAGTTGATGACAACATAGAACCTGTTAATTTTAAAACATTACAAGAAGCTATTGAGAAGTTCAAAAATCATTTTGAAACTGAGTCAGTCACTGAAGTCATAGACCCATAAGGTAAGCAGTACCAACATTACCAACCCAACTAGAAATCAACCAGGAAAAATCCACTGCTGACTTATAGAAAGAGCAATAAAACACTGTATACAGCATAAAGTCCAAGTGAAAGTCAAATAATTTATTTCAATTAGGCACAAAAAAGGTACTTTTGAACGTCAACATTTACAGAAAAATAATTATTGATTCTAGTCACCCCTTTCAAAAGGTAGTTTTCGTATGGAGAAGAATGGGCAAGAAACTCCACCATTACTCTTTTAAAATGTTTTCACAATATCTTGTATAAGTACATCAATTATATAATTATATGTGAAGACTATGCACCTAGAATAAGCTTACTATACCACAATAGGTAAAAATAATGAAAGATTCAGGAATGACAGATAAATTAATTATGTGATAGATGCATGGTGCTCACATATTTACAAACATTGTAAAATTATATGATATTCCTAACATTTTTACAAGCAATAAGTACTAATAAGTCAGTGTGTGAGTTCAAGTACCTAATCACAGAATGTAAAATCAATATTTAAAAAAAATAAAAATTGTATCCAATAAATTAGCAACAAGTTAGATTTAACCTAGATTCTAAATTGTCCTATGGAGCAGGACCAGCATGTTTCCAAGCATTTTTATCTTGGATATAACCCTCTAATTTGTAATATGCTTGTTTACAAAGTGTATTTTTTATATGAGTTTTAAATTTTCTTTCATTTAATTCACTTAAATGAGAAAGGTGTGCACCATCAAACTGAAAAAGTTTCTCCGTGGGACTAACACTGTAATCGCAAAACCTTATCAGCCATCCTAGACATTTGGGTTGAGTAGGTATTAAAGTTTTGTATTTCTCGATTATGATGTTGGTCCCATGGAGAAAGTTGTTCAGTTTTAATAATGGTCTGTACCCCACCTTTCCGATACATGCTGTAGAATCGAAACTGGGTCTATCTTTTACCCTGTAGAGCAGCTGTATGTTAATGCTAATAGTAGTTTTGAATATGTTTTGGAGAGATTGATATGTTCAACAAGACAGGGCGTTTCTGGTACGAACCTGACTGGTTAGAAGTATCATACGCACTGAAACTGGAGAGTAATAGTGCAATTTTGAATGGATAAAAGTATTTTTAGTAGGTGTTTGCATATAATGGTGCCGATTCTCTTGTCACAAATGCCTCTAAACTAGACTAAAAATCACTAAAATTTAGTTTATTCCTGTCAAACGATGATTTCCCATTCTGAAATAGACTAAAGTGACACAACTTAACTATATTTTAGTTTGACAGCACTAAGATGGCTCTGAGATTTTAATTTAGTGAAAATAACAATTTTGCTATTCTGAATTTGACGTTTTTCACCTAAAATTTTAATTCTCTACCTAAATCTGACCATTTTTAATCGCGATAAAATATGGTGTGGAATAATATTAGTTGTCATGAACTAAAATTCACACGAACACCTCGACTTCAGATTCAAAAACGGTACTGTAAATATATTTTTTTCTTTTCTTTTGCTTATAACTCGAAAATGGTGTGTCCTATCGCAAAAATAATGAAAATTTCGACCCCCTTTATGAAACTCTTATACCCCTAATTATCAACACGTAGGTAATTTTTATTTTTATTTTCCATGCAAAACGTGAAAAATTCCATATAAAATACGTCGAGGCTGCCGCCTCTGCGCACCTCCGGCTCTAAAAAAATTCACGGTGTAGGGCAAACAAGTGTGTACCACGTGGAGTCGCGATTGTCAAATTCGATTTAGTTGTGTCAAAATAATTTTTAAGTTTAGAGACTTTTTATTGCAGAATAGCGTTAAGATTCTCATAGTAAAACGTAAGGAATTTTAGTGATAGTTTAGTTAGTTTAGTTCAGTTTACAAGAGAATCGGCACCAATATGACCTTATACCCCAGCACAGTTGGAATTGGTCTTAGGAGAATCTGTCATACTTAAATATGTGATTGTGTGTATTTGTTGACAAGTGGATGCTGCTCCCTATTTTCTTGAGATAATCCCTTATAAGTCATCTTTACCTTCCATCTAGATAAAAAGAGGGTGGTGTGCCCTATTGTCCATCAGGATTCTTATTATTTAGGTACCTTATTATTGAATGCAAGTATATAAATTCTCTTTGTAGCTCATATTGTACTACTGGACTGTAGGGGATACCTTCTAGCATCCCCGTTAATCTAAATTCAAATTGTCTTAAGTATTTTGCAAGCAATTTGCAAATTTGGTTCTGTATCAGGCAGCCTGTTCTCAAATTATTTATTTAAGGATTACCAACGAGATAGGGTGGAGTGGTAGCCAACACAGAGCATGTAATTTGTAGCCAATGAACCGCGTGTACCCTATGAACCATAGTAACTACCGTCAATGCGCGACGTTGCTAGCTCGTGCAAAAAACGTGTCGTGACTCGCTTGCAATTTCGTGAAGTTTGATGTTTGATCTATCCGGCCGGGCGGCCGTTTGTCGCCACAAACGCGTGCGACGCGTCCTAGTGTTTCCTCAAGCAAAAACGACGAAAAAAAACGTGAGTTTATTTTTGTAATTACTTTATTATTTTAATTCTTACGTAGCTGTGAGTGGATTGGTGTAATGGGTCCTTGCGCTTGTTTGAGACTATTTTTTTGGAATTACTTCTCAACTGGTAGGTACCTATTGGGTAAAACATAACCTAACATTTCGTAAGGGGGGATGGGTCTGCAGTGAGCCATTTATGGCTCCTGCGTAAGCATTGAACCATGGTTCATTGTGTACAACATCTAAGTGGTGGGGAATATTATTCCAGTCAACCTCTGTGTTAATGTGAGTATCATTAATTACTATTTGTTTATTTCAGCATGGGACGAAACACGGTAGGGCGGGAAGCCCGTATAAGAGGGAATCACACCCGAGAAGAAATCCAAACAGCACCCTAATTGCGTACCGGTCAACTGCCCTAACTTTGCCTATAATGAAAATGATGTACCTAATATCTTTTTCATTTTATTTGTATGGCAAAGGAAACTGAGATTTTATAGACAGCTTTAAGTTTCGATTGCCATACAAGTAAAATGAAAAAGATATTACATCATTTTCATTATAGGCAAACTTAGGACGCCAGGCAAAGTTAGGGCAGTTGACGGTAACACGATTAATCATAATCTGAATCATTTTGAAGGATATTGTTAATCCATTGGCTATTTCCATGTTTAATTAAGGTCACCCTGAATGTGTACTTTTTTACGTCAAATAAATATATTATTATTATCTATTACTGTGATTCATTGTGTACCTGGATCATTCAGTCCCACCCCGGTTCATCGTGTACCCTTAGGAGTACACTTTGAACCATTTCACTTATTTAAAAAAAACTGTGTTAATCAGGTAATAGCAAATATTATCCAAAAATTTAACCGCAATGTGGTAGCTTATTAAATAACCTATGTGCTGAGATAAAAATATTTTCTTAGACTGCAATAACAACCGTGCTAGAGCTCTTCAAACTTTTGTAGGTTCAGTGGCTACCACTCCACCCTACATTACAATTATATTTTACAATAATAAAAACTTACCTACTTATATAAATAAATTATCCTGTAATGCACACTCAATTACAGGTAACCACAGCTTACACATTATCGAGTACCTACACATGTTCTGAATACATAATTAAATTAAGAATATATGCATTAACTTGATTATCAATATTATGTTTGAATGAAATAATATAAAAAATATAGCAGTGTGGGAATAAAAAAGTTAAAAATAAAAAATTGTTTAAAATTGAATTATAAATTTACAAAAACCAATATTCACCTTTGCCTCCATTGTAGTACAATATGAACTACAAAAAAGAAATAAACAGTTGCATTCATTGTTTGATTAATGGGTATTTCCCCTGTTACTTTTGAACAAAAAGTCCCTACATTAATATACGACACAATGCTATGACCTAAAAGTCCGCTACATCAATAAGGGGAAAAACCGCAAAAGCAAAGTCGCGAAAATTGTGGCAATGGCAAGCGAACTATTAGTATACACACGATGCGTTTTCGTTCGGTCTTATTCAATCGGGTGACGTGCGTGCCTCGAGTATAGATAGCGCGAACACTTGGTTTCTATTTACTGGCTAACGTGTAAGCTCGGAAGGGAACTCACACTCTACTTCATTATTGTTTCATACTTGCTGCTAATAAGTCGTGTGTTGTTGCAATAGTTTTGTTTTGATTCTGTTAGGTGAGTCAACTGTATTTTATTTTATTAATAGATTGAGCCGTTTGAGCAGTTTTAGTTATTTAAAACCACAAATGGTTTAAAAAAAATGTAGTTTATTGTTATTTTAAACTGTCCTTGTATAACAAAATAATTCCACAATAATGTTTATTATTTATTAAATTACCTATTCTATTTTATTTAATGTTATTTTGGAATTATTTTAAAAATAAAGGAAATTTTTAAAAGTCGGCAGAATGTGACTATAATAATATTAAAGTCGCTGCACTAAATAAGTCTACATAATCTACTAATTTAACACAACTACACATTTTATAATATTAAAGATCTATGACATCCTGTTTCTATTTCGTTGTCAGGCAGGAAGTTTCCATTTAAGTATGGAAGAATAATTTATTTTATTTGACTCGTTTTAATTTCGGGCGTTTCCGGCTAGTTTGGTCCCAATATTAGTCACGACTACATAACATTTGGAATCTCGGGTGATTTGATCCCACATCCCGTACTTTTTCCCAAAGTTATTAAGAGCATTCATTCTAAAAGTTGGCAACGTCGCAAATAGCTGTCAAATATTTACCCGTTTTGATTAATTTGGCAATATTACCGTATGTGGAAATATGAAATATCGCTAACTAGTGACCAAAAATATTAATAATGGATTGCAATTATAACACTGAATTTATAGATGAACCGTTTTAGGTGTAAATAGGGCATTGGAAAAGTTTCCAAATACTTTTTTTACATCTAAAACAAAATTTTCGGTGTTATTATATTAATTATTGCATATCCTAATTAATATTGTAGTTCACCATATTTCATATTTTCATACAGTAATACTGCCAAATTAATCAAAACAGTGAAATATTTGACATCTATTTGCGACGTTGCCCACTTTCAGAATACACGCTGTCAGTAAAACGATAAAGTATATTATGAAAAAGTTTTTTGAGGCTAATCTTGTAAATCCAACTTGTAACGACGAACCATAGTAATTAGTAACGGCGTGACGCGCGACATCTAATTATTAACAATAGGTACTATTTTTAACAATCTTTCATTATACTTAGGAATTTCTTCAGTATCCTGGGGGCTTCTAGTTTACCTACCTATAATATTATGCAGTGTAACCTGGTTAACTGGGCCGGGATATGTGAGAAACCTCTACTACTGATACCTAATTAGAATTACATCACGGTCTGGGCCGCTCGCGACACGCCCCCTGTCTTAGCGGGGCCCTGTGCAAGTCAAACAACTGTCATTTAAAACCTGAATATTTGGAAAACTTTTGGGAGGTTTCTCATTTACCCAATCAGAAACCTCTTTAAGTCATATATAATCCTAGGTCACTTGAGATCCCACTTATCCAGGTTACATTGTAGTAGGTACATTTGATGCAGGTGGGAATCGAACCGCCGCCGCCGCGCCGCCGCTGCCTCGTCACGGTAACTGTCGTAGCGCAGCAGCCAATCGCCCACCCATTGCCATTCGCCAACTGTGCTTTCCTTCATGTTTAATATTAGGAATAGGATAGCCAGGACTCTTGGGTTCTTACCTGAACTTGCATATAGAAAGGTAAGATGATACCAACAATATTCATAAGCAATTATTGTTTCAGCAAGATGACAAACTCGTGCCGTCGGCACCGAGGTCGACATGTGAAAACATTGGAAGAAATTTTCCAAGAGGTGAACAAAAGACATGTGCGAATTAAAAGAAAGGACAGAAAGGACAATAACTCTATTCTTTACAAAGTGCTTCAACAGCTTTTGAAGATAATGCGTAAATGTGACAGTTTATTCGACAGTATGAACCCCAAATTAGAATATTTAGGTAGCTACTTCGATGGGATGCGCGTGGGCCAACCAAATGAATACGACATTAATGTTATTCTGACCATACACGTTAATTACAGTAAAATTGGTTTAGATGCCCGTGAAAATCAAAATGGTTACACAAGTATTGTAATGCCAGAAGAATTCCGCAGACTGTCGAAAACGCCTGCCACTGCTATGAAAGGTTTCAAAAAGACTGAATTTTGGTGCGACAGATCTTACCGCCTATCAGTTCAAAGTTTTAGATCCTGGATGCAAAGTGTCGTAGATGCTGCTCTCAATACATTACCACTCGAAGATGGTAAACGAATTTTAAAAGTGAAAAATAATTATTTTAAAATTCTATACAAGATGTCGGGTCCTGCTAATACCATTACAATATGTATTGAAAATGATTACGTTATTGATGTGGATTTGGTTCCAACGTTAGCTTTTGAGCTACCGAAAAAGCCTTGTAGTTCAAAAATTGATTTTGAGAAAGTTAGAAAGACAAAAATTACTAATTATTTTGCAGTACCGAAACCTAGTGATAATGATTTTAGTTGGAGATTAGCTTTTCCGTATCAAGAACGATATTATACGGATAATATGAATAATTTAAAAAGTGCTATAAAACTTTTAAAGCTTTTTCGAGATATTCAAGGATTTAACAAATTGGCTAGCTATTTTATTAAAACATTATTTTTATGGGAAATTATAGAAAATGACGATGAATTTTGGTCAAAAAATTCTTTGACATTTATAGTACTATTTATGTTAAAAAAATTAAGAGATTGTTTGGCAATTGCAACTATTAAGAATTTTTGGTGCTCCGATCACAATCTTCTCGAGAAAATTAAAAGGGAAACGTGTCAAAACTGGAGTCATCGAATATCGAATGTAATCAATGATATAGAACGAAATAAACTGACGAATCCACATATTATAATCAAATATTTTACAAATAAAGTGTCTGTAAAATAAAACTAAAATGGTAATGTTGGTAAAGAATTTGATGAAATTTGTGTGCCATTGTTTTACCATTAGTCACGATTCATGAACACACATCATAATTCCATTGTGTATTAATTAATATTTATAATCGACCAAAATCTCAATATTTTCACTATTATTTTATAAGTGTAACTAGTGTAAATTGGGCATGTATGTACGAAATATATATGAATAAACAGAATATGAACGAATATTATTATCATTTTAGAAACTTCCTGAAATTAATATGGCACATCAAGTTTTCGAAAGGAGTGTGCCTCAGCTATTATGCCCCTTACTGCGGGAGCCCCTTACGGCCATAATCGGTAGTCAACCGCACATCAGTGATAACAATTTGACATTGTCGATTTTCGTAATGTAAATGTTACCACTGATATGCAGTTAACTGTACGTACTACGTACACACAGTTGCAGTTTGAAGACTAGTTCGAGCTACGATTTGGCAGAATCGTGCAATGAGTGCTAGAGTCCGCGCCACCACTCAAGTCCGATAGACGCGGCGCGGCGCTAGTGTCTATGTCACTGCATCAAAAAAACCGGTCAAGAGCGAGTCAGACTCGCGCACCGAGGGTTCCATATGTAAATATCTTGGATGTGTTACTTTACGTACAGTCCTTCAAAAGTAGGATAGGCGGACATTTGAAAGGGCGAACAGGCGGATAGTACTTTACTATTAGATTCATTCGTATAGGTAAGTACCTAAATCGTTATGTGCACAGAAAAAGCTACAACTGTGCTTCACCCAAAGTAACCTGCGAGTAGATAGGAAGGAGGACATTTTGGTTGTGCACCGTGAAATGTTTTTAAATTTTCATCAGCGAGGCCTATATTCGTCAGAGAATTTTAGCATTGCAGTGTAGAATATTGCAGTTTGGTCAGCGCCATCTCTTGACCGATAGTAGAACTAATATAATTTTTGTTGACGATTTCTGAAAAAGTGTGCTATTTAGAGACATCGTTTTAATTTTCCTGTAATGTTTACATTACCTTATATCACAGAGAATAATTTCAGATTTTTCTCTAGGCAAACTTCTGAGATAAGGGGGAACTCTATTTTTTTTTTACATATTTCGTCAAAAGTTGAAAACTATGAGGCCTAAAAAAATAAAGAAAAATGTTTGAAAATGTGCAAATAGCGTTCTTTCATATGATACCCCACATGCCTTAGTAGCCCCATTTCGAATTTTTAAAACCACCATTGAGAAGCTGAGGCAAAAAAAAAAACTTTCTTATTTGCAATATAGTTGGGCAAACGTCACCTAAAACTATTCAAAATTTCAAGTTGATAGCATTAGTAGTTCGTAAGATATCCAGCTGTGACAGACAGACTGAATCGAGTCACACCATAATATGAGGTCCTTAATTCCTTTTTTACCATTTTAGTACGGAACCCTAATAACGCATACGATATGTTGTAACAATCTGATATCTTGGCTGACGTATATATGATATAAATATCGCAGCCATCTGGTTAAATTAGCCAGCTAATTGGACGCCTAGGCCGTTTTTTAAATCCAATTAAATAGCTGCTGAAGGACAACTAGCCAAGTTTAACCAGAAGGCTGAATGTCGTGTAGTCATTTAGTTAAACTGGGTGAAATAGGTTAGATTAGAACTGTCAACCAACTGCACCAATCGCGCGAGAGACGAGCGAGTGAAGCGAGTGGTGCCGCGGCAGCGGCCGGCGAGAGCTATTTCCAAGTTGCTCGCAGATTTTTTTTTACCATTTGAATCACTTGGCCGAGTCTTGATCAGTCATCTTCAAACGTATCAACTTGGCGTATTGAAAGTCAGCCCGACTTTCAATACGCCAAGTTGATACGTTGAATTATTCTAGTTCAATTAACTATTGGCCTTGGCATCCAACTGGATGCCAGCGTTTAACGAATAGCCTAGGCGTCCAATTAGCTGGCTAATTTAACCAGGTGGCTGCGACATAAACATTATTCATCGTCATCCTGTTTACAACCCCTCGGGAAAATGGGTACCATCTGACGGCCAACTCTAGCACCGCGCGCGCTCATTGGTCAAATCAAATACCGGCTTCCTGTTACACACTTCCGTCCCTTTTCACGAAATCACTCCCACAGATTGCAGGATAACGTGGGGTAATCCGTGGGAGATTGCAGATTGCAAGAAAGCGAGAGGAAAGATGTGACTCATCAAAAATTTAGTTCCATACTTTTCCGCCGGACTTCAGCGGTGGCGCGGACTCTACAACCTAGACTTCAAGTTTGATTTTGGCTATCGCGCCGCAAGAGGGTACTTTCCAGTTTTCCGAACAAAAAGTGACTTAAGCATGCGACCGATCGCATAATCGCGAATATTGGACGCTGCCTCAAGTCGGCAGGAAAACTGGAAAGCGCCCTCTGTCGAAGCGACAACGCGTTCAGGTTCACCGAACAAAAAGTGACATATGAACGCGACGATCTGTTTTGAATAGGACGCGGCCTACAGAGGCAACGCTTTAAATTTTTTACTACCACCCTTTGACTACAAAGGGCGCATTGAGAGACGCACTACTAAGTGGGTCTCTCAATGCGCGTTTGTATGAAGTTTTCTCTCCATCGGGTTACCTACCGGTCTCGGATCATCATTTGTCAGTCATAAGTTTTAAAAAGTTTAATTTTGTAAACAGAGAAAACATCCGAAGTTCGTAGTGCCTAATAGAACTGCCAAGTAATTCAAATTGTTTACGACACTCACTTGCAAATTTCAAAAATCGTAAGAAATTTTGAATTTCGCGGGCTACCACTGCGGATTCGCCATAAGGGGACAGCTGGGAGAAGTTATTTGACAATTTCCCACCCTAAAAAAAAAAGGGGGACAGCGGCCACGGTAATACAATTGTTAATACTCTATGGTGAAACATCCCCGTGTTGTCAACAATGCGCTCAGTATATCTTGGGTAACTGCAACACTGGATTTCAAAATTATATTCCGACCACCGAGAGAATGCATTTCTGACTCCTGTCAGTTGGACAAGATTAGAAAATAATAAAGTTCGTAAAACACGTATTCTTTTGTACTCGTAACTCAGCTGCCAGGTGTCAGGAACGCATTCCCATCGGCCGGAGTGTAACTCAACATTTTCTTTTTTTTTTACCTGACTACGGTGAAGCAAAAAGGAGGGTTATGATTTTGACAGGTATATATGTATGTATTTTGATCTGTTACCTTCATAACTTCTAAACTACTGAACATAATTTCACAAATGAAGTATCGTTTGAAGCGTCTTGATCGTCCGCTGGTTATTGGCTATGTGAAGTCACATTAAATTAAAAAAATATGGCGCCCTCTAGAGGACATAATTATAGTCATGAATATAAAAAAGTTTTTTTGTAATTTTGACATGTTGGGTATCAAATGAAAGGGATTGATGAGCACATTAAAAATATGTATTTATATCATATTGTCTAAGTTAATAAATATTTTAAAAAGTTAAAAACAAGCTTAAGTGAAGACTGTGCTACGTACGACGCCGCTGTAAAATACCTATTAAACAATAAAACTAAAAAAAAAAAACATTGCGGTTCTGCAAATATTTTATCACGAAATTATAACCCCAAAATAATATCAATAAAAAGAAAGTTCAAAAACTAAAACCCGACTACTGAAAAATCACTTTCTAAAAAGTATGATACAAGAAAATATTTCAGACAGAAATCAAGGCGTCGCGTCGCTGGCGTCTGTACAAAAATGGTCAAGGTAAAGCCGTAGTCGCATGTCATTATAACGGCTTTACCTTGAACGACTACGGCTTTACCTTGACTATTTTTGTACCTATTTCTTGATTTCTGTCTGAAATAAGTCTGAGAAGTGTGTCAGCAGTTACGTGTACTAAAGGTTGCTCAGAGGGATGCCAGACGTACGATAATTATCGTACGGACGCCAGCAGGTCAACCTACCCGAAACGTCAAATTTTTCCAATCAACTTTGAACCTTATGCCTTAGTGATGAAGTTGAAAATCTATTAAAGAAATTTGACAGATTGTAGTAGGTTGATGTGCTGGCGTCTGTACGATAATTTTTCATCTGGTACGGTAATTTTCGTATATTGATACGATAATTTACTCGCACTCGTCTGGCAATCCTAGTTGCTCATTTTATGATCTAATAGATATTTTAGGGAAATACGCTGCGTATTGCCAGTGCAGCGAAATCGAAAATCATTAGAATGCTTTTGTAAGCAGCGCCGTCTGCTATGCTTTCCCACCCAAAGTATCACAGAGCATGTAATCAAAGTATACTGAGCACACTGTCCTCAGCAGTCCGCATGCAGCATCAGCAGAAACAATCAAACAACAAAACCGCGTAGGCGCTTTTATTGCTCACAGTTTTAAAATTATAATGAATACGTTTCGAACAAATCATCGTTTTTTTGGTATAATACGGCGAATTTTCACTTTACTTCACGAGTCTCGATAAAATCATATTTTTGCGCTGGCAATGGTTGCAGTGTTGCACCCGCCCCTCCTCAAAGCCGCCATTTTATTTGTATTATATCGCCATTTCGTTTCTTTCGTGAGATGGAGAATTGGACAAGAAAGTGAGACAGAAATAAAATAATCTGAATCCTTTTGATAACAAAAATCTATTAAAAGTATTTAGGAAAATTTAATTCAGGTTAGCATATGTGAATTATTAGAAATCGGTTCCTGTCCAACTTTTTTAAATTTTAATCGTGACCGCGTCTCACTTCTTTTTTGAGTACAATGGCGTCCGCTCACTCGTAGCGCGTATGGATATTCCGTCATCCTTTTCTTGCATATATCGACTATTCAGGAGACACTGCCTTTCTAACGAATGATCTTTTTACGAGTAGAGTAAACTGATAAGAAATATTCCCCGTTACCTTCGCACTTTGTGTTTGAGTTTCTCTTTCACGTACAATTAGCCGCGCTTTTGTTTAACGCGCAAAGATGTTTTTAAACATATTTACAGTGTGTATTTTATGTTATAACAGATATATACAATGTGCTGCTGATTGAAATTGTGTGATGAATTAATTTATGTGTCGATATGTTCACTACGAATACCGTTCAAACCGGCACAGTGCCGACGCTGCAGTATCAAGAGCATCCTACACAAAAGTCTCAAGGCAAAAACATTGAAAACGTTCAGCAAAAGAATGCTCAGCAAACTCAACAACAACAGGTAATTATACATGTTTTGTTCACACTCTTAACCACAAATATTACAATTAAACATTCAAGATTAATACAACACATAAACTTACCTTTTTAACTTTTACTTAACACAAACTTTAGGAAAACTTAAATACAATAAAACAAATATATATATTGTACAAAGGTACCTAGTATCATAAAGAGTAACAAGTATGATGTTAATATTAGTTAGCCTTATGAATTTCTAATAGTTCAACTAAGTTCAAAGCCAAGCCAAATTTTATTGTTGACCTGCAGTGGTTAATTCCTCAGCCTGAGTATTCGTTATCCTTGCACACAGTATAAATTTTTTATATAAACATTAAACAGCTAAGCAGCCCTTTAAAATGTTGATATTTGCAAACACTTTTCATAAACTTCATTTGTATTTAATTTCAGGAGTTTCCTACATTTTGTTATACTACCAACGTAAATATGATTGGCAAACTAGGCACAGGTACCACTAGTGGAGCTGGCAATGTGACCAGCGGTGTTAATATAACACAACTGACTACCAGCGATGATAAGACTTGTTATATAGCTCAGCCATTTTCCTACAACTATGCATTAGTGAATCAAATGCAAATTGCTCCAAATGGAATTCAGAATACAATATCAAATATTAGCTTTAAATGTGATGTTTGCGGTCTGATGTTTGGGCATCTTACTCTTCTGAATGCTCACAAAAGAATACATGCTCAGGATACAGGTAATTTTCTTTGTCTTTTTGTTTGATTGTCTATGAAATTGTACATATTGTATTTTTAATTGTTCTGAGCAACATATGGTCATAGGCTACAACCTGTGGCATGCACAAAATAGTGAATATACAGATAGATCCCTCAAAGAAAGCCAGCCAGCTGATAAACCAGTTTTAGCCAACCCATCATAGATGAAAAGAAATACTCAAGCAGTATTTAGCTTCTTGAGAGAGCAGAATGAAAGCAATAATTTTTGTTAACACAGCCTGGGTGAATTGAATAAGCGAAATCCCACCTGATACCAGCCCGTTTGACCTATTGCCTATTATTACCTATTAACATCACTCCTGTACTCCCCGAAGGGTTAGGCAAAGGTTTACTTATAGTATACCCACATTTCGCTAGATATGTTTAAGTGCCATGAAATAGAGGTTGGGCCTATTGTGATCAACCAGGCCGATTTGACCTGGGAATTGAACCCAGGACCACATGCTCAGCAGTAACAGTTGTGCTGAATATTTTCTTATATTCTAATATAAAAAATCCCAGCTTGTTAAAATGTTTAAGAGAGAAATCCTTCAATATTAACTAAAAGCTCATTGAATTCTTTGATTACAGAAAACAATATTACAGTGGTAGCAACAGGTGTAAGTACTGGAAATGATGTTGCCATGCCTCCACACATTCAGATCCTCTCCTCTGATCCCAGTGAGCAGCAGCAACACCACGTACAAATTCAAGACAGTTAGTAGGCATTATTTCTTTTTATGGTTTTTCCACTGCTGACCACCTATTGATTTAAAGACCTCTGTTTGTATTGTCTAGCTAGTTTTTTTTATAACCAGTGTCAATGACCAGTTACGCAACTGTTACACTGCAAAGCAAAAATCTACTATGCACTGCTTGTTAAGTTTTAATATTACACTATAAAGTCTCAAAGTAGAATAACATTGATTTGGTCAAGATTATTTATTTGCCCACTATGTAATACAAGTAAGACTGGGGCTAAACAGAAAACTTTCAAATACTACTTTCAATTTTGACATATTGTAACAGGTTTGTCTCCAATGGAAAATATTGCTGTTTCAGTTCTAGCTTAGATACTGCATGTTAATTTTGCACATTCAATCCTGTCAAGCCTTCTGATAGACAGCCTTAATCAATGTTCTCATCTCTATTTCAGCTAAACCAGTTATAATAGAGAAGGTCCAGAAATGTATTACTTGCGGTGGACCTATTCCTAGTAATCCTAAGAGAAAGGGACCCAAGCTAATTCGCTGTGAAAACTGCATTGCACAAGATTCTGTAGACCAGAGAAATAGTCAGTGTGAGTATATTATAATTCCTGAGGCCGTTTGCCCACTGCGCCGTAAACGGGACGTCAACGAGAACGAGATTACGACGCTGAAGTAGCTACAGTACATTTATCTATGGATGCGTAATCTCGTTTCTCGTGAACATCCCATTCACGGTGCAGTGGACAAACAGTGTTATTCTATATTACGAACGTAACATTACTCATATACATATTTCCCGAAGGACTAGACAGTGGGGTATATAATACACCTCCACAAAAATCTTTTAACCTGGGTGTCAAACCCAGGACCTAGAATTGACCAGCTCAAACTCAAAGCATTTATTTCAATTAAACCAATTACAGACACTTGAATTTTCAAAGAGTCTGTCAGTTAGTCAGAAAGTTGAAGCTGGTTGCCCATTCCAAAACGTAGATCTCTATGGAGAAGAACGGGCAAGAAACTCCAAGGACACTCTTTTAAATATAGAAATTACAAAATCCTGGGTACAGCAAGCTAATCACTAACGAAAACAAATCAAACTATGTAGCAACCAACACTCTAGTTTAATATATGTTTGTCAGTGAATGCAACGCAAATATTCGTGGCGGCGGAAGACAATGTTAAGTTTGAAGTGAGCGCGGTGCAGCCGGCCTCGGACCCACTGGCGACTGCGCAGACCAATCAGCAAACGCAACAACAGCAACAGCAACAACAGAAACCTTGTGAGTATACCTATGTTAATTAGAAATCAGAAACATTTTTTGACCCAAAAACAATCATATTGAGTCTATGTTTTTGTGCCTGTCTTTTATAAAGGCGTTAGGTATAAAGCTGAGCATGTGTCCATATTCTGGATCTAATAATAACACATTTGTTTCAGTACCTGGTCATCACCCCGTGAAGAGGAGAAACTTAGCATCTGTAACAAAATGTCAGAACTGCAATGGTTCGGGCATTATTTTCGTAGGTGGGAATAAGAATAAGTTAAATAATGCAAATCTGGACAAACCATTCCACTGCAATATCTGTGGAGGTTCCTTTGCCAGATATTCCTCATTGTGGTCACATAAAAAGTTGCATTCTGGTGAGAAAAACTTTAAATGTGGCATATGTGGAATTGCATTCGCTAAGGCTGTTTATCTTAAGAATCATTCAAGAATACATACAGGAGAAAAACCATATAGGTATGTATAAGTATACATACCATAATAATAATTATTTATCTTGTTAACTTAATAAAAGAAAACAAGAATGTATATTGTTAAATCTTAATGTCTCATATCCAATAGAAAATGATCGATTAATTTTTCAGATGTAATACTTGTGGCATGCAGTTTTCACAATCGCCACACTTGAAAAACCATGAAAGAACACATTCAGGAGAGAAGCCATATGTTTGCGAAGTAAGTAAAGGTTCAAATTATTATAATTTTACTAATTTTATGGTCTTACAAATACAAGCACGAGAGGACATCGTGAAAACGACAGTGAATATGTACGACAGTTAAATTACATTTTTTAATTTATGGGCTAGACGGCTAGACTCAAGGCCAAAATTCAAAACCAAGATACGAATATGCAACGTGAAAAGTACTAACGGACTGTGTTAGTACTTTTCACGTTGCATGTAACTGTAACTGCGTTTGCACTGGCGAAACATCACAACAAAACATATTGAAATCTCTAGTTCCTGTCAAATATTGTATGGAACTTTGACAGAAACTAAAGATTTCAACATGTTAATCGAGTTTGTTCGCCGATTTTAGCGATAGGACAACGTGTCGTGGATTTAGATTTTTGGCCCTAAATGTTATTTTGTCCAGAAAAGGCTAAATTGCTGTCGACTATCCGTAGTATCCTAGTAGTATTATTAGTAGTATTATTTAGATCCAAATTAAATAATGTAAACTAGATAAATTCTACCCATATCTGACTTATTTTCTAGAAATAGACTAATAGGGTTGTTTTTATTCAGGTCTGTGACAAGGGATTTGCACGGCACGCCACCTTATGGAATCATCGACGTATACACACTGGGGAGAAGCCATACAAGTAAGTACTTACCTTGCATGCCTTAGTATAAATGTTTATTCTATTAGCTGACCTGTCATGGTTTTAAACCATCCGTGCAAAGCCAGAGCGGGTCAGCTAGTTTGGTATAAACCCTGATAAATTTCAGGCAGCAGTATGAATTTTTACGATTGTCCTGGCCCTTTGTTACGCATTAATGCATTTATTCTACATTGGCTTGAAGAGGTGATAACAATCTATCATAACTGAGAACCTAATTAAATAAATAATTATCGAAAATTAACTTTAAAAGACAGGTCTATCTTTATTATTTTTCATGTTCTTCAATTTAATTTTTTTGAGTAGCATTTTGTGACCTTGCTTTATTTTTTTTTGCCATATCTCCGGCCATATTATATTATATTATATATATTGGCTTAATTTGTGGATTATGTTTATTATTTCTAAAAGCTTAGCTCGTGAGCTTTAATTTTCGATAATTTTTCATAAAAATGAAGAAGTAGAAAAATACGGGCGCTCATATGCCCATGGGCGGCATTGTATATTCTGAACACATGAATCACATTAGGAGGTTGACATGAAAGCACAGGTTAAAAATAAAATGGAATTTTTAAAATGCCATTTTTATTTAACTTCAATTTAGATATCCGTAAGAATGAAGGCTATTACTTGTAATTCTGGCTGTTATATAGTGGAAATATTATATTAATATTATTAAATATAAACCCTCAGTTTGCCGGTCTTTATTAACGCATTCTTTGAATTTTGGATTATTATCATTTTAAAATGTGTTTTGTGCAATACAGGTGTGAGACATGCGGATCGGCATTCAGTCAAGCAGCCCACCTAAAGAACCACGCTAAAGTGCATTCAGGAGAGAAACCTTTCAAGTGTGACATTTGCACGGCTGCCTTTGCAGATAGGTTCGCGCTCAAGAGGCATCGGGGGATTCACGACAAATATGGTATGCAAAAAAAAAAATACAACAATCTAAATTATACCATGTTTTTACTGGTCAATAATATTAAATCACCATATTTTCAAAAGACTACTGATATCATTTTTTTTATAGGTCAAACAGCGCCTTTACCTTCAAGAATACAACAAAATCAACAAGAGCAACAGCAAACACAGAATAGTGAGCAACAAAGCACACCGGCTGTCGAAGTTGAACACCACGCAGACCAAACACTTTGAGCCTAACAGCCGTTTTGTTTCAAGATAATCCCACCCTGTCAGTTAATTTTAATAACCTTGGTGACAAGGTGTAAACTCAGGCGATTGTGAATATGTGAAGGCCGAGGACATAATTTTGTGATATAGGATGCCCAACCTTGCATTCATTGGTGATCAAATGCAATATTTCTCATCAATAATGATGATGGAATGTACTTTTTAGTATTGCAAAAATTGCGGCATTAATGACTTATTTATGTGTTCATGTAAAACGCAGGTTATTAATGTGATAAACATGTAAAGAAGGTTTTCTTTTACTTGGAATTTGATTTAATAGGTTATCGTTTAAAATCCAGAATCAAGGGTTTTGGCTGTGGATTGTATCATCATAATATTATTTTCTTTTTATAGGCTCCATATATTCCCTTTTATTTTATTTTTCAGAGATGTAAATAAAACGAATTCAGGTGCGTCACAAAGCCTATGTGATTTAGTATTTTAGCATATCCAATGAGATGAATTTTTGTTTTAATAGAATGTGGATGGGGTGAACTTACTAATATTAGAAGCAATACTTTGTTATAGGTAAATGGTTCTCTGCAATACAATATTCAGACTAGCTGCTATACAATTTACTCTTTTTTATATATAGACGTTAATTTTCTAATAAAATTGTAGTAAGTGCAGCTCATCCAGAAGCACCCGCGTCACAGTGATGCGTTTTGTAAGTTAAACCTGGATTTTTTAATTATGGAATGTATAGTAAATTTTTTGTCTATATTTGTTGTTTTATTATTTTTTAGGGTCTAGTGTTCACGCATACGTACATAATATGTTTCTATTCACCGTAATGATTACGAATAACATTTGTAACTTTCGAGATGCACATACCTAATCAGCAGTTCTAGATTTTAGTCTGACTTTGGTGTCAATTAATTACGCATTAGAGTGGAAAATAACTTTTTCATCATTTCCGGGTCATAAAGTGCATATAAGGGTCATGCAATAATTAATATGCAGTCGAGCTAATGCAAACCGTTACGTACTTGTGGGAACCTAATCTTATCTAAGTTCATACACGTGGAAGTTTAGATAGAGGGTTTGTAAACAAGTGCATCTTGATTCTGCATCAGGAACAACTTTCAAAAAGCACTGGTATAGTTGTGACTGACACGCGTGGCCACCGTCAGGGATTTTAATTTTGATAAAAAAATTGTCGCTAATTAGTCTGAATTTGTCTAGTTATAAGGGTATATAGGTGGCCGATCCAATTGAATCTCAAAAGCTAGGGCATCTAGCGCAAATCTGTTTTCTCCCAAATTTTGTCGCTAAATTAGTCGCAACTTTTCGCCAAGTCAGATTTAGTCTGGTTTTAGTTTAGAAGATATTATAATGAGTACAGTTTTAAGGTATAGTGCAAAAGAGCTAGATTTTTCGTAAACTCTTCGATCCAACTCTTGGACTATATACACCCTTACAGACCTTATAAATTAAGCTCATTATATCTTCTCGATGCTCCCTAGATCGGCCACCTATAAACCTTTATAACTTTGAACCAGTGACCGACAAATTCAGATATTTGGCGACAATTTTTTTGCTATCAAAATTAAAATTATTTATAGTTACGACAACGTTTTGTGTGCATGCAGAGTTTACCTATAAGTGATTGTTACACTTTATTCTGATTTGTTGCTTTTATTTCATTGGCTTATACCAGTGTATACAATTGTTGGTGAACCAAATAAATAAATAAAATCCCTGATGGTGGCCAAATCAGTGTCAGTCACATGTATTGTAAAGAAGCGTTATTTAATTTTAGTTGTCGAATGGTGTGTCTTTTGTTCAGGACAATCGACAAGTTTGAATTGAAAGATCGCTTGTTGTCTATCGAATGTCGTTATCGTTAGGTATGGCTTTTAGGTCGGCGCTGCTCAAGCAGGAGGATGCAGGTTCGAAACCAGGAAGTACCAATGTGATACGCCAATCTGCATTGAGCAAGCGGGGTTATTTTTACTCTTACGCAAATGAGAAGACATTACTGACAATGTGATAAGGCTGGGTTATAATGTTTACATTGCTTACGTTTATGGGTAACTCGGTGGCTAATTTTGACGTAGCAAACACAAGTAAATTAGGCAAGTTTAAAAAAAAAAGTAAGCAAGTGCCTTCATGTGCATAGGATTATAATATTTATTTTAGAGAATGAAAGAAAAAACTTACATATAAAATTAAGATTTTATTTTTATATCACGGATTAAACTTAAAAGCATTACATACATAACCTATTACACGTGGTGAAAGGTTATAACGGAATAATATCAGTATCTATAGATTACTCGTAAACCCAGTTTTCGGCAGCTGGTGTCCATCCGACCACTTCCTTCTCACCAAACCAAAGCGCGATTTCCTTCTTAGCAGACTCCACACTATCAGAACCGTGGATTATGTTGCGGCCAACTTGGATGCAGAGGTCACCACGAATTGTGCCGGGTTGTGAGTCAGCTGGGTTTGTAGCACCAAGCATTTGACGGCCGGTTTTCACTGCGTTAAGGCCTTCCCACACCATAGGAACTACAGGTCCGGAGCTCATGTATTTCACAAGACCAGGGAAGAAGGGCCTGGACGCTAAGTCACTGTAGTGTTGCTTCAGTAATTCTTCTGAGGGCCACATGAATTTAAGGCCGACCAACTTGAATCCTTTCTTCTCAAAACGCTCGATGATGGTGCCGACAAGTCCACGTTGGACACCGTCGGGTTTAATCATGAGAAAAGTTCTTTCACGTTGTTCCGCCATTATGACTTTTATTAACGTGTAGCCAGCGCGTCTGAGATGGATTAAAAGGTAAAGCAAAGTGGCAATCATACGAAAAAGGAAGTTATCGTACGCGTCACAAAATCAGCCACAGATTGCTGCAGACAGTGATGTATCTATAGTAAAAACGCGATCAAGGTATTCTTATGTGTCATTTTATTAATTAAAATGTAGTTTTATCAAAAAAACAAAAGGTTAGCAATTATTATCAGTGGTAAATGATTATCACTATAAATTCCGCGAGTTCTATTAAGTATGTTTTTAAAGACTGACATTTAATATCTTCTTTTATTTAGCCTACTAGAACCTAATCGCGTTTTAGCTATGCAGATCGATGTTGATAAATAATTTTCAGACTATTTTTGTACATGGCAAGAACATGGCAGTGTACTCTCGATAATTTTACTGATCACCACAAAGTACTTTTACTATGGTACCGGTTGTCTCAGTAGTAATCATTGTAAGTCAGCTTACAATCATTACAATCATTACCATAGATGATTACTACCAATTACTACTGACACAACCGGTGCGTTCTACGAGGGTTTACAAATATTTTGTCTTGAATCTCGCTCAAAAGTTATAAGAAAAAAAAAAACAACTTCATAATATACCGGGCGCACTGTAATATAAATAAAAAGTAGAGTGATCTACACACGCCAGCAACCAACCAACCAAACCTACCCGAAACTGTCAAATTTTCCCAATCAACTTTGAGCCTTAAGCTTTAGTGATAAAGTTGAAAATCTAAATTTGACAGATTGTAGTAGGTTGATGTGCTGGCGTCTGTACAACTCCTATTTATTTAATTTACATCATTCATGTTGAAATTATGCATGTGAGAACAATGTAGAAAGACGTGCACGTTTGTAAAAGCGTCTGTAATAAATAGAAAAAAAAACAAATAAATTAAAATAAGCCATGGCAGCTAAGAGATGACCAGTCCCAACTGACGGCGCCCGTTCACGACGATGACACATGGATCAGCACCATTCAGCTCAACCATTTTGAAGGGAGTTAAATGATCCAACACACGCGCCACCATCAGCGAGACATCTGAGTGAGCATGACATACTCACAGCTGCCAGGGCACATTCAAGTCAATGAAAGACATATTATACCCGGTAAATGGTAGCTCTTTAGTACACAGTACTCATACCTGTGCTATGCAATTATATAATACAAAGGAGATTGAGTTTATACAATACAAAGATGGTCTTACAATCTTCAGCAGCTCCAGCAGTATTTCCAAAATGTTATTCAATTAGTTGTGATTGTGGAGCATGACCAGCAATGAGCCAAGCATTTTTATCAGTGATGTAATCCCCCAACTTATTATATGCCTGCCTACATAGTGTGCGTTTTATACAAGATTTGAATTTCGTCTCATTTAGTTGAAGTATGTGGGGAGGAATATAATACCTACTTATACTAGTAAAAGCTGACACTAATACCTAATCAGCACCGGCCCTAGACCATATCGACCATATTTGCTCACCGGCAACCAGCTAGATCGGATTTGGCATTCAGCTGGGCCGTATACTGAGTTTTCCCCAAATAATTATCTAGTCCAATATTCTAGGTAAACCTTTTTTTTAAAGAGTTGGTAGTCCATTCTAACACAGCGAAGTGAGCTCGAAAATTTAAGCACCCCGCCCCGCCTAATCTATCTAACCTATATCTACAAAGATATAGGTTAGATTTTCTTTCAACCATTCATACAGAAATAAGAGTTTGTCGATTTATTTATGAAAAAACTTTGAAGAATAAGAGAATGATAAAGTGAGCTGGAAAATTTTAGCACACCACCTTGTAGGTATACGTTAGATTTTCTTTTGACCATTAATACAGAAATAAGAGTTACTTTTTTTATATATTTATGAAACATTTTTGAGGAATAAGAGAATTTAAACATTTTCGTCAACGCGAGCGAAGCGCACATGAAATCTTTTGCACCCTACATTTATATTTTGCACACATAGGGGTTATGCCATGCTTCTTATAGAACATAATTATTTTGACCTTGTTTGGAATTTGATTAAAAAGAGCTTCTTAAGATTCGGGGGCACCCCCGAATCTTAAGAAGCTCTTTTTAATCAAATTCCAAACAAGGACCGAACCCCGGGACGGACCGCCACTACATGTTTCGATGTTTACCGGCTAAAGACCTATTCAGTTATAAGCGATGTCGCTGTCGCGGTAAAGATACTGGTCCAAAGTGACTCGCAGCGATATCGCTTATATCTGAACAGGACTTTATTTGGAAAACAAAAAAAAGCGCCATATTGACCATCCATCTTGCTGTACGTCCCGCCAAGGCTACGCACGATTCACGACGCAAAACGACAGTAAATAGTATTGACGTATTATTATTATTATCAATTTCTTGCTGGATTTGCACGACGCAATTTTGCATCTAGCCACAGAGCATGTAATTAAGAGGCGGAACTTAGAACATTCAGTTTTTGAGAATTTGTGACCGTCTTTAGACAACCACATAAAAAAAAACATAGCTACCAACATGAAAATTATAACAAACTTGACAACCATGTCCTTGAAGGGAAGAACTGTCATAAATAGGGATGCGCAACGTATAGAAATCAATAAACTTATCGATATCGATAAAATGCATTCTATGCAGATAATAGTGAGGTTCCAAACCTAATTTATTTTGATAAATCGGTAAAATAAAACAGATTTAAATGATTTCAGTATTTATTAATTTATATAAATGAGCAAGCAACATCGGTATCAGGGCAAAATGGCTTCGTTTTTTGTTTTTAGCACCAACGTCACAATTCCTTTTAGCACATCTGACTCAAATTTTTCCAAGAGATTTGCACTGCGTCTTAGTGATGCCAGGCTGCATTAGGCTGCATTTCATTTAGTTTTTTGCAATTGTTCCATCAACTGATTTTCCCTTTGTGTTAAATCTGTAAACATAATTAATTAAATATAAGCAACATTTTCGATTAGACTTGTAAACATTTCTCTGCATATAAAACGCAGGGATCTTTTCATTTGAAATGATTAATAGAGCACAATTAATTTGTGCTCTATTAATCATCTCAATCAATTTTGAGAATTTATTTCTCTGTCTGTTTGTAAAATCATCTCATGAAAAGCTTAATGGAGGATTATACTGAAACTACTTCACTTCTGTAGACGATTTCCCTATTTGTTAAAATACTTTCTTCCAAAGTGGTTAGCACATACATTTCGCTGCTCATGAAGTTTTTCTATTGGTAGATGCACTAGTTCTAAGTGACCAACTGCTTTTAGCCACTCTCGACAGCTGGAAGACACAAAATATCAAAGTTTACTCGCTTACTCGTATAACTAAGCTTACTCGTATAACTGACTAAGTTTGACTGTTTGAAATTTTTGACTAAGTGTGAAATTTATTTAGTGTGATTTAAAGTTAAGAGATCCCCCAATTCACACTATCAGCATAACTAAATGGAATAGATTATTATACTTTGAATATGAAACTGAAAAAGATTTATTTCATATTCCCAGTATTTACATAATGGTGTCACAGGTAGATAATATAATATGAGTCTCTCTGACCCATATATATCTATAAGTCAACCTAGTTAGACTAAATTAGATTACAATTAGACAAATATTACTGTAGGCACAATGTTTAAACCATTTCTTCAAGAGTTACAATAATTTTATTAATCTTCATTGATGGCTCCAGTCGTATTACAGAATTTGAATGATGCTTTAATTTCCTGATTGTAAATTAATAGCATTGTGTTAGGTGAGCACAAGATCACATTAGCAATAAATATCGGTACTCACCGGTATGGATTCAGTGAAAACTTGGAAAAATGCAACATTTTTACAGTATGCCAGGCCTCCTTGATACCGCAAACTCCACATATTCTGTGACCCTTACCCATGATGGTTCACAAACTTGGAATCACCGCCAATTATTCTGATATGTTATATACCGAAATCATACAGAAAAAGGAAAAACAAACAGATAAATCACAACACAAACAATAATACTTGCGCGAAGGCAGACATATTTGTGACCACTTCGTAATGTAATGTTGGTCATTATGTGATTATGTCATTTTGACGTGTGTTTCTGAATGTTGGCTAAAGAACGGTCACAAATCCCATACAAAAAATATTTGTTCGGAGTTTCACAGCACTGCATCTAGCAAGCGCCCCTACCACCGCGAGCGTCGCGTCGTCGTGCAGATGGATAGTGAATAAATCGGTCGTAAGTACGTCAGAGCACTCCGAGCGATCGTCGTGCGTGCTGGATCATGACATTTATAGACTTGCTGTACAGCAGATTATATAGATAGATAGACTTTAAAAAAAACCCAATCTGGCAACATTAACCGCATTCTAGCACGCTGAATGCGCGCACGATAGTGTCTATGCTACGTCCAGCGCGGGTTTGGCAGGACGTACAGCAAGATGGATGGTGAATATGGCGCTAAAGGGTTGGGATTAGAAACGTGGCGCCTCGCTAGAAAGAATCTGAGATTATTTGGGGGTGCTAGAGGGTCTCCTTAAGGATCAGTTAACACCAAGACGTGACGCGACGCGACGATGCTTGAAGAGACCATTGGTTTCTCGCTGCGCAGCGCGGCGCCGCGAGACGCAGCTCGACGTCGCGAGGCGCATCGTAAAGTCGCTGGCAGCCCCACGCCTCGCTGCGTCGTGATGCGTATATTTGTAATGTGCTCGTCAAGCCCGTTCATTTTTAAAACCCTATAAGGCATAATTTAAAAAAAAATGTTTAGCTCTAGAAGGCTATTGAATTTAATGTGACGTCACATAGCCTAAAACCAGCGGACGATCTAGACCATCAAACAACGATACCTCATTGTCAAATTATGATCAGTAGTTTAGAAGTTATGAGGTAACAGATGATGAGACATACATACATAAATACATACAGGTGAAAAACTAATAAACCCTCCTTTTTGCTTCGCCGTAGTCGGGTAAATACTAAAAACGCCGATTCATAAAGGATTTTATTTAGAGATGATTTTCTGCAACTGCAAAAAATAACTTTGTAATTCATAGTATCATTATGAAATACAAATTTACCTTTGCGACTTTTAAATTTAAGATGACAAATAATATTATTCTGCGTTTAGTATTTTCATTTAGTTGCTAAATATTGTACGGTAATACGGAACCCTTCGTATGCGAGTCCAAATTATATGCTTTTATGAAGGTATTTTTTTAAAATGTAGGCCGCTACGCTACCTACCGCTGTAGGTAGCGGGTAAGAAGCGGTACTAAGTATAATTTTTTATTGGTTTGAGCTCATGGTTTCTTTTAATTTTTGTCATTATAATATAGTACGGCAAGGTTTAGATAAAGACGGGGGTATTAGTAAATCGGCATTCATTGAAAAAAATTTTTTTTTAGTTTTTATTAAAACCATAACAAACACAGGTTTTAACGTGATCATTCACTAGGCCACACGCTTGCATGAAAGCGTAACAAATTTTAGAACCAACATACTTAAAACCCCTCTTTTTCAAAGCTTTCGATAATGCTATAGATGTTGGTATTTCAGACGGGATTTCTTTGTAGTGGTTCCAACTATTAACGATGGGTTTTTGATTCACGAAGCTCCAAATAAAATTCGTAAAATCTTCGCCTTCGTTTTCCATTTTTACAAAACACTTAGAATTGTTTATTATTGCCTCTATTTTTCCTTTATGCCTTACAATTCCTGAATCTTTTAAACAGTTGGTCACATCCTTTTCCGTTAATTTTGATACTTTACGAGGGTTAAAGTTATGAAATCTCTTTCGGTAATTTTCTCTTTTTTTCAATATTGTTAACCACGATAGCCCGGCTTGTTGTCCTTCTAAACACAGCATTTCAAACAAAGCATAGTTGTTATATTGTGGTTGTCCCCATTCTTCATCATGGTACTTTATGTAAAGTGGATCTTCTGTTAACCATCCACATCGGAGAACTTTATTATCTGTCATTACTTCGGTTATCTCACTCATCACAGGAATGTCTTTAGTAAGTAGGTACGTAGCTAAAGTTAGCTTTTGTAGTTATGAATATGTTTCCGTGGTGAAAGGTAACTTTTATTTTGGTGTATAATTTATATTTATAAAAATGAAAAACAAGCAGATAAAATTCTAACCTAATTCTTCAACTACCACAGATTAAAAATATCTGCTGGTTTTTTGGGATATTCTTTCACTGCTTCGTATATTTAGTTAACGTTAAAATAATATTATATAAATTCTAGTGCCAGTAGTACTGTACGACACTTCATGTTATCAGTATACAATGACATGCTGACGCACATTTTGACGGGCCGCGCCACAATCATTGCTAAAATCCACTTACATCACTGCACCGCGCTTTTTGTAGGCATTAAAATACGATGCGATGCGCTGTATCCCCATGCGGATGTAATTTGTAAACTACTCGTAGAGTCATATGGCGTCGCGGGCGTCACAATATATTTACAAGGTTGGCAGATGAAAGGAAAGTAAGTAATGAAAATGAAAAAACCTTTTGTATAATTTACTTATTTTTATATTGTGTGCTACTTTCTGCGAAAGTTATTCACAGTACCTATTATATAATAATGAATCACTTTCGTAGTTTTATTGTAAAATGCCTGTAAAGATCACAAATTGAATGAAACCGTAGGCAGACAGATCGATGTCACTGTTCGGACACACGGCACAGCTCTAACCCATTTAATTATCTAAAGATTCTCAAACACACTGGACTGGCTCGCAGCATATGGTTAAATTTGCAGCTACCCGAATCACGATTAACAGAATTGTAATCGCAACCGCATCTTCCGGTTGAGAAACCGTTGCAACTTGCGGCCAGATCAAACCATTTTAAAGATGGAAGAAATAGAAATGGAAGAGGTAGTATCTTGGTATACAGACGATTGTTTTTTCTTACGCCAAGACCTCTAGTTTAGCTGTACCTATCTACAATACGGCTGTTATAACTTGGTAGTTGGGAACATAGGCACTAAGCACTTTCGTGAATGTTCTCTCACGCATGCCTCGTCACCATTTAGTTCCTAAAAATGTTATTACGCAACCTTCTGCGCGAAGTTCGGAACTGCCAAGTTATAACGGCCGTATTGTACCTAATTTAAATAAAAAGAGAAACGTACGAGTAATACACAATAGCTATCTTCCAACTTTTTTCTATGAATGTTCACGTATGCTATGTACAGACGCCAGCACATCAACCTACTACAATCTGTCAAATTGCTTTAATAGATTTTCAACTTTATTACTAAATCATAAGGTTCAAAGATGGTTGGGAAAATTTGACAGTTTCGGGTAGGTTGACCTGCTGGCGTCTGTATCTAAGTAGATATCGCTATCTCAGTGTGCGACTCATAATTTAAAATAAAAAAAATAAGTATGCACTCAAATAATTAAATACTTAACCCTACATTTTTTGTTGATTGTACGAACAATGCTGTCATGTTTTAGGCTAGACACAAATAGGCTCATTTTATTATGTCTTGGGTTGGTTAAATGCATGTTGGATATTGATTGTGATAATTATTATAAATTATGCTTTGGCATTCATTTTGCTCCAAATAACATGTCTCCTTGGTTGTGTCTTTTAACAAACGCAGCGTTTAGCTGGTCTGCTCAGTTTAGTCAAGATTTTTAAGTATTCTTTCCCCTTGATGTATACTCTAACTGTGCCTTTGTATATTTCCTTAATCGACAAAAAACGTATGTAATGTAACAGCTGAATTAACAAAACCTAAGTTTAATCATACAAGCTGGGTGTATTTATATTTAAGTATCCCGTACAGACTAGCCACTTAGGGCCGCCATATACTCGTGCTAGTTGGGACTGGTGGTTGCATCTGTGGGGCTTAATATATCTTCGTGTTTGAGGTCCGGATACCAAGCTATTGACGAGTCTTATATTGTCATCACTAAGAGTGCCATCAGCAATTTGCTGCAAGAGTGGCATATATTCTGGTTTTGATAGTTCATTCGTAATACGTGTCATCTGAAAAGTAAAAAGATAAAATAATACCTTGCAGTTAACATTGATAGGTACTATAAATTAACCATACCTATGAGATAGCCGGAATATTTAGTGCATCTTTATTATTCTTTTCTTTAGAATAAGGTATGGAGTTAGTTCAAAGTGGTTAGAAACCGATTATAATAAAAATGGACGGTAAAAACTGAACCTTACCACTATTTTTAGTTGAGCTTCTGAAAGAGGTGTTGCTATTGGACCCAGAAACATGACACTGCTATTTGACCCAAGACTATCTGGATCGACCGAGATGAGCTCATCATCACTTCCATTACTCTTTATTTCGTCGTTTATAATTAAAAACATATGTTCGTTAGGCATTGTAGTTTGTGAGTATTTATGCTCTTGTACGTAAGGTTTTTGAACAATTTCTTGCGGCATTATGTCACTTAATAAGGCCTTGAGTTTAAAGTTGGTTTTGTCCTTCTTCTTCGTCGGTTTATTTCTTTTACAGCAAAGTGTTTTTAGTTGGGCTACGAGAACATCAAATAACAGTTCTTTTTTTTCATCTTCGTCGTCACTCTTAGTATCTACATCCACTTCTGAGGGACGGTTATATAATAAATTGTTCAGTTTTTGGATAGCAACATACTGAGGATCCCCGACTTTGTTAGGAGCAAATGGATCCACTTCTTTATTTTCTAACCGAAAGAAAGCTCCGCTTGGTTTAGGTTTATCTGAAACCTTTTGGAATCTCTTTTTTTTCTTATTTTCGAAGATATCATTAAGTGCTGGTAAAGGTTTGCTTGGTAAATCGACTATGGCTTTGTAATTTTTAGCAAACTTAGATTCTGAAGCTATTTTGACTATGTCTTTCAAATTATATTCATTCTTATTAGGTTGTTCGCTAAGTAGCTTAATGAGCTCATCGTCAGATAGCTTCGAAAGGAGATAAGTAACGTCGCCATCTGAAAAACAGAAAATAATAAATTATCTGCTGTTACAATCTCTATTTCTTTGCAATCTGAATTCAATTTATTTAGTTTTGAGACTAGCTTAGAGAGAGACTAGCTTATGCCCGCGACTTTCGTCCGCGTGAAGTCAATTATACCACGAAATACATACCCTATGACATGCAGAAATAGTGTGCTTTCTATCACTGAAATATTTTTTGTAATCGGATCGGAAAACAAATAATTTTACTTCTTTGTAATATAAGTTTAGACTTTAGATTTACGGAATTGTTTAGTGAAATTCTGATTGAAATTATATCTTATACAGAGTGGATTTTTGAGACGGGGCAGTAAGGGTAGGTAGCCCTTACTACCCCGTCTCAAAAATCCATCCTGTACTTATATCAGAACGGTAATTTCTTTAATCAGAACGGAAATTGCAAGAAGACATACCAACATTTTTTAGGATCGTCGATTTTGGCAAATCTTTCTCATTTGGCAAATACCCTTTGGGGATCATATACTCCGATACATCGTTTTCAGCTTCATTAACGACGGAGTACATCGGATTGCTGTTCAATAACGACATCGATAACGCTGTCTGTATCTGCAAAAGTAATTCAATGTTGGAAAATTTCCTTTATTAAAAACTAAATACTTAAATAATTTCATGTTCGGTTCTGATGTAAAAAATGTAGTCAGTCCGTATCTGTAGGTATCTAAAACGCTTGATGATTCGTTTCAACAGAAGATGTACTAATATATCCATAATAGAATGAAATACAAAATGTATGGACAAGCACATGCATGTGATTATTTTTAAAGAGGGTAGCTCTTTAAAAATAATCACATGCATGTGCTTGTGCATATTGCGTATGACCCACTTCTTTTAGAAATTAATTTGACTTACCCAATAAGAGCAAAATATTATCCTATATTCACTGAAATACGGAAACATGTTCGTTACGAAGAAAAAATACTTATGCGGTCAGTGCAAGTTTAATTTAACGGCTGAATGCTCAATAGCTTCTTTCTCATAAAAAGTTTTTGCCTATCTTGTTAAATGTTTACGAAATTAACAATGAACAAGCGCTCGTTAAAAAGTTTACGATCGCGATAAGGAGACTCAATCGTGTTGAATGTTATGTTTTTGCGTGTCAAGGACTAAGTTGACATTTAATTTAATTTTTTTCATCTCTTTTCAATATGCTGTGGTGTTCTGGATTCTGGACGTGATGTTTCGTTACTACCCCTGTCAGGTCAACCTACCCGTATATCTAACTTTAAATATTTACGAATGTAGACAGAGTGGTTGCGCCACTAAACCCCTTTTTTCCACTATCTGCAGCCAGTCTGCCCGCGCTAGGTCATCGGTCCCACTCACAGAACATAATTAAATACATCTCACTAGTCGGAGAGGATCGGACTTCGAAAACAACATTTGCTGTACCTAACTTGAATTTCGAAAAGTTATGCAAGCATGCCATAGGCCACAGCTATGAAATAAAGATGCTGTCAATGTCAAATTGTTATCGTGGATGTGCGGTTGACTGTACTTATATTCAAATTCAAATTGTTTATTGTGGTACACAGGTAAAATAACGGTGTTACAGTTTATAAAGTGTAGTACATCTATGACCCGCCTTTAGGCATACAATATTTAAAGACTTGCAACATTAAAGCAGTAGTCACTAATTTAGTATTAATGAATAATCAATAATAAGAAATAATAATCAATAATTTAAGAGTTAATAATTTAAAAGTAATTGATATTGTAGTCAGTAATTTGTTAATATTTAGAACAAAAGGCAATAATTGAATAATATTTAATATAGTGACAAGTGTGACAACTAACAGCGATTCAACAAAAAAAAATAATTGACATTTTTTTTTTTTTTTAATGTAACTAATAACGATTACAATAGATTAAAATCTGTCATCTAGGTACTCATTAACAGAGTAATATACCTTCTTATACAATAGTTTTAAATATAGCTTTTTTGAAATAAAGTATTTCATTTAATTCTTTGATTTCAATAGGAAGCTTATTATAAATTTTAGGGGCCATTCCAAGAAGACTTTTCGAAAATAATGCAGTTCTGTGTGGAATGGTACATATCTCTCTGTTGCGACGTTTAGATTTTAGTGTATTAAATATGTGAAAGTTAGATTTGACAAATACTGCTATTTCAAAAATGTACACACATGGAAATGTCAGGAGATTAAATTTTTCAAAATAAGGGATACAACTGTCAGTAGGTTTAAGTTTAAATACAGAACGCACTCATCTCTTTTGAGCTTTGAACACAGTTAACCTCTCTGTGGAATTTCCCCAAAATATAATTCCAAAACGTAATGTAGATGTCACATATGCTTTGTACGATATGAGAACTATAGACTCGTTTGCCACTTTTGCAAGATTATAGAGTGCATATGAATATTGGTGTAATTTTTTACAGACGATCTCTACATGACATTTCCAGGTAAAGTGACTATCCAACTGAAGGCCTAAAAATTTGGCATTGTTCGTTTCAGCTATTCTTTGACTAGCATTATGTTATATTTAAATTGGGGGTAACGGTTTTTTGGTTAAATGTCATAAGCTTTGTTTTTTCTATGTTTATATATTACTATACATATGTTTATATATTACTATACATATGCATGTAAACTCTTGTGTAGGTGCGCCTGGAACCAATAGGTATGATGCTCTGTACTTGTATCTTAAGATATGAGCGTATGAAGTATGTTGAAGTAGTGTCCTACGGCCTAGGGGACAGGTATGTCGAGATACTAGATCAATGTAGCAGATACCCTGCAAGGCAAGTGGATCACGATTAGGAATAAACGCTGCTGAACATAATGTTTACCTTGAACATCGGTAGGAAGACCTTTTTTTTTTAAATAGTTTTATATTTAATTTAATTAATAAATTTAATAAAATGAGAGTCCCTGATTGTTATCAGGGACCTGGGATTCTGGGAAATCCCTAGACACAAAGAATATCCGTGCAACCATATGCAAAGGAATTTTCGGGTATAAGCGTGGCCATACCAGCTAATCACAAACGTTTACTTTAAAATTGCCCTCGTTTAAAATTGAGTACTCCAGCAAAATATACTTGAGCAAACAGTTGCTCTCAGCTGTTAGGCTAATCGGGCTAAAGCTACGGTTTCCTAGAAGAGCGGTGGCCGCCACAATTTACAGGTGAATGACGTCACTGATCCTTGTTTTTAACATCGTAATATCAAACCCCGTTGCCCAAAGATTTAAATCGCTAGATTTGCCCCCACCGTACATAATCACGCGAGAGTCCATAAAAAAAAAAGTGATCTCACACATGATTAAATAGCGTTTCCATGACAATCAAGTTATGCCACTACGTCCGCGTCATTGTGTCAAAACGAAACAGAATCGCGACTATCTTTTGACGCGGTAGGGCCAATCTACCGATTTGAATCTAGGCAACCGTAGCTATGAGCTCACACATTATTAAATAGCATTTCCATGACAATCAAGTTATGTCATTGTGTCAAAACGAAACAGAAACACGACTATCTTTTGATGCGGTAGGGCCAATCTAGCGATTTGAATGTAGGAAACCATAGCTATAATCATATCATTTTTAATTTCGAGATCTAAGTTGTCCTAACGAGAATATTCACTTGTACTTGCGTGTGAATTATGATAAAAAGACAAGTATTCCTAGCAGAGAAAGGTTGTGGATTGATTTGTCAATTTGTCATTGTCAATTTGACGTTGACGTTCATTTGTTTTGTTTAGTGGACTGTTCAAATTCGAAAACATTTGTAAATTTATTTTAATTAACAATAACAATGAATATTCCTTTTCCAGTTTTAACTCCTCGTTTAGTGGACTCATTGTGGTTTAACGCTGATAGTCCATGCGACGAAGAAACAGAATTAACTGCGTTAGAACAGGCGAATCAACATTGGGCAAGTATCTGGCTCTATATTTTGTTCCTGTGAATATTACGGATAACGGACAGATCGAGCCAATAAGGATAGAAAATAATTTATTTAGAATTACTTACTCATCCTAACAAGTCATCATTGAACTCGTATTTTTTCGTTTATGGCTCATACCATCTAGCCTAGCTGGATTAAAATGACCGAGTAGCATCATTTCGAAATACAATGAAAATTTCACATGATTTGGTACTGAAAGCATGTGAAATATTTTTAGGAAAGCTTAGTCTAACACTTATTTTAATTTTGTTTGTAATCAAATAAATGTAACTAGACTTTAACAATAAACACTATTGTTTGCTATTTAACAAGCTTCCACATTTAAATTACGATTGGTTTACTCACAGTTAAACTCGATTGGGCAGCAGTACATGAAGCGTGCTCCACTGGGCAAAGCTGACCCTGAGCCTATGGAAGAAGAAGCAGATACAGATGAAGAAGAAGGTACTAAGCATTCAATAAAAGTTACCACGATAAACTGTAGTTTTTTTGTGTAAATTCATATTTCAAGCTTTGAGTAGAGGTAATACGATTATCAGCAGTAACAAGCAGGTGACTTATATCTTATATCTCTGACTCTCTCTGGCTTATATCTATCTCAGGTAATTGACATAAACGCTTCCAACTATTATCAAGCAAAAAACTTTATTCAAATGATATAACTATGCTAAACAGTCACTGATATATGAACACAATCTGATATTTTGTTGATTGCTTGTTCCAGGTAATGATGAATCAGATGAATCTGAGGAGTCCCATGATGAAGACGAGGAGGAGGATGTTCCCGCCTCCTACTCCCCTGCCCGCAACAACAATGAGCTGGAGCCCGACAGTTTGGATGACCTGAATGATGGGCCAGACCTTAACAACTCTGACCAAAGTGCACTTTGGCCTATACAGTAGTGATTAGATCATTTTAGAAAGTAAACAAGAACAATATGATATGTAATTAAAATTACATGTTTATTTTTTGTGAACATGTGACTCATAAGATCACATTCACAAATAATTGAGATCCCATGCTATGCATGGTCATTTATCTGTTCGGTCATGATTTCATGTTAGTGTAACCAATTTTTAAAATAAATTTATTTAAGGGGGATGTGCTAAGGTAGCTCGCAAAATTAAGATTTCTTTCGTTTTTTGCAATCTGCAGGTCAGTGTCAGGTTGAATTATATTAATTATGATTAAAATATGATACGCGTTCTTAACAAATATGGCTTTACAGGAATATAATCATTAGAAGCTCTCTTTTTTTTTTTTTTGGATGTGAAATTATCAAATAACTTGTCCCGCTCTGGGCGGCGCGGAAGGGCGTGTCAGACTCTTACTGACTAAAACCCACCCGTGTTCCTTCAATTGCCTATACGTTACCAGGGGCCACGGTATCCCTGTCGGACTTTCCCGCAAAGCAATACAACTCCTTAAGTTAGCATAATCCTCAAATGTCATGATTTCATGAAATAGTCATTCAATAGGATTACATGAACTTAGGGAGTTGTATAGATGATTTCTATGATTATAATTCTATAAATAAACATTTGATACGGTCGCGAATTATATATAGGTCAACAAACAACCTGATACTGACCTGCAAATTGCAAAAAAACGTAAGAAAATTTGAAGTACGCGGGCTGCCCTGACGCTTTCGCCTTAATAAAAACAACAAAAGAAAGTCTTAATTTTCTCAATAATTTTAATTCAAACTTATGAATACATAAAAACTAGTAATATGATAACAAATACAAATTAATACATTATTTTATAAATACTGATTTAAAACACACTAGTGACATCTATTATTACATCCACCACTCTGGTTAGTAAAGGTCTCATGTTTTCTGGGGGTACAGTCTTCCATTTCCTGGCAAGGCATTTCTCAATGAAATCATGCATTGATTTTGGATCTGAAATTTTTTTTGTTATAGGATTACTCAAATTGCACATAAAGCAGCAATATTTTGGGAAATTCTTGGCAGTTAGAGCCTGTGCACACGATGCAATGCGGCGGCGGAGCGGTGTCGCTGCAGCGTTTCAAATACATAATCAATATCCATGGTATGGCACACGGTGCGTTCCGGCGTCGCACCGCATGAACAGCGGACTTGCAGCCCGCGAGACGAGGCGGGGAGGGATGTACGCGTTGCAACGCCGGAGCGGCACCGCTTAGTTGTTTGTGTGACCGCCAGTGCGGCGAAATCTTCGCAGCGCGGCTGCGCCGCTACGGCGAAATCTTTGCGGCGCGTGCTTAATTAGTGGCGTCAGGTCTGATCATACTGGTCAACTTGTATCATTTGACTTAGATAAAAAGTTGCATCTAGATAAAACCATTGAATTAAGACCTCTCACTAAAAATAGATTGAAGAGATTTAATAATAATGTTCTTAGCAATCTCTCAACTGCTAGTTTTGATTCACAAGACCCCAATATAAACTACGGTACATTATTTTCTACAGTATGCCATGAATTCAATAAAGCATGTCCTGTAAAAAAAGTAACCATCAATGCTAAACCAAAATTCAATGAATGGGCCACTGCTGGCATTAAAAAAAGCAGAGATATTTTATATAATTTGTACTACGAGAAATCATTAACTTCTGATCAAGCCCTTCATAATTATGTCAGAAACTATTCTAAGATATTCAAACGAGTCTGCGCCCAAGCTAAATCTAAATTAATAAGTAACAAAATTAGTATTTCAAATAATAAAATAAAAGCTGTGTGGCAGGTAATTAACAAAGAAACTGGAAACACAAAACAGCGAGATCAGAATGAATTGTCTCTAAAAATTAATAATGAAATGATTTCAGATAAGTTAAAAGTTGCTGAGACACTAGAAAATTTCTTTACCAACATTCCAATAGAGGTTACAAAATCTCTCCCCTCATCATCTATATTAGCTGAATCTCTTTTAAAAGAAAACTTCAGTAAGGACATTCCAAGTTTTGAATTCAAGCCTATTTCTATTGACACAATTAAAAAAGCATTCCAAAGTCTTAACATAAAAAACACAGAAGACTTATGGGGGATTTCCGTTAAGGTTCTTAGAGATATTATTGACACAATTGCCCCTGTCCTAACAGGCATATTTAATCAATGTTTAGATAGCGGTACGTTTCCTGATTTAATGAAACATAGTAAAGTAGTACCAATTTTCAAATCAGGTACTAAGAGTGATCCCTCCAATTATAGACCTATATCTGTGCTACCAGCATTGAGTAAAATATATGAAAAAATCATGCTAGACCAGATGTCGTCACATTTTAACTCAAATGGAATTTTACATAGTCACCAGTTTGGTTTCACGAAAGGTAGGTCGACGACTGACGCAGGAGTAAAACTCATCAGTCACATTTTGGAATCCTGGGAGAAATCCCAGGATGCAATTGGCATTTTCTGTGACCTCTCAAAAGCGTTTGACTGCGTTGACCACAAAACACTGATCTGTAAATTACACCACTACGGAATTCGTGGACCTGCTGCTGATCTTATTCTTTCATATCTATCAAATAGGCAGCAAAAAGTAAACGTTAACGGGGCGACGTCCTTGGGGTCTCTAGTAAAGATGGGCGTGCCTCAAGGATCAATTCTTGGCCCTTTCCTATTTCTAGTTTATATTAATGACCTTCCTTACATGATGGCTAACTTATCAGATATAATTCTATTCGCTGATGACACTTCTCTTATTTTTAAAATAGATAGAAAAGATACGGATGTCACACATGTCAATGATAGTCTGGCAGTTCTTTCGAAATGGTTCGCAGCTAATAATCTTTTACTTAATGCGAACAAAACTAAATGTCTTAAGTTCTCATTACCAAATGTACCTCAAGTAGGTCTAAATTTAAAACTTGATGGCAAGAAACTAGATGCTATTACGGAAACTGTATTTCTAGGAATTACTTTAGATTCGAGATTGCAATGGGGCGCCCACATTAGAGCTCTTTCAGGTAGATTAAGTTCAGCTGCATACGCTGTAAGAAAAATAAGGCAGTTGACTGATATAGCCACAGCTAGGTTAGTATACTTTGCTTATTTCCACAGTATTATGTCTTATGGCGTTCTGCTGTGGGGATCGGCAGCTGACGTAGATTCAATTTTTATTTTACAAAAGAGGGCAATTCGCTCTATCTATAAAATGGGTCCCCGCGAGTCCCTTAGAAATAAATTCAAAGAAATTGATATACTAACGCAGCCTTCTCTTTATATCTTAGAAAGTATTTTGTATGTTCGCAAAAACTTGGGACTTTTCAAAATAAGAAGCGATTTCCATAATATAAATACACGTAGTAAACATGAAATTGTGATACCCAAATTTAGATTAACTAAAACTAGTAAGTCATTTGTAATAAACAGTATTCGATTTTATAACAAGTTGCCAAAGACGATTACAGAACTTAGCGATGGAAAGTTCAAAACCCACATCAAACGTGTCCTTATCAAAAAAGCATATTATAAGATTAAAGACTACGTTGAAGACAAGGAAGTTTGGCAATAATTCCTTCTGCACATGTGGCTTCCCTGGTACCTCATTAACGGCATAACTATGTAAATATCTATTAACGGCTCCCAAATTACGATGATTATTTTATTTTATTTTACCTTTTTTCTTTTACATACTACCTTGACATAATCTCTTCGTTATTTGACATTATATACCTAAAATATTATATATATATATATATATTTTTATAGCAAATAAGTATTGTTACATACAGCTGTAGTGGCAATTATGTCATTTGGTTTAAATAGCTTTTTATTTTTATTATTTGATTTTGCTTTTATATAGATTCTTTTCTTTTAGAATTTGTGAATGTGAGAACGTTGTAGGCTTAACAGACTGTAGATCTATCGACCATTTTCTATCTTGCTAAGTACCTGGTACTTGTTGATAGGCCTACACTGTCCTCTCATACCTATTAACTCTGTAATTTGAAAGCATTGTAAATACCATTTATTTTTAAAAGAGTAACCATGGAGTTTCTTGCCGGCTCTTCTCCATAGGAAACGACCAATTGGAACCGTGCATCTAGCTTCTGACGTTTCATAAGTGCCCTTATAGGTTTATGTGAAATAAAATATTTTGAATTGAATTGAATTGGGGCCGCAACGCATGGTGTGCACATGATCTTACTTTTATATTTTTTGCAGGATGAAACTGACAATAGATTTTTCAAACCAACTTCCTGCTATTGGACAATATTAACGATCTTAACTATTTCACCAGTGGCTAAATTCGTTAATCGATCATAACATCACTTTACCCCTATGCTGTAACACAACTGTAAAAGATTGATTCTTTACCTGATGTATTAGAACAATTTGCCATATTTAGTGTGAAAAATATAGCACTTCTTTTTACGAGTGGATCATATTCATCGCAATAGTAATGGAAGGCCATTGCGAGATCTGAGGGCACTCCGTCGATCTGTTTGACTAGCATCACACCGGATCTATCGACATCATCCCGGTACCGAGTGATCAGCTCCCCATGTTCTTGCATATCGAGGTCAGAGCTTTCAACGACTGTGTGTTTTATTGACGAGATGTCGTTACCTGAAAAAGTAACATTTAAACTTATAGAAGACAACAGAAATAAATTTTAACCGATTAAATACATTGGTAATTGGTTTTCCGAAATGGCAAGTTATTGGTCTTCATTTTAGGATTCCGTAGTAAAACAAAGAAACCTTAAAGTTTAGACAAGTCAGTCTGTCTGACGCGATTTAACTCTGAGACTCTTGGTACTAAAAAGCTGTAATTTGGCATAAATAGTATTCACGTCACAAAGTAATGAGTTAAAATCTTGAAGAATACATTTTATTATGGTACCTTCATACATTAGGTACGATGATTTTTTTACTCGTCAATTCCACTGTGTGGGGTGTTATTCTATAAGTCTCATCAAAATATTGGGGGTTCGCAATGAACATTTTTCAATGCAGGGATCCATTTGCGAAGTTTTAATGTGGTATTTTTTTGTTGAGTCGCGTTTACCCTACCCTACCAGCTAAACCGTTGTTATTGGATATGTGAAAAGTATATAACCATGTTACAAGGGTCTACACTGCAGACCCTTAGAAGTTAACGAGTATGAGTATTAGACGACCAACGATAAGTAAAAATTTCGTAAAAAAACCCATAGAACAGCACAATAAAAAATGACGTTGAGCCAATAAGTTAAGACGTGCATTATAACTTTGTAATTTTAAAAGTAAAAAAAAATATGAAAACTACGTAAATGTACTAGTACTATAACTTTATGCTTGCCTTTGCGGGGTAGGCAGAGATGATCGAGCGGGCACATAAGCGGCTCATATTGTTGGATTCCATTATTAAAAAAACTATGATGTTTCTAAAAATATCTCAAAAACTTTATAGCAGTCACTTGTTTTCGAGATATTGTTGGAACAAACTTTTTTGGTCGATAAAACAATACTGTGCAAGGTAGCATTCGTGAATATTCATCCCAACTACGAAACCCTTCACTGTGCGTGGTCCAACACGCACTTGGGCGGTTTTTGACGGGTTCCGTACCAGATGGGTGCCAAACGGAACCCTATTACTAAGGGTGCATTCCGAGTTACGCTGTAATCGATTTGAGCGCGCTAACTCCTGTACCGAATTAACGTGGGCGTGATAACGGTGTGTCTTGAATCGTCATAGATGACGTCATGACATGCGCCATCTTGCGATAACGCCGACCATGCCTTTTACTAATATCACCGTGAGCGCTGTGACAAATGACAGTTGTGCTATTTTATTTTGACTCGCATCCTATCTTTAAACTAACGTGGCATTTTCGAAATTGTACTTCTCGCTACCGTTCGCCACCTAACCAAAGAAGAAGAAGAAAATTGTGGTATAAACACAATGAAATATGATATGCAAGTTTTGACGTTGAGCGAGTACTGTTAGCGCGTTTACGAGCGTTCCGAATTGTTGACAGCCCTCAGCTGTCATAATCGTGATATCTTAATCGGAACACCAAATATCGATGTTAGCGCGTTTACGAGCGTTCCGAATTGTTGACAGCCCTCAGCTGTCATAATCGTGATATCTTAATCGGAACACCAAACAGCGCTGTGAGCGATTATGTTCTAATTCGGAAAGCGGTCTAAGCCTCCGCTGTCTATCCGTCTGTCTGTCTGTCAGCGGGCTGTATCTCATGAACCGTAATAGGTAGACAGTTGAAATTTTCACAGATTGTGTAATTTCTATTGCCGTTGTAACAACAAATAATAAAAATTATAGGGGGTCCCATACAATAAACTACCGATTTAGAAAAAAATAATCTTACCCTGGCATGTGGGGTGTCATTGTCTAGAGCTCATCGAATAGAGTACTTACAATTTTTTTTATCTTTGCGATTTATAAAATTTAAGATGAAAAATATTTTTCGTTTAGTATGTTCATTTACTTCCTTAATATTGTACGGTGGTATGGAACCCTTAGTGTGCGAGTCCGACTCGCACTTGGCTGGTTTTTATTTTACATTCGTTTACCTCAGGGGTTCCCAACCTTTTTTTGTCTACTGCCCACTTTAAGAATAAATTATTTTTTAACGCCCCCCTTTTTAAACATACTTAAAAACCGCTAAGTACTTATAACTGATTATTGAAACGCAAATTTATAGTATTCGGACAGAGTATCTTTTATTGAAAATAAATCAAACATAATCAATTCTTATATAAAAACTAATGTGAAGGTTGAAAAGTGGGGATTCTTAACTGATAAGTGGGGCCAAGAAATATCTCACGTGGGGCCCTAAGGGCCCCATGGGACGGGGGTTTGACATCACTGCCCTACACAATGCCCCCTTTTTTTTCTGGGTCTCTTACCGCCCCCCTTTAGGCCTGCAGCGCCCACAAGGGGGCGTTATCGCCCACGTTGGGAAAGACTGGTTTACCTGAATCGATCCGTTGGGTTGGGTTGGGCTGTATTCTGAAAATCTAAACAAGGGTGACCAAGGGGTACCAGGGTGTATGTAATGAAATAAATAGTAAATATTCTTACGTAGAAATCTTGCGGCAGTATACGCAACTTCATCTGCGAATTTTTCGAATCTCACGAGATTGAAATTGTTTGTTTTACTGTTGTAAACAAACATGAAGGAGCCAGTATCCATTCTCGAGAATATTGTTGATATACCTGAAACAACACAGAAAAACATTTCTAGAGGTATTGAATGTATCAGTCAGTGTAATTATTTGGAATTATTGGATGGTGATTGAGGACACAATGCTGTAATGGATGATGGATCTGCTTAACGAAAATCACATCTGACTTCGACTGGGCTGTTCATATCCTTTGAAAAGACCATTTATATTTGAATTAGGTACAAAGTGTATCATCATCACTGTGCGTTTGCACTGGCGAAACATCACAACAAAACATATTTGTCTTATTTGTTTTAGTATATTTATTTATATTTATAGTTTTTAATAGGTATATGTGTATTTTTATATTTAAATAAATATTTATTCCTCAATTCTCGCTATTGCACCTACCACTGTTAGTCTCTGCGTCACCCGAAGGTTGACTGGTAGAAAATGCCTGTGGCATTAAGTTCACCTCTGTACATTTGTGTGGTTGAAGTATTAAATAAATAAATAAAAATGTTGAAAACTCTTGTTCCTGTCAAACATTGTATGGAACATTGACAGAAAATAGAGATTTCTACATGATATGTTGTGAATGTATCGCCAGTGCAAACGCACAGTCATCATAATGTTTCTGGGTGTAGCTGATTTACAACACGACGTAAGAGAAGGGGCGACAGTATACAACCTTGGGGAACACCGAAGTAGACATGATAAAATGACAGGATAGAACACATGATAGTATAGTTTTCTACTAGTTTGAAACAGTCGTATAATAATAGCAGGCTTTTACAACAACATTAACGCTTAATTAAAGCTTCAAGCAGTGGTGGCCCAGTGGTAACGGTCCCAACAACTACTAATTTATTTCATCACCACTGCTCTTAATGGTGAAGGAAAACATCGTGAGGAAACCGCCATGTCCTAAAACTAAAAATTCGAAGACGTGTGACATCAAACAACCCGCAATCTACCACGCGGGCCCACCCGCGTGGTAGATTATAGCCCACTCCTCAGAGAGGCCTGTGTTCCAGAAGTGGGAATGTTATAAGCTGAATAACTAAGTAAGTAAAGCTTCTGTTGCAAGCGTCTAGCGCAATTGAACGGCTTAACATTTTAACATTCTCTAATGGTTTTTGTTTCTTTTTTCTCAACACTCTCTAATATGAAAAAAGAATGATAATACAATACACAAATGAATATGTATTTAACAAATTACTCACCAGATTTTAGCTTTAGAATAGAATTATCATCTATATTATATTTTTCCTGGAGGTTATTCATATTATTTTCAAAAATAATTTTATCTTGATTCACAGTTTGGGTAGATTTATCTTGATTGTTGTTTGTTATCATATTGGGGAACATCCAGTGTACCATCACAGCTATAATACCCAATAATAATGTGAGAAAAATGTTTCGTAATGTGTTGCTGGACTGGGGTTGGCTATTCTCCCTTGATGAAATGGACAATTTGCGTTGATAAGGTGAGGGTTGGATGCGTTCTGAGCTCTTATTACTTCTATTCATCATAGCATGATAACTTTCCTCTTCAATTCTTGACCTTGTTAAAGAGTTGTTTTCCTCAATTTCGGAATCATCACTGTAAGGCAAATGTGATGGGAGAGTTGCAGGTAAAGATTTTGAAAGCACATTGCTGCAATGAAACACATATAGACTTTTCACAAAAGCTTAGTCACACAATGAAACAAATAAAAATTCAATGACTGATGAAATATTATGATGATATTATGTTATGAGAAGCCTAAATGTGTTCTGAAAATGCTTATGAGTGGATGACACAATATCATTGATACACAAAGAAAAGTTGGCAACTGCAGCTGCTGCAACAACTCAGTTGTGGTAAAAAATAAAAATAAAACTGTTGCTTAAAGACTCCTTATATTCTAAAATGGCTGCAACAGATCTTTAACTATAAGTGGTACAGAAATAAGCTAAGCAACCCATTTAATCAAGTGGAGTTTCAGTGGATTCTGATGAAAGTAATGATAAATGCTGTGTGGCAATACGGTAAAAAAACATATTATATCAGAATATGGTTTTGTTACACATACTGAAATAATTTATGTTTTAAAATGATAACAAGCAACATTACAAAGTATAATGACCCACGTCTCATCAGTGTTTTCCTCATCCGGCGAATATGAATTACTTCTTGGTATTTTTTTCTTTCGTATTAGTAGTGGACTGGTCTGATGAGACATTTTGCTGAAAACATACATAAATTTGTTTTATTTACGGTCTTAGCATTAAGAGCTTAAGTGATAAGAAGTGACAGAATAAGCAGCAGCTTAAAATTATAATTGGGTATTTGGCCATACTTTTTTTTTTTTTTCAATGGGATATTATTAGTAACTTCTCGGGCATGTCAGACTCTTACTGACTAAAACCCACCCGTGTTCCTTCAGTTGCAGGCGGAAGGTGAGGACGCCGTGGCGCCTCTCTAGCCACTCCTCAAAGAGGGGACTTATCGCCGCAATAGTGGCGTGTATTTGGCCATATTTACATATTATAAAACAAAGTCCCCCAGCCGAGTCTGTCTGTCTATCTATCTGAACGGTTTTCACCAATGGAAGGAATTCGTTAAGATTTTGTGTAAATTGGCTAAAATATGACGATGATTGTTGAAGATGTCGGAAATAACACACCGGCTGTGAGATTTACTGGCGTGCGCCACGTAAACCGTAGGAGACACATAAAACGAATGTTGTACATGGTTAAAAAGTTCAATAATAAAAGCTCGCGATAGATATAGCACATATATCTATCTTTTAAAGATGACTCACAGTAATCAGTTTTATTTTTCAGAATTTGATAAAAAAAATATTGCTAATTCCATATCATTTAAATGAATACTAAACAGAGTGTTTGGAGCATTGTTTGCCAAATTGAATTGGCCAATAGGAGAGGTCATTTGCTATCTCTTCAGGCCCAATAACTCATTCCTTGTCACACTGTTTTTTTTTATTATAAGTTTTTAATTTTTATTTTGTAATAATCCAGAACTTAAATAGTAATAGTAGTTCCTTACCTCATCACATTATCCACTACATCTATTCCGTAACTCAGTGGATTGTTCTTGTCATTGGCATCTTGTTCAGTTTGTTTCTCATTTTTTTTTAATCCATATCTCCCCATTATCTCATTTGTTATTAGATTATCACCTCTATAGCTATGAATGGGCTTCCGTGCTGATGGATGATAAGGAACCCCCCCTTTCTGGAAATTATAATAATGTCATTGGTTACAATGATGTAAACCAGAGTTGTTACACTGAGCGGTCATAAAATAAGGATATTTATATAATTTTATATTGTTAGAGCTCCTTAGCCCCCCCCCGGATTCGCTACTGACTGTAATGGTGAAGAGTGGGTAGTTGTGGATCTTTTAAAATTGCGGAATACAATAGCAACATTATAAATTGTTACTTATTACTTATACCTCTAAAGTTCATAATAAAGATAAAATACGAACAATAATTAATTTTTGACATCGTTATGCTATGAATTGTGTCATAGCAGATAAATGTCAAAGCTTTGCAGTATTCGCACCTTATGTGCTTTGCTTCATAAGTTGCGAATGCTTTAATCACAGAACACAAATGATTAATCACATTATTACATGTAAAACATCCATCTTACCCCCTCTGGTCGGTCACTATTCATTTATTGTTTGCTGAACTCTAGGGGCCTCCTATAAAATGCTGAAATCCAATTTAACCGAGTGTTAGGTATGATCAAAACGAAAACATAATAACAAAACTTGACTATTTTATATTATTCAATAATTCGTACGTTTTATAGCTTTATTCGCATGCAGAACACAATTTCACAAACAATGCAAATAAAAATAATTGACTTTGACATGACTGACGAATCGAATCACCTCACGGCATGGACTACTCAGGCCGCTTTCCGAATTAGAACATAATCGCTCACAGCGCTGACAACGATAATTTGCGTTCCGATTAAGATATAACGATTATGACAGCTGAGGATTGTCAACAATTCGGAACGCTCGTGAACGCGCTCACAGTACTCGCAAAGTCAAAACTTGCATAACATATTTCTTTGTTTATTATACCACAAATTTCTTCTTCTTCTTTGGTTAGGTGGCGAACGGTGGCCAGAAGCACAATTTCGAAAATGCCACTTTAGTTTAAAGACATGATGCGAGTCAAAACAAAACAGAACAACTGTCATTTTTGACAACGCTCACGGTGATATTATATAGTAAAAGGCATGGTCGGCGTTATCGCAAGATGGTGCATGTCATGACGATTCAAGACACATCGTTATCGCGCCCACGTTAATTCGGTACGAGTGTTAGCACGCTCGAATCGATGACAGCGTAACTCGGAATGCACCCAATCACCTGCACCCGTAGACAGAGAATAGCTGTCTACGCCTGTACCGAGTTGATATTGGCTGCGTTCCGAGTTACGTGAATAATAGTCTAAAGTACCCGTCACGAGAAGCTATAAATTATGTAAACAAACATCTTTTACTAAGTAAACATTTTATACTGCGAGATAATAATAAATTGACCATATTCAATCGACATGAAATATAGACGGGTTATATGAAAGTAACAACCTATTTAATTTAGTCGGATCATATTTTAACGACGCAAAGCGCTATCGTTTGTGTTTCTTGGTACCGGAACGCGTCCGTCGCAGGGATTGTAAACTATCGGGACGCCATCGCCATTTTGAAATAAACGCGTCATTCGAGTTTCGAATGCGTACGAGTTTGTTTCATTGCTTTGCATATATCGCGGATCTGGTTGTTATTGTTAATTTTGTTATTGTTTCGTTATCACTTTTTTATTGTTGTTACTTTAATTGTTGCGTTAATTTTATTTGTTATTACGTATAATGGAGCCAGTAGCCAGTACATCTAAGGAAATAAATATATAATATAATAATAATTTATTAAATCTTAAACAAATTCATTTTTTTTGTTGGTCCAAATGTTGTGAACTCCTGAACACTTGTTTACAAAATTTATAGCTTCTCATGACGGTTACTTTAGTATCACCCATTTTCGTTTGTGCACTATATCCAGGGACACACTGTATTGGCTTACTTACTTGTAGTGATAATATTGACTTAGGTACTGCACTAAGATGACTTTTATTATATATATAGAAAGTCGTGTTAGTTACACCATTTAGAACTCAAGAACAGCTGGACCGTTTTTTATGATTTTTGATTTGTTGGAATTGTCCCCGTCCATATAATAGGATTTGGAAGAGGCAGGAAAGGATACTTTTTATCCCGGTAGTGCGATTCCATGAGATAATTTCCGACTTCAACGCGATTGAAGTTGCGTTTAAAAGCTAGTTTTATTATAAGTGACAACATCAAATTATAACAAATGTATCCTGGCAACAATTACATGCTCTGTGCTGGCAACCATACGATGTACCATAAATATAATAGGTCTGGTCTGCCATAGATAGATACCTTGGAACTTTTTAAAAGAATATTATGGTACGTAATAGGTATATTCTTTAATCCCATTTAATCCTAATGATGAACTTAAATTATGCAGCCTAGGGCCGAACAGTGGTTTGGTTAAAATATCAGCACGCGTAGCATGACAACCATAGAAACGGGTTTTTTTACGGGTTTTGTCGACGGAAGAATAGAAAAAATTACAGATTGTAATCAGTCAAATAATTTATTTCAATTAGGCACTTTTGAACATCAACATTTACAAAAAAAAAAAAAAAAAATAGATTCTAGTCGCTCAAGGTACTTTTCGTAAGGAGAAGAATGGGCAAGAAACTCCACCGTTACGCTTTTAAAATGTTTTCACAATATCTTGTATACATCAAATTATATCATTATATGTGAAGACGATGCACCTAGAATAAGATTACTATAAATATGTAAAAAGAATGAAAAAAGAAACAATGACACATAAATTAATTAAGTGATAGATGCATGGTGCTCACATAATTACAAACATTGTAAAATTATACGATATTCCTAACATTTTAACAAGTAATAGGTACTAAGTCAGGTATAAGTCAGTGTGTGAGTTCAAGTAATCACAGAATTATTTATATAAATATAATTATTTAAAAAATAAAAATATTATACAATTAAATAAGCAACCAGTTAGATTTTGTCTACATTCGAAATATCCTATGGAGCAAGACCAGCATATTTTCAGTCCTCTAATTTGTAATACTTATGCTTGTTTACAAAGTGTACTTTTTATTGAGTTTTAAATTTTCTTTCATTTAATTCTAATATATCATTATATCACAAGGTATTCTGTTGTAATATTTAACACAGTACCCCATAAAACATGTATGTACTTTAGATAGTCTGAAAAATGGTTGATCTATTTTATCTTTATTTCTAGGATTAAAATTATGTCTATCACTTAAAAACATGTAGATGTTTTCTCACATACATAAACTTTTCATAAATGAATTGGCAAGATACCGGCTTTTTAAATAATTCCCAGAGAGATTCGACGTAGATTATAAATGGCTCTGACAGCTCTCTTTTGTAAAATAAAGATGGACTCAATGTCAGTGTGTAATTGTTTATCTGTCATTTTGTCTATTCTTCCGTCGACAAAACCCGTTTCTATTGTGGTCATGCTGCGCGTGCAGCCAACTGCTGCTCCGAAGGCACATGCGTTAAGTTGTCTCCGTTGCTAACACATTATCTTACAAAGAAATGCTTCAGCTTGATATGTTAGGTTCGCTTGTGATATTCATACTTTGGGTTCATAGACGTATTTGGGTTATGCGCAAGTTTTGCAGCCAATGAATTATCCAGTTTCAGTACTGGTTTCTCAATTTGAAACAATTTGTAAATAAAGCGATTCAATCATAAAATCTCTTGTGCAGATTCGCTTGCTGCTGTAATCTCAGTCGAGGAGATGGAGACAGTCGTTTGCTTCTGGCTTATAGCTAATAGCAGCTCCAGAGAATAAGCACACCTTTCCAGATATCGATCTTCCTGTAGTTTGGTCTCCTGCATGATCTGCGTCGCTGTAGCAGACTAAGCTTGGAGGCGACTTTTTCGTATAGGTAAGCCCATTTTGTTGGGTCCCTTTCAAGTATCGGAAGATGCGTTTTACCAGCATGATATCTTTATCACTAGGTGTTCCGAGGTTTCGAGATGCGACACCTAGAGCACATGAAATATCAGGCCTTGTGCCTACTAATAAATATGCCATAGCACCCACGGTTTGTCTATATGGGAAATTCGCGTTGACACCCTCTTCCTCTGCCGTCTCATTTTCTTTGATGATTTGCGTTGGTGCTGGTTTGCAATTGGACATTCTATATTTTTCTATCACTTTCTTTGTGTAGGCCTTCTGACATAGTGATATGGTCTTGTCCTTGCGAACATTAATTTCCATTCCAAGGAAGTATGATGCAGGTTTCGTAGTTATCTTAAACCTTGTTTTCAATTCCTTGATGAATTCGTCTCCTGCCCTGGTTGTATTATATGCTACAAGTCCGTCGTCAACATAAAGACCTTAGATTGTCCTATGATTCGAACATATAAGCATGGATCCACTTCACTCTGCTGGATATCTGAATTTCTTAAGAATTCGGCAATGCAGGTGTTCCAGCAGCGTGGTTCTTGTTTCAGTCCAGCTGCATTTCAGCTTGCAGACTCGTTTGGTGCCATCCTGATAGCCATCAGGCTGTTTCATGTTAATTTCTTCGTTTACTGTGCCGTTTAGAAAGGGGGTTGAAACATTGAACTGATTTATTTTTAGATTTTCTCGAGCAGCTATGTCAAGCAATGCCCGTACGGTGCTCAGATGAACCACTGTACTGAATGTTTTATCATAATCAATTCCAGGTTGCTGGGAGTTACCCTTGATAACCATTCTGGCTGTATACCAATCGACGGTACCATCAGGATTCATTTTCACTTTATACACCCATTTGCAAGGAAGGGCTTTTCGTCCTTTGGGTAAATCAACCAGATCCCAGGTTTGGTTATCATGTAGTGAAGTTATTTCACTGTGCATGGCATCTTGCAATTTTGCTTTAGATTCAGCTGCTGCCAAAATAAAATCATCGTAGCGCTTACGATCTCTGATTTTTGACCTGTCTCTCAAAGACCTCGTTCGAACGGTAGCATTTTCTTCAGCATTAGCATCAGGTTCATTATCATTGTCAACGGTAAGAGATTCGTATTCACTTTCATTATTCGCTGGTTATATTTGTCGAACGTCTTCAGTGCTATCGACCAAACTTTTTTGCAACGTTTTAACCTAGATCATCTGCGTCACTATCATTATTATGTTGCTGATAATCTCCTTCATAATTGTTAAGCTTAATTTCGACTCGGTTGCGAGTTGTTTGCTGCGATGACGTTTCATTAGGTTGTTCGTGTGAAAACTCTAAATGGGCGAGGAGTCCGGAGATTGCATTTTTATTCGATTCATCGTAGAAGATAGTCTTCAATACCCTAATATATTTTGAAGTTATGATGCTGTTCTTCGAGGGTATGAAGATTCTGAAAGCTTTAGATGTATCAGAGTATCTCGCAAACATGCCAGGAATTGCCTTTGGTGCAAATTTGTGATCGTTAGTGCCTTTCATCAGAACGACAGGAACACGTATAAATGATTAAGACATGGCTATCTCCCAACTCATCGCTCGAATGGTGTTTGGTTCTGAACGGCGCTGAATATACTCCTGTTTGTAGGTAGTTTGCAGTGAAAACTGCTTCGCCCCAGAATTTTAATGGTGCCTTTGCGTCAATCATTATTGCTCTAGCTTTTTCCACAAGAGTACGATTCGTTCGTTTTGGTTCGGGGTGTAGGGTGTGGTGAGACGTCTCTGTATCCCGCAACGTTTCAGATAAGTGTTGAACTCTTTGTTCACATACTCAGTACCATTATCCGATTGTAAGAATTTGATATTGTTCCCAGTGTGCGTTTCCGGTTTCCGCCAAATCCTTGAACTCTCTAAACTTTTCTGAAACTACGTTCTTGCTTTTATTCATGTAAACTCGACTTTATCGGCTATAGTCATCTATAAAAGTAATTAAGTACTTGTTTCAGCTTACTGTGGGCGTTCTAATAGGTCCACAAAAATCGCTATGAATGATTTCTAAGCGTTCTGTTCTTCGTTGAGTTGTTTGTTGTTTGTTCTCATGGGGGGTAGGTACCCGATGGAGTTTTGCTTGGATACAGATTTCACACTCTGCCAAGTTTTCAGAAGTATCTAAGTTTAAGTCAAGCAAATTCCCGTTTTTGATTGCATATTTCAGATCTTTGGCGTTCATGCGAGCAAGTTTTATGTGCCAGTCTTAGATGTTTGATGAGTTCTCTTTCCTTTTAGCAATTGGAATCGAAACAGTGTCATCATTATGACTGGCGAGATTGTTGCGCTCATGTTTATTTGTTTTGATGTAATAAAGACCATCTCTTTGTTTAAATGCGGTGAGAGTTATCCCATCTTTTGGATTCTTGACCGTCGCTTTAGTCTTCTTAGTGAAGAGGACAGAACAGCCAGCAGTTGCCATCTTACTGACGGACATCAAGTTGGTGCACAGCCTTGGTACGTATAGAGTGTTTTGTAGCTGTGTAAGGGCTATGCCATTACCATTTTTTGTTACAAAGGAAACTGTACCTTTTGCTTTAATCTCTGCAGTTTGTTCTTTAGTTGCAAACTTCAGTTTTCCGGATGTTTTCTCTATGGTCTTAAATTAGTCTCGTTGATAAGTCATGTGAAACGTACAACCGCTATCCGAAATCCAAATGCTGTTTTCAGACTTTATGTGTAAGGAGGCACTGAATAGCAAAATTGTTCTTATGAGAGCCGTTAGTATGCTTATTTTGCTTCTCACTATTTTTCTTCCAGCAATTGGTACTAATGTGAGATTTTACCTCTACGTTTGCTAATCTTACAGGAAACTCATTGGAGTTTCTATGGTTTTAAAATAAAGCTGTTATTTTGATATTGTCATTCTGTCAATACGACTGTAATCTTTTTCTTTGTATTTTGCTGATTAAAACCATTTATTCTAAAGGTTTTACCTTATTAACAATTTATTCAGCAAAATGTTCTAAATAAAATGGAGAGATTCTTACGTCCCGAAAAACTAGACAATGATCCGTCTGACACCTCCGCCTCGAAGGATTGGGAACACTGGAAGAGGATATTCGAAAGTTTGTTGTCATTTTGCGAAAAAGATACGTAAAATAGTAAAATTATCCTAGTCATGAGTAACATAAATCATGTACCTGCTAGAAATTACTCGTTTATCAGTGAGTGCACCACTTATGCAATATCTATGAACACACTCAATAAAAAAATTATCAAACAACAAAATATAATTCACGCCAGACATATGCTGGCAACAAGAAAGCAACAGAGTGAAGAAAATATCAACGCATATATTCAGGTACTAAAATTAATTGCAAAAGACTGCAAATTTGAAAAAGTGGATGGCGAAACAAATAAACATGGTATTATAAGAGATGCATTTATTTCTGGCATCAAGTCAAACAAAATAAGACAATGATTACTTGAAAATCTGTCATTAACACTCGACCGAACCTACAATCAAGCGTTGTCGTTAGAGATGGCCGAATTGAGCTCACATAACTACAATACTCCAAATTTAAGTGCTGTTCAGAGTTTAAATGAAGACAAGGAACTTATAGCAGCAGAGCTTACTAAGCGAAAGTGTTTCTTCTATGGAGGGCGTGTGCATCTTAGAAAGGATTGTCCAGCTGTCGATGCCAACTGCCAGATTTGTGATGGGAAGGGACACCATGCCAATGTATGTCGAAGCAAGAAACTTAATATTGTTGCGGTTCTAGTTAAACAAGATACAAGTAATAACAGTTCTGCATATATAGTAGCAGCATCACCGGATTCTCTTAAGAAAGCAACTGTAACAGCCTACATCCAGGGAATCCGTGCCCAAGCATTAATAAATACGGGCAGTTCTATCAGGCTTTATGAAGCCTTCTTTAAATTGTGTCGATTAAAGAAGAGACCTTGCAACCAAAGGATTTCAATGGCTTCAACTACACTGACATCTCAAGTAGAGGGACAAACCTGCGTCTCGGCTAACATTGAAGATCATAATTAGGAAGGTCTGAATTTACTTATTGTAAAGAACCTGTGCGCTGATCTTATTATTGGTCATGACATACTAGAGAAGCATTCTTCACTGAGTTCTCTTTTGGTCAGTGTTGCTGCGGTATCTGTACGCATACGCAGGTCGTCACCGGAAACGGTTGTTTCGGGAGGTTCCTGTTCCGGATAAAGCGGGAGGAAACGCCCGGTGTCATCACTGCGTGGATCGCCCGATGGAGCATACGGTGGAGGTCTGCCCGGCTTAGGCAGAGCATCGCCGTGTCCTCGTGGAGGCGATCGGTGGCGGGGATCTTTCGCATCCTGCCCTGGTCCAGGTCATGGTACGGAGCGAGAGGGCATGGGAGGCCATCATCTCCTGCTGCGAAGCAGTAATGCTCGCAAAGGAGGAGGCGGAACGCGTGAGGGAGAGGCAAATTTCGCGCCCTCACGCCACTAGCCGCCCCAGGAGATGCCCTGGGCATCGGGAATCGGCAGGCCGATTCCTGGCCACCGTAGGCGCGGGCTTGCGGACAGTGAGCAATGGGTAGCTCGCTGTCCGACAAGGACTACGCCCGGGTCGACGGCGCGTTGTGTTCCTCGCGCGCCTCAAAGAACAAAAGGGGTCCGTTAGAACCGATGCCTGCTGGGGTTGCGGAAAAGTCCGAAAGGGATACCCTGGCAACGTACAGGCAACTGAAGGAACACGGGTGGGTTTTAGTCAGTAAGAGTCTGACACGCCCTCCTGCTCCACCCAGAGCGTGAGAAGTTATTTGAAAACTTTCCCATTCATAAAAATAAGAAAACTGATGATAAAAAGTTTATTGGAGATGAAATAAGAAAACTTTTGTCTGGGGGAATTATTGAAGAGAGTATGTCACCCTGAAGAGCTCAAGTCCTCATTTCACAGAATACTAATCATAAGAAACGTCTCGTTATCGATTATTCTCGAACAATAAATAGATTAAGACATTTAGATGCATACCCACTTCCAAACATAGAAGAAATGGTGTGACAGATATCAAAATATCGTGTGTTTAGCGCTATAGACTTACAAAGCGCATATCATCAAGTTCTGATTCTGCCAAAGGAGCGGCACATTACTGCTTTTGAAGCACTTGGAAATCTTTACCAATTTCGGCATATTCCATTTGGTGTCACTAACGGAGTGTCAAGTTTCCAAAGAACCATAGACTCATGTGCTATTCGCAAAGAAGAACTAAAAGGAACATATGCGTATTTAGATGATATAACGGTATATGGAATAAATCAAGAGGAACATGATGAAAACTTTAAGAGATTTTAACCAGCAGCTCAAATATGGCGTAACTCTCAATAAAGATAAGAGTGAGTTTTCTCAATATTCTATTAATATTCTGGGATACAATGTAGAGAACCACGTTATCAAGCCAGATGAGGAACGCTTAAGGCCACTATTGAGTTTGCCACCACCATGCGATGTGCCATCACTGAGAAGTACAATAGGAATGTTTGCACATTATAGCAAATGGATCCCAAATGTCTCAGAAAGAGTTCATGCTCTCGCTAATACACAAATGTTTCCATTGAAAATTGAATTAGTTCAAAATTTCGAAAGACTAAAATCTGATATTGCAAAATCAGCTGTTCACGCTAACGATCACAATGCACCATTCACCGTGGAAACAGATGCATCCAATCATTCTATCGCAGCAACTTTGTCACAATGTAATCGACCGGTTGCATTTTTTTCCAGAATGCCTAATAATAGCGAACTTTACCACTCAGCTATAGAGTAAAAAGCTTACGCTATAGTGGAATCGCTAAGGAAATGGCGTCATTTTCTCATTGGGAAATCATTTCGTCTCATTACTGACCAACGTTCTGTACCATTCATGTTTGATAATAAACTGATAAGCAAAATAAAGAATGAGAAAATACAGCGATGGCGCTTGGACTTACCACCTTTCAAGTACGATATAGTGTACCGTCCCGGAAAGCAGAATGATGTGGCTGACGCACTTTCACGAGTTTGTGCTTCGGTACCGGTACGAACTGAGAAACTAATTTCATTGCATGAAGCTTTGTGTCACCCAGGAATAATGCGCATGAATAACTGGGTAAAGTCTAAAAATTTGCCTTATTCTACTGAAGAAATTAGGAATATGACTAATTCCTTGGATATGTTCCGAAATAAAACCGAAATTCTATAGATCTGACTTACCAGATCCCATCTTAATAAAAGCAACTTCACCTATGGAAAGATTAAGCATAGACTTTAAAGGTCCTGACCATCTAATACAAGAAATAAATATAAATTGACTGTAATCGATGAATATTCACGTTTCCCGTTTGCATTCCCGTGCAGTGATATGAGTTCTACAACGGTAATAAAACGTTTGAATGAGATATTTATGTTATTTGTCATGCCATCTTACCTTCATTCAGATCGAGGAATTTCATTCGTATCGGCAGAAGTAAAGAATTTCTTGAATTCACGAGGTATTGCTTCAAGTAGAACGACTCCATACAATCCAAGAGGAAATGGCAAGTAGAACGTTTCAATGGGACTCTATGGAAATCAATACAATTGGCTCTACGTTCACGCAACCTAGCAGTAGACAATTGGGAACAAGTTCTTCCTCAAGATTTACATTCGATACGGTCTTTGCTCTGTACAGCTACTCACTGTGCGCCGCATGAACGGATGTTTATGCATACTAGACGATCATCGAATGGAGTCTCTATACCTACTTGGTTGACAGAATCAGAACATGTGCTAATGCGAAAATTTAACCGTAATAATAAATATCGGCCAGTCCTTGAGGAGGTGACGTTACTTCATGTACACATAGAAATAATAATCCGGATTATTTATATGTGCATCTTGCAGATGGTCGAGAATCAATTATCTCTAATCGACACTTAGCACCATTAAGATAAGGTAGTGAGATAATCCAGGAAACGCCTGAAGTACTTAACGAGACCCGAGATTCAGTCGAGACTAATGAAGACGACTTCTACGATTCTCGAAGTATGAACGAAGAAGAGGAACAGCAACAGTTGACAGACCACCCAACAGTCGAAGCCGAACACACGGCTACTGAAAATCCAGCTACTGTTCAACGAAGGTCCACTAGAAATAGAAGGCTTCCAGACCGCTGTGAAGGTCCACTAGAAGACGGAGACTACGTTCTAAACGGAATCGTTCTCTTTAAGTCTTTAAGAATGTGGTTATATGGAAACTCATTGGAGTTTCTATGGTTTCAAAATAAAGCTGTTAATTTGATATTGTCATTCTGTCAATACGACTGTAATATTTTTCTTTGTATTTTGCTGATTAAAACCATTTATTCTAAAGGTTTATCTTATTTATCAATAGGGCTTCTTCTTGAAAAGAGGATTCAGGTTCGTCGTTATTAGTTGTATTTTGGTTATGCCGTGCTTCACATTCTTCTAATATTTCAGTTTGATGCTCCTCTGGCTTCGTTAGAGTGTCTCACGATTCTATAAACTCTGAAGTTCTCAAATTAATTTGAGAGACTGTACAACATCATGATTGTAAACAAGTCCTCATTAATAGCTACGTCCATGTCTGCCAATTTGTCAACTATATCCATGAACTTGTTTAGATGAGCTCTTACGTCATGTCCTTCTTATTTTGTTAGGTTGCTTTAATATGCCTGCCTTTCACGCAGGTCCCTTACTGGCGTAATTATCTTTCAATTTTTCCCATAATGCTGTAGCAGTAGTGTAATTTTTAATTTGTTTAAGTTCAGAAGGAGCGATTATAAGTATGAGTTAATTTGTGTCGTACGAGAACGGCTTCAGCGTGTATCACCCAAGTGTAGTAATTCTCTCTAGCAGTAACACGCTCTGCTACCATGTTAAATATTAAATAAAGAAATACAATATTTCGGTTATGACTGAAAGTACCTACTCAGTATTTTACTTTAAGTGACAACATCAAATTATAACAAATGTATCCTGGCAACCATACGATGTACCATAAACATAATAGGCTTATAATAGGTCTGCCACTTACACTTCACACTCCCACAAGAAAAATGTTCCAAAACTGCTTATCATAGGCCTATGTTTCTGTATGAAAATAGTAACTAAAGTTTTGTGTGTGGAAAAATATAATAGGTCTTTACCTATGAAATTGCCGTTTTGTATGAAAAAATTTAAACGATTTTTTTTCATGTATTTTTTATTTGTATTAATCGAAGTAATCACCCATGCAATCAATGCATCTTTGCCAACGCAGTGGCAGTTTATTGATGCCCTTCTTAAATAAATCAGCTGGACGGGAGGCAACAAATTCTTCAAAGGCATTTTGTACTGCCTCTCGGGTATTGAATTTTTTTCCCGCCAAGAAGTTATCCAAATTCTGGAAAAAGTAGTAGTCTGTAGGCGCAAGGTCTGGTGAGTAGGGCGGATGACGGAGAGCTTCCAACCCCAGTTCTTGCAACTTGGAGACCGTCTGCTGTGCAGTATGAGATCGCGCGTTGTCGTGCAGGAGCAGCGGAGACGAGCGATTGACCAATGCTGGTTGGAGATGTGCCAGCTTCTCCATCATTGTGTTCAGTTCTTCACAGTACACATCTGCAGAAATGCTCACCCCGTTTGGTAAGAAGCTGTGATGAATCACACCGGCGCTAGACCACCAAACAGTGACCATCACTTTTCTAGGGGTAAGTTTTCGTTTAGGGCATTGTTTAGGTGCTGAACCAGGATCCAACCAACTTGCTGAGCGCTTGCGGTTATCAAACAGAATCCATTTTTCATCGCAGGTAACAATTATGCGGTTCAAAATTCCTTCATTTGTGTGTCTGTTGAGCAGTGTAAGGCACGTCTCGACGCGTACTTCGCGCTGGCGATCATTGAGTTCGTGGGGCACCCATTTGTCAAGCTTTTTTACCTTGCCAATTTGACGCAAATGGACCAATATTGTTTTGACGCTAACGTCGAAAGCTGCTGCTAATTCAGCCGTAGATTGTGTATCATCAGCTTCCACAATCGCCTTTAATTCGTCATTGTCGACCAAAGTCTTCGGACGACCGCGAGGTTCATTTTTCAGGTCGAAATTTCCAGAACGGAAGCGAGCAAACCAATAACAGGTGGTGCATTGGTTTGTAGTGTTAGCTCCGTAAACATCGTTGATGTTGCGTGCCGCTTGTGCCGCGTTGCTGCCACGACGGTATTCATATTCCCTAATTACTCGAATTTTTAACGTATCCATGATGACGAAAAAGATTGAAATGCGATGAAAACGTAACACTAAGTAATCAATAAACAAATGACTACTTTTGGAAAAAAAAAACCATGTTTTTAAAATAAAATTAATTTGAAATTAGAATTCTTAGCCAAACAAAAAATATTTTGATTTGAAATGGCCAGTACCTACTGCAGAACGGCAATTTAATAGGTAAAGACCTAATATTATAAAAATAGTTTATTCTTATTCAAATGGTTTAACATCTTCGACATCCATACTTATATTCCCAGTCTCATCAGCTCCATTAAAGTCGTCAAACGATTCGTCGCTGTCTGATGATGAGTTATTTAAGTTTATGATAAATTGATCCAAATATTGGTATGTTCTATGCTCGTGTCGCATATGCTCTTTTTCGCATTTAATCGCGTGATCGACTACTTTTTCCCATTCGGATACGCCAATAGATTCGAATTTCTCCATTAATAATAGTTCTTTGACTTTCGTTAAATTCATCAAGACATTTTTAGAACTAACGTGGCCCTTAACTTGAACAAATATTCTCGATTGGGTTAAAATCCGGGTGATAAAGAGGTAGCCGTAAAACAGAATGTTCCGCCATTATTTGGTCAATTGAGTATTTAATGTGTTTTACTTTGTGGCGTTTAATGATTTTATACAATTCTGGTTTCAGCAGATTTGACGCAAAGTGTATGTATTTAGATGTAAGCCATGATTACATGGTACCTTATAGAGAGTTGGAATTCAGTGCATTGTCGATCCGTATGTTATGATAAGAAGCGTTATCAACCACCACAACAGTATTAGATTGTAGATTCGGAATGAGATGTTGTTTTAACCAATTTTCGTAATTATATTTATTCATCTCGTGGTACGTGGTGCTATGGTTAATCGCCAGTACTTTGAGAAGATTTATAAACTAAGAGAGTGCCAGGTACAAAACATCTTGAGCTGCCAGTGTGGACAATAATTAATCTTTCGCGCTTTAATATCTGTTTTTTTAAGCCTTTCTTAGAACTATCCGTCCAACTACTTTCTTTAGTATGTTTGGCGTGTATGTAAGTCTCCTCAGTATAAACTATATCACATATATTTAAACTTTTGTATCTGTCTTACTTAATCCGCTGAAGTCTTATTTCATCTTTCTGGGCAAGTAAAGATATTATTTTCCATTTTCTTGAATTTGAAACCCAGTTCATGTAATATTGGGCGTCGGGAACCGCATGCCGATTCCCGAGCACCGTAGGCGCGGGTTTGCGGACAGTGAGCAATAGGTAGCTCGCCATCCGATAAGGACTAGGCCCGGGTCGGCGGCGTGTTGTGTTCCACGCACGCCTCAAAGAGATGTCAGCAAATGAAGGGGACCGATGCCTGCCGGAGTTGCGGGAAAGTCCAAAAGGGAGACCGTGGCCCCTGGCAACGTACAGGCAACGGAAGGAACACGGGTGGGTTTTAGTCAAAAAGAGTCTGTCACGCCCTCCCGCTCCGCCCAGAGTGGGAGAAGTTATTTGATAATTTCCCATAAAAAAAAGGCCCATGGTATCCCTTTCGGACTTTCCCGCGACCCCGGCAGGGATCGGACCCCTTCCGTTGTGCTGACATCTCTATGAGGCACGCGTGGAACACAACGCGCCGTCGACCCGGGTCTGGTCCTTATCGGATGGCGAGCTAACCATTGCTCACCCTCCGCAAGCCTGCGCCTACGGTGGCCGGGAATCGGCCTGCGATTCCCGACGCCCAGGGCGTCTCCTGCGGCGGCTAGGGGCGTGAGGGCGCGAAATTTGCCCCTCCCTCGCGCGTTCTGCCTCCTCCTTCGCGAGTATTACTGCTTCGCAGAAGGAGGTGACGGCCTCCCATGCCCTCTCGCTCCGTGCCATGGTCTGGACCAGGGCCGGACGCGAGAGATCCCCGCTACCGATCGCCTCCACGAGGACACGGCGATGCCCTGCCCAAGCCGGGCAGACCTCCACCGTATGCTCCACCGGGTCCTCCGGGCGATCCACGCAGTGATGACACCCGGGCGTTTCTTCCCGCCTGATACGAAACAGGAACCTCCCGAAACAACCATGTCCGGTGAGGACCTGCGTCAGGCCGAAGGTGAGGACGCCGCGGCGCCTCTCTAGCCACTCTTCAAAGAGGGGACTTATCGCCGCAATAGTGGCGTGCCCAGCACTGGGTTGCGACAATCACACTCTCCATGACGCCATGAGATCCCGCCGGAGCTCTGTCCGCTGTGCCGCGATTTCTCGCGGCAGCGGAGTTACATGGTTAAATGGATTCCTATAAAACTGTGACGTTTCTGACCGAGTCGGGTTCAGAATCATCTAAACTAACGATGTTAAACGGTTTCGGCCGTAAAACGATGCGACATGGTTTTCGTCGCGGGCTTTCGTGCTATATTTTATACGAGCTGCTCCCCGTGGTTTCACCCGCTTAGGTCTCGATCCCGTGGAAATATCGGGATAAAAAGTATCCTATGTCCTAACCCATGTCATGGTCTACCCATGTGCCTAATTTCATCCAAATCCGTTCAGCCGTTTCAGCGTGAAAACAACAAACAAATAGTTTTTTTTATTAAAAACTGCCCCACACTAGGAATTTCTCCTGTATTGTGGGTTCACAAACATTTAAACTCACATACACAAACAGCCAGACCCCGAACAACTAATTGTAGGTCATACAAATATTTGTTCCGTGCGGGTATCGAACCCGCGACACGCAGTGCAGCAGTCAATCGCTTAACCACTGCGCCAACCGTGCCGTCGTAAACAAACAAATTCACTTTCGCATTTATAATATTAGTTAGGATTAGGATTTGATATTTGTACGCCGTTGACGGCAAAACTAAAGGCGCCATCTTCACGCGGGAGAAAATCGCGGCGATAGTTACGCCGCGCGCCGTGATGTCAAATTCAATAGAAACTCAATGAACACACGCCGTTATCATAGGGCGATAATTTGAAGGCACAGCGTGCCTATCGCCGCGACTCTCGTCCGTGGAGATGGCGCCCAAGTACACCGCCACCGCGTTGTTCTGAAAATAGCAGACAGCAAGTCAACTCCCGGTTCACAGTTCGCAGCTTAAACTTTTACTGGAGAATTGTCGGTCTGTTGATATCTGAAGATCGTTTAATATGTTCAAGTTCAAGTAAAACTAAATGAATATAGAACTGAAAATATTTATTGAAATTTCACCAACAATTTATAATACTATAAAGATAAATAACATAGATGTCAATAAAGCGCCAAGATACATACACATCCTGTAAAAATATATGTGGGATTCACAATAAGTCGTGTTCCAAAATTACGCATCGTCATTCTATGAGCACGGCGAGTCGGTTTTCGTAGAATTGGTGTCGGGTATTCTACTAGAACAGCCCCTTTTAGCTCTTCATTCTTTTTTATTTTTTCGTCAAGCCATGCTTTAAAAACATAAGTTGGTAAAACATCTACCATCCTTTTGTTTACAGCATATGTTGCAGACATTTCTCTAGAGCATTCATCTTGACCTTTAACAACAATACCCATAAGCTCTTTATCAAATAACACGGGGCCACCCGTGTCTTTGAAACACGTCACTACCTTTGTTTCAACGCAGTCAAAATACACTTTCAAAACTTCTGTTATTGTGTCCGGGGAACGGTTTTCCATTCCTATGAACTGAAGCTCTTTTTTTTTCCCAACGTCGGCATTCAATCCGAACCCTATCCCTTCTAAATCGACGACGTTGCGAGGGTTTGTGTAATTGCTGAGGACTACTTTTGATGCAAAGCTATTATTATGTTTCTCGGTGTAAACAATACCAACATCTTTTGACGAGTCCGATCCAGTAAAAGTAGGGAATCTCTCAGTTTTTATGACATGAAGCGATACCGCTGTTTCGTCCTTCTTGTCACTGGTAGTATTCAATAATACGTAACTTAAAGCAAATTGAGTACAATGAGCTGTAGTTAATATCAATCCATTGGAAATTAAAACACCAGAACACAAATATTCATTTTGTTGAGACATAATAGCGGCCATGAATGGAAATTGCTGTTGAGTGGCCGCCTGTATTTCATGCATTTGACTATTTTGTCTTCTTGTGCACGTAATGTTATTAGGTTCACTTTCAACGGGGATGTCCAGGGATTCATCTTTGGAGTCTTCGCTTGTTTCGCCGTTGTCATCTCTATCATCCACACTTTTTTTTACATTTTCCCCAGCACACGTAGTTATAAAACCAAATACGAACACAACAGGCACTAGAAAATGCAGAAAAAGGTTTTCAGTCTTCATCATTAAAACATGCTAAATGTTTTGAGAAGAATAATCTAGTTCTTTTTTCGTATCTATCATAAAAGTCATAATCATTTCTTTCTTTTATAATATTTTTTTTTTTAAGCAGCCAGCAAACTATGTTTCTGACCCACTATTCTATTTATCTTTGACTCGCTACTCGCCCCTGTTTCTTAAGTTTAAACGACTATAGATTAGGATATCATTCTCCTGCGCTTATCCCAATTTATTTGGGGTCGGCGGAGCATGTCCTTTTCTTCCATACTTCATTTTTTGTCGACATCTTGGTAGTCACCCCCTTTCTAGTCATATCATCTTTCACACAGTCCATCCATTGAGATCAAACCATGGTGAAAATTCCTAAACATATTAAACAGGGTACAAAAGAAAGAAGGCACCAGGAGGGAAAGCTGTATTCGAGAGAATAATGGACTGTTTCGTTTGAGTGAAAGCTATCATGACTATTCAAGGTATGTACAGACGCCAGCAGGTCAACCTACCCGAAACTGTCAAATTTTCCCAATCAATTTTGAACCTTATGCTTTAGTAATAAAGTTGAAAATCTATTAAAGAAATTTGACAGATTGTAGTAGGTTGATGTGCTGGCGTCTGTACTTTTCCATCAGGTACCTACCGTATTTCTTTCCCACCCTGTATAAACCATTCCCACGCGCGATGATGATCGATTCCTTTGCCAATTATTCCCACGTACGGAAGGGTGGTGTTCCGTGTAATTAGTGACCGACCGAAGCTTCGTTTTCGGCCATTTTCGACAAAAACATCATGATTCGGCCATATTTTCGTTTTCGACCATACGAAAATGAAAATAGACTCTCTGAAAATGTGGTGCTGGAGGAAAATGCTTGGAGTGTCGTGGACAGAATCTCGCACCTACAAATATATACCTACTTAACTAAAATTTGAGACATAATACTTGTGATTCCAAAGTAACCGTTGAAAAAATGGGTGAAAATAACAACTTGTTTTCAGTGTAAACATGCTCGTTTTATTGTAAACCAAATTCTTTTATGTCATAAAAGAACCAATGGAAATAATATACAGATTACGAATCAGTTATAATGATCAGTTTTTTTTATGAGTTTCATAGTAAGCGGGGCCCTCATCCCCGCCCCTTTTCCGATTTCTCACTATCTCGTCGTTTCTGTGGCAACTCTAGCACGGCGCGTGCTCATTGGTCATATCAAATAGCGCGCGCTTCCCCAGCTTCCTGTAATACACTTCCGTCCCTTTTCACAAAATCACTCCCACCGATTTCCCACCCACAGATTGCAGGAAAACGAGAGGAAAGATTTGCAGGAAAGCGAGAAGAAAGATTTGCAGGAAAGCGAGCCGAAAGATGTAACACATTAAAAACAGTATCTTTTTGGCAGCCCTAGGTGTTTGGATTTGACTTCCCTGATATACTATAGTATATTATAGGTAGTATTAACTACCTATAATATACTATAGGATTTGACTGTTTACCAGAGTTAGCAGCATTGAAACCTAAAAAAAAACAGAAAACTGATCTCGTGCGATTCATGCGTACTAAAAATCCCTAAAACTTAATTCTAGTCAAGTATTCAAGATAGAATCACACCATGTCATGGATTATAATAATATCATCTATGTGCAGAGGCAGAGCAAGGACAGCAAAAATTCATAATAATTAAAATTTAAGTTTTAGGACTTAAATGTTTTATAAAACTAGAACTACTTATCTATCCCGTACACTTTGTATCATCCATTTGTTTCGATATATGATAATATTATATTAGAATAATATTTTCTATACAAGACGACAAGACATTGTGTGTGTGGACCACACTGTGATGAGGCGTCTTAAGACCAAAGACAAGATTTTTATAGACCGCTTTCCGAATTAGAACATAATCGCTCACAGCGCTGAAATCGATAATTGGCGTTCCGATTAAGATATCACGATTATGACAGCTGAGGACTGTCAACAATTCGGAACGCTCGTGAACGCACTCACAGTACTCGCTCAACGTCAAAACTTGCATATCATATTTCTTTGTGTTTAAACCACAATTTTCTTCTTCTTCTTTGGTTAGGTGGCGAACGGTAGCCAGAAGCACAATTTCGAAAATACCACGTTAGTTTAAAGATAGGATGCGAGTCAAAACAAAACAGCACAACTGTCATTTTTGACAGTGCTCACGGTGATATTAGTAAAAGGCATGGTCGGCGTTATCGCAAGATGGCGCATGTCATGACGTCATCTATGACGATTGAAGATACACTGTTATCGCGCCCATGTTAATTCGGTACAGGAGTTAGCGCGCTCAAATCGATTACAGCGTAACTCGGAATGCACCCTAAGGGTGCATTCCGAGTTAGTCCTAAGGGTCCATGCCTTTTACTAATATCACCGTGAGTACTGTCAAAAATGACAGTTCTGCTGTTTTGTTTTGACTCGCATCCTATCTTTAAACTAACGTGGCATTTTCGAAATTGTACTTCTGGCTACCGTTCGCCACCCAACCAAAGAAGAAGAAGAAAATTGTGGTATAAACACAAAGAAATATGATATGCAAGTTTTGACGTTGAGAGAGTACTGTGAGTGCGTTCACGAGCGTTCCGAATTGTTGACAGCTCTCAGCTGTCATAACCGTGATATCTTAATCGGAACGCCAATTATCGATATCAGCGCTGTGAGCGATTATGTTCTAATTCGGAAAGCGGTCTAAGTTGACATGACACTGACAGTTCAGGTTGACACTGACAGTGTAATGCATCTTTCATTCAGAAAGAATCCGTTCAGTTTGTGAAATTCTTAAAATAAGTGAGTTGGCTGATTCTGTGATTTTTCAATTACCAAATTCTTTGAACTAAGTCATCAAAATGTCGAAAAAGAAGGGAACCAAGAAAAACCAAGACTTAGATGACGATTTTGAGGAGAAAAAGACTATAACAAATGATCATGAGGTAACCTCTAAAAGTAAGGGAAAAGGGAAGAAGAAAGGTAAAAGCAACGCAGGCGACTGGAGCGACAGTGAGGAAGGAAATGTGCAGAAGAAGGTTTTAGCATCCGATGACGAAGATGTAACCAAGCCAGCTGCAAAGAAATCACAAAAGAAAGGTGCACATATGCTAAGAAAATGCAATGTTATAATTTGCATTTCTAGTAGGATCATCATAGACCATAACTACAAATTTTGTACATCTCTAAATACATCTATAGTTAAATTTCAATGTGTTCAAAATCAACATGTTACATGAAAGAGCATTTTCATGTACCGTTTTACTTTGCAAGTGTCTTTAGTCTGTTGTGTCATCACATTATCATCTGATATATTGGAATCAAATGATGACATGATGATGTCAATTTATTTATTGCCAATTTTAATTTGACTTTTTGATTTTCATTTGATTTTGTTGTAATAAAATTACTTTCAATGTTTGCATGCCTAATTGGTAGATTGTACAGGGATTTCAACATTTTGTAAAAACCTTTATTTATGTACCTACTTTCAAAACAAATATATGATTATCATTATGATCATCATCGTCATTATTCTCCTGCCCTAATCCCAATTTATTTGGGGTTGGCGCAACATGTCTTTCCTCCATACTTCTCTATTCGTCATGCAATATCTAGCAATATCATCTTCCACACAGTCCATCCATCGTTTCTTTGGTCTTCCCCTACTCTTATAGCCATCTACATTCACACTTGAAAACTTTCATTACAACATTTTTCTCATTTCTCCGCATTACATGATCAAATGATGTTACGATAATAATACCTTTACAGCAACTCTATAAGTATTACCCATTGGCCACAATATCACCGCTCGCGCTACCTGCGCCTTGCATTTGCGACAGCATCGAGAACAAATGTTAGAAGTTATTTAGAGTGTGCCATGAGTCACTTCAGTGTGACTAGAGAGTGGCGCGGGAACATTGGAGTGTCGCCCCGCGCCGCAAGACGCACGGCAAGACACACTGACCATTGTATTTAAAAAAAAAAAAAAAAAAACATAATTAGGCATATAATTTCAGGGAAAAATAAAAAGAAGGGTCAGGACTCTGATGAAGAACAAGATGATATTAAGTCAACAGTTAGTAATGCAACAAACACTGTACCGAAACCAGCAGCCAAGTCTAGTAAAAAGAAGAAAGGTAAGCATTATATTTTTAATACCATTTCTATGAATTTATATTAAGCTATGTTGTGACTACAATAGATGAAAGTTAATAAAAGGCAGGTTGATAATGATAGTTGGATTGTTCCATCAGGAATTTCTTAGTGACAGCCTGGAGTCTGAATTTGTGCTTGGTTAAACTCAAACCATTTATTTCGATTAAACCATGCACACGTCTCCACAGAGTAGGCAACTCGTTCATGGGTCAATGTATACGCTTTTACAACAAACTTCCCATTGATATTCGAAACTTACCCATTAAACGATTTAAAAGCTGTATTAAAACCAAACTTTGTAAAAAAGGGTACTATAAAATTTCAGATTATTTAGAAGATAAAAAAGCGTGGGATTGAGCTGCTCGCTCTGCTAAGCTTTGTGATAAAACTATAAAATTTGACATTTTAATTATTATGTAAATCATTAGAAATACCAGTTTTTTATATACATATTGACATTGTTGAAAATTATATACAAAATAACATGATTACTTTGTAAAGTATTATATTGTTTTAATTATTGTGAATGTGAGGACTATGTGGATATTTTATTTTTATTGTTTTTCCTCTTTCTTTATTTTTTTCTTTCTCAGTTAGTTTAAATGATGGTCTGGCAGTTTGAGTACTTTATGCGACCTACCCAAATGTCCTTTCTTTGGTATTGTTCGTCGAGTTGAGCTCCTTAAGTTCTGAGTTGAGCTCTACGATTACTGACAAATGCTTGCACTGACTGGACAGGTCCACTCAAATCTGTGTGGTTCTTTCCTCAAAAGACCATTTCAGACACTAATCTACATGGTCCTCATATGGCCTGACCAAGATTATGTCTGGACTTTAAAAGAGACTGTGACCTCTGAGTTTGTTTCGGTCTTTCTTCTCAGAGTAGTCAGTTAGGAAACGCCGAACTCATCTAGCATTTTCTTCTTATTTTTTTTTAATATGACGTGTAAAAGTGATTGCAATATCCTATTTACAGAATAAACAATTTCATTTCATTTTCATTTACAGGCACTTTTGAATTGTCAAAGAGTCGATCAGTTAATCAGTATGTTGAAGCTAGTTGCCCATTCCAAAACGTAGATCTCTATGGAGAAGAACGGGCAAGAAACTCCAAGGACACTCTTTTAAATATAGAAATTACAAAATCCTTCTAAATTATACAAAACTATAGTATTATAAAGGCAATTGGCTTCCTCTTGTTATAAGTTCCATAATGTATAAGTACAGGTGTGCTGTTATATGTAGTTTGTTTAATGCAAATACATAACAGAATGAGTGCTTTAGTTCTTGTTACTTGGCAATATATATATATTGCCAATTTCAATAGAATATCGGTATTTGGCAATGTTTCAACCATTCAGCTTTGCCAATGAAGTTGATATCAATTTTGGTTCACAGGCAAAGGTAAGAAAGATGAAGACTGGTCTTCAGAAGGAAGTGATGTTGAACTCAAAGAAGCATCAGAAGAAGAAATTGCAAAACCTGTTAGTAAAAAGAAAAGTAAGTAGCCATTTAAAAAAAGTAATATTAAAAACCGGATTTATCTCGGTTTTTTTTTTAAAAGGAACACACTTATTTGTGTTAGGAATGGGTTCATGTTAATAGTGCTATCAAACTCGGCAACCAGGTTGTCAGTCAGTCAGAAAATAAAGTAATTGGCCATTATTTCTTTGAAATTACAGCTGTGTTATCATAAGATTGTATTGGTACTTTCATTCAACTTTGCAGCAAAAAATAAAAAGAAAAATATAGAAGCTGAATCATCAGAGGATGAGGATCAAGATGACTCCAAGTCAGTTGTGAGCAATGTTTCTAGTAATCAAGTCAAACCTGCTGCCAAGTCAAAGAACAAAAAAGGTATGTGTGTTTTAAAACGACGACGGCATGGTTGGCGCAGAGGTTAAGCGATTGACTGCTGCGCTGCGTGTCGCGAGTTCGATTCCCGCACAAACTCACATACACAAACAGCCAGACCCGGAATAACTACTTGTAGGTCATACAAATATTCAAGCGTCGTCGTAACACCAATGGATAATAAGATTTAATGGCTCGAAATGTCAGCGTTACACCTTTGGATAATAACAACTTAACTAACTTAACAAGTACTTCTTAACTAACTTAACAAGTACTTCCAAATGTGCCGACGTTTGTGGCACATGTGCGGTACAGAGGCCTGACGTCCGAAGAGGTTATTTGTATGACCTACAAGTAGTTATTCCGGGTCTGGCTGTTTGTGTATGTGAGTTTAAATGTTTGTAAACGCACCCACAATACAGGAGAAATTCCTAGTGTGGGGCAACGTTTAAAAAATAATAATAATTAAGTAACTTATTGATCTATTAACCAGCAATGGCATCTTGTCACACCTGCTGATTTATTATTGAAACTGTTTCAGCCAAGGGAAAGAAAGAAGACTGGCCAGATGAAGAGAGTGATAAGGAATTGAAAATGGAACCATCAGAGGATGAAGAAGAAATTGTTATTCCTGTAGTTAAGAGTAAAGGTACTTATATCGAAAGCATTATCTTACAATATGATTCAATGAAGGTCTAAATTCTAAAATTACGAAATATACATTAACTAACTTTATAGCCACTATTAGAATAACCAACTGAATTATTATTTTATATTCACAGGTAAAAATAAAAAGAAGAACAACATGGATGATTTAGAGGCTGAATTAAAGAAGTTTGAAGTAAAAGACCCTGAACCTGAACCAGAAGTTGAGGTACCATCTCCAGCACCTGCTAAGTCGAAGGTACCTATGTTTTTATTCATTATGAAAAGAGTTTGGTTACACACAAAACAATTAAGCATATACAAGCTTAGTCTGTTCCAAAAGAATCTGATCAAATTGTAAACAAACCCTGTTCAGGTCAAATTGTTACGCAATCACATACTCAAGTGTAACACATGAATCTGTATTTAGAAGTTTCAACCTTATAGTCAGATATAAGGTTGAAACTTAGTAAATACAGATCCCCCATCATTGTCCCCAAATATCATTGTTTGAATAACATTATTAAATTGTAATTGAAAAACCATAGAGGAAAATTGAGGTTAACCTTAAACTCTATTTTCAAATGATAACACTTAAAAAAAAATAGAATTTTGTGTTTGAGTAAAAACTTTATTTTATTTTAGTATTCAAATAATCAAATCAAAGCACTCAATTTGTAATGGGCGCTAACAATTGGCATCCACAGGTACATTTTCTGATTCATTTGTTTAGATTTCCATCTGAAACTTTTGAAACAGACCATCAATTTACAGATTCTCGCTCGCTACATAGAGGATTTTAGGTAATTTAGGTTGAATATAGATGTTATTTATTTAGTTGTATATTTATTGAAAACAGGACAAAACCAAGAAAACTAAGAAGGAAGAAATTGTAGAACCTGAAGGTTCAGCTGACGAAGCATCCATGGAGACTGATGATAAAGTGGCGGAACTTCCTGAGAAAGAGCAGGAAGAGCCATCGGAGAAGAAAATGAGTCACAAAGAGAAGAAGAAGTTGAAGAAAATGCAAGAGTATGAGAAGCAAATGGAACTGCTGACCAAGAAGGGAGGTCAGGGCCACAGCGATCTCGACGCCAACTTCACTGTCAGTCAGGCACAGAAAACAGCTGGTATGTAGTGCAGCTAGCTTTTTATAATTTGTTATTTCAAGTACCTAAACACAGATGGAATCACCAAGAGGATTGTGCATTTAGTTTTTGCATAATATTATGAACCAATCTATGATTTCACATTTCCTATTGCTTATTATTTAATATTACTTCAGGTCAAATGGCAGCCCTAGAAAACGCAGTGGACATAAAAGTGGAAAACTTCTCAATAGCTGCTAAAGGCAAAGATTTGTTCGTGAACGCTAATCTGTTGATCGCGAACGGTCGGCGGTACGGTCTGGTGGGCCCGAACGGTCACGGGAAAACCACGCTACTGAGGCATTTGGCGCAGCGTGCCTTTCCTCTCCCACCCCATATAGACATACTGTTGTGTGAGCAAGAGGTCACTGCCAGTGATATGAGCGCTGTTGATACTCTGCTTGAGGCCGATGTTAAGAGAACTGGTAAGATTTTAGTTTTATGTTACCATACCATATTTATTATATTATGCTATTTAAGATACTACTATATTGTACCAATAACATCATATAAATACATCTGTTTTCTTCTTTTACTACTTTCTAAGCCTCAACTTCTATTACCAGAACTAACCATAAATCTGGTATGAGGTTTTATTTTGTTTTCTTTCTATAAATAACAATGTTTTCTTTTCTATTTTAGAATTGCTCAAGGAATGTAAAGAATTAGAAGCTTTAATAGAAAAAGGAGATCTCAGCAAACAAGATAAGTTAAACGATGTGAGTACCAGCACATGTGATTGGGTTAGGAAATAAATGAGCACCGACACTGAGATGATGGCTAATAGGGATGTATGATAGAAAGAGACGTTCTGCGCCTTCCTCGAATAATGGGAAAAGGATGAGGCAGACAATCATGATTTATTTTAGCTTTCAGCTATCCAATATACAAAGCGTGTAAGCTTCGTTGTCTCAACCTGTCGTCCAAATAGAAGAACTTCAAAAGATAAAACACATAGTTCTACTCTAGTTCTATTTAACATAGACCTCTTCCACAGGTGTACGCGGAGTTGAAAGCGATAGGCGCGGACTCAGCAGAGCCGCGCGCGCGACGTATCCTCGCGGGTCTGGGCTTCAGTCGCGAGATGCAGGACCGAGCCACCAAGAACTTCTCCGGAGGTTGGCGTATGAGGGTATCACTCGCTAGGTACGCAGATAATACACTTTCTATTTTTTTCGATAATACGTCAAACGGATAGCCACTTAAGGAATATTTGTGGCTTGTTTCAACTCCTTGTCATAAGGCCCGGTAAACTTACCTGACACCGGCACATAAACTACCACACATATTTATAAATCCTATTAATTTTATATTTGTTATTTGCAGAGCTCTGTACATAGAACCAACACTGCTGATGCTTGATGAGCCTACGAACCATTTAGATCTGAACGCTGTTATTTGGTTAGACAAGTAAGTGCAGTCATAATTATTTGTTGTTTTGTATCAATCATAATAGCTATATTACCAGATCTATTTATGCGTTCAGAAACAGAACTCGACCATAAATATAGCACATAAAATGGTGAAACATCCTCGGGGAAAACATGAAAACATACATCTATACAAATAAATAAAATATTAAAGTGTCTGTTTGTAATGTCAAAATAATAGCTTTTTACTAAATACATAAGAAAGTATATATAAAAAAAAAAATGTCTTTTAGATTAATCTGTAATAGTCTGGCTAATCTCCGAAACGACTGGATCGATTTTGACGGGACTTTGGCACTGGCAGATAGCTGATGTTATAAGGAATAACTTAGGTTACTTTTATTTTAGAATAAGAATTAGTGTCCACGCGGACGAAGCCCCGGGCTGCAGCTAGTGTAGAATAACTTGCTATTTAAGCGCATTTGGGCTCTCACTGGCATATTCGTTTACCAACCTATACAAGAGGTAATACTTGAGATTTGAGTTTTAGAAAAAGTTATGCTTTAAGGGTCGTCTCTATCTCAGTTCCTGTAAACAAAACCGGCCAAGTGCGTGTCGGACCACGCACAATGAAGGGTTCCGTAGTTGGATGAATTTATCCCAAAAAATGATATGAAATTGTTTATTCTGCTTTTATAGGATATTGGAATCACTTTTACACGTCATATTAAAAAAATATTAAAAATTTGCTTGATGAGTTCGGCGTATCCTATCTGACTACTCTGAGAAGGCCGAAACAAACTCTTCTCTTTTAAAGTCCAGACATAATCTTGGTCCGGCCATATGAGGACCATGTAGATTTGTGTCTGATATGGTCTTTTGAGAAGAACAAACAACATTTTCGTTGAAAAACATGTTCTCCCATACATTCCAACTGTAAGATGGTCGATTATTAGTCGTTAACTTGTAGAGCCTACTTAGCTGTGATAGTTTTCCTTTTAATTTCGTTATATATACTACAGCCTTGAATTTTTTCACATATCCAAGAATAACCGTTTAGCTGGTAACAATATTTTTGATCGACCTTTGCAACGACACCCCACCACCCCATGAGAAATACGAGAAAAAAAGAAACCTACACGTAAAGTGGCCTCCCGTACACGTAAAGTGGGTTTCCTGTACATTTAGGGGAGGCACCCTAAAAAAAAAAAAACCCCACGATACTGTACATATTCCGACATATTGTTCCTGAAACAAAAAATGCTGTATGCAGTAGATATACTACAACTTACCTTTTTCAGCTACCTTCAAGGTTGGAAGAAGACTCTGCTAGTAGTGTCCCACGACCAGTCGTTCTTAGACAACGTATGTAATGAGATCATTCACTTGGACACGCAAAAGTTATACTACTACAAGGGCAACTATTCCATGTTCAAGAAGATGTACGCACAGAAGAGGAAGGAGATGATCAAGGAATATGAGAAGCAAGAGAAGAGGATTAAGGATTTAAAGGCGCATGGACAGTCGAAGAAACAAGCAGTGAGTTCTATTGATTTACCTGTTGTTTACAAGAGACTACTAGCTGACTAAAACTAAGACAATTTTAGAAAAATGGGTGAAATGCTACCCACCCTCTTACTAAGACAGACCCACAGGGCCCGTGTTCGTCTTAATTACTTTAAACCAGTCAATTATTTGCGAATGATGGCAGAACAGGACAGTTGTCTTAACATGGTCTGCTAGTATTTTTTATTATAAAAAAACTGTTTACGAGAAAACGCATTAAATGTTTCTAAAACTTTTCTTTATGTGCAGACGCAAGCACATCAACCTACTACAATCTGTCAAATTTCTTTAATAGATTTTCAACTTTATCCCTAAATGATAAGGTTCAAAGTTGATTGGGAAAATTTGACAGTTTCGGGTAGGTTGACCTGCTGGCATCTGTACTTATTCAAAGTCAAATATACTTATGTACATTATACAAGCTAACACTTAAATATTATTTGAATGTTTCTAAATCTTCTATAGGTGTTGTTGCACAGTTTTCTTTGTTTAATTATCTGAAAATCACCATTTATTATTAACAGGAAAAGAAGCAAAAGGATACGTTGACCCGCAAACAGGAGAAGAACCGCAGCAAGGCACAGCGCGAGGACGAGGACAGCGCGGCGCCGACCGCGCTGCTGCAGCGGCCCAAGGAGTACATCGTCAAGTTCTCCTTCCCCGATCCGCCGCCGCTGCAGCCGCCCATACTGGGCTTGCTCAGTACGTATTATCAATATAATGGGGTTGAATGTGCTGTCTAGCCTTTTCCGCACATACTGTCCTGAAGAGTTGGATCTTTTAATAATCTATAAAAACAACGTTACTTTGACTTAGTTTATCTCATATACGTATAAAATGAACAAACAGAAAAAAATCCTTGACGAAAATTGATGACGAGAGTGGCTTCGTCATCACCCTGCCCTTAAGTAAATTATTTGAGATAGGTGCGGCATATTATCTTTTTCTTTCGTACGTCTCTCAGCCGCCATCCAAGTATTCAATCCGTTTCTAGTCAACGAATTTAAAAAAAATGGATTTTGTGATACCTTTCACAAAATCCATTTTTTTTTAATTCGTTTTGTGTCTTCCTCTATTTTTATAGCATGCTTGACTTGACCGCTTATTATAGAAATTCCGTTTTTAACACTTTCCTTTTCTCGACAGACGTCAACTTCAACTTCTCCGGTCAGAAGCCTCTGTTCCGTGGCGTAGACTTCGGCATAGACCTGAACTCGCGTATCGCCATCGTGGGCCCCAACGGAGTGGGCAAGTCCACCTTCCTCAAACTGCTTGTGGGTGACCTAGCGCCCATACAGGGAGAGCTCATCAGGAATCATAGACTGGTAAGTAGACTGAAGGTTTCATATATTTTAATGGTTTTTGATATCTTGGCTGTTGTGACTAACATAACAATTAAACTGACTTAACTGGTATTCCTCTTTATTCGAGTAATAAACCAGAGTTTATTTTACTATAATAATAATATATATATTACTACGAATAGAATTGAAATTGGGCGTATCAAACCTGCAAGGTAAAACCGCGATTTTGAAAGAATTTCACTTATCTTATAAAGTACTATTTATTTCTCTATGCATCACAAAATCTAACCCCAAAAATTACTCCTGTAGCGGATAGGTCGTTTCGACCAGCATTCCGGCGAGCACTTAACCGCCGAAGAAACCCCGGCCGAATACCTACAGAGGTTGTTCGGGCTTCAGTACGAGAAAGCGCGCAAGGCTCTGGGCACCTTCGGGCTCGCCAGTCACGCGCATACCATTAAGATGATGGACCTCAGTGGAGGGCAGAAGGCCAGGGTCGCGTTAGCGGAACTGACCCTTATGGCGCCCGATGTCGTTATTTTGGTAAGATATTATTTATGTTATAGATTTCATGACAAGTTTGTTTTAGATTTTTGCGTCCGAATTAAATTTCCGACGCTTGATTCTGTCTAGGATAGATACCGCTTGAATGGATTTTCTGTCTGGAATAGATACACCTAGATATATAACTTTTAAATACATTTCGTAGATAACATTTACTTGATAAACTGTACAAAACTCTCAATTATTCTCGTATCGGAAATTCGGAACGAGCGAATATTAGATCGAGCCGTGTTAGGTTATGAGATAAGCCAGTCAGCAGGTTGTTAGCGTTACTGACTGTCACGACACATAATATAATGTCCACGGTAACCTAAGGAACACTTATTACCGTGTTATACGTGTTCCTAATTAGCAAAATTCAATATACAGTGTTTTATATTGAACGCCGTACATACTATTGTTACTACAGGACGAGCCTACCAACAACTTGGATATCGAGAGTATAGACGCGTTGGCGGACGCGATCAACGACTACAAGGGAGGCGTGGTCATAGTGTCCCACGACGAGCGACTCATCAGGGAGACGGACTGCGCGCTCTACGTCATTGAGGACCAGACCATCAATGAGGTACACTTTTATTACTATACCTACTTTTTCTTCCCATCATACATAGACATGTCGTGATCGCCCAGTGGTTAAGGCCTCGCCTCTCATGCTCGAGGTTGTGGGTTCAAATCTGGGCAAGTACCAATGTGACTTTTTCTTCAATTCGTATGTATTTTCTAAGTTTATCTTGGACATTACTGACATCAGTGAAGGAAAACATCGTGAGGAAACCTGGACTTATAGTTTAAGTCTGAAATCACCAACCCGTCTTGAGCAAGCGTGGTGATCAATGCTCGAGCCTTCTGTGTATGAGAAGAGGCCTTTGCCCTGCAGTGGGACAGTAACAGGCTGGTATTATTATTATTTTATACATAGACATAAACGATACGTCGATACATCAGGTTAAGCTACGCTTGCCGGGGTTGCTCTGTGGATGGTTGACCATCTTTACATACCGAGACTCCTCCGTGCTTCGGGAAACACGTTAAGCCGTTGGTCCCGGCTGTCATTCGTGGATCTTTGACAGTCGTTACGGGTCGTCAGAATCCCGAAAGTCTGACAACCAGTCTTACCAAGAGGTATCGTATTACCCAGTTACTGGGTTGTGGAGGTCATATAGGCAGTCGCTCCATGTAAAATACTGGTATTCAGCTGCATCCGGTTAGACTGGCAGCCGACCCCAATATAGTTGAGAGAAGGCTAGGCAGATTGACATAGACATAAACCACTGGCAAGATGCTTCACCGAATCAGCGTAATGTTCCTCTTAAAGCCCCATTTACATGGTAAACAAAAGTTACGCAGCATTGTTGCTGCAATAAAATAATGTGCTACTGGAAACACAAATTACACAAAGTAAACCAGAGAGGTATGCGCTTCGGTTATCTTCGTTTTTCCGTATTAGTACGAACGTCACGCCACGGAGTAACCCCCCACAGAGGCAAAGTTTTTTACTAAGAAGCTTTCTGTGCAAGCGCTTTCCCGGGATGCCCCTGTCATTGCGCGTTTGTATAAAGTTTTCTCTCCGTCGGGTTACCTACTCCGGTCATAGATCGTCATTTCTCACTCAAAAGTTCTGTGTTCTAGAATTGCATAGAGTTGCTAATCTACAATTTTGTAATCATGGTAATACAAAATAATATATTAGAATAATAATATATTAGATCTAATCATCGCGCGTTTGTATATCCGCAGATAGACGGTGATACCAGAAGTTTTTCTTGGGAAATCTGTACTGTATTATACAATGTTGCCAGCAGCAATGTTTCTGCAACCCAAAACCATGTTGCTGGAATAATCTTGTGCAAATTTTGCTTACCATGAATATAAGGCTTTGAAAAGAACAGTGCGCAGAAGTATAAATAGCATAAACCAGAAAAAAAGGATTGTCTGTTTACTCTATATCTTCCTTTCTTCGCAGGTTGACGGCGACTTCGACGACTACCGTAGGGAATTACTGGACAGTCTCGGAGAGGTCATCAACTCTCCCTCAATCATCGCGAACGCAGCAGTCCAACAGTAAACAGCTGAACACACAACTCGTTGTACGATTTGTTGAAATTATTTTACATGTACTTATTATTGTTACTTCCAATATATTCCAAAAAAGTTGATCAATGTTTTCGTAAAGGATTGTATTTATTAGGGTTGTAAATTGTTGTAAAGACACGGTAGATAAATTCTTTGTAAAGTGTTATAGGGTTGTGACTAAACACATTGTTTTGTAAATAGGACTTCTAAGTAACTTTCTTGTCTATCTGGGCTGCATTAAGAAGGCAGTACTACAAGATGTTAGGTGACGAGGTGACAATTTACCGACCCCGATATTTTATTCCATAATTCTTCCCTAATTCTTTCTTACGGGTCGGCCGACCCTTAAGTGTAGCGCTGTTTCACAAAACTAGAGAACTTTCGCGCAGCTGCATATGCGCATACGCAGCCCCAAAACTTCAAGAAAGTAATTATCTCCAATAAAAGATACATTATGCTTGGCAAACGTATCAGCGTGTTACGCAAAGTTACTTATATGGTTGACTGTTTTTCTTGCATCATTTTAGATAATTATTCATGTAAATCTCAAATCCACAAGTGCCATTAGTAATTTTGACAAATAGTACAGCTCTATTATTGTTGAATATTTTAAAATTTACTTAATAACCTAATTCATTGCTGCTTATCAATACTGCCGATATAGCAAGCATTAATTTTAAATCAGAATATAAAGCTACAAAGTATTATAATTATTTACATCGCGTTTATCTGTCGAGCAAATAACTAATATTATGTACCTACTCATTGATCCATGTCATACAATGTAGGAAGAAATTGCAAAACTAGTTTCATGATGAATGTCTTCCAATGTTTTCAGCTTTTTTCGTGATATCACATATCTTTATGATTCCATTTTGATTTACTTGATATTCAGTTAACCCTGATTTACACGATGTAAATTTCTTGCATGTGGCATACAATAAAATTGAAGCATCGTCTAAACACTGTTGAACGGTGCAACGTTTATTGTTGCCACAACTTATGGTATGCCACACGCTATTATATCGCACGGTGTAAATCGGGCTTTGTGTATATGGCTATGGTCTCCTTGACGTTACGGTAATCGAATTATAGTACGTTTGTCGAATACAATAAAATTATAGAAAATATAGGAATTGTCATGGATCTGTAGTTCAATTATACCAATTGATTTAGAACAAATGAAATAAAATTACAGTGTAATCGTTTATTTTAAAATTCTGTATACCTACTTTTTGTTTGTCTTTGTCGATTAGCTAATTAGCCATACTGTGTTGGGCTATGTTTCCTACACAGAATTAAATTAAATGTAACATATTTAAAATATTTATATACATGAATAAATTTTGTTACAAAATTTATAATATCTTTTATTTTCATATTTTTTATTCAGTGATCGGAATAGGTGTAGAGCTATTTCGGGCCAAAGGATTCAAACGTTTATGTTATGGATTCAAACGTTATTGTTTTTAATATGAACATGTCTCCGGATTCCGGGATTTTCAAAAATCGGGTTGGCTTGTTAGATATTCAAACAAAATTCTTATCCACCCACTTGTTTTGCGTAAGTTAATAATCTATGAGCCGGGTAAACTTAATTTTATCCAAGTTCAGATATAACCGTGACATGACATACACAAGTACCTTTCAAAATACACCCAGCTTTTACCATATCTTTTAAATTCCAGTGAATCTCAGACATGTCCATACTAGGAAAACATGTTGCACGCCCGTCACAAGTAGGTAAAATAGCTGATTATAACCATAATCTACGAAGAACTCGCTTTCTACCTAATGAGCTCATAGGCTAGAGTTCTATTTGAGTTCGACACTGGTCGAATAAATCCGGAAAACACGTCGCTCATTTACACGAAGAGAGTTTCTCGGCTCTAAAAGGCGATTATCGACAGGAGATAAAAAGTTACTCGCGTGAACAGTACCTACGTATACAATGCCGCCCATGGGCATATGACCGCCCGTATTTTTCTGAATATTCATGAAAAATAATCGCAAATGGATTCAAATGAATCCAAATCGAGCCAATAACATCGGAGTTATGGCAAAAAATGTTAAGGTCAATAACGCTACTCAAAAAATTAAAATTGAACTACATAAAAAACATTAAAGAAAGTTAATTTTCTATAATTTTTCATGAATATTCAGAAAATTACGGGTGGTCACAGTGGCGAGGCGTAGTAAAACGAGAGGGGTAAGCAGGAGCTTTAAAAAAAATAAAAAAATGTTTTTTTAATGTTATGATGTCACTTCAACTTACGAATCGTGGCCGCGAAGTTACTTCTTGTTTACCTAACAAAATAATGATGTCAATAAACCGTTCCATCATACCTAATTACAACGCATACGTAGCTTATAAAATAAGCTTTTTAGAGGGGGAATGGTTCAAAAGTCAAAAGTCACTGAAAACAGTGAATAAAAAGCACTTTTAATCACTTTTCTGGTGTTTGAATTTAGAACACACCAATATATTAGACCTCCATCTCATCTCAATGCTATACAAAAAATACCCGATACAAACTCCTTGTGCAAAGAATACTCGACATACAAACTCCTTGTGCAAATAACTCCTAAGAGATTTGATTGGTCGACATTTTCGACAAGGAGTTTAGCATTAGAATTAGTGTTCTTTGCTGTCATTATTATATTGGCGCTATTTTGAATACTGTACATAAATTGTACGAAAATAAATTGTTCCAATTTTACTGAGCATTTTAAATTAACCTTCCTTTTTTTTTCATTAAATGTATATTTTCGGTTATATCTTTCTTTTTCTCGTAGTCATGGTATAAAGTATAGTAGGTATGCAACTCTTGAATAAAACGGGTTTATATCGAGGGCTAGGAATCACTCGCGTCGCTCAGGATTCTAACACTTGAATCACTCGCTACGCTCGTGATTCAATCATCATGAATCGCTCCCTACGGTCGTGAATCGAGTTGTTAGAATCCTTCACTTGCTCGTGACTCATCTATGGCCCTCGCTTTAAATCCGTCCTTTATTCACTAATTGCTTAATATACTATTCTTTCACTAAACTGAAAACACAAACATTAATCACTGTTCTATACATAAAATAAAATAAAATTCAGTTTATACTGAGCAAACAAAATGCAAATTAACTTCTTAATATTGTCATCAATTATTCTTAACTTATTAAGTACAAGTTTTTTCAACTTTTAAATTTCTATCGCCCGCGCGTCGTCGCCGCGATCGCGCCTACGTGATACCTTTGCAAGTGTATTTTTTTGTTTACCCCTCCCAAATAGAGAATTACTCCCAAACGACAATCCTGGATCCGCCACTGCAGTGTCCTAATATAAGCGATCGTCGCGCAAACACGTACGTTCATTTTGTTCGGCGAACCCGAACGCGTCGTTCTGCCGAAAGAGTGCGCGTTCGGGTGTTCCGAACAAATGACATGTGACAAATAAACGCGACGATCGCTTATATTAGGACGCGGCCTACGTCGCGTTTTGGCGTATGCGTAAAAATCGGGTCGCCGACACTTCCGCAAAAACACCTTTGCATTTTGTTTTGTATTACGACGTGTAATTTTCAACATGGTATATCATGGCAACAGCAACCGATACGTATGTAGGTACCACTATTGTAAATGAAGTTTAAATAAGTAAATACGTCGAAGCTTACATTTAGCCGCCAAGGTTCAGCGACGTAATTTCGGCAGACCGTATATTGCTATATTATCGTAAGCCTCTACTCTACGAGCTGCTTAACTATCTGCTACGACAGCGTAGCCTGCTACGCAGAGATAAGAACATCCGCTACGTCGTAGCACTCGTAGCAAAAGTGCAAATAGAGATTTTTTTGTGCAATATTTGTTTGGTATTAAAACTAATTCGTTTGATACTAGTAGAATAGACCAATTTACTTGGGGTTGTGGAATATGGTGATTTGGTGATCACTGATAATACCGATATAAATATCAATGCTCGTGCCTTCTATGTATGAGAAGAGGCCTTTGCCCTGCAGTGGGACAGTAACAGGCTGGTATTATTATTATTTTATACATAGACATAAACGATACGTCGATACATCAGGTTAAGCTACGCTTTCCGGGGTTGCTCTGTGGATGGGTGACCATCTTTACATACCGAGACTCCTCCGTGTTTCGGGAAACACGTTAAGCCGTTGGTCCCGGCTGTCATTCGTGGATCTTTGACAGTCGTTACGGGTCGTCAGAAGCCCGAAAGTCTGACAACCAGTCTTACCAAGAGGTATCGTATTATCCAGTTACTGGGTTGTGGTGGTCATATAGGCAGTCGCTCCATGTAAAATACTGGTATTCAGCTGCATCCGGTTAGACTGGCAGCCGACCCCAATATAGTTGAGAGAAGGCTAGGCAGATTGACATAGACATAAACCACTGGCAAGATGCTTCACCGAATCAGCGTAATGTTCCTCTTAAAGCCCCATTTACATGGTAAACAAAAGTTACGCAGCATTGTTGCTGCAATAAAATAATGTGCTACTGGAAACACAAATTACACAAAGTAGACCAGAGAGGTATGCGATTCGGTTGTCTTCGTGTTTCCGTATTAGTACGAACGTCACGCCACAGAGTAACCCCCCACAGAGGCAAAATTTCTTACTAAGAAGCTTTCTGTGGAAGTGCTTTCCTGGGATGCACCTGTCATTGCGCGTTTGTATAGTTTACTCTCTGTCGGGTTACCTAATCCGGTCATAAATCGTCATTTCTCACTCAAAAGTTCTGTGTTTTAGAATTGCATAGAGTTGTTAATCTATAATTTTGTAATCATGGTTATACAAATTGGGCTTCCATGGTTGTAACAGCTCTATATTAGATCTTATCAACGCGCGTTTGTATTTCCGTAGATAGACGGTGATACCAGAAGATTTTCTTGGGAAATCTGTACTGTATTATACAATGTTGCCAGCAACAATGTTTCTGCAACACAAAACCATGTTGCTGGAATAATCTTGTGCAACTTTTGCTTACCATGAATATAAGGCTTTAAAAAGAACAGTGCGCAGAAGTATAAATAGCATAAACCAGAAAAAAAGGATTGTCTGTTTACTCTATATCTTCCTTTCTTCGCAGGTTGACGGCGACTTCGACGACTACCGTAGGGAATTACTGGACAGTCTCGGAGAGGTCATCAACTCTCCCTCAATCATCGCGAACGCAGCAGTCCAACAGTAAACAGCTGAACACACAACTCGTTGTACGATTTGTTGAAATTATTTTACATGTACTTATTATTGTTACTTCCAATATATTCCAAAAAAGTTGATCAATGTTTTCGTAAAGGATTGTATTTATTAGGGTTGTAAATTGCTGTAAAGACACGGTAGATAAATTCTTTGTAAAGTGTTACAGGGTTGTGACTAAACACATTGTTTTGTAAATAGGACTTCTAAGTAACTTTCTTGTCTATCTGGGCTGCATTAAGAAGGCAGTACTACAAGATGTTAGGTGACGAGGTGACAATTTACCGACCCCGATATTTTATTCCATAATTCTTCCCTAATTCTTTCTTACGGGTCGGCCGACCCTTAAGTGTAGCGCTGTTTCACAAAACTAGAGAACTTTCGCGCAGCTGCATATGCGCATACGCAGCCCCAAAACTTCAAGAAAGTAATTATCTCCAATAAAAGATACATTATGCTTGGCAAACGTATCAGCGTGTTACGCAAAGTTACTTATATGTTTGACTGTTTTTCTTGCATCATTTTAGATAATTATTCATGTAAATCTCAAATCCACAAGTGCCATTAGTAATTTTGACAAATAGTACAGCTCTATTATTGTTGAATATTTTAAAATTTACTTAATAACCTAATTCATTGCTGCTTATCAATACTGCCGATATAGCAAGCATTAATTTTAAATCAGGATATAAAGCTACAAAGTATTATAATTATTTACATCGCGTTTATCTGTCGAGCAAATAACTAATATTATGTACCTACTCATTGATCCATGTCATACAATGTAGGAAGAAATTGCAAAACTAGTTTCATGATGAATGTCTTCCAATGTTTTCAGCTTTTTTCGTGATATCACATATCTTTATGATTCCATTTTGATTTACTTGATATTCAGTTAACCCTGATTTACACGATGTAAATTTCTTGCATGTGGCATACAATAAAATTGAAGCATCGTCTAAACACTGTTGACCGGTGCAACGTTTATTGTTGCCACAACTTATGGTATGCCACACGCTATTATATCGCACGGTGTAAATCGGGCTTTGTGTATATGGCTATGGTCTCCTTGACGTTACGGTAATCGAATTATAGTACGTTTGTCGAATACAATAAAATTATAGAAAATATAGGAATTGTCATGGATCTGTAGTTCAATTATACCAATTGATTTAGAACAAATGAAATAAAATTACAGTGTAATCGTTTATTTTAAAATTCTGTATACCTACTTTTTGTTTGTCTTTGTCGATTAGCTAATTAGCCATACTGTGTTGGGCTATGTTTCCTACACAGAATTAAATTAAATGTAACATATTTAAAATATTTATATACATGAATAAATTTTGTTACAAAATTTATAATATCTTTTATTTTCATATTTTTTATTCAGTGATCGGAATAGGTGTAGAGCTATTTCGGGCCAAAGGATTCAAACGTTTATGTTATGGATTCAAACGTTATTGTTTTTAATATGAACATGTCTCCGGATTCCGGGATTTTCAAAAATCGGGTTGGCTTGTTAGATATTCAAACAAAATTCTTATCCACCCACTTGTTTTGCGTAAGTTAATAATCTATGAGCCGGGTAAACTTAATTTTATCCAAGTTCAGATATAACCGTGACATGACATACACAAGTACCTTTCAAAATACACCCAGCTTTTACCATATCTTTTAAATTCCAGTGAATCTCAGACATGTCCATACTAGGAAAACATGTTGCACGCCCGTCACAAGTAGGTAAAATAGCTGATTATAACCATAATCTACGAAGAACTCGCTTTCTACCTAATGAGCTCATAGGCTAGAGTTCTATTTGAGTTCGACACTGGTCGAATAAATCCGGAAAACACGTCGCTCATTTACACGAAGAGAGTTTCTCGGCTCTAAAAGGCGATTATCGACAGGAGATAAAAAGTTACTCGCGTGAACAGTACCTACGTATACAATGCCGCCCATGGGCATATGACCGCCCGTATTTTTCTGAATATTCATGAAAAATAATCGCAAATGGATTCAAATGAATCCAAATCGAGCCAATAACATCGGAGTTATGGCAAAAAATGTTAAGGTCAATAACGCTACTCAAAAAATTAAAATTGAACTACATAAAAAACATTAAAGAAAGTTAATTTTCTATAATTTTTCATGAATATTCAGAAAATTACGGGTGGTCACAGTGGCGAGGCGTAGTAAAACGAGAGGGGTAAGCAGGAGCTTTAAAAAAAATAAAAAAATGTTTTTTTAATGTTATGATGTCACTTCAACTTACGAATCGTGGCCGCGAAGTTACTTCTTGTTTACCTAACAAAATAATGATGTCAATAAACCGTTCCATCATACCTAATTACAACGCATACGTAGCTTATAAAATAAGCTTTTTAGAGGGGGAATGGTTCAAAAGTCAAAAGTCACTGAAAACAGTGAATAAAAAGCACTTTTAATCACTTTTCTGGTGTTTGAATTTAGAACACACCAATATATTAGACCTCCATCTCATCTCAATGCTATACAAAAAATACCCGATACAAACTCCTTGTGCAAAGAATACTCGACATACAAACTCCTTGTGCAAATAACTCCTAAGAGATTTGATTGGTCGACATTTTCGACAAGGAGTTTAGCATTAGAATTAGTGTTCTTTGCTGTCATTATTATATTGGCGCTATTTTGAATACTGTACATAAATTGTACGAAAATAAATTGTTCCAATTTTACTGAGCATTTTAAATTAACCTTCCTTTTTTTTTCATTAAATGTATATTTTCGGTTATATCTTTCTTTTTCTCGTAGTCATGGTATAAAGTATAGTAGGTATGCAACTCTTGAATAAAACGGGTTTATATCGAGGGCTAGGAATCACTCGCGTCGCTCAGGATTCTAACACTTGAATCACTCGCTACGCTCGTGATTCAATCATCATGAATCGCTCCCTACGGTCGTGAATCGAGTTGTTAGAATCCTTCACTTGCTCGTGACTCATCTATGGCCCTCGCTTTAAATCCGTCCTTTATTCACTAATTGCTTAATATACTATTCTTTCACTAAACTGAAAACACAAACATTAATCACTGTTCTATACATAAAATAAAATAAAATTCAGTTTATACTGAGCAAACAAAATGCAAATTAACTTCTTAATATTGTCATCAATTATTCTTAACTTATTAAGTACAAGTTTTTTCAACTTTTAAATTTCTATCGCCCGCGCGTCGTCGCCGCGATCGCGCCTACGTGATACCTTTGCAAGTGTATTTTTTTGTTTACCCCTCCCAAATAGAGAATTACTCCCAAACGACAATCCTGGATCCGCCACTGCAGTGTCCTAATATAAGCGATCGTCGCGCAAACACGTACGTTCATTTTGTTCGGCGAACCCGAACGCGTCGTTCTGCCGAAAGAGTGCGCGTTCGGGTGTTCCGAACAAATGACATGTGACAAATAAACGCGACGATCGCTTATATTAGGACGCGGCCTACGTCGCGTTTTGGCGTATGCGTAAAAATCGGGTCGCCGACACTTCCGCAAAAACACCTTTGCATTTTGTTTTGTATTACGACGTGTAATTTTCAACATGGTATATCATGGCAACAGCAACCGATACGTATGTAGGTACCACTATTGTAAATGAAGTTTAAATAAGTAAATACGTCGAAGCTTACATTTAGCCGCCAAGGTTCAGCGACGTAATTTCGGCAGACCGTATATTGCTATATTATCGTAAGCCTCTACTCTACGAGCTGCTTAACTATCTGCTACGACAGCGTAGCCTGCTACGCAGAGATAAGAACATCCGCTACGTCGTAGCACTCGTAGCAAAAGTGCAAATAGAGATTTTTTTGTGCAATATTTGTTTGGTATTAAAACTAATTCGTTTGATACTAGTAGAATAGACCAATTTACTTGGGGTTGTGGAATATGGTGATTTGGTGATCACTGATAATACCGATATAAATAGATTTCTTAAAAATACCGCAAAAACATAGTTAAGTAAAGTTTGGCATCAGTTTTACCAATGATTTACTAAATAACCTCATCTTGGAAATAAAAAAAATCACGTTTATTTCCTTATGAATAAAGTCAGCACGAACACGTCTCCGCGTTGAGCCAGACGATTTCTCATGGACTACTCCAAACATCCATTGAACGGTTTTGTAACATAAATAAATGATAAATACTTGTTCGCAGTCCATTGAGGTATTTTGTAACCAAGCATCTTGAAATAATGGGTTGGGTTGTACTAAATTCATAGTCTAATTGGTGAGAGCACCTTCGAAGCGCGATCGGTATGTTTTGCGCGAGCAATGTGTTAAGTACCTATTAGTTAAAATGTTTTGCGCGCTTACGCAGCAATTTTATGCAATTTTACTATAGTTTAAAAAAAAAAGAACAACCTGTTATGCTTTTATCTACTTTGATTGTAGACTTAACACGTTCAGCCGGGAGCCCTCGTGGAGGACTCATTTTAAATGTAGGTTTTTCTTAGCGCATACAGCATTATAAATCGTGAAAATAAAATCTGGTGTATATTTTTAACCGGATTTATTAGTATATGCGTTGTTTTTAAAATCCAAGCATATATATATTATTTTTTTCACGTTTACAAATATTCACAAAAAAATTAAAAGGTTGAAACCACTTTTTTACAGTGTTTTATAAGACGGCTTTAAACCTATTGCCATTGACCATCGGCGATGGTTAACTTTAGCGCAAACGTAATGCCGGTAGCCTCCCGGAGGGTTCACTTCCAATATGTATGGCGGCATGGCGTATGAGTTCTATGAAAAGTGGGTGGAGTGTTAATTAAGAAATGACTTCTTGTCTATGTTGTAGAGTCTCAAAGATCCTTGCAACATTTTCGGACTAATTTACATAATAGGTAAGCTATAGAGATGGTAAAATAAATATAAGTGATATACAATCCTACCCTAATTACATTACTTATATACAAATCCTTATACCTAAAGGTTTACACTTTACACAAACAAGAATTATACCTATTAATTAATACTTTTTTCTATCTAACAATCTCAGTTCAGATCCGAGCGTAAGTTTTTTCCTCAATTTGCCGGCAGCCTTTCGCCCCTCCATTACAAACTTCTCAGCTTCATTAGAGGATTTAAAACGCAAATTTCCTTTTCGATTGTAACTTTTTTCCACTCCTTGAAAGGAACCTTCTTTTAAAGTTGAAAGAAAATTAGTATCCTCTCCTTTGAGGGGCGAGCGCGTCTTTTAAGAGATTCATTTGGATACCCGACTTAATCTGCTAGAATAATAATGTTTCCGCTGCCGAATACTTGTACAATTACGTGAAAATATTGTGCACGATCTATTATCTCATTACAGAATGAATATTTATCGATCAAAATCGGTGACGAAAATCAGTGAGAGTGTGTAAGCGTATACGCTTAGACAACGCTTGGCTGATCAGTCAAGTGATGTCTTATTTGGCTAATATAGAACTGGATAGTATGGCGTGTCACATCGTCACCCTCCCCGCTAACTGTTGTATCTCACAAACTCACGTATCTGCACTGACATGACCTACGTGTTCATAACTTTTCGAAAAAAAGTTTAATGGCCTTAGGGCTTTAGGGCAACTACTAACTCAAAGAGTAAGCCAAGAGCAATATAAAAAAAGGTTGTTAATTCATTAACATGATTGTAGCGCCCGACTGACAAACTGTTGCCCTGGAAAAATATCAATTGCAGTTAGGACAGTTAGCGGGGAGGGTGACGATATAAGGTACCTACATTTATTTCCTAAAATCAAAAACAGCACATACCCTCCTACCATATATCTTGGCTAACCAAAACAATAGCTAAAAACAAACACCGCACGCAGATTTCCTCTCCACGCACGCTAAACACATTACTGCGAATTATCCACTAACAAGCTAACAATGAGAGGCTTATCATCACCGCAAGAGCCTATTACTGTCTGGAGAGCATTCCCGCCCCTTCTTACGACGTCACGAGCCCCTGTTACCTTGTCACACTAACCATCCCACGCATAAAACTAACAATACGAGGGGACGACACACTGCCATGGCACTGCGACAGGGTTGTAAAACTTTCTCAACAGAATAATTTCATACAATGTGTACACAATAGAAGCGATTATACTCTCCCCCGCGACATGATTTTATTTGTGCAGTTATTGCGTCGTCGAAAAGATATTTAAATTTCATTAGGTTTGTTTTACACTTAATTTGTGAGGGGAGTGTTGTATTGTATCGTAGGGGTGGAGCCCCGTTATTGCTACATTCGAATTGCCCTCTGCGTATTTCAACGGCGATTTGAATTTAAGTAGATACATGAATCAGATAGTCACCCTATTACAGTGTTATCTAACTATTGATCACTTTTAAACTAAAGATTAGTGCGTTAACAACTGGCATGGAAGTTTCGAATATCATGGATAATGGAAGTTTAATAAAATATGAATGTTTGATAGTTCATACGACCGTCGCGATGTTTTAATTATAAACGTGAGTAAAGTGCTGAGCCAGCGACTCAAGTATTTATGGAGTGGGTAGGTACGGCTACTCACTACTGGTCTAAGTGGGGATATTTCGCAGACGCAGACTCCATTAGTGGTGTTCGCCGGACTGTCACAATCATTTTTCTTTCCCGCCGCCGCTAATTCTCAGCCGCGGTTCGCTGGGCATGTACGCCAATCTATGTTTTTGGTCCTTTTGCCATTTTATTTCCTCTAGTAAAGTCTTGTCGCTACCGACTAGACTTTGAGTTTGGTTTTTCCAAGTATTCTATGCACCTACGTGCATAGAATACTTGGAAAAACCAAACCCACATGAATTTCTTTAAGAGTCTGTCCGAGTCTGCCTTTAAAAGTTACTGGAATCGGTTAGTATGAAAAGTTATAATTCCCTGACAGAAAGGGTCAAAAGGGGTGAGAAAGCCCCTAGCCACCTGAGCTATCCTATTGTCAAGATATCTTTATGTGAATGACTATTCCATTGCATTATTTCTTCAGTCTGTTAAAACAAAATATCTGAACATCTAAATAACGGTAAATACTAAATAATGTTTCAAAAGAGCATGTTAAACACACAAGCTACACTCCGAATTTGCATGAAAAGAGCCAAACCACAAGTATCAAGATCACTTCGCCAGCGATAGTTCTAGGGAGGCTGGTATCGACTTTTATTACTCCGGAGGGGTTGGTCATTAGCGGGATAAAGCGGCCGCCACCTGATAAAGTGCGTTTTGTTGCTCACTTGCTTATTTCTCTGTTCTATAAAGCTGAATGTATTTTTTAGGGTTGAACTTTTTGCCCTTGAGTCAGGTCGGAACGTTATTTATCGAGAGCGGTCTTGAGCAGATTTAACGTAGAATTTTTAGCAAAATGAACGTGGATTTTATTTTTAGATTGATAAAGCTGGTAAAGATTTCCTACATTTTAGTTTTATAGTTATTTCAATGGTTATGTAGTAAGACCAATCACGGCGCAGTTTATAGTTATTTTATGGATTTAATTATGAATTGGTTTCAGAGTCCTCCTGCGTTATTCTAAGGTATGTACCTACCTAGGTTCCTAAACACATAGGTCAATTAGGTCACTTATACCCACTTTATAGGAAGTGGCTGTGAGTGCCGTGGCGAGATGAAACACAATATTAAAGTATGTATAAGTAGAACATTGCAAGACAACATTGTACCTACCCCAAATGCTCACGTAAGTAGATATAATCTTCTATCGGGCAGACTAGTAACCCCCATAAAAACTTATCTAAAACTCTATCTACCACTAATGAAGTTCCACGGTTCTACGTCAGGTTAGTGATATCATTCCGTACATGAATTTAGTTAGAAATGAACAATAGTGGCAGTAGCGATTATTAACACTTTACCCGTTCCTCCCCGCTCGTACTAAAATGATTGATGAGCCGGTGTTGCCAGCTCCTATGACTAATAGTGTAGTGCCATATGATGGCTGCTGTGAACTAGCACCGCTCATAAACAACGTTATTATTTCCATGGATAAGTGTCATAGGTTGCTTTAATTGAGAGAGTGATATTAATTGCTGTTATTAGGCTGCTATGTTTTCTTTGAAGGAGTGTCTGTTACTTAAGTATCCGCGATGAGCTCAATTAAGAATAGGTATCTCTAAATCCCACAGCATCTTCAGTCGGTACATAAATGTACCCTAAATATTTTCATAAACAGAGATTATTCGGAATTTTTCTCATTCTGTGGACATTTAGATTCGGGTATTTTTAGAGGCAAAGAACTTTAAATTGAAATTAAACACAAAAAAAAAGTTTTGAATATCAATGAAACGGGCTTTATTCGACAGTTTTTTATATTACTCGGGCATGTGACCGCCGCGGCTGCCGCGCAGGCTTAATCTACTGAAAGCTTAACTTTTTTATTGGCTTAATTTACTGAAAGAAAAATTTGACCAACGACTAATTTCACGAAATGGATCTGTTAACTGGCTACCGCGTCCGTGCGATTTGACGCCATTACATTATTTTCTCTAGGGATATGTATGGATAGTCGCATTCTACGCCGATAAACCAGAAACAATTGAGCATTTGGATACCAACATTCGACATATTATTGACGAAATACAGCCTGATTTACTGCGAAGAGTGTGTGAAAATGTAACCTCCAGATTACGCCATGTACGCGCTAGCCGCAGCCACCACATCCCCGAAATCATATTCAAACATGAATGCCATAAATTGGTCAGTAAATAAAGCCAATTTCACGGATATTTAAAACTGTGTTATATTTCAATTTAAAGTTCTCCGCCTCCAAAAAAAACATCCTTTACAAGAAACTTATGTGTTTTACGCACCTAACCAGGGTTTATGTTACATTGACGACGACTTTGTTCCTTAGGTATCCTATTTATGGGGTAGATGAAATTTTTGAAGTGAGTGTTCCTTGTTCCTTATTATTTGTTGTTTGATCGTCTCTGGGTGTTGTATTAGTGTCCTTTTTTTTTTTTCCTTTTTTTTAGGGTCTTTTGTTTTCATAGAGTGTCTAGTTGTTTTTGAACAACATCAGAGTATTACGTAGTCGACCTCACCCCTGTGTGCTGCGGGGCGCAAAATCCGGGGTCGGGGCAATAAACGCGATTAGACAAACATTTCCTGACGCGCGCCACTTTTTCTAAAACTTAGCGAATAAATCAGATCGGTGGTGCGTCGCAGTTTTCTCGTCGTCTTGCCAAATTTATGTACCGATCGGCCCTTTCGTATGGAGATGTGGCTCGCTATTTACATATAAATACCTCGATTATTTGAATTATTCAATCGAGAGGGGGCGGCGGTGACAAATCACTTCCTAAGAGATGGCACAAGTCGGTGGGCTCGAGATCAGCTTGACGCGTGTAGGATTCGTCTCTCACACAGCGTCCCTATAAGTTTTTATGATGCCTACTTAACATTCTTGGATTTAGTTAGTATGACTTAACTGTGTTGTTAGATCTATTCGATTTATCGACTTCTATGTCGTTGTCGTTGGTACATATCAAATGTTTTTCTTGATATTTTTGAAACATTCGATGTGTTTTCGTCAAGAAAACTCCAGTATAACTATAGGTATCTCTTTAAATTATCACGAGAAGAAAATCGTTTAGTATTCTTACATTCTATGTCTTAAAACTTTACGCAGTCTTGAGCAAACCAAGTTTTGTTGGCTCTGAATGTGCTGTAGCTGTAGTGGAAAAATATTTCCGACTGATAGTCGGAAATATTTTTCCGCTTTGTAAAGTATTATATTATTTAAATTTTTGTGAATGTGAGGACTATGTGGATATTTTTATTTTTTTCTTTCTTAGTTAATTTTAATGATGGTCTGGCAGTTTGAATAGTTTATGCGGCCTACCCAAATGTCCTTTCTTTGGTATTGTTCGTCGAGTTGAGCTCCTTAAGTTTTGAGTTGAGCTCCACGATTACTGACACTTAATGCTTGCACTGACAGAACAGGTCCACTCAAATCTGTGTGGTTCTTTTCTCAAAAGACCATGTCAGACACTAATCTACATGGTCCTCATATGGCCTGACCAAGATGTGTCTATGTCTGGACTTTAAAAGAGACTGTGACCTCTGAGTATGTTTCGGCCTTTCTTCTCAGAGTAGTCAGATAGGAAACGCTGAACTCATCTAGATTTTTTTTTAAGATTACGTTTAATAGTGATTCCAATATCCTATTTACAGAATAAAAAAAAATCATTTCATTTCATTTTAATTTCGCTACAGCTTGGTTGAGCTGCAATTTTTTTTAACATTTTGAATTTACGTTGGTTCCACACATTTCCTGATTACACTAATAATATCACATCATCTTGATGCAGCTACAGTTATTTATCTTGCCTGCAAAGGGTATAAAAATGAATAAAAACCGAATAGTTAACTAGTCGGTTGCTGGGTGTAGTTTTCCCGCAGTTTTATGTCCTCTCACGTGCCATTTAGCCGGGGAAATAGAAGTTTTTGTATGGAAATCGGACGCACTAAACCTCCGGGGCTCGGGAGCGCTCCGCCTATTGTTGCTACGTAACAACCTCATAAAAGTTTATCATTCGCGTGTAAAACAAATTCCGCTGTTATTTTTTTTGCAAGCCCCTGTTTCGGATGTGGGATGTAGGTTTTTCTTGCGATAAATAAAACGTGTACCTACGTTTCTGTACAGTATAATCAGATTTGTGATATATGGGAACGCATGCACCGAATCTGTGTGCTGACTCTTAGAATAAGATGTCAAGACTAGAGCTATCTTATAAAGATAGTGTGTAATATACAACATATTTTTGTTTGCCATAATAACTAAATAAAATTTATTTGTAGGAACATCGCGCTCCTCCACGTCTCCAACAATACTCTTTTAAGTAACATAACATGTTTGAATCTCAAAAACACATAATTTACCCTTGTAAACGCGACGCCTGATAAGAATCAACGTATCCTGCTAAAATCCGTCGTTATGCTCTTGTTACTGTATTTATATCGCTAATCGCGTTATTGTCTCGTAGGAACATTAGTTGGGTGCAGTGGTCGAGTGCAAAGCGCCAGCCGTTACATCTGATAAGACCATTTGATATGCTAATAGTGGTAGCAAATGTTCGCGTAATGAGCGTGCGACGGTTTAGCGCCTGCGATACACCCTTTGTGGTCGAGGAGGCTTTTGTAAAGGAATGACTTCTATGTAATTTTCTGCAGTTAGCGGAATGTTGGTGTGTGGCGTGATTATGAGTGCTTGGGTGTTAAAGAGCAGGTTTTGTAAATAATTGTTTTGTTTTTTTCTTGGATCGAGAGTTTTTAACTGGTTAGGAAAACATTAATTAAATCGCCACATACCTCCAGAAAAATAGCGAAGGAAATAGGTAAGTTACATTAATTGTTTCAGCTGAAAAATCTAAATAAAAAAAGAAGCTAGATTTGCACTTTGTAATTTAGAGTCGTAAAAAACAGATCGTCATGTTACATAATATATATATTTTATTTAATCCATTGAAAGCTTAAAAATAAACGCTCTTCACACATGCGTACAATGAGCCGTTAATGCAGGACTAATGCTGGCGGATTAAGATGATATCGCGGGAATTTGACGCGCGTAACCGCTCGCTCTTCCATCGACTGATCATCAGTTACCATCTAATGCGGTGTAATGCGCTCTTTGTTCACGTTATGGTATTATTTGCAGCATTTACCACATGATTATTACTTACAGATTTGTATTGCTAAGTAGGTACTCTGACGTGACATGTGTTCATAGTGAAACCCAATAAGTAGTCTACTAAACTAGTTTGTAAACGTAAAGAGAAGGAGGCATCTAAAAGTTGTCCGTAAATAAATTATGAACTCTTACTACGAACAAATAGGTATTTGAGATCACTTCCGATCGCTTTGGCTACTGATCGCGATCAAATCTCTCCGGCTACTTTTCCACCCTCTCTGCAAAGTAAATCGCATTTACAACGTTTCAACCTCGCTAACATGTTAAAACAGAACTAATGGACATTCGCTCCAGTCTCAGGCCGCAGGAGACGAATAATACAAGTAAAATGGTCCCATCTCCACGCTTCATTAATTTTATTGCCCCGAGGCGCTCCCGGCTCAAGTCGGAACGCCGAGCGCCGCTGGCGAAAACACGCCATTATTCTATGTTGCCAGTGACTTAAATTAAATAAACACAAACCATTATGCGTATATCGAAATGCACTCACTTTTCTATTGTCTATGCGACAACTGTCAACATTTTGGCGCGTAATCTTTTTCATGTAGATGTAGTGTGGCTAACAATGAGGTTCTACTCTAATGTAATGGAGATATTAGCGCGAAACCGTAGCGGAATAATTCCGACATGGTTTTTTGTGTGCGCGCGACACAATAGGATTATTCTCCATTGATCATTGCTTATTATAAGTAGTTGTGGAGGGTGCGTAACATGAAAACTAAATTTGGTTTATCGGCTATTATGGAAAGTAGGTGTTAATGTTGAAAGAAATTTATGATACGATCGTGACTTCTACTGTTTGCACTATACTTCGTGGATAAAAGCTAACAGCCAAAAAGAAACAGCCGTTTTTTATCCGACGGCGGAGGAAAAAGGAGGGTTATGTGTTTGACCTGTATATGTATGTATGTCCGTCCCTATGTTCTCTCGTAACTACTAGAAATAATATGTCGTTAGATTCATATTTATTGCGAGTTTCACTGGGTATATTAAAATTATAAAAATCAAAATGGCGGATTTTTGGCGCCGAAATAAACAATAAGAAAAAAACTCAAACCTATCGAGTGGGGTATCAATATGAAGGGTTTTAAAAGGTCTTTACAAAAACATATATAAACTAGCTTCTGCCCGCGACTTCTTTCGCGACTCTTTATAATATTATAATATAGATTATGTTTAAATGTAATTTGAAATGAGAAATGATAAAAAAGATGAAAATAAAAAAGTAGGTCTGTAGGTAATTAAAAAGACTAAAAAACCCGACTGCAAAAACACATAACTGAAAAGAAAAAAACAAGCATTATAATCTATAGAAATTTGGTATCGCAGGCGGGGACAAACCAATAACCTGAAATATGGTGTAACTTTTGTTTGTCCCCCGCCTGCGATTATAATGCTTGTTTTTCTCTTCGCCGACTTACGTATTCTTAAACAAAACAAACAATTCTTATCAAACAAAAGGTAATGAGGGGTAAGTGGGAGTTATCTGGCCGTAAACTGTTAGGCCTGGAGTCGGCAGAGCGCGGCGGAGGCTCGAAGGAGGTCGGAGGCGGAGGAAACCTCTCACAATGCCCTCAACTACTAATGTTTACTCAACTCCGAGTGCGACAAAGGGCCGGAACTATTGTTTGTTGGAAAAGCTTTATTTCGCTACCCTCGACGCTTGCCGCGACAATAGGTTACCCAACTTAAAAATATATTATCTTAGTATACGTTGGAAAAGTATGAACATGGCTAGGAAATATATTAATTTTGTAGAAAATAATATAATTAGGCACTTAGATACGATGATGGATGATGAATTTCTCTTTAAGTGAGTTTCTTCTGTACCTACATGTGTGTTCAAATTAGGTACTCATTAGGTAGGTATATGATGATCCTAGATTTTTTAAAACTTTTTATTGTTTTAAGTACTCACCTACACAGTAACATTCAAAATTATTTTCTTTAGTAAGAAAGTATTCGAATCGTTGTAGTCACATCCCTACTAATTCCACATCCGGACGGAATGGGGGCGCGCTGGAGAGTTGAAAATTATCCTTTTCACGAACGACCTTAAGCATAATAGAGAAAGCACTTAAGCCATTTTCTCCGCTTTGAGTGGCGTAAGCGCGACCGTTTGCTGGGGATACATCTCGTGAGCTAGAAAATCAGCCATTATAGCCGAGTGAGTATATGAGTTTCATGAGTTTACCGTACGAGCCGGGGGCGGGCTGGACGACCAGCGTTTTAACCTAATGCGGCTATTGGGCGGTGCTAACGGCAATTAGGCTACATGCGAGCAAATGGATCGTGCATTACCGAGGACATGGATTGATTAATTGGCTAATAGAAGAACAACTCGATATTCACTAGCTATGTAAGTACGTTTATAAAAGCTCCATTCGAACATTAAATTATAGTGAAAACTTTCAACCAGCTGGGACGATACAGTCATTACAGCATGACTATCAGTCAACCGAATCAAGTATTAAACGCGATCAGTAGCGTGACCTAAGTCGATTGCTTGCCAATAAAGCACGAGCTACATTCCTACAATATTAATAGCTTTTCAGAAACAATACAGAGTCAAATTTTCAATAACTGAAATGAAAACTCATTTCCCGCAACGGGAAAACTCTGATGTCACGCGATTGAATAGCTTATTTCTGAATGTATTCGGACTTTCTTTTATATTACCCGAATATTCCCATAAATTGGATTCACATGATCTTATATTAAATTCATGTCCCTTAGAATCACTGCTCTTTAAATCGAAGTCATGTTTTTTGATATTCCTACACGTAAAAGATCACATCTGTTAGTGGCCGGGCATCTAGGTACCGACCTATGAATAATAAATGTGTCGAGCTGGCCGATTGGGGAAATTGAATTTTATAGTTCGTAACACATTCGAGGACAGATGTCACAAAATGGCTGCTCGCCGGCGGCTACGTGCCGCGTAATCGAAATATCAAATAGAAATCAAAATTAGGTCGATTGTAGTGTTAATAATTAAATAATGACGGCCTAGGTGGCGGTCGGCGGCATTTGTACGCATTAACGAGGGAGCTTACTTCATTTATAATGCGTAGGGAAGGTGCGAGCTTCATTTTGATTAACAGAGTTACTTCTGTTTGGATGGACAATTATCGGTCCATTACGCTGAGTACACAATGACCGGTTTTCTATTAAATTATTGAGCTCTATTCAAATGTCGCCTACGTACCTACTGATACACATGGCTCCGATGGCTTGTTTACACATGACACCTACTGCTACATTTATAGATATGTATTTTAGGTGATATTGTAACAACGAGGGTTAGCATTAGCACGTCCACTGATAGGTATAAGTTTCAATAATAGTAGATTAACATTGATAACTATAAGTTTCTTTATTACTCGGTAGTGTAACACAAAGTAAAAAATCTAATTGGATAAGCAAGTCATTTTCATGAAGTTGTTTTATTCCCAAAAAACATGAATGGAATAAAAGCTCTGGACAGAATTATAGGTAGCTACATTTATAAGTCTACACATTCTTGCGACTAGTCATTCTTAGGTTCCAGTGGGTTTACACTCCAAAAGCTACCTAATTCGTGCACTTAAAAATACAAATTCGCAACATAAATAAGAGAGCCTATAATCAAACTCCAACAGTATCGTATAACAATACCTTATTCAATTTGCTTTACAGCTGATATATTGTCGTTAATTGATTTCCCCTCAGTGCCCCGCTCCCTACGAGTCCTGAGTTAGATAAATTCGTGCTATCCGTTTACATCATTAAATTTTATTAGTGGCAACACAATGGCAGAACCATTCGCGCATCTACGAAGAGAGGGACTTTTCCGCCGGCAATGGCGTCCCCGGCCAATTCGTATTTCCTTTTGGCGCGAATTAAGCAGGCTATTAAGTCGGCTTTGAGACGTATGACGAATCATAAAGCCGTACGGACAATAGCGACGCATTCACATGGAAGATTTCGACGATTTGCGATAAAATAAGTAACTTTTTAGTACCAGATCAGGGGAGTCATTTACGTTATTTAACTATTTCCACGCGTTTTTCTCTATAGCATTCGATTTCCGGAGGAAATGTGAGGAGTCAATTGCTACATGCAATGTTTACCTATCTCTTTACTTAGTTACTGCATCATTTAGAGCTGTGTATTGATAAAATTTCGATAGCTATGGTGATAGAGTTTATCAACGAATGAGTCAATTAATCGCTTCACGGAGTTAGTTAAATTATTCTGTAATCTTCAATCTGTCCATCGCAATCATTATTCGATTAATGGAATTCAATCTTAACGCTGTCATGTTACAGTTGCGTCACCTAATAGATAGATGGCGTGTGCAGCAGTTATTAGTGTTGCCAGAGTCATAATCTGTCATAAATGTCAAGCAAGCGAGGCGATGCGACGAGGCTATTATTTAGAATATTATCGTCATTTCAATTCGTAGGCTAAACAAGTGGTCCTCTATTACCCATTGTTACGAAAAGTGTCACGCAATCAAAATTCTTATTCTAAGAATTTAAGTTTTGAGGGACTTTGAAGAATATCTACCTACCACAAAATAACGACCGAAATAGATTTACCTAAGTATCAAAATGTAGGTACATGTAATAAAATTGAATATTTCGTTGGTGAGTTTTGGCTAATATGGATGCTTTATTTGCATAATTAAAATTAAAGTTAGCTACCTCAAAAGTAAATCACTCAGTATCCCTTATGATAGGAATGCCGTCTAGCTTTGTTATTTGTTGTAGTCGAGTGGCAGCCTGGTGACGCCATGTATCAACGTCTGGTTGGGCGTCAACTATCGGGTTCCCGATAAAAACCAAGTCTCTGAGATTATGACACTCCTGTAAAAAAAATTTAACGTTCATGAAATTCTGCAATAAACGAGTATGTACCTATATTAAAACTTATGTTCTGGCAATATCTAATATGGAACAATAGTTAGTCTGGCTGTAAACAACAGAGTAACAAGCACTGGAGGAATGGTTGAGCGTAGTGACTGCATGGTTGGTCCTCAGTCACCTCGGTCAAAACAGTCGTTGGAGCTGTAGATACGGTTTCGGAAAATCGAGCAACCGAACTCGACTTTCAGCTCGACTACAGTTGTTCAAGTGTGGTTTTACTTTAACAATACTCACAGCTGATATAACCACGACACTACCACCGCATATCTCCTGCTGTACTTAGTTGATCAGTCAATGTCAATTTACCTACTTATTAAAAGGTTGGTCGTTGAACGGATTATTATTGGACACACTGAAACCCCGAGCTAGACTCATGAAAATACTTCCAGCTCCCAGCTTCTAGTTCGGGGTTTCAGTATGTCTACACACACACACAGCCTGAACCAGTCCCACTGCTGGCGCAAAACTCCTCTCTATGAGAGGGATCGGGCCGTAATCCACCACACGGGCCCATTGCCAATTGGTGGATGTCACACGTCAATAGTTCTAGGACGTTTGCTCACGATGTTTTCTTTCACCGTTTTGAGAACAGTGGTGATGGAATAAACTATGGCCTGACTGACACAATATTTATTTGCAGTCGACTATGATATTTTCTACCTACGCATATAAATGGTCTGCAAAAAAAGATTACGTAGGTATTTGACATGGATAACAAACCTGTAGTCTATTGAACTCCACCCATTCCTTGATGTTGTTGTTGGACATGTACAGAACTCTCAAATGTTTGAGTTGACCGACGCCTTTCAGTTTATCGACCGGATTGTAGCTTATCCACAACTCTTCCAATGTCTCTCCCACAGTTTCCTAAAAGGTAAGAAATAAAAATATGAAAAGTTTAAAAAAAATTGCCTGATATTTGGATAACGGCTGTTGTAGAGATTTATGTACCACTTGTCATCAGTCTGGCAAACAGGTGGGATTCTCCTCTCGAGAGGGCATGGGAGGCCGTCACCTCCTTCTGCGAAGCAGTAATGCTCGCAAAGGAGGAGGCGGAATGCGTGAGGGAGAGGCAAATATTGCGCCCTCACGCTACTAGCCGCCGCAGGAGACGCCCTGGGCGTCCGGGAATCGGCGCGGGCTTGCGGACGGTGAGCAATGGGTAGCTCGCCGTCCGATAAGGACCAGGCCCGGGTCGACGGCGCGTTGTGTTCCACGCGCGCCTCTAAGAGATGTCAGCAGAACTGAAGGGGTTTGATAGGACCGATGCCTGCCGGGGTTCCGGGAAAGTCCGAAAAGCATACCGTTGCCCCTGACAACGTCGAGTAAGAGTCTGACCCGCCCTCCCGCTTCGCCCAGAGCGGGAGAAGTTATTTGATAATTTCCCAACAAAAAAAAAAGGCTTAACACATGAGAATTAAACCTTGAAATTTAAAATAGGCGATCATATAAGATTTTATTAGCTAGTCATGTAGAATGTTGTCACTAGGCTTACCACTCCTGCTAAAGATTTTATATAATTCCGTCCGACGGATAAAATTTTGAGACATTTCATTCCAGCAATACCAGCAATTTTATCAATCATGTTCGATGATAGGCTTAATTTCCTGAAAATAGAAAACATTTGGTTGTTCGGTATATATTATGTAGGTAGACACCCCGATTCAAACTTAATGACGGCTCGGAACATGAGACGAGTAGCTGCGCAGTAACGAATTTATGGGTCAGCGGGGGTGAGGGGTGGGGTTCTGCGCAGCGAGTAGCACTCTTCCGAGCCGCCATTAAATTTAAATCGAACTGTAGGTGACTACCCGCCTACGGCACTAAGTACTCGACGGCCGTAAAATAGATAAGGCACAACGAGTATGAGAAAAAGTTCGACTTATTAGAGCAAAGAGCATTCGTCTCTCTGTCACTTAATTATACAGGGTGGCCAATTAGGAAGTAGACATCTTTAAATTAAGATTATTCTTATTACAAATGAAAATTACCAGATATTTTTCAATAAGTATATTATTCAGGCTTTGCAAATTTTATACGGTAAATAAGATCTGCCTAATCTGGACCTGATTTATTCTTAAAAAAGCGATCACTTTTCATCGTGTTTTTCATTAAATTTCATAATTTTCGCATACTTTATTAGGAATCCCACTAACAAAGTCACAAATATTCTGTTTTTCGTATTCAAGCTTGACTACGACACGTCCCTTTAGAACCCCATAGAAAAAAAGTCAGGACGTGTCTCGAAATCCTCAGTGATCTAAATGGTATTCGTTACCGTTAGTGTGTCTAAAGATAAAGCGCTTTGATTGGACGACTGCCGCGCAAATATTCGTCGGCTAGAGCGCGGCAGAAATGTATCCTGCAAACCGTGTTGCTGCCGCGCTCTTGCCGCTCAATGTTTGGACAAACCTTTAATTAAAGTATTGCGGTGGTCATGGTCTTATAGACTGTGCATTACAAATTTGCCGCATTTTAACTAAATAATAGAGGCCAAAACACCTGCATTTGGCGTCAAATCAGAATGGGGGTAAAAAGAAGTTGCATACTTCTTAATTGGCCAGTCACACACGTTAACAGCCCCGGATCTAGATTTTTTTCGGGGCGGGGCAAGATCTACCGTCTGCCGCCCCTCGCCAACCCTTTAAACCTTATGTTTCTCTATGAAGCCTTAATTTTTTTTTATGTACAGACGCCAGCACATCAGCCTACTACAAGCTGTCAAATTTCTTTAACAGATTTTCAACTTTATCTCTGAAGCATAAGGTTCAAAATTGATTGGGAAGATTTGACAGTTTTGAGTAGGTTGACCTGCAGGGGTCTGTACATCAACATGTCGGACATTTATTATAATTAGGCTAGGACAGGATAGGGTTTGAATAAGTCGTGATATTATAGCATATTAGAATTACAAATTTACTCTTCGAATCATAACTAATTTGATGTGCAGTCCGATTTTCGATTGACTTATGCAGAAAGTTTAACACCAATTAAAACAATCCAGAATGCAAGAGCGAGCGGAGTGATTTTGCAGTCTGCCTGAGATAAGTTCGATTTTCTATTGCGATTTAAGAATTATAAATAAATTAATAATAAGGAGTTACAAAACTTGTAAGAGCGAGCGTTGATAAAACGCCAATCCAACATGGGCGCCAAAACTATGCTAAAAATTTAAGAAAATCATGTCTCCTTTGCACGTACAGATTTCGGAAAGGGCTGGATGCCGGAAGTGCGAAGTAAAACTTCAAAAATAAAGGATTATTTAGTTTATTTTTTTACCACAGAGATTTGTGTTTTATCATTGAGTTCCAGAATTCAAATGCGCCGGCTCGCAATCCGCTCACACCGTTTGACGAGTATGCCTACGCTATAAAGTGATTACCCGCAGTGAAAGATTTTATCTAAGTGCTGCGTTATTGCAAAGTTGCGGTGCGCTGGGTGGAGCACTGAAGTTGGCGCCCGGGGCATGGGCCCCGGTTTGCCCCCCCCTAGATCCGGAGCCACGTATATACAGGATACGTGTGTGACTGTTTCTTCCTAAAGCCGGATGTGTCATATTACGTCCAAGGACTATATTTCCATAATATTGGTAAATCCCATACATAGATTCCCAAATTGATACCTATTTACGTTGGGAAATTTTGAACCCAAGATAAAAAAACTTACTCGCAGCACACTAGAGTGGACAGAGCTCCATCCATCTTTTCTATGGGAGGCCACTGAAACTGCAGCTCAATCACTTTGGCTTCCGCGGAATTTTCTCCTTTCGTCTTCTCCCAGCGAGCTATGGCTTCCTTGCACGTGGTCGGCTTTAAAGCTGCCATTACTATTTACTGTTAAAATAAAGGGACCAATATAATTTCTTATGCGGTACATGTGACCATGTGACTAGCTTAGTGTATGGGACGCCCCCTAGCTGGTGGACCGACGACCATAAAAAGGTGGCTGGAACAGACTGGATGCGTAGGGCGGAGGACAGGGTGTCGTGGCTAGAGGCCTATGTCCAGCCGTGGACTGCGACAGGCTGTGTCGATTGATTGACTGACATATAACATCGATGGTTATGAGAATATCTTCTTGGATGTCGTTGTTGCTTACCGCGCTTGGCTATTGATTTGTGGTATGGTAGTGTTTGCACCTATAGGTAAAACTGTTCCCACGGGAGAGTGCTGCTGTGATGCGATGCGATGTGATGTGATGTGATGTGATGTGACGAAAATAAGTGTTTTCGTTCTGTACCTTACCGGGGAATTTTCAGTTACAGAACCTAGTCAAATTGTAGTTGGATTGTAGAGCCTTAGATTAGAACTACTTCTGCCTGCCTTTGTCCATTATATATGGGGATATTTAGATAATTATGTAGGTAGGTACTTAGGTATTAGAGGACACAGAATTCGTCGATAACAAAGAATGTTCCTACCTGAGGCCGTCTTTCCTTATTTTTCTAACTTATTTATGCACTTTCTTTGGCTTTAGTTATGTAAGCCATTAGTTAACACTGACGTTTTGCCAAATTCTAGAATCACATTCGTTCCATCTTGATTTTTTGTCTATAAATAATTGATTTACTTTTATTTTATGAAAAGAGGTTTATAATAGGTATTAGAATTTATACGAAACGTATTAAAGTTTGTCATTTCTGTTGTGGCGTGCATGCAATAAAGTGTTTAATAAATATTAGATCAACCCATACCTAACCATATAACTTACTTTTTCTACGCATCTGTTTCAGTTTCTATATAGTTAGATATCATCATACATTCTAAGTTTTTTTTTTTCATTTTTAATAGAAAATGTACATAAGTACTTAAGACTTACTCGAGAATTAACCCGATTTAGCTTTTTTTTTACCCAACTGCAAATAAGGGTTATTATTTTGATAAATATAGGGGCTCTACATACAAGATAGATTTAGTGCTTCACTACGTAAGCAGAAATGTGGGCACACTAACTTTCCAATGAAATAAATATGTAACTTATTGACTCTGAAAGCACACAAAAAATCCTAGCGTGTTTGCTTTAAATAAGAGAAGGGTGTTAGGACCGCTGGGCACGCGGGGTCGTCCCGGTTGGGCGCCAGTAATCACGACGCGCCCTCACGCCTTCACCGTCCTTTTGCCCCCGCGCCATTTTTCCTGTGTGCCCAAGCCGTGCGTTTGCTGAATTTCAAGTGTACGGATTTAGCGGTTCGTCCTTTCAATGGAGTTTATGCAAACATGGGAAGTGTACTTAAGGTAGATGTATATTAGATATATTGAAGACACATGTACGTATTATAAGTTTGTGGTATAATCTTATCTAAGTACCTATGTTATGCTATTTATATATATGTATATGCATAATGTTATGTTCTTTTTTGTGAAATATAGTAAGGCTGAATTTTTTAATGGGCAGTGAAATACCTATCTGCATAAACATAGTTTTTAATAACTACTTAGAACAAATATGTAAGTACTAGGTAGATATTGTGAAATAATTCTATTCCTAGGGATATAGCTATGTACCGTAATATAATATAGTTAGTTATATGAAAGCGATTCATAACTGTCTTACTAGGAATATAATTATGATACGAGCACGATCTAATAATATAAGTATTAGGGCACTCCAACTAAATAGGTTAGGTTAGGTTGTAACAAAATTAGGGCACTCCGATATTTATGAACCGCTTTCATATAACTATATTACGGTATATAGCTATATCCCTAGGGATATTACTATATTACGGCTTCAACCTCCTTGCTACGACTTAGACTAGAGATGCCGCGCAAATAGTTGTTATAGCAAATAGTCGAATACCAATTAATCGCCATTCCCTATGGCAAATACTCGCCATTATTACTTGACATAAAAAAAGGAATACAAGAAAAGTTTATTTATTCTCAAATAATAATATGGTTTTTATTTTCTGAGGCAGGTATGATTTATGAAAAAAAGCGCAACCGACTTGATCACAATCGTGCAGAAAAGCTAGTTTTTCTGCACCACAATCTGCCCCTTTGGGGACTTTAAATATTAAATTACTTCAACATGACTGATTTTTGGCAAACTTTTTATATTAATGATAATACTACTAAGTGTGTTTTGTTTTTAAAGATTAATAAAAGTTTAATTATTTTTAAGTCTATAGTTTTTCTGTTCATTAAAAGTTATTTTTTATTTAGACAACTATTCGCCGAATGACGAACAATAGACACTATTATTCGGTATTCGACGAATAACAAAAAAAAATGTCGAGTAATGCCGAATAATAGCGAGTAGGTAGGTATTCTCGGCATCTATAATACCTCATTGAGAATGCAAAGCGTGCACCCACAAGTTTACTACAGATTTCAGTGCTACAGTAAAAGGTAGGTAGGTATCTACTTCGCTCACAGAAAAATCAACCATTATAATCCATATTGAAAACCACTAAAAAAGCATCTATTAAACATGGGGTTTTAAATTCAAATATTTGTTCCGCCCCATAGACGGCACAAAGGGATATTTTGGCGCCACGCGTCGACACGTGATCTGTACGTAATTTGCATCATCACTGTGTTTTGGACACGTGTTCATAAGTACACTGCTTATAAAATACTTTTACAGTTTAAGTTATAATAGGTTGTATAATGGGAGGATTGAGAGGGTGGGGTTGTGTATGAGTAGTTCTAGGGAAAATGAATCGGTTTAGTCTGATGATTTTGACTGAATTAATTCTACATCGGCATTAGTCCAGTGGTTGTCGGACGAACGGCGAAGGTTGACAAAGCGAGCGGTCGTGTGTTCAATCCCGGTTTCCGACACGTTACCTACACTCAAGCGGTTGCGCGAATTCGATCGTTTCCCCAACCTTGGGGACGCCCTTGACTGCTACGTGATAAAAGCTATCATGTTAAAACAAAACAAAGCGTTAATATGATGGTACTGGTACTTGTTGATAGGCCTACACTGTCCTCTCATACCTATTAACTCTGTAATTTGAAAACATTGTAAATACCATTTACTTTTAAAAGAGTAACCATGCAGTTTCTTGCCGGCTCTTCTCCATAGGAAACGACCAATTGGAACTATGCATCTAGCTTCTGACGTTTCTTAAGTGCCCTTGTAGGTTTATGTGAAATAAAATATTTTGAATTTGAATTTGATGGAGTGAGCAAATCTCATGACTGGGTATAAAAAGTTTGAAAGGAAATAACATAAGGCTGGCCGCACTTTGGCGCGAATTTGTATCGTACGTAAACGTATGATCAAAACACTGAATACGTTTTTCTCCGTCAAATAGGTGGTGTTCCGGTGATATCGCATTTGTGAAGTCCTCTAAGGCGCGCGATGAATAATCTGTATTTTCAAGATAATAATTCTCTTAAACTCGGAGACTGCTGTTGTAGAACTGAATGGGTGCGTGAAATACATTTGAAAAGATATTTATTCAGTGAATTTCGTTATATGGAAAGTTTATATAATAACCCCTTAATGTTACATGGTTATGTACGTACGAAGAAAGAAACTTTTGAATATATTCGAAACACTATACGTACTTGTATCAATGATGCCACAAACATTTATGTCCGTAAACCAAGTTAGTAATTTTCTTACATCCAATTTTCAACACACGAGTGTTATAAAATCCCAACAAGTTCGGATTGTTTTCGGGCGTCGGGAACTACACGTACAGGCACGTCAAACTACCCGAAACTATCAAATTTTCCCAATCAACTTTGAACCTTATATTTCAGTGATAAAGTTGAAAATCTATTAAACAAATTTAACAGATTGTAGTAGGTTGATGAGCTGGCGTCTGCACATATTTCTTTTTTCTATAGTCTAAGTCTAAGGCACATATACGTAGACATACGACTAACTCGCACTTAGCTGCGCGCACAGACTACATAGAGATACGCTGCGCGCTCTCTGCTCCCTTATTTAGTAATTGGACGGTCGGGATCGCTCGTGCGTGTTCGCACGAGTAAAATTCGTACTAAAACGCATCTAAAGTGCGAACGGATTAATCTACTTCTCCGAATACGTTTCACTATTTTTAACTGCAGCAATGTAGGTATGTTTCAGAACGAACATTGTAAACGTCAAAACAACCACAACACAACAAACGTCAAAACGTGCGTATAACCTCACAAAATCGTGCCCATGAAACGTAAATAACTTGTGAAATCGTGAAATATGGATGACTTACAACTAAATATATCAGTGCCCAAGAAGGTAAGTGCGGGAACATGTATAAAAAACTTTAATATTTCCTCTAGACTCCGTGTTGACTAGTTTGTTTTTATAGGATAAGAAAAAACAAAGTGCTCCTCAGAAGAATGCGGGGGAATACAAATTTATATCCAATCCAAAGTTTACTGGTAAGACCATAGCTAGGAAAAGACCTCAGAACTTGGCTGCAACAAATCGAGCAGTCATAAAAAATGCCGAAGGCCCGCCTAAAAAGGTGGCGAAAGTCTCACCTCATACAGTAGACAAATCTGACGATTTGGGGGCAAAGCTAAGAGATCTCAGTGAAAATAAAGGCAAATACCAAGGGAAGAACTATCAAGATCTAAGTGACACTATACAGTTGAAGCAAAATAAGCCTAGGAGTGGTGGATGGATATCTTCACTATTTAAGAATAACCCGCAAGTGCCCCGTATTGGGCAGCGGGCTGTCAAACCGATTGTGGAGCAGGTGTTTGCGGGCAAGACCTTCACAGACTTAGATATACATCCACATAGTGTTGCAAACTTGCAGCAAAACCTAGGTTTGAAAGAACTGATGACAGTGCAACAGAATGCAATACCTGTTATCTTGCAGGGCCGAGATGTTCTCATAAGGTGAGTTTAACTTTCTATAACAAATTAGTACTCAAAATAATATTGTGTTATCAAATTGCATAATATTTTGTGTGTGGTGCAATTAATTGTGCAGCTAAAGGTGATTCCTCCACTGCCTGTAACATTCTACTTTATTTGACTTAAAGAAAACAATATTAAAAATAGGGTCTATTACTTAATATGCTCAAGTTTTTTTGGCTTCTGTTACTAAACTGATAATGTACATTTTTTATAATATTTTGTAACTAGGTCACAGACTGGGTCAGGCAAAACACTGGCATATGCATTGCCAATCATAGAGGGGCTACAAGCCATAAGACCTAAGATAAGCAGGAATGACGGTATCAGGGTCATTGTGGTGATACCAACCAGGGAGCTTGCGGTTCAGACATATGAGCTATTTATTAAACTAGTCAAGGTAGGTACTATACACAATATATTTTTTTAAATATTTAACTCAAAACATAATGGAAAAACGTTGATCCAAAGTCCACAAATAATTATATATTTTTTTATAGACAGAATATTCCAGTATGTAAATAAATTCATCATAAATTGCCAAAAAAATTATAACAATTGATTTGTATATTATGTTAGCCATTTCATTGGATTGTGCCTGGTCTACTAAGTGGAGGACAAAAGAGGAAGGCAGAGAAAGCACGACTCAGGAAAGGTATCAACATATTGGTTGGAACCCCTGGTCGCATCAATGACCACTTAAGACATACTGCTTCTTTCAACTTTGCCAAGATTGGGTAAGTTGTCATAATATATATGATGGTGCTAAACTTGCTGCAAAGCTCCATCTCTTTCTTACACTTTAACAATACCTTATCTGGCCCTAAAATATACTTTTTGTGTTTTACATTTAGAAGGTTGCCCAAATAATTGCTATTAAAAAAAACGGCTTAATAAATGTCGGATCACGCACAATGAAGGGTTCTATAGTTAGGATGAATTTATTCCATCCACAAACTTAGCATTGTAGTTAAAAAAAGGCCCCATACATCGTCACGGTCATTTCTCCAACTGCAAAAGTAAGTTTGTTATAGCAAAATAATATATATTTATATGAAAAACTAAAAATTTACGATTTTCGGACTTTTTTCATTACTTGTTCTGTGAGGCCTTGCTTATTGCCAAATTTTATGATTCTAGGTGAACGGGAAGTACCCTATAGATTTTGATTTATTTGCGAGTATGAAAATATGTCGCATAATGGCCGTATTTTATTATTGCGTTGTTGATTTTTATAGAGCTCCAAGGGACCATACCGACCGTGGACTTAGTTAGGTATTTGATATTCATTTCAACTTCCACACGTTTCTGAGAAAAAGGGTCTTTACAGACAGACAGACAGACACACAGTCCGACGGACGGACAGCGAATTTAATCCAATAAGGTTTCTGTTTTTCCGAGGTACTTACCGGAATGCTTAAAACGGTAAAAATTGTAGCAACATGATATTTGCAGATGTTTAGTTTTGGATGAAGCAGATCGTTTACTAGATATGGGTTACGAAAAAGATGTTGCGGCTATCGTAAGAGCTATCGAGGATCATAAAAAAGCAGCCACGTACGATCCTATGGCTCTTATGAAACAAAATGTACAAAAGAAGATTCCAGATCCAGATGATGATACAGAGGAAACTAGTCTTAATGAAACTAATGAAAGTAGTGAAGAAAAAGTAGAGATAAAACACCATTTGACTGATGTGTTTTTGTCTAAAGAAAAGCAAACTATTTTACTATCAGCCACTCTTACAAAGGTAATGTGTTTAATGAATTAATAATATTATAATTATTTGCATTATTTCATATTTACATAATAGACAAATAGGTACTTATTCATAATATTTTCTAGGCTGTTGAAAATCTGGCAGGAATTACTCTAGTGAATCCAGTCTTTGTAGACACATCTGAAGGTAAGGCTGTTATAGCGGATTCACTAAAGACTAAGCAAACCATTCAAAGTATAAACACAAGTGAAGTAAAGAGTAAATCTGAAGTCAAAATTGCTTCTGATAAGCCGAAAGCAGAGAAATCAAAGCCAGTAAAAGAAATCAAGGAGGATTCGGAAGAAGAAGAAGAAAACGAAGAAGAAACTCCTTATGTACCTGATGAAGAAAAGAATACAGAAGCTAGAAGAGGTAAGTGAGTTTCATTAAATTGTAAAAATATAACTTCCCCAAATACATTCTAATCTGATTCCTATCACTATAGGATTGAAAGCATTTACTGGCCTAAACCATAAAGATTTATTCAAAAGTAAAGGCCCTACGCAAAGTACAACTGCACCACCACCCAAAGTTGAGGCCGCCAAAATTGACGAAGATAGTGACAGTGATTCCGACTACGAATACTTCAAAGCTCAAAGAGATCATGAAATTAAAAACCCTAAAGTAGAGAAAGACGATGACAGTGAAGAGGATGGGAGTGATGACGACGAAGATGAAGATGAGGTATCTCCAGCAGTCAATACTTTCGCGGAAGCAGTAAAATCTGCTGTAGGAGAAGACGAATTAGTTCTTCCGGCATCAGTCAATCAGACATTCCTCGTCATCCCCATGAAACTTAGACTAGTCACATTAGTCGGTCTGATCGTGGAACACTGCGTAATGAACAAGAAAGGTGGTAAGATGATAGTTTTCGTGGCGACATTGGAAATGGTAGATTACCTTTCAGAATTAATAGAAACCGCGCTAACTGGGAAAGAAGTCAAAGTTAAAAAGAAAAATCAAGATAAAGCTAAAAATGCTATGGCAAAGAAAAGAAAATCTGGCGACGATAATGATGACGATGTAAGTAGATTAAAAATATTGACTACAATATTAGTAACGTTTCAATAAACCATGAAATCTTACTTAAACTAAATGTATTTCACAGGACAAAGATTCATCATCATCCGACGATTCGGATGATTTTAAAGTGGAATACGAAGAGCCTACTGAAGGAGGTCTAGTGCCGGTCGACTTGGATATGTTCAGTTTGCACGGATCCATGCCTCACGAACAGAGGATGGAGGTTTTCAAGCAGTTCCGCGCCGCTAGGAATGGAGTTCTTATTTGCACGGTCAGTTTTATGGCATGTTCTATAGAATTGTCTTTATGCACCGATTTGGAATTGTCATCATAGACTTTTCACAGCATTTACTCGGCCCCTATTTTATCGAATCGAACTTAGTTCAAAAGTTCTCTTCCTCTATCATAAAATCATAATATGCTAACATGCTTAATTTTTATTTTATTTTCCTATATTTCGATGCTCCAATCTTACCGTTTCCATCATTGTCTTCAGTTATTACCTCGCACAACACATGTAATTCCGATCTCTTGAATATTTTTTAATCGTGTTTACGCGTACAATAGAATTTCAATTTATTATCTTCGAAAACGTGCTACCAGATTAATCATCACATTCTTAGTTCAATAATGGCGGCCGTATTCCCGCTCACCTTTGTCGCTAGCTATTGTGGCGCGCTGCCTATTAGCTGGTCATTCATCTAGCTCTCTGTTCGCTCCCACACCGCCGCCACAATACGCGTCGATTATGTACTATTATATGTGTTTATTACATCTATCAACGCCGACATCGGTACCTTACTGTTACGGTAGGGATTCTTAATTATAAGTTTATTGTGTGAAATTGTTCATTTAATGTGGTAGCGGACACTAGGACAAGGTTTGTGATATCAGCTTCAGTTATGTTTACACCTGAAAAGGAATTTTGTTTCTGTTGTTAACTCGGACTTAATGAAGTAGGTAAAGTCAATTGGTTCTAACTTAGGATTTCGTTTTTATAAATCTACCCTTTTCAAGATTTTAACCACAATAACTAATACTCTTTTAATGATGCAACAAAAACTAAACGTCTTGATAATGCATCTATTCCAGACTATAATTAGGAATCGGCTACACTATTTACGCTACAATTTTTAAAGGGTTTTATCGCAGATTCCACAGAAAGCGCTTTATTATCTTTTGTAAATTTTCCACGGATGGTCAGTGCTGTAGATGAAGCGTAAAATAATTTTCTAATCGTGTAATTAGCCACGACGAATACGTTGTACGTGGTAGTGTGTTTTTAATTGCATTAATACAGCAATAGCGGCGGTGTAATGTCCTCCATAGTGTAGATAATGACGGCGCGAAGGCGAGATGATATCAGGTTTAATCTCGGTCGCAGCGGGCGGTAGCTACCGCGGCGTCCGAGCTCACCCGCTTACGCGGTTCGACGCGAGGCTTCTGTTTGGTGTAAGATGCACTGAGATTTGCATGGGGATTTGATATTAAATCTTTTTGTATGCCACTACTGATATCGAATACTATGTCATTTAAAGCAATTTGGGCACTTTTAAACTTAGTCCGAACCTAACATGCGGCGAGAAAATATGCGGAAATTTTGGGTTGACTGCCGACTAACCAATCCGAACAAAATTGCAAGCAATGTTAAAAGTACTAATTTCTTCGGAATCATTCAGTTAAGTAAAGTTATAAATTTATCAGGATGTCGCCGCCAGAGGAATAGATGTGCCGCGAGTTGACCTCGTATTGCAGTTCTGCGTTCCGGCATCAGCTACCGACTATGTGCACAGGTTTGAAGAATATTATAAACTTAAATAAACTTTTGATAAAGTCAGGTTTTTTTATTAAATGTCTGTAGACATTTGCCGTGTATTTTTTTTAATTGGTATTATGGTAATGTAGTTGCCATGTCATATTTGGCTCATAATTGGCCCTTCCTCTATTGGTGTCATAAGAGACAAAAAGAATATCATTTATTTCAGAGTTCCTAAATGCGCGAAATTAAGTAAATATAGGAACGTTATTGCGACATTTCTCCTAGTTACTAATTGTTAATTAATTTGTTTGTTCTTTTATGTCTTAGCTATTTTATTTTTCTTTTATTTTTGTTCTTTTATGTCTTAGCTATTTTATTTTTCTTTTATTTTTGTTCTTTTATGTCTTAGCTATTTTATGTTTCTTTTCTTAAACTGTTACAGCAGTTAGTCAAGTTGTTTCTAAACTGTTGTATTGATAATGTAGTTGTATGCATGTAACCATAATCTCTCTTGTTTTTTGTACGCTTTAACTGGCAAAACATGTAGCTCCTATTATTATTTGTAATTCCATCCACAATGCACATGTATTGTACTTAGTCATGTTTTACAAAATAAAATATCTTATCTTATCTTATCTATCTTCTTGATATTCCAGGCGATTGTAACAATATCCCAGTCGCTCTAACAACTGACCATATAACTTCTTGTTGTCGTATCTATGAATCATAATATGTACTTACCATATAACTGACAATGAAGATGTTATCACTTCGTTTAGGGTTGGTCGTACAGGGCGTGCGGCTCAAGTGGGTGCCGCCGTCTTGTTCCTACTACCCAGTGAATCACGGTTCATCAGACATTTGGAGGAGAGGAGGATCAGGTGAGCCGTATTGTTTATTTATTTATATATACTTTATTGTACACCAGAAAATACGTAACAAAAGTTTTACTTTTAACTTTATCTTCACGCATGAATCGTCAGATTCTGTTCATTTTGCGCATCTTGAGATAACAGCCCTGCATCCAACTGTGCTGATTAGCTCTTCTTTTTACTATAAAATGACTTTTTCCTGGGTATCTCGTGATAAAGAACTAAATATCCATTTTATCCTCTCTTGAGTTTCAACAAACGTTTTAATATTTTTTCTGCCCAATAATAAAATTATTGTCTAATACAATCTGTAACTAAATACCTGGTGTAAACTCAGGTTGCGTCAAGGAGACGAGTCGCGAGCGCTTGAAGCGCTGCGCACTGTGGTGCCTGCGGCTGCGACGCCGCAGCGCGCCGCGGTCGCCGTGCAAGCGCGGCTTGAGCACACCGCGCACACCAATCGAGACTGGCTGCTGAGGGCTAGTAGAGGTATGTATTACTGACTGGAAGAAAAAGTAAAAATAAGCCGAACCCTCAATTATCAGCCACAAAATATGGGATTTACAAGACGGCCATCATTTTACGATTACTTTTGACTGCCCCGTTGGTGTCATGGTCGCAAGCGCGGCGTTGAGCGTGAGGTTCTGGGTTCTCGATTCCCAGGTCGGGCAAATTGTTATTGGGATTTTCCATTCGGTATTTCTCAGTAGCAGCCCGTAGTTTGGGAGTTGGTGGTGTGACACCCCCGTGTCTCGGAAAGCACGTAAAGCCTCCCGGGTCGTGTCGCCTGTCGGATTGCCGTCCCATCGAACTATGAGAGTGAAGGGACAGAGAGCACACCTGTGTTTGTGCACTATAATATCTCCTGCGTACCTGCATACTCCTTTGAGATTGGCCACCGTGACCGAAATCGGTCGGGAGGATATTTTTTATACTTTTCAGAAATATATTAACATCTGTAATAATTATGTAGATTTCGTTAACGATTCATCCACCAACATTACAGCATTTGGACCTCTTGATGAATTACGGCCTACTTCCTCTCACAGAGAGTGGAATTACTTGGTGTTCTTTGGCCAATTATGTAAACGACTCACCATAAAGATTCAACTTTTAAATAACCTTTTTTTACATCTAGCATACACATCCTGGGTTCGTTTCTACGCGGGATACCCTCGCGACGTCAAGGAGTATCTGGACTCCAGACAGTTGCACTTGGGGCATGCGGCGAAGGCCTTCGCCCTTCGAGACGCTCCCGCTACGCTCGCCCGACGTGTTAAGTCCAATCCCACCAATAAGGACAAGCCGAGCAATAGACTCACTATTCATGAGGATGAAGAGAAGAAGCGGCCAGGGTGAGTTTTTTTAATTGAATATTTTTTACCTATCTGTTTTCAGACTCAAGTAATTTGTAGAGAATTTGAAATGAATTTGCAGTTGTTCACTTATGTTAACCGTAAATTTTATAGACTTCTAATCCTCGGTTTATAAACTGTATGTAAAAGAGACCTGAGTATCTCAACTATCGTTAGTGCTGTAAATCTTGATGTGATTTCGATTGATACGGTTTTGCTTAGGGAATTTAACTATAGTGTTGTGCACTCCAGTAGACACAATCGTGCTATCGGTATCTACTACTAGTACTCTATATCTGAATGTTTTTCCTTCACAGATTCCCAAAAGCAAAGTTCGGTTCGTTCGGTGCTCGACAATCGAAACAAAGCTCCATGCACACGGCGAGCGAGTTCGACAGCGGGCTGCCCTCTGTCGACCATTCGCAACCCAAGAACAAGAAAAAGAAGAACAAATGACATTTAAATAACATAAGTCATGCGATTTAATATTAAAACGGACCTTTGTAAATAAAAACCATTAACGACGCAGGTACTTATGTAGTTTCATTCGAACACCGTAATTGATCAACATTTTTGTTTTATTTATTCCGAAGAAGGTAACAAATGAAAGATGGAGCTCGTCCAAAATTCTAATCGCGAGTCGGCTAGAGTTAATGGAAGCGCGCCCGATGTGATGGCTACCGTTTTCATATTTCTGACTCACGAGTGACTCGAATGAAAAATGATTTTAAACCATTACCGTGCCCCGTCCGGCCTTTTGATATTTAAATTTTTTTCAAGCGGCCGTCATTATCGTAGAATGATTTGCGAATTTCGCCCCAGCTCGCGGTTTTTGTTTGTCTCTGAACGAGTTTTTTGTCGCTCTCATTTACCATGTTTTTATTGCTGCATAATGACAAATTAAAAGAGTATTGTGGGGCTCTTTCATGCCGCATTCTCTGGCCTTTTCAAGGTTGAAGGGCTTTTCATTTTTAAAGGCGGGTCGAATGACTCAATCGTGACACATTTATCTTAAGGATGTAGTCGTTTTACTGATGCTCGAGTCATAAAACATTTAGTTAAAATCAGTCAATAGGCGCCGCTAGACGGAGAATGTCTCTGCTTTGAGGTCTCATGGCTAGTGTTTAGTGCCTGAACTTTATTTTCTCTTTGCAATATGTTTTTCCGTGTTTCTCACCATAAATTACGATTGTCAATACAGGCCAGTAAGGGGTCAAGATGTATTCAAAAGTCACATTGCCTGTGATTCGACTCGGATCGTATGTATGTATCGGTAAAGTTGTAGATAGGAGCGTTTACGGTTCTGAAACAAGTTTTCACAATAAACTCTGTGTAATGTAACGTTTTGTTGTCGCAAAGCTAGTATAGTTGTGTGGCGTGGCTTCGCGCGTCATTAAACAGCACATTTGCATGTCGGCCGGCGCCAAAGCTCGTGAAAATGCCTTTTCATTAGCATCAGCTCTACTGAAAAATTGTTCTGGCAGCCATTGGTTGCTATGCGAATCGGTAATGGCAAATGAATTATACAAATATAATTAATTGGCATTAGACCGTTGTTTTAGTAGTCTATAAACAGTTTATATATCGTTCGAAGAATATGTTGGCGAGGTATTAGCGGATAGACTCGATAGAGCATGCCTTTTCGTTCATAAGGATAGCTTCATAGATTTCATACGTAGGTATATTTGACGCTGTTGATGTTACATAATTCGTTCATGGTGATTAATAAGTAGAAAAATAGCCTAATATCACCATACTTTATTTTTGAATTGCGGTAGTAGGTACCTACCTACTACTGCAATTCAAATAAAATAACACATCCAATCTTGATCCAATAATTGGCTAGTGTCGAATGCGTGTATATGATTGATGTTCGGGAAATGTATCAGATTAAATAGATTTATGCCGATATAGTGGCTGCTTTCACGGCGAAGAATTCTATTGAAAGAGTCGGCGAGTCAATTCGGTAGGACAATGAGCCGAGCGTGGTGGCCCGGGCCGTACCTCTGGCCTGAAGAAACGCGTAGGTACCTTAATATATTGCCTGCATTTGGGAGTACTCATAGAGGTTGCTGTTTTCACAAGGCTATACTTAATAATTTGTGAATAGGTTCGCTGGGAAGTATCTGGTTATCTTGTTTTGTGGGATGCTAAGGCTTATTTATACTCGTAGCAGTTTAACAGAGTTTGTATTTTTTATCTGCTTTAAAAGAGGGTACTCTACGATTTTCAATTGTATGATTTTAAATTAAGTAACGTTGTGTTTCTGGTTTTGGCCTTTTCTTTTTCTTTAAATTATACTCGTAGTCTGTTAGGCACAGTTTTTGTTTTATTTATTTAAATGAGTTGGTACACATATTTAATAGGTAATTAACGCAGTATCAAGTCTACGCATCAGCCGAAGCAGTTGGTCTATGACGCGGGCGGGAGAGTCAAACGCGCCGCGTCACGACCCACCGAATTATGGCCACAAAGCGCCGTTGATACCGAATATTCCATATAAATATTGAGCTAATCGCCCTTTCAATGAAGCGGCCCGCTTTTTATTAATAATTGATCGCGGAGCGGCGAGTCATGCGCCTGTATTGTGTAGACGAACATATTTTTTTTGCTGTAACTCATTAATGATCGGCTCTAACACATGACGCCGAGGGCGTACTCCCGTCAGATCGCGCAACTAATTTCCGATGAGTCCAGGATACACGTCAAATAATGTGGAACTAATCTTTGTTTGTGCTACCGATCGGTCCATATTTTTTTCTTGAAGCTGACAATATGCATACCATTAGATAATTGACTTAGAGCTAACTCGCCGTCAATTCTACATGAGTATTATTTTGTAAAGTAAAAAGAGTTGAAATTTGAAGTCCTACGGTTAAAAAGACATTGTTATTTGAAAAATTTGCCTTTGTCAGAATAATATTAACTATGATTAATATCTGCCTCAAATTAAAGGAACAAAGCTAGGAAGCATTATTACTAATTGGCTCATTGTATCGCCATCAATTAGACCTCCAATGTGTTTTTAACTAACTGGTGTATAATTTCATATTGCCTAATCGGCTTGAGAACTTAGAGCATTAAGTAAATCTCATTACGCGTTGTTTCCACAATGTTTACCAGTGTGTCGTCACTTTCATTAGCTCTAATAAGTGCTTAGTTCCGTTTATTCCATTTATTTAATTAAACATTCTCACACGTTTCATAAATACAATAACTTTTAATTTTTAAGTATTATGAGTGCACCGCTTACCGGCAGTTAGGTTAACAGTAACAGCGGCGTGGGAACTCGGCTAAAAGCTAGCAGTCGCCACACTTTCAGGTTAATCTAGGATTAGTTCTATACTTATACCTAAACGATTGATTCTAATACCTTCCTATTCTTCATGAAATCTAAATATATTCGCTCTCAAGTTCACCGTTTTTCCTCTGGCAGACAGATCACGGCTAGGTACGAAAACAGTTGCACTATTAGTTTTTGTCTCCCGACAACCTATCGGAAAGGTACCGTAACCAGCTGATTCTTTTTTTTTATTAAACATGCTAGAATAAAGTAACAGTGCACAATTTGCATGTTATAATGCATCGGTTAGATAGCGTGGATACAAATAGAGTAGCACGTAAGCCTGTCGCAGACGACGACCGATTAATCGATTCCCTACCGATTTGTTGGCGTCGACTGCTGATAATCTTCCTTGTAGAGGCGATAAAAGATACTTATTACATAAAAGGTCCTAAAATTAATGTTGCTTATTGCATTAGCAAGAAGCTTTAACAAAATTTATGGGTCGGACCATGAGAGATTATTCTATCAGTCCAACACATTGCGCATTCGTCTTGTTCCTATGTTTTATCCATCTATGCGATAGTGGAATCGGTAGAAATCGGTGGCATTTGGCCCAACGACTTGGGAAAGCGTTTATATAGGTAGTAGATGTAATCGGTTGAAGGACACTGAACGAGACAATAGAAGTTTTATTGTTATTACGTCTGGGGGCGTTTAGTTGTCCCGCAAAGTGTTACGGTACAACTAGTAACGGCCGAATTCTTAAACCCAAGTTTAAGTGTAGCTTTCTATTGTACCAATAGACAGAACAAGGCGATTGTAGGTCCATTGTTGGCCCTACAATACAACTAGGTAAGTACCCGTCTGCACACATTACAAAGTCAGTGTTTATTGAATTCCTAATTATAAAATGCATTGGATATTCAAATGGGTGCGTAATGTGCGTATGGAGGAAAACTATAAGCGTTTTATGATATCCCGTGGCGGTGTTGCGTCGTCTCACTTCCTTTGATTTATTGGCATCGCCTCGATACCTACTTATTTATCGTTAGAGTGGATAAGTACACCTAGTTGGTTACTATTTCCACTTATAATTACTGATTTCTTTTGAAGAAAACGATGCTGGCTGTATTTTTTATTTAATACTTTACGGGAGGACATATTGTGTGTCCTTGTGTCATCCATGGCAAGGTAAATAAGGTGGTAACCTTGAATCAAATTATTATGCTCAGCAACCACACTTGAGAACCTCCCCTTGAGTATAATAGCTAAAAATCAGCAATCTTTGTATTTAAAAGAATAGGTACCTAATGGAAAGCAAAATAATAAAGAGAATTATTTAAAAAAAACTTTTTTGGAAAACCTGTATATTCTTAGATCGGACCATAATCTATGGAGATCATGAAAATTCCTTCCCTGAGCTGTAATCGATACTTAATTTTTTTTTTTCCAACGATCATGGTCACCGTAGCAGGCGTACAGTGTCATTGTTCGCGAGATGTTGCCATCTGATTATCGTTATTGTTTCAAACCGGGAAACAGCTAACATTCACTCCATTTAATATAATTGAGCGAATGAGAAACGTTATCAATTATAATTGTTACGACGCATACTTTTAGAAGAAACTCCATTATAAGCGTTTTCCATAGAAAGCTTCATAGAGTCGCGCCGCACCAGCGCTGGCGCTGGAAAAACTTCTTGTTAAGAAATTCTTTGATGATGTTAAACGTATCACAACAATCTCAGGCTTATTAAGGAAGTTCTGAATATCGTTAATAAAGTATAAAACACGTTTTTAAAATTTACAAGCATGCGCACTGAATGATTCGAAAACTGAATAATTTTACATGTTGATGGTGCCTATTATCTACGTAAATTAATAGTCTCAAGTAAAAACCGCGGATGATAGCAAACAGATCGTGCAAAATAGTTTTTAATGTACGTTTAAACAATGAATAATAAAATAGCACTTGCATCGCGAAGCAATATCGTTATACATGCGTACTAGCTAATGATGTGGAAACAGTCGGACAGACATAATAGGAAAAAACAATAGGCCGGAGTAGTCACTTTGTATAATACTGAATAATAGCAAGAAACAACCGTTTTACTCGTACTAGAAATAATCACAGTGTAGGTGGCAAAAACAGGCTATTAATGGTTCGAGTCGGACCCCACTTGTTACTATTCATGAGCAAATTAACGGCAGTGCTCTCACACAAACGTAGACGTACGCTACACACATTACGAGAGGGGAAAACGTGTTGTAAGAAGTGATAATATTGTGATTGCTGTTAACATAAAATCATATCACTTAGCTGTGTGTAGGAGGAGCAGGAACAATCGTTTTTAGATAACGAAAGTTTTGGATGGATAACTAAATTACCAACTGAAAGCTGACCACATAATAGCAAGCTGCGAGCAACGCTTTCTTTAAAGTTAAAGGCTTCAAAGGTTTGCGGAAAATCGGTATAGTTATTTAATTATTTCTGGGAATAAAAGTTATGATAAACAGCAGCCTATTTAGAAAACCAACTATACATTATCATCGTTTTGACCTTAAAAACAGTTCATAATGTACCTATCTACTCCTAAAAATCATTTTCACCTCCTGTTTTGATGCACGAACTGGCCTACTTACAGATTTCATAAAGGTAAGGTATAGTTTTCAACTTAAGCATCATATTCAAATTCTTCGATGTACTAGAATCCTATAAAGTGTTGCAGAAGCCAAAAGGGCCTTTTATGAAACGATTTCACTTGGGTGTAACTTGAGAGCGCTGTATCAGTTGAACGGAGCCTGCGGTCGCACGACGATACAAAACACTGCGAAATTGCGCGTGCGCATAACCCGTAACACACACATAGTTGCACGAAATGTAAGCTGTCATATATGTTACTGTGTGGGTAAGTACCCACACAGTATATGGATTTACGTGTAGCTTTTTGCTGCGAAATAATGAAGTGGGTAGTTAAACTTTAGGCCGAAGTAGGCAGTTAAGGAAAAGCTTGCGATTGTCTAAATGTGGGTAGCTTATATCATTCTGTAACTTTTTAAATACTACTGCTTATGCAAAGATAAGAATTTATAAGTCATGGCGGGTGAGTTGCACTTTTTCTTTGTCATAAACCCAGGTCTATTTCATACACAAGCTTTTCTTGTAGGGGAGCATGTTGCCAAATTATACGCATACTTCAAGCTGAAATCGGAAAGTAGTAGAGTCTGCACAAATCACTTAAGGCTCTTCCACTTACTTGCGAAAAGCTATGTAGACCATGAGATTATAATTAGTAGCACAAGAAGCCTAACATTTTTAAATGTTGTCATTATAACTGTCAGTCCACATACCTCATGTTCACGGCGTACTGAGTAGTATCGATGTGTGCGACTTGGTAGCCACACCGTGTATCACTTTACTCGTCACTGATACATTAACCAATAGTTTAACTTGATCATATCGATTTACTATTGCCCGGTGATGTAGCTTCACTGTCTCGTTTAAAAGGAATATGTACTTCTAATGTATATAATTATGACTCGAGAGGATCTGCGATAACTTGTACTGACTACTCAACTTTGCATTAATATTAAGATTATATTAAGTGATGCATAAACTAAGTGAAGTGGTGTGTCTAAGTACATGTCTTTTTCCTTTTTAGGGTGAGTAGACCTTTAGTGACTATGAGTTTTTTATTTGCCAGGAAATGGTCTTATCCTTACTTAACATCTTTCTGATTGGCTTTGAATGTTTCTATCTCAAATTATAAATTTTCCGAAAAGAGCGGAGGTGGAATTATGTGCACGTAGACTAAGAAATATTCCTCTTTGCTTTACGTGCTAATTTCAGATCGAAAAAAAAAACTATTATCGTATTGTTTCCGAAAAAAGTGCTTATCAGTAGTTGGCTTACGAACCGAGCGAATTCTTATCTCGCCTCATATAAAAAGTTATATAAAACTTGATAAAATAAACTGTAGTTGGAACAATAAAGACCCTTTGAAGTTAAAATATATTCCCCAGCATGATAGTAATGTAGTAACTGTGATCATCGTCTAGTCACAAGATAATGTCACTGGCCCCCAAAAAAGACAGCAATGCTGCGTAGCTGTGTAGCAGTCTACGAGCCTGCTACGAACATGTTTCGAACTGAAAAGTTGGTATCAGTTACAAGAAATCATGTTGGATTGAGATTGGATGTGAGAAAACAATATTATATTATACCTACAATAAATAATTTCACAAGTTTTACTCAGTAATCGAACTCCATAAAACCATTGCATCTTTGTAACCTCCCAACATAGGAGGTGTATTAGCAGTTGATCAGTGTTTAGTCGAGATTACGTCCGTTTACCAACCGAGCCGCGGCGACCACAAGCAACCGAGCACGCACTTACACACAGCCGATTGTCAGTTGTCATATGTGTACACATGGCGAGCCAGTGTGTGTGCTGCAGGCAAATTGTGAAATTAAACATGTAAGGAAATTCTATTAGAATTTCTGTACGCTTGATTGGTTTCGAAGCTAATACTGCTGCGAACAGCTAATTCTTGGTTTCTGTTTGGATTTCTGCTAAATTGTGGGATTAGACCAGAAATAATGTTAATCATACGATCATTTATTGTCATTGGAGAGTAATTTTTAGCCTTGAATGATGAGTTTTGGATTTGCTGCTTGAGTTTTAGATAAAACTGATGATGAATCACCATAATATTAAAAATTCGGCCTAACTCTGATGGATTACGAGCGAAGCAATTAGTATTGTAGCCGTAGCTCGTAATAATCACTTTTAACGTATTACTAACTATTACATACACGGTGTTGAACTTAAGTCCCAAAAAATATAAGTAGCTAAACCTTTCATGTTATTTGTTAAACATCGCTTACCAACAAAAAGTGACCGCCTACAGTCGACCGAAATCGTTGCTCACTCAGCTTCAATAGAAGACTGAATTGTAATTTAAACAAAGTGTGGTCAACACCCGGTACGATGGTTATCATGTTTAATAGAGTATGTGAACATGATATCCAGCTGGTATTAGCCACTGGGCTCTCAACTCATTGGCTTGACGTGAACGCTACTCTGTATTGACTTGACAGGAAGGGACGTTGCGGTTACGACCACTTGCGTTCAAATGATTTTGTTTTTAATTGACCGTTGATTTATTTTAACAGACAAAAGCTTCTTGATTGTAATAACAAATTAGATTGTACTGTAAAAACACTGTGCTTTTTGCTGTTTGCTGACTATTAACTGTGAATAGATGTGTTTTTTTGCTTCTGGTTAGCATCTAAATTGGTGCTGGTTGTCCATTGTTGCCAAAATTAAAGGCATTGGAAAGTAAACATACAGAAGAAAACTTAAGAAGTGCTTGTTAGCTGTACACCTGCTAGGTATGTTGATTTCTTTTGATTTAATTTACGTCATAATGTACTCCATCTACATTTAATTGCAGTTTCAATTACTCTAATAGTGAAATCCAAAACGCTTCCAGTTGCGAGCGATCTTCGTTTGTTTTCCAGATCAAAAAGAGAAAAAATAGCTTCTTTATCTATCACTTTTTTATCGTTTATGATCTTCATGAAACATCGGTACGGCGTGACTCGTTGAAGCAGTCCATTAACACTGTATTAATGAGTGTAATGGAAGATTTATTTAAATTATTACAGTAATCGGATACAAAGAGTGCATTGATATCGTCACATATATCCATGGGGCGTGACGTGTTTCTCGCACCACTGCGTCACAACGAGTTTAAACGAACGAAAAATCTGACATTCTGTAATGAACACCTACAAAGGACACTTGATACCAGAAATGGGTAAGGGTGTAATTATTATATGTCTGATATTAAAACTATTAAAAGTCGTGTCGAACATTATATGACTTTTTTAGTAAGCATTTTTCTTGTGGAACCAGGCATTATCCTTATGTTATATATGTATATTTATGGTGTGAAAGTACGCCGACTTAGGTACCTAGGTGTTTTTTTACATTAGGGACTTCCTCTTATTGACGGATAAAAGATCATTATGAACTAGAATTTTGCAGTGTCGCAGGAATTGAAATAACGATGAACAGAATCATACTTCTAAATGATTACCGCTCTTACTTACTTGCTAGACTCCAAGAATTTTTCCTCGTCAAACCTTCTATGATTTATCATTATTTCCACGAAAATTAAGTTATAAATCAATGCAATCAACACATTTCTATTGAACACTTAATTGGTACACGAGTATGCGAGATAACAAATACCTGATTGAGATAATTCGCGATGGTTTTCTCACAACACGTCGATTCTCGAAGGATTGGCATTAGTGTGTATACATGTAACTCGATCAGCTGAGATCGGCGCGCGCGCACCGGACCGAGCGACACCGTCTTCCTATTCCTACTTCTCATTTTACACTCGGTAAACGGAGTTTGACCAAAACATAATCTGTGTTATTTAACAGTTTGTTGCGTGACTGATACTTCGTCGAAACTTAGACGACCGTCGGCATTTGAACATTTTCTAATACTTACCTAATGATTTTGTCGAAATTTACTTAGTCATGGGCCACAATTTCACAAAAGCTTAGCCTTGCCCTTACTTTAAGTACCTACATATAATGGTATTCCTGATATAACAATTGTACTCTCAATGAACCTAGGTATATAGGCACTTAAAAATAGTTTAAAAATGTTTACTATGAAATAAAATATGAATGTGTACATGAAAATTGTTTATGCATATTTCAACGGGTTTTACATCAAAATGGCCGTGTACTCAATGTTTGTCGGGCTAAAGTCAATAAAATGAACGCTTTCATTTACAAGATTTGTAAACATAAAAGGGTAAATTTACATTTTGATATTCGCAAGTGCTTCAGGGACTAAAGTGGCGTTCTCTCCCTAAAATTTTAAAACATCCATTTGCATATGCTTTGAGTACATAAACGACACTTTCTGGAGCACTTTCAACTGTCGGTACGGGGGGGAGGTGACGCAAAGAAGGGGGCGGGGGGCAGATTAACGTTTTAATCCGTACAAACTGACTGCTAATATGAAAACTTTTATGTAGGTAGTACTCACTTTCAGTTTAGGTACGGAACTTATAGGTTTTCCAGGTGAACTTTTGTCTTGTAAGAGTTTTGCAAGTCTGTGGAATTTAAGAAAGGGACATCACTTGCAGCCATTCATGTAACCCACGTAAATTCCTAAGGAGACAAATATTTATCGAAACTAGTATTCGTTACAAAACTATAAAGGAACACCACTACTTTTAGCACTATTCACTAAAACGTTAATTTGCATGTGTTTAGCTTTCTGAAATCGGCACGAGGCACGAATGAGAAGTGCGGGGTGAAGCGTGACAGAAGAACCGGCGCGGTCTGCGCGGCCTGCGGGGGGAGCGGTAATCAGCGTAATACCAATCATGCAAATGCCGAGATCCGACTGAAAGCCTCAACCGGCTTGTTTCAGGAGTTAAAATGGAGATCCACTTAGCGGGCTACGCAGCTCACATACGCAATTGATGGCGCCGCCAAAGATTTTAATAATTATAGAGAGGACAAGATAGTAAACAGTCAGTCTTTCTTTTTCGTGTGTTTAGTGACTAACCTGGTGTCAGAGATTTTATGTCGCCCATGAGTTCACACTTAGCTTCACATGTCGTCGAGAAATATCTCTCAGGCGATCCCTCGCGATGTTTTCCTTCACCGTTTTTGAAGCAAGTGATACTTAATTATACAATACGAAAATGAATCGGAAAAGTCAGAGGCCTTGGGTTCGAACTGGAGAATATGACTTGGCAGTCCGACGGTGACACCACTAGGCTATCCCTGCTAACATTCAGTGAGACATCTTCTTAAACAGAGTTACTGTTGAGCATTGTTTTAGACTTAAGAGCAATGCCTACATGAATAATTATAACGTATGTAGGTACTGAGGTGTATGTAGCCGAAGCTTATCACCTAAGATTTTGTTTGACCATTGTATTCTCCCTCAAAGAAAATTATTTTCCTTCAAGAATGAACAATGCGGAGCTACATAAACAAGCTATTAAAAAGGATAAAACTAACTTTTTCTAAACCTTTCTTTTTTGCCAGCATAATGCCCCTTTACAAGTTGAAGATGCGTAACTTGGGTCTGAAAAGAACCTTTCTACCAGCTAAAGAAGTGCCAGTTAATTCTTGCTTGGCGTAGCACCTCTATAGATTTTAGTCTATGAGAAACCCGCGAAGGAAAACAAGGTAGCCCGCTCCTAACGAATTTAAACGCCGGCTTAAACTGAGCTGTATGCGCGCTAATTGAGGATTTGTAACACGAACTCGCCTGTTTTGCTTTGACTAAATTTACTACCCAAGACTTCTTGGATAGACATTCTCTTGAAATGATTGGTAAGTAATTGAAACGTGAGTTTTCGAGATGATCTCACGAAGGAGTTAGCATCTAATCTTTAATAAGTTATTGTATCTAGTCAATCTGCCTAGCCTTTACCCAACTATGTTGAGGTCGGCTTCCACTCTAACCGGATGCAGCTGAATACCATTTTACATGGAGCGTCTGCCTATCTGACCTCCATAACCCAGTAACTGGGTAATACGATACCCCTTGGTAAGACTGATTTTCAGACTTTCGGGCTTCTGACGACCCGTAACGACTGTCAAACATCAACGAATGACAGCCGGGACCAACGGCTTAACGTGGTTTCCTAGGTACGGAGGAGTCTCGGTATGTAAAGATGGTCACCCATCCACGGACCAACCCCGGCAAACGTAGCTTAACCTGATGGATTGACACGTGCGGCTATTATTACTTAACCACAAGCTCCTCAGTTATTGTGTCTAGTGCTAGTGCTAAAAAAAAGGAATTTAGTCTTATTGATTTTCTCCTTCTGTTTATCCTTTTAATAATTATGGAAAAGCAAGACATTTTATTGTAACAGTTAGGTAATGAAACACACCAAAATATTAATAGCAAGATGGAAATTCAAATTCAAAAGTCGTTTATTCAAGCTAGGCTGAGAATCAGCACTTTTCAAACGTCAAAATTACATAACACAGTTCCCCAAAAACGCGGAAACCTCTCAAAAAAGAAGAAAACCAGTTTCCGAAACAAAATTCCAAGTAGCACTTGTCAAAAATAAAAACATCGTGCCCCTTTAATATTAAACACAATCGTCATCGTGTAAGGCATCTACAAACAGTTGCTAAAATATCAATTCACTTTCATTTACACTTTAATCAGGACGCTTCGTTTTATTTTCAAATATTTTCCATTAAAGGGTGCTAAAAGCAACATGGCCGCCTTTTCGCGCGCTTCCCGTTTACATTTCGTATTCAGAACGTGGAATCAGAGAAGAGCGAGCGTAGGTTTAATGTTGTCACTTTTAAATATTAAAATGAGATTATTTTATCGTGCCAGAAGTGTCGCAAATTGATTTTAAACCACTTTATGATTAAATCGACACGGTGACGTCTGGATATAGGGATATATTTTAAATTGCGAAAACTATGTTTTTTTAATGAGAGCCATGGTAATTTGCAGGTGTTATACGGTTGAAAGGAGGTTTAAAAGATGCATTACGTTGGCCATACGAGCCATGAAAAAAATAGAAGCAACAAAAAAATCGGTTATATCTTACCTATCAAAACATTATTTTGAAGAACAACAAAAATAAGAGAGCTACAGGAAGTTTAGGGGCTCATAGGTTCTTACCAAAATGTTTTCGATGGCAAGTCATATCAGCATAGCAAACAACTGTTAACTTTGACCGATGACGTAAAGGTACGTAGGGTAACAGGGTCAGATTAAGTTCGACAGTATGCTTACCTTAATTCACACTCAAAAACTAAATTTTCATTTATTTATTCCATTTCTCTTAATAGCAGTAGCAAATTGTGTTACATAGATATTCACACGAAGAACGTATCGCAACAGCTTGTAAAAGCAGTGAAAAGCTACGAATTATATAAATTAACATATCAAACGCGCCTTCGTTATTCGCTACACCACCCTACTGTACTGTGACCAAGCAGTTTTGATACTTGAAAGGACGGTGTTGTTTTGGCGCGCTAGACGCTGATCGTACGAAGTACGAACACTGTACTTACCTACCATGAACAAATTAAAGCTTCTAACTGAAAATGAACATACGAGCTGAGCTTAAGGAACAATGCTCACCTATTTGCTCTGTGGTCCGTATTCACTATGACTGGCTTATTTGATCTTTAGATAGCTTTTATTAAAATGTGTTGATTTAAACGAATGGTTCTCATGAATTAACTTTGTTGCTAGACGTGAAATACTTCGTTTTACAAACAATTTAAACTTTACCATGCGAAAAGCAATAAACCATTGTACTCTTATAAAATTACAATGCCGTTGTGAAATCTCACGATAAAAGAATATTTGAGATTGCTAACTTAGATCTAACGTTTAAAAAACAAGCTTTATCTCATTGAAGCAAAACCACTTAAGACACAGTGTCCTTGTGTAGCCACACAAGGACACCGTGTTTTAAGTGATTTTCAACAACAGACAACAATCGACGTTTTGAACACAATAAGTCATTCAAACGAAACAGAAAAAAAAAACCTAAACTGAAAACGGATGTCAAAATGATTGGAAAAATGCTAGAAGGGCAATACCTGAAAAATTACAATACTTCTAACAAACACGATCTTAGCACAGCCAGCTATCCAAGTCTCTACGCATAGGGCGGACAAAATATGACTCATCGTTACGAAAAGAAGAAGAAGCACAACGAACTTTCGAAATTGCCTACTAAGGAAACTTTATAACTTTTTAACTTTGTTCATGGACCATCGTGTACACATAACATGTTTCAAATCACCGATGTTCCATAGTATCAAGAAGGTTGAAGCTTACAAGTAGTAGCGGGGTTGCATTCGCAGAAATAAATGACATTTTAAATTGGAACGAGTGTAAGTGCAACCCTCGACGCTCAGTGCCAACTAGTGCCTGAATTATTTACATCTACTGCTATAGGTGTGAAGAAGGGGTGGTATTAAGGCATAAGCTTTTGTATATAACAACGGGCGGTGTACAGAAACAGTCTTTCGCTGATTGAGGTCGCCATCATGGAGACATTAGCAACCTTGTTAGAGAATTAAAAAACAACCGACACGGGAGCAGGATTCGAATCTACAATACTGGTACCGTGCCAATCGTGCCATTGATCTGAGAACTAAAAGTTCGTATCAAAAATGTAACTAATACTTGCCTATATTAAAAACCTATTTAAAGTTTCATCGGAAGCTATGAGCTGATTAAAGTTTGGTGTTTTATTTTCTAGGTTCTTAGTAGGTAAATTTATAATGACAAGACACTTATTGTATTGTTCATATGATTTACAAATTAAGTTGTTATGTAAATGCTGGTTCCAAGTTTAGGTAAGTAAGTTCAATAAAATATAAGCTTACCTAATATGAAATATGGATGAGCCGAGAATTCGACCCCGTGGGTGTGTCCCGCGCCCACCTCGAGGCTTTCGTTAAACGCTGCTAAACGTTTGGGCGGCCCGCCCTACGCACTTCGATACGACAAAGTCACTTACAACACCCTTTTTCCCTAATCTCAACCCTATTCTTAAGCCTTATGGTTCATTTTCGTGTTATATGTAAACTTGTGGAACTTTCTCAAAGTAAAAATGCATTAATGTCTCTACGTATAGTTTAAACGTTTGTTCTACCTATTATTAGGTAGGGCGTTCCGGTTTTCCCTTTTATATACTCGGCAGTGATTGAAGTTGTGTACTTTCTTGAGTTGTAAATGGGGAGGGAAACAAAGTCATTTGGGGATGTGTACTTCTTATTAGGAGTGGTTCTTACAACTTATTTGTATGTGTAGTTGTGTAATATGAAGAACAGAGAGTTTCTACTAAATAGACAGTATTACTTATAAGAACAGCAATACAGTTCATGTGATCTTATTTTGAATTTGCTGAATATACCTGTTGAGATATGCACACAATAAAACCAATAAAGAAGAAACCATGACTACAGAATGCTTTATTGTATTATGCCTAAAATAATTCCTTGGACCCTTCACCAATAATTTTCCCAATTTTAGGTATCTTCTCCGTATAATCACGGAAGGATGCCATACATACTTCTCTTTTATCGATCGCAAAGCTTTAGACACTATACAGTGTTCTGCAAAGCGCTTATTGAGTGACCAGCGGCCGAGCGGTGGCTAAATGTCCTCCCCCTCTTCTCCCGCGATTAATAGCCTCTCGGAAAAAGTACGTGCACGATACAGGGACGGCTTGAGAAGCTGCGACAAGCTGCGACAAATATAATGACTGAAGTAAAGTACAGCGCTACAAGGTTCTTTGGGCACGTGGCTAAAATCAGAATTAACGCCGCACAATTTCACAAATGTCATTTAGGCGCCATAAGATCGCCCTGATTCTAGGGATTAACACTATTGAAAACTCACTATTGATTTTTACAGAATAGACTGGCTGACTTGTAGTACTCCGCCAATAAAACTCGACAAGTGTCAGTCGTAGAAAACTGACATTTTTTAAGGCGTACACACACACACACCCTAAAACACCCCCGTGTTTTAGGGAGTGGGGGGGAGGGTTGGTTGTGGGTGGGTGTTAGCTAATTAGGTACTGTCTGCATGATTCGGAATATTTAGTCAAAACACTTTTTAAGGATACCTACTATTTGATAAGTAGGGGAACCATATTTAACATTTTAAGCAAAAAGACGGTTGTCATGTTAATTAAAATGAATATTTACTAAGACTAGACTTATTGTTCTTGAAAAACATTTGATGTTTTCTTTCAACAAAATGTCTTTGCCTGTCCGGACAAATGCTAGGTCAAATAAAATAAGTGGTCGTATTTTTTCGTGTCGTATTTTGGCTAAAGGCCAGAATGAGTGACCAATGGATAGAATGAATCAATAGTGACAACCTTCTGATGGAAAAACAGCTTAGACTTAAACCTTTATTCTTAAAACACCAACTAGTTATTTTTAGTTTCGAAATTAAAATAATGACAAGACTAGGTTAGATATTTTGAACATCAGTTATAAACATCACGCCTGTGTTCTCCGAAGGGTTAGGCAGAGGTGTTCCTATTAGTACACCCATATTTCGCCAGTTATATTTAAGTCCGATGTAATAGGAGGCGAGCCTATTGTAGATTTAGAGGTTTGAGATTCTCATTCCCAAATCTTATAAGAAATGGCTACTTATTCTTATATTAGTCTTAGAATAAGAATTTCTTATATAAGTAGGCATAAGAAATTAAAGTAACCTATTAGAATCCTACGTAGGTATTGAATTTTGCTGAAAATAATTTAAAACCTTTTACACCGAGTGTGCTACTGCTAGACTGAAAATTGTCCAAAAAATAAGGTTTTGAAGTCAGGAAAATTGGTTAAATGCTTACGGCGTAGTGTTGTTCATAAAATAATAAAGGCATCGAGTAGAGTTTCCAACTACGTGCCTGTTATTTTCCGCCCTGTAATACTCTGGCCCTGACTAGATACGACTTTTTGCATTAGTCAGAGGTGCTGCACAGTTTTATTCGTTGGCTTGTTACACTTGCATCGTTGCAAACACCAATCGTGAACGAAATACGATGATATTTATTTCTTACGTTTTTTTCGTTATTGTTAAGGGAAGTTTTAAGTATATTCCTGTTGGAAAATTACTCGTATATTGAAATTGGACACCATTGTATACAAGTACTTAAGTCAAATATTTAGTTGAAGAAACCGCTATTTAAAAAATAATTAATTAAGGTTACATAATTTTATCACATTGAAGTGCCTGAGTCAATACTGCTTGAACCACATTATTATACAGGGAAAGGAAAAATCTATGCGTCACACATTTGAATGGGCGAATTAAAATTGCGACTTAGATATTTCCATTTGTGATCAAAGGTTGAGCGCTACTGTGGCGTCGATTTTTTGCACGCCTAGTTAATAAGCGTCTACTGGCTCGTGAAATATTACAAATTGCGTCCCCACCACCCCCTGCGTCTGTGCACCCCCTCTACGCTGCCTTTTTCACGCTTCTACGTCAGGGGTACTCGATCATCAAGTGTTAAATGAAGTATTTTGTGTACGTAAGTCAAAAAATTCTAACGAGAATTCATTAGAATATTTTGCGTAAGCAATTATAATTTTTTCTTTAAGGGGATATATATATACATACTATGTGTAGTGTATAGTCTGCTTCTAAATAAAGATAGCAGAACGACAGTAGGTACCCTCAGTTACATGATACATGTCTATGAATTTACGTTGTCCACGTCAAAGTAACAACGTAGGTATGTTGCCGATAGACAGCTTTTGTAAAGCTTGATACAAGATCTCAGGAAGGCTAGCGACTTTGTTAAGTTTCCTATTAATGTAAAATTAATTTGCACGCCCTAAACAGACAAAATATGGACTGTACATTAAACCACTAACTTTTACAACAGTATTTTCTGCAAATAAATGATTCTTATTCAAATACGCGCAGCTACAATTCCTATGCTGAAGTCGATGGTCAAATGTCAATGGTGACTATTCTAAGTGTCTATCTATCTACACACATCAACACGGTCTAGGGATATTTCATACTCAATTAAATAACTCGAAAAGTACTGGCCGCGTTGTAATCTTTCATACACCGATTTGTTTGTAATTTATCTCAGACTAATTCCAAATTCAAATTTTTGAAAATTCTTTTGTTTCGGTGGCATAAAAATGTCTTGATGTGTAGGAGAGGGAATTTTCATTTGTGCGAAATTTAGAAAACAATACGAATTACGTTTAGTTACAGTTTTTTTTTCATTTTTAAACGAAAGATAAAGTTAAAATTGAGGTATTGTAGCCATGCAACGCCAACATTTGACGAGGGCGGAGATGTTACGAGCTGTGGGAATGCTGGAAGCTGGGTCTGTTCAGCGTAATGTTGCTGAGGCCATAGGGACCCACCAAAATGTAATTTCAAGATTGTGGACACGCTATCGTGCCACAGGTGAAGTAGCGGAGAGGCACCGGGGGCCAAGTCGCATCACTACCCCCAGACAAGATCGATTTTTGCAAATTACTGCGCGAGCTCAACCAAATGCAACGGCGACTCAATTGGTCCAAAGGCTGCGAGTGGAACACCAAGTGCTTGTGAGTGACCAAACTGTAAGAAGGCGACTGCATGAAAGCAATCTACGCTCTCGTAGACCACTCCGGGTCCCACCTTTACGGAGAGGCAATCGTGGACGACGATTAGAATGGGTTCGGAACCACGTGGACTGGGGCCGTGAGCAATGGTCCAATGTGCTGTTCACGGATGAATCCAGGTTCGGCTTCCATCCAGATTCACGAAGGACGCGTGTTTGGCGAGTTCCTGGACGATGGAGCCGTCTTCAGAACCCTCAGGAAGTTCACCCATACCAAGGAGGAACAATTATGGTTTTCAAGATGGGCAAGATTTCCTGCTCATGCACGACAATGCCCGGGCACACACGGCGAGAACGGTAGCAGCTTGGTTACATACACACAATGTTAGGGCCTTAGACTGGCCTGCTCAATCGCCAGATCTAAATCCCATTGAGCATGCGTGGGATATGCTGCAAAGAAGAGCTCTGAAGGAAGTTCCTGAAAATCTGGCTACAGAAGATCAACTTTTTGCGCACCTCAGAAGGACATGGGACAATATTCCGCAGCAAGACATTGACAACCTTGTTCTGAGCATCGTTGCCGATGTGTTATGAACATCATGGGCGCTTTCTCAGACTACTAACTTCAAGTTTATAAACACAAATTAAATGATTTTTCTATTTTTTTCAGTTTTTACTCATAAATTAAAAGTTAATTCATATACGGTTTCCGTCTATGCTTCATTTTTTTTTCCATAAAATCCTGAAATTTTAATCGAAGTACCTTAACCATTATTAAAAAATGGTAGAATATTAAATAACGTATCTTTTAAATATATACATGTCATATAAATAATTAACACATTGATAGTAATTCGCTTTTTTAAAAATATCCCTAGACCGTGTTGATGTGTGTATATTTAAAAATGTTTGTCAGTTTTTCCGGAAATATAGAATCTTCATTTCCGTAGTTATATTTCCTCATCTCTTAAAAATATTTATGGAAAGTTTTAAAAATTTACTTAGCGAGAAATCTTGGCGCAATGCATAGTGGATAGTACGCGGTAATTAGATTACAAATGTAACTTAATAGTGAGAGTTGCATTGCTATTTCCTACATTACATTAATAATCCATTTCCTTTATCGAGAAGATTATGTATACGTATGTATGTGAGTAAGTGAGAACTGGGTAAGCAAGAAAACTCTATAAATGAGAGTAATTGGCAGTTCCCGTCATTATAACCCTCTAAAACCTCTATAAGTCAAACAGAAACCTCTTTAAGAGAAAGTCGATTTTCCTCATAGACCTCTATATCTGAGACTACGACTTGACTGCACCTATATAAGCGACAGTCGTGCGTTATTTTAAATGCGCTATTTATGATTCATTCTTATATTTCGTGGAACTAACTTTGTTTTTGTTCCTCTCAACCTTTCAAACCAGCCTCAACCTCTATAAGTGAGAAACGCCACTCTGTACTTCTATAATCTAGAATCTCTCATTAGACTTAGTGAGAAACCTCTATAAGCGAAAAAGAGATCGCGGTCCCTTGAACTCTCACTTCTCCAGGCTCGACTGTATTTGCTTTCCAATTAGTAGATAGAAAGAAGAAAGAAGAGTGTTTTTATCCGCTATGACGTCAAATGTTTATGGCATATCATCATCATCTTCATCATCAGCCTACAGCAGTCCACTGCTGGACATAACCCTCTGCAATTGCACGCCATTCAGCTCGATTCTCGGCAACTCTCATCCAGCTGCCATCAGCCACACTGCGTGGATCATCGTCGTGAATATAAGTATCATAATAATATGGTATGAAATGATTCTTTGACGTATCACAAAAAGTGACTGCAATCTAATTGTGTATGTTTAGTGAATTAAGACTAATGAAAAACTTTCTATAAAAATGGTTGCCTTTTTAAGTGAAACATTTCTAACTTAAAAAGCTGTCAAGTGAAGAGGAAAACTTATTTTTTTCATTTTCTATCGAGTTTATTGTGGGTTTATTTATTGTATTTATTGTACGTGGGACACACTGAAAATTCTTAGAAAATAGAAACTGAATGAACCATTAACTTGTACCTTTAATACCTTTACTGTTTTAAATACTCTCCATTTCTTTCTAAGCAACGTGGGATTTGATGGAACCACTGAGTTACGGACCAAACGTTCACTCCTCTACACGGCGTTTTTGGTCTTCGTTCAAATTATGGGGTGTCCATCTAGTACATAACTTCCTGACGCTTAAATATGATCATGTAAGATTTTTTGCACCTGACTCATAGCAATGCCTAAGCTTGCCCGAATCTGCTGGTAGGTCACTCTTTAATCCGCCTCTATCATGCCCCGTACAGTAATGATGTTATCGTCAGTTGTCGCCAATGCAGGACGTCCCTCACGCAGGACTGATGATTGAGGGACATCCTGTGCGTCCTGCGCGTCCTGTACATCCTGAATCATTGAATCAGTTGTAAACAGGGGTACGTGATGGGGCTTCATCATAAAAGGCTAATCGAAGTCTAACATAACTTTGTTGTTGACTATCGGCTGAACCCAATAACCTATTTTCAGTAAAACACCGATCGCTATTGATGGAAGACAGTATAATTCTATCTGTCATTGAATATCGTCCCAGAATTCCGTAAGGTCCTTGTTTTCTGACAGATTATTGGGACGTTAAAACAATATATAGATACGTTTTTCTATCTCCAGTATGCAAATATTAGTGATAGATAGATTATTTATTGGGTTTGGCCGTTAGACTACAACGAAAGTTGTAATAAAATAAAGAGCGAAAATTTCCTCGCGTTAAATTCATTTTGACGCGCTACACGCTCTATTCAAATTGCCGCCAATTTATAGCAATAAATGACAGATAAATTCAATGGTATATCATCAGGTTACCAAAGAGTTCTACATTTGAAATTTAATTTTTAATTGGATATGTTTCTAACAAGCCAGTTCTAAATACTCTGCGTTACCCTTGTATATTATGTCAGCAAATGAAACTAGCCTGGTTGGATATTTATATTTTTATTAATCTAAAGAATAGAGCCAGATTAACTTAGCCAAAAACAAGTGTAGCGTTAGCACAACGGTTTATTAGTTATTATACCAGATACCAATAGAAAATCTAACCACATAACGAAATAGCAGCATAACGCAATTATAAAGTTGCTTTTGATTAAGTTCACTTGTTATTTACGCTTCCTCGATCGCTACTCTGAGTAGGTATTATAGTAATTGAATTGATTCATTACTAAATCACTTAAGTAGCGATAGAGCCAATCAATTTTCTTAAAGGATAACTTTATAAAAGCGACCGGGGACCCAGGAATTGGGAAAGTGAATTAAGCGCCCCACAAACTGGTTATATCAATCATAAACTTATTCGATTAATTACGTTTTGCGGAGTTAATAGCGACATCTAATATCGGGCGTAGTGATGTGCGCGTAATTATGTCGATAATTTTGTTGTTAATCTGCTGAAAATTTAATTCGTAGTGCTCTATTTTTATGTATTGTAAAAAACAATATCTTACTTAATAATAAGATTGAGAATAATTTTATAGGTACCTCTTAGCATTCTGGTTTTGTCATAAATATTATGTAGTAAAGAAATTGAAGAACTAACACAACTCTACTGAAAAACTCTAATTTTCAATAAAACAAGAGTTTAAGCCTGTTCATAGGAGTAGAACACACTTTAAACACGCATAAATGACCTCCTCTTCAACCACTTCTCAACTCTAGCCAATGTGGATTCTAGCTTTAGTTGGGATGCAAACATTTTTATTGTTTACTATACTGAAGGCTATACCACCAAAACACACTAGTTCATCACTATACACCCTGTCTCACAACTGTCGACAACATCGGGTGCATCACTATTGGGCCCATTTCGGCGGTGTCATTAGGCAGGCTGTGTTAATGATTAATGCGGCGCCGGGCTCACACGGCCCCTCGCCCCGCGCGAATAAAACTCAAACCGACACTTAATCGAGCTACCCCTTTCGGCGGGATTCGGAATCGCTGTCGTCGGCCTTATTTTTATTTGCCAATGGACTCGCCGATCGTTCGTGACTAGCCCCGCCACTAGTTCAGTCGCTGGATTGCTTACGAATTGGTCGAGCACGATTTTTGTATTGCATTAAGCGGTTCGTTGATATGAGAGATCGTGGATCGGTAATGGCGCCTAATACCGATATTTGATTTTAATGTTGTTTGAAAACAATCATATTAAAGGTGCGCGAATGAAAATGGTTATGTAAAAGGGTGCTGTTGTTAATACATAAAGGATAAATAACATGCTCACTTAACAACAAATTATGCACCTTGCACTTTTTGCTCTTACATTTTAATTTTGCAATCAAGTGGACGTCGGTATCTCGAAGCAATTATTCGTAACAGCTCGCTCCGACGTCGTATAGGTGTTCGGAGGACGAATTAAAAGGATAAGAGAGCCGAAGCAAGGTAGCAGGCAATTAGTCGCAGCGGATGATGGATGACGCCCTTCGCCGATACCCCGTGATGGACACAAAACGAGCAAGAGCACATAACTCATTATACGGCCATGATAACGCGCGGTATAAAGTTGTAGTTAGATACGGAATATTCGATGATTACCCCGCACGCCGCGCGCTTGACGCAGATTACATTTTTAAAAGGAAGTCGCTGTAGACTTTTTGTTTGTTGGCTCCTTGGTGGAGTTGTTGTCGTGTAATGCTCTTTTAATTTGGTTACTGTAATAAATAGTTCTCTACGGCCATGGATAGGGTTTTTATTGATCACACGTTTTTCTCGTAGGTTAACGTTATATTTTTGTTTTGTTTTCTTTGATGGTGTGCCGTTACCTCGTGACCCTACTGACATTACAATGGTAAAATAATGTTAGATAGAAAGATAGATAGATAAATAGAATACTCTATATTGTACACCGTAAAAATTACAGACATAGTTAGTACCTAGATGCTAGTGAAATCGTATCGTAGAATTCGATAGACTGTTTGTCAGTTAACTTTTATTTCAGTCACTTTCAGGCAGGCAACATTTTGGTGACCGAAACTGATTATTGCAGACTACTACGACTGCTACATATGCATATCCTTAAGCTTTTACACACACTAGGACAAGGGTCACTAGGTACTCACAATAATATACAGACAAACGACAATCGTCAGCATGTCATTTGTCTGTAAGGTCGCGTAAGTGCGGTAAACGCGAGGGTGAGGCGGAATGACCGAATGACTCGCTTCGACATGGTGGAGCGTAAGACAGAGCCTGCACATTACGGCGCATTAGAGCAGCTGCAGGTGTCCGCCAGTTAGATACGCTTCTGTCACATGATGACCACTTATAGTAAGATGAACGCTACGTACCAAACCTGAGATGATGAAAAAGAAAATTTACTAAACCATGTATTAGCATACCACTTTTCAAGTGAGATAGTTGAATAGAACCTGAATACTGTCTTTTCGTCTTCTGTCTTGTCGGGTAGCAATTAGCGTTCTGCCTTGGAAAAAAAACGAGAGTTTGTACAATGAAAAGCATACTTATTGCGAAAAGCTTATGTAGCGAAAACCTACAGAGCTTCGATTAAATCGTGGCTCCAAAGAACTAATCCATGAATTCCAACCGGATAATCCGGGATTCCAACCCATATTTTTACTTACTGCTGAAAATCGAATACCTACTAGAATCGTTCCAATTAATTCATTAGAGTTGTTGACTGGTTTTGATGTGTGATTTCTGAAAGAGAAAAGTAGATAAATTACTGATTTGCATACAGAGATATCTCTGTAGAAACGTGTAGAATTCTAAATTGTAAGGTGCAGGGAAGGACCTCACCTATTTATTATCCAGGATTTATTCGTTTATCGAGCTTGTTCTATGTGTTTAGGCTTCGCCCGTACATTGTAGCAAATTATCCCCGTCTATTTGTTGCACCCTGAAGGCAGAGATGTAAACTTACGAGTTGGTTGGCTTAATAAGCTAAAGTTAAAAGTAAACTAACATTGGTGTTAATCCTGTTTTGTGAATGTAGAGGATCTATCAGATTATTCTTGCATTATAGATAAACTAGCTTTTGCCCGAGGCTTCGCGCGTGGATGTCGGAAAATATCCCATAGGAACGTGCTACCGGGATTCAGAGTACCCTATGTCCTAACCCAGGTCATGGCCTATTCGAATGCCTTTCATCTAAATCCGTTCAGCCGTTACGACACTAAAAGGTAACAGGCTGATAACAAATCTGTTTTAGGGTTCCGTACTTCAAAATGAAAAATTGGAACCCTTAAAGGCTGACTTCGTTGTCAGTCAAGACCCTTTTTCTCGGGAACGCGTGGAGGCATCAAGTTGAAATAGATATCGAAAACTTAGATCTCCGGTCTCTTAGAGCTGTAACGAAAACCAAACTTCCAAGTCAACACAATAAAAAATACGGCCGTTTAGGCCGCATATTTTGACACTCGCAAATAAACCAGTCTATGGTACTTACCGTTTGCCCAGCAGCATGAAGCAGCACGAGAAGCAAAGTCAAGTACAGAGGAAAATCCGAAAATTGGTAATATGTTAGTTATATATGAACTGAAAAGTTAAGTTTGTTCTTCAATCTGGGATCAAAAATTCATAGGCCCGTGTCTTGAAATAACATTTAGTCGGTATTTCACTACTCGATTAAAAGTTATTTTTCAATTGAAAAGTTAAGTTTGTCCTTCAATCCAGATTTGTAAATTCGTGGAGCCGAGCAAGCACAACTTTGAGACGGAACCCTCAGGGCGCCAGTCCTGCTCACACTTGTCCAGTTTTTTAAACAAATAAATCAGGTTTAAATGCCTTACTTAAAAAAATAATTATTAATTTTACTATTATTATCACAATTCATTTGTAATACCTATTCTAATGCCGCCATTGAACACATAATAACTACATGTTAGAAAGGTTAGTAATAAATTTAACTTGTAATAACTTTTGACAGAGTGGGCCGATTTTAATGAAATAAAGACTAAATGTTAATTCAATATACGGACTATGAATTTATTTCCAATGCTTTAAATCTCTTGAAAAGAAGACAAAAAAATCAATATTACATGTGAATTTTAAAATCATTCCCAATTTTACCCCTTTGGGGAAGTTTTTACAAAAACGTTGAAATGCGTAATTTTTTATTTCTTACCAAAAGCATAAATTTGAATTTTCGTATTCCTAACTTAAGTAACGCTAGAGTTTCCATACAAACTCATAAACATTTCATCCCCTATATCATCCACTTTAGGATTATTTTTGAGACAAAAAGTACCCTATGTAAGGACATAGGGTACTTTTTGTCTCAAAAATATAAAATTTGGCAAGGAGATAGATCTCCTTGCCAAATTTTATCAAAATCCGTTCAGTCGTTTAGCCGTGAAAAGGTAACATACTGACAGACAGAAAAATATAATACGTAAATATTTAAATAAAAAAAATAAAAAATACACAATTTATTTCAAAAAAAGTATAAAAAAATCCTACAGTCACTTTCGAATTTATAATATTAGTGTGGATTCGGTACGTTATATAATTTACAACAGGTTATCGATTTAAGTAAATATACACTATAGTAATGATAAGTTCCATAAACATTCTATTGAATTCAATTATGTAATAAAGTTATTGAATCTAAAATTAATATCTTACTCCCAAAATAGTTAAAATGGTCATAATTTGTCAAACAATGAGTAGAAAATGTGTAGTAACACTTCCAAAATTTGTTGTCATAATTTAAAAAGCAAAGCAGAATAACGTGTCGGAGCACTATCGTAGCACTCCCAAAATCAGTAAAAATGGTCATAATTTGACATTTAACGGTTAACAAACGTGTCGTAGCTGCTACCGACGGCTACCGGTAGAAGCAGACGTAGATCGTAGGACAGTCGCATCAGACAATTCTTGGGTAAATGACGCGTAGATAACCAATGCGTTACGAGTCGCCCACCGGTTACGCGCCCACTACGTAAATGACCCATCCACTAGTACTTGGCACCTGTAGGGTTGGTCAATAATATAAAGGTCTACTTTAATAGAGCAGTGGTGGCCCAGTGGTATCGAGCCCGACTGATTACCCAGTGGTCGTGATTACCCAGACAGGCACTTTACTTTGTGTATTTAATTCATCACCTATGATGATGATATTGAATTGTTGCTGCAAGCACCGTCAATATGAGTTGAAAAGATACACGCACGCATGCACCTTCACTCACACACACACCCTCACACACCCCCACACACACCCTCACCTACACCCACACACACATGCTATTTTAGTTTATCATTATTTTTTCTTTAATTTTTTATTTACTTTTTGTTTAAATTTTGGTACACCACTTTTACCAAATGGTAAAAGTGCACCACTTTTACCAAATGGTAAAAGTGGTGTCCCCGGTGGAGGCCCCGCTCTTCAATGACATAGTAAAATTATTATGTCATTGAAGAGCGGGGCCTCCTAGCACAGGTATATCTTTACTTAAAAGGAGGTCCCTATGTAAGATTAACTGTAAAAGTTGTACATGTTACTGCAATAAACTTTTTGTATTTTGTATTTTTTGTATTTGTATCACCACTGCTCTCAAAATGGTGAAAGAAACCATCATCGTGTGGAAACCAGCATGTCTTAAAATTAAAAAAGTAAAGTTTTCCTACAAGTACTTTTTTATAGTAAGTGTAAAAGTTTTTTTTTTGTAATGTTTTTTTTCAAGTAGGTACTTCTTTTATAATAACTGTAATACAAATGTATGTAGGTACGGGTACGTGTCTTACAACTTCCTTCTATTCTCGAGTTCTAAAATAACTTTTTTTGTGTTTTTCCTGTAGGAAAACATTTTTCTTAATAGTTGATGTAACTAAGGTTATTTTCTACCTGAAAAATGACTAAAGTATCTATCTATCTTACATTTAAAACTTTTCCACGGTTCTGAGGTCTTGGCAACCCTATCCATGTATAAAAGATACAATACTTTATAGTATAATTTATTTAAATGTTTTCCCATAAAAATATGGTAAGCCGTGGAAATATAAGCGTTTGTTTCTAACGAAGCAATTATCCTTTGTTAGTTTAATTACTTTTATTTAAAGCTATTAGAAATAGCTGGATTTAATGATAACTACTTATTTTGGTGTTGGGATCTGTTGTGATGCCATTCATTTAAGAGCGTGCATTCTGAAAGGGGCAACGTCGCAAATAGCTGTCAAATATTTACCTGTTTTGATTAATTTGGCAATATTACTGTATGGAAATATCAAATATCGCTAACTAGTAGACTAGAATATTAATAATGAATATTTCATATTGAACGCTCATAAATGTATGTTTTCTAGTTAACTTGAAGAACACCCCATGCCTAATAGTATCTCAATTCAAATCTTATCAGAACTTCACTGTTACTTTGAATGTATAAACAAACCTGAGCCCCAAATGCATAACACACTATCTATCACAATCTGAATGATTTTCAAGGATATAGTTAGTCCATTGTTTCATATGTTCGAAAAAAAAATTCTGCTCAACAACGTAAATAACGCAATGAATTTTGTTGAACTGTCAAAATGAGAGCCATTGCTACTGTAAGTGTGTTAAGCAATTACCTCGCTGGTAATGTAGTCGTGCGTGAGGATCCTACTTTCGAGCATTTTTATTCAATCCTTTTCATCTAAATACATCCTCGAGAAGTCAAAAACAAGAGAACATACCGAGACACCAACACGTTACAAAATAAATCAGTACGAACAATAAAGCACGTTTCCACTAAATGTCTGTTTAATCAGTCGAAGTCTGTTTAAATTAATAGTAAATAGTTCAATAAGTTGTGTCGATAAAACGAACAACGCTCCGTTATCGGTCTCCATAAAACCTGGCCGCGGCACAATTTATCACACGTTTACACATTTAATTGTCTGTAAGTTCAACCTTATTCGTCAATAATGATAGTGGCCCAGGAATATTTATTGGTTTTCGTATAAAAAGGTTGTATGATATCCCGTTGGGGTAATCTATACTGGGTAAGTTATTGCTACAAGCTACATAATAGGCGGTTGAATAATGCAACATTCATCATATTAATTTGATCATTAATAATGTATAGTTTAGCAGAATCTAGGAGTAGCGTACGTCTAATTGAATTACGTACATGCAAGTGTCAAATTTGTCGTTTTTGATCAAGAAGGGTACTTCAGTCAGAGCACTATACAAGACAGAGCTTACATTATACAAGCTTTAGGGCTTAGTTTGGCAACAGTTTTATGTAAAAATACAACAAATTACCATTTAAACAAATAGCTCTTTAAATAATTGCGGAAGTTCATTCAAGAGCTTCTTATTACCTACGTCATGCATGAAAGTAAAGGCTATATAGCGCTATACGTGAATTTGAACAAACATGCAGACTTTCTTAAAATATTATTTCCTAGTAGTAGAGGTTGTGCAAAGGCGAAGGTTGCCAGATAAAGCTTAAGTATGTTTGATTTCATTATTCTTGGTGACGACTTGACAGATTGACGGTAATGCCTCCCGGCACGAACGCTCACAATGCTTCCACTAATATGCGAATTACTACGTTCACCATTTGATTTGGTCTCATTACTACCACTCCTGCGCAAGATTCGGCCATTTGTCATCCGTACGAATATTAACGTCACACTTTCACCCAATTTGCTGGTGGTTTTGTAACTCGACGTTTTGATTGCCCTGTCGCTGAAATTACTGTTATTCTTTTATTTAAAATTATTAATATTGTTGTTGTAATGACAGAAAATTCGCTATTAAATGTAATTTGATTACGACAGGCACACGGTTAATGTATGAAAAATGTTGTTTTGTTATTATATGCGACGTGAGCAGCTGGGTTTCCGTAATCTTGACACGTTGACTCTCTAACCCTTCTTTGTGTATAATCAACGTAATTGGTATCTGTAGAAGGTATTAAACAATTAATATCTAATGATTACCATACACCTTTCATTCACCGTACCTACAACATAAACCTACCTCTGCATTTTGCTTTGCAGGCTGTCTGCCTTTTACTGATACAATTTCAAAGTTAGCAAGCGCGATTGCGAAGGTGAAATTATTGTTTAAATTTGATCAGAGCCAAACGTTGTACTTAGTGAAGTAGTAAATTGATAAAAGAGAGAAAAACTGTCTAGATTTAACATAATTCACACTTGTTATCTGGTCCCGGGCTGAGTGCACAAGGCGGTCGGGCTCGGCGCTCCGATACCACGCTATAGGCATGTACTCGCTGTAGGTACGTATAGGTAGTCCGGTACGAGCACATTCGAGGGTAGATTGTGTTCTGCGGTAAAGCGATAATTCAGCTCAATCTATGTCGTGAGCGCTCGCGCTTTGTTTTATCCGCTAGCTTCTGTGCGCCTTTATTTAGAAAATTGATGAGAAATGGTTTCCATTACGATCTACCGCCTTATAAAAGATATTGCTACGCCGGATTCGCTGTACGTTTGTTCCGAGGGAAAGGAAATGAACGCAAATTTGTTTTCGTGATTGCTAGCTTTGGAACGAATATCGAATTGATATCGATATCATTTTCTTGCGCAATCGTATTTCTCATTAGATATTTATGTGTGACCCCGTGAGAGCCCTTCTCTTCCTTCACGATTGCCTTCGGTTATACAATAATGGATACAGTAATGTGCATATTGTACTTATCGATGGTCCAATGTAGAGGAAATGCTTTGCACGTGGGGTTTAGAATTTAAAATAAACGCTTTAAATGTGTTATTTGTGCATTTCAGAATAAAGTAGGTACCTTGCCTTTGAAGTCTTGTCCAATGGTTCAAATAGGTACTTATTTCTCGATCGAAATCATTTGTGAAGTCAATTAGGCCGTACATAAACATAACTAAATAATAGTAGCATTCCGCGGTAACTGGCCGGCACTAACTATGATGTGAGCTCTAAACAGCTCCGTTTGAACGTGCAGCCGCTTCCAATTTGCGTGTGTTCGCATCTCACCACGGACAATCGCTCGCAAATTGCCCGGCCACTGATTGCCCGTCGACGTTTATCAATATTGCAGCTACCATTTCCACCGCGCCGCCACCGTCCCCGCTATCATGTCATAGATTGAGTAATTGTATGGGAAACACGCGACAGATGAAAAATTAGACGCACGTAACAGCTCTCTTGTCGCTTTTGTTATTGATAATTAAACTAATCATAACTACAAAGAACTGCCTATCATTAATTAAGTCGGTCTGTTTTACAAACGCTACTCACCAATAACCGTGACCTGTTATAATCAATAATTACAATATAACATAATGTAGACGCGGAACTAATGATGCTGTTCCTACTTTCATGTGACGATGTGCTCAGCGGGCCGCCACACCACCGCACCAGCGCGGCAGCGGCACAATGCCGGGGTCATCCCATACAATAGCGTTACGTTTATCGACGTGTCGAAATCAAGCATTCAAAGTCGATACCGAAAAAAATATCGATTTCCGTAAATAAGCGAGTGTGGCACATTTATAATAATGATGAATGGAAGCATCGGTTGTTGTTCGCGTCGATATTGCGTATCGAATCGTGCAACCGCTCCAACGCCACACGGCTACTACATTCATTGAGTGCTAATTGAAAAGGAATATCATCACACCACATCCTGCTATAAATCTAATATAAATTGGGGCGTACTTGAGTTTCTATACATTTATTCCACATTTACAGTTATAAATCAATGTTCTATTCTTGGGTAGTCTCCTAAATCTTTTGCAGTTTTGGAAGATTTATGTAAAATCTTGAATGGGTAAATCTAAATTCCGTTCATTGTATTTATGGATGCTTTTATATTGCTTTGAGCTAATGTTTCTGGCATTCGATGTAGTGTTTCGCAATTGGATATTATTATCATAAACAAAGGTTGATATCTGAGTAATCGATTAGCGATCGATTGCGTGGCGTGGCGTGCAGCGCCGCACGACGCCCGCGCGCCAAATGTCGCGGCAAGTCGGCTACCCTCCGCGACCGTGTCCAATCGACTTGTGAACACTATACTCATGTTTTGGTAATACATTGTGTGATGATAGGTCATTAATGGGTCGACATTTGTAATGGATACCAATACTTTAAAAAATATGGAATGAAAACGAACGTACCTACTCTACATTCATTTTCTTTATCAAAGCGTTATCCTATTTCAACAGAAGGCAGTTGAACTTTTTTGGGTAGGTACGGCGTCTGTCAGTTCATCCTAGGAGGTTATCAGCTGCTTGACCGGGCTATCCGTGGTGCCTTAATAAATTAAGGCCTCTAGCCAGAGCTGTTCGTGAAAACCATCTTCATTGAAGTAAGATAACCATTTAAGTAGATAGGTAGTCGTGGGTTGTTCAACAGCTGATAGTAAACTTTACTTATGAATAAAAAGTATGCGTGTTTCAGAGAACTTACGATAGAACATTAACTTTTGGACACATCATCGTTCCTTAACCATTTAAAAAATAAACAGACATGCTTCGTTAAAGGTATTCAAAACACAACTGAACTCGTTCTATTCCAACGTATCGTAACGTATAGAAATACAGCTCTTGATTTACTAAGATCATACCTGAAAGATAGAAAGGTTAAAGTTCAAGTAAACGGCGTAAACTCATTGGGGTCTGAAATGGCAATGGGCGTTCCACAAGGTTCAATATTGGGTCCATTCCTCTTTTTAGTTTACATTAATGATTTACCCCAATTACTTCAAAATCAACCGAAGATGGTGTTATTTGCAGATGACACATCATTGATCTTTAAAATCAATCGACGGTCACAAAATCTTGACGACGTGAATAGCTCTATTCTTCAGGTCCAACATTGGTTTACGGTAAATAATTTGGTACTAAATAAAAAAAAAACCAAATGCATTCGATTTAAATTACCTAATGTTAGAAGTAGCGAATGTGACATTTTATTGAACGGAGAAAAACTGGAATTTATTAATCAAACTGTTTTCCTGGGAATCACATTAGACGAGAAATTACAATGGGGACCTCACATAACATCTCTTGCGGGGCGGTTAAGCTCAGCCGCTTATGCTGTTAGAAAGATAAGACAGTTAACAGACGTAGAAACCGCGCGATTGGTCTATTTTAGTTACTTCCACAGTATTATGTCGTATGGCATTTTACTGTGGGGTCGGGCTGCTGACATTGAATCCATCTTTATTTTGCAAAAGAGAGCTGTCAGAGCCATTTATAATCTACGTCACCGCGAATCTCTCAGGGAACTATTTAAAAGGATTAATATTATGACGGTACCTTGCCAGTTCATTTATGAAAATATTATGTATGTTAGAAAAAATCGACATCTTTTTAATAAAATAAGTGATAGACATAATTTTAATACTAGAAATAAAGATAAAATAGATCAACCATTTTTCAGATTATCTAAAGTACATACATCTTTTATGGGGTACTGTGTTAAATGTTACAACAAAATACCTTGTGATATTTTGCAATTAAATGAAAGAAAATTTAAAGCTCATATTAAAAGTACACTTTGTAAACAAGCATATTACAAATTAGAGGATTATATCCAAGACAAGAATGCTTGGAAACATGCTGGTCCTGCTCCATAGGATAATTTAGAATCAAGACAAAATCAAACTGGTTGCAAATTTAAGTGTATATTTTATTATTATTTTTTATTATATGACATTCATTTTACTTTCTATGACCAATTCCTCGCACACTGACTTATTAATTGTGGAATCTTAGGAGGATCGTCTACTTTTACAATGTTTGTAAATATGTGAGCACCATGTATCTATCACATAATTAGTTTTTCTGTTGTTGCTTCATTTTTAATTCTTAATTCTTTTTACCTATTGTGGTATAATAATTTTATTCTAGGTGCATCGTCCTCACATATAATTATATAACTAATGTACTTATACAAAATATTGTAAAACATTTTAAAAGAGTAACGGTGGAGTTTCTTGCCCATTCTTCTCCATACGAAAACTACCTTTTGGAAGGGGCAACTAGAATCAATTAATTTTTTTTGTAAATTTTTGACGTTCAAAAGTGCCTTATACGGGCCTACTTGAAATAAATGATTTGACTTTGACTTTGACTTTATCAATTATAAAAAGCTCGTAATTGTCAAACGAGAAAGTCGCAGCTCAACGGGCCGTGGAACAGCTGTTCCGTTCGGCGCAGGCGCAGGCGCACCGATCGCGGACAAAAGGACCCACAACAAATGCACTTCCAATTCGCATCGCCACTAATTACGTAATTATGGGGGAGGAGAGAAAAAAACAGAATGGCGAGCATTCCCTGCGCCCGCGCTCGACACATTAGCTCACGACATTTCTTCACCATAATTTTTTTTTCCGCAAATTGAAAGTCATGCATGAGTGTTTAAAATATTCGTTTGATAACTAAAATGCTTAATTACGTCAATGTAATAATTGGTTCTCTTGTTGGATTGATGTCAGCGGCGAGTTCATTAGCTGGCTGTTTGTTAGATCGGACGTCGTTGTCTAGAATATGCAGTGGTTAGTATAAAAACTGGGAGATTATTGAATGTGATTTTTGTTTGTTTTTCCTGTTTTAGTTCATTTTAGGATTAGTAACAATATTGTTTTAGGAAGGACCAAATAAATTCAATATCTGTAAAGATCCAAAAAAAACCTTTTTTTACTCAACTTTAGGTTCCTAAAAAGTAAAGCTAAAAGTAATATAATATATAATAATAATATAGCTTCACAATTGACAGACTGTTTCACAAAAACTCAAAAAGAACCAAACCCAAAAAGCATTCTAGAACAATTTTGAATTTTATCATAAACGTTATTACTTTTTTACATTATTATGTTAGCAACAAAAGTTAATTGTTGTCGTTATCGTTCGATCGACGAATAGCTAATTAGTCGTACACAGACAGACTCAAGGTAACCATGTGTTTACAGCACACATGTGCAATTTCAATGGTCACTGGACACAAATGCACTGTTGTGTCGTAATATTATGCTTGTCCGTAATTTATTATATCATCTATCAGAATAAATTAAGTTTCGCGTTTTGTCATGTGTGGGAAGGTGTTCCATTTTATGAGTTTTTTTTTTGTTATGGTAGGTAATCTGGCTAGATTTTTAATTTAACGTTTGCATAATAGTTTATGTTGGCTACGGTAATTGTATTAATTGAATCCTTGTAACTGAAACGGAAGGAACAAATGTTGGGTTGTTTACTGTTTGACTTGTAAACTTGTGATGAGATTGACACGTGTGATTGAAGTGGTCATGTAAACGAGATACCTTATAAATTAAGTCTGTCCTCTGGGTAACTAGGGTTAATTCTTATGTTATGCAAGTTCCCAAATCTTGTTGTTTTGTTCCCATTACATGTGTGCAATTGGTGGCGTGTGCGCGACGTTTACGTAAGGACCAAATAAACCTCTTCGTAATCAAAGACTGTTCAAAATCTCCAAAGTTCAATCAAAATTAACCCAAACACGGTGTCTATGATCGAGCTGGAAAACACTTCGTCATTCTCCCTAGAACTGTGTCTATGTGTCTGTGTATGTTTGACACACACAGGTGCGACCGTCACCTGACTCCGTCGGAACCGGCCACTTCCGCCGGACGCGGCAATTACCGACACACACCACACATACACGCACCCGATATGCCCACTTACACGTGTGTAAAGAAGCTGGCCTGCTAATTGTTTAGCGACTAATGCTAGATTTACTGTCTACCGCACGTCTATGGTAACAATCAGACTTCAACAGCGCCTCTAATTCTTAGTAGTAAGGTTTTTAGGTTTTCGAAGTTCAAGTGTTGCCATTGACTTGCGGTTGATCGTACTCGGTTGTGTTTTTTTTGTTTACCCTTAGTAAGGAGTATTAATTAATTACGCTGACCTCATTGAGGATGTCCTCCAAAAAGGTCAGGTGTGTAAGGTGGACACAGCAAAATGAGTATAAGGATCGTAGCACGTGCTCAATGGGTTTTATTGACTAGGTAAATTTATATAAAATTAGAGTGCTCTGTAACACTACGAAATACAGCTGAATTTTGGTCTTTCTTGTAGTATTTCGTAACGAGCAACTACTTTTCTGACTATGTAGGTTTGAGACTTCCTTACAATTCAAAAATACCTGTCAAATAAAATGTCCTTATACAAAAAAATGCTGTTTTGACTTCGTAATCAATTCATTTGATTCAGAGAAAACATAATCAAAATGTAAAAAAACACAAACAAAATGTTAATGTGTTAGTAAAAAATGGTATCTATAAATTATGTTAGTATTGCTTACCTAGACTAGTACCTACACTTAACCGATGGTTATGGCTGTCCTTATCTACAGATTTTGGAAAGGACAGTCAAAACGGGCAACAAGGTGTTTGCTTTCTTGCGAATGAATAATAATGATGAAAGCCATTCGTACGCGCTTCAGCAAACATACCAGACGCGTCACAGCGCCACGAAATTGTTATTGAAATAGATTTTAAGTTTTGTCTTTGATACAATTTATTGAAATAAGAATAATATTAGCCCAAATAACATTCCTACAAAAATCCTAATCACATAGAAAATCAACAACGTAATTAAAGCGATATGGTTATTCCAATCGCGATCTAATCGTTTGTTTTAATTCCTCATTAATGCCAATGAATATACAGCAACGGTAAAAACGGTAGCATGAATAATAAACTGCGTTTCATAGTACACATAAGTAATTTGATTTGAATTAAAACCTTTTTGTGAAAGGATTATTTCGCAGTGCTACGGTAAGTACCTCTTTTGGGGTGAAGTGCTCGATTGAACCGCTAGGGTGGATTGTAATTAGGATTTTCCAATGGCGTATTATTTTTTTTCTTCCATATCTAAAAATATAATACCTTAACCTAACTAAAACTATTATTAACAAACTAAAATATAGCGTCGAAAAATTTATCCGCATCACTGTCGACTGGTAATGTACCCAAGAGACTGGCCGCATTGCCACGTTGTATGCCAATGCTTAGCCTTTGGTCAAGGTAAAAGCCAGCCCTTGGGTCACGGGAAGTGTCAACCAGTCGTTTGGAGATTTCATTTAACAAATCATGAGCCCTCGTACCCCCCAACCCTAGGGTTTCAACCCCAAACAGCTCGAAAATATGGTTAGTATACGGTAATAATAACATGGTTACGTTAATATACTTTCGCGCTTGAAGTTTTCTGCAGCCGCAGCGGTAGCGCCAGCACAGCACGCTGAGCCAGGAAGGTGGGATGGCGCAAGAGTATCGACACACGTTGCGTGCGTCCCACACTAAAGGCCTACCCACCTTCAATGGAAATAAAGACATGCGATCCGGTCTCTTGCCATCGTCGCGTGACAAGCCATTGGGTTCTAATACAGCTGGAACGCCGACGGTGACAAGAGGTCGTCGAATGATATCATTCATGTTCGCGTGCCGCTCTAAGCGACCCCCGCACTTCGGCTGCAAGACAGGCCGTGGTGTCCGAGGCTGTTGACAACTTCGCCACAGTGACAGCGATGAGGAGAACAACAAGGAGCTCCTAGTCGCAGGGAAGCAGTCATGCGGAAAGTAGTGTCGTCGAACAAAGTGCCTCTGTTCGATGACGGATGACGGGCATGAAGCCACAGGCCCGACTCCCATTTACCCATAGCCAGCAGGCGCGCACGCTCCGCAGTAGTAAATGGTAAAATGGATTGTCGGGCGGCTCTGAATTCGGTGAGTCTCCAGGCATCCATAGCCTCGGTGAGCACGGCATATCAAAATTAATCAGTGTGGAGGCTAGTATTTTCCTAATTAATTTCTCAGTACCGTGGACCGTAGATATGAAAGCCGGTAAACGAATATTGGAAATTTTGCGGGCGCCGAGGCCTCACATACGAATAGGAAGAGTAGCTTGTGTCCAAGCTCCGTCATCCATGGCCATATTTAAGATCGAAGATAAATTTCTTAATTAGGTTACCTAACAATGATTTTATGTTTATTCAGTCAAAACTAATTTTGCCTGAATGTGATTGGACCGACAATTGGTACGACGGACCTTTTGGGCGATGCTTCTAACTAAACTTATTAACAAGAAGTTTCAGTCAAAAATACTCTTGACCTAAGAAGTTTGGTGATTATGAAAAAGTTTAAGAAAAAATCTTTTTCAATCAAAATTAATAAAAAAATATGGGACCACCTCGAGAGCACCCTTTCAAACAAAAAATATTTTTTAAATCGGTCCACAATTGAAGAACATATCGAAAGACATACATTTAAAAAAAAAAACATACATACGCTACGAACATAGAACCTCCTCCTTTTTGGAAGTCGATTATAAATGTTCACTAAAAGTCATTTCCGTTTATACGTGTTCCTTGGCCTTAATAAACCCTTGTTGTAAATGTAGTATTTATTCTTAAGTTTCGACAACATTATAAAATAATTCACAAAGAAATTAAATGATAAAATTATCATCTATCTATCTTTCTATGATATGTACGTTACAAAATTTTCTTTGAAACCATTCGGACAAGAAGTAACGAAGCTTAAAATCAAAGTTCATTATTCATAATTTCGTTGCGTTAAAGTGAAGTAAAAACTAAACCTGTTTGTATGATAATTAAACCTCCTTTTATGGGAGAGTAATTGTTCTTGTTAATTTTTTTTAATCGATTCTTAACGTAACAATGAGTTCTTTAATGTGAACTTTTCGTTAATTTGACAAGTTATTTTACTTTACAAACTTTAAATATCTACCTTGTAAGCTGCAAACATTTTTAGATTGAACATGAATGAATGTGACTGACGAAATAAATAATGATCAGTGGATAGAGGCGACATGTTTGCCAAGTTCGTACTTAATTCGTAGCTGCGTAGCAATGAATTACTCGACTGTAGGTAATGTTGGTTTAAAATTTTCCATGTTAAAAAGACGGTGTTTAACTTACAATGTTAGATTAAATAAAAATTAAAAACATTTTTAATAACAACTAGGATAAACAACAATTAGTATTTTTTTTAAACAAAAATAAAGTGCGAATAAAAACATTTGTCTAAACATATTCTTGTATTCCACATTTAACAGACGTGAGTGGCAAATGAGCAGTTTAAAAACGGTGATAAAATCCGCAGGGGACTACGGTCCGGCGGGAGAGGGGGTGGGTGCCCGTAGGGGGGGAAAGGGGGACGCGATAACATCGCGATTACGCGCTACAAAACGGACGATATCGCGCGCTCATTACCAACACAGGTTACCCGCATAATGGATATTTACAGACCATCTCACTTTTATATCGCCGATATCGTAATACTAATGATTATAACTTTTGGAATCTCTTTGAGTGAGCTTGAGCTGAATGTATTTGTTTTTATAAAGAGAAATATTTCTTAATTAGGTATTTAATGATGGTTTTTTGAGCAAATTAGACCAAAAAACGATTTGGTACCCACGCCGTCATAAAAAAAATGTTTACCGTACTTAAACGAATTAAGCTTGTTATGGAGAGTAGCTGCTTATAAATTCCGCCTACCTACATCCAATGTTTAACTACCGAATCAATTACAACCTTTAATAAAAACAATTTAATATCGTAACAATAAAATGACACGCGGCCGCCGTACACCGGCCTGGTTCGGACGCAGCTAACCGCGAAACGTCCATTTCATTTCCATAATTTCACAAAATGGCAGAATTAAATTCGAAAACACCGCTGACAATCGCGACGCCGACAGAACAATGCGCCACGCCGCGTTTCCCGCGCATTATCCAATTTGCTTGTCAAAAACGTTGCGCGAGCGCATGACGTGACGCGATACCTAGCCAATCACAATAATAAAAGGCCATAAATGGTACGCATTCTGTATATAAATGTAACGAAACTAATTGGTCTTATAATAACAGGAGTAACTGACTTTAACTGTATGTTCTGGTTGCATAAGGCTGCTTAAACAGTTATATCTCAATCAAAACGTGCGTGGCACAAATAATACGCGGTGAATCAATCGATACAAAGAAATTAATTACATAAAAGTGCATACAAAGCGTGCAGCGAGTTATCGCGACAGAACGCGACGCGACTAAAATGAAACGACTAATTACCCAGTGGTCGCGCGATAGCATCTCGTATCGCGCACCGCCGCGCCGCGCCGCCCGCCGCCCCGCCCGCCGCCGCCCGCGACCTCACCAGCCGCAACACGGCGCGGCGGTTTTAAACACAACACTTTGTTAATCATTTTGATTGAAATGAAAGGAAACACAGACTGACAATTAAAAAAACAATGTAAGCCCATAAAGGTAGATAGATATGAACTTTAAATGGATAACTATGCAGTATGCATGCATCCTGTGAATCAAACTTAGAACAGTTACTTTACGGTCATTTTCATATTATATTACAAGAGTAGGTGTTGTAATTTTGTTTGAATTAAGAATACTTGCTGCCAAATGTTTTATTTACAAAAACCTGCCTAGCCTTTTCCCAACTATGTTGGGATCAGCTGCCAGTCTAACGGGTTGCAGCTGAATACCAGTATTTTACATGGAGCGACTGCCTATCTGACCTCAAAAACCCAATTACTGGGTAACACGATACTCCTTGGTAAGACTGGTTGTCAGACTTTCGGGCTTCTGACTACCCGTAACGACTGTTAAAGGTCCACGAATGACAGCCGGGACTAACAGCTTAACGTGCTTTTCGAGGCACGGAGGAGTCTCGGTATGTAAAGATGGTCATCCATCCACGGACCAACCCCGGCAAGTGTAGGTTAACCTGATGGATCGACCTGTGCGGCTGTTATTAATTAGCCACGAGCTCCTCCCAAATGTTTCCCAAATGTTTTATTTACAATATAAATGGACTAGGTACACAAAAAACAACCAATAAAATGTAAGATTTCAATCAAATTTCTGAACGTTGTCGGCAAAGAAAACTTTTACCTAGGCAGGTAATGAAACAAAAAACTTTCTTACGTCCTTACTTACCTACTACTGTTATTATAAACGGTATAACGCGATTCGCACAATTGTAATTATTAATAATGATTAGTACAGCAATGCTTGGTAATGCCTAATATTTTATTATTCATAGCGATTTTATTCGAGTAACAAACGCGCGGCCATATCGTTTACGGCGCGACTAAATGCTACGGTTAATTACGGCGCGATAGAATCACCTGGTGTAAAATAAAAATCACCGCTTTGCTATTCAAATCGCAGTGTCTGTGCAATTACGTATCTTAATGGCAAGATATCATTAACTGGAGCGCTCCTGTTCCACTTACTACCACTAGTGCGTGCAAATAAAATGTCTTTATAATCAATTAATGCTATAATTTAATAGCGTTTATGCAGCACTTACTCGCTACAGTGCGTAGGGCTGCACCGACTTGCCGAAATTCCGATAGTGGATGATTTTCATGGTGAGTTTTCACGGCTGCTGAAAGATCATCACTGCAATTTGGTTGAGGCAGCGTTTTGTTGTAGTTACAATTTTTGATAAAATTGTGTTATTAGAAAAGAAAATAAAGAAACAGAAAAAAAAATTGGAACATGCACAGGAAATACAAACAGGCTTGCGACCTTTATTATGAAATCACTGGCAAACTGGGTGTTCCTTTTCGGAGAATAGATTTGATATCCTATTCTCTGTCTTGATAATAATTAAGTCTTTCGCTGTTATTTATTCAGTTCCACTTGTAGTTATTACCATTCGTGTACTTAAAACACAACAATTCGTGCATCCACGCATTTTTTTCTGTTCGATAGAGACAGGTGTTGCATTCGATTCCATTAATTCCAGTGATTATTGTAGAGTGCTTGTAATTACAACTAGAACGAAGTGTGTTTGATGAAAAAACCAATCTAAAATAGTACCTACTTCTGCCTGTTACGATCTTTTTGCTGAGTTACTTATCGATGCTAGACGTTTTGAATTATGGAAGAGCTAAGGTGTGAATGTGTCAAGAAAAAATATTTTAAGCCTTGATTGCAAAACGGTCGCGCATTCTGGTTTCAGTCCATCTTTAACGCAATAATGTAATAAATAAATTAATGCCTATTTATAGGAAAAATATGTATTAATCAAAATGCCAGTAGAACGTACCAGCAGTGATGAAAAACCTTGAGTATAAGAAAAAGCTCATATATTTGTTTTTTTTTGTCCATATTTTAAGTAATTTTTTGGAGATATGCACTGAAGTTGGTTTTGAAATATCTGCCAAATATATATACACCATGAGTCAAAATTGCACACTGCATGCATGCAAGATACTTACCTAACCTTCGTTTAGTTTTGTCCTGTTACTAAACTTTAGCTAACAAAGGATATTTAGCTACATATTTAGTTACATCCCTGTTATGCAGATCCTGTGTTAATTCACACACTGCATTGTAACAATGCATTAAGTGCATACAATATGAACGGCTCTACTGTTTTAATGGCGCCCATTAGCTGCGTTTACGTTACCGGCCTGATTAATATGCTAATGTATAATACATTAATATTTTAATATCCCTATGCGGTGCCTGAAATGTGGTGGAGCCACTTTCACATATCGTTACTCTTTATATCACACCTTAGTTTTTAAAACGTGCGTAAATGTACGGTTACACTTTATGGTTTTGGTGGTAATTAGGCATAATTATGAGGAGTGGTTAAAATGGTAGATACTAAGATTTCGTTGCTGAGTGTAGATCTTAGGATTTCCACAGTGGCCAAAACAAACGTTCATAAAAGTCAATAGGTTTAGCGGATATAAGAAGAAAACGTTTTGGCACAGATCCTGATTTTGAGAAGGTAACTTATGGAAAATGCTTAACAATGCATACTATATTGAATGATAACTTTATTTACTTTATTATAGGTATTCCGATGTCTTGAAGCAGTACTTATCCAATTAGATACTCCTATCTAAACGCTGATTGCAATAAATAACTTTTTCATCAAGCAAACAAAAAGCCAGACAACAAGACAACTGCAGTTCTTCAGGCTCTATTAAATAGACATGATAACATAAGCGTTGCATCGTAAGCAACCATCCGCATTCCACAGGAAGTATATAAAGAATATATTTTCCCACTGTCAATAAACGAGTGCTCATCTAGATATAACTTAAGCTGTGCTTACACGAGCCATTTTTTCAGCAAGTTGCCAGCAACCATTGCCACCCAGGGCAATGGTTACTGTAGCAATCTAGCGTATCGCTCAAGATGGTGTGGAGTGGCGTGATGCCATTAAACCTGGATATTGTGTTGACGATATAAAAAATAAATCTGCTGGTACATTTGGCTCGAGTAGGTATTCCAGTTTGTATGGGACAGCAGATTATTTTTTCGCGATTACGATATTGGTCCCATGGAGAAAGTTCTTCAGTTTGATGGTCTATAGCGCACCCTTAAAAATGACCACACATTTCTGATTCGCGCTATATTTGACCAATATTGGTCAGAAATTACCAATTTAGTTGCCCGTGTGTGTGCTTGTTTTTCATAAAAACTGTTCATGCAGAACACTTCACTGCTCAAACATAACTTGTGTATGTACACTCTATCGCTTTCCTGTTCCAATAAAAACGTTGCAGCCCTTTATCCTACATCGATCACAAATACAGTTACACCGAACTAATGCTGGCATTAGTACACAGTAATCGTTGTCTGTTTGACTTTGCCATGTACCGATAAGAGCTTTACACGACATTTTTAAACACCATAGAGAGACATTCGAAAACATTTGGATTCATAGAAATGTAATTTTACTGGCATTAGCAATGTTTACATTAGTGTTGTTAAAAGCGCTTTATTTTGAAGTATATTTGAAGAAAAACTTTTGCGACTCAATCAAGTGTTTTTTTGCCTACAAATGATAATTGCGCCCTTGACTCAACAAAGCAGTTTATAGTCGATCACTTGCAGCCCTTAAATGACAACGTTAAAGTATTTTTTTATAAAAAAATATGAACAAGTGAGTCATATGGTATTTTAATACCTGTGCGTAGTCGGCTCGCTGGACAAAAAGCCTAAAATCGCTTGTAATCAGTAATTACGAGTGGTGGCAGCGACGGAAGCAGATAGAAATCTACAACGCAACGGCGCGGGCGCCACCGCCGCCGGCTCGCTTGTTGGCCATTGATTTAGTACTAAACACTCGTTAAATGCTTTAATACCTTCAGTCGGTATATGGAACAGTGTTTGCTAAAATGCTGTTGTTGTTTTTTGATTGAATAGGCTACATAAATGCTGTTTCAGTTTGGTTTACACAATGTTGCAGAATTTTATCATCAGAACCTGTACAGTTATGAAATCAGGTACGTTCGTAGATGTGATTGTTGCAGAATAAATGTGGCATAGTTAGCAGTTCCTCAAAGCCCACAAGATAACTTCATGCATTCATTAACACATTTAATACTCAGTGGTTACCGAGGATTACCCAAAATTGGCACTTTACAGACCCATTTCGATGTATCCGGGCCAATACAGCCATTTAGAGAATTAATCTACAAATATAGCTCTCAGAATGAGAAGTACTCGTTCATTATCGCGCATTATAGTTAACGATCGCAATGCATCTTAAGTGAAACGTATTTTGCTTTGTTAAAACAGGTACTTACCAAAAGCGCAGGAAACATTAGTAGGTGAACAGCAATAAAATGTTAAATATTACGCGAATTGAGGAAGCATCAGCTATAACTCACTCAATTAAACAATCTTTTAACGGCAACAATGCAACGCAAGGAAGTCGTTTAAGTAAACTGACCATAGCGTCATGTTTTTTTTTCCTACTCATAACAGATTCGTATAGGTTTGTACTTACTTACTATAGATACAGACAACAGATAAAGGGATAAGTTAAATGCCAATTAAATAATATGTTTTATTACATGACATTCTGGTACGGTCAATGTTTTCTAATTAAATTATGTGGCAATAAACATTTATTTCTGTAATTATTTTTGTGTTCTTGGGGGTCGTTGTTATCAGCTTATTGCATTCACACAATATTTTAATCGTAATTGAAAGGTTAATTGCAGTCAGTCTCAGCACTTAGTTAAATATGCTGGACAAAGTACGCTAAATGTCGAAAAAAAAGGTGTCTTACCAAAGTGTTATCTCCACTTTTAGGTTGAACTACACCGATCAGTAGTCATCAATATACACTGTGATTTAGTGTATTTTATAAGGTATTGATTTCAATCAGAAAATATTCATTTTACTATAACTGACAGCAAAAACTCTTCGTGTCTGTTGTGATTAAACATCGTTTAAACAACATAAATATTAATACGGCACGAGTGGGTATTGGCGTGGCGTGGCGTGATACCAGCCTAGTTTTTATGTAACGCGTTGTTCCTACGTAAATATGTGTAATAAATATACTATGCATTTATACCCTGTTATTATATCAGCTCCAACTTTTTTGCTGTAAACGATTATGTAAAAAAAGGTTTGAGTAAACAGTTGAATTTAGAAATTATAAATTTATGAGCGCCTTATATTGATGTTATAGTAAATATTGTTAAAAGCAGTCGACTGAATTAAAAATAAAGCCGATAAGTTGCACAAGCGGTGTGAATAGCTAATTGGATATTTCTTTGCCTGCCCCCACAATACAGGTAGCTACGATCCTATCGTTCCCAATAAGTTATGATGACCATCAAGGCATCAAGTAAAATATGTTTGTATTTTCAAAGTTACATGGTTGTTGATCGTAGTCACTGCGTTACCCCAACGCGCTGAAGCACGCAATGCTTTGTAGAGGCGATTCTAGAAAACGGTCGTTTTGCGATTAGATCTGTGCAGGAGGAAACACTGGGGGTGCAGTGGAGGGGGGAGGGGCGCTGTTAATTGCTCCGTTTTGTGAACACGGTCGGTGGCGTGCCCCGTGGGCAATCAGCGGCCTCTGACTGATTGCTTTTTAAATAGGTTTTATGCCCGCTAAAAATGTTTCGAAGGAAATCAAAGAGAAGTTTTCGTGAGGGCCGCTTTTGTAAACGCGAGGACAAGTTGTTTTTTAAAACGCGAATCTGGCGTGACGGCCGTGACGTACCCATGACGTTCCACGTACCTACTTTACGACTTTATAATTGTTTCAATTCCTGACGATTCCGTCATGTTAAATTATTAAAAAACAAAGTACCGTTGAAAAATGAAGTGGAACAACAAAAGAAGTGTACTATAATAAGGATGTCCAAAGTCGGTGAAAAGTTGGCATTAGCCGCAAAAAACTAAGCAAGCACGCTAATAAATTGGCGTACACATAAACACTTTTATTCGCAGACAAGTTACATAGCGTGCAATCAGGACGTTGCACATAGCTCGGCTTGTATATAGGCTCATATTCGTAACAGCCCTAATGGAGCAGTTGCAAATGGAGATAGCACACACAATTTAACACGGGCCTATTAACCGAGTCTGAGCCGATGGCGTGACAAAGCGGAGTTAGCTCCACGCCGCGTGGCTGCCCGCTAGGTGTTCGTTACAACTGGTAAAGTGCCACGGAGAATGTATTAAATTTGCTTTTATATAGTACTTCTAATTAATCTCTGCTTTAACCTCGTTTGCCTCTGTTTGCTTGACCAATACATTTGCATGTCAATTGGTAACTCAATTTTTTATGCTGTTAAACTTGTCACTTGAAATGTGTATTCATATAAACTGTTTGTGTCATTGTAGAATTATGTAAAAGTGTCAAAATTATTAATTACAGAATTTCGACTTCTTGATATATTGAAACTAATTAATAGAGTGCATTTTTCTTTAATTTCGTAAATAAAATTAATATCTGGCATATATAAACGTTATCGTAATAAAAAATCGTAAGCGAACATCTATGTAAAAGGAGTGACAACAGAAAAACAATTGCTATTTTTAATTGACAACATTTTAATTACAAAACACCACAAAATCTATGGGACATAAAATGCCACATCTCGGATTGCTTAAGTACATCGCTGTTTTATTACTATTATAGCATTAGGTACTTTATTACATACATTTAATACTTTAAGTTGTGTATTTAATACTAACAATACATACATCGTATATGAATAGTTATATATTTATATTATAATATACAGTATGTTTGCACAATGTCGTCGACTGGTGTTCCGAGTCACTAAATACTGTACAGTGCACTTCAGTGCTACATCATAATACATTCGTCATTATATCACTCATTATGAGATTCATTTGTTTGTGTCTGGCGAGTACCAATTTTTCTTTTGTTTGTTACATGCTCATGAGATTCTCTGCAAGGAAAATGGCAACGTCCACTTAACACTGTTGCTTGAAGAAATAATTTAGTACAGAATGGTCAGAGTCACTAGCGTAGCTATAATCAAATCTGCAGATGAACTACGAAAACGCAGGTCATGTTTATCGGAAAATGGATGGCTATGAATACAAGCAGATGAATCCTTGAGTTGAGATCGTGAATTGGCAATCGTAGATCACGATCAATCACTGATATTATTTATAAATCAATGGATAATATTTCTTTATCACGAAGATGCAACACCGAAGCGAACCTTGTGTAACATTTCTTAAATTGAAATTAATCGATAACGGAATGTTTGAATTCCAGCCTATTTATTCTCTATTGTAACTTACAAAGCTTTGTTTAATCACTAGTTTATCAATAAGTAGTTAACACGACATCAATTATATTTTACACGTTCTTAATATCAAATCTGCATGGACTTATAATATCACATATCTCGGACAGGTAATGTCCGTCTCAAGGAAAGAATATTCGAACAAGAAACTCTCGTGCAAAACAGTGCAACGGACGACAACCGAGTCAAGAGAAACCAAACATGTAAGTTGACCGGGAAATGGCTTCTATTCCTAATATCCAAAGCACTCGTCTATATAGAGTTTATCACTTTGTTTTAAATTTCACTTTTTGTTTTTGTAATGTCAAAATCACTTCGGATGGAATTTTTCACTTGTCATGTGTAGGTAAGGGTTTGTACACATTATACGTGTATAGGCTCATCGTCGTCTTCGTCGTCAGAGCGCCTGTCTGCGGGGGTGTCGGGGGGCGAGCGGTGCGGGGGCGCGGGGCTGCCAGGGTCGAGGTCAGGCGAGGGTGTTCGTCGCGCATGCGCGTAGTAGCCCAGCGCACCGAGCGCCGGCGCACCTAGCGAGCCCAGGTGTGCCGACGGCCCTGGCAGGCCCAGTCCTAAAGGTGGGACGCCTCCTAGCGGCGCACCGGGGTATAACCTGGTGGCAAAGAACAACATGGTTATAGGAATAAATAGCAGAAGTGCAAATAGGCGATGCAATGTTTGGATTTCAAAAACTTAAATATTACAATACTATTGCTAAAATTCTGTAAATATTAGAGGTAAAATCGCAAAGGAAGAGATCGTAATCAATTCTTACTAACAGATGCTTTTAGTGCGAAGGCTGATGAAACTATTTCTAGACATGTAAAACTCACCGATAAGGCAAGGGCTTCTGCAGCGTATTTGCACTGGCTGACGCAGCAGCTGCAGCGGTGGCAGCGGCTTGCCGGTAGTACAGGTCTGCTGCCGCAGGCGCAGGCTGCGCGGGGTACGCCGGCACCCCCGGCCAGTAGCCTCCGTACAGCCGCTGGAACGCAGCATAGTTGCCTGCCTCAGCAAGCAGTTCTAGTCCTACCGCCGTTTGTCGCTTCCATTTTGTCCTGGTGAGAGTAAAGAGATGGAGAATAAGGTTGGTGCTTCAACAATTCAGGGACAGGAAAAGATACGAGGACATTTTCGATGAGAGTTAGAGTCCAGCGGATTAAAGATTGACTTCTGTAATCTGTAATCCCCTGGGCTTTCAATGATGGCAAAATCAATTCAAGGATTAGTTATTACCAAACTTCACCCAAAAATTGATAGAAAAATAAATCTAAGATGGATTCATTCGATTCGTTTCGAGTGTAAGTTACCAAATAATCAGTTTGAATACATGTAGAACTGTGTTGGTTTAATCATACGTAGCATGAAATTCTTTCAGGAATAATTATGTGCATTGTCGACGGACACTCGTGAACGAGTTTACACTCGTTCGCCTGACTTATTTGATGTAAATTCGTCTTTGCAATTTTTTTAGGGGACATATTCTTATTTCATGTAATAACTATGGAAGACACCAGATTAAAAAAAAATGTACCGAAATGAGATCTTAGAACATAATAACAACTATTAAGAACTCAAATAAAAAATGTAACTGTATAGCAAAAAGTACGATTGATAAAAAGTTCACAGTCCATTTGAAATCGAAATAAATCGTTACAAGAATCGCACAAGTACAGAGAAACGATTTATGTCACATTACAAACTTAAATCGACTCTAAAATTCTGTGAACTGCCGTTTACGGACCCTACGGCGATAGATCACGCGCTGTGACCCCAATCGTCATCAAATTTGTCACAGTGCACTCGAGAGTACAATGGAGATACCACAGTGGTAAAACTAATAAAAAAAATGTAAATAAAATAATAAATTTGACAAAACGTCTTGGGCACTAGTGGAGTCGCCGGAGCGTGGTCGAGTACTTTAATTTGATTTATTTGATTCGGTTGGAAAAGGGTAAGCGCGTATAAATTACGCTACAGTACTCACGGTTATTACTTTAGTTTACAACTGCTCTGTCCCACAATGCTATTTAGCAAAAAGTTTAATGGTTGCATACTTGTAAAGAAAGATGATCTAAATTCTATAGGACATTCAAAGAGAGTTTCTTTATGAACATCAATAACATTTCAATTTGCGTTTATTGCACCAAATTGGCTATGTGACTCACGAAAAATCCTAAAAACGGCTGAATATATAAAACTTTCAGCAGCTTTCAGGGCTTTACGTGAGAAAAGCTTCTTTTTTGCTTTGAATCAATATTATATGAAACTTTCTTCTAAGTAGGTATGTAGGTAGACTTTTTCAGTCCTTTGATTCAAATAATTATATTATAAGTTTAAATTAGGTACTTATTTACTTCAAATAGCAATTCACTAATTTAAGGAATGCAACTAAGCATTAAAAATTATAAAATAAAAATAGATCTCTATTTCTATTATTCGCATTTATTTTCCGCATGCATCAAACAAACAAACGCATCCCCATTTCAGAATTTAATATAATTTCGTTGTGGGTACTCGATTAGTTCCGAAGTGGTTGGTTATTGTCGTTGAGCTTTTTATTAATTCGTAGGGAGTCGCTCGTCGCATTATCATTGCTATTATTAGTCGCGTAGTATGCGCCCATTGTTGGCCGCGTCCTCGCACAACCAGACGCTTCACTGGCCACCTCGTTAATTAATTTATATAAATGGATCATTTAATTTTATTAAATGCAAATGAGGGGGAGTTCGTGTTTTAATGCTCGTCATTCCTTTAATAATTTACATTTTTTGTAGCCCCATTTATTATTATCTGTCAAGTTAATTCATAGCCTAATACATAAACCAGCCTCACAATAGAAGCCTTTAGCTTCAAATATAACGTTAACACTTTAAGACGTATTAAACTCGATCCTAATTTAAATACTACACTTTAATTATCAGTAGCTGACAAATGATCGATAGAAAGCTATGCTCTCATTAATCATGATATTATGACGGCTCGCTCTTAGTGTACGTCACTCGAGAGCACTTATTTAATTGTCAAGTGCTGAATGAGAGGCAATCTGCTCAGTGACACTATTCTTTTTATTGCTGCCGCGGGCTACGAACAAAAAGTTCTCGGAGCGCACTTAAATTTGGACTGCCATCTCAAGTCGAGACCTCTCTACAGACAATACGCTCCTCTCTGTCTAACTTGAGGGCACGAGGCGAGAGCGGCTCTCCTCCGTCCCTGTTCCGCCGTCCCCCGGTGGAGTCTGAGTACGCCCCGCCCAGTGGTTTAGTGATTTGATGCTGCGTGAACTGATTCAATTGTTGTTCGAGGAGACCCGTCCAAAAACGGGCCTTAACAGCTCTCGTTAAAGACGAAAATTGTCCAGTAAAACGATCCCGCTTACGACCTCTCCGGGGGGAGGTTGTTTATCTCAGTTTGCGTTTTTCGGCGACGTGATGCGAATTCGGCTTGTATATCCGGCAAACAAAGAGCACTTTCATCGATCGGAACGAGTCGCGGCGCGCCGCCCGCTTACGCTCTTAAGGCTCTAACACGTAGTCGGGCCCAATTTGAGCTTTATCGAACGTTATTTATACGCTGCTTAGAAAGTTTCAGAAACATGTTTGTACGAGCGCTCTTATGGGAATTGTTTGAAGTTTAAGCACCTTTATTGTTGTGAACATGACACATGCCTGTCTGAAACAATTTTTGAGCCTCCGGCTGTGCTGTGGCATTTAAGACGGTTTTGGTAGGGCTTAAGGAAAACTACTTCAGTAATTTTGTTGGAGTAGTGCCACTTTTGCCCACTTAAATTAAATATATGGCTTTTTGGTTTGGATTCAGCTGACGCGAGAGGAGTCACAGGCCATCTGTATTTAAATATTTATTTAATTACTGAATTGATATTTTTTTATTAAATAAGTTGCTTAAAAATATGAAGTAAGTAGGTAATACCGAGGCTAGTTCGAGACTAAATTGCATTTTAATTTGAAAATTAAATAGCACTTTGGTATTTTTGTGAACATTATAATTTATTTTTACTTGCATTCGTGTTTTTGCAACTTAATAATGTGCCAACCTCGACTTTTTTGATGTGATACTAATGATTTTAGGTATATTAAAACTGAATACCAAACGAAGAATAAGTAGGTACTTACCTACTTACCTATATCATTAAATTATAGTTCATATTGTGACGTTTAACTAATTGATTCAATGGCAGTAAGTAGAGTTTAAAATTTGCATATCTACTCATTCAAGTAGGTAGCACCTACTTGAACCTAACACATAACAAATCATACCTACATTTCAAGTTTGTCACTCTTAAAATATTGATTTTCCTCAATCACATCTACATGGATCAAATCTATGCAAATCTTGGGGCCTTCATACATACAAATTGCCAACAAAAAGTTACATCTCACAAATCAACAAGCTAGCTTAAAGTGTGAAAACTCTTTTTCTATTACCCTGCCTACTGCTGTCAGGCAATGGACTTTCCTTTTCATCTCGAACTACTTACTTCATGCCATTTCCACCATCATGTGTGCCTGCAAACAAGTCTAGATCGGGACATCTACGACATGAACTTTTAAGTTTACTCAACATAGCACATGGCATAGTGTATCTGTGCATAATAATACGGGAATATTCTTTAGGTATGCTTCGTACTTATTCATTGACTGAATTTATAGACTTGACTTGAAGGATATTAAACTATATTTAATTACCTTTTCTATTCTCCTGCCCCTCGCTACGTCGACGCTACAAATACCTAAATATTTAGTCAAATTATTCAGAATATGCGATGATGACGCTGAACTAATAGACCTCGTCAATTACAAGTCTACTCATCAAATAACAGTAGTGATCTATCTATTAGTCTGATTATATAAATAACTAGCGGACCTGACGGACGTTGTTCTGTCCGAACAGCGTCACCTACCGGGTCCAATTGTATTTTTGAACCATCCAGGTACCCAATTTTTTTTTTTTTTGTGTGGGTATTTGTCAAATAACTTCTCCCGCTCTGGGCGGAGCGGAAGGGCGTGTCAGACTCTTACTGACTAACCTACCCGTGTTCCTTCCGTTGCCTGTACGTTGCCAGGGGCCACGGTATCCCTTTCGGACTTTCCCGCAACCCTACCGGGGTTGCGGGTTGCCTAGGTACCCACTCAAATATACACACAAAATGTCATCCAATTCGGTCCAGCCGTTTAGGAGGAGTTAGATGATAAACACACGTACAGAAGAATTATATATACAATGCCGCCCATGGGCATGTGACTGCCCGTAATTTTTTCCTGAATATTTATGATTTTTTTTCGAAAATTTACTTTAACACTTTCGACACCACCCTTTTTTCATAGAGCTCATACACCATGCCGCCATACATATTGCAAGTTGACTCCAGGAGGGGCACCGGCATTACATTTGCGCTAAAGTTAACCCGCGAGGAGTGTCGCCAGCATTTGGTTTGAAATTTTGTTAAAATATACAACTGATTTTATTTTCACAGTTTTTAATGCCAAATTCGCTAAGAAAAACCTTCATTTCAAATGAGCCCTCCACTCCCAGCATCCCATAATAATATGCAACTTGAGTGAACCCTCTAGGAGGGCTCCCGGCACTGAACGTGTTAAAAGGGGGAGTTATCTTTAATATTTTTCATGTTATTCAATTTTATTATTTATTATTTCAAATTCATATTCTGTTTATTATTTCTAAAAGCTTAAGCTTTCTAAGCTTTTAGAAATAATAAACAGAATCCAAATCGAGCCAATAACATCGGAGATATGGCAAAAAATGTAAAGCAAGGTCACAAACGCTACTCAAAAAAAAAAAATGTTAAAGCGTTTCAAAATTAATTATCGATAATTTTTCATGAATGTATATATGTATAATAATAATAATACGGTCACATGCCCATTGGGGGAATTGTATAAAGATAATTCCGTTACTCCGGACTCCAATGAAAATGCCATCAACGTGACGCGTTGATCAATAAAATAACTAGGCGAATAACAGAGGTAGGAAGAGATTATAACATTATTTATCGGCATTTATAAGCATCGGGTGGATATAAAGACCCATTGAAATTATACATTGCAAAGGTCATATAAACGATTAACTATTTGATGCTATTACTCACTACTGTAGCGCGACTGACAAAAAATATGAACCACATTTAATTGAAGAAATAACAAATGTAGTAATTTGTCTGCTAAATCTAAACTACGTAATCTTATTTTAATGAACAAGTAGGTAGGTATACAATAAAACATTTCCTGCAACTGGAACGTTCACTAATATCAGATTGCATCATGCACCAGACTTAGAATTGCAAAATTGCTATAGAACGAATAATCCGTCTTGCAATCCGCTTATTAAAACCCGGCCAAAACTGAAATGGCATTTGCAGTATAATGATTAGTAGTTAAATGATAAGCCGGGCGACCGGAGCGTCCTTGCTTTGAATCCCATGTCTCTGCTGTGTAATTTGGAAGGGTTCGCTATAACCGATTAGTCTGGTTCTCGGTAGCTACGCTGAGTCGCGGAACCCGCGCATTATGTCATTAGAGATGTGTAAGCACACGTATGGAATTTTAATAAAGCTGCCGCTATTTAGGATGCTAGAATCAATGAATTGTATAATCTATTGTCTATAAAGCACGTGCCGTTCCGATTGTTCGATGTAATTTACAACTTATCGACTTGTTAACGATTCTTTAGGTATGCTTCGATTTGTAATCGATGAGGGAGACTTAAATGGTGCAATAATAGGAAATTGCTACATATTAAACTTCAATGCTGCCCTTCATGGGTATATTTACAGCAGTCTTCATATTTTCATTTTATAATAGGCAGAATATATTTTAACTTTGATCGACAGTTTTTATAGGAACCAAATCAAACATATATAAAGTGTTTCATTTAATTTGTGTCTATGCTGCCTAAAAAGTCTTAGTGTCCTTTTCCAGAAATCATAACCTCTTTATTCTTTCAACATATTATTTTTATTATTTATGTAAGCCTTTTATTTCCCATAATTACATTTGAAATTCATGGTATCATAAAATATTTATTTGTTTCTAATTAAAAACTAGTTAATTTAAGCATTCGTTTAAAAAATAATTTGATAGATAAAAAGAGATTTTTAAATAAATAGATTGATTTCTTAGATTGAATAAAATAAAATAACTTAATTTCTTGTTCAATTATTATTATTGGGTGCCCATTTAAGGGCGAAGCCCTCCTCTATCTTTCGCCATTTTCGTCTCTGTCTTGGGCTATTCTAGTCCAGGTGGACACAACCACAATATCCTCGCACCACCGGCGCATGAGTCTGCCTCAGTTGCGTGGTGCGTCGCGAGGGTACCAATGGAGAACCCTCCCAATCCAGCGTCCATCTGTGGCTCTGGCTACGTGTCCTGCCCATCGCCGTTTCAACTTGTAAGCTAATTCTACAGCATCTATTATTTTAGTGCACCGTCGTATGTCTTTGCTTCTTTTTCGGCCTCGGAGTTTGTTTGTGTCCAACTTTGACAACCGTAGAGTAGGTAATGTTATGGTGTCCATATGTTTCTTATACTAGCGAATCGGGATGCCGGATTTAAATACTTCTTTCAATTACGATCTACTTCATTTTCTGTCGGTTTGTTAAATGAAATGCTTTGAGATAAACACAGTTCCATCCACGTACTCGACTGGCGTGCTTTGTGTCTCCGTTGGTACTCTTATGCTGTTGGCTAACAGGCATGTTGTTTCAGCGTTCCATGTGAAGACCACATTTTCGGCTCTCCTTATCTAGAGACTTCAGCATGCGCTCAAGATCTGCATGTGTTTCGTTCGCTTGTCAAAACGCCGTTTATTTTGATACCGACATCGCGCCAATTTTGCTGTCTGAAGCCCAAAACTAGCTCCAAAACTGCGTTGAATAGATTTGGTGATATGCGATCACCTTGCCTAACTCTTTTTTGGATGTTAAATGGCTCTCCCTTTTTCAACAGTTTAATTATTGCTCTGCTGTTCTTGTAAATTTCTTTCAAAATTTGTATGTACTTTGTGTATTCCTTCAATACTTACCTGCAATTACCTGTGGTAGGATCATCGTTACACACTACACGAAATGACACGAAACCAGAAATTCTAAAAATAATCAGTAGTCATGCGTATCCAGTGTTTCATGTGTTGTGACTCGAGGCTCCCACGTAGCCTGCTGGGTGAGCGGCAGCGTTTATACAAATGATACGAATTTACGAGAAACCCTAACCGTTTAGTCTCTAAAGAATATTCACACTTACGCGAACGTTTCAGTTTCCATATGGGAAAATGATCGCTCATACCGTCAGTGTTATTTATTTATTTAAATTATATATACGTTATTGTACACCAGAAAATACATAGCCAAAAATAAATTTAATTTGTACTATAAAACATGCAATGGGTATTACCCTTCTTTAATTATAAATGTGATACATCTTTTTTTCACATATATGTAAGTACTTATCTCGTTAGGTTTTCTAACGATTTCCCTGGTAATCGAATTTTTTGTTTGCGTCTCTAAAACAGTTGAATCAAAAACTTGGAAATTTGTCGTTTATCCCTAAAAGCATATACGTAGGGCTATAGACTATCTAAGCATTTTGCATGCTTTTCGATATCTTTTTAAGAACACACAGAAAACGACTATCCCTTAAACACGACACTCAATTTCGTACTTTTAAAACAATAAAGTCAACAGATACAACAATTCGCTCGAACATTACGACGCGACTTAATAACAGACATAGTCGTGCAACCGAACTAGTCGCAACACAGGTAGGTGTTGTTACGAGCGTTATTACAGAATACGTCATTAGGTAATCGCGATGGATTACACGTTTCGACGACTAAACGCCGATAAACGACATTTTGTTCGCGGCCCCCGGCTTATTGTGAATTCACGATCGTTCCGACAAAATATTATAACTATTGATGAATCATGCCGTGAATCAGTCTATGGAGGTTCGATATCTAGGTTTGTTTGGTTCGATATTCAAACTTAATTTTGGAATGATCTTGTATTGCTTGCATTGAATTATTATTGCTTGTTTGTGTAAGCATGGAGGAAAACATTTGAGGATTTTTCTCTATTGAGGAATGCTTAGCGATACGAATGGAGTCACATTTTCCTTGACGAGTGCAGTTGAATCTTAATAGGTAAAACAAATTCTTGTTGGTACCTAATTAACTGCAGTATTGCAAGCAAAACTCATCTATTATAATTATTGTTTTTACTTGAGTTTTTCAGTAACAAAAAGGTCGTATTTCATAGTTGTTATATCTCAAAGAAACGATAAGAATCTCTATCTATATATTAAATAAAATAATAAATGAACTAACAAACTAATTAAATAATGTAAAAAAAAGTAACTGTCTTTTGTTTACATTACCAGTGGCGAGTGGATGCGAGGGAATTTTTCGACGCCATTTTTAGTTTATTGATAGATCTTTAAGTTATTTCATTGTAACAAAAATGTACCTAACCTACATTTTTAGTTTTCAATTCGTCATCATAGGTTAAGTTCACCAAATAAGGAAGCTATTTGAAAACAATTAAGTAAACACACACCAGTGGCCGGTGCAGGCAGATAGTCGGCGGTGTGGTGATTAATAAGAGATGTGGAGCGGCGCCGGCGCCGGGCCGCCGGTGACTTGCAGCCTTTGTGATGATGAGCGAGAGCCGACGGTCACACGGTGGTGCCAAGGATGGTTTATAGTTATATTGTAGGTGTCAGAAGTTTGTAGGTACTATTTAATTCAGATTCATTTCAGGATCGAAATGAGAGTACGTAACTAACCCTCTATTTAAATTTCAGCTAAGCTACATATTTTGTGGTCACTGACTGCAGCTTCAAGTTCAATGCTTTATTTCTTCAAGAACTCCATTAAAAATGACTACTAACTGACACACCTAATGTTTTTCTCGGAAACTGAGCTTTTCAACTTACAAAGTGCTGTGATACAACGAACAGACTTTAACCTGAAAAGCATTACATTGTGGTAAGTAATTCTCCTCGGTTCTTACACCTGTAGCGTGGGAATGCTACTAGCTGGGACACTTATGTTGCTAATGTTGCCATCAAGTTCATATCGACGTAACAACACTACAAATTACTGATCTAATTGCGAAAAATGCAATGCAATTCAAAGCGAAACAACCACTCTCTAATTACAAAATTGGCGAATGTGTGAAACAAATTATCTAATACCAATTAAAACTGATCGCAGCAAATACTTAATCAAAATGATAATGTTTTTCATTTAAATAGTTTGTAGAAAATCACTAGGCAAGTAGGCAAGAAGTTATGTACTTAGCTATGTAATTATTTATAATTAAGCAAAAAGCAAACGGCGTGTCTTGTAAATAGGTAATTAAAATTAATTGTTTCACTTTGGGTCGTTATTAAAAAGCTTTGTGTTTTTCCAAATTAGGAGTAACCATTGTTCAAAAATAATCCATATATTAGTATAATTTATTCTGTATCCGGGAACCAGAAAATCGGCGCCTATTATTAGTAGGTAGTGGCACTATTCTATTTGGGCAGCCGCTACAAAAACCAAAGGAAAGTGACCGCACACAAAAGCCTATTACATCCTTCAATTAACTACGATTTCACACCCTTTCACGAACCGAAAAATCGGAGCCCAAACATTAGTTTAACCGAAATTATAGTAAATCAACAAAAAATAACACAAAAAGGTGCAGACGCGGCGGCAGCAGGCATGGGCGTGAACACACCGTGTGGCGCCTGCGCAACACTCGACACTATATTGTCATACATGCAAATTATTGTAACCAGTAGCCAAATAACCTCCTCTGAAGCATAGTACAGTTATACAAGGATATGTAATCTAATTTTTCAACAATAATGTTTAACCAAATGTAGCTGGACTATCTGCGCAAAAACCTATGCGCTCTATGCAGTGCAGTACTACACCTCTGATCAAAACTAACTAGTCAGTTTTTAAGATAGCACAATCTTGATTAGAAAGATGGTATTCAATCAATAGAAAATTAGTATAGTTTGTTATTAGCTACCGTAGTTTTTTGTAAAGGACGCATCAGAGGCGGCGATCAGTCCCTAATTGCAAACGTTTGTTTTTGAAATAGCCGCCGTACTGTCGTCGACAAAACTCCTTCGTACACGATATTTTTCATAATAAATACAATAAATAGCACTTCAGAATCTTAATGATGTTAAGAATAGGCAATTCATTGTAGCTATATTTCTGTTTATAATGTTAAATTATTTATATGGCTTTATTGCGAACTTGAAGTGAAACGAGTTTGTGAAAAATGTTTAATGGTTATCGTTTTTAATTCGTCATTATTTATTTTTAACCTTTTGCTGTGAAACAATGTTGAATATAAAAACAAAGTTTCGGCAAAAAACAATTCGTACAAGTATGTACTTTTAAGAAGTAAATGTTTAATTCCTGTATAATTATATAAATGGAGCCCAGTTTCTGGCAGTAGCAGTAACATGTCGACGGTCTCGCTGACTCAGCATTGCTTTGTGAAGAACGCCGACTATCTCACGACCATTGCTTGCGTTTGTCCCAAGTTACTAGCGTTTAGTGATACCAATATTAACTCTCAGTGTTCAACTTTAAAAATTGAGCGGTTTATTTGCATTATTTATTTAAGACGAATGTTAAATATTATTGAACCGTTGGCGGCATATTTTCTAAAATTCTAATAATTTAAAAAAAAACTTAAAAAAAAGGATAAGCTTATGCATTCTGTGAGTTTCTTTAATGTATGTGCACTGATTTCTCCGTGATGAATTTCACACAAAATGTATTAACTTTGCTTGATCAATTTATGAGTTAACTTCAGTAATATACTTTTATCCACCACAACTATGTTGATGTTGTTATAATATTTACACGGCAATTAGTGGTACACGAATATGAGTGGGGTACCACAACAAAAAAAAAAACAACAACCGACTTCTTGTAAACCACTAAAAAGTGAAAAATTACTTTAATTTTTAATTTAACATTAGACAAGACCTAGAAGAACAACTAAGCGCATTAGGTATACCTAATGCTTTTAATCAAGATGAGCTGAAACTCAACATAAACAAATGTTACAAAAGATTTCTATTTTCTTTCTTATTTTTAATTATTTTTTTCCACGCACAATGGTCCACCTGACGGACTAAGTGCGGAAACCAAACCCCCTAACATAGAGAACAAGATTTCTATTGTTTAGGACCTATACGGGTCTTGATTAAAAATACTGTCGTCACATTCCAGTTTTTGGAGCTGGCAACTAGTAAAGAGATGTGTACAACTCTACGAGTACACACCACCTGTGACTTGGAACACAAACCATAAAACATTATACTTCTTTTGGGCTTCGCTTCTGTCGGGTAATAATAAATTGCTAGTTAATTGTTTTCTTCACTCTACCTCTATGTAATGTACGAGAAGTATTTCAATTTCACTCAGTTCATTATATAAAAAGGCAGTTTAGTACAGGAGCCTAGCCCAGGAGGTAGGGTACTGAAAGTATGTACTTTCAGTACCCTACCTCCAGGGCTAGGCTAAGTAGGCTTAAAATGAGGCCAGTAGGTAATGATATGTTATGTCAAAAAAAGGCAGTGATAAGTCATCAACAAAAATTGAGGTTATAAAATTTTCAATTGTCAAATGAAGAACATCTTTAAGGTGATTTAAAATTATACTTTCGGGTTGAAGTATTCAAATAATCAAAGCAGTCAATTTGTAACTGGCACTACAAATTGGCATCCACAGTTACGTTTTCTGATCCATTTGTTTACATTTTTATCAGATACCTTTGTAAAAAAGTTAACTTTTGAAGGAGCACAATCTACTATACATTGTAACAGCGAATCAACGTTCACGCCTCCCTCGAGACCTAGGTCAAATATTTTTTGATATTCGGATAGCGCGTGACCTAAAGAGGTGCCATAAAGTATATGAAATAAAAATCTCGACTAATTAAAAGTTATGCAACAACGCGAAATTTCGCGAGTATTCTTGTTATAGAACAAAATACCCTCCTGTATAAAAAATTACACTCATTCAATGCATTCAAGACTGAATTAGATGAAACTCACCGATAACACCCTTCCTAAAAACTAAATGTATTGGATGGGCGTATCATTATTGACGCTGTGACGATTGTGACGAACGAAGTATTGTTCGTTAAATGACTTTGTGTCATTTTGAGAACAAATATCTTTTAAACCTATGTTAGTAACTTAATCAAGTTCACTAGAAACCTGATTAGGTATATTCCACCAAATAACAACACGTATTTGGTGAATTTCCTTGTATAATTTATCGCATTATTGGTATTGCTAACACACATACACAGTTTACCTAAGTATTTATTCAAACCGACTGAAAACGACATGTATGTGTGTGTATAACGAATATTTCAACGACAAACCATACTAAGCCATGTTGTTAAAATACTATAAATATACCTACTTAAAACGGTATAGACTGTAAAAACTCTTCATAACTTATTTTCCTCCATTAGGTACACATTGGTTCCGACTAAATGATGAAATTGTTTTCGTAATCACAAATATTTTAATTCTGAAAAACTGGTACGTGCTGTAGGTAATCATTTTATGCCATACCAAGGCAAGTAATTTTCAGTTTAAGATTACAGAAGTTAAGCACCTTGCGAGAGTAATGTAAATTTTGCTAATGAGGAAATGTTGATCGTAGGCAACAACAGTTCCTTAATCAACTTTGGTGATTACGACAAAAAAATTCACGGCATCGATAGTAAGATAAAACTACAAAATTATAAATACTTCAAAGACGTATGTAAGGATATTTGTTTTATTTAAAACCATTCATTTGTTTCTATCGTAAATATGTAGGAAATAAAAGTTCCGAAATATCATTGACTCTGGACACTGAGTGTCATCACATTGCATCCATTAGTATCCATCTTATCTGTATCATTCTATTGGAAGGACTCGCTTAATAAAGCAGGCTTCCAGGAAAAGAAGATTAAAAATATGACAAAAAACTAACCTTCTATTCTGATACCAGGTCTTAACCTGCGTATCCGTGAGTCCTAGTTTCGCGGCCAGTTCCATTCGGTCCTGCACGCTGAGGTACTTCTGTCTCTCGAAGGACTTCTCCAGGGTCTGCAGCTGATGGTCCGTGAAGGCTGTCCGCGCCTTCCTTTGTTTCTTCACCAGTCCTGATGAGTCTCCCCCACAACTCTTGCTTGATACGTCGTCTGAATCATCTTTTACACCTGTTGTAGAAGAATATATTATGATCAATTGGTTCAAGAAATTTTTATGAAATTTTTGTTTAAAAGACACCTGAAGAACAAAATTAAAAAAAAACTACTTTGGGTGTTGAATTTAAAGTGTCTGCAGCTTTTCGCTGTCTAGCAGCACACTGTAACGTCATTAAATAATTTGCTAGGTACAAGTATTTACTTAATAGAGATCTTAAATTCACAGACGACGCACAGCCTAACCAAGAGTTCCTTGTATAACGAAGGTAAAAGGATATTTGAAAATTCATTTTCTAAAAGGCTTAAATACGTGGATGTATGTATGTAAGTTCGATATTTTTGCCAATGGAAAGCCCAATTGGGCTTGTGGTTTTAAAAAGTGAAAAACAACTTGTATTTTTTTTTTTAAGTAGTACTGGCTATCTAAGTAGGTCCTAAAGCTACAAACAATACTGTTTATAATCACGAACCTTCAGGAGCTTTACATCAGCGCTTTTAAGACAACTGTCTAAACTGACCTCATTTCATAAATTTAACTCTAAAATAATTTAACGAATGCTGTTCTTAATTATTATGTAAAAAGTCCTCCACGATAATAATATTTAGTCCTCAAGTCCACTGTCTCAGTCATCGACCTCAGCTGAAACGTGTTTCTTATTAGAGAGTGCTTGTCCTCGGCATCGGTCACCACAGAAGCCTTCCTTCGCGGTAGGGCTTCTTGCGGTTACTGGGCCTCGGTGTCCTCGGTCGCTTCCTTCACGACACTTGCCTTCGATATACACACTACCTCATACACTACCTATTTACAAGCTCGGCTTTGTCACAGTGGGCTGTGATTTCGAACGACTTGAAAGATTTTTGAATTTTTTCAGCACTATATGGCAGCATTGCATAAAAGCGGGTTGATCCGCTGAATTTGAAATAAGGGCTTGCACCGACAAATATTAAATATATTCAGAAACTTTGCACACCCTGTTGTTCTGATGCCAATGCAATGTCTCGTATACTGATATAATTAATTAAGAACACGGAAGGTGGTAAACAAGTGCATTTTATTTAAATCTTCCAGACGTATTTGCAACCAAGAGTGTGCGTTCTCTAATAGATATCATACAGCACATACGACACACATCTCACAAATCTAGTGTGTGTTGAACATTTTTCTTGCACTGCAACATGCTGCTGCACTTGTTTAGTGCCTACGATCTACGACGTAGTCCAAATACGCTACGCATGCGGTGTGACACGGGATTAAGGCACACATTCTAAGTAGGTACAAAACTTTTAAAGAGAAAATATTTGTTTGTTTGTATTCTTTGTTCTTAACCGCCTTCTAATAAAACTTATTACGTGCCGAAAAGTTCTGATAATGCGATATTAAATGCTTGTGTATTTTGAATTTTTATGGCTTATAAATTCGCAGTTCACGGTAAATATTTATAAGTGTTTCTTTTGCTTATTTTTATACGACCCATAAACAAGTGTATTAGGATTTTATTGAGCGGCTTGCACGTTTGATATAAAGGTTTACAACAGTACTATCGAAGAACTTCATAACTAAGCAGTTTGAAAACAAAATCCTGTGAACATGATGACCACATCTGTTACCGCCCTGGTTCTATAGCGGCCGAGCGCTGTAAGCAGAAATAGTTCTTACGGTGTATAGATATGAACTTCTTCGATGGTACCTATAAAACGAGTTAGAATTACTTAATTGAATGGTAATCGAAATACGAGAGACCACAAGAGCTGATGTTATTTCAAAGAGATTCTTACTGGTAAAGTGTAGATATAGTATCCGGCCTTTATGTTTTTATACATAGAGCTTTAAAAAGAGACTCAAGTATGAGTAATAGAGACGATGATCTACAGCTCTACGTAGGATCTTTTTCATAAACTCGATGTGCCATATTTACGCTCGGGCACTGTACATTTTCTTGACCTAAAAACAAAAGAAAAGCTCCTTATCCACAACCAGGTAATATCCTCAAAGTCAACATAATATAATACGTGTTAAACACAGTGAGGAGACAAAGGATTAAGTGTATAATGCGCAAGGAATTAGCGCAGTGGAGCGGTGGTTGCGGTCGCGAGTTGCGGCCGTTGCGGCTTGCCACCCATGTACTTACTTACGCGTTCGCCCGCAACCCGAGGCTTGGTGGCTGTAACGCAAACCGTCACGTTTACGTTAACTACTCGATGATCTGATAATTGTTTGCGAGTAGGAAAGTGGGTAAGTGTATGGTGGGTTGCAAATCTAGGTACAATGGCATTAATATTATTCCTTTATTGCGTACCACCAAAATGTTTTGAACATTTATTATTTCATTTAATACCTAATAATTGTTATATTTGTTTTCTATAGTTGTATTTCTAACTAACAAACTTTGTCTACTTACTAAATATTTACATGGCATCGTTACATGGCGGAATATTGTGTCTTTGCGCTGAATTTATATACCTACATAAGTAACATATTTTGTACCTACCACATTTTATACAAATTAATGATTTAGGTTTTGTTTTTTGATATTTTGAACCAAACTGGTAAAATACAAATAGAGATACAGATTTTTGTATAAAATTAGTAAGTGCATGGGAGTTAAAATAATATTTGGCTAATATAGGTATATATTGCAATTTATTAAACTATGCACACAAGTCTAATTATATGTCCATTAAACGAACAAAGGAGCAAACTGTACGTCATTAGCGTACTTAAATAAAAATCTTTTTATAGCAAAATGTACAATCAATTTGCAGATCAAAAAAAAAATTATTTTCAATTACAAGCGGTTAAAATGTTTACACATAAACGTTTTCCGTAATAAACAACCTTGGGTATAAATTGCTCGCTGGAGGTTCGAGCTGATTTTTTACAAGCGACCCTTTAGCCGTTTGTAATATTGAGTATAATTATGTACAGGCAGGCCATTAGGGTACACCGCCGTTAATTTATTATAATAAGGTCCAACTGCCGACTGCACTTACTCGACCGTGAAAATTATTATCATTAGTGCACAGTAATGTACAACACAATGCACACATTAAGCTACTGCCCTTATCAGGACTGCTCCTAAAGCTTTTATAAATACACGTCACTTGAAATAGCCACCGATATAGGTATTGTGTATCATTTTCCTTAATATTGTTGAGCAATAATTCGCGGGTCGTTGCCGGAGATATTAAAATGCTATTAAAATTCAGAGCTGAATGAGAACGTCATTTAGCTAATACTCTTGAGTGAGACTTCCAATCGATTTGGTCTCATCGATTTCACAGCGGCTAAATTAATGGCAATATTATCCAGTTCACAATCCACATGAACTCAGATTTCAATAGACTAATTGAGAAATCGGTATGATGACGTGACGCAAATGCTAAATGGTTCAGTTGGCATCGGAGCACGGACACACGATCCGAGTGGCCGTGGCGCAACACTCGCTGTTGATGATTATACCGACCGAGATCATTGAAAACTGTATCGAATGTTATTCGTTGCGAGTGACGACCCACGTTGTTACCTACGACTTCATTGAATTAATATATAAACTGGGAATTCCATATATACCGTTTGGAATAACAATGTAAATAATTTTAACAATGCTATGATTACCTAAATGTTCCTATTTTTACATCAGATCGATGTATAATACGACTTGGTTATCACGTAGGCACGTTATTCAAGTACCGCACCACATGACACCCCACTATTTAACTTCTACAGAAGCAATTTTCACATGTTGTCCCCTTGGCCGACAAACTGTCCAAGCCATTTCGTGTGCCTTAAAAATCATAGGTATTATTAACTCTACTTTATTTAATAACACCTTTGAATCCGCTAAAACAAACCCGTTCAATAACCGACTATAATTGTGTTTTTTGTCGTCGACAAAATAATCACTGGTTCGACCTCTGTTAAATGTGAATATGAAACAATATGCGTAGGAGCGGCCCGCTAATGGCTTTATAATTGAAATTATGACTTTTGCTGTCCCTACACGTCGGCCTCACCAGCTTGGGTGACGTCCACTGCAGGATTTATGTACAAGAAGTTGGTTGTAGAAGACAGTGACACTGCAATGGATGCTAAATTAATGCCAACGTGTGTCGCGTTGGGCCAATGTGTACAGCCGACACTAAACGGCCTCGCCCGTCTGTCAGTCCCCGCAATAACTCTTAGAGGACAATCCAGTACGTAAGTACGTGTATCTATCTACACAGCTTTAGGCGCTAATTGAATATTAAGTTACTTAATGCGCGCGGTTGATTTCAAACTAGTTTTAATTACTAGATAATTATAGCGATAGCTCGATTAACAAATCTGATAGTGAAGGCCGTTGTATTAATACTTGTCAAACGGAACGACTTGCTAAAAGCTTTGTTTAGTGGGCTTTTATACTTACATAATTATGCAGTACTTAATCATCAATTCTTATGTTAATATATGCATGTGAATATGTTAATCAATTAAAGATACAAAGACATATTGTAAAAAAAAACTATTTTATCATTCATTTTAATGGAATTTTACGTTAACACAAGCCAAAATGTTATCTCTAAATCTAATAACCATTATCCTAATTAAACTTTTAGAATCGACTGACAACAAAAACTGTACTATTTTAATTAGATTTCAACGTTCACAATGCTATGCAATGGTTATTACTTATGTCAAGTGATTGTAATTAAGTAATTAAAAGTATTAAGGCAGGTGTGTCTAGAGACATTGAATTTCAATGACAACCAAGATTAGGTAGGTAATGAGAATGACAGTTCGTGATAAGATTGTCTGAATTTATGCAAGGCTGGGTCCATCGAAGTGACTGTTTATTTCTAGATTCTAACAACATAATACAATAAAATTGTGGCGAGATATGAAGATAAAGAAGAGTAAACATTTTGGATAGGATAGTCACAGAGCGCGCTCGATATGGAGCGATAAAATGACACCCTAAATGGAAGTATTAAACTGGTGCTGGCGCCTAAAATGTCGTTATTGTTCAGAGTGGGTGTAAAGAGCATTCTGTGGTTCTGCCTATTCCTTCTCAGATAACAAGTGTAACACTTAATAAACAATGACAAGGTAACGATAAAGCAATAAATTACGAACATTATTCAAATGAAATGGCTGATCAACATGGAATATTGTCTTCTTATCGTAACCATCGTCATCAGACGTACCCAAAAGGAGAAAATTGCCAAGAACTGAATAGGCACATCGATCACAATACAATGATGACTTAACCTAGAAAGAATAACGCAGATTTATAGGCTTGTCAGCCGTTTAATTAACTGTAATCCCCTGTAGGAAATTCATATAACAATAGATTGTTTTAATCACTATATAGATACTCCCACTCTTAGCTACGTAATTAATATAATTGTTCGATTAGTGGGAATTATTCTCTATTCATTGCTCTGTGGGGACGTAAATCAAACATGAATTACGGTTACGATAACTGAAGTAAAGTTAAACCTTTTTATAATAAGTATAATAACTGCTTAGATAACCTCCTGCTTCTTTCTTAACGACGACATTCTTGAAACAAAGGAAATAATTAATCAAATTACAAAAGAGACGAATTGCAAAATATTTAATTTGGGTAGTATTACATAAAATTAGAACGTCAGTTGTATTGCAGTGTAATAAATATCTAATCTAATGGCAATTAAAATCTAAACCGGTAGCGAGCAACTAAATAATAGTCTATATGCCGTTTATACAATTTACCTAATTACTGTAACGCTTGCTTTCCAGAGCGGCGATGCAAGAATAATGTAGCGGATACATGTGACGAGCGATAGCGACTATGCCTAACTTAACATTTAGCTTTAAGTCTATATTCGGATTTTCCCTTCGGTATTGTTCTGTCAGAGCATGTTTTAAGTTTAATGGCTACTTATGGGTATTTTAACCACCGCTTTATCAGTTTTATGTCCATATACTTTAAAGTATTTTCAGAAGAGTTTATTTTTGTGAAATAACTTCCTTCATCGAACCAAATGCAGAACCGATAAAATAAAACCCAAACAGTCTCTTAATCCAAACCGATTATGCTACAAAAAAAATGCTATTAAGATGGTCAGATCGCTGCCTCTCATGCAGCGTGTACTGACTCTTAATGAATTGATGCACAATGGGCGCGCGGGCGCAGGCGGCGTGTGAGCGGCGCGGACGCAGCACAATGCACTGCGCATGCGCGTTATGTCACGACTGTGGCATAACACGAGCAATCATAGCCAAGCAACCCATGCTCAACATCACTCAGCATAGATCAACGTTTTTTTTCAGCGGATATTTTCTGTCTTGATCTCGGTTTTAGCCTTAGGTATCACAAACAGCATTTAAGCAAAGCTGTTAAAATGGGTATTTTGTGGCAGTCTATTAATTCTAGTCATGCTTCATCTCCCTAGGAAGTCGGATACCCTTAGTTGACTTAACTCGATCATAAGATAGCTGGCACTTACCTTACTTCCCCAATAAATAAAACTTGCAATGACTTTTCCCTGTCAATATAGTTGAACAGTTGTATACTAGTTTTAGCCCCTCTTAGAACTAAGAGATAAAGTACTAATAATATTTTTTATGTGTAAAACATTTAGTGGAACCGGTATGAATCGCTTGCGGTGTCAGGTGACTTTCTGAAACTGACTGGTTCTTTTCTAAAGATATTGAAGTAAAAACGTGGAAATCTGAAGAAAATGTACAAACAAAATAATTGATTGTGTGATTATGGCATTATAGAGATAGATGGAATTAAAATACACCGAATAAAGTGAGTAAAAGACAAGAGTAAAATATGGTAAACAACAAATACACTGGTAACTTTAACTACCAACAAACTTCAAAGTTACAAAATGGGTATGGAAGAGTATGCAGATAGGCTGACATTTATGTAAATGGAATAGGAAAAAAACATAGAGAAAAACAATATAGTACTAGAAAACCGCGGCAGGAACGCGAACTACGAACAAACTTAACAGTTAACTATAAGGTACGTTAATTTAATCGTTCACGTAAGTCAATACCTACATGCTACTTAACAATGCGGTGATTTTGCGCTAGCATCAATTAAGTGCAATTGTGATTAATGTAATTGTTCGGTTACAACATGCATTTTAATATATTTTCCCCGGTAAAAAGGTATTAAGACTTGCTGGTCTAATTGAATTCGGAACTGTCATAAAATATTTGCAGAAATTAAAGATTTTTTCGTTCATTTTACTTTTATGACTAGGAAAAACGAAAGTGTGAAAAAAATTGGATTTTGATTCAGTACCTCAGGCATTCTCAGACATTCTTTATTAGGCCTTTTTTCATACATTTTCGTAATAATCAAGTGATTTGTCAGATTACTTTAAAACAAAACAAGACGCTAAATCATCCAATATTTTTACTCTGCATGATTAAACATGCAACTAAACCACAAAAAAGGGACGTGCTTCATCATAAAAACATATCGATATCAAATGTATCGAATACAAAATAACGACGTATCAAAGCGATATCGTTTCGCGACATATTCGGGCCTGTCGATGTGAAATCGAATGAAAAATTATGCGTTTTCCGATAGCTTTTCTAGCTACCGTTCAAGTGGACTCTGAGAGGCTATTACACGGTGTGTTCACACAAGTTACGTGTGCATAGGCCACGTTAATATCTACGTAAGTACCAATGAGATAAGGTTCGATAAGCAATCCTAAAGACCTACTTGTACAAACTTACGTCGTTCGTGCTCTACATCTTTTGTTTCCAGAAAATATCAGATGTGTTGATGATGTGATCTCTGTTTTAATGCATCTTTGGTTTGGCTATGTTTTTATTGCATCTAATAGCGTATATACGGATAATTGGTACTAATTAAGAATCATTGGGGTTCTTGGATTTTCACATAGGATTTGTAACTCTTTTGTCGTCTCAGAAAGTCAAGCTAAGCTGAAAGTAGCTATTAGTAGGAAAAAGCTAAAATATTTAGTTATTTTTTTAGAAAACTTCTTTGTAATACGATTGCTAGAATTGTAAATATTGATATAATTTCCTAATGCTCTATTGGTAAACGGTACCTATATTTAATTCATAGACGGATAGTGATGTGGTAAGTGCCCAATTTCGATAGGAATTTAGGATAATAACAACAGTAGTATAAAAAAACATCAGACTGATATTAACTTAGCGCTTACGGGTGCTAGCTAAGTGTAAGTACCTAAACTAATTCATTAAAAAACCTGACGTTGTAAAATGTGTCTAATTTTAAAATTCGCATATAAACTCTGAGTGGGTACCTACTGTTGTAAATTATAGCGGAATCTTGAGATCTAGAAAAATAAATATTAGTCACTGTCAGTTTAAGATTATCTCGGCATAATTTCTACTACTTAACACTTCGGTGAGCTTGTTCATCTACTAGCAGTCTACACTTTTGCGTCTAAGTAGATGTACTAAATAGAAGTTCTAATTTACTTGATGACTACTTCGTTTAATCTAAACAATTAATTCTTTTAAATGAAATACACACGTATTCAAAACAGATTCAATTTCTCATTAAGCATATCAAAGCATATGGTTGACAGTTGTAACATTACTACAACTAAACAAACTTTAAATAATCCCCTCTAGAAAAAACTAATCACAAAGTCTTGAGACGAACCTTTATATTTTAAATCGAACCCAATTTCACAGCTCGCATCGCCTGTCAAATGTGACATAAAGCCAATCGCAGCCGTATTATGAGGGAACTCAAACTGACCCTATTTATATCAATGATAATCTATTTATTGTCACAATAAAAACTTTTGATGTTATCAACTCGCAGTGATGAAAGAATCGTCACCTTCCTCTCGTCCTTATCGCGATGCCAAAAGTCACGTTATACTTACAATCTTTAAGTTACTTGAGACTTTATTGTTCAGTCAATAAGAATTGTATTAGCATGATGATAATTTCATGGGAGGTATGCTAAGAAGCTTAGTGATGCGATGGTGCGGACTCGAGGTGAAGCTTGCTTGACGTTTCGAGTGAGTGACGAGTCGATTCAGTGGCATCAGTTGTGCACTACAAGTACAGCCAACGACAAATTGCTATTCACAATTAATTAAATTGTAATACTGTAATCGTGACTAAGGAAACTGGGTGGGAAATAAACACCTGTTAAACATAAAACACCTTGCTATTTGATATGCGCGAAAATGTATTTCACAACGACTAATGGCACAAAATCAATCTTTGCAAGATATTTTGCAGTGTTCACGTGATCAGTGGTAATAAATAAATTTTGCAATGAAAACTAATCGCTTTGCTCGCTCAGTTCAGATAAGATACTCATTTGGTAATGTCAAGGAAAACACGATATTTGTACAGCAAAATTCGAATGCATCGTAAGTTTATTTCATTGCAGTCGTTTTTTTTCTCAATTCGTAGAAACCGAACATTCAATTTGATCGTGCGACTGAGTACTCTGTCATTACTCATAGATTAATTACTTAGCTAAATCGTCTTGGCTTGTATGGTCACTAATTGCTGTAAACGTTGTGTTTTTTTTCACATTCTCGATAAGTGGGTTTTTTCAAATTACGATGCCAGAGGTTTTGTATTTACAGTTGCATGAAACGTTTAATTGCCTCCAACGGATGTTAAATACAGTAATTGGGAGGTAAATTCGTAAGATAACGTATACGTTAAGAAATATAATAAGCATGGGGTGTATTTACGTGGCCGACGTAGTTACAAAACAAATTGATGGAAAAATCAAAATAAAAATGTTCACAATGTATAGCTGTACTTGACTGTACCGAGCTCATACAGATCTGTTGGATTTCGGTGAGCTATTTTAAAATTTAAAAAGCGAACGTAGCTTGACATTTGACAAAAGCTGATTATGACGTCAGTTTTTTTCTTTTTCCCCCGTGTGACACCGAGAGTCCTTTGAGCCAGGATTAATTTGGTCCGTTTTATAAGGGCTTACTTATCTCGAAGCCGAGTGTTAGGAACGGGTTGTATTTATCGCAACCCATTATACATTTTATTATTTAATTTATTTAACGCTTCGGATTTAGCCGCTTGACTATTAAATCGTCGATGGGATAATGCGATCTAAACTCAAACATTACTTAGTCTTAAATGTGTTGTTTTGTTAATTTATTTATATTGAACTTTCTAACAGCTCGTTTGTGATTAAAAATTGTTTCGAAGATTGGGATGTTAGTGGTATCTAATGGGAATGTTGTTGGAGACAAAACTAATAAAGAAGAGTTGATTTTATTAGCTTTATTCAAAAATAGGATCGGATTAATTCTAATTTATAGTCATTTAAAAGATTTTATGCAAATAACGTGTTGTAAATATAAAATCTTGATAACAAGCATTTGTCTTAGTGTACATTAATTAGTTTGAAGCCGAGCCGTATTAAACATTAATGAGGAATTATAATGAAGCTGGGATTACACGGTCGGGGCTTTAAATTAATTAATTATAATAATCATATGCACTGCCCTTAATACGCTGCCTTAAGTGCCCACTAGTTTATTGAATGTAACTTTCCAATGTTGTATATAACAGCTTTGTGATCGAAACGTTTTAATAAAGCTATGCTTTTATAATACTTATTACAGCCTCCTTGCATTGTATAGGTATATTGAATGGCAACACAAAAACTTTTTTGTTTCGATCTCTTTTCAAACTCTTGTTTGGTAGTATTTTCGATACTGAACAAGCTGTGTCCAATGGAATATGAAAAAAATACAAACGTCCATACAAACTTTCATCCGTTATTTAACCCCTTTAGGAGGCTAATTTCCAAAATTCCTTCCCTTGCACTCACTCTCGTTATACTTATAAGAAACTCGTGTACTAAATTTTATGCTTCTAAACCCAACAGTTTAGGCTGTGCTTTGTCTGTCAATGACTGAATGCATGAATTTTAGATTTTTTCTAAGTACAGGCACAACACTACGGAAATATAAAATTTCATCGTGTAGGACTGTAGGAAACATAAAACTACAATTTCATTATTGATTAAAGATTGTACGATAAGAAAAACCTAAAAAAGAGCATGATTAAATTTTTGTAAAATGAAGCTTCTCCCAATGGAAATAGTATCTACTCATGAAGTTTCAAGTATCCATGCGACTATTATACTTAAAGGCACTAATGTACTACTGCGTATTATCAATAGGGATGAACTAAAAATTTATTTTTTGTCCGTCAGTTATATTATTAAAAATATTGGACACGTATTATTTATTTTTTTACTTTATCAAAAGATTACGGCGATACATTGCGTTAAAATGTGCTATGACGTCACGAGTATGCAGATTTTATACTTACTTGTGACGTAGCAACCCCCACTCCCCAACTTTAATGCTTTTATCTAAGTAATTTTTTATTAATATGGTAAAGCAAAAAATGCGTGTCTAATATTTTTTTATTATCTCACTGACGGACTAAATAGAATTGCTTTTTTTTATCCAAGCATCATCCCTCTGACCTAATGATAATTACCTTGGAACAAATTATTAGAATTATAGGCATAGGTTTGGTGCCGCACATTTTTTAGCATGTTATTATAATTTGAAAAAATATCATTAATTATACTGTAATAACTCTTAAGAACACTTAATTAAATAATGTTTGCTAATAAGCCTTCGTTTAGTCGTAAAAAGTTTGAATAGTTTAAGTTCTAATTAGGTATATACACATAAAGTTTCCGTAATATTTATTAAGTTTAGATACACTTAGCGCTCGGTTATTGTTTTTTTTTCTATATTTTATTAAAAATATAAAACTTGTTTTTCTTCTCATCCGAACGTGACTTTGGTTTGAACTGTGTGAATTGGTATATTTCAAGCTTCGCCATGTTTATTGTTATTTATTTAATGTTTCCTTTTTTCTTATTTCCTAAGCTCTGTATTTAATAATTGTGAGTTCACATTATGATAATGTCTTTTGTTTAGTACAATAATTACTGACTTTACATAACTTCCGCATTCCGAGCTAGCCATTTCCAAACCGCTTGAATTTTTATCTTTTTTAGCCTGTTAGATTATTAAGTGTAAGGAGCTCAAAAGTTGGTTGATAATGATGTGATAACATGTGTAGGTAGGTAATAACTACAATTACAAAAAGTTATTCAAAGAACTAAGTATTAAAAACAGATACCTATCTCTAAATCTTCGATATTCAAAGTTCAATCAAAACAATAAAAATGGGAGTCACACAACATTTGTGCCGGTCGGTCGCCCGGCTGGCATCGGAAGAGGTCGGTTGTGACAAAAGCCTCCGGATCGAGTTGCATCCCCCCGCCCCTCCCCGCCCCGCACCGCACCGGACACCCTCTCTCCATATGCATCTGCGTGACGTTTGACCCTAACAAGGTCGAAAAATAACATCGTAAAGAGATTATGTCGATCGGATTAACTTTGTTTTAATAAAATAAAGATTTGTAAAATTTACTTTAGTTAATAACTTAAGATAACATATATATGGCTATGTTGATTTTTGCTTAGTGTTGGTGGGACAAAATGTAAACCATCTGAGTAAACTAGCAAGATTACAAATGCAGTGGGCAATATCCACACTATTTAAGTTAAGTTAAACGAACTAAAATAAAGCAATTCCTCGCGTAACTTTATTGCAAATTGAGATGTCAGCAGACAGTTACAAGTCTATGGAAATGTAAACGTTTTCGTTTCAACCTACTTCGTGGAAGATACATTGTAGTTCTGTGGGTGGGACAAAATAAGGCGTTCAATCTAGTTCATTCAAATTAGGAGCTTTACAAAACTTTTAAGTATTTACAATTTGTGATATTTGGGCATTTTTGAATGTCATGTTTGTAACAGACTGTCTCCTTATACTTACTCAGCTTTAGAACAACTCAACTTACAACAAAACATATATCGTCATCACCATTTTCTTGTTCTTATACCAATTTATTTGAGTTCGGCGCAATATCTCTTTTTCTATCATACTTACTTCTCTATTACTCGTCATCTCGCTAGTCACCCCCTTTCGAGCCATATCACCTTTCATACAGACCATCCATCGTTTCTCTGATGTTATCTACTCTTATAGCGAGCTATAAAACAAATATATATTCATGACATAATGAGCAACGTTTTGATGAGAGGCATGCAAGTACTCTCCGTGTGCACTGGCTATTTTTACCAACAAATACAAATAATCGAATAGCTTTTGCTGAAACGAAAGAAGAGATAGATTAGTTAGCTACTTTTGAGATGATTAAATTCAAAATACAACTTGTGATATCGTATGGTCCCGGCTGTCATTTGTCAGTTGTTACGGTAAGTCAGAAGCCCGAAAGTCTGACAACCAGTCTTATTAAAGGGTATCGTGTTACTCTGTAACTGGTTTGTGGACGTCAGATAGGCAATCGCTCCATATAAAATACTGGTACCTATCCAGTTAGCCTGGAAGCCAACCCAAACACAGTTAAAGCGCTGGGCAGATGATTGCTTACATACTAAAATACAAACTCGTACAGAAGAAGCACCTTGAGTTTTGACATTTTTGCTAAGACGCCTAAATGGCCTACTCGATTTAATTTTCTAATTATCATAGTGTTTATGTTGTAGCCTAAGATTGTAGGTAACATGTTTGGGGGTCATTTATTTAAAAATGAGTTTTTAAGGGATAATAAATGATTGCCCTATCCTACTACCAGCGACACATTCTAATCACGTTGATAGATTTGCAGGATATGCCAGTTTTCAGTACAAACAAAGTCGCTTTTCGTGTATGTCTGTGTGACCGCTGAGTTCTTCTAAACTAATAAGTACATTAATATTTAACTTATAGATATAGCACAAAAATCTCGATGTTCTGATATGTTGCCATTGCACCCATGAGAAGCAGAGGCGGGTCGCTATTAAAGAATAATAGATACGAAAAGTAGTATAGAATAATAGTAGTCGCTAGTAGTTCTATAATGCCCTTTTTCACCTTCAGTAAGTGACACTTAAATGAATCCCTAAATAAAAGTGCACTGTTGGATTTTCAACGCTAGGCTCAGCGCTGAGAGTTGAAAATCCAACAGTGCAATTTTATTTAAGGATTCATTTAATTGTCACTTAGTTGTCGGTGAAAACGGGCATAAGTTTCCCGAATAGAATAAAATAAAAGATGCGAGTGTCTTTTATTTTTTGTGTAATCGTTAAATGAATAAGACTGAACAGTCGAAGTATCAACGAGGGGTCAAAAATAGATTTATTTAAATGCTAACTCTATTAGCTTCTGAATTCTGATTGTTAATATTTACGGTATTTTTTCTACTTACTTATACTATTATAAAGAAGCCTAAAGCTAAAAACCACTTAAGTGCGAGCTCGACTCGTGTACTGTTATGGTTCTGTACTTAGAATTAATTTAAATTCTTAGCCTGATTTCCGATACTTAGCTGCGCCCTAAGAACATCTTCGGTCATATCATTAAATAAAAACGACTCAAATAAAAAAAAACTGCTTTTTTTTGTACCTACCTATGTCTCAATACACTATTATCTTATTTTTTTAACCCTACTTTGTGTATGATTGGCAATACAAAATAGTAATAAGATTGGAGCGTTTTGCTAACAAAACTACATTTTTTCATTTAAACGTAACAGCTAATCTTAAAAATGAAAAAATATACAAACGCCATTCCGTCACTGGCAGCACATTTAACACGTAAACATATTACATAAGTTAACGTGTTTATCACAATCGTTTCGAAGTAAAGTCTCCTAATAGACACCCTGAGTCGTCGCGTGACTGTACGCGCCACTTTATCGCGGTTCCCAGCAATCGAAGTAGATCAAATTATAATACCGTGCTTACCGTGTTGCTGGTTTCATAATGAGCTCTATACACTGTGTAAGTATTACACCCTGCAGGAAAACGTTTAAAATCCGTCTCCGGAAAAGATAAGGTGTAATGAGTGCATTGTCGCGTTGATGTCTTTTCTTAAATCTTAAGTGCTACGACGTAGCGCTCCTGTAGGCGAATTGGGTTTCTTCGTAGCAATCCCACAAAATATTTTATTATAGATGTTTTTCTAGTTTGTTTTTTTGTAGTTTTCTTGTTTTTTGGGTTTCTTTAATTATATATTTGTACCTTATAATCTGTTGTTTCCTTACTTATTTTCATATTCCTGGATAAATTCTACACACATTATGCACTCTCCTTTTTACAAGTTAGATTACAGCTGATTAATGACGGTTAACACAATTTATAAAATAGCAAGTGATACCTACCTGTTAGCTAATTCTTATTAGGTTAGAATTTACAACGGAAATATTTTTAACCTTTTTTATCTATTTTGACATATATTTCTGTAACTGATATTAATATTAGTTAGATTATATTTAATTCATTCATCTAGCAGATTTAATTTGAGCTACAACTAACGACTACCTTAGCTGTGTCAATGTTTTTATGTAGAGAATGCTACAAATATTTAAAAGAATCGAAGCAATATAGTTTGCCGTATAAAAAAAAAGTAAATTGTATCAATATGTATTTTTACGATATTTCTTCATCAAATTCAAAAAGGTCAAGCTCGCCATCTTAGAATAACAAACCTGGCTAATCAGTGACTGCACAAGTTATGATTATCGTCTGCTAAACCATTTTTTTTTTTGCGTTCATATGTCTCTTAACTTTAGGCAAAGTTTACAAATAAATAAGGGGAAAAAAGCAAAATAGTACCTGGTGAATCAGTAGCCGATCTATCGGAGTCGGAGTCCCGGTGCGCGCTGAGATCGCGGGACGGCGCGTCCAGGATGTCCGTGATCATGAACCGGGTGCGTGGCGCGCGCTCGCGCTCGTCCCGCTGCACCGTCATCGCCAGCGCTCCGCCGGCGGGGCCCGCGCCGCCGCCGCTCGCCGCCCCTAGCGCATCCAGCGCGGGCCACCCCCGCCCCACGCACAGCTCGATCGCCCCCAGCTCGCCAGTCACCGTATCATCACAGTCCAAATTAATTCCAAAACAATGATTTCTAACTTTAGCAACACTTTATCAGCAGTGTTTCCGAACTCGCATCGCCGGCACAACAACTGTTAGTCCTTCTTCCTACTGCAAGTCACGTGCTCCCAAAACTCCGATCGAGACAAGTTTGTTTTTCACTTTTCCTTCCGAATGTTCGCAACGTCAATTTCAATTTATTAAAAGTGAAACTCCAGATAATTATTATCAGACACAGCAACAAAGTTTACACACTTATAGTTCTCACGAAATAAAGTTTACTGCGAATCGGCGAGCGCAGAACTGTTACAAAATGTTCTGTATATCGCGCGTTACGGATCGCGTGTGATATGCGCGGGCGCGGCGCAGCGGTGTGTAGGTCGCGCGGCGGGCTCGGCTCGACTGGCGCGGTGGGCAGGAGGCGGGCCGCCAATGGCGCGGCGGGAGGGCGCGCCGCCAGCCAACCGCCGCGCGGCGCCGCGGGGCGTGCCCCGGCCATGTTGCCGCACCAACTTAATGCTCTTTTTACCAACTCGCCGCCGGGAGAAAGCTCCGCGCGGATTTAAGCTTTTATACGTGGATAAAACGCTTTTATAGGAAAATAAAGCGTTCTCGCAGCGGGATATCGCACTTTATGACGGCGTTTTACTGAAAGTTGGCGACACTATACTCTAGTAATTGGTTCACGCCCGCCAAATTGAGGCTAGCGTGTCAACCACCGCAGCTTTGTGCCTGAACATGAATAACTTATATTTATGATACAGACTGGTTATTTATCTCTTGTTTTAAAAACACTTTTTGATATAAAATATTCTTGCATCAAAGAAATGTCAATTTCAGCATTCACAATGTATAAGCATCCATACTATAGCTACCGTAAGATGTGTGTTGGTGCCTACATGTATTTTAACAATGATTTGGGCATAAAGATCAAGTTAATGTACTTATCTAACAATTATTTTTATAATAACCTAAGTAGGTTAGAATATAAAGAAGAGGTACTTAGGGGGCTATGTTAGTGGTCATTACACTTCCTAACGAGGGTAGTCCCCTAGGGATGGACCTAGCTTACCTAGATGTCTTCGGTACGCTTAGTGCTAAAAGCAATTTGATATACAAGGTGCTTGCCTATCTCCATAATTACCTACGAAAAACGCCGCACTGATTGACATCTTAAGACCTTTGACACGGAGGTCAGCAAAAGCGTAGCATACCTACCTATTACCTACCTACCTATCTATGTTTCCCCATGTTATAAATGAAAGAAAGAAAAAGATTTCTGTCACGTTGTCTGGATCGTTGCTTCAAAACCTTCCTAAAATAAGTACCTAATATTATTATGATAATATTATCATGTTTGGAGAGCCAACATGGCCAGAGATCGCACAAGGCAGAGGTTTGGAAGGAAAAAAGGGAGGCCTTGGCCAGCAGTGTAATGGGCACATATAGGCTAGCAACACAAAAAAAAGAGGAATTTACCTACATGGTTAAGATATATAACCCGTATTAATAAATGACAGAATCATTACCCACACATGTATTTACCTGCTACTCGATACTAAAATATTTGAATAAACGTTCCGTTTTAAAAGACGATTTTAAAATATAATAGATTTATTATTACCTATTTATTTTTATTAATAAACAATACATAAATTTAAATATTTGTAACGATCGACTGCTCTTGTTTTCCTGTGTTGCGGTCACATTTTACCAATAGGTACAATTATTTTAGCGTTTAATAATATTATACACGTTTGAAAAAACACATAGGTACCTACTGCCATAGTTATCTATTTTAAATATTACTACTTTAAATAAAAATTAGTACCTCGGCAACCAAGCTCGGCTCTGGTGTAAATAGATTCAGATTCAGATAACTTTATTTGCTCAAACATGTGTGTACAATAATTATAAATAATATAATTATAGAGAATACTCATTTAATAGTACAAGATAGTTCTTACTATTTCCATGCTGCCATGTCATTATTCTAAGGTAGCCATCTTGTTCTAAACTTTGGGCGACCGAGCTCTGCTCGAGTGAAAATACGGAGAAAACGAATTTTCCAAGTTATGAGACCTTGCTAGATCGATTTTTCGCCCCCGTACACCCCATATTACAACTTTCATCGAAATCGTTAGAGCCGTTTTTGAGAACGTGATTACGTGCTCATTTAATAGTATAGTACACCAACAGGACTAGGTAAGTAGTGTTCAAATTATAGCAATACTTACTGCTCATAAATTTAGTTTTACAGTTGAAACTCATTTATTTGTAAATTAGTTACCTACTTAAATAAATCGTATTAATCTTTTATTCGAGATACAGATCCCCGCAGGGCCCAGGGGGACAGTGTTCACTTACACTGTATCTGTAGGCAGGGGGTTTTTGTGGGTTCAACACCATGAAACGCCAAAAACATTTTTGAAAATAAGCATGGGACATTCAAAACTGACTGGATTGGCATGGATGAGCATTCTTGAGATCGTCGTCACGTGCCTTATTTCTGATGATTATCCACGTCGCGCGTCGGCTGCATTTGGAAATATTCCTGTCTGGTCAGAATTAATATCCTGTTACGCCTGGTGGGTCCTCAATAAACTGTCAGTAGTTTTAACATTTATTATGAATTTAAGTATTTCTTCCTTATCTGAGTGTTCAGAAACAATATATCGAACCAATATATATATATACCGATATCGAATAGACACACGACCGACTCACCCTGTGTCATCACCCACAAAGTATATCAGAATTATTTTTCCAGTTGGAATTCATCGGATTTTTTTATTTATGATGCCGATATCGGGAGTGAGCAGTCAGTAATGGGCTTACGAGTTATTATGACTGTAGAGCAGTTACTGTGCGAAAAAGTAATCAACACTTTTTCTTCCAAAAAAATAATTACAGAAAAAAGTTTCTATAAACTTACAAAGAAAAACTTTTGTTTGATTTTGTAAGTGGTTATATTTATTGCCAAATTACCACCGACTTCTGAAACATTATTTTGCACTTCGTAGTATCATTATTGGGTGTTCATTTATGTTTTTTTTGTAATATTAATAATTACATTTTTAGGTAGGTAAGGTAGTTTAGTATATTACCTGTTTCAAATTTACGCGCGCATTTGCCCGTTGCACCTGGCCGTTCTGATAAGTTTGTCAACAAACATTCAATGGCGTTGGTGCACGCTCTACGAAAATAAATTTAAAAGTTGTTATGATCAATTGATGCTATATTCCTAGGAATTAACAAGTGTTCCATTATAGTTGTATATCCAGGTCATTTTTATACGTCTATGCCAGGTAAGTGAATATTGTTTTCCAGCAATGGTTAAGCATGCATTAAAGTGTCAATGAATAAAAGTTAAGTTTTGAATGCGCCATGTTTTTAGCCTATTTTTGTCTTTGTATTTCTAAAATGCATTTGAGACAAAACCGTACGGGGTAATATCGGCTGTATTATTATTTATTTATTTATTACGCAAAGGAGCCATGCATGGGAGCAATGTCTTAAAGGTAAAAATTGCGGCCATGATGGCTATATCTACGGGTTGGGATCTCGAAGAACTTGATGAGTTCCATTGTTATTGCTGGAAAGGGGCAAATTTGGGTGTACCCAGTTTTGGAAAAACGTAACGTAACGTACGGGGGTACGGGGCAAAACCGTAAAAACATGATTTTTATATAATAATTATGATAATAGAGATAAAATGACCTCGACTTCAAAGTATTTGATTTATACAACAAACTAAATATAGCCTATTAAAGTTTGTTTATAGGTATTCTTGCTAACTTGTGTTTTAAATATTTGCCTTGGCATCCCGATTTTACCCCACTTTACCATACCACTAGTAACTATGCGAAGTTATCAACATTATCAACAAGATGAACTGGATTAAAAACCTATTATTGAAGCTAACTCAAAAAAAAACTTCTCAAGCTAAGTTAATGAAATTGATAAAAACCCACCGCGCGGGCGTCTTATTTGTTTATTATTTACAAATCGTGTGTTAACTACGAACTTTCATATAAACTTTAATTATACCAATGAATAAAAAAATAAAAAAAAACAAAATTCTCCCAGCATAGCAACAAGGATTACATAGTAAAAGTAATTAATACTAGGTAAGTATATCATGCACATTATATAATAATAATCCAGCAGCATTAGTGGTGGTAAAGAGAGGTTTACTTAGTAAGGTTATTGTAGGGTTTCGTTATTTTATAACCTAAAAACATTGTGTGCTACTGTTTAAAACTGTATTATAAACAAATTTTAAACAGTACTTAGCACACAAATAAAGGTCTCAATTTCATTGTGCAAGGAATTTTTGTGCAAAATTTCCTGCTTTTAGACCCAGCGGTTTAGGCTGTGCGTCTGTCAGTGAGTTTAACAATTTTATTGAGTAGATTAAACAGTTCTACCGTCTTCTAGGTACCAGAAGAAAAAAGAAACCAGGTAAGTTTGCCCAGTAATCACTGAGACTTGCAGAGCATGCCTGTGGCATTAAGACCACTATTGGGTATGAAATTTAAATAAATAAATAATTAAACTCCACTGCCTCCTACGATTCCTTGATTGGGCAAAGTGTTATTGGGTTACTCCATCTAGAATTTCTCAGTAGGAGCCCGGAGTCTGGATTTGTGCCCAGTAATTACAATGGAACTTAAACATAATTGTTGAAATGTGTGTGTACTGTAGGTGCACGTCTACCTTTCGGGGAAAACAGACGTGATGTAATGTTAAGTTAAAAACTGCCCCTTTTTTTGAAGTCGGTTGATAAAATATTGTATCTTAATTTCAGGTAGATAATCTATGCCAAATAAAATAGTTTAATGTGCAATTGTCTGTTGCCAACAAAACATCTGAAATAGGCCAACATTTTTTGCATTCAAAATGAACAAATGAAATATTTAAAAAAATCCGATAGAGTCTATTTTAGGATGGTTTAGGATTTCGCCATACTATCCAATGTAAAAAACACAAGTTCGTTTTACATATATGTTAGGTATCTACCATTTTCTAAAGGCAAAGTTATCATTAATTCACTTGACCAGTCAACGTTTAAAAAAAACCATTTGTGGTACAAATCTCCTCAACACATGGGAGAGTTGTACATGACACTTAGTATAGACTTAACCATACCTATTTGTATAGGGAACATATAGAAAAAACTGAGTAAATATTAATAATTTAATAAGAGGATACCTTATTAAGTCAAACAACTAATTCATAATAAAAAGTGGAACAATAGTAATCAAAATTCCCTTAAACATTATTACTCTCTAAATATTTTTTGTAACATTACGATAGATATTATTATAAAATAGAGATATATAAAACAAATTTAAACTATAATTAAGCATCTTAGTTAAAGATATCAACAGTCAATTTCAATTTTTTAAGCACATTCAAAATCATGTTCATTTTTGTTCGGTTGACCACGGTTATGTCTTCCTCATGCACTATGGATCAAATCTCCCTAACCTAACCTTCTTCACTTTATCGCGTGTTGGAATTGGGTAAATCGTAGGACAAAAATATACCAAATTCCAATAATATTAAAAAAAACATTACATTTCTTAATAGTGATCGGAGTGATGTAAAAACACCAAGAATGAAGAATGATTTCACTTGCAACCACCAGAAACTTGTTTTTTCGCTCACTCTCAAACCGGCGTAATGGCAGCCTATATTATCGCGGATGGGACAAACAATTAGCGAGCATGCACTTTCCGATGTCGATGCCGTGAATGTCAAAATGATTTTCCCCTACTTGTTCAATTAACAAAACATTTAAAAGCTTCAACCATTGCGGCAATTGTTGCTATGACTTCAGGGTCTCGCTAAACTCTTGCAATGGACACCTATCCAGTCTTAAAACCCTGAAACCTAATTTGGTGTAGTGTTTAGGTATATAGGTACAGGGTACTTGTTGAGTTTTTCAAAGACTAGAAACGAAGAACATCTGTATCCTTGTCCTATCTTATTCCGATGTTAAGGAGAGCTTATGCTAATTAGCACACCTGTATAGCTATTCACAACCGTTCGATACGCTTCCGTGCCGAATCCTACAACACCAATGTTATCGAAGGAGTCCTCTAAGCACTGCTCACAAAACCAAAACCCGAATATTTCGATAATTTAAACCAAATAGACGACCACTAATCTTCCGACGGCTGTTTGTGGTCGGGGACTAGGCCAAATCAGGTAACCGAAAATGTGTAATTTTCGAATCGGAAGCCTGTCGAATGATTGTGAATAGCTATGCAAATGGGTATGAGTAACAACATAGGTAGGTGCTGTTATTACCAATCCATCTTTCAAGCGTAGTGATATGACAATTGCTACTGTGGATGGCAACATGGAGCATTTTAATTCTCTTCTGCATTTCTGCAATCAGAACTTTACTTTCGTTTTATATCATTCATCATCATCTTCGACTTCCCCCACTGTTAAGCGTATGCGTCACTTTTCTTGTGCCAATCTCCACGCCAGCTTCATCCACGTTTTACCTGCGATGCAGCGATTGTAACATAATTCTTTTTAATCGTTCTTAAAACACGAAAAACGAACAATAATATTTCATAGAAGAAATTGTTCTCGTTAAATCCAATGAAATATAGACGTGTTTACTTTCCAGCTCACTATTATATTGTAAAGTTCACGAGTCCCTGGAAGCTATCGGAGTGCGACAATGACTTATTGAGATTAAAGAACAATAATTGTCTCTATTACAATAAAAGGTATTTTTATTCGGTTTTTATGGCATTTAAAACAACGATAGCTAACGGCAAATGATTGATTTGAACCGCCCTTTTCTTGGTATAATGCGAGTAAGGTATTATTTCATTAACGTTTGGCATTTCTTAGAGACTATGTCGATTTAGGAAAAAAAACAACGAAATATGTAATTTATGTCGAAACTCGGAAATAACATCTATTGCCTAAAAAGGTCTAATTTTAGAAGTTAATTCCGAGTTTGTTGACTAAAAAGATTTTAAACCTTTTAGCCTAAAAACAATTTAATTTCATAAATTTGCAACATTTGCATTTGCACTTCTAAAGACTTCCTTCCTTCCTTATTTACCTACCTACATTTGCCACATTCATCGTCGGACCTACATAGGTACGTGGTGGCATTATTAATAAAATGTGGGGACGGAATATAATGGGATTTTCATTTTACCTAACTGGTTGGTCGGAATATACAACATACTTCTATGAACTTTTATTTAATACCAACTTACGCAGAAGACTGTTTAAATAAAGTGTTAAGTACCGTCAGAACATCAAAATCAAACCCTTTGTCGCATAGTTGTCTTCTTTGTACTTACCTACTATTACTTGTACAACCGCGGACAATGGCGGTGAACGGGCAAGAAACTCCACGGACACTCTTTTAAGTCCAAAATTTGATACAAAATATTGGTTACATCATTCATCATTTTAATTTGGGATCGGCTCATAGTAAAGTTACCTATGTAAATAAAATGCTTACTTGCCAAATGCCTTTTAACTGACCTTAAACAAGTTTATTTCAAAATTCAAGTTTAGATATTTTAACCTAATATCACGCATGTATTCCCCAAAGGGTTAGGCAGAGATGTTCCTATAGTGCATCCACATTTCACCGGTTATGTTTTAGTCCCATTTAATCCCCTATTACATCGTGCCTATTGCCATCAACCGTGAAAAAATCCAGAATCCGGGCTGCTACTGAGAAATTTCCGATGGAAAAAAACCATTACACTTTAGATATAATGTATATGAAATTAATAGTCTTGTTATCAGAATTCTTTAAAAAATAAACCAAATATAAATGTTGTATTTAAAACTTTATTTTTATCTGAGGGCAAAGGTTTTCAAGCCCTTTACTCTTTGCGATAGCGTGTTCCACATACGAATACGTTTCTCTAATTCTTGAAGAAAGCTGCGAAGCAGGCCTGCCACGCCGTCTCCTTTATTCATCGGCTGTTTCACAGAGCTATCTTATTGTCATTTCCTTTTAATAATACTTTTTAAGTTCGACAGCTTTTCGTGTAAAGCTTTGTCAAAACGCTGTAATCATCAATGAATCATCACGCCTGAATTCCCCGAAGGGGTGGGCACAGGTGTAGAGGAGGTACAAACCCATCTTTCACCAGTTATGTTTTAAGTCCCATGTAAAGCTTCGAAGATATGACTTACCATCAACTGGGCTAGATCCAAACTTCGCTAAATACTGATATGGAAAAACCTAATACTTAACAATTTGCTCCACTTGGGGATTACACAGAATCTCTGTATATATTTTTACCATGAGATTACTGAGCAGTCAATAAGTCACCAAACCTCAGCATCATTAGCCTATCGCATGTCAATCAATCCGATCCTCTCATACAGCTGTTACCGCAACCTCCCTGCGAAGATCGTTGCTACATCTAGCCCGATCCTTCCTTACTTTTGCCAAATGACAAAATCTCACCTATGATTTTTAATGCAAGAAACTTACAGTGATAGTTGCTTGATGTAGAAAAACATGAAAATAATTTAATTCATGTTTTTTTATCGACTGATCTGAATAACAACATTAATCATAACTTAATTATTTATTTTATTTTTAGGAAAACTTACAGCTAAACAGATACAGTAAGTAATAGTTTATATAAAATATGGCCAATTACAAGTTTCCACATGTAGTATATAAATCATATGAAACAGAAAAAAACATATGTTACTACATAAAAATAACGGAACCCATTAAACACTTACACAACTAACAAATAGTTTACTCTTAGATAACAACACGGAAACTAATATGTTATTTCCACATTTGCAAACGAAATAACGAATACGCTAATATAAATTTTAATGCCTATATCGTGCAATTCGTGCATGCTCAGTGCAACTCGTAAAGAGCACTAATGGCCGAAGGAAAAAACGGCAAAGTGCTGCAATTACTGTTAGGTCACAGTAGAGCGACTCAGGCGCAGCCAGCGATTATATACACAATTAAAACTACACACACGAATACAATATCTTTAACAATACGTATAGTTGTGTCATCTATATGAAGGTGAGGTGATTCAGTATTCTGCTAGGGCAAGAAGCAACAGGAGAGAGAAGACGTAAGAAGGCTGGGCAAACAATTAGGTACAGCTTTTGTTGGTTAAGTCGATCAACAACTGTTTCTATTGTAAAGTAATTCGATTTTCAGAATATCAGACATGTGAAAGAAGTTTTGGAATCCGCATAAGATAGATTAGATACTAGCTGTTTCCCGCAACTTCGTCTGTGATCTAGGATAAAAATAGCCTATGTCCTTATCTAGGTTATGGTCTATCTGTGTGCCAAATTTCATCCAAATCCGTCCGTTTTTGCGTGATTGAGTAACGAACAAACAAATAGACTCAATTTCGCATTCATAATATTAGTTAGGTTATCGTTCGTCTGTTATTTTAATTGAACAATTAGCTGTTGCGAATTTACATAGGTATTCCTATTTATAAAAGCCAACCAAATTATGCACTTATTAAGTACTCTTTTGAAGGAGCAGTAATGGTGTACCTAGAACATAATTATCACGTTCTGTTATAGGGGATTTGTGTAAATGATTAACTTATAAATTTTTGCTACGCCTGGGTAGATTAACATTCACAGGACCAAACTTAGCGCCCTTCGTGCACTGTTTGACTAGTGCACAAAAAAGTTTAAACATTATCATAAAAATGCGCTATTCAACACTTTGGAACCTAGATAGTTTTACGTTAATGACCACTAGATCATCCACATCGCCTGAGGAAAGTATCTATATACATTTTTATCACATCGTAGCTTACTCGTACGTCGATGAAAATTTATAACACAATTGTTCACGACAAGCTGTTAATGAACTAATCGATAATATTCCTCATACTTGACGCTTCCATTACTAGCTACAATACTTGGGTCAAGAGAACCATTAAATGAGTTATATGGAGTAAAAACACTACTTCAAGCGAATTCCATCTGTATACTGCATTTAGAATTTTCATTTCACGCTCGCGTGAACCTTTAATCGCATGTAAGGCTATTTAATAGTACAAATGCTCTAAGCGTTTATTGAAAGTAACACAGGTGTGTGCGCCCACTCACACAGGGACGGCGTCTACGTGAAAAAGTTGGGTATGTGCTACATAAGATATGTTTGCGATGAAAACGAGTGTTGTTTGTTCAAGTTTAAGGTTGTTGTTGTGTTGTTGTCAACCCGGGGTGAATGTTTTTGTAGAAGTTAAGCAAAAAAATGTCGGACGTGTTATGATTAGTAGTTCCTGCTGACTTAGCTCGACCTGGGCCTAGGTACTGATTCCAAGAAATACAGTAAAAAAATTATGAGAAACAGAATATTGACAACTTACGTTACTCGCGAAAGCGACTTCTCTCTTTGGGAGTTTACTAAGAAAAAGGTATCTAAAACTGTCTCAGTGTCTTTTCATCAAAATATAGCATCGACACATCTTAATCCTCGCGTGCCATCGCTCGACCTCGCACCTACACCACAGCGAGCGCTGCTAGGCGAGTGTACGTTGGCAGTAATTTCACGCTTCCCGCCGCCAGCCACCACCTGAAAAACTCTAATCACACCACTTTTATGGCTCCTACTCGCAATTTATATTACAAATATGATAATTTTAAATGATAATAAATTTATTAGCCGCTTGTACTCGGCAAACTAGAGCGTTTATCGAGCGTTTCCGTTCTCGGTATCGAGTCGCGTTACAGTTGTTTTTTTTTTGCTATCGATTTCCAAGAAATTGTTGCTTTTAATTACAATTGTAACGTTTCTGCACTTTTCCGGTGCGGTCGGTCTTTCATGTGCCCTTTGTTAATGAAGTCTTCCAAAAATATAGCAAGGTTAGGTACGTCATCGGATGTGGGTCCGGAAATGTTATCAAATGTGTAGCCAATCAGTCACGGTTTCTTGATATTATGGCAATTTCTACTTCATTCATAATCATAAGTTACGAAATTATTATTCTCGTAGTTTATTCATGTTTTATTTTGTAGACCGTGTGGCGACTTTTTTTGTTATAACGCGACTTTTAATGTCGCTTCTATTGTTATAATGTTATAGAATATAATAACAACAAAAAATCGTGCAAATATTTGATTATATAGTATTATTATCTTTTCGGCTGGGGTCACAATAAAGGTGAAGTTCACCTTTCAGTGATCTTAGCTAAAACAAAACTTAGTACAATTTATTTTATGTTTTAAATACTAATTCTAGTTTAGGCGAATTTAAATTCTGACCCAAAACAATTCTAGAACCCTTACGACGCAGTCCACCATTTGCTCATGCGCTTGAGTGAGACCTCTTGGATGGTGATCGGTTAAATTAAAACGACTCATCCTGCCTCGTATCCCTTTCCCCTATGTTGTGTGTTATGATTAAAACCCCCACATTTTGCTTATGTCACCAAGATCAGCGTCAAAGAAAAGAAAAGTGCAATTTATCTGTCATTATAATACGAGAATCTTGGAGATTATTATCATTTCACATGCGAGTTATAATCATCGTGGGCGCAGCAAACAAAATCAATAATTGTACAGAGATCTAATGTATTCCCACGTAATTGTTATGATCGAATGACATAATTGTGTCGCGACTTGCGCCGGCGCGGCGCCGCGCACCCCGCTCTTCCCCCACTGTGTACCGTCAGCATCAGCATACTCCTACATATCTATGTGTGTTTATTTACTGTTCTTCATTCAATTTACAAATCTATGAAAAATCGCAAAATCCGTTAGCAAGTTGGTAATTTTTACCGGAATTCGAAACGGGTTACAACTTTGCTTAGAGTTAAAGTAAACTCTCTACGTAGAACAATTTTTGTGTATATAAGTGATTGCCTCAGTAGAAATACACTAAATTATCACTTTAGTACGCTTAATTACATCCATAGTAGACATTAGACATTAGTTTAGCTACCTTCCTACCTTTAAGTGTTTAAAAGAGCAACAATCTCTTTTAAGTAGGTATTCAAAAAAGTACCAAATTAGTATGAAACTAATTTGTCCATTTAAAATTATTCCTGCCTGAAGATCATCAGCATGACATGCGTTAATTAAATATTATACTTAATTAATTAAACAAGGCGAGCACAAATACCTAACAGCTAACTCGCTGACCGTACTCTAATTGCAATAATTACTCATTATCAGGAAGCTTGGCACATTAATTTAGAGTTTTTACTTGAGCAAGCTTAACAAATACTTATTTAATTGCTCGTCTTTGTTCCACCAACATTATTAGGTTGGTGACGCAACACGGTTATACAGTATACTAACATCACACAATTTTGATCGTTGTGCAAGCAATCTTGAGACGAGTAAAAAGTTGACGCTATTCCAATTGCGCATGCGAGACAGTTCGCGTGCTCGCGTACCCTTAATCAGATATTCTTTGTGGTGTCTAGAAGTGATTCGCTGACAATATCGCCGTCTTGTAAATGCACTAACTTAGTTATAAAGGCACTGTTAGGTAACCACGACACTAAATTCTTTTTACGCGCCTATTGACTATTTCCCTGACAGTTTAATAGGCTGTGTGTAACCCACATTTATGATTACTATTCACTTGCAAATGTAAAACTGTTTGATACTTGCTCATTTTTTGTTGTGCGTTCAAGAATTTATGTCGACTCCGTTTTTTGATCTTTCCTATTACTGTTGTGGTAATAAAATTATATCCTTTAAAAGGACATGTGGTGCAACTGCTCGTGTACTTAGGATAACGAGACAATCGTAATTCGAAATTATTTCAATTGTAAAAGACACGCAGTTTATGGTTACAGGGTCTATTTATACCTTTAATTGCAAAACGTCGGTATTTCCATTATAATATCTCTCTCCATCGTGTTGCTGTTGGCACTAATTGATGGTTTTTCATAGACAGTGCTATGAGTACTATTCGGTAACTTAATTAATTTTGTTTTATTTTATTTGAAGCTGTATAATCTTTAGCTTAGTCATATAATAAATTAACATAGTCACACAGGTATTATTGTCAGAATTCATGAAATATAATAAGATGACAGAATTATTTAATGCAGGCATGATTCGTTTTTATTTTATTTATACAAATAGTAGCATTTCCCAAAAATTACATTTAAAATTCATTACATAGTAGCATAAAAAATTCATTTGTTTCTAATTAAAAACTATGAAAAATGCATGCATTTTAACAATAATTTGATAGACAAAAATATATTGATTTTATAGATTGAATAAAATAAAATAACTTAATCTCTTGTTCAATTATTATTATTGGGTGCCCATTTAAGGGCGAAGGCCGTCTCCATCTTTCGCCATTCGTCTCTGTCTTGGGCTATTCTAGTCCAGGTGGGGCCGGTTAAATACTTCTTCAAAGACCAATATCTGCGCTCTTTATTCTGCGATCTACGTAATTTTGTTTTGGTTTGTGAAATGAAATGCTTTGCCCAAGATAAACACAGCTATCCACGTACTCGATTAGCGTGCTTTGTATCACCGTTTTTTACTCTTATGCTGTTGACTAACAGGCATGTTTTTTCAGCGTTCATGTGAAGACCACATTTTCAGCTCTCGTTATCCAGAGACTTCAGCTTTCGCTCAAGATCTGCATGTGTTTCGCTGATCAAAACAATGTCGTCTGCGAAGCGGAGATGATTGAGAAACCTGCCGTTTATTTTGATATCGACATCGCGCCAATTGAGCTATCTGAAGATATGCTCCAAAACTGGGTTGAATACGATAATACGGGACAACGATACGATGATATGGGGTCACGAGTCCTAAGATAGGCCGCTTGTAATTAATATCAACATCAAACTCTTACAACATCGATAGATTCGATGTTTTTTCAATATGTAATTAATACCTGACCTGCCAGTATCCGATGATGCTGACGATGGTGCACGCTTGCCTAGAATGATTCCAATGACGTATTCACTCGACACTTGAAGACTTCCAGGTTTTTGGGAAACTCAGAATCCGGCAAGGAGTTCCACTCTCTAACGGTACGCATTTTTAAAACTAATATTAGGTCCTATGAAATTGCCGTTCTGCAGTACTGGCCATTTCAAATCAAAATAATTTTTGTTTGGCTAAGAATTCTAATTTCAAATTATTTTTATTTTAAAAACATGGATTTTTTTTTCCAAAAGTAGTCATTTGTTTATTGATTAGTGTTACATTTTCATCGCATTTCAATCTTTTTCGTCATCATGGATACGTTAAAAATTCGAGTAATTATGGAATATGAGTACCGTCGTGGCAGCAACGCGGCACAAGCGGCACGCAACATCAACGACGTTTACGGAGCTAACACTACAAACCAACGCACCACCTGTTATTGGTTTGCTCGCTTCCGTTCTGGAAATTTCGACCTGAAAAATGAACCTCGCGGTCGTCCGAAGACTTTGGTCGACAATGACGAATTAAAGGCGATTGTGGAAGCTGATGATACACAATCTACGGCTGAATTAGCAGCAGCTTTCGACGTTAGCGTCAAAACAATATTGTTCCATTTGCGTCAAATTGGCAAGGTAAAAAAGCTTGACAATTAGGTGCCCCACGAACTCAATAATGATCGCCAGCGCGAAGTACGCGTCGAGACGTGCCTTGCACTGCTCAACAGACACACAAATGAAGGAATTTTGAGCCACATTGTTACCTGCGATGAAAAATGGATTTTGTTTGATAACCGCAAGCGTTCAGCAAGTTGGTTGGATCCTGATTCAGCACCTAAACAATGCCCTAAGCGAAAAACTTACCCCTAGAAAAGTGATGGTCACTGTTTGGTGGTGTAGCACCAGTGTGATTCATCACAGCTTCTTACCAAACGGGGTAAGCATTACTGCAGATGTGTACTGTGAAGAACTGAACACAATGATGGAGAAGCTGGCACATCTCCAACCAGCATTGGTCAATCTGATCCTGCACGACAACGCGCGACCTCATACTGCACAGCAGACGGTCTCTAAGTTGCAAGAACTGGGGTTGGAAGCTCTCCGTCATCCGCCCTACTCACCAGACCTTGCGCCTACAGACTACTACTTTTTCCAGAATTTGGATAACTTCTTGGCAGGAAAAAAATTCAATACCCGAGAGGTAGTACAAAATGCCTTTGAAGAATTTGTTGCCTCCCGTCCAGCTGATTTCTTTAAGAAGGGCATCAATAAACTGCCACTGCGTTGGCAAAGATGCATTGATTGCATCGGTGATTACTTCGATTAATACAAATAAAAAATACATGAAAATTCGTTTAATTTTTTTCATACAAAACGGCAATTTCATAGGTAAAGACCTATTATAAAGACTACGAGTAGCGGCTCTGAAATAGAGGTGGGCAGGACACTTAACTAGACGTAGTAATAGCATGTGGAGCAGAGCTGTAACGAAATAGTTGCCAACAGACGGTAGAAGGTGCATTGGCAGACCAACAGCCAGGTGAGTGGACGACCTACAGAAGATCGCGGGGAAGACCAGGATGAGACTCGCACAGACCGAAAAAATTGTTCTTGAGGAATAATTATTTTAATAATGTAATGTATACAAACTTATTCATCAAATTAAATCCTACTTCCTATATGCTTTGCCCAATAGGGTCCACAATGATCACGTCTTTGTAAAACCTACCACCTATGTTCACCATGCAGAATATAAATAAATATTGAGTATTGGGGGTAGCATGGCATAAAAGCAATATACTCAGCAATGGGTGGAACAAGGCTGCCAATGAATATGATGATGATTATACTCATAGTATGATGGAAAAATACATTACATGTTCAGATATCAGCTAAATATCTAATCATGACACGTGTACTAAATAATTGGTTGAAATTCGGAGTTAAACTAATTAACCACATTAATGACTGGGAATAACAAACTTTATCTTTTTGTGCTATAGTTAGACATTCAGTTATACCTACAGCTCCACATTACCGACCGATATTAACATTGAAATTAGTAATTTAGGTTTATTCTGAGCACGTCTTGTAATTTTGTATGCCAAATATCTAGAGATAGATTACAAAACTTTACAAAAGAATAATAGTATATATAGTATAATAATAAAATAATATAATAAAATAAAATAATATAATAGTATATATATAGATAATAGTATTCACAAAAGTACACCAATAAATTATGAAATCCAATCAATTCTATAAAACTGAAAGCCAAAATATCGCCGACTCAGTCGCCCCATTCTCAGACGCACCACTGTCCACCATATTGTTACGTCGCTTTAGGCAATAAGGCTTATACTTCAGAGGCCCGTAACACACAAACATACAACCTAAATATAGTCATTAAAAACAATTCATCGCATGATAAAACGAATAGCGGTAACGTTATGTACAGTCGGTCACATAATGTGCACCTAGTTGTGTAAGAGATCACCATGAACGTTAGTTCCGAAACTTGTGTTGAGCAATGTACTCCTCGGACCGTGAAAATGTAATGGCATGTATGCATGACCATTAATTTTGTACCTACTTTTGTGTACATAGATGTTGATGATTTCGCATAGCCTTATTATTTTACAGGTTTTCTTTCCTCACCTTAATTTTTTTGATGATGGCTGTAATTTTTCTAGATTCCATTAAGGCTCCTGCGGACGGGCGTGATGCGACGACGCGCCGTTACTTTGGTGAACCATTTTCTATGAAAACTTCAAGGAAATTATTTTACCGGTGTCGCGTCGCGCCTTCGGTTCATGTCTGGGAGCCTTTCTTTTAGCATGAATTTGACACATATTTTACATAGTTACTGACGTACCTAACACACAAACAATTTACCACATTTCAATAAAACTACAGTATATGATAGATGTTTACTTACATACCAAAATTAGATATTTCAATTTAAAATAAATTTAAAACAACGTGCATTCTACACGAGTGAGCTAAAATGATTAGGTAAAAACATCAATATTTCCTTATACGAATAGGAAACCAGCTCAAAAAGTCAAAACAGCGCACTGAATTTTTTTAATTTGAAAACTTATCTCATTTCTTAACAAAGCCACAACCACACTGCTCTATACTTAAGAGAACAGTTAGCAATTACACTAATTATACCTATACGTGCCTAAATCCTACTCTCCACAGCGATGTTATCTAACAGACTATGTTTTATGGCTGAAAATTAATTAAACAGATTCTCAAATTGAAATTAAAATAAAATGAGCGCACGTATGAAATCAAACAGTCACATGAGCATTAAATTGGTGTTTAGAAGCACAGCGCGGCCGGAAGCGGCTCAGACACGTAGAGCGCGCAACAAAATAATGAACAAAAGTCATTATAAGTGGCGAGATGGTCGCGATAACGCGGCGGTTAGAGTAAACGCGCTTTTTTACGTTAATTAAACTTACTTCTGTAAACGATGATGGTCTCATTATCTGCATTAAGCACCGCTCGCCGTTCGCAGTGCTTTTTACGCAACGCTGCGCGTGCGCCGGGCGCCCGAGCTCGTCGCCGACGACGCCGCGGGTTGCCATGTTCAAAAGTCATTTGGACTCGACAGTTTGTCGTACAATTTAAAAACAGAATTCCTATTACAAGACATAGAACGGAAAAATGTGACCGTTTTATAAAAACGTTTTAAACATATATAAGTATTGTAAAAGCAAAAAAGTTTCGTCTGTATGCGGCTGTTTTTGACAATTATCTCCCAAATAACGTCTCGTCTCGTAAGTGATACGTGCTTGGTAGCGCAGTGGCGCGGGCGCAGGCCGCAGGGTCGCACTTAATAGCCGGTGACGGCAAAGGACACATGACAAAAACTCTCCTCATTATCCGCTCTATGACAATTCGCCTCCATTTATAATGCTATTAATAAAATAATGGCTGGCAACCACAATAAGAATTTAATTCAGCATCAAACAAACATTAAATGTCATTTTATCGGTAAAAACCACGATTGTAATAACCGTTTTGTTTTTTTTTAATGACAATATTTATTTCTGCATTAGAGTGTCATGTCGTATATCCGCATTGCGTTCCTGGCGTCGATTTATGTTCTATTGTTAAAAAGTGTTAATTGCATAATTGTATTTATTGTGATTACCGCCAGTTAGTTACTTCCCCTCTTAAATAACCGCTTGTTGGTAACCAGGTTATGCCGAAGAACCGCTCAAATGTCCAGATAGACATAGCGTGATTGATTTATTTGGGTAGTTTATGTGTTAGTGTTACGAGACATGTAGAGTGCATAATGGGTTTCATAAAAAAAATATGGAACGTTTTTTGTCCATTTTCATATTAATTTTATTATACCTCAGAGTTGGTTTTCATGAAACAGTTTCGACCATCAACATATAAGTTCACAATGCCTGAATTTATCTTACGTGAAGCAAAATCTTTGTACCTACCCCTTTTTTTAAATTACGCGGTCAGGGGAGTATTTCTGGCACAGTTAAAGTTTATATGGAGAAGGAGTGCTAATATTGCTAATATTTTTATATAATATGCATTAGAAATAAATTAAATTATTAAAATCATTACATACATTACTATGCGTTTGATACACACTATGGTTAAAGATACCTTAGAATAATAACATGGACCTATCATGGAATTAGTATGTACTATCATGGCAGCATGGAATTAGTATGTACTATATATAGAATTAGTATGAACCATCCTAAACTATCCTATCAAAATTAAAATGTAAATGAATTATGGTCGAACTTTAACTACTGGGCTACCATTACTTTGATAACATTTTTTTACAAGCTTACCTAAATACGGTCAAACCAATGGCGAGAAGTGTGACTATGCAACTATGCAACATTTTTCCAGTATCGTCATATTATCATTGTTATTATATTGTATAATCATACTAATTCGCACAGGTATTACTACATTTAGGTCCGTAATAAACCATGACTGCCCATGGCCTAGCTGTGAGGTAACACTTTTTGCATTAATGACTTTGCTCGCATCACATACAATCGAAGGCTGGTCGTCATAATATGTTACTTATTCATAATAATATAAATAAGTAGACTTGTTATTATTTTGAAAGATCATATCGATCGCTTGGGTTATTCAATAAATGTTAAAATACGAAATTCACACTTAACGATAACTGAAAATTGACAGAAGACATAAACTGTAAGAAACTTAAAAGGCGGCATTACTCGTTCGTAACACTTTTGAACTCGAAGCTCAAAAGTGTACAAAAGTGCATAGTACCACTTTGTGTTGATATTTATTGAAAAATAATCAATTTTCTTTCTGTAGATGTCTCATAATTTTCCTCCACGTCAGTACTACCTAACCACAATAAAGTTTCTATAAGACAAAATCCGACAAATGCTTTCAAAAACAATTCCAATGACGCATAACACAATCTAAAGCAGTCACAAGCGAAATTTTCCGTTTACATTCAAATTCGCAGTATATTGAGCGGTTGTCGTCGGGCGAAGGCCAGATAGAGATGAGGGGTAAACATGAAATCAGGCTACTTATTACCCAGCGCGTTAGTATGCATGGGTTGGGAGCCCAGCGCCCTACTGCATTACGTCGCTCCGTACATAAACGATGCCTCCATTTACACCTAACTAGATTCAGCCACCCTTGAATGCAGACCGACTCAATTTATATTTTATTACGTGACGTCATAATTCTGTTTTGTTTTAGGTTAGTTTTTATTATTTTATTATGGATTTTATATAAATATTTTTAGATAACCCTATCTACCTGCATTTTTCAGAACGTTTTTCGTAGTTTTTTTCTTAATTGATGCACAACACTTTTTTCTGTCATTAAAACATCGTTCGCAAATAGGTAATGAAAACCAAGAAGTTAATTAGATCAACTCGTTAGTTAATGAGCATTTTAAAATGCAGGCATGCACGTACTAATAGTCTAAGTTGGACCCCACACGAACATGAAGAAAAGCAATGAAAATAATTAAATGCTTGACTGAGAGGTCTGAAAGCTCGTTTTTCGTTGTTTTCCGAAAAGGGAACCCATTACATATGTTTGAAACACATTAATGGCCTAATGATACATCATAACTGACAGTAATATCCAATTTAACTGCAATAGAACTGACATTATTACTAAAAATCGTGTCTGTAAACACTGTAATTCTGTTCAAAAAATTTCGAAACGAGCCATTTCATTTTGACGTTCATAAAAACATTAGAAAAAAGGTTGACATTCCGTCATTTTCTCAGGGACATTTCTTCAAATTAAACTATTATTAGTTGGCGATCACGTCGTAGGATGCTTTTAATATTGAATTAGGGGAACCTGTGGTTACTACGCCCTTAATCGGGCCTTCGGACGGCGATGTTCGTGTATTAACGTTATATCCACAGTCGTGTAATGGCGTAAGTAATAATAAAGCCCAAATGACACAAAATATTTTCAAATTATAGGCTCTGAAAGCATGGGTAACCACTTACAATGTCTGTCGTTGATCCCTGTGTAGCGTCTACATATTAAAAACTACGTCCTACAAGGATTACTTATTTTGAGTTACCAAATGTGATTGAATGTTAACAAAGGTTTTCTTCAGCTAATGATTTTTTATCAAGAATCGAAGCAATTTAGTGTAGAAAATAATTAAATGCGGAAAATGAAATTTTTCCTAATCTTTTTTCAATTCCCGTCTACATTAAGTACTTATTTACGTTTAATTAACCAATAAAATATACTAAGCAGTCGACTGTTGTATAATTTGTCCGTTGGTTCTTTTAATTACCAATAGGTAATTTAAAAAAGAGAGAGATACCTAAAATAGGCTTTTTAGCCTATTTTAGGTATCTCGGTTACTTAACAAACAGTTCCTGCAGTAACAACAGTATGCAAAATCATGCCTTAACAACTTATTTAATTGGGGATTAAGTATTTTTCTGCGATCGCTACACCACTACACTTAATTATGGCTATATCAATAGTTTTCCTTTTTGGGTGCACGAAGGAGATACAGAAATGGCTGTGTCATATTATTTTAGTGGATGACGCCGATCGCATAACTAACAGCTGCAACGAGTCGCCGCTGATTGTAGTGTTTAGTCTCGATACGAATCGATTTCATACGATTTGTATCGAATGATCCCATCGTAAGCTAATAGGAGCGATTCTGGTATATTTTTCGGCTCTCCGACCGATGATTTAGTTCCTACGTGATGTGCTTACACGGAAAATAAATCGTTTGAATCGCATTATATTCATTCGTATTATTAAATGTTCGTTTCTGTGAGAATTTTTGAGTTCGCCTACGCGTCGGAATGTACCGTGGATTAATAAAAAGTGAGTAGCCAAACCATTGAACGAATAAATTGCTGCAGCTTTCGATATTCTGTTGTGATGGATTTGACTATTATAACTTTAATAACTGGAGGTTTATGATCGTATTCAACTATTACGATCTATAGTTCGCTATTATTTGAAAGCAGAATTAATTTTTCGTTAACATATCATTAGACATTGTGAATATCATTCAAACTTTCGACTAATGTTTTATTGATATCGATTTTCAATGTCTTGAAAATAATATTTAATGTTATTAGTGCCATAAGATTGAAGTAGTCAATGATTAATCGATCGTCGAAGGTAATCGAAGGATTGATTAAAGAATTAATACTTTCACATAAATAAGGAAGCACCATTCACCAATTAAATAAACATCAAATTCTTGAACAAAATTAATCGTCAGAGTCTTATCTTTAGTGTGAATAAAATTGGTACCGTAACCTGATGCATATCGATGTCTCTCGGGGACGATTTAAATCCGATTTGTTTACTCATTCGATGTAACATTGAGAAGTATTATCGTACTCACACTCGGGCCTAATGTTAATTGGTTAATTAGTCTGTTTATGAGTCTTAAAACAAATTAATTAGAAGCGAGCGCGGCCATCTAATCTGCTTGGCGCCTCTTACGCACGCCCCTGTTCAAACTAGGCTATAGATTTTTTAAGATATTGGGAAAAAATTTCCTCTACAAAATGAATACATTGAATACCTAGCTTTTTCATTTTTATTGTAATGTTATGCTTTCGATATGACTAGCAGGTTCATTATACTTAACTCTTCTGAGAAAACTTGAAAAGTAAGATAATTTGCCTATTATGTCCCAAAATTGAACTACGGGATTCTTTATCTGGTTTCCGGAGAGCATTCGCAATTCGGTAGCAATTCCCCAGGTCAAGGTTGCCAGTGGCAATTCCCTTTTCTACTAGTTAGCATTGCAAGATTGAATATCTGTAGCACACTTTGGTCGCTAACATACAGTGTTTCTTAAAGGCAGTATAATATTATTACCAGCTTCTGCCCGCGACTTCGGTCGCGTAGAAGTCGTACGTTCGCGTGAAAGCCGTAAGATACACGATATACAAAACTAGCAGCCACATTTTTATAAAACTCCTTCGGCCCCCGACCCACCGCGTCGCATCGCATCGCCTGCCCGCGCTATTACCTACTTCGTTTTCGCTTAGCGTCCTTTGTGACTTTTTTCTTTTTGCTCGGCTCTTAAGGGCCGTAGCGTGATGTTTAATGGCCTAACCTTTCTGAAGAATTAGGCTATCCAATGCATTGCTATCAAAATATTTTTTCAAATTCGACTGTTAGTTCCTAAGATTAGCACGTTCAAACAAACAAATTCATCAGCTTTATTATATTATTAGTTACACACATGCCGAATATACCTACGTATCGAATTACTGTTTAATGTGTGATCGTTTGACTAATTCCGGAGTTACTTCCAAATCCAATGAAACTGCTCCAAGTGCTACGGCTGCTGGTACCTACTTGCTCAACTTTATGATATGGAGAGTGACATAAATCGACTAAAGATCTACATTTTTCAAGTTTATCAAAAATTTATAAACACAATGAAATTTTCAATAATTATGCAATTTTATTAAAAGTTATTAGAGTCTCCTAGTCGGACCCAATTCCATCCGTCCGGTCCGGCCGAGGTGTCACAAGTCGGGATACAGATAACGAATACAACCTTATTAAGCACTATCGAACTCTTTCCACTTCAATTTGGAACTTTATCTTTTCTGTTTTAAGACTGAAAGCTTTTTCAATGAGTGTAAAAGTAAGTTTGTCAAGTTAAAGGTACTTAATGATACCTGCTCGGGCCCCGATGACATCACACGCAGTATTGTAAGTGGCGAGATAAGAATAATTCAATAGGTACCAAGGATTTCGATGACACAACGTTTGAGTGGTGGTTTTCATTGATTTAATCGATGTGTACAACGTTTACGTGTCTTTTATAAAGGTGTTTCTCAACCTGCCTGTTGTTGTTGTGAATGGATACTGGATACCGATTCTTAATGGAAGAAACCTGACTTGAAAAAACAATATTTGTAAAAATTACCAGGAACCTTCATACCTAACTACATAGGAGGGTAACTACTGTATCAATAGGTGTACGTATGGACTCCATGCTTAACAGGTACGTACATATAACAGGTTGACGCTACAAGCCCTTACACTACAGGTCTTTGATTTCTTAAAAATGTCGAAAATGTTAAAAACTCCTGAAATCTAAAGAGAAAACGTTATCAGTTTTTAAAAGATGATAATTCAATGAAGGCACAGAAGTCTTATAACACCACAAGAGAACTCTACTATCTCCATAATATTTGTTATTCTATTAAATCCATAAAAACTTCGACTTTACCTCTAAATTCTGCGGCCAAGTGTCAAAGTTACGTCGAAGCGATCCCGTGCAAATAAACCGACCCTACCGATTGATCGTCAGCAAAACAAAGCTAATGTCGTGTTTGTTCGGCAGGGCTAATCAAACAGGAACATTGTCCTATGTCAATAGCTAACGTCAATATAATCGATACAGGCGCGCTCAGGGACGTGGTGGCATTCATACTGCTGTACAGCAATCGAGAATCGAATTTAGATTAAAATTTGCTGGCATTTGTTGGCGTAGGGACTTCATCTGCAGAATAATCAGGCAGTCTATCATGATAAAGATTAGATATTTTTCAGGTGTCATAAATGACGTTTGAAGGTTATAATAACATTTAACCACGAAACTACGTTTGTAAACAACAAAAGTTCGATTTCATAAATACCAGTGGTTCACAGTTTTGAAAGGTTTTACATGCCAATAGAATGCGGGAAAAGAGCTGATCTAAATCATGCTGTCGGAAGCCCCATCAAGTCAGAATCATGGAACAAAGCAGGATACTAGATGCTACATAACAAAAGGATGAATAATAAAAAGGTACAGACGCTTAGGCATGCTCATGAGTAACAGCAATTAGTTCTGTTTATAACCCAAGTAGCACAGAATTAAAGGAAAATCCCGCCGTACACATTCCTAGCTTTAGATTAGATATAAATAGGTATAATCACAACGCTAAGCAGAAGACAATATGTACCTAACTACCTTACAAGTAATCACGAATCAAAATGATTTCGATATGGAAAATTACTTCTTAGTTATTCTGCAAGTTGTGGTTGACTTCGTTCCTAATAACAAATAATAGATTCTAAGGCCAATGCAATCATAAGAAATCATTACAAACAACATTATATTGCTTGCAATTTATAAAATGTGGTTACATAGGTAATTATTCATGTCAGAGTATCTATTTATCTATGTAAGTACATCACAAATTACCTATATGTTAGTAAATCATCTGAGTAGAGACAGATGCAAGGCCGCAGCATCAGTTCCCACAAAGACCGTAGTAATCTAAAAAACTGACATCGAATCAGGTTTTGGAACCGAATTAACGTACCTGCCATTCACACAAAACTTGAAACATAAACAAATTATCGAAAAGACAAAAAAAACCGTCGTAATTTAACTTCCCCACATTTCATTCCACAAATTAGTCGAAACATAAAAACCCATGAATGAACTCTAAACAATCCCAAATGGTCATTTAGTGCCGGAAATGACCCGTTTGGCAAATAAATCAAAATTGCACTAGGAACGTAAATGCAGCGATTAGGCGGCGCTTGCAAAGGACCCGGTGACGCTGCGCATGCGGCGGCCTATTTATTAATTTCTCGAGAACCCAGAGGCGGGTCTCACCGCTCTAATTGTGCCTAATTTGAGACACCGCTCGAGATAGAGAGGCTGTAGGCTGCTATAGAGGCTCACGTCGCCTGAGGCCATTTTCATTGATACAACTTATTCCATTATAAGTACCAACGCAGTTGCTTTTTTTGGTGGTCAAAGAAACTTAGAATTGAATTCAAGAAATGCACACTAAAATATAAAATCAGCAATCAAATCAATAAAAGACAGATTTTTCACACGGATCATTCACACTTTATAAAATAAATGAAAGGCTTTCTGTCGTAAGGTAAGAACCTACACAAAAAGGTACCAGACACGTAAAATCTGCTGGTGAGGGAAACACAAGAGACTTTACTATCCGGATCGTTAAAGTTTATGTTTCTAATGTAGGTACTTTTCTGATTCATGATGGTCTAAGTCCGAGGGTGTCAGTGAACCTAGCTGTCCGTCAGATGGTCACATTAGTCTCAGCACTCCGGTCAGCAGGCTGCCACGGCTGGCGAGATCACAACTTTCAAATGTTTGTCACACGCTACAACCCATTCATGAAATGCTAATGCGATTAGTTCCGCATTGTTTTTGCTAAATTTATTGCCCGGAGCGGCAAACCAACCAACCTGTTCAGCTTGTGCCATTAATTTTATAATTAACATCTGGCAAAAACATTTAATATGAACACATTATGCTAATGAATAATACGTCTTGGAACGCGACATCTAACAACATTACCCTATAGTTTTTATGACATTCTCATACATTTATTACCTAACTACGTTCGCGGCGAGGTGTTAATGGATATCATTTGGATCACACGATATAAGTGACTACGAACGGACATCGGGACTCTCAGTATCTCTAAGTGAAATGAAAACGGATATCCAAAATTAGTACAATAAAACGCTTAGGCCCAATAGGTTTATCGCGTCCACTTCCTACAGCCGCTCTAATAACCAAAACAAACAACAGCATCGAACACAAAGGGAGGCAAATAAGTCCAAAAAGTGCTAATATAAAAAAGTGTGCCCGTTTTTATAAGGCAACGAGTAAGTGTGAGGTCGGAGCGAGGAATGTTGGCGCCTGTCTGAGTACGTATACCTGTCCGTTTATCAATGGACCACGGACAATAAGGTGAAAAAAAAATGTGAAAGAGTATCAAAAAAGCGCTTCATCAAACCGATGCGTCCGGCAAGGGTTGTCGCTCGCTATCGACGGTTATCCGTCTGTTACTGTCACTTTATAATGCGCCCACGATCATAAACGACATCTATGTTTAAATTACGGCGTATTGTTGTTATGTGTTTAATCATTAGTCAGAATGATGCTTTGGGACCTTATACAATTGTAAAGTTAGGTGTACATATCAAAATCAGAGTAAGATATAGGTAAATCTCCAGCCTACGCCATTCTCTTGTAAATATCAATACAATTTCTATATGAAAACAGAATAGAATTCTGCATTCCTTGCGCGACGTCAACAATAAGTTTTCGACATTGTCGCGTGTAGGCTCGCCAGAACTCGCCACCCCGACGTGGGGCGACATAAATATCCCGAGTAAAGCCTAACACAACTCAAGATGAACACGACAAAACTGATAAGACCCCGCCACGCTCGCCCGAGACATCCCAATTTAGTGCCGGCCCTAAGATAACGCTATTATACAGCTTTTAACTATACGAACGATACGCTAAATGTGTTAAAATCAACTTATTGTGTGTGTTTTAAGTCAAAAGAATGTGTAAGTGGATTGTCACCTGCGCGGATGTGGTGCGTGGGCTAAATGAAATGGGTAACAAATAGATTCTTATTGATTTTTTATTTGTGAATCTTAAAATGGCTCTTCGTATCTTTAAACGTTAAATGATAGTCCATTTATTTTTGCATACACTACACGAATTAAAACATGTTATTGATACAGAACACTATGTAAGATACCATACAAGTAATAAATAACCTAAGTTAGTTTATTACTTGTGAAGATAGACAGATTCCAAAACAATAAATTAAACCGAAACTTTCACAAAATATTGGTTTGTTTCTTCAATATAAAATCCCATACGACAAAAAGCAACAATCACGTCACTAGAAAATAGTGATAGGTCCCATTGCATCCATCCATCTTTATACTTCGTTTTCGACAATGAAAATTTTCAATTTCTACACATCGGCAATCGATTATGTAATTTAATTAGGCACTTCGGTTTACAGACAATTATTTCTCAAAAAAAAAAGAACGTTTCTGTTCACTTAACATATTGAGAAAAGTAAGATAAAAATAAAAGGAAGTGCGATTCTCTGTGTTCACAATAAGAAAATTAAGAGTTAAAGGTGACAATCGGTATTGTGTCACAATTGGTTACATTTATTATACAGTTTTGCTCCCTCGTACGGTATATTTTTTCTTCCATAGTTAGTTCTGGGTTATCTTAATTCTAGGTTGTCTCGTCGTCTTGCGTTGTATGCATAAGTTTTCTTTCATTACATTACATACATAGTTTTCTTTTTCTACTTCAATACATAAATCAGTCTATAATAATATTATAATAAACAAAATAAGGTGTAGTGATTCACACCTGTTTATTCTTACAACCCGCTTAGATTTAGATAAATTACATGGATATTTTATTTTTATCAACCACATTTCATGGGCATATTGCATTTTTTAATGATTGTATTGTGCAGCATCCTCCTGGGCCAATCATTTGACTTTACTATTCATCATTTATTTTCCAAGCATGAGAAAAACACCGGAAATCGTAGAGCTTTTATCTCAAATGTGTTTTAATTTTGTTTTTTTTTATTCCTCCATTTTGAATATTATAATGTAGGCAAAGGTAGGGGACCTTCGGTTTATTTTTATAGATATACATATATATAATCTAAGTACGTACCTATTCAATTTTGCACACATACTTGAAAACTTTCTCCCTTCGCCTCTAATAAATAGGAAGTCATTTGTCGCTATTATAATATTCCAATGTTTGCATGTCAAACCTTTTAGAAATATACAACTTGACTGCGAAAGCAGCATAATATTATTGCGAATAAGTTACGTAACCATACCATAAATGTATATAGGTAGAGAGAAAGTCAAATATTTCGAATAACTTTGTCAGCAATCTATCACCGATACGATAATAGAGCCTGATTGACTGTGAGGAACAAGTTACTAATTTATTCAATGAATTTCTTAATTAACGACAATGGCTGACATGCTCGTGCCAAACCAGAACTCTTAACTCAACTCTTGTATCTAATTAATGTTTAAATAAGACTCTTAACCATTGAGCATGACAGAATTTATATTTTCTAAACCCAGGTTATCTTATACGTTCATAGCTCTTATAAAGCAGCTGTTTGTAAATAGATTTCTAAGAAATCTATGTGATAAAAACTAGATTTAATATGAATAGAATAGAACACCAAATAACACAAATGCAAATGTAAATTATGATACCTTTAATGGAATGCTTTATTCAATTAGGTATCTGCACTCTTATGGATATCTAAATCAGCTGATATAAATGGTATATTTATGAGGCGACAAATTACTTGAACATAGTTTATTCCATTTCAGTATAATCGTAATGCTGATGGCAACACTTAAAACGTCGTAATATTTCACGGGAGGCGCGGAGCTGGCGCGCGCGCCGTGTGCGTCCGCCGAAGCTCGAATTTCCGTTTAACTAATTGAGCGAAAACGACACAACGAACGCCATTCAGTGTGGAACTAATGAATGGCCCTCGAAAAAGCCAATTTGTAGTTTTTTTAACACTTCAATTTGTGCCGTAAACCCCAAAAAAGGCTCGACCAAAACCACAATCGAATTAGTGTCCCTTGTTCCGGAGATTAGAGGACTGTCCACCTCTTATCTCGGTCGTTCGTTATTTTATTGGCTTGTATAGAGTAAGTCGATAAACACGACGCATAATGGCCCATAATGAATCGTCCTCGCCAGCGGTTTGACTAATCATAAAGGTTTTATGGGTGTCGTTTCTGAATACTCGCTTTATGACGCAGTGCTGGCTCTCCGCTCTCCACCCCGACGCAATAGCACATTTGTTGAATAAACAGACTATTAAACTATCACTTAAACATTTCTAAATCTAAATTGGTAAAAGTATGAACCAGGTTAAGATATTTTATCTCTTTTTTTTCTTCTACAGTTTATCTAGTAATTAGGGACAAAGGCGTAGAGGTACGAGAAAGAGTTTTGGTTTGTCGAAGTAAACAATAAAGAAGTCAGTGTCCGTATTTCCGACTAAAGCAACCACTATTAAGGTAACCATTTTTTGTATAACATTATCATATTTAAACTCAGCTTACAAAATCATTAAATTCTGAATGTGTTACATAAATTAACGATGTGTAATTAAAAATTATTGCTGTGAGCTATTATCTTTGCATAAATAATTGCCCATAATAAGATACATTAACATCAAAGACTCAAAAAACTTCCAGAAGACATGAATTACTGCATCTATGATTCGAGAAATTGATAAAGATAATGTTTAAAATACGAAATTAGATACGCTCTAAATACCGTTTATTGCCACAAATTACTCTTGTAACCGTTTTCCGTACAGCCACTATAACAACTGTCTAACAAAAAGATTTGTTGCCGAAATGATCGTAGGAACAGTCGACAATAGGTGACACAGATCGCTAACGGCCACCGTCCCACTACACTGGCCACATATAACGAGACACATTAGTATCATATTAATGAATATAAAATGATGTACAAACCGCGTAAAAGAGCTATTCATAAGTCGAATTAAAAGTGAATTAAAATGTCTGAAATGTCAAATTGCGAGGACACAATGCTTATTAGTGACGAATGTTGTTCGCCTCCTATCAGAACGTAGCGTAAATTGAACGATCGTTACGCATATTATTACGTCTCATATAAGACTTTACAACTTTTCTAGACGAGAGCGTTAGGTACTGTACTTCAAGTGCAGTGCACTGCTTGATATGATCTCTCAAACTATTAGCGTCCATGTCTCGAGAGCTTTTGAATTCAATCTATATATTCCTTTAAAAAAAACTCAAGATCATGCAATTCACGATATTACCAAAGCAACAATTAGTAATGACCTAATTTCAATTCTATTTAGCACTCAAAAGAGATCACATCAAGCAGTGCAGTGCCCGGCTTGATGTGATCTCTCAAACTATTAGCGTCCATGTCTCGAGAGCTTTTGAATTCAATCTATATATTCCTTTAAAAAAAACTCAAGATCATGCAATTCACGATATTACCAAAGCAACAATTAGTAATGACCTAATTTCAGTTCTATTTACCTAAAAAAATATCAAGTTTTCATAAAATCCTATTCACACCTTAAAATCCGGTGTGACACGCAGCCACGCTATTGGAACGACCATTCTCGTGAAATAGATGCCGCTCGCTCGCTTTGCCACTAATGACTTCCTGTATTTTTTCATACGCCAATTATTTCCCGTGGGTGAGCAAGCCGAAGACAACAATGTTTTTTTACCAATTTGGGTGTCTCAAGTCAAGTGCATTTCGATTTTATTTACTGCTTGTATGACGTTGCAGTAATGAATTGCGGGGACTCTTCCGCAATTTTCTATCATAAAAGAAATTAAAGTGTTATAGAAAAATGCTATTCCATCATCCAATTTATTATAACTGTAACCATCGCAAGCTAATAAAATCTCTAGGTGTTTGATAGAGTTAAGATAAGAAATATTTTATATTTAGATACCCAAGCGTCTATCCTCACTATCTTTATGAATTGAAATGTCGATCTGCTCATGTGGCCCGATATCTTAACAATTGAGAGGGGAATGCGATCGCCTAATACTGTATCTGTTTAAAACACGGTAAATGAATTATAATAAAATCGCGGCGGTCGTCATCGGAACAAATGTGTTGTACATGTCGCCGCCCACGCTCACACTATGTCGCGCTCGCCACACTTTTTATATCCACACTTTTAAACGATTAAATTATTATTTAGAAGTTATAACGCCTCTGCTCCATTTTTTTACTAAATACCAAAGTAGTATGAGATTTTGTGTGATTTGTGTAATTAATTCTGTTGAGTGAACAGCATAAGAGCTATGTGGAGTCGTTGTTTTAAAAACGTATGTGACCACTTTTTTTGTCAAATAATACAAAATTTCGAGCATGTCAGTTAAGAAAATAAATTTATTTTTATTGTAACACATGTTGTATACAATGAAAACGGGCGTGACTCGTAACATTAAGGGCCCGAAGCTACGGAAGATGACATTAAAAAAATTCAAAGCAATTTACTTACAAATGACAAATAATTATACAAATTATGTATAGGTATGATTACGGCTTGTTTGTGGAATTATTTGCGATGCGTAGTGCCGAAGTGCGCACGTTTCGCTTAAGTATTTAAGGGTGGGTTTAACCGCAAACAATTATGTGTTATGGGGGAGCAATAAAATGACATGCGGTCGAGTGAAGTCGCTCTTGTTAAAACACTGGCAATGTTCCGCCATTTGGTGGCAGTTAGCTTTAATTGGGACCTGATAACGTTAAATTAGGCCAGGTGGTTTTGGTGAAATTGACGTTCAATAGCTATTTTCCTTATAGATTGAAGCAAGATAGAATTCGTAGGTACGAGTATAGCTTGTCCACTCTGAAATGACGCGCCCCACTACCGCATTACTTATAGAAATCCGCATTACTGTGTGCGTAAATGCGGTAGTGGGGCGCGTCATTTTAGAGTGGACAAGCTATACCTGTTTTTACTAGTATAGCTTGTCCACTCTAAAAGTATCCAGTATTCTTCCAAGCCTTTCTCTCTCTTCATAGTTTTGAAGGCATTTCCTGGTTTACCTGATAATTTGTGTTTTTTTTCGAATATTTTACACAGAGTTCTTCTCACTTTAAGATTAAAACTTACCTACTATCAGTTTATGAAAAATCTTTTTTTTGTGTTATGTCTTGTTCGTAGCCGTGTAGTCATTCTTTACTGATTTTCAAGTAGGTATTAAATCTGAAAAGTATCAGTTTAACATCCAAAGCGGAGTAGATTTCTCACAATAGGGATGATGTTTAAAAATGTTTCCGTCTGGTAAATTATTAAAAAACATTGGACACGTATATGTAATTTTTTTACGTAATCGAAAGATTACGGCAATACATTGAGTTCAAATGTGGCATGACGTCACTCCCCGGTAGATTTTATACTGAGCTGTGACGTAGCGAGCCCCCACTCCCCAACTTTAATGCGTTTTATCTTAACCATTTTTTATTAATATGATAAAGCAAAAAATACGTGTCTAATATTTTTAAATCGTTTTTTTTTTCTCGAGTCAACATCCCTATTAGTAATTTATGGCAGAGAGATAGAATTTTTTCCAAAAATAGTTCGATATTTTGGGCCCACGTCCAAAATGATTTTTTTGGAGATAGCTAATTTACAACATTTTTGACCCGATAAGTTTGGACTTATCGGGTCAAAAATGTTGTAAATTAGCTCTAGTAAAATGTATATAGAGTATATAAATTTATTAGTAGTTTCATACAGCCAAGGTGAGTGATTTTGTCCAAGTCATTTCATTAATTCAGCTCCCGTGCTCAAATGAAGCCATTCAGACAACTCTACAACTCTCTTTAACTTCCAGGTCTGAATTTGAGCTGCCTTTATAAAAAGCCTAAAGCTGAAGCACAGCTTCTTCGCTTTAAGCAAAACAATTGACACGAGCACATAGCGATTATGTACCTACGATATTCACATAATGGCTGCGCGTACACATGGCACGTTTAATGCGCAACCACGACTAGGGTTTCCATCCGTCCGGATTTGTCCGGACATGTCCGGCTTTTTGGCCCCCCGACCGGACTTTGTGCGGCCTTGTTATTGGGCGATTGTTTTTTAAATATAAATACTTTCATCTTTAAGTACTAAAAAATGGAAGAGAAAAAGTAAAAACACCGGACTTATTGGCAAATCGCCAGCTTTTTGCCAGTAGTTTTCAAAATTCGAAATAGGAACCCTACCCACGACGTATGCGCAGACGACGCGACGCGCACACGTTTTCGCAATGAAGAGAGCCGGCCCAATCGCCGATACGTGACCGCTGTGCCTACGATCCAGGATAATGCTAGGCCCCACTATGGTTGTCAGGCACATTGGACCTGACCTACAAACAACATTTTGAATAGGCAGTTTCAACGATTTTTTCAGAGTGTTAAAAACCCCAAATAAAAAGTTCTCGTTGATATTACCTATTTCCTTTTTTATTTTTCTTCTTGCAGTTCCTTCTTAAAGAATCATTAACTTCTTACCAAATGTTCTGTTATTTCTCTTGGTTGGTCTAACAATATAGTAGTATTTCTATTCAGTAATTTAGTAGTGAAGAAGATTACCTATTCTATAGTGAAGATTCTGGAAAATCTGAGCTGGATGTAGTTCCTGCGAATATAGATTCAAAGGAACTACATCCAGCTCAGATTTCTTAGACTAACAGGCAAACACTACAAAACAGAGCAGGTATCCGGAAAAGATAGAGCGACTACAAAACCACCTACCTATTTTATTATATAGGTATTGTAATAATAAAATTGGTACCTATGTGTAGATTTTTTCACAATGGATTTCGGAAAGTACCATGTTCTTGCCAACCAATCCAATTCAATTATCACGTTTGAATATATATTTTTTTAACCTCTTTTAATCTTATTTTTTCCCAGTGTAACTGGAATCTAGATTTCCAGCAACACCGCGAGCAACCCTAGACTCAAGACAGAGTTATTATAAAATATGCTGGCGCGACGAATTAATACGTGTAAATGTCGCTTTAATATCACTTTAATATCACAAAATTGTAAACTCAATGCCGCTCAGTAATGTTAAGACATGTTTCAGTTGTATTCACTTAATGTATCCAGAACTCTTATGCACTAGGATTGTCAATGTTTATTTTCATTGATTGTCTCCACATTGTATCAGGAAGTAAAAGAGGAGAAACCAAAATATACCGATTGAGTGCCTATGTCGAGGAGACCAATCCTTGAGGAAGGCTATAGGCTATTTAACATCACGCTACGACCCTTAGGAGCCGAGCAAAAATAAAAGTCAGAAAAAAGCGAAAACGAAGTAATGGTTTTGACGGGCGATGCGATGCGACGGGGTGAATCGGGGGACAAGCAATTTTACGCGGACGGAATCGCCGGCAGAAGCTAGTTATTAATATTCGTCCTAGATCTTTGCGACCCATCAGGTTTTAATCTGAATATAACTCGAACGGATTGCCGTCGAAACTCTTCTATTAAAGTTTAATAGATAGATAGTTTATTTGGTACACACAAAAGAAATAGCACTACACACCAAAACACAATTTTATTAAATGTTATCAAATTAAATGAATATTAAAGAAAGAAAGAAAGGATAACAAAAACAAACAAGAAAAGAAAAAACCAAGAAAATACCTACAATGTGCCAATATATTTTGAAGACTATGTTACACTTTAAATGAAATAACAAACATACAGTGTGATGAGCGTCTCAAAATTACACCAAATGGTGATTCCCCACTGGACTAATTGCCTAACACACTTACAATAGCAATGCCTGTCATTTTGACAATTCAACTTCATTCATTGCGTCATTTACGTAGCCGCGCAGACGATTTTTTCTAAAATTTGAAGCAATGGATCTTCAAAATCCTTTGGATTGTGATTGAAAGTATGTTACGCAATTACCCAGTGCGGCTCAGCATGTATCAGGCAAATATATCTGACGCTGATATTCTGCTGGATCCCTGCAGTGACATACGGACGGAACTTTATGCATACTCATAGCAAATGTAACCTCAAGTTAGACCTACTTGATAGAGCTTTCAGGATTTTAAAAACCACCAGCTTATTTGGATGAAAACCGTTACCGCCGGCAAATATTATGCTCTTCAACATAGGCACTTAATCGGTATATTTGGGTTTCTCCTCTTTTACTTCCTGATACAATGTGAAGACATTAATACGACAATCATTGAAAATAAGTACTGACAATCCTAGTGCATAAGACGAGTATTTAAAAATTAGGAGTAATTTAAATCAATCTCAAAGTCGAACGCAATTTTTTTTTTTTTACATTTAAAATATGTAGACGATGAGCCGACTATGGTTTTTGCCGATCTTTGACTGGCTATAGGTACTATAGTGACTAAACCGGCCGGCCGGTAACTATTCTAGTTTTTAAGGACTGGAGTAGAAGAGAGAACAAAGGTATATGTATACCTACAATGTTCCCCGGACGACGACGGAGAATTCAAATCCTTTAAAAAAAAAAACAACATTCATTGAACTTTTTCACATTTCATAACGGCTCAACCACGTTGCTAGCTTCAAGTTTTTTTGCCAATTAAAGAATATTACTGGACTATCTACTTCAGTGGCATTCCCCAAAATTTTCCTTATTAAAACATGATTTTTAAAGTATCAAATAGGTAGTAACGCCACATTTGTTGTAACCAATAATAATCCCGTTACTCATGAAGAGGAAACAGTCGATAAATGAAATACCTATATTCTGGAGATTATTACAACAAAATATGTATGAATACATGTAAGTACATTACAGTATAGGTAGTGTAGATACCGAAAACAATGGTGGGCAATTAAAATTTTAAAACATTAACAACAAAATATCCCTAAAGTTTATAAAGGTAAATGTTAAAAAAACAGTCTTAAACATCAATTTAATTCAATGTTGGTTCAAGTATATTATGTTTGTGTCTAATGTAAGTATAGACATTTGTACATATAGGCCCCATTTTAAATTCCGTAATGGTTATCGTCGGTGGTCCATCGAATCGTTAATGATTAGACGATTCGTACAATAATAACAAGTGTCGCTTTCCGATCGATATTTTAATAACCACTTTGAGCTTTATGTATGCGTACAACGATTAAGATATACTTCGAAAGCTTAACATCTGAAAAATAAAAGAGGAAAGTAGAATAACAATCAACGTCCGCTGTTGTATAATTAGCTTATCTCGTGTAGATCGGCTAACAACGCGCGGTCGTGCGCGCGCGCATTGGTGAGTGCCGCGCCAATAGCCGCGCAGCGATCGCCCATCGTTAGACCATCGATTCTTTTTGGTTATTACAATAATTCCGACACGATTGCATCTAATTGCGCTGGTTTCCGACGATCGTGGACCGAAGACAAGGAATTACGGATTATCTATGTAGGTACGTACATGAAGGCTCTTTGAAATTATAGTAGGTAAGATACGGAATGTTATTGGGAAATCGGAGCTCGTTGAGGGAAGCGTATCGCGTCGATAATCTTAACGCTGCCTTATTAGATATCATTTTGCGGTACGTGTTTCCCTTGCCATCGTTTGCAGCCAACAAATGCCTGTAACCCGATGGCGCGAAGTGCTTTTACAGCATGTTACATAGTAATAACAGCGCTGAAATTGGTTCAGGCGATTTCCTCCGCGTTAATTCGATATCGCTTGTTTAAGTGTAACGGAATCTGGATTTGGAAATTTATAACAGTTGGATTACAGAATTCTTTATCTTTCCCAGAATTTCGGTAGAATCCTTTTCATCTCCCAAGGTGACAGAATGACAATTCTGCCTAGCCTTTTCCCAACTATGTTGGGGTCAGTTTCCAGTCTAACCAGATGCTTGTCAGACATTCGGGCTTCTGACCACCCGTAACGACTTGTCAAAGATCCACTAATGATAGCCGGGACCAATGACTTAACTTGCTTTCCGAGGCACGGAGGAGTCCCGGTATGTAAAGAGGGTCACCCATCCACGGACCAACCCCGTAGCTTAACCAGATGGATCGACCATTGCGGCTGTTATTACTTAGCCAAGAGTTCCTCGAGAATGACAATTGATAACACTTAAATCAGATAAAGTATGGTCTAAACTCTAAAGTATGGTTGAATATCACGCGTGATATTCAACCTTAGGGTGCGCGTCATAAAACGTCAGGTTCTATTTTTTCCGTGGAATATTTTTTTCCCAATATAGTATCATCGAAGAAGTTCATATCTGTACACCGTTAGAACTATTTCTGCTTGCAGCGCTGGGCCGCTATAAAACCGGGGCGGTAACAGATGTGGTCATCGTGTTCACGGGATTTTGTTTTCAAACTGCTTAGATATGAAGTTCTTTGATAGTACATAGGGGGAGAACGGTAGAGCTGAACCCCCTTTACCTAAAACTAATTAAAATTTGAACTAAGGCATGAAAAATTCAAATTGACAGCTCAAGTATACAAAACTCTGGTAGATAGGTACTATTATCTAATGCCAAAGTTACAATTAATACAATAACATGAGCAGAAAACGTGAAAAAAAAAACGATTTGTCGTTTAATCTCCCCAACAAATGGGAGTGCTGACTCTAATACTATGGTGAACTCTCCCATGCTTTGTCCCAGATTCAAATCTATTGATCTGTGTTGTCTGATTCAAAACCACTAAGCAATTATAATTCTTTCAACTTAACCGTACTTCTTTGTAAATGGAAAATATTTGATCACTGGTCATGTCTTCCTCATTCACTATGGATCAAATCTCCCTAACCTAAGTTCTTGAAACTACACTAATTCAATAAGGCTTTTATAAATAAAAAAAATTGAACCAAAGACACCGACTTCCGAGCATTAAAGTTTTATTTTGCACTTTTTTTGTGTTTTTTTTTAAGTTGGTGCAAATTTAAGACAGTTAACAGACGTAGAAACCGCGCGATTGGTCTATTTTAGTTACTTCCACAGTATTATGTCGTATGGCATTTTACTGTGGGGTCGGGCTGCTGACATTGAATCCATCTTTATTTTGCAAAAGAGAGCTGTCAGAGCCATTTATAATCTACGTCACCGCGAATCTCTCAGGGAACTATTTAAAAGGATTAATATTATGACGGTACCTTGCCAGTTCATTTATGAAAATATTATGTATGTTAGAAAAAATCGACATCTTTTTAATAAAATAAGTGATAGACATAATTTTAATACAAGAAATAAAGATAAAATAGATCAACTATTTTTCAGATTAGTTAAAGTACATACATCTTTTATGGGGTACTGTGTTAAATGTTACAACAAAATACCTTGTGATATTTTGCAATTAAATGAAAGAAAATTTAAAGCTCATATTAAAAGTACACTTTGTAAACAAGCATATTACAAATTAGAGGATTATATCCAAGATAAGAATGCTTGGAAATATGCTGGTCCTGCTCCATAGGATCATTTAGAATCAAGACGAAATCAAACTGGTTGCAAATTTAAGTGTATATTTTATTTTATTTTTTTATTATATGACATTGATTTTACATTCTATGACCAATTCCTCACACACTGACTTATTAATTGTGGAATCTTAGGAGGATCGTCTACTTTTACAATGTTTGTAAATATGTGAGCACCATGTATCTATCACATAATTAGTTTATCTGTTGTTGCTTCATTTTTAATTCTTAATTCTTTTTACCTATTGTGGTATAATAATTTTATTCTAGGTGCATCGTCCTCACATATAATTATATAACGAATGTACTTAAACAAAATATTGTAAAACATTTTAAAAGAGTAACGGTGGAGTTTCTTGCCCATTCTTCTCCATACGAAAACTACCTTTTGGAAGGGGCAACTAGAATCAATTAATTTTTTTTGTAAATTTTTGACGTTCAAAAGTGCCTTATACGGGCCTATTTGAAATAAATGATTTGACTTTGACTTTGAAATGTTTATGTAAAAAGTTTTTATTTGTCACTTTTTAGTTGTGGTACCTACCCCACACAAATTCTAATACCACTACCTGCTATGTTAATAATAGTGACAGGAACTTTTCATATCATCCATATAGACTAAGTGGGAAAAATACGTATTATTGAAGCTAACTCAAAAAGTAACCAAGGAAAATTAATAAAATTTATATGGGACCACTGAAGTATGACCTACCATACAAAAAAGAATCATCAAAATCATTTACTAATTGGTGGAGTAATCGCATAACAAACATACAAAAAAACAGTCGAATTGAGAACCTCCTCCTTTTTGAAGTCGGTTAAAAACATGACGTTTCTTAATAGTTGCCAGAATAATGCCAAAATCAAGAGAAAAAAATCACTCAAAACTTGCTTTTTCCGCCCACTCGCAAACCGGCGTAATGGCAGCCAATATTATATTGTACAATGAGTGAGCATGCTGTCACCTGCCAGCAAACCCGATGCCACGATTTTTTTAATGATTTAGGCGTTGAAGAGCTCTCTCCTACCTGAGCAAGTGTCGGGACACTTGTTTTCTACCTACTATTTCCATGATTTTTCCTTCAATAAGATCAATGTGACAAATAGATGTTTTTTTCAAAAATGTTAAAGTATTGTCGACTATTATATACATTGTTATGAAGATATGTACCGGCATAAAAATGTAGGAAAAGAAATGGGAATGGATATTACTTAGATAATTAAATGAAGTCAAGCTGCCTTTTTGTGCTCTATAAGTAAACTTGTAGCGACGATGAATTAATGATGTGATGTCAGTGGTTTTCTATTTGGTCAGTATGTACTATACCTATTCCTATTGCCTAATAAATTATAATTATCATTATTTGTAGTTGTTTTAAAATCTGGTGAACCTTTTTGGCGTAGACGTGAGGCACACACTATTATTTCTATAAGATTATTTTCACTTTTTATTTTGTTATTATTTGTTTCACGAACTGTGTCCAAATAAATATTATTCTTTCTTTTTTTCTTGGTATGGTGGGCTGATTGGTGAAGTGGCTAGATATTTTTTTACTTTTTGTTGTCTTCGCAAAAGTTTCCACTTCCTTCCATATCCAGCAGAAAACAGAGAAGAGCTTAATCGATTTCTTCCAATATATTTTAACACTAGCACTTTTTTCACCGAAACACTAAATACAAATTATCATAGATTTACTTTAAAAAATTACGTATTAACATACTGTTTGTATTTCATACAAACCTCCGCCACAAAAAGAACCTAGGCCTCATTGATGAATGGGTCAATCATCCTTTTAAGTATAGGTAGGTACTATCAATACATTGACAAACACAATTAGTTGCAGCACCTGTGTCTTTTTTCCAGAATCTCTAATCAGAAATACGTTAACTTCTCCCAGTAGACGTTGGTTAATTTGCAACAAGCGGAGATATATTAGCATGCCAGTCGAGCTCAGACTTAATAGCACTAAGACGGCAAAGCTTCGACATTACCCGGCGTCAAAGGAACCTAACTGTCAACTAACTGCTAATTATCTACGTCTACACTGGCGGCATCAACTTCCCACAGACTGCACAAAGTGCACACACACACATCTCCACACCGGCACCGCAAACTATCAGAACCCGAAGCCATCCGAAAACTTAATCTACTTTAGAATAAACAAAAAACAGACAGTTACCTACTCTCTAACGTTCAGAAAATCATAACAATAGCTCTTAACATCAGCATCAATTTAGCAACGGAAGCTCAAAAACTACGGCTCGCAAAGGTTTTAGTAATGTTTTTACCAGCGTTTTATAGCCTCATCGCTAGATGGAATGGAATCGTCGTACATAATCAAACCACATGCGGGGCAGTAATTGCCTCTATATTCAAAGACCCCGCTCACATCACGCCGTATAATGACAAAAATAGTCCAAAAAATACCTCCGCATATGAGATATTTTTTTCCAGAGTTCGCGCTCTCGTACGGAGCTAAATTACGAAATAAAAGATTAAGTTAAAAGATCAATAAACTTAATAAATGATCTCAATAATTGTTGTATTACGGACACAATGGAGCGGCGTCGTGAAACGTCATTAAGGCGCGAACATCATTAATTTTATTCGCGGCTTTCTGACGTAAAGGCAATGGCGTCTGTCAGATTTGAAAAGCCGCGCAGCCGCCACCTGTTGGTAGCGCGGTGAATTAGACATTAAACCCCGCGGCGCGCGTTCCACTTGATACTGCCACTGGAATGACTCGCCACTAAATTGAAGGACCATTCAATCGTAGAAAACACGCGTTTATAATATAAGAAAATAAAATTATTCATTTAGACTGCTCTTTGTTAAGCTCATACCATAGAACTCTTCTATAGTCAATTTCTGTGCAGACGCAATAAGAAGTAATACCAATTTATGTGTTATAGGATTAGGTATCAATCTATCAAACCCGTCTTCTTAATTAGTTAAAGCTTTGTTTCTATTAACCATTCGTTATAGTTAACTCTTGTAATTTTACTCATTCTATTTATTCGAGGCGTCAATGTGGAACCCAAAAAGATGGCGGCCAAAAAAGATGGAGCCGCCTCTTGAGATTAGATTTCTTTTTGGTAGCTAATTGCGTTTTATCAAATTAAAGCTATTCTGCCCGCGGCCGAAGCGAAAATGATTGATAATGTTTGATGAACACCGGTCCCACTAGTTTTACAGAATAAACTGTTTTGATTCATATTAATGTTTGCCATTTGTCTCGTAGATCATCCCCGGGCAAAGATGTTTTGATTTGTCGTTTTATAAATGATGAAAATTAAATTTTAGTATTCCGAACGCCTAATAAAAGCCAGCGGCAAAAAACATAAAATACGTTTTTTACGTCTACAAACACAGCTCTACTTGACTGTACGATAGAGTTTTACTATTTAGCGTTGAAAACTCGATTTTTATAATGTAACATAAGTTATATTTTCATAAAAGTAATGGGTACATGGTATATGAGAGGCAATGCACTGATTGGTGGAAATACTATTAAATGTTATTTTATGTAAATCTTCAAATGTTGTTGGAGAAGTTGACCGGTAGCCAGATAATGCCTCAGGCTATATAATATATAATGTATGTACCAAAATCTTGTAGCTACCGGTCTAGATATTACATTAGCGTATCGTATTTTTTTATCTCAGCTCTTCTTTATATTATACCTCTTACATTTTAATATTGAGAAGCTGATTGTCCTAATTGCTACAGTTTTTATACTTCTTTATAAAATCTTCGTTTTATTGTTACATGGGATGGGAGGTGTTTTGGCAACGTTTTTGCTAGAGACAAACATATAGACTATGTATTATAACTAAGTAGGTAGATATTTATATTTATGAACAATTAATTGTAAAATTAATCAACGAGGATTCTATTAAGCTAGAGTAGGTACTTACGGACACATCTTACTTTTTAGTTTGTGTCTCTACAAAAGCATATATTTGCGTATAACTTGTTATTCAAACCTGTCTGCTAATTGAATATTCAATATTTCATTGCCAATTCTGATTTCTATGTGGACACCCTGTAGCATAATAATCGCGTTACTTTGCACCCGTTCCTTCTGCCTCACACGGACTGCGCGGGCGCGGGCAGACGGCGGTCAGAGGGCAGCGCAGCCTCGTCTGGCATCATTTCAATCATTAAGAAGTTCGGCGGCAGACACAAAGCGGTGATTGATGCGCCGTTTACCAGCCGCGGTGGCACCGACCGGTAAAAAACGACGCTTAATTAACTCGTTTGGCACCGCCGCTCATTAGAATTATTAATCAAACCGAGGCGGGGCGATAGGGGAAGTATGATGTATTGAGCTTTGATTACATTAACGCATTTGGCCGGCAGTAATTAAAACCACGCTGGGATGTCCGCGGATGACGATGAACAAAAGAGCTGCGGTTAAGGCCACGTCAATTATAACAGTTTTAATGGAAGCAGAAGAAAAATGATTTCGCTAATGCAGGTGCGTCCGCTACGATTAGATTAACACCTGCTTAGATACTATGCAGCTGAAATAAGAAAAATATTGTGTTTTAATCTGAATTTTTTATTGTTCTACTGGTCACTGGTAGACTTGGGGGTTTTATAAAGCAAGATTGACTTAGATAGGTACAAACTCATCACAAGGTTTCAAGGACGTTCTCTCGCAGGGACTCTTCTCTGATGATTTGTGTGACATACCGGTAAATATATTTTATTGTGTCGACAATCAAATATAAAGTTATTAATTTCGGTTGGGTAGGGTTAGGGCACCTTGCAAAAAGCTATTAAGGATCCACCGAAAACATTCGATTCAGGTAACAGTACAGAATAATAAATTTTATCGCCATCGTATCGGGAACTGGCTATGATAACTAGGCCTTCTTCAAACCAGCCATAAATATTGCTAAAAGAAGATATAATTACACTTACTTAGTGTGAAAATAAGACAACAACTAAATAAACTTCTGTTATAAATGCACATTTTTTGAACGTAGCCTAAGTATCTCATGCGAATCTATCTTAATCTATAAATAAATAATAATGAAAACATTTATTATAAGACATAATTCTACCGCTCGTTAACTTCATAAAGATATAAATAGTTAAAGAAAACCTTTTCCTATTTGTATGTAATTGCTCTTGTGGCTTATTTTGGGATATTAGAAGTATTAACAAGTAATTATTTGATTGTATCTTCGCTAAATTTATTGTTGCCCACAGGCCGTGAGAGACATTTAAAAGGCAAATAGAAAACGCCATAAAAGCTACATACGAGTAATTACTTACTTATTGTACTTAGTATTTTACTTTTCATTAATTTTATGGCTTTATCATTACTTTTATTTGAAAAAGTCTGCCAGCCAATTGGTTGTTAATTAGATTAGGTTAGAGCATGTTGTAGAAAAAATAATTAAGTTGGTTTGTCTTTATTTATTGCGTTTAGATATAGTTTAATTAATGTTGAAGAGATAATCTTTTATTTATTTATTTATTTATTTTATTATTTATGTACACACAGAAAAATAGATACAGATAAGACATAATCATAATTATGAGTACAAAGGTACTGCTTATTTCTTAAGAAATTTCTTCCAGCAGACTTGCGATAAGAGAAATGAGAAAGAAATGTAGACAATAGTGTGTGAGAACAAGAAGAGAAAAATATAAATATGCGAAGTCTTAAAACTAAAATATTGAAATAAACCTACACGTATAAAGTAATAAATTAATATATACTTAAATAAATACATAGAGCTTAAATATATAAACATACATACTATAGGTATATAAATACTCACAGTTGAGAGGAAAGGTAATGCTCTTTTACTCGAAATTTGAATTGTGAAACAGTTTTTAAATCACGAATGCTAGGCGGAAGTGAGTTCCACAACCTTACTGCATGGACAGAGAAGGAATAGGAATAGTAGCTTGTTTTATGAGGATGAGATTTAAGGAGGGATCTAAGGTGTGATCTACATGGTGCGTCGCTAGGGCGAGCGTAAGAAAAACGCTCACGCAGGTAGGAAGGATAAGACGGGTTGTGTAAGACGTTGAAGAGGAGACATAAGATCCGAGTGTTCCTTTTATTGATCATTCAATTGTTGTTTTTTTTCGTAATCTTCATATTATGCATAATTCAATCGGGTCCGATCTCCCTCGTTGGTCTAGCCACAAGCGCTACTGCTGACCATGAGTTCGATTCAGTTCCCGGGTCATCGGTCCTGGGTTCGATTCCCGGGTCGGGCAAAGTGTTATTGGGTTTTTCCATCTGGAATTTCTCAGTAGCAGCCCGAGTCTGGATTTGTGCCCGGTTGATGGCAATAGGCTCGCCCCTTATTAAATGGGACTCAAACATAACTGGCGATATGTGGGTGTACACCTCTGCCCAACCTTTAGGGGACTACAACAGCCGTGATGTTATGTTATAATTCAATCTACACATAAAACAACAAAAGGCTACGTCTGAATGGATTTTCGTTTCTCATCAATTCATAACTGCTGAAAAGATTAGAACAAAAGTTTGAAAAACATTCTTAAAAATAAACAAGTAGGTAGGTATCCGCTTGAATACCAAAATTTCTGCAAAATAGGGTAACCAATAAATTCAGCCATCTGTACTTTAAAAAAATGAAACGTATCCACTGTCTATTCTGAATACTCCAAAGCATTACCCATTACTGTTTTATACAAACAACATTATCACGCGAGCTTTCTTCAGTTCTACAAGTATATTCATACGTCGTGTTTTGCTGATCCCCTGGTGGCCCAGAAGTGGGCGTGATGTCCCGGCGAGGCGAGATCTAATCTCCGAAGATAACCAAGCCACATAAACTAGCGGCTGCGCTGCGCTGACGCACCTAACTGAATGTACGTACGAGTGGGGAACATTTAATACTGCTTTTTATATTCTGGATAGAGTATTGTGTTTTGATTACTTGTAAGTTGAGTCGTTATTATTTCCAAAAGTAGCTGTATTATAGTACCTCTATGAGGACGAATAAATGCATTCGTGCGATCATTCAAATACAACTTACACCCAAATGTGGCTCTGCTTACTATTCCATTGTCACTTGACAACTTGTCACTAGAAAATTACTTAGGTAGGTATCTATTAAGTACTTCATATTACATTAGGTACATTAGTATTTTCTCTACTAACTTTACTGTTAGTATATTAGATCAATTTTGACATGAGTCTACTTAATAAAAATTAAAGATAAGCATTGATTAATTACCTACTCACTGTAAACAATACACACACGGACGAATCCGTGTGTTGCTGGACGTAAAGACTAGCATACCATTTCTTCCTGTGGGTGTCGTAAAAGGCGACTAAGAGACTTACTAGAGAATGGGCAGCAGCGTTCTCTATGCATTTTAACAACATAGTGCGATCGCCAACCCGTCTGCCAAGCGTGGTGATTATGGCCCCCCATTTGGGGGAGGCCTATGTCCAGCAGTGGACGTCTTTCAGCTGACTTTATAATAAAATCAATGAAAAACAAACAATTTACGGATCTACTATATTTAACTGCAAGAAGACCGTCCGCTTGTTCCTATCTACTCTAAATTATGAAGAAACCGAAGACTTCCTGAGGTAACCACCCTCACTAATAAAACACACACACACACATACACACACGCACGCACTCACACACACACTCACATACCTACACACTAAATCTACATATTTACAATGGCTTTCATTTACCTTTATTTTTGCATGCATGTTATTGTTACCGGGATAATTATACCTAATTATACCTACTTATAAAATGTACTACGTCATGAGACCCCTATATGTATATTGTATAAACGGGATCAGTCCTGTCTCTCCTAAACACAGGCTACTCAGTAGCCTATATAGGAGTACAGCGCTTCACCCGCTTACCAGACTGTGTATTATTCTCATGTCCCAATGTATCTGTACTATAATCTGGTCCTTGTAAACAATAAATAAATTTTAATTTAATTTTAATTTAATTTAAATGATGATGATGATGATAAACATTAACCTATACTGTACCTAAGGACTCCTGCTTCTAACACATTGTCTTTAAATAAATTGGTTAAATGACTTATATTCAATATTCACAAATTAATAAAACAATCATCCAAAGCTCATAACGTTAACACGAAACAACAACGTCGTGTTACCATCTCATTTGAATTTAGTCATTTTTAGAAAGTTCCAGTCGATGTGTGTCATTAAATTGGTTGATTGATGACACAGTTATTAGCCACATTTTATAAATTAGACACGCATATGTATGTAGGTAAATGAATGTAGCACCTAATAATAGATTTAATGAGCGCACTCGACGTCCAGCGATGATTTATTGTCCAATATAAATTGGCAATGGAGTAACGAAACGCTCATGTAATTGGTTATGCGTGCCTTGTTGAGTATTACTAATTTCTGCCAGGCTCTATTTCCCAGAGGTATAAGTGACTTGGTAAACGAAACTTGCATTTGTGAATAAAACAATAACTACATCTTTCACGTGAAGTCCTCTATCCTCCAACAATTTTGCTTACAAAGCCGAACCATTAATATCAATTTCTTTATCAATTCTTAATTTCTAACACCGCGTAAAATAGTCGATTTATGCAAATTGCTTAGTTTAATCAGTGAAACATATATAAATATATTAGATACATCCTTATACATAAAAAAGTATGTTCAAGTATATAAAAAAGGGGAAGAGCTCATTGGGAATCAAAAAATTCGTACGCATCGCTGTCATGGGAAAAATTAAATCAGCCGAGCAAGTGGTACTTATTTTCGCTAAATTAGGTACTTATTTCGTATGAACTTAGTATATAATTCGATAGAGATACAAAACATGCACCAAGGTAGTTCTAAACTTGCGGAACGCTGGCGCACGACTCCCAGTGCCTCCGCTGCGTCTGCACTACTCTAGCGTAGCGGCTACGCGAGCCTACGTGATGCCTACGCAGGCTACGACGCCTACGCGTGCCTACGCCACGCTGCGCAACGCTACCGTTGCGTCTACGCCACGCAGACGTCATGTGACGTCTACTGCACCTATGCGGTACCTCCATTACTTCTGACTAACACCTATACTGGCAAACGCCTAGTGTGAAGACACAAGAAAAAGTCCTATTACTCATTTATCTATTTTGATAGTACCATATAACTTACTTACGCTAAGATTGTAATTAGATCGCCTAGAGATAAAATTATCTTGATTTTCCTGGATTTTGATCTTCCGATATCAGCGTCTGATTGTGCTGAAATCCTTAATAATAAACTTGATATCTATGGTCTAATATTTAATCATTTATGTACACAAAAAACACAGAACAGATTTTTTTTTATAGAACAGCACAAAGGTACCAGCTGATTTGCGTTTCATATAGAACATCCACTTCTAGAATTCTGGTTAAAGTCTTCTTAAAGTAAACATATAACAATAATTTATATGACTTTCTTGAAATCAAAAGAAACGACAGATGTCACACTTCGTGCAAGGCAACAAAGGATGGTAATCAAATGTTCGATACAAGAAGCGCGTGGGCACCTAACCGCAACCCCATGCGAATCCTTACTTTATTCATGAGAAAAAGTACTTTTTCTCGATAACATAAAGTGCAATTTCGATTACGGGAGCAATGGTAACAATTCGCAAGCAGTTGATGGATAAACGCAAAACAAAGGAAACGCGCTTGTCTTTGTCTTTAACCACACGGGAGGTTTCGAAAAGCTTGTGGTCCAACGGTAACACAACACTTATGAAGTTTTAAGCATTTTGCAATGCAATAATCATTATTTAAACAGCATTAAATATTCCATGAATGCATCATCTTAAATTAATGGACAGAAAATTGATTGTTACCAAATAAAATCTAAGATTATCTTTATCAGTTGATGAATGTTTCAAATATATATATATTTATATTATACTTATTACCATTATATATACCAATTTATGCATACCATATTTCTAACGAATTAATTTTAATCAGGAAAAATAAACCGTCAATGGATTCGAGCTATACATTGCTGTAATTCAAAAATATTGCTAAAATTTTCCACAATTCACAAGGCTAACCGTTAATCCTCTCAAAATAACAGAATAAATGGGCTAATCTCCACAAAATCATGTTCCTGCTAAAAGTGGCGAGGATTGATTAGTATTATCGCATTACGAGGAATTGTCTCGTCTCGCTGAGGACGCAGACGGGAAGTGGCTGTTTATTCTGTTTACCGTGCGGTCATCGCGACATCAACGCTCGCGCCGCAATGATCGGTGGATGAGTCTTTTTTTACCCGACTACGGCGAAGCAAAAAGGAGGGTTATGATTTTGACCGGTATGTATGTATGTATGTATGTTCATCTGTTACCTCATAACTTCTAAACTGCTGATCATAATTTGACAAATGAGGTATCGTTGGAAGCGTCTTTATCATCCGCTAGTTATAGGCTATATGGCGTCACATTAAATTTAATATGGCGCCCTCTAGAGGACATAAAGTCATGAACTAAAAAAAAAGTGTGATAATGCCATGTTGGGTATCAAATGAAAGGGCTTGACGAGCATATTACAAATATGTATATATATCATATTGTCTATGTAAATAAATATGATTAAAATGTTAAAGACAAGCGTAAGCGAGAATGTGCTACGTACGGCGCCCGCCGCTGTAAAATTAATACCTATTATAAAATAAATTCTAAACAAAAAAAATTAAGCGGCTCTGCAAATACGAATCACGAAATTATAACCCTAAAATAATTTAAATAAAAAATAATTTCAAAAACTAAAACCCGACTACTGAAATGGTCAAGGTAAAGCCGTGGTCGCACACTTACAAACTTATAATGGTATGCGACCACGGCTTAACCTTGACCATTTTTGTACCTATGTCTTGATTTCTGTCTGAAATATTTTCTTGTTTCATACTTTTTAGAGCGTGATTTTTCAGTAATCGGGTTTTAGTTTTTTTTTTATCTTGGATTGAATAATACATGGGTGACAAAACTTACAAATCAAATCCTCGAAAGGGAGTTTTCCTTACTTAACCACCCTCCGCCATGTAAGTATCAATGCGGCAATGTGGCTGGATTCGAAATCTCACAAGAAGAGGCACTGACGATTTTCATATGTCGGCGACTCAGAAAGTATACCTTCTCAGTCATCGCCGGCCGCTGTGAGGTTGCTTGGGGACACCTAAACCCAACAGACAGTAGTGACGACTTCGGCTTAATGCTGATGCTGATGTTGACTTTCACGGAAAGGTAATTTCAGTCAAGGGATAATCGTGGTATGAAATCATCAACCCACACAAGCGAACAAGCGTCTTTCTCTGTAGGTTGAATAAGAGGCCTTTGTCCTTTTTGTAAACATTCTTGTATAACAAAAGATATTCGCCGTGTCCGATGTTCGGAGCTGCACAACGTGAGCTAATCCCGGCATCGTTAGTCACAATCAAGTCATTCAGTTCATTACCGCAGTTGCCCCTGCGCCGCCCAGCTCCCGACATGTCACCGACGATCACGTTCATTGTCACAGGTATTTGGTTTTAAAACTACTTTTTATTTCTTATCAAGTGATGGTTTTATTGATTTTGTTTCGGTTTTCGAGAAATAACGATAACTCAAGGCCCCAACTTCTAACAATGAATCTTTGTGATCTTTGAGTCTGTAAGCCAGAATGGTGCCGTACTACATTCTAGGCTTCCCTGTGGTTTTGCACTCATTGGATCCACACTAGACATTTTTAAAGACTTGACATGTCTAAACTTTAAAACCCTTTATACCTATTTGTGTTTGATTATGGAACTACCCATGACCTCGTGTGTATCCTCACTGTTGGTACCTCTACAGATGAAGTAGAATAAAAAAAACAACACAAATCACAAACAAGTCTTTTTTTTTATTTTTTTGTTATTTTCCATCTGTAACACGTACTTAATATTTATTACGTATTTCAATATCGACACTACAACATTTTGTATGCTAGTGCTAGTGCTGAACGCGACAGTAGACGCCGTGGCACATCACTCGCACGACAAAAGCGACAGACACGACAAGCCTGAGAAGCACCCATCATGCCAGGAGTTCACCCAAGGCCTCTCCTTCAACGACAGCCAAGCTATCGGCTCCTGGCACCTACTGCACTATAGGACTGAGAAGACCAACGGAGCAGGGGATTCACACTGCGTTCAGTTCAGCTCTGTCAATGATCAGGTACGAATAGTTGGTTAATTTAATTTTAATTTCAGTCGGCCATTGCCTACCATTGATAACCAGGCTCGTTCATTGCGTGTTGGCTATTTCTTACGTGGTTTAATCCAGTTTACTCCCAATGTTCTTCTTGTGTCTTATAGATTAAGGTAGTGAAATCACACTAGATACGTCCCACTTTTTGTACCAGATATAACCTTTAATTCTATGGCAAGCTTTTTGTTTGACTTTATTGACTTCCTGTTACGACAAACCAATTATAGGCCTTCACGAGAACCTTGCGTAGTATCGTTTATCTTATTACTGCGCAGCTCACCCACTCATTCCCGACGGCTTATTTGTAAAATTTTGTTTGGTTTCTTGATACAGGCGGATCTCGCAAAAACATAGAAATGACGAAAACTATTATGGTTTACCTGACTTCCTTTGAGTCAACAAAAATTATGGCAGACGGAATAGTATTGGTATTAGGTATCCTAACTATATATATCCATACTATATATACTATAATATATATACTATTAATAATATAATATTATTAATTAGAAAGTAACTCTGTCTGTCTGCCTGTATGCTACCTTTTTACAGCTAAACCACTGAACGGATTTCGATAAAAAATTAGCAAGGAGATAGATGGCATCCTGGAGTAGGACATAGGGTACTTTTTGTCTCAAAAATAATCCTTGAAGGGGTGATATAGGGGGATGAAAGTTTGAATGGGAAATCCAGCATTTCTTAAGTTGAGGATATGAAAATTCAAAGGAGACTGAGCAAATGTGGTCAATGGACCAATATTTGTGTAGGGGTACTTCATAACTACTTAATCCTTGCGCAAAAGGGCCTCAAAATCTGACCCGGTAATTTTGAGAAAAATACTAAACCAATAATATACAGGCTGAATATTCAGACGGGTCATAATGGCAGGTACCTTAACCGTCATAGCTAGAGGAAAACATTCTTAGAAGACTCTCCTTTACTTTTTCTAACATATTGCATTTTAATTTGTTTTTTTAATATTAATTTGTTTTTATAAAACAATATTGTTATTGTTTTTACAGTCAGCAAGAAAATGGGCAATTTACACTAGAACTTTTTTTGGTGCCATTCGATCCTGTTTCTAATAAGGATAAAAAAACTCTAGTGGGCCAACCGAGGTTAGAATATTAGAAATGTCACAAATGGTAAAAAACTTTTCATGAAAGTAATTCGTAGCGATCAATCACCTTATCTACGATCTTTTATATGTCACCGTATAATTATCAAATTATGAACTTCGTTTCTTTGTAATCTATCGGTATTAATTCCGTTAGATTATAAATTTTCGAAAAATTGTGAACTACAATTTACAATTTAACGCATTATTTTGCGGGAGTTTATAAACTATCCATGGGAAACCGACATATTGTGAACTGGTATCAAACTTGCTCGTAACCCATACCATAATTTGGCAAATGGTACGTGGTACGATAATAAATGTCTAACGTACGGTAATCTGGAGTTATGCTGAAAACGCATTTGTCAGAGAAAAGTGAACGCAGAAAAAAAACAATGTCAATTCTCAACAGTGCTGCCAACCAGTACGATAACTACGGGGGCGTATGATAATTTGGCCTGTCATACGATGTCCGATAGCCTGTCTAAATTCTAAAAACTAAAAAAGCATTCTAAGGCTGTCCTTAACTTTTTTTAACATTTCGATCTGAATTTACAGACTCTGAGACAAAGTACAGTCAGCAAGATCATGGGCAATTTACAAAATAACTTTTTTTTGTTGTGAATCGATCCTGTTTCTCTTAAAGATCGAAAATCTCAATGGGACCAACTTAGTGTAGAGAACTAGAAATATCACAAATGGCAAAAACTTTTGCCAAGAACGGTTCGTAGTGATCACGATTTTTATAACGTATGCATTACATATGAAAAAAGAAAGTCATCTTATTGTAAATACAAATCTTTTTTTTTATTTGTGACTTTTCTAGCATTCTTACCTCAGTAGGTATAGAAGAGTATTTTATTCCTTACACGAAACTGCATTAATTGGCACCATAAAAATAAAACGTAAGGATTTTCATTTTTTATCTGACTGTACGATTTTTACAAAATCTGTGAATGCAGTTAGCAATTACTCAAAAAGTTAAGCGCAGGCTCCTAAGAACGGTTTCCTGTAACTACAACGGTTAAGGTAGCTGCCCTTGAAAATCGTGTAAATTCCAAAAGTATATTTTTCTAGAAATTGCCGGTTCAGATGAAGTATTCCTACCCAAATATCAAAACCGTATCCCTATTGGTTCACTGACCACTTCCCATACAAATTTGAATAGTTTCCTTTATGCTTTTGGTAAGAAATAAAAATTACACATTTCAGCGTTTTTGTAAAACAAACCCCAAAGGGGTAAAATAGGGGTTTAAAATTCACATGTAATATTGTTTTTTTTTGTGTCTTCTTTTCAAGAGATTTATGTACCTATGTACCTACCAGTTTTCGGATTTTCCTCTTTAGTTGACCTTGCTTCTCGCCAAACTCCATGCTGCTGAACCAACGGGAAGACCAAATAGACTGGTTTATTTGTGAGTGTCAAAATATGCGGCATTAATGGCAGTATTTTTTTACTGCGTTGACTTCGAATTTTGATTTTCGTTACAGCTCCAAGAGACCGTAGATCTAAGTTTTTGATATCTATTTCAACTTGATGCCTCCACGCGTTCCTGAAAAAAAGGGTCTTGATAGACAACGAAATCATGATTTAAAGGGTTTCATTTTTTCATTTTGAGGTATGGAACTCTAAAACAGATTCATTATCTGCCTGTTACCTTTTCATGCCGTAACGGCCGAACGGTTTTAGATGAAAGGCATACGGATAGGCCATGACCTGGGTTAGGACATAGGATAAGTACTCTAAATCCTGGTAACCACGTGCAAAAGCTAGTAATATTATAAATGCGAATGTGAGTTTGTTTGTTTATTACGCTTTCACGCTAAAACGGCTGAACGAATTTGAATGATTTTTTTTCCCATCGGTAGACCATGACCTGGGTTAGGGCATACTTTTTATCTCGATATTTTCCACGGGATCGAGACTTATGCAGGTGAAACCGCGGGCCGAGGCTAGTACTTCATATTTTTTTCTTTGAATTAACAGGAACGAAAGGACCTGAAGGAGTTGATTGGAAAATTCGTAGAGAACTTAAAATGGGAGAACCTGGTTCTGAAAATGCAGATCCCGTGTGCAAGTCTGAAAACCAACAGGACACGTGACTACTACCTGGAGAAACTTGAGGGCGATGGATCCTACAGGACTCTGCAGATGCCTCCATCTACAGGTACAAATTGACACAATAGAATTCGATGACATGATGGTTTTAAAAAGTTTGTATTTTGTCCCATGCAGACAAAAGGATGTTTCATTGTGATCCTCCGACTATGAGTCTCGTGGTCGTTTGACTTCAGCAGTTATGAGTCAAACTACTTATAGTTAAAAGTAGTATATTATAATTAGTTGCAGGTTTAAATTTCTTCTGTTTTTTATAGTTTTATGAGTATGAGTATACTTCGTTCATTTCGAGCAGGTGATTTGAGAATCATTATGATGACTACACCTGTCTTTATTGTATTGTGAAGCGCATGGGGAAGGACACATATAAAAAATAGGTACCTACTAATTTTTAAAACAATATGTTGCAGCTAAACTAGACCTGGCAGACTTCCACCGCTACCCGATGCGGCTGAAGGTCATCGAAGGGCAATACCTTGGCATGATGGACTGTCATGAGAAGTTCGTTTTCATCCTCGGCAAGCAGCCCCCGGAAGGCAAGGAAATCGACGAGAAACTCAAGAAGATGATCGAGGTCTACTGGCCAGAGGAACTGTAACCTAACTAGTTCATATTTTGTTTAAGAAAGAATATAATTATTTAATTTTGTATACTACGTCTATATCCTAAATTTAAATAAAATTCACACTTTTATTCTCGACTAGGTAATAAGTTTGGTTGAATTTAATGCAAAAATTGGCATATGATTGAGAGAAACTTGACTATGAAATTAATAAATACAGCAAAAAGGGGTGTAACTTACTTCGCGCTACAAGGCCTACAGTGTTACCTTACTCCCATACCTGCCAGGCATTTTATTTTGAAAGGGCTTGGCATCATTAGACCAAGCGTAGGCACCTAATAAGCTTATTGATGACCTCTCTTAATAATATTCCCAAAAAATCTACCAACATTTTAGAAACCTACCTACTTTGCGTGATATTATTATTACAAATCTGTGTTCAATACAACTGCATGACACACGATATACAAACTATAATAAATATAATTGCTGTACTATTTCCGGCAGGTTTAGGAAATTAGTATCGAAATAATCACAAAACCAACGGACCCATTACTTTGGAAGTCACCCCACTGCGCAACCCCTGCGTTCTAAAGCACCACTCAAATTAAGTGTGGCTCGATCAACAGTCATTTTCGGTTACAATTAACCACACATTTGAGTGAAAAGTCAACCACCCACTCCAATTGATTTATTGTGTCCTACGAGTTCCGCCATTTTGTGGCGGATGTACGTTGCGACTAATTGTTATTCACTGGAAGCGGTATTTTGTGATCCTAGACATTATGGTTGGGATATTTTTTGGTAATGATTCAGCCGATCTATTCTGTAATAATCTCACGGTGAAAACTTGGGTGAAGTGAGCGTGAAGTGAGCTGTCATTCCACCTGCTGCTAGGGACTGACAGCTCACTCCGAGCTCACTTCACCTTAGTTTTCACGGTGAGATGGTTACAGAATAGCACTACTCAGATGTCTAGGCAAAATTGTCAAAGTCTAAATTGGATTAGATATTAGTATTGTATCCGCTGAAGACCAAAATATGGAGAAGGATATGGATCATTCATAATGAAAGATAAATATAGAATTTCGGGAAAAGGTTATAAATAGTAGGTAGTTTGCGAAAAATAATTCAGTACCTACTTAGTTGAAAAAGTAGGTCCTGAAAACTAGGAGGTTAAGTTTAAGCAACGATTATAAATAAACCCCTAAATGTTTAGTAGAACACCTTTTTCATCACTCATATTTAAAGGTTCGAAGTACGCTTATGAAAGGCACAAAAGTACGCCAATCTTTTCCATACAAACGTGCACGATGTCGCATGTCGTGTGCCACGAAGGGTGCAACGCTGTTCATTTGTCTAAACGCAGTAGCGTTTTGAAGGGCCTTACGCGGGGGCTGGGAAAGTGTTGCACTTTACAAAAAATTAAATCGCTCCTCGAACGTTCGAGTGGCGCTGCTTGTTTCGGTAACCGTCGAACTTTTGTTTAATGACGAGTACTTGACTCCACTTCACTATTAAATGACGTTATATACAAAGCTATCTCCTGTGTTAGATTCTATTAGACACCCACACATTGCTCTAAAGTTAGGCGTATATGGTATTACAACTATTATTTTTGATACAGTAACTTCTAACACTACTGTGTTGGAGTTAATTCGTACGAAGCAAAACCATCAAATACAATGTAATCACTTTGTAAGTTTTTAAATTACCTACGCTCTCCTCGAGTTATTATGTCGAATTCGACATCAATCCTTGGTCACGACGCGGTCGTATTATTAAAAGTTCAAATAGTAATAACCGCTGAATAAAGCTGATAGGAATCAAGAAAGAAGAAATAACAATAAAGAACGTAATTTCAGGCTGTTCGGGAACTCTATCGAATGGCAAACTTTTTCAATTACTGTGCCGGGGCATAATTATCGTAACAGCGGAATAATAATTGTAATTACATGTCAGCCTACTGTTAGAGCAAGTATCCCACTACAGCCAAATGAGAAATTAATGTGAATTTTATCCGAAACAAAGTATAAAATTGGTGCATTTGAAAAGCTAGTGTTGTACTTTCTGGTAGGCAGATTACCTAAGTAAATCCAATCGAACTGGTGCCATTAGCCAATTCGCAAAAAAAGGAATGTTAGTACCTACTTATGTGTATGATGGAATGGATAACTCATAAATAGTTTTAAACGTTCCAATTGTCCGTCATCCGCGCTATAAATCAATGTGTACCACACACGACCAGCGCGGCCGGGCCGTGGCGTGATTGAGCCGCCGCCGCCGCCGTTTACCGCGCTGCACACCTGTAATTACTACATATACTGCCTCGCATGTTAATTGTTGGGAAAATTCGGAACGAACGTAATGAGCTGGGGTGACTTTCTGACTTGTGGGAACTCGCCTATTGCCAATTAAATTAGACAACTGTTTAATTATATCTCTACCGATTCTTACTGCCGCTAATTTGAGGCCCATGTAACTGTCACTCGCACTAGTAGCAAACTAATTAGGGATATTTATCTACGAATTATTAGGCGTTTTTACATAGTGGGGAGTGATTTAATAAGTTGGTAATTTTACAGAAATGAGCTGATTTTCTTTAATTGGAGACCGTTAAACGTGGTATTACGTATGATTTTTAGTTCTTGTTTTATTTTTCTTTATTCTTTTGTAAGGTGGACAATTAATTTAGTTTGTATGTCAGTTTACCAAAGTTTCTAGGGTTTACAGTAATCAATCTACCAGATAAAGGGCATGCATTGAAAAGGGGTGTAATATTAGGAAAAATAAGTAAGTAGCTACTTACCTTTTTGTTATAGTTTTCAGTCCAGCTAGAAACTAGAAAACCAAACAGCAAGGTGACGATCGAAACATAAAGTCGAAAACGCAATGAAAGGGCTATTAAGATCCATGGCAATGTCACGAAATAAGTTTTTACGTAATGTAGGTACATACCTAACTTTAACTTCTGGTGTAGACTTGACCTATAGGTACTTCATTTGAAATAAGATTAAACATTTATAAAAGTCTTTTTTACAGTCCATTCAACCGATTCTGACTTCTATTGCGTTGGTGGCATAACAAATGGCAGCTGCAGTAAACTAATCTTATTTCAAATGGGGTATAGGTAGGTAGGGTTGAGATTGCGCAGTGTACAAGAATACGCAGTGATTCTCCAAACGAGAAACAGTCTTCTGCGTCCAACTTCGATTGACAGCGCACCATCAACATTTTAAAACAAGGCTGCACAAAAATTTTCGTTTTTAATAAAATTTCCGAAGATTTATTCGAAAGCAAACAAATTTTGATAGGTACTTACCTGTGTTATAATGTAATCCAGGTAAGCTGTTTTTATGTGTTTATTTCTATTAAATTACTATCGAAACGTGTTTCACTTGAATTAATACGACATCCTGCCCAAAAGATGGCAGTAGTGGTCTTTCAAAGGTCTTTAGTGCTCTATGTGCAAGAGTGCGCATAGCCATCGTGTAAAAGAATGCGCGCAGTCTTGTAAGTACTTACACTGTATCAAACTTTAATTCAAGATTTTATGTGTTTTATAATTAAACGTGTTTACAGCTATGCTAATAAACTAATTATTTATGTTTTTAAGATGTCGAGAAGTCAGAACAACGGGGCGAAAAAAGAAGATTCCAATGTAAGAGAAAGAGTCTAATTATTGGAGTGGTCGCCGTATCCAAAGTCATCTGTCGCGCGACCGATATGAGAACCTGAGGTCTGAAATTTTAAGCCGCTCTCCACACAAAAGAATACTCGAAGATAAATTTAAAATAAGAATTAAAAACGTTTACATAAGAAGATTTAGACTATTAAACCAAAGAAGAAAAACTAGGCATATCCAGGTTGCTCAGCAGTGCTTAGAGAATCAATTATAGAAAACTGCAAAAACTATTTCTTGCAAAAACTGTTAAGAGGGAACAGGGCCTGCGATTCTCCATACAAATGTATTCCCCTTTTTTCATGAAATCATGTTCTGCTGTAGACACGTCCATGTTATTTCCTTTTTTTCAGAAACTTATCGGTAAAGAAAATATGAGCCTCCAAAAATTACAAAAATGCCGCATTTTTACCGCCGTGATTAGAGGAGTACTAGACAAATATGATAAAGTTTTTAACATAAAAGAAAATGTTAGGAACCGAGACATACGTTTTCTTAAAATTTTATTGTAAAAAATAATTTAATCAGTTCAGTTTTCGAGGAGAAAAAAGGGGAATACGAAACGTCGATTTCGTCAATTTTTTGTGATATAATTGGTCTGAGCTGTAGCTATCCCTATCGCATTCTACGGGGGCAGACTTGGGGTAAGATGACGGCAATAGTTTCTTCAAATACCTATTTTTCAAATTCCTCGCAAGCCCTGTTCCCTCTTAACTGTTAACTGAAAATTGCACAGTATACGTAGGCCATGGTAGCTTCAAATGTGACATTTGTGAGTGATGCGCTCTCTTGACTTACTTGCGCAAACTTGCACATTTGACTGCGCACTCTTGTCCTCATACATTGTGCAAAAGTGCGCATTGAGGATGTTGCAATTTTTTTAAATAATTCCTTAACCGTTAACCTATAATTTGTTTCTTTTTAAGTTTTCTTACTAGGCAGATAACCTAGGTAAATGAATAAAGACCGACGTTAATTCTAAAACGCTTCGTGTTTTTTTAGAGAACATAATCGTAAAAGTGGGCAGTGCTGCACACCCCTACCCTATCGTCGGTGACCCGAGATAAGTATCAGCACCATCATAGGTACCAGATATAGGCATACCTTTACGAAAGTCATAAATAAGTATTTAATGCTCAGTAAAAAACTGAAAAAAATAACTTGTAAAACACAGTTCGTTAAGGTAACGTTTAGTAGCGTTATGCAAAGCTCCCGTACAGCACCGTTTAGCACTCGTAGTAAATTCCTTGGATTTGCATAGCTAATCGGCTGGTTAGCTACACGCACGCCAGCGATAAGGGAAATATGCTGTTCAATGATTTATATTCGGCACTTCGTAGGTATTAAGTAGCTACATTTATTAGACATAACAAGGCAATTTGTAGCTTTCGTGGTAATTAAGGCTGGTTTAACATAGTAAGGTAAATGTTACGTCGACTTTCTTTAGGAGTTTTCATAAATTATATTCTAATTTTGATTACCCGGAACTAACTAACTGAAGATGATTTTCAATAACGACACAAAATAAAACCACCCAAATTCAAATCCATTATAACGCCTATAACAAGCCTTTTCAATATTAGGTACACCGTAGATCTGATGATAGGCACGACAATCAACAACAAACGACTGTCTACGACAATTTTCTCTCTAATTTTCGTTAGTAATAGCATATGAATTACAAACCTTCGGGTAACAAACCGAGACTAAGTGCAGCCGAATGTTTCCGCTGGTCCCGTCTCCGCGGCCATTACGAGACGACGCCGATACAATTACCAGCCACTGAATAATTTGATAGGGAAAATGATTGATACAACAATCACACGTAATCAGAATCGTGTCGGTGCGATTAGGCCCCCGCGGCCCGCGACAGAGGGCGCCGCGCCGCCACAAACCTGACAATTGCTCACCGACGATTTAATCAAGTCCCCGTTCCTAATGGCTTTCTCTCTTCATTAAATTGTAATAATGGACACTGTTTTTGTCTTTGCGGTGGATATTGGGCGTGGCAAGCTTAATGCAACTAATGATCTCCAACCTCCTGATGTTATTGAGAACAAAGCTACCTACCGTTATATTCAAAAATATTTTATTGCGTACCACCTAATTGCCTTACCTTCGAAACCTAAATACGTCTTGACGTGCAAAAACAACTTTGATGTGTATCTGAATGACATTAGCACCTAAATCACGATTTTCATCAACGCTAAGTTTTTCAAAGCTACCTAATTTATGTTGAAGAACTAGCTTGTTTTCGGAAACGTTTTCACGTAGTTAAACGTGCTACCCGACATGCGATTTGACAATTAGCGAGAACACCCAGGGGTGGGAACAATAAAAATAAAGTTAGTCCACAAAAAATAAGCGTCCACTCAAAAACAGATTGAATAAATTCTTTGTAACGCAAATTCTCTTGTATGCCAAGCAAGACGCTCACTAAGCTTTTGTCGAGGACCGAAATACGCCCTTCAGGAAACACTGGTAAGACACACACAAAACTGAAAAGTAACATTTTTTTTTTATACCGTTGCATGTGATATTATTAGCTTTGATACAGACTAGGTGCTAACTCATCTAGCTACTTTTTATGCATACTGTAATTTTCACACAACATAGGTATTTAGACCTTGGGCAGAAGCAAATAATTTCCCGGCCATACTTAGGTCCACTTGATCATGCTCATACTCGTAGTAGGAGTAGGTACAGTGGCGGATTAACCTTAAGGCGACGATAACCGACTTTTAATGAGTGTTAATGATTTGGAAAAAATATATGTTAAATTAAAGCATTTTCTTAATATATTAATATTTTAGTTTATTTTTATGAAATTAATTTTTATAGTTATGCCTAACGCAGATAAAAACTGAGAATCTATCAAGCGTATTTTTCTGAAACCTTCACTATTTTAAAGATAATTTAATTATGGATCTTTTAGTATACGTGTTTTATTAAAATACCTTTTGTTTTATTTATAATAAATTAATAATGCGTCTAATTTCGGACAGCGCTCCTTGATGGGCGAGTCCTATTAAAGGCTGGACGTACGACGCGTTTTGAGCTCAGTACAGAACACGCAAGCTAAACAGTCAAGGTCACTGGCATATGTCTGCGTCTTATGGCCAACTAGACCCAGGCCTAGGGCGGCTAGATATTAGGGACGGCCAATCTGCGCGATATGTGGTCGGCAACAGTGAGACTACTGAGTTACTGAGCGATAAAGAGATCTTGTAACCACAACAGTGTCTCTGACCGATATAATTTTTTGACTTAATGTCATTAATTTTACACCTTTAAATAATTTCTCTCCGTAAAACACGGCCCAATTTTTTTCATTTTCAACAAAATGGAAGCCTATTCACATTATGACATTACTTTTGCTACACCTTGTACTTACTTAACTCATCTCAATTAATGTTAGTAAAGTTATTAACTCAATGACAATCTTTTTGCATAATATAATATTATACCGAATGCAATAGTTATTTAATTTCACATTTCTTCACCTCTAAATTGGTACTAAGCGGCCTAGGGCGGCCAACACTGTCCGCCTCTGAGTAGGTATTAAACTAAATCTATAGACAAATACTACTAAACTAAACTACGTAGGTACATAATAAGGATTATAGGTACCTATTTACTTATGACAATGTATAATTTTATAAAAATATCACTATCATTTATGGATTGACTGCCTCGACGGTCTCGTGGTCTGCTGAACAAACGCGACAGCTGTAAGTGAATTTCTGCCTAGGTTCGATTCCAAGGTCGGGCAAAGAGTTATTATTGAGTACTGGCTTCTGCCCGTGATTTCGTCTGCGTTTAGCGGAGTCAAAAGTATCCTATGTCCTAACCCAGGTTATGGTCTACCCATGTGCCAAATTTCATTAAAATCCGTTCAGCCGTTATAGCGTGAAAGCGTAACAAACAAACTCACTTCCGCATTTATAATATTTGTTAGGATTTCCATCAGGAATTTCTCAGTTAAAGCAGGATAGGTATGTTGTGACCACGAAATCTGCGAGTAGGTAAGGGAGGCCAGGGCTACAATTGACAGAAGTAAGACTGCCGTGCACTTTTATAATTTCTAACGTGACGATATTTTCGTGGACGTCCACGTCCATTAAATGTGTGGCACAAGTATGTGCGCAGCTCTCTTAGTCCAACGGGACGGCAATCCGACACGATCGGAAATAGATCAAGCGCAGGATCACGTGCTTACCGAGGCACGGGGGTATCACAACGCCTACTTCTAAACTCCGGGCTGTTACTAAGAAATCCTAATTCCTAATGGAAAACCCAATAACACTTTGCCCAACCCGGGAATCGAACCCAGGACCTGATACTCAGCACGCGCTTGCGACCACGAGACCAACCTGGCACTGCACGTTATAAGGTTATCGTGGACGGAAAGAAGAAAGGCTGTTTTGGTGTCGCTTAATTTCAGAAGCATTATGTACATTATATAACAGAGCTTTTATTTTTATGCATCAGGTTTTTTTTATTAAGCTGCATGAAGAAAAAAAGAATAAACAAATATTTCATTAAATCTGACTATCAAAACGCAATATCTAAACGCAGAACCAGAGACGGTAGCTATGGAATTACTATGCTCGCCAAAATATGGTATTTCTATTTCTATAATTAGCAGGATTTTGGTGGTAGTGGTTTCATCGTTTATACTATTGAGAGACTTTTACTAGGTACCTCTTTTTTTAGAGGAGTTTTACAGAACAAGATATTAATTATTATTGATAACTCAATTCTGTTCCATCAAATCTAAGACATTTTGGAGAAGCAGACTGTCCCCTCTCCCTTGAAACACAAGAGTATTATTCTAAGCTTTAGAGCCAGTGCCTATTTGTATTTACAACATGTAGTATATTAATAAATATTTATTAGCTTATTGTTAATGACATTTAAATGAATCTTCTAATCAGAAATGTCATCGTGTATTTCCGCCCATTTTGTAACGTTTTAACTGTCAAGCCCTGCGGTTTGACATTGACGCGCGCTTAACATCACATTGGACATGTTGTAGTATATAATATATTTTGAATGATTTAGATGATTATTTGACGAGTATATCCGTCAGGCCATAAAATGAGCCAAGTGAGCCTGACACACGCGCCCATATCGTCAAACCCCCTTGACTCACTTGTGAGTCAGGTGACTCTCTGGAGAGACAGCGGGGCTTGACCGTTGGGGCGCTCTATGTTTCTCAACACGCTTAGCATGACCGCAATAGAAACGAGTTTTATCGACAAAACCCGTAGAATACCCGTTTCTATGGGTGTCATGCTACGAGTGCAGGAGAGACGCGGGGGATGTGAACGGTTGTCACTACTCTGTTTTGTCTTGATTTGTCGTTGTAAATAGTCGTAGATTAGTTTGTTTACCTAATAGTTTTATTTATTTTGTGGTGAAGTAAAGAATATGGGGATTGTACGTAATCCAGGTGTGCAGAGATGATCGAGTCTAACAATGCCATAGGTTACAGTTAATGCTAGTACTTATGTGTAATCATGTGATGAGCATCGTATGGTGATGCCGACGAAAAGCATGACAACCGCGCCAGCTACTCAGTAATTCGAAGAAGTTCTTCTAAGATTAAAATGTAATCATCATCATAACCATTTCTACCGAAAAACGTCCACTGCTGGACATAGGCCTCCGCCAAGCACTGCCACTTCGACCGATTCTGTGCTTGGGTTTATTTATAAACGTTGCTTAAAGTTAAGCGACGTTCAAACAAAAACGGAAATGTTAAAGTTTTAAAAAGTTTTGTAAAGTTTAAGTTGTAACCTTAAACCCCTATGATTGGGTGTTTTGTGCAGATTATTGCGCCTGTATAAAACATTTGCGTACCTATACATAATTATGTAATATTTAAAACCCTACTTGGTTGTTATGAATCAGACGTAGATATTAATAATAATATTAAAATTTTTATCAACCATTGAAAAATAATACAAAATGGGAGCATCGGCAGCCGAACTAGGTGAAAAACCTGTATCTCGGCATACAGCGCCATACATAACCTCTCTGATAATAGAGTGGGTTTTTATTGCCAACATTTACAATTTTGTTAAATTTTACAGAATATTTATTATTAGGTAAGTACCTAGGTACTAGGGTTTAATAAATATTGTACTGTATAGATAGTGCAATCCCCGAAGACGCGCCCCACTCTTCTTGCTAAACGCTTACAGTAGGTACAGTAATCGCGTTTAGAAAGAAGAAATGGGCGTGTCTTCGTGGATGGCATGGCACTATCTATACAGCTCGATGATTAGACATAAACGCACTTTATAGCACATAAGTATTAAACTATTTTATAAAAGTTTGTAACAAATAACATTGAAAAATTACTTTTTACTTTGACAGAATAATAAAATTATAATATCTAAAAATGCATTTAGGTAGGATTTATAACGTAGTTGGCGAAATGTACCTACTGCGTGACGTACCTACTCGCTTACTCCTACGCACTTCTACCTATCCTTCGACGTTATCTTATGGTTAAATACCTTATATTTACCTACATAAGCACATCTTTTTACACGACCCAAAATATCCTAATAAGTAAATAGGTACCTTACCTACACTTTCGACTATGTCATTTGTCCGGATTAAAATAAGGGTTTTTTTTTTTTAAATATTTATAATATAAAAATAAATGAGTTCTGAAACAGAACGATTAAAAGTATAATGTCCGGACTTTTTCGCAAATGTCCGGCTTTAACTGCAAAAACTAGATCTAGGGGTCAATTACCCTAGGAAGTTGAACTCCTAGCCAGAGTTCATTCCAGGAAGTGCTGATGTTCCACAGTTTGAGAGAAATATATTGCCGCCGACGAATAACAAACAACTTTTTTTTTTTTTTGTATGGGAAATTATCAAATAACTTGTCCCGCTCTGGGTGGAGCGGGAGGGCGTGTCAGACTCTTACTGACTAAAACCCACCCGTGTTCCTTACGTTGCCTGTACGTTGCCAGGGGCCACGGTATCCCTTTCAGACTTACCCGCAACCCCGGCAGGCATCGGTCCTATCGGACCCCTTCACTTGCTGACATCTCTTTGAGGCGCGCGTGGAACACAACGCGCCGTCGACCCGGGCCTGGTCCTTATCGGACGGCGAGCTACCCATTGCTCACCATCCGCAAACCCGCGCCTACGGTGGCCGGGAATCAGCCTGCGATTCCCGACGCCCAGGGCGTCTCCTGCGGCGGCGAGGGGCGTGAGGGCGCGAAATTTGCCTCTTCCTCACGCGTTCTGCCTCCTCCTTCGCGAGCATTACTGCTTCGCAGAAGGAGGTGACGGCCTCCCATACCCTCTCGCTCCGTACCATGGCCTGGACCAGGGCCGGACGCGAGAGATCCCCGCCACCGATCGCCTCCACGAGGACACGGCGATGCTCTGCCGTATCCTCCGGGCGAACCACGCAGTGATGACACCCGGGCGTTTTCTCCCGCCTGATACGAAACAGGAACCTCCCGAAACAACCGTATCCGTATATTAACTGACACCTAGGTACCAATCAATTAGCTAAAACTTCAGTTCGTCTACAAATGTCCTTCTTCACTAACGGTCGTCCGTCTCCTGCCTTCAGATAGTTGAGTCAGCTGCTTGGATATTGTCCAAAAATACATATTGGCGATTTGCGACCTTAAGGAAATGCGTAATAAATTATAATCTTTATAGTATAATTAAATTCAAGAGAGTATATAAATAGACTGTCTATGAGTGTGGTGTAGGGGAAAGTTGCGATCATTGGACTAGCTCTTTCATTGGACCACCAAGGTATTTCCAAAACTGTCCAAGCTAGCAACACCCAAACTAGGCGAAATGAGTCCGTGCCGGCTCAGTTGCACCCCTCTCATACCTCAGTGACGCTGCGGCACGTAGCGAGGAGTGACGCGTGAAGTTGTGTTTGCTGCGGTCAAAATCTTATTATTTGACTCGGAACAATTTGATGTAAGTATCATTCTAATCATATTTGTTTGTGTGCACTGGTATGAAATATTAGATAATTTAATTGTGATTATTCAATATAACTAAATAACTATTGTGAGTGTTATTCAATTTTGTCTAATCATATCCATGTATATTTAAGATTTTCTTTTCTTAACGAGTACCTTGTTGCCATCAATGGACCTCAAGAGAGTTCCACCGTTGGACCGGTGCAATCATAGGAACTTTTTATTGTATTTTTTTTTCATAATTATGGGAGTAGGAAGGCTTCGAGTATTTCACTAATTATGGAAAAACACTTGAAAAATTATTGTAAATTTATAATTTCAGAATGTCGCCGAATAAAAGAAAATACTTTACTTGGAATGAAACTAGCATGAACCTCGCTCTAGAATCAGCGGGAAAACAAAAAACTGGTTTAAATGAAGCTAGGAATTTACGGAGTCCCGAAAACAACACTTAAACGAAGGTTAAGCCTATAACTATAGTTTGTTTGCTTGTCGTAAGTGTATGAGTATTGTTTGTCTCTCCTCGTATGCCATAATTTAATCATATTGATAATTTTATTATAATATGTTACCTTGATTGAACCTCTAGAACAAATTTCTCGAAGTCCATTGACGGCAACCTGGTGGTTCAATGAAGGTGCCCATGGTCCAAAGAAGGTAACAACCCAAGATTTAGTTTTCTTCGTTTATACCAAGTGTAAGCCCAAATTCTTTGTGTGTGTGTATTATAAATAAAGGTCCTACGAAATAAAAAGAATAAACTGCTTTCATTTTATCACTTATATTTTTTAAGATATGTTGTCGTAAAGTTAAGTGGTCCATTCTTAGCAATCTTCCCCTGTCCTTTTCTGGAGGGCGAGTCTTGTGACTATCCCAGCTGATCGACTAATCTTTAAACCATTCGTGCTAACACGAAAGACGAGCGACTCATTTTTCAATAAATGGTGCAATCAGTGTCTTGAATAGCTCATGAACATGCAGCTATTCACACCAATATCATCTCCGTCTCCCACCCTGGTCACAACGTCTCATGGTCTCAACCTTTGGATCGAAATGGTCTCCATTTATGATCAAATTTGACGGCGGCTGTCATTCGTGGATTTTTGACAGTCGTTACAAATCGTCAGAAGCCCGAAAATCTAACAACCAGTCTTACCAAGGGTAATCGTGTTACCCAGTTGCTGGGTACAACTACTGGGACTGCCTAATCGCTTCATGTAAAATACTGGTATTCAGCTGCATTCGGTTAAACTGGAAGCCGACCCCAAAATAGTTGGGAAAAGGCTAGGCAAATTGATTTTTCATGATCAAATTTGAATGACGTAAAACCACTAGTATGTCATTGCAATGTAACTCTTATCTCGGTAAGGTAAGTAAGCAGAGAGTTTTATCAAACTCACGAAAATGATTCTAATTTAACTTGATTACATTTATACAAAAGTTGCATTGCAATGAATTACCTACTAATGGTTTTACGTCATTCGAATTTGATCGTGAATGAGTACATATGAGTGGTCAGCGATGCGTTGATTTAATACTTTGGCCAATGGGACAAATTAACCCATAACTCTATTTACAACGGATATAAAAACAGTAGTCAAGCAGCCATACTTTGACGTCACGTGCACTTTCATTATTTTTTAGGGTTCCGTACCTGAAAAGGAAAACGGAACCCTTATAGGATCACTCGTGTGTCTGGCTGGGTGTCTGTCTGTACGTCTGTCACAGGCAATTTTCTCCGAATCTACTCGACCAATTTAGTTGAAATTTGGGACACATGAATTTCTGTAACCCAAAACACAGTCGTGTAACGTAAATAAATGAATTTTGAATTCAGGGGCAAACAGGAAAATTTAAAAAAATGTTTTATTGGAAAATTTAAAAAAATGGTACCATGTGACGTATCAAAGATCTCGATTTTTTTTAAAAATAAATCTTTAAAAGATATGTAAATAAAGACCATTAAAACCTTAATTTGAATTTCCCGCTTATAAACTCCATACATTTAGAATATTTATTTTCCTTTTAAACTCTATATTATCTGTGGTATAAACAATCTGGATTGACTATGAAACATTGAGTATTTAAAATGACTTATAAAACGCCATTACTGAAACCTTAATAATCACCGCTAGTAAGGAATAAAGTGAAGCAATAGCTTTAAATGTAGTTTCTCTTGATTACAGGTATGTAATTAATCTGTAATTAGTAAGTAAGTTACCAAGAAGTTATTTTGTTTTTATATTGTAACATTGTTATATTAAATAAAATAAATTATAAATTAATTATATATAATTTATATATAAATAAAATAAATTATCTTGATTACAGAGCAACGATTCAGCTTATTGTTTCATTATAAAAAGTATACCTAACCACACAACATTACAGATATTTAATTAAGAAAACAGATGAAAATTGACAATTGCGCCTCTCCCTATCTCCGAAGCTACGGAGCCTAAAATTTTGAAAAAATACATAGTATGGTACTCATAGATTACAGGAAAATCTTGTCTATGGTCTTAAAATAACATGGTAAATCTTAACGGAACCCTTCTTTGAGCGTGGTCCGACACGCACTTGCCCGGTTATTCTTACTTTACTTTTAGTTATAGCACTAAATAATGTTATCCAGTTGCCCATAGACGTTGTCATCACAACCTATTTATTCACAGTGAATAAATAGGTTGTGACCACGACATACAATGTGCAAAAATATTAGCCATAATAAATTCGGGTATTAAGTGATCATGATATCAACTTTTACGATCCAATACACTTATGATGCCAATATATTTACTTTTATTGCTACAACCGAAACCATTCGGGACATCAAAAACTCCCAAGCCTCGATAATGGGGCCTATAATGATGAATAGTTCTGTACTTTACAAGGGAAAATAAACAAGATATATGTTTGTATTTACACATTTATTACAGTTGCATACAACAGTACACAAGTATAAACAGGTCTATAATAATATTTATACATTTATATACATGTAATAACCTGGCGCGGGACCATGAGGCTAAAGGAATGTATGAAAACTAAAATATTTTCTTAGAAAACAAAACTACCTACACAAACTGGGATTCGATTAAAATAAACTAACAGATAAAGCTTGACTAGTCTTAAGGTACGTACAGACATGAAAATACATTGGATAAGTCAGTTTATAAATGCTTAGTCTGTACATAGAAATCTCTTTGAACTCGATGAATAATCGCCTCATTGCTCACGTGCCAGGTTTTAATACTAAATGCCACAATAACACGATAAAATGTGAAACGGTTCATTTCTACTTCAAGGCGCAACCTCTTTGTGAGTAGCCTCTTCTATCACAAACATGCCAATATCCTACTTATAATATCAGTCGAAATCCGACAGCTTGCTTGCTACTCACTTAGTTCCAGCACAAGGACATTCAAATTGTATTTTAACATCCAAACCAAATACTAGAATTTCATTATTTGTAAAATTGAATATAGGTCATCATAACATGTTGTGTCATCACTTTACATACGTACATCTAAAAGATCGCGTGCAGTGCTATAAAATACAATCACGAAATGTAGGCACAGACACAATCTAATAGCTTTTCTTGGTTAACATGAAAATAACACATTTTTCATAGTTATAATTTGAACAATTTAGACACAAAGGCACGCTGGTAGCCCAAAGCGCGATCGATATTTAGTATTTCAGTAACTTAGTACATTAGTTTATGAAAGTTCCTCACCTTACAACAATTACATTACACATTCAGCAAGCGATAGGAAGATAAAAAAATTGCACTACCTTGTATTAAATTAATGTAAATAGGTTTACGAATTTTATCGACTTAAAGTCATTAGACAATGCTAAGCATTAAATAATTGAAAGCAATATAGGTACACAGTAGGGAACATATTTACACTGACGCTTAGTATCACAAGATGGCGGCGAAGATCAGGCGTGTTCAAAATGGCCGTCCGTTCTGCGGCCGGTCAGGCAGCTTCGGCGGCATGTTCGGCACCGGGCGGCTATCGAGATACAACGTTTATATTAAAAACTGGTTAACCCACACATAAATACAATGCTCATATTATTTACAGTGATATCTAAATATGCAAGAAATGTAAATGACAGTTTGACAAATAAATGTGTGGACTGTGCCACGGGGAAATTAGAATGAAAATGAAAAGGTTTCGTTAGTACGCAGTCACATTCATAAGCATAAAGCAAAATGGGAAACTTCGCGAAATGTACGCACAATGTCATGCACAGTCACAAGGGGTTTTATGGATAGTTATAAAATGTTAAATCCTATCCGAATACAGAAATATGTTCATGTCACCATGCTACTATTTCAAATAAACGATTAATAGAGCAACGCTAATAATACGTCCTTAATATGTACACTTATTAATCGCATGCGCCAATACCTAGAACCGATACTTAACGCAAGCACAATCCTACGTAACGGTTCAGCAAGTAGGTAAATATTTCAATAAGAACAAAATTTCATGCACTTTTTGTGACTAAAGAAACTTTTAACAGAAGTTATAATAAGTACAAGAAAAAAAGACAAAGGTTTCCGATACATTTAAGCTTATTTATATGCGAATACATCAATTATTTACTAGGTTTTAAATGCACCGTGTATATTAAAACAAGTACTACAGTCGAATACTGAAATAACAAAGCAAACAAATTCTTATTGAAATATTTCTAACATTATTCAAACTCAGCTTACCTAATATTACATCCTGCAGATATTATTATCCGAAACTGTTAGTAACATACTGAAGCCAATGGGCATTATGTTTGCCAAAACTACTGGAATAAATCAAACGTCTTTAGTACACATATAGCATTTAATTACTCTATTTATACAGCATAAGATTAACAATATTCATAAACTATATCAAATCCAACAATCACTGCCTATACCTTTTTCGATGGTACTAACGCTATTAACAAGATAGAGAGAGCAAAACGTTTAATGATCGATTACTTTTGTATAGTTTCCAGCTAATATTGATAGAGCAATGAGTATAGCTATAGCGGTTAACACTTCATTGCGTGTAGGAACTCTGTTAGCTGACGTCGTCGCATGCGACGGTCACCCGGTGGCATCGCTCGCGCCGCACGATAATCCTCTCGTCTCACCGCGCCTCCGCTCACATACCAGTTAAACATGGTCAGCGGTACCACTCTATCATAATCTGTACATACTGCAACGCCACTAACATATTTAGTGTCGTTTCTTTGCGAATTACTGATACTCGCAATCGTTAACGATGAAAAGTGGATGCAAGATGATTCCAAGATTAAAATATCGATAAGCTTTATTTAATATTTTTAATAACGAATTCATATTGTATCACCATCAATAAAATGTTCTAATAATTGACCAAAGGTATTGCTAACAGCAACAATATACGAGACAACTGCTTTGGTCTTATCCAATATAAGTACAATTAATTTTACATACAAACTTTACTCGATATATCATTACGAGTTCATAAGTAACTTGTTACCAGTGTCACTAGATACCAGAGTATACTGATATAGTTGTAAATATACAACAACAATCAAGCTGGGTATAATTTAGAGTAAATGCATAAACGTTAAATACGCATCGTCGCTACTGGAGACGGAAAGAGATTAGACGAGCGAGTCAAAGTTCTAAACTACTGTAACACCTAGACACTGACGTGAGTACATGTTGCAACGACTGCTACTACGCAGCTAGATCTACGCGACAATGGTGCGGCAACATCAACAAACTGTAACCTTGTCTTTACATAGTGTACAAACAACTCTAGCACATTACAAAACAATATGATATGCTCGTGACTCCCTACCGAACTCCGGGAGCCCGTAATGCCTTCCGCGAAACAACTCAACTACGTAATCCCAATATACACCTATATTAAGCCACTGAATGTAACATTTACAATTAATTGTAACATAAATTTAATTACATCATAAGTAAGTATAATTAAAATAATACGCAACCCGCGGCGCGTCCGCGCTCTAGTATACGTATGCATCATTGCACATAATCATGAAGCGCTGTGAAAAAATACCGTCCACAGTTAATACTGAACAATTTAGTCGTTTTATAATTTTGACGCTATACATTATTAAGTTTTTTGTTGTATATCTTTGGGTAACAACCCTAATTAAATAATTATAACCTAATTTCCATTACATAAAGCAAGATACTTATACGAAAAGTGTAGATAAGTCTGCAAGTGTTCAATGTGATCATTGGCCGGGTTTTACCTGTTATATTTAATTGAAAAACTTGCAAACCCATCTGCTCGTATTGAAATATAACCGTTGGAATGTATTCAGAAAAACTATGCCACGAAATTGGTAACAATATATGAATTCTCATTATTATTATTTATTCTCATCATTTATTTTATATTCTTTTGGATACAGCGTTTTATAGCATGTGTGATCTCCGTGATTTTTTTGAAATTGTGTTGCTTGAGCAAAACTTGAACATAAAAGTCAGTTTTGAGTAACGAATTGCACTGGATCAAATATACTTGACGTTTCTAACACAACATATTTAAATACATAAAATGATATGACCCTACGGTAACGTTGGTTATGTATCACAAGCAGAATTTATGTGCAGCGTACAGTGTTACACAGGCACATTGGATTACATTTACACGTCTGGACGAAAAGCAATGTACCACAACACTGCGTTCTATACCCACGTACAAGGTTTAGTCCACACTAAACGTTCAAGCGGTTAAACAGTGTGCTCTGAAAATGCTTTGATAAAGTTAACTTGTAAAACATCATAAGCAACAGAAAATCTCATAACCCTTAAAACATCGCTTAAAGATCGACAATAACGCTTAAGTTGTAACAACTAACATACAATTCGAAATATATTAAAGAATGTTATTTAAGCGATGTTTTAAATTGAATACATTTTTAATGCTTTTCAATCATTTACAGAAGTTTTTATATCAAGAAGAGAATTGATTACTAACACAGACCTTATTTGTAACAAACGTAGTCACTTCGAATAAATTCATGGTTCATTATTAACCTAATTCTACAAAAATGTATCTAACTAAAAAAGCATCTACCGGATCACACATTTTCAAACATGTTTCAATTTTCTAATAAGAAAATAGTGTGATACCGCATGTCATGTCGAGTTGGGCAGTGGGGATAACAATATTGATATGTCCGTGGAGCTGTATACGTGTACTAGGAATGTCAATCCTGATATGTGTCAGTGTATTGGAGACAGCGGCTGGTCGAAGTGACGACGTTTCCAACAAATGCGTGGCGTACATACAGTCGTAACGGACAACATTGTCGTGTTTACTTGAATCTGGCGAAGGCGGAGCTGAGTTCGTTGATGGCGGCGTTGGTGACGGCCTGGCCGACGGCCTGGTTGACTTGCTGGCGCATGTGCGGCGGCATCTGGTTGTACACGGCGCCCGCCGCGCCCGCCGCGCCCCCGGGCCTCCTATTTGGTTTATTGGGAACATTTCCTTTTCAAACATGACAAAACATACACAAGCAAAATGAGGGGGCGGAGATTTTAGATGATTGTTAGAAACTAGTCTCACAAATATCAATGAAGTACTTTTTCCGACGGATGGCAACATACAACGGCTGCCCTTTAGTTACCGCATTTAGTTATTTTTACAATATAAGATGAGCTACTTCAATATACACATAGACAAGATAGTTACATACAGGGAGGAAGCAAGTGCGCATAGACAGTAAAATTATTAACGGTAAGTGAATTTTCTAAAGCTGTCACAGCTTCTCTGTAAGACATTTCGGAGTAACGTAACCGCCATAATAATGCAAGTCTCGTGTTGAAAATGATGAAATAATACTGACACACAACTCTTACAGAGTAACTGTGAATATAATAATTAACACATATCGCTAATTATCTACACATCACAATCACTTTATCAAGAGTAAATCCATCTCTACAGTATTTGAAATCGTAACAATTGGAATTTAGTTGCTAAATATTATTTTTCATTCGCATTTCATCAGAATAGATTAAAGCAGGAACACACAGTAAGCAAAAATTTAATTGTAAAGTGTACTCTAATCGTCGAGTAGCAAATTGAATATCATGTAGCACATTTGTGACAATAAAAGAAACGATTTGGGTACATGACAGTAGAAACGATAACTATATGATTAAAATCATGAAGATCACACAAATTAGTGCACAAAACATGCGGTGCTTCGATATTGTTAACACATTGGAAAAGTGAAACTTAATATATCACGAATATAACACCTTTTTGTTAATTACACCCAAAAACCAATAAGTAAATTATTGTTAGCCTCTCCTTTTAGCTGATTCTCGTCACACAAATATGGAAACTAGTCTTGCATAAACATTTATTATCGTAATAATATCATAGATTTTGTATATGTGGAATATCTATCGGTCTGCGGGCAGCCTGTACTGTTCGATGAGTACACAACCAGTTTCATCAAAAATACAACATTCGGAAAGTTATGGAATAAAAATATATCTAAATAAAATGTTCAACGTATATAAAATAGGTTTCGTCTAACGAAAGGCTGCCGGCAGAGGATTCATAAGCAGATAATTAATTATCTTTAATTTGTAGTCTACCAAAAGGTAATAATAAATTCCATTATTATTTTAATAATTTTATGGAAGCAACATTTTTTTCATACGTATCATAAGTATTGATCATTTACATGACTAATAATAATATTGTATATAACATATGTATAATTTATTTATAAATTTGTCGATATTTGCTAACTTACTACAACCTCGTCATAGATCCAGGGGATCTTAGAACAAAAAATGGATCGCGCTGATACCAGATACTACTCGCAATGTTCGTCAGTTACAACAATATGTTAGGGTTAACGCGGGCTGGTATATTGATGTAAATGTGTAATAAGTTAACAAGTTCGTAGTTAGTGCCTTACGTCGATACGTAACTTATGTTAGTAAGTTAGTGCGCGCGCCGGGCCGCTTAGCGCCGCCTGCGAACACACATACACACTGCCTCACTCTGCGTACTTCATTTATCTATATTAGTACTACTACACCTCAGAAAGTTAAACACAACCCGAAATATATCAATTTTCCCAAATCCCAATGTTCCCAAACCATTAGTTCCTTATGGATTTATTTAATAACGTGCATATGTAATGCATAGTTAAACTTACGTTAATAGATACTAGAATATAAAGCAAAATACGTGTTTACTGCAAATTATGGCTGTTACATCACCCACACAAATGCCTCCTATTGTACTAAAGCAAAGCTCACACACCGGCTGTGCTGCGGCTGCAATATGGCATATTCATACAAGGTTGGAAAACAATCATCGCGTCCATCGTGTGTGCTCTAAAACTTCAAACAACGAATGCAATCTACTTTTCCCCCCGACCATTATTGTTATTATTTACTAGCTTCCGCCAGCGGCTTCGCCCGCGTGACATCTTTATTAATTGTAGCCTATGTTACTCAGTGATAATGTAGCATTCTACTGGTGAAAGAGTTTTTAAATCGGTCCAGTAGTTTTTGAGTTTATTCATTACAAACAAACAAACATACAAAAAATCAAAAGTTCTCTCTTTACAATAATAGTTTATATTGTACAGAGCTCTAAAAACAATTGCATCAACACCGGTTAAGGGCCCTATCTGGCTAAGATACAAGTAGCGGCGCAAGCATGGTTACATTGCCAAAAATGTATACTTGGTCGGACAACCAATCGGACGCCTGGTGAGACACACACCATAAAGCTGTATATTTTACTGGCAGCACGACCATGGTTGCGCCAGCATGGTGTCCTAGTGGAGAGGGCCCTAAGGGTAACCTCCGAAAAGTAAGAATTTTGATTAACATGGAATTAGATAAGTACCGAAACACGTAAACATCACAATATTTTCAAAGCGCGATTCTATTTTGTATGGGGTGTCGGATATCGACTTTGGATACTATTCCAGTTAAATGACAAAATAATCGGAGGCTACCCCGTACGTACGGCCCTCAGTGGAAAAAATTTCCTGAGAACGGTAGTCGTACTCACGTGGGAACAAGCGGAGCGGGCAGGCCGGGCTGCTGCGGCGCGGGGCGCGCGCCGGGGGCCGGCGGGGCGCCGCCGCCGGGCCGCGACGGCAGCGGCGGCGCGGGCCGCCCGGCGCCGCCCGGCGGCGGGGGCGCGCCGCGGCTGCCCATCGAGCCTGAGAAGTCACCACCTTCTTAACTCGGCGTGTTCGCCTTTCAGTGCATTCATAAATCAATTGGTGAAGTGCCGACAACGAATTGCCGACACCGTGGTTCCCGTTCGGATTCTGCATGCAGCTGAAGGCGGCTCTCGTTTAATTACCAAAAAAGATCAGAGTTAGAGCTCTCGGCGGTACGACTCGAGTCTCCCTGAGGAGGCTTTGAGCGTTGAGCGTCAGACGGAGATCCGAATGAGATCATAACAGTCACACGTACTATCTACTTAAAAGCCACGTCGAATATTGTAATACGAGGAATTTCAGCAGCTTTCTCAGCAATTACGCGTTGCATATCTTGCAGCTGGATCAAGAAAATCAAATCAATATGACGTGATCAGTCCTTACATCGATGCGAGTTTTCGAAGATAGCGCTGGGATCAACACTAACCTTGTTGCGCAGGCGCAGCACGGCGCGGGCCGCCGGGCGAGGGCGGCGACAGGCGCGGGTTGTTGTCGAGGCGCTCCAGGCGGCTCTCGAGCCAGTCGTTCTTGACGGGCGGCGGCACGGGCGTGCTCACGGTCGCCATGGACACGTCGCCGATGATATGCAATGCTTCCTTGCATGCGTGGTACATGCGCAGCATTTCTTCGCGTTTTAGGGCTTCCTCAGGAGACTCTTCCATCATTTGTGACTGCGAAGATAAAGAACAAATTTAAATGCCAGCACACTTTTTAAACAACTGCATAGACCAAGCCAAATGTTGATCAGGTCTTAAAATTGGGGCTATACATTCAATCCTTTACCTGATCGCCGGATGCGTAGAGATGTGCAAGCAGCTCCCCATTGATAAAGTCTTTGGCATTATTGATGATCATCATCATGATAGTCTTGGGCACGAGATCCCGCGTCGTCTTAGTCACGATGCGCATGTACGAATCCACCAGGTTTCTGATGGTCTCCACCTGTCGCTCCAGCTGAGGGTCCATGCTACTTGTGCCTGAGCTGTCCGAACTCTGAAAACAGAATTTTCTTCATGCAATAATACATTTTATTATATATGTTTCTAAGATCTCTACTTAGTTGCTTCCCCTTGTTGTTTATACATTTTAGGCCAATAAGATTATTTGTATAAACTAAAGGACAGCACACGTCTCTTTGAAGCCAATTTAAAACGACGAAAAAATCACAAATCACTTTTTCCGTCAACCGATTCACAGCACAGGTGTGCCTTACAAGCATTCCCATGAAGTAAAACTGATAACCTTTATTGTAATGAAAACTACTACATGTAACATTTTCTAATAATTATAAATGCGCTAACGTTCAAGCTTTGTACAATAACTTGCTACAACCAAAAATATACCTATAGAGTAAAATCTGTTATAATTGTACCAGCGAAGTCGCGATTATTATAGTAGTAGGTCAAAAAGCAAGGCCTAGCGAACCACATGAGACGAGATACAGTACGACTTTGTCATTCAATCAAAAGATGTTATCTGAACGCATTAAACCAAAGTTCTTACGATTTTCAAAATCAAAATGCGTTTAGTTAGACGAAGCAAACATGGCGCTATGATTTGTTCCGATGAGCATTCGGTAGAAACCCTTAGCAAGAATTTTGTTTAGTCTAAATTCAGCTTTAAATTAGGAAACGTCGTCCTGCTTGAATGACTGAATTTATCAAAGAGCATGTTAGAAGATCATGGTGTCCCACATTTCGCCAGTTATGTTTAACTGTCCATCTTAATAGTCAAAAAAGCAATGTTTGCATAGATAGATGATCAACAGCGCATTTTGTTACGGCATGCTTCACCAATGACGGCTACTTGTTGTATTAGTAATGTAAGTTTAAATCCACCAAGACTTTTCTAAAAACGATATTAATGGTTATGGTAAAACAGCAGACAATTTTATGTTCTGTATGATGCAAGGTTACATACAACACTACCATACTCGCCAACCACACAATGTATAATTAAACAACGAAGTCAGTGCTACAAATAAAATTCACAACCAAATAACCAAAACCATGTTACTGGACGTTTCATGACGCTCCCATATGATATCTTTTACAATATGATGCGCAGAGCTATCATTTGTAAATTATTAATTGCACATGCAATAATAATGTTTATAATACAAATTGATAACTACCGCCTTAATATATCGCACATCACCTTTGTAACATTTCAAAAATCCAGCAAACAAGCTTTAAAATACGAGTCACTTACTCTTGATTTATTTCCACCCAACCCCATGGAAGGCAGAAATAACTAAAAAATAAAAACATAAACATGCTAAAACAAAATTGAATTAAACTTCTACAATATTTCGAAAATTCAAATAACGAAAAAAACCTCTCACAATCTTGCAGAATATGCTCAAAAAAACGAAGCACCAGATGTTATTCCTACTAGTATAAACAGATATTAATCATGGCATTTTTTGTGGTAGGTATATTATGTTATAACAAACAGTTGTTAGCAGTGGGTGATGCATACAGTATGATAATGAAGTGCATGTGAGACTAAAATGAATATGACAAAACAGCACTATACACGTCTCATGCTACATCGGCTAGAATGTATTTCAAGAAGATTTATTACAAGTTAAAAAAATTGGTTAATAAAGATATTGTTAATTTAAAAAGGAATTCTTGAAATCCACATCGGACGCAGTGTTAAATGTGCGACCACCGTGTTCTGTGTGATCTATGTACTTGTGTAAATGTTTCATAAGCCTGTATAAACAAACCTCATTTCCATCATTCTGAATAGCATGGCAAAACAACAGATTTTATAACATAAAACTGACATATAAAATATATAATTCACAATTATATTAAACACCATTATTATAAAGCCATATAGTAAGAAAATAAGCTCAAAAAAGTAAACATAAGTTATGTCCGCTATAGTTTGAATGTGGGGAAAAAAGTAGAAGGGGTAAGAAATATCGAAATAATAATAAGACAGGCAGTATACATAATAAATGCTAAGCATGAGCTATGTTCACCTCATCTCCGTTAGAGGCTTCGGACGTCTTTTCTGGATAGACTCCCGCGCGCAGGAAAGATGCCTTCCAAGAGTCGACGTCGTCTTGTGTCTCACACGACAACTCTAATTGTTTGTAATCCTGTGAAAATAATAATCAATCTAGTTTTCATTTGTTGCAGTAAATTCGCCTGGTCTTAGACAGGGCACTGAATTTTAACTGGGGCCATGTTCGACGGACGAGTCTTTCAGTTTTTCTTTCTATACAAGACAAATCCCTTTTTTACATCGAAAAATCAAAAATATACCCTGAGCCAGAAAATTGAGAGAGCTTTAGTAAAAGCAGCATTGAGGAAAACCTCAGTAATATGAATAAAACCTCATAATTTCCTAATAAATTGTTGTTCTTTTTTCCATTATACCTTGTACACGTTCCTGCCCTCAGGGTTAAAGAGCGCGAACATGTGCCGCCGCGACATGAACCCTTGTTCCAGATCCCTCAGCTTCAGTGCGTCCAGGGGCAGCATGTACTTCTTCTCTCTTTCTTCTTCGTCTTTGAACCAGGAAATGCTCTCAGCAGTTAACACGAACCAGTAGTCTTTGGAGCCTCCTGGACAGGTAATGGTAATTCTAAGCAATATGTTTTCAATTACCTTTGGGCATGGGTTCAATCAATAACCGTACATATCAGTGCCGAGCATGTTGATTGAGATGCTTTTGTCACATATGTCGATATTCTTTATGGTTTGTTCTGTCACAACTCGAAAGAAACTATTTACTTTTTGAAGGGTCAAAACTTAATCGTAGGACAGCCGTAGACAAGATAAAAGTGTGCACTACGTCAGCGCAGCTTTGAATGCTGAGCTGACGGAATAAATCATAAATATAAATTCTGTAGCGCATCAGGGATGTTAGCCGAGTCGCAAGGGGGACTATGCGAAAACGATGCACATCCCTGGTGTGCAGGGTTCGGGCTAGCTGTAGCGGCATCCTGAGGGCATTAGCGCAGAGGTTCGATTGTCAATACCTGAACCATTGCTGTATGATTAACGTACTGAGTAATCGAAGTTTATAACAGTCTATACTATAATATTATAAAGAGGTAATTTTTTTTTGTTTGTAAAAAACATCGGATATGACTTATTTTTTTGCGTCGGATAGCCCAATTCTTGAGGAAGGTTATAGGCTCGCGGACGAAGTTGCGGGCAGAAGCTAGTTTGTAATATGTTTATATGAAGTCTTTTTAATGTTTTTTGTTGCATACTATGATCCATTGTTGATCGAAATAACCGTTTTTTATTTATTTATTTATAAATACCTTGTAGCAACTCACCTTTCATGATTCCCAAGTTATGAATACACATGTATCCTTTCCTGATGACTTGGTTTCCTAGTGCGCGGTGCCCTGACTTCGTAGAATTCTCAGATTGATTTTGAGCACTGTAACAAAACCAGATAATTCCATGACATTCTGTTCTTTACTACTAACAGTTGTATATTTTCCATTTTACGCCTTCCACTGCGCAAGAGTAATGAGCTAATAGCTAAGCGGAACGGAGAAAATAGTATTTGCCTTTCACCAAGAAAGAGTATTTCAGAAAACTGGTTTTTGTCTTCTATTGCCAGAGTGTTTCGCGGAGTGAGCTAGGCGGGAAATGAGATGGGTCATAGATGAACGTGGTTGCTTGTTTCCTTTATCAGTGAGCATTGCGGTGTGAGCGCTTGTGCTCGGCTCGGCTCGTTGCGGCACCAATATGCGTTTGTGGTTTTCTTCAAAAGGAATGATGAAGCAATCGTCCGACGATTATAGTGAAGATGATTTTATAAACACAATAAGTAAATGCTTGCTACTCTACAGGTATAATAAGATAAAGAAGCGTAACAAACCTAGATGTTTGATGAGCAGCCATATTAGAGAGAGACCTGTTAAAAGGCGATATACTACGATTTACAAGATGAATATTTCCAAAATTATTTCAGTGTCAATAGAGAATTACTGTCAAATGTCGTGGCGACGCGGCGACGGTTGGGAGGGGCGGGATGTATGGAGAGCCCGTTTAAAACTAGTTCTCGACACAATGACATAACGGACTCCTTTTCACTCGCTCAGGCAGTACGCTCACTCGCTTACAAGTCCGTTGGATACCCGCCTCGTACCCACGGGCGATTTTTTTATCGCGCACTTGATTTTCAACGCACTGCTTAACGCCGAAAGTTGAAAATTCAACATTGTATTTTTTGACGCGCTGTTGGATTCTCAATGCCAGGCGAGAGTTGAAAACAGAGTGCGATAAAAATCGCCTGTGCGTACCTGGGCTAACTTTGCGACCACTTTTGTGGCTCTTTTTCAGACAGTCCACTCCGCTCACTCTTTTACAGTGGAAGCACTTTTACGTAGTTTATTGTTGCGAGCCCAACGAAGTCCGTACGGAGCCCGCTCCTTTCGCAGTGGAAGGCGGGACAAAATTTTGCAAAAAGAAAAACCTACTTCTCTCTTATATTGACTACAAACCAGAAAAAAATACTTTACTTGGCAAATCCGATGAAGTCCTCGTGGTTGGTGTTCATATAGGCAAGCTCGCAGTCAATCAGCAGCACCAATTGATCCTTGCACATTTGTTCGCGGGAACGAACGTAAGACATGATAATGCGCTCCGTCTCTTCACGCAACCGTGGATATCGAGACATCTGCAAAGGATTTTGATTTGGAAAGGAGTTTGATGAGTACAAATAATGATTTATATTTTACGGATCATATTATGGTACGGCAATATTTTAGGTCTATGTGCTAAAGAAAGTTTAGACTGACTGATGATGATGTAAATCAAAGTTTCCCAAACGAATCTCAAACGACACTTTAACTTTGTCGATATTAAGTCTTTTTGTCGCTCCAATACCCCTTTTAAATGTTGTGTTACTTAAAATCTTAACATAATTGAGATAACTTTAGTTAGAGCATCTTACTCATTTGCAAGATACAAAACTTGTCTTTTAATATCAAAGAAACAGATAACAAGCAAAACGTATAATTACCCTTTCAGTGCAGAAACGAACGACGTTAGACAGCTCAGACACGACGAGGTCGACGCACTTGAGACTGGGCTCCTTCAGCCGCGCGATCTGTTTCTTTACGATAGCCTCGAACGCCATGTCCGGAGTGAACAAACCCACCTGCGGAACAGAACGGTGTTTCATTATCCTAACTATGATATTACAAATGCGAAAGTGAGTTTGTTTGTTACGCTTTCACGCTAAAACGGCTGAACGGATTTAGATGAAATTTGGCACATGGGTAGACCATGACCTGGAAAAAGACATAGGTTAAATTTAATCCTGGATCGCAGACGTAATCGCAGGCAACAGCTAGTAAAAATATTTTAAGATAACATAGCGACTATATTCCCCGCACCAGCTTTCGTCAGTTATTTTGATAATAACATGCGGCAAGCCTATTTCCACTGACCTGGTACACATCCAGAGTCCACGCTGCTACAGCAAATGTCCGAATAGAAATTCCCAATACCACGATCCGGGAAGCCGGGAATCGAACCCAGCACCCCATGTTCAGCATGTTTATTGGCGAATACTAGTTGAAGAAGGCGTATTTCATACAAGTTTGTATTTATAATGCGCATGCTTACCCTAATACCGTGAATATTTCTAATAGCGAATGCAATCTCCCTACGCAGCTCTTTCTCATCGAACTCCATTTTGACAATCTCGAAAGGGAATCGTTCGTGGAACAACCGATTGATTTTCGCACCGCCAGATAGTTCGTTTGTATTGATCTGTGCCGAGCCAGAACCTTCGATTGTGCGTTCAAAGTCCGTTTGCAAAGTCTGGATCATTCTGTAAAATAAAAGTTACGTTTTATAGTCCAGTACGAGATTCAGTTGACTTTTCTCTTTGTTTGGAACATCATTGAGTACTAACAAATGCTGAGGCAGATATATGTATCTCAGGTTTCCACCCCTAGATGTTAGGTGTAGGCACAGACGCCAGCACATCAACCTACTACAATCTGTCAAATTTCTTTAATAGATTTTCAACTTTATCATTTAAGCATAAGGTTCAAAGTTGATTGGAAAAATGTGAAAGTTTCGGGTAGGTTGACCTGCTGGCGTCTGTACTATGAAACGTGAAACGGGTAACGCTTTCAGGCATTTGTCACTTTTCATACATCCAGTAAACTTACTAACCCAAACACTATTTGACTATTGAATTATTCTATTGAATAAATAAGTTTATACTCACTGCAACATAGCCTTAGTCTTGATAGAGGGATCGTCGGGCCTAAAGTGTTTGTACTGGTCGACATCTTTCTCGAGCGCGAGTAATTGTTTCTGCAGTTTATCTCGAAGGCCGGGCAGCGTATCTCGGATGTGGTTGGTCAGCTGTTGGTTCAGTACGCGTTGTAGGTATGGGGTGCCGAGCCGATCTGCCAAGTGTCGGTATGAGGGGTGGCTGTAACAATCGAGTTAAATTCATTATAATTAAATAAGTACTTACATCATATAACATCACGCCTGTAATCCCCGAAAGGTTAGGCAGAGGTGTACCTATAGTACAGTGTACACCCACATTTCGCCAATTATTAAGTCCCATGTAATAGGAGGCGAGCCTATTGCCATCAACCGGGTACAAATCCAGACTCAGGGTGAGTGACACACTGAGATTCCCGATGGAAAAACCCAAACACACTTTGCCCGACCTGGGAATCGAACCCAGAAATTCTTTGCAAAAATAATGTCGTACATGAATAGAACCCGCAATCTATATCACAGAAACCCATCAGGCCCGTCCAACCGAGTGAGACGAGTAGAAACTTTATTAATATAATAAACCGGACTCATTCGACTCCATACCTATCGTTACATTTATCAATAAATATGAATATCAAAAACATTAAAAATAGGTAATACTTTCAAAACTTATTTATAGTTTGTTATTTTATTATGTAGTTACTTCTAATAAATGATTCAAGATTAATATGAAACAAAAATAACAATATTATGTAAACTAAAATAGCCTAATAAAATAAGTGCTTATCATCTCACAAATTGCAAATGCAATCGACGACGTACGGAAGTAGGTCAGTCCGATAGTGAAGAGCAACCTATATGTCTGTCAGAATATTATATGTTGCCGTTGTTGACGTTGCTTCGATAAGTTTTTACTACACGATGATAAATTGAGGAGGACATGAGTCATTGAGTACTCCTTAATAGTAATGACTCATTTTATTGTCTCGGAATCATTCAAGTTTAACCATTTCCAAACGTCTGCAAGTCCATTGTATTCTACTTGTTTCAGAAATAATAAGTTTTTTTTTTGTCATCAAACTCATAGCCGATCATTCCCCAGCTAAGTTGAGCTATGAATGCTTCTAAAAGTAGCAGCGAGATTTCTGCAACTGCAACAGTAAAACTCTCTACCCAGAAGGTGCTTTCGTCATATACATACCTAAGGAAGAACTTCCTCTCAGCAGCCAAGGCCGCGGTAATGTCTTTCCGTCCATCGATGTCTTTCTGCGACCGGTTCACGACGCCGATGTATCCACGCCGTAGGGGCAGCAGTTTGTTCTCGAGCACATCGCGCGCATCCGTGCCTTCGTCCATTAAGTCTAGCTTCGTAATTACACCGATTGTACGGAGACCTGTAGTAACACAGACATGTTTGATATGATTATAGCGTAAATATTTGTGTTCTTCAAATGCTTAGACTGTGGGAGAATAGCTACCTACAACGCTTGCCACACAAAAAGGCTATTTTAACCTCTTAAGTTGAATGACTTGTGACAAAAAATGAATGTAAGAATATTTTGACTTAAAAGAAAAATCTGAAAAGAAGTTAGTCTGCCATTGCAAATTAGTTATCGCTGACCACAAACCATTGTTGCCATTTCAGCCGTTTTCCGGAAAATGTTCAAATTCGGGAAATACTGAACGTCCTTTTTTCTATGGAATTTTTGTATGAATAATTGAAAATTGCAATAGGCAATAGGCTCGCCCCCTATTACATGGAATTTAAACATAAGGTGCCATCTCCACGAAAGGCAAAGTCGCGGCGATAGTCTCGCCGCGCCGTGCCATGACATTTCATAGAAACTCTATGAATCAATCTCCAAACGGCAATGTCATCGCGGCGACAATTTAATGGCACGGCATGACTATCGTCACGATTCTCTCGCCCGTGGTGATGGCGCATATCTGGTTATACTATAGGTACACCTCTGCCCAACCCTTCGGGGATTACAGGCGTAATATTATGTTATGTTATTGAAAATTGGACAGGACAACGTCTGTCGGGTCAGCTAGTATAGAATAGAAGGAAATCGTCGTTACCTACTAAATTCATTCATATTAACTGTAATCATTTAGAGTACTATGTTTTTTTTCTTAACCAAGGAGGATACTGAGTCATAAAACTCAGTAAAAGACCATTTTAGTTACTAGCCTTGTGGGTCGACTTCCTTTGCAAGTTTCAAAGCATCGCTATTTGCCAAGTCGGTGTTAGCGGGCGTGACGGCGAGGATGAGGCAGGATTCGCGCTTGATGAATTGGAAGATCATCCCTTTGATCTGTTGCTCGATGTCTATCGGCTGGTCGCCGATAGGCACCTTCGTCAGACCCGGCAAATCAATCAGGGTCAAGTTGAGCACTGAAACGTAAGAACCAGTCTACAGTTTCTATCGCTACAAGGAAAATTAGTAAGTTTACATACAATTCGTTTAAAATTAAATAGAAGGTGTTTTTTTTTCCAATTCAACATTCATATCGGTCATTCATATGGCAGGTCGTTCATATTTCAAACCATTACGCTTAAAATTGTTTGTCATGCCATGATATGGCTAACCACAATGACGGGTCCCTACATTATTAATACCATTCAGCTAAATTTTAACGTTATTGTCAGAAAGCATGACATAGATAGCAACTTAACCGTAAATGCTAAATTGACCTATAAACCTGCGGTGCGTGCCAAAATATTTCTTGTTGTCGAATCTTGAACAACTAGTGAGTAAGTTGCGTAGTACGTTAGGTAGCACGGAATGTTTGTAGTTGAAGAATAACACAAGGTCATTGTTATCGGTGAATAATTAACAATACCTACTGTTTAACAACAAAATCAATGTTTTCAATAATTGTTTACATTAATACTTTTTACAGTTGACAAATTATTATTTTTTTGGAGTAAATTATATTTTTATGTTTTCTTCGAAAGTAAATCAGCAGACACGAGGTGTGAAATAACATAACACATTAGAATGATTGTAGAACAATTGGAGAAAATAACACTTCATACGCTCTGACGATCAGTAAAATAGAAAATATTGTATAACATGATAAGGACAGATAACGTAAGATTTATATTATTTGATGGTTCCAGGCAAACTTCGTAATCGTCGTATCAAATGCAAGACTCACTACTACATTATAGTTCACTACGCTCGCATGTATGCTAAGATTTTGCCACGACCTTCACAAGCATAGGTAATTAAGTAGCTAATGTACATTTTTTTCAGGATCGGCTATGTATTCGTACGTTATAAGTAGGTAATAATATCGTATAGACCTGGAACCCAGATAAGTGGATTTGTTGTACTGAGCATTCCGAGCATTTAAGATAATGCTTGCCAAACAATAAGCGTAGTTAATGCTTTATTTGTGAGTTAATAGAGAAACCTAGGTCGGTATGTAATTGTTTTCTGATAACGTCATAAGAATGTCGTCTTATTTTGCTATTGATGTGACTCTTGTTCTTGCACAAGTGTGTGCCCGACAAACTAAGGAATCTCTACTATCACGTGCTGCCATGGGCGCCGGGAGCGGTGAGCAAGAGGGTGCACTTGCACCTGCCTGGCTTCATAATAAAATATAAGTGTAAAAACATTCAGAACTTAAAAAATATCCGAAAACGCCAATAAAAGAGAACTTATCCTATTCGAGGAGAAATCCTAAAATTCTACTAAGTACCGAACTCCCTATTTCCGGGATATAAGGATGTTTTCTTAAGGCAGGATGCTAACATCATTGCTTCGCTCGCTCCTACTCTAATTCTTAAGGTTCTTTGTATAAATCGACACAGTTAGTCCTCTTTCTGTATGAATGGACAAAATGCAACCTATCCCATTCGAGGCGAGATGCAAAAATTATCTAGTTCGCTTCGCTCGCTCTCGCATCCTAAATTCTCTTAATTGTTAAGTTTTTCTGCATAAGTCGACAAAGTTACTCCTTAACATATCCACGATAACTTAACATATCCGAGTTGAAGTGCAAAAATGATCGAGCTCGCTTCGTGAAGCTGAAGATGCACCCTGAAAATAAACTTGTCGGCAGTCGGCACCCATGTGTGCTGCATTAATTTAATTTATCTTTATACTTTATAACTATACACACAGCAAAGGGTACTTTTCTGAATCCTACACAGACAGAAAAATAATTTTACATAAAACATAAAAAATACTTCCATAAAGTGTAGGTAGATATGTACTTAACGGTAAACTAACCACCAAATAAACATTTGTTATGTAGGTCATTATCAAACTACACATAGAATATGAAATAAGCAGTGTTATAATCAAGATTGCATAATTAAGATGAGTACACTACACACGCATCCGTGTCAGTACAACGTAGTACAAACTACTTATGAATAATCGTTTTCTCTCCTTATAAGCACTGGAAGAAATATCGATTCTCAGTAGAATCGAATCGAATATGTGTCAGTACACATATTTTTTCATTAGCTACAATATAACAGAATTCCTTGGAATGCAATATACATAGATAAAAAAATATGAACTTATCAATGAACGTTCAATTATTCCTTAGCAAATGGCCACAAACCCTATATTTACATTAGCAGTAAATTGATAATGGAATATTGTTATTTTATTATCAATAAACTGGGAATTCTTATCTAAAGCACATGATTAACACTGACTCATTATTTATTACCAGGCCCAGGAGACATCTTTGTCATACAGCTGGTACACATTTACGCGTTGAAATTCCCGATAAGTTTTAAGTATGTGAAATGAAATGAAATTGTTTAGAATAAACAATTATTCGTAGGATATCGGAATCACTTTTACATGTCATATTAAAAAAATATTAACTAGAAAGGTTCGTGTAACAACCTAACTATAAGTTTTATCGATTATTTTGCGAGGGATCTCTATTATCTATGATATGATAAACTGTCTAAACAAAAACTTTTTACAAAAATATTTAACCGACTTCGAAGTCGGTGGCAAAAAACGAAAATACAAAACCAAAGACACCTACTTCCGAAATTAAAGTTATTTTGCACTTCTTTTGTTTTTTTTTTTTAAGTCGGTACATTTTTTTTTTCATTTTTCACTTTTTAGTTGTGGTACCTACCCCACACGAACTTATAACATCATCTATATGTATAGACTATTTAAGTGAGAAAAATACATATCATTGAAGCTAACTCAAAAACTACTCAAGCAAAGTTAATAAAAATTGTAGGGGACCCCCTCTGAAGTATGACCCACCAAACAAAAAAAAAAGAATCATCAAATCATTTCATAATAATTGGCGGAGTAATCGCGTAACAAACATACAAAAAAAACAGTCGAATTGAGAACCTTTTCCTTTTTGATGTTGGTTGAAAACCCGTTATCGTTGATTAGGAACCTAAAAATGATAGAACTTGTCGATTGACAATTTAAACGAATGAGTCAGCCTTATCTTTATTAATAAACACAGGTATACTACTAATATTAATTTGTAAAATTATTTCAACACTATATTTAATTAAAGTCTGTAATAGAATTGTAATTTATTGAAGACTACGACAAGGTGCCTGCGAAAACATACTCGTTGCGTCACAAAATAAAACCAGAGCAATCTTCTTTTGTTAACTGGGACCTATAAATAAGGTCTGTCAAAGGTGAACAACTGTGGCCTTGCATCATCATCTTGTAAGTACTTAGGTGTATTCCCTTTTGTTCACAGAATATACAGTGCGCAGACATGGCGCAGATAAGAAACTTCATGAATTTTGATCGACAATGCTTTGCTTTGAATCCTAAACAGAAGGCAACAGTAAATCATAAATAATGTCGTTATTGTGAGTATGATAACAAGTGTCACGCATTTGTCGAGCTACGACTTCGTAAAATTGTCAATCTATAACGTTACGCATGCGTATAAAGACGTTTCCGGTTTCGTCCTAACTTTTTTTTGCGCGTTAAATGTTATGTAAAACGCTGAATAATGTCTCAAATTAAACTTGTCACTCTCAGATCTTATCAACCGAAAGCAGCCTCTGGCTTACGTGCTAAAATTGATGTAAATAACGGCTCCACGGACTATTTTAATCTACTAAAACTGTGTATAGTGTAATATAACAAAGAGTGATTAATTTTATCTCTCTTTAGGAAATTAAGTCAGTGAGATAATTATTATACCATTTTGAACCTTACCGTTTGGGGAATATACACGTAGATTGATTGGGACTGGTGATATGCCCTTGTTAGAGCCGGTCATACGATCCGTCTCTGATTCAATCTCTGCGCGTACTTCATTGAAATCAACGAACTTCTTGCCTTTGCAATGCAGAAACTCGGCATATTCTAAGAAAAAGAAAAACACTTTAAATACTGCTTTATATATGCTTTGTTTGCCAGATCTCATATAAAATCTGGTAGTCTGCGTGAACCAAGATTGTCTTCGTGGCTTATAAACTGTAAAAAAATATAAACCCAGCATATTTATTTAATTAAAGATGGCAAGCCCATCATGTGACCACCTGCTAGTACTGCCGTCTTTCCTCGACTCGAATGAATATCCTTGGTCCATTAACTATAGGCATAATGCCAATAACACAAAGATAAGCAGCTAATCGGCAGTTTCATTCTGTTTTGCTTTTACTCCACGATAAGCGCTGACAACAACAGAATACATAAGTAAATAACAAAGCGTAGGCTTCGATTTTGTTTTCAAAGCATAACTGTCCATAAACATATTTTTTGAAACATTTAGAATAAAAGATTTATTTATTAGATAGGTATCAAGTCTCAAAAAAATCATCTGTCTGTCATTAAAATACATCACGAGAAGTTCCAATCATGCAGAACGGAAGGTTAGTGACCTTTAGGTACGTGACCGGAAAAAATTATCACAGTAAGTATTAAAATATACCAAAATATCCAATGTATTGTTCTGTATAAGTAATGATCTTCTTAAAACACTGCTATTTACACTGTTCAAGTTTTGACAAAGTACATACATAGATACAGTATAGCGCGTATTAGTAAGCCAATTAGTTGTTTTAACATTCAGAATACAACTGAAGGTTAATGATCACATTTTGCACAATAATGAACTACATCACAGCCAGTTAAGCCAAGTTTATAAAAATAAATTGACGTGGTAGGCAAGCTTATTTTCCCCCATAAAATATGTAATTTTGATGTAACACCTCATTTTATCTAAGTAATCATAATCATTAAGAGTACCTGCATTTCCATGTATAAGCTGCAGAATCAATGGGCGTCGCGTGACTATTCCGGAACCGCGGGGAAGGAAGTCCCTGAAACAAAATAATTATCATAAAGAACTGCAACCCTTTTACAGCTGTAGGTTGAGATATAATCTTCTCTCGTATCGGAACAAACAATAAGAACATTTAATCTAATCTAGCTATTCTGTATTGTCCCACTGCAGGGCCAAAGCCGGGATCTCCCTTTTCCACACAATTATGTCTTTTGCTAGTCCTTTACCAGGCCTTAGTCGGTAGGAGTCAAGCTCATTACGCCTATTTCGCCATGGCCTGTTGCGATGTCGTCTTGCGTTTAATGGGTAACCCACTCGGTGGTTCTTTTAGTCCATTTTAAGAACATTTCATGCCACAGGAAAAAATATTCGCTAGCTAGCCAGCATGGTGGTAGCGGTGCCAACTGCCCCGGCCAGGGCACGCCACACACACGTAAATTTAATAATTTAATAAGTATAGATATTCGAGATTGCTATTATTTAGCAATCCCATTTTTGTTGGTACTTAGACAACCTAAAATCAAAAACTCCTATTGTTCTGCTGAAACTGGTCGTAATCTCAAACAGAAAATTAAACCTAAAGTAAAGACGGTTGATGTCACGCAATTTACTTCGATGTAATCATAGCGTACTGATAAATGAGTCATAATAGGTAACACATGCAATAATAACAGTGATTTCAGAAAAAAAAAATACTCGTCGCGCATAAAACAAGATAATAATCTTGAATTGACCAGGAATTTGATTCATGTTTTTTTTTCTGCTCAATATAATATTAACATTCACGATTATGAATGACTGAATTACACCGCAGAGCGTCTGAAATGGTTGCAGATTCTACATGGCCATCAGTTGTTTTATTTTTACGTCTTGGTCAAAGGTGCTAAAAAAAGTAGGAGCTATTTTTCTTGTATGAAATACTGAAATGCATCTCATTCGTATGAAACGTTCAAAAGCGAGACTGTCATCGTATGTAGCAAGTAGCCTCTGCACAGGTCGGTTTACGAAACACACACCACACCACATCTACATCCTGCGCGTTTATGTCAATTTTCATTTCTATCGAAATCTGGAGATACAATTAATTCAACTGTGCTATGAACATCATCAAATAAACCGAAATCCTACTAGATTATATTTATCCAAGTTAGACAACAGAAGGCATGAACAGACTTAGAAATGACGCCGAATGTAGTTTAATTAATTATTTTCATATGGAGTTATCCCAGATGCAACTGACAATGTTGGGGTTGATAGATTCTGGAAGGTCCTGGGACGGACTTCTAGATGGATATACAAAACCGGCTTGCGCGTGCGTAGCCATTGCGCCTACCTAGAACCGTTATTTAGTAGAAAAGTGTAGAGAGGGCATGAAGATAAAATGCAAAAGTCAAAACCATCTTTCAGTAGAGTAAACCTTGCTGATTCGGTTGGACAATTTGCAAGTAAGGCAGCCACTTAGTAATTTTTTATATTAAATATAAAAACAAAGAAGTAGAAGATAACGACATTTGCCAGAACTACTGTCATGTCTATCCAAGATATTTCATTCAGCTCACACTTCGACAAAGAGAGAGACAGAAGAATAGTTTGATTGGGCGGCACCATGTAAACTACGAGAAGTCTTATTGATACCCGTTATGACTTGCAGTGCCGAGACGTGACGTGGAGACTGAAGTTAGTTTAGGTTTACTTGATAGTAATCTAGGTGAACAATTAAACATTAATGACAGACAGTTTGGTTTCAGGAATGGGGTCACCCATTCCTAAAACCGGAGTGTTTGTTTTAACGCGCTAATCTCTGGAACTACCAGTCGGATTCGAAAAATCTTTTTGCATTCGATAGCCCAATTCTTGAGGAAGCTCATATATATTTAGCATCACGTTGCGACAATTAGGAGTCGGACAAAATGAAAAAAAAAACAGAAAGAACGCTAATCGAAAACGAAGTAACATCGCGGGCGGGCGATGGGATGCGATGCGATGTGACGCGGTGGGTCGTTGGAACAAAAGATTTCACGCGAACGAATTCGCGGGCATAAGTTAGTAACTAATATGTTTAAGTTAACCAATATAACACTGTGAGGTGGGCAGGCGCACAATCAAATGTGTACAGGTTAGAGTGCGGGGTGAGGCAAGGGAGTCTGGCTTCGCCCAAGTTATTTATAATTTCTATGAATAAGCTGATCGAGGAACTCAGCAGCACTGGCATCGGATGCACAATAGATGGTGTGTCTTTTTATAACATCAGTTATTCTGAAGATATGGTGCTGCTGAGTCCGTCGATCAGTGCCCTAGGAAGCAATTGAATATATGTGACTGCTTTGCTGGATGGAGCCCATGGACTAGAGTATAATGCCAAGAAAAGCGAGCTGTTTGTTTTTATGGCACAAAACAAGACCTATGAAGTGGTAACGCCAGTCTCGCTATTCGGTGCAACTCTAAACAGAGTAAAGCAGTTTAAATACCTTGGTCACTGGGTTACAGAGGATGGCACTGATAACTGTGATATGGAGAGAGAGCGCAGGGCATTGGCCGTACGATGCAACATGCTGGCCCAGAGATTTGCAGTGCAACAATAATGTCAAGATAACACTGTTTATATTGCAAGGCTTCTTATACCTGCAGTCCGAGGACCACATACACACAAAACCGGCCAAGTGCGTGTCGGACTACGCACAATGAAGAGTTTCGTAGTTGGGATGAATTTATCCCAAGAGCAAACTTAACATTGAAGTTGAAAAACATGTTCTCCCATACATTCCAACTGCAAATGTAAGTTTGTACGCACAATATTGTCAGGTTTATCATGTTATTTTAAGACCATAGACTTCTTATAAGTTTTCCTGTAATCTATGAGTAAAGACCATTTCTATGTATTTTTTTCAAAATAATTCTCAATAGGTTCGGAGAATTTTTTCTCAGTAGTTTCGGAAATAATGGTAAATTTTCATCTATTTTCTTAAATATCTATAAAAGAACTTATTTTAAAATTATTAAAAAATAAAAATTGAGATCCTCACAACAAGCCCTTTTATTCGATATGTCACATGGTACAGTTTGCAAAAAATTTGTTTTTAATTTCCAATTTGTCCCCGAAAAGTGACCCCATATTTAAAATTCATTTATTTATATCTTATGAATTCAGTTACACACCCGTGTTTGGTTCACAGAAATTCATATGTGTACCAAATCTCTCAACTAAATTGGTCCAGTAGATTCGGAGCAAATTGACTGTGACAGACGGACAGACAGACACACGAGTGATCCTATAAGGGTGACGGTTTTTCTTATTGAGGTACGGAACCCTAAAAAACGTTTAATGCCCTGAGTGTGCAATACAAAAATGCTTTTAGGATACTGCTGTCGCTGCCGTTTCTGTAGCGCGTCAGGGATGTTAGCAGCAGCGCGTAAAGATGGCTTATTTGCGATCATGCGTAAAAGATCCGCGTCACTATTGCGTCAGATGAGAGACAGCGCCAACAGTATCCTGAGCATTGTTGCTAGTAAAACTGTAGGCCACCAGATGGGGCATCTGTGCGCAGTGCATTGTTGCCAGGTGATCCAGAATCCAGAAAATGGAATCAATACATATTATATAAAGTCACTTTTCGTGTTTGCCTGTATGTCCGCGTTGTTCTTCTAAACCACGCAACAGATTTTAATGAGGTTTTCACCATCGTTTAGAGAATGAAATAGAATGTTCCGGAAGGTTTTTATATGTTAATATTAAAGTTACGTAAAACTAAGAAATCTCGATCGTCATGTCGTAAAAACCTTAAAAATAGATATATAGTATTCCTTGTATTGTATTATTATAATTTGATTATGTTAGTGTCCTCATTAATTATACTAACATAGTTTAAGTAATACAAATTATGAGTAATTTGCCTGAATTAATGATGAATAAATAAATAAAAATTATGTTTCTGAATATGAAAAAGTAGCAGTCATTTTTGTGTGACACCGACACCATATCTTAAGTTTCATCAACTCTCGCAATTTTATAATTGAGGGAAAACAAAACATCATGCTTTCATTAAATAATAAATAGTCAAATATAATTTCAAGAGTCGCAGATTGAATTTTGATCAACATGCAATGTAAAACATAGTTGCAATTTAGGAATAACGCAAGAATTTTGAGTTACTTTCATACCTACTTGTGGCTGAATATTTAAAAAAATTATGAAATACAAACTGCATGCAGACATAGTTTTGGACAACAGCTAGTATTTTCACTAAGTTATTTTCCTTAATTCAAACACTGCATAATTTGTAAAAGGTAGATGATAATATTTAATTGTTTTACCTTTCTGTATATTACTGTTTATTTATTATTGATAACATGTTACTGATATTTTATTCATAAATAAAAGGTGAGCAAATAAATGGATGGATAAACATAACAGAATTCAGATTTTCCCACTGAGTAGGTATCACAATTTCAATTACATAGCTTTTGCTCGCGGCTCGCGGTATAGGTTGGAAATTATCTAAACATAGTACTGGGATAAAAAGTAGCCTGTTTCCTAAATCCTAACCAAAGTCATGGTCTAACCCATTCAAGGGTCTGTAGACCTATTTGATACTAATTTCACCTGGATACCTCTACCAGTTCCTGAGAAAAAAGGTCTTGATAGACAGACAGATGTACAACAAAGTGATTCTATAAGGGTTCAGTTTTTTTCCTATTGAGCGATAACTCGGACAGCAGTTTTTTCACCACATCAAAGGGTTTTAGAATATTGAATAATGCATCAAACTGCGTTGGCTACATTAGTGCTGTCTTTTTCTATGCGCCGCACGCACCGAATCCAGACCACAAAGTACTGCAGCACCTTCTTCTCTACAATAGCTTTGGAGCGGAACCACATGAATAGCTATACATTTAAAGGGCTATTTTATTACATGATACTTCCTTAACTATGTTACACAGGTTAGGTCAGACATTAACAGGTATACCAGGAGCATTACTAATAAATTAACATCATTCATTGTATATGTCCTAGAAAACTTACAATCAGATACCTTACAAAGACCTAAACACAGAATCACACACTACTAACACACCCACACACCCACTCAATCACACATACTACAGATCTACTAACATTTGTCTCGCATACTTAATCTAGATATTAATTAAAATAAAACTATAAAATGTCATACCTTACTAAATTCTGTCAGCGCGCATAGTACATAATTTGTAAAATGTAAATGTAAAGGGATCCTGGTGTCCTGAAACACAGGCACCGAGCCTAACTTAGGCACCAGTCTCCCACAATATATACTCAACAGAATTATGTCATTGTCGAATCTGACCGATGTAAAATAACATGTATATTGTGGTGAGAAAATAAAGTTTATTATTATTATTATTTCCTTTATTTCATTCAAATACTTATTTATTACATTTTTAAATATTAGTATAAAAATAAAAACATTTAAAAATATAAAAAATAGTAGCCCACCGGTATCGGGAACAGGGTCCAAGCTACCGGCGGTCAGGGCTCCAGAGAGAGGAACCTCCTAACAATGAGAGCCGTGTCCAGGAGTACCGCTTTCTGAATCAAGCCCTTAATCCAGCTGCCCCACGAGAGCCTCCTTAGGTGTTGGGCGAGGCTCTTGGCAACTAAGCCATTGGCTGATATGACTATCAGCACAATGATCGCTGAGTCCACATCCCACATGTCGACGATCTCGCGAGCCAAGTCAAGATACTTAATTTGTTTATCTTTCTCGGCTTTCACGAGGTTCTCGTCATGCGGGACCGTTATGTAAATAATCATTGCGCGCCGCTCTCCTCGATCCATCACCACTATATCAGGCTTATTGGCAACAATAGTCCTGTCAGTGATGATGGATCGATCCCAGTACAATGTCATATTTTCATTTCCGAGAACTGGGTTGGGCACATACCTGTAGTACGGTACTTCCGATTCCACAAGGTTGTATTTCAGAGCAAGTTGCTGATGGATATTCCTGGCTACAAGGTTGTGTCTATGCAAGTACTCTTCATTAGCTAGACGAGAACAACCGGAGATAATGTGTCGGATTGATATTATTATTATTATTAGATTACATAAAACATAAACAACAGCATTTGAACAGGCAGAACTCTCTATACCAGACTGTGAAGTAGAATACCTTCTTGCTTATGCACATTTTTTTTTTTACCATATATGACATAATCATAAAACTACCAATAGGCATAAAATATGTATGGATAGTATAATTTTAGAAAACTGTAAACATATGGTTATTTTTACTACATTCATATTTTCCTATTGAACTGTTATCTACACAAATAACCCACGAAGATTGCTGAAACTTACAATAAAGACCAAAAAAAAATAGGATACTGATAAATATCTGGGTCATTCTTTTACATGACAAATAATAGTATGTGTTTATTTTAACCTTAAAAGAAAGAACATATCGAACCTAACCTACCTAGAAGAAAGAACCTACTTTCAAGTATTACAACTAAAATTAAATTTTTGCTAACTCATTCAAATTCAACCAAAGACAACCCTCCGACCCAGCCTTTTATCATCATAGAGTCCATCACATTGTATTCTCAAAAACTTTTAATAATGAGAAAGTATGCTTACAAATACAAAGGATTTTACACAATTTTAAACTCTTTCAAATATTTTTCAGAAACTGATATGAGCACCCTATTCTTCAACTGAATGACTCACCTTTTCACATCTCTTTACAAGTTGATTATTCTGGGTTAAAACTTATTGCTTATATCCCTCTCATTTTTATATAATTATCTTGTTAAGTATGTAAAAAGTCTGCTTGCCTTCTAGCAAGACTTATTGCACCGATAATGAATAGAAAAGTTAATTCCCGTAGAATTCCAATATTCTTTTTCTTCTTCACTGCACTTCTTCTTCTTCTTCACTACACTGATAATAATATTGTTGTTTGGGAAGGTTACGTATGACTCATCACAAACGACTGTAGAGTGTAGATTATCTTAAAGAATCTGTGATTAGCTTATTGTTGCTCTAAACAACTGAAATTTATGAACCAAAGAAGTGGTTTATTCCTGCCGACTATTCCACACATTGAACCCATAAATTAATTGTCTTTACGATAAACAAAGAAGGTATGCATACATCGACATTTTCGGCACATTAGAACGTTCTATAATGAGCAACACAACTTCCTACTGGATACAAAATCTTACCTTCCTACAAAGTTTTCTAACACCGAACTCTTTCCTGCAGACTGACCACCCACAACTGCAATTTGGGGAAGATCTAAAGACATGTGCACGCCCATTTGCACAAATGCATCTTGCAATTTGTTTACAACAGGGATTAGCTGCTGCATTCCGAAATTTCCAGCCATTTTTTCTAAGATACATTAAACTTTTATCACTCTAAAACACTATTATCACTTGCTCATCATCAATTCATCATCGATAAACTAATTTATTTTTCAATATGGTGGTGGGTGGTTACGTTACGTTTCGATTCAGCTTAATTCGACTACTGTCAAAAAGAAACAAAGAGTAGTGCATACAGTCAGACTTTCAGATGCCGAACATTTCAAAACATTCTCTGTCTCTGTCTGTACAACGAGTATCACTATTCGAATTTGAGACAAATATCAGTACACGCAAAAATATTTGGCATTCAGTCATTTCAGTCAAAAAATTGTTGACATTAAATTAGTATGGATCATTCTTTTTATCGTATTAATTAACATAATCTAGCTTATTCTCATCGAATTATTTCAATGAGTACATTAAATTGACCCTTCGCAACCATTGACATTTGAGCATTAGTAAATCAATACTGCTCGACATGCGCACTAAATCTAGGCCAGAATATAAAAATATTCTAATATTATTTTCGTAGTAGATAACTATTTTTTATCAATTTTATTTTTTGTACAAATGATAATTTTTTAACTCATTAAAATAATTAAACGCATTTTTTTTGTTGCCAACTGTGAAATGAGTTCAATAAATAAGTTGAATGGTTGAAATCATGTTAGAAAAATGGTTCAGGCACTTTATTTATCTAATACTCTCAGTAATATTAAAATACTAGTTAATATTATATCTTTTGAAAATGTATTAATAATATAAGTGGACGGTGTACAATTGCTAAATAAAATACTTGCTTATTTCTTCTGCTACTTACGTAATTCGGTTTTTATTTCTAAATTAACTGAATAAGTTGAGAACCTTAAGAATTTAGACTTCACTACGATCATAAATAATACTTAGATTAAGATAGGAAGCGCTGTGAAAACTCTGCAAAGAGTATACCCTCTAATCCGCTTGGTATTCTGCTTATCCCATAAATCATGCGGGGTCAAACAGATAAAATTTATGCGTACTAAAATCACATACCTGCCCACAAAATTTTCTAAAACAGAGCTTTTGCCTGCAGACTGTCCACCCACAACTGCAATTTGCGGCAAATCCAGCTGCATGTGAACACCCAACTGTGTGAAAGCATCTTGTAGCTTGTTAACAATTGGAATCAATTGTTCCATTCCCATATTCCCGGCCTGCATGGCTGCCGGTTTTCTCAAACACTCCTCGTATTATGAGCTTCTCCGCAGATCCTCGCCTACTGATTTTTCTTTCATCAATATGGTGCAAAGTCCGCGTGCGCAGGCGTAAATGGAGAGAAAACTTGAAAAGCAAAGTATATCGCTATCTCTGTGTTAAATTTGTGTGTGTTAAATAAGTGGTGTCAGGATTTAATATTCCTGGAAAATTGCGGGTTAAACAAGTATGCATCTCTAAAACATAAAAGTTTAAAAAAACAAACAAAAAAAAAATTGGTTTTACTAAACCCTCGAGCTTTAGTCGATGAGCTACCTAATCTTTTATTTTTATTTTTAAATCTCTTATAATAACATAGTTTCATAGAAATAAATAAATTAGAAGAAGAATAGTTTCAGATTTGTCCGTTGAATTTTCTGAAGAAACCTTAGTTTCTGCTTTTTTCTGATTTATAAAAAATTAACTAGTTAGATACTTATTTTCTTTGGGAACTGCATTAATAAATATATGAAATATCAATTATTTTGAACTCGATATACGTGCGTCGTTCAAACTTAGTATTTGGATTTACTATTTGTGTTTGGGTTGCTTTTTTGCATGGCGATAATGTGATTTTAAATTTTTGCAATGTGTAATACTAATAAATAATATATTTTATTCGTCTAGCAAACTTTGCGCATAACCTTACCTGTTTATCCACCAGAGAGCGCTGTGTCGCGTCTTTGTGACGTCACGCTATTGATTGTAAAAAGGAAGGAGATCGTCTTTTGGAGACGCCATCTTAAAATAAAGTGATATAAGTTTTTGGTAGCGTAGATTATAGTTTAAATCTAAAGTAATCTTCTTTAAGAAATTAGCAATCAAGCTTAGATATTTATTATTCCGTGATACCAAGTGTAACGGACCAAGGTACTGATGTATTTTGCTTTATTGTTTTATAGAAAGATAAAAATTAGTTTATTTACCGTTCTTTTACTTCAATCTTGTTAGTACCGTTATTTTGAGCTAGATAGTAGAAAGTTATAAAAAAATAACGGATTAGAGAGTGTAACAAAAAACGTAAGTGAAATTATTGGAGTCATCGATCCAGCGTTCATCAGACGGATGTAACACGTCAATAAACCTTTGAGGGCAGGGCTCCAATTTATTGTTCTATCAGTGCTGTGAAAGTGTTTTGTGTTTCAGTGGATGTAATCAATACTGTGAATATTACTTAGTGCTTCGAAATAGTACGAATATTTCTTGTAATTACTAGTATCGGATTGGAACGGATTACATTGAAGGACGATTGTCTTTGGTCGTTGCTAGTAGCTTGTGATACAGTGATTTGCGTTTACTGTGTGGCCATTATACTGAGGGTTTCGCTGATTGCAGTTGGTGGTCGTTGCGAGGGTGTTCTCCTGATGGTGTGTACATCGCAGCATGTCTGCACTCTCAACGCCGGGCGGCGGAGGCACTACGGCGCAGAGCAAGCCGACGTCCGGCAAGCAAAGATATCAGAAGTTGGACATCAATAGCTTGTACTGCGCCAACAGAGTAAGTACTTTTTCTGATCCATATATTTCGTGTCAATTTCAAGGGAGTACACGCCCACCAGTCCATTCCATAAGACCTGAATAGTTTTTATGAAACAACTGTTGGTCTACCATAAGATGTAGGTAATCTTGTGAGAACTGGTAGTTCAACAAGTTCTTTTTTAATTCTGTTAAAGACTGTTTGGTATAAATATCTGCCCTAGAAGATATTCAAGATTTCTTCTACCTATGATCATGTTAACAATCTGCAACCCAGCTGTAAAATAATTGTAGTACCTAGTCACAGTTGAATAAATTGACCTTCAGCTGCCTTGTGCATATCTAGTTGCAACTTGCAAAAGTGAAATAGACAATGACCTTGTTTCAGAGATTTGCATTTTTAAACATCAGAAGGAAATGTGTATACTTTTAAGTTGTAAATTATAACGATTTGTAATAAAAAATTGTATGCTGCCTGACTAATGTTGTGAAATAAAAATGACCTTAATTTTGATGTATCATATAAATCACTGCCACATAAAGATCTTTCAAAATGATTTTTTAAATATATTTTCTATAACATTGTAGAACGAGAACTCGGAGCCGTCCTCAGTAAAATCTCAACTAAGCCGCAAACATGGAATGCAAAGTCTTGGAAAAGTACCTTCAGCTAGGCGGCCACCTGCCAACTTGCCTTCTTTGAAAACAGAAACTGGTCAAGACCCTAACACAAAGTAAGTAAACTTATGTAATTTAACTAATGGGCACCAACAGCAACTGGAAAGTGCTTCTTTTTACCTGATTACAAAAAATTCGTTCTGATTTATTTTTTGTAATATAATATCAAATACTTCAATATACAATAAAGAACATAATGTGTATACTTTTATGTAGAGGTGAATGATTCTGTGATGAGTTTTTTGACCTATTGACATGTAGTGACTGAAGCAATAAACTTATTTTCAGCTCTATTTCTGCTGTTGCTACAACTGTATCTACAACCTCAACATGTACGTCTCAAACTATAGTAAGTAATTTAAACACATTTTTCACATTTTGCTTTGAATTTGTTAAACAAAGGAATGTTACTTCAGGTGTATAACAAGGAACCCATATAGTTTCGCCATGTCCGTCTATCTGTCTGTCTGTCTGTCCGTCCGCGGCATACCTCAGAAACTCTTAGTACTAGAAAGCTGTAATTTGGCATACATATTATATTAATCACGCTGACAAAGTGGTAAAATAAAGTCATGAAAAAAATATTTTTCTATGGTACCTCCTCTACTTGTAAAGGGGTTATTTTTTTCCTTGCCTATCCCATGTTGTGAGGTGTTTTTAGAAAGGTCATTCAAAAATATTGTGAGTGTGTGAAAACTTATCACAGCTAAGTAGGCTCAACAAGTTAACGAGTAATAATCAACCAACTTACATTTTTACAGTTGCATGTTTTTTCAACTACAATGTTAAGTTTGTTCTTGGGATAAATGCATCCCAACTACGGAATCCTTTGTTGTACGTGGTCTGACACTTTTTTTTTTTGTTAACAAAATTGTTATCATGAAAGTTCAATGACTGTATTATTACAATCTTTGTTCAGTCAAATAACTTATTATTGTTATCAGGGTTGAGATGATTTAAATGACCTGATTGAAATTGCGATTAAAATCAAGTGATTTTATTAACAATATGTTGATTCATATCAAAACTTTTTTAATGCAACAAAATCAACCAAAAGGTGTCACAGGGACTTCCCCTGATATGAATTACGGTGCACACATAAGTATAATGCTATGTTTATCTACTCGGTTCCGGTATTCCCCGAAATGTAATCAAGCAACTTGATGTATTTTCGCCAGTGTGAATACAACAAAATGGCTGTGTAAGAGCATAAACAACAAAATATGTTAAGTGACTAACTGCAGCAATACCCAAATGGTTAATGTCAATTTGAAGTGGTTGATTTTCTTAATTTTTTATTGTTATGTGACTAATCTTGATAATTTTAAAAGAACTGCAAAGTGTTGATTCTTTTTATTTTATAATTACAACAGAGATATATATATTTTTTAAATAATTTGGATTATGTAAATAAATAAAAATATTCTAAATGGAATATTTTTAAAGCAAATAATCCCATAATTTGTTTTTTTTTTAAATCATGTTTTTGAACAACCTTGATTGTTATTAAAAGCCTGTGATGTCCAAATGGAGGACAAAAGCCTCCCTACTCTCTTTCCACTTCACTCTATTTAAATCTGCTAAGGACCAGTTCTTGCTGAAGGAGTCCAGCTCATCTTAGTTGAATAACTTATCTTTATATTATGTAATTCTTTTGTTCATGTGTGTCACTGAACTCCTAAACGACTGTGTGTTTGAATGGATCCCTGGGTGGTATAGATTCACAATTGTGATGATGTTTGGGAATATTCAAATCTTTTTGTGAAGGATGTCTCAGGTTGATATTTTTGTTTATCTTTTGTTCTATTATGAAATGTTTATGTGTAAGGTATATATGTTTCCTCAGTCAACAACGTCGAACAGCAGTGTGGTTGCTGGTACTGGTCCCGGCGGATGGGTGGCACTGCCACCACCATCGTCCCCACACTTCCGCACAGAGTTCCCTTCACTGGAGGCAGCTGCCCAACCTTCACATCGGTCAGCAGATCATGCAACACCACAAACCCAACTGAGACCACAAAGTGAGTTTAATAATATATTGAAAATAAAGCTTTAGTTTCTTTGTAAAACCTTAATTATTAAGCTTTTATTGAGTTGCATGCCCTTAATCGTGGATTTTGTCAAATTAAATGAATGAGTTCAATGTTGGTCCTATATTAAAAGTGGTTCATAATGATGACCGTTTTCCGATTTGGGATTTTTCTATTACCCCCCTTTTGTGTTGTACCTATACTGCTTCAATATGTCAACATTTACAAGTAGAAAAGTTTTTGAGTTTAACTTATACCAAGTAGATTCAAGTAGTTCGCCTTGCCTTACCTTTCCTAATAACCTTGTTGCAGCGGAAGGCAGCTGGACGTCCGGTGGCACGGCGGGCGTCCGCCAGGAAGCCACGTCTGCCGCCGCCGCCGCGCCCGCCTCCGCGCCTGCCTCACAACAGAGTCCAGCCTGCCTCCCAAGATCGATTTTGCCATCCTTCGTACGTATTATACAGACTCGAATTAAATTAGCTAGCGAAACTCCGCAGACGTGATGGATATCAATATCACTTGCAAGTATGACTTGTTTTTTTTTTGTTTTATGTTCTAGGATTCCGTGAAAAATTGACCCTAAGGAAAAAGTACTGTCACAAACAATTTACAAGACATCCTTATTCACTATTGAATGCAGTTTTTTTTAATGTACTGTTTAATTCAAATGCTTAAAAAAAATGTGTAACGGGAGTCAATTGTTGCTAATTTAACTGATTAGAAATAAGAAGCAAAACAGGCAAGTTTTTCGTGAGGTTTTAAAGAATACTGTTTTAAATGAAAAAATTATAACATTAATTTTAAATACAAATCTTATTGTATAACAATAAAACTCTTGAAATAATGATAATCAAATTAGCACCAAAGTGGACATTCTCGCCATCGTTTTATTTGCTTTCAATAGCACAAAACTACCAAATGAAAGTTATTTTATTTTCATGATAACATTATTATGGTAAATCAGCCATTTCTTTTTACTCATCGGGCTACCGTGACGCGGCAATCGGTGACGAAAGGCGTACGAACTACAGGTAGTCAAATAACAAGTCCACTATGGTCACAGTTATAACGTGATACTGGGAAGTTCTTAAAACATTCTTTCATTTTCGAATTTTACTTTATATATCTGTGTATGTAATGATATAATGATTCCCTCTAAAAGAACAAATAATATTGGTTTTGTCGTCATTATTGTTAGTAAAGCGGGAGTTCGCCACGTCCGTTTAGTGTCGTGAAATATTAGTGAAATATTAAAATTGTCTATTTTGTCCCTCCTAGTAACGGGTCAATTTTTCACGGAATGGCTTTTATATATCTATAAACATTAGGTCTGTAAATAACAAAAAACCTTGGACTGTTTGGTTGTTGTGTACAGTAGCCGGCACGTAACTTGGCAAGGGTTTAGCGTATTGGGAGTAAGTTTGCGCATGTGCAACAAAAAAAAAAAAAAACTTTTATTGCATGCCATTATTCTATGGTTATTGCTATAATTTAGCGGAAACGAGTTCTGCGCACCTACGATTCTTGCCAAGTTACGTGCCGGTGACTATTTATTTATTTATTTATTTAATATGGAAGACTTACAGCTAAAACAAATCAGTGTAAAAGCAACATATAAGACAGACAGCCAATTAAAAGTCTATAATAATGAAATGAGGTATTTTGTGCGCAGATGAAAGGTAGCAGCGGTGGCGGGCTCGGGATGGGCACCCTGGGCGCCCTGCGCGACAGCCGCGGCCCGCGCCAGGCGCGCGCGCCCGCCGCGCCGCGCGCCGTGGAGGTGCTCACCGCGCGCCCGATCCTGCGCGACGACCAGATCTCTTCGCTCGATGACATGTCCCGCGACGCCGGCTGGGCGCAGCAGGACGACATCGACTACGAGTGAGTTGCGCCGCGACCTGAGCGACCGGATTTCTGTACGCGTTCGGACCGGGATTGAACTGTTTCTTTTTTTATTACAGTCAGAAGTTGGACTTCTCCGACGGTGAGTCTTCGGCCCCCAACAAAGGGCACGGCAGGAGCGGCGGCAACCGCGCGAGCGTCGACAGCGAGCGCACCGACGCCAAGCTTCACGAGCCCGGGGACGAAGACCAGCTTTGGGCAGAACGTCGACAGAAGCAAAGTAACGAGGTAGCCCAGGCCGTCGCCCGCGCTCGCCAGCGCAAGGAGGAGGAGCAACGACGGCAACTCCGTGATGCCTCCGCGCCTCAGCCTTCCCAGGATGCGCGCGACCGCATGGACCGGGGGCCCGACCGAGACCGCAACGACAATAGGGAGAGGGAGCAGGACGGAAGGGAAAAGGACAGGGGAGATAATAGGGACCGGGATCGTGCCGACAATAGGGATCGCATGGACATTAGAGACAAGGAGCGTAACGATCTACGTGATAGAGAAAAAGATCGCGTCGAAAGCAGGGACCGCGATCGCATTGATAATAGGGATCGGTACGATAATCGAGATCGTGATCGGGACGTAAGAGACCGCGATCGTGACCGCGAACGCGACCGAGACCGGGACCGCGAGCGCGACCGTGAACGCGATCGCGATCGTGATCGTGATCGCGATAGGGAACGTGATCGTGAGCGTGATAGAATAGATACTAGAGGAAACGATAGAGGTCGTGTTGAAAATAGAGATCGTGCAGAGAGTGATAAAGAAAGGATGGAAACACGAGATAGAGATCGTAATGATAACAGAGATCGCAATGATAACAGAGATCGCATAGATCGTGATAGGTTTGACAGAGAACGAGATCGCTCGGACAGAGACCGCGATCGTGATCGCGTAGATAGAGAGCGAAACGATCGCGAAAGGGACCGCGATCGTGAACGTGATTTTAGAGAGAGGGACCGCGACTATGGTCGTGACCGTGACCAAACAAACCCAGCATTTTCTAAAACGTTCCAAGCGAATATACCACCGCGATTTTTGAAACAGCAACAAAATAGACAACAAGACGATCACAAAGGCTGGGCATTCTCTGGGAAACCAGCGCCCAGGCGTCAAGAACCGCCGTCTTACAATGCACCACGACATGCACCGCACAATGGCCGTCGTTCTTATTCACGGTAAGATATTCTATCTCTAAATGCACATACATTTATCATTGTATTATTAAGGGTACGCTAGTCGTTCATTCTTCTATACAAACGTAGTATGGTGATTACTCGTCTGTTTAACGGTGTACGTTCAAAACCAAAAATTATACCAATTTGTTTTTTCATTATTTAGCCCTGTATGGAAGCAGTATGGGATAGATAATTTATTCAAAAGTTCAAATAATTTTATTTTCAGTAAATACATCCAGTAGCTTTTCCATAATATCTATATGCCCAAAGGTCCTATTTATGAAATTTCTCGTTATAAATCATATTTCACTAAATAAATTAATAAGTATATGAATAAATAAATATAAACTAGATAAATAAATAATTAGACTAATTACCATGCATATTAGTCACGCCCATCAACAAGCCGTCGACTAGTGCACCCTTAAGGAAATAAAAAATCATATCATTACTTACATTACTTTACTTGTATTTCTAGGGACTATTCAGATCGTGAAGATGACTTTAGAAGAGATCAAAAAGATGGACCTGGGCCGCAATGGCGGTCTGAAATGCAAGATTACGAAAGATCTGGCCGCGAGTTGGACAGATCAAATTCGAAAGATTCATATAATGACTATAAAGATAGGAGAAATGAATCTGATAAAAAATCATTAGATACTATTGAACCTAGCAGTCGTACTGCTGCTGATAAACTGACAGAAGTATTTGAAAGGAAGAGCATAGGGCTTGCTGAGCCTTTCGCATCCTCGGAATCGTCACCTCAGACACTTGCTTCCGAGAGACGCAATTCTCCTCCTTCGAGTTTATCGCAAAGGGAATCCACTGAAAGAGATTTTGGTAAGACATCCTGGGCTGAAGTTACTCAGGAAGATTCTAATAATTCCAGTCAACAGAAGTTATCAGCAGAAAAAGTCTCAATAACGAAAGATAACGAACCAAACCCAAAAGAAAGCCTTGACCGCGAAAATATGATTGATGAACCGAACCGTAGTTCTCAACCGTCTCATTCACTTCAACAATCACAGGTCGTATCAAGTATCGCATCTAATCCGCCGACATCTCAAGCTCTAATTCAAAAGAGCCAAAATAACCACGCCGCTAATGTTCAAACTTTTGGACAAAATCAACAAGCACCTCCAACAAGTTTTCAATCACAAGTACCTGTGAGCCAATCTCAAACTTCATTCACAGATAACCAATGTAAAGCTGCGCCTTCACAAACTGTTCTTAAACATCATAACCAATCAGAAGCATTGTCAAGCACTTCTCAAATACAGAAACAAGCCCCTTCTGAACCAATAACACAACAGAATATTGGTAAACCAATGTTTTCATCTCAAAAGTCTGAAAAAGAATTTTCAGAATCTGAATCAATAGCTTCTAAGTCTAGCACGGACCCTTCAAGCTTAGGAGGAATTAAAGTTAGTGAAACATACTCTGCAGAATCTCTTCATGCTAGTGCAGCTACGCAAAAACGTTCTGCTGATGAAAAGAGACACGAAAGAATCAGCAATGAGCAGCTAAACAAAATTCCTGCTAAAGAACCCGTTGAACGCAAATCAAGTGGGTCAGGATCTGAGAAGAAAGGCAGAGGATATCTTGGAGGTGGGTATGCTGTTTACAATAGAGGTTGGGGACCAAGACGACGGTCTCACCGTAGCTCGCGATCTAACAACAGAGCTAGTGAATCTGACGGCTCTACTGACGGTGCTCCCAATACAGAACGCAAAGAGAGACGAAGAGCACCACGTAGCCCGCGTGGTCCTAAGAATTCTCACGATAAATCTGATGATGCTAATCGACCTCCGACAATGGATCAACCAACTTCTGTAACTGATGGCATGGAAAACAGAGAACCATTTGCACCACGTGGGCAACCGTCGCGACGAGGTCGTGGAGGATTCCAAGGTACCTCGCGCCCACCTGCTCCTGCTAAAAGAGTAACTGGCTATGGACCTCCCAATACTAAAAGCCCATTTAGCCAGGCTAATCGAGCAGTAAAAGATAATGATGAAATTAAAGATAACTCTCAAATTGATGATAAAATTAAAGGCAATAATAAGTCCAGAGCGGGTTCATCAACAGGAAGGGGTCGCGATCGACGCCCGAAAGGCACAGGACCCCCGAGTGGTGAGGATGAAAATTGGGAAACAACATCTGAACATTCTGAAGGTGGTGGTGGTACATCTAGTCACCGCCGTTCTGTAGCGGGTAGAGCATCTGGTCAATCCCAGAAAGGTCAAGGCGGGCGTAATCAAAATTCTGGTAATCGTCAAAACAATGGACGTAACCCTCAGTCCACTAAAAAAGACAATACGACGGATAATAAAACTGGTGATATTACAGAGGCTATGACAGATCTCAAACTTAGTTCTGCCAAAAAAGATGATGAAGTTGTTGATGATGGTTTCCAGGAGGTAAGGAATAAAAAGAATTCTAAAGATGCGAGAGGTCCTACAAAAGAGGATAACAATCAACATGCAGCAAAGCAGCCCAGATCTCATTCCAATCAAGGTGGTGGCAGAAATGGCTCCACAACCAGAAATCCTAATGATAAAACAAACCCACGTGGTTCAGCTCCTGTTTCTAACAAATCAAATGCTCAGTATGATCGCCCTCGTCAGGCTAACTTAGCACCGCGTTTTGTCAAACAAAGACAGAAACAACAAATGGGACTGGTGTCTGGATTCGGCCCCGACACTGGCGCCGCGCCCCCTCCACCACCTGTCAACGCGTGGGACAAACCCATATCACAAACATTACGTGGCAACGTAGAAGAACCTGTCGAAACAGTAGAGAACAAGTCTGCTCAGTCGAGCCAACGTAGTACGCCCGGTGATACTCCAGTTGAAACTAAAACTGCTGGTCAGCCAAATTGTGCTATTGTTGCTGATAAAAGTGGTGTGCTAGATGGGGCTACGCCTCCTGTTGAAACTATTATATTTGAAAATACTAATTACAAGACTGCAACACCAGATGAAACGCTACAACAAAAATATCAAATGCCTACCCCTATTCCCAAAACCCAAGCAGAGGAAATAAATACAGAATTAGAAAATCGAGCTCTAGCATTCAATGGTGAAGTTAGACAACGACCTAGATCTATACAAGAACTTATATCTGACAGACCAGTAGTAACTGATGCTGAAGCTGCTGGTTTAGGTTTGCAAATGACGTTCGATACATCACAAAAACCAGAAGATTCGTCTGATATGAAACTTGATTTTGCTTTTGATTCTGACCTTGGACAATTAACAGAAGATAAATCTGGGAAATCTCTCGGCTTGCCACGCGGCGTACACATGAGCTCATCGAACACAATTTCTCCACTGGCAGCTGATCTCAATTTAAAAATCGCCAGTGTTAAGAAAGTTTGGGAGATGCCTGCAGTAGCTGAAGGCACCGAAGATATACAATTCACAGGTTTTGAAGAAAACAATACGGAGACTGCTCCACCTAACGTTTGCAAAGTGAAGCCCACGCAACAATTACAGTCGCCGCCGCCCCAACATTACAATCACGTTGGGTATCAAGGCGGCTACGGAGGTCTGTCGGTGCCGTCGCCGCCCGCCGTCATGTTCAATTCTTCCCAGCAACTGTTGAGTTCCTCGCAGCAGATGCCGCAGCAGAGCGGGCTGTACGGAGCCTTCCTAGATCAAAGCCGTGGTCAGTTCGGAGGGTTCCCGGGCACCCCGTATGGCGCAGGATCAGCTGCGCCATACAACTATCAACCTCCTCCGGACATGTTCCAGAGCCTACCTAATCAATATCGTATGGTAAGCACACATGACATGAGTTTATAAAACTTCTGTTAGAATTTAACATGTTCAGATATGAATCTTCTGAAATTTGTCTCTGATACTGTTACAAAAAATAACTAGATTTTAGAATTATTGAAAACATAAGTCTGCCTTTGTATTCGAACTTGAAAAGTTAATTCAATACTTTTCATTTTACCACATTTTAAAATATTTGGGAGCATTTACGGCAATACTCACGTGTATTATTGTATGTGTAGTTGCCAAATTGTTCCAGCCTTGACTGCAGTACTTAATTACGAAAGCCTCACACAGGTCACTAAATGAATGTTCTTTTTAATTCTTCATTTGTGGGTTTTCAAAGGATGATGCCAGAGTTTCTATGAGATCTGGTCCCACCTTCCAATAGCTATGTGTGTTACATCGTTGGATAGGTATTTTTGAGCTGAATAAAAGTTACTATGGCGCCAAGTTCAAATCTTAGTCCGTTCAGTTATTCTTTATTAAACATGGTAATTTTATCAGTAGCCAAGTAATGTTATTTAAGTAATAATTGCATTTCTTTGCTTTATACACGTAGTGTAGATACTAACCTACAGTTATCAATTGCGTCACTGAGTCGCAAACCTTATGACAAAAAGTTAAACAGATGTCAACATTGACAAAATGGTTTTTTTTACAAATAATACAACAATTGCGGATTTTAAACGTATACATTTATTTAATCATCGTTGTCTACAATGACGTTATTTAAAAATAAGGCTGGGCCTACAAATTCCTCATGCCTGGCGTGCCCTAGGTACCAAACGATTGACACGATATGCGCACATGTTCCTACAGTACGTCGTCCCGTCATGCAGGTGTGTTGCGAACTAATAAGTAACAGTAGTACTTTCTAGCTCTCACGTGTCGCGACTGTATACGACCACGTAAGAGCCAAGCATCCTCATCAATGCCAAAATCAGGTAAATCCTCCAGTGCAGCTTCTCGGTATATTTCTATTGTATACATTCCATTTTGTAGATGTTCGCTGCAGTAAGATTTCGCTAACTTCAGTTGGTAGGTTCCCAAAGCTAACAAAATGATTTGTTCTTCACTGAATCTCGGGAAATCAATATCACTTGCTTCTACTCTTGTAAAATCAGCTCTTCTGCTGTTTAAACGTTTCCGTTCCACATATTCATATAAAATATTAGGGGTATGTAACTTCTGCCTTATTTCGGTGACGATAGCTCCTGCATATTGACTATCTTCGATGGGTATATGAAAGTGGTTTGTGATAGCAGCAGCTATCCTAAACTCAGAAAACATATGCGGCAACGCACCCTCGCCGCCTATCCGTGCCGCTAACCAGTTTCATTGTTCTAAGCATACTTAACGAGTGCGAGTGAGACAGACCGATAAAAAGGTTTGCGTTACCGTCTACATTACGTGTATAAAGCACAAATGCAATTATTACGTAAAAATAGCATTACTTGGCTACTGATAAAACTACCATGTTTATTAAAGAATAACTCTGAACGGACTAAGATTTGGAACTTGGCGCCATAGTAACTTTTATTCAGCTCAAAAATACCTATCCAACGATGTAACACACATAGCTATTGGAAGGTGGGAGACCAGGATTTGCATCCTCCTTTGTTTTTTCAGTAACATATGTCACTTATTTATTACCCGAGTATGTATAAGTTAGCAGGAGAGTTATGTAGCCACTGCATGTGTAATTTTAATATTGAATTGTGTAAATAATGTTTAATCTTTGTTTCATTCATGTCCAGGCCGCAGCCGCTGGTGGTGGCGCAGCATTCGGCCAGTCGGGCCAACTGGGTAATAGTCCCAGTACTGTTCTAATCTCGAGCACTTCTAATTCTCTCATGTCAGCCACTGTCAAGCCTTCCACTCAACAAATAGGCGCTATTGGTGCGTATAACATCTCACAAATGAGAAAACAGAAATGAAATCTGATATAAAAACAAAATATATTCTTTTTTCAAAATGGCTGAATTATAAAGTTGCAGTAAAATTATATATGGAATAATGTTTAATTTTAAAAGACTCGACGTCCATTTATTTGATATCCTAGAAAGCGGATACGGGAGTCAGAACAATTGATAATTTGCAGGCAGCAAAGGCGGCGGCGTAGGCGGCGTCGGCGGCGTGAGCACGTACCAGCAGCAGTACCTGGGCTACTCGGCGCCCGTGGGCGACGCGCCCTACTCGCTGCCCGGCCTGCTGCCGCGGCCCGCGCCGCCCGCCAGCTCCTACTACTCGCCCTACCAGCCGCCCGCCGCGCCCGCGCCCAGCTACCCGCTGCAGTTCACGCAGCCGGCGCAGTCGGGCGCCTTCGGCTCGCAGTTCCTCTCGTCGCAGCTGCAGGTCGCCGCCGCCGTTCAGCAGATGCAGGTAGTGTGCCGTGCCCGCACCTAATGATCTATGTCCTCGATTCAAAAATCTACGAAGACTATAATTTCTAAGTGAACATTTGCAGCAGCAATATCGCGGTCCGCTACAACAACAGTACGCGCCACCGCAGCCTCGGCCGCCGCCGCAGCAGCTCAAGAGCCCGCTGCACGAGCACGCCAACGGCTTCGCGCCGCTGTGCGACGCGGCCTCGCCGACGCCCAAAGGCGCCGCCAAGCCGCAGAAGCCGCCGCACTCGCCGCCGCAGCACAAGTACCACGCGCCGCCCCCGCACCCGCCTCCCGCTCACACTCCGCACCAACACCACCAGCAACAGGTTAGTAGCGGTCGTAACAATCTCGTGACCTAACATTAACCTTACAACGGCACTGGAATAATACTTAAGTCGCTACATACTTGCCGAAAAGGATTTCGGTGAACTCGGCTCAGAAATATACGCTTTGATCTATTCGGTTCCTATAACAGATCATTTCGATTATTACGCGTCGTAAATCTTCTATAGGTTGTATAAAATGCAAAGAAGTCGTTGCCGATGTTCTGCCACACCGATTTAACGCTGACGTCAAACTGCTCGATATCTTGGTGATAATTTTAAAACTATTGTGCAGGTGTTTACACCCTGAACTTCCATCGCGTAATTTCTTATAGTTATTCGCTACTAAAACTAAAATTACTCTTAACTCGTGATTTATTTAGCAGATGGTGAGCGGAGGAAACAACGGGCGATGCGGTGGCGGCGGCGGCGGCGGCGGCATGGGGCGCGGCGGCATGGCGGCCCCGCGCTACCCCGCGCCCATCGGCCAGCGCCCGCACGCGCCCGCGCTGCCGCTGTACCGCGCGCCGCCCGCGCCCGCGCCGCGCCCGCACCACGCGCACCAGCCGCGCCCCAACCTCTACTACCACCAGCACCAGCGCAGTTAGTAACCTCTCGCACGCCCCTGCGCGCGCGCGACCCCAGCTCACCCGTGTGTTGTGTGCGCAGACGGCGGCGCCGGCGACCGCGCGGCGGACGGCGAGGTGCCGGGCGCGGACGACGCCGGCGACGCGGCCGCGCAGGACGCGCCCGCGGCCCCCGAGCTGAAGGCGGAGTGAAGGGCGCGCGGCCCGCCCGCGACCCGCCGCCCCGTGCCGCCCCGTGCCGCCCCGTGCGCCGCACGGAGAATATCGCGCGCCGACCCCGCGCGCGGCGTACGCATCTCGACGTCGCCGACTTTAGATTTTCGGTATTTTAATTAGGACGTAAATTATGGAAGTGATTCTGAGCCGTTCGACTCGCGGCGCCCCCGCGGCCGCCGCCGAGTCGGCCGCGACGATGCGCGGCGCGTTCTGTTCGTATGTAAATATGTCGATCGGACGGCCATCCGACTCCTTGACTGTTATGTTTAAGTATATATAGACGCGACCGGTCGGCAGCTCCACTGCGACGACCGGAGTACCCTGGGGACCGCGCGTCCTTGTCCGATGCTGCCTCGAGACTTCTCATTAGTGAATATGTAGCTACGGATTTTGCAGAGCGAATGTCGATGCGATGTAACCGAATAATAAATATAATTTGGAGCGCAGACGACCGAGTGCCGCTCGGCGCGTCTGCCGATCGACGCGGGTTAACGCTCCATGTATCATAATCAATTAATATTATTATATGCGATTAAAATTATTATGACCGAATCCTTGTCTTGAATTTTTTATATCATTTAGTACGTAGTAATACGGCCTAGTTGCATCAAACTAGTTAACTGGCACAGAACTACAGTCCTTCACATTTATTTCGTTATATTTTGCAGCAAAAGTAGCTGTCCAAATCACAATTATCTTTACAATAAGGTTGCTTTTGGGTTGCTGCCACTGTCTGACATGTCTGTAAAATTCAGTGATCTTAAGTTCGTTTCAATAAGTTTCGTTTTAACAGTGAAAGGACTGTAGTCGGAAGTGCATAGATATTTACCATATATATCAAATACGAGTGGCCCTCAAGCGCATCACATGCAGACCTGTGTTAGATGAGAGGATATAGTTTGACCGAGCAAAAGCTCTTTTGGACAACACCACACACCATCAACTTCCAAATTGCGCGCCACCTATGTTTCGACGAATTACTACGTCGAGCTACTTTAGCGCATTCACCTTCCTCCAACAAAAGTTGTACCCAAAAAATCTCAACAAAGTAAGTTTTAGATTATTGCACTCCTGCACTTACAGGAGACCAGGACTGGACTCCGGTTACAGATTTTCTTGTTGACTCCAGCTATCTTTTGGATTTTTTTACCTGTTTCGGGGCTCGGAAACAGGTTAATTTTCCAAACTGGTTTTGGTCATTGATCTCGAACCAGAAACAATTACGGGTTAGGTTTCGGTTATCAGTAATTTAACCGGTTCATGGGAGAAACCGTTATTTTACAAATTCCGATTCTGTTGAGCGAAATTAACCGGTTAATTTGAGTTTCGACGATATAAACGTGTTCTTCCTACTACGCCAGCTCTCTTACACCTACAATGCTCACCAACAAAGCTCTCGCTCTACGCCAACGAATACGCAAATGAATGTAACAAACGGCGTTGTCGGGCGTGCAACTGAGTAAAACCCGTGTATTCAGGTTAGCGCGAGTTTTAAAAATTCTATTCTCTGTAATAACCGGTAATCAAAGTTATTTAGGTTTAGTCGTAACCGTTTTTGAAATTAATCGATGAACCGTATTATAAAGGTTTTATGAACAATATTAACCGGTATTTCAAAACAGGTTTCAAGCCCTGGTTTGAATAGTCGAAGAGGTTTGAGGCAAGCGATTTGGATTTTCCGAGCTATCACACTGAACGACAAGCTATCTACTTATTTGCAAACTTAGGTACTAAATGAAGCTAGTGAGGTCTTTTTAGCAGTAGAGCAGTAGTGGCCCGGTGGTAACGGCCGCGACTTACCGAGTTGTAGGTCGTGGGCTCAAACCCAAGGGCACTTTGTCAAAATTATTTAATCACCACTGCTCTCAAAATGGAGAAGGAAAACATCGCGAGGAAACCGGCAGGTTCTAGAACCAAAAATTCGAAGACATGACATTACGGGACTAGTGGAGAAACTTGGCTATTACGTGGTCGCATTCAGTCACGACATAATTATAATAGCTGTAATCTTGGCTACACAAAAATACACCCGCCAATGTCAGAATGGTGGTTGTATGACACTATTGCAATAACAGATAACTTGCGATCCCACGAGGTACTAATAGTGGTACAATTTGGTACAAATTTTTGAGATATAAGTAGACTCAACTCTAACTCAAAGCATTTATTTCAATTAAACCATTTACAGGCACTTTTGAATTGTCAAGATGTCGGTCAGTCAGAAATATGAAGCTAGTTGCCCATTCCAAAGCGTAGTAGGTACCTATGGAGAAGAATGGGCAAGAAACACTACGGACACTCTTTTAAATCAAAAATTTGATACAAAATATTGGTTACATAATTCATGTTGAAATTATGCATGTGAGAACAATGTAGAAAGACGTGCACGTTTGGAAAAGCGTCCTTAATAAAAAAGTAAAAAATAAATAACCATTTAAAAATTTTAAACAAACCATGGCAGCTAAGAGACTGGTTAAGTCCCAACTGACGGCGCCCGTTCACGAACATGACGCATGGACTACTTCTGAGAATTACATCCGCAACTTTTTCACGAAAGTAAGTACAACCAAAGGGTATCGTGTTACCCAGTTCCTGGGTTGTGGAGGTATAGGCAATCGCTCCACGTAAAATACTGATATTCAAATGCATTCAGTTAGATTGGAAGATCTACATACTCGGGAAAAGGCTAGGCAGATGATGAATTAATACATTACGTAGGAACCTATACTCCATTTGAAATAAGATTAGACATTTAAACAAACCTTTTTTACAGCCCATTCAACCGATTCTGACTTCTATACCGTAGGCATAAGGATGGCATTAAAAGCAACAATCTAAGAAGCCCGATTTAACGTTTCTCATTATAAATATGTCGTGGCCAGATCAATAATTGATCATTGCATGAAATGAACATCGTCCACTGGTCACATCATGATGTGGCCAAACATTTATAGTGATAGTACACACATCAACACGATCTAGGGATATTTTTAAAAAAGCTAATTACTATCAATGTGTTAATTATTTATATGACATGTATATATTTAAAAGATACGTTATTTAATATTCTACCATTTTTTAATAATGGTTAAGGTACTTCGATTAAAATTTCAGGATTTTATGGAAAAAAAATGAAGCATAGACGGAAACCGTATATGAATTAACTTTTAATTTATGAGTAAAAACTGAAAAAAATAGAATAATCATTTAATTTGTGTTTATAAACTTGAAGTTAGTAGTCTGAGAAAGCGCCCATGATGTTCATAACACATCGGCAACGATTCGGCATGCTCAGAACAAGGTTGTCAATGTCTTGCTGCGGAATATTGTCCCATGTCCTTCTGAGGTGCGCAAAAAGTTGATGTTCTGTAGCCAGATTTTCAGGAACTTCCTTCAGAGCTCTTCTTTGCAGCATATCCCACGCATGCTCAATGGGATTTAGATCTGGCGATTGAGCAGGCCAGTCTAAGGCCCTAACATTGTGTGTAGGTATGTAACCAAGCTGCTACCGCTCTCGCCGTGTGTGCCCGGGCATTGTCGTGCATGAGCAGGAAATCTTGCCCCATTTGTGTTCTGTGGGGCAAGATTACGGGCCCCAGCACCTGTTGGACGTATCGTTCTGCCGTCATATTGCCCCGCACCCAAACGAGATCCGACCGTCCTCCAAGACGAATTCCTGCCCAAACCATAATTGTTCCTCCTTGGTATGGGTGAACTTCCTGAGGGTTCTGAAGACGGCTCCATCGTCTAGGAACTCGCCAAACACGCGTCCTTCGTGAATCTGGATGGAAGCCGAACCTGGATTCATCCGTGAACAGCACATTGGACCATTGCTCACGGCCTCAGTTCACGTGGTTCCGAACCCATTCTAATCGTCGTCCACGATTGCCTCTCCGTAAAGGTGGGACCCGGAGTGGTCTACGAGAGCGTAGATTGCTTTCATGCAGTCGCCTTCTTATAGTTTGGTCACTCACAAGCACTTGGTGTTCCACTCGCAGCCTTTGGACCAATTGAGTCACCGTTGCATTTGGTTGAGCTCGCGCAGTAATTTGCAAAAATCGATCTTGTCTGGGGGTAGTGATGCGACTTGGCCCCCCCCCCGGTGCCTCTCCGCTACTTCACCTGTGGCACGATAGCGTGTCCACAATCTTGAAATTACATTTTGGTGGGTCCCTATGGCCTCAGCAACATTACGCTGAACAGACCCAGCTTCCAGCATTCCCACAGCTCGTAACATCTCCGCCCTCGTCAAATGTTGGCGTTGCATGGCTACAATACCTCAATTTTAACTTTATCTTTCGTTTAAAAATGAAAAAAACTGTAACTAAACGTAATTCGTATTGTTTTCTAAATTTCGCACAAATGAAAATTCCCTCTCCTACACATCAAGACATTTTTATGCCACCGAAACAAAAGAATTTTCAAAAATTTGAATTTGGAATTAGTCTGAGATAAATTACAAACAAATCGGTGTATGAAAGATTACAATGCGGCCAGTACTTTTCGAGTTATTTAATTGAGTATGAAATATCCCTAGACCGTGTTGATGTGTGTATATTAGAATGTACTCTGTGATTAGTGATCATATGGTAAAATTGTTAGATTATCCATCGGTAGAGGCGTTGGTGTCGCTTTGTTTTTGTTATGCATGATGGCGGTGGCATACCTACAACAAATCCAACAAAGTAGGGTGACCACGCAAAGAAAGTCGATGGACTTTTATTGGTTTTCCAAATAAGACATTATGGGAAGCGATCAACTTGGAAGTAGCGCTCGCCAGCCGCTGCCGCGGCGTGAAATACTACATAGCACTTAAAATTAGTTTAAAAAAAAATAACAATTTATGTCTCTTATGTGGCACCCCGACCAAATGGGTTAAGTTAGGTTAGAACTGTGGAAACCGCGCGCGAGCCGAGCGACCGAAGCGAGCGGTGCACACCTTACACCATGGATGAATATCCTACATTAATGATATGGCCAAACGTCGACTGACATAGCATTAAACGTTAGCGTTTAAACGATATGGCCAATGTTAGCTGGCCATTTCATGAAATGGTCAATTCTAAGATCTGACCACGACATAATATATAGCCGCGATAACTTTGTATGAACGTCTACGTAGGAAATCAAAAATCAAATTCATAATCCTTATTAATTACTGTGTTATCCATGCACTATAACAATGAGTATCATTCGTAAGCACCAAGTTTCACATTATATTGGAAAAAATGCACTCAAAGACACGTTATTACAATGTCATGTGTTTGGGTTCGTTGCCGTAGTGTTGTGAAAAAACGGGTTATTAAAACAATAAGCCGTTTTTTTACCGAATAAAATCGATGTTCTGAAAAATCGATACTTTTATTAACATTACATTTAGAAAAGAGAAACGTATAATTACTGTATTATTTAAATATTTATTTATTTAGTACATGGAGGACTTACAGCTAATAAAAATATACAAAAAAGGAAACTACAGTCACCAGAGAGCCAATTACAAATCCTCACATAATTATAGCCTTATATAGTAATAATTTATGGTGTGAGCACAAAAACAAAAAAAAAAGACATCGCCTAAATTAGAGTAAGAAGCATTGACACATACTTGGTTTGCAATTTTATGACTAAAGTACAAGAGAAAATAATAGAACAATAACAAATAATATAACTTACCGCTACTTAAAAAATTTGAGGCTTAAGCACCTTCTGGCCGAATTCACACTAATTGTGAATGGATCAAAATCATATTCCTTACACATGTCATTGAAATTTCTACTTGCGCGCACAATATAACAGACTGTTCTGCCTATAATTCGAAGATGTATGAGGTACGCGTATGGGTGGATTAAAACGAAGTGCTTTACTAGGCACATTAAAATAAAATTTTGACAATAACTCAGGGTTATCGGGGTTATCAATATTGTTATTGAGGACTTTCAACAAAAATAAACAGTCTGCAATTTTCCGTCGATCAACCAGTGGGAGCAGGTGATATTTCCTACAGAGTCCAAGATAATCGGTTGACTGATATGGAATCTTTTGATGAAAACAAAGATGTTTTATGAACCGTCTTTGGATGTTTTCCATGTGGTCAATGTATTTATGATATCGTGGATTCCATATCTGAGACGCATACTCTAGCTGACTACTTACAAAAGTGCAGTACAATATTTTTAGTGTTTTAGCATCAGTAAAACACTTAGAAAGACGTATTATAAACCCAAGCAGTTTAGAAGCTTTTTTGACAATTGCATCAATGTGTGTGTTAAAACTAACTTACTGTCTTGATGGACGCCCAAGTCAAGAATAGTATTGCACCTTGGCAAGATCTGGATTTAAACATAGAAAAACAAAATCTGATCACATATATTTTTAGCTTTATTTTGATATTTAATATGTCATAGGAAATGGTTTGATTAAAAAGGCAGGAATCGGTACAGTTCGGGCTTATTATTTTATTTTACTCTCGTGTTCTTGAGTGGAGACCACGAATCGGCAAACATAAAGTAGGACACCCTCCGGCTAGGTGGAGCGACGATCTTCGCAGTGTCTGGAGCTGGATGAGAATTTCCGAGAATCGAGCTGAATGGCGTGCAGAGGCCTATGTCCAGCAGTGTACTGCTGTAGGCTGATGATGACGTGTAATTAAACGATATGCCTCGAGAATCAATTTCAAGCAATGTAGCTAAATTGTCGATCACAAACTTAAGTATGATAAATCGATATGTCTCGAGAATCGGTTTTAAAAACAACCGATTTTTTTTCCCACCATTACGCAAAGTATTTTGATAGGTGTCAATTCGGGCTTCTTATATTTAAAGCAAACGTAAAAGATCGCGGGTAAATAAGATGATCGATCACTACGAAATGTAAGTATGGGAAAACTTTTCTTCTACTTGTACATACACGTTGTGCACGAGATATTCGAGAACACAATTTCCCAGGACATAATATTTATATTAGGTAAGTACCTAATAGTAGTCGAGTGGAGTAATGGCGATGGCAGTTTATCGCGGTATACCTTTTTCAGCTTTAAACAATATTTTATATTTTCAAATACTACGCTGACGGGTTTTGGTGTTAATGTCTATAGATACAGATCCGATGACCATTGTAACCTAGCAATACAGGCAAAACCTTATAAAATCGATATATTCGACGAAATAATATTTTTGGCAAAGTGCAAACTGGTTGCGTCATTGGAAACCTCTGAAACCCCCTCACAGTGTGGGTCTGAATCCGATATAATCGTGCTCTACAAAAAAGAAGATCCTGAAGACATCGCAGGCCTATAAGCCTAGATACTGACAACTTTATATGAACTCTTTTCTACAATCATAAACTAGAGAATTAGTGCATCAGCCCGTGCTATGCGGCTAGTAATCTACAGCACTACAGCCCTTGCTACGTGGGTACGGCTATCCAGCACTACAGACTTTGGTACAGCGGCATCGCTACAATCCTTGCTACAGCGCTACAATCCTTGCTACAGTGCTACAATCCTTGCTACAGCGCTACAGCTCGTGCTACGGTGCTACAGCACTACAACCCAAGCTACATCGCTATATCCCCTGCTACAGCGTTACAAACCTTGCTACGCGGTTACGGGTCTACAGCGCTATAACCCATGCTACATCGCTACAGCCCGTGCTACAGCGCTACAAACCTTGCTACGCTACTACGGACCTACAGCGCTACAACCCTTACTACAGTGCTACAGAGTACAGCGGTACAAATCTTGCTATGCGGCTACGGATCTACAGCGTTACAATACAACCTATGCTACAGCGCATGGTGTCTCAGAGTTGAAACAAAATATTTTGTTATCATTTGCCGTAAAAAATACAAAAGATATTTACGTTTCATTTACACAATCAATGTGCACCACATATAATTTTGAGTGCTTTGTTTTGGAAGCGCTGTATTATCTCAACATTTGAATGGCTTGCCGATCAACAGAGCTCTATACCATATGTCCAAACAGGTTTATTAAGGATGCATTTGTAAATGAGAAGTTTTTTTTGAAGAAAACCATTGAAGTACATGAGTACCTACAAATCCCAGCTATCAAGGAGGTTGTAGAAAGGTCCTACAATAATTATAAGGAAAGACTCCAACGACACAAACATGAACTCGCTGTGACACTTCTGAAGTCCTCAGACTCTACATAAAGACTTAAAAGAGAACGAATAGCGTCAATCTAATCAACACTAAAATATATAATAACGAGATGACGCATCGCAGGATGTAATGAATCTCAAACTGCCAGTAAAGACTCAAAAAATCTGATTAAAGCTAGAGGGCTGAAAGCATATAGACGAAAAAAAAATTACACAATCTACAATGCACTTTCTGGCTATACCTATTCAGTCGATTTCGGCTGATTATGCATTACTGGGTTGCTTCATTTAGAATTGTTTCAGATGTAAGAACGTGTAGATATTCAGGAATAGCGGTCGGTGGTAGGGCTCGTCCTAAGTCCCACCTGGCTAGCTACGAGGGCGACACTGAAAGTGTTAGAACTGGCCACTTGTAAACGGTATAATAAAAAAATAAGTTCAAATTTTGAAGATGGAACTCTTTGCCAATATGATTGTGTATGTATTTTATTCATTTGTCATTTGTTTACGATTTGGCGGCAAATTGAAAATTGTCTGTGTTACGTCAGCATGAATTTAACGCGAGAAAATTTTCGTACTTTATTTTTATGACTTTCGATGTCATTTAATTAAGTCAACAAGAAAATTATGATAGGCTTCGATTGTCCTTTCACGATGAAGTCCCATCTCGTGCCACTGTTTACAACTGGTTTAATGAGATTAAACGTGGTCGCACTAATCTCTCCGATGAATTGCGTGAGGGACGGCCTTCTACGGCAACGACTGAAGATAACATCAGTGTTGTGCGGCGTATGATAGAGACTGACAAAAGAGTGACTTATCAGCAGATTCAGACAAGCTTAGGCATCGGTATGAGTCTTGAAGTGCAGAAAATCCTCCATGAACATTTAACGGTCAGGAAGCTTTGTGCCCGGTGGATACCTCATAATTAGACAGAGGCCCAAAAACTCCGTCGTGTTAATTGGTGTCGTGAAATGGTTCAAAGATTGAACGGACGTGACTCAAATGCTGTGTTCGGGTGTTACTTACGGGTGACGAAAGCTGGATTTATTGTAATGATCCTGAAACTAAGAGACAGTCTGCTGTCTGGGTGTTTCCTTCCGAGGAGTTGCCAACTAAAGTGAAGAGAGGTCGAAGCGTGGGAAAAAAGATAGTGGCCTCTCTCTTCGGAAGGACAGGTCATTACGCAATAATTGTTTTAGAGGATCGAAAAACAGTTACTGCAGAGTGGTACACTAACAATTGTTTGCCACTTGTCTTGGAAAAAGTTTGGGAGAAATTCCCTCGCAGTAGGACCCTCCTTCACCACGACAACGCCTCGTCGCACACTGCCAAGCAAACAATCGACTACTTGGCGACGTCAGACGTGGAATTACTGGGTCACCCGCCCCGACCTCGCACCTTGCGATTTTTATTTTATTTCCGAAAATAAAAGTAAAACTTCGAGGAAAACGTTTTATGGACGCTGAGGAAGCAGTGGTTGCGTTTCAAAATGCCGTCGAAGAGACCCCTAAGCACGAGTAGGCAAAGTGCTTTTCTCAGTGGTTCCATCGGATGCAGCGATGTGTTGATGTAAATGTAAATGAAACTATTTTATAAGATATAATAAAACTTGCTAGTTTCAGTAGTTGTAGAACTTTCAGTGTCACCCTCGTACCACCATCTTATCTAAGTATGTCGCCATAACTACAATGTTATGTTCGGTAGTTAGAGGTAAGATAGCCAGTTCCTCTGTGGTTGTGGATTCCGGGTGAAGCTCGCTTCCACCTTCGGCCTGATCATCACTTACCACGTAAGTTTACCAGGTAAGTGATGATCAGACCGAAGTTGGAAGTGTAGCGAACCAGGCCAAGCGGTTTACCGTTGTGGTAAACCTGCCCAATTATTTTTACCTTTTGCTCGTAACTTACATACAAAACTAAGTTCTAGAGGTACGTTTGATGATAAGTTCGATATAGAAGCTAGAAAATTAATAACTGTACCTACTGTAGTGGCACCAAGGCCGGATCTAGAATTTATTTCTGGGAGGGGGGCCAGACAGATAAGAAGTGTCTCCCATATCTAGTATAGCACTATGCTGTTTTTGGGATTCATTCTTTTTCAATGACATATAAGAATAACTGCAAAAAATAAAATATTTTTAGCACCTCGCCTCGGTTAGGATAGATTTTCTTTAGACCGATAGATAGATACATAGATAAATATTACTTTGTCGACATAGGTAGTAAAGTAAGAGTTAAACTGTGAGAACTTGGGCTGCAAGAACGAGCAAAGCGAGCTCAATCATTTTTAGCACCCCACCTCACATTGGTTTGGTTAATTATTCTTTTGATCATTCATATTATTTTTCGAGGAAATCTGTACAAACTTTGGACGCGCGAGGCCCCTCAGACCGCGCTATCTTTTTAGCATTTTATGTTATGCTGAAATCCTTTCGCCCGCGCCGTCTGAGGCTCTAGGCTGGTGCATTGTTGGCTTAGCAGAGCTCAGTACGAACAGACTGCATCACTTTGAATCGTATATGCCCTTTAGTGGCACAATTAAAATGATCAATTCTTTTAGTTAGGTTTGTTAGGACTACATAGCCGTGAGTGGCGCGAGGAGGCGAAACGCCGGGGCGTAACTCCGCTGCCGCGAGAAATCGCGGCACAGCGGACAGAGCTTCGGCGAGATCTCATTGGCGTCATGGAGAGTGCGATTGTCGCAACCCAGTGCTGGGCACGCCACTATTGCGGCGATCAGTCCCCTCTTTGAGGAGTGGCTAGAGAGGCGCCACGGCGTCCTCACCTTCCGCCTGACGCAGGTCCTCACCGGACATGGTTGTTTCGGGAGGTTCCTGTTTCGCATCAGAAGGGAGGAAACGCCCGGGTGTCATCACTGCGTGGATCGCCCGGAGGACACGGTTGAGCATACGGTGGAGGTCTGTCCGGCTTGGGCAGAGCATCACCGTGTCCTCGTGGAGGCGATCGGCGGCGGGGATCTTTCGCGTCCGGCCCTAGTCCAGGCCATGGTACGGAGCGAGAGGGCATGGGAGGCCGTCACCTCCTTCTGCGAAACAGTAATGCTCGCGAAGGAGGAGGCAGAACGCGTGAGGGAGAGGGAAACTTCGCACCCTCACGCCCCTAGCCGCCGCAGGAGACGCCCTGGGCGTCGGGAATCGCAGGCCGATTCCCGGCCACCATAGGCGCGGGCTTGCGGACAATGAGCAATGGGTAGCTCGCCGTCCGATAAGGACCAGGCCCGGGTCGACGGCGCGTTGTGTTCCACGCGCGCCTCAAAGAGATGTCAGCAAGTGAAGGGGTCCGATAGGACCGATGCCTGCCGGGGTTGCGGGAAAGTCCGAAAGGGATACCATAGCCCCTGGCAACGTACAGGCAACGGAAGGAACACGGGTGGGTTTTAATCAGTAAGAGTCTAACACGCCCTCTCGCTCCACCCAGAGCGGGAGAAGTTATTTGAGAAAAGGACTACATAGCCGTTGAAACTTTACCATGGTTTTACGGAGTACACGACGGGGTCTCTAAAGTTGACGCACATTTAGGCGGGTCGCATCGCAATGCAAAAATCCTTCAATAGCTATCACTTTTGCACATTACATTAAATTACATTCCATTCCAGACTTCGGGCTGCTACTGAGTTCGAGTGAATTCCTTAAGGAAAAACTGAATTAGGCAACACTGGGTGGTTGGTTTACACTATGGCTTAATAATTATAAAACGTTCATGTAATTTGATGTACTTGGTAATATTTTTCATAATATTAGGTCATATTCCAACGCTCGCACGGAATGAGAATGAAAGCAAAATGGTAGGTATGTTTTATGACAAAAACGATCCGTGTTTGGCTAAGAGCCAAAACAACTTCGCCCCCGACTGAGGGTTATTGAGGAGGGTCTCGGCCTCCCGCCTAACTGGCGCCAGTCTACGGTAGCGAAACTACAGAGTTACTTATTTAGGTACATACGAGTACAATTTTTTGATGCACAACACAATATGTGCTGCATCAAAAAATTTACGAGTTTGTTAGTTTAGGATAAAAGTGTGTGTGTCAGGTCCGACGCACGACTGGAGTATTACACCTTATTACGATTGCTTTTGAATCTGCAATAGGCAAATAGGGTGAATAAACGCATCTCTTCCCCCCATCCCCCCTGGTTACAAATATACACAAACAACCCCCTTCCACCCTAATTTGTCTCAAATTAAACAATAATCCTAACTAATATTATAAACTAGCTGCGCCCCGCAACAAACAACAAACAAACTCAAACTCACTTTCGCATCTTAGGATGCACTAATATTATTATAAATGCGGATGTGAGTTTGTTTGTTGCGCTTTCACGCTAAAACGGCGGAACGGGTGAAATTTGGCACATGGGCAGACCATGACCTGGGTTAGGACATAGGAAAGATACTTTTTATTCCGATAAAAAGGTGTAGTTACCTAAACTGTGTAAAACAGAACCAGACTTAACGTAAGTACGCAGGTAGAGGTATTACCTACACTTATGCGTTTCAATTGATTTGTTTTGATAACATTATCATCATCGAGTTCGTATTTTTCATAAATATGTACTATTTGATTCTTGGCCGAGTTTTATATTTTTTTACACAGACGCTGTGAACTCCGGAAAACGAAATCTTTGGAGAAACAGAGCTCGTTAACTTGAGGATCAATTGTGTAGTAGGTAATTCATTAATTTCTGGGCCGTGTCCGGGACGTGATAAGGCCGTGGAACACACAAGGCAGGAACTGAAGAATCGTCGCGGCCCAGGACACGGACGTGTGTGAAGAGTTCATATAAATTGTACACAGCGATATTTTTTTGAGCTCCTGAAGGAGCACGGTCCGTCCACGTCCCGGGCACGGCCCTAATATGTGTGGTAAGTATTCGCAATAGATTTTCCACAGAATATCCTATTTCGTAAAATATGTCATGGGCGCCGTGGCTTAGTTGGTTAAAGCGCCTGTCTAGTAAACAGGAGATCGCGAGTTCGAATCTCGCCGGGGCCTTCATAGTGAACCTAATAACCTTTTTCTTTAGTTAATGAATAAAAATTTCACCTTAGATTATTTACAACAGTTTAATGTAGGTAGGTTATCTGACGTGGCTAAACGATCATAAATAGGTACTATCTTGGGAAGCAACCCATAAGTAGGTAGGCCCACAGAGTACATTTTATATAGGGTAGGCCTACCTACAAATGGGTACCTGCACTTGCCTGTAAATGCTAGTGTTTTTACGATATGGTACTGATGAGTGCTGTTGTTGCTAGAAGTGGTAGTCTGAGTCATGCAATTGAGCTTACGATTGAAAAATTAATTACAGATAACATTGTTTTGTTTATCCAAACGATGACATAGCATGACAGGTATTTCCCGATTACCCATTTATATTAATATAAAGGTACCTAAGTATTAGTAGGTAATGAACACAGATTGTAAGTAATATGTTGATTCGTTATCCCTATCAATTTTCTAAAGAAATCGTAGCTACAGTAATACATAATTATGACCACTTAAGCATTGTTGTTTTCATAGACGATAACAGATTTACGAACGAACTTCATACAAATGGCACCAAGTATTTTGTGTCAATCAGCCTACAACACTTACTCAATTATAATTTCAGTTGTTATAAACAGTGGCATATACCTACTTGCAGTAGTTGCAGTAGATACACAAATGAAAACCTAGAAACAATTAGTTTAATAAAGTTCAAGGCGGGTCAACAACCAGACGGGGATGCAGTGCTTTGTTCCGATCCTGAGGGGCGACTGGCCATTTACCCCGAATAATACTTATATACCCGTTCACGTCAGTACAACCTTGTCTTTTTCATAGTTTATTTTATCACTGCACACAAACAAACTGAAGGATATCTATCATCAAAAGGTTGGTTATCTAAACAGGGACATATAAAAGGAAAAACAATGTTTTTCAATTCTTTGTCCCTACATAGCTACACATATGATATTGTGCAAAATAATTATAATTATGAAAACTATGGGTAATGTAATGCCCACATGGGCATGTGATTTGCACGGAAACCTAATGAACAAGTGTAATGAATAATGATGCTCTAATTAGTGTATCTAATACAGATAGGTACGTTATACTAAAGTCATTTGAAGGATATCTTCTTTTATTATCTTCTACACGTTTGTAACAATGCGTTTATATAAACATAACAAAGAAAAAAATTACATAAATGATATACCTAATCAAATCCTAATCCTAACTATAATATTTAAAACTAATAATATAAATGCGAAAGTGAGTTTGTTTGTATGTTTATTTCTTTGTTTGTTACGCTTTCACGCTAAAACGGCTGAACAGATTTGGATGAAATTTGGCAAATGACCTGGATTAGGACTTAAGATATTTTTTATCTCGATATTCCCACGGGATCGAAACTTACGCGAGTTAAACCGCGGGGCGCAGCTAGTATATGTATAATAAGTAGTTGGCCTTATCGCGACAATGGCGCCGATTCTCTTGTCACAAATGCCTATAAACTAAAAATCACCAAAATTTAGTTTATTCCTGTCAAACGACGATTTCCTATTCTGAAATAGACTAAAGTGACACAAATTAACGAAAGAATTGAAGATATCACAGATTTTTTTAATTTAGTGAAAATAGATAGATAGATAAATCGTTTATTTAGTGCACACAAAAAACAGCACAGCATACAAACACACGATTAAATAATTACTAACACAGAGTCCATTTTATATAGGGAATTATTAATTAGCTATTAGGAAATAGCTTCAAGGTGCCAATATACAAACAAATAAAAAAGGGAGAAAACAAGACATTGTGATGACACTATTGGCTATGACACACTTTAAAATAATGGATCAACGAACATAAAAAAGTGCGGTGTGCGTCTCAAGGTTGCACCAAATGGGAGTCCAGCTCAGCATGTGCCAGGCAAATATACCTGACGGTGATATTCTGCTGAATCCCTGCAGTGATATACGGACGTCGAGTAGATGAGATAAATATGCGAGTTATTGGTGTTGTCAGTGTTGTGAAAAAGTGAAATGTGCGAAGTTAAAAGTAAGTATATACCCGCAATTTAAATATTGTATTCTACAGTAAAGTTTAGCATTTGGAAACGTTCCTGTTAGATGATTATTGTGTATTTGATTACTTGATTATTTAAATAGATAAATGTATATTGTATAAATGATTAATCTAATTATGATAATAGTGGCATAGGTGTGAATAAATCGTGTGAATAATCGAATTAAATGGATTAACAATACACAAATGAGAATTTTGCTATTCTGAATTTGTCGTTGTTCACCAAAATTTTTGATTGTCTAATTGAATCGGACTATTTTTAATCGCGTTTAAAAATGGTGTGGAATACAATTAGTTGTCATGAACTAAAATTCACACCAACGCCTCGACTTGTAAAAACAGTACTGTATCTTTTTTTTTTCTTTTGCTTAAGTAGATCTTGTAAATGGTGTGTTCTATCGCAAAAATAATGACAATTTCGACCCCCTGTAAGAAGCCCATTAACCTCTAAAACTCATCATGTAGTTAATAATTTTTTATATTTTCCATATAAAAAGTGAAAAATTCGATATAAAACACGGACAGGCTGCGCGCCTACGGCTCTAAAAAATGTCGGGGTAGGGCAAACAAGTAAGTAGGTACCACGTGGGTCGTGATTGTGTAATTCGATTTTAGATGTATCAAAATTATTTTAAAATTTAGAGATAATTTTTTGCAGAATAACTTTAAGATTCTCATAGCCAAAAGTAAGGAATTTTAATGATAGTTTAGTTAGTTTAGTTCGGTGTACAAAAGAATCGGCACCAATGTGGCCCCGGCATCAGTACATCGATACAATCAAAGTTAGGATTACTTAGTAGGTACTAAGTAAGCAACTGAAGAAAATAAGAACCATAACCGCAGTGATTAAAGTCAAGTTTCTAAGTAGGTAGGTAAGTTAGTCCTCGTAAGCACGGGATATTTTTTATCGCGCACTAGATTTTCAACTCTCGGTTGAGCTGAGCATTGAGAATCCAACAGAGAGCACATCCCAGCGCGTTTAAAAAGCGCAGTGTTTCATTTTCAACTCTGCGCTAAGCAGTGCGTTGAAATCCTTTAGGCGGCTTTAAGCGCCTGCTACACGGTCGCCAACCGCGTCCTCGACAGAGGTGACCTTGGTTGGCGACCGGCAGAGCTGTTTCAATTACATGGTCACCAACATGCCATTCTGTCGTGAAGTTCGAGAAGTAAAAACGTCATGGCGATTTTTTTTACCAATGCCTCATTGGCGTTTGGATCAATTGTTTTCTATTTAGAAACAAAAACCTCCCAGGCTAGGCGCTTATGACTGTTGTCTTTGTACTGATCGCAGCTGAGATCCCACAGACACGGTAGGTCTCTGTACAGCTCGATCAACTCAGTAACACTTTCTTTTTCTTCCGACATTTTGCACTTTTTAATACATAGGTCAACTTGTAAAGCTTGCGCTCGTAACACGTGTGCTTCGCGCGACGATTGATAGCGAGCGACTGACGTATACTTATGACGTATAATTATACTCGCAGTTGGCAACTGCCGTCTACATGGTCGGCCGCCGACTCAACCTCCTCTATTTGCCCTTGGTCGCTACCGCAGCTCTTTAAACCAAGATCGTTGGAAGGTCAAACGAAATTTGGTCTTAAATCATCATCTATACGGTTGTAAACCATCAAGGTCACCTATGTCGGGACGCGGTTGGCGACCGTGTAGCAGGCGCTTTAGTAACGGTACCAACAATGATGCTCTTGCTCTAATTAGTGTGTCTGATAAAATCACACACATTTTTAGGACATCTTGGTGTCACGTATAACCTAACTAGATATGTTTGTTCGTTACGTTGCGTTGTAAAAGAAATAATAGTTAGTCGTCGTTAAGGTGTTATTCGTTTCGTAGCTTAGGTCCAACCCCGGCCCGCGACAGTAGTGTTTTAATTTAAAACAGGTATAAGTAATATATTATAGTATATACTATTTATAGTATGACTTATGCATGAGCAGTTATTTTTGTGATGCAAAATTTTTTCCAGGTTGAGGTGGAAACTTCGTAAAACTATTTTCAGGATGTACGTGTCTACCTGCTGTGCTCTGATTTTCCCTTTGGAATTTAAAAATAAAAGGATAAACCACATGAATTAAAAGTTAACATCGAATTTATTCATGGATTAAATTAATGGTACTCAAAGAACACTTCGATGGAACAGACATAATTGAGCTTAAAATATGGTTTTGCTCTAAATATGGAGAAACAAATTACAAAGAACAACTCTGAGCGAATAAAACAAGTACTCACTAGCAAGACAAAGCCAAGCTACTTTAGTATGTATGAGTAGTGAATCAGCAGACAGGGCCACTGGCCACTGCCGCCGAGCGCTCCACACTCACTTCAAAGCCAAGCCAGTCAGCATTCAGCGCGCGACGCGCTAGCACTGTTATTCATCGCGCTTTGCATTCGACTTCTTCGAATGTCAACAAACTTTCACCTCGACAGTATACAAACAAAACATACGAGGAAATTCAATACACTGTTTCTTTTTTCTTAGTGTACCTACTGATCCTTGTAGTACGTACAAACAACTCAATATGATTTAATAAGAGTAATTAGTCGTGGTGAAAACTGTTGATTCAATAGGTAGTTTTTTTTTCTTGCACGATGTGTAACAATTGAAAATATCACAGAATCGTTGGACGCTGGAAATTTGTTCGTAATAAAGTTTTATTGCATCACAGCGAGTTGTGTTGAGCATTAAATTGACTGAATGTTCCAATTTATTGTGCAGTGACTAAATTAACTAACTACCTGTGCTGTTGATCCGCCATGAGCAAGGATTATGGTAAGTTTATGTTACAGAGATCATGTTTCATAATTCAAATGGATATTTCAGACCAAACTTTTAATAAAACTGGATTTATTAGTTTTTTTGTCTTTGTTCTTGAGAGAGATCAAATACATACTGCCTAGAAAAGTTTCAAGGCAATACCTATGAAGATCATGCGGGTGCAATGCCTTTTAAAGCTTTGTTCTAAATTTCTAGGGGTTTATTTATAAACGATGCTTAAAGTTAAGTAGTGATTAGCGACTGTTTAACCATACTTTTTTGACGTTTGGACGTCACTTAATTTTAAGCAACGTTTATAAATAAACCCCCTAGAACTTATATTTTAGTTAACTACGTAGGTCCCTTAATACCTAATTGTATTTGATGTACCTACTTAAATTAAATGTGAGACTACCTACCCGATTTTCAAACCTCATTTCTCAATTCGATGCTGTGTCCGACTATTATTTCTGCCTACAGTTTTAGATTTCTATTTTTGTTAGACCAACATGCGATCGCATAAAAAGTTTTGACATTTTATTTTTGGTTGAATGCACTGAATAGAAGGTACCTACGGTTTTTATTCGAGTAGGTACCTTCCAGGACTATAATTAATATACTGTGGTTCCAGCGTTGAATATCAGAATCCTTTTATAAAGAGACTAGGTAACAAGAGAGCGAGTAAGCGTAATTCAATTGAAATCCATTACAATGGAGCTCTACAGGATCACTGAACTGTGTCTGTTGTTTAATTTTGAATGTTCATTATCTGATGGATAATTATGTTCAGATAATTTAATTTACTTAATCAATTTAAAAAAGAATGGAACTTCGACAATTATCTAATTGTATGTAGTTGCGCAACAATCACTGTAATGTTTTCACTAAAATTCAAAATATGTGCTGTACTGTGAGTTACAGTGGCATGAAATTATCATTATTTACTTAAAGAGGAGATAAATTGCGATAATTACATTTGGTGATATTTGCACAGTCGAGGTGTAGATAAATATCAAACAAGCAGTTATTGTGTGTATGCCTGGCTCATAAATTAAATAGATAGGTAGTACTTGTTATCATAGATCTGCTTTAGGCCTGTAGCTATAACTTTAAAATATCAAAAGAATACCGAATTTTCTTTATGTGGTTGAAACTAAAACCACATTTAAAGAAAATTAACATTGAGAGATACTAAATCACTAAACGCCCAGCACTAGGCGTAATAACAATAAAACTTCTATTGTGTCTCGTTCAGCTTCCTTCAACATAATTATAATTTTATTCTTATGTTCTTACTTTCTTTGTGACATCTGAAATCGTTGTCACCCTTAACACGTTCAGTGCCGGGAGCCCTCTTGGTGGGTTCACCTACTAGTCGCATATGGGATGCCGGAAGGCCTCGCGGAGGGCTCATTTGAAATGTAGGTTTTTCTTAGCAAATACAGCATTATGGACCGTGAAAATAAAATCTGATGTATATTTTAACAAGATTTATTAGTATATGTATGTATATGCGTTGGTTTTAAAATCCAAGCATTTGACTTTCTTTTTCAATTTTTTGTTCACTATTACAAATATTTACTAAAAATTTAAAAGGTTGGAAACTACGTATAGCGACAAGACCCCCTGAAAACACTATTTTACTTCGTTTTACAGTGTTTTATAACACGGTTTTAAACCTAATGCCGTTGACTGTCCGCGATTTTTAACTTTAGAGCGCAAACGTAATGCCGGCAACCCTCACAGTAGGGTTCACTTCCAATATGTATGGCGGCATGGCGTACGAGTTCTATGGAGAGCGAGAGTCGTTTTAAATTCCGCTACACCGGCACAGCCGGCCGAATGGCCTCAAGGAAAAGTTGCCTTCAGCGTCCTTCCTTCCGTACCATGTGTTTCCGATAGCAACAATTAGTAGGTAATATTGATAACATTTTGCCATGAATCTGAATATCGCAACAAGGCCTTGCTGGTATTCGCTCGTTAAGTTCCGACTCCAGTCCATTTTCCGGGAGATCGACCTTGGGAAATATGGTAGGTATTAAACTGGTCCTAATAATCTTAAAGGATCGAGTTTTATTTATTGCTGACTAGCTTTTGTCCGCGGCTTCGCCCGCGTCGATGTCGGAAAATATCCCACGGGAACGTAGGTACTACCGGGATTACATACAGCAATGTCCTTTCTTTGGTACTGTTCGTCAAATCGTTGAGCTCCTTAAGTTCTGAGTTGAGCTGCACGATTACTGATAAATGCGTGCAATGACTGGACAGGTTCACTCTTTCTTCAAAAGACCATTTCACCAATCACATACACCAATCTACATGATCTTCACATGATCTCACCAAGATTATGCCTGGACTTTAGAAGAGACCGTGTGACCTCTGGGTTTGTTTCGGACTTTCTTCTCAGAGTAGTCAGATAGGAAACGCCGACCTCATCTAGTTTTTAATATATTATTGACTTGCAAAAGTGTTTGTACAAACCTTCTTGCAGAAAGTAAAATCATTTAATGTCATTTCAATAGCCGAGGAAATGGTCATTGCCACCTAACGCTGCGCCCGCGTTGCCGACAACCATAATTTTGAATCTGTGATATCTTTTAAACTATAATTTAAATGATTATGATCTCAAGGCATATTATAATCTAAATTAAATGCCCAATTAAATAACATATTGTATTGGTTATGGATTAATATAATACCTGTCCAAATAGCTTCGGACTACAATGAAATTTTATCAAATTCTGAAAGATAATAATGGTTACTGTGGGTCATCCTCAGAAGATAGACATAATATGCCATCGCGGACTTTTTACATACATTTTATGTATATTTTACGGTTTACGCTGCGCACGCCATTAAAGCTCCCAGTCGGCATGATTTTTTCCGACTTCTTCAACAATAATCGTCATATTTCAGCCTATTTACACAAAACCTCAATGAATTATACACCAAAACCTTCCTGATGAATCACTCCGTCCATTAGTGAAATCCGTTTGAAAATCCGTTCGGTAATTTTTGAGTTTATCGCGTTCAGACAGACACGGCGGGGGGACTTTGTTTTATAATATGTAGGTAAGGAAAGGATGGGCGAATACTTCGTCCAAGTCTGCACAAATGTTAAGAAGTAATTCTGTCTACCAGATTCTACTAAGCAACCTACAGGGCTATAGGCTATGTAGGGTTGGTAGCACGACCACCACACCTAACAAGCCTAATTGTTTGCACCGGATAGATACAGGCACTGAGGACCTCTAAAGGGACTGTCCAACATCTGTGATGCCAGATTTAGCAATGCCACGTTCTCAGTATACAGACCGTACCGATGGTCGCTAGAAAGCTCTACCTACTTCATAGATTACTAATAGGTACCACAGTTTTACAATACTTCATTTGCCTCTAACTGGTTCAAGTTACATAATTTAGGAAATGTTATGGTCATCAATTAGATACCTACTGTAATGTTACCTACATTGTATTGCTGCTAATACAGGTGCTTTACATTTCAAATGAACTCATACCTACCTCTATTTGCCTTTATGATCGAATATGAAATAAAATGAAATGATGAAATAAAAATAGCATTGGACGAAATTATCAAGATAACTTCCTATATTGCATAAGTCCCGTGTCGCTAGTTCGCTACATAACACTGCCCTGCTAAGCTGCTAACAGTATCGTTTGCATAATAAAATTATGTGCGTTTGGTCACATGCATTCCGTTATGAATATTTTTAAATACTTACTCAGCGATTTAAGACGGTGACTATTCATGTGAGTTTTATAATACACACAAATATACTCTAATTTCAATACTATTATGATTAATTTTCAATTGAATGATGAAACCTGAAAGAAAAGTAAGTTACTACATTGTAAGTTTAAAGTTCCCCGTTGTGCATAGCAAACACCTAATAAAATCTATCCCTAGATCCTAATCCCTAGAAAAATCTGATAATACTTAGTTAAATTTACCTATGATTGATTGTTTCCACATATAACATCCGTTTATGATTTCTAATCGTTTAAATTCAACGAGGATTTATATTATATATATGTACCGGTAAACTGCCCTAACTTTGCCTGGCGTCCTAAGTTTGCCTATAATGAAAATGATGTAATATCTTTTTCATTTTACTTGTATGGCAATCGAAACTTAAAGCTGTCTATAAAATCTCAAAGTTTCCTTTGCCATACAAGTAAAATGAAAAAGATATTACATCATTTTCATTATAGGCAAACTTAGGACGCCAGGCAAAGTTAGGGCAGTTTACGGTACCTTTAGTAGAAGCAGACTGTTTATAAAAAGCCGATAGGATTTTAATCTGTGATTTGGGCCATTTTGAGATTATTTATTATCACCGTCATTTGTTTATATGAACGGCTTTTTATCAATCAATTTATATCCTGATGCCCTATTATATATTAGCAAATTTGCGGTATTTATCGATCATTATCAGTGCTGACGCAGTGTCGTACGTTTAAAATACACTCATACTTATAAATAGTTGGTTGTGAAATATAGATCAACGTCGAATTACCTGCTTTACTTAGAACAAGATCCTTTTCTGTTTCTATGTAGAAAGACTTGGTTGTATGATGTTATGAACTAAGTCAGCCGGTTAGTACACATCCCGTTCAACAAGAATCATGTCTGTTATGTCTTTGAAATGATTATCCTATGACGCATCGGGGAGATTCTAAGGTTAGAAGGTTGAAGGTGCGTGTTTATATTATGCACGTCGCGCACAAGCACAAGTCTACGGGTTGAGCATGAACGAATTCAAGAACAAATACAAGACAAATCGACGGTGGAATTAAAATGTCGTATCTAAGAGACTTTTAATTCAAATTTCCCTTATCACATTTGAAATTGCCAGTCGATATGTGACATGAATTTCACACATTTGATAATTACTTACGAGAAATCCGAAAAAGTGTCGACAAAACATCTCTTGTCTAAATGGGTAACAGTAGTATTCGCAATTGATCATTATCATAATAATTTATATATTGCTACATTGCGATAGATATTATGATACTTAGGTAAGTAAAAAGGTACTGGGTACGTTATACTCGTACATCGTACAGTAAATAAGTAGGTACTTTATAAATAGAGAAAACCGCAGGTGCTTTACGACTTTCTCAATCTTCCGTTTCATATGACGCATAAAATATTGCAGACTGCATATCGACGTGCTGTTTATATTTCCTAAACAAATTAATTTTCAAATAGCGCAATGTAGACGTAGGTATCTACACCTACTTCCAGGAAAACTACATTATTATTGACTACTGTTATATGTTAAGTCTTCCGGTGATATGAATTCTGTGCAGTGCCAAGAAATATGGAACTGAAATATTCATGTAAACTGCCTGTAATTTTGTTCATTGAATTTAATTTTATTTTTATGGAAACAATGATACCTACCTACATTACATTTTGTAGGAAGATATACAAAAAAATACGTCTAGGAAAATGTGTAACTAACAATAATTTTTAATACACTTGGGAGCAAATAAATCGAGCCACTACCTTTTTTCACGTAAAATGGTAAATATTTTTGGTAATATGGAACGTATCAATTCGAACTATATATCGCCTAAAAGTTTAGTTAATAACCTTTACAATGAGGGTAAATTATTGAATAATAACCTTATTGAATGATAAATTATTGGCTCTGCAAGAAAAATGGTAATTTTGATAGAAAATTTAGTAGGGCTAAAACAGTCCATAAAAACAATAAAAAACAAAATTATTGCAAAAAAAATATTCTTAATAACTGGTATTACCCCCCCGGGCCCTGATACATTCTTGTAGCCTATTAGTCATCGATCTGATCAGCGTTACGATGACATATTGTGGTATGTTCTCCCACTCTTCAAGCACAGCGACTTTAAGCTCGGGAATGGATGAAACAGCGGGAACCCTGGCTCGGACTCTCCGTTTTAGCTCGTCCCATAGGTGTTCGATCGGGTTCAAATCGGGACTTCGTGCTGGCCATACCATTTGTTGAATCCCGATCGCAGACAAGTATTCCGTAACGATCTGCGCGGTATGAGGTCTCGCATTGTCATGCATAAACAAGAAATTTTCTCCGACAAAACCAGCATACGGCATTACGTGGTTTTCAAGAATGTCAGTTATGTATCGGTCAGCTGTTAATCCACGTCTACCACTGCCATCGTTGGCGGGGTCGACGAAGACAAGTTCCGTTTTTCCGTCTAGAGAAATTCCTCCCCACACCATACAAGAACCACCACCAAAACTCACCGTTTCTCGAATGCAACATTGGGCAAATCTTTCACCAGGACGTCTATACACTCGGTTTCTCCCGTCATTGCTAAAAAGACAGATTCTTGACTCGTCAGAAAACAAAACTGACCTCCAGTCTTCTAACGTCCAATTAATGTGTTCTCGAGCAAACTCCAAGCGAGATCGGCGATGAGCTACAGTCAATTTTGGGCCAGTTGCTGGTTTGTGTGATGTTAAATTTCGTTCTTTTAGTCTTCGTCTCACTGTCCACCTACTGATTGCGACTCCTCGAACGTCACGTAACGCTTGCTGTAGCTGAACAGCATTAAGTCCACGGTCGCGCAACGAATTGGTTGCAATAAAGCGGTCGTCACGTTCTGTTGTTGCCCGTGGTCGGCCAGTTCCAGGTCGCCGAACAAAAGCACCAGTCTCCAGATACCTGCGGTATACCCGCTGTACCTTTGAACGACTCAAATGAAGTCTGCGTGCCACTTCACGTTGTCCGTGTCCAACCTCAAGTAAAGCTACAACTTGGGCAGCTTCCGTCGGTGTAGTATCCATTTTATCAGGTTATTTTGATTACACAGACACAGATAAAGACAACAATAACAAGTAATATGGGTATGATTAACAAAAACCTCAAATTTAATCTTTTCTTAACAGAGTACAATAAAAATGTCATAAGCAAATTAAATGCGATAATTTTATTCTACCCTTTAAACTTTAATAAAAATGAAATTTTGACAACTAACTACCCTCATTGTAAAGGTTATTAAATACCCTTTTAGGCGATATATGTTTCGAATCGATGCGTTCCTTAATACCAAAAATAATTACCATAATGCGTGAAAAAGGAAGTGGCTCGATTTATTTGCTCCCAAGTGTAGTTTCTTCCTAATCGTTCATTTCAGCTTGGCTATTCACAACCATTCGACAGGTTTCCGAGTCGTTGCCGGCATGAGGTTTGCGCTAAAGTTAACTATCGCGAATACTGTAAAACGAAGTAAAATAGTGTTTTCAGGGGGCCTTGTGGCTATACGTAGTGTCCAACCTTTTATATTTTTAGTGATTGTTTGTAACCGTGAACAAGAAAAATAAAAATAAAGATGCTTGGATTTTAAAACCAACTCATATACAGGGTGGCAGGGACATCGACGCAAAAACTGATACCGTGAATTCAGTACATGATTCTGAACCACCCTTGAAATTTTTCGTCGGTTATTTAAAAAAAAACAGCTGTTCCATACATTTTGACCGCGTAGGTAAGTATTGAACTTTTCTATGAAACAACTGATTCTTTTTTTAATAACCGACGAACAAACAGCGAACATCTGCATAGATTAGGTGCTAACTTCCTAGTTCCTACATAAAAAACGGCTAAACAAAGTCGATGATGAAGAAGCCAAAACGATGAATAATTTTCAGTTGTGCTCATTTATGAGTGGCTTATCAAGGACTACACTCAACACGCAATATTCCACTTAAGTACTGTACATACACTTTTTAAACCCATCACCGATGCATCGCCATTATCTATGATACATAAAGAACGTACTCATAAACCATTTTAATTAAAAGATTAAAATAAATGAGTCAGTCGTTGGACGCAGGAGGACGTAAACACGACAGTCGAGTGTTGGTCAGGGTGTTTGTTTTGAGGGCGTTTTCAACAGCAGCCAGGGTTCGCCTTAGAGCCTAGCTACTCAACTATTGTAATTTTGTCACCGTGGCGTTTAGACCTTTTGCATCCTTTTTTTTTTTTTTTTTTTTTGGTGGGAAATTATCAAATAACTTTTCCCGCTCTGGGTGGAGCGGGAGGGAGTGTCAGACTCTTACTGACTAAAACCCACCCGTGTTCCTTCCGTTGCCTTTACGTTGCCAGGGGCCACGGTATCCCTTTCGGACTTTCCCGCAACCCCGGCAGGCATCGGTCCTATTGGACCCCTTCCGTTGTGCTGACATCTCTTTGAGGCGCGCGTGGAACACAACGCGCCGTCGACCCGGGCCTGGTCCTTATCGGACGGCGAGCTACCCATTGCTCACCGTCCGCAAGCCCGCGCCTACGGTGGCCGGGAATCGGCCTGCGATTCCCGACGCCCAGGGCGTCTCCTGCGGCGGCTAGGGGCGTGAGGGCGCGAAATTTGCCTCTCCCTCACGCGTTCTGCCTCCTCCTTCGCGAGCATTACTGCTTCGCAGAAGGAGGTGACGGCCTCCCATGCCCTTTCGCTCCGTACCATGGCCTGGACTAGGGCCGGACGCGAGAGATCCCCGCCGCCGATCGCCTCCACGAGGACACGGCGATGCTCTGCCCAAGCCGGACAGACCTCCACCGTATGCTCAACCGTGTCCTCCGGGCGATCCACGCAGTGATGACACCCGGGCGTTTCCTCCCGCCTGATACGAAACAGGAACCTCCCGAAACAACCATGTCCGGTGAGGACCTGCGTCAGGCGGAAGGTGAGGACGCCGTGGCGCCTCTCTAGCCACTCCTCAAAGAGGGGACTTATCGCCGCAATAGTGGCGTGCCCAGCACTGGGTTGCGACAATCGCACTCTCCATGACGCCATGAGATCCCGCCGGAGCTCTGTCCGCTGTGCCGCGATTTCTCGCGGCAGCGGAGTTACGCCCCGGCGTTTCGCCTCCTCGCGCCACTCCCAAATGTGCGCGAGGACTTTTGCCTCCAGATCCCATGGCGGTAATCCGGCAAGGAGGCTCGCCGCCTCACCGGAGATCGTGCGGTATCCCCGGACCAGCCGGGTGGCAATGACCCTCTGGGACGCGTTCAACCGGCGGGCTGGCCGCCGCCTCAATGAACGCGCCCAAACCGGTGCCCCGTAAAGGGCCATGGACCGCACGACCCCCGCGCATAGCCTCCGGCAGGAGGCGTTTGGACCCCCTAGATTGGGCAGGAGCCGCTTCAAAGCAGCCCCGGCCCGCTCCAGTCTGGGAGCCAAACGTCGGAAGTGCTCCACGAAGTTCCACCGGCTGTCGAGGACGAGTCCAAGGTACTTCATCGTCGACTCGATGCCGATGTGAACTCCTCCTACCGTTATTTGGGACCCCAACGGTGGCGCGTTCCGAGGACCATGAAAACACATGGCCTCGGACTTGTGCAGGGCCACCTCGAGTCCCAATTGCCGGATCCTGTCTACGATTGTCGCAACCCCGTGTGTCGCTAGTTCGGCCGCCGCCTGGTGCGACCTCCCCTGCGCCAGGACCAACGTGTCGTCAGCGTAACACACGACGCTGACGCCGCTAGGGAGGTCGGCGCGCAGCACCCAGTCGTATCCGATGTCCCACAGATGCGGCCCCAGGACCGATCCCTGTGGGACACCGCACGACATCTCTTGCCTTTTGCATCCTCAGGGGACTATGATCGTAACTACAATATGACTATATAGTTGGCAAATGACTGTCACTTTTACTGCAGGTACCTACGGTAATACCGAAATAGTCAGTTTTTTTATATTTTTATCAAGACATACGTGCGTAAAAATACTACAAGCATTATAAGCTTTTAATTACCGCGGGGCGGATGTAGTAAAAACGGCTAAAGGAAAAAATAGAATCTACTACGCGTGGTAACGCGCGATACTATTCTATAATGGTCTAAGATTTATACAATGTACCTAGTGCATGACAAAAGCAGACAAATATGTATTTGCAAAATGAAATTCTATCTTAAATGACCAGCTGCACCCTTAGCATGATCACAATAGAAACGTGTTTTGTCGACGGAAAAATAGACAGAATGACAGATAAACAATCTCAATCTGTCAGTTTGTCTATTCTTCCGTCGACAATTTATAATTTAAATTATGTTTTGTGTTGCGTAATGTAAATTATTTTGCATACTTATTTTAAAGAATATTTTTTTTCTAACTGAACAGACAGCTGTGCTGCTGGGGAGTTTGTTGCGCCACTTCTTCTTCCCAGCTAAAGCACTAGGAAGTGGTGAAGGGTGGGCGTTTTGTGGGACTGTCTTATGTAATTTTGACGTTCGAAAAGTGCTGATTCTCAGCCTAGTTTGAATAAATGACTTATGAATTTTGAATTTTGACAAAACCCGTGGAAAACCCGTTCCTATGGTTGTCAAGCTACTCATGCTGGTAGTGGCACCTGGATGTGACTGGCACAGGCACGTAGAGTATGGCACACGCAAAGAGAGGTCTATACCCACAGCAGTGGGTAAATTTGGGCTGTGGATGATAGTGGAACTGCATCCACAGAACAGAAACGATATCAACCCCATTATCTAACTTGAAATACACAGAAGTGTGCTAATCACTTGTCCACGGTTCTTGAATAATTGACATAATATCCTAAACTACGTAACAAACCTAACGAGAGCCTTATAGTTAAAGTTAATAACCTGTTATTATTTACATGGATTCTTCGCTGCGCTTCATGGTATGGTCATTAAATTAAAAATAACTAATCTTATTGTAGAAAACAAAATTGCTAGTATACTGTGCTAACTCGTTATCTACATTTTACAATTTAGTACGCCAATTTCCTTACGTTATGAACAAACAATAGCAATTAATGGTCATGGTGGAATGGCATGGCCAAGGGGATCTTTTTCCAGCAGGGTATCATTACTGGTTAAAACCTTAAGATTGGTTTCAAAAAAGAAATTTCCTGGTTCCCACTGCTTTTAAGACGCAGATATATGCCAGTGACCTTGATTGGTTAGCTTGCGTGTTCTATACTGAGCTCACGCAACGCGTCGTACGTCCAGCCAGTAATAGGACTCGCCCATCAAAGAGCGCTGTCCCAAATTAGACGCATTATTAATTTACTGGCTTTTGCCCGCGGCTTCACCCGCGTGGATGTCTCAAATATCCCACGGAAATTTACTACAGGGATTACATACCTAATAGCCGAGGAAAAGGTCATTGACTCCTACCGCTGCGCCCGCGTAGCCATCAACCATAATTATTTTGTTATGCTTAATTTTGAGTCTGTGATATCTTTTAAACTATCAAGGCATATTTTAATCTAAATTAAATGCCCAGTTTAAATAACAAATTTTATTGCATAGGGATTAATATAATACCGGTCAACATAGCTTTAAATTTTTATCAAATTCTGAAAGATAGTACCATTACTATCTTTCAGAATTTGATAAAAATTTACTGTGGGTCAACCTTAGAAGATAGACATATGCCAACCGCGGACTTTTTTGTTGAACTTTTTAAGATGAACCATTCTGTAAAACAGTCGGCATGATTTTATCCGACATCTTCAACAATAATCGTCATAATTCAGCCAATTTACAGAAAATCTTAATGAATTGTACACCAAAACCTTCCGTATGAATCACTCCGTCCATTGGTGAAAACCATTTGAACATCAGTTCGGTAGTTTTTGAGTTTATCACGTTCAGACGCGGCGGGGGACTTTGTTTTATAATATGTAAGGATAAGGATTATACAGAAAACAAAAGGTATTTTAATAAAACACGTATACTAAAAGATCAATAATTACATTATCTTTAAAACGATGAAGGTTTCAGAAAAATACGCTTGATAGATTTTGCGTCTCAGGTTTTATCCGTGTTAGGTATAACTTTACAAATTAATTTCACTATGTAATATAAACATAATCTAAAATATTCCTTTATTAAGTTATTAAGTAAATGGTTTTCGAGTTGATGAGTATTTTTTTACTTATTTTAAAACAAAAAAATCTTTATTTTTTTTACTTTTACTCCATGCCTCGAAAGTTCTCCTTATGGCAAGTTGTTCTGCCGCGGGAAAACAACTATTAAGATTTCACAGTGTATATGGATGATGTTATAAGTTCCTGTCAATGTTATTTACATAGCAGGTAAGTAGTGGTATTCGAATTTGTGTGGGGTAGGTACCATCAGCTAAAAAGTGAAAAATAAAATTTTTTTACAAAAAAAATTAACAGACTTAAAATAAAAACACAAAAAAGTGCAAAATAATTTCGGAAGTCGGTGGCAAAAAACGAAAATAGAAAACCAAAGATACCGACTTCCGCAATTCAAGTTATTGTGTTAGTGTTTTTATTTTAAGTCGGTTAATTTTTTTTGTAAAAAGTTTTTATCTTTAGTCAGTCCGTTTCCGTTGACGTCAACTCCTAAAAAGTTATTTCCTATTTCCTAAAAGGATGTATTTTCTCAATCGGGGAGATAATCTGTTGCTACTCATCTGATAATCATACCTATGATTATCAGACGAGTGCCTTAAAGCGTTTAACTAGTTTTCATAAAACTACCTAAATACAACCAAAAAGAAAAATGTTGGTCCGTTAAAGTAAAAATGTGTCAACAAAATTAATCATCAAGCATGGCATTCCAGTTTAGATGGTCAATGAAACATTTAAAATAGATAAGACTTCTATAAAATACAAATAACTAAGTACGTGTGAATAGTACAACAAGCAACAGTGACTGTTCATATTTATGTGTCACGCACTGTTTGGGTTTTCCGCAACCGCTGCGGTTGTCGCAATGGGTCATTTTAAAATGCAGCTAATTTTAATTTTTATCCTGCCTCTTTTGTCCTCGAATTCATTTAAACATGGTTAATTTATCTTCCTGAAGCGAATTTCAAACCACAAATGAACGAAAATTTATTTAAATGGATTAGTACCTAAATAATAATACTCAATAGAGCCAATTATCAATACTATAAGACTAAGATTTCTTATGAGAGCTAAGCCAATCATTTCTGTGTCCAAACCAGGGACTTGAAACGTTACTCAAAATAATTATTTATTTTGATACGCAACTACAAAAAATTCAATTGAAACATTCCGATTGATCGTGTATTACGTAATTATAATCATAATCATAATCATTTATTAATTTGCGAATATGGGTATAAAAGAAAACAATAGTGTCCATTAGCCATATCCTACCATAAGGCATGCAAAATTACAAACACAGGTATCTATGATAATTTATGGTGTGAGCACAAAAACAATAAAAACTTTTTTACAAAAAAAAAAACAACCGACTTCCAAACAAAACACTTAAAAGAGAAAAATAACTTGAATTTCGGAAGTCGGTGGCAAAAACAATAGTATTTTATTAGATACATATATAGTAAAATATACCTACCGTAATATATATAATGAAAGCAATTCATAACTATTTCCCTAGGGATATACCTATATATCACGGCTTCAACTATGCGAACTGCGATCCATCTTAAAATATAACTGTATGGATCTGTATTTTCGTTTTTGCCACCGACTTCCGAAATTCAAGTTATTTTTCTCTTTTAAGTGTTTTGTTTGGAAGTCGGTTGTTTTTTTTTTGTAAAAAAGTTTTTATTTTTCACTTTTTAGTTGTGTTTATACCTACCCCGCACAAATTCGTATACCAGTCGAATAATGGAAACAACAAAAGATTTTTCAAAAATTAACGAATCATTCCAAGCGCCCCGCTGGTGGGGCAAAGAGGAATGCCTAAAAATTTTCAGTGGAATATGCCCCACTAGTTCGAATTGGTGGGGCCGATTCCACTAGTCTAAAATCTTTATGGATTCTGCCCCACTAGGGTTGGCACCTTAGAAATGTGTAGGTATGTATGCTCGTATTTTATATTTGTTTGAAAAAGAAAGAAATGTATAGAAAAATATATATTTTTGGTAATTTAATATGTTATGATGGCCCAGAGGTTAAGGCCTCGCCTCTCATGCATGAGGTTGTGGGTTCTAATGTGACTTTTTCAATTCATATGAACTTTCTGAGTTTATCTTGGACATTATTGACATCAGGGAAGGAAAACATCGTGAGGAAACATGGACTTATAGTTAATATTAGTCTGAAATCACCAACCCGTTTTGAGCAAGCGTGATGATCAGTGCTCGTTCCTTCTCTGTATGAGACGAGGCCTTTGCCCTGCTGCTTTATTAAAATTGTAAATAGAATATTATCACGATGTAACATTTAGTTTTTGTTTCATTGCAATCGTCTCATACAATAAAAAGATATGCTAATTTAAAGTTTTCAAAGTGAGACCCATACCACCAACAAGCACTACGTTCCAGGCGGCAAGGGGTAACGGAGATGTGGAGCGTATGCTGCCTCTAATATCAAGCTGGGCGGTCACAGTCCATAAATTACAGGCTACCACCCCCGAAAGAGCTGTGATCGACTTTGGTAAAAAAAACTTTGCAAAAGAGCAAATATACGTCGCGCTTAGTCGTGTCAGAAGTTTGGAAGGCATAGTTTTATTTATTTATTTATTTATTTATTTAACCATTTATGTACACACATTTATATAAACAGACAAGAAGAAAAGAACAGAAAAATACGTACAAAGGTGATGCTTATTTCTAAAGAAATCTCTTCCAGCATACCTGCGATAGGACAGAGGGTAAAAAGAGATGTAGACACCGTGTGTAAGAGTAGAGAGAAAGTAAAATACATAAAATCAAAACAATTCACTTAATAAGATAAAAAATATATCAGATTTGTTTTAGCAGAGTTGGACGCCAACAAATTATTAAAGCGACCACACGGCCACAGATCATTGACGGAAATAACGAGGCTACAAAATCTGCCTTCTGACAATCAAGGCCACACATAACATACGACTCAAGTAGCGCAATTTGATGCCGGGATATTACCATTAAAATCATTTATAGCCAGAGTACATCTCATGGCAATTCGAATAAGCCCAAACACGGCTAGGATACATTGTTTTATGACGGAGTTCCGGTGCCGTCCTTCCGGCTTCATCTTCAGATCAGTTCGATGGTCATCAGAATTATTTATTTAAACGTGCTTCATTGTCGCTTAACTATCTTAATCGAGATATCTTATCGCCACCCGTGAAATACTTATCATTGAGTAGTTCCGGTGGCTATCTGTCTTCTTCATCAGTTCCATTTCACCAAATGATACTTTCTGAATGCAAATGCTTAATTTGTTGCTGAAAATACCTAAATCGCTATGTGTGTGCCTAAAATATTTGAGGAGTTCCCTCAATTCGTCATGGATTCCAGCATCAGAACAGATTTTTTTTTTAATGGGACCAATCTGGGCGTATATCCTTTCAAATCAGAAAATAATTTTCCAAATCGGTTCATAAATGGCGCCACCCGTGAAATACCTATCATTGAGGAATTACGGTGGCAATCTGTGGTCTTCTTCATCAGTTCCACTTCACTAAATGATACTTTCTGAATGAAAATGCTTAATTTGTTGCTGAAAATACCTAAATCGCTATGTGTGTGCCTATAATATTTGAGGAGTTCCCTCAATTCGTCATGGATTCCATCATCAGAACTGATTTTTTTTTTATTGGGACCATTCTGGCCGTATATCCTTTCAAATCACAAAATATTTTTCCAAATCGGTTCATAAATGGCGCCACCCGTGGAATACCTATCATTGAGGAATTCCGATGTCAATCTGTGGTCTTCTTCATCAGTTCCACTTCACTAAATGATACTTTCTGAATGCAAATGCTTAACTTGTAGCTGAAAATACACTTCTGGACACATCTATTGGCCCACCTTGTATTTTCAGTTTCGTTTGGTCCTAGCTAAAATTTTATATTAGGTCGAGCAAAAAGTTTTTATGCAGTTTTGAACCTGGCACATTCACAATTTCATTCAATAGTCTTTTTTTGAATTTCGAACACAGAATTTAAAGAAACAAAAGACAATTTGGAGCCTGTTTGTTGATATCAAACAATCGAATACTAAGAAAACTTGGTTTTATTGGTTTACTTGGATTTAATTCTTGAAAAAGTGATTGATATCTTTGGTTTTGCAACAAACATTACTTATTCTTAACATTAAGGTGAGGTTCTATCAATAATCTATGGATACTTCACCTGAAGTCGCCGCCCAAGCTGTGGCACTTATTCAGGCCGGACACAGCCAAAGAAACGTGAGTGCTCAACTTAATTTAAGTCGATCTGCGGTCCGAAATGTTTATCGGAGGTACCTAGAGACTGGCGGCTTTGTTCGTCGCCAAGGAAGGCCACGATCTCGGGTCACAACTGAAAGGCAGGATCGATTCATCGTGACGACCAGCTTGAGAAGTCGTCACCTTACCTCCATTGAGATACAAAACCAACTTCGCGACTTCCACGGAGTATCTGTGAGCGCTCGAATTGTTCGGAGAAGGTTAAAAGAACGCGATATGGTACCACACAAGCCAGCTAATGGGCCCAAACTAACGCGAGCCCACCGAACAGCGCGCCTTCATTTCGCACGCAGTCATTTAAATTGGACACAGCAAGATTGGAGCCGTGTACTCTTTTCTGATGAGTCTAAAATTGTGTTACATGGCAATGATGGAAGGAAGAAGGTCTACCGACGTAAGGGAGAGCGTTTCGCACAATGCTGCTTTGAAGAGAGGGTTGCTTATGGCGGTGGCTCATGGACTGTCTGGGGCGGTATATCCGCGAGCGGCAAAACTCAACTTGAGGTTGTTACAGGACCACGGCTGCCAACATTAAATGCTGAAAGGTACATTCGTGAGTGCTTAGAACCTCACGTGATACCATACGCGGACTATGTGGGCCCAAATTTCCTTTTTATGCATGATAATGCAAGAGCCCATGCGGCCGGCATCGTCAGGGAATATCTTCGGGATGTGAACATCACAGTTATGGACTGGCCAGCCAGAAGCCCAGACATGAATCCCATTGAGCACATGTGGGACGAGCTAAAAAGACGTGTTAGGGCTCGTCAGCCAGTTGCCCAGACGATGCAGGAGTTGAAAACTGCCATAGAAGAGGAATGGGAGATGATCCCTCAAAATTTCATAGAGCGGTTGATAAACTCTATGCCTAATCGTATGAGAGCTGTGGTAGATGCCCATGGAGGCAACACGCGTTATTAAATTAAACCTTTATTTGATAAAACATGTTTTTTATTCAAAAATCAATTGCCTTTAACAAGGCGCATATCTGACTTGTTAGGCGTAGCTCCATGTCGTATGGTATTCTGAATTCAAATTTAAAACAATACGATCGAAAGAGATGGTAAAATGTATTAGGTTTAAAACTGCATCAACAGTTTTTGTTCAATCTAGCAATCATATTTCGGTAGGGGCCATCGAAACCTAAACTCTAAGGTGGGCCAATAGATGTGTCCAGAAGTGTACCTAAATCGCTGTGTGTGTGCCTATAATATTTGAAGAGTTCCCTCAATTCCTCATGGATTCCATCATCAGAACTAAATTTTGATAAAAATGGGACCAATCGGAAAGTGTATCCTTTCAAATAAAAAAATAATTTTCTAAATCGGTTCATAAATGACGGAGATATGAGGTAACATACATAAAAAAAAAAAAAAAAAATACAACCGAATTGATAACCTCCTCCTTTTTGGGAAGTCGGTTAAAAATACAATTTAATAATAGAAGACCTTATTTAAAATACCGTATGGAGTAACATAATATAAGGCAGTTCTGTAAATATTCAGTGACAGACTAATATGCATTTTTTTGTAACAGTGTTTTTATATTGTTTTTAAATATATTTATATCACTTATCTCCAGAAGTGACTTTGGTAAATGGTTATATATGCGTGGAGCCATACATAATATACTTTTATTTATTTAATAACGCTGTTTTATTGCTTGGTAAACATAATATATATTGAATTTGAATCTTTTGCTTTGTAACTTATTAAAGTAGTTTGTATTTTTCCTAACGAACATTATAACCTCTAATATATATATATATATACAAATACATGGTAACGTGAGAATATTTAATTTTTAAAATGATAGTCTGCAGCTGTCAGTTACTTTTATACTAATCATATTTCTTCTCGTATATATTTCTTCTGGGCTTTAAATACCGCTTCTTTATTAGTAGAATTACCCCAAAAAATAACATAAAACTTTAGAGTAGGTGCGACATAGCCGTTGTAGGCTGTAAGGAAAGTAGAAGTACTGACGGTTTGCTTAAGTTTAAACAATGCATAAGAGAAGGTATTCAATTTAGTGCATAATATATGGACATGTTCTTTAAAATTCAAATTATGATTTATCTTTATACCCAGAAATCTCGTAACGTCAACTTCTTGGATCTTAGTATTTCGGTAATTTATATTCATATTTGCTATTTTATTTACTCTACTTGTGAATGTCATGAAAATTGTTTTGTCGAGATTTATATGTAAATTGTTTGATGCCAACCAGTTTATAATGCTATCTAAAGTCATATTTATCTAAGGTTCCATGTGTAATTTATTATCTCCTGTGAACAGTACTTTAATATCATCAGCAAATAGGATTGTGTTGATTTTGTCACTTTTGGAAGGTCTTTGATGTATGTAATATTGTGTATGTATAAAAAGAGTCGGACCCAATACACTTCCTTGTGGAACGCCAGATGTAACCTGTCTACATGAGTATGAATAAGTTATAATTTTTTTCCCATAGGGACATATCCTTTGTTATTTGTGTTATTTGCGCCTATTACTTAAGTAAGAATTAGGGTAGGTACAGGTTAGTTACGAGTACTAACCACACGAAAAGAAGAAGAGTACCTAAATGGTTAGGTTGCCATTACACACAAGGCATGTTTGAGTGATATACCTATCTACAGTCAACACCGATGATGATAGTATCAGAAGGATCATGTGGGGATAGTTCTTATGGCATTTTCTTAGAATTGGTGTCTACCGAGAGTCAGGACTGGCCAAAGTCTATCGATCGTCCATGTAGTTTTATTACACCCACATTTAGCCTGTACTCTAATTACGTAATACACGATCAATCGGAATCAATTTGAATCGTTTTGAAACAAATTGATAATCCACTGCTTCATAAGTACGAAAAAAAAATCTGCTCATCAACGTAAATAACGCAATGAATGTACAAATTTGTCGTAATCGTTTACGAAAATGTATTTTGTAATGTAATAGATAGCTGGTATGTTCAAGCACCATGTAATTGGGTCGCCCCTTGGGGTCCTAGTTTCGATCCCCAGATTGGGCAGTGTTTTTGGGTTTTCCATTAGGAATTTCTCAGTTACAGCCTGGAGTATGTATGTTTGTGCTCGGTTAATAGGTTCATAAAACTAGTGTATGTTGTGTTTATTTGCGTTGCGACACACGCGATTCGTCCGCTGATCCGCTGCTCAAGACGTAAATAAAGTTACCGTCACCGCCATTCACACTGATGTTGACATTAGGCGTCGCACACTCTGGTTCAATTTAATTGCCCCACATCCAAAAAGTTCAAACGAAATACTTCCGAGGTAACTTAGGTACTAAACTGGTTATTCCACATTGCTATCACAAGGAAAACCCCTCTACATATGTACATTATCTATTTTTGAAGCAAAGGAAACTACCAATCACATTTAGATAGGTCCTATGTCATGTGCCGTCATTGTGTGCCGTGACCCCGAAGTTATCCACCTACATAATTTTGTTAACTTGATAAGCTATAATATGCCAGAGTGCGCTTGTACCTAATCTGCGTTCACAATTTATTTGCCAAACATGTAAACAAACACGAGTTTTCCACTGAGACAAACATCAACTTTATTCAAGTGTAAATAAAGTTGATTTTAGACCGACTAGTACTGTTGAAAAAGTCATAGAATATGAAGTTGTAGCGCAAACTTAACCTTATGTGTTAAACACACGAGTTTTAGGAAAAACAACTGTAATGCCTATTACAGTTGTTTTTCCTAAAACTCGTGTTTGTTTATATGTTTGGCAAATGAATTGCCAACGCAGATTATACGTTAAATTGCAAAGCTCTGCCCCTTTCGGTTTTTACAATGACATATTATTATCATTGTAAAAACCGAAACTATACGCATAGACCTTCGTCATTTCCGCTGTAAGATAAACTGAAAATAATACAATACATAAAAAACTGCAGTGCATTAATTTAATGTTAAACGAAAGCATATGACATATGGTATGGCTGAAATATGTTGTTTGGCTTCCAAGCCATTATCTACATGAAAACAACCTTGAAATGTGAAATTAAAGACAATAATACAAAAAATATACGACACCATTGTCTTTATTTAGCCACGGCGGGTCGGTGTGGAATACTCCTTACAACATGGTGGATGACACGAGTACAGACAGTTTACTATGCGACGCTGAAGCGTGCGCATATCTAGAAGATTTGTGAACTTCCTTTAAGTTTTTTTATCATTAAGAGCAAATCAGGTTTTATACATAACGTGTTTGTTTTTTTTATGTAGACAAACAGTGCATTACAGTGATAAAAGCATCTACGTAATACTAGTAATTATTTACAAACACCTGTGCCCACACGAAAATATATGTTTTCCCGAAAGAAAATTACGCTATGTGCAACATGGAATTGTGAACTTATGAATGAAATTAGCGTTATTGAGTAAAATAAGGAGCATTTCATAGTGAAAAGTGAATAAAAGGTTTTATGTATAGTAAGACTACATAAGAGAATAAGGATTTGAAGCGCGAACGCTGTACTTATGTTATTTACCTCGGTCAGAAAATAGCAGTTATTAATTTTAATATTATTAATGAGTTCTTTTTGCGCTATGAAACACCAATGTATAATCTAAATGCCAAATATATTTTGGTAGTTATTTATTGTGGTTAGGAGTCGATATGGCAGGTTTCATAAGGTAAATGATAATATTAGTTCAAACTAGAATCGCATAATTTTTACTGAGTTTTACATTAGTACACGTGTACCTAAGTTACAACAAAAAGTATTGAGAATACGAGTTCAACTGGATACAAAAGCGTACATCGTGGAAGTTTTAATATTGTTCAGCATCTTCATAGGAATTTGATTAAAACTGGTATGCAGCTCGCTAGAAAAAGAGGAAACGTCAACGATCAAAAACAGGTTTTTTTTAATGGACATGATTTGATAACATTAGGATTGTTCGACTAACTTTGACATTGTTGCGTGAATGCAATCTATGTACTATCAAAAGTACAATAGAGACCTATTTAGACTTCTGTGAGTCACGGACTATTTTTTCATAGACTGTCAGATGTCGGTGTGTGGATTTTAAACGAGATTGAGGATGCCCGAGGATCAAGGCGGAGCGGTGAGGAGGATTCGTCTAATATTAGTTCATGCAGCAACGACCGGTCTCTGGCATATTCCCAGTTGTTTTATTATCACACCACACAGAATACGAGTCTAAGCACATTGTTCAATCATTGGCATTATATCAGACTCCAGAAAAATTCCGATATATGGGTGCTAGTCTTCTTTTTTTTCGAGTGGTTAGTGACTGACCAGCTATCTAATTACGCAACACATTTTCATAAACTATTATGACAAATTTGTTTCATTTTGACAGTTCAACAAAATTCATTGCGTTATTTACGTTGTTGAGCAGATGTTTGTTTCGAACTTATGAAGCAATGAATTAGCAATTTGTTTCAAAACGATTCAAATTCCGATTGATCGTGTATTATGTAATAAGGGTACAGACTAACCGTGTCAGAGTTTTTATGTCGCCCATGGGCCTCGGACTTGGCTTCACATGGTGTCGAGAAATAATTATCTCAGGTTTCCTCACGATGTTTCTTCACCGTTCTTAAAGCAATTATACAATACGCACATGAAACCGAAAATGAAAGGTTAAAAGGTAAAGGTGAAATTCAGAGAAAAACAGTGAAATTCACAGTAATAATAGGTACTTATAAGATTTACAAAGTAAAAAAAAAATACTATGTGGTTTCGTAGAACTGACCTAATTATTTTTCCGGTTACTATTAGCCTGTACCTATAATCCCACTGCTGGGCAAACGCCATAACTTCCAGCGCTGGAAGAAGATTTTTTCCAATTATTTATTTATTTCTAATAATGATTCATTATACCTAGTGACAAATTGACAATAAACCACAATTCTCGCACAAAGTTTCACGAAGTAAACAAGGTATTCAACTAGGTATTCAGCTAATGTGTTTAAGTAAACCAGGAAGCTAAGTGTAACCCTAGGGCTTCTCAACAAGGTAGCACTTGTATGTAACATACCCATGGATTAAACAAATAGGTACGTTTACATAATTAATATCTACTCGGCTTAGTATCTATGGCACACAGTGAGCACCAAATAATATTACAGAAAATAGAGCAGACATAAAGTTTGCTGTTTATGTAGCGTGCAACAAATATTCCACCAAATAGGTACAATAATAATAATGGTACTTAGTCATTCAAGGGAAGTACGTACCATTCGCGTATTGATTAGCTTATTAAAGACAAGATAACACGCTGATTAGTCAAACCGATCAGACTATACATCTTTACCTACTTACTTGCAATTAGCGAAGTGACAATAAGTGTGCTTACGTAGAAGGCCGTGACGTCACAGCAGTCAACCCACATAAACTAATTACCATGATGTGCCTGTAATTACAGCCTTTTACCTAGGTAGCTAGTTTTAACTTCATTGTCAGGTGTGGTCTGGCCATAATAATAGCTCTGTCATGTTTTTAACATTTAGGAAGTTTTATTTATTTTATTTTATTTTTGTCTTTCACTATATGCTGCACCGGTTGACGTCATCACGTCAACGCCGGCTGCCGCTGAAAACCGAGCGCTGTGGCTCTGTCTCGCATAGGGTCACAGCATTATGCTGAGCGATGGGCGTTTTGCGTGGATGTGACGCATTTTTCCCCCAATTTGTTATTCTCGTGTTTTGTTCTTTCTTTGCGTCAAGTTTACCGCAAATAAACGTATTTTCTTTCTTTTTTTCTGATAATTATTGATAAACTTGGCAGACCAAAAGATCAAAGCTACATGGTCATAATATTCAGTATAAGTAGGCATACCTATATACTTGCGTAGTTTTTATGATAGCTATTGTTATTTTATCACCATTGTTAATTATAAATACTCATATGTTATCGAATATTAAAGCATACGCAGACAAAAATAACTAGACGGTTTTCCCATTGTTAGTTACCTGCCTATCCGTAGGTATTTACTCGTATGTACGAATTGTGAATCAATAGTTACTCGTAAAGGAAATAATAAAATCAATTTAAGAAATTTTAGAGATCAGAGAAAACTCCTAAAATCTTGGAAAACAAAACTTTTTTTAAACTCATCTAATTCGTCGTTGTAGCGGCTAAATGATAACAGCCGTAGGTACAGGTCGACCAAAGGTTAAGCCGCGGTCGGTTTGTGGATGGGTGATCATCCAATACATACCCCTCCGTGACTCGGAATGCATGTTAAGCCCTTAGTCCCGGCTGTAAGTCGTAGATTTATGACAGTCGTTCCAGGTAGTCAAAAGACCAGAGGGTCATGGCCACCCGGCTGGTCCAGGGATACACCGCACGGTCTCCGGTGAGGCGGCAAGCCTCCTTGCCGGATTGCCGCCATGGGATCTGGAGGCAAAAGTCCTCGCGCACATTTGGGAGTGGCGCGAGGAGGCGAAACGCCGGGGCTTAACTCCGCTGCCGCGAGAAATCGCGGCACAGCGAACAGAGCTCCAGCGGGATCTCAAGGCGGCATGGAGAGTGCGATTGTCGCAACCCAGTGCTGGGCACGCGGCGATAAGTCCCCACTTTGAGGAGTGGCTAGAGAGGCGCCACGGCGTCCTCACCTTCCGCCTGACGCAGGTCCTCACTGGACATGGTTGTTTCGGGAGGTTCCTGTTTCGTATCAGGCGGGAGGAAACGCCCGGGTGTCATCACTGCGTGGATCGCCCGGAGGACACGGTGGAGCATACGGTGGAGGTCTGCCCGGCTTGGGCAGAGCATCGCCGTGTCCTCGTGGAGGCGATTGGTGGCGGGCATGGGAGGCCGTCACCTCCTTCTGCGAAGCGGTAATGCTCGCGAAGGAGGAGGCAGAACGCATGAGGGACAGGCAAATATCGCGCCCTCACGCCCCTAGCCGCCGCAGGAGACGCCCTGGATTCCCGGCCACCGTAGGCGCGGGCTTGCGGACGGTGAGCGATGGGTAGCTCGTCGTCCGATATGGACCAGGCCCGGGTCGACCGCGACGGCGCGTTGTGTTCCACGCGCGCCTCAGAGATGTCAGCAACTGCCCTTCAGTTGCTGACATCTCTTTGAGGCGCGCGTCCGATAGGACCGATGCCTGTCGGGGTTTGCGGGAAAGTCCGAAAGGGATACCATGGCCCCTGGCAACGTACAAGCAACTGAAGGAACAAGGGTGGCTTTTAGTCAGTAAGAGTCTGACACACCCTCCCGTTCCGCCCAGAGCGGGAGAAGGTATTTGAAAAATTCCATTAAAAAAAAAGGGTGAAATATCGATTCAGCACAACATATTGATTAAAAAATCAAATTTATTTGGTCCGAGAAATCGATTCTTTGATTCGATTTCAGATCGCCATCCCTAGGAATTGGGGATACTGAAAAAGGTAGCGTGTTGTTTAAAAAAAGATAGTCGACATGAAATGAAATGAAATTGAAAAAATACTGGTATTCAGCTGCACCCGGCTAGAGTGGAAGCCGACCTCGACATAGTTGGGAAAATTCTCAGGTGGAAAAATTCAACATATTACTAAAACTTACTTAAATTGATACTAAAAACACGTAAAAAACATGATGTAGGTTAATTACAATTAAATCGTTCAATAATCGCGTATGTAGGTACGCTTATGTATACATACAGACAGGCAGATCGATTCTTCACGATTCTTAGTAATATTATGTAAGGGTGAGATAAAATGCTGTATATTGATAGACATTTGAAAAGTATTTAATACTAAATCAATGATTAATAAGTAGCATAATCGGTCAGAAGCGAGATAGCAACGCTGTTATGTACTTATGTCAGAGAGAACACGGAAATAATACCAATGCAGTCGAAATGCGACCGCTATGCATAATGTATTAATGTGTGTAGAATTGTCGACTAATAGCCATTTACTGAGGGATTTACACATACTTAATTCCATCGTTATGTATATTTCTGATTACACGTAGCTACTTAACTAACACGAATGACTCCGAAAAGAATCTATTTATAACCAGCGGAACAACATGACGCTTCCGACGATACCTCGTTTTTAAAAAACGACGAGCAGTTTAGGAGTTATTAGGGAACAGATGAGCATACATACATTGTTAAAATCATAACCCTCCTTTGGTTTTGGCATAGTCGGGTAAAAACCATAAAGGATATAGGTAAAAAGAGAGATAAATTGCATCGAAGTAGGTAAGGTATTACATTCTGGGAGGCCTATCCTACCTATTTTACTTCGTAGCCTATAGGTATCGACAGTGTCCTTTCTTGAATGCAGTCAAATGGACTGCGTCCAATGTTAAGGCTCCCGTGAGACAGGCTCGACGTGACGCGATGACGGTGCGACGCGATTCTGGTAGAACAATTTCCATAAAGTTTTCATAGAAATTGTTCTACTAAAGTCGCGTCGCACCTGTCTGCAGGAGCCTTTGTGGCAAGATTCACAGAACGCACTTTAACTTATATTTGCTAAGTAGAGTAAAGTAAGCGTTTCATACAAATATGAACTTTATTCTTATAATGTTTTTTCCTCTATGGGAATGTGAGCAACCGTTTTGTAGTACGAATAAGAACATTAAAAGTATGCAAACAATGTACTTTGCCAACGCATTTGCCAAGCTTACTTTGTAAGCGCTTACCCGCAGACAGGTTCGACAGGTTCGTAGAACAATTTCTATGAAAAACTTCATGGAGATTGTTCTACCAGAATCGCTTCGCGATTATCTGCAGGAGTCTTTATTCTTTTGCACATAATGTTCATATTCGTATGACAAGCTTAGGTACTTTACTTTGCAAAGTAAAGCAAACTGCGGTCTGTGAATCTTGTCCATAGGCTATCTATTAATAACTCTCATACAAATATTTGGTGAGATCTAGTTACTGGGTAGCGTCATGACTATTATTTCTCCAATGATATCACTGAATCTTACATCTTAACCACTTAACTACAACCTCGGCTCTCTTGTACTTACACAAAGTATTTTTCTGCTCAGTTGATCATAACATATTGAAGTAAAATCGCGTAGGTTACCGACGACTGATAAATTCGCGTAGATATGAGAATTCCCTTTCCAAACATTGCTGGAACTTCAAGCAAACTTCAGCTATAGACCTATTGGTTGATTAATCCTTATCAAAATTTGTAGCGATAAGCGTACACGATAGACGTCGTCGGCTCGAAGATTATGTGATAGAAACTGTATTTTGTTTTAAACATAATATTTTGACAAGTGGGCGGTTTTATGACTGTGATGACACTATTGAGGAAAACAAACATGATAAATAATTAACAAAATGGGATTTACTGACTGCTGTATACCGCCGAAAGAGTCCAGTAAGTTTTGATAAGCTTTGAGCCCTGCATTCTGTTTCTGTACCTACTAACATTGATTACAAATTTATCTAACTAACAATTTTAATATAAATTTTGTTGGGATAGATATCTATAATCAGCACCACTCACGCTTTATTGAAAAATACAACCTGACTTTTTATTGTTTTTGGCTGCTCCGGAATCTAAATTTTAATGCGCTGCTTAATTTAATAGGTAGTAAGTACCTTTAAGGTAAATAAATACTCTTTGATAAACAAGTGGGGTACTAGGTACTTTATACTGATAACATTTTATCGGCACATTCAGTTTGAAAGGCAATGTTGCCTGATAATTAATCACGGAAAAACCAGGCTCGACAATTTGTAGACATGGTTTTTTTTAAATATTATAATCTGTTAGGCCACTTATTTGTTCAGTAAAACGAACTGTCATATTTCTCATCTGATGCCTTCAAAGAAGAAGGTAAAAGCAAGACCCTGCCAGATTTTTATTAAAAGGTTTTCTCAAAAGATGTGGCCTACAAAAGTAGAAATTGTACTTAAGAGCGTGCCAAATAGCTGTCAAATATTTCGCTGTTTTGATTTATTTGGCAATATTGCTTAGTGAAAAAAAATTACAACCGACTTCCAACAAAGTGAAAAATAACTTTAACTTCCGAAGTTAAAGTTATTTTATTGCCTTCAAAGAAGAAGGTAAAAGCAAGACCCTGCCAGATTTTTATTAAAAGGTCTTCTCAAGTGGGAAGGTAGGTACCAAGATGTGGCCTACAAAAGTAGAAATTGTACTTAAGAGCGTGCATTTTGAATGTCGCAAATAGCTGTCAAATATTTCGCTGTTTTGATTTATTTGGCAATATTGCTTAGTGAAAAAAAATTACAACCGACTTCCAACAAAGTGAAAAATAACTTTAACTTCGGAAGTCAGTGGCAAAAACGAAAAAGTTTTCTTTTTCTCTTTTTGGTTGTGATACCCACACAAATTCGAATACCACTACTTGCTATGTAAATAACAGTGACAGGAACTTATTATAACATCATCCAGTTCATCCACATAGACTGAGTGGGAAAAATACGTATTATTGAAGCTAACTCAAAAACTACACAAGGAAAGTTAATAAAATTTATATGCTAGCAGACCACCTCTAAAGTATGACCTACCAAACAAAAAAGAATCATCGAAATCAATCCATAATTGGCGAAGTAATCGAGAAACAAATATTTAAAAAAAACGTGCAGTCGAATTGAGAACTTCCTCCTTTTTGAAGTCGGTTAAAAATATCCCTAACTAGTGAACTAAAATATTGATGATGAAATGCAATAATTAACATCGTAACACCGAATATTTAGTTTTAGATGTAGAGTACTTATTTGGAAAATTTCCAAATGCCCTTTTTAAGGTTCCGTAGTCAACAAAAAGGAGTTTGTCCGCGGCTTAGTTCAGAGACTGTTAATACTAGAAAACTGTAATTTGGCATGGGTACACTTATTAATCACGCCGATAGTGGTAAAATAAAATCATGAAAAAATGTTTTTTTTAGGGTACCTCCCTAAAAGTAAAGTGGGCGTTTTTTCTTTCTCGTCTATGGTCTGGGGTGAAAACCAATTTTGGATTCAGGGATCCGTTTGCGAAATATTAAGCATAAAGTGCAAATTTTTGTTAAAATCAAGTGTGTCCCTGCCAGCTATATGGTTGATTCTGGATATGTGAAAAAATTCACAGCAGTAGTAAACAGGGTGGCACATTTAGATCAGTCAGTATGGGAAAGTCTGAAACTATAAGACATACGAAGATCTCTTCTTAGGAACCATGTCATCGATTTTAGTAACAAGAAAAACTGCATTCATACATTTAAAAAAAACTTGTACTCAGCTCGGGAATCGAATCCGAACGTTTTGAAAAATAAAACACACTATTTCTATTTAGACATCGATTGTGTAGGTCTTAAGCAGTAAATGTTACTATGAAACATGATGTCTAAAATGAAAAAATGTATTGTTTTCATATCCTTTAATTTATTTTTGTAAGTATTCGAAACGACCACCATTTTGTACAATTCATCCTTAACGTAACCCCATAAGAAATAGTCTAGTGGGGTTAAATCGGGCGACCTCGCAGGCCATTTGATAGGGCCGTCCGTCCCAATCCATTTTTGGGGAAAGTTCTAATTAAAAAAGTAATTTCGAAAACTTACTAAAATAAATTAAAGGATATGAAAACAATGCATTTTTTTTATTACTAAAATTATAACTTTATTTAATAGTCATAATTTTAGTAATTTTTGCATAGGATATTGTGAAACGGGTTTACCGATGCGTATAAGTTTTAAACTCAAAAACCGAAATGGCAAAAAATTACCATGTTTGTACTATGTTTTCAGGAGAGCCGATTCGGTACGATCCGAACTTCAACGGTCCCATCCACCGCCGGTCGTGTACGGACATAATATGGCTAGTACTGTTCATCCTGTTTCTCGGAGTATGGGGATATGTCGGCTGGTATGGTAAGTAATCTATATCAATCTATACTAATAATAAAGCTGAAGTCTGTTTTAAGGACGAAGCGGACGGTCGCGGGCTGAAGCTAGTTTTCGATAAAACTCTTAGGTATTTCAGAATAATATTGTGAAATAATGAAAAGGGCAACCAGGCAACGAGGCAAGAACTAGAACTAGTTCTCAAATAAACTTCTCTAATGCACTAAAATAGATGACTCACTAAAACCGTTGATTAAATTCCAGGTATGACCAACGGCAACATTCAGAAGCTCCTCGCTCCCATCGACTCCAAGGGCGCGCGCTGCGGTCTGGACTCCGACGTCAAGGACAAGCCCTACCTCGTATTCTTTGACATTTCCAAATGCTTGTCACCTGGCTCTCCCATCGTCGGATGTCCAACGCCACAGGCAAGACCTTATCATATTGATTTTAAAGCCTTCTTCTAAGCGTGACTCTAACAAAAATAAAGAATAAAAAACTTTCTTACATAAAAAACAACCGACTTCTAAGAAAAACTACTAAGTAAAAATAACTTAAATTTCGGAAGTCGGTCTTTGTTGTCTTTGATTTTGTATTTTCGTTATTTGTTCAGTTCGTTATTTATACAGTATTAAAATAGATGGACAAATTTTAACACAGCGTTCAGTACGTCTAACCAAAGATATTCAAGCAAAAAAAAAACACTGATTAAAGTGATTTTATTTTGAACTAAAATAATAAATGGCATTGGGTACCCAACATTTTTAGTATATATTTTCGTTAGCTTATTTATTTTTCTTGCCTATCTAATGCGTTTTTCTTATAATTGTTTTACCATTGTCCTTATTTTGGTGGTTTGTATGATTTCTAAAAGTTTGTTCATCTATTTTAATAGGACCTTATATAAGTTACAATAGCCAGAGCCTAATGTCAACTGCTCATCACCTTTTACAAAATATTGCTTTTCCCGATGCAGTGACGTTAATCGTTGAGGAGTTCTCCTGGTACTTCACCATGTGCTCCACTTCTCCATAAGTATTATGACGAGCATAATCTGCTTGGCAACCATATTAAAGTACTTAATCGAATCGCAACCCGTGAAATAAGTACTTATTATTGCGTAGTCCCGCTGGCCATCTGTGGTCTTGATCATCAGTTTCACTACACACCATTTGGTGCTTTGGCTTTCCGAGAGCAACTGCACGAGTTACTATAAAAAATACCCAAATCGCTATAGGTGTGCCCATAATATTTGAAGAGTTCCCCCGATTTCTCAAAGATCCCATCATTAGATCCTGATCTGATGACAATGGGACCACCTCGAAAGTATTTTTAACAACAAAAAAAATTTTTTTTGGCCCAAATTTAATAATATCGTTTGCTGGCATTTGGTCACATTGCTGCCCTTCAAATCAACGATATGAGCTACGCTGTAAATCTTTTCCATTTTTCAGGTGTGCGTGGAACAGTGCCCGTCTCAAACGATATTATTCTATAAGCAAATGAATATAGGCAACTTTGCTCAATTAAGATCACAGATGGTGTGTACGAACGATGTCAATGTCAACACCATGACTTTCACGGAAGCACAAGTATACATTGACAACGGAACATGCGCTTCATACGTTTTGAAAAGTCAATCAGGTAATATTCAGTTATTCTATTATTTAAATAATTGTTTTGAAAATGACAGATGATTGGGTGTGTGTGATGGTTTGAGTGACACTCTGCCACTAATTTTTGTGATGCTTAGTATTTCAACCACGTGGTTTAATGTGTGGCATGTCCCTCCGGATATTCCTATTAAGAACGCTTGACCTAACTTTGACCTGTGTTAGATATTGTATATTAACTACGCTTCAGTGTTATCCCGTTGCATCGGCGATCTGTCGACTCTACAATGCCAGGGGGACAGCAAGCTGAGTCCCAAGTCTGTTAGTCCTGTGACCAGCTGCGTGAGGAACCCTAGCGAGGCGCGCAAGTCACTGGTGAACAGAGCAACGGCTCTCGATTCGTACGTGGGCTGGATCGTAGCCAGCTGGATGGCCTTCTTCACTAAGACGGATGAGCTCGACACTCACATAGTATGTAGCCGCGCGACTCCGCCGCGCTTGGTTCTGACGCACGCGTAGAAGCTTGACTTTAAAACTTCGCGCATGTGCACCTATCCATGACTGAAAACCACTACTAATATAACTGTCGTAATCGATTAAGGAATGCTCTGTCTGTCCCACTCAAAATTGTTACCTAACTAATATAGTTTCACATAATTCATTGCTTGTTCACATTCACATGTAAATGAAATTAACTCACACACTTATCCATACATTAACGTTGCGGTCGACGTTGCTGTGCATGTTTGGTGATCGGAGCAGTGATGGGACGATGTTTCGTGAACGTTGGCGACCTGCAGGAAAACATAGCGTCTTTGGGGGAAATGACCGCGGAGGAGGTGATCTCAAAACTCGTAAATCTGGTGCAGTTCCAAGAGGTAGATAGAACCCATTTTGTAGCTCATTTCTTTATTTTCTAACAATTAATTTCTCATTACTTTTGATTGTGCATGATTATATATTATAGCGGTTAGTAAGTAGGTACAAGTATTAAAATTGTAAACGGTATTAAACTAAATATGTAGTAGGTAGGTTATTTAAAAAATATCGTCCGTATTTGTAATATCTTCTTTTAACTCTGACTAACACGATCCTCATCATCTTCTTAACTAGCGAAAATATTTACGTGAGCTATGGAGGCGTCAGCCCATCAATACAAAAAGACGCGAGAGCTCCGCATCAGTGAAATGACGCGCCCACCCACTACGCATTTTATGTACACGCGGTATACGGCGCCGCGGCGTGTACGTAAAATGCGGTAGTGGGGCGCGTCATTTCAGAGTGGACAAGCTATACCTAATGCATTGGTGGCAGGAGCGGTACACACAAAATATTTCCACCAGTTTAGAACTAGCTTTGTGATTCTTGTTGTGAATAAATTACCTGGTGAGATTAGTTAGTTAAAAAAATTAACAGAACAATTTTATTAAATATTATTACCGGTAATATCATATTTTATGTCATTGTTACTCTTAAGCTCCTTTACCATTTAATTAGCATGATTCGCCAGTACGTTCCTTTGTTTCACTGTCTTTTAAACGACCGTTTGTTCACTGACTACAATCCGACCACGCGACCACTGCTTGTGGCAATGGCCATTAGGATCGCGTAGGAACTAGAAACATCCCACTAACTTTTCCCTTAACTTTTGAATACGCTTGGTGAAGGCTATTTATGGTGAAGGTAGGTATTACTTATGAAACTGTTGAATTTGCAAAACATTTTTTTTTCCAAATATTACTAGTACACTAGTAATTTATACTAGTTTACGATCAATCAATATTAAGACATCAATCGATTGGCCAACATATTTTATGCAGGCAACCTGGAAGTAAAGATGTATCTAATATAAAATTGTGTATATAATCAGCTGTCGGCGCAAATAGTTCAAGACTTGGTGCAGTCAAGGTGGTACCTGCTGGGTGCAATATTCGGGGTCGTGATCTTATGCTTCTTGTACATCCTGCTCCTGCGCTGGGTGGTCGGGCCAGTCGTGTGGGCCTCCATCGTTGGACTAATCGGCCTAATGGGATTTTGTAAGTTATGTTTTTTACTCACCCAAGAAGCCAATTTTATACAGAATGAATGTTGGTTTAAAACAATTTAAAATTAATTTAATATTTACCTACTGCTATGGACGTTATCAAAGAAGAGTCCGTCCGGGCAATTGTTTTATCGCCCCATGGGTTATTCCCGCATTGGATACTTATGTTTTTTTTTTATTGTTTTTTTTCCTGGTATACCACGTCAATAAAAATATCGTGCTGTCAACCAACGCATTATGAAATTCATTACACGCTGTTAACCATTAACTGTATACCTATATGATAAGCGCCGCTGCACTTTATCAGATCACCTCGAGCAATACGATATTTCTGTTTGCAAAGAAACCGACGGTTAATCTTATATGAGGACCCCGAAACGAAGGATAATAACAAATATGTATGTAATATTGTTATCTGTGTTCCATCCAGGCCTATACCTTTGTTACAAGAACTACGCGTATTACAAAGAGAACCCATCGACTACGCATCAGACGACTAATCTCAAGGGCTACGCAGAGTCCATCTTCAGTAAGCCGGGGACTTGGCTTGTGATACTCATCGCGGTTGCTATCCTGCTACTCATCCTCGTGTTAATTGTAATTTTCCTGCGAAACCGGATCGCTATTGCTATTGCGCTCATCCGCGAAGGAAGCAAGTAAGTCCATTATGTGATTAAAGTGAAGTTATGCATTTGCAGCGGCTAGGTAAATTGACCACAATCTCAATAGCCTGTAGCAAGTCTTCTGATATAGGTTTCATTAGGAGAGCTAAGCGCTTAGTAATTTCACTGTGCCAGAAGCTTGGTTATCGCTGAACTACGCCTATGATGCATCTGGCTGCCATTTGGTATCAAGTCAGATTGGCCATTAGTCAATCTTGTGACAGAATGTTACCGTGAACTGCTCTGAATTAGTGGAAATGAACCGCCAAGTTCTAATTTTTAAACCAATATTTCGATATTTGACTTGTGATTGATAAAATTTTAGTCGACTTTTATTAAAAATAGTTACTGGCTTTATAAACTACTTATCGCTTTAAATTATTACGCGACTGCGGCGAAACCAAAAAAGAAGGGTTATTAGATGTTGCTTTACATAAAAAAGTGGTATCCCGGTTTACCCAATGCCGCATAGCCCTACATACAACCACATTAATGTGTATTTTTATAAATTCCAGAGCTGTGACTGCTATAAAATCAACAATATTCTTCCCGATATTTCCATGGATTCTTCAGTGCTTCGTGATCGCTTATGGCGTACTGGTGCTCATGTACTTGCTGTCAATCGGAGAGCCGGCTTTCAAAATAGTTAATTTCGCGAACGACACGTGCACCTGCAGTATTGTTGCTCATTATACTAAGGTACCTACAATGCGATGATGGTGTAGACCAGTTTTCTTAGTTTCTCCGTGATGGTAAGCTTGGTGACTATGATAATTCGTTCGAACTGCCTGCACAACGCCTAATCTCTTGGTAGTCTCTTGTCTTGTCTCAACGGCATGTGAAGCCAACCTATGGGCGGCATTAAAACTATGGTTAGTCACTAACCACACAAAAAAGAAGAATTGTTAGGTGCCTCGAGTCCTCGACTCACCAGAACAATTCTTCAGTAGTCAAATTCTTATTAGTACATATCGTCGGCAGAATTCCCAAATAGACTTCAAAAACAAAACTTCGGGCCCGAACCGCCCTAGATATGATGACCCCAGAAATTAATTTTAGACACATACCTCAAGTAGTCACGTCACTTTGTACTGCGAAGAATGATGTTTCATTCGATTGTGTTTCTGTTTTAGGACAACGAAGCATGCGATCCAATCTCCTTCTTGGCAGGGTGTCACGACATCAGCGGAGGAGCCTGTAAACAAGCCACGTGCCATTTCACAGGCCTAGACAGTCCGCACAGCGTCGTTTACTTGCATTGTTTGTAACTTTTTATTTATAACAATAACACAATTTATTGTACAGTTTCTTAGCTGCTGGCCGGGGCTTCACCCGCGTGGACACTCATTCTTTTTCTATTCTAAAATAAAAGTCTAGGTTAGCCTAAGTTACTCCTTATAACATCAGCTATCTGCCAGTAAAAGTTCCGTCAAAATCGGTCCAGCCGTTTCGGTGATTCCGTATATACTTTCATATGCATTTAGTAAAAAGTTGATATTTTAACATTACTAACACTTCAATATTATTTATTTGTATAGATTAATTTACCAACGACATTTTCCCTCACAGTGGCCAACTTGCTGGGCTTCTTCTGGACAATGTTTTTCATCAGCGGCGTGTCGGACATGATGCTCGCCAGCACATTTTCCACGTGGTACTGGACGTACAAAAAGAGAGATCTTCCATTCTTTACCCTTACGTCTGGCATATTAAGAACATTAAGGTAAGATGTGGTGTAATTGAGAAGTTTCATGAACGTCTTAATCACAATGTTTGTTGTGCCATTCTCTCTCTTTTACCCCCGACGTAACATATCTCGGTCCTGAATCATTCTTGTGGTTTCTGAAAAGAGTCTCAATGTCCAGACTTCAGGAGGGTCAGGGCTGTCCACTTTTTAGTATCGCACAATACATATCCTAACACTTCATTAAAACATGTTACAGGTATCACCTGGGTACCGTCGCTTTGGGAGCGCTGATCATAGCCATAGTGCGAGTAATCCGCGTCATCCTGGAGTGGATCGACCAGAAACTCAAGAAGTTCGACAATCCGCTCACTAAATGCCTCATGTGTTGCTGCAAGTGCTTCTGCTGGTGCCTTGAGAACTTCCTCAAGTTCATCAATAAGAACGCGTACATCATGTGCGCGGTACATGGACATAGCTTCTGTAAGAGCGCGAGAGACGCTTTCTCGTTGCTCATGAGAAACATCATAAGAGTAGTCGTGATAGACAAGGTATGTTTCAAGTTAATCTGATAAAAGGTGTTGGTTTATAATAAAACATTCTTGTGAAAGTTTGGGACCTGTTTTGATTGTATTCGATTTGTATTAATGAGTTAAATCACTTTCAGGTGACAGACTTCCTGTTCTTCTTGTCCAAGCTGTTGATATCCGTGGGGGTGGGTGTCGGCGTGTACTACCTGCTCCAGTGGAACTTCTTCTACGAGGTGACGCAGGGCCAGCCTCTGCACTATAACCACATTCCCGCCATCATACTGAGTGTGGCCACCTATCTCATCTGCACTATATTCTTCAACGTCTATGAGATGGCCGTGGACACGTTGTTCCTTTGTTTCCGTAAGTATCTCATTCACGAGTTTCGTAGAAATAAGGAACTCAATTATACAACGTTATTTTTATTTTTTATAAATAAATGACAATTATTTATAACATCTTACATTACTTTTTTTCAGTTGAAGACTGCGAAAGAAACGATGGTTCGCTAGAAAAACCATATTTCATGTCGAAAGATCTTATGAAAATTCTTGGGAAAAGAAATAAGAAAACATAAAGTGCCAAATATTAATTTATATACGTGTGTTGTGAATGTAAGAAGTAAAAGAATAAGTTAACTGTGTCAAACTATTCAAATCATTGTCACAATTTTTATTATCACTTGTACGATATACACGTTTTATAGGATTTTTTACGATATTTCAATTTGTAAAATATCTTTACTAATTTAGATTTGTACTCTTTTACAGTATTTTATCATAGTTTATAATATTAAAAACCAAATAATAATTTTGTTACGTACCTTTTAAAAATTTATGATGATGGCTATCACTCCATTTTTAAGAGATGCTGAGATATTTTATAATAAATCGAAAAAGGACTCCACTTCTATTATTTGATTAAGTGGTTTGTGATATTGCAAATAAATAATGTAAAATAAAATGTAACTTGTATCATTAAACCCTGATGAACAAATCATTATCAGGTCAGAAAATGAGAGAAAAATAAAATGTAACCTGTTATTCTTCAACGACATAGTTTATTCTGTGCTGAGTTAGGAAGGCTACATCGAGCATAGCTTCAGGGTCCAGCAAGTCTTTAACGTCGTCATACTTCAGACTCTCTTCATATGCAAACATGATGCTAGTATCATCCAGCATCATCTTGGAAGCTGCAAGCGCCAAGATGCAGTTCTTCACTCTTGCCATTGTTTCCCTGTCAGATCTGCTAACAGTCTGTAAAGAGACAGATGGAACAACGATAAAAAAAAAAAAACAACTACAACAAAAACGCCACCTATAAAGACATAGTATATAAACAAGACATTGTAACAAAATAACGTCGGTTTAATTACCCGACTATGGTCCAAAGGAGGAGTTTTTTTTTACCGAACCGTTTTAGTACAGACGCCAGCACATCAACCTACTACAATCTGTCAAATTTCTTTGATAGATTTTCAACTATATCTCTAAACTATAAGGTTCAAAGTTGATTGGGAAAATTTGTCAGTTTCGGGTAGGTTGACCTGCTGGCGTCTGTACCTTTGACTTGACCATAGTCAAGTAATTAACTAATGAACAAAAATCGCAAATGATTTTTCATAGTTTATTGACGTTTTAAGAGCGTTTATTCTGAAAGTGAGCAACGTCGCAAATAGATATCAAATATTTCGCTGTTTTGATTAATTTGCCAATATTACTGTATGGAAATATGTTATGTGGCTAAATTGCGAACTAGAATGAATAACTAATTAATAATGAATTGCAATTATAACACTGAATTTGATGTTGTAACCGTTTTAGACTGGTAAAAAAAGGTATTCGGTGTTACGATATTAATAATTACATTTTATAATCAATATTTTAGTTCACTAGTAAGTCACATTTCATATTTCCATACAGTAGTATTGCCAAATTGATCAAAACAGGTAAATATTTGACAGCTATTTGCGACGTTGCCAACTTTTAGGATAAGCCCTCTTGAAGTGTTTGTATAGACGCCAGCAGGTCAACCTACCCGAAACTGTCAAATTTTCCCAATCAACTTTGAACCTTATGCGTTAGTGATAAAGTTGAAAATCTATTAAATAAATTTGACAGATTGTAGTAAGTCATGTGCTGCCGTCTGTACAACACAATTTACAGAAATAAAATCATTTATAATTTATCGTCAATCATTAGCCGCAACATTTAGCAGGACTTAAATAGATGCCAATTGATTAGCTAAGTATAGAACGTGAAGGTAAACTTATTCTTATAGTTGAGTTGCTATTGATGGCCATATAATATACACAGGTATATTATATGCAACTCAACTTCTTGCACAAAATTTGAATAAATAAAAATACTGGGATGATTTTCGTGCATGTTTGGCATGGTGGTAGATTGATTGGGGGCTGCTATAAGCGTCACAGGTTCAATTCTCACACTAATTAAAAACGAGCGAGCCTTGCTGTAGTCGCATATTATGATGTGTAACATCCGACATCTTGGCTGAGAGTACCAACCTCTAAGAAAATGTGTTGGTACCATCTGACGGTCAACTCTAGCACCGCTCGCGCTCATTGGTCAAATCAAATAGCGCGCGCTTCCCTGGCTTCCTGTTACACACTTCCGTTCCTTTTCACGAAATCGCTCCCACAGATTGCAGGAAAGTGACCTATAGGTAATACGGGCTCGTATCCTCGGCCACCCCAGCTCTTCAAAGAACGCCAGCAACGCCTTCAGTGGCGGATCCAGGATTGTCGTTTGGGAGGGGCTTGACCCCGCTGAGGGTAGGTTTTAGCAAAGAAAACACTAATAGTCCAGACATTGGGTAGGTTCTGCCTTACAAAAGGTCAAGGAGAGTTCAAATATGGCAGTGTTACAGTTTGGTGTCCTAATTAATATTCCAAATGTAGCGAGTATGTGACTTGTAAAAACAAAAAAGGTATGGTAGCGCGAGCGGCGGTCGCTCAGGTCGCAAATTCGGAAAATTAATTAGGACACCAACCTGTAACACTGCCAAATTTGAACTCTCCTTGACCTTTTGTAGGGAAACCCCCTTTTACATGTCTTGAATGATTGGAGCCTTCTTGGATTACTTTTCGCAAATTCCTCAATGATTTTGTTAGGTTGTAGACTACCAGAAATATCAGTGTGAGTGGCAGAATGAGTGGCGCGCGGATTCAAAATTCGACCCGTAAACAAAACATCAAATATAGAAAAAAACTTGAAAAAGCATAATTGATGAACATTAGGTACAGGTTCTACATTAGATAGCGTAATACTTGTAAAAAAAAAAAAACGAATAATATTAAGTTCACTTTAAGATTTATCACGGAAGAACTCAGACACTATTGGGGAGGGCTTGAGCCCCTTAGCCCTGGATCTGCTACTGAACGCCTTGGTGTAACTGACGATCTCACGTAGAGTTCCTGTGTTACTGAAGTATTGTATGACCTATACAGATAGTTACTCCATGTTGTATATTAAAAAAATTAAGGAGCAATATTGCAAGCCATCTTAAAGTATGGAATTCAGTACTTTCAAGGAAAGAAACATAATACTTAGTTACCAAAAGGTTTAGCCAACCCACCTGTGATTCAACATTTGCAATTTCATCTTTGTCACCTTCAACCATATTACTTTGTTCCGCTGGAGTGATCCAGATGTAACCATTGTTACCAATGATCACTGATATGCCACATGGCAGGTGGTGGAAATGATTCTTTCTGCGTTTAATGAACGAGGGAAATACTTTGATAAGTATCCCTTGTGATAGCTGAAAATAAACATCATTACTTTAGAGAAGGGTGCCAAACTCATAAATTATTCTGATATGAATGTGCATTCATCTTATTCATGTCACTGACACTCATTTGCATTAAGAAATTGGGACTATTTTGGTGTAACATTTAAAACTGCACAATTACTCTTAAATTGAAATAACTGGCCTACCTTGCCATATTTCAAGCTCCTTGTGTGCAGAGAGAGGGACCCATCTGAGAACACACTCTGTACCTCTGCACTGATCAAGTCTCCCTCCTGTAAGTGTTTCCTCATCATCTGCTCGTCTTCTGCTGATCTCCGCCTCTGTAAGTTTCAAAACTAACTTTTAACAAAGAAGCTTTAAAAGGGACAAGAACAACATTAATGTGTTAGTTCTTTTTCATACATAATATTTGATATACCAAACTATATAAATGTTATAATTGAAGCAACAATTTATAAAAAAAAAAATTAAGTACCAGTTCTCCGCCAGGCAGATTTACAGCTGACAACTGAAGTACAGAGTCCAAACGTGAATTCGTTTCCACCTTCCATCTCCGCTGTTGGACTTCAAGTACTCGCCCCACAATAACGTCACCAATTTCACCAACGTACCGATTCTTTCTAGGCCGAATACATATCAACTTGTTGACTTTTTGCATAACCCCAGCTACTGCAGCTTTTAGAGATTCATCCACTGCATAAGTGCCATGGCCACTGTAAAATAACATTTTAATTAAAACAAAATTGTGTGTTTTTACTCTTTGATGATGTATGTATTACAATTTCGGTTGATAAGCAATAGGTAAACAAATCTTACCGCATAAAGTCTTCCATGCCTGTAACAACCTGGCCAGGAGTATAAAATCGAGGTAATTCATTGTTAGTAGTAACAGAATGATTAACTCTTTCGGAGGCTAAACGTATTTTAACGTGACTCGTCATTTTGTACGGGAAATTAATTACAATATAGTTTCAAATAATTACAAAACAACACGCCACTTTTTTGAGTATCCCCAATTCCTAGGGATGGCGATCTGAAATCGATTAATTAAAGAATCGATTCCTCTGTCCAAATAAATTTGCTTTTTTAAATCGATATGTTGTTCTGAATCGTTTTTTTTTTGGATGTGTTATTATCTAATAACTTCTCCCGCTCTGGGCGGAGCGGGAGGGCGTGTCAGACTCTTACTGACTAAAACCCACCCGTTTTCCTTCCGTTGCCTGTACGTTGCCAGGGGCCACGGTATCCCTTTTGGACTTTCCCGCAACCCCGGCAGTTACCCGCAACCCCGGCTGGCCCCAGCTGGCAGATCGATATTTCACTCTTTAAAATCATTATTCGATTTTTTCTGTTTTGGTAAAACCCCTAAAATTATTTACTTAGCTGAATGTACAGACGCCAGCAAGTCAACCTACCCGAAACTGTCAAATTTTCCCAATCAACTTTGAACCTTATGCTATATTGATAAAGTTGAAAATCTATTAAAGAAATTTGACAGATTGTAGTAGGTTGATGTGCTGGCGTCTGTATGTACCTACTCGTAATATTACGGTGTTGCCGGTTAAAGGGTTAATTACTCAAAAACTCGCGAGATGGCTGTGTGCTTAATTTCCGTAGCCCCTCTTTAATAAAAAAAAAGTTACGTTTGTAATTTAACAATTAATGTAACAAATACATTTAGAAAATAAATGTCTTCTTTTATACCTGATCTGATATTTTGATATGGTAATAAAAATAATTGTTATTATCAAATTCCCTGAACTAAAAAATCCCTGATTTTACTGATAAGAGATCACAGAGATTGTTTATTATGGTATCTTTCTTGTTTTTCATAAAATGGATTTATATTTACATTGTAAATACAAACTTGTAAGAAAATCGATTTTTTAGAAATCGATCTTTTAAACCTCGATTTTTATGAATCGATTCATCAGGTTACAATTTGAATCAATTTAGAAATCGATATTTTTTGGAAAGAACTGCAATCCCTACCAATTCCTCAAAGAAACATGACATTGACATGAAAAATTTCAATTGACTTATTCTTTTAATGACAATGACACATGAAACACACATAGACTATATCACTAGAGCCCACGTTGCCTAGAAATTATACAAAATCAAAGATACAAAAAGAATCCTGAACAACAAAAAAAAAACTATCTCTAACAAAGATTCCCAACAGGTGGGGCGTAGAATGACCAATGGGGGTGTGCGGCGGCTCCAATAATAAAATATAGATTTATTACATTTTATGTTCTTAGTATTAGAAAAAGTTAATTAAGACTAGTTTCCATAACCCAAACGTTTCATAATACTTACATAAGTGCTATAAAATGAGATTCATCTTTTCTGCTTAAGTCGACAAAATAAGTTTTTCTATTTCTGTATGAATGGACGAAAATAAAACGTACAGACGCAAGCAGGTCAACCTACGCGAAACTGTCAAATTTTCCCAATCAACTTTGAACCTTAGACTTCAGTAATGAAGTTGAAAATCTATTAAAGAAATTTGACAGATTGTAGTAGGTTGATGTGCTGGCGTCTGTACCTACCCGAGGCGGCTTGCTACAATTTTCGAACTCGCTTCATTCACTCTTCCATTCTACAATCTTTTGATTCTTCAACTTTTCTGCATAAGCTGACAAAGTAATTTATGTTTCTGTTAGAATAATCAAAAGAAAATCTAAGCTATCTAAGGGGGTGCAAACATTTTTGACCTCACTTTCACTAGCTTTAAGTAACTCAGGGGCGTAGTGATTTTAAAAGAAAGTTGGGGTGGTGCGTATATTATTATTCTTATGTTAAACGGTTGGGAACTCCTGTACCCTAATTACGTAATACACGATCAATCGAAATTTGAATCGTTTTGAAACAAATTGTTAAAAAAATCTGCTCAACAACGTAAATAACGCAGTGAATTGTTATAAATTATGCCTATAATTGTATATGTTTGTTGACTATTTATAATAATATCTATGAACTCGTAAGATTAAATGTAGTTGTATTGACTTCATGTGATTGGTCGAGACTTTGACAGTTCTCGACCAATCATAAGCAAGTAAAATGGTGGGAAGTGTGCAGACATTTTGAGTGGTATACTCGGCACTCTTGGGCATTCGTATCGGGACATCTGTGCTAGTCACTTGCATTGTACACTAGATAGTAACTTTAGTAATAAAGGTGATTTTCAATCTCTAAAGAGTGTTTTTATATTCCAAGTCCTTACTTCTGAGTATTGAACCAGTACGGTTCACATCTCAGAAGTGGGATAAACAGCCTAGTGCCCACAAAAGGATTGAAGACACGCTTAAGTATTTGGCGTACCGAGAAAACGTAAGTGTATTTTATTTTAATTGTGCTGCCTACCCTCATTAGTCATATTATTGCAATTTACAATATCAATGTGAAAAAAAAAAAATAGACTACAGGTTTATCACTATTACGTATTTTTTCTTGTCTTATTTTAATTACTTCAGAATGAACTGTATTTACCGTAACGGAGACATTCCGGAGGTTTATATGGTTGGTCATGCATGTTAATCTTGCCAGGGTACTCCCTGGAGATGAACATGTTTGATATTTCTGTTTGTAATTTAAGAATGAACTGTATTTACCGTAACGAAGACATTCCGGAGGTTTATATGGTTGGTCATGCATGTTAATCTTGCCAGGGTACTCCCTGGAGATGAACATGTTTGATATTTCTGTTTGTAATTCGAAAGACTGAGCTGTATTTACCGTAACGGAGACATTCCGGAGGTTTATATGGTTAGTCATGCATGTTTATCGTGCCAGGGTACTCCCTGGGGATGAACATGTTTGATGGTCTATAATAAAGTATGTAGAAATAAATAAACATCTTGTTTACAAGTTTAGTATATTTAGGGTTTATTAACTCGGTGTTTTTTTTAATTATTTATTACATGTTGAGGCCGAGAAAGAGAGCATGGATGAACATGGGTCTAGTTCTCGAAGAGAACGTGATGGACCTAGACGAATCCCTCGCAAGTCATTGACGCCGCCACTTCGATGTCGTGATGCAACTCGAAGCCGCAGCCAGCGTCGAGGGCATACGCGTTCACCTGAAGAAAATTGTGGCAGCCGAAACCATCGGTCGCGGTCCAGGCGATCGAAAGGAAGACAATCGCTACCGACGATTAGGCTGTCTTCTTCCCGACCACACTGTTCAAGAAAGGCAAGTCGTCGTGCTAAGCGCTCCAGGACCCCGTCGCGCACTCCAGGGCGGCACGAGACCTGCCACGCAGAACTCGGGCATTCACCTAGGAGCAGAACTTCTCGCCTTCGTACACCATCCCGTGAAGAAACACATCGTGAGCGTGAGTTGAATAATAATCTGTTTATTGAGAACTTTATTACTGCACTTAAGGGTATGAATAATACAAGCGATCGCGATAGGTATCCTGTTTTAAATAATGTAATTCCTGATTTTGACCCTTTATGTAAGGAACAAACGGTTGATACGTGGCTTCATAAGGTTGATGAATGTGCACAGATCTATGGTTGGAACGATAAACAAGTAGTCCACTACGCCCTACCGAAATTAACAGGGGTAGCTAAATCCTGGTATCAGGGTCTACCCTCACTACTATTTTCTTGGCCGGAGTGGAAGTTAAAGCTGAAGGAATCTTTTCCAACTAGGGATAATTATGCAGACTTACTAACTGAAATGCTGAATAAAAAGGTTCGTTATGGGGAGTCGTTAGAAATATATTATTATATTAAAATGAATCTTCTAAATCGTTGCGAAATATCAGGAAAACGTGCAGTTGATTGTATCATAGCAGGTATAGAAGATCGTGGTGTTAGGTTGGGAGCACAAGGAGCTGAATTTACGGAACCGGAAATGCTTCTTAAATTTTTAAAGACAATAAAAATAAGTCAAGATAGGTCCACAAACGAGCAGCAGAAGGTTAAGGATAGAGATAGGCGATCACAAAATAACATATTTACCGGTAATAAAGTAGAACACGGTTCCCGGAAGTCAACCGGATCTAGTATGGTCTGCTACAATTGTAAAGAACCCGGTCACCCATTCTTTCGTTGCCCAAAACCGAGGATTCAATGTTCTAAATGTAATTTACTAGGACATAAAGACACTGAGTGCCCTGGGACCAAGCAAAGTACCAACGATAAACCAAAAGCAATATTGAAAGTAGAAAACACAGGCGATTCAAGTGCCAAGTATAGAATGCCTATTAAAATGAATGGGTTGTTTTCAGAATGTCTCGTAGATTTGGGAAGCGAGGGTACTTTGGTTCGTCTCAGCGAAGCTCAGCGTTTAGGACTAGACTGGAAGGTAGGAGAAGTGCCACTATTAAGAGGAATAGGTAACGTGCCATATAAACCCCTTGGCAAGGCTAACGTCATGATCGAAGTACAGGGTGTAATAGAAAATCACGTGGAGATATTGGTAGTAGATGATTGTTTAATAAATTTCCCTATACTACTAGGCCACACTTTCACCGAAAGACCCTCGGTCAAAATAGTAAAGACAGAATCTGACGTCATTTTCCAGCGGGTTAGTGAGCAGTCCGTCTTGATTTCTCCACTTTTATGTATGAAGGAGACGCGCATAGGGCGCGGCGAATTAAAGGCGATCCCAGTTAGTTCGTGTAATTCTTTCTCGGGAAAAATTTACGTGAATGGAACCGTGCGCAATATTGAAGGTTACGAACATTACTTGTTGCCCGGCGAGTATCAATTAACACACGGCGCGGGTAGGATTCTCGTTCAGAATATCGGTGACAACCATCTAGTTATAGAAAAGGGTAATCTTATAACTAGGAGCCACACGTTAACCGAGAGCCTAAACGTTCAAAAATTAGATTTTAGTGATCAGTCATCCATAGATGAAGCACCAATCAGCTGCGGAGGAAATTTAACAAAGTTTCAAAAAGAGTCATTAAAGGTCTTGTTAGATAAATATAAATATTGCTTTTCCAATAGTTTAAAAGGCCTTGGATTTACAAAGGCAACTGAAATGGTGATTCAATTAGATGATCCCGATCCTGTCGTTTACCGCCCATACCGGTTGTCCTTTACCGAACGCCAGCTAGTTCAAGATATGATCAAGGAAATGTTGGAAAGCGGCATTATAAGGGAGTCTAACAGTTCGTACGCAAGTCCTATAGTACTAGTTAACAAAAAGTCTGGGGAGAAGAGGTTATGTGTGGACTACCGTGCACTAAATAGTAAGACAAAGAAAGAACACTACCCTCTCCCTCGTATCGAGGATCAGTTAGACTTATTATCAGGTAGTTCACTATTTGTTACCCTCGACTTAGCGTCCGGGTACTATCAGATTCCAATAGCCGAAGGTTCTCGAGATAAGACAGCTTTTGTAACCCCTCAGGGTCAATACGAGTACAACAGAATGCCTTTTGGGCTAGTAAACGCACCATCGGTATTCCAGCGTACAATGAATAAGATCATCCACAATTCACCTGCTTCGTCGTACGCATTGGTCTACATGGATGATATTCTGATCCCTGCCAAGTCATTTGATGAGGGGATGGTACGTTTGGAGGAGGTGTTGCGTTTACTGGCACAAAATGGCCTTACTCTCAAAATGAATAAATGTAATTTCTTTTATGACAAAATAGAGTACCTGGGGTACGAAGTTAGTTCAGAGGGTGTTAGACCAGGGCCGCTTAAAACAGACGCTATATCCAAATTCCCTACGCCGACAAATGTTCACGAGGTTAGAAGGTTCTTAGGCCTTGCTAGCTTCTTCAGGAGGTTTGTCGCGGGATTCGCTTTAATAGCACGTCCTCTGACTAGTCTGTTGAAGAAGGACTCTTCTTGGAGTTGGGGTAGTAAAGAACTGGAATCGTTTGAAAAACTAAAGGAGATTTTAGTACAAAGACCAGTCCTGGGACTTTATGACCCAAGTGCACTAACTCAACTCCACACTGACGCTAGCAAGTACGGGGTAGCCGGCATTTTAATGCAACAGGACAGATCTGGGGTGTTCAAACCTATTGCTTATTATAGCAGGCAAACTAGTCCGGATGAACAAAAACTACACTCCTTCGAGTTAGAGACCCTCGCTATTATTGCCTCATTAAATAGGTTCAGGCATTACTTACTTGGTATTAGATTCACCATAGTTACGGACTGCAACGCTTTGCGTACTACTCTGAGTAAACGCGACTTAATCCCACGAATTGCTCGCTGGTGGCTGCAGTTTTTAGAATACGACTGTTCAATAGAATACCGCCCTGGCGACAAAATGGCACACGTAGATGCCCTTAGCAGGGGTGCTATAGGCGGTATTCCAGACGTTGATCACGTGTTAGACATACTTTCGATAGGTACTGACGATTGGCTAGCAACGGTGCAACAGACTGACGAAGATATTAAGAATATCGCGAATGTTTTAGGCGATTCCAAATGTAAAGATGCCATTGACATATTCAAAAATTACAAGCTTGTAAATGGACGGGTATATCGTATAATTGACGAAAATACTATTCGTTGGGTTGTTCCGAGTGGCACCAGATGGCAACTAATGAAAGCCAATCATGATGTGGGACACTTTGGGTTTGACAAAACTTTGGCACGCTTGCAAGCTACTTATTGGTTTCCAAAGATGAGAAGGTTTGTAAAAAAGTACGTCTCTGCTTGCCTTCAGTGCGCACATCACAAGTTGCCAGGTGGTTCCAGGCCCGGTGAACTACACCCCATTCCTAAAGCTATTATACCATTCCATACCATACATGCGGATCATCTCGGTCCTTTTATCCGCACCAAGCGTGGCAATACATTCATCCTAGTTATCATAGACGCGTTTACTAAATTTGTTGACGTCACCGCTGTGCGAAATACCAAATCGTCCACAAGCATTAGGGTATTGAGAGAGCATTTTAGTTACTTCGGCGTGCCAACCCGTTTGATTACGGATCAAGGGACAAGTTTCACTAGTAGACAGTTTAAAACGTTTATTCAATCATGTGGTATAAAACACGTACTTAATGCCGTTGCCACACCCCGAGCGAATGGCCAAGTGGAACGGTACAACCGCACCATTTTGGCAGCGCTCGGGGCAATGAACCACGATAAACCAAATGGTTTATGGGACGAACATTTACCTAACATACAGTTGGGTATCAATACCACTGTACATGCCACCACCAAAAAGACTCCAGCGGAGCTTCTTTTCGGGCGAAATCTAACCAATCCATCTGAAGGTCTGTTAAACGACGTAATAAACGAAGTTACGTCCGAGGTCGGGGAGAGTCTGGACGATGTTAGGGCTACAGCCGGTGAGCTTATTAGGATACAACAGGACAAGGACAAAGAGCGGTATGATAGGTACAGAAAAATGGGAATGCGTTTCAAAGAAGGTGATTTGGTTAGAGTAGTAAGAGCTGTGACGGGAATAGAGGGGCAATCTAAGAAGCTCGAACCTAAGTGTAAAGGCCCTTACAGAATTAAGAAGGTGCTCCCCAACGATAGGTTTGTGGTCAAGGACACACCCCTCACAAGGACTAGTAAGAGGTACGAGGCTGTGGTAGCCATTGATAAAATATTCCCATGGATCTGTTTTAACGAACCCGTATCAACCGATTGTGAATCCAAGCCTAAAGATTGTGAATCTGAATGTGAAGGGTTGTAATTAGATGTATGGTCAATTCATTGGTGTTAATAAAGATGAATATTGTACATAGAACTAAATAAGCAGGTAGATAAGAACACCGAATTAGATCTTTTGTTATCAATTACATTGTGTATTTCTATCATGAACATTTAAAGAACTGTGAGATGTCGATGTCACAATAAAAGTAATGCTAATGTGCTTTTAAGTTTCGATGATTAATGTCATGTATCATCTAAATTATTCCATGTACTAATGGCTGAAATATTTTCTGGTCAACGTAATGGACTAGTAAATACCGATTCATTGGTTAGAGTCACGTACTAATGAGTTGGTGAGGGGTATCAGGTAAAGGATGCCTCCCATTTTAGCAATTGGTGCATTAGTAGGTATATCTACTGGTCAAGGTCATGGACCAATACATACACCTACTGCAGATATAGATTACGTTAGGCGTGTCAGGTAACCGACACCCTTAAAGGTTATAAGCGTTTTATTAATCAAGGTCATGGATTAATAAATAAAGTTATTGTTTTGACTAAAATTAATTTAGGAGTAAATCTATTGTAAAACAATTGAACTTAAGATATGATTAATTAAAGACGAATGAGATAATTTATGTTCTGATAGCTATAGATTACGTTAGGCGTGTCAGGTAACCGACACCCTTAAAGGTTATAAGCGTTTTATTAATCAAGGTCATGGATTAATAAATAAAGTTATTGTTTTGACTAAAATTAATTTAGGAGTAAATCTATTGTAAAACAATTGAACTTAAGATATGATTAATTAAAGACGAATGAGATAATTTATGTTCTGATAGCTATAGATTACGTTAGGCGTGTCAGGTAACCGACACCCTTAAAGGTTATAAGCGTTTTATTAATCAAGGTCATGGATTAATAAATGAAGTTATTGTTTTGACTAAAATTAATTTAGGAGTAAATCTATTGTAAAACAATTGAACTTAAGATATGATTAATTAAAGACGAATGAGATAATTTATGTTCTATGTTACATTTATAATTTAAATATGATGTATGTAATGTTACAACGAGGGACTCGTTGGAAGTCTGATGGCCGAGCTGTTATAAATTATGCCTATAATTGTATATGTTTGTTGACTATTTATAATAATATCTATGAACTCGTAAGATTAAATGTAGTTGTATTGACTTCATGTGATTGGTCGAGACTTTGACAGTTCTCGACCAATCATAAGCAAGTAAAATGGTGGGAAGTGTGCAGACATTTTGAGTGGTATACTCGGCACTCTTGGGCATTCGTATCGGGACATCTGTGCTAGTCACTTGCATTGTACACTAGATAGTAACTTTAGTAATAAAGGTGATTTTCAATCTCTAAAGAGTGTTTTTATATTCCAAGTCCTTACTTCTGAGTATTGAACCAGTACGGTTCACAGAATGTTGTTGAACTGTGAAAGTAATTAGATAGCTGATCTATAGATTCGTAAAAGGACAACGATCAAACAAATTTGTGCAAATTGTGTGCTGGTGATATCTCTTAGCACTAGTAACAAGTGTAATGTAATGATCGACGAGACGTCACGGTAAAGTTGTAAAATACCGGTAAATTACGGGTTTTTAGCAAACCTGTCACTAACTACTGATAAATAGCCGGTTAATAACGTGAAGTATAACTTTACATTCTAATTCTTATCTACAATTATACAAGGCAAACTGCTATTTAAACAAGATAAATAGGTGACCAAATTATACATATTTTGTGTCGAACCAATTATACAATCTGCCAGCCCTGATGTCAAATGCAAATTCATCGACAAAGTACAGATGATATTCTATATTTACACGATTTTAATTATGAGCAGATTCTCATCTTATCATCACTATGATGAGAATCTATGAGACCTTGAAAGTTGACAGTACTTGTTATTTCCATGTGATTCCATGCTATGAAATAATGTCAAATGATTGTCATCTTTCATCAATGTCTTAATTACATGCTCTGTGTCAATGTCAAAAATATAAAAATACAAAATTATTAAAAACAGAAAAAGAAAAATTGGACAAATATTATTTTGAAAAATGGCTGGGATATCATCTGCAAACGCAGCTCCTATTACGGCCACTGACAGTTTATCACAAGCGTTAAAGGCTAACATAATTCCGAATCAAGAATACTTACTGCAGGCAGGTTATTCAATCTATATTTTTTCGATATTCACTGATATTTGGATTGTTTGTATTGTTATTGTAATGTTACGTTTAGGGCTCCGTGCTGGATTCGGCTGTGGAGGTTTTACTTCATCGCCTGCGTGGATTGTGTGATAATGTCGACGCTGGACCGGAGACCTTTGACGATCAAGAAGTTTGCTTTAGTTTGCGAGATCCCAACCAACAGGTAAACTTAATTCAAAATGTTTTTTTAAATTAATTATTAACATAAATAGCTACTTCTTTACGTAAAGGAAATAATATGAGCTTGTATTTACAAATTTAATCATTTAGAATAATCAATAATCTACTAAAAATATAAACAAAAAATTATATATAATGAAATATATAATTTTTTGTTAATATTTTCAGGCTGCGCCTTTGATGCTGCGGGTTAGAAAGGCCCTGGACTACCGTGACATGCCATTCCAGCTCCGGTACATTGGTCAGCCAGATCTCGGAGATAAAAACAGGCCCACAGTGGTACGATCAAGTCTTGATATTGCTTGCAGTGGAATGCTCATCGACTTCCTGAATGAACTGGGCTGCCGAATTGAATTTGAATATAGTGTGAAAGGTATTTTTTTTGGAAAATATTTTGTTGAACATGTTTAAAAAAAGCAAGAAAGCATAATGTGGCCGTGAGAAAAGGGCTCTGTTAGTTCATAGCCTATTTTTATCTTCTATTTGTATACATGCATATTGTCAATGTTTCACATCAGATAGATGAATCTTAGAGATAGCTCTAGACTAAAGTTCCCGTCACGAGAAGCTATTAATTTTGTAAATAAATAACTTCTACTAAGTTACGTAGCGACAATTCAATCAACAACCTCTGTTGTCTAATGTTTTTATATTGCTAAAATATAACCTGACCAAGTGAAATTGCTCGTTAGTTTCATATTACACATTTATGTTACTTGGAGTTGATAGAATTTGGGATTTATTGTTTTGCTTTGTAACTTAGTAGAAGTTCTTTATTTACAAAATTTATAGGTTCTTGTGATGGGGACTTTAGATAATGCAGATAGGACACTTGTATGCAATTGGTACTTGATAAATTAATTACTCATGCAAGTTGAAATATATTGCAATTTATAGCATACATTGTTTAATCTCAAATGGAAGTTGATGATAAGATGCTGCTCATAATTTATGCCCAATACAAGTAAAAGTTTAGTTGTAACTATGTTAATGTTACTGTAAATACAACACACAAAATAAGCCAATGTTGTGCACATGTTAGGATCCCAACAGTGTACAATAACAGTGGTCCTACTACAATTATTTCCTAAATTGGATATTAATTGGTTTTCAGGTTATATGTTCAGAAAAGGACGAATGAAGATTACAGTTGCAAAGGTTTTCAAGATATCCCAAGGGTCAATGCCCCCAGAGCCTATATCTCAGAGTTATCTAGTGGAATTATCTGTAAGTAACAGTTTTTTGACAGTTGTAAGTATAACATGTCAGGTAATACCAGTGATTCTCCAGCTGCAACTCAGTTGTTTTAAGAGCCATTGAGATTTCTTAATAGATGATTAACAAATCTCAATGGCTCTTAAAACAACTCTTGAGAAAGGATTTAAATACATTAAACTTTTAAAACTTAAGTGTGTGCCCAGGGGCCGTATTATGGTGTATTAATGCCACCATTATTCCAGTGTGAGTGAGAGACGGAGCTATACAAGGCCGCTAGCACCATCCTTTTTTCGTAGTGGAATAATGATGGCATTAATACTAAGGCCCCAGGAGTACACAACTACACATCATGCATCTTTCAGTTGTTTATTTTATGCAAGCTGAAAGTGGTATTCATTTTAAAACTGAGTGTTGTCCATCATACATTTCTTCAGCATCCAATATTTATAAACAGTATACAAATAAGTTTTATTTATTTATCATTCAGGTGCTTGCGCCGCAAGGTCAGGATATGATAGCAGACGACATGCGCGCGTTCGCCGACCAGCTGCGCCCTCTAGTGCAACTGGACAAGATCGACTACAAGCGGCTCGGCATGGCCGGCACATAACCCATGTTTCTCGCTCCGACTGCCCTCACACTGACCGACGCGTCGTCGTGGACACAAATGTAGGTTAGTGTGAAGACAGTCTTTCTTGTGAAAACAAGTGGTAGCTCCTTAATAGAAATGGACTTTTAATTTATTAAGCATTGTTGTAAAACTGTACAAAGGCCATGTTTGCAGAATAACTGACTCATCTATGGGCTTTTTTAAATCACTGCTGATAGTATTTTAGTACCCGAATACGTTAACTACACACCAATGTCTATATATACAATATTATCATATATCCAATGTACACAGTAAGACGTAATTTTTACTGAGTGATAATACTATTTAAATTCAATTATCTGTTTGTTTAAACAGTAGTACTGTTACATAAAAACTAAACACTAAGATATTTTAATAATTAGTTAAGTTAAACCGATGTTCGTAGCCGAATAAAACAGTATGTTGGGATATTTGTGTAACTGATTTGTCTTTTCGTACAGAATAGAATAAGTGTAATGAACTGATGACAGATTGGTATTTGTCTAGGATTACTAGGTTTAATTTTATATAATATCACCGAATAAAAACTTTGTTATTCTAAAAATCTGGGTTCTTCTTTGAATGTTTGACTATGATATGATCCTCTCCGTAGTCCTCATCTTCATGTTTGTATCCGTGAACGTAAGCGAAGTTCCCGAAGTACAGGCACTTGTCGTATTTCATAACGACAAATTCTGGAAAATATAGTTATTTCCAGTAATTGACTTTATTGGAGTTTATATTACTTACTAGCTGTTGTCCGCAACTTTGCCTGCGTGTATTTTGTATTTCATAATTTTTATTACATAAATCCAGGATAAAAAGAAGACTATTTCATAAAGATCGGTTTAGTGGCGTAGGCTTGAAAGGTAACAGACAGATTGACAGAGTTACTTTCGCATTTATTAAATTAGTAGGTATGGATGTAGCTTAAGCAACATAGTCTTAATACCATGCATCGTCTTTATCTTTTAAAGATAATCGTTTACTGGTTTGCCTCTTGGCCACCAGCCTTGAGATAAAAATAATGTTTGCAGCAGGGACTACCGCCGTATCAGCCCCCACGTATGTAAGCAAAAATTCGTAAAATATTATCAGTGTTATTGATAAGAGGCCCATAGTTATTGAATACCTAATGAAATTGAACGCAATTTGTTTATGACTACAAAGGATTCAAGCTGTAGGCGCGGTCCAATTCTCAGACACTTGTATTCAGTAAAATTATACAGAAAATCTGACCTATCCGATTCAGGGGGTCTACTCCCTTAGCGAAATCTGTAGTTTCGGCCGAAGTTACGGGCGCTTCGCTCTCCGTCTCACTTACGAACATACCGTAAGTGAGACGGAGTAGGAAGCGTCCGTAACTTCGGCGGAAACTACGGATGTTGCTTGGGGATTAGACCCCCAGGATACTCCGATTTTCGAACCCGCTTTGCTTACTCTTGCATTCTCTTAGTAAGGCTGCTATTTTATTTATTTGCATAACCGACCCGCCCCTGCTTCGCATGGGTGCAATGTACCAACTGATGTGCCGACATGTCAAAATATCGAGATTTCTGTGCTATATCTAAGTTAAATATTAATGTTTTATGCACATAAAGCTTTCGGAATTAATTCTCTGAATGATGGTGAAAACCGCATCAAAATGTGTTTTGTAGTTTAGAAGAACTAAGCGAACACACAGTCAGACACGATGGATTTTGTTTTATGCTATGTATAGATTGAGCTTCACCGCAGTCGGGAAAAAGGGCTCCTAATTAGGGTTGCCAACCCTTCTATATAATATATATCCTGCTATATTAGAGGCCTAAATACTAATATGTCTAAAGAAAAAATATTGTAGGCGAAACTACAATATTTTTATTTCAATACAAAATGACGAGATGATCGCAATAGAGCCATTGCTCTAAACTAGGCTAAAAATCACCAAAATTTAGTTTATTCCTGTCAAACGATGATTTCCCATTCTGAAATAGACTAAAGTGACACAACTTAACTATATTTTAGTTTGACAGCACTAAGATGGCACTGAGATTTTAATTTAGTCAAAATGTCAATTTTGCTATTCTGAATTTGACGTTTTTCACCTAAAATTTTAATTGTCTACCTAAATCTGACCATTTTTAATCGCGATAAAATATGGTGTGGAATACTATTAGTTGTCATGAAATAAAATTCACACGAACACCTCGACTTCAGATGCAAAAACAGTACTGTATATATATTTTTTTCTTTTCTTTTGCTTATAACTCGAAAATGGTGTGTCCTATCGCAAAAATAATAAAAATTTCGACCCCCTTTAAGCAACCCTTATACCCCTAATTATCAACACGTAGGTAATATTTTTTCTTATTTTCCATGTAAAACGTGAAAAATTCCATATAAAACACATCGAGGCTGCCCCCACTGCGCACCTCCGGCTCTAAAAGAATTCACGGGTTAAGGCAAACAAGTATGTACCACGTGAAGTCGCGATTGTCAAATTCGATTTAGTTGTGTCAAAATATTTTTTAAGTTTAGAGACTTTTTATTGCAGAATAGCGTTAAGATTCTCATAGTCAAAAGTAAGGAATTTTAGTGATAGTTTAGTTCGGTGTACAAGAGAATCGGCACCAATGTTAATCTCATAAAAGCTGAATTAATTTTATTTTGTAAACTTAATTTAGAATGTAAAAATAGTACACATGCTTATTTTTTTTTTTACCTGTCATTAAAGGTTCATAGTAGCAAAAACTATGCATTTAAAGAATTTAAATGCTTAAGATATATTTTTTAATTTTCGCCATCTACTATAATTTTACAGGCTATGGCTTCGAAAATACTATACTTGATATAAAAAAAATGGCAACCCTACCCCCAACATACACTGGTTTGCAGAGACTTACGTCTCGAAACGAGATTCAGACCGACTTTAGCTGGTGCCTAGTTACTGTTAGTGATCCTCTTCTGGGATAACATTTGGAGTCTACGTAGATAAATCTCGTAATTTCTATAGATCTGTCTCTATTTAGAGTGCTTTAGACTGCAAGAGATTTTAGAGAGATCACCAGTTCACCACCGGCTACGGCCCTACTAATCGTTCTCGAAACACTCCCGGTGGGCCATTCACACCAATCACACCCGTACCCTAATTGCGTAATACACGATCAATCATAATCTGAATCGTTTTGAAACAGGTTGATAATCCATTGCTTCATAAATTCGGAAAAAAAATCTGCTCATCAACGTAAATAACGCAATGAATGCTGTTGAACTGTCAAAATGAAACAGATTAGTCTTAATCATTTACGAAAATGTGTTGCTCGATTCCATTCACTAAGCATAATATATTTTAGTTCAGAATAAAATGCCACCTTAGACAAATGAACTTCAAATCGTGCCCGACATCGGTCATTGTTTATCAACCATTATTTTAGCAGTAGTGGTTGCAAATTAACTAAAATGTATGATTACGTATAAATCATGACCGTAGCAAGGTAGTAGACGCAAACCCACAAATCATGGAAACGATAATAATATGCTTAAGAAACAAACCGGTGCCTTCAATGCAGTTGTACAAGTCCATTATGCAGTGATTGTCGAATATATGCGTATCGTTAGATTTGAAGTCGAACGCACATATCTTTTGAAAATACGTGGGACATACGCCGCACCTGTGGGACGTAATAATTGTTTATTTATTCAACTAAATAGTCTTTTGACCTCAATATTAAACTTTGTTATTGACCCTACAAAACAATAGAATCGATCATTCATTAACTGCGCTTGCCGCTTATCTACTTAATAAAGCAAATTTTTACGTGTAACAACTTTAATGAAGATGTTCTGGCTACCACAACTAAAAACTGAAAAATATAAGGTGGTACCTATATATCTTGGGAAATGCACCTACAAAGTTTAGGGAACAAGGTTATTCATATAGTAATTAGTTAAATTTTAAAAGATTTTTTAAAATGGAGGAGGTTCTCAATTTGTCTGGAATTTTATATCTTTTTATATTTGTTCGTCGTTATTTTAGTCAATTGGGAACCGATTTTGAAAATTATTTTTTCAATTGGTAGTGGATGATGGCGCTTACGCGGTAGTCTTTTAGAGGTATGTGGAACACGATGTAAAGTTCACTCATCCACCATAGAAAAGGGAGGATCCTCCGACCAGACCAGACGGGTGTCATGTATGGCGGGCAACTGCCCAATGGTTGAAGTCGGGAGCTAGTATATATGTCGATCCAGCCCCGGATTTAGGGGGGGGCAAACCGGGGCCCATGCCCCGGGCGCCAACTTCAGGGGGGCGACAAACTCAAGCGTAGCAGACAAGTGCTCCACCCAGCGCACCGCAACTTTGCAATAAATGAGATGCGCAGCACTTAGATAAAATCTTTCACTGCAGGTAATCACTATATAGCGTAGGCTTACTCGTCAAACGGTGTGAGCCGATTGCGAGTGGGCGCATTTGAATTCTGGAACTCAATGATAAAAAATAAATCTCTGTGGTAAAAAAATAACGTAAATAATCCTTTATTTTTTAAGTTTTACTTCGCACTTCCGGCATCCAGCCCTTTCCGAAATCTGTACGTGCAAAGGAGACACGATTTCCTTTAATTTTTAGCATAGTTTTGGCGCCCCTGTTGGATTGGCGTTTTATCAACGCTTGCTCTTACAGTTTTGTAACTCCTTATTATTAATTTATTTATAATTCTTAAATCGCAAAAGAAAATCGAACTTATCTCAGGCAGACTGCAAAATTTTTCGAGCTCGCTCCGCTCCCTCTTGCATTCTAGATTGTTTTAATTGGTGTTAAACTTTCTGCATAAGTCAATCGAAAATCGGTCTGCACATCAAATTAGTTATGGTTCGAAGAGTAAAATTGTCTAATATGCTATAATATCACGACTTATTAAAACCCTATCCTGTCCTAGCCTAATTATAATAAATGTCCGACATGTGTATGTACTCGAAACTGTCAAATCTTCGAAATCAATTTTGAACCTTATGCTTCAGATATAAAGTTGAAAATCTGTTAAAGAAATTTGAAAGATTGTAGTAGGTTGATGTGCTGGCGTCTGTACATAAAAAAAAATAAGGCTTCATAGAGAAACATAAAGTTTAAAGGGTTGGCGAGGGGCGGCAGACGGTAGTTCTTGCCCCGCCTCGAAAAAAATCTAGATCCGGGGCTGTGTCGATCGCGTAAACGGTAAAAACGGTAAACTCTAATTACGCGATGCAGGATTTGTGTGACGTCAGGATGTTGTGTGACGTCAGGTATTTTTGATGCGTAGTTCGCATGTGGCAATATTGATCCCGCCACATCACTCCCCTCTGAAGAACGGAGGTCGATACTGGGTTGAGTTGTAACTTGGGATGCTTCACAGTGCCAGCTAAGGTTCCAGTGAGTCGGAACCGGGTGCCGCACAGTTCACGGTGAGTCGGAACTGTCCGCGGTAATTGCGGTGATTCCCTAGTAAGTCGGGGTGATGAGGTTGATGGTAATGACCAGGAATGCGCGTTCGATGCATACTGGTGGTCAGTATACCCGTACAAGTCGTGGGTGCTGGCTAGCTGTGTGACTCGCCTCACTCGCCACCATCAGCGAGACATTTAAGTGAGCATGACATACTCTCAACTGCCATGCTCTTTCAAGTCAACATACAACAAAACAACATAGTAAACGGCTCCATGGTACTCACATTTACAAAAATTGAAAAAAAAAATGCTTCTAAATTATACAAAACTATAGTTTGCAATGAATTTGTGAAATTAAAAGAATTTTACTACCAAAAAGAAAAAAAAAAAACATTATTAACTTTTGGAGTATTCAACAATTAAACCTTGGTTAAGTAAAAATAAAAAGTAAACATTAAGTTCGTAAAGTCAGAAGAAATAAAAAAGGGGAAGCAACTCTTCCAAAAATAAACATGTTAACTAGTGAGCCCAAGTGGCTGTGGAGCAGGACCAGCATTAAGCCAAGCATTTTTATCTATGATATAATCAACCAACTTATAATATGACAGTACCCCATAAAAGAAGTGTGTACTTTAGACAACCTGAAACGTGGTTGATCTAATTTGTTCCTATTTCTTGTGTTAAAATTATGCCTATCACTTATTTTACTAAAAAGATGTAAATTTTTTCGAACATACATAATGTTTTCATATATATGCTGACAAGGTACCGTCATGATGTTAATTTTCTTAAACAGTTCCCTTAGAGATTCACGTCTGCGGAGGTTGTAGATGGCTCTGATAGCCCTTTTTTGCAGAATAAAGATAGAATCAATATCTGCGGCCCGTCCCCACAGCAAAATACCGTAAGACATGATGCTATGAAAGTAACTAAAATAGACCATTTATAATGCAATATGTATAACAGAGTCTTGGTTGTCGGCAAAAAAATTAAGCATGATCCAATTTAGTGGATATAAGATAGCAGCGTCATACTGTCGCAGCACGCGAGAGGGAGGCGGCGTCTGCATCCTCCTCCAGGATCATATTGACTTCAAAGAGAGAAATGATATAATAAACATGTCCATAGAATATATTTTAGAAGTATGTGCAATTGAGTTACCCAAAGAAAACCTTCTATTAGTTACAATGTATTGGAATAGAAGAGAGGAAGAAATATTTATTAGCCAGTTAAAATGTATCGTAAATTATTTAAATAATAAGTACTTTAAATTTAATATAATTATAGGTGGAGATTTTAATATAAATATTTTGGAAAAAAATGTAAAAACTAGTCAATTCCTAGACTTAATGTTAGAATATAAATTTACACAGCACATAAAAACACCCACAAGAATTACACAAACTACATCTACTTGTTTAGACTTGATATTTACCAACACAAACACAGAACAACTATATACAACAGTAGAGGAACTAGGGTTTTCAGACCACAGCGGAACAATTATACGCATCACTACACCAACACCACATCTAGCTACACAAAAGAGTTGGTATGTTAAAAAAAGATTATTTAACAACACGAACATTTTAAAGTTTAAGTCTAAATTAAAAGAGCTCGATTGGAAAAACATTATAACAGAAAACAAAAATTAAATGACAATTATAAAGCATTTTACGACACATTAACAAATATCCTTAACACTTGCATACCTATCTGTAAAGTGAAATTAAAAACCAATTTAAAAAAAATACTGGTTGACGAGGGGTATTAAGATCTCGTGCACAAACAAAAGATTGTTAAAAATACTAGCACTTAAAACATCCCTGAGGACACGGTTGAGCATACGGTGGAGGTCTGTCCAGCTTGGGCAGAGCATCGCCGTGTCCTCGTGGAGGCGATCGGTGGCGGGGATCTCTCGCGTCCGGCCCTAGTCCAGGCCATGGTACGGAGCGAGAGGGCATGGGAGGCCGTCACCTCCTTCTGCGAAGCAGTAATGCTCGCGAAGGAGGAGGCAGAACGCGTGAGGGAGAGGCAAATTTCGCGCCCTCACGCCCCTAGCCGCCGCAGGAGACGCCCTGGGCGTCGGGAATCGCAGGCCGATTCCCGGCCACCGTAGGCGCGGGCTTGCGGACGGTGAGCAATGGGTAGCTCGCCGTCCGATAGGGACCAGGCCCGGGTCGACGGCGCGTTGTGTTCCACGCGCGCCTCAAAGAGATGTCAGCAAGTGAAGGGGTCCGATAGGACCGATGCCTGCCGGGGTTGCGGGAAAGTCCGAAAGGGATACCGTGGCCCCTGGCAACGTACAGGCAACGGAAGGAACACGGGTGGGTTTTAGTCAGTAAGAGTCTGACACGCCCTCCCGCTCCACCCAGAGCGGGAGAAGTTATTTGATAATTTGCCACCCAAAAAAAAAAAAAAAAAAAGCACTTAAAACATCAAATCCTATTATTACAAATTATTATACAAAATATGAGAAAATACTAAAGAATCTAGTAACTGCATCAAAAAAGATTCGATATGTAAATAAAATAAAAAAATCTAACAATAAGGTTAAAACCATGTGGAGTATCATAAATGAGAGAACAAATAAAAAACTTAAAAAGGACCAAAATAACATTAAATTACAAATAGACAACAATTTTATAGATGAACCTAAAAAAGTAGCCAACATTTTTAATAATTTCTTTGCGTCCATCGGAAAAACAGCGCAAATTCCTCTAATAGAAGACCGGGGAACACCTCTGTACTAAATCCTACAGAGAACACAATGTTTCTAAGTCCAATAGACGCTTGGGAAGTAAACAAAATAATTAAAAACTTAAAAAACAAAATTAGTCATGGGATAGACGAAATACCACCTATGCTTTTAAGACAATGCGCAGACCAACTTACCCTACCGTTTTACTCGCTATTGAACCAATCATTTAACGAAGGTACCTTCCCTGATTTATTGAAAATATCCGTTATAAAACCAATTCATAAAAAGAATTCAAAAACAGATCCCAACAACTATCGTCCAATAGCTCTCTTACCATCAGCCTCAAAAATCTTTGAAAAACCCATGTGTGACCGGATTTACACGTTTTGCGAAAAATACGGTATATTTGATGATTGCCAGAACGGCTTTCGAAAAAACCGTTCCACCACCCTGGCAGTCTACAAATATATCCAAGAAGCCCTTAATATTATTAATAACAAAAAATACGCGATAGGAATATTCCTAGACATGACTAAAGCCTACGACAAAGTACAATTTGGGATATTGCTAAACAAATTGTATGGTATAGGAATACGCGGGAAAGCTCACGAATGGCTAACATCTTACTTAAAGAACAGGAAACAATTAGTCGAAATAGAATACTTTAACCATAAAACTAATGAAATTGAAAAAATCCAATCACAAAGCAAAGCAATAAACGCCTCAATTCCCCAAGGAAGCGTCATAGGATGCCTCTTATTTTTATTGTATATAAATGACCTACCTAAAACCATAAAAGAGCCATGCGTCTTATTTGCGGACGACATATCAATATTAGTCTCATGTCAAAATTGTACAAATATACAGGAAACACTCAATTCCATTCTCACCAAAACATGCAACTGGATGAAAGAACATAACCTCGAGATAAATTACTCCAAAACCAAATTAGTAACTTTCCACCCTTACCAAAAAACACCTTTGACTTTAAATTTTATTTTTAACAACTCAAAATTAGAAACCGTTAATGAATTTACCCTTCTCGGACTTGTTATAGACAAACATATAAACTGGAAATCACACATACAGAAAACTCACTCCAAAATTTCTAAATTCTCTTATGCCCTTCGTGAAATAAAAAAGACCACCAACTTACAAACAGCTCTCACCACCTATTATGCTTATGCCTATGCATGGCTTAGCTATGGGGTCACCCTTTGGGGAAACAGCACAGATGCACAAACACTCTGCACCTTGCAGAAGACACTAATTAGAATCCTAGTAAATGTTGAGCAAACCGATAGTTGCAAACCTTTTTTCCAAAAATATAATATTTTAACCCTTCCCTGTATATATATATATTAGAAACTTGCAAATTTGTCCGAAAGCATCAAGAATTTTATTCAAAACGCGAAGACATTCAATCACGCTATCTACACAGACACGGATCTAGACTAAACTTACCAAGTTCTCGCTTAAAAATGCACTCAACAAGCCCGTATGTTATGTCTATTAAATTATATAATAAACTACCCGCACTAATAAAAAAAGAAGAAAAAACAAACTTATTTATAAACAAACTCAGACAATTTTTGATAGAAAAAAGCTATTACTCGGTAAATGAATACCTAAACGATAGACATATAAAATCGTAATAACTATAAATCTCGTGACTATACATATATTTTTTTATTTTTTTATTTCTGCATTATTAATTAAAATTTCAAATAAATTCTATATACCAATGACAATATTAAATATGACATACAATTATTAATTATTTATTAAATACCTAGTAACTAAAGGCCATATTACACTGCTCAATAAATATCCAACCATTTAATTATATATATAAAATAGCAGTTTCATAATTATTATTTATTTTTTTATTTCTAATAATAATCTAACATTATCAATGATTATGCTTCCTCTCTCCTAACTCACTTGTTTTTGCTGTGCCCGACAGGGTCCATGTCATGATCTAGTTTTAAGTTTACCACCTAAGACAACATGTGGAATGCAAATAAAGTATTGAGTATTGAGTATTGACCAGTCTCGCGGTATCCACGTCTGTTAGTTGGCGGATTTTCCAAACAGCGTAAGCGGCTGAACTCAGCCGCCCTGCAAGTGATGTTAAGTGAGGACCCCACTGTAGTTTTGAGTCAAGCGTGATTCCCAGGAAAACTGTTTTTTCGACGAATTCTAGTGTCTCCTTATTCAATACAACGTGACATTCACTACTTCTAACATTCGGTAACGCGAATCTTATGCATTTCGTTTTCTTCTCATTTAATACTAAATTATTTACAGTAAACCATTTATGGACCTTTAGCATAGCGTTATTTACGTCGTCAAGTTCCTTTGCATGTCTGTTCACCTTAAAAATCAGTGATGTGTCATCAGCAAATAACACCATTTGTGGTCGGTTTTTCAACAAATGAGGTAAATCATTTATATATACTAAAAAGAGGAATGGACCCAATATCGAGCCCTGTGGTACACCCATTTTGACTTTTAAACCCAATGAATTTACACCGTTTATTTGAACTTGCTGCTGTCTATCATTCAAATATGATTTTACTAAGCTAAGCGCAAGTTTACCCAGTCCGTAATGCTCAAGTTTCAACAGCAGTGTTTCGTGATTAACGCAATCAAATGCTTTGGATAGGTCACAAAAGATACCTATTGCATCCTGTGCCTCTTCCCATGCGTTAAAGATATGTTTTAATAAAGTCACACCGGCGTCGGTTGTGCAACGTCCCTTGGTAAAACCATACTGTTGATCGTGTAGGATGTTATTACGATTAAAATGATTGAGCATTTGATTTAACATTACTTTTTCAAACACCTTGCTGAAAACCGGCAAAACCGACACGGGTCTATAATTATTAGTGTCCTTGTAGCACTGTAACGCGCATCGACAGTTTCACGTTGACTGTGCCCTGCTTCCAGTATACCACAGCCACACACATCTCTTGCTAAGTTAAATGAAGTGAAGTTTTCCTTCCATAATCCAAAATCTTTTGCTTTTAGGTTTAAATTAAATTTCGAACAAATAACCAATATTTATACATTTTTGTGGCCAGTACTTCTTCTAAAGAGTTTTCTTAAATAAGTTGATGACCAGTATAGAGGCACGAGGAACAGGGTGTAAAGTTCACTCATCCTCTATAGCTTGTTCCCTAGACTTTGTTGAGTTGTGTATAGACTTGACCTAAGCGATATTATTACAGTAATACAACCTGTGGGCGTCTGCTGCCGGTTCCCTTTTAAAAAGTAGTGGTTTTACGTCTCCATAGTCCTGGGCTTCAACTGCACCTGTTGCATAACAACAATTAAAAGCACATGAGTGTTATAAAGCTTCAGTTGGCTGAATGTTGATAATACAGTGAAATTTTACACTTACAGAAAACAAATAAAAGTAACCACAAATCCAATCTTACATCCATATTTTTCATATAAAAAGAAATTGTTCAATGTAGTTTCTGACTTTCTTATCATTTTAATTAAATGCTCATATGAAAATTATGAGATCAAAATAATTAAATTTACAATGGACTACGAAGTGAATGTCTTTTGAGTTTTTTTTCCAATGTTTGAGTAAAGTCGCAGATGTGTAGCATTCGTTAAATACACAGCTACCTGTCCAAGTTACTTTATTATGTAACATCAAGAACAGGTCCGTTGAAGAGTTTGACGACGTTGATTTTCTAAGCCATAATACATATACATGTGTAACGGCCGTCTGTACCTAAGAGGCAGAAAGGTAGGTAGTGATGTGGCGACTTGCGAGCGATTGGCGACGAACGTGAGCGGTATCACGATGCCGCTGATGACTCACTCTACCAGCCTGCTCCGTCGCGGATCATTATTATAATGAGATGCACACCCCCTGACCTCAAGGTATAGATAAGACGTGCCAACTGCCAAGTCCTTTAATTACTATTTCTGTTACTGACTGATGTTTTTGTTTTGACCAGATAGTGGGAAAGATCGGCTTACAACGTGATTACTTCATGTTAGGTAAACGGTGCCTGATGCCTCCACCAGCTTATAGGTTGATAAGGTTGATTTTGTTGTCTGAAAATACGTTCTAATTAATTACATTTGTTGTTTACCTTGGACAATACATCGGTTTATTGCAGTTCTGCAGTGTTCCCGTTTACAACCGTAAGTTTGAAATCAAATATCAAGTAAACCTAACGAGTCGTCGACTCCTGTCAACATTGATTAGACATCCTTTACGCACGAATCACGATTACTCATTATTATACATCATGCGTAGACACTTATGAACATAGCAAAGGCGCGTAGGCCGATCGGTTGCGTGGGTAGCATGACAGGTAGGTGCTGCGGGGTGGGGGTGGAGAGGATGCAGGGGGGGGGGGGGGTCGGTGCTGTCTGCACCAGACTCACTGGCGCTGCGCTGCCGTGCCGGTTTACCTTGACGCTAACCCAAGCTGGAGAGCCCTTAAATACTGATGCTTAGGTAGGTAGGTACTTCAGATTACTGTGTTCGAAACTGATGATTGATTTGCCTGATTTTCAATTGCACTCAGTTGTGAAAATGATTGTGTGCGATTGTGCACACACACTGCTTGACTGACTCATTACTGATCGACAACTTTTTGTGCATGTAGGTTGGCATGGTGATTATAACGGGACAGTTTAGTCAGAGCGGAGTATAGTAGAGTACCTACCTAGTCGTACATTAATAATGAACAATTATTTATATTATTAGTGAGTAAACTATAGAGTAGTCCTAATTAAATCCCGAACTATTAATGATATCTTGCGAGGACAAGCAATACTTATTGTAAAAAATAACAACGGTCAAACAAGAATCTGTGGTAGTGGGTAATAGTAATTGCAGTAGCAATTACGGAAAATTATGACGAAAAATGGGTAAAATTGCAATACGTCAATCATTAGTCATATAAGTACTACTTAGTAGTACTTAGGTACTGCTTTTTAACAATAATAATATAATTATACCTAGTCTTGGTGAATGAATAAAAACAAAGCGTAGGTCGTCACGTGGTGTCCGCGTCAGCTGAATGGCGGACTGGAGGGAATGGGCGCAGTTTCGATGGTGGGTACGGTGTGGGTGAGTAGCTTGGCAACTTGCCGCTACTTATTATTACAGATAATATTGTGTAATATATTATTCTAATTTTATAATATAGGTATTTACTCAGATACCTACCTCATTCAAAGGAAACTATGTAACAGTGTCTGATCAAGGTGCTTTTGAAGTAGATTAAACTTTGGGATTTGACTACAAATTGTGGTGATCTCTTGTTTGGTTCTAAGCGTTGCAGAAAATAGCCGCGCGGCGACCGTGTCGTAGCCGCGTAAAGCATGAGCTCTACGCGGCTACGCCAAACTGAGGCCCTACTTGTGCCACGAAAAGCCCGTCCTCTGACTTTTGGATGACCGTTAACTAGGTCTTGCCACTGATAGCTATAGATTATTCTTACTTATTGTATAGGATACCAGTATCTTCCACTAGTTAAAAAGTTAAGTAAGAACTTTAGAAGGTTACATTAGATGTCTGTCTGTTACATATGGTACAAAATTTATCTGAATTCTCGCTAGAACGAAGCTGGGTCCAATCCAAAATAGGAAAAGGCTAAATTTATGACAACGACAAGAGTCATACTCATACAGCTCATTGTTTTTCCAACTCAACTGGTGTTAGCAAGGGAAAACGTCGCGACACACTGCACATTTATACGACAAAGTCCTTTAATCAAATTGGAAATTGTAATGAAGTAGTCATTAGAGGCATCTGATTAAAATTAACAAGTTAAACGTTGTTGTTGCTTGTTCATTATTCATTTATTGCTGGCAACCCAAATACCTTGCTGGATTATCCTACAGTCTCTCGGCTCCATTCCTAGATTACGAATAGAGGTAAACAATACTCCTCTCTTGACATAGATGCTCAATTTAGTGCAGTATTTTGGATTGTAGGGTGTGTACGAAGTGCTACGAAGTAAGACCAACGAAACATAGTTCTTCTAAAAAAAAAAACAACCGACTTCCAATCAAACACTACAAAATGAAAGTTCGGAAGTCGGTCTTTCGTTTTTTGCCACCGACTTCCAAAATTAAAGTAATTTTTCACTTTGTAGCGTTTTTTGGAAGTCGGTTGTTTTTTTGTAAAAAAGCTTTTATTGTAACTTTTTAGTTGTGGTACCTACCCTACACAAAGTCGTATCGTATACCACTACTTGCAATGTAAATAACAGTGACAGAAAGTTATTATAACTTCATCAACATACAATAAGTAGAAAAAATACGTATTATTGAAGCTAACTCAAAAACGACTGTCAATCTGGAAGTATAATATCCTTTCAAATAAAAAGAGCATTTTTCAAGTCTGTTTATAAATGACGTAGTTCTAAGAAGAATAAGTTCACAAGAAAAAAATACAACCGAATAGAGAACCTCCTTTGTTGAAGAAATGTAGAACTACATGAAGCTGGCTCGAAAAGTAATGTTCGTTAATTTGCTCTGGAGAACGTTTTATTTATTGCAAGTGAGTAGGTACCTAGGTACCTACCAGATAGTGCGTATAAAAGATTAAAGGCTCCCACAGACAGGCGCTACGCGACTCTGGTGGAACAATTTGTATGAAAACTTCACGGAAATTGTTCTACGGGCTTAGCGTCGCGCCTTTCTGCGGGAGCCTTCATAATCTTCGTTCTTGCCAGATAGATACCTATATTATGCATGGCAATGTAACTTGAGCATTTGACCTTCAACGGTTCGCTGGCTTCGTGTCTCTGAACTTAATAACTCAAGAATGCCCATAATTGTTATTTGCCCTTAATCATTAGGACAGCTCTGCTATTCACGGTAGGTAAGTAGGTACTAAACTTAGGTATCAACTACTACTAGTACGTGAACTATAGCAATGAAAGAACAAAACGGACACTCCGAGAGTATATTAGTAGTTATACATTATTTACATATAGGTCGCGTAATTCATGTATTGAACGTAATGTTTACCCTACCACAAAATTGCGCTCCCTGGCTCCTTGACCCTGGAACTAAGTAATCGGAAGATTTCAAAATAAAGTGTTTTTGTGGCTGTTTAATGGTGATAAGGGGAGCTTCTATACGACCCCTAATCTTGAACGTGAACTTGATACAAAATTTCATTTCTCATATATAAGACAAAATAGCATAATAAATTGTTATAGAACATAATTATTCCAGTTTTATATTTACTGTTACTAGCTCTTACAGACTTATTTTTTAATGTTTCACTTATTTGAATAATTATTTTGAACGAGTTACGTGGTTTAGTATGAAAATGTCCTTGTTGAATGTGTGATGTGGTTATATCATTTAAAACTGTTACTTAATTCATTTCACACCAATACTCTCTATAACATTCACGGCATTTTGCGGCTTGGGAGTTTATTCCTAGTATTTCCCGTTGGACTACAGAAAATAAAATATGTTCTTGTTCATTGGTGCATATTTCATACTGTGCTTCATTTTGATCCTGTCCGACCACGCGGTTGTAGCGCTTGCTTCTGTTTCGACGAAATGCGACCTCTACCTGCGCGGCCTGCGCCCGTCCATTTCACAGATGTCTAAATTGATAAAAATATTCTTATTCATTTATTCCTATGTTTAGAATAATATTTCTTATTTTATTTGTTCCATTTGGATTCCTCTTTAGATTACACTAAATTGTTGATTGATGACAAGCTTTTGCTCAAATCACTTTTTTTAGACTTTTTCTGTATTATTATAAGTATAAATCAGTAGTGGATATTGGTTTAAAGTTACTTAGTCCTTCTAGCTACTGAACAAAAGCAGCACTTTGAAATATAAATGCACGCATTGGGTGCAGGCGCAATAAAAGCAACGCTACCTGGTAACGTCACTTTAATTGAACTGAAGTCGTACGCATTGACTGCATCCTGCGATAACTGATATCCAGCTAGTTCTAGATGCACTCATGACTGTTAAACTTTTGTTATGACACCATACCTACATGTTGTAATCTAGTACCAACTACTGACTTCATTGTTTCAACATCAATCAATTCAGCTTTATTTCATAGAACATTATTTCAAAGAACTCACTCAGCCTAGCTAATCACAAGCAACTGCTGGACATAAGGGACTTCCATGAAGTACCACAACAACTCTCGGTGCTCAATACAGTCAAAACTTTGCGTGACAAATTTAACAATCCAATTCACACATATTTTCTGTCTTGTTAAATAAATGAAAACAACCAAGTAGGTACCTACCTATTTACTATAAATATTATAGCTAAAATATTCCTCAAAGTGAAAAATATCAACTCGCATGTCGCTATTTACATAGGTAGAAATTGGAAAGCGTATGGCATGCGCATTGAGCTAATTCTTTAAATGTCCATTAGTCATTCAGGAGAAACCTAGGCCCAATGGTAATTTATTCAGTGGATTAGACAACTCTCCATATAAAGTGCGACCCACCTCGCCACACCGAGCAAGTTGCTGCGTAGCGGCAAGCGGTGCTCACTACTCAATAAATTATCTACTCGCACCGACAACGCACACATCGCCAGCATCACACCTACTTTGACACACCTATTTATATGTAACGCCAATACATTATCTATGTAGGAGTGCTGTGATGCGTCCACGAAGCATGAGCATTGAACATAGTATTCCTTTGTGTGGACATTATCCGCATGATGCAAACGTATCAGTGCGATTCAATGACTGGTAAGAGGTTGGTCAAAGATCTACTAGCTACTTGGACGTCGTCTTGGCATACTTTGGATTTTAAATGATTCCAAAGTTATAGTTTTCACTAAGTTTGCATTTAACAGAAGGAATAATTTATTCTAGAAATAAATAAACCATTTAAAATAGTTACTAACACCGCCACCTGTTGCTTTCCAAATGTTGCTATGCTGCTAAATACAGCACTTCTTCACAAATAAATCCGTCTCACATCTAGATTCTGATAAACCTGAGTCATAATGTAGAATTACAATATTTTCTGGTTGCATAACATAGCGAATGATTGCTTTTGTTTATGTTCTACACGTGTATTGTAAAAAGCCGCTCGTCGCCACCTGTTTACTGAACACGCATCTTTCTTGATCGACACGTTTCTTGAATTCAAGCGCTATTCGCCAGGTTTATTGACGCTGTATTCCTAAAATAAATGCTTATTAAAGATCCCATCATTATAATACAATTCGCCACTGTCATCACCGGGGAGACTAATAGAAATTTATAGTAGCGAAGAAAAAATATTTTCAATAACTTAAATTTTAATTTCATCCTCTTAGGGTGGGTCCGTATTATACTATAACTTTCGAATCCTGATTATTTCAGAGCTTAAGATCAAAATATTTATCTTAAGGCTATCTTCAAAATTCATTGGCACACATCAATTAAATTTTCCCGTCGAAGAAACTGTGTCGTGTGTCGTGTATGTCGTATCAACTGCCAAATGTCAATGTGTGCGTCACCGTATCGCCGGATTCGTTTTCTGAGAAGCGTCGGCGCGGGCGCAGCGACACGGCAGGGGTGAGGAGCAAGAGGGGGCTCAGGCCGGCGGCGTCAGGCCCATAATAATGCGCGGGGTGGGGGCGCGGTGCCGAGCCCGGGCGCCGGCCCTGCCAGACAAGTTGTCGCTGAGCCCCGGAACCGATGTTCAGTGGCCTCCCCTGCCCCGCGCACCGGCTCACAGCAAATTACTTGGCGCACCCAACTTCTTAACTAACCAGTTTATAACCTATGTGGAATTGGATATCGATAACATAATTACGATCTGAACGAATTTTTTTAAATGAAACGACACGGCAAGAAAGACAGCTTTCTTGCCGTGTCGCTTCATTTAAAAAACTTAACGTATAGAATAACAGTATTCTATACGTTAAGTTTTTAACGTCATCGTGTGCACAAAACCAACGCGATGGAGCAATCAGAGCTGCACAAAGAACTAAGTTTATCTAAAATTATAATTAAAAATTAACGTTTTCACGATATTCTCAAGTAATGTCGTTAAAGGTAACATAATTCTTAAAGAGCATGATTTTGTGCAATACTCAGCCCCCGATTTGACCGGCCGGGCATACTTCCACAATGACAACGAGCCTGACTCATTCTTTGTTTCTAACTGGGTCATCTACTCCATATGGATTTACCACTAATTGATAACGATTTTGTAACTATTCATTATAGTCCTTGCATTCATTTTGAGTACCTATTAAACTTTATGGCGCAAGTACCACGGTGGATTAGGCTTAAATCTGTGCTGTAATCGCCCTTAACAAAGAGGATTAATAAATCCAAACAGATTTGGTGGTCGTACGCTATCATGTCAGTATCTTAGACTTATCAGGGCTCAAGGTGCTGTCGTGGATGATCCTCGTTGCGCCACAGATATTTATGACATTGGTCACAGCGCGTACGCGCTCGGGTGGTCCGCCCGTGTGGCGGAGGCGCACAATCAACAGGAGTTTATCAAGAGGGCAACCGTTAAAAACTCATGGAAACTGATATGAACTTGTTTTAATGATCTCAGCCTGTAGCGCTTGCTGCGAACACATAAGTTGATAAGTCTCTAGTTTACGTGAGATCCTAGTTAAGTAATTCACAGCAAAACAGAGCTTTATTTGATAGAGACGATTCGTATTACAGAATATTGAGATTTCTTTAAATTTAAAATGACTACATGGAATAGAAATTAGCCTGGTAACGATAAATTTAGAATGCCAAAAATATTTATGTCTTGGCACGTTGACATTACGGTAGGTGTAACAATGCCCACAAGAAGAAAAGTAAGTGATTAGTGCTTTCATTGGCACGAGTTTATTTGCGTCACAGCCGGTCGTCGTTCCTGAAACTGCGCGAAAAATGTCCACTGTCACACCATTGACCCTTGTCATGAAGGTAAAGTTCACTACGACACGTTCACTTCAGTAAAATTGCTCTGGCTTTATTATGAAGTACACTTTACACTATAAGAACGTTGTAAAGGTAGATTGATTTCCGTCGTCCTTATAGCATAATGATTTTGAATGAGGATGCATTTCAGAACTGTAGATTCTGTAATTTATAATCTCTAAAACATCAGAATGGCGACTGTTCGCGTAGATTACTCTCTAATGCTCAGACGATGAAGAATAAATTAAGGAATCTTTTTGCATATTACAAGTTCATAACAATAAATAGTGAACAGTAACATTTAAAAACCATAACAAACGGGCTAAATTACGACTTTAATAAGACTACTCTAAGGATAGAGGTTATAAGAAAGACATGAAGTGTTTACGCATTATACGAATGAAGCTTATATGATCGATCCTTGATTGGTAATCATCACTATCCTCTTATCCGCAGAGAAAAAAGTTAGGTCAAATTTGACTCGCGTCATTAAACACTCTTGAGAACGAGATAAAACTTAGTTCTCGTTATACAATGTTGGATTTCGTTATGCAGACCTTACTTCTTGGTGTTATTGCGTTACAAACTAACAGTAGCAATGGATTTCATTTGACAGTTCAACAACATTCATTACGTTATAAACGTTGTTGTGCAGACTTTTTCGAACATATGAAGCAATGGGTTAGCAAAATCCTTCAAAATCTTGTTTTATAAAGGTTTAGATATATACTCGTAGCAGTAGAAACTCTTATTAGTAGAAAGTAGGTATGTTAGCTGCCCTTAAACCCCGTCCATGTAGGCGCTCATGTGTAAGTAAATGATAGAAACATGCAGGGCAAGTAACTATATCATGATGACCTATAAACGCAGTCTTAGAGCAATACATTATAAACATAAAGTATATACTAACAAACAGTAGACTGTATAGTAAACGACGGGACGTAATGATTAACAAAGTTTTCGTTAAAACTGGTGATGTGACAAACAACACATGACATACAACATTATTTTGGCACCAGTTACATGTAAGTACGTCATGGTCGGTCATCGGTATTGAAAAATTCTTATCTCATTGACGTGTTCATATCTAGGGTGATCTGTTTCACGACACTTTAATATAGTTAATGTTGCAATATTTTTATCTAGGTAAGAGAGAGCTAAGTTGATTGTCGAATGTTTCATACAGTATACAGGGTGGATTTTTTTAAACCTCACCTGGAGGGAAAGTACTCTAAATAGGTAGGCTGGATATAGCATTTTCACTTGTATTTTCGAAAATTCGCTTGCCACCCTCTGAAATCGACTTTTATGGCACTTTTATGGCATCAATCGATAGGGGCAATCATAAGTACCAAATCTCTCAAACAAACATGATAAATTAAATGAAAGGAAAACCATAAAATCTTATATAGCGGTGTACGCTATTTAACATCACGCAACGTCCCTTAGGAGCCGAGCAAAATGAAAAATCGTTAAGCGAAAACGAAGTAAAGGACCACAGCTATAGGATATATTTTATGTTAAAACAAGAAATTTCACGCGAATTTCAGACGAATCCGCGGGCAAAAACTAGTAATAAATAAAGTTTAATGAAAGTAATTTTTCTTCAGAATACACCTACGTATGTAATGTTAAAATATGTAAACATGTGCAGAGACTTCCTGCTGTCCTGCACTAGGTTAGGCTTGCGGCCTGCCTATCTCACAGGATCTTTCAGTTCTGAAAAGTTCCAATAAGTGAAGTTTATCCAAAATACAAGCTCAGAACAAAAACTGCTAACCTAGTGTCAGATGAGCGTCCGGATCTGAATGCGATAACCATGATCGACAGTGTCATCCAATCTACCGGTCAAACTTATTACAGCATCGGCTATCACCGCACATCTATCTTAGCAACCGCGAATGGTTCGCGTGCAGTGCCTCATTAACTCATTCATTACTGTTTAAGACATGCTTTAATAAAACGTTTCCCTTCCGGAATCGGCAACAGGGAAATAAACAGGATGGCCTGCACAATAGGCGCTGTGGCAGGAGAATAATAAAACTTTAATACTAATCTCAACACAAATCTCGTTATTAATTGAGATTAAAGGCCAAAATATCTCTGTAGAGGGTCTTTGACAGATGCCTAGTTCCACACACACAACTAAAAAATCACAGTTGAGCGACCGATTCGAAACTTAGCTCTACTTCAACAGTAACGTATCGACACACATGCGCATTTATAAGCGCCATATGTGACAGGTTCTATAACTGTCTTGTAACAAACTTTTGCAGATAACTTTTCATGCTCCTGCTTATTAAAACTTCTGCTTCGATAACCCGTTTTTGTTTTGGTTTGGGCAGAACAAGTTCAACAAGTAGAAGCGACAGTAATTAATCCCTATCAATGTAATGATGAAACCTGGTCAAGCAATAGAATAACGTTTTCGATTCAGTCTACAAGACAAAATTCATTCATTCATGAATTTTATCTGTTGTCTTGTAGATAATGTCACAAAAGTTCATCAGAAAGTAATTTGAATGAGGTTAACTTTGCTATTAATGTGCCAAACGGTACGAGGAGCTCGAACTACACTATCAGAGGTACCGAGGCTGGTGTCAAAGGGCGTGCTGATTGCGTTACACGACTACACAGGCAACAGGCGTGTTTACAGAGAAGAGCCGTTTCAACGTCGCCGACACCTCTCTGATCTCACCGAACGGCCGCTATCAAAGCCAGACGACATCAATTAACAGAACCGGCCGGCTTGTATGCCTTTTAACAATGCCTTGTTTTGAGGATGATCATGCGATTACTTTGTGTGGAAAGTTTGGGTAGATATACAAACTGCATCTGTAATATGACGGTAAAATTCTACGTATAGACCTCAAAATAACATTCACGAGAAAACAATTTGGCTGTGCTGTGCGTGCAGGATATGTGAACGGACTCGTCGGACAGTCGGCCGATGTGAGCTCGCTGAATATTATAATTAGTCGAAGCCGGTGTGAGTAATGGCGTCGGAAATAACACGCGGGCGGCGTTGGCGCCAAGCGGAGCGGCCATCGAGCACCGCACACAAACGCAGCGCGCGCGCAGCCGCGCATCCCCCCTGAGCTGCGCGCGCGCCGCCGCGCGCCGCGCCGACCGGTCTGTCTTGTGACTTGAGCTATTTACGTGCTAAGGAGTGACGTGACTCCGAACTGATTTATTTAGAAGATCACCTCATGGAGACTTAAAGGTGGTTCTATTATTCTTGTAACTTCAGACCTACTGTTAGACATCATGATGTGACATAGTGTGTTGTAAGTGAAAAGCAAAAATAATAAATTTTGAGAGAGTAGGTATTTCTTTCAATTTAAAGACCAGTAGGTAAGGTCGCAGTCCAGTGCAAAGTTGGCGTTGACCAATGAAAATTATTCTAATCAACAAAATGTTTAAAATTACCATTACTACCGACTTTATCACTTGCCAATGCCTAGTATTTAAGAGATATCTAAGACCGTATACATTGCAATAATGCGTATTGCACTGTATAAGGCTTCTTAGAAACTAGTCCTAGTATGCCTACCTGCTAAGTATTGGCAGTAAGTACCTACCTACAACAAACCATTTACCGTTCATTTAGTTTTACTACATGGTGAGCTGTTACATAAACTTATATTATATTACGTATTTGCTATGTGCATTTATTGTGTTCTATTCATGCATGGGTCGTGAACAAAATGCATTAGTTGAAATCTTGATAACAATCAAAGTTAGTATTGAAATAATAAAGGTGGAAGGACCACATTCCATTCATCTGAGTTGTACCCCAACAAAGCAGTGAGAGTTTAGATATTTCTGTGTGATTACGACTAGCTGGACTGGACTCTGACATCAAAGCAAACCATATTAGAAATCGAGGTGCAACGGGTACATTCAAACATCTTAACATTTAAAGCAATTTCTGGAAGAGGCAAACAAAGGCACCGCGGTTAATTAGTCTGTGTTTGCGCTGAAGAAACAAACGCGTTCTGAAGACAGACAGCACCAAAGTGAATATCCTTTATGCCGACACGCACACATCCGGATACTAAACAATTATAGTAGTCATGGAATTAAGTTTAACAAAAGTAAGAATACCGTTCCGGCAGTCACGCGGAAAAACGGAAAATAAACTCACTTCACTGCCCATCATGCAAATAAGTACCTCGAACACCTTCAGGCTTCAGGCCACTTCAGGAATAAAAAGAAACTTAGGTTTTATGTGCGGTTAAAACAGGTAAAAATATCTTACCTATTTAAAATGCAGATAAACTTAAAGTTGTGAAGGTCAGTTTGAACAGATAAAGCTAGTGAGTTGTAATTTGACAATATTGCAGTGTTTGGTATCACAAATAGTTAGTAGAAGTCGTTGCTTTGCATTAATAGGCTCTAACTGAATGAGCTGAATTTGGGTAATTCATTAAACTTTTGGTCTATAAACGTTGCGGCGAAATTGTTAAACCGACCAAAGTTAAATAATTTATTTCAAATAGGCACTTAAAAGGCACTTTTGGACGTCAAAATTAACAACAACAAAAATATGGAATTGATTCTAGTCACACCTTCCAAAAGGTAGTTTTCGTATGGAGAAGAATAGGTAAGAAACTCCACCGTTAGGTACCTAAACGGTGGAGACGGAGTATATACTCTTTTAAAATGTTTTACAATCTTTTATATAACTTATACATTAATTATATAATTATATGTGAAGACGATGCAGAATCTTTCTCATAATCACTAGACATGCAAAAGTAAGTTCAGCAGCCTGCTAAAGTTTCTTAGCTTCTAAAACCATTATATGAGTATCAGTCATATAATAAGGGTTTAAGACCCTTGTATAACTCGCTATAGTCACATATGGTCCTTATATTCGTACGTCATCCGTCATTATCGTTTTGCATTAAATTCCTACTAAAGCAGATAGGCACGCCAGAAAAAAATCATAAAATAAGAGTCTCTACTCATGCTTGGAACATGTCTGGTTACGACGAATGTTTTGTAGCAGTCTAACAGGAGTATAAGACTGCTACAAAACAGCCGTCAAGAACTTTATTAATCCTTTTTCAGCAATACGAAGTCCAAGATGTTCGCTAGAAAATAACAATTCAAAACTCAGTACAAGCACAGAATAATAGTAGATACAAGCGAAACTGCGTCAAACCTTAAAAAGTAAACGTACGAAGAAAGACTATTGTTAAATGACCCGTGAACTATAACAGAGAGAGTATCCTGTGCTCGCGTGTGCCAAAAATATCCTTGACTTCATAGTTGATGCTGTGCCTACTTGCTTTATGGCCCATCGCGTCGTCCGGCAGAGCATCGTAAATATCACACTCACATCTGCGAATGCAACTCGAACATTAGGTAGTATGCGGCACGCTAAATTATCCGCCTCAGCTCGAAAACATGGCGAAATATTCCAATACGTCAAAGACACGTCAGTGGACGTCGCTGGCGTCAGCCCGGCCGAGCCACAAAAATACTTACAGGTCCTAAAGCTTATTTTTAATGTTTGTTGAAGGGAAACATTTGGCAACTTAAGTAGTTGGCGATTATTTTAAGCTCTGACATGGTTTTCGGCTTTCCCAGATCCGTCTTAAAATTACTAGATGTTTCTTTACCCAGGGAGATTCTTAAATTATTTGTTTTTTCTGGTCTTCGTTATTTTTAACTTCTTTATATAAGGTTTTTTTTGTATAACAACAACGCTAAAATATTTCACTTTTCAACCTTTACACCTGCTTTTACTAAATCAGTAATACTTTTTGAATCCAGTATCGATCCTTCTTTTTCAGTTTTCCTATTTCTTTCCCTAAACTTCGCAACCTAGCTACTAAATAATATTGATGTTTTTCTTCCTTTACATTACAATTATTGACAATATAGAACGTTTTGCAACAAAAAAATATGTTAACCTAGCTTTTCTGGAACCAAGATAACTTTTCAGTCTTCATTTTTAATTGCCTAAGTACTATCAACTCTTATAATTTTCAATGCGCCATTTCCCAATCAAATTGTTAGAACCAGAAAAAGTTAGAGGGAATTAAAATGTAATAATTACTTTTCTCTAGATTCGAATTTTAAAAGGCTACAGTTTGCCTTTCAAGTAAAGTGATATTTAGTGACAAATTCTGGGAATTTTTTCAAGAATACAAAAAAATTGGGTTTTCTCGAATAACATCAATTATTGCCTAGGGTTTATGGGATGCTTAATTGTTGCAAATGGTTCACAATGTCACGTCCCAGAAGGAATATGTCAAATTACAAGTCACCCTGTATATCTTTTTCTCAAACATGCTTGGAAATTCGAGCATTAATTTGCCAACCTTCTTTGAGATAAATAGAAAATGCCGGTCGAATACATGCGAGCGCCCGGCCGGCAATGTTTGTGTGAAAAATCCATATCTATCGTGTTTAGCGGTCGAATAAATTACTATGAAAACACATATCTGCCCTGGTATTTAAAAATGGAACGAACGTTTTACTTCAACGCATGGCAACCAAGAAGGTATTAACTTATCAAGATCGCGCCGTACGGCGGTAGACAATACAAAACTTTTAACAATTTACCTTCATAATATTCGTAATGTTAACACTAAGCTCCTATTACTCCTGGAAAACAAAAATGTATTTAATAAACCAAGTAATTTTTAGTATTTATTTCTGTACAAGTGATTTGTAATCTTTAGAAATAAATGAATTCAAACCGTAAGAGCTTTTCACGTTTCATACAAAGTTGGGCCCAAAACTCAGACGGCGAAAAAAAATGTGTTACCCTTACACATTACATTTCTTGAACGACGATGTCGGGGTAATCCTCCTACTCATTATTTACTATGGCGCCGAATCTCTATAACCATTCCGTCAGCTGCTTTTTCAATTTGAAAAATCTAGTTACCTTGAAAGCATTTATCGCGTCTGGGAGGAACATTTTACCTTGCCTGTTTCGCCGTTATTGTATCTTCGGTTCCACTGGTCGAGCAACACCATACGGATCTGCCACTTGATGAATGAAACCAGACAGCGGTCACAGTCCGGCTTCTTTTTCAACTTGAGTGTAGGCTCTTTCGCAAGGTGGTCTGCGCATTCGTTGTCCTCCAGCCCTGCGTGTGCTTTTACCCAGAACAAGGAAACATCTTTGCTCTGGGATAAAGTCGCGCCCACGTAACCTCTCGCCTCTGCCGCCAGGAAGTGGAGGGAACCTTGGTTCGCCGGATGTGGAGTTTTCGCAAACGCCACGCTCAATTTCCCTGCCCGCAAGGGCTGGCTGGGGTACTCTTTGCCTCATACAGAGCGGCTGCTTCTTATATTCGGAGGTCGAGTGGGAATAGCCAGCCAGCATCAGGGAGGCGTTCAGCGAAACGGTGCTGTAGGATTTGCAGAGCTTTTGGGCGAATACTCATTAAACTGTAGGACCGTGTACTAAGAAGATTGGAGTGCATTTTATGCACACCAATCTTTTTAGTTGCTGGCGCCCAGGAGCTTGCCGCGTGCATCACCACCGGCACCCGGAGCACCCGGAGGTCGCACACGTTAGCGGCGTGGATGTTGAATGTGAGCTGGTGGTAGTATTTTTATTTCCTTAGGACATTGTAGTATTTTCATTTCCTTAGACATGCCAATGTTGACCCCGCCCATGCTCAGGTGTGGGACATCGTACTTTAGCTTCCTGATGACTACCATTGCACGGGTGGTGCAAACTTCAGCTTTGCACCACCTGTGCCCCATTTCCGAATATTCATGAGGGCGGCATTGGCCTGTCTTTGAACCTCCAATGCTAGGTCACCGTCGAAGATCATGACCACATCATCGGCGAAAGCCTGGCAGTGATCTCCCCGCTCTTCCGGCCCCTTTAACAGAGATTTTCAGAAGTAAATTCCAGAAGATTGGATTCCCTTTATACCTTAACATCTCATCACCTCGCCTCGCCCACCGCGCCAGTTAGTCTTTCTAGACATTAATTGTTTTTTACTTCATAAATATGTTTTTGTTTCGTTTTTAGTTTAATGGGATATTTGCAGTGGTTTGTTGTCATAGTAATACTTTTCGAGGTCACACTTTTACAACAAGTTTATTTAATTTATTTTTCATTACTTACATAGCGGTTAGTTTTATACAGGGTGTTAGGCAGACGATTGAACATACGAAAATGATGGATCCGTTTGGCCGTCTGCTACGTGTTTAGGCTCAATAACAAGACCCAGGCCACACGGATTTTCTTAAATAACTTTTTAAATTTTATTTGAAATTCGTCGTTGCTCAAACTTCAAACGTCAATAATTACATTTAAAAATAACAAAACTGGCAACATTTTATTTTAAATTTCATCTAGAATAATTGTAGATAACTTGTTCATTCTAGAATACTTGTTCAACCGTCTGCCTAACACCCTGTATTTTAATAAAATGTATTTGGTGCCGCAATGAAAAATGTGGGACTTCCCCGACTTAGGTGAATCCTTTTTTTCGTTGGCCTAAAATGTTCCTCCCATACGCGATAGATGCCTTCAAGGTAACTAGATTTTGCAACTTTAAATAACCGCTGAAGGAATGGTCGTAGCGATTCCGAAAGCCGTAGTAAAAAAATATTAGGAGGACGTTCCCGACCTGGGCAACACATTGTTTTTCGCTGGCCGACTTTGGGTTTTGGGCCCAATATGAACGATCTCCTTTCGATTTGGTTTGCAAAAGAAACAAATGAACGTATTGGCACGTGAAAAATTATCGTTGTTCATCATTGATTTTGGAACTTATGATGAATGTAAAAACTTTCGAATTTTCGCGCATTATTTGAGAAAAGTACTATACGAGCCTCGTACTCACGTATGTCTGCCTCGGCTTCGCCTCGGCCCAAATTTTATCGATCGTCCGTCGCGGACGTTTCCTAGTTGACTTGTACCTGAGAAGAAACACTGAAACAAACTCAGAGAACTAAAGTATTTTTCTTTGGAACTTTCGATACAATTCTTTCAATAAAACAAAGCTTAACAATGAATGGTTATGGTATTTTCATTATAATTTTGAATCTCAAATGTGACCCGTAATACAAACCACTTAATCCAAGACATTTTATTTGTAATAATCAGTCCCAATTTTATTTACAAGTTATTGGTGCTTTTCAGTGCGTGAGGTCCTTAAGAGGAGGGGTTGCGACAATCGTGGACAGAATCCGGCAATTGGGACTCGAGGTGGCCCTGCACAAGTCCGAGGCCATGTGTTTTCATGGTCCTCGGAACGCGCCACCGTCGGGTTCCCAAATAACGGTAGGAGGAGTTCACATCGACGTCGAGTCGACGATGAAGTATCTAGGACTCGTCCTCGACAGCCGGTGGAACTTCGTGGAGCACTTCCGACGTTTGGCTCCCAGACTGGAGCGGGCCGGGGCTGCTTTGAAGCGGCTCCTGCCCAATCTAGGGGGTCCAAACGCCTCCTGCCGGAGGCTATACGCGGGGGTCGTGCGGTACATGGCCCTTTACGGGGCACCGGTTTGGGCGCGTTCATTGAGGCGGCGGCCAGCCCGCCGGTTGAACGCGTCCCAGAGGGTCATGGCCCACCGGCTGGTCCGGGGATACCGCACGATCTCCGGTGAGGCGGCGAGCCTCCTTGCCGGATTACCGCCATGGGATCTGGAGGCAAAAGTCCTCGCGCACATTTGGGAGTGGCGCGAGGAGGCGAAACGCCGGGGCGTAACTCCGCTGTCGCGAGAAATCGCGGCACAGCGGACAGATCTCCGGCGGGATCTCATGGCGTCATGGAGAGTGCGATTGTCGCAACCCAGTGCTGGGCACGCCACTATTGCGGCGATAAGTCCCCTCTTTGAGGAGTGGCTAGAGAGGCGCCACGGCGTCCTCACCTTCCGCCTGACGCAGGTCCTCACCTTCCGCCTGACGCAGGTCCTCACCGGACATGGTTATTTCGGGAGGTTCCTGTTTCGTATCAGGCGGGAGGAAACGCCCGGGTGTCATCACTGCGTGGATCGCCCGGAGGACACGGTTGAGCATACGGTGGAGGTCTGTCCGGCTTGGGCAGAGCATAGCCGTGTCCTCGTGGAGGCGATCGGCGGCGGGGATCTCTCGCGTCCGGCCCTAGTCCAGGCCATGGTACGGAGCGAGAGGGCATGGGAGGCCGTAACCTCCTTCTGCGAAGCAGTAATGCTCGCGAAGGAGGAGGCAGAACGCGTGAGGGAGAGGCAAACTTCGCGCCCTCACGCCCCTAGCCGCCGCAGGAGACGCCCTGGGCATCGGGAATCACAGGCCGATTCCCGGCCACCGTAGGCGCGGGCTTGCGGACGGTGAGCAATGGGTAGCTCGCCGTCCGATAAGGACCAGGCCCGGGTCGACGGCGCGTTGTGTTCCACGCGCGCCTCAAAGAGATGTCAGCAAGTGAAGGGGTCCGATAGATAGTGCCGGGGTTGCGGGAAAGTCCGAAAGGGATACCGTGGCCCCTGGCAACGTACAGGCAACGGAAGGAACACGGGTGGGTTTTAGTCAGTAAGAGTCTGACACGCCCTCCTGCTCCGCCCAGAGCGGGAGAAGTTATTTGATAATTTCCCACCCAAAAAAAAAAAAAAAGGTCCTTAAGAGGAGCTTTAAATTAGGCTACCATAATCTGTTGGCCTGGTTTATCTGAAAAGCTCCTTCCTCTGTTATTGGCCGCCTGAATTGGTAATCATTCGAACTGTCGTAACACTATCTAAGAAAGACAAACTTAAAGCCACGAGCGATTTAAGCGTTGCAAATCCAACAGTGCGTCTTTATTTAGGCATTTATTTAGGTGTCGACTAGTGTTAGTGGAAACAACACAAGACAATATTTGAGGGTTTATTTATAAACATTGCTTAAAGTTAAGACTTAAGAGACGTATAAACGCAGATATTGTTAATCATACTTAAATATAACTTGAATCAACGTTTATAAGTACACCCCGTATAAGGGTAGGTAATTTAATTAATCGCAGATTTGGATTGAAATAGTTTTACATCTGTTTTATCCTGATATTCGTGATGTTCATTTAGTTTTACATCCAATCCTCTTTTGTGGTTACATACAAAAGGAAAATTAAACAGTTCGTTGATCCTACAATACCTCATCAAAACCATGATCCGGAATTGATTTGTTAATACGAGTTGTGTAACGTTATTGATGATCATAGTATGGTGAGATGATGACCTACCTATCAGCCTATGCCTGTCATTCTAATTTACCTACAATGTAGCTCGTGACCAGTCTTACCAAAGGGGTAAACGTGTGTCACCCAGCTATTGGAATGTGGAGGCCAGATAGGCAGTTGCTCCATGTAAAATATTGGTATTCAGCTGCATCAGGTAAGACTGGAAGCCGACCCCAACATAGGTAATTGGGAAAAGGCTTGGTAGAAGATAGAAGAAGAGGTCATAGAAAAGAAAAGTTCTCGGAGGAACTCATTTAAGAATGTTGTCCCCACTTATAAAGGAATCACTTCCAATGGGGAGACCATTGGAAGTGATTCCTTTATAAGACCGACAGATTCGTAGAAGGATAGCCTGGGAAATGTAGGGTCTGTCCATATGTCATTATCATAATAGGTACCTACTAACTGGCACCTACCACAACCAAGGAACATAGTCACAATAAATGATTAACTAGCAGAACATAAGTAGGTATAGCTGTAATACTATCAAAGTAAGTAAGTAAGTACCTAAGTAAATTTTATTTGGTTAAACATGGTGTACATTGCATGCAGGATAGTAATGGGATACAGAAAAGTTCTAACATGTTCAGCCGCATATCGTGGCGTACAAATTGGTAGGAAGAGATGGTGCATAAGCCGTATAATTACAATTCAATAAGCATAGTTTATGGATACAATTCAATGTCAAAGTAGTCATTAAATAAATTAGTCAATAAAAATATGAATTACTGTCATTAAAAATTTCAATTCCAAATTAAAATTGCAAAAAAATACAATAGATTACAATAACATGTCAAAAATACAACATTGCCATCTCAAAAATGAAGAAAATTGTCCTCTTGCATAAACTCTGTTATACTGTAATATGCTCTTTCAGTTAGTAAACTCTTCAACTTACTTTTAATAGCAGATATATTTAATTCAACTACACATTTACTTATAATTATGTTCACCCATATTCCTATCTACTCCTGTGATCCTGAAATGCAATAGCCAGGAATAATATGCGAGCAAACCTCAACGCAATTTAAGTCTTTAAAAGTTTTGTAGTGATTTTAAAGAGTCCTGCCTGAAAGGAAACAACGATTGCTACCAGTTAACTTCATGTCAAGTGCTGTGATTGGCTGACTTAAAACAACAACATAAAAACTAAAAAAGTTGAGAATTTTTGCCTATGCGAATGGGGCAACATGACAACCCTAGCTACCTCTTCGTTCCTATGAGTTCCAGTGGTTACGTGTTTTAATTGAATTGTACTAAACCAATTATTTTAATGACCCAGTAACTGGTAAGTGGCGGAGTTTTTTCTCCTCTATTATATCGTCGGAGTGGCGGCCCTACTGCTACTGCGGCATATGATATAGGCATTCCGCATGTGTTGCGGGTATGCGACTGGGGACCGTCGAGCTCGCCTCGTGCCGCCCTGCCGCGCCAGACTGCTCGTCGCCATTACGTTACCCCACACCGCAAATTCACTCAATAATAAAACAACTACTTTATTGTTTCAGTCTCCATATTGAATGCTTTCGCTGGAAAATACGACCGTACAAATATGTACCTATTTAGGCAGTGCGGGCTTTCTTTTCTTTCTTTCTAAGTTTATCTTGGACATTTTTAACACCGGTGAAAGAAAACATGAGGAAACTTTTCAGACTTATAGTTAATATACGTCTGAAATCGCCAACCCGTCTTGAGAAAGCGTGGTGATCAATGTTCGTGCCTTCTCTGTATAAGAAGAGGCCTTTGCCCTGCAGTGGGACACTAAAAGGCTGGTATTATATTAAGGCAGTGCAGAACAGTGCCATGCCCCACGCTGTCACAGTATAATAAAGTAACAGTATTATATCTCGGCTGTGACCTTGAAATAATTACCTACGGCCGCTCAGTAGATACAACTTACTGTTCGCGTTCGTGCGTAACTGCCGCGCACTCGAAACTGTTGCGGACTGATAATACACTGATTTCGAAGCGCGTCGTTTCAGCCTTTTTCTGTGAAGATATAATACTGTTACTTATTTATACTGTGCTACGGTGTACTGGACTGGATAGAATAGAACATTCTGTTTTTAGGGTTCCGTAGCCAAATGGGAAAAATGGAACTGCTATAATTTCGTTATGTCCGTGTAACCTTCCTTCCGTCTCTCCGTCCGTCTGGATGTTATAGGTACAGCCATTTTAGTCGAAGACTATTTGTACGATGAAAAATGTTTTTATAAAAAATAAACCACCGGCTTCCAAAAAATGTCTTTGGTTTTGAATTTTCGTTTTTATGCCACCGACTTCCGAAATTAAATTTATTTTTCATTTGATGTTTTTTTTTTTAGTTGATTTTTTTAGTCAAGAGTTTTTATTTTACATTTTTTAGCTGTAGTACCTACCCCACATAAATTCGAATACCACTACCTGCTATGTAATTAACAGTGACAGGAACTATAACATCATATTGAAGCTAACTGTAAAACTACCCAAGCAAAGTTAATAAAATTTATATGGGACTACCTCGATCTGAAGTAAAACCTAGACCAAACAAAAAAAAGAATCATGAAAATCAATTAATAACTGGCGGAGTTAATCGTATAAAAAATATACATCAAAAAAACACTTCTCCGTTTTGAAGTCGGTTAAAAATAAACATTATGAAATTCTGTTATTCAGATTCCAATGTTATTATAATCATTACCTACGAGTACATTTATATTTTGAGAGTGAATAAACAAATAATATTTTTATTTTTAAATTGGTATCGATCGATACCAAGTTTTCCCATCCCTATGTTTGAAATAGAGTGTTGTTACAAAAGCGGTTTTGGCGCTGCTGTCGTTTTTTAGTAGAAAGAATAAAGCCCGATTATTATTAACAAATTATGTCATGAAATTTTGAAAGTACCATGCAACCTTTGCTTTTTGCTAGGAAACTATTTTCGTACTAATTAAGAAATCAAAGAAAAGCATTGTTATCTTCAACTTTTTGTCCTAAATTGAATAACAAATCCGAGGAAATTGTTTGGAGGTCTGCTGCTGTTTTTAACCATTTTGTATGTTTATTAAAGCATATAATAAAGTTCGATTCTTAGTTATCAAATCTCATTCGATAGGTTATAATTTTATCAAACTCACACTTTGTTTGCAACGATCACAATAAAATGTGCTTTTCTATCCGTTGTGTAAACTTGTGTCTTGTAAAGGTGATAAAATAAAGGCAGTGAATCATAGCGTTTATCAAAATTAATCGTTCATTGTTTAAGCTCGCAATAATATCTTCCTAATATTGGCTATGAATGAATTATGCTACTTGCTCAAGACGTCATTATAAAATGGCTATAATTATAGTATATTGGAACCTATGTTTGATGTGATTATGAATATAAGTACCATAGATAATAATATAAATAACGATTGTCTAGCAACTAGTTGCGTTGAACATGATTTCCACGTAGTATTGTGATAGTCACGTGGTTCTGAAGGTTTGTATTTTGGCTTTTCAGAACAAGTGAACACTGTATAACAAATTGATTGTAACTGTAACTAGGATGCCTTTATAATTATCTTTGTTAAACTTAAATAAAAGGACAAAGGATATACTCAAAAATGTATTAAAGTAGATACAATAAAGTTGAGTATTCGACCAAATGTTCCATTCACGAAAGAAAAAAAATCTTTTATAGTTTTATGTAAAACATAATAGAATATGGGATTACACCAGGTAGGCAAGAGGATGGCGCCGGCGCTACCTGCTCCAGAGCGGCCAGTGGATTCTTACTTAATTAATTAAAATACGTTTTAATAAACAATCCTCTTTATTTATTTAATAATAATAATAATAGACGATATAATATTTATTCCTTATAAATGTAGGTAAGCTTCATAAACCCCACATATAAAAATACAATCTTATACTTTATACACAAAATATCTGTCATCGGGTGATGACGGCATAATGCACTATGGCGGCGTGAACATTAAGGCACGATTATAGAGGGCTAAGCCCCAGGCGGCGCCAGGCGGGCGTCGGCGACTAGATCACAGGAGTTACGGAGCAGGGCTCCGGCGGCATACTCTCATCTGAGCGGGGCCGGGAAGGAGGGAACTGGCGAGCACCAGCGCGGTGCGGAGCACGCAGTAAGCGCACAGCCCGCAGCACTCTGCACCGGTACGAACGCTGACACATGCACGCCGCTAGATACAGGTAGTGAAGCTAGGGATGGCCGCTTTTCTTCTTCGTCCCCGAGGAGATACGGCCGGAATAGTTTAAAAGGCTTGCGTGGTGGACAAGGTGCCGTGGGAGGCACATATGCCGGTTGAGGCGCAGGTGGTGGTGTAGGCCGGCGTACAGACAGGTCAATAGGCTCGGCAATTTGCATAGGCACAGGAACAGGCACTGGTACTGGTAGAGGCGTGGGCACTTGCACCGTTGTAGGCACTGTCACTGGCGGTGGCGTAGGTAGCCGAGCGCTCTCTGGAGACCCTGCTGCATAGGGTGGAGGTGACGGTGCTGGCTGCGGTGCTCTCCTCAGGAGAGCCGCTCGAAGAGCAGGTTCCGCTTGAAGCCACTTTTGGATCTGACGACGATGTATACCGAACTTTCTGGCTGTGGCGCGTTGATTTCCGCGACATTGAGCGTCGCGCCTATACGCTTCGAGAACTTGCAGCTTAAATTGTGGTGGGAAGATACGGCGGGAACCGGCGCGGCCCTCTGAGCGACGGTCTGAGGGCGCGGGGGCCGGGTGCGTGTGGGCGGCGGCCATACTTAGGAGAATACGTGTGCGCGTGGCGGTTGACGGCGCCGAACTGACTGTGGCTGCTCTCTCGCCTCGGCACAGCGCGGATGTTGGTGGCGCGCCGCTGCCTGTCCAACGTGCGTGAGTGTGCGACGTGAGTCTCGTATACATATAAAACCCAGTTCACACTGCTAGTTTTAGTGGGCTATTAATTTGATTGTATATTTTATTTTATTGTGTTTCCTACACACCTACTGAGTTTGTTTCGGTCTTTTTTCTCAGAGTAGTCAAATAGGAAACACCAAACTCATCTAGCTATTTTTTTTTAAATATTTTTTGTGATTGTAATATCAATAAACAATTCGAATAAATAATTTAATTTCATTTCATTTCTACCGATATATTGACGAAATCACATTAATGAAGATCCTATTCGTCAGCCTTCATTAATGCTAAAATAATCATAAAATCTCTGCATTTCCCATTGAGTCAGTAGGTAGTTAGAGACAGTACCTATAGTCACGAGTTGCGGTTAAAATAGAACACCTCCGAAAGAGCAATTCGATGCTGCTTCTTTTCCGTACTAGTATAATCTACCAAAATTGTTTATAACAAATGCACTACTTGTAAAACAAAAAGATATCATAAAAAAGTCGCATGTGTACGTTGCTTTAGGCAGTAATCTCGCCTCATTCTCGGCGTGAAAAAATGCCGCAAGTGGGAGCCGATAGCACGTAGCGCCACCATTTCTATCTCTTTCAAACGTAAAGAATTTCCCATAATAGAAGAAGACAGACAAACATGCCCTGCCCCGGTCGCTGCCACATCCGTTTACGAAACAAGTTTGCATGCGATGTTGCCACTGTGTGCGCGCGGGCGGCTCACGAGCATCGAGGGGTGCGGGCGGATAGGAATGCGCACGGAACGGCAACGGCGCCGACCGTGGCAGACAGGGTGTCGCCGACTCGCCGCCGTAGACAGGCCGTCGCTCGGCGGCGCTAGCCCCCCCTTACACCCGCGCGCACCCGTCCCACCCGCAACGCACATCAACAAGTTATTTCGGCCCAGCCTGTTGCGTTGTTATAAGATCTCAAGTGACATGGTTTAAGCAGGCGGTTACGACGTTTTAGGTTACGTTGCAAACTTAGCGCCATCGCTGTTTCGAGGAAAGTTGTTTTTTTGTTGAGCGGCCGCCTGCTGCGCCTGCCTCGCTCGCGTCCGGCGACCGTGAAAATAGCGATCCAACTCAAAAAGAACGGCACGAATAAGTTTTAAAATATTCAACAGAAAATATTATAATTAGGTACCTACAAGTAATTAATATTTTTGAATTTTGAAAAATCATCTTAATTTTGTGATTGAATAAATAACGAACTGCTCATTCATTATCATTACATACTACATAATATTATTATTTCTAATTCATTAACTAAACAATAATTACTGTTTATTCAAAAATCCATTAGTCAGTAGGTTTGAAAATTACATTTATTTTGATAAGCTAATTAATTACCGCCTTCCTGATAAAATTCTTTTGAAACTGAAGTGTATTACTTATTATCATGATCTGTGATACCGATACCATTTATCGTTTCTTGGACATCTCTAACTGCTTGTTTTGTTGCAATTGTACGTAGGAAGTTGTTATTCTGTTTCTATTAAAACCAAAACAGTATATTTATTTTTGTTAGGAATTTGACTAGGTAGGTACAGTTTTGAGTAATTAGACGTTTTGAACTTAAGTAGATAGGCAATATGAATTCAGAATTAATTTGTTTATTAAAAAAAAATGTGATAAAACTACAAATTAACGAATTTCGGACTTTTTCCCTTACTTGTGCTGTGTGACATTGCTTTCTGACAAATCTCATGATTCTAAGTCAACGGGCAAGTAGTTGTTAATTTAATTGCGAGTATCAGAATATGTCACTTATATGGCCGAATTTTTTTATTGCGTTGATTTAGAAGTTTGATTTTTTTAGAGGTCCACACACAATGCTAGGGACCACAGAATTACGTATTTGATATTAATTTCATCTTGATACCTCCACGCGTTCCTGAGAAAAAAGGTCTTGACAGACTGACGGACGGACAACGAAGTGATCCTTTATGGGTTTCGTTTTTTCCTTTTGAGGTACGGAACCCTAAAAACGAATTAGGTATATTGTACAAATTGTTTTTATCTCCTTCAAAATGAATTAATCAAACTATCTGCCTAGCTTTTCCCAGCTTTGTTAGGGTCGGCTTCCAGTCTAACTGGATGCAGCTGAATATCAGTATTTTGCATGGAGCGACAACCTATCTGACCTCTAAAACCAAGTAACTGGTTAACACTATAGGAACCCCTGGGAAAGACTGATTGTCAGAATTTCGGGCTTCTGACGACCCGTAACGACTGTCAAAGATCCAAGAATGACATCCGGGACGTCTCGGTATGGTAAGTTGGTCACCCATCCACGGACTGATCGCGACAAGCGTAGTTTAACTTGATCGATCGACCCGTGCGGCTGTTTCTACTTAGCCACGAGCCCCTTCTTCAAAATGAATGAATAAACTATTAAATACTTTAATACATAATTATAATTTATAATATTTTACTACAGTAGCTCCTTGTAAAATACTGGTATTCAGCTGCATCCGGTTAGACTGAAAGCCGACCCCAATATAGTTGGGAAAAGGCTAGGCAGATTGATTGACTGCAAGTAATTAATTTTAATTATTGTTTTTACCTGCCGTTTTTAGGGTTCCGTACATCCGAATGAAAAAACGGAATCTTATAGGATCACTCGCGTACGTGTGTCTGTCTGTAGGCTATCTGTCCGTTTGTCACAGCCAATTTGCTCCAAATCTTCTGGACCAATTAAGTTGAAATTTGCTAAACATGAATTTCTGTGATCCAAACACGGACGTGTAACGTAAATAAAATAATTTTGAATATGAGTGTCACTTTTCGGAAAAAAAAAAAAACGTTTTGCAAACTGTAAACTGTACCGTGTGAATGATTCTTTTTTTAAAAATAATTTTAAAATAAATACTTTTAAAGATAAGATACGTTAAGAAAATAGTTGAAAATCAACCATTCCTCCGCCCTTATCTCCGAGTATACTGAGCCTAAATTTTTTTAAAAATTACTGAGAATGGTTCTTTACTTATAGATTACAGGAAAATCTATAAAAAGTCGATGATCTTAAAATAACATGGTAAATCTCTCAATATTGTGCGTACAAAACTTACATTTGCAGTTGGAATGTATGGGAGAACATAATTATGTCATTTGTATTTCAACTACAACGTTAAGTTTGTTCTTGAGAATTTTTTATTTTATTATTACGACATGCTGCGTCGGTTTGTCTTATCTTCTTCTTGCTGATAAAATAATTTTTAAAGTAGATTTCGAGCGCAAAATATCGCAAAAGATTGAAATGCGATGAAAATGTAACACTAATCAATAAACAAATGACTACTTTTGAAAAAAAAATCCATGTTTTTAAAATAACATTAAATAATTTGAAATTAGAATTCTTAGCCAAACAAAAATTATTTTGATTTGAAATGGCCAGTACTGCAGAACGGCAATTTCATAGGTAAAGACCTAATAATAGGTCTTTACCTATGAAATTGCCGTTTTGTATGAAAAAATTTAAACGATTTTTTTTCATGTATTTTTTATTTGTATTAATCGAAGTAATCACCCATGCAATCAATGCATCTTTGCCAACGCAGTGGCAGTTTATTGATGCCCTTCTTAAAGAAATCCGCTGGACGGGAGGCAACAAATTCTTCAAAGGCATTTTGTACTGCCTCTCGGGTATTGAATTTTTTTCCCGCCAAGAAGTTATCCAAATTCTGGAAAAAGTAGTAGTCTGTAGGCGCAAGGTCTGGTGAGTAGGGCGGATGACGGAGAGCTTCCAACCCCAGTGTTCTTGCAACTTCGAGACCGTCTGCTGTGCAGTATGAGGTCGCGCGTTGTCGTGCAGGAGCAGCGGAGACGAGCGATTGACCAATGCTGGTTGGAGATGTGCCAGCTTCTCCATCATTGTGTTCAGTTCTTCACAGTACACATCTGCAGTAATGCTCACCCCGTTTGGTAAGAAGCTGTGATGAATCACACCGGCGCTAGACCACCAAACAGTGACCATCACTTTTCTAGGGGTAAGTTTTCGTTTAGGGCATTGTTTAGGTGCTGAACCAGGATCCAACCAACTTGCTGAGCGCTTGCGGTTATCAAACAGAATCCATTTTTCATCGCAGGTAACAATGCGGTTCGAAATTCCTTCATTTGTGTGTCTGTTGAGCAGTGCAAGGCACGTCTCGACGCGTACTTCGCGCTGGCGATCATTGAGTTCGTGGGGCACCCATTTGTCAAGCTTTTTTACCTTGCCAATTTGACGCAAATGGACCAATATTGTTTTGACGCTAACGTCGAAAGCTGCTGCTAATTCAGCCGTAGATTGTGTATCATCAGCTTCCACAATCGCCTTTAATTCGTCATTGTCGACCAAAGTCTTCGGACGACCGCGAGGTTAATTTTTCAGGTCGAAATTTCCAGAACGGAAGCGAGCAAACCAATAACAGGTGGTGCGTTGGTTTGTAGTGTTATCTCCGTAAACGTCGTTGATGTTGCGTGCCGCTTGTGCCGCGTTGCTGCCACGACGGTACTCATATTCCATAATTACTCGAATTTTTAACGTATCCATGATGACGAAAAAGATTGACGCCGTCAGGAAAGTAAGACAATACACTGACGTTGATACAGCTCGGTTAGTCTATTTTAGTTATTTTCATAGCGTTATGTCCTACGGTATTCTGCTGTGGGGCAAAACTGCTGATATTCAAAATATATTTGTCCTTCAAAAACGAGCTGTTCGAGCAATTTACCAGCTAGGTGCCAGAGTTTCTCTGAGAGATCTTTTTAAAGATATCGGTATCCTCACAGTGGCATCACAATTCATTTTCGCCAACATATTATATATTAGGCATAATATACACTTATATACTAAAAACAGTGATATTCACAATGTTAATACTAGAAATAAGGACAAACTACGTACTCCCTTTCACCGGCTTCATAAGGTTCATAACTCATTTGTTGGGCTTGGTATAACCTTTTATAACAAGCTACCTTCTTCTTTGCTAGATTTGCCTTTTAATGCGTTCAAAACTAAAGTAAAATCCAACCTCTGTTCAAAGGCATTCTATCAACGACTACTTAAATGATAAGAATAGTTGGTCGCTGTGATTAACTCAAGACAATGTTTAAATGTTCTTTCTCCAGAATTAGCTTACTTACTGACAGGTTATATGAGTTTATATAATTGTTTATAATTTTACTTTATAAGTAAATTGATTTTATTTTAATTTATTGTTGGCATAATCTACTCCTTACAATGTTTTTTTTAATGAGTTGTATTGCAATATGTGGGTTAGCTAGCGACCTCGATAATTTTTTAATTTACCTCGATAGTCCTAGTTTATCAATTATAACTTCTAGTTACAGCTATTTGTAAGCGGGCACGCCCTTTATGCCTGGAGGCTTTTATTTAGATATTGTTTTCGTTAAGTTATTTTTATTTCTGCTTGAGTATAGTTCTCGATGTTTTTGGTTGGTATATTGGCGTGTGCTAGCTGTCATATGGCTATTAATTTTATAATTTAAATTATGTTTTGTGTTGCGTAATGTAAATATCATTTTGCATACTAATAAATAGATTCATTTTTTTCTAACTGAACAGACAGCTGTGCTGCTGGGGAGTTTGTTGCGCCACTTCTTCTTCCCAGCTAAAGCACTAGGAAGTGGTGAAGGGTGGGCGTTTTGGGGGACTGTCTTATGTAATTTTGACGTTCGAAAAGTGCTGATTCTCAGCCTAGTTTGAATAAATGACTTTTGAATTTATTTTTTTTTAATTGAAATGCGATGAAAATGTAACACTAATCAATAAACAAATTTGGAAAAAAAAATCCATGTTTTTTAAATAACATTAATTTGAAATTAGAATTCTTAGCCAAACAAAAATTATTTTGATTTGAAATGGCCAGTACTGCAGAACGGCAATTTCATAGGTAAAGACCTAATATTAACATTTACTAAATGACTCGCCGAATAACGTCCATGCAACATATCAATGTTTGATGGCTGAACATGGGCTATTGCCAGCTATCAATCACCCAACTCGGGGAAAGCCTGTCTAGACCACAGGTACATTAAACTCAAAGGCACTACCGCACAGGGAATCGTCTGTGACGGCAGCCTCGGTAGCGGATCACCACCTAGTACTGCTCGGAATCAACTACTCTAATCCTAAAGCCAAAAATGAAAACAGATTCAAAACTAAAACCGACTACTTCATGGTGGTTGAAGAAGTAAGGCAGCTCGACTGTGCTGACGTTACCTCCACAACAAATAATAATGATGCAGTACTTCTTTTTAACAAGACCCTGTCAGACATCATAAACAAACACACTTCAAAAATTTAAATCAGTCGTTCAAAATTTAATTTAAAACCCTGTACCCTAATAAGATATACGATCAATCGGAATTAGAATCGTTTTGAAACAAATTGCTAATCCATTGATTCATTCAAAAATGATGTCCTAAAAATTATCTACTCAAGATACAGAAACTACTGTAACGACATTCTGCGTCAGCGCAAAGCTGATCATGGCAGAAAAGAAATGGAAAGTAATAGTAAAGAACCAAAAAACTACGGACTATTAAAGAAATATGCCAAGTTCCTAAACGAACCAGCGACAGCCAAGAATTGCTAAAATATAAAGGAAATGACATTATCTCCATCGATAAGTGTAACGAGTACTTTATCTCAGTTAGTCAGAACCTTGCGACCAACATCTTTAACGGGCGGGCGACAACTGGGAACAAACAGTGCCTTGGTCCTGAAGGTAAAAACCCACCTAAAGACTCACTGTTTCTACACCCTACTGACCATCAAGAAATTGATAACATCATAGACAATCTCAAAGACGACAGCGCTTCAGGTCTCGATGAATTTCGGCCTCTGCTCCTTAAACACAAAGCAACACATACTGGAACCCCTAAAACACATTTGTAATCTGAGCATGGATACTGGAACCGTTCGTACTTGCTGGAAAACTGCTGTTATCACGCCCATTCACAAAAGTGGTGCCAAGGATGCCTCTGATAACTACAGGCGAATTTCATTGCTTTCCGTGACATCTAAAATTCTAGAGAAAAACTCTTTGCAAGCCGTGAGTCTGCTGGCTGGCATAATCTCTTCAAACATCGACAAGGGCCACTGTCCAACTGGTAACTTCCTAGACCAAGGCTTTTGATACAGTGTCAATTCCTACACTGCTAAAAAAACTAGAATCCTTTGGTGTCCGAGGCCTGTCTTTAGATTGGTTCACCAGTTACTTGTCTGGTCGACAGAAGCTCGTCAAAATTGGGGATAGCGTCAGTGGGAGTCTTCCGGTTGCTTTCGGGGTGCCTCAGGGAAGTATTTTGGGACCTACCCTCTTCATCATGTGTATGGACGTCATTCTGGGAAGAGACTCTGGATGCATCTGAAAAAGGGATGAGTATCATAGCAACATGGCTAGAGCAAAATCTTTTGACATTGAACTTGGGAAAAAACGAATTACTAGATTTTTCAAGTCACTCGACCTAGTAGACCAAACATCGACGCACTAAAAGTACACAACAGCAAATGCAGTGGCTTAACAGCGGCAGCCGTCTCCGCTCGCGATTGCACCTGCAACGAAATTGTCAGAGTACAAACCACAAAATATTTGGGCGTCATAATTGATCAGAACCTGTCTTTCAAAGCACAAATTCAAACACTCGCAAAAAAGACTTGCAAGTACATTTACATTGCGAAACTCTTACGAATCAGTGCTCCTAAGAACATATTATGTTTACAGGATTACATCTCTCTATGCCAATCTGTCCAGTGCCGCCAAGACGAGCATGCTGGAACTGGAACGGGCGCAGCGGAGTGTCCTCAACTGTACTTCTGGGTAAGCCGCGGCGCTTTCTCTACGGACGAACTATATACGGAATCTGGGGTTTTACGCGTACGTTAGCTGTTCATCCTAGCGTCACTTCTAAACCTCATAAAAGTCAACACAAAACGGTAGCTGCAGTAATAGGGTAGGAAAATAGCTGAAAGAATCCCCCTTCCAAAAACAAAAACCTCTTTGCGACCCAGTTTTCGTCGTATATACACCATACGGGTGTTTAATGCTATAAGAAAAACGTTCACTGTATCGAACAACTACTCTGAGGCCAAAACTAAACTAAAAGAATGACTGCTGGGCCGGACTTATGAGGAAACAGAAAGTTTACTTTGCAGCACATATTAATACCCACTCTCTGAAAGAATACATACCCTCACTTACACTTACACCACACACTTACTAACCTTAACTGTTTTAGTATCTATAATCTTTGTTATTTATTTATTTCGCGTTCAAAATCGCTATAGACTAGATATTATTGCTTCCGGGCGTATACTGGTACGGTAATATAATACGCCCATCTTCACTTCCAAGCAAAGTTTTTTTCAATGTGGTCAGTATTCATTAAGTGATGTGCTAAGCAAGTACTATATGGCTAAGTCAATAAGTACTGGAAATAAGTAATAGTGGTTAGAACATCTGTAAGCCGATAACGAACGTACCCAGCACAAACCCAGTATCCACCTATTCTTCAAAATGCTTACGTGGGTAATTAAGTAAATAGTAACATGAGTTGCAAAATTGTACATAATTATGCAGATAAGTACAACAAATTAAATAAACATCGACTCATCTAGATAATAATATCACAAGAACGCACGTCATCGGCAATCGAGCTTAGAGGAAAATTGTGCCTATTTTCCGAAGAATACTAGGAAATGTGAATGTAAACTACTAAGGAAAGGCTTGATACCAGCCTAGGTCAGGAAATCGATATAAAAATATAGTAGATACACTTAAAAACAAAAATATTTAGTACACTTCTTTACACCTCTGTAAAGAAGTGTACTACAGTACAATAGGTAAGTACACCTCTGCCCATTCCTTCGGGGAAGCAAGGTTATATTATGTAAAATAATATATCGAGGTTCTTTTTAGAATAGGTACTTATGTAATACTTCGATTCGTGTTATATTCACTGATATTCATAAGAAACTTTCGGAACTAAGCTTGTTCAAACGAAAAACTTACATATTTTCTACTCTACTGAAATCACTATAATTCGGCCTTCAAAATAGTTTAATATACTGGAAAGTAGAATAGCTGATCCGGGGGTTCGAACGAACTACAGCGTAAGATTTTTCGGTATCAGGAATAGTTATGTTCATTCCCAAGAATATTGAAGACATTAGGATTTTTTTTAGTAAGTTACTAGAAAAGTTTGGGAACATTCCCAGTAAAAAGACATCAGTAAATCAGGACTATAATAATTGTAATAAAAATACAATCAAGGCGAATCATACCACTCTTGAACACAATCAATCAATCATACCAACTTGTTAGATAACGTTATGATTATCTTTTATCGAACGGCGGCGCAAGTCCTTCCATTCCATACCCGTTACATCATTTTTTAAACAGTTTTTGGTAAAGGACACCGGGCGGGGAGGCATGAGGCATCCTTGCATGTTACCGAATCATCATCATTTCAGCAGGACTTAGCCTGTTTTTCAGAAAAAGACCTGTGGGTAAATTTTGCTGTTTTGTTTTTGTGAAGAGACACAATGGAAAATATACCATATTGTGTTCATATTGATCCACAAAAAAAGTTAAGTTAGAAAAGTTTTGTTCCTGTAGATTTAATTTACGCACAAAAATCAGAATCGTTGTAACATCATGTATATCGCAAAAGTTACCCAAGATTTCTGCGATGTAATAATATGTAACTAGTTGCTACTTAGAATGTTTTTAGATAATAGCTAGTTATATTCTGAACGTTTGATGTGATGTTTGCAACCAGCCAAAAGACCGGTAAGCCAAAAGTTGACAGGTGGGTATATTATGTATGGGTATATTATGTACCTACCTATGAAGTTTTTTGATGATGTGCTTATTAAGAAGCTTGCTATGGTCTAGTCCATTATCATGTGTACTTACCCTACCTACCTACCTATGTCTCTTCTACCCAGAAACCTATGTTTATTATCACGTATAGTTTGACCGAGACCGCTGAACCGCGCCTTATGTATGTGCGCGGCGCGGCGAGACGAGGGGCAGTGCTGGCCGCTCATTCATTAACGCTCAAAGCGTCCCGCCGCTCATTCGTCAACGCTGCCCCCTACCTCGCCGCGCATTTCAGTCCTAGCTGTAGTAATATAAATAATAATTTATATTTAAAAAAACATTTGTAGCTGCCATACGGGTGATGGTATGAGTCGGGTTCCTTCAATCCTTGCAACGGGAGTCAAATAATGATATCAATAATTTACTGACTTCAGATTATCGATTCATATCACTTTCGCATGACTCCCAAGCTTTCCGGATGTTCTGCGAGGATGTTACAGGTACGTACAAAATGGCAAAAAAATGTGGTCCAATTTCTATTCAAAATAGTAAAGAAATATATATATGAAAATATTAAAGGTATATTATATATAATAATTATACTGCTTCAATCCATGGCCAGATTATTTTAGCGACAGATAATGTTACAAAACAGCAACAGGATGGTGACAGTAGAACCAGCAAACCGGTGTGCGCGAGCGTCGTCGGCCGCGCCGCTCTGCCATCACCGCTCATTCAACTGCGGACCAAATTCACTTGATTGAAATTAATCCATGCTAATATGAGGCCCCTCCAGGCGACAACGCTCATGCCAAAACGAGTTCTACACTCGTTATAAAATATCATCAACGTAATGTCTCGAGATAGATAAAATTAATCGAATCAATAAAAATAAAACTCGATAGCTATCTATAGCGTGTTATTATTCTTGAAATAAGTATCTACTTGGGTAAAATATTGCGTCCAGTTTGCAATTTTGAAATTGCGTCGTACATTCTGTTAGGTACCAGTTAGTTTACCACTACTCTGGAATGGAATACTGGATTAGACTGGAACACTAACTTATGTAGCACAGTGAAGGCACGATGATTTGTGGCTTGCCGTTCAATTGGAGTATTATTGCTGTTGTAAGTACTTGTAAGTACGGTACCGATAATATTCGTTTACTAACTACCTACAACTGACAGGCAAGGTCATAGTACTCAGTAATTTAATCCACCATGACATCATGGCGTTTGTAAAATATTCCACTGAGCTGGCTCGAGTTTTTGCATGGTGCCACGCTATGCCGCCGCTCACATCACATTTAGATAGGTTAGTTAATTGCGATGCGGATGACGAATAGATATAGGTACATTAATGGACACCATAGCAACAACTTTTATGAATTATGTATTTGTATAGCTTCATTCTATTTGATCCATCGTTTCGTCAAGTAGATGCATCTTTCATAAAGCTCTTACTGCATGGAACACATAAAAAAGAGGTTGTACATATCATGTAAGGAAGGATATCCTGAAAAGACTCCACATTCCATATTAACATTCTTATAGAAGCTTCTAATGTAGTTGAATGTAACAATGTACTTAATGTGAACTTGAGCAAAGACTACTTGGAGATAGATTTGAAATCTCAGATGAACTTCGATGACGCTGCATGCTGCATTCAAGCAAATAGTAAATTCTGCTAAATCAAAGTTTTCTACCACATATTTACACACAATTAAAACACGCAACTTCGGAATCCATTAGCACAGACTATTCCGAATGTTAACCACGTGCAAGTGTTCTTGACATTTTCAGATCTATTTATGATCATTATAACGTTTTAAAACTACAATATTTTTCTCAAATGTGTTTCGTCTTAGAACATTTGAGAGCCTAACACAAACCCAGAGAGACAAGACAAGCAGTCGCCGCTCATAAAATCAGCTAATCAAACCTACAGACACATCGACGCCGCTGCCTGTTCGCCATACCAATGAGTCTTCACGATACCGAAGTGGTTTATCTACCTTAGAAACATTTTGCATTATCAACTCTATGTCAAGGCGATACGATACTAACTTGAAAATCAAGCTCCGAAGCTATAAAATGCTTCAGTCGCAAACATAATCATATAGCAATAATGGCTTATAACAAATATGTTGCGTTGGAAATCGAGTCCTTAGTTCATATTGGAAGGTATATTTTCTCGTGGCATGTTTTGTTAGAGTTTGTTGAGGATTAAGTGTCAAGCACACGTGTGTTTCAAGCGTCACCCAAATGGGGACCAGTTAGAGTTCCATAATATATCTCCTGAGATCGTAGCATTGATAACTGTATCAATACCGGCCTCTGTCGGGACTTAATGGGCTGTTTCTTGCTTCGTTAATATCTATGGGACTTGTGAGACACATCCTGTGGAGCGAGTGTTTTAAAACTGTTTATAGCCGTTCTGGGAGACTGTTTAGCACTATTGATAATCTCTCCAAGGAATATTTAATGGTAGGTCGGATGAATGGCTGAGTTTACTTTATAATTCAGATCTTCACACCTATGAAAAAAAACATGAAGGAAAGATTTCTTGAGCATTTCTACTATTTAAAAAACTGGACAACATCCGCTTCTTCAAATATAAAATACACTAGACAGTGGACAGTAAGCTCTCACTCTCATAACAAATGCGATGCGCGTGCGCCAATCAGTTGAACTCTTCCGATTAGAGTCAATAAGGAGAGTTAGAGTTAATAAGCACTAATAATCCAAGATTTTGTAGGATATGCGTTTATAACAGGAGCAACTACTTTCAAGTGTTGCATTTGGTTCATCATTATCATTAGACTTTTTTGTCTTGCGGCTTGTCGGCTTTGCCCCGTTCGCGTTAGTCACTTGTTTTATCTGAATAATATAACATGTTTGTGCGCAAAACATGACATGTCGAAGCTTGTCGGCGCGAAAATTCATAAAAAGATAAGAATCGACAAATATCCAGAATTAAGAATAAGATATTAGTTGCAGTGTTTGATGACACATACCAATACCTAATTTCAGGTATTTAAGTACTTAAAACCGTTCGAAATTATTATAACCATCAGATGTAAGCATTCTCTGGTGTTCCCGATATTCCTAATAAGTTTTACTACCAAAAGTCCCAGTTTTCCATATATTCCCGGGAACGGCACGTCACTCAACAGTGCAACTGAGCTAGATCCGGGTCCCGCTTTAGAATTTATTGAAGCTAGAGAGAGATAAATTACTCTGAATGAAACTTTTTAAAATTGTGTTTTAGTTTATATATTATATAATTAATAAAGGAGTGTTACGTCCACATTAGTTAGTCAGTTCGCTTGTAGACCTATAAGCGAATCATAATCTGCAAAATGTTACATGATTCAACTTGGGGAAGTTGAATCAAAATGTTAAATGCATCTTATTTTAGAATATTACCACTGTATCTCTGTATGTTTACATTTTCCTCCAGTTGGCAGGATCTGGTTGCGATCAAGTATGATTCACCTGCTTATGTAAACTTCGTGCTAAGTTCTCCACGAATGTTAGAAATATTAAGATGCTTTGATTTAATATATTACGGCAATCGCCTTTCTCGTCGGCCACTTGGGCAATGCGTTTTGATAAGAAAAAGATGTGTGCTATTTTGATGCATGGAATAAAGAAAATTAATGAAATCGAAAGAAATAGTTATTAAGTTTATAATTTGAATAAGTATTAGTTGATTTGGAGTGGATGTGAAGATGTGGCGAGGCGACGATGGTGCGAGGCAACCGGTTTGTGGTCATCTCAGCTCACCTGCGCATTTCCTCTCGCCGCGCACCCGGTCCGTGCGCACACGCGTCGAGAGACGCCCGGTACCTACTTACACAAGGCCTGCTCGCCTCATTCACGACCACGTTAGCTTTCTACGGGCACACACGAGGAAAACTTTTATGTTAATTACATAAATTCGTAGTAAACAGTATGAAAAGCGTTTAAATCTTAAAATACGAGGTACATACGTGTGTGTTTATGTAAGTATGTAATGTTCTATAATATTAACCAGTCATCGGTTCGCTCGTAAACTACTGATGTTATCGTTGACAGTACTAACACAGCTGTTAACAATTTAGCGTTAATTATGAACTAGATTACGATTCTATTAGCAGCTATTTATTTATCTGACGGACACACTTCTTCTGACGCTCGGAACAGGTCAAGCCCTTACTTTTCAACGCACTATTGTAGCTTGGAGGCGCTGTACTGTAACAGATGGAGTACCTAGCTAGTCATCGTTGTCTGGAACACTGGTTCAGTCAGTGTTTTGGTGTAGCGTGTTGTTATTATTTGAAAGATATTTTAATGAATGCGTGTGGGACGTTGTACGCGGTCGGCGCAACAGGCGGCGCGGGCGCAATCACGCTTGGCGCCGCCTACAACTACGAGCTAATCATAGTTTATGCTAGACTAGCCGACAGAAACGAACCGTTATCCTCTAGCTTGTGCTGCGACCTATTTAATCGAATTAATATTTATACGCATTTATTTACTTGCAACGCTACATCTCGGCATTATTTAACTGTCTCAAATAGAGATAGTTATATATACCATAAACAAAGGAATACAATATTTGTCTCGATTTGTTATGTGGGTTACTCATATCATATCATAGTAAACTAGAGAAGGCGATACGAGTACGGCAAATGTTTGTGATACAATTTTGCAGTCATTCACCGACACAATCACACTCGGCGCGATTGCATCACGTCCAAATATAGCGGTCACGCGTTGATAGCGCGCCAATCACTTCGACCAAGTAGCAAGGCAATGCATCGATTATCGCCAATTTACTGATGCGCAGCGTTCATTACTGCGCGATAACGATCGTTTCTTTGTTGCCGGTATATTCAACTGGTAATCGATACTGCAGCTTGATATAATGCGGTACAAGTGCACTGTTTGATGTTTTGTTTTTATTTGTTAATATTATTGATGATTTTTAGTGGCGTCCGCGTCCTTGAGATTGCAGCGTTAGGTTGCAAATGAAAATGTTTCCCCTTTCCCATTGTCCATGGTAACTGAAAACAGTTCTTTCTTTAAGATTGTAGATCCATGCATGTTAGTTTAAATTACTTTATAACCTGTAACATCAATTTATTGATAATTTCCTTACATTGTTGGTACAAGAAAAACAACTTGAAACTGCACTATTCAAGTTCAACTCTAAAACTCTGCTGTTTTCACTTCTCACTTCTCTCCAAGCAAGAGTTTCTTCTCTTCTGTGACCAGTCATAATTTGTAATTTTGTAGTCGAGAAGTTTCGGTAATCATGTTTAAAGTAACTCATGTCCTACTTCTGCTACGAATTACCTACAAAACGTTTGTCGTGCTTGTGGGTGATAGAAAATTACGTAAGTATCAAACATGATACTTTAGTACAGCCTACCTTAGACTGTCTGCAGTGTCTGCCCAGCCTAAGGTACTAAACTATCAAGATGTGAGATGATCGGCCAGAACGGCCAGTAAATTCTCACTCAATTTCATATTAATATTGTAAGCAATTCAACGGCTCTATGGCACCTCTTTTAGTTATTAAAATATTCGGTTTCGCCTCGCACCTGAGTATGAATATTTTATATACCCATGCATTATGATGGCATTCCTTTGTAAAATGGCAATGTTATTAATTATTTGCTATAAGTACAGGGAGAAAATTGTGGAGTATTCAATTCATTCATATTATTATGTTCATGAATGAGGAAGTTAGTTAAGGGACAGCATTTTATTGATTTTATTAACGAATCCCACTCGGTAGCTCTTGACTCTAAGGTACATCCGGTACATTTCCGAGTAAATAAACTCATTATGAGTCAAGCCACGCCTCGTTGTTAGAACGTAAAGAGAATGAATACTTATTGTTATATAGAAATATTGATAACCACGTGTGTATTAGAGTTCATTTATCGCCACGAGTAGGCGCCTACGTGCGGTAATTCGCGTTGCCAATTATTACGCAGCACCTATAGGTAAATAAGTTATATCTACCACTGTACGATAGATAACAAACGTACCGACCACTTGACACTCAGTCCAAGCTGCAACAAAAACAATTAAATAATCAATGCATTTGATGAGTGATGATGAGTTGATGACTAATTTACTTCGATTCGTTGAACTTAAACGGCCAGTTTGATGACCACGGGAAATTCGTTCTTCCTGTCACGTTAAACTAAGATTAAAATCCATACCTACAATATTTAATCAATACCAAATAGGACGAATTACATGAAAATGTGTGTTACTATTTATCTGGTGATAGTATCAATGAATGAATTGAAAAATTGCTCAATAGTTCTTATCAACAATGTTTTTGGCACTTAGTACAACTTCCAATAAAAAATTGAATCATGGCTTGCAATCTCAACTGTACTGTACCTACATGATCGTAAAATGGCTTAAAATTTAATCGACTGAAGGTGGTAGCTCCCGAAAAATAACATTATTTTCACATGTTTTTTTACTCACCAAATTCAGTCCTAAATGTTATTATATTCAGAGCCTTATTGATGAATGGTTTTATAGAAGATAATGGGTAGCTTGAAGCAGTGAGTCAGTAAGGAATATTATTTTGCAGTCTCTCAATTCCAAAGTCCCAGGTAGGTAAATGTAATTCTGTCACGCTAATGAACTTGATGCGATGGCGTTTCGCTCGGGTGAGTGTTGTGCAAGTGTAGAGTTGTGCGCAGGGTGCGCGTACGCACGTCATCCATCGACACGCGATGCAGGCGCCATCACCAACTTGAGCTACGCCATCGCCACACCGAGACATGTTCACACTTACGCCCAGAGAGGACAAACTAATAAAATACCAATCCGTGCATTCTTAGCAATCTTAGTGACTGACCATGACTCTATGACAGACTTTTAAGTACCTGCATTTTACTAATTAGCCAATAAAAAAATAAGATCTTATTTTGATAAAATTTCATGATTAACATACCTACATAAAGAAAACCCGCAAGAATGCAAGCAGAACTAATGTTAATTTATAGTTCGTGTATTTTAAGGTATCTTTAGCAAGCCTCGAGTCCTCGACTGAGTTAGGCCCCGGCCACCGTATTAATTTAAATGTAAATTGCAGTCTACATTATTTTAGTCTACTCGATCTAGATAAATCTGATCTAGATAGTGCCTAGTGTGATAATCTGTCCGAGTCACCTCGGTAGATTTTGCATCTATTGTGCAACGGTGACGGTGGCGCCTAGCCAGCCGACGAATCATGGTCATCCGATGTAGGTAACAAGTTATTTATAGCCACAAACTAGTCGCGGCTCCGCTGTCCCAATATTTAGCACCTTCAATCATCACTGCTTATAAATAGTTATCGCGATTAATTAATCATGTATTGTCAATAACTAAATGAAATAAAAATGATAAATTGATAACATACGACGTAAAACATTTTTATTGTAACTACGTCACGTCATACATGTGCATTGTGCAGCAGCGAGCCGTAAGTAGGTACATTACCGTGCCGTATGCCGTATACATAACAGAGGAGTGCACAAGCGGATGTAGATAACATTTCGCTGCGTTGACATCATTCAACTAAAGCTGCAGAGCCGATATTGTAACTCAAGATAACGGGGAAAATGTAACCGACAGTAAAAGGAACTGGAATAGTTGTGCGCAATTATGTAATTGCGTAATGTCCCGATGCGTCAATTTTAGCTTGCTGATAAATATTGTCAACTCGATGCCCTCACTAGTGCATGCATCACGGACTTAGTATCTTTTGTTAATTATGGTGCAAGGACTTGGGTACAATACGCAAATAATACACGCGTAGCTCTACGTAATAATGATATTATTTCTTTGAAATCCATCATTGTCTGAATTCGGAATGTAAACAAGTGAAGCGCTTTCTATTTTCTTAAAAGCTCCCAATCTCTAGCCTACCGACGTAAAAGATAAACGAAGAAAACTTTTCATTTCCAGTTCCAGAGACATTTTAAAATGTTTGGTGTCGTGTTTCATGCAGTTTTTGGGTGAGGCGCACGCGGCGGCGCGGAGCGAGGTGGCGCGGTGCGGCCTGAGAACGTGGCGTGGTCGTCGGCACCGCCAGTGAGAGGAAACCTGTTTGGTCGGAGAGCTGATGTCGATCGTGGGCGTCTGCCGAGCCTGCGGACCGGCCACACCTAATGCTAATGCGTCTTAGCATAGCCATTAAACATCTAATTGTTTATAATACCGTAAAGAAAGCCGTGCTTTCGAAGTAAAGAGTTGCAAACTCATGAAATTGCCCCGCTCTTCGAACAATAGCATGTCAAACAACCTATCAAAAGAAAAAGCTCTAAAAATCAAAATCGTTGCGAAACAATGAAAAAGCAATAAATTGAGGAATGGCGGCAAAATCTTCACCGACATTAGAACAGGTTGTGATTTTGTTTAGAACTTAGGCGGGTCCGTTTAAGGTGGCACAAAAAATAAGGTGCCAATAAAGGGACGGAAACCCATTGTTTGACTGTTATTCTGGTATCAGGAATTTCGGGGAAAAAAGCGAAGAAGCTAAGGGTCCATTCTATAGAATCGGGCGGCGAGGAATACAATAGAGTCCTTTGTGAGCGCAGGCGCCGAACGGTCTGGCGGCGCAGGCGCGCGACGCCGCCGCTTCGTCTGGCGCGCTCGCGCTCGCTCCTATGTGTGTAAGTACTTAGTCGTTCTATTGGGCGCTTTGTCACGCACGTCCACGATCCTGATATGGCAGGCGGTTGCACTAGAGCCGTGGCGCGAGCTTGCATCTGCATACAATGCGACACTTTATCCCCGCCGCGGCAGAGTTCCTCACCCGTTAACATGATGCGCAAGCGCAACGCACCTCCACATGATAGAGCGCAGCGCCCTTTACGAAGAATTTAATCCGACACACAATACATGTTTTTCGTAAACTTAATACCAGAAGCTGAGAATATATTTTGATTAAATGATGCTCCGCTTTGAGGATTAACTCCATAAACACTACAATAGCATTGTGGTTGTTAACATTCATGTCATGGACTTTTGTTGATAGGTATGTAAGTAATTAGTCCTAATTTACCTACGAACAAACAATGTCCCGGGGTTTACATAGTCCACGTGAATCAGCTCCGTCGTCAACTCGTCACACATCACACCACCAGAACTTGGCCTATGATATAGTAGGTACGTTTCTGAGTCAACGAAGGACGTGCAGTGACGCAACAAAATGCGCATACCTTTCTGTTCCTGTCGATTGCGCTTGATAACATACTTTACCGAGTAAGGAATTACAAATCTTTCTCATGCGTCAGGAATGTGGAATATCTGCGTATTTAGAAGGTACTTTCAAACTTCTGACCATACACGAAGTACTTGTACCTGTACACTCTGGAATAATAAGCCGTTATTGCAAATTATACGTTATGAGTTGATGACGTCTTCATGTATTCTTAGACATTTAACGCTTAATACCATAAAACAATAATTTATTGTAAGCTAACATACAATTAAACACGCTAACAAATAAAATTGGAATTTTCTAAAACAACAATAATGGCGTAGGTACGTACTCTATTCATTCATCCCGTGCCGGACCATTGCCGTTAACAAAATAAAGAAAATGTTCAGTTGACCAGAAAATAACGAACAAGAAGAAACGTTCACTACACACAAAAAAAACAATTGAATGAACGATTACAACAAAGGTGCCATTCAAAGATGATACAAGAGGCAAGACAATAACATGCACGAATAAGGCCGTACTACTCTGGCTTATACATATAGAAAAAAATGTAGTATGTCTCTGATCTGAGCCCAAATTATGATGAAAAAATGAAGAGAACCAACATAGCCCTAGTAATGACGAGAGAGATGTGCAAGTGGGCAGGCACACATGCCGAAGATCAGACAATAAATGAGGTGGAAAAGAGAGAATGGAAACACAGACACGTGGGTAGGTCACGCACGAAGTGGACCGACGACCTGGTCAAGGTAGCAGGGAAGTATGCAATGCAGGAGGCCCGACACCGGAAAGCTTGGAGTGCAGTTGAGGAAGCCTACTAGGCATATGAACTTACCTACTCAACATTGAGTGAATACGTATTGAAATAGGGAGCGAAAGATGACCGAGAAAGAAATATTATTAGAGATTCCACTCAACAATTCCTGCTTAAACGTATTTTTATACAAAAGTGTTCAGCTAGCCGTGTGCTTCCAACGTTCAGAATTACCTTAAACTTATTTGGAAATAAAGCTCCAATTATTTACCTTAAGTAAACAAAATACAATCAACATTGATGAAGTGATGAACATTTTAACTACAACTTATCTTACAACTATATCTACTTGCTTGTAGCAACCAAATTCAAGGAACCGCGTAATCAGATACTTATGCGGTTATTATTGATACAGAACACTTATTCTCAAGTGTAGGTTACATACTTTGTCCATAATTATAAACTATAGCATTCTATATTATTTATAAATGATCTCTATTACAACGCTAGTAACTGCTCTGTACTTATATGAATATTATAGTCTTTCGTTAGATATATAAATTGGTCAGAACTGTGCATTCGATAAATTCCAAGAAATTACGCTCGCCGTCGCTTAGCCTTGTGGCAATCGCGCAGCGTTTTTAATCTTTGTACTTAACAAGTCGTTGTAGTCAGAATGACAATAAAATGTTATAAATAATATTCATAAGTACCACTTCTACTATATGAAAATGGAATAAAATTGTTTTCTATAAGGTACAAAGTAATTGTAATAGTAGTAAGGAAATTCATGTTGAATGAATTACGTCATCAGGTACGTAATAGAAACAAGGAAAATATTAAAGAAATATACCTAAAGTTACAATAATACAAGAAAAGTACCTATGATGTCATGAAAATTTTATGTTATAAAATAAAATTGTCCTAATTCGTAGTAAGGGCAGAACCACCAAACTTACGAATAGTGTAAGTATTTCTATTTGCCTCTAATGTGAAATTTTTTGCTCTATTCATTGTAAAGTTCAATAATTCCTTCACATAATTATAACTGTTCTGCCATGCCATCGAGTAGCCTCGTAGATGGTTACGCCTCGTAGTCGCAGCGTAGTAGTTTCGTAGCAGACGCGAAGCTGTTTTTCCGTCACGTAGGCGGTTACGCTTTTTAGTCGCAACGTAGGCGTTTCGTAGCAGACGCGTAGCTGCGTAGGCCTCATAGTTATAACGTAGCAGTTTTGTAACAGACGCGTAGCCGTTCTGGCGTAGCGTAGCCCCGTAAGCGGTTACGCCTCGTTTTCGCAGCGTAACAGACGAGTAACTGTTCTGCTATAATGTATATAGTACCTACCTACAAAGAGTTCTGACAAGGAAACTGTTAATTGTAATTTCTTTGTTATTACAAAGAAAATTATTAAGTACATCTACGATAAAGAATTAAGAAAAATAACAAGGCATGGGAGGATCACGACCCATCCTGGAGTGGACTAGTGGACTCCTCTACCTCTTCTGTCAACTACCTAACATTATTTTTACACTAGCGACCCGCCCCTGTTTCGCTTGATAAAACATCGTACACAAAACCTTAATAACCTATAGGTGATGAATCGCTCCGTCCATTGGTGAAAACCGTATGAAAATCCGTTTGGTAGTTTTTGAGTTTATCGCGTTCAGACAGACGCGGCGAGGAGAATTTGTTTTATATTTTGTAGTGACAGTAATGTTGTATTATTTTGTAAGAACCAAACATTACTGTCACTTTTGTATAAGCACTGTACAGCCAGTGTAGCGAGATAAGTTTCCACCTAACTAACATAACTGCGCCTATCTCTATATCCGCCTATATCTATCTATCTTTAACCGAGAAACCTACCTGACCGTACATTGTAATGGTATCGGTGAGAAAACCTGGCATTCCCGCGGCCGCGGCATCGCCATCTAAAAGCCCGCGCGGGGTCAGATAAACGGATAGCTTGTGTCAAAAATAACTTTATGCTTAGTGTTAATTCCTGCTGGGGAGTTTGTTGCGCCACTTCTTCTTCCCAGCTAAAACACTAGGAAGTGGTGAAGGGTGGGCGTTTTGGGGGACTATCTTATGTAATTTTAACGTTCGATAAGTGCTGATTCTCAGCCTAGTTTGAATAAATGACTTTTGAATTTTGAATATAATTGAAGAAAACAATTCAACGTAAGTAATATACAGTGATGGAGAACATTCCGAATATTCCCACATATCTGGATTCCCTAGTTAATCATAGCTATCTACTCAGTTCAGTGGTATTGCTAGTCCTTGTGTTATTCATGACGCGTTATATTAGTTCATCGGTATGTCCAGTAGCTGGGTACATACATTCTAGTAGGTAGTTGTTTACATTATTGTGCAGTTAATTGGCTCACAGAGTCAGACCATACACCGTATAAGGCAAGTTGCCGAGAATCTAGTCCCACAAGTCGACATGCGGCGCGGCGGCGACCGGCCAACCGCTTTCATCATGCCTCGATTACTTATGTCAAGCATTATCCTTTTACAAGTAGGTATGCACAATGTTGGTATGACGCGTATGTGGATGGTGCACAACGACTTGGAAATAATCCTTGTACCTACACTACCATGACTTGAATAAAATCAACTATATGATCGTTTAGAAAAAACAAACATATATGACATTCATGACTTAGGCATGCAAGATAGCTTGCTTGTAACACTGCAGTGAGCATTATTTTATCTAATAACACGATATGATTGTGTTTTATAATAGGCGGCGGTGGTACACTTTTGGTTTCATCCAAAAACAAAACAAAACCTCATGAACGCATTCCATAGTTCCTGCGGCCTTCCGCCCCGCCCTCGCATTCCATCGAGATAGTTGAAGACAGACGATAGTTCACTCAAGGATCAAATCTCAACAAAAAAAAATAGATTGTTGTTAGTGTTACCACGAATATCTTCAAAATCTTGATTGCAATCACTAAAACAACAGTAGGTACACTACCTATCCCATGAGATTATTTTATATTCGTTCCCAATATTACCTACCTATCTTCGGAAATTCTGCCATATCTAAATAAAAACAAGACTCTTCTTCCTTCTGTATACCTACGTGCCTATTGGAACTAATTAGCCAATTAGCTAGTTTCAAGAGGGTGCGATTCCGTTTACTAGTAATTTTAACGGATGTCACTTCATTTCAGTTTTTGTTGAAATAGTTTTTGCAAGTTATATAGCCAGTATAGCATTTGCACACAGCCAACATGTGGGCAGATGTCATGGTTCCTAAATCCTATTAGTTTGATGTTCGTTAACGTTTTATGTCGGTACGTTTGGTTGCTAACAAACGTACCGATGACGATCATGATGTAAGGTGGTCCTCCCTGGTCAGATAAAGTAATTCGAAATAGACGCGACAATAGCAAACTTTGCATTACCTCTACTGCGTAAAAGAATATTCTGTATGGCGCCAAATCTTTATAATACATTGCCAAAATATATACCTACAGGGAAAAAAAAATATAAGGGAATATACAACGGAAAAATTAAGAAATAGGTTAAAAACCTTCATAAAGAGAAAGCCTACTACAGCACTGACGAATTTCTGAATGATAAATTAATCTAATTCTTATAATTATGTATTCCTAATTACTTTGACATTAAATTGAATAATTTTATTATATATTATTATGACTTGTTTACACTATTCTGTAGTACAGACGCCAGCACATCAACCTACTACAATCTGTCAAATTTCTTGAATAGATTTTCAACTTTATCTCTAAAGCATAAGGTTCAAAGGTGATTGGGAAAATTTTACAGTTTCGGGTAGGTTGACCTGCTGGCATCTGTACATTTAATTTTTTTAATTCTAATTTGGACTGTACATTATTTGAATAATGGATAAATTTATAATTATTTGATTAAATATAATATTAATAACCAACCTACTTATATTTGGTACACCGTTAAGGCAAAAAATTTAATTTAACATCTTGCTTGCCATGTGTGTATACTCATGTTTTGGACAAATTAATGATGTTTATCTTATATTTATCTTTCTCTTTAAATATGAAAAAACATTTTGAGAATAGTAACGGTTTTGTACTATGGATATTAGATAATATAGATTCTAAAGTATCCGGATAAGACTGAATACGACATTACGCATTTGATGTTTGATGTATGTAAGTACCTAGGTAGGTACACTTATACTTATACTTAGATCTCCAGTTGATACAAACCAAAGTTAAGAGTAAGTAAGTACTTAGGGTGTAAAAGGTATATATAGACGTGTTCTCAAAATTCGGAAACGACTGATAATTATAAAGTTACAGTCTTGTGCCGTTAGGCAACCACCGTTATTCCAGATCATCAGATGGACATAGGCAATGTTTAATTCAACAAAAAGCAAGAACTGAGCGAAGCCAGCGCGGGCCGATTGTTTGTTTTGTTACCAAGATTTGCCGTACCTCCTGCCTTTTTGCCGTGCCTCAAGCGCCATCTGTCAATCATCAAGAATTATAAGAGTAGCAGTTTCATTCAAGAGATGGCGCTGAATGAAATATGTAGTATCGGTTCAAATTAACTTCTCAAAGCGCTAGAGTAGCCCGCGAAATTTAAATTTTCTTACATTTTTTGCAATTTACATGTCAGTATCAGGTTGTATTAGTTGTATGTTGACCTGAATAGGATTCGCGACCGAAAAAAGTATTTATTTATAGAATTATAATATGAATCCAACTCTCTAAGTTTATAATACGAGGGCGCCACTGAAAATTTTTAGAACTGGCCACTTGTAAGGGCATTTTCACTTATAAGTGTACCCTGTTAAAAATACGATATTTTTTTTAAAGTTGTGTTTATAATATGTTTAAAGATCTCAACCTGTACTTCATAGTCTGGCGGACTGGAGATAATATTTTATTTTTAATAAATTGAGTGTTTTCCTTATAAAAAACGGTAAATAAATGGACACTGTAGTGAAAAAGTGGTCAGTTTGGTGACGACATAAAAATCATCCTGTTTTATTATTATAAGTAATATGACTCAATTTTTATTTTCTTTTGCTACTGAATACACACATCAACACGGTCTAGGGATATATTTTCATACTCAATTAAATAACTCGAAAAGTACTGGCCGCATTGTAATCTTTCATACACCGATTTGTTTGTAATTTTATTTATCTCAGACTAATTCCAAATTCAAATTTTTGAAAATTCTTTTGTTTCGGTGGCATAAAAATGTCTTGATGTGTAGGAGAGGGAATTTTCATTTGTGCGAAATTTAGAAAACAATACGAATTACGTTTAGTTACAGTTTTTTTTCATTTTTAAACGAAAGATAAAGTTAAAATTGAGGTATTGTAGCCATGCAACGCCAACATTTGACGAGGGCGGAGATGTTACGAGCTGTGGGAATGCTGGAAGCTGGGTCTGTTCAGCGTAATGTTGCTGAGGCCATAGGGACCCACCAAAATGTAATTTCAAGATTGTGGACACGCTATCGTGCCACAGGTGAAGTAGCGGAGAGGCACCGGAGGCCAAGTCGCATCACTACCCCCAGACAAGATCGATTTTTGCAAATTACTGCGCGAGCTCAACCAAATGCAACGGCGACTCAATTGGTCCAAAGGCTGCGAGTGGAACACCAAGTGCTTGTGAGTGACCAAACTGTAAGAACGCGACTGCATGAAAGCAATATACGCTCTCGTAGACCACTCCGGGTCCCACCTTTACGGAGAGGCAATCGTGGACGACGATTAGAATGGGTTCGGAACCACGTGGACTGGGGCCGTGAGCAATGGTCCAATGTGCTGTTCACGGATGAATCCAGGTTCGGCTTCCATCCAGATTCACGAAGGACGCGTGTTTGGCGAGTTCCTGGACGATGGAGCCGTCTTCAGAACCCTCAGGAAGTTCACCCATACCAAGGACGAACAATTATGGTTTGGGAAGGAATTCGTCTTGGAGGACGGACGGATATCGTTTGGGTGCGGGGCAATATGACGGCAGAACGATACGTCCAACAGGTGCTGGGGCCCGTAATCTTGCCCCACAGAACACAAATGGGGCAAGATTTTCTGCTCATGCACGACAATGCCCGGGCACACACGGCGAGAACGGTAGCAGCTTGGTTACATACACACAATGTTAGGGCCTTAGACTGGCCTGCTCAATCGCCAGAACTAAATCCCATTGAGCATGCGTGGGATATGCTGCAAAGAAGAGCTCTGAAGGAAGTTCCTGAAAATCTGGCTACAGAAGATCAACTTTTTGCGCACCTCAGAAGGACATGGGACAATATTCCGCAGCAAGACATTGACAACCTTGTTCTGAGCATGCCGAATCGTTGCCGATGTGTTATGAACATCATGGGCGCTTTCTCAGACTACTAACTTCAAGTTTATAAACACAAATTAAATGATTTTTCTATTTTTTTCAGTTTTTACTCATAAATTAAAAGTTAATTCATATACGGTTTCCGTCTATGCTTCATTTTTTTTCCATAAAATCCTGAAATTTTAATCGAAGTACCTTAACCATTATTAAAAAATGGTAGAATATTAAATAACGTATCTTTTAAATATATACATGTCATATAAATAATTAACACATTGATAGTAATTCGCTTTTTTAAAAATATCCCTAAAGTCCCCGTTAAGAGAAGCTATAAATTTTGTAAATAAAGAACTTCTACTAAGTTACTTAGCGAAATAAATAATCCCAAATTCAATCAACTCACAGTAACATACTTGTAATACGAAACTAACGAGCAATTTCACTTGGTCGGGTTATATTTTAGCGATGCAAAGCGCTGTCGTCTAATGTTTTTGGTACTGGAACGGGTCTTAGTTCCAGTACCACAAAACATTAGGCGACAGCGATACACGTATGTTACGAGTACTTTGAATTGATTGAATTTGGGATTATTTGTTGTTGATTGAATTGTCACTGCGTAACTTAGTAGAAGTTCTTTATTTACAAAATTTATAGCTTCTCGTGACGGGGACTTTAGGCCGTGTTGATGTGTGTATTACAATCCATCGAAAAAAATAGGTAGGTACTAACCTTAAATTGAAATCTCATTTTTCTAAAATGAGGTTTCGGTTTCAACTTCTGTTTTGTGACAAGTGACGCTACGAAGATCGTTTTTTTAATAGGTAATTCCCTTGATAAAGGGGTTAGTTTTTTAATAAATTTATTTTGTAGTGTTCAATATTGCAACAGGGTAAAACAATATTCAAACAAATATAATTAAACAATGAAACAAGTTATAAAAAAATATTTTGTACACATACAAATTGGGACAGTCACCAAACTGACACATAGAAAAACCTTAAGCTGAGATTACATGATACAAAACAAAACAGCGTTGGTAATTAAAAGCCTTTTTTATTTGACAATTTTATTAAAAGTATTGGCTGTACCGGCTGGTCCTTTTATTCTTTCATCACTCTTCCCTTTTTTGTTCGGCACCTTCTGGAGTCAATTCTGTTTTTTTTTTCTTTTTTTATTTAATTTTTTCCAAACTTTTCTTCCTCCGATTTTCATATTCCTGAGGGCGTTCTACTTTAAATTTTTCCCTATATCGTCTCGTCCTTTCCGCGCCATTTAGTGGCATAGTGAGTTTTTTTTTTTTTTAAACGCCTGTAAATAAAATATTGCACATTGTAGCTATGTAATCCTAGCTTTATGTGTCAGATTGGTGACATTTGTAGTCAGTCCTATATGTGACGGAATAAAAATGTCACCAAACTGACGTCACATTCACGGGCAAATATTAAAGAAAAATGTTTTCTAATCACAATTAAATATTTAGTAAGAATAAAACATGTGAAAATATTTGTAAGTTATATCTGATTCGGTTGAAACAGTTGTAGGATGTAAAACGTCCTATATAACAAGGAAATAACATTACTAACCTGACAATAAAACTGGAGACAGCTGCCGACACAAACAATTAACACCCTTTCACTCGACTTCACTCGAGACACTGTGGCATAACTGACGTTTAAAAATTTTGGCCGTGATCTTCTTCACTAAATTTTGCCATTTAAATTATTATGAGTTCCTTTAGTAATTATTTTGAACAACTGGAACCGTCACTAAACTGACATGTCCGACCGGTTTAAATTTAGAACTTTTTCTGAAAACGTATTTTGTCCTGTGTTATTAGTTTAAATTGTATAAATTTAATTTATGTTACGACAAAGACATACACTATACACACACCAAAACTTTTAAATGTATTCGTAGTAGTATTTTAGTAATTTTGGTCAATTCAATGTTGGTAAGGGGTGGGACATGCCAAAAACAGTTACTCTGAATATTTGAAATACGCATAAATTAATCATTTAAACGTGTTTTACCTGGATTTCAGATGAATTCGTCAATTTAATGAATAATTTACTTTTTTATTCCATAAATTAAACCATATGCCCATGATTTATCTTGCTATAAAATTTTGAATATGTGGGACAGTCTCAAAATCGCGGGTACACTTAAAAGTAAAAATGCCCGTAAACGATAATAATATATTAAAAAAATAAGTTCAAATTTAGAAAATAGAACTGCCAATATTATTGCGTAGGTACCTTAGACTATAGAAAAAAGAACCTTTTTCCCGTCTAAGTTGCGTACCTATGTATTATATTCATTTGTCATATTTTGTTTACGATTTGGCGGCAAATTGAAAATTGTCTGTCACGTCAACATAAATTTAACGCGAGAAAATTTTCATACGATGATTTTTTATGACTTTCCATGTCATTTAAGTCAACAAGAAAGTTATGATAGACTTCGATTGGCCTTTCACGATGAAGCCCCATCTCGTGCCACTGTTTACAACTGGGTTTAATGAGTTTAAACGTGGTCGCATTAATCTCACCGATGATCTGTGTGATGCGACGGCCTTCTACGGCGACGACTGAAGATAACATCATTGTTGTGCGGCGTATGATAGAGACTGACAAAAGAGTGACTTATCAGCAGATTCGGACATAGGCATCGGTATGAGTCAAGTGCACAAAATCCTCCATGAACATTTAGCGGTCAGGAAGCTTTGTGCCCGGTGGATACCTCATAATTTGACAGAGGCCCAAAAACTTCGTCGTGTTGATCGTCGGGTGTCGTGAAATGGTTCAAATATTTAACGGAGGTGACTCAAATGCTGTATTCGACATACTTACGGGTGTCGAAATCCGGATTTATTGTTATGATCCTGACACTTACAGACAGTCTGCTGTCTGGGTGTTTCCTTCCGAGGAGTTGCCAACTAAAGTGAAGACAGGTCGAAGCGTGGGAAAAACGATGGTGGCCTCGTTTTTCGGAAGGACAGGTCATTACGCAACAATTGTTTTAGAGGATCGATAAACAGTTACTGCACGTGAGAGTGGTACACTAACAATTGTTTGCCACTTGTCTTGGAAAAAGTTCGGGAGAAACGACCTCGCAGTAGGATTCTCCTTCACCACGACAACGACTCGTCGCACACCGCCAAGCAAACAATCGACTACTTGGTGACGTCAGACGTGGAATTACTGAGTCACCCGCCCTATAGCCCCGACCTCGCACCTTACGATTTTTATTAATTTCCGAAAATAAAAGAAAAACGGGAAAGAGGATGCATTGGCTGCGTTTCAAATTTGAATTTCGTTGGTTACCCTGTACACGAAAAATTAAAACAAAATGTAGGAATTATAATATAAACATTTTATTTATGCAACATCCCAAACTTCTTCAAAGGCAGTACATAATTTAGCACAAGTCAAGGCAGCTGACAATGGATAGTTACTGATTGATATAACATCTTCTGAGTAGTCTACTTCTACTTTTCCATGAGCCATGGCACCAATAACAAAGACTATTGGCTCATCTTTTGGGACTAACTCTCTACAGTTTTTCACAACTGTGGAACTGAAAGACATGGTCACTTTCCTAACACCAACAGGTAAATGTGATGTGACTGGGTTTTTTATAACTTTCAACAGTTTCATTGGGCCATCTGAAGCTCTTATCGCAAACTTATGAAGAAGTTGAACTGAAAAAAGAAAGAAAATAAATCAACAGTCAGATGAGTATTTGAGGGGTCTAATTTAGAAACTACCTAATTTAGTATATGTTATCACCTATTTCTGAGATTGCTGGTTATCCTGTAATTGGCGACTGTATGAGTCCAAGACTATTGTATAGTACTTAAGATATATTTTAAACAAAAGTTGTTGGTGTACTTTTATAAATAAATATAAAAAGAAAGAAAGAAATAATTGAATTGCTAAAGGAATTTGAATTTTACCCATGACATTTATAGTGGATTTTGTTACCAAGCATAAGGTTGAAGGCTCAATTCAGTACTGTTATAGAAGGATTTGCTCAGAAATGAGTTTGTCACTTAGTACAACTTCCAAAAGAGAGAGAAAGTTGATTTCAAGGGAAAATTGTTTTAGCAGGTATTGAAATTAGGCCTCATTTATGGTATAAGGTCCAAAGAACCCACAAACAAAAAATTATTATGTTTGCATAAATAATATTCTACATTCTACCATAACAAAAGTATTTGCTTTTTTGAACCTACCCATTAAACCAGCAAATCTCTTAAAAGTCCGTGGTATTCTGGTTTGTGGGTTTATTTCTATAAGAACATTTTTCTCTGTGTGAATGTAGACTTGCAGTAATCCAGCCCTGTTCAGAGGAGAGTCCATCAACATTAGAAGTGACTGATGAGTGATATCAGGTCTACATGACCCAGGGTCTCTGTCATTCTTTCTTAGAATATTTGCATGATCATCACAGTTTAACAGCTCAAAGCTATTGCCAGTCTGAAATCAAAACACATAGTTTTAAAACACACAAGAAGGTTATAACCACTATGTTGTTATGAAGACAGGACTATTTTGTTTACCTTAACTGTTTCCAGCTGAGCGTTTTCCAAAATTACCACGAGGCGTTTTTCTTGCTTTTTTATATGCGAAGTAACTAAATGTGTTGGTATCGGGTCAAATTCAAATTCATCATCTTTCGCTCCAAGTTTCCTTTTCTTTCCCATGATTCAAAGGGTCTTTTTTACAAAAATAAAGAACAGAAGTATAACTATCGTACAGCTATTGTATATTACGATACTTCTATGTAAAAACAAGCACAATTGATTAAATTTTAAAAAGAACAACGCATTTCATCGAAACAAGTTAACTATCTATCTGTTGCGCACGTGTTTTTGACAATGCCATTGATTGACTGACGTTGACTTGACATTTATGCAACGAGGATGTCAGATGGCTTATCTAGAGGGTTGTGTTTTTGTATATTTTTAAATATAGTAAACAATGACAAACCATGCCAATAAAAAGTAGCTTACTCGCTATTTACTGGCATCATGTCGATGAATTATACAGATCAGCTGCACACCAGTATCTTGATACAGGTAATTAACAAAGGCGTTGCTGGACTCACCGCTGACCAAAGAGTAGTTTGCCGGTTACACTTCAATTCTGTTAATCTGGGTCCTTGTTCCGTTAATTATCCCGCGAGCCCGCGTGCTTATTTGCATGCAAAAATTCGACCATCTTTCATCTCCTGCCCACCAGCTACCCATTTAGCTGACAAGGATTCTCCCACTACCATTCTACGTGAGATCACCTTTCAATAGACTTGGCATGTGACACTAGCAGTAACTTGTTTACTTTTGGGTAAGTAACTCGCATGTGTACTGAAGCCTATTGAATTATGAAGACTGGCAATAATACCAATAAAATGTTATTGTTATCTACTTCTGTACTGTCAGTGTCAGTCAGTGTCATGTCATGATTAGTAAGTGCCCCCCTCATCCCTTACTTTTGTTATCGATATTAGTGATTACTCTGGGCTCTCCTTATTATTTTCTATTGTCATTCCAATCAAATTGGATATTACCAATTGAATTTTGTGCTAAAACTGGTTTAAATACACTATCCCGTGGTTCTTCATGGCTAACGATAGAGAAGTTCTACGTGAAATATGGGATGGGAAGTTGCCAATTTGTTTTCAACTAGCTCAAGAAGAAATAATGGAAATACAGCAACCTGATGCATTTTATGTGATGGTCCCTAGACTAAGCTACTTCCCTCTTGTAACAGACAAGGTTGTACCTAAAAAACCGTGTTGAGTAACATGAGACACTAGCTAAGTGTTATGTTCACATAAAATTTTATGATTGTACATTGATATTTTCAGATGAAAAGACACTTTTTGCGCTATATATCTCAAGAAAATGCTGATAGTGAAATGTGGTTGGATTATAATGGACAGCCACTCAAATGGCACTACCCAATTGGCTTTCTCTATGATCTGTTTTGTGGCAACGACCCTCAACTGCCATGGCATCTAACTGTGCACTTCACCAAATTCCCTGAAGATGTCCTTCTCCATTGTATTAACAAGTAATACTTTATTTAATAATCAGTTACACAAATTTATATAAAAAAGACATTCTATTAGTTTATTTTTGTTTTGGTTTTTCATGTATTATTTATGAATATTTTCAGGGATGTAGTGGAAGCTCACTTTATGTCAACTGTGAAAGAGGCCGATGTTCTTAAACACAGGGGACAAGTCATGTCCACCATGCAGAAAAAAGATCACAATCAGTTATGGCTTGGTTTACAAAATGGTAAAAGCTAAGAATTTGTATTACTGGGGTAAAATATAATTTGTTTTGCTGCTACTTTATAAAGTTATTAGTTAAATTATTATGCTCTGCTTTGAAAATGATAAATTTTTCGCCTCATGAAGGGGTATGATGTAGCATACCATATAACCATTTATCTTAAATTTATGGAATATTAGAAACTTACTCAATTCAAAAAATATATGTTTCAGACAAATTTGACCAGTTCTGGGCTATAAACAGGCGACTGATGGAATCACACGGAGACAATGAAGGTTTTAAACACATTCCTATAAAGTTATACTCAGATGATGGTACTTGTAGTCAACGCCTAGTCAGTCCAAAGAACACTGACGGCAGTAGGAAGACATTGCAACAAATGGTTGCCGAGCTGTACCTTGATAAACATGATGGTTTGTAGAATTAATTCTCCATATTAACAAGGGTGCTACAGAAATAAGAAACCCACATGAAGCAATGTTTTTTTTGTAAAATTAATTAGATACATCTCTTTTTTTTCAGTACAACTGAGAACACATGGGATAGTTATTCCTTCAGACACACCACTGCAATGGCTTTCTGAGCATATGAGTTATCCAGACAACTTTCTACATTTGTGTGTATTCTAAAACTATTTTTTGCTTAATTACCAACTATGGGGTAAAGTGTGATTCCTTGTAAACAATGCAATTCAATCAAAGACAATGCAATATTTAATAGTTTTACTGCAAAGTTCACTGTATGTATTGTGTGATTATAAAAAAAAAACACAATTTACACATACAGAGAACTTTCCTTATTTATTATTTGTTGCAAACAAACATTTACTAAGCTGTGGTATTATTTACAGATCATTCATTAGTATGTACCTATATAAATTAATTTAAATAAAGTTAGATCACAAGCATAAATCAACTTTATTGTCAATAAATAATAATGCATGATTTTTCCCAAATGAAGAAACAGTTTTTATCACCAAATAGAATTTGTATCATGATAGTTAAAATGCTGCTCGTTTTTTTTTATCTTATGAAATAACAACTATTTTGTACAAACAAGGCTTAAACCTAAATAAATATTATTAACTCAACAAATAATAATATCAGTTGAAAATATCACAATTCACAAGGTTGCCCTTAAACCAGAGATTGATTACAACTCTATCTTCTGTTTATTCTTTTGAATGATGTAAGGAATGTGTCTTGTAAATCGCTTGCATCCATTGTTAGCAAATATAGGCTGGTCTTCATTTGGCCCATATGTTATAACAGATAAAGCTTCCCTGTAAAAAATGTGAATGAAAAATTATATCATTTTAAGCTTAATAATTGTAAATAAAATATATATTTAAATTACAGCTGTGTTTTATAATATAATATTGTAAAGTGGTTTTTACTTTTGACATAATTCGTATTGAAAAAGGAGTGCAATGTCCTTCAGTAATAATTCAGAGTACTTACGCCATCATCTCCTTGGTAGGATGATATACAGCATGTGAACGAAACTCAGCCAAAGCACACATTTCTACATGTTGTTGCTCCAAAGGTAAAAATGGCACATAGTGATCAATCAAATGATTTGCTATTGCAGCTGCCTTCTCAAACCCTCCTGAAAGATGTAATTTATTTATAATTTTTTCCTCTTACAACAGACTATCTTTGAAATTATTTATATAATTCACCATAATATTTAGCCTAACCTTTTTAAAGACCTTTATACACAACTACCTGCTTCACCCGGTTTTTACTTCTTGACAAAACAATGAGATTTCTTAAGTTATATGTAACTTTAATATTAACATATGATACACATAAATCTTCCAGTATAAACTCTCTAAATGATGGTGAAAACCTCATCAAAATCTGTTGCGTGGTTTAGTAGAACAATGCAGTGATACAGACAAACACGAAAAGCGACTTTAATTTAAAATATGTATAGATGGAACATAAAGCAAGATTGTAAAACAAAATAACCTTGGAAATATGCTGTCCTCCTTATGATTGGCTCAAAATCATGAAATTCAACCTCATTCCTTTTTGCACCTTGCTCATACAGATCTAACAGTTTTGATGCTATTTCTTGACCTCCAATATTTGATATGAATATAAATATACTATCTCTATAATGAAAGAGAAAACATGGGAATTATAAACAGTAGCTATATAAATACTAGTTTAAATAATGGCAGTTTTTTGTTCAGCATTTTAATAGTTAAATTAATTGAGAGGGCCTTATAGTGTGAACGCTGTGCTTATAGTTCTTACCTATAATCAATACCATCTACAGCATGATGATGATCAAGCATTGGTTTGATGGTGTCCAACACTGAAGGACACATATCATGGATTTCATCAAAAATAATGAGTGACCTTGGACATTTTCTTACAATATTATTTAAAGTTGCCACCAAGTCTTCCTGAAAAGTAAAATAGGTTTTGAAGGGTTCACCACTATTAATAGCTACAATGCATTCATACAGCTTTGTGGTTTTAATTAAAAAGATTAATAGAAATACATGGTGGATTTTTGAGATGGGGCATTAAGGACAGCTCCCTTAAACTTCGTAGCTACAGAAAAACGGTCTTAAGAGACTGTCCTTAACTTTTCAAGCCATTTTGATCTGCATTCACAGATTTTGAAAAAAATGTACAGTTAGCAAAAAAAGTGCAGTTTTCCCAAAAACTTTTGATGTCAATAAATTCTGTTTCTTAAATGGATCAAAAACCTTTATCAGACCAACTTAGGTTTGAGTACTAAAAAAAACAGAAATTGCTAGACTTTTCCCATACATTCCATAGGAGAAACTCCAACATACTTTTTATGATCATCAGCTGTTCTTACTGCCCGATCTCAAAAATCCACCTTGTATATCTAGAGTTGATTGAACTCCATACATCCTATCAAGGAAGATTTAAATTGTAATATTTTTAGTTCAGTAGTAATATTATGTTCATATAAACACACTCACTTTTTTCTGCTGCAAGTTAGAGCAGTCAAAATCTTTCTTCCCCATAAACAGCTTCACATATTTGCTGTGCATGCCTTTAGAATAAAGTGCTTCAGCTATCATAGTAGCTGCATAGTTTTTACCAACACCTGGCCAGCCATGCAGGCTTATAACTAGAGCCTTTTTGTTTCTTTTGTTCTCATCATGTACAGCCTCTTTGTGTGCATGCATAATGTTAACTAATTCATCAACCAATGGCTGCCCAAACATTCTTTGTGATAATGATAATTTTAACTCTGTAAAAAATAAGTAAGGTCAGGAGGTCATCTTTGGTTTAATTTCTTAAAATTTTACTGCATTAAACTTTCTAAGTAAATATTTATGAGCATGTTTTTGCAGTGTACGACAGCCCGATTAATTATGATTTCTACTCACTATTTATATCGAAAGGCACATGCCGATCATTACAACATTCTGCATACCGACAATATGTGTTATCTTTTATCGTATTCCATTTGTACCAGCCAGCACCAGCTACTGCACCAAGTATGGACAATGTAATGAATTCCGACAAAGCACATTGGAATAAGGTTACTACAAATGGTAAAACAATGAAGTAATTTCTAAATAACATTTTGAAACACGGAGTTATTGACAGGCGGGAATATTGAGTAAAAGAAACACGTTATTTTTACACGATCAATATACTAAGTACTTCAACCACGATGATTCTTTTATAGTTCATTTTAGAGCGATTTTATTCTACTCGATATCAATGCAATTTCAAAGCTCGTATCTGCAAGTATACAAAATAAAATACTACAGACTACTAAAAGACTACAGTCATACGTAAGTCAGACACTTGACAGAGATAATGTCAATTAATAATTACACGACAGGTTTATTGACATTTGAAAATGAAATGACAATTCAGCCAGTATTGCCAGGATTTTTTTATTCAAACTGTCGCACCAGTGGACAAAGCGGAATATTCACAATTTTGTCGTCCACCGTGTCCCAATAATAGGGTTTAAAACTGAAAGCTTGCATAGGTAGCAGTACTGTTGCCCGTCCACAAACCGCCATTGTTTTGTTTACTTTTGTGTCAATCACAAATTATATTACAATTTTGGACATTTCCTTTGGCACACATATAGTTTATAACCTGGATTAACACATCGGATACTTTTTATCCCGGTAGTATGTACGTTCCCGTGGGATAATTTCCAACCTCCACGCAGGTGAAGCCGCGGATGAAAGCTAGTAAATTATAATGATTAACTCTCGAAATTAGGTTTGAAGAAAATCGTCAAGTTTTCAGGAAATCATAACATACAACATGGTTATATGCAAAGTGAGTCATATCATGTTTATGTTTAATGATATTGCACAATATCACGAATTGCTCAATGTTTTTGACCGTTTAGGATTAATATTAAAGATTGCGCAATGATTGAAATCGTAGTTAGTATGCGCGTTTGCAGTTTTTTGTGTTGATAACTTGATACTGATTGGGCTAGTACCAGAATAAAGGAACAATAATGCCAAGGGGGATCTGAGACGACCAATCTGGCATCAATTTTTCAATGAACTTCAATATTTCTTGTAACCTTCTTATGTCTATGTAGTCTGTAACCTCGCTTTGCGTTTGCACCAGTAAAATTTCAACGTGTGTAGGTGTTTCGAAACTTGTCACATGACACAAATCTCATAACTTGTTTTGTTATATTTGCGTTCGCACTGCACGCAACATAATGAAGTTTATTTCAAGTTAGTGTTTCTGTGCGTTCGCACTGGGGCGAAAAATTCTTATCAAAACATGTTGAAATCTCTATGTTATCTCAATTTTCCATGTTTTACGGGAACGAGATTCCAACAAGTATTGCAAACCATATTGCAACATTTTGGTAATTTGTCTGATAAATATGTTTATGTTACTGTGCGTTTGCACTGGCGAAACATTCACAACAAAACATGTTAAAAGCTTTAGTTTCTGTCAATGTTCCATACAATATTTGACAGAAACAAGAGATTTCAACATGTTTTGTTGTGATGTTTCGCCAGTGCAAACGCACGGTTATGGAACGTCTAACATTCATTTCATTTCGCGTCGAAAAGTTACGTGTTAATGCGAGCGCGAGCCGATACATTGACAGAAAACAAAATTTCAACATGTGAATGTTTCGCCTTTTGATTGAAATTATGTCAGATTGATCGCATGAGGTGCCTCTTACATTTAGAAATCATTAAAATTTACTGGAATGACGTTACATCTAAGAATTACATTAACTTGACATGACCATTTATCTTATTTTATCTTTCAGTATATATGTTCTGTGGACACTGTATGGTTCTGTGAGTCTGTGACATTGACATGACAGGTACCAGGTATACATAAATTTGTTTGCTTGTAGCCGCCCGCTCTCGTTTTTATAGATCATGACATTCATGACACATTCATAAATTCTTTCCATAATATGGCAATAAAGCATTTATATTGAGTATATCTTCATTATTGGTATTCAATCTTAGAAAGGCTGAAATTACTTTTCAAGCAAGATCACAATAAGATTATAACAGACACTTTTAGGAAATTCAGGAATCACATAATGGCAATGACTAAATATAAGGTTGAGTCAGGTGTGCAACTGCTAGCAAGACTGATTAAGAAGCCAGTTATTGAAAACTTTTACTCAAATTTATTCCAGCCTGGATTAAAAAATGATGATGTTGTTGAAATATTTGGTAATAACAGTTCTGCTTTATTGATTGATTTGATAAGTGAAGCATTGTCACCTGGCAGGTCTAATGCAGAACCATTAGGTGTACTAGTGTTTAATACAGTTGGACAATTAAACTACATAGAACTGATCAATGCATTGAAAAGAAAGATAATATCATCGGTGAATACAATTATTGATAGTGATGCTGAAATAGACACTATTCTTCATAGAACTCTCAACAATTTGTTTATACTAGATGTTTATGATGCAACACAATTCTATACAACTATTAATAATTTAGACAACATATTAGCACATCATCAAAATATTTCATTGCTAATTTTTGATACTCTAACAGCATTCTATTGGTCTGAACAAGGATTCAAAATAACAAAGATGGATGTATATATGAAAAATTTACTTAGAATGATACAAAAAGTTTCTAAAGAGTATAAAGTATTATTAATCTATACAAGACCAGGATATTTCAGTTCAAGCAAAGATTCAAGTAATATTGGTGAGGTCCAAATGACAGAAGGTGTTAATTTTAAAGTTCAGTTAATAGATAATAATGGCACAGGGGCTTATCAAGTAAATGTAAGAACAATTGATTTATTGTATAAGAGATATATGAGTATATTAGATAATGAAATAAATTGGCAGTGAATATGAAATTTCTTGTATTATTTTTATCCAATTTTACTTATAATCAGATAAAAGATTTAGATTACTTCAAATAATATATTCATATTATTGTGCATTGACATAATAATGTGCATAGAAATGAGCATAAAAAATGTATCTTTAACTTTACCACCTTTCAATACAACTCAAATAATGTTTATGGAATGTCCGAATAATATTTACGATTTTATATAAAAAAGACTAGTCATTGACTTACACAACAACATAATGGCTTCAAGTACTCATTTAACAATGATGAAAAATCAATAAATGTAATAATTATTCTTTTAAATCTAAATTCAAGCTCTATAAATTTCTATGATGGAGAAATTTTATTTATCAAATCTAATTTGTTCAATAATCCTTATCCTTATCTTAAAAGAAAATTTTTAATGTAAAATACTGTAAGAGATTGCAAGAGGAGATTCAGAAAATTCTATAAAAAGATGCTTACTCACTAGGGATATAAGATATAACTTATCACATCAATAAATAAATCACATACAGAAAGGCAGCAAGACCATGACTAAAATAATTAAGATTTTCCCATTTACTTATAGTATGGAAATATGAGTAACCTGATTCTTGCACTGAAAATGATGCCTCAAACATCACACCTAAATAAGCAAGGTGAATAATAGTAATTATAGAAAATATGGTGTTTGTGAGTATGGCAAGCATACTGTTCTTCTTATACTTGTGATCACATTGTTTACTGCATGGATTTGCTAAACAACATACCTCCAGGGTTGAGGCTACTTTGTAACGTAAATTGTACTCTACATACGAAAATGTACCTATACTGAGAAGAACTGCCGAAAATTGGAAATTCAATCCATGAAGCAATGATGACACAGCATAGGTAATAAAAATGGCTGTAAATTGACCATATGGTTGGCAAGTCTTAAAAACATAGTTCTTCAACCACTGATGCATGGGAATATTCCAATAAATTACCACTTGAACTAGAGACCTTGGCAATTCAATGAAAAATGGTTTAGTGACATGAACTTCAGAGTGGCAATCATTTGTAAGTCCAAATCCTGCACTTATCATTGAGACAATAGACATGCTTGACACAAAATAGTGTGACATTCTAAAAGCTTGTGCATCTCTATATGCTATTAACCACTTAGGCATTTCATCATCAATATACCAAGGTACAATACAGTTGGATAAAACCAAGAATACCATGGACAAAAAGAGATTAATTACAACAATTTTAATCCATCTTTTAGACAAGAACTTAACTTCAAGGTATTGATTGTAACTGTGAAATGATATCCATGGTCCTAAAATACAATTTGCTGGACAAAGTATGTACCCTCCAAATTCAACAGGGTTCAGCATTCTTTTGAATAAGTCTCTGTCTAATTCAATGGCTACAGAAATTATCTTCATAGCTGCTATCATCTGGATCCCTCTTATTTGTTGCCACATTTTTGGATTAAGTACATAAACTTCGCATGATAACAAGAATGCAATAACAGAGATGGACATTAAAAGTCCTCTCCATTTTTTTGTAACAAATGAGGTTAATATCATAAATATGTAAGCACCAGTTGTTAGTCCCACAGTCCAAATAAATGGGGGTCCAATATTATGATATAAAAGAAAACTTCCAATAACTAAACTTAGACTATGGCGAACGTTATGAGGCAGCGGTACAAACTGTATGATGAGACGCAGAGTAACATTAGCAATAATTAAGTCCTTGGCAAATCGGAGACCTTCATATAGAGTGGGTTCACCACATAATGCTATGTAGGTCCAAGCAGTTTCAGTGTATTCCTCTTCTTCATCCATGTTGTACCGGCGGTATCAAACCGGTTTCTTTGTTTCGTGCTCGGTAAGTTTGCGCTACTTTCTCATGGTACGAGTCTTAAGATAATTCCTTATTTATTTTTGTTGTTTATCGATGACTACACCGTTAAATATAAGACAACCAGCGCTTGAGATTTGAAAAAACATCTACACATTTTGAGTGCAAAGTGCATTCGACACAGCATTCGATTATTTATTGTTATGTCAATTGTCAACGAAACGTCAATATTGATTGACAGTAAAGAATAGGCATACGGAACAAAAACATATTTTTTTTTTAGAAACTCGTCTTTCTAAATTACAAAAACTGATTTACATTAGGTAAAGATACATTTTTACTAAACTTATAAACAGCGATATTTACCTACGCATTGAAAGATTTTATAGGACAACTACATCATATCATTACTACCTTCTATGGACAGAGAAGGAAACGTCCGTAACTAAGGCCGAAACTATGGATTTCGTGAGGGAGTTGACCCCCAGTTACGGTTAGCGGATCCTGTTTATCATTATCGTGTAAATATTGGTGAAATACGCTTTGAGCCAACCCGCACTGGACACGCGTGGTTGATTATAGCTCACTCCCTCTCGAAGAGAGGAGGCCTGTGTCCCAACAGTGGGAACATTATAGGCTTTACGCTTTAATTACCCACTCCTCTGAAGGAAGAGATAGGGTGGTGCTATTCTCTGTGTTTCGTTTTATGTATTATTCTTTTGATATCGAATTAGAAATAGAACAATATATTACTAACAGCTTTCTACAGACCGTTACTATAACTTGTCCCGTAGTACTGTATCTCTATGCAGTCTGTGCTTGTCCCTTGCCGTCATGTTGGCATTGGCACCATTGCTTGTCAAGCTTAGGCCCGTATTATAGAACGTCACTCAAGACTCAAGCATTACTTAAAACTACACACATCAACACGGTCTAGGGATATTTCATACTCAATTAAATAACTCGAAAAGTACTGGCCGCATTGTAATCTTTCATACACCGATTTGTTTGTAATTTATCTCAGACTAATTCCAAATTCAAATTTTTGAAAATTCTTTTGTTTTGGTGGCATAAAAATGTCTTGATGTGTAGGAGAGGGAATTTTCATTTGTGCGAAATTTAGAAAACAATACGAATTACGTTTAGTTACAGTTTTTTTTTCATTTTTAAACGAAAGATAAAGTTAAAATTGAGGTATTGTAGCCATGCAACGCCAACATTTGACGAGGGCGGAGATGTTACGAGCTGTGGGAATGCTGGAAGCTGGGTCTGTTCAGCGTAATGTTGCTGAGGCCATAGGGACCCACCAAAATGTAATTTCAAGATTGTGGATACGCTATCGTGCCACAGGTGAAGTAGCGGAGAGGCACCGGGGGCCAAGTCGCATCACTACCCCCAGACAAGATCGATTTTTGCAAATTACTGCGCGACCTCAACCAAATGCAACGGCGACTCAATTAGTCCAAAGGCTGCGAGTGGAACACCAAGTGCTTGTGAGTGACCAAACTGTAAGAAGGCGACTGCATGAAAGCAATCTACGCTCTCGTAGACCACTCCGGGTCCCACCTTTACGGAGAGGCAATCGTGGACGACGATTAGAATGGGTTCGGAACCACGTGGACTGGGGCCGTGAGCAATGGTCCAATGTGCTGTTCACGGATGAATCCAGGTTCGGCTTCCATCCAGATTCACGAAAGACGCGTGTTTGGCGAGTTCCCGGACGATGGAGCCGTCTTCAGAACCCTCAGGAAGTTCACCCATACCAAGGAGGAACAATTATGGTTTGGGCAGGAATTCGTCTTGGAGGACGGACGGATCTCGTTTGGGTGCGGGGCAATATGACGGCAGAACGATACGTCCAACAGGTGCTGGGGCCCGTAATCTTGCCCCACAGGACACAAATGGGGCAAGATTTCCTGCTCATGCACGACAATGCCCGGGCACACACGGCGAGAACGGTAGCAGCTTGGTTACATACACACAATGTTAGGGCCTTAGACTGGCCTGCTCAATCGCCAGATCTAAATCCCATTGAGCATGCGTGGGATATGCTGTAAAGAAGAGCTCTGAAGGAAGTTCCTGAAAATCTGACTACAGAAGATCAACTTTTTGCGCACCTCAGAAGGACATGGGACAATATTCCGCAGCAAGACATTGACAACCTTGTTCTGAGCATGCCGAATCGTTGCCGATGTGTTATGAACATCATGGGCGCTTTCTCAGACTACTAACTTCAAGTTTATAAACACAAATTAAATGATTTTTCTATTTTTTTCAGTTTTTACTCATAAATTAAAAGTTAATTCATATACGGTTTCCGTCTATGCTTCATTTTTTTTCCATAAAATCCTGAAATTTTAATCGAAGTACCTTAACCATTATTAAAAAATGGTAGAATATTAAATAACGTATCTTTTAAATATATACATGTCATATAAATAATTAACACATTGATAGTAATTCGCTTTTTTAAAAATATCCCTAGACCGTGTTGATGTGTGTAGTTTCAACAAATCAAAAGGGTTTAAACGAGTTTTAAGTAATGCTTGAGTTTTGACTGAGGTTCTGTAATACGGCCTTAGTTTTAATCGTAGACAGAGTACAGAGGGATAATTCCCGTAATTTTTGAGAACGTTCGCAATCTAATCTTATTCGCAATCTGTAAAAAAATTACCAACATTTTTGACAAATTTGATAGATTGCTACTTGAATGTGAACGTTTTTAAGAACGAGAATTGGTCTTGTGGTCGGTTTCAATACGGCTAGAGTTCAAACTGGCGACTGACAGAACAGTGCTACCAATCGCGTTAAAGTAACTGTGCGTTTGCACTGGCGACACATTCAACCTAGAAACATGTTGAAATCTCTATTTTCTGTCAATGTTCGATACCAATCTTTGACAGGAAATAGAGATTTCAACATATTTGTGAATGTTTCGCCAGTGCATATGCACAGTGACTGAGAATAACATGGTTTGTGACCACAAAATGACAGAACACAACTCTTGACTTGTCTTTCTTACTAGTGTTGTCGTGGCGTAAACAGAAACAATTTTCAGTTCTATTCAACATTACTAAGCAAACATTGATCTTCTGTATTCCAGAAAACTGCATTTACGTGTAATTTCACGGAAACCATTTCAGTTACTGTAACTTACTACATTACCATTAAAACATTAGCTTTACAGAAATAAATATCAAGTGAACAAGATTTTTCTTCCAGGTTCTACAACGAAATGATCTCATCTCAGCTTAGGGTGTCCTCTATGGGGTGTACCGTGTAAGGCAAACTTTTTGTAAATTGCATCTTTTTCTTTCTATGTCATAATCGTAAGTGAGTATAAAAATTGCAGGGTATATGGACCAATACAAAGTGTGTGAATTTTGATTAGGATTTCAAGTATATACTAATTCCATGGGCAACTAATAAAAAATATGGATTCTGTCATTCTGTAATCTGTGATGGTGGCAACATTGTATGGTAAAGTTACATTGATTGTGCATTGGGATGTTGTATTAATTTATTTTACTGTATTCAATGGAAAAATCTTGTCTTCAGTGCTCAGAGGGACAGGTGTGAAACTTTCAGTTAAATCCAACGTGTGAAAACTACAGAATTGTGCACTGTAGTACTGTGAACTATCATTGACATTAGCTTTTCTCTGAACACGGAGTTGGCGTGTGTAACTGTTTGGTATAAATCAATTTGATATGTGCATTCAGTGATAATTGTTTTTGAAAAGATGGCTAGTCCGTCACCTCAGAATAGCCCAATGCCGCCGCCGCAGGCGCCGAGCCCAATGGGTCCACCAACTCAGAGTCCGGCTCCGCCACAGTCTCCGCACAGTCCTTATAACCAGCAGCATGTCAACGGACCTCCACCGTCGCATCCTTCTGGTGGCGGACAGCCTCCGATGCCCAATCATATGTCGCCGTCAGGTCCGGGGCATTCTATCGCGTCGAACTCTAATGGTCCCCCTGGTGTGCCTCAACATCCTGGCATGCCGCCAAGTGGTCATCAATTGCCTCCGCACATGGTGGGGCCCCATATGCCAGGGCCACCTGGTCATCCAATAGGCCCTGGAGGTGCTCATCCACCTGGACCCAACGGTCACCCTGGTGCACCGCAACATCCTAACATGCCTGGGCAAGGTCCACCACATGGCTACATGCAGCATCAAATTGGACATATGCCACCTGGACAGGTAAATAATAATAATTTATTTTATACTTTATGTAATTATGTCTAGTTCAGATTGATTATGTCAACAGCTCTAACAACGGCGTCTATGTTCAAACATTAATTTCAATGTTATCAGAATATTAGATCTTGCAGTCATCCGTATTTGGGAGAGATCAATGCTTTTATTGTCCTACTTTTCTAAAAGAAGGCCCTCAATTGCCCCACAGGTAATACAGACTGGTGTCTACAACTACATGTCAAAGCATGTATTTTGTGTACACTAGATATAAAATATATAATTTTTATTATTTTGTAGTTGCATTGTGACTTCAAAGCATTAAATTATTCTTGAATTAATATATACCTTTACAAAGCCAATGATATAGTGAATTTGATGTTATTCTTATAGGAAATAAGACTAATAGGTACAAAATTTTATATTATCAAAGTACATACTATATTCATAATTATAACAATGGTCTGAATGGAATGTCTAATCTGATGGCTGAATAGTGGACTGTAGATACTGCTACCCAAAAGTAATATTTCCTTTAGCATAGTTGATAATTGATTTGTCATTGGTTGTATATCCCTGGCACTAGGGAAAAAGTAATCATCAGCCTTCATGTAAAATGTATATACTATGGGAGTGTTTAATTTCTTCTTCACCCAATCAGCAACATTACCAGAAAAGTTATCTGGAGAAAAAAACATTGTAAAATATTGTGCGATTCGATCCAAGTCTTTATTCTTTTGAAACCATGTTATTATATTTATCTGGGGCCATATTATGACGTATTAATGCCAACATTATTCCAATGTGAGTGAGAGACGGAGCTATACAAGGCTGCTAGCACCATCCTTTTTTTGCAGTGGAATAATGATGGCATTAATACTTCATAATAAGGCCCCAGGTGACTGGGGCTAAACAATATATTAGACTCACATAAATAATCTGAAGTAATGCCATAGAAAAAGGTTTTATTGTGCTCCTCTCTTACTCTATCATGCACAGATGTTATTATATCCAGCTGAAAATTAAAATGTTACGTATACATTCATTTAAAATTTTAGTTTTTGCTATCAGTGCATGCTACTTAGAATGTGTGTTAAATTTTTTACATCTCTGATGATGATTGAATATAATTTTTAATCATCATAATTTCTAATTACCTGATAATAAAATAATTTATTTTATCATAATTTTGCTTACCAAAACAGGGTAATTATTACAGTATTCATGATCATATCCATATGGTATTGTTACAAGGCATTCAAAACTTCTCACATTGACAAATGCCAACATTTGAAGAGCAATGCTGTCCAAAAACTTAGCCAAGCCTTTAGTTTCTTCCTCAGCTACAGATTTCGGACCAGAGTAAACTGGGTCACATTCTTCATTTCTTACTAATATTTTTTTAAATAAAAAAAAACATAAATGGCATAGTTCAAGTTCCAAGTTTGTTAATTTAGTTATCTAGTAAATAATATGTGAGTTTATTTTACAATACAAACTAAAACATTGGATTTAATAAATTTCCATTTGTGCTGATGTGTCCATGACAGAATATTAAATCATAGTGTTTTCAATTTTACTAAGGGATTATAATGGGTAATATGTATGTTATCATGCATTGTTAGAATCAAGCTCACTTTGTACAGTCTCAAAGGGGTTTCCTTTGTGACTCTGTACGAAGTGGCAACAAGTGAGAGCTTTTGCAAGTTGAATCATATATGCATCTTTACATTTATTATAACTAAAATAAAAAGTTGTTTACTTATGCCTTTGCTGAAATACCAGTTTCTATCTATGTTTATACCAACACCTGTTTCATTTTTAGCACACATTTTTTTTGGAAAATATATTTTTCTATTTTGTGACCAGTACCAATCCTGTAAAGTGGAATCAGGTTTACATTATGTTTGCCACTGCCAGATGAAATAATTATAGCAAAATTAGTAAAATGAATATTTACTTTCACCATACTAAATTCATAACCATCAGGATTCATGATTGGCAGAATGTAGAAATCATAATGTTTTGTCAGTAGATTAACATTTAGTTGAGGTTCTAAAATGTAATTAACAAAGTTTAAAAGCATTGCTGGAGATAACCAATCTCTGCCTTCTTCACCTCCCATTAGAAATACAGCTGTATTCTTTCTTCCTGTAGATATCTTTAACACAAATATTTCTCTGTTCTCATAAGACTTTGCTATTTGAATTTTTCTTAAAGCTGGATACTTTTGTAGTTTGAATTCTACCCAAAGCATGAGTGTTTCCCAGCGATGAAATTTTCGGGTTAAATTAGGCACATTTGCATAGGGATAAGAAGTTTCTTTAATGATACGATCCAATTTATTTGCGATCCTGTTAAATATAAATTATTGTTTTGTAATAGGTCTTGTTTTGATTTAATTAGTACATAACAACATGTATAAGACTTCACTATTTTTACCCGACTACAGCGAAGCAAAAAGGAGGGTTATGATTTTGACCGGTATGTGTGTATGTTTGTATGTATGTATGTTTTTATGTATGTATGTTTGTACGTATGTATGTATGTTTGTTTGTATGTATGTATTTTCATCTGTTACCTCATAACTCCTAAACTACTGATCATAATTTGACAAATGAGGTATTGTTGGAAGCGTCTTGATTGTCCACTGGTTATAGGCTATGTGACGTTACATTAGATTCAATAGGGCGCCCTATAAAAGATAAAAGTCGTCGAAAAAAAAAAAGATTTCTAATTATGCCGTATTAGGTATCAAATGAAAGGGCGAGCACATTATAAATATGTATATATATATCATATTGTCTAAGGAAATAAATATGTTTAAATTGTTATAAACAAGCAAAAGTGAGACTGCTATACAATAAAATCAGAAATATTTGAGACAGAAATCAAGACAGGTACAAAACTGGTCAAGGTAAAGCCGTGGTCGCATTCAGTAGACAGGTTTTAGTTTTTTAGCTTACTTTTTTATGCTTTGCTATTTAGAGTATTTCAAAATTGGAAACTTACAAGTTCTCTTTTCCTAACTTTACATATTCTATATCATTTTCTCTCATTTTTTCTTCGAAATATCTTGTGCAACATCCATCAACAATGACATCCATAGGCATAGCTGCTTCATTAGTAACGCCATTAAGAAACACAATCATTTCATTTCTTACATAAAGAAAATAAAGAAGGGCTCGTTCTCGGGAATTAAATGCTATCACTTCATATAATGTGTAGTTATCAAATTTATTGTAATGACACGATATTTGTGATAGTAACATGCTAAAATAAATAACAAAAATACTCAACATAATGTGGCTGGCATAAGTAAGCATCTTATTCAGTAAGGCTATGGTACAATGATACAACAATAAAAAAAGGTTAACAATTTACGTTATAAGTACTTATATTTTAGAAATATAATATTATAATGTTAGTACCTACCTAAAATTATTATATTATATTTCTAAAATACAAGTCTACCATCGAGCACAGAACAAAGTAAATGAGAATGAGAAGACAATAGTCAAAACTGATGTACAGACGCCAGCTATTTAACCTACTACAATCAGTCAAATTTCCTTAATAGATTTTCAACTTTATTTCTAAAGCATAAGGTTCAAAGTTGATTGGGAAAATTTGACAGTTTCGGGTAGGTTGACCTGCTGGCGTCTGTACTTTGCAATATATTAGTTTTGTATATCTACCTACCTATATTAGTATGGTCACAATACATACCTAACTAATAATACATTTTCACAGGCTCCTATGCCGATGGGTGGGGGACCGCCGGGCAACGGGCCGCAGGGACCGCCCGGCGCACCGGGAGTACCGCTGACGGGTCCGCCACCGCACGGCGTGCACCCGCAGGGCATGCCGCCCGCCGCGCCCGGCCACATGGCGCACCACGCCATGATGCCCGGCCAGGGCCCGCCGCCGCACGCCGCCTCGCCCGGCTACGGCCACGCGCCGCCGGGAGCGCCCGGCCCCGCCGCGTCCCCGTCCGGCGCCGCGCCGCAGGGAGGCGCGCCCCCGCACCCGCCGGCCGCGCAGACGCCGCCGCACGGCCAGCCGCCGCCGACCACGTCCTCTGCCAACGGCGCTCCACCTGCTTCGTCCCCTATGCAGGGCTCGCTGCCGACACCCGGCCCTGATAACTTGCACGCGATTCAACGGACTATTGATTCTATGGAAGAGAAGGGGCTACAAGAGGACCCGAGATTTTCTCAGTTGCTAGCGCTAAGGGCGCGCTCGAACCCCCAGGACCCTGGCAAGGGATTGTTCAGTAACAATCAGCTCTGCCAGCTCAAGTAAGTATTGTGATACCGATCCGTAATTATTATTATTTATTAGCTGACCCGATTGACGTTGTCCTGTCCAAAGATTTTGAGTACATAAATACCATAGAAAAAAAGATGTACAATTTTTTCCGAATTTGAAAATTTTCTGGGTAAATTTCCAATTTTTTCTTTCAATATTTTTTTTTAAACAAAACAATCATTCTTAAATGATGTGCTCACCAAAGAACAGCAATTAAGCCAAAGCCAATAACTAAATATTTATGTAGATTATGCCATCCGTACCAAAAAGTCCTAAAAACAAATGGTAAATATGTGTTTTTTTTTACAGGCTTATGTATTTTCTCCTCGAAACTATAAGTTTAAAAAATGTTATTCAGTTCAGAAAATAACTATATTTGTAAGACATAAACTACACAACATACAGGGCGGTAGGGACATCGACGCGAAAACTGTTAACATGCATTCAGTATATGATTCTGAACCCCCATGTGGTGAAATTTTTCGTCAATTATTAAAAAAAAAAATCTGCTGTTCCATACATTTTGACCGCGTAGGTATTGCACTTTTCTATGAAAAAACTGTATTTTTTTTTGGTTCAGTGTCATGTACTGAATCTATGGTATCAGTTTTCGCGTCGGTGTCCCTGCCACCCTGTATAGTATTTTTATCTCATGAAGCGCTCTTTATTTGTCGTTACGAAGTGTACACATTCACACCGTGTACACTTGGTTACCACAAGTAAGGCGCGCGTTGCTTCTTCACATAAAAATACTAAACACAAGTACAGCGCGCGTCGCATCGTGATATAAATATACTGACTACAGTAATCGTTGCTAATTTGCTGCCACACATGGCACACATTGTTCCATTCTCTATATCAGAAGACTTCAAATAATTGCCATTTTGTTGTCCTAAAATATCAAATAACCAATTGATTGCGACCAACTTGGATATAGCGCTCGCCGGCTGCGGCACCACTCGCTTCGCGCGCGGTTGGTCACAGTTCTAACCTAACCCGTCTGTCTGATCGGGGTGCTCTAGCTTAGTTACTGTGACGAACTTTGGGCCAGATAGTGAAAAAGAACTTATTTGAAAAAGCGTACATTAAAAGGTCAATAAGTTTTTAGAGGATCAATTAAATATTTGTCTAAAATTACGGAAGATCCGCAGTGATAGTCTGCGAAATTCAAATTTTGTTACATTTTCTGAAATTTGCAGGTCAGTGTCAGGTTGTATCTTAATCAAAATATGATTTGCGATCATAATATTTTTTTTTTTTGGTGCTTTTATTATTCTTTATTCTTCATTTCAATGGTATCTTTCAAATAAAAGCGCGAGCCATCACGATACAAACCGATAGTGATTTTTCAGCATTACTGTACTTTACAAATAGGAAGTTCTGCTAATAGGACAATCTGCTTGTAGGGCGATTTGCTAATTGGACATTTTAGTAATATGTCGTTTTGTTATTAGGACCATTTGTCTTTGGTACGGAGGGAGATTATCTCCATGGGTTCTTAACCACTAACCATCTAATCTTAGGGCACAAATAAACGCTTACCGGAGTCTCGCGCGAAACCAGCCACTGTCGCAGCAGATAGCTATGATGGCTTCCGGTAAGCGGACCGGCGAAGCGCCGCCGGAGTGCCCGACGCCGCCCGCGCAGCCGCCGTACGGCGAGGGCCAGGGCGCGGCGGGCGGGCCGGGCGCCACGGGCGGCAAGGCGGGCGCGGGCGGCGCGGCGGGCGACGCCGCGCGCGGGGGCGGCGGGGCGCCTCCCACGCCGCTGCCCATGACCGGCCAGATGGCACCTCCGACTCAGTTAACTCCACCGCTAGTGAATCCGGTAACTTTCTTTTCGATACTGTTTCTGTCTTCTTTTTTTAATTATAATCATATATTCTCCGGTATTTATAAGCGCTCCGCTCCTCCGACCCATACACGACGTAAATGCGGCACTTTCGCTCCATCTAATTTATTGCTCGTAAAGTCGTATGTGAAACGATTTTAATCTAGTTCGGAATAATACTAGTACACAACTAAAATTTGAATGTCACTTGCAGCCGATGAGTGGCGGGCCACAGATGCGGGGCCCCGCACCTCTGCGCCCGCAAGCTCCGGGCACGCAGCCGCAACATCAGGTAACACCGTAGTTAGCACGTTTTACACGCAAATTCAAATAAAAATCCCATCACAAATAGTACAATATTCCTCCATAACATATCTATACCTTCCTCAGCCGGGCGTTCCAATACCAGGAGCGAAACAGAATCGTATTACCAGCATGCCTAAGCCAGTGGGCATCGATCCTCTTCAGATCTTGAATGAAAGAGAAAATAGGTAAGTGATTTCTAAAATCAAATCTTTTATTTAAATGATCCATTGGGCAATTCTCGTATTTTTCAGAACATTCTAATCACAGTCTCAATTTGTCAAGAATATCTCGAGTTTGAGCATGTTTAATAACGAGAATTTATTGGCTATCAGATACTTTTGGATTGTCAAGATTGACCATTATAAGTTTAATATTCTTTTGTTTTTTGCATAATAATAGAATAGCAGCGCGCATCGCCCATCGCATCGACATGCTATCCAACTTGCCGGCCAATATTCCCGATGACCTCCGCCTGCAAGCACAGATCGAGCTCAGGGCACTTCGAGTTCTCAACTTCCAAAAACAATTACGTTCTGAGGTATTTTCATAATAGAAATTACACTGCTATGGTAGGCCTTTAGCGGCATTATGACGATAATAGATAATTTATACTCTGTTCCAAAACTCTTTGATGAAAGTATAAACAAACTTGTTCAGGTTAAGGTCTTGCAATCATTCATTAAAGGGATTTAGAGTAACACATTCGTCTTAATTTCGAAGATCTCAACTTTTAATCAAATTGTAATTGAAAAATCGACGACTAAAACTGAGGTGGTAAAAATAACCTCGATTCAAATAAAAAACATTTTTAAGTAATAAGAAAGTAGGACGTACGGTTTAAATAATCAAACCAAATACCACTAACCACAGAATTTTTAACTGGCACTATATTTAATTTAGTATTTAATAATGTAGCAGGAGCTCGTGGCTAAGTAATAACTGCCGCACGGGTCGATCCATCAGGTTAAGCTACGCTTGCCGGGGTTGGTCTGTGGACGGGTGACCATCTTTACATACCGAGACTCCTCCGTGCTTCAGAAAGCACGTTAAGCCGTTGGTCCCGGCTGTCATTCGTGGATCTTTGACAGTCGTTACGGGTAGTCAGAAGCCCGAAAGTCTGATAACCAGTCTTACCAAGGGGTATCGTATTGCCCAGTTACTGTGTTGTGGAGGTCAGAGAGGCAGTCGCTCTATGTAAAATACTGATATTCAGCTGCATCCGGTTAGATTGGAAGCCGACCCCAATATAGTTGAGAAAAAGCTAGGCAGATTAATTTGTCGTGTATAAAGTTGATTTTTGAGTGACCCTTTGTGTTAAAAGGTCTTAAATAAATAGTTGCACTGGAGTTTGAACTTTGTCATTGAGTTTTTGATCCCTATAACATTTAGTTTGTGGTTCTAAAACTTGATAACTATCTAAGATTCTGAATTCAATTTTAGTTCTATCGAACTTACTCTGTATAAATAGATCCTGGGCCAAGTCCGTCGCGATACGACGCTGGAGACGGCGGTGAACATCAAAGCGTACAAGCGCACCAAGCGGCAAGGCTTGCGAGAGGCGCGCGCCACTGAGAAGTTGGAGAAGCAACAGAAACTCGAGGCCGAGAGGAAGCGGCGCCAGAAACACCAAGAGTTCCTGCAAACCGTGCTGCAACATGGTCAGTCACTACATTTTAATAATAACTTATTTATTTTAGAGAAAGCTCCATAAAAATTACATAATAACAAAATGTTAGTGTGTTAGTATCAAATTGTTCCTATGAAAACATAAATATGTTTGTGTTGTTACTACCTATACCTAACCGATGCCTATGGCTGTCCTTATCCGCTGGTTTTGGAAATTATAGTCAAATTGGGCAGCAGCAGCATTTAGCAATAGTGTGTATTTAACTACATAACTTAACGTCACGCCTGTATTCCCCGAAGGGCTAGGCAGTGGTGTATGGTAAACCCATATTTCGCCAGAAAGTCCTATGCAATAGGGAGCGAGCTTATTGCTGTTACATTTACAAGACTACTAACATAAATAGTAATCCACGGCTGCAAAGTCATAGCGCATAGCAACGGTTTTCCGATGACGTTGAAAAATAAACTTTGTGTGTAGTTTGATAAAGTGCAAAGTTGCATTAACCTTTTTTGTAATAGGCAAATAATCATCTGGCTGATAGACTCCACTGCTCCTTTCCGTGGCTAATATATTCATCACTAGTTTCCGCTAGCGGCTTCGCCCGCGTGATAGCTTTATAAATTATAGTATATTATGTTAGTCAGGTATATTATAGCATTCTACTAAAAACTTCCAAAGCTATCGAGTGGGGTATCAAAATGAAGGGTTTAAAAGGTGATTACAAAAATATATACAAATTATATGTCTAAATGTAATCTGGAATGAGAAATGATAAAAAAAACTAAAAAGCTGAAAATAATAAAAGTTATTAAAAAAACCGACTGCAAAAACACAATTTAAAAGAGAAAAACGAGCACTAGAATCAATAGAATTTTGGTAGTACAGGCCGGGGACGAACCAATAACCTGAAATATAAAATTTTATTGATTATAATGCTTGTTTTTCTCTTTTCAGTTAGGTGTTTTTGCAGTCGGGTTTTATTTTTTATTTTTTTATACTATATGTATCAATATAGATATTTTCCGACTTCCACACGGACGGAGTGGGAACAGCTAGTAACATAAAATAATACTAATAGGTATTTATGTGTCCGAAGATTACTCTTAGGCAACGCGAATAGAAAGCGGGCAGGGGAAACTGAATTAAATATACATACTGATCATACTAAATTGCCCTGCTTTATTTTAGCTAAGGACTTCAAGGAGTACCACCGCAACAATGTCGCTAAGCTGTCGCGCATGAACAAAGCTATCATGAACCACCACGCCAACGCCGAGCGCGAACAGAAGAAGGAACAGGAACGCATCGAGAAGGAGCGTATGCGACGGTAAGATTAGTTTTTTAACGGCAAATCATTTATGAAATGCTGACAGGAAAAAAAAATATCGAAGGTATGAAATAGGGCGTACCGCGTGCTTATGTCTCCAATTTTGAGAAGATTTGAGAACCATGAAAATTGGTCCATAGGTACAAGATTGTCAAGGATAGACAGCATACCAGTATGTAAGACAACTTGAATATCACCTTGTGCCTACCTTTTCCCAACTATGTTAAAATCAGCCTTTCAGTCTAACCAGATGCAGCTGAATATGTGCATCTTTTTATTCTAGTTTGATGGCGGAAGATGAAGAGGGATACCGTAAGCTCATTGATCAGAAGAAAGACAAGCGTCTGGCGTTCCTTCTGTCACAGACTGACGAGTACATCGCCAGCCTTACGGAGATGGTCAAGCAACATAAGCAGGAGCAGCGCAAGAAACAACAGGAAGAGGAGCGCAGGAAAAGGGTTGGTTTTAGAACATGCTGTAGATAAAGCCTCTCACTCTTTCTCTTCCTATCTTAAACAGCTATATAACAAGATAAAATACCGCCTATTTGCCGTTGCGAGCGTTGCTGTGTTCCGTTTTTGTATAGGTATAATAGTATGGGTGCTGGTGTAATTACAGACATGAGACATTTCAGCTTTGTCTTTGGGAAGGCAATGCATCTAAAATGCCTCTTGTATTGCAGATGGTCCATAGATGGCAGTCACCACTTACCATCAGGTGGCCGTGAGCTTGATTGCCATTAAAAGTATAAAAAAAGATAGGAAGAATTGAAGAGGGGCTTTAATATTTTGTGAATGTTTCCTTTAGGTTAGGTTGGGACGCCGGACTGGATCGAAAAGAATTTTATAAGTTAAATTGAAATAGTTTATAATTCAAATGCAGAAGTCGAGAAAGAAGAAGCTGCTGGAAGGCGGCGACATTGATGCTATGGACGACAGTTCGCAGGCGTCAGACTCGCGCGTTAACGTCGTGGATCCCAAGACGGGCGAGGTGAGTATCATAAAGCTTATAATACTCCCAGTAATACATCTATTTTACTTTAAAACTGTATTAAAGTATTTGATATAAAATACATAAATAGTCTTTTCTCCTTTTCTTGGATTTTGTAACAAGATTAAATGATTGTATATTGTTCTTGCATAACTAAAGCACGCGTTCATTATTGCAATGAAAGCTTCATAGACTTTTGACGCGTGCTCATGATTAGCCACGACTATAGTAATAAAGTAACACACATTAAACAAAAGTATTTCGAGACCGAGAGTTTTGAATTAAAATGTTATTCAACGTATGGATTTAGATACTCAGAGGAGAAGAAGCCCCGCTGTTGTCTCAGCTGAAGGACTGGATGGAGACGCATCCCGGCTGGGAGGTACTGTCCGACTCCGAGGACTCTGGAGATGACAGCCAAGATGATGATGGTAAGAAAGGTCTCGAAAAATTAACAAATATTAATATTTTCTTTCTTGCAATTTAATTTACCCTGGAAACTAGTCAAGCAGATTAGTTACCGTTTATGATCACCAAATTACAACCCTATTTCGGGTTGTGACTGACAATTGGTTCTCGAACGACAACGGTTCAGCAGTTCAGCTCACGTTTCCGACCTGCACAGCTATTCAAGCCGGCTCGATTCGCTATTCGATTCGATTGTTAAGGTTCGTGTAAACTTTTATGAAGTGTTATAAAATTATTATTATTAGGTATTCTGATAGTACTTACGTTATGTTACGAAATACGATTGCTATCAGAAGATAGCACTTACGTCGTTATATGAATCAGAAGTTGTTTTTATAATTAACGATCTCCATTCGCCATTTCTAAAAGAACAATGGTCAATCTTCCAACCTGCTGGCTGCTTGCATGCTTTCGCCTTAAAAATCTATTTACGTCAGTATCGGTTTTTTAAAAGTAAAATCATGTTTTTAATTAATAAATTGGCTTTATTCAAACTTTTTACTTATCAGAAACATCGAATTCTGCTAATGACTTATTTTATTTTTAATAACTATCATACGGTTGCGATATGATTGCCTGCAATTTAATATCGATCAAGATTTAACATTCTTCATTTTGGTAATAATCTCTAACGAATTCTGTTTTTTCCTAGTCAAAAATGGTCATTGTTCTTTTAATTCAAATTAAAAATATGCGTTTTGCTTACAGAAAAGAGAAGAGGGCACAGAGACGAGAGGACCGACAAAGAGAAGACTGATGAGGAGAAGGCGCAGGAAATGATCAAGAAGGCCAAGGTCGAGGACGACGAGTACAAGACAGAAGAACAGACCTACTACAGGTATGTTCCCGTAAATAAAATATGCGATTGGATTATATCTAATGCGAGTAAACGAAATGTCCTTAATGAAAAAAAAGTAAAATTTATTAAATTATACATTGATTGACAACACACAGCCTAAACCGCTGGGTCTAGAAGCATGAAATTGTGCACAAGAGTTCATTATACAACGAAGGTGAGCACTAAGAAAGGAATTTAGAAAATTCGCCCCCCTGAAGGGGTTATATAGCGGATGAAAGTTTGTATGGAAGTTCGTCATTTTTGCCGATGGAAAATCCCATCGGGCGCACGACTTGTAACATAATAATAGTTCACTTACTTAGCCGCGTACGTTAACTTGTGTGGACTGCACGTTGTAACACAGAATTGTGGAATTTAAATGATTTATTTTTACAGCATTGCCCACACGGTCCACGAATCTGTCACCGAACAAGCCAACATTTTGGTCAATGGAAACCTGAAGGAATATCAAATCAAGGTATAGTTTCAAACAATTTGTTACCAATCCTTACAATAACGTATCTCCTTTACAGTTTTAATTATCTTAATTTACTTTTTAGGGTCTAGAATGGCTGGTATCTCTGTTCAACAATAATCTGAATGGTATTCTGGCAGACGAGATGGGTCTTGGTAAGACTATCCAGACTATTGCGTTGGTCACCTATCTGATGGAGAAGAAGAAAGTCAATGGGCCTTTCCTTATTATTGTGCCACTCAGGTAAAAAGACATAATTATATTTTCTTGGTACTTAGTTTTTAGTAAACTGATCTCTGCTTATACCAACTCATGTGATCATTTTGTGATTTAGCTTTCATTGGGAGGCTCATGTTCAGATTTTGATGAACTGATTAAATGATTTGCAGGCATTATTGACATTAATTGGAATATCGATTCTCATTCGAGATTCGAACCAGCCGATCTATTCTGTAAAAACTAGGGTGAAGTGAGCGTGAAGTGAGCTGTCATTCAACCTTCTGCTAGGGACTGACAGCTCACTCCGAGCTCACTTCACCTAAGTTCTCACGGTGAGATGGTTACAGAATAGCACTACAGTACACGATAATTTCTAGTCTGGGAGTATATCACATATACTTCTCTGAATGTTGAATTCCAGCAACAACTCAAAAACAAATTATATTTCAATTAAACCAATTACAGGCACTTTTGAATTGTCAAGGAGTCTGTCAGTTAGAGATCTAAGCAGCTAGTTGCCCATTCCAAAGCGTAGTAGGTTCCTACATCCAACTAGTCAAGTCTTACAATAGCATGTTAATTTCAGTACCCTATCCAACTGGGTGCTTGAGTTCGAGAAGTGGGCGCCGACAGTAACTGTGGTGTCATACAAGGGCTCCCCGCAGTCGCGGCGCCTCGTGCAGACACAGATGCGCTCCACCAAGTTCAATGTGCTCCTCACCACTTACGAATACGTCATCAAGGACAAGGCTGTACTGGCTAAGGTTAGTCCTACTTCGATTCAAGTTTTAGGCCACCCCTAGACAGCCGAATCAACAGTTCAGTCGGTGTACGTAACTTAGTTTAGTTATTCTTATAATTATACATTCGCACTGTTGATTCAGCTATTTGCAGGCGCTCGTAGGCCTCTAAATTCGATATTCGACCATCATATTTTTTAAGCATCTTGCTGAATAGATTAACTTTTCATTATCTCCCTTGAGGGGTAATGGGTTTTCGTATAATAGGTAAGTACCTTATATTGTTATATTAATTATTTAGATTTTTAGACTTCCAGATAAGTAATTATTTAAAACTAGTAATTATTTTCAGCGAGACATTTGAGTGAGCATGACATACTCTCAGCCACCAGGGTACATGCAAGTCAATGAAAGACATAACCCAGTACCTAAATGGTAGCTTTATAGTCCGTACATAGTACTCACATAATAATATGTGCTATGCAATTATACAATGCCAAGATAGTTTTAAAAATCTTCAGCAGCTCCAACAATATTTTCAAATGATAATCAATTAGTTTATGCGCCCTTGTGGAGCAGGACCAGCGTATCAAATTATTAAACGGTACTGCCAAATGTTCAATTTAAGCAACCGAATATCTTATAATGACGCCTCAGTTTTAATCCTCGCAATCCCTCAGGTGCAATGGAAGTACATGATAATTGATGAAGGTCACCGTATGAAGAACCACCACTGCAAGCTGACTCAAGTGCTGAACACGCACTACATCGCGCCGCATCGCTTGCTACTCACTGGTACACCGCTGCAAAACAAACTGCCCGAACTGTGGGCGCTTCTGAACTTCCTTCTGCCCTCCATCTTCAAGAGTTGTTCTACTTTCGAGCAGTGGTTTAACGCGCCTTTCGCTACGACTGGTGAAAAGGTAACACTTTTTTATTCTACTGCAGATGCACTTTTATAACTGGATAAAATTAAATTTTCTCAATGATTGGTATTGCACATCGCGGTCTTTGTTTTAATATACAGTACCTGGGCGAGCGAGCTCTGCTGGGGTGAAAATAGATAAAACTAATTTTCCCAGATATGAGACCTAACTAGATCGATTTTTCGCCCCCGTTGCCCCGTATATTACCAACTCGACGGCACGGTTGGCGCAGTGGTTAAGCGATTGACTGCTGCGCTGCATGTCGCGGGTTCGATTCCCGCACGGAACAAATATTTGTATGACATACAATTAGTTGTTCCGGGTCTGGCCGTTTGTGTATGTGAGTTTATATGTTTGTAAACGCACCCACGACACAGGAGAAATTCCTAGTGTGGGGCAAGGTTTTATTCAAAAAAAAAAAAAAAAAACTCATCGAAATCGTCAGAACCGTTTTTGAGAACGTGATTACAAATATATATATATATATATATATAAAGGTGGAATTTTGAGATGGGGCTGTAAGGAGTTTTCTTCTCGCGACAACGGTTAAGGTAGGTGACCTTAACCGTTGTCGCGAGAAGAAAACGGTCTTAGGAGACTATCCTTAACTTTTTAAGACATTTTGATCTGCATTCACAGATTTTGAAAAAAATGTACAGTTAGCAAGAAAAAGGGCAGTTTTCACAAAAACATTTTTTGATGTTAATCGATCCTGTTTCTCAAACAGATCAAAAACTGATGGACCAACTGAGGTTTGAGTACTAGAAAAGTCAGAAATCGCAAAAAAACTTCCCATACATTTCGTAGGAAATGAGACTCCAACTTACTATTTTACAATGATAGCTGCCCTTACTGCCCCATCTCAAAAATCCACCCTGCAACTAGCGTCCCGCTCCTGCTTCGCACGGTTTTTAGGACTTCACAAAACATCGATTTTTGATTTCCTAGTTATATGTAACTTTGATATTAACGTATTATACACATAAACCTTTCGGAATAAATTCTCTAAACGATGGTGGGAAACGTCATCAAAATCTGTTGCGTGGTTTAGAAGAACAAAGCGGTCATACAGATAAACACGAAAATCAACTTTAATTTATATTATGTATAGATATATACAAATGTTTGTCATTTGATAGTATAGGATAATATTATCAGGACACAAAGTCAAACTGGAGAATAATTAGAAGTGTACCTGATTATTTTCATAAATTGTCGTTTCTCATGCGAATATCTATGGCAGCCGTGCGTATTGGTGAAGCTCAGAAGTTTCTTTAGAATATCGGTATTGCCAAGAAACCTTTTTTTTTATTAACCGCGCCCGTCTTATTTTAAGAAAGTCTAATGATCATGAATAGTTGTCATAGATTGCTTTTGTTACTAGGTGGAGCTGAACGAGGAAGAGACGATCCTTATCATCCGTCGTCTGCACAAAGTACTGCGTCCGTTCCTGCTGCGTCGGCTCAAGAAAGAGGTGGAGAGCCAACTGCCCGACAAGGTCGAGTACATCATCAAGTGTGACATGAGCGGCCTGCAGCGAGTACTGTACAAGTGAGTAAACAGGAATAATATAATCATTATGAGTGTTAAATTGCTTTTCTACCATATTCTTTAATACAAATGTAAATACTAATACTGATCTCGCGACAATCTAAGAAGCCCGTTTTGATACCTATCAAAATACTTTGTGTAGCGATGGAAAAAAAATATCGTTTGCTTTATAAGCCCATTCTCGACACTTTGAGTTTGTAATCGACAATTTATCAACATTGCTTAAAACTATTTTTTTTTTCTCGAGTCTTATAGTTTTATTACACGTCATCATCATCAGGTAAATAAATAAATTCACTAAATTTGTAACAATTTAATTCACTTTTACAAAAATTATCATCATTTGTACTGTATTCGTCGGATAGGTACTCTTCTCGGATAGATCTCTTCTAAAGTCTTCCGTTATAATTTTATTTCGATTGATTTTGTTTTTATATGTTTAAACATTGAGTATATTAAAACAGTAATTATACGTTTCTTTTTTTTCCAAATGTAATGTTTGTAAAAGAATCGATTTTTCAGAACATCTATTTACAACACTACGCCAACGTACCCAAAGACATGAATTTGTAATAACGACCTGTCGGAATACTAATCAACGATGAATTCGTGTTTTTGAGTGCATTTTTCCAATATAAAGTGAAACTTGGTGCTTACGAATAATACTCATTGTTATAGTGCATGGATAACATATCAATTAATTAGGATTATGAATTAGATTTTTCGATTTCTTACGTGGACGTTCATATTAAGGTATCGCGGCATGTATAATAAGAAACGTCAAATCGAGCTTCTTAGATTGTCGCGAGTTTAATAAGCATCTAACAAATAATCTCAATTTTATAGCAACAGAAAACGCAAGGCTTTTTTGGACTTCTATAGCCTTTAAATATGTTTACTATTTTAAGGCATGCAGATAAAGGCGTTCTCTATGTCAAACTTTCGTTGTATATTGTGTTGCCCGATTTGATAACCACTAATAAAAAAAATACTGTGCAAAATTCAAAAGTCATTTATTCAAACTAGGCTGAGAATCAGCACTTTTCGAACGTCAAAATTACATAAGACAGTTCCCAAAAAAACGCCCACCCTTCACCGCTTCCTAGTGCTTTAGCTGGGAAGAAGTGGCGCAACAAACTCCCCAGCAGCACAGCTGTCTGTTCAGTTAGAAAAAAAATGATTCTATATAACAGTATGCAAAATAATTTACATTACGCTACACAAAACATAATTTAAATTATGAATGAATAGCCATATGACAGCTAGCACACGCCAATATACCAACCTAAAACATCGAGAACTATAGGCAGAAATAAAAAATAAAGACTAAATGTAAACAATATCTAAATAAGCCACCAGGCATAAAGAACGTGCCCGCTTACATATAGGTATATATATAGCTGTAACTGGAAGTTATAATTGATAAACCAGGAACATCGAGGTAAAATAAGTAAACAGTTAATTAACAATAACAAAACCATGATCAGCAAGACGACCAGTCACCACAAGCAGCACCCGTTCACGAGCATAACATGATGATGAGCATAAACAAAAAAAAACTGACTTCCAATAAAAATACTACAAAGTGAAAAATAACTTTAATTTCGGATAAAGTTATTTTTCAAAAGTTGTGGTTTTGAAGTGGGTTTTTTGTAAAAAGTTTTTATTTTTCACTTTAGTTGTGAGTATTGTGTTACCACTACTTGCTATGTAAATAACAGTGATAGGTACTTATTATAACATCATCCTTATAGACTAATTGAGAAAAATACGTGTTATTGAAGCTAACTCAAAAACTACCCAGGCAAAGTTGATAAAATTTCCTCTATCAAATGAAATAAGAATTTACAAAATTGGTCCTCAATTGACGAAAATATCGATGAGAAAAAAAAACATACATAAAGTCGAACATAGAACCTCCTCCTTTTTGGAAAATCGGTTAATTATTATAATGTTTTGTACAGACACATGCAGTCTAAGGGAGTCCTGCTTACCGATGGATCCGAAAAAGGCAACAAGGGCAAGGGCGGTGCCAAAGCACTGATGAACACGATCGTACAACTACGCAAGCTCTGCAACCATCCCTTCATGTTCCAACATATCGAGGAGAAGTTCTGCGACCACATCGGTACAGGCGGCGGAGTTGTTTCTGGGTAAGTCATTCACGAATTTAGCCGTGTATAGATTATTGCCTGATTCCTATAATTTACGGACCGTTATTGGTTTTATCAATAATGAAGCAAAGACCTCATAGCTGTGCATAGTAGACCCTTCCATATGAAAGTATATGTCACAGATAAAACTATCTTACGAATCTAGTTATAAGCCCATGTTGGAAATAAAAAATGCTACTATTGGTAAGCAAAACGATTAGTTTTCGTTTTCATATGGACTGTTGAAGTTGAGGGGGTCGTGCCTCTCGACGGTGTCAAAAGCCTGCACACAAAAATAACTGACGGCAGTGTTGGCTGAGCTAGCTAGCCACACTGCTACGTGTGAAGGATTCAGTTCCAGATCGAAAAAAAAAAATGTCTACAGACAGTTGTTCTGAAACTGTATTTGTATGTGGGGCAAATTTAACCATTTTTTTTAAGCGTCCGCAACTCAAATTATAATGACAAAGGTTTACATTTTTGCAGCGTCGAATTCAATATTTTTGTTTTTATTCACAGGCCTGACCTATACCGTGTTTCTGGTAAATTCGAACTCCTGGATCGGATCTTACCGAAGCTCAAGCAAACTGGCCACAGAGTTTTAGTGTTCTGTCAAATGACCCAGTGCATGACCATTATTGAAGACTACCTTTCCTGGAGGGCTTTCCAGTATTTGAGGTAAGAGAGTAAAACTTTATGCCATGTCTATCCCGGTGGTGAAGAAATAGCACTTGATGCAACGAACATACGTCACGGTTATACTCCTTATATTTTATAAGATTTTTTGCAGCAGCTCTTGTTCTACCTCGATTGTCATCACAATAAAAATATTATTATACATATTAATGTCTCCCATAGATTGGACGGTATGACAAAGGCGGAGGATCGTGGCGAGCTACTCAAGAAGTTTAATGACGTGGGCTCGGAATTCTTTATCTTCTTGCTGTCGACGCGCGCCGGTGGTCTCGGACTCAATCTGCAGAGCGCTGACACTGTCATCATATTCGATTCCGATTGGAATCCACATCAGGTACCGATTTATGTTATTATATCAGCCCACTGCTTGGCATTGGAAAACAAAAAACGCGCAAGTTTAAATAAACTAAAGTGCAAAGTGTAGAAGTAAAAACCGGCCAAGTGCATGTCGGACCACGCACAATTAAAGGTTCCGTAGTTGGGATGCATTTTTTCCAAGAACAAACTTAACATTGTAGTTGAAAAACATGTTCTCCCATACGGAATGTACGGGAGAACATGTTTTTGCAATTGCAAATACAAGTTGGTCGATTATTACTCGTTAACTTGTAGAGCATACTTGTCTGTGATAGTTTTCCTTTTAATTTCGTTATACTATATACTACTGCCGTCAATTTTTTCACATATCTAAAACCAAACATTTAACTGGCAGAGGGGGGGAAACTTGACTCTTAACAAAAATTAGCAGTTTAAAGCTTAATATTTCGCAAACGGATCCCTGAATCCAAAAATGGTATTCAAATACTCACTTGACGTGTAGGCCTCGTCAATTTCGTTTCTGTGCCAACTCTAGCATGGCGCGCGCTCATTGGTCATATCAAATAGAGCGCGCTTCCCTGGCTTCCTGTAATACACTTACTTCCGTCCCTTTTCACGAAATCACATTATTTAGTAAACGCTACACCACATAAAAAAAAGATATATATACAAACTAAAACCCAACTATGACAAATAAGCCAGCAAAAAAAAGCATAAATAAGACATCACAGACAGACAAATTGTATGTTTATGGTTTATGCCTTTTTAGTTGGCTTTTTTGTCGTAGTTGGGTTTCTGTTTTTATTACTATTTAAATTATTTTGTGGTTGTAATGTATGCCCTTTCATTTGATACCCAACATGGCATCTTTTTTTTTTGTTGTTACGTTTATGACACTTTATGTCCTCCAGAGGGCGCTATATTCAATTTAATGTGACGTCATATAGCCTAAAACCAGCGGACAATCATGACGCTTCCGACAATACTTCATTTTTCAAATTATGATAATTAGTTTAAGCAGTTATCAGGGAACAGATGAACAAACATACCGGTCAAAATCATAACCCTCCGCCGTAGACAGGTAAAAAAGAAAGTGCTTCTGTTTTATCCTGCTTCCTATTTAGTTTAGTTAAAATCAATACTGATATTTAATTGATTGATTGTAACAGGATCTGCAAGCGCAAGATCGTGCGCATCGTATCGGACAACGTAACGAGGTGCGAGTGTTGAGACTGATGACCGTCAACTCCGTGGAGGAGAGAATTCTTGCGGCCGCTAGGTAACTAATTGTTTAACTTAAATTTTTTATGCAAATCACTTGCCATATATCATATTATACATAAAAATAATCAGCCGTCCGAGTTCATTTTGGGTCGAGTAGGTATTGAAGTTTTGTATGGGATAGTTGTTTTTTTTTTCGCGTTTATGATCAACTTTCTCCATGGGACCAACCCATGAAGAAAGTTGTTCAGTTAGATGGTCTGTACCAGACTCAAGTATGACCACACCTTTGTGATACAGCCTCCGCCTCACACAATAATTGTTATCGTAATCCTGCCAGTACACATGGTGACCACCTCAAAATCTGATGCTGTAACCGCGTCTATCTGCAAGTTGTGAAAGATCTTTCAGCAAATTAAAATGAATATTAAAAAAATACGATCGCAGATTCGTAAAGAACGTTTGAGCAATCTCGTTAAACTATCGTTTGAGTATGACATCGCAAAAAGTATTGATTTAGAGCATAGTATTGACAAATTGGCCGTAGAAAAACCCAGAAGAGTAAACTTTTAAAAGATTTTATAATTCATAAATGAACTCGTATTGTATTTTTTTCCTTCCTGCATAGTGCATAATAATAAGAACTGTTTAAATAACTTAAATTATACTTTCGAACTTATTGTGTTGTTACTCATCCTAGTAAATAAGGGGTAATAATATTGGGGGGCGGGCGCAAAATTAAAATCTTGCCACAGGAGCTCATGACCCTAGCTCCGACCCAGACATCTGTAGAAACATCGTTTTTTCGCCCCAGGTACCATATGCCGCTTTTATAATATTGTCCATTGAACTGTCTTGTATCATCACAGATATAAACTGAACATGGACGAGAAGGTCATCCAGGCTGGTATGTTCGATCAGAAGTCGACAGGCTCTGAGCGTCAACAGTTCCTTCAGAGTATTCTGCATCAAGATGGCGATGATGAAGAGGTTTGTAAAACCATTTCTATCACAAGAAACATTAGACACTGGAATAATTTCTTAATTAAATGTTCAATGCCCCTAAATTGTTCACTGTTTTACGTGAATGAAACTGAAACATTATAAATAATAAATTTGTAGGAAGAGAACGAGCTACCAGATGACGATCTTATAAACGAGATGATTGCACGATCAGAGGAAGAACTGGAGATATTCAAACAGGTCGACATTGAACGCAAGAAGACCGAGACGCAAACCCGACTCATTGAGGAGTGCGAGCTGCCTGACTGGCTCGTCAAACATGAAGATGAAGTTGTTTGCAATAAGGTAATTCATCCTAATCTATAGAAGAAAAATACTACATTTTTTAGACTGTTTCAACACTTTCAACAATAACGAACATGTTAGAAGAAAACACTTATGAGATTCGGATATCACACTACATTCTTCATTATAATTACTTGTCTTTGATAGAATTTTGAGATTCAATGTTAAAGCACAGATGGATACCGATGGTTCACTCCGCATTTTAGGTATGAAGCTACAAGTACGTGGCGGGCCCGTCTTGTCGGGCCAATTCAGTGAGTGTAACGTAGTCAGACAATATAAGAGTTACGCGATAGAAAGTGAGGCAACTTCTAGGCGAATATATCTGTAAGTAATTAGCACTGTGCGACCTGAATTGCAAATTGTGTCGTAGTAAGAGTCGCTTTTTATATAAATGATTTTGCGGAGTGAACCATCAGTGTATTCATCTATGGTTAAAAGTTCAAATATCACTAAAACTTGCGGTCTCAATAGGTGCCCCGCAGGGTTCATAGGTCTACTCTGTTTTCTTATACTGTGCCATGTTTAGGGTCAAGGCTGGAACTACCTCGACGAGGACGAGACACTAGGGCGCGGGTCGCGGCAACGGAAAGAGGTTGACTACACAGACTCGCTCACGGAGAAAGAGTGGCTAAAGGCCATCGACGAGGAGTTTGAGGAGGAGGAAGAGGAAGACGATGATGACGAGGTGCTCGATAAGAAACGCAAGAAGGGACGCAAGCGCCGGTAAGACACACGAACTAAACTATGCAGACCAGTTTTATGTATTTTGTTTTTGGGCCAAAACGGCTTGAAGCCTAGTGCTGTAGGGCTAACATGTCAAGCGCGAGAACGCTCTTTTTCTCGTTTTGTCGAAATTTGTCTACGATTTTGACGTTTGACGTCATCCTAATCCCTAACATGACCGTAAACGTCGAGTAAAATCGAAAAAGGCACTTTGACACTTCTATATCTCGCGACGAGAGATCGATGTTGCAAATTATTAAAAACAAATTATTTTTATGATAGCAACATCGGCTTGAGATTCCGTTTCATTCATTCAATGGTGCCGATTCTCTTGTCACAAATGCCTCTTAAACTACTAGACAAACACCAACATTTTGTTTAATCCTTTCAAACGACGACGATACAGTGATTTCCCGTTCTGAAAAAGAAAGTGACAACTTAATTTAGTGAAAATGGCAATTTTGCTATTCTGAATTTGAATTTTTCTTTTATTTTGAAAACGGTGTGTCCAATCGCAAAAATAATGAAAATTTCGACCCTCTTTATAAAACCCAGGTGTGTAGGTAATAATTTTTCATAATTATGTTGTTTGACAGAACGAGTCGACTATTTTGTAGCGCTGTCAGAAAACGAGAAAAGTGACAGAAATAGACGACGGTTACTCACGCGAGAGTGAGTAATTGTCGCATGTCGTGTTAAGAAATAGACGACAATCACAATTACTCACGCGAGAGTGAGTAATTGTCGCGTGTCGTGTTAGGCCTGCTGAAGTCTTGGGTTTATCCAAAACGTTAATTTAATGCGAGCCCAGTTAAATAATTATAAAATAAAAATTTATAGATTTATTAATTGAACGTAATTTTACAGCCGCCAAGAAGAATCTGAAGAAGAAGAAGCACCAAGTTCATCTAAGAAAAAGAGTAAAACAGAAATCAATCAACAGAAGAAGCGATGGAAGAATATAATGAAAAAAGTTATTGATTATGCAGATGAGTAAGTGAACTACAATGAATCTGATGAATATCGCCTAATTAAAAATTATTAACCACTAATATGGTTTTAGATTCAATAGTGTTTACAAAATCAACTCCTTACATCCCCCTCCGCGTCTGTCTCTCCAACTGAACGCGATAAACTCAAAACCTACCGAACAGATTTTCAAACGGTTTTCACCAATCGACGGAGTGATTCATGAGGAAGGTTTTAGTGTATAATTCATTAAGGTTTTGTGTAAATTGGCTGAAATATGACGATTATTGTTGAAGATGTCGGAAAAAATCATGCCGACTGGGAGCTTTACTGGCGTGCGCTGCGTAAACCGTGAGAGATAAATAAAATTTGTGTCATGCAGGATTGTATATATCAAAAATTTCAACAAAAAAGTTTGCTATGGCATATGTCTAAGGATAACTCACAATAACCATTTTTATCTTACAGAATTTGATAAAAATTGAATTGTTATTTCCGAACCTATTTTGACCGGTATTATATTAATCCTTATCCAATAAAATAAGTTATTTAAATTTGGCATTTAATTTAGTTAAAATATGTCGTGACATCATATTATTTTAATGAATAGTGTAAAAGATATCACAGATTCAAAATTACGCGTAACAAAGTAATTATGGCTCACGACAACGCGGGCGCAGTGGTAGGAGTCAATGACCTTTCCTCGCCTACGGAACATATCCCACGGAAAACGGAAACGTGGGATATTTTGAGACATCCACACGGGCGAAGCCGCAAGCAAAAGCTAGTACTAAATAATAAAATGTTTCAGGGCTGGGCGTGTGCTATCTGAGCCGTTTATGAAACTCCCTTCACGCCGCGAGTTGCCAGATTATTATGACGTTATTAAGAAACCCTTGGATATTAAGAAAATTATAAACAGAATTGAAGATGGCAAGGTAAATAGAACTGATAAAGAAGAATGAATGACGCTGTGTTACTTATCGTATAAAGTGAATATACGATACCGATACCAATAATGGACAGACTTTAACAGAATATTCTTGTTATCTTCAACAGTATACCGACATATCGGACCTCGAACGTGATTTCTTCACGTTATGCTCCAACGCTCAGACGTACAACGAAGAGCAGTCGCTGATATACGAGGACTCGGTGCGCCTGCGTAACGTGTTCATTGAAGTGCGACGTCGCTACGAGAGCGAGCAGAACTCTGACGATTCCGACGACAATGATAAAGGTACGTAACGTATGTACCTACGACTTTTTTTTTATTAGTAATTAGCTAGGTCTACACCGGATGATCCAAATTTGGATCGGCGCTCCACGATTCACGATCATGGACCGCCGATCGTTGACCGGAGATTCTTTCCCACGATCCGTTTTTCGAAACCCACGATCGTGCCGCGTGCCGAGTGTTCTAGTGCCGATCCACGTTTTAGCTAGATTAAAATTCAGTTGAACACACGCTCGATATGGAATGCCCGATCGCGTGATCCACACACACCGAGCGCGCTGAACAACTGAGTCGCGTTTGAGCATTGTCAAAAAACCGTCAGCGCTCGGATCGGCCGCTCTACGAAGCGCGCGCTCCACCGCGTGTGCTCGGATTGAGCGAGCCACGTCCACACCGACCGCAAATGCGCGGTCGGAGTGCACTGGATCGTCCGGTGTGGACCCAGCTAATCCCTTTTGACAACCGTAACAAGGTACTGTAGGCCACACTACAGTGATAACAAAACCAGTATAAGTATTTTTATGTTAAAATATAAATAAAATGACTTCTTATTCTATCTGGCCAACTCAGGGTCAAAGTATTACCACTGACGTGCAACTTACTGTACCTAAAAAATAATTATATATGGTAAAATTATTTTATATCAGCCTTATATTTACCCCCAATAGGCTATTGTGCAAGATCAGCACAAGTATGGTTTTTTTTTTTTTCTTTCGCTTTTGGCAACTGAGCCGATGTCGACTATTCTGCCAGTGTCATGTAGTGACGGCAGCACAGCAAGATGAGCCGTCGAACTTTGCACTTCGTGGTAGTTGTTAGTAGTTATTGGTATTAGCTGAAAGGACGAGACAAGTTTTGTTAGTAATGACTTTTTTTTTTTTTTAATTGTTAGTTATTAGTTTACATATTTACAGTTATAGTTATTATTTATCTATCACACACCAGACTACATTTTTATATCATTGTCATTTAAAAATTTTGCTAGGACTTGAATCAGTTTAGGGGAAAAGTTAGTTAAGAGAGAATGGAAGTTAGTAGGAAGGGTAATTTTAATTTTAGGAAGCTTAAGGTATAAATCAAAAGACTGTGAATTTGAAGGACATGAAAAAAAGATATGGTCCAGAGTACCCTCATCAAGTCCGCATTCGCACAGGGAACTGTCACGAACACGAATCTTGTGAAGAAATACTGGACTGCAGCAGTGACCGAGTCTCAGCCTACATAAGGATGAAACAGTTCTTTTAGATAATTTAGTGCATTTAAAAAACCAAGGTTTTTGTTGGATGTTGGGTTGTATACTGGCGTAGTACGCCCCCTTCAGCTTTGAAGTTACCTGCCATCCTGCTGACCATGAGTTATGCATTTTAAGTTTGGTGTCAGTACGTAAGTCGTAACTATGAACGACATAATGTTTTTGGTCAACAGGGTTGGATGTTGCGAATTTAGCCAGCGAGTCGGCGCACTCGTTGCCACCTATCCCCGAGTGACTGGGAACCCAAGCTATTTCAATGTTCAAACCGTTGTTAGAGCAAATGAAGAGCAAATTTTGAATGTCTATAATGATTTTACTATGAATTTTTGATTTTAATTGATTTTGACTTAATGCCTGAATGCTACTGCGAGAATCTGAAAAAATAACCGAATTTTGGATATTATGAGTTTTAATGAAATTAATTGCTTCTAAAATGCCAATACATTCCCCTGTAAATACGGAAACCTCTGGAGGGCACTGGAAGAGAAGAGCAATTCTGGAATTCTGGAAGTATGTTGCAATTCCTGTGCATCCTGTTGGGGTTAATTTAGACGCATCTGTGTAGAATAAATTCCAACCCCTCCAGTACCTCAATCAAAATACAATGACCCGGTCAAAATCACCTTTTACGTCCTCGGAACTCTTTGAAAGACCAAGTTCCAAAACGACTTTTGGCTTAAAGTGGACCACCTCGTATGCGGAAGAAAATACTGATAGGGTGGGATACTGACAAACAGGTGAGGAGAGGTTTTTAAGTTCTCTGTACCTATTCATCAGCGGGGGAAACGATTTATGTTTCCAATAAGGTGATACTTCTAAAGAACGGTGGATTTGTTCTAAAATGGGAAGTAAGGGATGGGACGAAAGGGCGAAAACTTTTGACAGGAAGCGATCTGCTAAGTATTGTCTTCGAAGGTTAAGGGGAGGCTCTGCACATTCTACCTGTAGGGCATTTATAGGTGAGGATTTCATTGCTCCTACTACAATCCTAAGGCATTTGGCTTGAATAGCGTCTAGTTTACGAAGCGCCTCTTTATTACAGGGCTCAAGTAAGAAGCAGCAATAGTCCATCACGCTTCTGATCAGAGCATTGTACACTAGTTTTAGAGTGTATGGGTGAGCTCCCCACCAGACTCCGGATAAAGCCTTTAGGACTGATACTGAGCGTTCACATTTTTTAACAACATTGTTGATGTGATCCACACCTGACATTTTGGAGTCCAGGGTAACTCCCAGAAACCTGGCCTTTTCCTTGGTCGGGATAGCTTGACCATCTATGTTAATATGTACCTGGGGGATAAGACGTTTGCGAGTAAAAATAACTGCTGTACTCTTAGGGGCGCTCAAAGACAACCCATGATCAAGTAGCCATTGGTTTAATGAAGATAAAGAGACATTCAAAGATAGAGCGGCATCCTCTATGGAACTGCCAGAGACCAATAATGCAATATCGTCCGCATATTGAAGGATTTTACAATTATAATTTAAGGATGAAGGGAGATCTGAAGTGTAAATATTATATAGTATGGGACTAATGACGGATCCCTGAGGTAAGCCTCGCCACGTCACCCTCTGCTCAGAGTTTTCCCCAGGAATCCTCAGCTGAAGAGTGCGACTTGAAAGAATGGTGGAAATAATCTGAATAATCCTAGCCGGTATTCTCAGCTCGTGCAGCTTTTGCCTGAGAACGGGGAGGAGGACAGAATCATAAGCAGCTGATATATCTAGAAAAACGGCTACCACAGACTCATCTCTACTAAGGGCCAGTCGGATTTCTGATGTGAGGATACCCACACTATCAGTTGTACCCAGACTTTTCCTAAAGCCGAATTGAGTCGTTGGGACCAGTTTTCTATGTTCAACTAACCATTCTAGACGGTTTTTAATTAGATGTTCAAGAAGTTTAATAAGAATAGACGATAAAGCAATTGGTCGATAAGAGCAATGATCACTAGGATCCTTGCCGGGTTTTAATAGAGGAATAACCACTTGAACCTTCCAGGCTGGAGGAATATACCCAGAGATGAAACAAAAATTGACCAAGTCCAGGTAATATTGTTGACATTTAACGCCCGCTTTTGCAATGAAAGAGTAAGGGAATCCATCCACGCCAGGTGCAGAATCCTTAACATAATTAAGAACCGTTTTAAGTTCGTCAAGGGAAAATGGCTTATCAAGAGGATCATTTGAAGTAACAGAACCTACAAAGTTTATTTCGTCTACACCAGGGACATAGACTGGGGCGACTTTTTTGAAAAACTGGTGCCCCAAATCTTCGGATAAGATGTTCGTGGGAGACGGTTTTAAACTGTTTCTAAAACTTTTCACTCTCTGCCACACCACCGACGCTGGGGTAGATGGACTTAGGGAATTACAAAACGATACCCAGCCTGCTCTTTTCTTTTTTCTATTTAGTTTCCTGGACTTAGCCAATATTTTATTGAAGGCGAGAAGGTTATCCAGGTTCATTTCAAGGTTAAAGGTCTCTTCCGCCTCATTCCTGGCCCTGATCATGGCAGTGCATTCCCTATCCCACCAAGGCGGAGAAGGGAGTTTTCCTGAAGGTGATTTTTTAGGAGGGAAGCAATCATCAGCTGTAGCGGATATGGTGTTGGAAAAAGAAGCAAAACATTCTTGAGCATTCTCAGCATTGATGGATGGGAGGTTGGAGATACGTAGGTCTAAAATTTTTGAGTAAAGATCCCAATCCACAGAGTTAAGTTGGTACTTTAATAAGGGAGGGGAGGTTTTATCAGGAAGAGATTTAGAGGGAATTTCGACTGTGATGGGATAGTGATCACTCCCATAGGTCATATTCAAACGGTTCCATATAAAAAGGCTAGCTATGCTGGATGAGCAAAATGTCAGATCAACACAACTATTACTTTGCCCTAATCCAGACCTACGTGTGGCACTGCCATCATTAATAATACACAGGTCAAGATCATCCAGCATATCCACTAGGCCTACACCAGTACTATCGCAAGATTCCGATCCCCACCGGTAGTGATGACAATTAAAATCTCCCATGACAAGTAATGGACCGTTTACATTACTTAGTAAATTTTTAATTAAGACAAGATCTTCAAAACGTGGGTGTGCAATATAAAAAGAAAAAAGATTTATACCCTCAACCTTAACGGCAACAACATTTATGTTGTCGCCAACGAAGGGTAGAGGGATCTGGGAGAATGATACTTTGTTATTGATGAACAAAGCACATCCTCCATATCCATCTGATCTGTCATGGCGAACACCACCGAAACATGGGATCCTGAAATTGTTTTCAGAACGAAGCCACGTCTCAGCGATGCTGCAGACTAATGGTTTAAATTTATTAATTAAAAAGAGTAGGTCAGGTTTCCTGGGAGAAATACTCCTCACGTTCCATTGCAGGAATGTCAGGGGATGGAACATTATTTATATATTGGACTATTGAAGACAGTTTATTGGCAACGTGGTCAGGTAAAGATTGTGCAGGGTTAGCTAATACAGTTATTAGCATATTGGCTATAATATTTAATATATGTTCGGGCTTATCAGGAGTACTAGCACCTTCTCTAGGGAAGGCACAACCGTTTTGGGAAGGAGAGAAGGCGTAATCCTGAGTAAGGGCTTGATGAGCCTGCCTATCGTAGCTAGGTGAAAGAGGTGCATGGGATTTAGGTTTGAGAAAGACCGTTTTACGGTATGATTTTGGTGTTTGGGGAGCTGGACTGGGGTATTGAGGCGAACTGGTTGTTGGTTTGGATTTTGGTGGTATTCTTGACACTTCGGCATATGATCGTGAGACTGGAGGGAAAACCTGACTTGCTTCCGCATATGAAACAGATTTCTCGGCCATGAGAGCTTTTATGCCCTTCTGGCGACCCAATTCAGGACAAGCCTTATCATTCGCATAGTGATTGCCAGAACAAGATATGCAAATAGCACAGTCAGTGGAAACTTGGCATCCATCCCCTGGGTGATCTTGACCACATTTGAAACATCGAGGCTGCGAGCGACATACAGTACGTGTGTGACCGAAACGACAACAGTTAAAACATTGAATAGTCGGATACATATATGTCTCGACCAAAAGGGCAGAATAAAAACAATAAACCCGCTTAGGTAAGATTTGCCCATCGAAAGTGAGAACTACAGTTTGAGTGGGTTTCCACTCTGTAACACCCAGAGAAGTCACCTTACGGTTCATTCTCCTTGCCTTTATAACTGGGCCGCATCCAACTGGAACCTTAATATTCTCAATGACCTCGTCTTCTGTCCACTCATTCGGAACATCTCTAACGAGACCCAAACGAGTTATATTAAATTGAGGAATCGTTGCTATAAAATTATTTTGTACTAATGTTTTACTTATCAAGAAACTATTAGCATCCTGATGGGACTTAAACTCGACCGACACCCGGTTCCTTCCTAGGCGTTTTACACTACCTAGGAGAATGTTGCTGTAGTTATTTTTGGTTAAAAACATTCCAAATTTAACCGGGTGCAGTACAGTACCTGGAGTCTGGCCATCCTTCAAAGAAACGTGAACGACATAGGGTGGGTTATCCCTTAAAGTATAACATTGTCTTCCGAATTCTTTTTTGAGTAACTTAGGAGGATTTATTATAGTAGTCGGGGGGGAAGTAGCTAATCTTTTTCTACTTGCCGATTCGGAGTCCATTGCATTTTCTAGTACATTGTCATCGGGGAGAGAAACAGTTAACACCGGAGTGTATTCAAAGGGATCAGGAGGATCGGGAGGCTTTTTGTCATCCATTATGGATATCGGATAAAATCGTTAAAATATTAAAAAAATAGAGTTAAAACAAACCTTAGACTAAACTACAGACACAAAGAATAGTCTCGATTGTAGTTCACAGTTGTAAAATTAACTAAAATCGAGAAAATTCGTAACACAAACAAAAGCACTTGCAGCCTTCACCACTACCCACGAAGCAAAAAAACACAAGTATGGTTATTAAGACCGTTCATTCTAAAAGTTGGCAACGTCGCAAATAGCTGTCAAATATTTACCTGTATTGATTAATTTGCTATGGAAATTTTAAATATTGCTAACTGCTGAACTAGAATATTACTAAAGAATTGCAATTATAACACTGAATTTGCTGTTGTAACCGTTTTAGGTGTTAAAAAGGCATTTAGAAAGTTTCCAAATACTTTTTTTACATTTAAACTAAATAGTTGGTCCACTTTCAGAATGCACCCTGCATTCTGAAAGTGGGCAACGTCGCAAATATATGTCAAATATTTCGCTGTTTGATTCATTTGGCAATATACTGTATTGAAATATGAAACATGGCTAACACCAACTATTTAGTTTAAAAAAGGCAAACATACTTATTTCTAAAACCTAGAAAAAAAAATGTTTCAAAATGTCACAAATAGTCGCAAAAAAAATAAAAACCAAAACTATTTTTTTCACATATTTTGCTATTACGGATGAATCTTAATGGATTGCGTTAAGGGTTATTTTATTTTTGGTTCCTGTTTTGATTATTGCACAAACATTTCGAAAGAAACCTCAGTCCGCGCTAGACCGCTGTCGTGAGTGGACTCTGTGTTGCCTGTTTGCAGCGGTTCGTGTGGAAAAGATCGCTGTACAAATAAAAAATATTCTGTAAACCAAATTTGATACTTGATATTGTGGTAAGATAATTTTATAATCACACATTTTTATTTCGGTAAAAGTAAGTAGTTTATAAATGCCTATTCGTCTGGGACTTGATGGAGTGACCTGAAGGTGTACTTCGGTGACTGCTACTGGTACTCCTCGACTAGTACAACTAGGTCTGCCGAGTTTGAGCTCGTTTTGTTAGTTATGATGAGACCTTACCACCGGACTTGATGGAGTGACCTGAAGGTGTACTTTGGTGACTGCTACTGGTACTCCTCGACTATTAGAATTAGATGTGCCGAGTTTGGGCTTGTTTTGTAAGTTATGACGAGACCTTACCTCCGGACTAGATGGAGTGACCTGAAGGTGTACTTTGGTGACTGCTACTGGTACTCCTCGACTAGTAGAATTAAATCTGCCGAGTTTGGGCTCGTTTTGTTAGTTATGATGAGACCTCACCACCGGACTTGATGGAGTGACCTGAAGGTGTACTTTGGTGACTGCTACTGGTACTCCTCGACGAGTACAACTAGGTCTGCCGAGTGTGGGCTCGTTTTGTTAGTTATGATGAGACCTCACCACCGGACTTGATGGAGTGACCTGAAGGTGTACTTTGGTGACTGCTACTGGTACTCCTCGACTATTAGAATTAGATGTGCCGAGTTTGGGCTTGTTTTGTAAGTTATGACGAGACCTTACCTCCGGACTAGATGGAGTGATCTGAAGGTGTACTTTGGTGACTGCTACTGGTACTCCTCGACGAGTACAACTAGGTCTGCCGAGTTTGGGCTCGTTTTGTTAGTTATTTATTTATTTATTTATTTTATTAAAGCTTACAGTCTAATAACTATAATAATAACAATAATTTATATCTAATTTGCTAATAACAAGCTTCCACAGATAACTACAAATATAACTTCCTCATCGTTACTTCCAAAATTATAATATAAAACTACCAACTTTTAACAAAACAAAACAAAAACAAACTAACTTGTATCTATACTGTAGTACAATAAAACTTACTTAATTACAATAAAACTACTTAAACTATAATAAGGATTTAAGTGCTAGCAGGTGCCTCCTACTCCTGTTCAAAAAATGGCTTTGTTAATAGCTTCCTGACTGTGCTTGCTTTGGTACAGAAAAGATCGATGTCAGGTTCGCAAGAAATATCGTTAAAACCACGACTGGCCCTCGAAAAGTATGCATTACGCCTATAATTTGTAACTGCATAAGGAATATGTAGAAGTGGCCGCTGACGCAATCCCATCTGATTAGTGCGCAACGCTAGTCTCGAGACAAGTTCGGGACAGTCGATAGTATTATTAGCGATATTAACTAAGTAACATACGTCATTAATATGGCGTCTACGGTCAAGAGGTAGAAAATGATACCTTTGGCAGCGGTGAGTATAATCAACTGATACCTGCTTTGCCCTGTAATCGAGATACCTGAGAAATTTTCTCTGGATGCCCTCAATACGAGACTTGTATATCCCGTATTGAGGGTTCCAGACTTGTGATGCATACTCAAGGTGGCTGCGTACGAACGAACAATATAACACTTTGATCGGTTTTAGTGATCGGAAACATGCTGAGGTTCTCATTATAAAACCAAGTGCTCGCGACGCCTTATTCACTATACTCTCAATATGCTGATCAAAGAGTAACTTGCTGTCTTGTATAATACCAAGATCTCTAATGCTATTGACTTTGCTAATATTAATATTGTAAAGCTTGTATGTGGAATCGATTTTAGACTTCTGTCGAGTAAAAGTCATGTGAAAACATTTTGAGACATTCAGTTCAAGCCTGTTACGACTACAGTATTCTTCAAATCTATTCAAGTCACTTTGTAACAGGTGTGTATCAGATTCGTTTCGGATGATTTTATGAACCTTCATATCGTCAGCATAAAGTAATATATAAGAATGTTCAAAACAGTGTTTTACGTCAGCAATAAAGAGAGTAAATAAAAGGGATCCCAAAATTGAACCTTGAGGAACTCCAGAGGGGACAGAATTCCATCCAGATATGTACCCCTGAAGCACCACAGCCTGCGTTCTATTATCAATATAAGACGAGAACCAACGATACAGATCTCCGTGTATTCCGGCTTTTAATAGCTTCTCTAAGAGCAGTCTATGGTCAATACGGTCAAAACATTTACTGTAATCAGTATAAATAACGTCAACTTGTGCACGCTGTTCCATACCTTCGGATATAAATTCATGGGATAGGATTAAGTTAGATGTAGTGGAACGCTTCCTAAGAAAGCCGTGCTGTTCATCACCAAAGTTACATTCCATAGCAGCGTACACGTCAGTAAATACAATTCGTTCCAGGATTTTGGAGAACAGACATATCTTAGATATTGGTCGATAATTAGAGATATCAGACTTATTACCTTTTTTGAAGACTGGGGTAACGAATGCCGATTTCCAAATTTTTGGGACTATACCTTTAGAAAGCGACCGCCTGAATAAAATACACAGTGGTAAAACAAGGCTGTCGGCACAATTCACAATAAATAATGGAGGTATAAGATCAGGACCGCCAGACTTGGAGAGGTCCAAGGTCTTTAATAACTTCAAAACTTGAGAAGGCGATACACTAATCGAACCGATGCATGACACACTATCTTCAACGATAGTGCCACTGGAAGTGGGGGGCTCAGGATCAGGCTCCTGGAAAGTGGAGTGAAAATAGGTTGCGAATAAGTTGCTGATTTCTTCCCCTGTACTCGCAGTGCTATCACCATAATGCATAACTTTTGGAAAAGTGCCCGAGTTTCTTTTGCTCTTAACATATGTCCAAAATGATTTTGGGTTCTCAGTGATGGAGGATTCAACTTTATCCATATATGTATTAAAACAAGTTTTTTCCAAGTTAACTGCTCTATTCCGTAAAAGGGAAAAAGAGTGAAAGTCGGATATGTTACCGTACGTTTTGAACTTGCGATGATATTTATATTTCTCTTTCAGTACTTTGATCAAAGCAGAATTATACCAAGGAGGGTAAGATGATTGTCTAACCGATTTCATTGGAACATGTTTGTCCCTAAGCTCATATAATTTATTATAAAATATTTTCACAGCACTATCCAACGAATCAGCAAGTAAAAACTCATTACAATTGATCAGGTCGAGTTCAGATTTTATTGCGGTGTAATCACCCCTAGAAAATACATACTTCATAGTCAATTTATCAGTCAATTTGTGAATCTCAACAAAGTCGGCAGTTATCGTCAATGGCTTATGATGTAGGTCTACAGGTAATGCTAAAGGATCGTGACATTCAGTAACACTGACCGAGTCATTAGAAAAAACTAAGTCTAACAATCTACCATTGTTGTTTCTCTCACCGTTATATTGAGACAGATTGGAAGTGAGAACACCATCAAAAAACTCGCTTAAGTGATTACATGACACATTTTGCGGCGTCAGTTCATTACCGTCAGAATTTATCCAGTCAACATTACTACCAAAATTAAAATCACCCATAACAATGAATTTATCTAATGGGTGGGTCAAGATTAAGTGATTTGTATTTATACTAAAATGATTTAATTGATTATAATATGAATTGCCAAGGTTTTCTTTACAAAGGTATAAAGCACAGATGTGTAAATTATAATTTACTGCAGGCTTGGATCGTTTTAAAATAAGTGATACCCAAATGTCTTCGGCAGAACTTCGCCAATCATGTCGTTCTACAACAGTAAGCTCACTTCTGACCGCTATCAAAACACCACCGCCCCGCTTTTGAGAGGTACGAGAGTAATCACGATCACGCCTCCACACCAAATATCGACTATCAAAAATCTCACTACTAAAGATATCATCCACAAGCCATGTCTCCGTAAACACAATAACATCATACGCATTAAGTGATATTTTATGAAATATATCGTTCGTCTTCGTACGCAGACCACGCACATTTTGATAATACACATTAAGAGTAGCCATCACTAACAAAAGCAAAAACTATGGCAGAATAACATAAATAATTAAAAGAGGCGAGTAAAATTACGTTACGCACCAAAAAGTACAAGCAGTATTCGAATTCTCGATAAACTATTATTAAGGAGGTAGAAGTAAACAACTTACAATAATATAAATGCGAACAATAAATTATATGAACTATGTTGAAGGTAGAATACGAAATCTGGTAGGAATCTTCAAGGCACAGTGATACACAGCGAGTTAAAACACGGTACCTTGAAATACTCGCGAATAATGGAACAAAATAAACAACACGGGCCCGGTAAGTCACAACTGAGCAGGTTAAGTAATTGGAATTGCACTGCAACTTAATGACAATATGGACCAATTTGGCACATCGACAATAAACAACATGATAATGACATTTGGAAATAAATCTACTTAGCACTGTTGAGCGACACAGTAGTTGGTGGAATACGCTGTTAGCACTCACCTGCACACTGTTCTCAAAGTTATTTTTAATGTTTGATCTTGCATGACTAGACTTAGACATTTTGTTTGTAATTATGGGTTTAAATCGGTATTGACACAGTTCTATTTTATTTTTATGAGGTCTTTTTCGGATTTTAACACTATTGTAGGAAACGTGTCGTCCTTCCTCGCGTGTATTTTGGAGTGCTTGACCCAGACGTATCGAAAATCCGTTTCTGCAGCCGCCTTTTTAGCTTTTGACAGCAATGCCTTGTTCTGTAGTGTCAGGTGGTCGTTGACGTAAATACGCTGGTTTCCAGGAAGGTTTATTTGCCCTGTAGTTAAAGGAGCAGTCTTGGAATGTAGTCTCGCAGCTGCAATGAAGTCCTCCTTCACGTAACGGTTGACGAAACTCACTATAAGAGGTTTCGTATGATCTTTCTCCCGGGTTGGTACCCTAGTCATGAAATTTATCTGGGTCTTAGATACGGGATAATCAATTTTAGCGCCAATTTTGCTGATGATTTCAAATAGATTCTCGTGATTGTTCTGTGGTAGACCTTTTATTTCAATGTTGTTCAAACGAGTCCATTGCTCCTTAGCGTTGTTATCTTCCTCTAGCTTATCCAGGCGGGCTTGAAAGATGTCCACCTGTTCCTGGACCTTCTCGACGTGAACAAGGCGCGCTTCCATTGCCTTAATTTTGACATTAAACTCCTTCAACTCCTTATTTGTCTCACTCACTGATGACTTTAGATCGGCAAATTCAGTACGAAGCGCAGTTATCTCTTCCTTTAAAGATTCCAGAGGAGCTAGTTTAGCAGCAAGTGCCCTTATCTCACTCAGGATAACTGACTCTGATTCCAGTCTCGGTGACCCTGGGGGTTGAGAAGTGGTAGTTAACACCGGAGGTTGCGTAGCGGCAGCTATTTTACATCTGCTGCAACGCCATGTAAATTTCCTGTCACCCAGCTTCCGGTAACCAGCCTCTGTTATCCCAGCACAGTGGAAGTGTAGTTGTTGATTACAAATACTGCAGTGAGCCCCATCGGTTAGTGTTTCCTCGCAGGCGCCACACTTGTGTGAGTTCATAACTAAGTCGGTAATTCTGTTCCGTATTCACAACTCTCAATACAATATTTGAGAAACGCTGGAAAAATGGTCGAACGCAGTAGGTGGGGTAACGAGAACGACCGTATGGCACAGTGCCTACGACTAATAATGAGTTATGACGAGACCTTACCTCCGGACTAGATGGAATGACCTGAAGGTGTACTTCAGTGACTGCTACTGGTACTCCTCGACTATTAGAATTAGATGTGCCGAGTTTGGGCTTGTTTTGTAAGTTATGACGAGACCTTACCTCCGGACTAGATGGAGTGACCTGAAGGTGTACTTTGGTGACTGCTACTGGTACTCCTCGACTAGTAGAATTAAATCTGCCGAGTTTGGGCTCGTTTTGTTAGTTATGATGAGACCTTACCACCGGACTTGATGGAGTGACCTGAAGGTGTACTTTGGTGACTGCTACTGGTACTCCTCGACGAGTACAACTAGGTCTGCCGAGTGTGGGCTCGTTTTGTTAGTTATGATGAGACCTCACCACCGGACTTGATGGAGTGACCTGAAGGTGTACTTTGGTGACTGCTATTGGTACTCCTCGACGAGTACAACTAGGTCTGCCGAGTGTGGGCTCGTTTTGTTAGTTATGATGAGACCTTACCACCGGACTTGATGGAGTGACCTGAAGGTGTACTTTGGTGACTGCTACTGGTACTCCTCGATGAGTACAACTAGGTCTGCCGAGTGTGGGCTCGTTTTGTTAGTTATGATGAGACCTTACCACCGGACTTGATGGAGTGACCTGAAGGTGTACTTCGGTGACTGCTACTGGTAGGTACTCCTCGACTAGTAGAATTAGATGTGCCGAGTTTGGGCTTGTTTTGTAAGTTATGACGAGACCTTACCTCCGGACTAGATGGAGCGACCTGAAGGTGTACTTCGGTGACTGCTACTGGTACTCCTCGACTGGTAGAATTAGATGTGCCAAGTTTGGAATGGTTTTGTTAGTTCTGACGAGACCTTACCTCCGGACTTGAAGGAGTGACCTGAAGGTGTACTTCGGTGACTGCTACTGGTACTCCTCGACTGGTAGAATTAGATGTGCCAAGTTTGGAATGGTTTTGTTAGTTCTGACGAGACCTTACCTCCGGACTTGAAGGAGTGACCTGAAGGTGTACTTCGGTGACTGCTACTGGTACTCCTCGACTAGTAGAATTAGATGTGCCGAGTTTGGGCTTGTTTTGTAAGTTATGACGAGACCTTACCTCCGGACTTGAAGGAGTGACCTGAAGGTGTACTTCGGTGACTGCTACTGGTTCTCCTTGACGAGTAGACCTAGGTGGTCACTCCATTGAGTTCGGTGGTGAGGTCTCATCATAACTAACAAAACGAGCCCAAACTCGGCAGACCTAGTTCTACTCGTCGAGGAGTACCAGTAGCAGTCACCAAAGTATACCTTCAGGTTACTCCATTGAGTTCGGTGGTGAGGTCTCATTATAACTAACAAAACGAGCCCAAACTCGGCACACTTAGTTCTACTCGTCGAGGATTACCAGTAGCAGTGTCTGAAGTACACCTTCAGGTCACTCCATCAAGTCCGGAGGTACGGTCTCGTCATACCTTACAAAACGAACCCAAACTCGGCAGACCTAGTTGTACTCGTCGAGGAGTACCAGTAGCAGTCACCAAAGTACACCTTCAGGTCACTCCATCAAGTCCGGAGGTAAGGTCTCATCATAACTAACAAAACAAGCCCAAACTCGGCAGATCTAGTTCTACTCGTCGTAGAGTACCAGTAGCAGTCACCAAAGTACACCTTCAGGTCACTCCATCAAGTCCGGAGGTAAGGTCTCATCATAACTAACAAAACGAGCCCAAACTCGGCAGATCTAGTTCTACTCGTCGTAGAGTACCAGTAGCAGTCACCAAAGTACACCTTCAGGTCACTCCATCAAGTCCGGAGGTAAGGTCTCATCATAACTAACAAAACGAGCCCAAACTCGGCAGACCTAGTTCTACTCGTCGTAGAGTACCAGTAGCAGTCACCAAAGTACACCTTCAGGTCACTCCATTGAGTTCGGTGGTGAGGTCTCATTATAACTAACAAAACGAGCCTAAACTCGGCAGACCTAGTTGTACTCGTCGAGGAGTACCAGTAGCAGTCACCAAAGTACACCTTCAGGTCACTCCATCAAGTCCGGTGGTAAGGTCTCATCATAACTAACAAAACGAGCCCAAACTCGGCAGACCTAGTTGTACTCGTCGAGGAGTACCAGTAGCAGTCACCAAAGTACACCTTCAGGTCACTCCATCAAGTCCGGTGGTGAGGTCTCATCATAACAAAAGAAAACGAGCCCAAACTCGGCAGACCTAGTTGTATTCGTCGAGGAGTACCAGTAGCAGTCACCAAAGTACACCTTCAGGTCACTCCATCAAGTCCGGTGGTGAGGTCTCATCATAACTAACAAAACCAGCCTACACTCGGCAGACCTAGTTGTACTCGTCGAGGAGTACCAGTAGCAGTCACCAAAGTACACCTTCAGGTCACTCCATCAAGTCTGGTGGTAAGGTCTCGTCATAACTTACAAAACAAGCCCAAACTCGGCACATCTAATTCTAATAGTCGAGGAGTACAAGTAGCAGTCACTGAAGTACACCTTCAGGTCATTCCATCTAGTCCGGAGGTAAGGTCTCGTCATAACTTACAAAACAAGCCCAAACTCGGCACATCTAATTCTACTAGTCGAGGAGTACCAGTAGCAGTCACCGAATTACACCTTCAGGTCACTCCATCAAGTCCGGAGGTAAAGTCTCATCATAACTAGTAAAACTAGCCCAAAATCCACAGCCCACATCTTTCTACTAGAAGAGGGCTTCCAGTGCCTCCTAGCAGTCACTGAAGTAAGCATTTGTATCTAAGTATTATTTAGTAAAAATACAAACTACAATACGAAATATTTTTTGTAGATGCCTATGTATTATAAAGAATATAGAGAAAAAAAAAATTCAAAGTACCAAAATTAGTTCACTTGACTACTATTCCCGCAATTAACCGTGCGTACACTTGTGTGTGTGACCTTTGTCAATGTAGTAGTTCGATTCTATACCTATCAAATTTGTAAACGCGTCCTTAAAGTAAAATTCTGTCAACAGAAGAGGATGATTCGGATGGCGAATCTAATCGCTCCGTCAAAATGAAGATCAAGTTGAAGGGTAAGAGCAAGAGCACACCATCCAGGAAGCGCAAACAGCGAAAGTATATCTCCGACGACGAAGATTATGAGCAGGATTAAACTCAGTGTATCATCCTTCTATTACTAAGAAATATTAGATCAATCTTATAAAAATAAGTCATTTTAACTCCATAGACAATTATCAATAAACTAGCCTTATAAACACAAAATTCGATTTTATTATTTCGATTTTGACAATTATTAAATAAATATATTACAATTTCTATTAGTAGAACCAATTGAGTATTCGTTGCACTTAATTTTATGCACTACTTCAAGCTTTTTATATGACGAAAAATATTTCATGTTTGTTGTTAACAGAAGGAAATTAGGGTATTCCAAGTAGTTGCATTTATTTGGTAACTTCTTACTAGTGATTAAGTATATTGATAGGAATAAAATACTTATAGTTAAGCATTAAACTGACTTTTATAAAATATTTAAATTCAAATATTCTTTAGAGGCAGGCCAGGATGTAACATTTGTATGCATAGCAGCAACTTGGGCGATTTATGGCAAGAAGGCAGGCAAAAAAACAGTGAACCTCATTGAATCTTATAACTTGCCAGAATTCTTAGTTGCATTCATTTTTACATATTTTATGGCAATGAACATTAAATCTATATAATATTACTTTAAGACCTAAATTATTCAATATTTGACTCTGATTAACACTAATCTTTTTACCACTAGACGTCAAAACAGTGTTGTTTGGAATTTAGGTATGTAGGGTTAGTATAATAGGGTTTTATGTATGTGCTTTGGCATCAATAAATAAATTTCTATGTTTAATTGGTGTTTCATTTGACTTAGGTATATGTTATTTTGAGGAGCTTGGTAAATTTCCATCAGTCTTTTCTGCAAGTTTCACTAAAGTTCCCTTCCAATCTGCCCATTTGTAGTCTACTCCATGGATGGTTTTCATGTGTTTGTTTAAACTTGGACTGTAACTAAACTTTTGCCCACAAGTTGGACACGAGTATGGTTTGTCGCCGGTGTGTACTCGCAAATGTCGCCGAAGGCTGCTTTGTGTATAGAAGCCTACATGGCACAAGTCACATTTGAAAGTTCTGTTGCCAGTATGTCTGAAATAGAATAAGTGCAAAATTTTATTTATTTGATTTTTTATGCTGTTTTCTTAGAATCATATTTCAGACTGCTTGCACTAATAATGAAGGTATGCTATTATAACCATGCTTACCTTTTTAAATGAATAATTAGATTTTTCTTTGTATGTGTTTTGTATCCACACAAATGACATTGTAATTTCTTTTCCAAACTATGTTTTTTTCTGTGATTATGTAGTTCTGCAGATGTGACAAATGTGTCTCCACAATCTTCACAGTTATAATTACATATTTTGTAATGTCTATGCATATGAGCCTTGAGTGATTCCTTGGACTTTAATAATTTAAAGCAAATACTGCAGGAGAAGCTAGCACTCTCATGGACACGCATATGCTTTTTCATTGTAAAAGCATGTTTGAACTGCTTTCCACATAAACTGCAAGTGAAATATGTGGTTGTACTGTGTGTTTTATGATGAGCTGCAAGGCTTGATGACTGCGTAAAACTTTTACCACATTCACAGCTGTATGGTCTCTCTCCATTGTGGGTTCTCATGTGGCTGACTAAGGTCTGGCTGTGTGGTGTAGAATAAGAGCATGATGTGCAATGGTATCTTCTGGCTGCACCAAATCCTGACACTTTTCCAATATGTTTTCTTTTTTCATGCATAGATTCATAATGTTTCAAGAGTGTTATCTTTGTCTTTAAAACTTTGTTACAAATATTGCATTCAAAACTATTCTTTGCATTTATTACTTCACTTTCATTAGTTTCTGCTTTTTCAGTGGCTTTAGTATAGAGATCGCTAAATTCTGAAAAGTCACTCAGAAATGGGCCTGTTTCAGTGTTTTCATTATATGTTAGCACATTATTTGTTATGTCATTCTCAACCTTAAAAGTGGGCCCTTGTAAATGTTCTTTATAATATAGTTTTATTCGTTCATTGAGTGTTATGCATTTGAGTCTAAAGCTGTTGGCACTGTTTAATTCTTGTAAGCAGTCACCACACATTAGAAAGGGCATGAATTTATCGTGAGACAAAGTAACTTGAAAACAAAGATATATTCTATTTAGAACATCTTGAGAATCATCACTCTCAGAGAACAGACTAATACTTTCTTTAGCATTCTGCAAACAAATTCTACACAATCCTTGCATGTTTATATCAACAGGTACATTACAGTTTGCCATAATTTTAAATTAGATTACTTTGGGTAATATAATAACGATTCATAGTTTGTTGTCCCGTTCATTTACTCCATATACCAAGATAGGAATGATACTGGTTTGTTCTCAATATAATACACATACAACCAAACAACAAAAGGAGATGAAGGGGAAATTCATAACCGAAATGTTAGTTAAATCCTTATAATCGCTTGGTAAATATTTTGTTTTGTTTACGATAAAATGACTATAAACAAAATTTGACAATGCAGATTGCGGTGTTACAATCACAGATAACTGTCACAGAGCATGTAATTAATAACTGTTTATACTAGTCGGAGAGTCACAATTCAAAAATAGGCATGTGGATGTGAGATGGTGAGACGTATTTAATAAAATAGGTATGCGCACTAAGTATTTTTCTGAACTAGGCCGCATCGAATACGACGCATGAAGTACATCGAGTAGCGAATTTTTTTTATATATTGACTATTATGATGTTACATAGCGCTTTACAATGTCAACTCTCAAACATCACACAATTTTCGTGCTTAAAATACTCGGCTTTACATTTATTTATTTTATTTATTTATTTATTATGGCACACCAACGACTTATTCACAAAAACATTAACATATAAACTAGTCTTAATATATAATTATTACAGCGAACTTGTCACTTATAGGTATGCACAGCACTTACATAGCTTGTCTGTAGGTTATTAGATTTAAAGATAATCGTAAATCAAATAACTTAAAATCATAAAATCAAATAAATTAGTAACAAAAAAATCAAATAAATTAATAACAATAAAATCAAATAAATTAACAATATAAAACACAAATTAATCAATAATAATTTAGACAAGTGAATAGAATTAGAATTTAATAATTGCATTAATTAAAAAAAGTTTATGTTGCAATAATAAAATAAAATACAGAACAAAAAATGTATGATGGAATTCAAAAAAGAAGTTGCCGTGAAAGATGGTTGCGAAATTGTGCTAGGGTGTTGGAGAAGATGTCAATGCTATTAGTGCGAGAGTGGCTTTCATTATATGTCCTCATCAAACGGTTTAATGGCGCTGATCGCCCGAGATTGGTTCGAGCTGTAAATGGTGAAAATACATCTAATTTGCGGTCGGGCCTAGGTTGACTACAGCGGGGAACAGATACATTTATATCTTCCAGAAGTTTAGGAACGTGGATCAGTCCATTGACAATTTTGAAGAGCATAATTTGATCCATAATTTTTCTTCGGCTTTCGAGGGATGTAAGGTTGAAGTGACTCAATCTTTCAGGGTAATTAGTTGTGTTGGGGCAGCTGTTCGATTTATAACGCAGGTACCTAGTGAAGCTTTTTTGTACGCGTTCGATTCGATCGATATGGACCTGATAAGTAGGGTTCCACACCTGCGATGCATAATCCAGTACACTTCTGACGAGGGTGAAGTAGAGAAGTTTGAGGGTACGAATAGACTTAAAGTCGTGACAGATACGTTTCAGGAAACCTAACATTTTAGCGGCCTTTTTGACAATATTGTCTATATGGGGAATGAAAGTAAGCTGACTGTCGAGGCAGACTCCCAGATCGCGAATTGTGTTAACCTTCTGCAGCGTTAGACCGTTCAGCGAATACGAGGATGGATGGGTATTACGTTTTTTAGTGAAGGTCATATGTTGACACTTTTCAGCGTTAAGAGTCATTCTGTTCTTTATACACCAGTTGTGCACTGAATTTAGATCCTCTTGCAGCAAGGAGATATCTCTGGGTGAATTTATTTGCTTATAGAACTTGACATCGTCTGCAAAGAGTGAGCATTCACTGTGCTTTATGCAGTTCACTATGTCGTTGACGAATACTAGGAATAGTATCGGACCCATATGGGAGCCCTGTGGAACTCCGGAAGTAGAACTGTAAAAGGAAGACTGGTGACCCTTTACTACGACCTTTTGCTTTCTGTCAGTCAGATAAGATTCGAACCATTGGAGGAGCTGGCCGAATATGCCGAGGTTAGAAAGTTTCTGCAGTAGGATCTGGTGGTCGACCTTGTCGAAGGCACTGCTAAAGTCTGTATAAATTGAGTCAACTTGTGTGCGAGAGTCGATAAGTTTGCTGAGGTCATTGATATAAAGACTCAGGTTCGTCGTGGTGGATCTTTGTGTGCAGAAGCCATGCTGTTGGGAAGCTAGCTCTATTTTAAAATGAGAAGTTAGAATTGGACACATAAGGGATTCAAAGACCTTCGAAAACACAGACAAAATAGATATTGGCCGATAATTTTTAATGTTGTTTGTTTCGCCTTTTTTAAAGATGGGCACTACATTGGCATTTTTCCATTCAGCAGGGAATTGTGCTGTTTCGATTGAGTGGTTCAGAATAATTTGTAGCGGCAGGGCCAAGCTACTCGCGCAGTTTTTAACAAATAATGGTAGAAAACCATCTGGTCCCGGACCCTTGCATACATTTAGTTTTTTAAGGACTTTAACTATATCTCTTTCGGAGAATGTGACCCGACTCAAGCTATTTTGGGGGTACTTGTGATCAGTCTGTAATGAGGCATATGTTTCATCTGATGAGGTGAATGTTGAAGAGAAATGGGTAGCAAAGAGCTTGCAGACCTCATCACCGCACGTGGCTATCTGATTATTTAGTTTCATCTCAGATGGTATGTCATTAGATTTAGATTTTTTTGCCTTTACAAATGACCAAAAGACCTTGGGATTTTGTGCTATGCCCTTCTCGATCCTCTCCACATAGTCTATGTAGTTACTTTTGATCATTATGTTAGCTCTTTCACTTAACAATCTGTATTCGTAGTTGTCGCGGGGATTTTTATATTTTTTAAACCGCTTCCTAAGCTTTTCCTTTTCGTTTAAAAGTTGAATGAGAGCTTTTGGAAACCAAGGGGGGTATCTGTTTTGTGATACTTTCGTTTTTGGCACGAGCTCGTCAATTATATTCTGGAGATGCTTGTATAGTACTTCGACCATTGCATTGACATCTGCGCACTCGGACAAGCATGTAGTCCAATTAATTTGTTTTATTCGATCATTCAACAACGTATAATTCGCATTTCGGTAATTGTATTTTACGGAGCGTTTACATTTAAGTGGAGTAAGTGACATATTTTTAACAATGATTTCCAATGGTGGATGATGAGAGTCTACAGCCGACAGGGGGGATTTACATTCAAAAACGAATCCACCAGGAAAGTTACACAAAATTAGATCAAGGGATTTGCCAAGTTGATTTTTTACAGGGTTCAATTGCTCAATGTTATTTAAGGACAAGCAGTCTATTAACGAGTAGCCTAGTGGGGTATTGTAGTTACTTGGTGACGTGGGTGTACTTTGAGTTCCGGTTTCGTCCAGATTCCATTGAATGAATCCAAGATTGAAGTCGCCAGCTATTAAAGTTTGATTTCCGGTTATGTCGATAACTGAGGTAACTTTGTCTAGAAATGAGTCAAGCGTTGGTTGCTGAACAGGTGGTGGTAGGTAAACAGCACAGATGTTCAGGCGTTGGATCTTATTCCCATTTGTTATCTTTAGGCTCACCCATAAGTTTTCAGAGTCCGTCTCAAATTGTGACATGCGAACAGACCCGATAGACTTCAGGACAGCTATTAATACACCTCCACCCTTTTTTTTTCGTGCATTTGTCGAGGTTCTGTCTCTGCGGTAGATATTGTATCTACAGTCAAATAATTCCCCGTCGTTGACGCTGTCGTCTAACCATGTTTCTGTCCCTATAATAATGTCGTAGTTGTGATTTTGCGCGTTTAGCATAATATTATTCAATTTGGTTTTCATTCCTCTAAAATTTTGATAGTAAATATTGAATGCAAAGAGTTTAGTACAGGGTTCTGTGTATACATTTTTAGTCTTTCTGATTAAAGCAGTGCGACTGCTTCAAGGCTGCGCACTTGCTTAGCTGGTATTCCATCTGATTTCCGAATGAGGATACGTCCGTCGCGCACCCATACATACTTGTAGCCTTTGTCTCGTGCTGCTTTTCTAGTTGCTGCGTGAATTTCCTTGTTAAACGGCGAGAGGTGCTCGGCTACGAAGACATAAAAAGTATCCAAATTTAATATTTCTCCGATACGATATACGATACATTGAGTAAGTCCATGAAGTATTTGACACAGAGCATGTAATTAGTATTTGACGAAGTACATTCATGGCATACAGCTATCGAGTATCAAATATCTGCCTATTCCAGTCTATCTTAGTAAAAATAAATTTACGTCACGTAACTTTATATTTTAAATGAAAGAATGCTTCTTGACGATTGATCTTGGACTTAAGTTCACAAAATACTAATTGCATGTAGTACAAATATTTTAATTTATTCATCAGAAAGTATAGTATAAGTTAACAAAAAATAATTTGATGCATGAGAGAGACTATATTATGACCCGCAATTGATACGCGGTGGGAAGTACCATATGATATAGGTAGGGAAGAAAGGACCCAACGTTACGATACGATCCCGCGTACGCGAGTCTATATGAATTTGATTAAATACTTCATACGTACTCGGAACAGGTATTTGGGCTAAGTATTTTTCGATACTCGTAAAGACAGTAAAGAAGTTCAACTTCAAATTAGTCTTTGGGTGCATGGGTGTGTTCGCAGTGTTCGGGTGGGCCCACAGAATTTTTGTGTGTGTAGACCTGAAATTTTGAAATCGCCAGCGACCGACTAAAGTCGATGAAAGTGTCTAGGGTTGCCAACCTTATAACCTATTAGGTCTTTACCGTAGACAGAGAATTCTCTGTCTACGGTCTTTACCTATGATTTATGAAATTGCCGTTCTGCAGTACTGGCCATTTCAAATCAAAATCATTTTTGTTTGGCTAAGAATTCTAATTTCAAATTAATTTTATTTTAAAAACATGTTTTTTTTTTCCAAAAGTAGTCATTTGTTTATTGATTAGTGTTACATTTTCATCGCATTTCAATCTTTTTCGTCATCATGGATACGTTAAAAATTCGAGTAATTATGGAATATGAGTACCGTCACAGAGTACTTTATACTATACACCGTCGTGGCAGCAACGCGGCACAAGCGGCACGCAACATCAACGACGTTTACGGAGCTAACACTACAAACCAACGCACCACCTGTTATTTGGTTTCTCGCTTCCGTTCTGGAAATGTCGACCTGAAAAATGAACCTCGCGGTCGTCCGAAGACTGGTCGACTAGGTGAAACTACACAACAAAACATTGAAATCTTTAGTTTTTGTCAAAGTTCCATACAATATTTGACTAGAGATTTCAACATGTTTTGTTGTGATGTTTCGTCAGTGCAAACGCACAGTAACGAAAGATCGATGTTGCTTTTTTCAGATATGCAGCACAGGTTACTATAGATAGGTAGAAGGAGAATATAATAGGTAGGTACTAATACAAAGACATTTAAATATAGGTAGGTAGATAAATCTCTGAATACTAGCTAAGGAAATAGAAGAAAATAAGAAGCCCCGTAGGTATGGTGGTCAGAAGCGCGACTGCTGAGCATGGGGTCCTGGGTTCGATTCCCAGGTCGGGCTGTTGAAGTTGAAGTTGGTGGTGTGACCCGTGTGACTGACCCCGACCTGCGGAGAGCAACGTTAAGCCGTTGGTCCTGCGACTGATCTCTATCCGGTCGTGTCGGATTGCCGTTAATCGTTGAGGAGTTCTCCCGGTACTTCACCATCAGCTCCACTTCTCCATATGCATTGTGACGAGCATAAATTGCTTGCCAACCATATTAAAGTAATCGAATCCCAACTCGTGAAACACTTATTATTGAGTAGTTCTGGTGGCCATCTGTGATTTTCATCATCAGTTCCACTTCACCAAATGGTGCTTACCGAAAGCAACTGTACGAGTTATTATAAAAAATATCCAAATCGCTATAGGTGTGCCTATATTTGAAGAGTTCCCTCGATTTCTCCAGGATCCCATCATCAGATCCTGACCTGATGATAATGGGACCACCTCGAAAGTCAATTAATCTGCCTAGCCTTTTTCCAACTATATGCACTATTTATGCACTCTCTGTAATATCTCAAATCTCAAATCGTTTATTGCAATCCAATAATAATAGTGCAATAGTTTCGTAATTGCAAATCTATGATTTCATAGCAATTAGGTGCCTAATTAGATGCTATTAGAATTTCAATTTGACTGTTGTTTAAAAGTGTTAGTTTTTTGTATAGGTACCTAGACCGGAGGTTGACATAGAAAGACCGTATTTCCGTCACCATCCCTCATTAAGTGCGATCCAGGCGGCCCAAAGAACGCCATCGAAGGATATTCGGACGTACGCTGGCCTTCAAAGGTACGACCAAACGAACAGTCGATTGCTTCTATCCCTTTGATGTTACCGCCACGCTTCGGATAGCCGACACGCGGGTCTACCCTTTATAGCAGAACTTTTTATGTCATAATATTATTTTGCATAACAGCGTATAGCATAAACTTCATTTCGCAGAAAATCATTTGGCATAAGTACACTCATTTATCATACATTTAAAATTCATAATTTTGTAAGTCAGAATCATCTGTTGGCATAAATTTCATATTCATAATAATTAAAAAGCAGAACCATCATATCGCAGAAAGTTCACACAAACATGCAAACAAGAATACACCATGCAGCATGTAAGCGAGCATGCAACATACAGCAGGCATGGTTTCTGTCACGGCTCTGGCGATGGCGCTGCGGGGCTCCGGTGATCCCACGCGAACTTATTGTCGCAGATGGTTTTAACGCTCACCACCTGCTCCTCAGCTCGCGGGCCGCCTCGCCCCTCCGCGTGTGCGTTACCCAGGCCAGATGTTGTCGAAAATGGTCATTTGAATCTTATAGATAATTAGTTTTGCGGCTTCTGTAATTGTTGCGCACATTTTTAAATTTGTTGCGCTTATAGTTTTTTAATTATTTCACAAAAACATTTCCTGCTGGGGTAACGTTATCCCAGCCAGACCTTTTTCTTTCTAATGGGAATATATAAATAAATACTAGCTATAAAATTAGTTGTCTAGATGAATTAAATGTTGTGCCTTATTTTGTATTTGTTCTTTCATCGGTTGCGAAGTTATTCGAGATTTTGCTGGGGTAACGTTTTTGGTTTTGCTAGATCTTTGAAACGGTTAAGCGGATTCTTATCATATTTTGTACATGACTTCTTAGGAATTATTTTAAATTTGTTCTGCAATAAAAAAAACAAAATAATGCATAGTTTAAAGGATATTTCTTTAAATAGAAAAACACTTCAATTGGTTCCAGCACTCTCAATAAGAGGTCTAAAGACTTACTTTAAACGTTATTTTAAAGCTTGTAAATGCCTTCAAATGTATGTGAAGTTTCATTAGTATCCTGTAAGTATTTAACAAGTTATGATGATATTCAGTTCTTCACGAGCACGGTCTTGATGCGCGCGGTGTTATTTGGCCACTGGATTGGATATATGAACTGAATGTTATGTCAATTATTAGTTGTTTAGTTCAGTTGTATATCAGTAAAATTTCAGCGTAGTACATTGGATAATTAATGAGATAATACGATTAAAGTCATTAGGAAGTGAATGACTGAGGTAACTCGACCAAGTTTAGGTGGTTACGAAAAAGCGAAATCGCAGAACATTATGCTATCTTTTGAAATGTTTAGTATAATACACCTTACAATTTCGGTACAGACGCGTACACTGTTAAATACATAATAATATAATAATATCTGTACCTACTATGAAAACATTATTATTATCTTCCAGTTGCACATACTTATCAAAAATCACCGATATAACATGTCGTTCGGTGGGTCGCGGGAGGGGTGGGGTGAAGGGGTACCGTAAACTGCCCTAACTTTGCCTGGCGTCCTAAGTTTGCCTATAATGAAAATGATGTATGTCTAAACAACTAATAATTGACATAACATTCAGTTCATATATCCAATCCAGTGGCCAAATAACACCGGGCGCATCAAGACCGTGCTCGTGAAGAACTGAATATCATCATTACTTGTTAAATACTTACAGGATACTAATGAAACTTCACATACATTTGAAGGCATTCACAAGCTTTAAAATAACGTTTAAAGTAAGTCTTTAGACCTCTTATTGAGAGTGCTGGAACCAATTGAAGTGTTTTTCTATTTAATGAAATAACCTTTAAACTATGCATTATTTTGGTTTTTTTATTGCAGAACAAATTTAAACTAATTCCTAAGAAGTCATGTACAAAATATGATAAGAATCCGCTTAACCGTTTCAAAGATCTAGCAAAACCAAAAACGTTACCCCAGCAAAATCTCGAATAACTTCGCAACCGATGAAAGAACAAATACAAAATAAGGCACAACATTTACTTCATCTAGACAACTAATTTTATAGCTAGTATTTATTTATATATTCCCATTAGAAAGAAAAAGGTCTGGCTGGGATAACGTTACCCCAGCAGGAAATGTTTTTGTGAAATAATTAAAAAACTATAAGCGCAACAAATTACGCAGGCTTAAATTACACTCTAGGGGTAGGACAGACAAGACTACGTAGAGTCGGTTTTGCAGCGATTCGTTTCTGTCACTAACTTTTGTAGCACAACTTATTGACTTTTAAAAGCCAAACAATAATTAAATATTTTTTATGCCTTTAAAATATTCGTATAAAGAAGAATAAGCTATGTGTGTTATGCCGAACAAATTTTCGGAGCATCAAGATTCTGCCAGATAGAGGGAACCCCCAGCACGCGTGTGCCTCTGCGTAGTCGCAGCGGTAAAAAATCGATTTTCTTAAATTACCTACATTGATTAAAACAGTTAAGCGGATAGTATGACGTTGTGTAATTGTATGGTAAATACACATTTGAGTTTCAGAACAAAATCTATTTCCGCTGGAACTACATCATCCTAGCGGCACAATTTTCTTCCTATGGGCGTACAAGAAAAAAAAGGCAGTGTGTATAGATTGATTTCTCGATAAATACCAATGTTTCAGTTCTGTTTTTTTTTACAAAAAGAATTACATATAGGGGCACTAGGTAATTATTTGCATACTTAGAATTGCTGTAGCATGTCCCCTTTCTGCGCTCATGGTAGTCCTGCTGAAGGGAGCGGGACTACGGCCGGACCACCTTCAAAGTAGATTTTCTCGAAAACTACTAGGGTACCAATAGTTGTTCGAGCACTAAATAGCACCAATTGAGCACTAATTACATATTTAGCAAATATGGAAGCGATAGTCGTTGGTGGTCTCGGACATCAATACGATAAGTGACCGAAAATCGGAACCCTGACTTAATAATGCGCGCATAACGTTATTTATGTTTAGATACATTTCTTTGATGTATTGTCTCGCGAAAGTCATCATACAAAATATGGTTATTTCCAAATATAAGAACTTGGGTAGATGAGTGGAAGGACTCAAAAGGTTAGTAATGAAAATACAATATTTAAAGTGCACAGGCATATATTGTTATAAGGCCTACGCCTCTTGTTGAGCCTGAAGCCTCTTGATGTAGGATGCCTTCTTCTGCTTGATCCTGTTCTTCCTCTCGGCCAGGGTCAGCTTACGCTTGTTCCAGCGCTTCTGCTTGCTGCCAGCTTCCTTCTTCTTGGCTTCCTTCTTGGTGTGGGATGGGTCTGCGCGGATCAATTCATGTGCTTTCTTGTAAGTGGCTTCAATCTGAAAAGATCAATGCAGTAGTTAATATTTATTCAACTAACTTAGTTTCATCCTATCGTGGTTTATTCTATCACTATTTAACATTAAAAAACTGTAGCAATATTTTAGTACTTAGAATCATGGTGATTTTTAGTGTGGAAAAACATTGCGTTAATTTTGTCCAATTTCGACACTGCTCAGGTATATTTACAAGAACAGTAATTTGGTTGGACGTCAAAAATTTCAAGTAGGCTTTAGTGAGACTAGCATTTGCCCACGGCTACGCCCGCGTGGATGTCGAAAAATGTACTACAGGAACATGCTACCGGGATTCAGAGTATTATAATTATATCCTAACCCAGGTCATGGCCTATCGTATGCCTTTCATCTAAATCCGTTCAGCCGTAATGGCATGAAAAGGTAACAGGCAGATACTAATCTGTTTTAAGGGTTTTTAATCCCTTAAAGGATGACTTCGCTGTCAAAATAAACCTCCTTTTATACTCAAACTTCCAAGTCAACGCAATAAAAAAATACGGTTATTTATGCCGCATATTTTGACACTCGCAAATAAACCAGTCTATTTGATACTTGCCTGTTAGCCGAGCAGCATGAAATTTGGCGAGAAGCAAGGTCAAGTAAAGAGGAAAATCCGAAAAATTATAATTTATAGTTATATTTGAAGTGCAAAGTTAATTTTGTTCTTCAATCTGATCGAAAATTCATAGGCCATGTCCTGAAGCAACATTTAGTCTGTGTTTCACTACTAATTAAAGTTCTTTTTCAATTTAAAAGTTAAGTTTGTCCTTCAATCCAGATTTGGAAATTCAGGCAGCTGAGCAAGCACAGCTTTGAGACAGAACCCTCAGGGCGCAAGTCATACTGACACTTGTCCATGTCTTACTCAAAATACTATTATTATCACCATTAATTTGTAATACCTACTCTAGTGCCGCCATTGAACACAATTAATACCTATATACCATGTTAGAAAGGTTAGTTTATGACTTTAAATTTCCGGTTTTAATGAAATAAAGAAAATGTTAATTATGATACAGATTATGACTAAATTTCCAATCCCTTAAATCTCTTGAAAACAGACAAAAATACCCTATCCTTTATCCCTTTGGGGGATGATTTTACAAGGACGCTGAAATGTGTAATTTTTTATTTGAATTTTCATATCCCTAACTTAAGAAATGCTAGATTTCCTATACAAACTTTCATTCCCTATATCACCCTCTTTAGGATTATTTTTGAGACAAAAAGTACCTTATGTCCTTCTCCAGGATTCCATCTATCACCTTACCAAATTTGATTGAAATTCATTCAGTAGTTTAGCCATGAAAAGGTAACATATAGACAGACAGAGTTATTCTCGAATTTATAATATTAGTATGGATATACTTACAGAATCAGCATTTACACCAAGTTTGATGTATTTGCCGAACTGTCGTTTGAAGGAATCTTCATCGTCTGCTTCAAGACTGCGCATGTATTCAGCCACGTGTAGACCAAAGATGTGTGCTCTGTAAAACATTATTTATTAAGTAATTTGTAAGGCAACATGTGTATGCTTGAGATACAATTTTAACACATTATACAGATTCTTTTCATAGTAAAATGCTCAGAGGACAGTGACATTATCCTCTAGAGTAAATGTTTTTAAAACCGGTTACAATAAGTTTAAATAAGACTTTTTATCACAACCAATAATCTTAACATTTTACTGTTGCTCCAATAACGCTGTCCAAACAATAGATAAACCATAATTCAGAGGATGAATGGAGCTATGTCATGACAATTTGATTTGCTTTTAATAGAATAAAACAGTGGTCTCACCTGTGTACTTCAGCATTGAATTTCTTTGCTTCTGCATCATATCCTGGGAACCTCTTGATGGAGTGAGGAACATTTAGGCCACCATCAACTGCACCTTTCATGGCTCCAAACACACGAGCACCAGTGGTGGTGCGTGCCAGACCCACATCAAGGTAACATCTATGATAAATAAAGTACATAATTATGTAAAAATTTACAAATAACAATATATCTTGAACTCTTTTTTTAATCAGAGAATTACGAAACAACATTCTTTTTTAGCATTGTACGTGCGTTCAGACCGCCCGTAATGACTTCATCATAAAAACATTATACATAATTGTTTACTAGCACATTAAGTAAGAAAGCCATGCCTCTTGTTTTGCCAATAAAAATAAAATACACAAATTGATTATTAAAATATTATAATGCCATGAAATTATTTACCTGAAAGCACCTGGACCATTGTCTACTGGTTCTACATTGTATTCATCACCAGTGACCTCAGTAGCGCCACTGTATAGGGAGTCAAGGCCGAGCCTCTGGAGCAGTCTTCTTGCGAGCAGCAGCCCAGTACTGTAGGCAGCGGCATAGTTTGTCAAACCAACCTAAAAATATACTATTTATATTATATTCATCAATTACATTTTTAAAAGATGTCTCATTCAAATAATTATTAGAATGGATCAGTATTGAACCTTATAACAACAGGGTTGTATGAGTTTGTACGTCTCTTCAGACCGCCCGTTCAAAATCATCATTGAAATCCTGATTCACTAAGTAATACAATTGATGCAGCAGTCAGTCATTGAAAATGACTGCTATACATCAGTTGTCTTGGGTACATTAAGATATCACAACTATAATTCATATAATACAATATTTATTGTAAATAGGTGACTAACCTTGACGCCATAGCGTGGCAGTTCGTGAGAGTAGGCGGCACATACAATGTGATCACCTTCAATACGGGAGTAAGCCACCTGGCATGTCACATCCTTGTTGGACAGACGGACGATCAGGCGGTACTTGGGTGTGTTGTATTTGTTCTTGTCCTGTTAAAAACATGACTAAAATTAGAACTTAGGCAAACAAAAGTAACCTACAATATAATTTAAAAACAATAACTTACTTGAACAACGAGGCGTTTACGGGCATAGTAGTCGGTCTTTCCCTCACGACGCCTCTTGAATTTAACTTGGTACCTCTTGAAGTATTGCTTGTTCTTCACGACTTTCACGAAAGCCTAAAACATAGCTTTGAGTCAAACAACTGAGCTTAACAAATAAACTTTGGTGTTTGACTATTTGAGGTTATCAGAGACACTTTATAATCAATTGTGCTGCAGTCTAAAACGAAACCAATGTTGTAGTACACATAAAACATGGCACTACACATCAATCTTGCTTCTTCTGCAGCATCAGATGACGCGCATGTGTCGGTGGTTCATCATTTAGGTTAGGAATTGAAATACACATTGTCTAGCTAAAGTAAGGTCTTTTAAAACCGTCTCACTGAATAAAGACGAATATAAGAGTTAAACGGTAGTATTGATACCTAATCAGCGAAATTAATTAAGTTAATGACCCAACTAACAAGTAACGTAAACTTTTTTCTGACATGGCGTAGAGTTATCAATCCATATTTTCACAATCACAACTCGAAATTACAATAACGTTTCATAATACACAAAAGACTTAACCACACTAAGAACTATTGAAAATATTTTAGCACCATTGCTCACCATTTTTATTTGTTCCTAAATCTATTTAGGAATCGGGCGTCCGAGAATGGACACCACCGGAAAAAGAAACTTTTTTAAAAGATGACAACTGACATATTCTAGGATGTTGCCAGCTCTTGTAATTCAAGAATAGACAAAAAATAAATTAGACGAAGATGGAGGAATGGGCTCAACAGCACTGTGAAGCCTTTACTACACTACTTACGAACGAGAGTGTAGAAGGACACTTCAGTTCGCTTCGTGTCCTCCTCTCGCTTTGAGCGAATTCCAATCGCTTTTGGTTTTTGCGCCCGAGTCAAAGGACTCGAAGCATCCTGTAGTTCTTCGCACGAGTTTGTAGTCACGTATGTACAGACGCCAGCAGGCCAACCTACCCGAAACTGTCAAATCTTCCCAATCGACTTTGAACCTTACGCTTTAGTAATAAAGTTGAAAATCTATTAAAGAAATTTGACAGCTTGTAGTAGGTTGATGTGCTGGCGTCTGTACTTCGGACTTCGGTCAACGTCGCGAGTAGTGTAGTGGAAAATTGAGAGTACTCTTTGTTGTGGAGAAAGTGCTACATTCACAGAGTTAATTATAATATACTGAAACTTACATTCAAATGAAGATCGAATAATTCTATCATTTTAATGTATCGCAGCATCTCTAATAATTCAAATAAAAAACGAGCGAGCCTTACAAGTTACAGAAGTCGCATATGATGTGTAACATCTGAAATCGCATCTTGGTAATAAGTAACATGATAAGCAATATTAAAGGGGCGGGGCCTTGTCAAGATCGTTTCTGATGTCCAACTATAGCACCGCGTGCGCTCATTGGTCAAATCAAATAGCGCGCGCTTCCCCGGCTTCCTGTTACACACTTCCTTCCCTTTTCACGAAATCACTCCCACCGATTTGATTATTTAAATTTGAGTGACACGGCGGCATTGCCACGTGCAGCGTTGTTCGGAATCATACCATAAATGTTCAAGCACACACATCAGTCACGTCAACGTCAAGGCAGCGATCAGTCAATTCAATTTCAGAGACCTGTGTGAACAAATAGTCAGTCATAGCAACGCTTCGGTTACATGTTGTCGTTGTCACAATGCTACGTTTCATTCGTATTCGTTTGTTTTGTTCGGTCACATGCGTCAGGTGTCAACTGCGGTAGCCCGCACCCCGCGAGCAACATAAAGGGCCCTGTGTTCCAGAAGGAGATAGGGAACAAGCGAGCGGGGACCGTCACGGCCACACGCCGAGCACAAATGGCCACAGAAAGGCCGCAAGTGAATGTCGTAGAGGCGCAAGGCACGACGCTAATGGCGGCGGCCAATGAGCCCACACAAAAACCCAAGCCTCAATCTCTGGGCGGAGGAAGACGTGGGGGGCAAGGAAAGAAGAAGAAGTCCACGCCCCCGGCGACCGAAAAAACGATCCCTACGGCCAACTCGGCCACAAACATTGCGCTTGTTGTGACCAAGGCAAAATCACAAGCAGCGTGCGAACCTATAACTAGCGCCAATGTAGCGCAGCGTCAAAGCGCGTAGGTTCGCCCAAAAGACGCATGGCACCGCCATCATCGCATTCAGTGACACTAAAGACGCAGCGGCAGAATGCCGAACCAGAAAGGTTCACTCAAGCGCTACCATCGCTACCGCAAAAACCCAACAACAGAAAGGCTTCACAACCTGCGCAATAAGATTGCTAATGGACCTTATAAGAGCCATAAGGCAGGGCCTAGATATCGAGACGGTCATCCTGGATGGTCTGACCACCCTACTTACGTTGTATCATGGCTAGACCGTTATGGGTGATTCATGATAAGGTCACCCCCTTCTGCCACCTCCTTCGGGATCAAAATATCAATGTGGCACTAATCAGTGAGACGCACTTGGAACCTGAAGATAGGATCAGGTTCCCACGAGGTTACCACGTCTACAGGAATGATGAAAGGTCGACTCAACACACCCGCTACCGTGGTCTGGCGATACTAGTGAGGCGTAGAACGACTCTACGCCTCACTAGTACCGCCAGACCATCAAGAGCTCCCCTTGCTGTTGCTCAGCACTTTTTACGTGCTGGGTGAACAGCTGCACGTAGCCGGCGAGGACATCAATCAAAATATACGCCTGCTATAAGCCGCTCGCGACTTACCTAGACCTTGTAGAGCTGCGGGCGCTTATAAACCCATTAAGTAACGCGACCATCCTCACCTTGACCTTAATTGCAAGCACCCAGCAAGGAAATCTATTTTTACGAATACCGGGAGGAGGTGGTCTTCACCAAGCACCCGAAGCGTCAGTTCCAACCAAACCCGACTAGCGACTACGAATATGTCGCAGAAGTCGAGAAACACCTGGGAGACTATTTTGCAACGCCAATAACTCCTGATGAGGATTCTATCTTCTTGCCTGGCTCAGTTAGACGCGCCATCCTAAGGACAAAGCCTAGAAAGGCCCATGGTGCCGACGGTATCACTAACACAGTGCTGCTGCCGTTCCATGCAGTTGCGGTGCTGGCGCGCCTGTTCACAGCGATACTCCGCACATAGCACGATGCTTCAGCTGTTGAGGGTACTGCACCACCTCGCAGCTGCACGAATCAAGAAGGAATACTCGGTGGCAATACTCTTCGACATGGAGGCCTTACACCCTGTGTGGCACGATGGATTCACCCCGTCGCGTCATAAAGGTGGTGTTTAGCTTTCTTTCATATAGGACTTTTAGGGTGGTTGTCGACGGAGCGCTATCAAGGTGCCCACCCCAAGGTAGTTGCATGTTACTCACGTTGAACCGATGACATTCCCACCACTTCAGACGCGATGCTCACGCTGTACGCAGATGATGCCGCGCGTCTACATCGCTTAACGCAGACCATTGTTGACGCTTCTCGTTTCGATAGGAACGATGTCCTCCATCGGGATGTCGGGATCGAGAGCCCGGATGAGTTTGTGCGGCGCCTCGCGAAGTGGATGGTCGCGCGTGTCAGCACGTCTGCCTGGCCTCATGTCAGGCAGATAGTACCCTCTGACCCGAGACAACTACCCCACGACCTGGTAGTATACACTGACTCCATTGCACTGGACTGACGCCTCGAGTATGCCGCACCCAGGTTACACGTGGCCTATTCGACATGTTCAATATGTACGATCTGTTGCATGGCGTGTTCTAGGTTAATATAGGCATGTCACGTAACTAACACCATCACTCCACGGACGCCTATACACATACACGTACAGACATTACGCGGGCCGCGACGCGCGTTGACACTGAGCGGTGTTACACTAAAACACAAGCCGCTCTCATAAACATGAAAGTTTATCCCTCAATTAGTAAACGGTCAATTAGTATCTGTGAGCGGGGCGAGGGAAAACTATATACCGGAGCCATTCCGAGAAAAAATTACCCGTTACTAAGCTGGAGAAAATGGACAATTTTAAAATTCCACTAATAATTCACGACACTAAACGGACGTGACGAACTCCCGCTTTACTCAAAACTCAAAAACTCAAAGCATTTATTTCAATTAAACCATTTACAGGCACTTTGGAACTGTCAAGTAGTGGGTCAGTCAGAAATATGAAGCTAGTTGCCCATTCCAAAGCGTAGTAGGTATCTATGGAGAAGAACGGGCAAGAACCTTCACGGACACTCTTTTAAATAAAAAAATTGATACATCTTTCATGTTGAAATTATACATGTGAGAACAATCAAAAAAGTACTCTGTGAGAACAATGTAGAAAGACGTGCACGTTAAAAGCGTCCGTAATAAAAAGAAAAAATAAAGAACCATTCAAAAATTTAAAATAAATTAAAATAAGCCATGGCAGCTAAGAGATGACCAGTCCCAACTGACGGCGCCAGTTCACGAACATGACGCATGGATCAGCAATTACATGCTCTGTGGGATCAGCACCATTCAGCTCAACCATTTTGAAGGGAGCTAAATGATCCAACACACGTGCCACCATCAGCGAGACTTCTGAGTGAGCATGACATAATTATACTCACAGCCTCCAGGGCACATTCAAGTCATTGAAAGGCATAATCCGGTAAATGATAGCTCCTTAGTACACAGTACTCACACCTGGCTATGCAATTATATAAAACAAAAGAGATTGAGTTTAAACAATGCAAAGATAGTTTACCATCTATGGTCTTACAATCTTCAGCAGCTCCAACAGTATTTTCAAAATGTTAATCAATTAGTTGTGGATGTGGAGCAGGACCAGCAATCAGTACAGTTCGCGTCAAATGACTGCGCAGTAGTCAATCTTCCCTAAAAACAGTAGAAATTTTGAAATGTTTTACTAATTTATTCTTTAGATCTATATTTTCATGACATTTATAAACAATTTGACTCGGAGTGACATTATACCTTATTTAATAAATATTTACATGTCATTGTCTAAGGCGAGTTAAACGTGATGATCTGTTTATATCTATACTTCTATTGAATAATAATATTCCTTGCATGCTGACAATTTGTGTTGTATGTATTGTACTCATGTTTGGGCAAATAAATGATTATCTTATCTTACGTGTTCATTCAGGTTATAAACCATCTGTGTGCCAAATTTCATCCAAATTCATTCAGCCGTTTTGCACCAATCCGGAACATACATGCAGACAAACATTCTAAAAATTATATTTTCGTCTTCAGACTCGTTCCTATCGTAGCAATTACTTTCTTTCAAAAATATTCACTGTACAGTTTTGACGTTGTTACTATTTTATTATATAAATAGTTATGATGATATTATAAAGAAAAACTAGAGAAAGGTACTTACAGTAGTCGCTCGGTAATCCGGCACCCATTTTTTTCGCCCATTTTCGATTATTGGAAACGCCGGAATATTGGATTTCTATATATGTCAGCTAGCTAGTAAAAAATAATTTTAACACAGATTTGCAAAGTAAACCATCTTTATAGGCTTATGCAATAATACCTAATCATAGAATCGGATTGGACTGCAGAAGCGCGCGCTCTGTAATCCAATATATAAAAAGTACTCTGTGTCTGTAATACAGAATGCGTGCGGGTTACAGAGTAGGAGACGGATATATCTATGGTAGGAGAGCAAAGTTAGAAAACGCCGGACTATATTGGACGATTGATTGGACGTGTTGGATTAGTGAGCGCCGGATTACCGAGCGCCTACTGTATATACAATTAGGTTTAGCCATCAGCGGTATGCACCTAATTTGTTAAGGTACGTTAGAAAGTGCTACAACATTGGGCCCTTGATACCAACTGCCCCTTCTTCTTTTTCTAGATAAATCCAAACTGTAATAAATAATTAACAATTTTGTTTTGGCATGCATTGTGAGATTTTTCCATTCACAAATGAATGTTTTAAAAACAATACACACTTCTTGGAATTAAGTTTTATCTTTGGAAAATAAATGTCAAGACCTTTATGCTTTTTTTATTTAGTCTGGTAAACTTTAGAAATCTAATGTCAAATAAATAAATTCTTCGCTATGGCTTCCTCCTATTCATATCCTGAATTATTTTTGGCGGGTTTTTTATTTACCTTGCCATTTTTGTATGAAAAAAGTAATCTATTTCGGTATTATTTGAAATTTTTTCTCTACTACGCTTATGTGTTAGTAACATGTACGGTGCTCTTGCCCGTAGTGTTAATTTATCCCCGCGACGTAACAAACCTAATGTAAGATATCGATTTATTTATTATTTCGTGTTTGCTAATACATAATATTCACGAATGTCGAATAAGCGTAGTATTTATGTAAATCGTTTTATTTCTACAGAGTTGCTTCCAGATTTTGTCGCTATGCCTCACATATAGTAGGTATAGAATGGGAATTGCGGGGGATGGAACATTGGAATACCGAGCAATGCTACATTGTTGTATCTAATCATCAAAGCTCGTTAGATATATTAGGTAAAATCCATTATAAAATTATTTCCACCTTAAATTTAAGTGAATGCTACGTTTTTCTATAATGCTTTCTCTTTTACATACCAGGTATGTTTGAAATGTGGCCTCGTATGAAGCGTTGCACTGTCGTAGCAAAGAGACCTTTAATGTTCACTGGTGCTTTTGGATTTGGTGCCTGGTTATCTGGTCTTGTATTTATTGACCGGTTAAGAACGGAGAAAGCTCGCCAACTCATGAAGGATGCAACTGCACGAGTCATTAAAGAAAAAGTATGTATCTCTCCATATTCATGATTTTGTTTTATTAATCTGAAAAAAATAATGTTCCCAACTTTTTTTTAGACAAAGCTTTGGATTTTTCCTGAGGGGGCAAGATACAACAAAGGTAGTATACAATCTTTCAAGAAAGGTGCATTTTATTTAGCTATTGATGCTCAGATACCAATAATGCCAGTTGTCTTTAGTCAATACTACTTCCTAGACAGCGAGACTAAGACATTTGAACCAGGTATGTTAATCTAATGTTAAACACTTAATCCTAAAAAATCTTTTTTTTTAAATACTATAGTGGTTATTGTTATTACTTAAATATTTAATTCAAATAATTACAGGGAAGGTGGTCATCACTACATTGCCTCCCATACCAACAAGTGGAATGACACGTAATGATGTTGAAACTTTATCTGAAATGGCCCGTCAACAAATGATTGATATTTTCCATGAGAGTTCCAAAGACCTAGTTATGCAAAAAAAAATTGCTATATAAACTACTGTTGTAACCCACCCTAAAAACAAGTTTAAAAGTAATTCCTAGAATTTCATCCTAGATAATTAAGAGCTATTTGATTTTTATTTGGAAACAATTATTACCCGTTTGTGACTGGGAATGTAAAATTTCTTAGAATGTGAGGTATTTGTAATTTGTAAAAACATGTACACAAACAAATAGTAAGTGGACATGTGATATTTGCAGACAAGTGCCAATCATTACGTTAAGTTTACTCCAAGAAGCCATAAGTTAAGTTTAAACTTTAGGGTTACTTTGTTCCTTTTGTAAACATTTTATCTAGTCATGTTTTTGCTTAGTTGTTAGTCAAATGTGTTGTTGATGTAGTTACTATGAGGATTATTTCCTATTACTTTACTAGTCATATTTATAAGTTATACTCACCATTTAGTTGACTGATATAATACCAAAATGTTTGATCTTCCTTTTTGCCTTTTAGAATGTTCTAATCTAAAGTATTGTAAGTAATAGATATTGTAGGTAATGTAGTAAGTCAACAAATCAAATTATGAATTAATTTTAATTTGAATTCAATCAGCCAGCAAAAATTTGAAAATAATAATAAGGCTTTGTCACAATACAATCGCGTCTTGTATTTTATTGGAAGATTTCATGCCGCAGCGTAAAGTAAAAATATGCGTAGGTATTTTGGCCAGTACAAGCGGTATTTTTTTTTATAAATATTCACATAACAGGTTTACTAGGACTGTGTGAAATATACGCCTCATGATTGCGCACTAATTGCACTATCAGCGTAAAAAAAAATGTGTTCTTGCATACAGATTTAATGCAAGAATATCGGCGAGATGCATCGTATTTTGCGCCAGGCATTCACTTTGATTACTGTCATAATAAATTGTATTGTGCCACAAGACAAATTAATACTTACTTAGCCTAAACCTTTAATTAGGGTGTGATATCATAATTAAACAAGTTTATAGAATCTTAGATAAATATTTATTTGGCTAAGCCAATGAATCTATAGGTATTGCAATCTAATTTTTGTTTGAGCTGTGTTTGATAGGTACGTATACAATAAATGTTTTTTTTTTGTAAGGGGGTTGTGAGTTAGATTTTCATATAGTTTCACTTAACAAGCTTGTTAAAGCAATAATGAACATGAAGCAATTTAGACAAAATGAATATCTATAACACCAATTAGTTTGTGTGACCGTATAATAAACTTCATGTTGATGTGACTAAATTGTATGGATATACCTGGGGTAAATAAGTAGGTACTTGGAGAATTTAGTAGCAATAATTAAGTGTCGCGATAGAGAATAATAGCTGAAAGCTAATTAGTGTCCGATAGGATTCATCGACGCGCGCGCGTTACCAGAAAACTGAAAATATTACTATTTTATTGCTTCTGTCTCTAGAATGAGCTGCAGCAATCAATGGTGCTTATTTTACTTAAATACTTCGAGAATTATTGATCAGTCTTATGATGACAAATTAAAATTAATTGGACGTCAAGGCATGAACCACATTTTACCCGACTGTTGTTTTGATACTTTATTGTTTAGGGGCACGAGGAACAGGGTGTAAAGTTCATCCTCTATAGAAAAGTGAGGATCCTCCGACCAGATGGGTGTCGCGTCTGTCGCGCGGTAAACTCGAATTGTGCGATGAAGGATTTGTGTGACGTCATGTCTTTGATGCGTAGTTCGTATTTGGCGGTGTAAACGCTACAATTGCTTCCTTAAAATCTTCACAAGTACTTATTTACTACCATCTAGGTATTTTTTTTACACTGTGCATAAAATATCATATCTATGTAATCAAATCTGTTACAGTATCGTACACATAATAATGTATACAAAAATCGTTAATATAATTTACATAACACTAGTTTGTCACAGGTACCTACTTATAAAATTTTGGGATACATTAATATTCTAATAAAATTATATGCAATAAGATAACACGTGATCCAAAAGTACTTTGCGAGAGAAAAGAGCAAATAAATAATTGCACATACAAAATAAATAGTTTTTACTACCTTATTTCAACCATCATCACAAACGCGACTATTATAATAACTGTTTATTGATAATGTTATCAGTATTATTTTCCCTTAGATCCATCCAGTCACCGAGACTAGAAAGACCACAAAGCATAACTATTATTGTTAATAAAATCTATTTCTGTTTAAGTATAAAATCATCAACACAAAACGCAACTTCGTACGTTCGATATATTATATTACGAAATTAATCAATTTTATCATAATTTCAAAAAAATAAAAGCTGATAAATATGTAAACCAAGGTTACAAATCGAGCGCTAATATTAAAACCAGAATAATCACCTGATATAATCAATACAAATTACAATGCTACAATCTATTTGACTCTGGGTTGTAGTTGCAGGTGTTACAAATTTTTCTATGTTCATATGAATATTTGAAGACTGCTACACATCAAGCTATACATTTCCAGTATGAGCTGACCTCGCATTTTACGGAAATCCTCTACAATGCGAGATCAGCATAAACTGGAAATGTATAGCTTGGTGTATAGCCGTGTGTACATCCTACATTTTATAAATAAGATGTACCTACTTGTAAATCAAATATTTATTTATATGAACAGAACATTTTGTATAAAAAAATGTTAATACTTAAAATGTAGAAGTACCTACTCAAACATTATTCATAGCTTGTAGATTTCTTGTATAATAAATGAAATATCCCATAAATATTGTAACTGCAATATTTCGGTTCTCTACTAGTCATTCCAACCCTCACCCCAGCCTTCATTCTCATCGGAATTTTCATCTGGAACAAATTCTAATTTGCTGCTTACGTTTTGCGTACCGCTATTTTGAGCAATATTTACAACGGTCGGCTTTTCTATTACAGGCGTCATATCAGCAAAAAAATCGAATTCATCCGAATTCTTTTTAGGATCGTATTTTTGATTTTTGATGTCTAGTTCTGAAATATCTAAGATATTCTTTTTTGCTTCGATTGCAGCTTTTTGCAATAACGTCGTTCTTGATTCAGAAACGACTTTTGTGTTAATGTTTGAGACAGAAGTACTTTTTTCTGTCTTGATATGAACTAACTTTTCACATGTACTATCTTCATCTAAAATTGGAGATGCACTTTTTGTTGTTAAATGGCGATTATTATCCCAGTCGCTCCAGTCATCTTCACTGTCTCCTTTCTTTGTATGTAATTCTGTTGCTATAATCTCATCATCTATGGATTCCCCACCAACTGGTGAAGGTCTTTCATTTAACGTTAATGACTTATCAAAAGAAATTAACTCATTTCTATCGTCACTTTCGTATATCTCTCCAGAACATGGCAAATCACGCAAAGACTTACTTGGTAGATATACACTAGTTTCAGTTACTGGACTGGTGGCTGGCAACAAAGGCTTTGTTTTTGAATTTGGTCTACCATCTGAGAAAAATTTCGACCGTTTTCCTCCTATGACAGTACCAGCTCCTAATATTGGTACCAATTCACTTAAACATATTAGAGTTGCTGCCACTAAACTATCATCTATATCCTTGATGCCCAGAAGTAACTGCAACAAGAAAAAAAAAACAAATATAGTCATTACTACAGAAATATTCTTGCAACCAGCTTTCCATTTGAGATATAATACTCGACTAGTATTTATAATGCTTGGTACTATTGGAATTTTTATTTCATAATAGATTGATGAAATAACCTCTGGAAGGATGTGTTGAGAGAGCTCTTCATGTGAAAATACATGAACAAACTTGGAAAAGTGTCTTAAAAGTAGCATCCTGATTTGACTGTCTCTCACTCCAAATAACTGCATTAGTCTGGGTTTAATATGTTCTTTGAACACACCAAGACTGAAAAATCCTGGTACTTCTCCATTGGGTATGCGGTCTGGAATTTAAAGGAGATATAATTATATACATTTGAGGTTGTAAATAATCCTTTAAAGTTTAGTCTCAGCAGGATCATTACCATTTTTTGGTTTGAGAATGAAAGGAATGACATCTCTTCTTGCTGTTTGGTCTAACATTGTAAGCCTGGATAGCAAAAGACCTCCTAGTTGCTTTGCCACAGTTTCTTCATCATAACATTTAAGATTGTCCAAAATATTAGAAAAAAACTGGCTTTTTTCCTCTTCTGAATTTAAAGGGAGGAAATTAAGAAATTTATAGATTGAAATAAATTCATGATTGAAAAAATTGTGCTGCAATATGTCAGATAAGTTTGGCCTTTTGGCAGGATTTTGGTGCTGCAAGTAATCGCTACAATATTTCTTGAATTCTTTCAAATGAGGTACTTCATCTGAAAATAAAGCAAGTCATTACACATAAATAGCAAATGGCAAGAACAAAATAAATATGTTATAAAAACATGGATTTAGCACTATACCATCTTTACAGTCTTTGAAAACATCATCAACCAATACAGCAAATGCATATTGATCCACTTTGGTAGTAATCTCATATGAATCTTCATTTGGATCAACTGCTTTATCATACCTAAAATGTGACAAAGATGTTAGATATTGGTGCCGATTCTCTTGTACACCGAACTAACTAAACTTAACAAAACTATAACTAAAAATTCTTACTTTTGGCTATGAGAATCTTAAAGCTATTCTGCAAAAAAATTACCTAAATTTAAAAAAAAAATTGACAACTATAATTGAATTTGACGATCGCGACTCCACGTAGTACATACTTATTTGCTCTATGTTCTGATTTTTTTTAGAGCCAGAGGCGCCAAGGGCGGCTGCCTCGATGTTTTTTATATGAAATTTTTCAATTTTGTATGGAAAATATGAAAAATTATTAGCTACGTGTTGAGTATTAGGGGTTTATGGGTTTCATTGAGGGGGTCGAAATTTTCATTATTTTTGTGATAGGACACACCATTTTCAAGATATAAGCAAAAGAAAAGAAAAAATGATACAGTACTGTTTTTGCACCTGAAGTCGAGGTGTTGGTGTGAATTTTAGTTCATGACAACGAATAGCATTCCACACTATTTTTAATCGCGATTAAAAATGATTTAGTTAGACATTTGATTTTCTCAATTAATCAAAAAAATGTTTCAGAATAGCAAAATTGCCATTTTCACTAAATTAAAATCTCAGTGCTATCTTAGTTCTGTCAAACTAAAAATAGGGTTAAGTTGTGTCACTTTAGTCTATTTCAGAATGGGAAATCGTCATTTGACAGGAATAAACTAAATTTTAGTGGTTTTGAGTCTAGTTTAGAAGCATTTGTGACAAGAGAATCGGCACCATTGTTTAGTTATTGTTGAAAAACATAACATCCTCTACTGTTTATAAATTCAAACATTTTCTCAAACTGTGAGCTATCACTGAAAGATAATAATAATTTAATATTATGCATACTATACTTTAAATTCTACCTGTGAATCCTGGCATGTCTTAAATAAGCTGCAGTCAATTCAGTAAACGGACACAGGTATTGCAATCCTCCCAGCTTCCACTGTCCATCTCCAGTCACATATATTGCTGACACACTCACATTATTATGAGACATACCAGCCTACAAATAGGATAATTTCAGTTTAAAAATACATTAGAAGCCAGTCATTGATATGGTGTTAATATAATAATCATAATAAATTGAAACTTAATTGATGAAAACAGTACTTAACTTTTACTGGTAGGATACCCATAAAGTTTCATACTAAATTAAAATTAATACAAACCTGTTCGTGAATAAACACTAAAGCTCTTAAGATATTGTTGAGTCCTATACATATTTGTAGCGGTGTTAAAGACTGTAGAATCTGCGACAATGGCTGCACAAATTCAGTGGCTAAGTGCAGAGTAGAACGCTGTTGCCAAGCAGAAATGTATCGAACAATGCATGGATGACGGTACTTCAGAAGATTCTACAAAATAATAAAAACATTATCGACTGTAACCATAAACATAAATCAAGTTTACAATTTGAAATCGTACATTTGAAAACTTTTCCAGTGGTGTCGAAATTGACCAAAGCGGACCAACCGCAGCTTCTCCCTTAAAAACAGAAACTGAGCCATCCCCTTTTAGGCTAAAATATCTGCAACTGTCTTTTATTGTGGCCTGATAGTGGCACCAAAAATCGGTTATCTCTATTGCTTTTTCTTCAATTTCTAGGCCACTTAACTGTGAACTGTCGTTACCCATCATTTAGGATTTTAACTTTACACGTATGATATCATTGGAAAATTTTAAATACCTAGTACGAATCAAAACTTCGTAATAAAAACTAATACAGCGAAACAAGAAACAACAAAATCTATAAAAATGTTCAACACTTCAACGTGACATTTCGATAATGACAGAAGACAGAACAGGGTTGCCAGATGAGTGCAAGTGAATAATCGTATAATAATAATAATCTGCCCCACCGCCGCGGCGGCGGCGCGCCGCCGCCGCGGCGGAGCAAATATGTATGCGAGCGCTGCGTTCAGGATGACGTTAGTCGGTTATTTCCGTTCTGAATGACCCGAAGGCACGGTTCAATTTCCGAAACGAACACCTGTTTTCTTCCGTTCGGAAAATGTACAAACGTGCGCTTAGTTGAACATTAAAATGCATCATTCATCAACCATTTTGTATGTAAATGTAAGGCAAGCATTCAGGTCTCAAAATCAGGAAACCGTATTTAGGCGGCCATTCTAAGTCAGAGTGACAGTCGGTGCACTTCAGCACAGGCTGCGTTCCGAGTTACGCTGTAATCGATTTGAGCTTGCTAACACCCGTAACGAATTAGCGTGAGTGCGTTAACGATGTGCCGCGAATCATCATAGATGACGTCATGACATGTGCCATCTTGTGACAGTTTCCACTTAACTTTTTGGTTTTCCTCAGTTTCTTAACGAAGTATCCCTAAAATTCCCCGAAAAAATCCTTGGTTTAGGGAGCATGATGATAATAAATGATAAAAAATCATTCCACATATTTTATAGCATTTAAATACTTACAAAATATGAATTAATTGACGAGATTACAAAACATTCATTCTTAATCGAGGGAGACGAAACAAGCCAACTCTAGGTATAATGCGACTTAGTTCCGATTTCGTCTTTAGCTACGGTAATAGTACAATTAACAAGGTAAACTAAAATTAGACGGATTACATTCATTACGAGTTAGAGGGAATCCCCTTTAATAAATCGGTGGTGCCATAGAGTAAAGTTATACATTGGGTAGGTACTGCCTACTATAAACAATAGGGTTACCAACTCAAGTTCAAATTTTCCTCAGAATTCCCTAAATCCCTGCCAAAATAAAATAACCCTAAAAATTGATAATATTATTGCTAATTTTTCCCTAAAAAGGGAGAAATCCCTAAAAGTGGAAATACTGTCTTGCGGTAACGCCTACCGTGCATTTTACAACACAGAGTACTTTATACTATGTTTTACAAACATCACCGTGAGAGCTGTCAAAAACGACAATTATGCTGTTTTGTTTTGAGTCGCATCTTATCCTTAAAGTAACGTGGCATTTTCGAAATATTGTGCTTCTGAATACCGGTCGCCACCTAACCAAAGCAGTAAAGAAATTTGTGGTATATACCGTAAGTAATTTTTATCCCCTTCCAATTTTTTTTTAAGAAGTAGGTTTCATTCAAAGATTTTCAATAAAATTGGTAGGTAAAATTTCCAAAAAGAAATAAGTAGACTTTCCGGAATTTCTTTGCGTGGTATCATACCAGGGGGGTGGTGCGGGGTCACGGGAAGAGCCAGAGGGCGCGCGCGCTCCGCGCTCCCAACCTGATTCAGTCGACGTCATACGCCATACGGAACTAGGAATTGCACACACGCCGCTTGCAAAAGCGGCGTGTGTGCAATTCCTAGTTCCGCGCGCGTTCCCGTGAGTTGCACTGCGCCGCGCTACCGCGCCGCTCGCGTATATAATGTATTCGAATTGCGAATATTATGAAATGGTGCGATGTTACCTACTCAGTGGTGAAAGTTTAAACGGAGCTCAGAGGATGTACGAAGCAGAAAGTATTCCTCGACTTCGTCGACAGGGATTAGTGAACACAGCTAGACCAAGTCGTCTAGTAATATTGGCTGCTAATCAAAGATTATTAGACCGTGGCCAATTCACAACACCACTTCACGCACAGGGACGTCAGCTGTGATATCTAAATCGGAACGCAAATGATTGATGTCAGCGCTCTGGTCTAATTCAGAAAGCGACCACAGTAGTCACTTGTCCATAGATAATACAGTTCACTGTCACTTGTCAATACAGATACAGGCAGGTCTACTGTCAAATGATTTATATTTCTTAGGTACCATAGTATATTACTACTTAGTCTGTGGGTACCATTAGTAAATTCGTAATTTCGTACAAGAATGGCATCGAGCTTACTCAAAAAAGCTATATTTTCCAATCCTGCCACTGTGCGGAAGACGTTTGGAATAATTTGCAATGCTACACGAAACCGTAAGAATAATATACCCAAGCTTTGCTTGTATATTTATCCAGTGTTTTGACTGTTACGTCATTTCATTTCAGATTGGAACTATCAATATATGCCCGGTCCGTATCCTAGGACCCTAGAGGCACGAGAGGCAGCCGCAAAAAAATATGGCATGACCATTGAGGAGTATCAGCCGTATCCCGAGAATATGGGTTATGGTGATTACCCAAAACTACCTGATGTTGGAGAGGATTCTAGGGATCCACACTACCCATATGATAATCCAGAATTAAAGAGAAACTTTAATGAACCTGTAAGTTGTAAAATGCCTTTTAATTATTTGAAGCTTCTGTTAGTTAGACTAGTCCTATAAATTATTTTTATTCATTTTCAGATACACGCTAGGATGGAAATATTTGGTGGAGACCGTTATGACCCAGCTATGAAGAGAAGGTTCTCATTGGCTCACCAGTGGGCATGGTTTTTAGGTGTAGTTGGAGGATCTTTAGCATTGTACATATATCTGGAAGATTATAAAGTGGGAAGGCCTGTTACAGCTAAACAATATCCATCTAGTGGAACTCACTATTTATTTGGCGCTGCTAAGTAGAACAGATGAAGCTCTTGTTTTGATCTGTTCATTATTATTTAAAAAAATAGTTTCAATAAAACAAAATATGAGTTTATACTTTTTTTCTTTTTATTCTTTCAAGTCAATACTTTTGTAGGATTGCCTATTGATAATAGTTACGTATATATTCAGTATCTAGAAATTTTAGTCACAGGTCAAAGCAAACCATTTCACATGTTTAGCTATGATATGCATGCCACAAAACTTGTAAAAAGTTGACCAAAATAAAAACAAAACATTTCTTACTTAGTATTAATTTCCATCAATTTATTATCCTTACAATTGCCCTCTCAATCATCAGTATCATATTAAATTAAATCGCCCAGCCATGTCTGTATTTTGCTAAAGCTTTATACTTGATGGATTTTGATGAAGTTTATACCATTATTTAGATCATTCCTCAAATAAGAAAAAAATAACCGAATTGATAACCTCCTCCTTTTTGGGAAGTCGGTTAAAAATATAGGTTCTCCATCCCTGACTTATTAATTGATCTGTACAAAGTGGGGGGAATGATTGTAGCATGTGGCGCATTTTGTTGTTACTACTTACCATTTTAAGTGTATTATCTATGCCCATCATGGCAAAAAGAGTAGGTCCAAGAATGTTTGTTGCCCAACAGTTAACAGTGGCGCTAGCAAAAATATGCATTTTGTTTTCAGAAAAATACTGTGATAATTGAATGTATAATATAAATTAATTACAATTTAGGATTTCACTTGTAAATACTAGTAAAATATTCATCTTCCAAGTCATAGAGATCTGCTGCTATGTCATCACGGAGAGACATTAATTTTTGGTCACATTCTTGTTGTTTTGTGCGGAATAGTTTAGAGTTTTGTGTTATAGCCTCATTGACTGATGGGAAATCATTCAGTATTAAATACTGTTTTATATCTGATACCAGCTTCATCAAGGATTCACCAGCTCTCACTGAAACATAAACAAATATGTTAGTATTTTTGGAAGGTAATAAATTAAAATGATTGGCAATTTGATTAGTTCTGTGTCGAAACTCCTGATGTGGTGCTTGCTCATTGTTCTTTATTGTAGTAAAAAACGCGTCACCTGTGATATCTAAATCGGAATGATTTAGATATCACAGGTGACGGCTGTCAACAGTTCAGAACGCTTGTGCGCTCACCAGAAGTTCTTTGGCGCTCACAGTGCTTGCTCAACATCAAATCTTGCATTATTATATGCAAGTTTTCTTTGTGTATATACAGTAAGTAATTTTTATCCCCTTCCAAATTTAAATATTATAATCTTTGTGAAAAATAATGAAACAAATTAAAATGATTGGCAATTTGATTAGTTGTGTGTCCAAACTGCTGATGTGGTGCTTGCACATTGTTCTATAATGTAGTAATAAACGCATACCCATAAAGTGCGCATACCCAAAACGCATGACAAGAGAAGTTCCTTTTTCAGAAAAGATTTTCCTCCTACTTACTTGTCCATTTACAAGTAACTACCATACTTCATAAGTTCATGTTTGATGTTGATTATTTAATTGTATACTTTTTGAGAAATAAAATATCTTAAACAATATGTTGAAAACTTACCAATGTTGGCAGCCCGGACTTGCATTTCAAATGTATCTTGTTCAATCTGTGTCATTCTATTCAGTTGGGTTTCATTTTCTAGTTTTGCAAGTTTTATGATTTCTACAAATAAAAACAAACTGTGAATAAGGTGCAGGCACAGGCACATACTCCAATGCTGGTTTCTTGTTAGTATATTAGACATAATTACTCAATACTCAATACTTTATTGCTTAAGACATGGACTTAAACATAACTGGTGAAATGTGGGTGTGATGACCTCTGTCTAACCCTTAGAGGAATGCAGGCGTGATGACTGCAATTTAGTAACATTACGATGGCAATAAATATTATAAATGGAAAGATGTTGATCCTCTTCCATAATCTATCAGTTTTCAATATACCATAAACCTTTTCTCCAATGTGGCACAAGCTATTAATTGCTTTCTAACAAGTAGTAACTGCTCGACAGTTCGCAATATTTTAACTTTTGTTTTTCATCCGAATGAACTGTTCAAATTATTAAAGCAGGAATGTAAAATGTTACGGTTGTTACTTACCTTCAAAGTTTTCTAACATACTCTTGACATCTTCTTTTAATCGGGTTGTGTATGATTTTAGCAATGCTTCCTTATTTTGAGGCAAATTTCTTTGCATTTTTATTTAGTTTGCAGCTTCTTTTCAGGCACAGTACTTCAGGATTAAAAAGTACTCTGCGACTTTAGGCAAGCAGCAAATCAAAACAATTTGTTAGACAGAAGTCAGATTTTAGAAGTTGACATTACTGTGCAAGTTTGACATTTACGATTCTATCGATCCACAGATTTTTTTGTTGACAACATTAAAGAATGTTTGTTTTTAGTTCTAGCCCCAGATCTTGGGGGGGGGGGGCAAATCGGGGCCCGTGCCCCGGGCGCTAACTTCAGGGGGCGACAAATTCAAGCGTGGCAGGCAACTGCTCCACCCAGTGCACCACAACTTTATAATAAATGAGATGCGCAGCACTTAGTTATATAATTTAAATACGTTATATTGGAAATCACTGATTAGCGTAGGCATAGGTCATCAAATGGTGTGAGCTGGTTGCGAGCAGGAGCTGTTGAATTCTACCAGGTACTTGATGAGCGACTCTGTGATAAAAAACTACCACGCGGGCCCAGTGCGGTTTGGTAGATCTCACATGTATTTGAATTTTTGGATATAGGACATGCCAATTCCGGTTTCCTCAGGATGTTTTCCTTCACTGTTTTGAGAGCAGTGATGATAAAATAATTGACACAAAGTAAAGCGCCCGTCAGGGTTCAAACAGACGACCTTCAACACATAAGTTGGGGCCGTTACCACTGGACCACCACTGCTCTAGAATAGTGACCTAGAATGGTTTGAATAAATGAGAGTGGATTTTACTGTACGTTTGCACCGGTGAAACATTCACATAAAAACACGTTGAAAGAAACGAAACAGAAACTCGACTATCTTTTGACGTGGTAGGACGAATCTAACGATTAAAATTTTTGCCGCTGTCATCATTTTCATGACAGCCGTCTTTGCAGCCGTCAAGTATGGCCACCGCTTTCGTGCGTACCTTTTTTGCAGCTTTACCGGGTAGCCGGTGCCGAGTGCCGAGTACCCGGTAGGTTATCTTACGTCGGTACGTTTGAAAGATAACGTACACCTTAGCAAAAATTAGTAAAATGAAAATGGGGGCGTCACTATAGCACTTAGGTCACTTCGAATGGGAAATAAATTGTTAAAATAAATTTGAAACAAAAAACATTGTTTGTGGGTGACTCAAATCAAAACCTACTAGCATTTGTTGACAAAGTAGTGCCATCATCATAAGTGTTTAGTTCCAAATGTCACCACGTCAGACTCTTTTATATCGATCTGTACACACGGCTACACATCAAGCTGTACTTTTCGGTATAAGCTGATCTCGCATTGTATAGGATTTCCGTACAATGCGAGGTCAGCGTAAACTGGACTGTCTAGCTTGATGTGTAGCCGTGTGTACAGACAGCCCATCAACCTACTACAATCTGTCAAATTTCTTTAATAAATTTTCAACTTTATCACCAAAATTTAAGGCTTAAAGTTGATTGGGAAGATTTGACAGTTTCGTGTAGGTTGACCTACTGGCGTCTGTACATGCCCATACACTTAGGCGAGAGTATTTCTTTGAATCCCGAGCGTAGCGAAGGATTCTAAAGTTGAATGCTGAGCCCAGCGAAAGAAAAGGCACTTAGCATAAGCCATTTGTGGGCGTGGCGCTAAATTCAATTTCCGGTTAAACCCTGAAATTAAGAGGGAACAGGGCCTGCGAGGAATTTGTATTAGAAGAAACTATTGCCATCGTCTTACCTCAAGTCCTGTTCCCTCATAAGTTCGACGGATGTATATACTCGACCCCGTGAACCAAGGGTTATGAAATACCGGAGTCGCGGGAAAGTTCGAAAGGGATTTGGCCCCTGGCAACGTACCATCGAAGAAGTTCATATCTATACACCGTAAGGACTATTTCTGCTTGCAGCGCTTGGCCACTATAGAACCGGGGCGGTAACAGCTGTGGTCATCGTGTTCACGGGATTTTGTTTTGAAAATGCTTTTATATGAAGTTCTTTGATAGTACAGGCGACTGAATGAACACGGGTGGGTTTTAGTCAATAAGAGTCTGACACGCCCTCCCGCTCCGCCCAGAGCGGGAGAAATTATTTGATAATTGGCAACCAAGTAAAAAAAAAAAAATGAAATAACATAATTTATTTTATGTAAGCGGTAAGTATTTTTATCAGATAAAACTACGTATATTTTAAAACCATTTTAACGGAACAGTTATTTTGAAAGAAGATTTATTTACTTTGTTTAGAAAATCTAGCATATTCTTTTAGACGAAGAGCGTTAATATTGATAAATCCAGTACTATCTTCTGGCGAGAACCCTCCCGCAATATCCATCGAAACCAGATCTTTGTTATACAAGCTCGCTGAGCTCTTTCTCGCTAATATGGTAACTGTAATGTATAAAATAACGGTTAATTAAGCAATATGATGAAATAATGAATTAAACAAGTGTAGATGATTGCAACTTGCCATTTCCTTTATATATTTGGACTGTAACCATGCCATTTACAGTTTCTTGAGACAACTCTAAACATTTTCGCGTGTAGGCGGCTTCAGGTGAAAACCAAAATCCATTGTAAACGAAATCAGCCATTTTCTCCTGAAGATATTTCTTAACTCTGTAGAAACATAACAAATTCATTAGGTAGTAAGTATCCTAATTTTTATTTTACATTAAAAAAAATATTTGTGTATTAATTTATGTAAAAAGAAAGAAAGAAATATGTTTATTCTGCACAAACAAAACGCACATTTAAGTAAATAAAAAACACATAATGCACAAAGTATAGGTACATGTAGGTATATTATGCTGCGTTACCTCAAAACTTCTTTGTCGAGAGCGTAGGCCTCTAAATCTACATGGGCCACGTGAAGAACCGTCCCTGCAGGTGTCTCGTATAGTCCCCGGGACTGTAGGAATAGAACATAATTTTAGGTTTTCCGTCAGATCTCTTTTTAAAATACATTGTTGTATTCAATTAAGCAAAAGCGTTAACCTTCAATCCTAAGAATCGATTTTCCACAATGTCGATACGTCCAACTCCGTGCTGGCCACCCAGCTTGTTCAGGGTTCCCACTATAGCTAGTGGATCGGTCAGCACTAGAGACTTCTCGTGCCCGCTAGGGATTCGAACGGAGATAGGTAGTCCTGTCGAATTATACATTTTTATAAATATATACTTTATATATTAGAATACATGACTCTTGGAATGAGAAGTAGGTAGTAAATGTTTAGTCACCCTTTTCAAAATTGATATCAATCGCACTTGGATAGTCTTCAGCTTGTTTTAAATCCCGAGTAATTTTGAAAATGCCATTTGGAGGAATTGCCCCAGGATCCTCTAGTACGCCGGATTCGTAACTGGTAAGGAAAGCAATTTTATAACGACATTGTAAACTGGTTTTATTTATTTATGTATACAACGCCTAAAATTAAATGTGTGCTTTACCTGATGTGCATGATATTTTCGTCAGTTGACCAGGGTTCTTTGGGAGTTGCTGACACAGGGATGCTTTCCTGTTTTGCGAATTCGATAAGATCACTGCGACCTTGGAACCGTTCGAAGAATTCCGGGAGTCGCCAGGGCGCTATAACCTGGATAAAATGATTTGTTAGATAAGATCTTACCCCATATTTAAAGTCTCAAAGTACCTACTTGATGTATCCTTACCTTTCCTTCGGGCCACAAAGAATAAACACTAAGTTCGAATCTGACTTGGTCGTTGCCCTTGCCTGTGGCGCCATGAGAAATGTACTTGGCACCTAGTTTTTTAGCAGCATTGACAAGTCCAACTGAGATGCAGGGTCGTGCAAGAGAAGTACCCAAGTAATATCGACTTTCGTAAACCAAACCCATCTGCACTGCAGGCAGCATATAGTTGGATACGAATTCTTTACGCAGGTCTTCTACTATCACCTGAAAATAAATTATTGTTTTATTAACGTACCTACATACAGATACCGCGAAATATAACTACCAATATTTGAAATGTATAAATAAAATAGATACTCACATCTTTGGCTCCCACAACCATAGCCTTTTCCTTAGCTTTGTTGAAATCTTCATTTTGACCAACATCGGCCATATAGCACACCACATCATAGTTTTTTTGGATTAACCTGGGAATCAAAAACAGTGTCAAAGCGTCGGTATTTTTACTGCTTAGTGGGCTGCTACAATCAGATACTCAGCAAAAGGGTTGGTAATCAAAGGAAACATGCTTTGACTACCCGATTTAATAATACGTAGGTACCTAGGTCATTATTTTGTGCTACATTTTCTTTTTTTGAATATGACGTCGTTGGTACTACGGCCCTTTATCTTCGTGATTGTTACAAGACCCAAGAGAAGAGAGTGGCAGAAAGTTAAGAAAGTTAAGAACTTTCTGCCTGAGCCTCAAGATGCAAAACCGAAGGTTGGACAAACTTTACCATTTTAGGATGCAGCTGGTATCCAGACCACCCGAGTAGGCAAGAATAACAAGATCTTTCGCCATGACGCTTATTGAGTGATTGCTCGCAGACAGTCGCCGATAAACTGAAAGCGTCGATGAACTGTCGCGAATGGGCTGATAACCCTGAGGTTAACATAATAGTGAAGTGTCGCTTTATGATATTCGAATACATTTTAATTACTTAGGTACCTAAATTTAATTAGAGAAATTTCGGTTTCGCAGAATGTGTGTATATTGTAGGGACAATGTCTATTGTAGGAAAGGGTCGTAGGGCTTTTTGGCAGTGGCGTAGTTAATCCTAAAGGGGCCTTGTATCAAAATTTGTTGGTTACTGTTCATTTACAACAAAACAACAAAAAAAAAAAATTGGTTGCCTGTAAAGTCGGTATACGGGCGAAAGTTTTACGTGACAACGACTTTGCGTGCCTTTCACTTTTTATGTCTGTCTCTCTCGCTCTTAGGCGGGCTAACCATGCCCGAGTGGAAGGGACGCGTGCCTCTCACTCGCTCTCATTGTGAGCGCATAACGTGAGCGGAGCGTAACGCAGTTTCTTGAAGTGTCACCCGGCAAACCAATTTATAAGACGTTGTCACGTCAAAACATATTGACTTAGAAGGTTAACACGTTCAGTGCCGGGAACCCTCCTGAAGGGACTCGCTCTAGTCGCATGTGGGATGCCGGGATCCCGGGAGGGCTAATTTTGAATGTAGGTTTTTCTTAGCGAATACAGTATTATAGAATGTGAAAATAAAATCTGTTGTATATTTTAACAACATTTATTAGTTAAGCGTTTTTAATATGCCTTGGTAACAAGCATTTTTATTTACACATTTTTTTGGTTCACTTTCAATACCTATGTATGGCGGCATGCATGATCGAACGTGTTAAGAGGGGCCTGTGAGGAATTTGAAAAATAGGTATTGGAAGAAACTATTGCCGTCGTCTTACCTCAAGACTGCCTCCGTAGGGTGCGATAGGGACAGCTGCAGCTCAGACCGATTATATCACAAAAAAAGGACGATTTCGACGTTTCGTATTCCCCTTTTTTCTCCTCGAAAACTGAGCCAATTAAATTATCTTTTACATTAAAATTTTAAGAAAGAGTATACAGTCTAGGTAGGTTCCTATCATTTTCTCTTATATTAAAAACTTTTCGAATTGGTCTCTAATCACGGCAGTAAAAATGAGGTATTTCTGTAATTTTTTGAGGGTGTTATTTTCATTACCAATAAGTTGCTGTGTCTTCAATAAGTTGCTGTGTGTGTTGCACGAATGTGTCTTCAGTAGACCTTGATTTTATGAAAAAATTGCTCTAGAGGCATTATTCAGGAAGAAAAAGGGGAATACATTTGTATGGAGAATCGTAGGCCCTGATCCCTCTTAAGCCGATTCAGCTCGGCCATTGTTATCTCTTAGGTTTCGCACACAGGTGCTGCCGAGGGTCGGCGCAGCCCTGACTGTGACGTGGTTTATGCTTAGACTGCGAATCTAAAAAGCAGGGGCGTAGCTGAAGTATCAATGAGCGCGGTTGATTCTCATATAAGCTCATGCATTCATTTAGTAATAATTATGTCATTCCTTAATCTTTCATTATTTTTACCTCTCGTGGTATAGTAATCTTAATCTAGGTGCATCGTCTTCACATAAATTATAATTATAATTGATGTATACAAGATAATTGTGAAAACATTTTTCAAGAGTAACGGTGCAGTTTCTTGCCCATTCTTCTCCATACGAAAACTACCTTTTGGAAGGGGCGACTAGAATCAATTATTATTTTTCTGTAAATGTTGACGTTCAAAAGCGCCTTTTTTGTGCCTAATTGAAATAAATTATTTGACTTTGACTTTGAATATCACACAGAAAATCTAACATATGCATGTCAGGATTGTCAGGGTGCTCTAATTTTCGAGCTCGCTTTGCTCGCTCCCAAATTTTGTTAAGTACATAGATACCCTACTATAATCACAATGAAAACCTAATCTATCTCGGTCCAGTACCCTAATTGCGTAACGCACTTTCAATCACAATCTGACTGATTTTGAAGGATACATTGCTTGCTTCAAAATTGTCTCCTCAACAGCATTTAATAAATAACCAGCCAAATAAAAAGCCAGTTTGAGAGACGAAGATTTGGGGGCTTTGGGACAGCCACGGTAATTTGCCGGACGACATACTTGGCCACATAGCACACAGCTGGGTGGGTCGGGGCAAAGGTTGCGGTCCTTGGGATGGGTGCACCCGGAAGTGCCGTGCTCACACAGGCACTTGACGCATCTGGGTTTTGCATGGCAGTTTCGTTGCAAATGACCGTAAAGTTGGCATTGGTGGCATTGACCAACAGCACCGCTCTTGCAGGGTTTTTCTATCAAGAAGCCCATGAGAGAGCAGAGGGATTTGATCTGAAATATAGGGTGGTGAAAAGACACATGTCTCTCTCTCAGGAGTTTGGTGAATTCCCTATAGTCACGGGAAGTGGGGATCGTGACTTTAATACCCTGTTGGGTATTACGGGCGCTGGTGTATACAATCTTTTGATCGCAACTTTCTCTTTTTCCCTTTTCCTTGGACGGGGACGAATCCATCGTCGTCGGAATGGGAGGAAGAGGAAGAAGAGAACTTTGCCTATAAGTCTGACTGGGTGTATGGGGATGTGGGGCGCTTTGAAGCGGAGAGAGGTTCGTCGGTATTCATAGACACTGGCGGGCTATCGGACTCTTCAGCTCGATGGCTGGGAGGGAGGGTTCTAATGCGTCGCTGAATACCGACGCTAGCGTCGGAGGGACCTAAGACTTATCCTAACTTATCCTACTTTTACTTAGGTATTTAATTTTTCTACACCAGCAATGGTAGTATATGTGAATCAATGTTTAATTTAAGATCTCAATGTACCATATACTTAGAAATAAATATTACTATTACTATTACGTACGATAATACCTAGTGTATCGTAACATCGTACCGGAGTCGAAATGATCGTACATGTATGATAACTATATTACGTCTGGCATCCCTGTGTTGGACTTCCACGACGTAATTTTGCATCCAACAAACACCTCCACCACCGCGAGCGTCGTGAAGATGGATAGTGAATAACGCGGACGTAGATACGTCGGAGCGATCGTGCGTCGTGCATGCTGGATCGTGTTACTTGCTGTACAGCAGTTTCAGCAAGTGTTTTCACTTTTAGGGATTTCTCTCATTTTTAGGGTAAAATGATTAATATTATGCATGGCTTAGGGTTTACTTTATTTTGACAGGGATTTAGGGACTTTTGGGGTAAAATCGCGAAAAATACCCCCAATCTGGTAACATAACCGCGGGCTTGAGCGGATGCACAGCACGCTGTTTGCGCGCACGATCGTGTGTGTATAATATATTAAAAAGTACTCTGTGTGTATAATACATGCTACGTCCAGGACCGAGACCTTAGCGGGACGTACAGCAAGATGGATGGTGAATATGGCGCTTTAGTTAGTCACAATGTGACATCGTATAAATAGATGATTAGTTACTTACCTACATATTTGTTTTTAAAATTATATTTATATTATCTACCAACTATTATTAGTTAGGTACCTATCCATTTAAATAAAGTTGTCGTTTTTAGCGTTCCGTAAAAAAGAGTAATAAAGGGATCCATATGATTGCGACTTCGTGTGTCAGTAGGTAACACTAACAGCTGCTTTTTTTTAGGAAAAACGAATGAAGTTATCGACTTGAAATTTGGAATAGTTTTAATCAATGCTTGTCCACTCATATAACAAGTCAAGGAATTGAAATAATATTGTTATTTTCATTATATACACCTCGGCCACTCTACAGGTTCGCATGCATGTGGTATGTAAACCCGTACCGATCAAGTTCAGGGCGACACCACTTTACCGAAACTTTCACAGCAGTCCTAGATTAGGCGACATCGTAAAAAGTTTGGATTGGACTATTGCGGTGATAACCTCAATAGTGCCTAGTTTAGTTACCTGTCCCACTTAAGATTTGCAGATGACCACTGACTAAGAGATGCTACGTATCCACTGACGCCTGACCGCTTTTCGCTGAAAACATCGATGATCTCCACTTCTGCAGAAAATGCCTCAACACCTTTATTATGCTTCTTTTAAGGTTGAAGTTGTTCGTAGATATTATAAATAAGGTCTTAGGATGAATATGGCCAAGACGAAGATTATGGCAAACTTCTTCAGCAATTCAAATCCTTCCGTCGGAAATGAAAGATGGAGATGGTTGAACAGTATGTCTATCTTGGCCATATTGTTTCATTTGGCAAAGAGCATCAACAAACAGAGATACATAACTAGAACAATACAGCTTGGGTGAGCTGCATTTAGCAAATTGATGAAATCAGCCAAAATTCCACAATGTCTGAAGTCCCGCAGGAGGCTGCGTACTGGGTGAGAGTTACAGAAAGCCATGCTTGGCGAAAGCTTAGCCAAACGGCAAGATCCGCAGACGTACGAAGGTTTTCGATATCGGAAAACGAGTTATGGAACTCAAATTGAGTAGGGCAGGACACCTGGCATGGCGCAGTGATGTCAGGTGGAGTAAAGCAGTGATCTAGTGGCGTCCAAGGACTGGAAGACATTTTCGTTCGTCCGGCGGCGAGATGAGCGGACGACATTGTTACCATCGCGGGTAGAACCGATGAGGCTGGCACAAGAGCGTGGGCATTGACACATGAAAAGAGAGGCCTATCTATGCTATATAAGCAGTGGGTGAAGTCAGGCTGTGGATGATGATGATTTTCGTTGCAATAGGAGCCGAAAGATAGGATTAAATTATTTATTTATTTGTATATAATTAATTATTTTGTAGATAATATATTAATAATTATACTTTACAGGAGAGCGTTTTGAACGCAAAACTGTGATAATTATTAGAAGACAGCCCCGGATCTAGATTTTTTTCGAGGTGGGGCAAGAACTTCCGACTGCCGCCCCTAGCCAACCCTTTGAACTTTATGTTTCTCTATGAAGCCTTATTTTTTTTTTATGTACATTGGTACAGACGCTAGCACATCAACCTACTATAATCTGACAAATTTATTCAATAGATTTTCAACTTTATCACTAAAGCATAAGGTTCAAAGTTGATTGGGAAAATTGACCGTTTCGGGTAGGTTGACCTGCTGGCGTGTGTACATCGACATGTCGGACATTTATTATAATTAGGCTAGGACAGGATAGGGTTTGAAATAAGTCGTGATATAATAGCATTAGAATTGCAATTTTACTCTTCGAACCATAACTAATTTGATGTGCAGTCCGATTTTCGGTAGACTTATGCAGAAAGTTTAACACCAATTAAAACAATGTAGAATGCAAGAGCGAGCGGAGCGAGCTCGAAAAATTTTGCAGTCTGCCTGAGGTAAGTTCGATTTTCTTTTGCGATTTAACAATTATAAATAAATTAATATTAAGGAGTTACAAAACTGTAAGAGCGAGCGTTGATAAAACGCCAATTCAACAGGGGCGCTAAAACTATGCTAAAAATTAAAGGAAATCGTGTCTACTTTGCACCGTGGACAGATTTCGCAAAGGGCTGGATGCCGGAAGTGCGAAGTAAAACTTCAAAAATAAAGGATTATTTACTTTATTTTTTTACCAAATAGATTTTTTTTTATCATTGAGTTCCAGAATTCAAATGCGCCCGCTCGCTATCCGCTCACACCGTTTGACGAGTATGCCTACGCTCTAAAGTGATTACCCGCAGTGAAAGATTTTATCTAAGTGCATCTCATTTATTGCAAAGTTGCGGTGCGCTGGGTGGAGCACTTGTCTGCTACGCTTGAGTTTGTCGCCCCCCTGAAGTTGGCGCCCGGGGCATGGGCCCCGGTTTGCCCCCCCCTAGATCCGGGGCTGTTAGAAGAACAAAGCTTTTACCAAGGCAATGGTTAAGGATATTTTTTATTTTATTTCTTGTATTGCAATCTGTCTGACATTCAGCAATATGTAGGAATTTGTTGTCAGAATTGTGCGGTATTTGTCCATTAGCAAGCCCGCTTTTCGTTTCAGTCTATACCTACTATTAGATCCTGAGTGTATTTTCTTTAGACCCTTCGTGGCATGGTTGGTTCATCCATAAGGTTTTTTGCAAATATGTTAGGATGGTGCGCAATTCTTGCCTTATATGTATTCATTTTGTCCTTTATTTCTTGCTTAACAGTTTTCACGTTAAGGTGTAATCTGTTATATAAGTACCATGGTGCGTTCGTGCGATTTTAGATTGGAATCTTTGCAGGATTTTGATATTTGAATTTGCTGCTGTGCTGTGCCTAGGGTTGCCACCTCTTGTTAGTCTAAATCCGGGAGAGAAAAAAACGGAGATTTTTTTAAACTTTTTATTTTATTTTGAACTTATATTTTCCATTTGAACGTAGATATTTCAAAATAATTTAAAAAAACTCGCTCTTTTAAAATTGAAAAACGTTTGTATTTCTGCCATGACATGTTCTTCATTTCTTCCTTATGTCCATATATCGAATAGGTACTTTACTAAAAACACGCTCGCAGGTGGCGTTGGATACAGGTATGGACAAAACGTAGTTTCGAGAGTCGAAAGTATGCGACTGCATTGGCCACTAGCGCGCTGCTGCGCGCGGTCGTATGATTTTCGCCGCTGTAATATTCCGCCAGCGCGCGTGAATTTTAAATTCCAGGAGAATTTTGTTTATTTGAAATTATTTCCGGGAGCCGGGAGATTTAAATTATCATTGCTTAATTTCGGGAGAGTCCCGGAATTCCGGGAGAGGTGGCAACCCTAGCTGTGCCCCATAGTTGCAGACCATAGCAGTAAACGGGTTTCATTATGCATATATATAGGAGAAAGTAGTTTGTTTTCCAGAGATAGCTGTGACTTTTTGTTCAACATCCAATACATTTTTTCTGAGTTGCTGTTCCATTGTCAATCGTTTGGTGAATATGTGCTTTCTCCAAGTACCGGGTTCTGATATTTAAATACACAAATAATTCCTATTTTTGGGTCCTAAAAATACAAAATAGTCAAGTAACTGCACCCAACTTGGATGTACCGCTTGCTGCACTCGCTCGGCTCGCTCGCGGTTGATCACTTTTCTAACCTAAACCCATTAACCTTATCGATTTAGATATAGATTATAACCAAATAAATGACTGTCGAGTACAACTTGTATACTTGACGCCTATGTGTGATGATCGGATGATGATTCATTGTTCTTTAGCAAGGTTTAAAATCAAATAAAATACGCCATTATTGATGATTAAATAATTTAATGAAATTGTTAACAATTAAATACTGATATTTAAATTTATGATTAGACTGGCTATAATACGAATATTCCCTACATAATTGCACAATCCGTCATTAACACACAATTCATGCAAATTGATAGATTTAACATTTTTAAGGCTATAAGTGGCCAGATGCAGATGGGGACTTGTATTGCTTGAACAGTGAACTACGTCGAGATATCAATAGATATTATATTATGAAACGTAATTATAATCCCCTATCTAGACCATTAACTACACGTTACCTTATGAATACATTGTAAATCATCAATACGTTAAACGTACCTAACATAGTTCAGAAAAAGTTAAAGAGATAAACATTAAATCAGAATTTCAAGAGTAACATGTAAGACTGTCTAACATCTACATATCGAAATGTATTGGAATGTATCAATGTAAACGCATCTGTCAGTATATATAGATGTGATTAAACACGCAGAATAATATCATAGATAAAATATATAAGATTACGAGTGAATCTCGAGCGTGTCGAGAACTACCTCAAGTGCGTCGACCATGCGACATCGAGTGGTGCGTTGAACAGGCACAATCAAAGGTGCAAGTTAATAAGAACAATTGAAGCCTGTCAACAAATTATATCTATGGTTAAAACTCGGTTAAGATTCTAGCATTTGGCATTAAATTAACTGCACAACGGTTTTTGGAAGCAAATTTTACATCTAATACACACACATGATAAAAGACATTGTACCTTACTATAATTTTGCAGACAATTTAGTTTTTAAACTATGCCTACACTTCGCTCAAATTGTTACCTCAATAGAAATTTTAAATGTACCATAATTTAACAATAGCATTTCATCTGAATCAGTCTATATTAATAGTACGCAAACCAATGCCATGTAATGTTTAACATTCCTATGCGTAACAAAATAATACAATTGAAACTCTTAAAACTAATAATTCTGATGTTGATTTAAATATATTTTTGAAATAAAAGTCAACAATATAAACATTTTGATCATTCTGTTATAAGTACAACAAAACGTAATAGAAAGATAAAACATAATTACAAAGCACATTTGCACTTATTTTGATCTTAAAAATTATTTAAAATACTAAGTTATTATAGTAGACACAATTTATATTCCAAAATAACCATTCTGACATAGTCAGATGGAGGTGCTTGTAAGTAAAAGCGGGAAATAAAATCAATGTGGCCCTTATAATAAATTAAGTTTAGCCATCAGTAATTGCATAATTACAATATGCATATATATCACAATAAATGGTCGAAGTACGGCAACGCTATACTAATGTTTATGTAATAAATACAAACAATTAATAGTATTTTAAACACAAAGGGCCTAAGCATTTGCTAATTTTTACTTCGACAACTAAAAACAAGTTTAGGCGATATTAACTTGGTAAATTTCATATGTATGTCGATAGCCGATTACTGAAATGTTGGTGTTTAGGCGGTTAGAGAGCTCAGGTCAGACAGGAAGTTGTCTGGAGTCAATATGTGTGAGGAACCGATGATCACCTCCCAGTTCTTAAGCGCGGCTGTCACCTCGTATGCGCAGCGGATTTCAGAGAAACAGACGCCTGAAAGAAATGTAAAATATATACTGTAAGCCACACCAGCATAGATTCCGGTTTGAATACTCTATAGTAAGGCGATGCGAAGGAGGATACCAATATATCGTGGTGGAGAGAAGACATTATAATAAAGTTGAAAAATATAAGATTCTTACCTCCAACAAGGAAAACAATCAGACGCGGTACGTTCTTGATAGTCTGTTGTGCCTTATCCTTATGCCAGTGTCCGTAGCGCACACTGAAATTCAAAATAAATTAAATATGTATGCTATAGTTTGACCGAGACCGCTATTCCGCGCCTTAGGAAAGCGCGGCGAGGCGGGGGGCAGCGTTGACGAATAAGCGGCCTGCACGGTCCCACCGTTTCGCCGCGCCCATTCCTGAGGCGCGGAACAGCAGTCTCGGTCAAACTTTAACAACTAATGAATGCAATTAGTTCATGTACGTGTTGAACAATTTGGCGCTTAGCGGTATTTACCTAGTTGGTGCCTGATATCCAGAGGTTTGCGCGCGTCCAGCCAAGAATGGGAAGTGACGTTGGTCAAGTTTGTCTTCAATTGCATCTTCCATGATATCCTAAAACCAAAAACAAATATAACTCGATGTAACTGTGTGCTTGGAGCTGTTAGTCGTAGGTTGTTACTATTTAATTCACCCGCCCGGTTACCTTCTCAATGTCCTGACGCCTCTTAATACGGTCTACACAACTTGTGTCGTCTCCACAGTTCTATCATATTATTCTTCAAGTTGTTATTGTTATTATTTAAACCATATACACTGTAATATTTTGACGTTAACAGGCGCACAGTTATAAAAATCGGGTTATATTAGGTAACCTTGCGGCTATTTTGTGGTTTCTTAAATTAGGCATAGTGAGTGCAACCTACTTTGATCACAGGTGTCCATCTTGACATTTGGTATGTTTGCTCCGTGATCCTTTCCTTCCTTGGTACTTGATACTGTTTCTTCCGATTCCCCTGTAGAATGAACATTACACCGTAACATTAATTGCAAATATTTAATAAAGGAAAACTTAACTTATCTTCATAATTGAAGCGACTATATAACACTAAAATAATATACATATACAAGTCATAAAAACAAGGGTTAGAAAAAATATATACTTGATAAAATATTGGGGGTTAGACATTGATAATTATACAAAAAACCCAAGATACACATTTCATCAGCGACTGTGAAACGTCCACGAATTTGAAATTGAGCGCTCATTTCTATTTTCGATTGTGCTCAAAAATCCACTTTATAACAGTTGGTTTAAGGTACAATTCCTAAAGCAACCGCAGTCCGCAAACCGCAGCGGGAAAACCCCCAACCGTAATGACCAACCGCAGCAACATTACTGGTTTCTATGTCTATTATACTTTATGAAAACGCTTCTGTAGATAGCGATATTGCCGCCCGTTCAATGTCGTGGTAGGACGGTTTTATCGCTGCGAATTTCGGTCGCCTTCAGAATTGTGCCTTAAATGTTTTAATTTCTGTTTATCAAATCAAAGTTTGTGATGATTCTCATAAGTTTTGTTTTATCGAAGACACTTATTATATTAGTGATATAATTTGGAGGAATATTGTAACTTGGGTATATCAACGGGATTAAGTGAACAATCGATCAGTGTAACAGAACAAAACCGTTAACTAAACAACATGCTACATGCAAAAAAATACATAAATATATCTATATATCATAAGTATACATCAACAACGACATTGAGTCCCAGGTTGGCGAGGTTGAGTAGCGTCTGCTTGTCGGAGGGCTCGAGCTGCGCGTGCGTCACCAGCTTGTTCAGGTTCTCCTCCGAGATGCCGTTCTTGGACATGATGTACAGCGCGATAATCCGCATCTTGTTGAAGTTTATCACGGCCTGCAAGTGTTTGAAAAGGTGATCAGTCGATATACAAGTATCAATAAAAGGGGTGTTCAATTCAAACAACTTCAAGCAAAGGAGTTTTTCATATCGACTGCGTGTTTTTATTTCATTTGATGACCATTTTTCTTTTATATACTCGAAAAAAAAAAAAAAATCCGGGCGGTAATCCTTGACGACCTTTTCGAGTTAGTCACGGCTTATTAAATCACACACCTTTTTTGAGAGATATTATAAAGGCAAGTTTTAATAAGTCGCCATGCATACCTGGTCAAGAAGCACAGGGACAATACTCCTCATGTGGTCTTTGATCTTCTCGCCCTCGGCATCGGTGCCCATAGCCAGGTCCTGTTGTGACAAAATCATAATAAGTCTCATAAGAAAAGACAATTATGGCATATGGGGGTAAAACTTGACATTATTTCAAAATATTATAAAAATAATCTTAATATTTTTACTTTAGACACAGCTAAGACTTACAAGTTTAGTTTTAAAGATTTTTCTCTCCTACTATTTTGCAGTACCCAATAGAGTCCATAATGATCTGATCTCATTATGTTTTAAGTTGCCAAGTAAGTGTATGTTGTGGAATGCAATAAATGATTGGAGTATTGAAAGTTACTGTGAACATTATATTAAGTGATATGAGATGGCCAATATAGTAATAGAAATATTTGTAAGGAAGAACTCACTTGTTCAACCTTGCACAGTTTGTCGACGTAGCCCTGGTAAGACTTCATGCAGTCTTCAGCCAGACGCAGATGTGTTGCATACTTGGACAATTCTTTCTGATACTGAGGCATCTTCTTGATCATCTGGGAGAGGTCCCGCATGGATTGCTTGTCACCTGTAATCAGGTAATATTGGATAAAAAATATATAGGTAATATTTTTAAATTAAGAGGGCTTATCCTAAAAGTTGGCAACGTCGAAATAGCTGTCAATTTACCTGTTTCAATTAATTTGTCAACAATACTATATGCAAATTTGAAATGTGGGTAACTTCTGAACTAAAATATTTATTATGAAATGCAATAAATTAATATCGTAACACAAAGTATTTAGTTTTAGATGTCAAAAAAGTATTGGGAAACTTCCCAAATGCCTTTTTAGACCTAAAACGGTTACAACATCAAATTCAGTGTTATAATTGCAATTAATTATTAATATTCTAGTTCGCTAGTTAGCCACATTTCATATTTCCATACAGTAATATTGACAAATTAATCAAAACAGCGAAATATTTGACATCTATTTGCGACGTTGCCCACTTTCAGAATATACGCTAACTATTTTATTAAGCCCTTTGAATTTATAATGGTATGGGTTTTCTCTTATATTGGCATGTCAGAACTGCGGATTTGTCTCGACACCTACTCTAAATAGTATACTAGTGCCACTTTGCATGTTAGCATGTTGTCTTTAGCATGTTACAATAAAGTACAAATAGAGTTTAGTCACCTCCGCCCATTCGTTTTGAATCAGTGAACTTCTTCAGGTTCTTGGTGACCGACGTGGACACGACGGCAATGTGCTGATGTCGCAGCTCCACCCACAACTCGTCATTCTCGTCCAATAACACTTCCTTCATGTTTCCCGAGGAGTCGTATCTACGACAGACAATTAACATGTAAGAGAAAGTTTTGGAATTGAAATAGATACAGCTCCAAATAGTCTAATGATTTGGTCTTCATTACCAACAAAATATAATAATAAGAAAATGATATTTCTTTGTGTATAGTCTCTTTACAAAATAACTAGGGAGGCTTGTAAATGTCTGGTCATCAATGGCTCCTCTACTACTTCCTGTATCAGCTAAGTCAATGATCTATATAATAGAAATGAAATGCTGTTCGTTGGTAAGCGCATAACATCAGAACGGCTGAACCAATTTGTGAAATTTTTTAAACAATGGAAAAAAACTAAAGTTGGAAAACTTGCCGGCAAAATTGAAAGTGCATTTTCTATGGGTTTTTTTGTATGAATTATTGAAATTTGGACAGGACAACGTCGGTAGGGTCAGCTAATTCAAAATAAAATAAAAATATATTATACTTCTCACTTATAGACGTCATTCTCGATAGGCAAGAGATCGTATGCCATGGCTTGAAGTGTGAGTTCGTGCAGCAGCGGCGACACGCAGTCGAAGCCACGGTCTATTACCAACAGCTGAGAGCGAGCCTTCTCGGGACCCTCGCCCATAGTCGGCTCGTCAGCCTATACAACATAAAATATTACTAGTTTTTTACGCCATGGTATACTGGATGCATTTCACGAGCGCGCATCACTTTGTCATAACGGTATTTATAATTATCAGATTTTGGGACAGACTCTAAGGACAGTCGACTGCACGTCGGTGGTTTGGTAACACTTTGACGCTGAGCTAGCCTTTTTTTTTTTTTTTTTTTTGGGTGGGAAATTATCAAATAACTTCTCCCGCTCTGGGTGGAGCGGGAGGGCGTGTCAGACTCTTACTGACTAAAACCCACCCGTGTTCCTTCCGTTGCCTGTACATTGCCAGGGGCCACGGTATCCCTTTCGGACTTTCCCGCAACCCCGGTCGCTGAGCTAGCCTTACATAATTTGCTACCAGAGACGTGCGGTCAACGGTACAATGTAATTACAGTAGTCAGATATATTACTTTTTGTGACTAATTCACTAATTCTAAAGAGTTGCGATTAAGTTCATAACAATTATTTTATTTACCTTGTAGGCATCCAGTTTCTGTTGGATCAGCTGGGCGAGCTCCACATTGCGTTCCCAGTCACTGCAAAACAATTTTTTGTTAGATTTAATCCTAAATTCAATTAAATAATATTATATTGGTGAGACACATAATGTAGGAGTTTAGGATGTGAAATTAAATTTCTAAGACACTTTTACAAGTCAATTTGGTACATTTTAAAACTAGATGGCGCCGGCATTTCCTACCAGACTGATCCGATGAGAAGAAACGCCTAAACAAACTCACAGGTCATGGTCTCTTTTAAAGTGTATGAACTCGAACAGTTCTAATTGCGACCTTGCCAACTTAACGGATAATGGCTCTGTTCGAAGTTTTGTTAAAAATATTTACCTGCGGTATCGCACGGAAGGGTACTCTCCGAGCGTAGCGCAGAGCGTGGCGATCTGTTCAGCGATGCGCTCCATATTAGCGTTGCGAGTCTGCGCCAGCGCTGGGTTGTACATGCACTGGAAAGTCTCGGGCGAGTCCAGGGAGAATACCTGTCAAGATAAGGCGAAATATTGAATATTATTGTCACTTACTATGTAAAAGAGCCTAAACCAGTGACGATATATAGGTGTATCTGGCGCATCTTGGATAGTCAGCACAGTTACCATCCTTCCTAACTGGCAAATCTTATGGCCAAGCTATTAACACATAGATTTTATTCAAATCAATTAGGAAAGATAAGTAATTAATTAATGGATCTAGCAGTTTTAATTAATTATGTTAGGTATTCTTACTGACCTGGCTTTCATAAGGCAAGAAAGCTATGTTAATTTCCTTCAAAGTTTTAATTTTTCTTGCTGCTGATGACTTGCAGAGTTCATTGAACAGTTCCTCAGGACATACTAATTAGTGGCAGCGTGTAACAAGTGTTAGACATTAGTTTCAAGGTTGAACTCAACATTTATTGTAGAACCAGACTAAAGTAGAACCCAAAAATGAGCCATGCTTAATTTTAAGAAATTATTAATAAGAAAATTAAAAGGTTACTGCTTTTAATTTATTGGATTCAGATGATGATGAAGTTCTGCTTAAGTCTGATGAGTTCACCCTGCTGAAGATAAAATAAAATTCGACAAACCTGTTGTTCATATGGAATAAAAGCAATGTTGATTTCCTTTAATGTTTTGATATATTTAGCTACAGGACTACGTGATAATTCGTCAAATCGAGCATCAGGACAAGCTGTGAAAATAGAAATTAAATTGCAAATAAAAATTAAAGCATAAACAAAAAAACAGAAACTACCTATTTTAAGAACATGTTTTTTTTTCTTTATAACTATAATGCATCATTATTTTTATAGAAAATGTTGTATTCATAATTATTATTGTCACATTTAAATACCTATAAAGAACATAAAGTAAACCTACCTTCAGTGAAAAAGACATGGGCAGCCCGGTACATGATGCGATTTCCCACAGAGAAGTCATTGATGAGGGCATGTACAGACTTCTCAGATGGTGTGATCAGATAGATACCGTCCATGGTGCACAGTGGTTCCCTCTTCTTGTGAATATCCTCCACCACTGGAATATTTCAAATAATATTTTTCAAATCAGAATAGTTTAAGGAAGCATTGGGTTGCAATAGAAATTGGTTAAAAAAATCCACAAAGAAAGTGTTGAGTTTTAAGGCATACATAACAAATATTGACAACCTGCTATTTTTCTCTGAGGAAAAATCCAAATTATAGAAACCTAAAAAAAGCTAAACAGCTTCTATGTTAATGCCATGTCAAATAAGTTATTTGATAAAGTAAAGGATCATTTTAAAAAAATATTGAAAATGTCCTACAAGTAATGCCCTCGGCAGAGATGTCGTGCATTTTGCAGCAGGCAGACACCATGCGCATGGACAGCTGATCCACAACTAAGACGCGCCATTCTATTTTATCTTTTCCTTTTGACCGATACCGGATCACCTCGTTCATAATCTCTGTAAAGAGCACAATAGTAGCCTTTATTACAATGTTAAAACACTGAATTTGATGTCTCATAATGACAATAGGTCAGATTTTGCAGCAAACAGACCATAGTGTGCTGCTGAGTTATCATTTTTATCAAATACAATTCATTCTTTTTTTAATAAGCCCCTATTGTCCCACAACTGAACAAAGGGCTCCCTACTCTTGTTCCAGTTCTTTCTGTCAAGAGCTGCCAAGGGCAAAGCTCATCTCGCATCATACAGTTAAAATAGATTAGAAAACTCAAATAAGATTCCTTGATCAACATGGTTGAATGGAAAAACTGATGTCACTCAAGTTTAGTTTGTTTGTTTTATTATAGTTATGGAGGATAAATAAAATAAAACAAATTAAACTGGACTGACATCACCAGGTCAGTTCAGGTTTAATGATGTCCCCCAATTGTTTTTTTATATTTTGTTGGCTACTTTTTAACAATTTTTAAGAAAGATTGTTAAAGCGATTTTTCAGACAATGAGTCATTAAAATAATTGCATCAGAAAAGAACAAGAAGTGTCTGAAAACAATACATTCAGGATTCTCACGATCCGCAGCCACTTCGTGACGTATTTAGTAGCACCCCACCCCCCAGCTCAAGTGACACAAGAAAATCAATAATAGGTGTTAAGCTTTTCTGCCTCTTCACGTAACTTTTTTTACACAATGCAATACTTTATCAAATCTTATAATGCATCTAAGCATCGTATCGATATTGGACACACATTTTCTTTTACCTTTGTCTAATTTTAGCAAAGCTACAGGAACCCATTGTTTATATGCCGATCTATCTAACTCTACAATAATGTAGTGTACAGCCACAAGTCGGTAGATAAGTTCAGCCCCAGGCAATTTCAGATAAAAATATCGAAATAATTCAACATAAACACATAAAACTATTAGTCATCGATAGGCTGATGTCTGTTGATAGAATGAAATCATAAAAAATATTATACAATGAGCAAAAAAAAAAACTTAAATACGTTTTATATAATTGTCTTCCAACATTAATGGTAATAAAGTGTTTTATGCGATGAAATACTGCTAAAAACATATTTTTTTTTAAACTCACTTTGCCCGACTTGTGCTTTGAGAGCCATCTTGAACCGTAGACTAAAGAGCACTGTGGGAACTGTCAAACAAGAAGGTAGGAAGTCGAAGAATCGCGCGCTCTGTTACACGGACAAAATTATTTTAGAATGCATATCAGCATATTTTCCACTGCTAGGATACAGCCCTCCTCTCGGTGACCCCTCTCACCGTGAGCCATAATCCACCACGCGGGACCAATGCGGGTTGGTAGGACTAGGACATGCCGGTTTTTTCAAGACGGTCGTGGATCAGTTTTGTCAAATACCTACTGCTGAAAATAGCAGATTTATGATGACACGCCTATTTTTCGTTTTAAAATGTTCCTAATGGTCCGAATTAGGTTTTTATGAAAAGAAAATTTTTGAAGTTTCCAGGAAAATTGACAAATTCGGGAAAAACTGAACGTCCTTTCTTTTATGGGATTTTTCTATGAATTAGAAATTTAGACAGAACAGCGTCTGTCAGGTCAGCTACTTTCGTTTAAACTCGGCCGTATTGCTAATAAAGCCGAAGTAATTCTGTAAGCATTCGACTTATACAGGCCCATGGATTTAGTATGTAGTATATAATTATAGGCCACTATGCATGTACAAGAGGCCATTCCCCAGTGCCTTATTTGTCTATGGTGCAAAATGTCAACAGACTATTGTTTGAAATTGTTTACATCACACGCAAAATCTTTAGGGATAAGGTCAAGTATTTTATTGCAGTGCAAGACCAAAATAACTAGCTTACTAGTGTAGAGTTGACAATATTACCCCAATCATTTGATTTGATAACTAGAGAATTTATTATGAATAATACAATACAGGACCTACAGTATACTCGCTTTAGATGCGCGCGCATTTTGATAACATGAATGATAAGGAGGCGGGTCAATAAATAAGTGAAAGAGATAGATCATATTGCTATTTCGTTCTCCCACCAGAACGGAAAACAGAATGGAAACGTCACGTCAATTCAGTTTTTCTGTGTTGGTGTCGGATGTGGGTGTGTTGCTGGTTAGCGATTTAGTGTAATTATCACGTGCGCGTGAATTTTCAAAATCCATAACTTATTTAGGGTACAGACTCGGTTAAACCAAACAGTCAAGGTAAATATCACAGAATTTTTAATCAAAAATATTTTAGTTTTTTTTCAAATGTTTACAGCGTATTATTATTGAATATTATTTTTCAATACTGAAAATGGTTGGGGAAATAAAATGAAATCTACCCTCAACTTTAAAAACGGAATAATTTCGCAATAATCTCGACCAAGTTATGGGTGAGATGTCTCAAAGTTAGATGAAGGAATATTACTTAATTTTTATCTAGCTATATAAATATAAATAAACGGGGGGATAAAGCGGGGTTATATAAATAAACATAATTTAGGTACTGAAATAAAGTTCTCTTGTAAACTGGTAACAGAAAGTGTATATATACTTACCTAAAAAATATAAATGAGGTATTACCTCCTACCTATTTTAATTGAACTTTCTATTTGCTTTAATATTAGCAAAATAATTATCTGTTTATTTTGAGACGAAAATTCCTAGAAGTTTGCAATTCAATTAATAATACGTATAATAGGTATAGTAGTATAATACATATAATATATAAATAATAAATTGGAAACGTGATTATTTTGGGCAATAAGTCTTAGAATCACCCCAGATTATGATGCAAAAATAAAAGCCGCAACACGCAGTGAACAAAATAGATTCCGAATGTGCATTGCTGAAGTTCCGAAGCTAGAGCATTTCAATTTTCATCTTGTTGTACCGCTGCAGCGCTGCTATTTCCAATGATTAGCATAATTCTCATTTTATTGGCAGCTGGTGAAAGTGTTGTGTAGTCGAAGAGTCCAGTGCTTGAAGCGCTTGATCAGACAAGCTGTTCGGTGTACAGTGAAATGTAAAGCGATGTATCTATCGTCCGCGGGACTTTTATAAGTGTTTGTTGTTGGGAAGTGATTGTGATCAAGATGCGGAGTGGTGATCAGCTGGTGGTGATCTCTTACCCTTGCCGCGCTGAGGGCTGGCTCGACCGTTGTGGTAAGTACTTACTACTACCTACTTCAATGCACTCTGTACAAAGTTTATGTTCAGCTACGCTTGCTATTTTTACCGTGAAAATATTCGCCAGTTATTTGGGGCGCTTTACGTAAGTGCTCAATCAGTGACATGTATCATTTATGCAAGTCAGTACGATCGCGTGCCTTGCCAACTACACCTGTCGTATTTTGATGGTAATTATGAGAAAATATAAAATCTTATAGATACACTTATATACGTTTTATTATCAGTCTAGAAATTAATGTTATCTACTTGATGTCTAAAGCGAATCATGAAAGAAATTCTTATAGTACAGACGCCAGCACATCATCCTACTACAATCTGTCAAATTTCTTTAATAGATTTTCTACTTTATCTCTAAAGTATAAGGTTCAAAGTTGATTGGGAAAATTTGACAGTTTCGGGTAGGTTGACCTGCTGGCGTCTGTACCTACGTTATATTTCAACATTTTCATAATATATTTCCCTTTTTATTCCCTATTTTCCTAATTTATATTTATATATCCACTGTATCAAAAATGAGACAGTTAGTAGTAATACCCGAATTTATCAATGAAAATGTTTCACAGATGACTAATAAACGGGAACTATTGCGTGAATTGATTTTGATTTGTGGCCGAGATGTTGTGATTGTGTTTAATTATCGTATTGCACAACTGTGGGTGTTGGGCGTCCCACAGCCGTGTCGATTGTCGCCGTCATCCGGCAATTATGTATATTGACTTGACGCGAACCTACAACAAGTAATTGTTTAAGTCCTAAATTGACCACGTGCACACTGCTTAGTCATTCTGATCTTCTGAAGAGATTGAGTAAGCACTGAAATGATCTTAATTGATATGAGTGTGACTGGACGCTAGAAGCTCTTTTATATTTTCTCGTCATTCGTTACAACAATAGATATGTTCGTAACGAAGAGAAAAGAAAATTCAACTAGCTACAAAGATTGTTTGCTATGCTAACTGTTCAAACAGATGTTTGCTACGTCCATTTCCAGTCACACTCGCGTCAATCCAAATTACTTTTTTGATGTTAGGCTAGAATACTGCTATTATAGTTAGGTAGGTACGTTTCTTTTTTTAAACACTCTTTGTTTTGAACCAGACCCTGCCTAGTTTGTATACCGAAGCAATTATTGGAAAGCAGATAAAATTCTAATATTAGCCTGAAGATGGTTGCACGTATCCATCAATATTTTAGTTCCGCAATTAGCACCTATCTATGGTCACTAAAAGGTTAACGTCTCCTCTACGAAGCTGACAAGTTAGTATTTACTACTCTCTGTGCGTACTAGAATAAAATAATCGCTAGAGTAATTAATACAATGACGGACCTTATCGTCAAGAGAGTAGCAGGTCGTTCGCGTATGGCCCACTTACAGTGAAAACTATACGCTCTCTGCGGTTTCTATCGAGTTTCGGTCCATCAGGCTGGGACCAATTGACTCACTTTCTAGTTTCAATTAAGGGACTGTGGTATCCGTGAGAATGATTAGCGCGACCGACGTGTCCGGGAAAAAATGGGATGAGTAGCTTAGAATAGGGAGGTAGGGGATGGGTAGAGGGGGAGATTTACTAACCCCCCCCACGGCCGGAGATACATAGTAAGTATTTTAATAAAACGATTTTTTTATTATGACATAAATATCATAAAAAGGTTGTAGAGGGAGCTGGATGGAAGGAGAGAGGAAGAGTGCAAGTCATTTCCCCCCACCCACAAGTTCCCAGGAGACCCATTTTCAAGGTCAATGTCAAATATCTCGAAGGATAAGGTCAAATAAAAAATATGTTTTATGGTAAACATAATTGTTTCTAAGTAAGGCGTAGTCGACGGAGCCCCGCTATTTCAGAATGGTTAAAAAAATAACCACGGAGGGGATGGAGGGGTTTTTTTTTGGTCCTTCGTTCGCTCGCTCACTAGACCCCGCCATCCCTTTCGAACCTAACCTGCCCAAGACTGGGTGCCCCAAGTCCCGAGCTCGCTTCGCTCGCTCTTGCATCCTAAGTTCTTATTGACTTTTTATTAAGTCTAAGAGACTTGGAGCAAAGTTCTTATTGCCTTTTTACTAAGTCGAGATGTGTCGAGACTTGGGGCACCCCGACTCAGACAGGTTAGGTTTGAAGGGGATGACAGGGTCTTTGTTCGCTCGTAAGCTTGCCAGGCTCGCTCTTGCATAAAAAAGTAGTTTTTATTTAAACTTAAGTACAAAAGGAAACACTCTTTATAAAATAATAAGAATGCGGTTCCGGCAAAAAAAAAAAATGCTTTGGAGGGTTCAGGAATCCCCCAAATAATCTCACATTCTTTCTAGCGAGGCGGCACGTTTCTAAACCCAACACATCTTTTTCAAATAACCTCGCTAGGGATTGATATGCTACTCTAGCCTAGATTATTAAATTTCGTTCTAGTCGCGCCGTAACTTTCAACGATGCGTGTTGGGCTGTCATGAAAGCTCTGATTCAAGCAATGTGTTACAGCATTCATAAATATTGATAAATACCATACATAATCTTTCATTGAGACTTGGAGGACTGGTTTTATTAATTAGACCGAAGATATTTCACCTAAAATCCAGTTAATTCTTCGAACAAATAATGCATTACACGGACCAGTGGGCATCTAGTGATAGGCAGGCATGTATGTGTGGCCAAGTGGATCATTATTGCATATTTTCTTACATCATTACAATACTGAATACTAAATTATGTACATTATTCAGTGATATGCTAATAAAATATTCAATTCATCATTATTTTTACGCATATGTACACACTACCTTTATGAACAAATAGCTATAAATATGTAAAAAAAAGTTTCTAATGGAGTCTGCACGTTCAGGCTTATTTCGGAAACAACTTGGTCAAATAACAATTTTCGTCTAGTAATTATAGCATACTTACAAAAAGTTTTCTGAATATCATGTACTTACTGCGCATATTTTGTTAGTCATTGCTGAAGACGACAAACCCTGAAGATTCCGCTAACCTAACTTTTGAATCCCGAGTACCCGATGCTTCTAGTTGGTATCGCAAATACATTTTCGGACGAGCGCTTACCAACCTACATTTACCTATACGTACTCAGTGAAAGCAAAACAAACCATTGACAGCTGCAGCAGGAAGAGTTTATAGAGTTGTTAAATTAGTAATGCAACATCTAAGCCAACGTTTTCCCTTTGTTCTGCAGTAATTGGCTTCCAATCTGACCGATTGTTATGCATATGTTTCATACATACAATTACAGGTTAACAACTATAAATATTTTATATGCTACAAAATTTTGCAGAAATACAGAACGAGCGACGCTACGGGAAAACCAAGAATTTTGTTATATAAAAAATATGATTCTTTACTATTAACACGTAGGTATCTATGTATGGGCAATTTGTGACTCTACATGTATTTATACGCGTATATGAAATGACTCAGGGACTTTTTCCTTTGCTGAATGTGTAGAATATAAACTCAAATTTGTGAATAGTAGGTAGTTTATGGATAGAGAAAGAAAATGTTACTATGTACTTTGACATAATATTATGAAGAAAATAAAGAATAAAGTTATAGAAACACATAGATAATTACCGCGATTTTAGATTATCAGTGTCTGAGATTATCAATGCTCGCGTCGATGCAAGATAAGTATTCAATTCGTTGAATTTGAAATTTATATACTCGACGAATTTAATAATTTTATGTTTTTTGCAATAACGTAGGTATGCGCTACGAGCGAAGTGCTACGCGGCTACGCGGCGTATTGGTTGATTTGCACGAATTTACTCACCTGAAACGGGAGAGCCGATTCGTGCGAATCGACAATTCCAGAAATACGTATAAGGCAATTGGCAAATTTTGAATTTTATGAAGTAAAGTTAGTGTACTTTTTCCATTATTATTTAAAAGTGTCGATTAGCCCGTTTCGGGCGAGACGTAACGATATATAACGATAAATTCGTACGAATCGACCAATAAGCCGTTATTGGTCGATTTGTACGAATTTGTCGTTACGCTACGCGCAAGTTCTCAGATACCTACCCCATTATATTGTGGTCCTTCTTACCGTGCTAGTTGCAGTGTTAGATTAAAAACCACAAGTTTCGTTGTAACTTGGTCCTCTGATATCATTACTCACATTACTCGTAAATAGGTACGCTTTTATTACATACCTGCACACTTTGTACTTATGTACTCGTAGTAGGTATTGCATTCGAAATGACACGTACAAGCTTTTCGCTGAAATCAAAATAGAACACGTTGGTTTTGTTACCATGTTTTTTCTTACATTTTCTCTAATTTGTATAGCGTTGCCAGTAATTCCAAAACAAGAATATTGTAGACCTCTGTCTAAGCACAGTTTAAGTGAAGACTATACCTAATATCACATCAATCACTTCAACGTGTGGACACGATGCGGATGCGAGGACCATTCACCTTGATTATCGTTCTAATCTATTTGAATTGGTTCTGCTCCGATTTTAAGATTATTTACATCATACAGCGTCTAATCTAATTTTCATCACTTGACGGAGAAGAATAAATAACACTCAGAAATTAGCTTCTTGTTTTTCGACGTAACAATTCTACGATAAAGTAGCGCTGTGCCTTAATCAAATTAATGCCTATTACCGAGCTATTCAGTCACGCCGTATATAATGTTGAAATAAGAACTTCGTGGATGAGTGATGTCATACTGTGCCCTTCATAGCTTATTTGTTTGTGACTACCCACCATGTTTAGAAAAATACCTATACTTAGGTACTAGGAAATTGAATGCAAAAATAACAATAGTGAATTAAAATATGTCTCCATTATTTATTTTTAAAACTGAAGACACGGCAAAGACGTTTGACGAAATGGTAGGTTCAACGAACTTGCTGAAAAGTTAAAAACTGCCTTCACAGTGCTAGTCACAGCGACTTTTTTGCAATTTTAAACTACATTTACAACATTCCTAATTTTATTACAGTGTGTAAAAAGTTAATTGCTCAAACTTCTTACAACGTAACTTTTAGGAACTTAGGTAAGTACTAACTTAATTAACCTACCGAAATCAATTACCTAATTACACCTAACACGCAGTCATAGGTACCTAACGTGATTTAAACAAAACCTCTTTATGGAATCTGTTAATTTACTTATAGAAAAAGTACAAAGGACTAGCGATCTATTGTTTTGAGGTTTACCGTCTCTGCCTGAAAAATACACCATAAACCGCAAATATTTTTAATTTGAAAAATGGACCTTTCCTCTTTTTAAGTCGCTTCAAAATTATACCAAATTCCAAAAACGAAACCGCTGACTAAACTCAGTTGCTGGATGTAATAAACCGTTCCGTAAAACAATTAGCGGTCATTAGCTTTTAAGCGTGAGAAAAAGTCGCAAATTTATCTGATAAATATCTAATGTAAAGCTGTATTTATCTCAGATTACATCTCTGCCTAATGTCTGCATTTCGACCTGACCGGATAACTACGTCGTATATGTTTATAAGCTGATCATAATCCAATGCCTATCAGATAATTACGATAACGACGTTTACAATCAGCGCCATTTGGAGTTAATGTCAAATCTTCATACAAATGAGGTTGATATCGTCATTATAAAATTATTTTATTCCTTTGGTAACACATACTTATTGGACAACTACAACAATATGGCAGTTCCGTCCTGTTCGCGACGAGTAATACATTCTCAGCGTGACGAGAGAAGCTCCGTTATTTTAATACTGACTTGGATAGAGACCGGGCACGTGCCGCGCCTGCGAATGACATTCGGTAGAAAGTAAACTCTCGCACATCGCCCTGACTTGATGAGCCACAGTCCTCGATACTACTTCACTTTACACTAACCAGAGACCATTGTTTTATTCTAAAAAATGACATCTCTATCTCGAGAAATTTTACCACCGACTTTCTACAACACGCCTCCCGTAAAATAAAAATAAAGTAAAAGAAACTGAAGTATTTTAGCGTTTGATGTATTTTCACACAGTTTACGACACAATTAACTAATGATCATACCGTTTTACTAATTGCTCGGCTTTGTTTGCGTTAGAAAGTTGCTAATATTGTGTCAGCTTCCAAAATCCCATGCGTGTCATTCCAAATTTTATTTGGTTTTACTTGTTGTACTGTATCTAAAGAACTATAATTAAACAATCAGTTTGTAGCAGTTTTCCCCAAAACTTCGTAATTTCGTAGGTCGTTGTAGGGTGAGTGGTAACAATCTAATAAATGTTCTGGTATAGTGTAGGGGTCTTTTCGTATCGCGGGGTAATTACTATCCGCCCCTGGGCGACGTTTCAAGGGGCTCTCTGGAGTTTTGGGCATAAATCACTGCTAACTCGGCTTAGCTGATCACCCTATCGGAATCCCAACTAAATTGATTCTCCTTAACGTCACTGATGAAGTTACTACTTGGGACGTTGCCAGAGCAAATATGAAGGTCTCAACAGAACTAAACAAATACAATTGTTTGATATTGGAATACTAAGAAAATCAGAATTCTTCTTTGCAGTTGATATAAATAGTAATTTATAGCCAATGTCAATTTAGTATTTTAGCACTAAGTAGTTCCTGTTCCTTGTGTCCTAATTGTTTGAAATTCTTTTCCCATATACGGCTTCCCATAAACAAGCTTGACAAATCACACGAATGTGTGAAACGTAGAATGTTTAAAGGTAAAGGGGCTTGGTTATGTCTCATGTTTGGGTACGCCAAAAGGACAGTTCATCTGTGTCCACACCCGCCTTGCATCACCTACGAACACAGTCGAGTGTTGCGCAAACCGGCGATTCCTGGTAATACCAAGTCAAGCTGAGCAAACAAACCATTATTATTGGCTTTTCTAATCCTCATTCAGTTTAAATACCTGTTAGCAAGAGGTTTAAGACTTAAGTGTTCAAATCATTTATGGTCCTTGCGTACAGATTGTGACAAAGCAGGTCATTGGTAGTCGTAATATTCTTCAGAATTAAGTCTTTAGTCAATTTAGGAAAGTATGATATAACCAAAAATTGTTAAGTGAATCAAAGAGTGCTTCTTTTATTAGGAAGGAACGACGCTTGTGGACAGTTGATTTTTAACTCGGTAGTCCCGATTGAAACTGAGAAAAATAATTATTTCCCCTGTCAAAGTATGGATTGGAAACGGACCTTTCGGGTCGTTTTATCCAAAACTATTCTGATTCTGAATAGTTCTGATAGGTATTATGACTGGGCCTACCACCAACATATAGATGCGAATATTACTTCCCGGGACTCCGAATTAGACCCCGTTTAGGAAAAATGGAACTTTAAAGAACCAAATAAAAGTCGTCCAAATAAACAAAATTGGCTATGTAGTTTCTTTACATTAAAATGCCTTGTATTTGACAATTTTTATTTATTCTAATGGTCAGCTGGCTCCTTTGCCCCCCCTTGGGGACGCCCTTGTTGGTTGGAATGTTATTCAGTTGTTCAATGCAACGATGATGATATTTCGGTCGTATTATTTGTGTCTCTCAATAATCTCTTTCTGTGGGTAGAACTTTTCCATTACGTGATGTGCCCAATTTTAAGCGAAGTTATAATCGCCTCAAGGTATAATTACATGTTAGGTCATTGGTCGCCTAGAGTTGATTACGTATTGATAGAAATGGTTAGGCGAACTAAAATAAAAGTAGTAAACGTCTGAAACTCAAATCTGTTAAACGCAACCGCTGAACTTAGCTGGTGAGCGCTGATTGGTCCTCGTCGCATTGTTAAGAGTAGGTAAGTCAAGCGTTAATAGTACGCCATTATGAAAATAGAACGCACAAGAAAAGTATCATTTTAAGTACATTAATGATAATGATAAGTGAGAAATACTGGCCTATCATTCAATTAGAGGAATAGTGAGGTCATGGAGTATCCTCCCACGGTCACAGCTTATCAACAGAACTGGACCGGGGTCGGCGGCCAGCCGGTCTGTGACAACAGCAACCCGTTTCTAATTGTGATTTTACGTGTCAGCTGGACATTTAGCCTCAATCTGATGGATATCATCATAGTCGTATTATAAATTGTGTTAATCAGCTATTACTGAATAATTGAGAACTGATTCTACGTTAGTGTTCCAAGCATTCCGTGAATTATTTAAACCGTACCAAAGGACCAAAGCAGATAGCAATTTTTTAAATTAATGTTACTTAATTTTATACAACAATAATTTCGTAATAATAATGTGTAACAAAAATATAATAAAATCTCTTGCTAATTAAATAAAAGCCGTCTGTTTTTTTACATAATTTTGATAGTATAAAAATTATGTAAATATAATCGAACCAGGTATCTTTTTAAATAATAATGCCATTAAATGGTATCTATTTTTAAACGTTTCTAAATTATACCTTAATTTAATTGTATTCAATTTAGGAGTTGCATTAAATACATGTCATTAACACGGTCGTTGATGATTGTTGAAATAGCAGGTCTTTGGAGGCACGTACAGGTGGAAAAAAAGACCAAAAGATGTAAGCTCTTAAATATTTATTACGTCACTTATATGCGTACACAAACAAAAACATGTTTATAAAAGTTGTCGTGAAAACGCAACTAACTCGTACTCGTGGTAGACTGGTGGTCGTGCCGACTCTTGATATATTTTTACTTTCACACTTTCAATCACGATAAGGCGTGCGACAAGTTTTATTTCTTCGTTGGACGTCGAAACCGACTGTTTTCCGTGCCAACGATTTCGTAAACTGCATCTTTGTAAAGAATTTTTATGTTGCCATGCGTAACGTGTTATCTGCCCTTGTCGCCGACGTGTGTGGATTGCGATTGAGATAAGTTTCTTATGTTTTGCAATTTTAAGGTATGCGAAGATGGTTCAAAATTGCAGTCAAAAATGTCAACTCCAGTTATTAGAAGTGGACAACTGTAGACCGCGTTGACTTGATGAAATTGTCGAATTCAAAATGCTATTTTAAAATGAAATACCTAATGCATATATTCTGTTTACTGAAAGTTCTTACTAAAGGCTGTAATGTTAACATGTTTTTTTTTTAAATTATCAGTCTTATAAAGAAAAAATATATTAATACAGATAAATTAGGGAAATATAAAAAGGTAAATGATCACAGAATGGGTTTCCAATTTCATTATACCTAGAGATATATTTCAAAGCTCAATGTGCGGTAATCGAAACCGAAGAATTCGCTGCTGATCAATGCAACGTGACTTCGTGACACTAACTTGGATATCGCATTTCTTTCACACTTGTTTTTATTCTAATATTATACAAGTTGCCATTTTGGCGATCGGTGACAGACCTACCGTACCTAAATTTTAATAACAATCACAGAAAAGAGAAAATTGCATTGCAATGTGGTAACTATGAACATTTAAAAAAACACGTGGTCTAAGGACCAATTTCGGTCTCCGAATAGGTTTACATATGTATAAGTAGTTTAAACAGAAAATTAAAAATTAAATAGAATTTGTTCAAAATTATTTATGAGATGACACAGGAATTTATCCGGAGCTACCAAAACATTTTTTTTCAAATTATTGTCAAAAATTCTATAAAGCTGTTCAAGCTTTTTCCACATGTAACAAAATCATTTGTTTACACAACTAGCATCGTAAAGAACTTTAAAAATGCACTGACGTTATGTAACGGTGCCGGTGTTACGAGTCGCTCTTTCATAATTTAATTACACACCTGCACCAGATTCGTCAGATAATATTGATTGTAACTGTTATGCTCGTATAAACTATGTAATTAAAATTATAATATAAAAACATTATTCTACTTTTGTAATAAGTTATATTGTTTACTTCAGATTGATTATGAAAGCGTAAAATGTGAAATTGCATGGTTATAGATTTACCGTCACGACTGTCCTACCTTCCTTACAGGTAGATGTTTAAATCTAGGTTAGTAAATATAGGTTTCGTATCGTTAAACTGTCAGTAGCCTGATTCAATGATTACTATTGTAACAGGTAGATACTCAAAATGCCAAAGGTTGTATCAAAATATTCTATCAGATACCTGAATGTCAATATTGAATAAAGCCTGGCCTCCACAAAAGCATAAAATCAATACGACTGTAAAGGTGCAAAACAAGAACATGATTTCTGCCATCATCGATATTCCGAAGTACGTACCTACGTTTCCCATTTCCGTTTTCAGGCCGCAATTCCGATAATTCCGGCCGCGCAGTTTGCAGATAATTAATGTATCGAAATGGTTTCGTGCGTTATTTAAGCTTTAATTTAATTTCAATATTGCTCTTGGCACTTTTGTTAGTTAGCGTTAAATTATTTATTCATTAACGCTGCACCGGACACGTGGTTTCGACCAATCGAAAAGAGTGCAAATGAAAATTTTATTTCGATAGTTTATTGACCAGCAGATCGAATCTGGCCGGACCACTTCGATAATACTGTTACTTATTAGATTCAGCTTTATTTTTTACTTACAATTTATATTTTATACAAATCTGTCCGACAGACTTTTTATGTTTTTCACTGACGAGTGGATGCCTGTGCTGCGGTCAAGCGCGACCATTGTTGCAAGAGCAGTACTCAGTCTCGTGTTACGATGAGAACTCAATCACTACTATGACACATACGCGTCTTCATCTGCGTGGGAGGCTGACCGCAATCAACTGATATTAATTTCACATTTACCTCGTAATTACACCGTTATTCGGTTCTTGTGTTGTGATTATGACAGTAAAAATTATACGTCACTATGGATTGAACGTGATTACCATTCATAATGTGCGTTTTTATTTCGGTGTACGATGTAGAAATGTTTAAAAGGTTTCGTGACATGGGTTCATAACGTTTCGTGGGCGAGTATGTAGCTGACCTTACGACCGTAATTATCAAGTTTTAAGTCCAGTGCGTATTGTATAACTTCGTATTTTGGTACCATTAAATTCGTAGAGAGTGAGGTCTCATTTTGTTAGGTATTTGTCGTTTTACATTGCAACACTTGTACGTACACAAGTAATTCTGTCCGTCAGCCTGCATGCATGTAGCATTCGAAAATGATTAGGCGAACTTTAACGGGAATTGTAACTGTTATTATTGTCACGCAATGTTAAAGAGAACTGGAACAGCTAAGCGACGTGACCAAGCGTGGGGAAAACCTAATTCTTGCCTATTCGAATATAAAAGAAAAATAGGATATGTTAAAATGAGCCACATTTCTATTGCTTTTTAAAACCAAGATTTAATTAACCATCAAGGCAGCTTTAGTGTTTATTAATAACATGATTTCACTCGCTGCATGGCATGACATTATCCTTTTGTGAATATTGTAGACGTCATTAAAGTCCTTCTCGGGGCTCTTTGCAGCGCATCACGGGGGACGCCCTTGCATAAATCCCAGACAACAGGCCTCTTTCGCCCTCCGACCCTCTGCGACGCATTGTGCAGGGGGCAGCGACCGTCATGTAGGAAGCTCTCCCTCGTCGCCATGACAACGCCGCTTCCCGCGAATATTGACAGACGCGAAGTAGACAGAGCGAAACAACCCTCACCCGCCGCTGTGTTACACGCGTGTCTGCCTCCAATGATATATTTTTACAAGAATTAAAGTCCCCACAATGATGACGTGCTCATTACTGATAAGGTGTCCTTGCCATTGTGTGATTCGCAATGGGGAGTTTATTGCCGCTATTTAAAGTGTTAATGCATCTGCCACAGTCGCAAACATAATTTTAACAAGGGTTGACTTGGTTAATGCTTAAAAGTAATTTGTTTTGACTTAGTTGAATACTCATAAGTTACACTGAAATGACCACTGGTATTCTGTGGAATTAAAAACGTCAATCATACTTATAAATTAGGACAGACAGCACAAGTCATAATCATTTTGAGCATTATGATGATCAAAAGAAAGGAAAGGATGAGTTTTATTACGGAACCCATAATTTATAATGTGCTTCATGTTGCGGGCTTCGGGTTACTTCCTGATTGCGTATTTCGTTGCATTCGTCGGCTCGGGACTGCATTTTAAATAAAATTATTAATTTAAATGTATGTTATGCAATCCTTTTACCTACAGTCCTCTCTGAATTGAATTGCGGTGTATTCATAAACCTATCCATTAGTTTTCGGGGACATTTACACAAATCTGCAACGAGTACAATATGACGCACTGACGCATCTTGCATTGGAAGTTCTCGGAGCTATGAGCGTAGAATTTAATGATATGTAATAGAAATCTATTAATTCACCCAACAGCCAAAAGCTGCGCACGTTGACATTTACTTTGCATGGATTTTAAAATTTATATTCATGGACTTGTGACACATTGACATTAGCTTTTTGCGTAAAATCATAAACAAGTTCGACTGCGAGGGGTTGTCGACCTTGCGGTATTGATTTCGCAATAACTTCACAATGAAATAGATTGGGCAATAAAATGTAACTTGAAAATGTGCGATTTATAAACATAGTGTTGAATGTAACGATATTGTTGTCCCACTGAGCCCTTGACACGGTTATTGAAATGCAACTCAAAGTCAGTGGACTGGATTGTAAATAAACCGCTGCGTCAGCGATGACTACTCAATATGGACGCGAGGACTGAATCGGCAAGCGACTGGCTTGCATACAAACTAAGTAGTCAAATAAGTTGAGAGTAAACGTGTTTACGGACGTGTCCCAATCCCATTTAAACCGGAAACTACGTGTTTAAGAGTTTTCGTAGCGGGGTCTACGCCACCGCTACGGGCGGGCTTACAGTTTCGTAGGGAGAATAAAAGAACATAATGCATAATGTAGATGGGTGCACAAATAGAGTACGAGATTTGGTATTCGTAGTACTGTCTTGAATGTAGGTAGACTCATAGTCGACAATATTGTTTAAGGTGATTGAAAATATATGCTCGACTCTGAGTCTATTGATACTCAATCCAAGTTTATGGCAGCTATACCTATTTGTACAGACAATCATATGAAACGACCTACTACGATTTTTCAGTTCTAATAAATTAGTTCTGATTTCTACTTCAAAGTAAAGAAAATGTAGACCAGGTAATATTGAAATCGATTGAATCAAGTAACAATGGTTCTGTAGAATATACAGGTAATATTTTCTTTATGACAGCTATGTACTTGTTCTGTACCTGCATTGGATAAAGTACCGGCTTTGTACAAACATGCTGGTTTGTCGAATGTTATTAGAAGACGGACGGCATTGAGCGTATGATATCGTAGGTACGGAGTATCCTTTAGTGTAGGTAGATACTAAAATCATAGCCTTCCCGAAAGGTCTACTGTAGGGGTATTTCAATTTACGAGGCAGACGATCTGAGCATAAATTGGAATAGGCTTACTTTTCATTATGACGCTGTGAGTCTGGGTATGTGAGCTTAATCTGCGTCGTTCCGGTTAATCGCTGAGTGCAGGCGGCGGTGTCCATCCTAGCGTGTAACGTAATTTCTCTCCGCAGGGATCGCCGGATGCCGCCCCAACGCTCATCCCTCTCTGGATATACCATTTTCATGAAATGAAAATTCAAATTTTATGCAATGTAATAAAATGTTCGCCTACGTCTTTTTTTGTGAATTGTGGGCGGATTTCATTTACGAATTTTTCTTTATTATACTGAAAGGTTTGTTGGTTAAAGATAATAAACTACAGTTATTAATATTGCCAGCCATAATAAACTGCAGCTATTAATATTGTCACTGATTTTGTAATTGGTTATTTTTAGTCTCTGCAGGTTGACGAGAGCTGGTATGAATGCGTTTACGTTTTCCTGGTAGTCATGTATACCTACTTCGAGGTTATGACACAGAACATTGTGCAACAGAAGAACATTCGGTTCAAAGTGAACAGAGATAGTAGGTAGGCATTTGTTTTGATTACTATTAAGTATGTGGCCTATTCTCCAGGCGGAAATATGATGCGTGTGGGATGGGTGGCCTAATGCTTGCGGCTACGTTAGTTTAGCAGATTCAAAAAAAATAGATTAGTAGGTACTGTTATATGTATTGCAGTTACGTTAACGAACGATTTCCCTTAGTTATTTACGACTTGTATGCGGGAAGATAAGTAACCTACCTAATTCTATTTTCGTTTGTCACGATTTTCCAAAACGTGAAAATGTGCGAATCCAATTACTACAATTAGTAAATTGAATTAGAACTAAACCTACCTACCACTCCTTTTTATTAATTGGGACAATATACTGTGACTTGTAGTTTGCGCAATTTCATTACCATTATGTATTGAAATGCTCCAATAACAGCCCAACCCGTTGAGTTTTTGTGAAGCTATTGGAAAATGCCCAGTGTTCCAAATAGCAGAAGCGCTTTGTAACGCAATCTGTTGAATAGACTTGCATTCGACTTCCGTGTGGATCGCTAAAAATAAAAGAGGCAAACTATAATAAATGCGTGGTCGATAGAACATAATAGGGATAGAATATAATGCACAATAAATATTTTGAATATAAGCTTCTGTTTATAGTTCGTAAGTCGTAAACGCTGGTGCTAATGAAATAGGTGTGCTGTTATATTATTGTGCCTATATTTAGTCATAGAAGACTTGTTGACTGACACGTTTAATATCACGGTCTCTTTTATAAACGAGGTCGGTAGGATGTATATGTGGTACACAACATGTAGTTTGTTAGGAATCTAGAGTAAGGATAACAATATCACGAAAACGTACCAATAGGACACTGGCGTATGTTAGGAAAATTGAAGAAAGTACTTACAAGACTTTTAACACAAAAAAAAAAACTATTTTAACAAAAAAAAATCTTCCAAAAAAAACACTACAAAGTGAAAAATAGCTTTAATTTGGGAAGTCGGTGGCAAAAAACGAAAATTCAAAACCAAAAACACCGACTTCCGAAATTAAAGTTATTTTTCACTCTGTAATGTTTTTTTTTGGAAGTCGTTTTGTTTTTTTTTGTAAATAGTTCTCGTTTTTCACTTTTTAGTCATGGTACCTACCCGACACAAATTCAAATACTACTACCTGCTATGTAAATAACAGTGACAGGAACTTATCATATCATCCATATAGACTAAGTGGGAAAAATACGTATTATTGAAGCTAACTGTAGAACTACCCAAGCAAAGTTAATAAAATTTATACGGGACCACCTCGAGAGCATACCCTACCAAACCATAAAAATAATGTTACACAGGCTACGAACATAGAACCTCCTCCTTTTTGGAAGTCGGTTAAAAAGGAATGTCAGGGAGGATTTTCCGGTCTTCAGAAAATGAAATAGGTACTGAAATAATATCATCTTTTCCATGGGGAGGAGGGAAACCTACTCCAAATAATATTTTATTAGGTAGTAACTTTTTTTGAATAAAACCAAGTTTTCTTCCAAAAATTCCGAGCTAAAACTAAACAAGATTTAAAAAGAATTGGTTTATCAAATCAATTTGGCGATCTTTTGCTCAACAACATCATGACTGTACCTGCTAATTTATTCATAAATATTCATGGATACTCTTCTGCTTTTATATTTTTATACCAACCGTTGTGTTAGGTACCATACCGCAAATGTCGAAACGTCCGCCCGGGGTCATCAAAGGCTGCTTCACACTAATTTGAATAAATACACTGTTTACGTATTCAAAACAGTTTATTGCGTGACGTCCACAAAGGATGCATGCATAGCCTTTATATTATTGTTCATCCGTTATGTGAAGGACAATTTGTCGGCTATCAATGGAATAATAGCGAGTTCTCCATACAAGATTTGGCCATCAATTCGTATGAATCTCAATAAAAACTAATCAGTTCTTTAATTTTCGAAGTCTGATGCTGCACGTGTTTGAACGGCCTCGTTTTATATTATTTATCAACATGTATAGATCACATATGGAATAATGTAGCCAATGTTAGACGCTCAACATTTTCCGAGAATAATGACCTAACTATTCAACGAGCATTACACAGATCAATGAACAAAGAGTGTTCAAAAATCGCAAGCTCGGCTATGGCTGTGCTCCCAAAAACGGTCGTCACGATGCCGATGTGCAAATACGCTAACGGTATAGTCTGTAAGTGAATGATGTACGCAAAACTGGCGCTTGTGACGGATGGGTGAGGAAGGCTGCTTCACACTAATTTGAATAAATACACTGTTTACGTATTCAAAACAGTTTATTGCGTGACGTCCACAAAGGATGCATGCATAGCCTTTATATTATTGTTCATCCGTTATGTGAAGGACAATTTGTCGGCTATCAATGGAATAATAGCGAGTTCTCCATACAAGATTTGGCCATCAATTCGTATGAATCTCAATAAAAACTAATCAGTTCTTTAATTTTCGAAGTCTGATGCTGCACGTGTTTGAACGGCCTCGTTTTATATTATTTATCAACATGTATAGATCACATATGGAATAATGTAGCCAATGTTAGACGCTCAACATTTTCCGAGAATAATGACCTAACTATTCAACGAGCATTACACAGATCAATGAACAAAGAGTGTTCAAAAATCGCAAGCTCGGCTATGGCTGTGCTCCCAAAAACGGTCGTCACGATGCCGATGTGCAAATACGCTAACGGTATAGTCTGTAAGTGAATGATGTACGCAAAACTGGCGCTTGTGACGGATGGGTGAGGAAGGACGGGCTGTGTCCTGCCGATGCCGCTGCGATACCCTGCCGGACGTGTGGGGCAGCGCTAATACAGTGACCTCATCGTAACGGTTGCGCATACTAACCGCGAGCAATGAGCATGTTTTGGCTTTAAGCTAAGCCAAAGCCACCTGTTATTTGAACTCATACATACATAATTGTATGACAAAGCTTTGTAAGTTTAGGTTTACTTATGCGTAGATTGTAAGTATCGAAGACAAATTGCTAATGGTATAGTCTTGCAAGACGTGACGTGCGATGTGTTTGTCTGTGCAAAAGATTGTCGAAATTAAAATGGTAATTTATCTGTAATAAAATAACAAGTAAGTACTTAGCTAAACAGAAATCTAAAGTTTCCAGTCATGCATTATCCTTAACCTTAGGTATCTATAGAAAGTCAATCTTGATAATGTTCTGATGCTCACAAAACTTGGGTACCTACTTACACAATAACAAAAATAGAAAAGCGATGACTTATATTCCCATTTTATGGAACCCTCCAGGGAAATAATTTCCGTTCATAGCGAGAAAAAATAGAAATAGAACAGACAAAATAAATCAGAACTAGGCAAAGATGTTTATTTGCGTTTTATCTAATATTGTTTCATAAAAATAGTCTTCCGTTCAAGGTCTGAAATAGCCAGTGGAAACGAAACCTGACCAAGACTGGTATGAGCCACGATGTGAATTAATTTTAACGTTAGAAGCTCTTGACACATATTATCTTATGAGCTCATGCGTACTGAGTCACAAGCCATTTACCTGAAGGTCAATAACACGTTTTAATAATTTATCAAAGTGCAAGGAAATATCTTTCCCTTGTTTTATGATTATCCATTTTAACGTTTTGGCCCGATCCCAACTAGGTCTTCTCCGTTGGTTCAAATGTCACAGCCACAATCACTGTGGTTTTGACGAGAGTAATTGTCTGAGGGTTGTACATATATGTATATTAATTCTGTCGGGATATCAAACCTGCAACAGACAGAAAGCTGATCGTTTAACCGCTGCATCAAACGGTGGTCAAGCAAGTGAATAGTTCACTTTTTTCTATTTTGTTTTTGTATTCTATAGCAATGTAATATTATATGATCATAATAATATTACATTGACTTATAGGCATTAAAAGATTATTATATTTTCATGTTTATGAATACAATACTTTGTGCACCGCCACCTAGTAGCGAGCGGCAAAACTATTACAAGTGCAAATCAACTCGTCACTCTGTCTTAAAAGTACGTCGCTAGATGGCGTATTTTAAAGTTTCGGTTTCTAGTCGACAATAGATGTCGCTAGTTTGCTGTCGCTATAAGTGTTAGTTTTTTTTTCTATCACTCGAATTTTCTTTTAGCTAAATATCTTTCACAATTTGTTTTGAATTAATCAATTCGTTTGGAAAACATAAGTTATCCAGGGTAACATTGCAACGCGTAACGTCCCAGTTTCACAATGTATTGTTTTGTTATAATAATTTGTAAATTAGTAATAGGATATCAAACGACCAGGAAAACGTTTCGAAAAATATTCATAAAAACAGACCTTATGAACACTCAACATTGCATCCATCTTCAATTTCGGGTCAATCTCTCTAAATGTACCATACCATTTATCACGCGTAATGTGGTTACCACATGTGAACAGCTACATAGTTTCCTATTTTTCATGTTTGCGTTTAAATCATAGCACAGTCAAGTCAATAGATCCAGCGCTTTTGTTTGTTCGGTCAACGACATCGTGTTTAAAATATGATTTGTAAAGCAACTATTTAGTCCCCGTGGGTGTTATTGTTCATACTAATTGGCGCAGGATTGAGGAACTTTGCGAGAATGCTATTTGCACCGCGTCAGTACGCCTACGTTCATTTATTTGTTTGGTGTGAAATATTCTCTGATTTCATCCTTAGATAGCTGTAATCCTAAAATATTTGAGGGCGGGACAGTAAATAAAGTTCGTACAATATTTGTTCTGGCAAGTAAGTATTGCGAACTGGGCCTGATCTTTAGGTTAAAAATAACATCTACGATATCCACCCTACAATTTACAGTTAGTGATTTCCACTAGGTAAAAAATATCATATCGTGGTCATCACGCCGAAACAATACTTTCATACTCGAAATTTTTCATACTGGTTTTTTTTCTACGGTGCTTCGAGATGTGATATCCACTCCCAAGAGGGTTTCAAGTTTCATGAGAACTCAGGTGAGCCTTTTTAATACTATTTGGAAACAAGCTTTATTTATGTGGCGGATCTTGCTGGATTCGCATTGTAACACATCGCGCAGAGCACGTTAGGCCTCAAGCGTTGCGACCTCATTGGTGTAACAAGAGTCATCTTGTTACACCAATGAGGTCGCAACGCTTAAAAAAACAGACACCAAAAGCAGGCAACCTTGGTGTCTGTTTTTGGGATTAATTATTTTTAAATGAAGATATAGCAGCCTATTTCTACAGCGTTCATCTATCCCTGCACCCCCCCCCCCTCCCGGATGCGCCCGTAACACCGCACACTTACACATTGGGTACTTAATTGTTGTTATACATTGATACAGTATTATGGAACAAAAATTGTTCACAATCAAAAGAATTCTCTCTGATCTTATTGAGGCTGATTGGACTCCGGCCGGAGGTACTCTATAGTACCTACTCTGTACCTACCTTTCCTTTGGCTAGAAAATAGTGATGTATTTCAAATGAGGCTGTAGACGACGTAAATAAGCAATACGTATTCATTCATGACCTGCGTTTAAGTAATTCCTGGTTAAGGGCCAAGTTTACTATGTAACTTAACTCAACGAATACAGACGAAGTATCATGTGAAAAAAAAAAACGTTTGACATTTATAGGAAAATAATTATCACTTGCTTAAAAAACGGTGAAGGAAAACATCGTGAGGAAACCGGCATGCCTGAGAGATATTTCTCGACGGCATGTGAAGCCAACTCAAAGGCCTATAGGCGGCTTTAAAACTCTAACACCAGGTTAGTCACTAACCCAACGAAAAAGAAAGATAGGAATATGAAGAATAAGCTTTTGATAACAAAAAGACATATTCCTGTCTTTCCTCTCCTGCCTTTTGTTGATAGCACGTAGCAAAATGGGGTTGTTTCCTAATGTATCTTTGTTCATGTTTAAAAAAATAAACGTAGTCTTTGCCTGAATTCTGCTGTTTCATTATAGGTTATGGGATCAGCGCGGCTCAACATAATGACGTGCGATATCATTTCTGTAGAGAGAAAGTTGCTGGCGAAATTGTCAAAATTCAATATAATATGCCTACTGCTGCAATGCCCGCAGATTTGTTTATCAAGGATTGGTGTAAAAATAAACACTACAGGTTTTTAACTATGTTTGATTTATTTAATATGAAGTGAAAAAATATGTTATGTTATGTTTACATATACTTATTTTGTTAAGTGGGAGCGTTCATAGCATGTAACAAAATGAGGTTGCTTCCTAATGTATCTTTGTTCATGATTAAAAAAATAAACGTAGTCTTTGCCTGAATTCTGCTATTTGATTATACCCTTTCTTACCCCTCCTTCCTTTCTTTACCCGTTTTTCACACATATCTATGTATCTTTTGTTTGTAGGATTCTTTAAACCCTCGAAGCATCCTAACGGTTGCGATGGATTTTAATAAATGAGGCGTCTATCGACTTGTGTAGGTCGCGCGATGATTATACGAGTAGGCTTAGGTTTTGTTTTTATAAAATCAGAATAGCGGACTTTAGAGGTCATTAAGTAAAGAATTGAAAAAAAAATACCATGTCCATGTGCGGTATCAAAATAAAGGACTGGAGGAGACCATTCCAAAAATATATTAAAAAACTTAACATACACATAACAAGACGCCTGTATTCCCCAAAGGGTTAGGCAGTGGTGCACCTATAGTACTCCCACATTTCGCCAGTTATGTTTAAGTCCTATGTAATAGGAGGCGAGCTTATTGCCATCAACCGGGCACAGGTCCAGACCCCGGGTTGCTACTGAGAAATTCTTGATGGAAAAACCCCAATACCGAACCCAGGATCTCACGCTCACCAACGACCAACGGAGCAGTTAAAAAAACTTACCAACATTTTTTTGGGAGAAAGCTTTGTACGATAAGTTTTGCCAATTTAATTTTGTGTACAAGGTTATTCTAAAGTTTTAAGGTAATTTGGTGGTAATTAGATGTAACGAGCTATGGCATGCTACGAAATGCATTAGGTATTTAGTAAAATGCTCTTGATGCCAACTTTCCTAATTATTTTAAACTTTGGACCAATTTTGAGGAATAACCAAGTTGGTATAGGTACTTAGATTGACTCACAGAGCTAAAAATTATAGTGACTCTAAGTTATTATATTGGTCTGACCGCTGACGTAATGTTTTGTGGTAGTTGATGTCAGAATAACTAAATATTGCAAAAAAAAACTTACAATGAAGACATATTAGTTCTTTTCAGTCAGGGTAAAATTCAAGGGATGCCAATATACTATTATAGATATATTTTAGGATACTATTTTAGACAATTTACTAATATCTGTGTTTTTTTAACACTAAACTGTTTTCGAACATGGTGGAGTTTTAAGATATTTTCACTAAGTTTGTTATATGTCCTCATATCACTGTAAAAGTAGTAGTACAACTACACTAGTATGTATCTATAGCGATATCGGATTTCTTTTGTGAATAACTAATCCATTATTTAATAAAATACACTATAGGAGAGCTTTATAATGATAATAATAAATACTCCTTGTTATCTCTTTTTTATATTCCAAATAGGGGGTGAGCAACGGAATATGAAATGTCCAGCACTATTTACTTAGGTGACCTACTGTAAACTTCAATATTGACAAAGCAATGACGAGTAACCATCTGCTTTGGAGCTCTCGGCAAACAATCGCTTCCCGTGTGAAAGATTACATCTATGATCGCTTACTAAGCAACATGATCTGACCAAGACAATGTCTGGACTTTAAAAGAGACTGTGACCTCCGAGTTTGTTTCGGAGTAGTCAGATAGGATCATCAACCTCAACGAGATTTCAAAAAATATTTTGACGTGTAAAAGTTGTTGTACCTATTGACCTATACAACGTTATAATTAGTATATGCGAAACCCGAAACACCTGTCTAGTATTTTTATGAAAAGAATCTATGTACAAAATTTCAAATCTGTACCATGAAAAATCACAAAGTTATAAGCTTGTTTTGTTACCTGGTTGTCCGTACAAAAACATGGTCACCGCGCGGCGCCCCCGCGCGCGCGCGCCTCCAAGGCCGTCTTGCGCTCATTGATAATAGTTTGGTAGTAGGTACCTAACCCCATGGCAATTGTATTGTAATTAACTGGTGATAACATTTTCCATCACACTTGCAGGCTTTGGACTGTTGTCATAATGGTCAAGTGTAGGTAGATATTATTATGTACTTTATTCGTAAATGTAGCCGTAAGTGATAAACTGCAACGCGCACTGCCAACGACACGTTATCACCACAAACCACTAGTGTACGTACCATCTCTGTATACTGGACGTTTGTGTATTGAAAAGACATGGTTAAATGATACTTTTCACACCCGATTAAGCGAAACACAACTGTACGCACGGCGACCGCGCGCTCGCAAACGGGAGCGGGGAGCGCAACACGTGCGCGTTAGCCTGTAGCATCCGGGCGACTGAAGGGGTTGTTTTACCCCCGCGCCGCTGTGCGCCCGCGCTGCCTACCGCCTAATGCCGCTACGACCTGCCGTGACCTGTGTTGTGCGCGTATATTGCGGATAGGTACTAAGTGCCGCTCGGTGTCCAACTTGTAACCTATTTTAAATATTTTTGGGACAAAATATAACATGGTATAAAAATTATTGGAATCGATTCAGTTACTTATTCTGAACAAACTATATTCAGGTTTCGCATATACTATTTATAACGTTGTATAAATAAATCATTATAATTTATATTTTATCAGCATTGTTACTGTACCAATAGACAATAATATACGTTTTAATTACATTCAAATTTAAATATTAGAAAGCAGGTAATCTATAGTGTTTTTAATGAAGGGCTTTGCTAAATCCTGTGCGCTGTTATTCATTAAGTCCGGATAATAAAGGGACGAAGTCCTAATGTTATGACGTGAAGTTTTCTTAGAAATTGTATTGTTCGAGTCGCGTCGCGTCGTCGCGTCGCGCTAGTCTGTACGAGGCTTTATTATAATGTTAAGTCGCGAAAACAACTTTCATGAAAAAAAAGCCTCATTTGCCTTTAAACTAATTATGAGAACGGTTTCAAAAACTCTTGTGCAAATGCACCGAACGAATGTCAACGAAAATATGGTTGTGCAACGAGTAAATATAGAGTCAATCAATCTGCTTAGCCTTTTCCCAACTATGTTGGGGTCGGCTTCCAGTCTAACCGGATGCAGCTGAATACCGTATTTTACATGAAGCGACTGCCTATCTGATCTCCACAACCCAATAACTGGGTAATACGATACCCCTTGGTAAGACTGGTTGTCAGGCTTTCGGGCTTCTGACGACCCGTAGCTACTGTCAAAGATCCACGAATGACAGCCGGGACCAACGGCTTAACGTGCTTTCCGAGGCGCGGAGGAGTCTTGGAACGTAAAGATGGTCATCCATCCACGGAAAAACCCCGACAAGCGTAGCTTAACCTGATGGACCGACCCATGCGGCTGTTATTACTTAGCCACGAGCTCTTCAGAGTATGAGCCCGCAATGAGTAAATATAGAATATGAGCTGTAATTGTACAATAACGCGTCAGTAATCGTTGCAGCCCATAATGGCTCAAAGATAAGAGACCTTTGACTTTTCAATTAAGCTCTATTAAGCAACACAATACAATTTCCTTGCACAATTGCTATAAACGCTCAGTGTGAAATTGCTTACACACTGCATGTTCATTTGTTTGTACTATTTTTTGACAGGCATCGTCTGTTGTCTCTACTTGTTTTATCCCAAGCGGTTAAATGCAAATATATTAGAACTGAATCGGTCTACCGCTCGAAATCAACGATAAACTAACGCTTATGTGTCAAGTACAAGTAGCAATGCTGTGCTATGGTAAAAAACTTTTTGACACTCTTTCTGAGCTAATAGACAAGATTGTGGGGATTGTGTCGACCCCTATGATACTTTAACATAATAAAAATACCATGTTTCTGCCTTCTGTTGTAAATCACTGGATTAAAAAAGCGGTGTAATGATGTGCCCCGTGTGCTCCCTAGCCCTAGCCGATTGTGTAACTAGGCGCGCAAACTAGTTTTAAAAAGTGTTGACAACTATACGCTTTGGATAGGCACGTTCGATTCAAATCCTTTGTTGCGTGTTTAATAGTTGATATGAATTCATGAATATCAAATGGGATTTGTTTGTGAGTTGAAATTGGTGTCCCTCACGAGTGGTAACGGTCCGTACGTCGCTGGCGACCAGCTGCGAACAGATGAGCGGGTCTGAGCGAGCAAGCGCCCTCCGCGCAGCCGCAGCGCGCACAGTCGGTGCGAGCGCGACTCGCCACGCGCACCTCTGTACCGCGCGTCATCAACGAAACAAATACTATCGAAATTCGAATCAAACGGTCAACTGTCCATTGTCGAATTACTATTGAAAAGTGACAGCTTTATGTCTAGTGTCAAATTCAGTGTTTGCGTTCGGTAGGACTTTTTGAGCATTCGATTGTTTATGTTTACTACTGTCGGCGTCTCATATTCACGTGTCATTTCACGGATTTACCTCATTTATTTTGAAAGTATTTGAGAAGAAAATATTTTGTCCATGCGCTCAATTTAACGGATTGTTTACCTACTTTATTTGTTTTGGTGTTGACTCTTTTCGTGTGCCTGTTTATCATTGTACATGCATGTTTATTTTCTTCATTAGTGCTTCTGTGTTCAGAATCTAGCAGCTTTTGCTGGAAACTATTATTATAATTGAGTTATAATTATAGTAAATTCTATGAAATCGTGTGAGACGACATGTAACGTGCGTTAGATGTGAATGTGTGTGACATTGAGGAAAAAGTTTTTCCGCTAAGTGTTTACTTGTTGCAGTGTAGGTAGAGATTAATCATGAAATTCTGCTGAATTTTCACTAATATAGTTTAGATAAATTAAATAACATTTACTTTTATCATCTTTCCGAGTTACCTTAAGGTCCCTCCCTATAAGTTCTGGATGTAGTTATGCTTTACATAAGTGTGGTAATACTCGTATGTTTACTTATGTCTACTGTTCTATCTGAATCTGAGCTTAACCTAAAGAAATATCAAATAAAATGTAGTAGAAAGACCTTCATCTGCTTAAGTAAAGTTTTAGGTACATGCAAGTAATGCACAAACTACAAAAGCTCTAGCCTACGCCTGTTGCTAAGTTAACCACGAGGAGCACTGCTCTGATTGTAAGTCTATAAAATATCGATGTCCGTTGCTAGGAGCCAGGCGATGCCAACAATAAGGCCTGGTTTATAATCCCCAATAGTGGCCCAGTGGGTGCAACTCTCACCGCTACTTACCATGCAATATCTAGAAGTGGCCCCGCGTCGCGTCAAACCTCTCGGGAGCTTTTCCAAAGAGGCCGCGATTGTCTATGTCTAGGCCAACTTTCCTTGCCGACATTTCGAAATTCGAACAGCGAAATGCAAAAATGTTATATTTACATGTTCATTATTAAAACGATGCGCGAATAACTATAAAATAGAAAGTGAATGCCATTTCGTGGATATTGGGTAAATGGGTAGACGCAAATAAATAGTTAGTGATTAATTAATGGCTTAGAAAAGTTGTATTGCGTGTTGAGGCATCAATTTAACATGATTATTTTCTTATAATAATCATAAATCACAAGTTATTCTATTATAAAATCAAGTGATTTGGCACCTTAATAACATTTTAGTAGAGTCTCATGAGAAATCAGATGCTTTTTTGCACTTCATTTTCGAAAATATTAAGTTGCAAGTGCTAGTCAAAGTCAAATCATTTATTTCATATAGGCACATACAATTAAGCCACTTGCGAACGTCAAAATTAACAAGATAATAGAATTGATTCTAGTTGCTCCTTTTAAAAGCTTTTGTATTGACAAGAATGGGCAAGAAGCTACACCGGTACTCTTTTAAAATGTTTTACAGAATTTTGTATACAGTAATTATATCATTATGTGAAGACGATGCACCTAGAATAAAATTAAAATAGGTAAAAATAACGAAAAATTAAGCAATGACAGATAAAGATTTTTTTTTTATTTAGATACATCGTGCTCACATATTTATAAACATTTTAAAAGTTGTCGATTTTCTTATGTTAGTTAAACGCAATATTGACTGGATGTCAGCTATGATGTTAAACAATCAAACCATAAATGTAGTAGGTGAATTCGCGGCTAAAACCTCTGTGATAGCCTACAAAAAAGATCAAAAGAATCAGCACAGCTTTATACTAGTATAAATGGTTTACTTAGCATATAAACTTGACGAGTTTACTATTTATCTACTAGCATTAGTGCTTAAGTGTAGGAATATGGCGATTTTATGAGTTTCCTACACCCACATACTTTGGTTTTCGATGTAATAAAATCGTGCGTGATACATCGCTCGAGGAGCTCTTTAGATTCAGTACATTTAAGTATGGTCATTTCGATGTAACAAGTGCATTATATAGGAATGTATGTCTATTCTAATATTTTCGCAGTTTGCAAGCAAAGTAAAACATAATAATTATTATGTCAATGTTTAACTTAACACTGGCTTACAATATTTAAAAGTGTCTGGTTTTTATGCGTTTTACTTCAAATTACATCACAAAAGTAAGCAGGTTGTGTTCTAGAAGTTGTAAATACTTTCGTAATGTTCGAATTTACTTGTTAAATGTAATACCTAAATGAAATATTGGAAATAGTTTCTAGTTTCACATTACATAAAATATCTCGTCTACAACAAGTGTATAAATTATTTATACACATTTCTCTTACCTACGTTCTGGCAAAACGTTATTATCAATTTAAGTGCACTTCGCTGTAATTAATTACTGGAAGAGCTTTTTACTAATTGTTACTATTCCGATACATAAGATCAACGACTTTAGACGCATGCTTTCTATAGAGCGCAGGCGCTGGCGCAAAGTACATTCATATTATAAAAGCGTTTATTCTCCATTATTCCTTAGGGTGATTTATTTAATGATAGATGTAGAGCATTTCCTCTTCGTATCAGGCGCGTGCGCAGGTATACGAGTAAAATGGTTGGTTATTTTCGTTCATTGACCGTGGTTAACTGATGTTTTTGTCGCCCACCGCATCGAGCCTCAGGAATTGTAGCACGTGCCTACGACCGCTACGCGCTTGCGCCGATAAATTACAACAAAACTTTTTTTGACATATAAATTCAACATACAAAGTTAAAAGTTACACTTGTAAGTTACTAACTTCAATTAATTCGTATGGTAATTAAATGTAGATTAAATATTTAACAATCCGTGAAGTGTACCTATTTGTTAGCTACAAATTTTACGCTAATTAAAATCAAAGCCGTCAAGTAAAAGTTCACAGGCGCAAGATAAATATGTTGATAGTAAGTAATTAGAGTATGTTGAGCTGTAAAGTCTTAATACTTTTGACCTAGTTTGTTATAACAGCTCTTAATGGATCTTGTATTCAATTTGAACTTGTACTTATGGCGATCAAATTATCTGTTATGAACTTATGATTGTACTGGCTAAATCGTTGGAGCGTGGGCTTCAATTACGCGAAATGTCTCTACATAACATCACGCCTTGTTTCCCCGAAGGGTTTGGCAGATGTGTACATATAGTACACCCACATATGTTTAAGTCCCATGTAATAGGGGGCGACCATATTGCCATCAACCGGGCACAATCCTAGTCTCCGGGCTGCTACTGAGAAATACCAGATAGAAAAACCCAATAACACGCTTCCCAACCCGGGAATCGAACCCAGACCTCATGCTCAGCAGTAGCGCTTGGGACCACGAGACCAACGAGGCAGCTCTGAATTGTCTCTAGTCTCTTATATTTCGTGATTTCTTTAGTAAGTCAGTGCTTGTGGACTTTTTCCAAAGTGTACAGTAGGTACCCCATTGGTCACGACGTCGCATCTCTTATTATCATGCCGCTATAACAATTTTCAACGTACTTACAAATAATTGCGTTTTCTAAGCACGACTCGCAGGCGTTGACCTTTTATTCACTTACTGGCGTTTGTTTAATGGAAGAAAATATGGTTTTTATTTCTCTGTAAAGTGACGGTTAATTTAAGTGCCGCCAAATGACTTGATAGTTTGGAAAAGTTTGCTGTTTTTCATTCCAATCCTAAGGTTTGCCTTTTGCTACTTTTGTATGATCAAATGTGAATGTGAACTTTAATATTCAGCCCTGAATAAAAGAGCTTTAATGTAGGTAAGCTTTTCAAGTTCTCAATTGTTAGAATTTTGTAGAAATTTGAGTATTATCTGTTCTAAAATTGCTCCATTTTGTCGAATGATAAAGATTTATTTAGAACATCACAAGGCTCTCGAAATACAAGCTGGTAGATAAAGGCAAGTTAGATTAAATAATAATACCCTAACAGATGACAATTAATTTGAACCAGGGCTTCAATTGATCCCAAACTAGATGTACATACGGGCTCACTCCTTTATTTTGTTACAGTTCAAATAATGCCATCGGTTCTAGTAAATGTAAAACATGTAGCCTTTATTCGATATCAACAAATACTAATCGATACTTCAAAACAAATTCCCAAGTTAACTCTAAACATTAATATTCAGAACAAATTGCCAAGATCTAACACAAGGAATTTCCCTGGAGGGAAGGAAACGAAACCGGTCAACGGTTTCAAACTAGGCACGAACGAATTACCTACTATCTAAAATTCTAAATCTTTTAAAGAACATATACTCGTACATGATACACATTTCGATCTAATTATTCCACTTACAGTAGCTATGTAAGAATAAAATAAAGTTTTGGAGCGGACGTGAATCAAAATAATTCGAACGTAACGGGTCCACCGATACGATACCGTAACGTACTGGACCTGTTACCATATCTTCAACCAGTCTCAAATACATCCGGCAACGTTAGCACAAGCCTCTTTGTATAAATTACCTATTTTAATGTACATACTCCAGATTGGAAATAGAACTACAAGATGCTTTGATATCTTCCAATGATTGATATCTGCGAGGTTAAATATATAGGATCAATGACTACCATTCCATTTTGATACTATTTCTTAACGGTTATTGTAACGATATCAGAGTTCGTGAGACATGTAGTGTGTATGTTATGCATATGTTCATTGTTTGGTTTTATAACGCGGTTGATGCTCAGCTGACCCACATAGCAGTCGTTCCATTTGAAGCTGTTTCACCCATTAACAACGATGACGCGCTTTCGATTAGCGTTTCTGCGGTCACTAAAATTAATCAGTCAAACAGAAATTATTTGATTGCTCATATCATGTATCACTATGTATTATGTAAACTGGTATTGTTTACGGCTACAAGTAGCTGTAATGTATGAAATTTAAGTTATGGTCCTAGCGACAGTATGCAGGCTTGTCGTCTTATACGGTTTCATTAAATTACTATGAGTATTTTTGCTGGAATAACTGTTTTTAAATATGCCTAATACACACATCTAATAGTCAAATAGTATAAGTAGACCATTTTAGTATAAAACTAACAGATGAGTCAATTTTTAATGCGAAACGATCCAAAAAATAGTTTAGCGCATGTTTATACAGCTGCAGACACCGACAGTAGTAAAATTGTTCAGGTATTTTCTTAAGGTTGAACAATGAGTGTGACATAATGTACTTATAAGGCTAGTTAACCTACCAGTGTGAATGTGACCTTGGAATGAAACCAACAGTTCTTTATTGTGTCGCAGTAAAGTGATGGTGGTGATCAGAAATGCCAGATTGGCGATACAACGTGCTCTCGACCAACGAGGCGTTCATCGATACTGAAGGGGCCCCCATGCGGGACCCACTCGCCGCCAGCTACCCACGCCGCGCCGACCGCAGCAGACCTCCCCACACCTGCCCCTACACCACCATATTCCTGGGAGCTCGTTCTCACCACGCTCCCTACAGATTACCGGCTTTGCAAAGCGACCCAATAGATACCTATGCAGACGTCTACTCTGTGGACCGTTCGTCCAACCTAACTGATACATCAAGCTTTGCTCGCTATGAAGACTGCCGCCCACAGATCGAGGAGATCTCGTCAGAAACTGAAGACCAGGTTTACACTGATGAAAATTCGACAGAAAATGTAACGTTACAAGTTCAGAAAGTGCCATACACTTCAAGCTTGTTTTACATCTCAGCAAAAACTGACACGACACGCAAAGAGGTGGTGCAAAGCAATGATGTTTTTCTTGTGGAAGAGTCCGATTCGGATGCATTATCATCATGCACTTGTGACAGTTTTGAACGATGTGAGTTTGACTGTAGAGACTTTGAGCCTTTTTCTGACACGTGTTGTTGCGATCCATTGAGTGACGGTGTTTGTAGTCGGAGTCCTAAGGATGTAGACTCTCCAGAACACTTTTGTGATCGTGTGGCGGAAGAGGATGGTGTTTCAAACCGAAGTGATATGGATGGTCTGGACCTGGCTCTGTTTGAACCGGCGCAAAATGAGTCTGAAGAATGCGGCGAGGGGCCCGCTCGAAACACTGCTGTGTCCGCGTCAGCTACTTTGTGTGGGATATTGTACGCGCTCCCTGACAGCAGCATTGGTAAGTAACGTGTAGACTAATTTATTCGCAGTTAAGCGCAGGCATCCCGGAACCGCTGTTGTGATAACGCTCAATTATAGTGATTAGGAGCACGGCGAATAGAGCAGCCGCGCTGTACCGCCGTGTGGTCTGCGTCAATCCGACTCGTATCCGATACGAACAACGGTGTGCGGGAAATTACTATCGCATCAATCACTGGCAGCATTGTCATACTTGTAGTGACAACAGAGCCAGCTATCGGCAAGCAAGCATAATAGACCGTAAAGGTACTTATCATAACACACGCAACGTTACCTACATACCTCGCAAGTCATGTTCTTGATCTTGATCAAATGCCTGTTTATTTAATACTAGATGTAACATTGTCGATACGAGTAGGCCTTCATTAGTATACAAATCGATATTTGAATTGAAATGAGATTGGCGAAAAACTAGTTACCTACGAAAAAAAAGTTATCTATAAAGATATCACGGATGTGCCACCTCGTAGCAGTGATAGAAAAAAACGGAAAAACTGTTAGCATTCTGTAATGCGAAAGCCAACGAAGCTTTTATATTGTATTAGCGCTACGTACAAATTGCGTACCGTTAGTCGCAAGTTTCTAATTACCGGTAGCGATAGAGGGCGATTGTTGCCTCATGCAAATCCGATGGATACCGGAGCAGATAAGCAAAGATACTGAGAGATACACAAGCAGGCAAACATATGGTGTAAGTCAATGCTCTGTATTTTTCCCGTTGAAAGCACACACGGTGGAGAAAATGTAACGGACACTTTACGTTGTTTGGGCCAAATTCGGTAATATACGAAATGTATGACTCGACCCTTATTTATCCACATATTCAATAATAATGATATGGATGATGATGATATTCCATAGTGAAAATGCTTAAATAAATATCTTGAAAATTAAATTATACGCCATAAATTAATACAATAACGAGAAGTCTAAAGTTTACAACTTCATGTAGCTCATAATTGTAAGCGCACTCGTTGAAGTATTTGTTTCCGTGTGAACAAAAAATTTGTAATGTTGGTCGTTAAATGTTAAAAACAGCACGTACCATTAAAATACTCCAATGGATTTTAAATGGGGTCCAATTGTGTTCGACTATCTGACAGGTAAAAAAACAAACATTCATAAACATACTTATTGGAAGCTTCTGTTTATCTGAAACCTAATTATAATGGAGTATTATGAAGATATTTTGAAAAATTATACTCAAATATATAAAATATATATAGGTACTATGTATAATATGTTAAAAGTGTGGACAATCAACACTCGTTAGAATAGCAATGACTGAATTTAAGGGAAATAATATTATGGTTGATAATAATAAACCTTCGGGTGAAACAAAATCAGTATAATCTAAAGTTACATCATCCTGAATGACTGATGAATTAGTGATTAATTTTGTTATAGCACCGGAAATGATAGGCACATTATAAGATTTATCGTAAATCTTGATATAATTCTGCAAGCTATTACAGTACCATCATAATTTTGGAAAAAAAACAGTACCTAAGGTAGGTACTGTTTTTTTTTTGTTCGAAAAAAATCAGTACCTACCTTCCTATCAACAGATCTGACTGCTAAAGTTAAGAATGAGTTAGAACCAACAAAATACAGCCGTTAAATTCAAGGTTATCAGATAACTTACAGACAGACGTAGTTTTGTGAATTGTACAAATATGGAATGTTATTTTCGTGACATTGTTATGGAGTGGAGAACATTCATAACAAACGTCATAGCGTTCATTGTTAAAAGAGCTAAAAGTCGCGGGACGTGGCCTACCATATAAACAAGTATTTTACAATACGTGAGAAAGTTAAGGGGTCATTGCTGTTAATGTTTTACGAGCGTTTGTGGCGGTTGTAACGTAAAGATCCTTTACTTCGGAATAACGGTTTGGAGTTATTTTTGCATCATTTTAAAATATAACCAAAATTATAATTTAATAATTATAATATTATATTATTATAATTTAATAATATAATAATTAATAAACTATATCTCCAGTATTTGAACTCCCATAAAATTAGATTTTATTTTTACAGCTATTCATTGTGTTTTATGATTTACATATCAACTTATCCATACATTAGCATCTTCTAAATTCTAGACATGAATCTATAAAGACAACTTTTTACTATTTAACAACTTCTTTCTACAATAGTCAACTTTTGATTGTGAAAGTGGAAGGCAGCCAGTTGATTTGTGTATCATTTAAAACATTCCTCATAAAACAACTTTTATGTTGTCTATACTTCATGTTTATAAATTTCTCCCACTTTTTCCAAATGTTTTTAAAAACGCGGCCACCGTGGGAGCGATCACCTTTGCTTCATGTGCTTTGCGTACCCAAAAGGCCATAACAAGGAAACTTGTGTTGATTTACACTGCATTGTGCCAACTTGCCAACTGAAAACTGCAAAGTATTATTATCAAAGGAACATTTCCATCGGATTTAGTCGGAAAGTGATTCATCATGTTTATGCGTCTATTGTTGTTGAACTTGATTTATGAACTAATTTCGCGAAGTATGTTTCGAACTAATTTTAGTACTTAATTTTATTTGAGTTTGAGCACTTCTTGTTACTGTTGTTTTGTAAAGCTTTTTCGTCTTCTTTGTTTTGTAATTGGCGCGTGCTTTAGATACACAATCAGTTCACGAGTCTTCCTAAAATATTATGAGCAAGTAACAATCTGGAATCAAATTTATTGATTTATTACTCAACATGGTCCTCTAAATGTAGAGTCGCTAATCGTTGCGATATATCGACATCATAATTACATTACATTATCAATATGTATGTGTAGTAGCACCCGTTCAGTGCGGCATAAACGGCAATAATTACTTCATGTCGGTTTCTGGCGACTTATCAACTTCATCAAGTCACCACTAGACACTTCCACGATACTAGAGTTGCCGGTCCCGTACAACTTGTTACAAACCAATCAGACCCTTCAATACGACAAGCAATTTTATCTGAATACTCTATGCAAATATTATTCTAACATTCGTACTGTTTAATTACGACACGTCCGCAATATCCAAGATATTAAAGACTTACATAGCTCCACTAGCTAAATGAGTCGTATGTCTGTCCGAGTTATGATCGTCATCGACCATAAATCGAGCCTACTATAAGATGGGGACGATTAAATTCAATAACAAGCCTCGGTACCAGTACTAAATCCCGCTCAGTTATAACCTCACATGCTCTTTCAAGTTTCTTATATGGAATCCCAAGACTATAACGTCAATAATCTTGCTAGACTCGATCAGGGACTGGGTGTGCATCCTTGTCCAGTTATGTATGTGATGCAATCGTTTGCTTATACTTTCTAATGAGCTTGCCCTTCCTGTAAGCCGCTTCTTGAAGGAAGCCACTTGCGCATCACTTAGCACTTCGCGTGCAGTGCAATGTGAGGCAAGCACAGGATTTAACATTTCAGTACACGACATTATGATTAAAAAACAAGTTTTGCAAGTTTTAGATGTCAGAATGTTGAAAGTTTTAGTCTTATTTTCAATACGAACATAAGTTTAAATGTCGGACAGTTTACGAATAATTCTGTAATTTGCTTGACAGTCACCTGCATTTTGAAAATGAATAATTAATAACTTGGTGATTATATTCGTCGCGACAAACGCACAGAATGCAAACTTAATTATTGAATTCAACATGCAAATAAAAAGTTACTTAGGTATAAATTATAGAAACACATTAAATGCATGAATAAGAAATACTTAATTGATAAATTCTAAAACATTGTTCAGAAACGTTGAAAATCAAAATGTGGATAAAGAAGAATATATGGTACAGCAATTTATCTTTAATGAGATCATAACAAAATTGGAACACACAACAACATTGAGAACTTCTTACGTTTCGATAATAGAAAAAGAAATTCCAAGACGGTCACCTACTACCGTAGTTGCAATTTCGCGTAATAACCAGCAATTTGTATGAGAAACTCACAGACAATACGGATACGGAATTGAGTTTACGGTATCTAATTATGTCATAATGATAATATGCGGTTGTGTATTTTGGAGTAACTTGGGAGCATACAGTTACTTGAGTTCGTCCGACTTTGGTACTGGACTTTTAATGTTGATCATAACGTTATTTTTGTTCGTTTTCAATATGAAAGTTGAAGTTGAAAATTATAAAGATAATTCAAAATTCTTAGAATTTTATGCTGAAGACAAAGCTAGATGAAAATTCAAAGAAATTCTACATATAGCTTAGAACTTCAACCTCATGTTTGCATAGGTTTGGTAATAGTCGTAATGTATGAACATGCAGTCATAAAACAATTTCCAATCGTAATAACGTCTTGAGGGCTATTTCTGTCGCAATCTTGGTCCTGTTGGCTGTTTACTTGTATGCAAAGGAGAAAGTCTATTAGGAAAGCGGATCCTGGCATCAGGCCAATGAACATAAGTTACACAAGAGGGATTGCCGAGACTCGACATGGATGAATGTATAAATCCCTTTCAGAAGTTTTGAAAATTATAGTGTTTGCTTTATTATCCTAGCCTAATGCGTTCGAAATAAGCAGTGTGTTTTCTTAATACAGACATATTTCAAGTTGTGGCGGTACATACATAATCGCCGTCGTATATGACTCAGACAACTTAGTCTAGTTTAATCAGTAAGTTTGTCATTGCGCCCAAGGTGAGGGCGTTCGTGGATTTCTATTTGCTTATTGATAAAGGAAACGCCTTCCAAATATTTATCAATCTTGACTTAAAGTTCACAACTGAGTTCGCGTTTCTCAAGAATGTTACTTGCATTTGTTTGAAGGAAGTTTTTACGACCCGCTGCATCCTTTCAACTGCCGAGAATAAAAATGAACAAAGTTTCTTCGGAAATGCAATGTCTTACAATGAAGACATCTTCAATATCGATTCCGAATACCGGTATATTGTTCGCTTCGATTGCATAAATATGTCTATTGGGTTTTTCATCCGTCCAAGGGGCATTGTCTCTATTGTTTGTTGAGTGACGTGATTGTGAAATGAAATAATTTGATGCATGATTGAGACTAATTTGAACAATTTTTCATTTCGACGCAATCAAGCGACCTTCATATCTACATGCAGTATTGCGTGATTTTACCATTATGGTGTAAGTGTGCGCATACGTTTTGGGTGGCGATGGCATATAAAATAATTATTATAATCATAGCTCTGATAATGTCATGTGTCCATGTATCGAATATTGGCCGTTAATGGTTTGTTATGTTATGGCATCTAATATTTGTTTCCAAGAAGTAATCGTGTATTGCGTACGAATGTGTTTACATAACATATTATGCGTTTGCTTGACGGTATGAAGATGGTAATGATCTCTTGTTTTAAAACCATACTCAAATGGTAACATTATCTTGGAAATACGCGAATTACTAATCAGTAACTAAAGTTAACTCAAACTCAAACTCAAAGCATTTATTTCAATTAAACCATTTACAGGCACTTTTGAATTGTCAAAGAACTACTTGTTGCTCCATCATTCCCGAGCAAAAAGCCATCGATTAGGAATTTAATCATTTAAGCATGACTAGTAAATTAATAATCGTGTGTAATTTAAGGGATTTAATGGTTTATTGTATTTAAATAACACACAGGTAACTAATACACAGTACCTTATTGGTAGTAGTCAATGTCACTATCAATCATCTGTTTTTATGTCAAATAGCATATGTATTAAAGTCGAAGAACTACACTTATTCTATAAATGTTTAGAAATTGTCGTGTTAGAAAAATGTGTAATATTCCGGAATTGAGTGCAGTCGTTCATCTTGTGGGTATCTTGTTCACTGAGAAAGCGCTTTAAATAACTGCTATCTGAAGATAATTTACAACTCGTAGAGAGACAAATATTCTCGATAATCATGGGAACGGACTACGAAGTCTAGAATTCAGTAACGAAGTATATCGCATAATTTTCATACTGTTGGGAATCGGAATGCATTTAGTAAATAAATTAGGAATACCGATATCCATCGTCATTCCACAATTTATGGTGTTTTGGTACGTGAGATAAATACCCTTGTAATTTATTTCCATGTCATAAATATGTTCAAATATGTGGCTGGGTATGGTTGATTTAAGCACCGGCTGGTATTTATTTGATATGGTAAGCCATATCAAATAAATACCAGCCAATACGGTTGAATATATTAAGAGCCTTTCACCAAGCATCCAGATTCGGCTGTCTCTCTGTTAACGAAGATTTATTTCTATACTGGAACCGGTTAGATAAAATTAAAGCTGCAATAGGTGAAAATGAGAATAATTTATTTGAATTGAATCCGTAGGATTGTTTGCTGCATTGCGAATTTTCTGAATAGCTTTCAATGAGCGGTTGGCAGCTGTGGTGTTTGGGGCACGCGCGTCGGCCGCGACGCGGGCGCACCTGTGCCAGTGCGGCCACTCGTTCGACTGGTCCAGTTTCCCCAGTCCACTTCCACGCTGACGTCACCTTCACACATACTTATCGATTAAAACTTTCAAAGTGATAGTGACTAACTAAAAGTCAAGGCCGAGTGATACATTGATTGTATGTTTGTTTTACACCTGCACCACGAGTTGAGCTTACTCATAATATTTATAAGCAAACAACTGGCCCAGTTTCAATAATTGTCTTGAATGTTATCATGGAGATTTTATAAAGTATTTTGATAATATCTCTAATACGTTTTTCTTGTCTTACACGTAACATATTCAGTTTTTAGGTCGTAACATAGGTAACTTTAGCTGTCTTGTGCGCGTCATGTACGCTCATTTCGGTACGTGGTCTCCATTCAAGAACCAGTTTATATCAAAACATTTATTATGTCTAACATATTTATACATTCAACGTAAAATGACGAGCAAAGAATACAAAATTGTAAACTCATTCATTTGAATTAAGTACTTTTACAGTGCGTTGCTCAAATGTCGAATTTAGTCTCACGAAAGTAACATTAAATTATGCACGGCATTTGAAGTACTACAACGGCTTTAATCTACATAATACTGATATTAATTGTACGTTTAGACTTACAAATTTCATGTTTAGCGTACATTAAATAAACAATTCAGAAACGAAGCTAAGAATAAGAATACATTTTCTATAAAAGTAGCTGCAAGAGGAAACTATATAATCCGGACAAAGCGTTTAAAATGACATGAGATAAACGACGCCAGGCCTAAACAGTCGGATATAAATAAATTAAAAAGTCAAGTTCGTATAAATACAGTGAAGACGGATGATCAATGTTTTTTAAATGGGCATTGAAATAATTCTGTGCACATCTGCAACCCCTTGGTACAGCCGACAAAAGTGTTATTCATGCATTGAATGTAAAGGCGGAGAGTTCGTGACTTGTGTCAACTGTACCGTACGACTCAATTCTACTAAGTCACAACGCTTGCGTGTGCAGCACATAGCAATTTGAATAGTTTATTCATGTGATTATAATTGATTTCTTCATTTATGAATGAATGTACTTAGTCTCGCAGAAGAAGTGACCTCTTTTTATCTTTGTTCTGTGTTTCATTCATAAGCTTCCATAATTCATTCAGTGAGCAGATAAATATAATAGGTTATCGAGTATGTGACCATATGTATTACTATTCTTCAAACATCCTGCGAAGTTTGCATAGCGGCTCCTTCATTTATATTTCCTGTTCGATGGTTACTTTATGGGTTTTCATGAAATTCGTGTATTACATCAATTTGTTTTATACGCATATACGAAGGAAGTCCGAGTATTAGTTCTTGGAAGCTCACACGAGTGACGCGTGCGCAAACAAATGCGTTTCCGGTGGCAGACAGAGCACTCGCTCATAGAGAAAGTTGTCAAGCCTTCTTTCTTAACAATGCTCTAGCATTTTGCCATTATATCATGTCTTCGGCTTTTTTTGGACGATTAGTTGATGTAGGAAGAGATTATGAAACTAATATCGTTGTTCATGGAAACCTGACGTGATTGATGTTCTCAGTTACTTACGTTCGATCTTACCGTTGGTTTTGCAGGAAGTTAATCGTTTATCCTAAAATAATGAGCTTTTTATAATAGATTGATAGAGATATCGATACTTCCTACTTATGACTGAATTTGTTTTTGCACCAATTTTACCATATATACACATATTTAGTAATACACTTCAAAACTTAGTACGACACTTTTAAAATTACAATTTCTCCTAAACTATAGAAGACTGAGTTTTGAAATAAAAAACGGTCTATAGCAAATTCCATCAACTTTCTTTGAAATTATAGTTTAATATTAAATACATTAGTAACGTTTATAACTTAAAACAAGATAAAAACCAAAATATAGCCAGGTCTGTTCAGTCAGCTAAAACTTACATTTTAATACTGGTATTGCCTCCTCGGGCTCTGATTACAGCTCTCGGGTGCTAGTGCACCTGGGTCTGCCATTACAAGGTCTCCTCAGATGGTTTCCATGCAGTTTCTTTGTACCTTCGCTTCACCAGACGGACCATTCTTAATGATACACCCACCATTCTTGCAGTACGACGCATACTGATGCCTAGTTCCAGAAAAGCCATTAATCTTGCACATTCTTCAGGTGAAAGAGGCATGATAAGTAAAGTTTACGTGCTGTAGACACCTTGGCTTTTAAATCAAAATTCATCGATCAAGAAATATAAATGTGAAAACAAAAAAGTGAAAAGTAAGACAACTATTTGAGAAGGAGGGTTTTTATTTATAAAGTTTTTTCAGTCATTCCCTAAAAGAAGGTTATCGACTATAAAGTTTGTACCTATATTAAATTAAAAAAATGTTTTGTGGTGGCCCATTGGTAACGGCCGCGACTTACGAGTTGAGGTTGTAGGTTCGAACTCTGATAGGCGCTTTACTTAAAATTATTTCATCACCACTGCTCTCAAAACCGTGAAGGAAAACATCGTGAGGAAACCGGCATGTCCTACAATCAAAAATTCGAAGACATGTGACATCTACCAACCCGCACTGGGCCCGCGTAATTACGATTACGGCCCACTCCCTCTCACAGAGAGGAGACCTGTGTCCCAGCAGTGGGATCATTATAAGCTGATTATAATCATTTTTATTTCGAAAATATATCTTGTGTACTTTAAAAGTTATTGTAATTACAAATGTGTGGTACTAAGTTTTGAAGGCCAGTGTATATATCCTGTATAATAATTGTCACGATTTTAGAGGCTACGGTGAATGTGTTGGTATCATCTCCAATTTTAGTAGATGAAAGAACAAACGCTTCGTATTGCTTCAGGGCAGGCCATGTTTCGAAACAATGCAGGAGTATGTTCTAATCTACAAAGACTTGAACATTATGAACATGCATGTGTCTAACTAAAGGCGAATTGGCTGCACACAAAGAGCATAGATGTAGCGCCTGATACGAAATATGAACAATAAGTAAAATGCGCCGAGTTAATGTTCCAACCCGATGCGTGTGAAATAGCCACCGTCGACGGACACGCCGTCGTTGTCAGCTAAATGTTCATCACGTTGACAATGGATACGACTTATGAAATGTGAACCACAATCTAATTCGCCTTTATTTCTGAGGGAAACAAAGGAACTTATAATACCCAGATCGTATTACTAGCACGAACAGGGAACATTCCTTCTATGAGGAAATCCTTGAAGGTGGAATTAAGGGTAATTCAAACCTTTGTGTGATTGTGATTTTCGTGCTCGGCTCGATCAGTTTATTGCTCTCTCGCGTGTTGTGTATGTTGCAGCTAATCAGCTTTGAGGTCGTAGGGTTTCCGCTGCAAATAATGCCAGTCATCCAACGCCACATCTGTTACATCAACCGTGCAATTGTGGGAACTGTTGCATACATTTGTAATTATCACAGTATTGTTTATGGTTTCTTTCTAGGTAATAAGAGCACCTACGCAACCTATATGCACTTTATGATAATCAAGTACATCGAACCGCTATTGTTTTTCAAGCGTTATACATATCTATCAGACATTCTTCCTATAACTTTTCATGTTCTTTATACGTAAGATTGATTATACAACGTGTTTGATTTACTAGTGGGATAGATTTGAAACACATTTCTCATGGATTTGAATTGTGTTCTGTGTTGTTATTGACTTAATAGTCGTTGTGGTTGATGTTGATGTTAATATTCATGCCACAGACAACCGTTAAGACAATACCATTGAGATACTTAGTTGACTTATAACGTAGGAATAATCTGATCTACTTTCTCTACATCGCGTGAAGGGCTCGAAAGTCAGTCGCGCGAGATGTCGACATGTTGCGCCTACGCACTTCTGAAATTATCACCTGGTATGAACTCACGGATTGGATTATAAACCCAATTTATTTCAGGGTTGAATGAATGATCTAGTGAATTATTTACAGTAGTCAATGCAAAACGGGATTTAGCGCTAAAAGTTTACAAGCTGTAAAAAGAAAATAATTTCATAACAGTTAGAAAATTTTAAGCTCTTCAATCCTAATATAGCCAAAAGATCAAATCATTTTTATTATTCGGAACACCTTGTACCTACTTATTTGTATTCAGCTCACGATATAACGCATGAAATTCGACACAAACGGTGCCCATGCGCAGGCGTGGCGTTCACATGCCTACGTAATCATCTGTCAAAACGCTCACATTTTTAACGCCCAGCATTATATTATACGAAGATTAACTCCTACGCGACAATCTGCCTGACGGGAAGCTTACATTGTCCCCAATGCAAGCGTGATAGAGATATAAAGGCGAATTAGATGCGTTAGTACTTCAAGACGTTCCTTAGAACTTGACGTGGATGACATACAAATATGATTAATGAAAATGTAAGTATGCCGTCGTCGTCGTGATGAAAAGACCGTGTTTGAATTTAACTCCTTGGAATTGTTACTAATGAGTGATGAGAGAGGAGACGTAATAAAAGTTTACTTTTCTCTGCCATTGTTGTTAAAGTCGAACAAAAATATGGTCTTGCTCAACCTGTTCGTCTCAGCGGTAACAAGAATCGCCTCTTTCCAGAGAACTTGATGCTATTTTACAACTTGGAGGTAGGTAATGCATTAAAAATCGGTAAGCTCTTTTAGCATATGGGCGGCATGAATATTATAGTTTTACCTACAAGAAGGAAATTGCATACTATTATGATTCCCACGTTCCTAGTCCAGTCTACGTTAATGGTTAGTTTTTTATGTAGGTACTAGACATAATATGTGTGTATGTATGTATATGTGGGGTGATATAATTACGTGTATAAAGTAGATCCGTGTGTGCAAACGTATAATTTATAATTGTAGCCGCATGGCGTAGCTTCAAAAGGGCGACGACCTTTACAGCCGGTCGACAACTGACCTTTAGGTCTACTAAGGGCAGGAAACCTAGATGCAGGAATCCACATTTTTTCTAAAGTAGAGGTCAAGTTTTTACGCAGGATATTTTCTGAAAGATATGAACTTGTCTTTTGAACTGGCATACGAAATAAAATAAAAAAATCCTATTGAATTTGAAACTTGTGGCACTTGTAATCTTATTAGTATTTACCTTTGAATTATTATTCCTTGGTTATATTAAATTAAATCTTACAATAACTCAAATGTTTCTTGACACCAGTTAAAAGCACCAGATTTCTGATGGTAAGATCTTCAATCGTTATTACTAAGACACATATATTTCGATTAATGTATTCATAGTCGTAACTGCAGGTATATTAAATCATAAATGAGATAAAGTTAATGAGGTTGAAGTGTTAAAAACCTGCGTCAGTTTGACCTGACATTTAATTTTCATTGAGTAACGAATGTAACGATATAGAAAATTAAATTAATGTCATAACGTAACACCTCGTTAAGTGTTACATGTTTAATTAGTTATTGAAATTGTTTATTTTGCGATAAAAAAACAATTTCAATAACTAATTTTGGTTGGTAATATGCAATTTTTCTTGTCACACATATTCATATAGTCACTACCATCAGTTTTAACCAATCTACTACTGAATTGCTTATTAATTAAGTACTGAAAAAACAACTTCATGTGATTCGGGTAACGGAAACGGAAACTTTACTTAGATACCTGATGTCGAAGGCTCTTAGCAGATCTTGGAAATTTTCAACGGCGCATTTTTCTGCTAAAGCATTTACACATAATTATTTATTATAAGCATTTAAGGAACTTGCTGAAACAAAAGGGACCGAATAGCCATGAGTTTTATAAAAACGGTGAAGAAAGTCGAAAGCTCAAAAGCTAAGGTCAGGGACTGGACTAAATAGATTCACATCGACAAAAATTCATTTGATTATCCACAATTTGTGTTTCATAATACTTTATCAATGAGATGTGTCATATGTTTTGTGGCTACACATTGATACAATAATATTTACACATCTTTTTGAGGCTGACTGTACCTAGATTAATAATAGGAATGTTGACTGGGGAAAAATAAAACTATTTAGTCCGTCAGTCAGATAATAAAAAAATATTAGACACGTATTTTTTGCTTTATCATATTAATAAAAAAATGGTTTAGATAAAACGGCATTAAAGTTGGAGTTGCTCGCTACGTCACAAGTCAGTATAAAATCTATCGGGGAGTATCGTCATGCCACATTTTAACGTATTGCCTACTTAATGTGTTGCCGCAACCTTTTGATTAAATAAAAAAAGAAAAAATACGTGTCCAATGTTTTTTAATAGTCTACCTGACGGATAAAAAAATGTTCAGTCAACATCCCTATTGCTAGAAACACTTCACTTCAACTCCTTTCAACTTGATTGTGGCCAGTCAACGAGCTCAGCTTTAAGGTTAACTAGTTTAATCAATTGTTAATCTATTCCTCAAATCTTAATGACATACTTATAAAATAAATTAAGCACAAGTACAACACCTACGTGAGAAACAATTAATGTTATATTCACTCGTTCCTTTGCAATGTATTTACATAACAAGTTATTAACATATTGTTATGAAGATAAATAGAATAATAACAAGTCAGTTAGTTCCCAAATTAGGAAACATTGTGTATTTGTGTCTGAATCTGCCCGTTGTTTGAGAATTGAAAGATTACACAAAGAAGATACTGTAGAGGTGGACTATTATATTATGTTTAGTTGGAATTGGAGCACTGTTATGCAAAACCAATTGTTTAAACTTGTATTGATTAATTAACTGAATGTTTTTCAAGATAATGGTTCCAATAGCGTGCAGATGAAAATAATACTGGACAATGGGCAATGTATTCGCAATGTTAGAAGTTAGATCGATCTACCGTGCCACCATCGGTAGCTATCCGTTTATCTATCTGTCGTGGTGTCGGTATGTTTATAAATAAACAGCGGGCAACATGTTGCGTCGGTCGTGAGGTTCGCCTGTTTATTTCAAGTTCATTGTTGTGCGCCATCTCGCGTGAAGGCGCGCCGCGCGCCTCCTGCGCCAGCGCCGCCCTCCCACGCAACTGTACCCCTTCTACACAAATACTGAAATTATTTTAACACGAACTTAAAAGCTTCCTCTCTTTGGAAAGGGAGCCGTTAATATGCCTCTGTACATTGTCTATAAAAACCAACTTCTGCTTACTGTTTACATGTAGGACGTATAAGGCCAAACAGAGAAGGGAATAATAAACTGGAAAGTGGATTCTGTTGTTAAGTCGAAACGTAATGATACTGTGCAGACTCTCGCAGTTTACATGTTTATCCACTAAAGTATATTGTTTTATGGATCGTATAAAAACTTTTTTAGTGCAATCCTACCTACGTGTTTTAGATAAGTATTTTTTTCCTTTGCCCGTATTACAAACTACCAAAAGTTCAGGTTTTGTCGAACCAAGCCTGGGTCCATTGCTCGGTATGATGTTATTATAAGGCAACTTGTATCCAGACAAGTCTTTCTTGTTCGTTGACGAGTTGCGAACTGCACGCTCTTTGGCTTGAATCATTGCCGTCGGCTGGCGCTAACTAGGTGCCACCGGCATTACCACACTGACTGGTAATCAGGGCTATCTCCGATCTAAGATTCGATCGCCGGATACGCCTACCTACGTGAAAGGTACATCGGCAGAATTATGAGCCATGTGTGTTGAATTCATTAGGCCATAATAAATAATTTGCAATAAAATGCAATGTCACGCTATACGTAATACAGAAGTAGAGTAAGTAGCTTATTAATGATGTAAGTTTAATTATATATTATGTAAGACATAATAATATAATTATTAAAAATGCTTCAATAGTTATTCGACATTGTTCTCTAACAATCGTTTCTGAATATTTCGTTTATTATCATTATTATGGGGTTTTCCCGTCCTAGCTCGTAGCCATATCACGGAGAGGCGAAGCGTGCGTGACTTAGGCGGAGATAGTGATTTTGATAGCCGCCGGCTATTTTCGAAGCACGACGGGCTTTTAAAGGCGATTCTAGGTTTACGCTCATTAACTATAAGTATTCTGTGGCGGCTTTGAGGAATTCTTGAAAGAAATAACAGATAAGATAGTGTTTTGCTGTGGAATTGTGGACTTAAGTTTATTGTGGTTTTAATAACAATGTATTTTGCTGCTTAAAGTACATGGAGTCTGTCTACATACACAATGTGCGAGCGTGTGTTGTTTTTCAAGTTTCCGCAACACAAAACGCAATGATAACAAGTGAAATTAATGTTAATTAAGAACTGTATGCACCTTTTGCAATGCAGGTGTGATTGTATGTACTTTTCGTTTTACATGTTCGTGTATTTCGAGTGCTCCTTGAGGCAGCGGTGTATGAACAATATATTTCTTACAGTTTCGTATCAATATTTTGTAATGGCCCGACGAGCTAAGTAACGATTCGGCAAAAATCACTTTTGGTGTGAATAATTATAAGCAACACAATAACAAAAGTTTCTACACAAATAAAGCCGTCAATCAATTTAAATAAGAAACCAGTTTTATCTATCAACATGCAACGATCCAGGCAGTTCAATACGAAATAGACACATGAAATCAATAATTAATCCATTATCTACCTTCGTTTTTCATGATAATTTTATTCATAAGATTCGCAATACCAATAGATCAATTAATTTAATTTATTCAATAGATAATAGTGCTATTAAAAGTTTAAGCTCTATGGGCGTTAATAAATGTGCTTTCTACACGATTAAAATATATTCTCGCGTATTCAATACGACCTGCCGACTTGCCTCAAGCGCTGGTTCGAGTAGGTGTGCTTTGCACGATAGATTATCACAAAAATTCACTACGTCGCCGTGGGTGGGTACTAGCTTAGCTTACTATACCAACGTAACATTTTATATGCCAGTAGAAGTATTGCCATCTCAGAGTAAACGAAAAATTTTACGGCAGCTGTTTGTGATTCCGTACAAGTTGAGTGAGCTTCGAAAGGAAACGATCTACGATCATATTCGTCGGCTAAGGGACTAGCTACATACATTACTACTTACTTACGCAATATCATGATATTTTAAGACGCATGTAATATCGTATCTGGAATAGTTTATTGCGGAGTACCTACTGAAACACATCAGCTTTAAAAACTTGTTTGCACAGTACTTCCTCTAGCCCAACGTTGGGCTATATGCAATACTCGTAGTTACACTGTTGTGCATGCCGCTTTCAGTCTACTTATCCTCCACCACTGTAAACTAGACTTAATAATTCAGTATTATGTAGTACGTTGATACCGTTTATAGCTCGCGTGCTCCTCGAGACAAATAGACGCAAAACGATTGATATTACGAGCATTATTCAGCGCCATATAACGTTGCCGGCAACTGTATGACTCACGCCAAACTGTTATTGCAATAACCCAAAGAGAGTAAAATTTATTTGTTGCACAGTTTCACTGCCGCAGACGGTACACTACGGTACAGTACATTGCGTGCATCAATTTGAGTCTGTTATTTTATGGGTATTAGCACTTTATTTAAATTTTACAGAGTAACAACAAAGCTTAACATATGCGAAGCTTACAGATTATTTCTTGGCTTTCTAGTAAGTTAATGTTATCACTTTTGAAGATTTCTCATCAAGTGCACTTGTATGGACTTTTAAGCCTAATTTCCCGGACAAAGTAGAACCTAAGCACGGAATTAATATCCTTGTCCCTTTTGATGATCGTATACTGAATCGTCGGTCCAATGAGTCACTGTTTAATAGATTAAATGGAACGCATTAATCCATGTGGACGCAGCGTCGCACCACCGTTGGCTTTATTAGCTGAACAAGTGCTTCAATTACTGCATTGTCCTGTTTAAAATCGACTCCATGATTTTTTTATAAGGGATATTTTTAGATAGCAAATACAATGGCAGACAAATAAAGCAGTTATTTTTAGATCGTCGATCTTAATTGCCTTGGGGAAAGCTTGAGCTTTTATAAACAATGTTGGTAATTATTTATTTTATTTCGTAACGGAAAACAAACAGTGTATAAAAAATAAACAGAAATAACTTATATAATACCCACTGCATTTTCTACAGGTACGACTAGGTATACCGTCGGTTATAAGCCTAGTGGAATAGTACATAGCAAGAAACTTCTATAAATTATTCTACTCATTTAAAAGTCTGTAAAAGTCTGTAGTTAGTATTTATCAATCAACGGTATTGTAACTAGCGTCTATTCTCTTTAAGAGCTCTGACAGTCAATTGAGCGAAAGCTTCTGTTGTATTCACACAAGTGATGAATTTGCAGCTGCATCTCTACAAATAGTTTTAAAGCGCAGAGCATCATTACCTTATGTGGCTTCGAGGGGCATGGACACCTCATGTTTGTGTTTCTCGAACCGTTTGTTTACCTCGTAAGGAAGAACAGTGTGAACGAGGCACCAGGCCCCATTGAAATCTGTTTATTCATATTGTTTTAAAATACTACCTTTGTTTTGAAGTTACTTTATGCTTATATTCAGCAGTGTGACTAATAACATGTGGGCACGCTATTATAAAGTACTGATTAAGATCGCGTTGAATGGTTTTAATAAAATATGTATGGGACGTGTAGTCTGTAATGGATCAGTCGTGCCGAGACCAAGATATTGGTCCATCATCCGTCAGGTTGCCTCGTTTTTCTAGTCTGTCTGCGGCAATCGATGCCGTAATATATTGCATAAACTACTTAGTCGCCGGCGAGTTGCATCGTGATTATTTAAATTATAAACTAAACCTTTTTATAACTTAGAAGATAACGAGGGAGCTTGTTAGTCTTGTCTTATATTGTGGGTGTATCTGATTTGATGGGTTTACTATGAATAATGACTTGATTATTATGATTATGTTACATAATATCTCTTGTGAATATAATTAAACTTTAAATAAAGACTTAGATACCTACCAAAAGTTTAACCAAATAAGTCTACCACAAGTACCGTAAGTTTTTACCACATAAGTCTCCATAGTCTGTATTCTTCATCAACTAATCAATCACGAGAGCTTTTCGTAAAGCCGATGACAAAAGGAATTAGCTTAATATGTGCAATGAAATTAATTTACATGTTCGTTACGCCACACCTCGCCGCGCAGCGTGCAAGTAATTCAGATCTTTCCAATTTTATCTGATAGATGAACGACCCACTTTCCATAATATCTCGCGGTATCGTCGTATACGGTAATTAAAAACTGTCGGTACACGATACAAGTATGGAAGTATATAATTTACCTTTGTATATCACAAAAGTCACGTAATCTTATAGTATTTGTGGCATGTAATGAAATGTTTACAATTAAATTAGTAGGTAGGTAGAGTACCTTTCACTTCGTATTACAGTACCATAACGTAACGTAAGTGTTTTCGTTATTGAATTATTATGTTTATTACGTTTACATGGTTGTTCTATTAGATTTTTATGTTATGGTTATGGCGAACTAAGTTTGGTCGTAACTGTGAAGAGGCCGATGTAATAAGAACGTGGTTACAACAATAACCGAATCATGCTTTATGTATTTTTGTTACCTTACCTATATTTTCTGTATACTAGTATTTTGCACCATCAGTTTATTACTTTGGCTAAGTATGGGTGGCTAGTTGCTAAGCTATTATAACGAACATTGCATTTGTAAAGATATTGTCAAGTATGAGCTAAACGCACCGATATCTCAAATCTCTCTTGGACACTTGAAGAATTTCTCAACTTTTTCATTTTATTTTAACACAAAACTAAGGTTGTAAAAGAAGGTATGCAAAAACAAGTTTTTCAAAGCATTGTTGTATTCATAACTTTCACTCAAACTGAAATATAAGGTTTCTTTAGTTTCTTTGTTGAACAGACAGAAGCCTCTAACCGTTGATTATTATGTAGATATATCATTGTTTCTTTTACCTACTGAAAGATAAAGATGAGCGATATTACAAACAGAGGATATAGTTAATGTCATCATCGACTGGCCACATGTTATGAAATGTCTGTGTACCTGCTAATTGATTTGTTGGGTGCCCAAAACGCCTAAATGCGGTCGATGGTTATTGCTAAGTAGGCATACATACGAGTGAATATGGCGTAAATATTCTGGTCACCAATAACATGTCACAACCAAGAAACTATTGGTGCTACTGATAATAACGAATTGAAAAACGAACGCGAGATAGTCTTATGTTATATTCATCTATAGTCCAACGGTGTCATATTGAAATGTTATGTAAATTTACGAGTATTTTATAATTTTCTTGTGTTTGTCACCAGATGCGGCATCAAGCGCGGGGGCGGGCGCGGCCGTGGGGGTGCCACTGTCCTGGGAGCCTTTCTATTGCGTGCTGCAGCAGGACCGGCGCATCCTCACTGCCTACACCAGCGAAGAGCTAGCTGTAAGTACCCACTCTTAATTATTATACTTGTTTACCTTCGTCCTTTACCGCCCCTAGACAGTATTAGTAGGTAAGCCCACCTACAAACCGTGCGGATATGTTAAAAATTTCACCACAACAAGCGCTATTCTCGTAAACCTCGATACGAAGAAATAATTACAGAATACTTGTCTTGTTTGTTAACATATTTATGATGATTGCATTTGGCACAAACATGATTGAGGCTATAAAGCGTTCATTGCTTCCAGTAAATTATTTTGATCAATATACATATAATTATCGTGTGTTCACTGAAGCGGAACTATCAGCTACATATTCAAATATATTCTTTTTTCAGTACCTTCGATTTGTTTAGCTTTCGGTCGTTGGAATTACTGTTAAAAATATTATTGAATACCTACATAAGATTAATTTTCAGTGGCCAACATAATTTCAGTTCACGCGCTCTATTTCACAAACTAACCTATGAGTCGAATGTCCTGAAAACATAAACAATTCGTCGGACGTTCTAGTTTTTTTCAGCCTTAGCCAGTTTTAATGTCGATTTTATGTAGATAAATTGTGTAGTTTAGCATTCCGTATGGGTCAGTTACTAATGCCAACACGAAGGTTTTATTTATTACCGTATAATCGTAGAAAACCGGATGCGTTGATGTTACAAAATTTGAGTGCAATAGAGCGTGACTATTGTCGAACACGTTTAGGTTTTTGTATTTGGCACATAAATCCTTTTATGTATCCACAATGCATTAGTCCTCTCTGCATATATTATAACGATTAACAAGGTTTATTGATAAAACAAATTGAATTGATTATTAGGTAAAACAAATGCCACTTGATTTTGTTACTAGGAATATTTTAAAACCATTTGCCAATGTTTGTTCCCTATTCTTTTGTTAATTTTAACCCAGAAATTTGAAAAGATAAGGAATATGGATTCAACAATTGCAGTTGCATGTTGCAGGAATAGTTTTCTTTGTCAAATCAAATACGTTTATTTGTGCATTTAATTGTGTTTGTAATCTCAGTCTGCCAATTTTCTACTTCTCATAAGTTTAGGTACTTCTACCTTTTATCACTTACCAAAAAAGAGTAACTCTCGTTAAACATAATGATGGTCACTTTCTCACATATACAAGTTGCTTTATTATTTTCGATATTGCGATTTATCCGTCGGTTCGTTTGTTCCGCTTTCCTAATCTTGTGAAAATAGCTTGTTCGGTACATTTGATGGTTTTTAAAGTGATAGAGTGTTTACAGCAAGTCATTTCGTTGGTTAATAATATTTGAGACGATGGCGACTGAGATTTTGCGAATTTCTTTTCCTTCGTGATCAACTTAGATCTGAAATTATACCATGTGAGGCGGAAAATATGGAAACCTATAAAGAAAATATGTTTTATAATTATATTGATTCTTACAGTTTACTTTATCCATCTAAAGATAAAAAATGTAAGACAAACATTGATAAAACACAAAGTACAGATGCGTTACTTAATGTATTAGCGTTAGAAATAGCTCAATTTGACTGTTGATCTCAATGTGGTTCCGTGCGCGCAGCTCGCGTGCGCAAGAGTGGCTCATCGGGCAGCTAAGGGAACATTCCCGACCATTATGCTTACACATTTGTACAGGGCTGCCGTTAACACTTAATAATATTTTTTAGAGCATTAAACCAAACAAAAAAGAATTAGTCTAAGTCTTTTATTACTCGCATAATATCGAATGAACACGAATACAAGTTATGACCATTATGCTTACACATTTGTACAGGGCTGCCGTTAACACTTAATAATATTTTTTAGAGCATTAAACCAAACAAAAAAGAATTAGTCTAAGTCTTTTATTACTCGCATAATATCGAATGAACACGAATACAAGTTATGTTTAGCGTACATACATTATGAATGTAGTGAATTCATACCTACCTATGTTGTATTCAATGTGTGTTATGAATATGGAAAAACTAATCCTAACTAATATTATAAATGCGAAAGTGAGTTTGTTTGTTACGTTTTCACGCTAAAACGCCTGATCGGATTTGGATGAAATTTTGTACATGGGTAGACCATGACCTGGGTTAAGACAAAGGATACTTTTTATCCCGATATTCCCACGGTATCGAGACTTATGAGGGTGAAACCGCGGGGCGCAGCTAGTTTAAATATAAAGACCAAAGCTACTTTTTCAAACAAACTATTTTTGAAGTTAGTTTTGGAAAAATCTAAGTGAAAGTCGATTTTAATTTCGAACTCATCGAAACCGATACCACCACGATACGTTCGACAGCACAGCCTAGCATTTTTGGCTTTCATTACACTCATTATGATAACTATGGGACCAACAGACGATGTTACATCAGTCTGTGGGAAATTAGATTAAGTGTTGTAACAGAAAATGCGATTTGTACGCATTTGAAACGGGCATGAGAACACATGAACCGTTTCAATGATTATATACGAGAATTTACTCATTTAAATTTTTGGTTTAATTGTAGTCATCGGCCAGATTTATAGTAATTTGAGGTACATTAATAAAGTAATAACCAGCGAGTGGATGGATTAATAGTTTGGTCTTCAACATTTTCAGCTTTGAGAGTAGTTGGAGTAAACTTATCTTCTTACGCACTGCTGGATTATTTGCACTTCGTGTTATAATTATAATTCAATTTGGTACCTACTTTATTTGAATGTAAATTCTATTTGATAGAGTAGGCCACAATATTTTTGTCGTGCGTCGCCTGCGCATGGAGTACAAACAGACAAATGCGAGGCGTGGGCGCGCGGCCGGCACTCTGCATAAATCAAAATTATGCGTTGCACGCCTAAGAGCGGCTTTTTGCCGCGCGGGCGCAGGATAAGACGAATGAACTCTGCTGGTAAAGCTTTGTTTGAACCGCAGTTTTATGGCGTATTTGATACTTGTTAGACACTTTGTGGTGAATTGAAATGAAGATGTTTCTTTTCTGAGCCCGAGGCTTTGTTAAATGTATGCTTGGGGGTTTGAGATTCATAACAAAGAATGTTTCTTTAATAGTTTAATGCGAAAGGATAGATAAGCAAATAACAGAATGAATATTGAAAGCGGACAGTCCATATCATAGGTAAACTTATATCGCTACTTCGATTAGACCACATAATTAGCCAGAGTACCTACATCAAATGGAAGTATTCGTACGTAACCTAACATAAAATCTCTTTTCTCTTCCGTTGTTGTAATGTTTAAGATTTGAAATGATTTTATTTTCTGTAAATAGGTTTGTACAAACACTTTGACACGTTAATAATATTTTTTAAACTAGATGAGGTCGGCGTTTCCTATCTGACTAGTCTGAGAAGAAAGGCCGAAGCAAATTCAGAGGTCAGTTTCTTTTAAAGTCTAGACATAATCTTGGTTAGATCATGTGAAGACCATGTAGATTGGTATTGGATTGGTATTGGATTGGTGTTGTCTGAAATGGTCTTACAAAGTAAATATTCATGTTATTGTAGGTACATATAAAACGCAAATCATGCTGCTACTGGTTCTTTAATCATTTATACTCACATGATAGCCATATAATTATCTATACAGTATTTGTTCCGTTGAACCTTAACGTTATTCAAAATCACACGAGAGCGCCAACACGCGAATCATGACTCATATAATGAGTTTCTTGTCCCAAAAATTTACATTCCTCTTCAAAATAAGTAGCCATCTTTTGGGCGAGCTTATTATGCTCTTTGAACTTTATGACCAAGTACATAGAACACAGTAAAATACGTCCTACATGGAGTTATTAATCAATGGCAGGATGTCTTCAAACAATGAGGACGGAAACGCAGAGTAACTGGGTTCCGCTTCTCACGAAGACGCATCACTTTCTAGCTGAATCATGAAGTACTTCAGATCCGTTGTGTCATCTAGTAGGCGTTGTTGTGGGTGATTGGATCTCATTGATCTATTTGGATTAGTAGGTCTTCATCTGCAAAGGAAAGGATAGAAGTTGAGATTCATGTTTGAACGGAGAAGAGAGATGCAGGCTAAGGCTGCAGCTCTCTTCGTTCTAAAATCTAAGTCAAAATTAATTAGATTCGAATTATTTACAAATTGACAAGAATTCCAAACAAATGAATGTGAAATTGACATAGATAAATATGTAAATATGTGAGTGTCAACCTGACACTAATACGAATAAAAAACCCAAGCTTTACCCACCACACCTTCGAATCAAACTATTAGAATTTGATTCGGAGGTGTGGGTAAAGCTTAGGTTTCGTACGACAGTGATGGCCGCCACATAACGGCCGCAGTGACGGCCGTCATGAAAATGATAGCGACGGGGTTTGACTTTACACTGTCAAAAAACACTAGGGAAACTCGCCAACTTCCTTTTATAAATAACGTTTCAGTGATGTCATTCGACGGTAAATTGCGGACGCTATGTGGCGGCCACTGCAGTGTTACGAAACCATAGCTTTAGCCTGCCGTTGACTGGCTGATTATATGGACGATAGCCAGTTGTGTTCGATGTATTGCCCTCAACCAAAAGATAATTTCTTTCATGAGGTAGTTATGCCAGGCGTAGAAAGAAGAAATACGCAATTCCTTATTTAATAATATAAATCGGTTATGAATATGAAAGACATGTCAAGCACAAGATTAAAATTATCTGATGGTGCTAACGGGTAGTTAGCTAATCATTTATGACCACGATCACCATAATAACGGCTTCCTTTGCGTTTACTTTACCGTCAGCTTTTCTCGTTGAATCTCATAACTTCCGCGAGATTTTTAGCTTTGGTTGTTTTTTCTTTATATTATCTACGGATAATTGTTTGAAATATGGGAGCAATCTTGTGCTACCTTTTGAATTTTTTTTATTCGTAAGTTTAAGCACATTGGCAGCTGGTTTTTCAATTTTTATGTAACTGTTACTCGTAAGAGTCGATTAAAACTTATATAGGCAACATCAACGTATGCTAAAACCATCTTATTGCTTCCACGTCGCTAAACTTACAACATCTAAGGTATGCTGAATGAGGCGGAAGAAGGAACAACATGCGTTATCCATAAGCAGACAGCTATAGTTATCGACTCTAGGAAAAGTGGACAATGATAAAGAAAATTACATTAAAATGCTATTAAAGACGTTTTCACCTGCAATTTCTTTTATGTACTCATGTATTATGTGTATTAAATCACTGATTGTGACTTGTATTGTTGCACGCGGCCGGACAGTCGTTCCCCGGGTTTTATGTGGACAAGGTAAGATGTGTGCCCTGGCTTTTTATGATCCTTGCGTTTCTTTATCACCTGATTCATGGGTGTCATTAAATAAGTGTAAATATTTCCTTCTACGATGTGTTATTCTGGAGATTTTCCTTGATTTTAAGTTTGATTTTGGTATCTGCGGTGTTTTTGTTTTTGACTTTCTTTTATCTGGCCCCCTTTTTTTCCGAGTGAAGTGCATGAAATTACCTTAAATACGGCATTAGTCCTAATGTTATCACATGTAGGTAGTAGTTGTGCCCACCCAATTTTACTTTGATTTTGTGATCTTTTGTGGTGCCATATTTCCAGTTAAAAATAAAAGAAAATCTTTATTACTAGAAGAATGGGTACAGTAAGTCTCTTTAAAACAAATTTGGTCTTATGCAATGTGCACTTAGGTGTCAAAAGAGTACTTTGGCACTTGTACTAGGATTACCCTGTATCACGAATGCCATCACCTTCCTCCGGGGCAACTAAGATAGTAAAATAGATTAAGCTTTCTTGTACACAGTGTCCGTTCTAAAACTTCCTCAAACAAAGTTTATAATATAATAAATCCCTTATCAAGTAAGTGATAGTGTTCTCCTACACTTTCTAGTTTCTACATCTAGTAATGACTAATCAAGCTCGCGTTAATGCAATAACACTCACGTTTACGATACTTGAAGTTTACTATTAATAACTTTATGTCTTCAAAACACTCTTGTTCTATAAAGCTTTTATAAGTTAAACCTCTTTGTCCTGATTCTCGGAAGTACTTGGATTATGGTGGCGATGTAAATGGAACCACATTGGGTGATGTCATGGACTTGTAAAGGCCATGTGCGCGGCGGACCATGGACGGATACGGACAAAATGTTTATTTTTATATAAAGAGTATATTTAGAACTTTTTGCCCTTATTAATTCGTCAGCACGTTTCAAATAACAGTCGCTAAGCTAGAATCGATATAGATATTTTTTATGGTGTTAAGTTAGAATTGAGTTGCTGCCAGTTTTAATCCGCTCTCGCAGAACCAGAGAGAATGGAAACCGGTTAAATAAATATGTATACTGATTAAAATATTTAACTACATGTCAGTTAATTCTAGAACATATAAATCTCAACTTAATTCAATGGAATATGTACGCGTATATGCAGAGACTTTACCGAAGTATGTCTGAGGTAATATTTGAAATTGTATTTTCAAGGGAGTAACGGCAAGGACAGATCATTCCCAGGCGACTAGTGGAACATAAACCGACCGACTCTCACGTTAAATTGACCTTTCGAACAATTGGTAAATGTTTTACCATTAAAACTGAAGTAGGTAATCGGGTTATCGAGTACTTAATCGCGTGGCTTATAAAATCGTGCGTAATTGGTGTTTCTACCTGACCATCGACGCCCGTTACCATTATATGTGGTCCGCAGAGATATGATCGCTATAAAATAATGCAATACGCACTACTCAATTATTTTTTTTTTCAAAGGTTGAAATATTGCTTTTAAAACTATTTTAATTTCAGACTATGAATAATAGCAGGCTTAACGTTTATAAAAAAAACAAATCGTTTTGGAACGTATAGTTGTATGGCTTAGACGTGTTTTTAGCTGTTATTCCACGAAGTAGAATTATCAGATTCGTTTTAATGAAACAAAGCCCATTCAAATGGCTTATAATTGTTCTGTAATTAATACAGGCATCGTGGACACCATGGTTAAAAGTTGACATAACAAAAATACCTACGGAATAAAAACAAAAATAATGTCCTTCATTTTTCAACTGTTTGCACGATTCTGTATTGTTTACGCTGGTAGCACACCTCCGCCGCGAAACCATAGCAGCGAAATTGCAGTAGTTCAATTTAACTGGCTCGCGTCATGTTCCGTTACTCGAATCGGATGCGAATAGCGGAACATGATGAGAGTCTCTTGAATTGAACTACTGCGGTTTCGCTGCTATGGTTTCGCGGCGGAGGTGTGCTACCGGTGTTAAAGTTCAAGTTATAAAGCTAGACCGGCACTAGTTTGATTCATAATAAAACAACAAGTGGCGTGAACTGTGGGCACAACGGTACAGTCGCGTAGACTCACTTGTCTCCTGAATATCGAGTAACAAACGCTCTCAATTAATACTATTCTGGTGCCACAGTCGGAGCTATTTATATATTCTGTCGGGTACAGAGATTAACAACAGTGTTTTGATAAAGTGTGAGACTTGCACTGAAAAGTTCTTGCGTTTCACATCGTTGGATCCTTCTAAACTAGTTTTACCTCAGTGTTCGTTTTAATCTTGAGTAAACTTTAACAACACTTCAAATATGAGCAAAGATGCAATATTTCATGTTACTAATGCTGTTTTAATGTTGTATATCTGGTATACCTATTTCCGAACATACTTGTAGAGTCGGCGAGTAAAATCAGTAAAATAAATACTTGTATCTTATCGCTATGTAACATGAATAACATTTAAAATAATAATCTACTCAAGCTACAGGAACTAAGTAATTTATTTAAATGGGTCTGTAATGAACTACCTAATTACGAGTGCGGTAGTTCGGTGATTGATTGACCACGGCGAATTCGGAACACGTAATTTCGTTTTTTTCTTCAATTGAAATATTTTTGGTAATAACTAAGCTACATCGTAATAATGTGATTGGTATTTGGAAATTGATAAAAAGCAATTTAAAATTCTTTAGTCATGCCGTCATGAAAAGTTGGCAGAGCTAGAAGACGAGTTTAATAATATAAACAGGATCTGTCTGATCTGTCAAATGTTGTAGGTTTTTAATATTATTTTGATTGATATAATAATAAATATCATGTAGACCATTGTTCTACATTTATGTTGTCCTCACTATACAAATTCGAGTGCCTATGTAATTAATAAACTGTCGAAAGTCTTCACAGTTTTAGGAAGATGAATGTTCAAAAGGATGTTCTATCACCTATACAGTTATGATGCGCAGAGCATTTTTCTTAAACGATGTTACGTTCACAATTCTAAGTCGAGTTTCCTCGTTAATAAACGTATGGATTGGCATCTGAATGTGGCCGATGCGTTCAATATATAGCTGAGCACACGTGCACGTTATGCAACGAGTATATGGTAGGTACATTGTAGTCTCGTCCTGTCCGTCGTCGCTTCGTTTGCATACAGGCGCGACGGTCGACGCCGCCGATGTGTGAAGAGCTTTATGTCAAGGAATTCTGTATTTTCTGCATGATTTGTATGTAAAAGGGTTTCTATAGATTTGTTGCTTTGAGTTGTCTGTTTGTGGGCTTTATGATTGTTAGGACCTACCGGAGTAGCTATAAATATGTTGGGTGTTTGAATTGTAGACAAGAAGTTCATACTAACTTGCTTTATAGTCTAAATTCTTTTTCGGAGTTAAAATTGGTCCCATCCTCAAAACCTCCGCTTTGTATTATACTAGACAGTTTTATTAATTATCGTTTACTATATTAGACCTTTATTTATTTCTAGGCGAGACTGCTTATAATATTACTTCAAAATATTATAAGTTCACAAAACATGCGTACCTCATTGACGCCATTTCATAAATAGCCTCTCTCCCCTCATGCACGCCTGGTACATCTCAAAATGGCCACAAACCGCTATAAAGTATGAATACAGTATAAAAGAGAGCTCTTTCAAAATAAAATGAATACTAAATATTCCATTACGCTCCTTCTTTAGAAATTTTATTGATATTAGATAAATTGCATAAAATTCATTACATACGTATAAGGTATTTATCGTTTACATATATGAGGTTGTAAAATTCATTAGAACGGTTGTATTTTACAGTAATAGTGGAATTATAAATAATCTTGGCAATACTTAAATTGCCTAGAAGAATTTATGTAACATTTCAGTGGCGGCTACGCGTTGCCTTGTGATGTATTAGGATAAGAATTATTATTGATAATTGAGATTCAAAAGATGGCAAAAATTTAACAAATATGTAAATAAAATGTTAGAAAGTCAATAATGCTCTTAACATAAGTTATGCAAATAGGGCGCTACGCATGCTACGGAAAAAAAAATGCTTAAATTAATCATAATAAACCTGCTTTATCAGTTGCTCATAATCTTTATCCATGGAAATATTAGAGTATAATTACTTTTTAATTAATACTTATACTGATATATTGCAATTAAATGAAAGAAAATTTAAAACTCATATTAAAAGTACACTTTATAAACAAGCATATTACAAATTAGAGGATTATATCCAAGATAAGAATGCTTGGAAACATGCTGGTCCTGCTCCATAGGATAATTTAGAATCAAGACAAAATCAAACTGGTTGCAAATTTAATTGTATATTTTATTATTATTTCCTTTATTATTATTTTTATTATATGACATTGATTTTACATTCTGTGACCAATTCCTCGCACACTGACTTATTAATTGTAAAATTTTAGGAAAATCGTCTACTTTTACAATGTTTGTAAATATGTGAGCACCATGTATCTATCACATAATTAGTTTATCTGTTGTTGCTTCATTTTTAATTCTTAATTCTTTTTACCTATTGTGGTATAATAATTTTATTCTAGGTGCATCGTCCTCACATATAATTATATAACTAATGTACTTATACAAAATATTGTAAAACATTTTAAAAGAGTAATGGTGGAGTTTCTTGCCCATTCTTCTCCATGCGAAAACTACCTTTTGGAAGGGGCGACTAGAATCAATTCAATATGTTTTTAAATTTTTGACGTTCAAAAGTGCCTTATAAGGGCCTATTTTAAATAAATGATTTAATTTTGACTTAGCTGAAAATTATTATACATAGACTTCACTTGCCAAAATCAATTCTCTAAGGTGCAACGCGGGTGCTACGAAAAAATTACGCGTATATGAGTTATTATAATTCTGATTCGATGGCTGAATAACAGTTTTTATCTCTGTCTTTATCCATTGAAATATTGAAGTAAATGAATGCCTACGTTAGTATAGGTAGGTATTACAAGGTATTAATAATTTAATACAATTATTTATTAGCTAAGGTCATAAGGTTATTGAAAGAAGCAAATTTAAATGTTAGTGGTGTTCCTTGACCGCGCTGGCGCATAGGTACATAGTTTACTAAATACTTACCGTTATTTATTACTTTAATGTACCTATGTTCATCAAAATCACATCGATCGGGAATCAAGTTTCATTATTTATGTGAAAATATTTCCTAATTACACAGAGACTAATAATAAGATTGATCATTTGAAACCCTGTTATATCAACTACCTACTATTTGATGTAGTACAATCGCTGTCTAAGTTTTGGTTGTGAATTAATTGCAAGTAACATGGTCAATGCTTATTCCATAATAATGTATATGTAGAATATCGTAACAAAGATCTACCGTATCTATGTATGTCACGCAAGAGAGATCAGACGGCAAAGATTGATCTCAATTGACGACATCAATGTCCATGATCATGTTAGCTCTTCCACTATTCTTAACACCATGTTTACAAAATCATTCGTGATAATTACGGTGGCCACAATTTATTTACCTACATATCAAAGGGCGGCTCTCGACAGCGTTTCTAATTTCATACAGCTTTCTCCGGCCTATTTTTAGGTGTCTGTTACAAGGTGCAATGTCCATCAGTTTTGTGTTACGTACCCTAGATCTGATGTTTAGAAGAATATAACAATACTAGCTTCTGCCCGCGACTTTGTCCGCGTGTTTTACCATAAAACATACGTACGTACGTATGACACTTGGCATTAGCGTAGCTTTCTATCAGTGAAAGATTTCTTGTGATCGGATCAGTAGTTCTGAAGATAACCCCATTATAATGTTAGTATAGTAGCGTTTAGTTTACTAGGGGTATGGACTAGGGATATCTACAGTGTAGAACCTGGGTTTGACAGTCCGGTGTCTGGATTTGCGCTCGGTTAATGGCAAAGCTCCCATTTACTCTTATTACATGAGGCTGAACATAACTGGCCAAATGTACTGTAGCCCTGTCTCTGCCTACTGTTTCAGAAATACACGCGTGATGTTGTGTTAATAGTTCAATATCTACTGTATCTAAGTATGGTAATGTCCATGGCTACATTAAAGTGAATTGTGTGATTGTTCAGAACTTCGAGATTGATTAAAATATTTATGAGCTAGGACAGTGATCAATTTTGTTTGAATTCAAAGCGTTGTAATTTAATTGCAATAATATGTTTACCTAGTCAGAATATTTAGTCGAAACTTACAAAGAGCTTGTGCTTAAATAGTCACCATAAACCATTTTCCTACATAAAACTAATGTTATTCAAAGGTTTATACATATGTGGGTCAAACAAGTTCTTTTATGAGGAATATAAACGCATTAGTAACTCCCTGGTTCCCAGAACATCGAGTCCCGCCACAAGGAGGAAGCCTGTCTTAATTAGGTCACGTTTAGCTTTCCGAACATCGTGAATTACGTCGCTCGTTCACTTTTTATTACCCGTTTGATGCATCAACTTGCTTTGAACGTAACTATAACGTCTGTTGTTTTATATAAAAAATTAGTAAACACAGACTATTAACTGGTAAATCTATTTATCGCTCGATTTGAATCTAGATTCTAGCTAACGGGAAGAGCGGTACAGCAGATAGCTTGTTGAAACATTATGCTGTAGGTTGTACACGTTGTACGTACATGTTTGTATAGTTACATTACAGTTCCAGGCTGTTAATGTGGCACATCGAGTAGGAACCTATTAGAAAAAGTTTAGCTTTGTAGAGCGTCGAATCTAAGATCTGTGTGACAGCCTCCTTCTAAAGCTCCATGTGTCATGCAGGTACTGTATGTGTACAAAAGACTATTGGCGCGTGACCAAAATCGGAACCAACGCCGCCGTCTTGTTTTTAAATACATTTGACAAAACAGTCTCACATATTTGTTCATCAGCAGCGCCCCCTGTCAACGTCATTTGAGCGCCAATACATCCTTGTAGCACTGTTTAAGTAGGTATGTATGTCATGGGTATGTATGTATTCCTTTGATCATGATGAGTTAGTAATACTATGGGCGTGACACTATCCCTAGGTGTTACAAGTTTTAATTGCTACACGCCTTTTTAAAGTTCAATATTAATTATAATCATTATTTGAAGATACCTTGGGGAATTATATACGGTGATATCATAATAAATATATCTGACATTTGTACACCTCTGTAGTTATAAAAGGGCACTCGTAGTATGGAATTAACATAATTGGTAGGTGCTTGACTTATTTGTTGCAATACAGTCCCAAAAACAGATTAGATGTCGTCTAATTCTCTGTAACGAGAATGCCATGTGTCCTACTTTATTGTGTCCTGTGGTCCTGTCCTTGTTGGCATAATCATTTACGCTCATTAATCGGCCAGTGGTATTTAATTACTCATGCATGCTCGTCAATTGTAAGCTCTCTTCTCTGTAATGGAGTTTATGTGGCCTGTGTGGAAAACCTGAATGTCTTCTATGCTAGGTCCTAACACTGCTTTTATAAAAAAATATTTTCAGCCGTTACATTTTGGGTAGGCTAGGTATCACAGGAGAATAATTAAAATTACTTTATATTTTATAGGTACCTACAAAAATACCTACTGATTTGGTTGAAAAAGTTGACTTAATTTTGGTAACTTTGCCTCCTAAACTAAGGGGCTTGGCGGTCCTGTGATTTGTACTACTTCGTGTGTATTCAAATAATCGTTTTCGTTGTCTGTTGTAGTAAACATTATAACATAATATTCATTATTAAAATGTGAACAGTTTGTTTGTTAACCGGACATGATGTTGTGTCTAGCTCGTGGTGTTTACGACATGTGTTGTCAGACATAACATAACACGAACGCTACACAAGTGGACCCGTCGTTTTTCCATTTACCTACACTGTTACCATAGTATGAAACGTGTATATTACAGTTAAAGACGTATTCAGAACAAACCTGTTATGCTTTGAAGACCTTTTTAACTTTATTACTTAATTAAATTCTTAATGTATGTTGACGTGTTATAAGATCGGCTACTTATCTGCCCACGCCACCTGTAAGTGTCAACATAGGAAAATGTATTAGTGTTGTGGACTTGTGGTATCCTCGTGGGTCTTGTCTCAACTTGTCAATTTATACTTGACCGCTATCGTGAAACTTGGAACTGTTACTTCTGCCACTGGCTCGGAACGGTGATACGGTTGCAGATAGTGTCTCAATGTGATACAAATACATGCAAGTTAATTAAATGCAGTGTTCCCACGTTGCTACTGGACTGCTAGTCTGCTGTTTGTACGTGCTAATTGATTTAAAAGTCGAGAGTGTGACTTGACTTGTTTTCTAGACAGGTTTTTTAGATAACCTACTAAAATATAATTGGTTAAAATTAATACAACATTGCAGTAAATATAAAATTAACTGTATAAATATTACTTCACAGCATTCTCATAATCTAATTCCTCAACAAATCGTGTTTTACCAGTTTTGAACTAAGTTTCAGCGCAAATTATTAAATAAATTCGTTTGCATGTTTAAATGTGACCGCAAATGATCATGTCACACAGTAACATTAGAGAGGTACGGCAAGGACATTGAGTGACTTAGTATCAAGTGGCGATCAGCGTCACGCTCCAAGAATTCAACTCCGTTCACATGATAATGTCATACGCGGGGAATAATGGGAAATAAACGCGTGCCTCGGATTCTTCCGCTAGAGCTCGGGTGTTAGGTACATGGTACACCTCTATTGTATGGCATTCGTTCAATACATAATTACATGACATACATTATGCACCGATATTGTGCAATATTATGTTACGATGTGGAAGCATTGTGTGTGATTGTGACCTTTTTTCTATAGTATAATAGTTGCCTCATTTGCTGTGAAAGGTTTATTAATGAGGTGCAATTACTGATTAATAAAGACTGAAGAGAATTCTAGATTTGCAATGCTGGCGTTAATGAAGAGTTATGAATGAATGGATGTGAGTGTGTTAATGAAGAATTATGAATAGTGAGTTTGAGTGAAATACGTTTATTGTGCTTCAGCTGCTTCAGCGTTCGTTAATTACAGGGTTCATTATCTGAAATAATAGTCCGTATACCGTATTTCAGGCCATTATTTACCTACATAAGTGTTTTTTTTTTCAATTAAATATTATAAAAAGCTGTAAAGCAAATTAATATGCTTGAAACCGTGATTGATAATACAATATTGATTAGTTGTGCTTCAGTAGTTTTTGAAACTACTTACATAATCTACCAACTCATCCCAATCATAATACAAGTGACTTACTAAACATTTACTACAAAGAGTTACAATTACAGATCTTGTTATCATCAACACTCAACGCAGTGTAATTTACAACGGTAACAACAAGTTTGTAATCAATCCAATCAAGTTAAAGCTTTGTAAGCACTTCTCAGTAACCTACCTATACCGTACAGTCGAACACTATCTCAGTGGGTGAGATGAGCTCGAAAGGATCCGTATAAGGCCTCGAAATAATCCGGTACGAGTAATATAGTGCAGTGATGCAGTTGCGTTCCCACGATACCCATACCGATACCCGATTGGCTCACCTACATTATACCTTATTACTTTTATATTACCCTGTGTTATAGGCCAGCAAATTATACATCGGTATAATTTGCTCGAGCACTTAATTAGATAATTAATTGTCGTACGTTAGCCTGCGGTTATTCATAACACCAGTTGTGTTGACTGAGTACGTGCGTGTTTTATGTAAACATTAGTTACATACCTAATCAAAGCATTAGAATTGTAGGCTATGTATCAATAACACAAGGGCCTATGCGCACGGCGTTTTTATACGCGCGTTCCACTTACACGCAATGTGCGTAGACGGGCGTCTCTAGCCTACAAAATAATATTAGCACTATTTGGGTTGCAGCGCGAATACGCGCGTCGACGCGATCGATGTGCAAAGGCCCTGAGGTATAGGCCTTTAAGTCAAAATAGGTTTCAGCTAGAGTTGTTTTGTTACATACTTGTTTATAGTAGACAGGCATTTTTGTGGCGACCGCGTACCGGAAGACGTAGCATTGGAAGGTGGACCGATGACCTAGTGAAGGCCACAGGAATCCGCTGGATGCGAGAAGTACAAAATCGGTCGAAGTGGCGGTGCTTGGGGGAGCTCTATGTCCAGCAGTGGACGTCTTTCGGATGATGATGATGATAAGGCATTTTTATCTATCCCTTTTGAAGCTTTTTCCTTACTTATATATATCATAAAGACTTGCCAAAAGCCATCATTGCTGTTTGAGCCTCATACGTGGGCCAAAAACTCAATCCTGTGTCCCAAAGTGCTAAGAGCTTTTGCTCCGTGCATGTAGCTTATTTTTATACCGTTCTTATATTACATGTAAGTAGATATAAGACAGTTTCATTCACCGTGACTTACGCGAAATCCGTCGTATGGCAGGATCTCCTAAAATAACTAAGCAAAAAAACGGCGATAATGCCAAGCAATGACGGGATGTTGACCCGTTACTCACAGCGATAGAATACGCTTAAGACTGGTGACAGCCTCAGGAACACACGCAATTACATGTAGAGGTTTTTTATGTGTTGTATGTACTTAGAGATCCGCGTGTTAGTTTAGGATTTGAATAATCAAATATTTCACATCTCTAATGTGTCTGGATGGTTCAAGGACTTAAATCACGCTTTAATGTTTAAATAAGGTTTTTATTTAGTGTTAGTTAATTTAGATTTTAATCAATAATTCTTTGATTTGAGAGCTTTTGCCGGTTCTCCACATTTCTCGTAGTATCTATTTTGTTACACGGTGAATAGTGAGTAGACACTAAACACGTTCAGAAGGAGGATATTACTCGTATATAGTTATATCAGTACAACACAAGTAAAGTTTTCAATTATCATTATATAAAACACCGAAAGGTTACGCATTCTTAACTTAATTCAAAGAATTAAATATTTCAGTCATCCTTTCTGTCGTATTTCTCGTTTATCTATCTAAAAGTATTGCACCGATAAGCTCTTTAAGCTGCAAAGCTTGATTTACAATTCCCTTCTCACAACATTGCCTTATTTAAAGCAGTATTTATTCTTCATAACGTATCATTATCAGTAAGCAGCTGCTACTTCATGCCTAAGTAAATGTGAGTCGTTGATTCCACGGCTGCCTGTGATTACATACCACTGCGTTTATTTACCTACCTACCTAACTTTTAAATAATAACACAATTTAGTATGTGCCACGTCGAGTTTTCTGAAAAGTTCGAAAGAGCAACGTCTTTGTCACACTTCGTTTTTGTCTTTGTTTCACAATTACTGTGTCACGATATTATCGTGGACGTCCATGTCCATAAAATGTATGGAAATAAGTGCTCGTTATAAAGTTATCGTGGTTCCATGCATTTTACCTCCCTGTGTTATCATGATCCCGTGACATGAACGTCGTCCACGTTCATTACGTCGTCCGCAATAATATCGTAACATTCATAACGTTAGAAATTACAAAAGCGCACATTCTTGTGTGATAGTTTCTTTTGACCTGACTACGGCAAAGCCAAAGGAGGGTTATGATTTTTGAATGCTTAATGTGTCATATTTACACACGCCCTGATACTTACTGAATATACTAACTGATATGTAAGACGATTCATGAACTCCTATGTCGGTTGCATTTGATTCCGCATCACATCCGATTTTATTCATTTCATTGCAATGTGTTTTGATTAGTTTAATTTTAGCATTTGCAATTTGCATACATACACTTACTACATGAAGTAGTAACGACAGTCACATCCTTTATGTTGTTGCTTTATTTTTGCATCATTAGACAAATTAGCGTAAATCGACTGTAAACAGGTAACTGTCGTCATTAATTATTTTCATGAAATAGGTAAATCTAATTTCATCAATCCAATACTCGAACATTCCAGGACAAGAAACTAATAATTTTTTTTTGTTCGGCAGACCAATAATAATGGGGAATACTCATCACGGAGTCTTCCTCGCGTGAGGCTTGACAACGGAGCAAACGTTGGCAATGCTGGCGTTAGACTCCGCTGTTGGGCTGCGCCACCGTCGATAACAGAGGAAGAAGTTGAAGAAGAAATAGAAGAAGATGCAGTCTCACTACGAGCGATGCCTGTTCAAGGTTTGTAATATTTATTATATATCAGCGCCATCTAGTATGTAGTAGTAGAAATAACTAACAGCGCCCGCTACCGGTTACATGGTGTAACCTGCAGATACCGCTGTCAGTCATTCTCCCATTCGATACTAGATGGCGCTGTTTTATATCATGCATTGCACAACAGATGTCGCTGCATCGCTGTTTATTTTCTAAAGAACTTTAGGAACGTTTGACAAAAGTTTTTGAAGTGAAAACTTTTTTAGCGGCGTTGTGCACTTTTTTTGTAATGGGTAAAAAATGTTAAACTCGCGTCACTCGTGACCTGATCGAAAATTCGTAAGACGGAGGGAGAAATTAGTAGACCGCAACGTTAATATTCAAGTTTTCACTTCTGCCGGCACTCCCGGAGTGCAACCCGTTGTTTTTTTCAGTGAGAATTAGGTTACAGCAATTATTTACTAAAACAATGTTCTTAAGTTACTAGTTGTTTTCTTTAGTTACTTGTTGCAATTCTGCTGGATACATTACAGCGATGAAAATTCGGATTAAGGAAATACCAAATAATTCGTTTTTGAGTTTGAAAAAAAGATTTAAAATTCAAATCAATACCACAAGTAACTAGCACTATTAATTAGTGTACCCGGGAAAATAGGTTCTGAATAATCCGTCGAGTAACGAGGCAGGTAGGTACCTAAAGACTGGATATTCAAAGTTTTATATGAAAGCTCGGTTACGAAACATGGTAGCTTTCTGCATGCAGAAATGATACGAGCATGGTAGCTTGTGAACTTTCAGGAAATTGTTAATTAGACGAAGTAGGGCAAATGAATTAACGTATTTACCAACTAGCTTCCGCGAAACCAAACGAAATTCCATAAAACTGACATTAATCATGTATAACATTAACAAGTTTTCACTTCATTAGTAAGCGTTAAGTCGGGTCGGAATGACGTTTCGTACAGTGCCACCAACATAACGCAAGAAGGGCGCGCACCGTGACGCTAGCGCACCCGTTACCAATCGATTTCGACCAAATGTTTCACGCCCCTGCAGCATACTTGTCACTCTTTTTATGACTCATAAAATTAGTGAGAATATTAACTTCTTTAACGAATTCCTTATCTTCGTTGCGTTGTCTTGTGAAACAGTCCTCGACATTATTTTTGTGGTACGAGTATTGTCTCATCTTTTGAACGACGCTTAGTAAAATACTTTTTTCTTCGACGTTTTTACAGTTTTCTTATTGCACTTTGACTGCGTGATGACTTTGAACAGCCAAAACTGTTAATTAATTTCGGGAACTGCGGCTGACGTGGACGAGGAAAACCAAAATTAGATTGTTCCCATTTAGGAAATAAAATATTTTTAACCCTATTTGCAATGGTCGCGCCTTAAAACATTTACTTAGAACAAGTAGATACCTAAAATTAAGAATCAGGAACCAAGAATGATCCCAAATACTGTGTAAAAAACGGGTCGAAGTGGTCCGACTACAAAACACAAATCAGAAAGTTTCCAACTAAAAACTTGTAGCACCACTTGACAAATAGTTGCCATAATTTATGAAGTATATAAAACACGTATGTTTTTCCACTACGCGACGGTATTGCAATTGGACACGCGACAGCGCTCGGTGTCCCTTCGGCCGTCTGGCGCAATCGAGCTAAAATGGGCACAATTAGGGCCCCGGCAGTTTTTAATTGACATCGGTCCCTCGACTCGTGTGCGTTGCCCCGTTGCCCGACCCTGTGCCTATCAATATACGACTTGATACGGAAATATATACACATATACTCGATTTCTATCTGACTACTGCCCGAAACAAAACAAAGGGGTTGAACTTGGTGTTCTCATATTTTACTAATCGTTATTGGTTAAAAATACGACTGTACAGATTTGTAACAAATAATGGAGCGTAGCCTTCGGAAAGCGTAGTGTCTTCTCCATCGGTTCGTCGCAAAAATACAAAACAAAAGGATAATACGATATCGAACCGGGCAATGGAGTTTAATCTTAATCTGTCTTCGGTTTATCTGTAAAACTGCCCCGTTGGTCTCGTGGTCGCAAGCGCGACTGCTGAGCGTGGGGCAGGACCCAGGTTCGATTCCCGGGTCGGGCAAAGTGTTATTGGGTTTTTCCATTAGGAATTTCTTTGTAACAGCCCGGAGTTTGGAAGTTGGCGGTGTGATAAACCCGTGCCTCGGAAAGAACGTTAAGCCGTTGGTCCTGCGCCTGCCTGATCTCTCTCCGGTCGTGTCGGATTGCCGTCCCATCGGACTATGAGAGTGAGGGAAGAGAGAGTGCACCTGTGTCTGCACACACACTAGTGCACTATAATAATAAATCTCCCGCGCCGAAGTCTAGTCTCCGTTGAGATTGGCCGCCGTGGCCGAAATACGGTCTGGAGGACTACATATCTGTAAAATATTCAATGGTTAAATACTCAAATCAGAATGGAAAAAACTATTATAAATGAATTAATTATACCTTATACTAGTCTGATAGACAATGTAGGTGGAAGTTTTATTATAATGCCTTGCATCTTTTAAAGGTGCATCTGTTCGATTTCAGAAATATTTATTGCCTTGACCTTGTTAAAGAAATATGGCATCAATTTATGGCTATCTAATCTTTATCGTATGCCTTAATTTGTATAGGAATAAAGGCCAGTCCATGTTTTGAATGTACAATATAATTTCCACTGTATAACGGAAGTTTGAACAACCTAATATTTTCAATAACAAATCATCTAACTGAACAGTTTCCATTGGCTTCCTAGACTAAAATACGATTCCAGAAAATCAGTCTTTGAAGCTCGTATCAAAAATAGAACGCAGCGCCACAATACAAATGCACCAACCGTATGTCAGTTTTCAGCTTTCATATATTCGTTACAAAGAAGAACTAAAATATCAACTGTTTAACCTGTCGCACGACACGAACTTTGTCAGAAAGCGAACACGGGTCGATTGACGACTCCGAAATAGCGGACGTTCACGAAAAAGAAATTCTAATTTCGAACCAGAGTTTAACTTTTTTTCTCTCTCCTTAATATTTTTGGTTGTTGGAAAACTAACCGCGGCGGCCTGAGCACTTAGTCGTGGAAAAAACCCATTGATCTTTTACTGTAATTTGTTACCCTTTTTGGTGACTTCCTGATTAAGGAATGTTTATTTGTTTGACAGTTTTTATGAACTTTGCGAAGAACCGTTTGAAGATGTCGCTGACATTGGGAATTTATTGGCTGAAGTGCAGTGTGACTTGACTCGCGACCTGCTTAAATTGGGTGTAAATTATTGAAGATAATTTTCTAACAATTTTGGTTAATTAAGTTTTAACGATTGGAGCGATTAATTCCGGTCAACTTCGTGATTCTTTTGCATTTCTTGGTTTTGTGACAAACCAATACAGGTCTGATCATTGACCAGTGACTAAGCTACGTAACTAACATATTTTTTTTACGAACAATATTTTTCAAATTACGAGTTCGATGCCTCGTTTACCTCAATAAAATTTTGCGTGAGTCAGTAGGACTGATAGGGAAGTAAAGGCGGCTTACCCAATGGTTCCTATGAACTGACGCTCGTCCTGAATATTAATTCGTATTCAACACATTGTCTGTCTATAAGGACTGGCTGGTTTTCGAACAAAAACTGAATTCTTAATAGAACTGGCGTCGGTTAGTCGATCAAGTTGTTAATACTCGTGTTGCGAAAGTATTGAACGAGAAATTTCAAGTTTTACTGTCGACTACTCTGTATTTATAAACCAGTAAATCACGAGCTTAAACTGTTGCGAGAATGTTTAGCAAAAACGTTTTATTTAGTTAGCTGTTAGATGGTAGGTGTGCCTATTGGCTGTTAACATATATTTCTGTAATATAATAAATGCCATGATTATTACAGAAAAATGGCGCCAATAGGTAACAATATAAATGGTGTAAATATGTCATTAAGTAGGTACATATATTATGTATACTTAGTTAGGTAATTTATGTATGTTTATAACAGTTTCTATATCGGAGAGGAAAACCAACTGAAAACAATAATATAGGTACCTATAGTCCATGGAATATTCGAACCGGTACCTATATGACATAATTCTTAAAAAAATCTTCAAGACATTTCTTTTCTCCATATCGGCAGTCACCCTCGATTTAACTGGATACCTAAACAGACTTAAATACTGCACTAAAACAACGTTGAACACTGCTCTACCATAATTTTACACAACCAAAACTCGCTAGCGTCAATTATATATATGAAATATTGTATAGCGCCCCTAGTGGTCACAGAAAGAATTAAAATTCAAACCATGAGCACAATTGATTTCGATAGGTAAGAAACCTATCGTATTCGATAGTCACTAACGTTTTTCAGTTGTCGTCATACTCAACGCGCGACGCTATCCAGTAGAACAATTTCTATGGAAACTTCATGAAAATTGTTCTACCAGAATAGCGTCGCACTCGCACCGTTGCGTCGCGCCTGTCTGCGGAAGCTCTTAAGCAGTACTTTATAAATCTCGCACTATTTAGGAATAAAATCAGCCAAAACATTCGAAACTTAAATGGTCACAGAATATAAACTGGTAAGCATGACTCGACATAAAAGGTGTGTCCTCACCTCACTGCCAGACGTACGGTATTGAACTTTCATGAAAAGATTACAGCTCAGTTGTCTATACTCTATGGAATATATGCCTGTGTGTGTAACAATGCGTGATTCATGTGTTCTCTATAAGGCACCGTAGAACCGTAGAACAGCATCAATATTAATAAGTGTTTATAGAGTTATCTTTGCCCTATGACTATGTAAATGTCTATTGTAATAAATACAGAGAATATTGGTCTATTTTTATGTATTAGTAATGGTCGCCCACCGCTTTATGTAAAGGTTGTGAACTTGATTTTCCGGTTGGTCATGTGACTTTGCAATTAAAATATTAACCGTTTACAGTTTAAACCACAACATTATAATAATTAAAACACAATTAGATATAAGGAAAGAAAACCACGTACTTACCTTCTAAGCATGTTTAAAAACTAACAATTATTTTGTTATTTTAAAAATCGAAGTCATTGAGCATATCGATGCACATTTTAATGCGATCGTTAAACACGATGTAAACGTGCAGTCAGCATTGGCATTGCATGTAGGCGGGGAGTCCGCGACGTTAATGAATATCATCCATAACGTTTTCAACCCTGCCAAATATAGCTCGCGTCGTTTTTGGATGCAGCGAGTGATTCATCATAATATTTCCAATATTGGATGCAATGCATTTCCAGTGTCCGTCTGTCCGTTGATATCAGCCGGCGACAGAACTGATATAGCTACTGTCTATTGTCTCTGCGTAATGTTTTGTTAGGGCTGCTACGACGGAGACAGACTACACTCGCTGTTGGAAAAAAAAAGTCCGACGCTTGAAGAATAGCCTTTTCAGATTCATTGTCTTTCCTGTATTTAAAATAGGCGTGAAATGTAAGAATAGTAAATAAAGAACTCATAAAAAACACATATCATTATTCTTAATTGTTGTGTGAGATATAATAATAAAGGAAAGTAAACAATCATTAAAGACTGCAATTAACCATAATTATGTGTGCTTTTTCTGGGGCGTGTAACGCCAATAGAGTCATTTCGCTGAAAAATCGTGTGCGCGTTACAAGCAGTTCGAATTTTAATTGTTAACAAGCGGAAAATTATATACGTTAATTGTAAGTGACGCCCCTACTTTTCACTGAGTCAATGGCGGCAGACGCGAGGCGCGTACGCGGCATCCGCGCCAGTGTGCGTCGCCGCTTCCGACTCGCCACACTTCGGAGCCGAATCACCGATCGGATTTTCAAACTACGAAAACTATCGGGCGCGATTTTCTTCGTTTAAAATTTTCAGCGCACACGCTGCTTTTGTGATTGAAAGTAAAGTTCAGTGCGTGGAAATTGACTGAAAGCTATAAAATCTGATAGTGTGTGGTGATATGTGTTGTGTTTTGTGATTCGATCAGCTGTTTTGGAATTAGCGTCATAAGGTTTCTGTTGTTCTATGTAAACATTGGCAACAAATTGGTTTTGAATTACACGCATTTCTAAATACTTCGAAATATCTTGCTAGCTATACGACACCATGGAAATTTTACACGAAAGAAGCAAAATAAACTGCGGATTACTTATACATTCAGCCAAGAGAAGACCATAAATGGTGTTCAATTGATTGTAACAAATAGCTCATTGACAAAACAATAATATTGATAGCCATTAAATTCCAATTGGGGGTTCTACAGGGTATTTAAGAATGCATTAAATTTAACGTCTTTTATGGACCCGACTGAATCCAGAATTATCTCTCTAGTCTATAGATAACTTTGATTTGTTTCCTTTACTCATTTAAAAAATATATATATAATTGTATCTTGCCAGTACTTATGACGTGCCTTCTTAATTTAAATTAACTAAAGGTACACGTGTAGGTGTTAGATTGATTATTATTTCTCATAGTCGATGTATGATACTCGTATATGGCTACAATAGTGGTTGCTCTAAAGTCTAAAGTTTCCAATAAGTTACTAATTGTTTTGTAGGTTACTTTGCTGTAAGCCTATGTTACCGACTAAATAAATACTTTTCATAAAAAAGTACAAAATGCGGTAAGTAGCTAATAGCATAATCAGCCTATAACGTTCCCACTGCTGCACACAAGCATCTTTTCTGTGAGAGGGAGTGGGTCATATTCCATCACGCGGACCCAGTTCTGGTTACGTACGGGGGTAGGCAGAAACCCAAACGCCAACTGCTACGTTTCTTACATACTCCTTTTGATTCTTTTACGTGCGGGTATTATAAATAGGAATTAATCCCATAACTTGACCTTCTAGGTTCCACCACAGAACCTAGACATTCCTAGACGTCTCGGATGTATGAATATTAAGCAATCCACTCGTCTATTATGTATCTTATCAGGCATTTATTACGCAGTCAGATGGCCACATTAATTTTCTTAATACATCAACAAAAACTAGAGCACTAGAATCTAGATACGAACTATTAAGTTTTATGAAAATAATATTGTAATTCAACCTTCGCACGTTAGCTGAATAAAAAAGGATCATGGATCAGCATCCGCTGGCAACACATGCGTAGGAGTCTGTCAACTACGTTCTCACAGCTCGCCTTGTCTTAATTGATTACAAGTATTATAATTATGTTTATAATAAATAATACGCGGCAATGATAAAGCAGGGTCATGAATGCCTCAACACATTAAACTTACACTTTTAATCCTTCAATGAATTAATCAAGGTACTCGTATGTAATGTACAGATAAGCTTTTCATTCAAGTGACTAGTTTACGATACAGCAATACTGGTGGTCAATTCAGATGATTCAAGCTTGAGGGGAAAGCTACAGGGTATCCGATAAATTTAAAGTTCCTTACGTTTTTTTCAATTTCCAGGTCAGTATCAGGTTGTATGTTGATCAATATGATTCGCGACCGTAACAAATATATTTACAGAATTATAACCATTAAATCATCAATCACTTGCAAATTGCAAAAAAACGTAAGGAAATTGAATTTCGCGGGGTATCTCAGCGCACCCCCCTTAACTAGACTGATGCGATGCTCTAGCTAGATAAATTTATCTCTAGGCTCTACGTACTTGGCTTAGATTCAGTAGATTGCTCTAAGAGAGTCTACGGAAACACGTGGGTGGACGCATTTAAAAATATATTTTCCCTTTAATTAATGTTAATTACCTGCCCTTGTTTATTCTTATTGCAATCTTGGAATTTTATTATTGCCGGTACCAAGTGCATTTCTTATTCTGTTTTTACACCACTGAAATGCCAATTGAATGTAAACAGTAAACAATTCTAGCAGTGTTGTGAAATACCGTCCTAATATAGTACTTTACGAGTACAAACATAACTCAAATATGTACACCAAAACATCAGTATAACATAATGCGACGAGTTGACAAATGTGATTCAAGTTTCCGGCGAATTTCAAGTAATTATTTTCATAGTAATGACATTTGTAAAAACTTAGAGAGTGAACCTAGCGGCTCTCGTGAGGGTAATGTTCAAGTTTACCATAATGACCGACCTGACCGTCATTATCATTACGCACATTGGAAGTCTATATAGATCAAAGTGTTTTACATACTCACCCGTGAGAAGTCTACGTATTGCTGAGATTTTGTTTTTGCATTCAAGCATAAAGCGCTGGCTCTAGGAACGTAAGTGAAAAGTTAAAAACATTAAGATATTCAGATAAAATTCGTTACCGGTGAGTCAGGCTCGCGAGTGGGAATTCCGTGTTTGATATTAGACTTTATAAGCAATCTACGCTAACATTCGCTGGGGACATATTCAACCTCATTACGCCACAAACTTCATTGATAAACCGGAGAAGATGAATACTCGTAAATAAATCTAGGCGTTTTCCATTGCGTGTTAAAGATTTATCGCTCACTTTATATCGTTATCCAAGCAAATAGAAGTATGATCATAATCACTATGTCACTAATTGTTCGAGATAGCACATTAACGCGAAACCGTGTAATGATTCAATTCTAAACATTCCACCTGTGCTTGTAACTGTTACAGCATATTAGTATCGATTTCATAGTTTATGTAATATACCACTATGATAGTAAGGTATTGCATAAAAATACCGTGCGGTGGCTACCTATCGTGTCAAACTCGATCAGAACAACCGTTAATTGATCAATGAGCATGAGCAGTGCTCCTTCTTGTAAAAGTGTTATAATTACTACTTCCTGAAGTGTGTGATGCAATTAACACTAGCTGTGACGATTCGTTCCGACTCGTTCTATGAGTCTTCACTAAACTACGAACATGAATAACAATCACGAAACATCTGAGTATCGCCTACAAAGGTTGCTTATCGACCATTGTTAGATGTTTATTAATAAATATGAGTTGATCTGAATTCACTCATCGCTTCGTTGATGCCGATAACTTTTCTTAGCAGATACTGATACATTACAACTCACAATACACTTCATCAAATACTATTCTAAACGTTATCTTAAACACAACAAGGGATAAAATAGCATGCGTGATTTTGACAAATGTAGCACTTAATGCTTTAATCGTTTATTGGTTTGATACGCAAGTTTCTATCGAATCGTATACGCAGGTAGTCGGAGATGTGATCACGCGAGGGGAAATTACTGGTGATGTGGACGTGTCCACTTTCTGATCTGATAGATAAATGCTAAATGATTTGTCACAGTTACGACTGATTGGCCACTGTGTTGGAGTTATTGCCATTTAATCTGCAAGAGACTGTACTGTTTATGGGTACTTAGTTGAAAACGTACGTTTGATGGTTAGTTGCACGAAAGTCGTAGACGTGTTGGCAGTAGATGCCCACTTAATTATAGTGAGGTAAATAAATATTATAATGATAGCATAAAAGTGAAAAGAATGGAAATTCTTTACTTAATTGCAGAACACACGCAGATTTTTATTTAACGGGCCGGCGGAGCATGCGTAGTTCATACAAACGGAATACCAAAATAATATGTAAATCAAATATATATTCTTAAGGTATTTATTCTGATTGGATTACAGAATATCTAGGCTTCCAAATATATATTTTGAATGGACACTGATTTAAAGACGAGTTATGAGAAAAATAAGTTTTCTATAGAAATTTTAAATTCCTCATATCTTGTCTTTAAATCAGTATCCATTCAAAATATATATTTGGGAGCCTAGATATTGTGTAATCCAATCGGAATAAATACACACTACCTTAAGAATATGTTTGATGTAACTATTTAGGTATTACGTTTGTATGAACTACGCATGCTCCGCAGACCCCTTAAATAGCCAAGGATGTAAACAATTGGGCATTGTTTGAAAAATAATTTAAGTTTGAGATTCAACACTTTGTTTTTCAATTTCAATTTGCTTGCACACTTCTCAGAACCTTGGATTTCATTGTAATTGTCAGACATCTCAGTCTAAAAGATAAACAATAATGAGTTTTTTTTAAATAAACTATTATAATAACAGATTGTATTACGAGATAACGGATTCATTCTATTGTTTCGCCTAGTCCCGAGACGTGTTTTTTAGCAAATTATTTACAATTATTTCTTCAATGTAGAGCAGCTATGATTATTTGTGTCTGACTGAATTATAATGATCAAATTTCTATAGTTACTTATACCTGATTATTACGTATTTAGCTATATTATTGCACTATTTCTTTACGTAATATGATAAACAGAAGCCGTGACAACGTCGAATTATTGCAAGAAACTCACCGTAGTGAATTGTAGCAGTAATAAGATTAGTTATATATACGTTCCGACTTAATCAATTTACTTTTTTAGTTTGTAATGTTTCTCTTTTTGCATACAAAAGTAATAATATGAATATAAAAACTCATGAAGACATATTTAATAGTGGATAGAGTTATATAGGTACCTACCTACTGAAGTATAGCTTATTAAACTACAGCTTTGATTGATAATTGCGATAGACAACCTAATTGGTAGTTAAATTATCGCAGTTTTGAAGTAGTTCTGCACCCTGATTGCGTTACACGAATCAATCACAATCTGAATCAGTTTGAAGGAAATTCACACACACACACATACACACTCATCTCCCACACCCGCAGACACACTCACCCACACACACCGACTTACTCCCGTCCACACTCCACAACTCATCTAAGTGTAATATATCCATGTTTCTATTTTAATAACAAAAATATTGTATATTAATAAAGATTCTGTAAGGTTTAACAAAATTGTAAATGTTGGCTAAACATTTTCCAGTCTATTATCAGAGTGGAATGGCGCTGTATGCAGATACAGGTTTTTCACCTAGTTCGGCTGCAAATGCTCCTATGTCATTTGTTTTCCTGTTCTACGAATGTCATTTTATAACTTTTGTGCAATGTATGTAACTATGTATAAACTTCATTGTAAGCATGTAGACAGAAACGCACTTTATTAAAAGCACTTAATAACAATAAAATCAAAACGAATAATATGTTAAAAGGTAAACAAGGTCTCATTTGCGGTAAAATGTATTTCAGGAAGTCATAATGATCTTAATTCAATAAATTGTAATTTCCTTATTTAAATGTTAAATCACAACAAAGTAATGATGTTTATTAGCACTGAATGGTGTAATTAATTGTCTTTAATACAAGGTGACACTTTTTGTAAGAAGTTTTTATTCAGCATTTATTTTTTGTACAATGTTGCCTGTATAAGAAAATGATTGGATTGGCATCAGTTGCATCTTTTAACCGCCTCATCCGCAAGTTTCTTTATCAACTTCTTAGGAGCAAACTTTCTTATTTACGAGGTATCGAGATCATTTTAGCTAGGGCTTAACCACACGATACAAGCTGCTTTTTTTTCAAACCTGTATGGTTAGATGCGGAACTCTATAGTTCAGAAATGACCTATACAGCCTTGAAAAAAAAAAACTATCCTATAAACGCTGAAAGGACACATAAGCTAAATTTTAAAGAAAACCACAATCAAGTATGTATACGCTAGATTAATCTCCACGTTCTCTAGCTCTATTGTTCAACAATGTAGGTGAAACTTACAACTTGTTTTTTTATATCTAAAAAGGAAAGAAAAAGTCTATTCCGTCTCTGTATCAATCTATGACGCAACGATATCTCTTGATCTAAAGCCTTATCATAATCAGCGGCACTCATGCGCAACTTGTCAAACCACAATTTCCCCACCGCAGTGAAACTTATGTCTTTACTCTTTAGCGAAAGTCGACTCGATGCCTCAATACGTTATTAGCATTATGGAAAGATTTTCCCTTCCATTATAATTATAAACTACACATTAATGGCGTGTGAGACGCAATCGTTGGAGTTCATTGTGCTTACATGTAATGAGATTATCTGTGAAAGGTGTTAATAGCCTTGAACTGTAATTAATTGGTAATGTAATTAAAAGGTTTGTTTTGGTAGTTATTGTTCTGGGGAATGCCTTCGGTACCCCGAGAAATTCAAACTTTCTTACGTTTTTTGCAACTTACAGGTCAGTGTCAGGTTGTTGGTTGATCAAAATATGATTCGCGACCGTAAAAATATATATTTATAGAATTATAATGATTATAACTATCAATACAATTCTCTTAGTTAGAATTGGCTTCAAATGTCATGATTTCATGAAATAGTCATTCAATAGGGTAATTTGAACTTAGAGATTTAAAAAACGTCTGAAGTTTTGAATTTCGCGGGATACCCTGGCGTTTTCTCCTTAAAATGTGGTGGAGTTACCAAATCAAATATAAATAATCTAATGCCGACAAAGCTACATGATATAAAAGTTGCTGATCCGTGATTCTTATCGCCAAAGACACAAGAGAATCAATAACGGGATTAGTGCGTACTGTGCGTAGTGCGTAGAAAAATAACAGGAAATATCTTAGATGTTACAATTTATTATCTCCATTGTCAACTTAGTAATGGACATTACACATAGGATATCTTGCCCAGCGAACTGGTGAAAGCAAAAACTCGAATAAGATTGTTTCCAATTAAAATGAGATCACGTTCCATAATTAATGTTATTGCCTCTATTTAGATGTCTGCCTGATATCTATCTTAACTGATCCTTAAATTGAACGCGCACTTAATTTGTATTTCTATTGGTAGGCCGACTGGAAGAATACTATCGTTCTCAGGAATGGATGGAACCTTTTACTGGAGTGCCACTGAGAGTTATAGCTCGTTATTTCGTCGAATACTTTAACCTGTATATGGGTTGGCATTGAGGCTCTCGGAAAACTAATCAACACGCTTGTCCAGTCCAAAAGATATATCATTGCCTTGTATAAAAAGTTAATTTCCATTGTCTTTTAACTATTGCTCACTTTTGTCACTGCAAAATTCGCTAGCTTAGCAAATTGAACCCTTTCCATTAATGTTGGGGGAGTCCGACGCAATTCATTAGGTAGTCACATTATTTGCCACCCCAGGACGGGCCCAGGAGGGTGACTTAGGGCCCCAAAGTTGAGTCCTGTGAGGGGACGCACTCTGAATCCATTTGTGCAGTCGATATGGTTAGATGAGCATCAACTGCAGTGGGTGCAGCTCGTAATTGGTACATAGTACATACATATTTATGAGTTAGGGTTTTTGTTCCCTATTGACGAGATTAAGGAACCACCGCTGTTTTGTTTTTATATAACACGAATGATCTTATTATACGCAGTATCCATGTTTTAAGAAGCCCTAGATGTTTTTAATATCGAATTTCATGCACGATGTTTCTCCGAACAAGTCTGAAGAAATAATTCAATTGTCACGTACTTGCGTGCGGTACCTTTCTTAAATGTATGTTTCTTATGATTAGCTATCAAAGAGGTTATGTCGGGTTATGAGAGTAATTTTTGTTTATTAATTAAAACTAGTTCACTTTAAGACTTAGCTCTAATCGTGCTAAACGCTAAAAGGCAACCGACAACTATGTCAAGGTTTCGACCGCCATGGATTCAATGCCGATAGCTTGTATGTCTTCTCCACACAATAAACTCGTCCATATAAGGAGCAGTGTTTTTGTTCAAGTGATCTTTGCTTACTTTGGACTTATAAGTGTCATTGCTTGTTGAAACTGATTGAAAGGCGTGGACGTTACTGATGTAGTGTTACCTATACAAGTTGTAGACAGCGAGGTTTCTTGGTCCTTAGTCGCGCGATTAACACTGAGTGGTTGTTAAAGAGCTTTACAAACCAAAACAGGCTTTAGTATAATGTCCTTGTTGTAAACAATACTGTCCATTGATAATTTTGCTAGGTCAAACACCCACGTTTTAATAATATACTAATCATTATTGTTTTTACCGATTTTATCAATCTGTAACTTGGCCTCTGTTTGGAAGAGTTTGTGGTCCGTTTCATCAACCACTGTTCGCTCTCACAGAGAGGACTCGTGAGGAGGAGGCCTCGTGATCCAGCAGTAGGGATAGTCTGATTATGCCATCTGGCGAGAAACAAATATGTTTACCCTAATTCTGTGTAAAGAAATCACCTGGAATACTTTTAGTTTGCTTTGTTGTATTTCTCTGGCAAGTAACCCCTTGGAAGCAATATATCAATATTCCTAAAGTCCGCTTATCTACTGTAATATATTATATTCTAAAATACCAAGTTGCGTCGTAAGTCTTGACCGCGGCGGCAATATACTAAACGTGATTGACATCCTAGATAGCAGTGGCTGCGTGAATGACTTGATCGTGAATAAGTTATCACTTGCATTATAATGTTTATGCACACTTATGTACGATCAAGTAAGGCCACCCAGTAGGACTTTAAACCTGGATGTCTTTCTCATCCAACTTCCACGAATATTTTTTTGTTAAAATGACATAATATTTTAGAGATAAAAGCTTTCATATTTCGAAGAAGAAAAGATCTGACCGTCAACGGTCAGTTCGGATAGATGACGGGCCCAGTTTTGATGTAAAAATGTAATTTATTATAGGAATAATTATCCTATCTTAACTAATACGTGTTTCATTTTAGTAGCTTGGAGCAATACGATCCCGCAGGACTTTATTCTTCTACTCGTATCTAGTTACAGGAGAAAAGCTCTTGCCGTGTGGAAAATATAAAGCCAGACAGCAAAGTTAGTAAAGGGGTTGTCAATATAGAGTGCATCGGATGTAGCATCTCCAATTGTGGACGGTTTTTAAGCGCTCCTACAACTTTATTCTTGTTTTTAATTTATCTATTACAATATCCTGTTTAAAGTAAATTTGAACTCCGGTCGATATGCGTCGAATTTACAAAAAAGTTGTCTTATAAATGGGTAAATAAAATACCTTTAAATAAAGATAGATTTTTAAAGATGTCACATAGATATTTGCAAGATGAAATGACTGAATAACCAGCTCTTAGTATAAATATTGATGTATTTATGATTTATTTATTAATAATATACATCTTCATGACGTATATCTATACCTAGCTGAGCAGTTCTTAGCACGTGATTAGCAAACTGATCGTCCGTATGGGAGGCCCGCAAACCACATTCGAGTTATTATTGTTTTGTTTCTTACCAGCATCGAATAGAAAACAGTCAACAAAGGCACATGAGAATTTACCTCAACGGTTTTAAGTGTATTTTGTTGAATAAATTTACCTCGGCAGACTTCTGGATATCTCGACTTGTCTATATCTTTCTAAGGAGAAAAGCATAATAAATACGACTCTAATTCTGTATAATAACTTGAAATTAAAATGAATACAATTAATAGTTTCGTATGTTGCTACATTTCGCGCCAAACAATCTATTTGTATATGGAACTTCACTATCGGAACACATCGTCTACCCAACACCCATGATGCACATTGAAATTAACAAATGCAATACAATTTCAACTACTGTCATAGTTGCGTGCCAGATAAGATACTCTTGTTTTCCGGGTCGTCACATTTAAAGATAAAACTGACGGTTAATTTAATTTACATAAATTAATGTCAACAGTTGGAATCCATATTTGTTTTTGATTTCGCTGGTCGAGGTCATGTTGTGTCTATTTCGCAGATTCTTATAGTAAAGTGATACCTCTTGTGAGTCATCGACGCTATCCTAAACCTTCTAGTGTCGTCTTAACGTCGAACATTGAAATGTAATTTATGAGGTACCGAGTGCAAGGAAAATGGATGTAATGATGTTAGAGTAGGCGGCATACGGATTGTCTATTTTACAATGCTAGAGACCGTAGAAAATAAAACAACAGACGAAGTAGACGATTCGTTCGGTAGAGTAACAGCATGGCTTTTAAAATTATACTCTAGCGCACCAAGGCTCAACGGTAGTAAACTGTATACTGATGAGTCTGTGTAACTGTCGAAAATAAAGCGTTAAATCATTTCTCCTGTTCGTAACGTGAGCTTGGCGAGGTGCCAGCATCCGCTCAGCTAGGATGTTCAAGTCGGGATGTTATGATCAGCGTTTGTTACTTGACGTCATGCGCGAATCCCCCCTTTTTACTCGAAGACGTTAAAGTCGAAAGAAGGTTACCCTTTTGGCCGTCGCTTTTACGCCCCTTTGTAAATAAACCCTGATGAGTCTAAGAATTGCTGACTAAATGATATTTCTGATCATATTAAAGCCACAGATTATAGCGTGATCTTCAAAAATAACGATTTCCTATGAACTTTACGAGAGTCTATAGCTTGTTCCGGCGACTAACTTTATATGGGTAATATTATTAGCCTATAAAATGTTTTTTATTTAAACGTATATTTTTATTTTTATTTATTTTTAAAGTCGTAGAACATCGTAGGTGGTCGCCGGTTAAATGTAGAATCGGTTTATAACTGTATGTGCAAAATAGGATACAAGAGATATAGGTCATGACATTGACAACATCATTCGTGGTCTTTCAGCAATACTCGCCATTAAAATTAAACCGCAAGCATAAAGTATGCAACCCTGAAGTTTCAATGCCAAATGCGTTAATTTTTATAACAATGACTAGTTACAATGAGCTGTGGTCACACTGACAAGAAAATTGACGAATTTTCACGAAGTAAAATACAAAAATATTTTCATATTTGCGCCGATTTCCTCTCAATTTCTTGAATATCATAAGTTTATGAGTAACGATTATCAGTATGCAATAAGGTATGGGGATAAGTAATACATGTACCTATCATTCCTGTATGCAATAAGTAAGATCTAAGGCGCCATTCTTTGGATTAATCACGTTAATTATAGTCCAAGAATAGACTTAGGAACAGCTCCTGAGGTCAATTTATTAAATTATCAAGTGGATTTTCAATCACTTTAAGATGTGGTAGTACGTACTCCAGGCAGCGTTTAAAGAATCCAGGCTATAACAACGCCAAGAATTTAGTAAACTGTAACTGTTCCTGCATCTATTTCCATTGATAGTATCAAATGTTAGAGTAACCGTATTCTTTTGATTACGGCCTTATTTCTGTTTAACGGCGATGGCAGAGTAAACAATGGCGTTGGCGCGGCGCCATTTGCCGGCGATTTGCAAACATCTGATGACTAATACAAGGTTATTGCAGGGATATGACGCTGATAGTGGTAATTACTTGCATTAGCAATGATAGCACTGACAGGTAATGTTATTATCTACTCTGCCAACAATTTATGTGGGACTTGATTTATTATATCCTCCTGTCAAATCTTGAAGATGGTAATCCCGCTCCCATGCTAAGAAGACTTGCACCTAATGAAGGGCTTTTAGAAAACTAGATAGCGTTTTTGTAATCTTAATTTCCTAGAGATTCAAGTTACGTTCGTGCTAAGTCTGATCTTTCATCAGCCTTAAAAACTTGACGCTAAGAAAGACACAACTGACAGGCTAGATTTCTCAATTACATTACTCACAAAGATGCAGTTTAAAATTACTTTTAGCTTCTCTGATAAAAAGTGCCAATTAAAAAATGAAATATTGACACCTTTGTGGTTCTGATGGACATGCATATTCAAAACATCCTTGGCTAATTATTAGCTAGTTTTCATAATACATTCCTACAAATACTATGGACGAGAAAGACAACAGAGCTATAGTCCTATTAATTATTGTCTACAAGTTGTTTACAAACATTGACACTGTCAATGTTTTTAAACAACTTGTCTGTTCCAAAAGTGATATAGTAAACAGAGGTATATCATCACGATTTGTTTCTAGTTTCCAACGTGTGTAGGCTTGAATAATGAATGAAATATCTAAGGAGGCATTTATTAGTAGTAAAATTCCATGGACTTGACATGAAAGGAGGTCTGCACACTGCTCCTTATAAGCCTGCCCCTGATTCAGTACCTTAATATAACTCATTTGTTAAACCACCTCATATTTGTGGTACCTACTCCCGAATGAAAGATTATGATTTGACCAGTATTTCGCGAATTATTGGAGGCTCAGTTGGTTTACCTGAGTAAAAATCTCACAGGTTTCTATAGTTTAAACTATAGAAACATGTGGTTTTCCCTACACCTACTTTGCTCTCCTTGTATTCCTCGTAAAAATCATAAACGCTTTTTTTTCTAGTAAACCCAAAAATAACTTCGCAATCATTTTCAATTTGGGATGCGTTTCCAGGGATTGTGTAGGTGCTTTCACGTCAATATACGATGGTGAAACGTTTAAATAATAGTCTATTATTAGTGAAGCGTTTGTTGAGTAAAGTACTAGTGTGGGATGGATGGGCAGCACCGCCTCCTGCGCAGGCGCGAAGATTTGTTATACCCACATAATAATCAGCACTATAAATAGGTATAAATCTCTAAACGTACGCACGTTTATAGGATATTCATAAATTTGTTACGCAAACCGATAAAATTCAACGCTTACGAAGTATTGATTTGAAAATGTATGCTAGTACTTGATTTTATGTTAAATACTTACATATATTTCATAGATTACAAGCTGCTACGCGGTAGGTTATCGGATGAAAACACGATATTAGGTGTCGTGGCCTCGTGGGTTCAATCGTGGACTTGTTATTATGTGTTTCAAATACATTGATAAGGTATCAATGCGTTTCAGAACATGCTATGACTAGGTACAGATATTAAGTATTTTTGCAATAACGCATTTGAATGGTTTCCAATGTCTACTAGTTCTCCAGTCACCATTGCTATAAAATACTAAACTTTAGGTTCAAGGAAGTTTATAAGCAACTTGTAAGACGTTAACTGTTTCCGCAACGAGCTGTAGGTAATGTTGGTAGTCTGTGAAAGTTGAGCGTAAAGTTGTTTGAAATGTTTCGGAGACTTAATTGTTCTGAGTTTTCTACAGTTTCTACCTACTAGAATTTCTCATAAGCTTATCAGTTAAGCTTTTAGAAATAATAAAAAGAATCCAAATCGAGCCAATAACCTCGGAGATATGACAAAAAGTGTAAAGCAAGGTCACAAACACTACTCAAAAAAATTAAATTGAATAACATGAAACATATTAAAGATAGACTCCCCTTTTAAAGTTAATTTTAGATAATTTTTCATGAATATTCAGAAAAATAAGGGCTGTCACATGCGCATGGGCGGCATTGTATAGTTAATTGGTCAGTAGGCGATGAAAAGGTTTTTAATAATAAAAACCTTTTATTTGTCATTTTTATGCAAAACTATTCATCCTAGATACCCGTCACTTACGCACTTATTCTAAGAAAATAAAACTTTCCTTCTACGTCACATAACGTACTTACATCCACAACCAACTTGATTACTCACAAAATTGAAATTACTGGATGATGCAAATCCCTCACAAACCACAGTACCGTCGAGTACAAGTTGACTCATCTTCATAGTTAGCGGCATTGTATGCAAACCGCCGCCGCAGTGACGTCTGTTAGTTTCGGTACAATGGCGAATTAAGACAAAGAACCAATGATTTGTTATGGTATTGCACTGAGCTTGGTCATGCCTCACCAAGGAAGTTGAGACACTACACTTAAGTAACCTACCCGCCTATTTATTCAACTTTTTTTAACCTAGATGGACCAAGGTGCTGTTCTAATTCCGTTAACCAAGAAAAATATGTCAATTTCGGTTTTCGCAGTACCGATCTCGTTATTTCGTTTTGTAAGTGCGACCTGTGTGCTTCGAGCGGGATACCTTCTTTTCGCATAATGTTCTTTGTCCTAATATACTTCGGCATAACGATTTTGGCACAATTTGTTTTGGCATAATAATACTTAGGCATAATTTTTTTAGGCATACATTTTATGTTGGCATAATCATCTTAAAGACTAATTTGTTTTGGCATAAATTTGATTCGCATAACGTTAGTAGGCCTAAGAACCGAATTGCTGCAAAACCGACTCCACGTAGTCTTGTTTGTCCTACCCCTAGAGTGTAATTTAAAATCGCGTAGGCGCGTAGGAGCGAGGCGGCCCGCGGGCTGAGGAGCAGGCGGCTGCGAGCGAGCCACCGCGGCTGAGGCTGGCCGGCGAAGCCGGCCAACAAGCCGAAGCTGCGGTGGTGAGCGAATGCCGTCTGCGACGATTAGCACGCGTGGGGCCGCCGGAGGCCCGCAGCGCCGGAGCCGAGACAGAAACCCTGCCTGCTGCATGTTGCATGCTCGCTTGAATGCTGCATGCTGCATGCTGCATGCCTGCTTGCATGCTGCATGCTTGCTTGCATGCTTTAACTTTATGCTTAATAAATTTATGCTTTAACTTTATGCTTAATAAATGTATGCTTTAGAATATTATGCTTAATCATTATTATGGTTAGAGAAATTATGCCTAAAAAAATTATGCGTAAGCTGTTATGCGTAATTATATTATGCGAAAATATAATTATGCCAAACAACATTATGCTAAGTTATATTAGGTCTTAAAATTTTATGCAAATGGATAGGGAACCGCTTCGAGCAGATGAAGTGGACAATAGCTGTGACAAAGGCCGATATTTAAATAAAATTGGATCGAATGCCACATCTATTCAACTGTACTGTATTCTCACCATTGTTAACTCGTTAACAATCATTAGTAAACATATTCTCTTTATTGTTTGTCTAATCTTAAAACATCGCTAATTAAATAAAATTTCTGTCAAAGGTTTTCGCAGTCTATTGTGTTACTGAGGGATTTGAAAAGCGCGTACATTAATTCTGTGAACGACGTGACGATTACATCTCATCAGATTTTTAATTAGGATTTATTCTTGGCCGGAGTCCAGGGTCTGCCGAGCGTGTCAACACGCGTCCTCATTTACTTAATTGTAAAACAAATACATACACCTATTTGCAGCACTTTTTAATGCGGTGGGACGTGCTTTTTCTTTTAAATGGACGAGTTATTGTTAATTATCGGAACTCAATTGTAATGCAAAGTGTGCACCTGTAATTTTATTGTTCTAAGTGTCACTGACAGTTATTTGATCCAGTTTAATGCGCTGCTCAAATCGCTCGAGCTGGCCTCGTTATAGGTACCGAAGCCCTGACTTATTGTTGCACTTAAGTAGATACATGTCACTGTAATTAAGTAGATACATATTAAGCATATACATACACCAATATCATTTTGATCAATGACATCACACAATCGAAGATTTGATTGCCACTATTCACGTAACAACCACAATATTGAAATATTTTCGATGAACAATCTGCTACACCATTATTTTTTTCTTCTAATAGTGCTGTTTCTTTGGATAAAACATAACATTTAAGTATCTATGAAATCTAAAGAATATAGGATCTAATCAGTTTTCTTTGACATTGAATTCCCTTATCATAAAGCGCTTTAATTGTAATGAGACCTTACTAATGTCGTCGCTCCTTACGGAATGCCAGGAGCCGTTATTCGTCCAGATAATATTGTTATAAGTGGTCCAAGAAGGGAATTTAGGGTGTGACCTCATAGGAAAACCATGCGTTAACTTATGAGTAACTTATTTCAATGCCACATTCTTTAAAGTATATTTTCAGTAAAATTCAGTCAACAAATCTTTCGGACAATGCATTTGATTACAAAAGCATGCAATTAACAGAACGGTATCATTTGTTCCAATTAGAAGTATCATTGTATAATTATACGTGAACTGTAATTAAATAATAAGAAGACTAGGTAATTACTCGTTAGACACGACTTGATCTAGGTACTAATTAAGAAATCAGCCAGTTTCAGGCATGAACCATGTTGGAATGTTGATGAATTTCAAGAGCAGACTTTTGATGAATTGTTTTATAAAATAATTATTGTCGATACATTACTTATTTTAAAGCATAATTTTGTGGACATAATAAAAAAACTCAAAGTAATTGTGAATAAATTATAACGAAACCCGAACCGGCCCTATTAATTGTTATTTAATTACGGATTCATTATTTCAGTATCGTATCATTTCTAAGTATCTACTTTGTTATTTATTAGTTACACTTACATATTTAATTTTAGTGTTATTTTTATTTTTATAAAATAAAATGAATTCTTAACACAAAATTTTACCATCAGACAGCATTCTGATATAGACAAATCGTCTTTTAAAGTGAAATGACTGCATAACATCCTACAATGATGTGGAGAGAGACACTTGAGGGCAGCGCCCCTATCTTCATTCACTATCGTTATCTCGTTACATCGTCGTGTCGTAATGCTAGTGATTTACACGCCAATTGTCGGCATCTATTCACTCGAACTTTGAACTCGCTTGCAATTTATAACATAGACTTTATGACTGGCTAAACACTAAAAGAATATTTTCTCTTTAAAACAGCAATGAACAATCGATAAAAATAAACTTAAAAGTACAAGTTCAGTGAGCGGTGTTAAGTAATAAAAAGTAAATTTTAAAATTATGTAATGAGTCTTCAAAGGGAAAAACGTACAAAATTTAATATGTGGAAGGCGATTTTACACAGGAAGAGGAAATACAGCGAAGTTTTACCATGTGATCGAGAGTCTTACTCCGCTCTAGCGGCAATGCAGGGAGGTAGTTCAGCGACGCTACCGCCATCTCTTGACGCGCTAAGAGCATGTAAGTATTATCGCTACTCGACGCTAGATGGCAGCACTACTTGTTTTATCAGTTAGTGCAATAATTATGTCTCGATGCTTTTAAAGGTTTACTAAAACAATAAATAGTAGAAGATTTCTATAATATCTTTGTATTTAATTGCGTTATTTTTATTTTTTTCTTTACAATGGGTAGTACTAGTTTATCATATTAAATAAGTAATGATTCAACTTTTTTTACAGATATGAATAAATCAGCTTTTAAGTTAAATGTAATTTTCAAATTTATTTAAATATACAGTATGCGCCAAACTTTATGAGTCCTCTGAAGTTGTACGCGAGTGGCCCAAAAGTATATTAATAGCTAATTATTTTTGTGATTAACAAATCAATGTTGTAGGTAGGCATAAGTTACTATAAAAAATGTTATTTAATTAGCTATTATACTTTTAAGCCACTCGCGTACAACTTCAGAGGACTCATAAAGTTTGGCGCAAACTGTGAAATACTTAAAAATCATTACGATGACATTTTTTTTGGAGACGAGTAATAGCATGGCCAATACCCCTCTCGGACTTCAATTGTGGGAAAATATGATTCATACCATTGTGTTTACTATACCAACCGCGTCAAACGTTGCCGCTCTCTGAATGAGGTCAATCTTTGTTACATTTCTGGCGACTGTACGCTCGTGACCCGCGGTTTTACAACAAACGAAGCCCTTGCGACAACCGACAACACTGAAGCATTACTATTATTATTATCTTCATGATCTTAGAAAACAGTTTTTGCTTATTTTGTAACTTAGGAATAAGAGCTGAGTTTTGTAATATCTGGGTTTCAGTTTTTCAATAATATCTAATATTTTTTAAATCAAAATCTTTCTTCATAGGTAATTACTAAGCCAGTTTTTCTCAAGCGAAGATCCGCGAATATTACCCTGAGCTTACTCGTCTCTTTCCCCGTCCTTATTCGGAAACAATTGTCATTGTTCCGAGTAAAAATCATGGAAGGACATCAGTTGGCAATGTGAAGAGGTAATCTTTAGGTACTACTTAACAATGCCCTGACTATAAAGAAACTGACACTCATAGCCAAGAACACGCGCAGACAATATGGCTCCCACGACATGGTTTCCATGACTTTACGTAAATCTGCTAATTACTACGCATTTAGACATAACAATGATATGTTTCCTCACTTTAAAATACATAAAATGTCCATGATGGAAAATATTATTATAATGCCGAGTAATACCCGTTTGAAACTTGAAAGGCTAGAATAATGTAACGATCACGTGACGGGTCGAATATGCTGAAATACCTAGTCTTATAGGTATTTGAGGTTTAGGAAATGTAAAATATAACATGTAAATGAATACAAAGGAAACATTCAGCATCAACCACATTTACATGCATACAGAATCGAAGGTCTTTCAACTAGTCATATTTCAGTCGGTTGTATAATTTTTTGTGCTATTTTCTATTATTGTCTTTGAACTTTGATTACTACCCACTTCTATATCTTTAATTTCTTGTGAAAACACACTATTTCCTCTGTGAAACGTTCATAGCTATTACGATCCATAAGTATTAATATGTTCGTGCAACATTTATTTGTACGCATGTGTGACTGAATGTCGCTCACGCAAGCCTCAATGGTCGGAGTCAGTGTACAGGTTTGACCCACATACTTAGCCGGGCCATCGTCTCCGGCACGACCGCCTCCTTCGGGACATCAAACATAGCTACGTACATACTCTCGAATGTATTTATGCATATCTGAATCAACAATAACCGGCATAATGGGTCCCTTCAATGGTTTGCATATATTAGTTTATGAGGCCAACATTTTCTAGTGCATCCGGTCTTATTAGACGTATTGCGGTCCGTTCTTGATTTTGGGCCTTTCGGAAGTCATTTGTAATTACAGAATAATTACTGTTTTGGTTATTCCGTTCGCTGTTATCTAATATTATGGCTAAAGTCAAATTATATGCTTGTGATTCACACGAGTCGCTTTCTACTCTATAGGTAGGTACTCTGTTAATCAAGTCTCTTTCAGTGTAATTGTGAATGCACTTACAACGAATTCGTTGAAAACCTTAATTCACGGGTGGATAATTCTCGAGTTTCCATCTCGATCCAATGAGAGATTCGCAAAAATTCAGTGTCGCCGTGTCCATGAACGCGTCACGGATAATGAGCAACTCCGGCTATTGTGTTTAAATAGTGTCAAATTAACGCATCCGTTTTCTAAGAACTGACTCATGACGAATTAATACTGTAGTGCTGGGAACTCCGTGTTTTGTCTTTTTGCGGTCAGCTTACGAGCTTCGCATAAAGGGCTTTCTCTGAATAGATCTTTCTATTACACCTTATCCTTTTACCTTGTTTAATTAAAGGTTCATAGGGGGGTTTCTTTCACTGACCGTAATGTTGAATCGTGAGACTACTTAATATAAATACAACAATTTGCAAACACACAAACTCAGTCTAAAGTGCTCTTGATCTTCCGATATCCAAGACCAAGTTAATTCTCCATATATGTGAAGCTCGTTTAAGAGACAACCTCCTTCTGTGGATGTGGAAGCGAGAGCTGCTTGCACAAAAAAAGTAGTTACGCTCTGAAGGCCGTCATTACTAAATTCTCCATAGTTTTTATTCGACTAAGCTCTCAGAAGCAATTCCAATTGCGTTCTTTCGATGAATACGGAAAACCGATCTCTACTGTGTCCGTATACTTGAGGAAAGAGTTAAGAGCGTTTCGTGCCCATTCGTGCCCACGGTCCATTTTATTTCCTTTCTTTATATGGCGGTGTTCGACTTTTTAAAGGTGGGATAATATTAACATAGTGTCTGATTTTATGTTTGCCATTAAAAGGTCCACGATCTGTTAGACGATCAAACGTTTGTATGATTGACAGGCAGACAAAGATCAGAGGCCCTAGAGTGAGTTGCTTTTAACCATCTCGACTTTACGCATCGACAGCGTTCGGCGCTCCGATTGGTCCCTTACTGGCCTTTACTGGGGAAGGGCCAATCGGAGCGCCGAACGCGGTCGATGAGTAAAGTCGAGATAGTTAAAAGAAACTCACACTAGGGCCTCTGACCTTAATTGAAAAGCTGTTTGTTGTTTTAATATGTCTGTTGAAATGAGTGGTAGGTTAGCAATCAGTTCAGACGACAATATCTGCGATTGCCTAAGTCTCTGTGTAGTTCTAAAACGTTTCAGGAAGCTATTGAGGTTTCCCAGAAGCCTGTTCCTTTGTTTATGCTACCTAAAAACGCTCTAAATTTCTCATCGAAAAATTTGAGATTGTTTTCAGAAGTCAGATGGTTTCAACATGATTATTAGCGTCGGCAGTATTTTGTTTTATTTATGTATTGTTGGTGCCGCGACATATGGGAGACGCTGGGTACCTCCATCGCAGCTGGGGGTAACAGGATGCGAATATACGATGAGCGATCTTTTTCTCTTGCATTTTGAATTACTGTACCTACCATACTATGCTTACAGAACACAGCTTCCGGCTGTTTATTATAACGTTTTATTTATAATGAAATCAAACGATTTTGATGTATCCTCTGGAATAAGCATGTCAAATCAAGTTTGTAACATTTCTTTTGAGTTATAAAGCTGCTAGTGACTAGGCCTAGTCTGACCTACTGAATAAATTGAGAATCAATGTAGGATTAGGTACCACGCTGGCGTGTGGGAAGACTGGTAGACACGATTATATCCTCGTCCTTTACATAGTGTGGCTGAGTGGGGTCTCGAAGCAAATTATATAACTTTTAATTATAGCGATGAAAACAATGAATCAGCGGAGTGCTCGTTAGTGAGTCACCTCCCCACCTCATTGTGGAGCCCACATCGCACTTTATCCTTGCCTTTTTTCTTAGCAAATATAATCTCGTATTCTACCTTTGTATTTACCCTTAAGTATCGGTATTTGTAGTGTTTGCATGTTAGCAACTAATTGTAAATGCTAGAGAGAGCCGACTCTAATTGACATACTCTAGCGTAGCCTGCCTAGGCCTACCGACGCCATACCGACTATAAACTTTTAATGAGGCACAATGCTTAATACTACGAGTTTGTTTATCAACATTTTTGATGAAATATTGTAATAGGCTTAACATTTTATGTATTCAAACACTTTCTTAAATATTTAAATAATAAGCTTTCACTAATTATATAATCATTTTGTTCCAGGTAAGTGTCGATTGCTATACGAATTAATTGGGGCATTATACGGTAAGTACTGCGGGCCTTTTTAACTTATCTTATATTCACGCTCTCTAAACAAAGGTCTTGCGATCTCATCTCGCACACAATTGGTGCACATTCAGTTAAGTTTTAATTTGGTGAGTGACCGTCCGCTAATTACCTCGCTGCTTCCATCAAGATTTGTTATCTCTTAATTTTACTGTTTAACGCTGTTTTGCTCTGATACTTGGTAATTCTATTTTTGGTCTTATCAAGAAAATAAACGAGTAAATCGTTTAGAAATTATTTACGATTATCTGATTCTTTATGGCATCCTAAATGTCATTTATGTTATACAGTTCATATTGCATCGAGCCGATACACACTTGCCGCATGTTATTTAAAAACAAATGAAGTACATTTTTTTAAGAATTTAATGCAATTCCACTAAAAAAATGATAATTTCATGACGCTGTTAATAAAAGAGAATATATTGTATAACGGATGCAATAAAGTGCAGTAATTTACTGGTGTAATTAAAGCTCTTTTGTATCGTGTGTCGCGTTAGTCCGGCGAGGCCGTCCGGTCTGGCCCACCTCACCGGTCGCCGGATGCCATCAGCCTGTGAAAACAAGAGCAGCTTAGGGTTACACGGTCGAATCGCCCAGGCTTTCAAGCTGACGTCCCAAGTTTCGACCGCAAACAAGATATCTGGTTGACGTGCGTAATTGGGTCTGTGAAAATCTTGTATGCTCGCAGATTTAACTTAATGACCCTGGATGAACGCTCGGACCACCGACCTTTCATCTTTGGTGTTATGAGATTCGTGTGTGACAGACAGTCTTGTTGAGAAGCATTTACGACTTTACTCTCAAGTAGTCAATTGCGATTTCTCGACTAGTTTTGAACTCATAACCATGGCTGAGTAGGTTCGCGACTTTTCCGCAAAAATACTTCGTTAGTATTATCAGGTCTTACTTCAGTATCCTGTCCTTATCACAATTTATTTGGCGTCATAGCATAGCATTTCTTCCATTCATCTTTATCAGTTGTCATCTCAGCATTCGCCCGTTTCTTAGCTATATTATAATATCAAAAGCTTTTTATTTGGTGTCCAATGATTCTCCTAAGTATCTACTACGTTTAAAAATATCCGTATTGCACCTCTACCCTTGCCTCATCTCGCACCAGATCCCAAGGATGTTTACAAAGTTATTTTTGTTTCACATGTTGATAGCAGGCGTGTGTTGTGTTGTATGAGGCTGTGTCATCACCTTCTCACCGTTATTTAATCAGCCGAGTTAATCAACAGCTACTGTTAGTCTGTATTGATTTATAAACCTGTTGTGATTATGTCATAATGACCTGCTAGTGACAATTTGTGAGCACCGTGCTCAACGGTATTATGTTTGATCATCTGCATAATTGTGGTTTTAGGTGGCTTATAATGTAACGTAGAATTTAAGGAATTTTAGTTTTGCATTTTATTTCAAAACTTATAACTTCTACGTAGGTAGTAAAAGAACCTGTTTCAAAAGTTGCATATTTTCTAAGCTATTCGTTTAAAAGTATTCACCTTCACTGTCATTCAATACAGAATTTCTTTTAAATTATACGTATTAATTATGCGAGGCACATAACAGAATGTTAAGCTCTTGTGGTCGGCTCCGTACATTTTTTCTTAGAATCGTTATACAGTCGATATTTAAAATGTTCTCTATAACCCATAGTGCACGCACATTAACGATTCTGTACGCATTAGGAGTGTGGGAGTCTTGGAACAGTTTGTACTAAAACTCACATTTATATGGAGAATTTAGGTACAAATAAACATTTCCAACGGACCGTAAAATGTTTCTCAGTAAAGAACATTTCCATTAACGTGGAGCTTTTTCAAAAACGTTGAGTTTATGGAAATGGCTATTTGTTCAACTGCTAAACTGAATGATCTTTCAATAACTCGACCATCATCACTTAGGTGGTACGATTTTCTGAACTTTCTTATCAATTTCTAATTTTAAAATTTTCAAGTCCTACCAAGAAAATATAATTCACACCTTTTCTTCCACGTTGTTCACGTCAAAACCAGTAGCTCCGTGCTACGGCGATTTGGCCCGATTTTAAAGCTCCGTGCCAAAAATATTATTCCCACATTCAACGGCAATGCAGATGTGCCATTTTACGCATACAAATTGGGACATAGCCGTGTACCGAGCTCACATGCCGAATATTTTGAAACTTTAAACTTTCACGAACAGCATTCGCTTTTTTTGGTTAACTGAAGCACTCTCGTAGCACTTGCGTTGATTCTTTTTCTACGTAAATATTTGTAACTGCAATTAAAGGGGTAATCATGCATGTAAAACAATTTAGTAAAAAATACCCGGCCAAGTGCGTGTCGGACTAAGCACAATAAAGGGTTCCGTAGTTGCGATGAATTTATCCCAAGAACAAACTTAACTTTGTAGTCACGTTCACGTTCACAACACGTTCTCCCATACGGAATGTATGAGAGAACGTGTTTTTGCAACTGCAAATGTAAGTTGGCCGATTATTACTCGTTAACTTGTAAAGCCTATTTAGCTGTGATAGGTTTCTTTTTAACTTCGTTATATATACTACTGCTGTGAATTTTTTCACATATCCAAAACAACCATTTAGCTGGCAGGGGGAGTGTCCCCCACACTCGACTCTAGCAAAAATGTGCACTTTAAAGCTTACTACAAGTATTTCGCAAACGGATCGCTGAATCCAAAAATGGTTTTCACAAACCCACAATATTTTTGAACGATCTTTCCCACACCATGGGATAGATGAGAAAGAACAAAAACATCCCCACTTTAGGGGAAGGGGAGGTACCCTAAAAAAAAAATTACTTTTTATTTATATTTTTTTTTTTTTTGTCGGAGTGATTAATATGTATAATCATGCCAAATTATAGCTAAGAGTCTCTGAACTAAGCCGCGGACAGACAGACAGACAGACTGACGGACATGGCGAAACTATAAGTGTTCCTTGTTTACTACGGAACCCTAAAAATGTATCGGCTTGAAAAAGTGATGTGGCGTGCTGCCATTATGACATGATGATCAATACTCTCCTAATTTTGATTTCAAATTGTGTATTGAATTGCAGATGCGACGAACACCTTTCATTCTAAATTAAAGTCAGATTAAGTCGTTCTTATCGCGATTTATTAATTAGTTCTTATCTTTAGCGTGGTTACCACGTGTGTGAAAACTCGTAAGATACTCTGAAAACGTGACTAAATGGGGTCGACCCTTACTGATGTATGCGGTGTACGGACTGCATGCTGCCCTGTCCATATAATAATTTTCCTTTTTTGTCTTGTACACACACGGCACAAAGCCCGGGTTTCACATTGTTTGGGCGCTAATTTTAGCCCAAGATTTATGTTTACTTATTTCTTCCGGCGATAGCTGTAAATATTCGTAGTATAAACACTATAATAAATTATCTTGAACATGCATTATAATTTAAATTCTTGCGTTAATTAAGATAATTAAGCTATTATATGAGAAAATAAATCGTCAATAAGTATTTCGTAACGGCCCCACTTTAGTGCTATCTGCAATGTATTGCTCAATTATTATTGCATGCAGATAAGGGGCTACTGTGCTGAACACGTCATGTCGTATCGATATTTACATACGATGGGCTCCGAACGTTCTGTCGTACTCGTATCGCTGTGCAAACGAGACTAAAAGAAAACCGCCGTCAAATTATCGTTGTTACGACTTCGTGCGACCCCGTTCCGGTACTATCAGTGTCAATTTGTGTAAGTGAAGTTTCAATTATGTATAAGTAAATGACACGTTCAACATACACACAGTTCGTGTTTGCTTGAACTGTTCGGTTCCCTTTAGACATGTGTATTATTACTTCGGACCGTGTTTAACATATCTGTATGGTTTGTTTAACTACACACTTCCACTGAAACGTATTTAATTACAAAATAATAAATAAAAGTGCTTTAATTCTGTACGAAAGTATGTCAAGCAAGCCATGTTCCATAATTTTAACTTGTGCACAGGCCACAGCTCACTCGCTGAGTACTGAAACTTTGCATTAAGGCTGGTGCACAATTGCGTCCCTCGTATTTGTAATCCGCTAAAAGTCGAGTGTGGATTAAAAATGTTAACATTTAAAAATGGAACAGTTGTGCTAAGCTAGGTTGTCACAGATGTAAGCTCAAAGCTGTTTATATCAAGAGCGTTCAGTAAGCTGACACTAGTTTTATTAGCTTATACACATGACCTTACAACGGCTTAAATGTTACGTTTCTACTAACCGCAGCTCATAAACATTATGTGATGTTGATATTATTAATATTATGTCTAATAGAGAAAATATTATATCTATATGACCAACTGGGAATGATAACACAAACTTCGAAGTTCCGACGCGAGCGATATGATAATGCTTATCGTGTATGACCAAGTTTAAAAAAAATAAGCTTTATGATTTTAATAGGGTTGCCTAGACCTGCAGCGTCATGCTGCATACTTAGGTCATACCTATAGATTTCAAGTATTTTCCATTTGGCAAGGAAAATCCCTCGTTAAATATTGTAAAATGTTGGATTTTACTTTTATAGTTTTAATAATTAAATAATGCTACGGTAATGTGATACTTAATTATTTATAATTTTCCTTTATGATAATTATTCAGTTTGATCGTTTTAGTTTCCGCTACATATGCCAATAAAGCACCGACTTAAACCGTATGGTTAAAGTAAACAGACATTATATCCTCATTTGAATGATCACGTGCCAGCCCTGGTAGTGGTGGGTGCACACCGAGCGCGCGTTGGTAAACAGTTGGCATCGGTCCGTGTCGCGTGCACGTCGCGCCTCGCTTGTCTGACCATTGTGTGAGGTGCGTCCACACTGTTGTGTCCGGTGTGCCAGCAGCCGCGCTACCACAATGTGCAGGAACTCTGCGGTTTGCTCCCAATGAACCACCGCACCATTGTGCTTGTTTTGTGGAATCATTACGTGCTTTTGTCAAGTGTTTCACGTCGTGGTTTTGTTCAGTGACCAGTTTCCAACAGTTTGTATGTCAGCTATAGCTGTATGGTGTATACTGTTAACTTAATTTTACCTCAATGATCCATCGAATGACTACATGCAACGTTCAAGACTGTCCGGTCAAGTTTACTCAACTTACATAACTGCGATAAGAAATTCGAAACTACTCTGAACTTTACGCAACTTACGTTTTCGAAAGCGTCTGACGGATCGTCTTGCATTGCTTGCAAATAAATCTTCATACAAAAGTCAGGTTTCATAAATTATAAGGTCAGCTGATAAGTTGACAGTGGCCCTGTAGATCAGTGTTCTGTAATAAATCAATTAATCACTCAGTATATTGATTGCCTCCAGTGGCCCAGGCATCGTATCACACGTCGGTGGGTCGCACCGTGTAAGAGGAGCCTAAATATAACTGGCCAGTGTGGCGGTCACAGCAGTCACCCTTTGCGCTGACATCTACATACATAGACGCTGCACGTTTAATTAGCGTGTCAACGTTTTATTTATTGTACATTTTGTATCTATCTGTAGCAGATCTTGTACCTGTTTTGCATGGAGACAGGTTGTAGCAAAACAATTGAGACGGACGGTCACGTTGGATTTGAACACAAAGATGCCGTTAACTTACCTGCTCTGATACTGATACCTTTGAAAAGTTTAGCTCTGAATCTAATGCAAGTTTTACTATCTGATTTCTAGTAACATTTTTCTGTTTACACTTTAGGGTTTCTGTGTGTTCTGGGGCTATGCATCATCAATTCACTTCAGTTTGTTTTTAACTTTTTCGCCTCATCGTAACATTAGTTTTATCGTTCTATGATTGCTGGTTATGATTGTTAAAAATGTATAACTACCATACCATTCGTTTAGACATGAATTTGTTATAGTCTCAGAGAACGATTTAACTAATCGAGTTTCAAATATTGAAGATATTTAGTTAAATCTCTTGATCTAGAAGCGTGACTGAGCGCCGACACTTCGCGGTTCGATTGCCATCAATGAAGAAAAGTTTAGATACACACGAACGATTTGGTATCTAATATTTTTAACAAAAGCATTCATGTTTTGATCTTCACGTAATACCAACTGACATTTGAAAAAAAAAATATCTTGTTATAACTTTCGGTTTCTCTATTGATCGGGTGCTCGAAATTTGGAGTTAATCTTGGCGAATATTAGAACGGTGTTTATAAAAAATATGGGAGCATCTGTCGAGCCGGGTGTTTTAAAATCACGCTTGCACATGTCATGTGTTGGTCGTCGTACAACGTCTTGGGGGCCCGTCCCCCGCTACCTGCCTCTCGCCACGTATTGTTCTCTTCCCTCCTCGTGATAATAATGGACCTTCTTGCTCTGTTTTGTTCTACGAACAACAATAAACACGTTGTTTTGGTCTCAAGTACGCCATCGTAGCTGCACTTGATTAGTACAATGTTAAGTTCAGCTTGCACCGTTGTCGAACTATTTATAGTTTATTACTAATACTCGCTTGCCTATAAAGCACAGCTCCTTTTGAGTAATCAACGCAATTACATACTGCAAATCAAATGCGTGTGTTGTCATGCGGCTGCAGGAGGTTGCAAACACGGACGGAATATAAAGTTATGTGTTCGCGATACTGGCGTACAGGTAAACGATTCATAATAGTCCAATGGGCTGTTTTGTCAATCGCACCACGTCTTTTACCCATACCGTGCATCAGTGTTGAATGCAAAGAGAATCCAATTCGGGCCTGCATATGCAATGGAATTTTAATCGCTGTTTTCATAATAGAAATTTATTTTGGTGAAAAATTTTGTTTACGAATTCTGCTTACTAAAATTCCGTAATTCACGGCATTGTACGAAAGATAAAAGCTGCGGTCCACATTAATTTATTTAAGCAAAGCGAACACGTAATACGGAATGTTTTGAAAAAATGAATTAGTTAAACCACACTAAAGAGTCCCCTAGCTAGAGTATCGTCACCAGCTTATAAATCGCGGTCCTGGTCTCCGGTGACAGATAAGTGCGTGCTTATCGTCACTGAACCGAATTCCCCGAGAAGCCGATAACATGCCGTGAGAACACGCATTCGGGGGTTAATCCTGGATTTTTGGGGAACATTTAAGGCCAATAAACATAACTCATGTTGATTACAATAGAAGCTTTACTTAGATTTAAGCGTGTGCATTACAATGTCAAGTTGTATGAGGTTTTATTACAATCTAAACGTTTTATAGTTAAGTACCTATTTTGGTCCTATCCGTCCTATCATCACATATCTATTTAAATAGGCTGATAACGAAACGTTACTATCATAGGGTTATCTCGACACATGCTAGAATGCTACAACTATTTCATATGGTTTGAAACTAGGGGGGATTTTTACTAAAGTACATGGAAGTCATTGCACTGAGCTTGATGTCTAACGAAGTGCACGCTGTTGGTAAGCCGAGCTTGGTAATCATGGTCAATGAAATTATATCTGATTACTTACGCAGATTAGAGCTGCAGTGTTTAGGACAGGATAGATGAAATAAGAATATAATGAAGAACACACAGCACAACATAGATATTTTTGGAAGAAAAGAGGAAAGACCGATGCTCAGCAGCCGGAAATAACAAACGATTTTTTTTTTTTGCAGATCGTTTATTATGCTCTTAAAAGCACTGATATCTTAACATCTTTCCCTTAAAAGTGTGGCAACAAACGGTACTTATTGTAGATTTTGCGCAGTGAGCAGTAGACTTAAGTGGTCAGTTGTCAGATAGGATCGCAGTCATTCGCCTGAAGTTCCGGCGGCACCTGCGTATTCGCCGGATATTGACGCACACTCATGGTGTCACTCATTCCACTTTATTCACCAATATCATCGCATTATCCTTGAATTATTAGGTTTTTAGGGCTATGAATAGAATACTAATGGGATAAACATATTTAGTCATCTACCCAAAATATGCGATGGTTTCCTTATGTTTGAAAATATTATTTGGAATTTTATTGCAGCAGAATTTTGTGGTAAAACCTATTAGTTTCCAGTGCGAGTGCGGTGCCCTGATCAGAATATGTCCCATCTGCTGGAGTGCCCTAAATGTACGTTCACCTGCACCCTTGACGATCTGAACAACGCCTCTGACAACGCACAGTATGCCTCAAAGAAAAAAACGGACTTCGCTTTTTTATTCTTCTAATCGATAGTATACACTGTTTTGAATACCTACTAGGACTCCCAGAAACCAATTCAGCTTAGAAAAAAATCAGCTTTTAAAGCAAGTTATATATATATGTATGTTTTTCTGTTTTTTTTTTGCGCATGTTTTTTGGGTAGTAGCATTTTATTTTCACACACATTATTGTTTAGTATTATGTTAATCTGCCTGTAGAATACCAGATGCTTAACACGAAGGAAAACGGATTTTTCGTTTAAAAAAATGTTTTTTCACAAAACAAAAATCTGAAACCAAAAACATTTTAATATTTAACAATAGAAAATTAATTGTCTCAACTAAAATTATTAGTTGCATTTTTGTGTAACTTGAGAGTGATAACCCTATTATCAGAAAAAATTTGAAAATCATAGAATCATATCTTCGCTTTCCTGGTAGATTTGCATTTGATTTTTTTATAGTGAGTGGTACAGTTCTGAAGAATATTTTAAGATAAATATTAGGTGCTACTTACAAAAGATGTCCGAATTAAAAAATAAATAAAGATAAAATCAGGTATATGTTTATATCATAGCGAAATCTTTTCTGTTTCACCTATATAATACCTTGTATATAATGTCAATAAACTTCAAAAACAAATGTTTAAATATTTTCACCACAACGATCATTTTTGCGTTTTTCTGTAAAAATAAAAAATAAACTAATAAAAATGATAACTGTTTTAAAGTATATTTTAGATCTGGGAGTTCTTCTCTCGCATTCAAAATAGTTCATACATACGATTATTAGAAAAAAAAAGCTATGTCCATTTTTTGAAGCATTTATCATACTGTGCGCCGCAATAAACATCGCCTAGGCCCAAATAATATAATATAGATGTACGAAAAGGAGAAAAAATGTCTTAAATCAATCTTGAGTTTTTATTGTTTCCTTAGTTAGCAAGATAACTGCAAACAGTTTTAGACTTTACAACGAGAAAGTCGACTTTTATTTCCGTTAGCGTTTGATTTATGTGTAGTAAAATTAAGTGAATCGAGAACATATCGAATAGGCTGGAGTCCGTTGATAAATATTGATAGTACCCTTAACGCTAATGTCTACTGACATCAGCCGGCCAAGGGAAAGTGTCGAGTACTTTATATTCGCTTTCCAAAGTAATTTGCTACTGAACTGCAACTGAGTACATACTCGTACCTACTAAAATTACAAGTTTTCTAAACGACTTTACTGCGCCGCGCCGACATGTAATTATAATTATACTTTATTGCCAACTTAACGCAAACCATTGTTAACTTCTTGCACGTTTAACCTTTTACAAGTAAATATTTGGTAGTTTACTAAATAGGGCTAAATATTTTACAAGGATTGTGCAAGTAGGAAACGGTACAAAACGTGCAATGTCTTATAGAAATTTCGTATACACGTTTAGTGATAGTCACGAATTCAATCTTGTTTGGGAACGCTCTATAATGAGAGTAATTCTTGTAATTACGTGGGAAACATGGAAATGATCTACATAAAATTATAATACCTACATTGTATTATTTCTGAGTTTTACGGCATACTTTGTTCTTGTAACAGTTATACAAGAGCTTTCACTTTTATGAAAATTTCGAATGCACTTAAAGCCTATTTATGTGAAGTTACATTTACTTACAACAAGATTTCTTTGATCTTATTAGGTAAGTGAGTGAATTGTAAACGTGGAGAAATCTCACAATGTATGGGCGTGTGTTCTTGTAGCTCACTAAGGTCTGTCAATTACGGGATTCGAGTCGCACTTTATGACCGCATGTGGAACTTGTCGGACAACTTAACCGTGTGCCACTTTAAGTGAAATTCATTGACTTACCGAAATCTGTGAAAACGGTGACAGCTTGCAATATTGCAACTATACATAATATGTTTTATAACAAACAAGCAATGGATGATACTTACAAGCTAGACAACGCTAATCTAGTTCCAGACGCAGTGTTAAAGGCAATTACGGGTAATAATATCTTATTGATGTCTTGCGGGCATTTCGTTAAAGTAATATTACTATAAGAACTGGTGTAATCATCACGCTGCCAGCAGAATGGTTTCATCCGAGTTATGTTTAGAACATAAACACAAATATGCTGCGCTGGCGCAATCTTGAGTCTTGAGTTGCAGTAGATTATAATATTTGAAATGTCAGTCATAAATCTCAGAAACTGCATTCACACGTACATGAGAATAAATATTGAATTTAAACGTATGTGTAATTTTCCCACAAAAGAAAAACAAAATATTGAAGGAAAGAAAATACACATATTACAATAATCGCATCTCAGGCTCAAGAATTGTATTATTTCTGTCTATTGTGTCGGAATTTTTTCATTTCATAAAGAACCGCGTAAATAATTCCAAATCCAATTATGATTAGTTCGTAGTTATTATCAAAAATAAGATCAGACTTTCCATCCGCATATGATTCACGTAGATCAACTATAGATACCGAAATCTGATACATCTAAAAGGGGATATGAATGCTATTCCGAATAAACTTCGTATTCTACATATATATATATATATATAACGTAATACCGGATTCATTTGAATCCTAAACTAATCCTAACATAATTGCAGAGCTCGTCCTGTCAGAGGAAATCTTGATAAATGTTCACTTTACGCTTAGTACAACATAATTGCTTGTTTATTTTAAAATTCTGAACGCGCCGTATCCTCGGTCATTAGTACATTGCTCTGTAACTAAGCTTGGTTTGGTTCTACGAAACCATCCTGATGGAACATTATGCGAATCGACAATGATGCTGGTCTATAATGCTAGATTGCTACAATGTAAACTCTATTCGTGATCATTAGACTTAGCTGTGATATAAGCTCTTTCGTGAATCTGGGCTGTGCAACTGCATTTCATTGTCTTCACTTGCGTTTATACTTTGTTTGATTCCTTTAATGCTCTCAGTTAATATGAGTTTAAATAGGATTAAGTGAAACTTCCTAATTTCTTAATGTGTTGTTACATCAGTAACGTTCTCATTAGTTACACTTGTTACATCCGCTAGCTAGCCTTGTAACACTTTCTTAATTGTTGTAGTCATCTTTGTTAAAATGGACAGTACTGTATCATCCTGCGTTCTGTGGTAGTCGTTCATGCCAGTAGAGTCTATCTCATTGAGCTATTTATCCAGCGTAAGGCCGTCTAAATTGAGAGGCGCGATGCAATACACGAATGTTCCAATATCATTGCAAAGGCAGATACAATTTCATCGATTCCGGGAGCAGCCGATCGGGATCAACGCTGGCGTTCGTCCAAACAACAGTTTATAGCTGACACTGTTTACCGAGCCGAGCCGTCACCTAAATATGTTCCCGGCTTTACAAGCTTTTATACAAACCGAAACGCGTTGTTCGACTCGTGCCGGATGCGGAAATGCTAACTGCAATCAGCGTAGAAATGGTGTGCGATACATTTCTAATCGGAACTGTGTGTCATCATGGCTGATTATTGTTTTCGTTTTACATTGTAAATGTTATGTTACGTAGCTGTGTTTGGCTGTCACATTTATTGTATAGCAAGTGTCATGCCTGCAATGATTAAGAACATAGTATGACTTCATCAGTTTTTAATGCATTGGAAAAGCTGCATCAACATTGGATAACGCTGCATTGAAAATACGTGGTAAAAATGTTGAATATCATAAATTCTGTATTTCAAATTCGAAATCATATCGTCGTTCGTAAAACATTTACAAACACCACAGGTATAGTGTTTATGTAAAATTTTCCCCTTAGCAGTAAGGATGATCTCATTATTATATGTATGTCAGTGTAAACACATATATACTCGTAGTAGTTGGGTAGGTATGTAATGCAACGGTAATGCGTCGGCGGCGTTCGGCGTGCGTGCTTAATCTCTTCCATTGAGCATTTGTAAGGCGGCTGCATTCTTTTTACCCTACTACCCTGATTGACTCGTCTAGCGTATATTCATGGATGTTGGGTAACGCGTTATATTTCAATGTTATGCATTTAAATTTTTATTCCTTAGAATGACTGCATGTTTATCGCTAACATTTTGTTTAAAGTTGTTGGTGTCATTTTGAGATCTTGTTTCCCAATTTTATTTCTTGTCCAATTACATAATTCAATACTAATTCTGCTACTCTACGTTCGTTTTTCACAATCGTTAAATTATTTACACGATTATTCTGTATTTGTGTCTGGAACGCATCAGTTTCACTTACGTTTGCTGAAGTATTTACGCATGCAGTTATTCAGTACATTTGCACGGCTGTGTCGGCCGTTTGTCTGCGCACACGCACACTCCCTCGGCATTCTATTGGCACACTTCTCTCCAACGAAAGTTTGTTATTTATTCCACTGATTGCGCTTTCCTTGCCACTGACTTATTCATTGATCCAGTGTTCTATTAAAGAGTTTGATTTAAAAATTTGATGCCACGCGCCATGTGTTTCGTCCATGTTAGCCACTTATCAAATTGAACATTAACTTCGACTTGTAATTAATGAATACCTTATTTACAGTTACGTGGTTAGGGAAAAAATAAACACAAAAATAAAAATATTTTTTTGTTTAATTTACGCAAGTTATTCTCATGAGTGCATATGTACTTAAACTACTTACTCATAGCTACGATTCTATTATGTTAATATTATTTACAATATAATTGCTACGACATAGGTATTGTATCGCAAATAACCTTTTGTCATTTAAAATATGTCCATCCATCGAATAATAGCTTTGTATTTAACAAGTGGATATTTACTTGTAATATGGACAAATGCGATCTTTTTCGAGTTGTCATTGAATATAGAAGGGCTTGTATTGGTTGCGCAAGAGTCGCCGGCGTGCCAAGTTCAGTCGCCCACCTCCGCCCAAACAAGCGCCTACGCAGCATCGGTAAGTTGGTCTTAGCATCCATTAGGGTTTGAGATTGTAACGATCAACAACAGATAAGTGTTAATGTTCGACAATTGTACGCCTATTTCAAATATGGAGCCGACAGACTGACAGACGATATACCTACAAGAGTTGGGCCATTAAACAAGATCTCAAGATCAAGACTCGTAAGAATGACATTGAGAATGAAAAAGTTATATAAACAAAATCCAAAGATTTTATTTTGTGACTCAATCGTCACATTAGTCCTTTTAGGAAATGCATACATTATCTTTGAAGATTCGCTGATGGCACAGCTATATAGGTACAGACGCCAGCACATTAACCTACTGCAATCTGTCAAATTTCTTTAATAGATTTTTAACTTTATTACTAAAGCCAGTTTTTTCAGCCAGAATTTGACAGTTTCGGGTAGGTTGAGCTGCTGGCGTACTTAATTATCATACTTGCGGATGTGTCTTCCTGCAAGTACGCATCTTTTCCTTCTTTATGCTACAAACTGTACCTATGCTATTTGCCCCATTGCACTAAAGCTTCTGCCAAAACATTAGCCCGCAATTCTCAAAGCTACTCGCAATGCGTCCAATGATGAATGTTACCGTTTATTTTTATCGAGCGCATCTCACATGTATCTCGCACGACAAGATATCGCGTGTCCTCCGTGAACCAGCGATACAAGATGTATAGCAGCGTAAGCGTAATATTATTCTGTACTCAAGGCCGTCGTCTTGAGCTACTAACATACCTTCAGTTTCAAGTGTTGCCATGGGAAAAATTCGCTTTTTTCTTTTTATACGCATACTCATACTGATCGAGGAATTAAAATAAATGCAGTGTAACAGCTGCTTATTATCATGTGCGTGTTGTAAACGACTGGGAGAAGTTAGTGGATTTGCGTCCTGTCACGACTTCCAATAGTTCCAATTGAGATCTTTAAATTCCAATTGCACGTGATTTCTGATGGTAAAGCTTAAGTTGAAGGTAGTATTGGAGTGTTCACTGGAGCGTTTCTTACCTTGTGAAGTGGAACTAACTCTGATCTTCAAATGGCGGAACACTTTGACAAAGTGTGATATTTAGCTGAATTTATGAGTAACCCTTCACTCTGCGTCCTAACCAATTTGAATTTGACCGCGAAGCGACAACATGCTTATAATGAAGCGAAAAATATTTTTTTGTTCAGAATTAGAAGCCCGAAGAGTTTGAGGGAAAATGTAACAAAATCGGTATATTATTGGTTAACAATTGCAATTTGTTGAGATATTTTAATAATAAAATTGTTTTGGTTGCACTTCACGAGATTATTAGAGTTTTAAAAAAGGAATCCCAGAGTGGTTTTTCCCTAAACACTATATTTTGTTTATGGAGGCAAAATGCAAGTAGGTATTCATCGAAAATGCCCAAGTATGTTACAGTTGGTTAATCGTATCAGTATTTGGGACAATACTATGCTACCTTTTATGCTTCTGTCTGCCTTATGTAATATGACAGTAGGGTTCAACGGTTTTACGTTTCAGAGCACGATCACAAGGCACAAACTCCTAAAAATATTTTATTATTTCTAGTAAATATTTCCGCTAATAAATGTGGGCTAAAGGTGAACCGGTGTGAGATGATGGGCGTATTGGCACCTGCTGCTATGGGCCTTGTGAGTTGTGATACAGAATTTACTGTACTGGAGAATAGTATCGTACTGTTACTTAAAAATATGAAAAACAGGACACAGTTGAAAGGGTTCTTCTTCAAAACCTGGATTAATATTGTTTTGAACTTGATTAAAAAAAGGTTCTGGTTGTGTCTTGTTTTCACTTATTTTCAGAAATGTTTATTGTTCATAGTTTCTGTTCCACATTGTACCTGTTATGTGTCTATTCTATTGCAAAAGATCATCACAAGATAGCTTAGGAATGCTAGCTGAAGAAGCAGAAATATGAACAAGCGTACATGCGCGACGTGGTGGAAGAATAATAATGTTTACGTTCACAAAACGCTGATAAACTTGGTGTCTAGTTACATTTGATTCATGTTCAAGTTATACAAAGATACGCATGTGTGTATACAGTGTGTATTGTCTTGCTTCTGTGTTCTATGACAGTGTGGAAGCCCTCCTTAAATATGCGGCCGACATTCCAGTCGGTCTCTCTGTTTACCCGTCCTCGTCTAGCGGGCTTAAAATAATTACACAAGTGCGTTGGCGCAACCCACCCTTTAGAGTTCTTTGCCCCTGGGCTTACCTTCCATCTTGGACCTGGCGGCTACCTGGCATTTTCGTTCTCATAAGAGTAAAAGTGTTCCAAACTTTTAACAGGTTTCTTGAGTGGATTTTGTGAGTGGCGACAACTTGACTTTCACTTTCGATTTTATCCATATACCTAATATTATTGATCCGGTTTCCATAATCTCTATTTACGTATTTTGCATTAATTTCTCTTTCATTCAGTTCAGTGTTTCCTCAATCCGTTTAGTACAACAATCTATGTGTAACAAAATAAGGAACAAAAATAAGTTGAAATAGGACGTGATGTCCTATTTCAACTTATTTTTGTTCTGTGAAATCTTCCACCCTTGGCCCTATGATAGTATCTTGAGGTATCCTCGATCTATCAGCGCCATGTTGATTATTAGAGCACGTTCGGATTTTAAACTGTGAATAGTAAATAAACGGTTGGCAGCGGAGGGCAGGCATGCGCGCGCGCCGCTCTTGCTTGTCTTCGCGCCTCACCGAGTCGCCGCTTGGTTCAGTGTGTTGCTATCTGTCAATGGAGACAGTCACGCGGCGTTCTGTTTTACTCTATAATTACGTTGTAGTACGAAAGTCGGGCGATTCCGTGTGTATGTGGATTAGGCCCATAACCTAACCGGTCCGCGTACGGATCCCAGTGTTGTGTTGTGTTTGAAGTTTCTCAACACGATTGTGACGTGTACATTTATTTCTGGGTAAATTCTATTTTAGTAGTGAGGTTCTTCGTGTGATTAAACAGCATCGTTATTTATTGCATATCTTCAACATTTTCATTAGCATTTATATTAGCATTCGGTCTCCGTATAGTTGCACCGAAAGTTGAAGATACTACGTATAAGCTAATCGCCGATGAAGGTGATGAAAATATCGTATCATGGCTGACACACAAGGTTATACACGACTTTGTCGTAATGAAGTAGAGTTTAGTACGTAGTTCACTTAGTATGAAATATGAGACGTTTCGCTATGAATCACTTGTAGTATCACAGGATATATAAACAAGGTTTCATAATTTCTTCACTTAGTGGAACCCCCCTCCCACTTCAGTGTAACTCTAAAATTCCTGCGGTAAAGATGAACCAACCTTCCACTTCTGCACTTGCTCCCCATACCCGAATAGATGCACTGCTAAAGAAACTAAACAGACAATGTGGGCTTGTTTTGGCATCCAAAATGTATATCTTTTCAATACAAGAACTAAACACATGTGTCACACTCATACACATACGCTCGCCAAACAAAATAAATATAAAAAAAATGTTAACTATTCAATGATTGGCAGACAGTAGCGAATGGGACAATGACGGCATTGTAGTGTGGCCGACATAATGAGCGAGATTAATAAGTCAGTTCACGAGTTCACCGCGCGTACGCCGCTCTACTTGCTCCAATCGCCATATCCGTCGCAAATCGACCGTTTCCTCCGACCGTCTTCGCGTTGACTCGCTATTATAAACATGATTTATACCTGACCCATCATTAGTTAACATGTCAACGATTGTCGCTAGCGGATGCATTTTATTTGCTCCAACTCTATTTATAACCGGCTCTATAAGAATGGAGACTTAACAGGTCTCACTTAGAGGATTAACCGACACTATTCTTGTGTTATTCGTGCGAGACTTGTCATACAGTTTTCTATATTTAACTCCTGAAAATAAAACATCGGCAGCTCTCATAATCTTATCGCACGCATACTTACGGTTCGGATGGAAACCTTAGAGAAAGGTCAACATCGAAAACACTCGAGTTATCAAATCAAAGGTTTCTTTGAGTATGACAAGGTTGTCGTTTATGACATACTTAAATATATAAATTTAGTGTTGGCATTATGATTTTAACCTGGTTGGCGTTTTCGTGTTGATAATCTGAAAATGATTTAGGTGGCACACGCGATGTTGAGTTGAGGCCACTGGTCGGAGCCCTGGCGTACTTTATCTTGGGAAAATCTCGGTCTCGTACGGAAAATATTGGCTTCGTGCCAGTCCTCGTCCTCACGCGCGTTTCCATTATTGTACCGACTCTGTGTTACGGTTACGCTAGGCTTGATTAACTGCACTATGCCAAATGGATTTAGTTTATTTTTGCTTTTAGTAAATTCGTCCAAATGTGCTCATTAACGACTTATTCAACAGCTATAACTTTACGTCATCACTTCAAGATTTTTATTACGTTTTTGCCATGGCTCCGGAATCTGAACTTCCATTGTTTAATTTTAGTTGAATTGAAACATTATTAAATTGAATGGTATTAAATAATATATCGAGCCGTTCCGGGTGGTCTGGCACCTTGAGACGACCTTCGGAACAAAGGGAAATTGGTAGCATTGTTTACATCAGGGAGCCTTTCGAGAGGGCCGATCGGCGAAAATAGCCACGTGCTCTTGTTAATAACAAACGACTGTTTGAAGCTGTTGTTTATTTAATGTGCGAAATAAGTGTGAAAGCAGAAGAAAACCAATTGTTTCTACATCAAATAAGTACTCATGAAAGTTCACTGCTTGATTCCGCAATTTTCTCGGCAGCCCGATTGAAGTCGTCAACGGCTCCCACGCAGAACTTTCCACTAAGACAATAGGTCGTTGAAGATTTCACTGTTTTTGTCAACGCATCAACTTGGCGCAATCCGGTGTTAATTAAAATCAGTCGTAACAGTCTCTTCCTCGATTCAGGTTTTATATTTTCTTTAACTAATTGTTATGTAAAGACCCCGAGCTCCCACACGGCTAAGTACTGCAATGCGTCCGTGCAAGCTTTGTCATGAATGTTTTTTTAACTTTTTCACAATGACGTCCGGATTCTTGCGTAAACATAATCCTGCTGTGAGTGGAACATCATTATACTCAGTTCCTATATGTTACTGCAAGTTGCATGATAAAGCTTATTCTACTATTGTGTTTTCAATGCTAATTACATCAATTCCGGGGTATATGATTGTTGATAGTCAGTATTCATATTGTTCAGATTGTTACATTTTGCAATATTGTTATAATGTATGTTGCAAATCATTTATTAATAAATCGTAGAACTCCGATTATTTTAAATTATGATTTATGAGGTAACATAAAAAATAAACTACTTATAATCCGTTATGTCTACATTATTTGACAGCTTCATTATTTCGTAAATCATAGCGCTCCTGTAATTAAAACTTTTGTAAATTAAGTCATGAAATCTTTGGTTTGTAATAGCTTAAATGGTTAATTTATGAATTAGTTCCGTCATTATCTTTGTTTAAGTAATGGTCAGGGCTGTAGTAGTACTGAGGAAATATAGGATTGCGCTGTTTTTGCGGGTGATGCGGTTGTACGAAAAGGGTGTATTGTATTTTTAGTTAACGATGAGGCGGCCGTACTAAAAAGTTACGACACTAAAAACTGAAACATCACACACTCGACAGTCGCAGGCATAGGCATACGTGAATAGGTCCACGGCGCCACAAAGATGTGCTCCTTTGTTCGTCTGCCATTCATTAGCCGAATGTGGCATGGTCCCCATTCTTGGGGAGTGCGTTGAACTGTCATGTTTCCTGCGTGTCCGCATGTAACGTGTTTTACGGGTTGACGCGCGTTTTGGTACGTTTCGATGTTGCAATCACTCACCATGCCGAGATCCAACAAATTGAGATAACGATATTTCTTTTCGCTTTGAATATGTCCTCCTTTATCTTTATGCATAATACTCGGAACTGATTGTTATTATTTATACGTTTTCAAAATAAAATGATGGTATATTCAGTAGTGTTGAGAACTGGAAATAACGCATGTCGAATGCTTTAGTGATGGCGTGAACGTTGATTGTATAGGCTCGTCGAACCGTGACTGTCGTGATGTAAAGCCCAAGTTGTAGGCAAATAATATTTAGATAACAGACGTGAAATGATTCGTAATATTTATTTAGTTCCCATTTCGATACCAGTGCCGAAGACGCGTTACTTTTTTGGTGCCAAATCAAGCATTCTTACCAGTTATTGAGGCATCACTAGCCTTGTCGAGTAACAAATTTAATTTAATTATTACTATAATTTTAAATGCTGTGTATTTGCATGTAGACCATTCGAGCAGTAGATCATTGAGTCCTTACGATTACAGAGTCCTTCGCGATAACGAATGATAAGAAAACGACAATGTGAAATAAACAGTGTTATCTAAAAAGGTGTGCAGTTTACACGGAACATTCAACGCTAAATCGACCAATCGCAAGAACCCTGAAGATACAGAAAGTGACGTAATATACGAAATCAATTAATCAGTGGAAGGTTAAATGTGTTTAAAAAAGTGCAAAATTACAGTGAATGGAAAATAGCGAGCAGTTGCTTAACGTGGTGACGTTCAAAACTACTGCGTGGTTCGGGACATGAGTGACGATGAGTACAGAGAGGCGCCTCTCCCGGAGTTTCCACTCGTGCTTGAAGGGTTCCTCCACAGAGGAGGCGGCAGATGATGAGGAGAGCTGCTACCACTCCCTCGGAGGACGGCACTCATTGAACAGGACACAGCCACAAGTCTATGTAGAGGATTTAACCAATATATCTTTAGCGGATTTCGAAGCACAGGATGAAAATGGTATGTATTGCAAATTACAATACGTGTCCGTAGAATCAGTTGTAGGTCCGAGCAGCCCTAGCAAACCACGTTGGCATTATTTTTCTCATTAATTTTGTCGGTCCCTTCGTCCAAATTCCGTGAAAGATCGTGACACATGTCACTGTTTTGGGGTTATTGTGATACCAGTTGTGGTTAACTCCTGAATAGTCTCCATTTTATTTATGATAGTATTTTAATTTACGTCGCCACATAATTGACGACTCATTTGTTAATTACTAATCAATTATCGAAACGTAATTTATGCATTGGTCGTAACCGTAAATTCGAATTGCCTACTATCAACAAGTTAACGTTACACAAACGAATAACATTTTAGTAACACGTGCTTGACATTTTGGGGTAATTATCATGTATTTATTCTGGTTATAAAATGCTTAATGGTAGTGCAATACTGTTAACATTCCGATGTTTTGTATTTTTTATTTTATTGAAGATACTGCTGAACTTAGCAATAAAAAGAGGGAGTTGTTAAAAGCCAAGCAAACCTAGTCTTTTTGGACTCTTTCCATTCTCGTTGGGTACTGTTGCATTTTCTTTGAAAAGCGTCTGCATTTTGAACACTAATTGCCTACTGCACAATAATCGTGGAATCCGAATAAGTTTTAATTTTCCTAGATTTTCCCATAAATCTTGAATATAACTATAGCGAATGTCTCAAAATATTGTTATGGCCATACTTATAGCAAAGGGTATTCGTACCTATGATAACTGGGACGTACCTAATGTGCTCACTGACCCACAAAGGGGCCTGATATATAAAGATCGAAGAATGTATTAATTAACGGACTCATTATTCGGACCTATTCGTCAGTGGACCCTTCATTATATTTTTAATTCCGACGACTATATTTTTATAGACTGCCGTCAGATTAATAATCACCGGTGTTTATGTTTCTCCCCGTCGTAATAAATGGGATCGAATCTGTTCAGCAGTTCCCTATTTAGTAAGTTTAACAAACAAATCATCCTGTTTGTTTCTTTTATTTTTGTTAGGTGTTCTGGCGTTCTGTTTTCCGGATGTGTTTATAGTTTAATAAGTTTAAGATAGACTGTATTGTAATTTTCATCGGTTGATAAAGGTACAGTTAACATCAAAAGTACTGAAAATTACAATAACAAATTATTTTGCTACATATTTTGATAGAGTAGAAAGAAAATCACTTGATACTTCGTAAAACATGTAGGTAAATGATAACTGTACTATCAAAGAAGTTCATATCGAAGCACTTTGAAAACAAAATCCCGTGAACACGATGACCACATCTGTTACCGCCCCGGTTCTATAGCCGCCGAGCACTGCAAGCAGAAATAGTCCTTACGATGTATAGATATGAAGTTCTTCGATGGTGTACATCTACTAGATAGATACATATTTAAATCTTTAGTATTGAAAATTATTAAATCATTCATTGCTGAACAATTGTAACTAGTTCATGATCGCACCGACACGCCTGCCAGCAGGTGAAGAGTATTAATATCACTCATCATAGCATACCTACTGCATCTAATTTGCAGTTTCTTCATATCTTTAATCCCCTGGCTGATGGAGGAATTATGATATCCTTAGATGACAGGGTGGCCTGTTTACAACCAAAGCAGTTTGCTGTTTATGAACTAGTTAATAAATGTTAAATGGTGTTGCTTATATTACCATTACCAACCAACAAACTAACTACATACATAGAGAGATGAGGTGACGGAACATATTTTTCACTCGCTCTCCTTCATTAAAACCAGTATTTTTTAACCGGTCCTTTTAAAGTAAGTACAACTTGCTTGTACAAGTAAGTTGTAATATTACATAAGCTTACTACAATCTGTTATTATGTAAATCATACGTCCTTTTTATGGTAAATGTATTTAAAGTGGTACTGTCGTATATGTCTATGGTAATATATCTGTGTGGTAGGCATATAAGGAAGGACACGGTACAGAAAAGTAGGCTGAGTTGTATGGACATGTCAGGAAAAGACTAAGCGTCAGTACCGAGACGTGCCGCGACGCGACGGCGCGTGAAGAGGCCAGCGGATTCGCGCTGCGCAGCGCGGCGCCGCGAGACGCAGCGCGACGCCGCGATGCATTTACGAATTATCTTAATTAATTTTGTATCTTTTTGAGCAGTAAATAAAGTTATATTTTGTATCACTATCTTAAAAAGTGCGCGTAGCGTCGCTTCGCGGCACGTCTCGGTGTGAACTGAACCAAATACTAAATTAAATTTGATTACAGATCTATCTAAAATCAAGTGGATATGCTTATGTTCAGCAATGGACTACTAAAGGTTGAGTTGCTTGATTCCTTTTTAATCTCAGCACTAAAGTAGCAAGTCAGAAAGTGGTAGCGGAGCTGATTTCCCAGGATACGCCAAACCATAAAGTGTAGAGGATATTTCACGCTGTTGGTTGACGATAGGTGTCTTGCAATGTCGTCTTACAATGTCACGGATGCATATACGTATATATATGTAGTAGAGTAGAATAATGAAAACAATAGGAAGGTTATTGAAACCAACCTATTTGTTTTACCCCAATACCATGTTTGACAAATTTCTGTCGAAAAAGACATCTGTCTTTTTCGACAGAAATACCTACTCGTATAGATCCTAGTACCTACTCGTATAGATTATGGGTTTAAACCCATAATCTATACGAGTAGGTACAGGTAAATGTATGTGGCATATAAGGAAGGTATTACGTTCATTTACGGCATATCACAGGCGGGTGATCTAACTGTCAGACTGACCGCTAACCGCAGATTGTGAATGCTACAAGTAAAGCCGTGACTTTATACGTGTGTAATTTAACTCGGGTAGGAATAACATTGTTGATGCAACTAACTTCGAATGTGTGTCTGAGGTTATATTGCTGATATAGAATTTTTTTTTTAAAGAGTCTTAATCTATCAACAAACTGAAAGTTAGTTTAGTAAGTTTTAAGTTTAAGGCTATCAAATAAATAGACCTGACGCGTTATGTATGACGCACAAAAAAGTCATACAAAATCCATAAAGAATATCGCCACTCGAAGTGCTAACATAACAATCAACGCTAACATTATTACGAACATTAATCGCTAAAAAACTCAAGGTGGTAATATCAATGATACGATCTTGACATTGATTCGCAGTAATATTCGCGTGTTCGCTAACTATGACTCACTATACCACCGGATAGGTATATTACGTCTGCCTCCTTACATGATCGTGGGTAGCTTGACATATTATGTACTTACCGCCGATTCATAGCATCTGACATGATTTTCCATGTAGCTCCAAGACAATAGAGGTCAAATTCCCATGTATTTTACGTTGATATCATCTGTTTTATAGGAAGTGTTGATAGGTCGATCCATGCGGTCGTTGTTTTCCTTATGTAGTTTTATCTTATCTTGTATTACATACAGTTTTTCTCATTGTGTTCATAACGTTAACACATTGCGTTATCTTTTTATCTCTTCACACTTTGAACAAATAACTATCTGTTTAGTTGCATGTAGAGACTCTAGAATTCGCTTTAAATTAAATATTCATCTACCTACCTAAGATGTGGTTGAATTCAACGATTTATTTAGCAATTACAGACTAATAATGTGTGAACACGGCTTATGAATGCATAAACACGAAACTTAGTATTCTGAGACGTATAGCAACCGGATCTCTACGAAATTCTATATTTTAACAGAGTTTTAATAGTAGCTGGTTCTAAAACATTCTAAGCACGCCGTATTTAAAACCAAAAAGTCACGTGTCGTTTAGCCCACGTCAAAGTTTGAAGTTGAATCGTGTTGCGCGGGCGCCGCACCTGTGCTTGCTATGTGTGCGCGCAAACGCCGCACATCCGCTTCCTGTGTTCCTGCCTTTACAACCCTTGACTGTACCAGTCACGGCTTCCGCCCCAAATTATAATAATATCAAGGTTAAATAAACAATGAGTTTATCATATCCAAGTTTGGAGGGTTAACTAATGTATTTTTTCATTTACACGATCTGCTGACTTTGTAATATTATAGGACATGGATATAATATCTCATGTTCATGAGAACTTGAGATGAGGTGTGAGGTGAGTAGCCATGAGGCTACTTGGACATACGACCCGAAGGCGGTACAAAATGAATAAAAATTGATGCCTTGGGATATGAATTCAGTTCACATAAAGAAGCTTGTAACTTTTTAACATTAGCAATTTAAGCCCGTAGTAGGCCTCGCAAGACGATTATTAACTATCTACATCGCACTTACATTTACACAAGAGTGGCCTACCTTTTATCGTAGGAAACTCGTGTCCAATTCCCACCGAGTAATATTTCAACATCAAAAAGCAGCCCTACTTGTCAGAATGAAGTCACGTAGAATCAAGATATTTCGTTAATTATTAGCATCCGCCGAGTGCGTCGACATCGATATTGTCAATCCTGTATTATCTCCGACATCTTGTTGCGGGGGCTGGTTTTTGTGAGACGACCATTACTGACGGAAGCCGAGTCCCGACAGACTTGTAACTTGTGAGCCAAGAGCCAACATACCGGTGTAACCCTTTGTCCTACAACTACTTACATACGCATGAGGTTTAGAAGCCAGGAAATAGGTGCACGTGCTAATTGTCATGACAAACAGCTGTAGCACGAATACCTCACGTTTACTTTCTCAGTTACAAACTTACAAATATTCCTTATACCATTACGGTGCATCACGATATGGTTCGGAGTAGTGTCTCGTCTCAGCCTTCATCAGCCGTCTTGCCTTGTTCAATTATAAAGTAAATTGTGACAATTAAAACGTTCCTTTCGCTCAAGCGCGTTCGGTGTAGACGCGCATGAGATCACTCGTGAGCTCATCAAAATATCACAATTATCATACTTATCGACGTGCATCTATTTCATTATCATAACATTGTAGTTGTGCGTTCCGAAATTATCTCTATATAAAAAACTGTAGGTACATATAATAAAATTTAAAGGTTTTACGTAAGAAATGCGTTAGGTACTTGACAAAGCAATAAACCTATTGACTTACATGTCAATAGTGCGAATTAACAGTACGTACCAGAACATGTATGCTAGTCCATTGTTTGCTGGTACTTTACTAACCTGCTTTCCCTAGTTTCTGGTTATACAATTATGTTCAGTTATTCTAACATATAGATGAAAAAAGTGTAATTATACCTTATGTACGAAAATTCTGAGTTTTCGCTTCTTCGTGAAACATATATCATATCATTCAGATGTACCTGACCCGTAAACTAAACTGGTAATGTGAACAATTAATAAGTAGGTAATATGTAAACGTATGGCAATAGATACATCAAATACAGCTGTAAATTATCCATTTAAAAACATAAATTTTCTCAACATTGCCGAATTTCTTTACCAAATTTCATAAGACATACAATGTACGAAAAATTTACAATTTCCTGATTTCCGTCGCGAAAGTTGTGAAGATTTTATCTTATTCTTTGTGTGAGTAAAACACAAGTTCGCCGTTGGTCAGAAATGTTTTGATTTGTCCCGTGCATTGCACTCTAGTCTTCTATTTATATCTCCTTCTTGGCAAGCCGCTAGTTTTTGATATGAGCAGCGTTTGTCAAACGTCATTCATAGAAGAACATCATTTTAGTAAGCGTGCATTCAGAGTTTTTATGCAGTTTGATAAATACTTAGCTGTATTTTCAGTGTAGTGAATGAAAGAAAACGCATATTTATTTGAATTAAAATGTTGATTTTATGCATTGTTGCACCACTGACTGTGTAACTAACACAATGGTATAAACTTTGTTTTCAAAGTTTTAGGCACATAAATGAAACTATTCGGTGCAATAACTCTACCTAGAATCCTCTAACTAACTGACTAATTTAATAATACTCTTTCCTCACCTACCTGTTTCATAATTTTCAAGTTCAATTTTATTATGCGTGTTGTAAAAATCCTATAGTTTCAAGGATAATTACGCTATGAAATAATGATCATAATTGACCTGTTTGTGCGCAACGTGTAACGTTCAGTTCGGACATTTCATTTGTAATAATGATTGAATAGTGAAAAAAAATGTAGTGCGGAATAAGCCAGTAGGTACAATAACCATGGCAATCTACTGTTATCGCATGTGAAAAGTATGCCGTACGCAGGAAATGATAGTTTCTATGTAAATTAGTACATATTTTGCAATACCAGCCAACCGATATGTGTACCAACAACACTCATTTTAATCTGCATTATAATTTTCCTATTAACTGTGGCTACGTAATTATAGTGTAGAGTTGGAAAGTAATCAATCATTTTCGCGGCGGTTTCTTGGGTTCAAATGGTTAATGTTTGAAATTATATTGTTTCAGGTAAGTTTCACAACCATCAAACACGTAAACTAACTGATAGCGCCCTCTATGTTAAGGTAAAGTTACTGTAGTTCTGCTACTTGACGCTAGATGGCAGCGCTACTTCACACAACTGGTTGTACATTACATGCTATTGTTTTAAACAAAGTCCCTATCCCTATTATACATATTAATATACATAGATTTTATTCTACTTTTGAAGTTTATATAAAGTAAAATTTTATTTTAAACACTTCCAAATAATATAACTGGAAATCAATATTTACAAAAGATCTCGTCAATGTCCTCCAATATCGAATAAATTTATAGAAATATGTAGGTTTGTAACGTCTTTACCTTGATGTGAACCAAGAACAATACCACCAAGAACCAGTTTAGTAGGTTCATGACCGACGCGATCGCCTCTCGCATAATGCCGAGCCTTGTCGTGATTTATTCATGTACTTGTGCCCTGTGGCGAATAAAACTTGGCCACGAAAGGAACCGCACTTCGTTACCATTTTTATTAGACCTACATGCTCTTTTATAAAAAGCTCATTAAGCATATTTTAAAGCGGAACTAGAGGTCAAACTTTGCTGGTTGAAAATAAAAGTAGGTACGTCATAACGTGTATAGCCGGTCGCAGAATGCGGAAACGTATAAAATTATTTAAATAAGTATCTAACCTTGAGTAATGTTTTCTATATATTTTTACGCGATTTTTATATAAAGATTACCTGTTTACTTTCTATTGTTAGGTTTTAGGTTAACAAAGGTTACGCGTTTGTGTCGTTTGTAGCCCGTTTGTAGCGCTACGAAGTTTCGTAGGTAAAAGACCCATTCATTAAAATATTTAGGGTAAATTCTTTCTTTAAAACTTTTAATAACTCGTTTCATTATGGTTGAATAACAACATACGAGTGCCTACCTAAATAACGTTAGATATTGTATCACTCGAAGGACAAGCATGTGTATTGTATATGATTAATTGTTTTAATCCGAATTTTCCAAACATCGATAAATTATATTCTATAGGGCATTGAATTATTTACATATTTGAGTTTTTTCTTTTTATGGTATGTTATCATAATCAGGGAAAGAAAATTAAATTAAATTATATTGCTGGCCGTATAAATTCGTTAATTTCGTAATTTAAGTAAGAAATGCATAAAATGGCGTAGCACGACCGAAGCACGGCTCTACGAGTCTGCGACCGTAGATAAACCGACAGAATTTCTCAATATTAATAATATTGAGAAATTCTGAGGTTTATGATGTACATATTTATTACTGTCTTGATAAAAAAAAAATGAGTTACGAATAAACACTTAACAAGCAGGTTATTGTTCGTTGTTTATTCGTAACTAAACTTGTTTTTTTTACAAACGTATTTACAAGTTTATTAATAACTTAACAACTGAAAATAACCTATTTATATTATGCGAAAATTAAAAAAAAAAAAATTAACATCGTGTTATTAAATGCGTTCATAAAGATGTTTGAATAGTGGAATCAGTGAGTAACGTTGGTAGTGTACACTCTCGAAGACAGCCGAGCTCCGCCGGAGATTGCCGAAGCCTTCAAACATGGCGGCCGAGGTGCGCTTGGCGCTTGTCAACAAAGTTACTCGACTTCGAATGCGGACTGGTCGCGCGCTTTCGTGTTCCGTTCTATAACCGCGAATTATAAGTGCATTTTGTGTCAAAAAGTGTGAAAGTGAATAAAACAAGCTATATTTGTTTGAAAATTGTGTTTATTTGTTTTTCTGTTATTTCGTTTTAATAAAAAGTGGTATGTAAACGTGTTTAAAAGGAATGTTGGAGTATTTAGGGCCGTAGAACGCATACGAGTATCGTATAGATAGCAATGTTTATTGTGTTTTATTTTTAATAGAATAATGACGTTAATAATTTACACATTTTTACTTTTTTTTACATAAGTATTTTAAATAAAACTCACTAAAAAACTTATAGAATAGGAACAAGTTCCAACTAGTTAAAAAATATCAGAAACTTTTCTGCCTGAACTTTGATTGCTAAGACCCTCGCATATTGTTATCTAAGCGATTATTTAATATATTATCGAAGTTACATAGTTTCTAAGGTGACTTTCACCCAAACAGCTCGGTGCCGGTCGTAGATGCTAACTTATTAGCATACTGGTACCGGTAGTAATACATTCCCCTTAACTAATAGACTGCACACACTTTATTCCGGAACGACACTGTTCTTTCATTATTTACTCTTCCCTAAAGACAAGCCTCGCACGTGCTCAACTTGTTGCATAAAAACGATCCCTCACGTTTCTTGATGCATTGTTAGCAAACACAATTGGATTATATATCTTAAAATAATGTGACGGATTCTTTGAACGACTTTACAATGGTTAAACAACACTTTTTTTTTCTCAAAATGCAGACTTCTGAACTGTCCTTTGACTATTTGCTTTCAAGTGAACAGAGAAATGTATAGAATTTCTAAAGATAGATATTCTGATAAGACCCATTTATATTTCATAAGATGAGACAGAAAATATCGAATAAACCGACTCCTCCACATACGAGTATCTCAAGTGTCACAGCAATATGAGTAAATAGAGGAAACATTCATTTTATCGATCCCTAGATGCGTCAATATATAAAGACAAGACTATGTTCTATATGAAGTTGGTCTTAGATCCCCGGACGGTAAACATTCCAAGTGTTTAGTTTATGTCTGGACCGTCGAAGCTCCATGAATTCTCGGGTTCCACCAAAGGGCTGTTTAACTGATGTTCAGGCCGTGTGAGGGCGTCTGCGTCACCCCGTGGGACAAATGTGCGTGTTTAGACAGCTATTACATAGACCCGGCATTTAGTAAAAAATGCGCGAAACGTGACTCCCACATCAAAGTCACGTTCCGAATTGACTTTTGGGATAGTAGTAACGCCCCTGATAGGTTATACTTAGAGGGGAATCGTTTGACTTTTTGTCTTTTTAATATACTTATAATAAGCTATCTGAGCATTATGCACTTTAGCTGCACGGAATCAATACAATGCGTTTTGTATCCTTACATTCTTGTCCGTAAGTTAACAGAAAGTAGTGTTGAATAGAGACATAAATTACAGTGGATCCTTTAATCTTTCGATCCTTCTCTATTCCCACTCCAATGCACTTCCTTTGATAAGATAAATGCGTTGTATATAGAGAGTAAATCCGTCTCTAGGCATTGTGCATAAATTCAGTAGCCGCTTCACCGCTTGATAAATCCTCGTCGGAGCCAACTCGCTGTCTAGCGTTAATCTTCTTAGCGAGTTCGCAGCTCACCGCCTCGTCTTATCCCTCAAAGCTTTTAGATAACAGTTTTAGACACGCCATTGTATTAATTCAAATAAAATTAATGTCCTTATAGCCGTTTTGTTTAGAGGCGGTATTGTTTATATTTACACTCAGGAAAGTCTTTGCAAAAATAGCAAATCTATTATATTCTGCACCTTTGCAATAATCCCTTGACCTCGTTTGTATTTAAGATTTTTGTTGGGTAACTAATTGCATTGAAGGATAGAGCAGTTCCATTCTGCCTAGTTGGCTTTTGATTCGATTTAGAATAGCAGGCGTCGGATTGACGGATAAAAATAAAAACAAGCGTGAATAAATTCAAATCAAACTTGCTTGTGGGATGTTATATGGTTAAAAAAGCGTGTAGGCGTGTGTAATCCTGTTTACCTATGCACCCACGTCGGATCATAGTGGACTTTCTAAACGGCGGGATGTTGTCACGACGAACTGTAGTTTAAAAAAAAAGTGCGTTCAGATGAGTCACTTCGAGTCCCATCGAGGTCTGGGTCACATTCCAGGGCTGCCGACGCGGGCGCACCAAACCGGACCCACGCGACTTCGTGCGTTCCTTTTTCTCTTTTATCTTTTCTGTTTACGTAATACCTTCTTTGAAGCACCAAACTGCAACGGTCCAATTAAATAAGCCGTATCGCGGAATCACGTTTCTCCTTTCAAAAAAGGAATGCAAAATCTTTAAGGAAATCCGTAGTACTACGATATGATGTAACAAGTATTTGGTTACCAAAAGGTATTTGTTTCAAAGTCTTTGTCTCGATCACATATGTATGAGTCAGTAAAAGTTTGCTGTAGGCCTCGAACCCCCATCACAAAGGGGGCGGTTTTCGTTAGCCATCTGCCGAGGCAGGTGTCCTTTTACATACTAAGCAGGTGATTTGAATTCGCTTTCCTTACTCTTAGGTTTTTTACTGCTTTAGTGTTATATGAGCGAAGAACGATTGAATTCAATTTATAAGGACTGTCGTATCCGGTGTCGGAATTGACCGAGAACTTGATACAGCATTAAATCTTTGAGATTGAATGGTTATAGGATTTATGTTCTTCTAAGCAAATTACTTTATTTTTACTGAATACTTGTACATACTTGGTACATAATTTTATTCATTGAAACATTTATTGATTTCTTCTAAATATTACTTACTAAAAACCTTAATATTTATACAAAGTTGGCGTCTATTATACATCCATAAGATGGCAATAGAATTTAAATAGTGTATTTAAATAGTTACATTAATAAAATGCATATAAAACGGCATATCAATACACAATCATTAATCACAATCAAAATATAATTTCAGTCGGAGAACTCATATCATGATCGTCGTGGAAATAATAATAAAAATTACTTGATACCTTTGAAGGCTGCAATCATCATTTTACCTTCAGTCATTTACAATACACCTCAATATGCAAGTACATTAATAATCTCTACATACTAAGCTTATAGTAAAAAGTATGGACCTGTTTTACGAGGCCAAGTGCCTCTTTTATGTAATAAGTGTTAAAGCATTTTTCAAGTGCAGTAAAGTATAGAGCTAAAGTGTTGCAAAGTTCGTAATACTAAGTATATATACAAATATAAATAAAACACACCTTCCAATGAATAAAGAAGAGGATAATAAACCTATTTTTGAAATCCTTAGAACGGCCCTTCTTTTGGTGTCCCTTTTAACCCTAACAGTATTAAACCAAACACTGAACCAGCTTTACTAATCTGCTTTATCAAAAACATGTACATATTGATAAAACAACCAATCTATTGATTAATTAAACGATGTTTTAAATTAATTCGCATATTTTTATTAAGATGTTCTTATAAATAACTTATTAATCCACGCGATTTGTAAACTAGATTTTGTTTATCGAGCCAGAAGCTGTATAACCGGTACAATTTTATGATCTAATTACATTTTAAGCTCCATTAACTATTTATTATGTTGAACTAATATTTTTTGTATAAATAACGTTCACTTCTGTGTTTTCTCTCACGATATCTGAATCATCACCAGAACCGGTGTCAACATATTTTGGTATTCCATTGCTATTTCAATATTATTGCTGACTGAACTTTACCAGCAATTAAGAGCAGCTTTTCTGAAGGAAATCACAAAAAATAGAAAAATAAAAATATTCATAAAGTTTAAATATCTACTATATTTAAACTTACTGAATATTTTTATAGGAACAAGAGATATACCTACTACTTAGTAAGTACAGACGCCAGCAGGTCAACCTACCCGAAACTGTAAAATTTTCCCAATCAACTTTGAACCTTATTCCTTAACCTGTGTTTTCTAAACACAGGTTATTTTGTAACCTATCTAGGAGAGCATTACGGCACCCACTAACTAGATAAAGAACTATGCTTGTGCTTTTTAGTGTTTATTACTTTGTCATGTAATCTAGTCTTAATTGAACAATAAATCTTTATCTTTATCTTATGCTTTAGTGATACAAGTTGAAAATCGATTAAATAAATTTGACGGATTGTAGAAGGTTGATGTGCTGGCGTCTGTACATCTCTTGTTCCTATAAAAACTTTCGGAAAGTTGAAGAAGATACATCGGAAAGTTGAAGTTGTAGAAGAAGATTAGAAAAAAATGTCCGCACTTATAACTTGTACTTACAAGTTATAAGTGCGGATTTTTTTTTCTAATAATCTTCTTTTTCTATATAAAAATCATTATTTGTTTCTTCGTATTTTATGCGCTGCCATACCGTTAATCCGATTGCGATGAAACTTTGTCAACTTATTGCTTGCACTTGCGCGAAGGAATATATTACAATTAATATGCTGCAGCAATGCTCCGGGTACCAGCTAATTTAAAATAAATAGTAAAGTCAGTGTGTAACAGTGCATTTAATGTGTAAATTATTGCCTATTGTTTCTGTTGGTACGGTTCATTTGATGCGATTGCATTGAAACACTTGGCCGTCGACTGGGCCGTGTTTACACAGACTTTGTGCGTGTAATATTACTTAATATACACAACTTTACTATACACACAAATAAATAACCCGTTAAAAGAAAATCGTATTTCCAATACCAATAACCCCATATTAACCACCAAAAAGTATTGGGCGATTAATTTATTCCACGCATATCCTCAATTAAAAGTAGCTACCACAAAAACGTATTCTGATCACCTGTCTTGGACACACCTTTTTCGTTTATGTTTTAAATATCATCGTGAACCGAAAACAGGTGAAACTTACACCCCGGGTAAAAGGAACTGAATGTCTGAAAATGAAAATTAATAAAAACCAAAAAACTATTGGTAGAGGAACGATACTGATTATTCTGTAGAACCATAGTAATAATAATATCGAACTGACCCCGACTACTGACCAATAACAGACCATGAAAACATTTGACAGGAAATCGGGTTATCTGTGACAACTAAAATGCTTTACGTTTCCTCCCAATGTTTATGACTTATTTAATTATGATCATGACTCGTTGTTTACCGGCCACCCGTATTTCTATAAGTAAATTTAAATTCTATGTTTTGTTAATTTAAGTTCAGTTCATTATCCTTTGTATAGGTTTATGTTCAAGTGGGCATAGACTTGTGCTTGTGAGTCACTCGACCCCGTGCGAATTACTTTGGTAATCGGTACTTTTGTGTGTTGAATCATCTCGATCAACGCCTAAACGCCGGAAGAAACCGTTACGAGCGATGCAATTATTGTTTTCATTGATGCGATTGATTCAAATTGAAACATCACTCTAGAGCTTGATTATTTTTCTTACTAAATGGAACCCAGAATGAATTTTAGATGAAGAAAATTCAGTGAACATTGACGGAGGGAAATCGTTTGGTCCATTATAGATGATAAGTGCTCTGTCAGAATTCGGCTTCTTAATTAGATTTTTTGTTGACATTCTGCAGACGGCAGCTGGCATAAAGATTTTCTAATTATCATAATCGACTGATAAGTACAAGAAACGAGCTTGAAGAATGAAGCAATTATATTGTCATTAGCAAATGTCCTAATTATAAGATTGGACAGTAATTATTTACACTAAGTAATGAACATGATGGATTAACAGAATTTTATAATTCATTAAGATAACGCAAGTGCACGAATAACTTGGGCTGCCTAATAGTGCCTAATGAAGGTGTTATTATAATGTACATATTTTATACAGCTGGTCTTTGGTATTCACTTTGTTGATGTAGACACCACCTGTAGACAAAACCTCTGCTATTTAACATACAAATAGGGCTGTATTAAGATATTGACCTTTTAACTACCATTCTAATTTGTCTTCGATAGGTGTCATTGAGAGTGGGTAAGAATAAATTGTACCTCGTGAAACAAATCTCTTCGGCTATATTACGCGCATTTCTGTGTCCGTTTTTGCCTTTTATTTGCATTTATCTTATCATTTACTAATTGAAGCAGTTGTTTTTAGATAAAAGAGAACTTAAAATAGTTTGATAAAATCTAAAACGTGTTTAAGAGTAAAAACAGCATGCAGTTCTGAAAGTATCCACATTGTCAGAATTTACATGAATGTGCATGTTCTGTGGTCGTTCTATTCTGCGATTATGCGGATTCCGACCCGCTTGCAATCGGACTTGGGCTGTTGCATTTAAATAAGTAGCAACATTAAGTGCCGTCATACTGGCTGATCGTGACCTTGCGTTGGTGAATGTTGGGCTATCTACTATGCAACCAAGCCTCGGCACGATTCCATCTACCATTTGATTTGATTTTCTTTGTGTACTCATATCTTCAAAATCGCTAATAAAAACTGAGTCATGCTTAGTTTTGGATTCTGTATCCGCATATCTATGGGCGACATTTCAATTATATTCATCGATTTATTTTCAGAATTGGATGTTAAACTATATATTTCCTGTTCATTTCTTATGCATTAACCTCATATTCTTCTTTCTAATCTGTTGTTTTGAGATCTAAGGAACATGGTTGAAATCTTTGACAACGATGTAAATATTATTTTGGCTCTATACATTCACTGTTCAAACAACGTCTGACGTGGCGTAGAAAATCGTTGTTGCACAACGCAACCGTGATTACCTTCGGAACACGCTCCGTTGCCTGGCCACCTTTGTTTGCATCGCCTCCAATCATTCCCGCTCGTGTCACCTTTGAACTTCCTCGGAACATTTTCTCTATTATTTTATTAGCTTCAGTAGTACCGCCTACATATTCCCATACCTCTATATTTGGTTGGATGTTGCTAGTGATTACTTAGCAAACAAATCTTAGTGATGTAGTGAGTCAATATTGTGTTACCTATAAAGACATGCACGAAGATTATGGTTTAAGTTATTTCGAAACGTAAGCGGTTGTTTACACGCGGTAGTATTAAACGTGGCTCCTCTCCATATACGTAGTAAATCGCATTTGGTGAGCATGAACGGTAGTGTTGTTAGTACAAATTGCACTTGGTACTTGATAGTCACGCTCTTGCCCTCGTTTCGTAGTCTTGTCGAGGTGCGCTGTAACTAAGAGCTTTTAACGTGACCCACCGCCTGCCCTATATCCCGCGGCTGTGATGTCACGTCACGTCATATTTGACAAACGGGGACATATTTAGAATACATTTCAGTACTTGGGCTTTTACGAAAATGTAATAAAGAAAATTGTATTTGGCGAAGGCAGATTCTCCTTTTGACAGAACGCGAAAAGATTTTATTGAGTTTAGTAAAGGAATTGAAGGGCGGTGCGTTTTTTATCAAGATTCGATTAGATTAGATTTAAGATCAATAGAGAACAGTATTCACACTCCAAAAAACAGTACCAACGACAAGAATACATTTATGAAAACCGAATCCAAGAAAGAGAATATTAATCGAAACTTAACCTAAGCACTTGTACTGCAAAACGTAGGCCATAAACAGAAAGTGGTGGAACCGGTTCTTAATGTATTACAACAATATAAATACGTTCGAACAATATTTGTAGTGCAGCTCCGAAATATTGGTCCGCCACAGATAACGGTACTCTTGGGCAAGTTAGTACAAACACGTGTATGTGAGTTCAACTCTTCTGTATATGTACAGTTCATTCGTGAAACAGTCTTTAACTCTTAAATAACGGGACGCCATCACTGCTTTTTGCTTCGTTTTCTGCAGCACATTTATGGAAGTGATTAAGGAGAATATTTTTAGTTGGTTGGGAATATTTTTTTCTATGCTGGTTTTATTGGCTATCGCTATTTGAGCCTTAAGCACTCTCTTGTGTCTAGTTCATGTGTCCAGTGATTGATTTATGGAACTACTTTCGAAAAGGACTTGGCAACCAATTCATTTTCTTCCAATTAATGTCTTTCAAAACCGTACAACAAGCTGACCTCAATGGACTTACTTACTAGAAGATGGCCTGATGTATTGGCACGTACATATTACGGGTAACTTGTTCGACTTTGCTCGTGTCTGGTTGAGTTACGACCAGGGCAACCGTTCCCAGTTCAAAACGGTACTTTATTTCTGTTATTAATATATCAGGTTTCTACTGTATCTCTCTATCTACCAACTTACTACGCTTTACTCAATTATTTGTCTACAGCAGACATTTATTGGATTTCGTAAAATATTAAACTTGATTGGAATCTGGGAGTTAAGTATATCTCCAATGTTACTTGGTTGGTTTCATACAAAGATTTATTATTTATCTGATATATACCCCTTTGAACTTGAAGTATAACAACTCTGTTTATACACTATCAATTGGATTCAAAGCTTTTGACTACGTTGCATAGTTGAATATTCAAAGTTCGACAGAGTTCAACTACTTTGATAGAGATGTGACTGTATTCAGAATATTTCCTCTCATAGTAGTTCTTAAACGTATACTAAAAAGACTAACCATTACGAGGTTAATGCAGCCGATTATATTTTGTAATAGCCAACTTATCCGGAAATTCCCACAGCTGGGCTTAAAAGCTATAAAAATAATATCACGTTATTAATCTCTATTATACTTGCATTGCATAATATCGCATTTCCTATACTGTAATAGAAATCGACCTTAATTCAACATCATTTTGAGTAATAGCCGATTTCTACTGTTTCGATAAGAAAGTTGCAATTTTGAAGTCGATAGCCGCATCACTACTCCCAAATAAATTAGACTTACGTTTTGGACGCGACGCATTGACTAGCGGTGAGCCTTTTCATTGAGAACAACACATGATTGATAGGCTTGATCGTCTTCCTTGATCAGATTGACGTAAGATCGTAGCCATCTCCTCAAGTGGGTGATTTGCTTTGATCAGAAACGTGATTTCTATTAAAGGTTTGCGTTACTTAACCCTTCTATTAAAGCGCTTTCAAACTTGATGATGGTTATCAGAAAGTTCTCTTTGACTGTGGTTTTAGATGTGAAATTATATTCATTACCCGTTTTCAATGTGGCCCTATTTGGGACATCCGAAATTAATAGTAATAACGTTAATTTAAAGTACGATTTAAATGAATTTCTTTGATATAACGATACTATGCCTTGCTATAAACTCACACGTCGATGTCCGGTCGACAAACCTGTATCTGTTGCTAGTAATCTTGTCGGGCGGCCAAGGAAGTATCGGAGTGCATCCGCAATGTTCAAAGTCTCCTAGCAACGAACCCAGTGACAACTTTTATTTGTCTGATTGTGTCGTTCACACACTTACTACTAAAGCATACAGCCTCATCCATGGTATTGATAATTGCGTCAATAATTTCTGTCTAAATAACCGGTTTTTTTTTTACCTGGTTGAAAGACGACGTTTTGTAAAAAGAAAGGTGAGTTTACGCTTGTATGATGCAATGATCGAATAGCTTTTTCTCGTGGTATTGTTTGAAGAGTGTCGTGATTATGAATAATACTTTGATTTAGGCTTTAAGATACATGTTTGGTCATAGTCACAACGAAGGCTAAAAAGGATTTATGCGTATAAAAGCTTTATATGATTTAAGCTTCTCGTTACGTGTTTGTTTTAGAGTAATTGCTCTTTCACTCTGAGTTATGATTATTAGAATTATTACCAGATATCGTACCGTTGTCACCGGATACCATTTCTAGTTTTGACACCATTCGCCTTCCGGGACTTGTGCACTTAGACGCAGTAATTAAATCCGGCTTGTGTTCCGTGTTCTGGCTTTCCAGCAACTACACTTTATTCTTAGCTTGCGAATATAACAGCGATTCACATAATACTGAGACCGTTCGATCTACTATCGACTTGCCTCCTACACACAAATAATTATTAGCTTTAACGCAACGTAATGTTACCAGGTCATAAAATCCATCAAAATAATTCAGTGTTGCAATATCTCTGTATAAAATGCGCTGTCAAAAATATTTGGAAGGTTTTCTTTCGGAAAAACCCGCGGTGTTCATTTAGAGCAGTATAATTTGCATGAATTATGAATTAAAGGCGTTCGTACTAATGACTGCTGCAAATTGCAATAATTGCTGCAATTTGTTTTATAGAACACTTATATCAACCATTGAGTTAGAAAACATGAATATTAAGTATAAAATATTAACAAGTAATAAGAGAGTTTTGCAGCTAAAATAGATCATTTATATCTTCATTTGTATTATAAAAGACATACACTGATGATCTACATACTTACATAGGTCTCTCACAAAGATTTCTAAAATTAAACATCTCAGCCCGAAGTCTGAGCGGCTTCTTTCCTTTCAAAAGTGGTTTCTTACTAATGTTTTTTGTCATTGTACTCTTGTATATGATCTCAAAGAACATAATATTTTGATTGCGCAAGAGTAACGGTTCTGTGGTTTTATGGTATTCGTTGCATTCGCCGAGCATGCGGTCGGAATAACTTGCGAAAGCCCGGAGGAAACTTTTGCAACCGCTTTAGTTTCATGCGTCTGGCGCCGACTGACACTAATCATTGTCTGAAATGTCATAACCGCATACATGAGGACAGTTTTTGAGATTCTTCTCAGTACATTGATCTTCTAGGTCTTCTTTCATTTCATTTCATTTCATTTCATTTCTTAGTTAAAAAGCGAAGTGTTACAGTCATCACACATAGTCTTGTTGTAATTTGATTGACTCTTGTCTAGTTGATTAAGGCCGATTCTAAATCACAAATTACCTCGCTTAAATATCTTTATAGCAATTGGCAATCCAATTAATCTATCAGCTGGTTTAATCTTTAGTCCATTCATGTCACAAATATGGCTTCTATTTCTTGTCGTTGTACATAGTGCTGTTACTATTACTTACTCTTCGGAGTTCGGCAATACTAAGAGTCTCTTCTTCATTAAAGAGCTTAGGTATTATGACTTGACCAATAAAGACGGTCGAATTTTTATATGATCATATCGTCCTGAGTATATAATATTCACTCAATATTATTATTTTCTCCATCATTTTGATCCTGTTCTATAAACAGTATATACCTATCCTAATTAAGATATTATTTAGGTTCGCATTAAGGAAAATTAATAATTAGTTGGTTATGCTTCCAAGAATTACCGTTGTGCTGTGGTTATTTTGAGATATTATAATTACATTTAATTGTGTAGTCACTGTACTTATGGTTATAATTAAGTTATTATTGATTGGACATTTTCCAGGTTGCCTGAAATATTTTCAATAACATTTAGCCGTAGATATATCTAAATGTTTACTAATGTCTACCCATTTTGTATCTATTGTGTCGGTTGACGTATTCGATTAGTTATGCCATTTTGTTTTGTTCTAGGTTCCGTATCTATTTTCTGTGCAGTAATGGAGATAGTAACTGCCAGCCAATTGGCATGGACTCCGTTCCCCGTTACGATAGTTACATGACCTTTAAAACCCTTCATGTGTTTTGTGTCTGTAATGGCTAACAAATTACTTTCAACGGCTTGTCTTACAATATTCCCATAAGGTTAATGATAAAAAAGGAATATGTATCCACTTATTATTCCTTTGCACAAGTGACGATCAAATTGCTTAGCTAAGTTGCGTGTTGTATAATTTGCGAGGACTGCGTGAGAATAATGTCCAGACCGCCATATTGGACGCTTTATTTTCGTATGCATATTTCACACTCGGAGATCACCGCGTGTTCGATGTTCGATGTTATGATTAAGTATTTATACAAAGTTTGTTTTGTTATGTTCTTTTGTGTTGTGGTAACTTGTGTTTGCTCATTAGTTTCTTAACTTCGATGTTGATTTTAAATTCAAAAGCTTGTTCAATGAGAATTTAAATTTTGAGAATTTTCAATACTGAATTTGATATTTTTAGAAACAACAACAAACTTGAAATCGTAAGATAAGACAAACCCTACTTGATGCATAATAATTAGCGTAGAAAGGCTTTACAGCAGATATTCCACTTTCCTCTGAGTTGAAAGACCGAGGGACACTCATAGCTACAATGTTGCGCAGCCCTGCGCCTGCGCTGCCTTGAATCATGATTGTCCGCGCGCGTTAGTCACGCCACCGCTCGACCACTTTCAGCGAAGGCTCATATTTCCATTCCTCACCGTTTATTTTTATTTTCATAGTTTTATGCGGTCCTGGTAGCGTTTTACGAATAGTTCACGTTGCTTGGGTAAAGAATGTTTAATAAATAAAAAATGCCTCACATGGTTAGGCCATTCAAATTCAAACGTTTTATGAAAGGTTTTTTATTACCCGACTGGCGAAGCCAAAAAAGCAGGGTTTCGACTAGATTTGTTTCTATGATATAAACAAACAACATTTTTCATTTTATAGCGCCAGATAAGATTTTAACTAGATTTATCTTTACTCTATCTTATTGATGGAAATCGTTATCTGTACAACTCAATCTACTGATAAATAAACCAGTGTTGATTGTTCAATTTGGTTTGTGTTAGCTAATTCTCACATTGGCCCTTTGTCGCTCGTCACCCGCCTGTCGCTCAAATGAAATTATTGAAATACTTGGAAATATTAAATCTGTGAAGGGAGCGCATGTTTGTTTAGGTCCGCGTCTCCGCAAAGCTTTAGGAAATCCCTTTGAGATGTTATATGTAAAGTATTTCATATCATATACATACGAACGTGTGGCTCGTCTTTTTTTCTTGCTCTATAAGGGTAAACTGAATTCCATGCTCAGATACCACGTGAAGAAAAGTTCTTACTTTATACTTACCTACCTACTTCAAAACATATTGATGTAGTAATATGTTATGAGCACAGATTTCAGATTGCATAAATAAATTACTACACGCGCTATTACTAAAGCCATTAATTTACATACGAATGGTACTCTCAATGAGGCATCATTGGATGGGAAGCATCTCAAGTATCATGTAAGACCCGATAGCTACTCTTGTTTTTTAATTCTTACCTCAGTGTAGATAATCGCGTGGATAGTAAACTTGTTTTATTCAGTAAGCTACAACATTGTAGTGGTTAACTATGTGCATTCGTTCCGCAAGCTTCGCTTTCGTCGTGCGATCACAAGCTCAGATCTCATTCGCTCCTCGCCTCTGTATTCACGACATCCGGTATTTTATTTTGCGTTTCTTTGAACACGGTACAACGAACTTGTAGCAGGCTCGTATGGGGAACAATTATGGCCATGTTATTCAGATTTTGTACGAATATTATAAATTATACCCTTTTCACGCGCTCGCAGTTTGTCGTAAACTTTTTGCTTACGGTTTGAGAGTTATTCGTCTGCAGGCTTGACTGACGGGCTGCATACTATTCCGGGGTTATTAAAGTGTGCTTAGTTCAGCCGCGCTTAAACTTGCAGCCATTAACACGTCATGACTATGATTGCACAAATTACCATCGTGATGGCTGAGTCCTACTTAATGTAGGAAACCTGTCATTTGCAAAAATTTAGTTTCTGTGATCAGGGAAGGAACATTTTTACCTAAGTGACATCATTACATGCACTCCAGCTACGCGGTAATGAGTTTGACCTGGAAAATCCTAATGAAAAACGTCCACCTTAAAGTTATATACGAGCAAAGCGAGTTTGCATAAATCATAGTCTTTACGCCCTTTACAATTGTAACAAAATGTTCGGTACACACGCGTGCGTTAATTAAATTAAACTGATTCGTATGTCGTAAGCTAATTGCGGGTACGTATGGGCTAGGGCGGCTCTAAATATATTCGCACGACACCCACCACTCCTCAGCACAAACAAAAACGAACGCACATGTTGCCCTAATAATATTCCTATTTTTGCTCACGCGCTAATGGCCGTCCATACAATTACTTACATGTCACGTTATGGGGAATTGCGCCTTCTTGTACATCATAGTTAATGAATATGTTTTGTTTGAGTTTCCGTCATATTATCATGGTTAGACTTTCAATATATTCTGGTTCAGTTAAAGAATGTTAGTTCTCAAACCCAATTATACCACTTGTAATTTTATTCATAAGTACAAGTGTGACATTTGCTTGGCCTCCTTCCATTGATTCGATACGACATTTTCATTGGTTGCTGTTAGTGCATAATCTTATCGCTAGTTGATAAAACAAAACAGTTTTACTTCGATCAATACTTGTATACATGTAACATGTACCTCACCCACTTATGAATCAGTTCTCTTTGCCTTATCACATTTTCCGTAAATCCTTTTCGGTTAATCGTTAGTTTCATAATAGCCGCGAAAAATGTTAAGTATCCATTTTGACGGCCATGTAATACTCCAACATTTACGTCCTTGTTTTGTAGAACGAGTCATTTCAAGTGATCTAAAACAGTGAGTAATCAAAAGTGCACTCTGGGTTTCAATTAACAGTTGCAAAGTGTGAAATGAAAGCAGAAAAAGGATTACTAGAAGAGGAACAGTGAAACGAATGGCGGCGGCGATGCGGCGAGAGAACTTAGTGGAGGCCAATAGGCGTTAACGCAGCGTGCATCCGCCGCCGCGACCGCGCCAGCCATGTCGAGTGCGCTGTCTCCGAGCGCCTGCGACGTCGGCGACGAGCCGGCGCGACGACGATCCGTCTTTTACGTGCCATTGTTTGAGAGCTTCGACAATTATTTGCCTTTGACGCCAGAAGAAAAAGAAGCTCTAATATCTGGAGAAAATATAGATAGCATATCTACAAAAAGTAAAAGGAGGACTGCGTCAGACAGTGGCAGATTGCGAATCCCATCTCGGGGTGATTCATCCTTTACGGAAAGTGAAAGTGATATGAGCGCGTTTAGTCCAGAAAGACGGTTTCGTCGGCCTTTGTCATCAACGGCGAGCTCTAACGAGGCGCTGACAAGATTGGGTCATCGTGATTTGACGAGTCCAAGACTCGTTGCCCAAAGCACTCTCATGAAAAATACCAAGCCGAGATTACGAAGTACGACATCGTGTGAACCTCGTTATGACCGGATATTTTCACCGATCGGCGGATCAATTTCATCAAACAAACTGAATAGTTCCACCACGAACATTGGAAGCAAAATACCCTCGAAAACTTCTATTATGAATTCCAATTTGTCACTGATACCTGATTCGCCAAAGCTTTTGTCTCCTGCGAAGGAGAAATCTAAAACTCTGCCACAAAATCTCAATGTGCCATCGCCTATTAGAGGCAGCAGTAGTTCTACGTCTATATTCAGAACTCCTAGAATAACTGTCACTCCTGAGAGTCCTAATAAAAGTCCTGGAAAAATATCTGGACTAAATTTTATTCGACGATCTCGAAGCACAAAATTGTCGCGAAGCAACTCCTTATTGCGCAGTATAACTGCGAGACATATCGAAGAGGGGCTCGACGAACATGTCGCTATAGTGACAGACTTGACTGAAAATTATGATAACTTTGTATATAATAATGGGGGCGAATCTGAAGTGATTTACGCTCTGATTAAGAAAAACGAAGCTCAGATGGCCAACAGCCCTATGAGCTTACGACGGGCCTACCTTGATGTGGACGATGATGTAGCTGTTCATTCGGGTAAGATTTGTCTTCACAAACATCGTTATTCATTCCAACATTGAGTAAATTGTAATATACTTCACATCGGCTCTGTTCGTTGACCATAATTTACACCATAATAGAAACAGCACGTTAAACTTCGTTGTATAAAGTAAAATATGGGCTGACATTGATTGTTAAATAATAACTAACATTGAATGAATAGCCAAAATCCTTTCTAAAATAAATTAAATAGAATTACAACATTATGAGTCAGTCAAAAACAATTCACACTTCTTATTATACTTAGGTAGTCATTACAACAGTTATTAATTTAAATGAATGTTTGTTACTACTACTCTTCACAGAGTTATAATGTATGTTCTGGATATAATAGACACGCGGTATAGTATACTATATTGATACCTACTATATTGATCGATCACCTAACACCGTACGCACTGGAGCACTTAGTGGACAAAGCCAGACACTTGAGAAGAGAAAGCGTTTGAAAGCCCTTACTAAGAGAGTACCTAATATGGATGACTTAACACTTTCGAACTATCCACCAGTGTATGGTATTTTCCACTAGACTCCGCTGTTCATAACGGCAAACAATGCCCTCTAATTACATAGCAAGGATCTGAAGTGAAGGTCTTTAGCGAACGATATATCATGTCTTAAAGTTGGCATTACGAAAAGTGGAAGTCATCTTGTTATTCAAAGCCCATTATATCTAAGTCACTGTCGTTATAAACAATGGTTTATTCAAATTGTACTTTAGTACAACGTTGATCAGTACATGATTTATGGTTATAACTGGAACAGAAAATAATAGAGAACATCGCCAGAATACAATATTTATTGAAGCTATAATTATTCCAAGGTTAGACAAACATGTAGACGATGAAAAATATTATTAGTATGATTCAATTATTACACTATACGTCTACATTGATACAGACGATGATGATAGAAGAACAATGCTTAGTAACACCGACGTAAATCACCGCTATATAGAACTTTTTCCTTAACAATTCTACCTATGTAGTTACTTGGGTGTAAAAAGATTGTATAGAATCCCATGACACTGCAGCGTACTTTCCTCCCAGTGTCATTAATATGTCAAAGGATTGCTACGACTGCATGAAGTGTTTCCCGTATTTGATATGAAACTATATTTAAACCAAGGTTATTTTTGTTGTTCCTACGTGTTATTTACCACGACCAAACATTGCTTGATTTATAATATTTTTGAAGACGGTGTTGTGTTCCACTGCATGACAAAGGCGGGTAAAAAATTATATTTTAGCTTCTAGTTCTAATTAAGTTTCTAAAATAAAATGGGCCACTTTGCTAACTTTGAAAAACTAGAAACAAAAAACTACATTACCGTTTCTATTGAATATTTGCCACACGTCTTCAGCTCAAAATCCTTGCGGCACGAATTCAAAATCGTTCGCTTCTTCAAAACAATTTACAGACGCCAGCAGATCAACCTACCCGAAACTGTCAAATTTTCCCAATCAACTTTGAACCTTATACTTTAGTGATAAAGTTGAAAATCTATTAATTTGACAGATTGTAGTAGGTTGATGTGCTGGCGTCTGTACTTACTGGTACTACATAAATGTTTAGTAACACAAACATAAAAATGTTGCTAATGTACCGTCACTATCGTATCGCCGCGTTGCACTTCCTCGTGGTCTGTTATCGTCGCCGTCTCCTTATCGAAGTACGCATAATGATTGCGCAGAGAACTCCGCAGTCCGCTTTTAAATAATTGCTTCTAAATTGAACGGGCCAAGACTGTCCAAGTAATGTTGGTCACGTTGTTTGGTAGACGTAATGATTTTCCATGTTTTCAAATAACCTTTGTTAAATTACATTGAAGACCTCTACACAATAATAAGTTTCAGCCATGAAAACTGTGTCTTAGCTTAGTGCCATTTTGTCACGTCGCTGCTGAAGTTATTTCCTTTTCTTCAAACGGTTTTGCACTCGACTTGCACTGGGATATTGGAAACAGTAGCATACAAGTAAAATACCGGCACCTGTGTTGTTGCTACCGGTCACTGGGCAGTAAACAGGGGCCGTCACTCATAATGCAGAGTACAAAACATAAACCGAAGTAATAACGATAATGGGTTCCAAAGAACATCTGTTGCTTCACACGTCAAGGAGTCGTTGACATTGCAGGCAGGACATAACCGAGCTTTCTCACATTTATTATTTTACAAAAATGACTTCGTAAACAATAGGTTTGTGGCATCACGAATCAAAACAAATATGAAACTCTATCCATAAATAGCCATCACATTTAATAGTGGCCACAAATATTTGTCGTGAACATTTATTGTCGATATGAAGACTCAGTCCATTGGACTATCGTGTTCCAAGAACATAATATTTATGTACAAATTAAAGTCAATGGTTTTGTGTTAGCGAGCGTAGTATTCGTTCACAGAAACAATCGAGTAATTCAAGTTAGAAGGCACTACACAAAAACAGATCACTGAATGTATAAAACATATTTTGGACGCGAACACCATAATAATTTGTTGCTCAAAACTTTTTGTCATACATTTGCCGACGCATGCGCAGCGGTCACGGGCGGCGTGCGCGCAACTTCCGGCGGAAACCACGCCGTACATGGCTACTGCTGTGTAGTTGATATCATATTACATATCTATCTGTAATTTGTCGCCGTAATGTGAAACCTCGCGAACATTACATGCGCATTGGCAACACAGTTCTAGTAATTTTCTTGCAAGGTTGACGGTAAATCAGTGTCAATCGTGTTGTTCGATCAAACGGATATGAGGCATTATATTATATTTTATCATTTGTTGGGCTGTGTTGGTAATATTTAAATTAATTGATTATAACCAAATTGACCTTTGACCCTTTTTTTGTTGATAAAGATTGTCAGTTTATCAAGTCTTCTAAAAATTTATAAAAAACAATTACTGACATGTTATTTTCTTTATTTCCAGACACCTCATATGAGAAGGCATGTCGGCGCGGGTCAGCACCAAGCACACCGGTGCCGGGTGCGCAAGCGCAGCACAGTCCCTCGCGCCTCGCCTCCTTCTTCTTCTCCAAGCGATCCTTCAGAAGCAACCCCCTCAAGAGGACCAAGTCGGCGACCAAACTCGAGAGGGAACGAGCTTTGGCCGCCGCACCCACACATCCACCTACACACGCCTTGCGGACGTCAAGGTTGGTACTATGTGCATATAAGTAGGTGTTGAACTAGTTATAATCCCAGAACAAGGTGTAGGAGTTAGCTTCCAGTAGGTATACTATATGCGACTGATATTTATCAGTGTTTTACAGGAGTGTTAACTTGAAACAGTACTTAAACGCAACATCATAACAATAGTTGGATGTGGATAACAATTTCAAAAGATTTAACTTGATATAAGACACAATAGTCTTTGAAGTTCAGACAAACAATTGATCGGAGTCACGTTAGCGTGATATTTTTCTTTGAAGAAAGTGCTCTTAGAATATTTTCATTTTTTTCTCTCACAGAACAGCTGTCACAGTTTGTTGATCCCTCCATCTACCAAGTTTATTGAAGTCTATAAAATGTCGCTATTGCAACGAATTACTAGAAAACGTATTGCTGCTAACAATAACTTGTTTTATGACCCGAATAAAATAATCTGTGTAATACGAAACATCCCTCTTCTCAGCTCGTAACTCAGTTTATGATAGAAATATCAGTTGTACCTCCAACGAAATAGTGCTCGTAAAACACAGCCCCGAATTATCATTGCGAAATCGTCGTACTTCATAAAGTTACGCAGTTCTCATACTTAATGTCTAGTCGGTGAAGTTCAAATCGAAGCTTCTTTTGGCGCAATGTTTCGCCATGTTATTGTTATCCATCAAAATATTACATAATGTATGAAAACATTCCTTAAGTTTTACATAAATATTATTTAATACGTGTTTTGTTCCTCATGAGCATAGCTCTACTATCTATAATATTTAGAAATCTAGTCAGTCTAACCACCACTTTATCCGTACGCATCGCAAAATTTGCTGTATGTTGTAAAAGTTTCGAAATTCAGCGCTCATGGAGCAGTGACGTGTACTCGACTTTATAGTCAGCAAATGCGGCTATACGGGGCTTGTCTTATATCCTGACGCAAATTAATCCGTAAAACAACTGTCAAGTGTATTTAGCGTGTATATGTCGTGACTGTAAAACGTTATCCAGGTTGTATGGCGTCGTACTTCAACGAGTAGGAGTGTCGCCCCGCCCCGTCTGCCCCAGGGCTATTTACCAAATGTTCTTAATTACTTCCCTCTCAACGCAAACACGACAACTTCATCGAGACCTAATTAAATAGTGTAACTTGTGGCGGCCAATTAACGCCTGCTTTAAATGGACCTATGATTATTGAAGCTTTCGTCTAACAGATGGAAAGGCTCACGTAATGTAAACGTTTACATAAACAATTGAAGCCGTAAACTGTAAAGGGATAGCACTTCCTGGATTGCTTTATCTGTAGATAGATAGATTAAAGAACCGGCCAAGTGCGTGTCGGACAACGCACAATGAAAGGTTCCGTAGTTAGGATGAATTTATCGCAATAACAAACGTAACTTTGTAGTTGAATTGCAACCGCAAACGTAATTTGGTCGATTATTACTCGTTAACTTGTAAAGCCTACTTAGCTGTGATAGTTTTTCTTTTAATTTCGTTATATATACTACTGCCGTGATTTTTTTCACATATCTATAGCCAACCATTAACTGGCAGCGACACATACACTTGACTCTAACAAAAATTAGCACTTTAAAGTTTAATATTTCGCAAACGGATCCCTGAATCCAAAAATGGTTTTGACAAACTCACAATATTTTTGAACGACACCCCACAGCATGGGATGGATGAGAAAAAAAACATCCCCACTTTACGTGTAGGGGAGGCACCCTAAAAACGACTTTGTGCCACTTTGTACTCATGCCAAATTACAGATTTTTTTTGTCTGAGCTAAGCCGCGGACAGACAGACGGACATGGCGAAACTATAAGGGTTCCTTGTTTACTACGGAACCCTAAAAAGGAACGTCTATTAATCACAACTTCTGATCGTCTAAACTTTTAAGTCTTTAAACCGAAGCATAGTTATAGAAATATTCGGTAGAGTAAGCACAATATATCATTTATGATTCCTTTTGAATCCTACGGACAAGTTTGGGAGACCGAAATCTGTCGTTCGATTCTCGTTCAAATAATCCCTTTGAAGACTACAGCTCTAACTGTAATCAAATCTGTTTGTTTCAGATCTCACGAAAGCCTCCTGTCTGCACATTCACCCGCCGTTTCCACCATGGATTTGGGACCACCTAATCAAGTGCGTATTCAATTATTTGTCTATGTTTAGGTACTCTAAATCTAATGAATGGAAGTTTTATTAGGACTTATTAATACAATATAACTTTAAAAGGAAACAGGAATCAAGAAACGGGAATTAGATATGGCCATATTTCTTGGCCTATCTACATTATATGTAGTATGTATGTTAATGCTACAGTTTGTTTTCCGGCCTCTGTGAAAACCACGTAAACTATTTCGGCTTTCGCAACCTAACTTTGTTAGTTACATGATTACATGCCATCGCTGGCATGCTTTGAGTTAGAACTTTTGTAAGTTCGGACTCAACATGCCATTCAACCTTTCATGCCTATATAGTGAACTAGCTTTTGCACGGGACTTAGCCCGTATGGAGGTCGGTAATTATTCTACGGGAACGTACTACCGGGATAAAAAGTATCCTATGTCCTAACCCAGGTCATGGTCTACTCATGTGCCAAATTTCATTCAAATCCGTAAAGCCGTTTTAGCATGAAAGCATAACAAATAAACAAACAAACCCACTTTCACGTTTATAATATTATGTTTATACATATATAGTTAAGATTAGGATGGAGTATAGATTCGTTGTAACATGCTCGGATTAGAGAGATTTTCATTATGTATTAGATTGAGTCTTTAAGAATGTTAATTAACCTTTTCATATCACATTTTCAGGTAGAAATCCGATCTCTCCACTCGTCAGTGCTAGGCAGGCCACATTGCTTTGCGCTCAGTGCAGAAACTCGAGCTCCTCGTTACTTCGCCTGTGCCTCGCGAAAGGAGCGGGACCGGTGGATATACAGGTATTTACAATATCAACCCTTTTTCTTATTTTCGTGTCGATAATACTAATAATTAATTATTATATTGTTTGAGCCTAGTAGGCCACGTTGATTGCGGCATCAGTGGTATTTTTTAGGTCATCATAGGTGCAAGTAAACGGACACTTAGGGCACTCCAGCAAGTGGGGCATGGTGTCAGCGCTATGTAGTAGGTAGTATGGATATATGTTGCAGAGGAATGAGGAGCTGATAAGAAAAGTGTTCAGTATTAATGTGGATAGCTATCAGAAGAAAGGCAGAACAAAGATAAAGAGGGGCGGATTTTGTGACATGATAATGTGGCTAGGAAGGAAGAGAAAATTGAGATTACTGCTGCGGCTGTCAGAGGTGTATGGAAGGAAAGTACAGCCCGATTCAAATTTAATGGCGGCTCGGAACATGAGGCGAGTCGCTGCGCAGTAACGAATTCATGGGTCAGCGGGGGTGAGGGGTGCGGTACTGCGCAGCGAGCAGCTAACTTCCGAGCCGCCATTAACCTTGAATCGAACTATACCGCCGTTGATCCCAAATAAATTGGTATATGATGTCGCAAACCTTATAATTTCCACTGGTTGGTACCGACTACTGAACGCCCACAATAGGTTTGTTTGTATAAAATTTCTCCCTTCAACTCCCTATTAAGTAGGTCGTCGATGTTGTCGCTATCAATCAATATTATATACAAAGTAAACATAACTTTCTTTGTAACGTCAACAGGCATTCTCCGAAGGTGTAGGTAGCGCTTCTAAGTATCGTTACACCCAGGTTAATTGGCTATCAATAGCTCTACAAAAATGTATAGCTAATTAAGAGAGTGGTGTGTGAAATATGAAAACATTTCCTAGCAAAAGAAATATTGCCAATGGTTATTTATGACGTGCAAACGTATTGTAGACTTTTATGACTGACTGACTGACTGACTATAATAAACACTGAAAAAATGAGTTGTACGGTTTCCTATTTCGGCATGATTTTGAAGTTTGACAGAAGTAATTATAATATAATAAATTATTGCTAAAAAGATTACAAAATTTACATTGGATCCAAACTAGGCAAGCCTGTATCTTGGGCGCCGATGTGGAGGGTTTACCATTTATCATTTATTTTAGAAAATATGAGTTGTGTTTAGAGAAAAGTATCATTAGCTTTTAATGACTTTATGTGTCAAGTTTTATGAGGATTGTAAGTAAACGAAAGGTTAAAGAAATGTCACCGATAACATAGTAAGTAATGTGGTAGATAAATCTTTACACTCATTAGAAAATGATCCGGAAGGTTATGTGTTATCTCTCTTTGTCTCCATTGCTACTTAGAATAATGTCGTCTACGTTACTGTTATGTGAATTATTTCTTGCTATGTTGTTGAACCTTCAATATGTTCTTTAAAACAATGGATTTTCTTGGGGAAATATCTATTTTATTCCCATTTGCCCTCTCCTTGATGAAAATTATCCGCTATAACCATGTTTCATTTTTTTTATTCGCCAGCTTGCGGCAAGCGGCGCGGCCGGACGAGTTGCGCACGCGCCGATGTGAACGGACCGTCAAGCTGTGGTTGCTGGAGGCCAAGGCGATACCACCCAAGAAAAGATACTACTGCGAGATACTGCTCGACGATACGTTATATGCTAGGTAACTATACATTGCAATAGAGATTGTGTAATATTATTTGAATAGGTAATATTCACTTTTCCGTCGCCAGATTTTGACAGATTTTCCATTCAAAAATTATCAGTCGTCAGTTTTATACCACGGATAAAAGACATCTGACGGTGGAAAAACCAGCCCAATTTTTGTTAACTGATGTTATTTTAAATACATTACCTTATTATGAAATCATATTAGTGGACTTTTACATATTTGTTTAACTCATAAACACATTTCGTGCCGATTAAAGAACGAACCATGAGCCATGATTCTAATACTTACATTAAACAATTTCTATCAAAACGTGTATGACCATAAAATATTATGGATTTTATCGTAAAGGCCTACCGTGAGACTCACTAACCGGTATTCTCCCATGTCTAATTTTGACTAATAGAAATTCTGAAGCGCTTTAATAAAATAATTGCTTGATCTTTACATTTTTGGGAACAACGCACAAACCTTGCGTGATTAAAACTTTCACTGTTTACTTTAATCAACATAACATAACATATACATAACATCACGCCTTGTATCCCCGAAGCGTTGGGCAGAGTTGTACCTGGTGGTACACCCCCATTTCGGCAGTTTCGTTTTAAGTCCCATGTAATAGGGGGCGAGCCTATTGCCATCAACGGGCACAATTTCAGACTCCGGGCTGCTACTGAGAAATTCCAAATAGAAACTCAATAACACTTTAGACCGACCCGGGAATCGAACCAAGGACCTCATGCTCAGCGGTAGCGCTTGCGACCGCTAGACCAACGAGGCAGTCGAGTACTTTAATCAAGTGTTTAACTCCTTGATTGTCGTGGACCCACTGGCTCATAAGAAAAATATGGCCAAATGTCGTATGTGCACCCATGGGCTCATAACTACTCGGTCCTAATTGGCCAGCATTTTTTGACGTATAATTAATATAAACATATCACGTCAGTGTGAGGCCAGGTCAGTTTAAATTCCTTAAATATATATATCAACAATAAGCCTGATAGATAGGCCCCCGTTTGATACTCTTACGGCCGAACCCAATAACCTATCTATCACCAGTTTTGGCATACTGGAGATAGAAAAAATCTGTCTATGGTTTGAACGTCACAAAAATCTGTCACAGAATAAGGAATATTGCAGAATTACATTCAATTACAGATATTATAATACTGTCTATCTCTACCTTCAATGGGGATCTGTCTTTTACTGAAAATAAATTATTGGGTTCGGCCGTTAAACGATTCGCTCATATTATCTATATAAATCAAATGCTGTTCGTTGGTAAGCACATCACTTGATGGAATTTTTGTATGAACCATTATTTGGACAGGACAATGTCTCCTGGGTCAGCTAGTCAAATATATAAATCATATAGTTAGAAATTATGACTCCGGAAAGCTGTATCCTTAGTAAAAACGGGGGTCGTAGACTGCGGTTATGTAAATTCGAATTCTGTTCGATATTTAGACCTCCGATAGGATTTTAAGGAACTCACGGGATACATGTACTAGATTTATTAATTATGATTGGTTTATTTCCGATTGCAGGTCATCATCAAAGCTGAAGACCGAGCTATGCTTCTGGGGCGAGGTGTACGAGTTCGCGAGCCTGCCCGCGGTGCGCGCCATACACGTCAACGTGTACCGAGAGCCGGAGCGGCGCTCGCGGAAGAGAGACAAACACGCGCTTGTTGGTCAGTCTCCTTTTTAATTTTTGGCGATGCTGGTAGACGAAATCCTCTTTAACAATAATACCGTCCATTTTCTCAAAAAGGTCTTGTCAAATACGCTTGTACGGTATCATAATTATTTAAATCTATGTCTCCACTTCCTCAGCACATCCGAATTCGATTTTTATCGGAACGTACAATCATAATAGTACTGAAACACGATTCTTGGTTTACCGTGAACCTTTAGCTCTTTTGACTAAAATTAACTGCACAAAATTACAAGAATCCATTGATCCATACTGATCAATGGATTCTTATAATTTTGTGCAGTTAATTAATATGATCACTGCAATTCTCGGTTTAGTTAGCCCTCAAATTCTTTCTTCAGCTTTACAAATATTAACTATTTACCTATATTTCTCCAGGTACAGTCCGAATCCCGGTCGACGACGTATCCTCCCGATACCTCAACGAGCGCTGGTACCCGCTGACGGAGACCGACAAGCCGCAGTCGCCCGCCGCGCCTGCGCCCGCGCTGCGCATCAAGTGTCGATACCAAAGCGTGGATGTACTGCCCATCGACCATTACGCCCGGTTCCTGGACTATCTGAAGAGGAATTATAGGAGATTGTGTGAATATTTGGAGCCTGTTATTGGTAAGTGTGCTTTGATCGCGTTTAATTTTGGTTTAATTGGAAACTTAAGGAAAAGTCGAAATCTGCCCAGAAGCGCTTCTATAACAGTAAATTGTGTTATAAGTGTCTTTTGGGCAGAATACTGTTGCAGCAACACCATTTTATGTCGCTGGCAACGTGTTGCCTTTCAAACTGTTTAAATTGTTGACCGCAGCATTGTTTCCCGCAACACAAATGTATGTTGCTGAAACAATGTTGTATAATTTTTGTGATAGATACTTTCTATATTTCGGTTACATCACAAATCAAACAACAAAAAAGACTGCCTTTTTTGTTTACCAAAATGCATCAGTATTAATTCAACTCAACTAAGTTATAATAACTTATTTACAGGTGTAAAGGCCAAAGAGGACATAGGTTGTGCTCTAGTGCTGTGCATGGCCGGCGCAGGCCTGGCCCCGCGCTACCTCGCCGACGTGGTGGCATTAGACGTGCGACGTACGGGCGACCACTCGCTCACCTTCCGCGGCAACTCACTTGCCACCAAGAGTATGGAGGCTTATCTCAAGCTCGTCGGGGATCAGTATCTGCAGGTTAGTAAGCCACTGCTTATGGATGCAAATTCAGAAAAGTGGTGATTATAGACCTCTTTTAAGTACCGCGGCTTATTCCACATAATCGGAGAACAGTAATTAGCGTTGATTTAACGAGATTTATATAATCCCTTAAAATCTAGATTTATGTTAGATCATAGTTCTAGCATGTACATGTTTACCTTTCTATACAGGCCTAAAATTATGGGGACTATAGGCAATTACACATTTCGATTGCGAGCAAGAGTGCTGTGCGACATGTAGAATTGCATATCTCAAATTTTTTGTTGTGAATTACAGAGATATCATGATATAGCGTTTTATTCCACAAATAGCTGTTCGCCTTATCGTATTCCTCTACATCATACATAATATTTAATCTCTCGAGGGCATGTTTTTATTTAAATCCTTCCTTAGTGCTCATATTTGTTGTATAAGGAACTCTTGTGCAAAATGTCATGCTTCTAGAAAAAAATTAAAATATTATCACACCTATTCAAAAAGAGCTAGTTTATTATTCGTAAACAGGGACTAAAATAGCTTTTTAATCCCTAGGGTCGAAAAGTGATTTGAATTTGGAATGTGGATTTGTTATTCACAGCTTTTTATTCACTGTTTTCAGTGAATAAAATAAGCTTTTTAGAGGGGGAATGGTATAAAGAATATTGCGTGATGTTCTAAAGCACAAACAAACAGAATACTTATCTTACCTCTATCCCCAGGACACGCTGTGCGAGGCGGTGCAGAGCGCGGCGGGCCCGGGCGCGGCCGAGTGCGAGGTGGACCCGCTGCGGGCCGGCGGCGCGGCGGCGCTGCGGCGCCAGCAGGCCGCGCTGCGCGACGCCGTGGCGCTGGCCTGGCGCGCCATCGCGCTCTCCGCGCCGCGGTTCCCGCCGCCCCTGAGGGACTGCTTCGCTACCTTCCGGGAGAGGTAACACGGTTTTAGATTAAATAAGTTTGCCAGTAACATTCCCATTCGATATATACATTTATACATAATCGGCCTATAATGTTCCCACTATTGGGACACAGGCCTCCTCTCTGTGAGAGGGAGTGGGCCATAATCCACCACGCGGGCCCCGTGCGGGCGCCGGATGCATTTAATTAATGTAAATAGCAAAGGCTACGAAATCGTACTGGCGACCAGACTTCTTCCAAATAATGCTTCGGTCACACAGTTTTGTGACACGGTATTAGAAGAATTCCCCACCACCGCTCTTTGAATTCAGTCCAAGTATTTCTGCCGCCTGTCAAATGTTTTCATTTATTATTGCCTACGAGGAAAAAACCTAAAAAGAAAATTTGTTAAAACAATATTATTATTGTTGTCGTCTACTTGTAAACAATGATCTAAACCCACGTTCATTTCCGTTTCAGACTGACGGCGATGGGTCGAGAGGACATCTCGGACAACTTGATCAGTGCATCAATCTTCCTTCGCTTCCTTTGTCCAGCTATACTGTCTCCCAGTCTCTTTGGAATCACACATGGTATGTACTGTTGCAAATCCCTTACTGACCTCCTCCTGCTCCTACTCGTAGAACTTCAACAACTGCACCAGACTAGCTGAATCATAGTTGAATACATTGGTTAATTTTGTGGGATACGATTATATGTTTTTCTATCTTTGCATTGCACTAAGGCCCCAATTACACTATCATATATTCATCATACAAATAAGATTTTATATCTGTCAAATTCCTATGATCATAGTTAAATGATGCTATTCTTCATCTTCATTTTTACATATTACACTTATGATCTTATAAACGTCATACTAAGGCCTCAATTACACTATCATATATTTATCATACAAATATAATTTCATATCTGTTGCATTCAATTATATGATATATGATTGACATTTTTACATTTATAATCATATAAACGTCATACTTAATCAAGATGGATTTAGTTGTGTTTGATTTAGCCATTTTTGAGATTATATGATCATATTTGTACCCTTGCTGTTAAATAGGATCCCATAGCTATGATCATAGACAATATGAATCATATGTAGTTATTATACCATCATAGGTTCTTCATATAAAAATGACTCGGACATCTCTTATCATATTTCTATGATAGTCTGAGATGGCTCTTACATGCCAGCCGATCTATTCTGTAAAAATATCAGAGTTTATGGTAGGTGAAGTGAGCTGTCATACCGCCTGATGCTAGGGGCTGACACTATTGACTTCACCTAAGTTTTCACGGCGAGATTTTTACAGAATAGATCGGCTGTTGCTTTTGTCTTTGTACGAATTACTTCGCATTATTGAGTATACGGGCGAATTATTTAATTGGATATTATTGGAGTTTACTCCTTAAGAATCGATTTTCATATAAGGCCTCCGGTATGAACATTTTATGAGGAGTGAAATACAAGCGGTAACTCAAAAAACGTTACGTTTTGTATTGTGTGTTATTCGCACATAACAAGGACTAAAATGTTGAAAAAAACATTTTACATATTTCATACCTACTTCGATCTAGATATTTCGGCCGTGCGATACACTATTACTTGCACTTTACTGCATCCAATTAAATCACAAAGACAAGTCTAAATTATGATCTAATTATTGTTTCATTGAGTTATATAAAGGTGCTGATAGACTTGAGCATTCACTTGTCAGAACATCGAGCATTCGCCGTTTTTAAATTTGTCGAACTGTGCAACGAACAGAGCCAAGCATAGAGCCAAACATCGCTACGAACATTTTCACGATCATTCTATTCAAACGCTCTAGTCAATGCTCGTCAAAAAAATATTCTTCACGAAGATGTGTCGGCAAAAAGCTCGAAGCATATTGACTGCCCTTTTGCTAGAATACCGGTAAACTGCCCTAACTTTGCCTGACGTCCTAAGTCTGCCTATAATGAAAATGATGTAATATCTTTTTCATTTTACTTGTATGGCAATCGAAACTTAAAGCTGTCTATAAAATCTCAAAGTTTCCTTTGCCATACAAGTAAAATGAAAAAGATATTACATCATTTTCATTATAGGCAAACTTAGGACGCCAGGCAAAGTTAGGGCAGTTTACGGTACTCGCTAGCACGCTCGCTAGAATGCTCGCTTAAACGGTCCCGTTTATTTTTCTGTAATGTAACATTCGCTAGAATGCTCATCACAAGTGAATGCTCAAGTCTATTAGCACCTTTAGGGTGGGTTTGGGTTAGGCTAGGTTAGGTTTTTTTTTTATAGACAATCGTATTAAGAAATAAATTCCAGTCGTGCTTCGGAGCTGATACACACACTTTTTATTATTTTGGGTTAAAGTATTTAGTTGTATTATCTTGTAGCATGTAAGTACAAACTGTGGATTCTCAACTTTGTTTCAAGGTTCTCTCCTTCCATCAATAACAGTTTTCACGAACTCAGGTGATAACTTTCAACTCTATTTCAGAGTACCCGAATGAGCGTGCGGCCCGTAACTTGACGCTGGTGGCGAAGACCCTGCAGACCCTGGCCAACTTCACGCGCTTCCAGGGCAAGGAAGCCTTCATGGAGTTCCTCAACGACTTCCTGGAGCAAGAGGCACCGAATATGAAGGCGTTCCTTAGAGCTATATCGGTGAGTTCCGAGACTTTTAAGGACACAGCCAGCACTGAATGTGTTGGTGCTTCTATGCCTAGAATGATTAAGGGCGGTTACAGACCTAGGCGTTTTATTTTCGTTTTTACATAGAGCGCTAAAAGTCGCGGTTCAAAAAACTGATCGTGTCTATACAAAAACAAAAAACACGCGCATGAGCATGCGCGCGCAGCGCATGCTCATGCGCGTGTTTGCAAAACCATTGTTTGTCAGTAGCCTGTTAGATTCGTTACAACTTTGCAAGCATGTCTACCCTCGTACGAGATTAGCGTGTGGAGAACGCGCGCGTATACGAGCTTACAAAAACAATACAATACGCACAGAATAAACGCCAATGTGTAACCGGTTTTAATATTGCTTGCTTTATGAATCATTTCTAAATAATAAATCATAAATTCTTTGAACTCCGTATGAAGTACCTATCGTATTTAAATAATACTATCCTAACTTGGATTCTAGTCACGTTCTGCGATAACGACTGTCTTAAACTATAAATAGCCGAACATGCTTCAAAATTGATTTATTTCTCTTTAGTTTCCACCAAGAGTACGACGTTTATAACCGGCTAAAGTCTCACAAAATGAACTGCCCAATGTTTCAACGGCGTAAAATTGACTCGTCTAAATATTCTCCTTATTATCGGCAGACAAGACCTCAAGACCAGCAGCAGCTGGCACAACAACAGCAGAACCTGCAACAACAACAACAAGACGGCAGTAAGCGCAACTCGGCCGCGTCACAAGGGTCCCACACGGGATCCGAGGGGCCCCGGGAAGCCGTGGAGCCGGACCCCGAGTGGGCCCCACATGTGGACCTGGGCAAGCAACTCGCGACGCTCCACTCCCTACTGGTTGACAGCTTGCCCAAGCTGCCTGCTAATAAGATACAGGTATGTTTGCTTACTGGTTTTAAATAAATGATTGTTAAAGCCTGGTTTAAACTTAACATTAATTAAGAAACTAATTTAAATAGTGATAAAAAAAAAACTATGTAATTTCGAATAGCTGACATCTGCGTTGTAGACTTATTTACCCATTTATTTCACTTTTTTTCAGGAGTTAGACCCGTTATCAGACATACTTGATGAATTGAGCAAGAGACTATTGAGCAATGACATCAGCTCCCCTGTGCCTCCTGCCGCCGAAAACATCTTTAGGTGAGCAAAACATCACACATCCAAGATTGCACTGCATGTTTCAGTTTGCCTTCTTGATTAAAAATCTCTTAACTAAACCCTTATCTCTAGGTTCAACGACCCCACGTGCAGTACTCCCACGAAGCAGCCGGCCGAGCCAGCGACCAACGGTCAGCTGAACAACAACTTCGCTCACAGCTCACCCATTATGAACAAGAACGGCGTTCAGTTCAACATCAGTCCGTCTAAGTCTAACGCCGAAGAATCCAAGTACAAGCCTGGATATGCAGCAGTCACAAAGTCACCCAGTTTCAACCTACGGTCAGCCACGCTGCCGAGAAATGGCTACGGTTCCAGCCCTGTCAGCCAGTCCGTAAACCCGGACCGATACAGCTCGCAGTACAACAACCAAGAACATTGCGTCAATCTCAAAGTCGTGCAAATTGGCTTTGGCTCTGACCAGTACCCTAAAGGCATTAGCAACGGCATCAGTGAAAGCCTCGAGCGCAGGTTCCAGGAAAGGTACAAACCTAACAACAACTACACCAACCAACAGACGCACTTCCACAACTCAAACTATAGCAGCACGGAGAGGTCACCGAGCAGCGACAGCATCAACCACAACTACTGCTCCACTGACATGCAGACCATCATGAAGGAAACCGCCACGTTAGAGGAACTGTCCGACCTCTTGAAGTACGCTGATGACTCGGAAATAGTCGAAGACAAACTCATTATGAACAAAAAGAACTTGTCACAGTCTATTTCAAATAATAATAATATTGTAAATGGGAATAAAACTAATTACACAAACAACGGCTCGAACGTTTCCATCAGTGGTTTATCAAACGTAGCAAGTTCTGGCTACCAGAGTATCGCCACTTACAGCCAAAGTTCAAGTCCCATTGAGAACACGACGCACCTTCATCAGCCTTACGAGAATGGCGGACAGCCCATGAGTCGATACTCGCAAATAAACTACCAGAAGCAAAGAGACAAACAGTATTACGACAGCAAAAACGAAAAGTTCTATCCAAAGAGCCCAGTGCAACAGAAAATTGACTATGACATCCAAAAGTATGGAATCCAAAATTTCACAACTGCGGATAACACACCCTCAAACGCCAACGTTAATCCAAAGGTAGCTCCGCTAGTGTTCACGAATCCGGTGTACAACATGGATGACAACCGTCAGGCGCAGGAGAAGAAGAACAATGAAAACAGAAATTCAAAACGTTGTCCTTGTGGCTCATCCAGTTCATCGATAGATGAGGAGGGCTTGAGCACAGACAACGTCGAGACCAACTCTGAAGAGGGTTCTACTAACTTCAACGAGGATAGTAGAAACTATGACCAACAGAATCGCAACAATTCCCACCGAAAACTCACCAGAGATAACTGTAATTATGATGAAATGTATCAGAGGAGCAACCACAGTCACTCCCCGAGGATACGGGACGATGAGTCGTCGAGCAATTCGCCTAGTCTACGGAAGAGTAGTAAGACGCGAATGCCCAGAACAAACCCTATGCTCTCTTACTCCACAAATCAAAATCAACTTAACTTCAAACACTTTGGACAAAGAGGAGAAACACTGTACGAAAGCAAGCCTCACCACATCTCAACCGACTCCGGCTACCCCATGAGCAGATCTGACTCGAACGTAGAGGAAGTGAACAAAGAAATGTACAGGTTACAGATTTCACGAAGCCAAAAGGCGCTCTACAACATGGAAAACTCCAAAAACTCTCCCGAGAAGTATTCTATGACAGAGAATGCGATTCCGGAGACGAATTATCCGTTGGATCGAACGTATTCTGGTGCGAAGATGTCGAGTAGTAGACTGAACGAAGATTTGGAGAGGCATCAGGAATATTATGGGGTTCGGGAGAGACGAGAGTCTCCTTCGAGGGTAATGTTCGGTCGTGAGTCGCAGTCCAGCGAGGCGAGCGAGCGCGCCGCGGTGCGGGACGGTCCGGTGCGTGAGGGTCCGGTGCGGGAGGGTATGGTGCGGGAGGGCGCAGGGCGGGAAGGCGCGGGGCGGGAGGTTGTGGCGCGGGACAAGCTGCAGAGGAGGCTTAGTCTGGAATCGGCGCGGGAGCTCACCGACAGCTCCGACGAGCTTGAGGACACACTGTACAGTACAACGGGCCGACGACGCGCTTCCAAACATCAGAGGACCATTGAACAGGTAAGCAACATTTACAAAATAATAAATTCCATAGAATGTGTTATTATCTTCTGGGAGATTATTATAACATGACATCTTATTCTTCTTCTTTTCGAGTCGATGAATTTGTATTAAATGAGTTGCGCCCAGTAGGTGGCCACATTAATCGCGGTGTCAGTTGCGTTTTTTAGGTCCTCAAAAGTGCAAGTGCATGGACACTGGACGTTCTAACCGATGGGCATGACATGACATAGAACGCTAACTTAATGTTCTTTTTTTTACAGTACGAACGCGAAATCGAAAGGTTAAAATGTTCTGTGGAACTTTTACGGGGAAGGTTGGGGCCAGCCGAACCAGGACAAGTCGATCACACTGACGCCAAAATGAAGGCTATCATTTCAAGGTAAATATTTTCAGATTAAGACTGGTGAACTTCGACAAAGAAATCCAGTGTAGATGAAAGTAAATAATAAAATGTTTTCCCAATAACACGGAATTTTTCTACATTGTTTTCCTTTTGATGTCCCATAACTCTAAGGTTATATGCTATAAGTAAAAATCTAAAAGTCCTAGAACAAGTGTTAAAAAAATACATAGTTTCGAAGATAACATAACACTAGACTCCCGATATGTGTAACTAAGTTTTATTGATAAGTATGAGTAAATAATCTTCATTCAAACCAATCATTCATAATTAAAGCTAAGAAAATGTGACATTTTAATTTTTTATATTTCTCGTAAGGGTGTTTTACATAAATAATTGTGATGTCATTGTCGAATTATTTTGTATGAAATATGTTTTTTTTTTTTTCATAATTCGTATGCCAATTGATTCTTTGACATGGTCTCATTAATACCCTAGAGTAATGGGATATTAAAAGCAACACAACAACAAAAAATGATAATGTGAACCTTAGAGAACGTCAATTATGGGCATTTTTCAAACAGTTTGTATCTTCCCTGTAAAATAACTTTCAATCACGAGGTCACAAACTCACCTCAAATTCCTAATTTCCAGGTTGATCTGCGTAGAAGAAGAGCTGCGACGCGAACAGCGCAAGATGGCCGCCGCCCTGTCGCACAAGCAGCGCGTGATCGAGGCGCAGGAGCACCGCATCGCCGCGCTGGACGAGGCCAACACGCGCCTGCTGTCCGCGCTCGTGCACCTGCAGCAGCGCGCGCCGCACGCGCCCATCTCGCACCAGGAGCTGCAGATATAACGCGCTCTCGTTAGCACACAGATATAGATACAGAAAGATGCAGCGAGCTCGTCAATAGAGAACGTTTTCACTTATTATTTACCTGCGATTTTTTAGGGGTAGCAAAAAAAAATAGTCACACTTAAACTTAAACAACCTTGTTATAAAATCATCAATGTAGGACGATGGCAATACACTATAAAGGCCTCGCCAAATAACCTGACGCCGTGCTATAGCGGCGTATTGTGTTGCACTATGATGTACGTTTACTGTCAAACAGAGCGCCGGCGCTAGCAACGCCGCGATACTAGCGTTGCATGCTGCGCTGTACTTAGCGCTCTAGAACGTGCGCTAAGAACGCGTTTTATTTGGCGAACCCTTAACACTTTTTTAATATACATAATATTGGGTTAAATATTGATACTGGTACAGCATGACAAGCGATTGGCCAATTGCTCCCTATAATTGACGGAAATCTCAACATAATTATGCGTTATCCTTTATCTATATCTGTGATACTTCCATTCTTCCAGTCTCAATAGTAACGCCGATAACACTGTGCTGTCTCTACACATTCACGGTCTGTTTTATCATGATCTCCGTTTTTATTGGATGACTAATGGCATATTAAGATGTTGATGCATTTGATTTTAATGAATGAAGATATACCTACTTGTGTAAACCGTTAGAAAATTATTATTTACGAGTATTGCACCTAATGTTTCTCAGTGCTACTATGCAATGTATGGACCATTATATATTCAGATGACTTTAGTTTATTTCGAGCATTATCTGCAAGTAGATTTACAATATTCAGTAAGATTCTGTTCGGTATTTGTCTTTAAATAAATTATATTGTCTTAGTTTTACGCACAAGTGGTACAATGGTCCGTTTGGTGGTGTGTTCGTGTAATGAATGGTTTACTTTTGCTTGTCTTAGGTTTCATACAGTTATATGCACAATTAACAAGTTTTGCACGCAGTTTATCTATATTATTATTAAATTTAATTCTTCGACGTTGTATATCTTCATTAGTTTCAATATGAATAAACTCATTGCGGAAATGAAATTTGTTATAACATAATAAGTATTATTTTATAACTTGTGTATCACAATAATTGTTTTGCCATTTATCATTTTTGTTACATTGTTTCGTTAGTTTTATTGAAATATGCTTTAAATGACATTAACTTTCTATAAATATCAGTATTTCTCATAAATTCGACGAAACGTTCGTTCCATGTGTCGACGTATGTTTGTTTTCTGTAACAATGATACCAAAGACGATTGAATATCCCTTAGACTATAGTTGTGGTGGTCAAATCGAACCCGCTGCAATGAAGTCCTAGTGTTGTATTTTAAAATAAAAAGTTATAGATTTTATAATTATAGTATAAGACTTGTATCATAATATTCTTAAGAGATACGATAAGTTAAATGTGGTATGAAATCTAAATTTATTTTGAATACCTTTAGAGTATTAGACGATAGGAATTATGAAACGTTAAACAACCTCATGCTTAAAATTGTAAGTTTGTTTCAAAATTTTAAATAAGTTTCGAACCACAACATAAGTCGAATTGTGCAACATAGTTACAGCGAAAATGTAATTTAAGCCATAACTTCAAGTTAGTATACCTGCACAGGTATATAAATTATCACATTAAATTATGAATTACGTATTCTTTAGTTTCATTATGACTTCCCCGTCTTTTTTTTTGTGTGTGGTAAATTATCATATAACTTCTCCCGCTCTGGGTGAAGCGGGAGGCGTATCAGACTCCTACTGACTAAAACCCACCCGTGTCCCTTCAGTTGCCTGTACGTTGCCAGGGGCCACGGTATCCTTTTCGGACGTCCCGCGACCCCGGCAGGCATCGGTCCTAGCAGACCCCTCCAGTTCTGCTGACATCTCTTTGAGGCGCGCGTGGAACAAAACGCGTCGTCGACCCGGGCCTAGTCCTTATCGGACGGCGAGCTACCCATTGCTCACCATCCACAAGCCCGCGCCTACGGTGGCCGGGAATCGGCCTGCGATTCCCGACGCCAAGGGCGTGGGCCGGACGCGAGAGATCACCCCCACCGGTTGCCTTCGCCAGGACACGGCGATGCTCTGCCCAGGCCGGGCAGACCTCCACCGTGTCCTGTGAGGACTTGCGTCAGGCGGAAGTTGAGGATGCCGTGGCGCCTCTCTAGCCACTCCTCAGAGAGGGGACTAATGGCCGCAATAGGGGCGTGCCCAGCACTGGGTTGCGACAATCGCACTCTCCATGACGCCATGAGATCCCACCGGAGCTGTCCACTGTGCCGTGATTTCTTGCGGCAGCGGAGTTACACCCCGGCGTTTCGCCTCCTCCCGCTACTCCTAAATGTGCACGAGGACTGACTTCCCCGCCTTATCTTTATATATATAATTCTTCTGTACGTGTTTGTCACCTAACTCCTCCTAAACGGCTGGACCGATTTGGATGAAATTTTGTGTGTATATTTGAGTGGGTGGTTCAATGTCAATTGGACCCAGTAGGTGGCGCTGTTCTGGCAGGACAACGTCTGCCACGTCCGCTAGTAGTAAATAAAAAGTGAAAATAACCAAATTATTGTAATTCCGAAACAGCACATGGACAATAAACATAGACAAAACAATTTTTTATGTTTTTGGCTCATATCCGGCTGGCAGGCAAACATACCGCTTGTTCATTAAAACTATTTTCCTTTCCATACTCTCTCGCTTACAGTAAGGATGTATTAATTTCATATCATCTACTCTACTGTACAAATATGAAAAATATATTTCTCGAAATTTTTTGTCAGGGAATTCTGCCTGATACATTGTTCTCCATAACAAATTGGTGACGTACGCATGTGATCTAAACAAAGCCAGTTTGTACCGGTCAGTATAAGGTTTAAAAGTATCGTTCAGAAACTGTTTATATGCCCAAGTGGTACTGCGTCCGTACAACGGCACTTTTGGCGGAGACACGTGGCCGAAACCTTTATCAGCGAGCGTGGTGAACATATTCCAATACGTGGTGCTCTTACGCAAGTATTCTTTTTTCTCCCAATATGTTATCTTCCCATAAAGTCTTTGTCTCATCCATTCTTTGAGTTCTGGAACTAAATGCAAGTCAGGTAGGCGCGCTGCGGTGTTGACCTTTCGCATCAACCGGAGTGCGCACTTTAAGTAATCAGATATCTTGGGACGCGTTCCTAGGCAAGTTTGAGAATCTTTCTCTCCTTTCTCTTTCTCTTTCTTCTTTTTCTTCTTCTTGTCTATAACTTTATTTGCATCGTCGTCCACTCGCAACGTACTTTCTGTCTCCCAAACCTTCTTGAATGTTTTCTCTATGTACAGCCTTTGTGAATCAAGATCGTATATTGTGTCATAGTGAAATTTTAATGGGGCGTGACGGGAAGGTTTTGTAAAATAGGGCAACTCTTCTTGTGAAAAGTGGCCGTCATCATGACCAAGATCGTAGTAATGGCCGCAGTCGCATTTCGTTTTTTTAACATACAGAAACACAGCGTCTTGCCATTGCTTTAAACAATCACATTTATCAGGCTTCCTATCTGGTGGCCATCCACGATAGCCGCAATGTATGTTAACCATCAGTCCATTCACGGGGGCGTACCCTCCATGGATAAGTTCTCCTAGTGCGGGTAGTGTCGTAACATTGCCCAAAACATAACATGTCTTGCCACGGACCTCAAAAACACCGTTTATAGTGTATTGCGAATTCCACAAACCAGTCGTAGGGGGCACTAGTCTCTTTCGATGCTTTTTCTTTTTTTGTGTAGCTATGCCAATGCCATATTTCTTTTTTTTAGAACCGCCCTCAAGATTAAGTTTTGTCCTTGATCGTGATCTACCTTTCGGTCGGAGAGACTTTTTCATTGTTGGAATTTCCGTGGGCGATACATAAGCCTTTATAGGATTCATGCCAGCTAATTGTTCGCAGTATGATATTGGTAATCGCTTTTTTGGTGGTGGCGGAGGAGGAGGTGGCGGTGGTGGTTTCGGCATGACCGGCTCTTCCTCATAAGGTGCATTAAGTGCAGTCAAATCTGGCAAGGGTAGGGGCGGCTTGCGACGCGCTCGGGGCGGCTCATACAATACTGCAACCATTTTTTGAAGATACGGAGATAGTAGTTTATCTGGTGGTTTCGGTTTCGGTTTAGGTTCAGATTGTGAACTTGATACATCTGGAGCATATGTTTTCTCGAGCAAATATAACAAGTTATCAAGTCCTAAATAGAGAATGGCTGATAAAATTAATCTGGCATTAAGACAGTATGAAGTACGTTTTCCGTTTATAGGGTAGCCGTACGTAGCAAAGTAAAGTTCAGCGAGCATTTCTTTTGGGTCATTACGACCTACAGACACGCAATGCATAAGTTCCATATATTGTGGGCAAGGGACCAGACCAAGGTTATGCATAATTATGGCCGACCGGACAGGACGTCCTTCGAGTAAGTCTTGGTATATTGACTGTTCTAAAGTATCTAATGCACTCCTTTGTGTAACACTTAAAGCTTGGTACCATTTAGGCCCTACTGAAATTATAACGCTATTAATCATTTGTTTATCTTTGCGTCTGCGATACTCTTTAAGATCCTCTAGAAAGATTTGTTTCTCACGAGTATGGCTGGCGTACAAAACCTGCAGGCGACGACGGACCTGCTCGTCGCGGCCGCGGGCCTCCAAGCCAGGTTTTCGCTCAACCATGTTGATCCAAAAATAATATGACAATTAAATAATAATCCTGTTATTTAGACAGAATGATAACACACTCGTCTTTTTGTGTATAACTAAATTATACTGCAATTTTGAAAAAATAAAACTATTCTCTAGATATTTTGAGTGATACTGAACAAAATGTCAATGTTTTTTTCCTCCATTATTTAAAATCTGCTGTCATCAACCAGTATCAAAGATCGAAATAGGTATTATTATATTTTCAAGTATGCCTAAGCAAAAGTAGTAACTAAATTCATATTAAAAATAATGCTTAATAATGTAGATGCCACCACACAGGTACTCATTACCTGTGTGGCGGCATCTACATTGCCACATGCGAACTACGCATCAAAGACCTGACGACACACAAAATCCTGACGTTACACAAATTCTGCATCGCGCAATTAGAGTTTACCGCGCGATCAGCATATATACAAGCTCCCGACTTCAACCATTAGGCAGTTGCCCGCCAGGCACGACACCCGTCTGGTCGGAGGATCCTCCCTTTTTTATAGAGGATGAGTGAACTTTACACCCTATTCCTCATAATTCTAAACCTGCACTCATTCGACAAAAATCAGTTAAATATTTTGTAGGTCATCCTATGCCAGTAAACCTTCCAAGTTACAGATGCGAATTACGTTATTGAGTATACCGCCATCTATTGTCGAGTAGTGTTACCTTTATTGAATCGTGAATTTTTGTTAACTTACAAATCGTACAATGTCCTAATGAATAATTCCGTTCGAATCCATACGAAATAACAAATAACGGTGTCCTAGGAACTAAAATATTTATTTATACACGTAAGTACGTCGGGAGCAGCGGGCGAGTGACGCTGCGACGGGCATGGTCCGATCAGCTGTGTGAAACTCGGCCGGTCGAAGACCCGGAGGTGAACGCCCCTACCCATCCATCACCTGAATAATTCCTCACCTCATTCATACGCACTGGCGAATCCATCTCAATATTTAAGCTCTATCCATTGTTCCGGAAATCATCAATCAAGTGAGACTTTCCAGCGGTCGCCTCAACATGTAAAATCAATTGACCGCTCGAGACAGTCGGTAATACACCGGTAGTGAATGAAGTTCCATTTGTGGATAACGTCACTGAATTGTGTGTAGCAATGGGATCGAATATGTGATGGAACTTTGTGGATCGGATAAGTTCTTTAGTTTTCCTTCACGATTACCTAGGCATTATATGATAATATGGAGTATCTAATTAATCATCTATCAGTCAATTACATATTACTCAATTTTCACACAAATGCCTTATACGTCACTCATCGTAAGAATACCGACAGAGAATATGCCCATGACCACAGCTGACCAGTGATCAGCTTCATTGGTGACCGCAGTATAATCAATTTGACTACCGAGCACCGTACATCACTTTAACATACCGATTTCCAGTTTTTACTTTATTTTGTATTATAAGCACTTTTAAAAAATTACCACAATTTAAAAAAAAATACCGCTATTAATAAATTCGTTTAAAATTTTTAATAACAGTTATTTGGTTGAATTGAATAATGATAAATATACCTTATAATCACTAATGTATGTATGATATGATTCATACACGCTCGTGACGATGACACAGCGAGCTTCAAAATAAACACACTCTTTAATTTAATTCACTGATTAAATTACAGTATACAGACGCCAGCACATCAACCTACTACAATCTGTCAAATTTCTTTAATTGATTTTCAACTTCATCACTGAATCATAAGGTTCAAAGTTGATTGGGAAAATTTGGCAGTTTCGGGTAGGTTGACCTGCTGGCGTCTGTACATTGCCTTTGGAGTCTAGTCGACATCGTTACCATTAAAAGACATTTGATGTTACAGAATGAAGACTAATCAATTTTTCCGTGAGTTTCTACGTCATCATCTGCCTAGCTTTTTCACAACTATGTTGGGGTCGGCTTCCAGTCTAACCTGATGCAGCTGAATACCAGTATTTTACATGGAGCGACTGCCTATCTGCCCTCCATAAGCCAGTTACTGAGTAACACGATAGGTACCCTTGAGTAAGACTGGCTGTCAGACTTTCGGGTTTCTCCAAAGAAATTTTTCGAACACAAATATTGAATAAGCCAATCGTGAGTATTGCACATACATAGGTAATCAATTGTATCGCAGACAATACAGAGAGTACAATAAACTAACTAAGTGTATATCTACGAATATAAGACCGTTTACTGCTGAACAAGTTCCTGAGGCCCGCTGGCATCGTCGTCTTGTAATAATATTGTCATGTTCATCATTCTTAGGAAAATAATTACTAATCACAAGCCATGATTTGACAAGCTGCTACCTAACTTGTCTATATAGGGTCCCATTAAAATAGACGAACAAATTTTAACACAGGGTTCGCTACGTCTAACCAAAGATATCCAAGCAAAAAAGACACAGATTAAAGTGATTTTATTTTGACCTAAAATGATAAATGGCATTGGGTAACCAACATTTTTTGTGTATTTTCGTTAGCTATTTCGATTTATTTCTCTTGTAAGTATCTAATGCGTTTTTCTTATTGTTTTTTTACCATTGTCCTTATTTTGGTGGTCTGAATGATTTCTAAAAGTTTGTCCATCTATTTTAATGGGACCTTATATAAGAGTTTTGAAAAAAAAAACGATTAATAGGCCAGATTAGCACAAACCGTGTGAGTATATATATCTGGTAGTGCTGATGAGAGAGGTCTTCCTAGTCCTGTCAATACCTTAGCTAGACAGTAAATTGAATTGTCCGCATTAAAGACGTCAAGCGAACAACATTATTTTCAATAATTGCAAGGTGTGATATGTTGAAACCTTTCGGGCCTGACCTGACAGCATTACCATCTAATCAGAACCATATGGTCACTTTTACAGGTTGTTTTGGGCTTAGCCAATAGCTCTTAGTTTTTCCACAAATTCTCTTTCACGTAGCCAGTGGCTATTTCTTACATAAGCTATCACTAAGTAATATTATGCATAGTGGTGAAAATGTAACGGTTTCTCTATGCGATTAGACAAAGTAACGCGTACCCTTATTTTTCAAAACGAGATACGTTTCAATCTTCCTGAAAAAAAAAACCTAGAAAGTACCAGTCTGCTACGATTGTACAAAATAAAAACAACAGAAAATTACGGCACGCACCTTTTCTTATATCAGCAAAAATCAATGCTGAATGCAGTAGTATGAAAACACTATTGTATTCCCCAGCGCGGAAGATGTCTCTGACTTAGACACTAGACACTAGGCAGGGCTGCATCATGCCGTGTCTGGGTGCTCATGAGCGTTCACTTTCCACGTGTCAGGAAGTATCGAACCTACTTTCACTCCATTCAAGATCACAGCCGCTCGTTCCGCCTCCGCAGCCAGCCCGCGGTTCTAAACAATAACTAGCTATTGTCTATATCGCATTTTACCATTTTACTTTGATTGCTGAGATCATAGATAGCTCGTTTCCATCTCAGTTACGCTAAACGTCTTTTTATTTAGAGATTTGATCGACAGCAAGGAAAGTCATGTTGTTTATTTATAAACTTTAAAGATGCTACCTTATAAGATTTATATACTAATTTCAGGCGCTATTTCTTATGCAGGTTCAATGACCGAGCTCTTATCTCGCTTGCATGTGTGCATCCACGTGTGGAGTGTGTGTGTGTCCGTGGCTGCGCCTGCGTCTGTGCCGTGTACTCGTATTGTAAGCTGCACATTATTATGCAACGCTTATGAAGCGGTTAAGCCGCATTATCGGAAAGCGCATCGAAATTTATATTTAGCATAAAGATGGTTTATTATTGTACGAATTTGCGGGACGCGCGTACCAACTTTATTTATAGGTAACACATGTAACGCCGCGACGGATCAGCTAAAATCTTAGTTTAAAGGTATTTCTTGTAAAATTAATAAACAGTTATATTTTTTCTTTTAATCTATGTGTCTAAAATACTGGATTAGCTAACATAATCCCTGACAACAAAATCTGAAGTAAAATATGAATTTATCGACTACAGTTTCAGATTAACTTAATGAAAATATATAGCAACTGGGGCTACCCAGTTGCTATGGAGTAAATTGTGTAACACTTACATAACGCAAGCCAATTGAACGGCTTAAACGAATCTATAATTTCATTCAAAAACTACACATTAAAAACGACTCTTTTTAAGTACAACAGTTAGCATGCAGCAGTTCTAAAAAAGGCAACATAATTGTTATAAAGACAGTTGAATTATCGTGTCGTGGGACAGGTGGCATCTCTCAATCCAACTTACGAGTGTCTAACACGTAAAATGAGAAAGTAAAAGCAAGACGACAAGACTGTATCCTTTGACAAATAGTCCCTGAAGGGAGGAGGGCGATGCCCAAATATTGGGTGAACAACCTCTTAATGCTTTGAGGAGACATTTTATTTTTACCATACAACGTGTATCTACGATGGTGGACACGATAGAATTGGACATAGATATAAAAAGTTTCCATTCGAAGTTTTTAATAGAGCGAGCCTAGGGCCACTGACAAATTTTCAAAGTCACTGGTCGAGATTTTCCGGTGCGTTTACCTACTTACGCCGTTTTCTCGGAAGTGCGTCATTGTCGAGTGACACACGCGTTTATTATAGTTCGTCGGCTGACAGCGTATGAACGAAAATATCGGCGTTATCAACGTCTAATTATAGAGGGAACTCCGCTCGAGTCAAGGGTACGTTAACTCCTCCAAGTTCAAAGGTCACGGAGGTCAGGGCTGTACCAAATTCGCCACAAACTTCACAAACAAATTCTATTCTCTCAACAAGCATTGAACTTTCTTTTGTCTGCCGAAATCTTATATAGGATAACCGTAATTTCCGTTTCCTGTAGTGCTTAGGGATAAAACGCTGCATTAAGCTCGCAATGACAGTAAAAAAAGATGGTTTCATCAAGAACACGCTTCATTAAGAAAATATTGTGTGTGTATTTCCTTTCCTCTTTCTTAATTACTGCATCAAATTCCTGTTGTTCTGATTACTGACCTTATATCAGAAAACGGTGACATTTCGACAATGGTTTTCCGGCGGTAGTATCGCGGTAGGTGTGCGTGTGTGCGTGCGTGTTGTTGCACGGACGTGCCGCGCGTGTGTGCGTCAGGATCGCGTTACAGCTGAAACTTGGGGCGCCTGCCGAAAAGTGCGGTCGTCGACCCGGTCAGGAGCCCGGCCGTAGAGCGCGCGCGACTAACGTTGATACTTGGTCTCACGCAGCTCTAAGTATTGTAACGGATTCGTAACATTAAAATGTATTCATGTTTGTTGGATTTATTCATTCAAGTATTGCATTCCTATATTTTTATTCCTAACCATTTTGTCACTTTACTGTTAATAGAATATATCACAGCAAATTTAAGAAAAATATATGGCAGCGATTTTAAAAAATATTGACGAAATCCCTATAGGTTGAAAGCTCTGCGATTTTAATTAAATAAATGTATGTATTAGGAGACGTTAAATTGTTTACCTATGTTTTGGAAAGTTTCAGTTACAGCTAAATTAGAAAATAATTTAGATACATTAAACAGATAAACTAAACCCGTAATCTTCCTCAACTTGCAACTATCAAACCAAATACACGCGACACACCTCCACTCAAAGTACCGTATTTCCCCACAAGTATCAAGTCGAGGCGCGTGCGCTATACTACTCGGTGATATATTTGGTGACATTGAACCGAGTCCATTGCCAACGACCTCACTCCTCGGGGAAGCGCGGTTTGCGTAATCGCTCCTGCGTACTGTACGCAGACCCCGACATAACAAACACACACAGACAAACACGCACACTGAGACACTACTCGTCATGAACTCTGATAACATTTATATAGTAATAAAAATTAAATGTAGAAATATATTGTAGTGAACCGTTCAAGTATGTACCGTATGTGTATAATTTCGTGTTTGTAGTCAAGAGGAGGGAGGAATTAATTTTAATTGAATGTTCAGTGGTAGGTAAAATCTTTCTAATTTTAAATTAGGTTAAATTCTGTTTCTGATTTCAGTTTTGTTTTCAATTAGTTTTTCCCATTTTGAATAATTCCTTAGCTGGATTTTGATCAATATTTTGGATCGTATTTTTAGGTTACTTTTACACATGTCTAATAATATCTCGTTATGAAAACGAGAAAAGCTATAAATAAAATTTAATTATCGATGTTTTTCTACAGATTTCTATTAACGTTTTAATAACCTCTAAAGAGCAGGTGCATAGTCTTACCATAGTTATATCTACATAATAAGAAAATTCCCATTTTGTATTTGATCATATTTTTGTACGATAATTGGTCTTTCCATCTCTGTATTTAAAACCCTTTACTCTGCAGACACATCGGTATTATTATGTCATACGTTTTAAGATCTCTATCGTCTATCAATAGGGATGATAACTAAAAATGTTTTTTTTATCCGTCAGTTGTATTATAAAAAAATATTGGACACGTATTTTTTACTTTATCAAAAGATTACGGCGATACATTGCGTTAAAATGTGCCATGACGTCACGAGTGTAGTGCAGATTTTACAATTACTTGTGACGTACCAACCCCCACTCCCCAACTTTAAAGCGAGTAATTTATTAATATGAAAAAGCAAAAAATACGTGTCTAATTGTTTTTTTACTATCTGACTGACGGACTAAATAGAATTGCTTTTTTTGACTCGGTCATCATCCCTATTCCTCCTCTTTCTATGCCAAAAAATAATATTATGTAAGTTTTAGTCAGTATGTTAGGCCCGTACGTAGACATAGGATACAGCCGATACAGGTGACAGAGCATGCGGCGCAAGATGGGAAATGCAGGACCATTGCACATTTTGTCCGAATTTCGTAAGAATTGTTAAATAAAATGCTCAATATTCAACGATTCTTCCCAGTAAGGGTACCTGTACTGAAATAATATACTAATAATATTCTTTTTGATTATGTTTGTCTAGATATAGTATCGCGCTGAAAAAGAACTAAAACAAACAGGCCAACTTTGTTATGCTGGTGGGGGTGACAGCTATGTCACTGTGCTGTCATTGTGCTTTTCTAGTGTGCGTGCATTTAGCGACCAACAGTTGGACGCTATTTTTTTCGACGTGTTCACAGCTTTGACTGTCTATCTAGACGTATTTATATCTTTGTACAAACTATCTGAAAATACTAACTATTGTGGGCTTTTATGTCTATGTTTAATCGTAAATACGAAGACATTAATATTTTATCATTTGTTGTATAACTAACGTGACCATTTATTTTTTGACTCAAAACGGGACATCGTTTTTTATTTATTTCAATTGGTAGAGCCGATTCATAAAGGAAACTCAATTTTGAGAAAATCAGCCTAAGTTCTCGATGAAAAAAATCGCAGTGTTTTTATTTTTTCTATTGCACGTTTGGAAAGTTAAGCAAGATAAATTTTCAGTATATATATATATTTTTTTTTCCTATCTGTCAGTAGTTTTTTTTTTTATAAATTTATTACAATCAATAGTACTTATTATCCCTTTTCAATTAATACATCCAATGCTTTTTGAACGTCTTCCCATGTAGTACTATTCTTGCCCAATATAATATCTCAAAGTCTTTAGTAAAAAAGCCAGTCCACTGTTCCAAATATTCATTAAGTACTTGTTTTATAAAATTCTGTAACCCTATTTTTGCACAAACTAACAATTATCGTGCGGTTTCTATTAACGGGACAATTTTGCGTCCCCAGGATTTTTTCGGGGACACCGGGACGAAGAACCGAAAAAACGTCCGTCCCGTTTTGAACGGGACCGTCCCGGTCCCGTTCAAAACGGGACGTATGGTCACGTTATGTATAACCATGTTCTATGTCAATAAATAATTTCTGTATATTTTGTTGTATTTGAATAAATATTTAAAAAAGGTTTTAATATTTTATTTTCCCAACCTACCTAACTCTATCACATTTATTTCTTACAAGAAAAATATGAATTCTTTGTGAAGGTAGGTTCTATAACGGTTCGCAAATTCCGAGCAAGGATCAATACTTGTAATTTGACATTCTTCAGATATTTAGTAACTCATTAATGTAAGAATGTTAATTGTGATTAAGTACTATCTAACAGCCTTGAGATGCAATCACTTGATCTGACCAGCCTTTTGATTATGATCTGAAAATATTTAACACTTTCGACTCCACCGAATTTTCATAGAACTCATACGCTATGCCACCATACATATTGTAAGTGAACCCTCCGGGAGGGTTTTTGGCATTACGTATACGCTAAAGTTAATCGTCGCGGACGGTAAACGGTATTAGGTTTAAAACCGTGTTATAAAACACTGAAAACGAAGTAAAATAGTGTTTTCAGGGGTCTTGTCACGTAGTTTCCAACCTTTAAAATTCTTAGTGAATATTTTTAACCGTGTGCAATAAATAAAAATAAAACAGAAACTCATATACTAATAAATATTCTTAACATATGCATCAGATTTTATTTTCACGGTTTATAATGCTGTATTCGCCTAGAAAAACCTACATTTAAAATGAGCCCTTCGCGAGGGCTCCCGGCATCCCATATGCGACTAGGTTCAGACTACACTCTCTAAACTCTCCTCTTAATATTAGGTCTTTAGCTATAAAAATTGCCGTTCTGCAGTACTGGCCATTTCAAATCAAAATAATTTTTGTTTGGCTAAGAATTCTAATTTCAAATTAATTTTATTTTAAAAACATGGTATTTTTTTTCCAAAAGTAGTCATTTGTTTATTGATTAGTGTTACATTTTCATCGCATTTCAATATTTTTCGTCATCATGGATACGTTAAAAATTCGAGTAATTATGGAATATGAGTACCGTCGTGGCAGCAACGCGGCACAAGCGACACGCAACATCAACGACGTTTACGGAGCTAACACTACAAACCAACGCACCACCTGTTATTGGTTTGCTCGCTTCCGTTCTGGAAATTTCGACCTGAAAAATGAACCTCGCGGTCGTCCGAAGACTTTGGTCGACAATGACGAATTAAAGGCGATTGTGGAAGCTGATGATACACAATCTACGGCTGAATTAGCAGCAGCTTTCGACGTTAGCGTCAAAACAATATTGGTCCATTTGCGTCAAATTGGCAAGGTAAAAAAGCTTGACAAATGGGTGCCCCACGAACTCAATGATCGCCAGCGCGAAGTACGCGTCGAGACGTGCCTTGCACTGCTCAACAGGCACACAAATGAAGGAATTTTGAACCGCATTGTTACCTGCAATGAAAAATGGATTCTGTTTGATAACCGCAAGCGCTCAGCAAGTTGGTTGGATCCTGGTTCAGCACCTAAACAATGCCCTAAACGAAAACTTACCCCTAGAAAAGTGATGGTCACTGTTTGGTGGTCTAGCGCCGGTGTGATTCATCACAGCTTCTTACCAAACGGGGTGAGCATTACTGCAGATGTGTACTGTGAAGAACTGAACACAATGATGGAGAAGCTGGCACATCTCCAACCAGCATTGGTCAATCGCTCGTCTCCGCTGCTCCTGCACGACAACGCGCGACCTCATACTGCACAGCAGACGGTCTCCAAGTTGCAAGAACTGGGGTTGGAAGCTCTCCGTCATCCGCCCTACTCACCAGACCTTGCGCCTACAGACTACTACTTTTTCCAGAATTTGGATAACTTCTTGGCGGGAAAAAAATTCAATACCCGAGAGGCAGTACAAAATGCCTTTGAAGAATTTGTTGCCTCCCGTCCAGCTGATTTCTTTAAGAAGGGAATCAATAAACTGCCAAAGATGCATTGATTGCATGCATTTACTTCGATTAATACAAATAAAAAAATACATGAAAAAAAATCGTTTAAATTGTTTCATACAAAACGGCAATTTCATAGGTAAAGACCTATTAAATCGCATTGATCATCTAGTTGAAAATGCTAAAATCGGTCTAATGAAAAAAATAGTCATATATATAAACTCACGCTATCTTCCTATAGGGGTAGGCAGAAACTACAGAACGCCATTTGCAACGATGGAAAAAAAAACAACTTGATGGAATAAACACAATAAATAAAAAAAAACAGACAATAACAACTCAGAATAATAATAATATAATATTCTGACTTTTACAATTTTTTCTATTTCAGGAGTCGAGCTGGACACAACCGTATGAACAATTAATTATTTTTTTTTAATAAATAATAAAGTAATCGGTTATTATTTTATTTTATAATATTGTACTGTTATTCACAAATACTTTACTAACACGTAAGATTGTCGAGTTCTATTTGACTTAAAATAATTACAACTACAAAGTGTTACGCGCTACAAGGAAAACAAGGTATAAAAAGTAGTTCAGATTTTTGTTTTTCGGTCGTTGAACTTTCTTTTAAAACAAAGTTGTTATGACACGATTCCACAAGGTCAATAACTGCCTAAAAATATCTGCACTTCCTAACGACGTACTGATAACACTAATTAATTTAGTGTTTACGCAGTAAACAATCGACTAGAATCATGATTTGCTTAATCATTAAAGTATAATTCATATTAATTGAATGATTTATTAATCAATTAGGTACATGGATAAACAATGTTTGAAAATGTAACCTGACCTATGTACCAGTATGTAGTATAAGTATGTATTTGTTTTTGTCCGGTATCGAAATATTTTGTAAATAAAGCTGACCAAAGACCGATTCAAATTGACGATCGCAGAATTTTTCCAACTATGTTGGGGTCGGCTTCCAGTCTAACCGGATGCAGCTGAATACCAATAATTTACATGGAGCGACTGCCTATCTGACCACCACAACCCAGTTATGGCAACGAGTAACCCGGTACCTCTTAATGGTTAGACTGGTTGTCAGACTTTCGGGCTTCTGACGACCCGTAAGAACTCTCAAAGATCTACAAATGACTGTCGGGATCAACGGCTCTAACGTGCTTTCCGAGGCACGGAGGGGACTTGGTATGTAAAGATGATCACCCATCCATGGACCAACCGCGGCAAGCAAAGCTTAACCTGATCGATTGACCCGTACGGCTGATAATACTTAGCACCAACTGCCAATTTTTTTTAATACATCTTTATTTTTATTTTGAATTGTGCTTAATTAGAACGTTTTGTACCGTATTTTGTTGCACTGAATAAACCTTTTTGCGAGCCAGTATCCTGTTATCTTTTATTAATTATAACTTATTACTTTATTAAATAGGTAATTATTTCTACGTAACATTTTTAATTCACGTCTGACAAAAACCCGGGTAATAACCCTTTGGTCCCGCAAATTGAGTCTGTACACAGTTACTGCCGATGTAACGGGACGGTTCAACAAAAGTAATTACTTCTATTTGATGCTACTTAATGCTCCATTAGATTGCATGATACTGTGGTGATTTCTGAGTTTTGCGTGAGATTACACACGCAAAACCGACAAAAACCCGAGGAACTCAGAATCCTTGCGAAAGAACGCAAGGATGAAAGTATTATTTGGTAAATGTGGAAATCATCATTCATCAAAACGGATAAAATGAACTTTAAAAAAAACTTTAAAAAGACTAAAAGATTTTGAGTGGATGGTATCAAAAATCGAACAATTTTTTCTTGACTATGTCCGCAGCCTACTAGACAAAACAGTGTATAACAACAAAGTGGATATAAGTTTAAATAATAAAGAGTCAAATAAAAATTCAGGCTTCAATTTCCCGGTCATATAATTTTATTTTCAGTACTATTTATGATAATCCCTAAGAAATGAAAGAAATAAAATAAATCTAAAGTTATTAGCTGAAATATCTATTTATAGTCACTTTTCAAACGGCGACTAGAAGAAGATTAATTTCTATGGATACAGTTTATTGGAAAACTTGTTCTAATTGTTTATCAACTAGCTTAGCAGCAAGTAGTAACTGCCACCCTCTTTATAGATTACTAGCTTTTACCTGCGGCTTCGCCCGCGTGAATATCCTACGGGGAAGTATTTATATCGGGATAAAAAGTACCCTATGTCCTAACCCAGGTCATGGTCTATCCATGTGCCAAATTTCATCCAAATCCGGTCAGCAAAGAAACTCACTTTCGCATTTATAATATCAGTTTTAGCAGTCCATATTAATTAGTTTTCAGCATTTTCAGGCCGATGTGGAGATAGTATGATTCAATAAATATTCATTTTGCAGTCCCGGGGATGCTATATTATAAATGGGACACTAAGGTGATGACTTTTCAGGAAAATAAATCGATTTACGCAATGATTAAGGTAGATTTTAATAATGTTCAGGCATGCTCACAGCTAGTCCCAAACTATTAAATTACAGAAGAGGTCATGCCCTTTCGCAGATTAATAGGAAAATCCAAGGCAACTCCTACTGTGCGCCAGATTTTCGCTGTCACACATCTCTGACCTTTATCAAACTAAGTTCTGTACACAAGGGGGTCAATGAATTAGGGACGTCCGTGGTCGTTTTATATAATTCGCAATATTGTAGACTTTCTATAGTAAACTACAAATGTTTCGGTTCACTAACAGTTTGCTCAAGGTCTCGCAGGGCGCGCCGTTGTGTGGCCCCCGCGACTGCCGCGAGGTGCGCTCGCCTAGACCGCGACCACTTTCACTCTTCACCGAAACCATTGGAGACCATTATAGAACCGCTTACACTTGCTGTAACGGTCGCATCACTGTTAAGATAGACGGGTGAAACCTGACACGCCGCACTACACGCATTTCATAAAACCCTGTCATCCGTTACTACTGCATTTTTTAAAATAAGTATTCTATTACGAGATCGAGGGAGGTCCAGCAGATAACTTTGTTTACATATTGTATGACAATACACAAAGCAAACGGCAAACTTAACAATTTTCTCGATAATGTAAGAAAAGCAAATTAACACTAATGTCAACGACCGAGCGCTGCACGTAAGATTCGGACAGATGAAGAGAATACTTGCCATCCGCATACTTTTGTACAGTCAGATTGCAGTTTACATGCTGTGAATTTTAATCACAATGCCGAAATGTACTGAGACGAAATGAGAGGTCGGAACTGAAGCGAATCCAGACGATATTGCATAAACCTGTTGAGACAATGAAGCACAAAGAGTGGTGCGAACACATGTGCAGTGTGGTCGCGTGAGGAAAGCGTCGCTGGCTCGTGTGTCGCGGGTCTGATTCCCGGCGGAAGGGTCCCGGAGGAACGCTCCAGGCGGGGTGGTGCGGCAGTGTGCCGGTCAGTCACCGCTCTGCCGGCGCGCCGCGCGCTCGCTGCTGTCGTCTTGCGCCGCTCCACGCCGCGCTGCTATTGTTCCGAGTAGCCGACAGCTCCTATGTTTATCAGCTACCCTGGTACGCATGGCACGTCTAGTATGAACTTGTGACGTGATCTTTCTGTTTTTCAGACTAGTGCCTCTATCTTTCAGTGGATTGTGACCGTTTATGTGTAAGATAGTGGAAAGTGACTTACTACCGAGGATTTTTGTTACTGAGGATTTTTCCGGGAACGCTGCAGAGGAAACTTCTGCAGTAATAACTTCAGGTCATTGTTTTGTAAACTTTTTTTAACGTCTCAGTACTGAGTGTTTAATTAATCAATGGTGGAATAACAAACAATAAAAGTGAATTAGAAAATAATTTAGGTCCGTTGTAATCTTATATCCAAGTTTATTTTAAGTTAGCGAAGGGCCTGAAGCTTCATACAATCCTGAAAAGTACTGACAGTATTTACTTTTCAGAAAGTTAAGTAATGTTTGCCTTGCTTATTGTTTTCCTTAAGTTACTATTAAGTGGACCATTTACGTAAATTAAATATATCGAGCTATTGGCCGTAAAATTAAATCGAAACAGTAATTATGTGATTACGTGATTTATTATTGTACTTCCGCAGATACCTAATTACATTTGCAACATGTTTATTATTATTTATCATTGCGCTTCGTGGTTTTAAGAGGCATTATGAACCACTAATTATTTAATATTATACCTCTTAGCAAAGAATAATTTAAATAAATACATTCATTTCGTTAATAAACCATAAATTAGGTAAATTTTTGAAACAACAAATTTTATTTAATAACGCAAATTAAATTCATTTTAATTATTGTTTTCTTCGCCATTCCCGACAGAACTGTTGATAATTTAAGGAAGTCACACTATTTCGGCCCAATTTAAAATACACCTACATAACGTAGACAATGTTATTATGTATCTAATATTCTATAGGAATATGACGCCATAGGTACAAAATGTGGTATGTCAACCACATTTCCTGTATGCGGCTTCAAAAGGACCGAAAATATATTCTGAATTCATGACAGAATTTACTAATCAAAACAAATCTTTATTTATCTCAATTACATAACATAAACATCTTCTGGTAGACGACATCAATTTAAAAAAAAAAAAACTTTCTTATAAACTGTCTAAAATTGGCAAAAAACAACGTACGCTCGTAACTTTTTTCAGATCACGTAATATAAAAACTACATTATGAATTTTGTCCGCAGCCGTGAGACCACCTTACCTTCACTCAGCACCAGTAGAGATGAAGGAAAAAGGCTGAACACGATACCTTGGTGGCATAGGAATAAAAATGTAAGTACTTTCTAGCTGAATTTTTTTAGTGCCGAAGCCCTTTTTCACTTCAGTTCCGTTCACTCGACCCTATACGATATACGCGGTATAACTGAAAGGCTCTTTCCTATATTGGCTGATGGAAAAGCCGATCTTATGAAAATCTTGGATGTTGTATATCAAATATTTTGAAACAAACTGGTGTAATAAATAGTTTAGATGATGACATGGACAATGACTGTTTTTATGCCTAGTTCCATATTTTTAATGGATACATAATGGCGGAGTTGCGCATTTCAACCTCGATTTAGAGACAAGAGATCTTAGTTTTAAGTCAGTGCAGGGTACACACTTAATAATAATAAATAGATCTACATGTGTTGTAAGGAGATGCGAAGAATTCATAGAAAATTGTAATCAATAGAATAGAACAGATATAATTATTTGGAAAGAATACAGGTACAAAAATCTGTTGATACAGTTGTAAGGAATCCATATACAATCTACCTATTCAGGATATATATCACATTTTCATGTGACTGATGCTTTCCTGAAATCAATACTGAATGAAGATTGCATTTCTTAAGAATTACATTACCCAACGTCGGTAGAAAAGCTTCCGAGGAAGTGAAAACCGAGACAAGTAGGTACATCAATCATTATAACTGACATTATGATAGATTGACATTTAATTAAGCATCTCGAGAAGCTGCAGTAGTAGCAAAGAAAACTAACTTTGGGAAACCCTGATACAGAATCAAATCAATAGCTTTCGTTTATCATAAGACAAAATCTACAGAGAAACCAAGAAGCCTAGTTTCTCTTCTATATGCACTATAATATTATAAAGAAGTAAAATTTGTGAGTTTGTATGTAGGGAGTAATCTTCGGAACTACTGATCCGAATCTGAAAATTCTTTCACAAACACAAGAGTGTCATAGGATATATTTTATGTTAAAACAAGAATTTCACGTGGACAAAGTCGCGCAGAATTTTAAATAAAGGAAATGTCACAATGTATTTTTGTACTCCATCATGTGAGCTAGTGCAACACACTGTGGGCGATCGACGAAGTTCCACGAGACTAAGGCTATGAGCTCATCATGACGATTCGACGCGAGCTCAAATACCTATCTCCACGTCACCAGTTACGCGGCACAGCCAAACTGACGTGAATATATATTTAAACCCACACATGTGCACGCGCGATTTAATCCAAATATACATGTATTATCATATCTATTATAAATGTATAATAGTTTTCTTATTTAAAGTTGAACTGTAGTCACAGACTTAGTGAGTGAGTTTTTGATTAGTTTTTGGTATGACCGTACCGTCATACCCAAAAGTAGTCCAATAACTGCACTGCTCTGCCTTTTAAGGAAATTATTGGATCATTTCCTTAAAAGGTAAAGTTACGACATCATTAACTCTTTTAGGGAGCAGATGATTGTAGTATTTTGTGTGTATTTCCTTATTCAGCCATACTTGGTGACATTTTAAGCCAAAAAAGATAGAACGTTGAATGTTTCGACTCTGCTCTGTAATCAATCGACCTTTTGCGTATTAATGATAAATGATTTTATTTCTGTAAGTAGGTTTGTACAAACACTTTTACACGTCAATCAAATTAAAAACTAGATGAGGTCGGCGTTTATTGTTAACTAATTCGCACCATTAGCACACAATAAGTGTAATGTACGAACTGAATGATTCACACTTAATCAAATGTTCTGCTTTTTAAACTAGAAATAACTTGGCGCCTAGTGAAAAATGAACTACTGAAAATTGACAATTTTCATTATCTCTCATACAAAATACGCAAAAAATCTGTAGTTGCAATATCTAAACTTAATCAAAATCATGCAAACGAAGCTAAACCACTTGTATTAAGTGATTATTGAGCTAATATTGTTCCATTTTAAATGAAAATGCACCTGCGGTTAGTTGAAGAAGGTTGGTATTCAATTACCATAAAGCATTCTTCCAGTGATTAATAACAATTTAATGTAATACTTGCACATTGTTGTACGGTCGTTCAACCGGTGACATGAGATAACATCGTAGGAGACCTTTGTGCAAGCACGCGTTTTTGGAGACTTCGTCCGGCACCTGACTGTACACGTCATCGTTCCTTTTAAAAATGTCGAAGAGCAAGTACTAATGGATTCTAAGAATTACTATTTTGAAGAACGCTGTACATTAGGCTGAACTCATATAAGGAATAGATTTTAGTTTAGACTAAGACTGCTTCTTGTAAATAATTTCAGGAAAGATTAATAAAACGCCAGTACAGATTTATAAAAATTATGAAAAAACATCGAAAACGTCAAATTTTAATTTATGTATAATATGTATAACAATAAATTGCCGCTCTATCAACTATAGCAGTCGCAACGTAGTCACCAAATGGTGGAACCGACCTATTTTATGCGGACCTTTAAGTAGACAGTAAAATTTATAACAAAAAATTAATAAAAAAATATTTAGCCCGCGCTTTGTACACTTTGGGCAGTTCAAAGTAAAAAAAAAAAACATGCGGAGCAGTCTTTGGGGACTGCCGATAGAAGTGAAAACAGCGTGCGGTGACGGTGACGCGAGTTTCACGCTTTTTGTTCACCCAAAAAGTACACATATATACACAGTATACATATAGATCATGGAAAGCGTTCGGTGACGATGACGCGAGTTCCATGATTTTTGTTCACCCAAAGAGTGCTCAACGCGCCTAAAGAAGTTTTCACTTCAAAAAAACATTTTTCACATTATTATTAATTACTTACTTACTTTGTGAATTGTTGCATAATATTTGTTTCTTACTTAATAAAAAATATTTATTATTTTAATCTTGTTTCCTAGTAATCGTCTACCAAACGGACTGCGACGGTTATATTATTTTTTTAAACGGACCCCAATGAAAATAATTGGTGATCACTGAACTATAGCGTATTCTATCAATCCTTATTTTAACGACGAAGCAGTTTGTCGCCATACTTAAAGATATCATGACAACATGGAATGTAAAATATTTTGCCAATAAGCCATTACAAATAACAGGTTGCCAATCATTTGAGAAACACCGGTAATACGCCTAAATAACCTCAAATTGTCAGTCAGCGTTAGTCAGACTGCGGCCTGTTTTTACATCAAATGCAGTTTTCTTAGTAATCAATTAAATCTACGGTAGAATGTTAGATTCTTTAATACTTATTGGTAAAAAGGAAGAATAAACTTAAATATGAAAAATAATGATGTTAAAGTTCCATTTATATTATAGACTACGCTCTATGAAGGGTTCCGTAATTGGAAAATGTATCCCAAGAACAAACTTAAAATTGTAGTTGAAAAACATGTTATCCCATACGTCGTTATACGTCACGGACTCTCGGTCAATTCTCCAACTGCAAAGTAAGTTTGTAATCACATTTTTTTTATGTTTTCATGCTACAAATGAACGATTCCGGACTTTTCCTTTACGTGTGCTGTGAGTCCTTGCTACTAGCAAGTAAGCAATTTCCTGATTCTAGGTTAATGGGAAGCATCATCATAGTCTTTTTTTTTCTTTTTTCATTTTGGTCATGGGAGCATTTAGATTTATTTACGAGTATCAAAATATGTCGCATAACTAGCCGTATTTTTTCATTACGTTGACTTTTAAGCTTGATTTTTGAAAGCTCTAAGGGACCGTAGACCTACGTATTTGAAATTAATTTCAACTTGATATCTGTACGCCTTCCTGAGAAAAAGGGCCTTGACAGACTAGGATACAGATAAGGGTTCCGTCATTTTTTTGAGGTACGGAACCCTAAAAAGGAAGTTGACGATGTAATATTCTCATTTGCCTTTCAGATATTAACCTCCTCAAGTACTGGCGGTACTTCATTATATTTACTCACAATATAATGCATTTCAAATTGCTTTCAGCCAATTTGCATGCGAAAATATTACTAAGCAAATATCGCTACGAATTGGTTTCTCTTACAACTTTTCGCCAAGTTTAAACGAGACCAATCGGTGTTGGTGCCACTACAGCCATGTTGAGCTATAACACACTACACTTAATGGTGGTAATAATGAACAAATTGGAAAAGCTTTCTAAGCTATCGGTTCAGTTCCCTCAACACTTTTACTAACGCTCACAGATAGTTACAGTTTTTTTTTAATCCGCAGATGAGCGGAGAACATTCAACGATCATTATTTTAAAACATATTAAGTTCAGTTGCACGCTCTCAATTTTAGATATTAGTTGAAACTATAAATGTGTTCTAAACAAAATTATTCTGCGAAACTATTACCGCCCAGTATATACACGCACAACGCATTCTGTGCGTGAGGTGCGAGCAATAATAGAACTATTAGTGAGAGTGGTAGGATATGGAATTGCGTGGCGAAGCTCGGTGCATTGTTGCAGGAATAATGCACTGATGGCAGTACCGGCAGTAGTTTACGAGGTCTTTCACCGGCCACATTATATAGGTCAGTTAGATTAGCAACGCTCCCCGCTCTCGCAACTAGTACTCGTAGCTATCGCTTTGAAATTATGTATTTTTTTATGTGATTAGAAATTTACACACCACCGACAAATATGCAGCCTAGGAGAGAGATGGCATTATTCTTAAAAAGCGACGAATGTCCTCGCCCGGACGAGATGCTGTAAACATAAGATAAGTACACAAACATTATAGAATCGTCACACCTGTGCAAGTGCGAAGGGTTGAGCAGAGGGTCCTATTGTGACCGAGCGTGTACCTACATGAGGGGTCGCATGTGGCAGGAGGCCGTCTATGACCATTTATTTGGAACATGTCCAAACTGTGTCTTTTTCTAATATTTTTTCGTTTCCACGGTTCTAACGGAGAAGACCTTAAAGCCGCATTAATTGTTTTAGGTTTGTACCTACCTGAATTTGTACCTCATCTTGCCCTATTTCTTCGCGTAAGTTTTGCTGATATTGTTTTAGACTTGACATCGTTACAACCAGATCTAAAACGAGGGTGTATCACGAAAGGACAACGTACAGATAAACCAGAGATATCCTTGAGAGTAAGCTATGTTTATTTTAGCACTCCTATTCGACTACGCCCACTTTCTGGTAAACATGTAAGAACATATCTAATCCTAATAAAATAACTTCGAGCTAAAGAAACCATTTGGGCAAAAAATAATAAATTCAATCATTTATAAAGAAAATTAGAAACAAAAATAACTTTGAAAACAATAAAACTGAGTACAATATAAAACTTTGCTCTCATAGAAATTTATTTTCTTAACAAAAGAAATTCATTAATGAACGCATGATGACGTAGGTAAAAAGCTAGCCAAACATACTTTGATCAAAATCAAAAATCATTTGTTCAAATTAGGCTGAGAATCAGCACATTCTGAACACAAAAAAAAAACAAAAAAATAAGAGTCCGTTTACTCTAATTTGAGGCATCTGCATAAACGCAGCAATGTGATTACTTAACACATCATGTTATTTGAAATGTCAGCGGGTAATTCCTTAACAGCCAATTCCCAGAAGAAAACTAGTATTTACATATAAGAAGGCGTTGCAGAAATACTAGGTTAACGATTTGTTGCGACGCTCTGCTCCTAAGGTCTAACGCGTCCTCGATACGAACTGCATTGTTTTACCTTATCGACTTATTATTGTAGCACATATTATACTGCCATTAATTTACTGTTTTCATGTCCCACATCTATGCAATAAATGTTACTTCACTGATACGCAAGCTTTATTATTAAAGCTTTACTTTTCTATTAACTGGGCCAACGTAAATCTCGGTCGTTAGAGCAAGGAGGAAGCAAGCATCGTTTGCGAAGCTACTTATGAAGCTGTAAATGAAATTTCTCGGAGTCGGGACTTAGCTGAATCGCTTCGCCGCCCCGAAAATGTTAGGTTTGTCCCTTTTAATCAGAACATCCGTTTGCGAAATGAAATTCTCAGCCTAGCCTTTTGCGAAAATATTTTTTCGTACAATTACTACAACTTTTGTAAGCCAAATTGTTTTTCCGCTAAATTTTACGTAGATTGACACACATTATAATTGGTTAAAGTTATCTAAGCCCGGAATATCCCTAAATTTGAAACTGAATGAAACGTTCGAGAATTTCTCGAAGGTTTGTCGGAGACAGAATGGATTTATTGTGGAAATGATGGCGTTCCGCAAGCCTCCAGACTAAGCCCGCCCCACTTTCAGGAGGTCGCCGCCCGATCGTGAACTCTGCACTCCGTTCGATCGCTACCGCCCTCGTGTTTTTATTATTCCAACATTTTTAGGCCTATGCAGGCTGTTTTCCGAAAATATTTTTTGTTACAAGCAACTGAGTGTACAATTTATAACTTCTGCAAATATTGTTCGTCGTAATATCATCGTTGTATAGAATTACTATGGAAAAACATGGTTCCAAAAAATTTCGCTAATGAGATTCGAATGAACTCTTTTGCGACAGTTATTTTTAGACGTCATTATACCTACGTTTTACGTTTAAAGTTCATTTTAGTGGCTCAATCAATCAAGAAAGATTTCGTCAGCCACCCCATTGCGATTCGGTCATCCGCACGAGTCTGTACGATGGGGTCAATGTCCGCGAGTCGTATATAGGTCAACTGAAGGCGCCTCGTCGTCTGTGTTATGTCAGCCTGGCTCTGCCACGCTAATGGTACGCGATTTTGGCTTTAACAACTTTTAGAAAACTCTTTCAGAACCCGTTACTAAAACAGGTAAACCTATTGTCAATTTTACTCCTTATTCTTTCGTGACTTACGATGAGCACGACATTCATACATCAATTCATAACCGGTTATTTTATCATGAATTATTTATAAAGAAGCCAGTTGTACGGAAGGGGTTAAATTATAACTGGATTATGGAACATTTCATGCAAAATATATCCTGATCAACCTGGATTAGAAAGCTAGACCGTTGACCTCTATTGTTATTTAAAAATGCTACATTTGATATTTTGCAGCCTGACAATAGCTTCGCCAACAATGGTCAATGAACCCATAGGAAGTGGAGCTGGTTTAATTGTCAATTTTCCACATGTCTGATCACAACCTTAGGTTCGATGAGATACCTTAATTCAAACGCTTAGCAGCTGCTACGCATCATGAAGCAGCGAACACTTAACCTCATTTGTTGGTTAACTGCATTATAAGTCGGCTGAGTTGAGGAGGGCTAGTGTGATTGAGACTAGAGGTGGAACATTGATGTCTCTCTGTTTAGTTGGATTATAGAGATGCATAGAGTGGTCGGCTGCTGCGCGCGGGCAAAAGGGAAAGTTCTCGGTTCTCCCTGCTCGCTCGCGGAAGCGTTTAGTTTACTATACGTAACTGCATTTCGCGTCGCTGCACCGACTAGTGTTGCAACATCTACCGATGAGTCTAGTGTGAAAGGTTTAGCCACATGAGTGTAACTAAGACACTCATTTATCAGTCTGTGAGTCAAAATGCTATTTATGTGAATTTCACCTAGAGGCGTTGCCAATAAATAGGATTTGACAATACTTAGTAGCGTAATACTTGGTATGAATAATAATAAAATGCAGAAACTGCGATTTTTACAATTTGTGGGATATAATTAATCCCAGTAGAATTTTCCAAATATGACTAAACTATGCACAAATAAATACAATCAAATTTACTTAATTAACAGTATCACAAAATCATGAAGAAGTCGTCAACATCAAAATTCATTACGGATCTAGAATCTGCAAATAGCGATCCTCCAAAATTTCGAACTCGGAACGTTTGAGCTTACGGCAAAAGTTTCTCGAATATCCGGTAGAGTCAGCTTGAAGGAAACCATAAGCCACTTATTAAACCGCCGACATAAACTACTGCATTCAACTGCTCCAAAATTCACCTCGAACTTACGAAATATTCGAATAAATAAATCAAGTGAATTAGGCTAATTACAGACTGTCGGTGCTAGCCTCGTCTCGAGGCATTCGCTCATCATCAACGGTTTTACTTTCGTTGAACGGTCACGTCACGTCATGCACTCTCGCCGAGGCGGAAACAAGCCATCATCGTGTACACTCAGCACGATATTATAACTTATTGTTTAGGAAAATTACTATTATTTTACTATCATGAAACTTGATGAGAAAATTGCGTCGTAATTTCTCAATTTTCGTAATATAACTACGTATCTGAAGATGCTTACGCAAATAAATTGCTCTTAAGATTTGATAAAATGTTTAATTTTGCGAAAATTGTAGACTGAAAATAATATATTGCTCAATAAATAAAATAGGTAGCCGGCTCAATTAATTCTATTACTTTCACTTTAGAACTGAAGCTTTAACAAATGAACAGTCGTACCGACGATCACATTTTAAGATAACACGGTTTCATTAATAAACAAACTAATTATTCAGTTACACCGACAACAAACACGCATCCGAGATCGTTAATCGCCTGTATTCATTACCGTGGCACAACAAAGCGTCGGTGTGAACTGTGGCCAGCCGTGCAACTCGACTCTTCCGCATTTGCCTTGCACTTTCTCCGCCTCCGCTGCGCTTTGAATGTTCACTGCAGAATTATTTTGCTGAAGGAAAATGCCGCGAGTGCGCGCGAGAAATCTAATGCCTGCATTATGTTCTTGATTGCATCTTTTATTATCTTTATTCTTTATTTGTGGTTCTTGTTTTTATTGGTGTGTCCATGAGTAGTGTTTTCAGAGTGCAATATAACTTAGTTTTTGATCATAAGCAAAATGTGTGGTCGAAAGAACCTTGTTGCAAACCTGCAAAGAATGCGCGGCTCTAATCGTGGTATGTAGGTATCTACCGTTGCTGAAATAGTATAACTTTAAAGAAAGCAATATTTTTAGGTTAGGTACCTATAATATATTAATGCGATCAGTAAAAATAAAGTGTTAGTTTAAAACCTTGTTTCCTACCTACTTTAATTCCAGCCTATTGATATAGTTTCAATAATAATAAAGTTGTTTCTGATTTAATAGACAACGAAACACCTCAAAGCGACCGCAATACGGAAAACCATTTAAAAAACAATTAAGTATAACTTCTTTCTTGCCGTCTCCAATAGCAAAGCCTATTATTAATTTATTACTTCCCTATATGTATTCTCTTGCAGAGGCAGGAGTATCGCCTATTGCACTTTCACTGGGAAATTTCTAATGTTCCTTATACAAGCCGCGTAGACATTTAAATAGGAACTAAGTGAATGCGAGTGAAGTAATGAATGATATAACGAACTAGACGCACCCAATTGTGTTTAATTAAATATGTAATGATGTGTTACTATGAGACTGGCATAGTTGCACGTGTGACCTGAAGTTTCGATAAATAAATAAATAAAGATTTATTGTTCAATTAAGACTAGATTACATGACAAAGTAATACACTAAAAAGCACAAGCATAGTTACTTAATCTAGTTAGTGGGTGCCGTAATGCTCTCCTAGATAGGTTACAAAATAACCTGTGTTTAGGAGAAACAGTTCCGATCCCCGTCATAAATGGTTGACTTATAACAGCACGTGTTAAAAATGTATATTAGAAATATGTGCATAGTAATCATTTCAGCAAGCTATAAAATGAGAGACAATGTGAAATGAGAGATGATTAGGTTATTAAACAACCAAAAAAAGAAAAAATAACTTAGAATCTAAAATAGCAATTTTGGAAAAGACAATTTATAAACAAAACAGAAAAATGTTCAGTAATTTGGTGTGGTGTGTATATTTTAAATGATAGGTAGAAGAGAAACAAAATGCTATCGCATTTTTTTTTTGTTTTTATTTTTACTTGAATTGAATTACCCTGCGGCTAGTCATATTGACAGAGATGCGGATGAATTTTTTAATGCTGAATGATCTCACCGCCCCTTTTTTTCTCTTAATATTTGTACATAATTCAAATATTTTAGTTTTTCTTCCGAAAATACTTCTACTTACCACCAGCAGATATATTTAGAACCACGATACGAATTTTCAAAGAATAAATCGGAACTAACTTTAGGAAATCATTTTTCACACATTTTTCATCTGTTAATTTTACTTGTACTGTATACGTAGTACACGCATGTAATGGCGACAATGTAGTGACGCGGGCGCTCGTAAATACATTCAAGTTAAAGGCAATATATTATGCTTCCAACTCAGCACAGATACGGATCACAGGATTTACAGGCTAGACTGTGTCGATGTACTAGATGAAAGAGCTGCCGAGTGAAACTTGGTAGTGGCGGTGCTAATAAGCGTTTTTCACTTAAACCAGAGCAAGTCCATGATTTCAAGTATTGGTGTGATAATAATAGGGCTTTGCCTAACCCTGTGACCATTACTTGAGATATAAAGGTCGATTTAGACCAAACGAGAGAACGCACATTCTATCCCCACTCCACCAAATTCTTTTTGTGTAAACAGGGACAGAACATTCCTTCGTTAATATCTCCGTACTAAAATTACAAGAATATCAACAAAAAAATGCTCTAGTTCTTGTTCTGGTTCTATGTTCATTTGTTCTAAACCCACCTTTGATGTGATAGTATCTGAATATTAGTCAAGAAAGGTTTAAAGATAAATTTACTTTTATAACATATCGGTTAGATTACATAAAATTACCAGCTTTACTTATACTTAATTGGGAACAAAATCATGATGATATTGACTCATATGTTTCATACAATCAAAAGGGCAAGAATCAGATCTCCAATATTTTAAGGACTTCGCACATAAAACATCATTACCAAACAGCACTTTACACCGAATATATACAGTTCACGTATCTCTTCCTAACTGGTCCCGCTCCGGATTCGTCCGAACACGTATGGAGCGGCCTTAAGGCTCGGATCAGGCAGCAAGCTTAGTGTCACCCATTCGATGCTTGGAAATGCATTACATGTCGCGAGACCGCAGGACATGCATTAGTGACAACGAACGTTATAAAGAAAGTTTGCCCTTGCAATAAGTGCGATATTGTTTTGGCAGTCATATTTATTGTTATCACTGGTCGGAACGTGTTGTGAGGAAAGTGCTGGGTATGAATATGGAAGACTATGGTGTGGGAAAAACCGAAGAAACGATAGGTGTACAGTACACCTATCGTTTGTGAAAAATGATTTGGTTGAAAAGGGGGTGACTACTGAGATGACGACTTATAGCGATCGCAGCGCCGACGCCGACCCCAAATAAATTGGGATATAGGGAGAAGAATTATGATGATTGTAATCATTGGAATAGCTTCAGTTCTATGAAAGCGTGGTCCCGTTGCCTAGACATGGGATGATACGGGTAAATGGCTCTATTAGGAAAACAGTGAAACACTATATTTGAATTATACGGTTTTGAATTCAGGAATCCATCAAAACTGCCGAAATATCGAAAGAGACAGTATTTTTTTATAAAGCGCCGTAAGTCGGAAATATTGGATCACATACGCTACAAATATGACGCATCTAGAGGTTTCTGACATTGAAGTTTGATCGTGGCAAGCGTAACTTCTACCGATTTATTCATCAGCTTTCTTACGAATCCACATAATTTCCTTTACATATTTATCCCACAATGTATTCATATTAACAGTTGACAGGCTCATACATATTTGTCGTTCGTTATAATGCATACTAATCATAGAAATCTTAAACGTCCCCTTTCTGTTCGACAATCTTAGGCGCGGGGCATACACAAATGGCGAGTTGCGCGGGCGTGACGACGGTGTGGCGCGGGCGTTGCGCCGCCCGTTTCATATTTCATACAAAATGTAAAGGAACGACGTGGTGCGGAACATACACACAACGCCGGTGCCGCACCGTCGCCTTGCTCGCGCCATGTCTCTTGTGTATGTTCCGCGCCACGTCGTACCTATAAATTTTGTAAGAAATATGAAACGGGCGGCGCAACGCCCGCGCCACTCCGTCGCCACGCCCGGGTCTTGCCCGCGCCTCTCGCCACTTGTGTATGTCTCGCGCCTTATGTTAATTTTATGGCAGTGTATATAGTGCCGCTAGCAGCACTCTATCCCTATCGGATAAAGTGCAGCTCGCGGCATAATAGTGGCGCTGCCTCGGCCCGGCTAAAGTGCCGTAAGCATTGCATTGTCATTGTCACTGTCCATGAGTCAATATCACTTGTTATTTTGTTTAACGGACACTGGCACTCACCGGCCGCTGCAGCGGCACCGTTCGGTTCGTTTGCTGTGCTCGTGCGTTGTGTGGTCACAGTTCTAACCTAACCTCACCTACCTTTTAGCCATTTTCATTTGCTATTTAATTTTTCGTAAATTCAGTCATTGTACTTGACTTTTGATATAATTATCTAAAACAAATACGATCAATCAATACAAAGGGCAGCGAACTAACCTCAACAATCAAACAAAATAACAAGTGACAGTGACTCAGTGACAATGACAATGCAATGCTTACGGCACTTTAGCCGGGCCGTGGCAGCGCCACTACTATGTCGCAAATAGCGGCACTTTATCCGATAGGGATTGAATGCCGCACTCTATACACTTCCTAATTTTATTAATTATTAATATATCTACCAATACTGAATTAACAATTTTATTTGAATATTCATTTTCTGTTCAAGCTCTACGGTATTTTAATTATCATTATGCATTCTACTTTTGAAGTTTACTTGACGTCTAACCAACCCTCGATAATTAACCGATTTTGAAATAGTGATAAAATTCGGCTGCATCATCGTCAAATGTACTATTTCAATTTTCAATATTTAACACGTAGGTTCGAGCATCTCAGGTATTGCTTTGACGAGTAATCCTCAAAAGTAGCAGTCCGGTCTTTGAAAAGGCTCTTCGTGAGTGTAACACGCAAAGGGCCTGCAAAGAGCCTTTAGAGAATTTAATCTAAAATGAAACGAGACACTGCCCGGGAACTGTACGGCTGCACTATAGAAATACAGTCACGGATTGTCCCCGGGAGATGTAAGTCTATTGTAGGCGATAGATGTGGAAACGACTTGGTATATTTTAATGAGAGTTTTATGGAGTACACACGGAAATAAATGGGGAGAAGTTGAAGGGACTTATGGATGTTACTGACTGATGTATACTTTGTAGTAGAGAAGTTCTGGGCTGATGCAATTTGGCAAGATTGGGGTTTTCGTTTGAAAAATACATACATATTTAGGTACCAACTATAGTTAGGTATTTGTTTGTCGATTGACGTGACAGTTGGCTTCAAGAACGGGGTGTGAGGGAAACATTCAGCTCGACCGGTACCCGGAACAAGAATCATTGCCCCTGAATGGTCATATAATAGTGGTTGCGTAGGTGCGATGACACGTCAGCGTAGACGGGTGCGAGACGACGACGTCACGGGAGCGCCGCCCGGCCGCGGGTTCATCGGCTCGCGCCAGGTGCGTTCACACGACAACCATTATTATTTCCCGTTTTCTGTGCTATTTCTTTTATTTATTTATTTAAATCACATTGATCCATATTTTTTGTTAGTATATTTAAAAAATATTTTACTTACCAAAGATTCATATACTTATTCATACCTGAAGTAAGTACCTACATAAAATCAAATTTTAAAATAAATTAGATCACAATCATCTTTAAATTCATTAAAATTGAAATGAAGAAAAATCATTAAAATAAACAAATAAAATAAATATAAAACAAATTATTATTATCATTTTATCAGTATGTATAGATAAGATCTGTTACTCTAACTAAAACCTACTGTTCTTATCGACATGCAACTGCACACAATCCCACAATATTGGACAGCCGATTCGCCTAGCCACAACGCTAAGAATGCCGTTGCCACTGCCGCAGGCACGACTAAGCAGATGCAGCAGCTGATGCAGCTCTCTTTCTGAGGATGACATTAAAGTCATCAATACGAGCCTCGGCAAACATGCCCGACTCGCTGCAGTGCCTCGGCAGCCGTATCAGCATCCTAAAGGCATTGTTATACTGAACGCGCAGGGCGTTGATTGTCTTCTGCGTATATTTGACCCATAGACGCACCCATGCACGTATAAAAATATTGGTAAAACGCCCGAAAATATGACACTATTTCTTGCAAATCTGGCCAACATATTACATCGGACAGCCAACGCCCGGCGCTCCCTCTCAATATCTCCGTTGTCTCAGAGGTCATCCGTGACCCATGGCCTAAGTACTTGAATTGTGAAACCATGGATAAAGAAACACCGTCAATGAGGACGGGTGGTACGTGCGTGACCTTATAACTTGGTGATTTGAACACCAGGAGCTGGCTTTTCTTTACGTTATACCTGAGCCTATGAGCCCTGGCGTATTCTAAATATATAGCGAGGAGTTTACGAACGGCGCTTTTCAAGGGGCCCAACAACACCATATTGTCAGTGTTCCTGATGTTGTTGACATAGTCTATAGAGCAACCAACTTTGGTGCTGTTGAGTCTCTCGATGAGACCGTTTACGTACAGATTGAAAAGACGAGGCGAGGTTAAACCCTACCCTTACTCTACACCTCAGTCTGTACGCATCACAGATATCATCGCGCCCACTTTATAACATTAATTTGGTTGTTGTACCAATAATCAAAAATGTTAAAGACTTCTTCAGGGTGGCTGGTTTCGGTCCTCATTTTGTACTATAGCACATCGTAAGACACCAAATCGAAAGCTTTTAAATGTTCTAAAAAACAAGCATTGACCGGAGTACTTCTATCGGTGTAGTACCAGACAGCGTAGAACTGCCGTTTCTGTCGTCAGCCCTCATCTAAAACCGAACTGAGCGTCATTCAGTTTTATGTGACTGTTCAAAATATGATCAAGCATGACTGTCCAGCACTTCGGCCACGGGACTAGCTAACGAAATGGGCCTATAATTGCTGTTATCCGAGGCATCTACCATTCTTATTCTTGATTATTGGCACATACACGGTCTTGATACATTCATCCGGCAGGTATGAGTGTCTCAAACAAAATTTATAAAACATAGCTAGAAGCCTTGGCATCTGAACCCCTGCATGATGCAAATGCTCAATACTAATTCCATCGTGGCCCGGGGACTTACCCCTCTTCATAAGTATTATAACGGCAGATATCTGTTTAGCAGTAAAAGATTCGGCGGTAAAACTGTCGGCACTAGCATATTTTGTTTGAATTCACTAGTATTGAACATCCTCGGCATGCAGCAAGGAGGTTCTATCTGAAAAAGTCTTTTAAACATGTTTACAATGTCACGCGGCTCAGTTTCTCTGTTAACATTTAGAGGAACAGTGGGTTTACTATTTAGTTTTCTCGTGACTTTCCTAAAGCTTTTGAATTTTTTATCGGCGTGGTGTGTGATGCGAGAATATCCACCTAAATTTGCTCGGCGTTTTGACACCATCTTAGCTTAGATTTTAAACGACGCCGAGACTCCACCATGTTATCATATATAGATCCACTTGCAGGCTTACAGTATAGTAACCAGGTTTGAAAGTTTAGCCTGGTCACCTCGTGAGCACCACAATCACAACACGTTTTGGTTTTATTATATTAACTCTGTAATTTGAATTAATCAAACCCGCTTCTATTGATCTATCAATTTTTTGTGATCTTTATTGTGACAACATCCCGAAAATTCTGATAGAAAATCTACGGTACTAAAGTAATCATTGCATATCTTACTATAAAGTTGTTTCTGTTGCTCATCCCTATCGGCCCACAGTATGTCATTAGGGGATTTTTCAAGTAATATAAACTGTGGTTTAATTACAGAAATATTACAACATGAAGTATAATGTAATATTTCATTTATTTCATTTAGGCGACAGTGGTCGGACCAAGTACAGTCATAGAACACCCGTGCACTCAGTACCTACTGCCACGCAGACTCCGTTACCACACGATGGTCAAGCCAGCTGGTGCTGCCTTGGGCATCATTAACAAATGTAAAGGTGTTCGATGATCTTCCTAATTTTACAATATCTGAATTTTAGAACTTCCTATCCGAATAACGCACAAGGACTAGCATTAAAGTCTCCTAAAATGTACACATTCGCAATTTCGGTGTTTTCAATTATAGCACTTATGTCACTAAGACAGTCAATAAATTCTATCAAGTTTTCAATGCAGTTCACAGGCATGTACACAGAAAAAACTACAAAGGAACGATCTGCCACGAGACGCAGACTTTTATACGGGATTACTGTCACCGGACTAAACGCACTGTTACGCCAGAACAGAGCAACACCGCCATAAAATAATGTCATTATTTTATTCTGCACAACAGATTTAGCAATGTCAAATAAAATTACCTAGAGAAACTCCGCAAACGATATCTAAACAGGATAAAAAAAAATGTTCTTTTTTACAAAAATAAATAAAATAAACACTTTCCCCCTTATACTAACTTTAAGCAGCGTTTATGAAATCGCTGCTTAAAGTTAAGTAATGAATAGCGTTTGTTTAACCATACATTTTTGACGTTTAAACGTCACTTAACTTTAAACAACGTTTATGAATAAGAGGGTTTATTGCTAAAAAGATTACAAAGGTTTTACATTGGCCCCAAACTAAGCAAGCCTGTGGGCACCGACCGTTCTGGTAGTGCAGTTACTTTAAGTAAAAGTTAAGAAAATCTGTTCTTTTTTGTTTTATCATGTTTAAATGTCGATACTCATCACGTCTGTGGAGTATAGCTAGCTAATTTTATTTTACCCTGTATATGTAACAGGTAACTGAATATATTACTATCTACAACTGAAAGCCTGCAGAGGGCGTGGGAGGCAATGATAGTTGCCGGAGTTCCGTCCAGTCTATTTCTAAAACAATGATGCGTCGTTCGCGTATTTTTAATATGAACGTGTTTTGCTTCTACAACGTCTTTAGACAACCTAGATTATTCGATAGTTGATGACTAAGAAGGCAATTTACTTGTATTAACGAACAATTCAGAACAATTTATTTGTATATCGTTATATTAAGTGGGTAATTAGACGCTGTCACTAGCTGCACGACTGCTCCCTGACCCAATGAATATCAAAGTAAAAGGTATTTTCAATGAATAGCAATCGTCTTTATTTGCATATTTAGGTATTAACATAACAATTTTTCAAATATAACTAAAATCTTGCCAGAGGAAGTTTTATTTCATAACACTGACTTACATGCATAACAAATCGTATTTTTTTCAATTGTTTTTCACTGAATACTTAACTGATATATTTTCAGTAAACTTCAGTTACAAATCAGCCACTACATTAACCGGTTGTTTCATAAATAAATCATTCAGTCAACACATTATAGATGCCGTATAAAAATTCGTTCACAACCGAAGTGTTTAATTGATTTGAATAATATGGAAATCGGTACGGTAGCGCGCAATATCCGCGGGAAAGAGACAGACATAGGTCTGTGAGGACCGCGCAGCTGTGCTAAGGACGGTCGTTGGCCCCGCGGACGCCCGCAAGTGAACTCCGAATATTATCGTGTGCGTTTATTTATTGTACTGGTCCACTCTCAGAGATCCCGCTCATTAATTCCTTCGTGGTTGCACTACTGCCGATTGACGCACTGTTACGAGATCCCAGGTAATTATTTCTAATAGATTAGTGTTGCAATATCGCCTTTCAGTTTCGTCGCTGTATGTAACTTAAGAACGTGTTTAGTAGTATGTTGCTAAGGTGCTAATGTTATTAATAGAATTGTTTCAGTTGTCATGTTTTTAGATTGTTACGGTTAATTTACTACCGCGTACATATTTGATTAACAGCTCCGTGTCTCATTAGTCATTATTTTTTTAAGTAATCTGTTGTATATTTATTTGTTTTTGTAGCTTATGTCATCTTATATAGTGACACAACATTAAATATAAACAGAAAAATATCTCAGGTTACCTTCCGTAATAGGTAACTTAAACCTCATTAACGTCATAACATTCAATTTATTATGTCCCTAATTATAACTCACCAATGATATTAACACTAGAAGCTGAAGTTGACATTTAAAGTGACGTCATCACCGGTACATATCCTAAATTCTTTTCCTATAGTTTATCGCGAGGTCATTGGCTCGGTGACGACTCCTGCGCCGGTATACTCACAGCCGAGTTACTCATTAATACAAATAATAATTAAAACAATAGCAACAAAGACACTGATTAATAATTTCTGGTTGTAGAATTTATCGGGCGTGCCATAGACCCCAAGGTTCTGATTAACTTGCGTTTAAATATAGACAAAGATAAGTTTATTTATATTCTAATTTTAATTATTACTGTCGGGCAGATAATAGTAGTAGAACTAATAAATTGTAGCTAGTTCCTAACTTACAAAGAATAGTCTCCAAGCCCGGGTCTATTTCAGCGAAAATTAATTAAGGTTGTGCTGTCATTTTCACGTGGAAGATATAATAAATAATCCAATATTTTTGCTCGTTTCTAGTACGAACACTAGAATATCTTCGCATTCAAGTATCTAAAATTTTTGGAAGCTGTTCTTGATGTATAAAATGTAGGTAATACAGACCTACATGGATTTTTATCATCTGATTAAATTTCTAAGGTAAACTAAAAATCATAGAATTCTAAATATCACAAATACAAATACGTTGGAAAGTTCTGTAAACAGTAAGTTGTATGTTTATTTATAACGATAAACATGCGATGATCTTGAAACAAAGTCGTCAGGTTCATGGACATGTGCGTCACTTGCCTGATGACATTAAGGATAATTATGCATACAATACAAACATAATACAATCACACAACGGTATTTAAAACAAGCTGCAGTGAAATCAGGGACTCTTACAAACAAAAATAAAGGTTTGAACACCTCATACGAAAAGAATCATTGCGATCGATCGACTATCATCGACATTTCAAGTAAGTGTAAATTATTATTTGAATACCAATCGTGCCTTGTAGAAACCTAGTTAGGTATATCATCTACATGGGAATAACTTGTTTTACCTGATACAGTAAATGTATCTACGAGTACAATAATGACTTAATTCGATTACATTGTGAAACTCCTATTCAAATAGTCATAATAAAAATGTACAAGTATTCAAAACAATACGGTTCGCTGCACAGTCTCAATATAGTGACACGTAACGTTATGTATAGCCGTACACTCGTACAGTGGTAATATTTTCACATTAGCGAGTAAACATCGGTGTGATTGGACGTTTATCTGAACATGTGTACCGTTTGATATCTGGAGACAGGCCCTGCGGAGTCATTGTCACGTACACTGTGCATACAGCGACCATTGTGGCCGCACTGTTTACCAGCCTTATCAATAACATGCCTGCCCCGGTGCTATACCTCCAGCTGTACGAGCGATGCTATCAAAGAGAGTCTTCACTTCTTTTACATATCATCGTCCAGTCACAATTACGACTTGAACCTATGGAAGGTTTCTTGAATGGTGACGAATGTCCGTTACTGCGAAATTGTAGAGGGCTACGGTTTTCCCATTTTTGGTTTGGTGGCCTCATAATTCGATGTGTTTTGGTTTGAAAACTTATAGTTGGTAAGGATGACATTTTCCTTTTTTATCATAACACATGTTGCTACAAAAATAATACAGCATTTCGCGACGTCGTCATCAGTCCTAAAATAACTTTTCTCATTCCTTCATATCGCCATTCTCATTCATACCTTTTCACATAAAATCGTTTTCACAGCTCGGCTATAAATAGGCTTGCTCGCTATATTACTGTATGTTCTATATCTTGTAGTGTAGTAATTGTCATGCCGTCAGCGGGTTCAAGTTCGGGCGGACGACAATGAACTTGGCCGGCCATGACTCACGCATGCCAACCATCGGAGTTACGAAACCATAAACACTGAGCATCTGCGCGAATGCAACCGAATGCAATTGAGACGGCCATTGTCCATACACGCCCTTGACGATTGAGATTGATTGACTTTTATTAACTTCGGCCAATCAAAGCGAACACGAATTACTGCCTAAAAATGTTTTTGGCCAGTAATTTCGAGGGGTCGTAATGGTCGTTGATAGCATGTGTTGCTTCCAGGAATATTTGAGTACGCGACTTGCTGTTTTTTTTCTTTATTCAAATATCTGCATTGTTTATGTGTCATTATAATTTTGCATTTGACTGCGTCTGCGTCGCATGTTGGTTGACTTGGAAATGTTACACGTACACCCTTTTCTACATAACGATAACTAAAGTAAATATATAACTATGTTAACAGTATTCTGAACAGTTAAATGTTTGATTATTCGTTATCTTGTGGTCACAGACAGATGTAGGTAAAATTGCTTAGAAATTGAAGAAGATCATCTGTACTTAACCATTTAACGTTATTCATATTTGAGTATTGTAATAGCATACACGTTGTAGCTACCTACAGTGGTATAGTAAAGTTATTTAAACGTCTTTTCGAAATAATTCGTTCCTTCAACGTTTTCTTTCCATAAAACAATAGAGAAACCCATTACATATTTTTCAAGGTTGTGATCAAAGTGTCCGTGTGTGTGTGTGTGTGTGTGTGTGTGTGTGAGTTGTGTATCGTTTAAAGTAACAGTTCAGCTAAGCCAATTTAAACCAAATATAGTCCGCTACAAAGCGAAAACACTAGTGCCAAATATTTTACCGTTATCGTGCGATCCTTCACTCGTAATGAGTTCAAAGATTCAAGGGCAGCTCTACGTAATAAACGTCTAAATATACAGATACCTATGTAATATAGTACATATCTATAATAAGATTGTGTAACCTTGGCAAAGCGACATCGTAATTCAGAAGAGATAAACTTGAGGTCGATGATATTCTCGGCTTAACGGTTTTGCAGCACGAGCAGTTTTGTTTTTGAGTTGCATTTTAAAAATGAATGCTGCAGAGTAGAGAACGGTTGATTTTCTTGCCTGTATCCAGAATTAAAGTTCAAGGAACAATTTATTTCGTAACCAATATGTCACCCATCATTATTTCAGCCGAAAGACGTCCCACCACTGGACATAGCCCCCCCCCCCCAAGCACCGCCACTTCGTCCGGTTCTATGCTTCCTACATCCAGCGAACTCCTGCGGCCTTGACCAGGTTATCGGTCCACTTTGTGAGAGGCCTTCCAATGCAACGTCTCCCGGTACACGACCGCCATTCCAGAACCTTTCCGCCCCATCGGCCATGGTTCTGCGAGCAATGTGCCCTGCCCACTGCCTGCATTTAAGTTTGGCATTTCTTCGGGATATGTCGGTTACCTTGTTTCTCCTACAGATCTCTTCGCATCTGATTCGACCACGTAAGGAAACTCTAAGCATAGCCCTCTCCATTGCCTTTTGGGGGCTTTCAGCCTTCTAATGAGGCCCATTGTGAGCGACCACGTTTCAGTGCCATAGGTCATCACTGGCATCACGCACTGGTCAACACAAATGTCACACACGGTTTCCTAATTAGGTACCGAAGTAGGGAGACTTGTAAGATGATGAGCTTATTTTGTTTTAAAACGCAATATAACAAATGGACAGATAGTTCAGAGCAAATCACACTTAGTACAACTTATAGTAGTCATTGGAAGGCCCAGTATTCCGTTGATGTTTGTAGAGCGAAAATGATGATCTTACCGTTACTGCATTCGTATGATTAGCATTAGCAAAATGCTGAGCGCCTGTTTCATTAATAGAATACGTGGAATAACCCTTCTTCTCAGAACTTTCATTCATTCATGATGCACATAATTTTACAGCTTTTGTTTGAGCATCCTTTAACTACTGCGACGGCGCCGCGAAGGGAACGAGCCAGGAACATAATTATTCATATTTCTCATGTACTAACAAACATTTTAAGACATGTAGATGAACTAACTGGCTATGAAATCTTATTTCAAGTAATTTTTTATAGTTGTAGCAGTACAACTGCAGAAGGGTTGACTACCTCTGAATCTTCAGAAAAATGTTCGTGCATTATTGTACCTACTATGGTTTTAGCAGTTAAGGTCTTCAGAACCATTGCTTGAATTGATGGATTCTATTCTAAGTGGAAGGTACACGTTTTTAAGTAGAACCTAAGAGTTGATTAAGAGGAGGTTCCCTAAATTGTATGTTAATTTGCATTTCTGAAACAGTCACGCATACAATCAATATGGAACTTTAGTATATGATTTATTTAATCTTTTTCTTTCCATGTAGGTACAAGACAAAAATCAGTCTTCCTAGCCTTTTCCCAACTATATTGGGGTCGGCTTTCAGTCCGTAACCGGATGCAGCTGAATACCAGTATTTTACATGGAGCGACTGCCTATCTGACCTTCACAACCCAGTAACTGGGTAATACGATACCCCTTGGTAAGACTGGTTGTTAGACTTTCGGGCTTCTGTCGACCCGTAAAGACTGTCAAAGATTCATGAATGACAACGGCTTAACGTGCTGTCCAAAGCACGGAGGAGTCTCGGTATGTAAAGATGGTCACTCATCCACAGACCAACCCGCCGCAAGCGTAGCTTTACCTGATGGATCGACCTGTGCCGCAGTTATTACTTAGCCACGAACTCCTCCATATACAAGACAGTCACGTAATTGTAACATTTTAGCTCGATTGCTTTTTTATTCGAAAATCATGTCTTTTTAGGGTTCCGTACGTCACTCATGTGTCTGGCAGTCTGTCTGTCTGTCCGTCTGTCATAGTCAATTTGATCCGAATCTACTGAACCGATTAAGTTGAAATTTAGTACACGTATATTTTTGTGATCGAAACACGGACGAGTAACGTAAATAAATGATTTTTTAATATGGGGGTCAGTTTTCGGGGGAAAATTGGAAAATAAAAAAAAAGGTTATAATTTATTATATTATTATTATATTATAAAGGTTTTTATTTAAATAAAATCAAGATTACTCGGCTTTTATGTCTAAAATAAGTATTCACAGTAAGAAAATATAGTTTATTATCCAGGCACAAAATTTATTTTCTCTAGATCAATTATTACTTTACTTATAAACGAAATAAAGCAAAAAACAAAGGTACCTACTACTACATACACACATCAAAAAAAGTTTGCGATCAGTTTGAAAAATCGTTTTTTTTTTTGTTAGCGTGGACTATATTATAATTTCTTTCTTCTTTTTAGATTATTTACTTAGAAATATAGAATTAGAATATAAAACGAATAAAAAAGTCAATTGTTTTTCCATATAAAAAGAAATTCAATCCAAGCTTATACTCATTCAGAAATCTGACTTAGTCAATTTTAACGGATTTATAATATTTTTTCGAGGAAAGTTGTTATTGATAAAATGCCAAGGGGATTATCAGAAGTTTTACGAGCAAAAATAGTAACTTTGAGGGAAGAAGGATATTCCACGAGAGAAATAGCACGCAGAGTTGCTGGTATTCCAATCCTGTGTCGTGGTCACGTTGCAGTGGTACCACAGCATGGATAATTTAGCTGACCGACCCCGCAGTGGTCGCCCAACTGTTCTGACTGCTGCTCAGAAGCAATATATCAGATTGGTGACCCAAAAATCAACGCCACTACAATAAAAGTAGAAGTGCGGGCTGCCTTTGGACTTGAAGTTACCACTCAGACCATTCGGAATTGCTTACACCAGGCTGGAATATGAGCACGGAGGTCTTGGCGAGCACCTCTGAATTCACGGCAAGGTCAGCGACGGAGACTGCAGTGGACTAGGCTCCGGCAAAATGAAAAAGATGAGGAGGAAAACATTTGGCAAAACTGTCTCTTTGTTGACGAATCGCGAATCAGTACTCATCCAGATAACCGACGTGTCCGTGTCTGGATAAGACCTGGAGACTCTGAAAGGCAAAGAACTGCCACTGGAACCGTTCAGCAAGGTGGGAAATCGGTGTTCTTTTGGGGTGGAATTATGATTGGAGCTAGAACGCCTTTGATCCCGTATCGAGGCTCCATGACGGCAGATAGCTACAAAACAGTCGCTATTGATAGAATTGTCAGACCTTTCGAGTAAACCATGGGCAACAATTCGTACTGGTTGATAATAATGTACACCGCAAACCTCGAGCTCAACGAGTCAATGCTGCTCTCCGAAAATACGACATCGCAAGGTTAGACTTGCCTGCCGGCTCGCCTGACTTAAACCCAATAGAACGCGTGGGATGCTCTTGGTCGAGCGAGCTTTGGTCATCTGGAACCGTTAGTCACCTCCCCAGACAGTGCCAGAGATCAGGGGCCATTCTTAAATAGCGGCTGCTATTTAAGAATGGGACATGTTACCGCAAGAAATGCTGGATTTCTATTAAAAAAAATATGTAACGTAAAAAATTTTCTTGATAAAGTTAAATTTTAAAATATATCAGCTTTTGCTAATGATCTCATACTTTTTTTGACGTGTGTACCTACTACTTTAACTACTAAGTAGGTATGTACCGTGATTTGGTTTTAAATTATACTTTCCACTTCCTGAACATTAACCTTACCTCCACTTCATTGAACACCAATCTCAACACTTAAATATATGAAAATTAAATCTCTCTTAACTGATCACGAAAAAACTTGCATGTTATACACATATTATACAAACATCAAATACAGTCATAAAACAAGACCTTGGCATAATATAAGGTGTTAATGATGTCACAGCGTGTCCAATGTCACCGCCCGGTGGTCCCAGACACTGTTATATAAACACGCGGCCACAATTGATAATATTTTTGTTTTTGACCACTCAGTGTTTGAACTGACTAGGTGTCCACTGTGCAGTTATAGTGTTATACATTATTGTTAATGCAAATGGTGTGAAAAGTCGCTGGAGCGATGGACGTATAGTTTTAATTATACATTAACTTCGAATTCGTAAATATTCTTGTAATCACGCCGACATTAGTCAAATAAAATCAAGAAAATATTTTTTTAGGGTATCTCCCCTACACGTAAAGTCATCTCATGTTGTAGGATGTCGTTGAAAAGGTCGGTCAAAAATATTGTGGGTGGGTTAAAACCATTTTTCAATTCAGGGGTCTGTTTGCGAAATATTAAGCTTTAAAGTGGAAATTTTTGTTACAGTGATGTCCCCTGCCAGCTAAATGGTTGTATGTATTAAATTCACAGCAGTAGTATATATAACGAAGTTAAGAGGAAAACTATCACAGCTAAGTAGGCTTTAGGTTAACGAGTAATAATCGACCAACTTAAATTTGCAGTTTGAAAAACATATTCTCCTATTTAATTTAATTTAATTTCATTCTATACATTCCATTGAGAGATTTACCATGTTATTTGAAGACCATAGACTTCTTACAGGTTTTCCTGTAATCTATGAGTAAAGAGCATGTTTTTCAACTACAATGTTAAGTTTGTTCTTGGTTCTTGGTTATTCATCCCAACTACGGACTCCTTCGTTGTGCGTGGTCCGGCACGCACTTGGCCGGTTTTTTTTGTATTTGCAGATGCAATATATAAGTATTATATAGCCTATGTCACTCCCACAATTAAGACGAATCTAAATGAACCTCTTGTTAAAAAACTTAAAATCCATCAAGCAGTTTAGGCTACAGAGCGTGCCAAAGAAATAGACATACATACATACTCTCGAAAAACATTACCCTCCGTCAGGGGCAGTCGGGTAAAAAGGGAATAACTTCGAAAACACCAAACCCACATATATAATAGCTGTAGATTTGAACTTTTTTTTTAGTTTAAACTACATTTTTAACTAGTCGGTCCAACTCTATTGCCTACATGTCATGAAACTTCATCGTGTGCAGTATTCATTATTTCCAAGAAAACACAATCTGTAGGATGCTGCACCGACCAATGCCACCATACCACATTGCATAAACAAGCCATTACACTGAAGCATTGTTATGCACGACTAAACTAAAAGCAATTTGATGAGCACACAAAATAGCAGAGGACTTAAAAAAAAACAGTTTATATTTCGACCGGCCATTATTCCCTCGTTTACGAAACTAAGAAGTACTGAAACCCGAAGACTCCCGAAGCGTAGGTTCCCGAAGGAATGACAAGCGAGCGCTTTCCGTGGAACGCGGAAAACGTCGGCACATGTTGAAAATACGGGTGGGCATTGACCCCGAGCGGGCTCGCCTGAACACACAGCTGTTACAGAATCTAGCGCGGTGCATCTCGTGATGCGTTTATTTATGTTCGCCGCCACCTACTACATACATTTCTTAGATAAATGCCGCATTAAGAGCCAGATATTAATATGAACTAATATACTTTTTGTTTTGGATACTTAAGTAAACTACGTGGAACTTTGAGAGTATTTTTTCGGATGAACAATCATCTTAACACACACATCTTATCACAGGATGATTAATTTAAAGATGTTCGATAGCAGTAAAGTAGTAGGTAGTCCTAATAAAAAGTATTCTAATAAATCTCAGAATTTGCCGATAAATATTCATAGCAAGTCAATAATGTTATGGCGTATAATTTATTACGTAAACATAAAACGAGTTGCCGTTTACGAAACTTCGGAGATTTTTATGGAAGAGACTCGCCGTTGATCGTACGCCATCGACAGGCGCGAAGGAAATTCTATATTCGGCCTTGTAACTTAAAACCTGCATGTTTGAAACTGTTTAATTACACCCGAAGCAATATTTGCAATTCCTTAGGTTTCCGATGAATCACCTTAGCTATATTGCTTTTTCTATCCGCCCAAGCGTAAAAATGATACATAGGCTTGTTTTCCTATAGACTGCTCCAAACGATTTTGGGGAATTTTGCTTGTCTGATTTTTTACGCTTGGGCGGATATTGGTACATAGCTTGATGTACCTGACGTTTCGGTCTTTTAGCCATGTATAAATAAAAAGTGGGCATGGATAATACATTTTTAATTTGGTATTTTGACACCAGATGGCGTTACTATACCTATAAGTATCTATTGCTATCGTCGAGATTTCCTTGGCTTTTCTTTAACCATTTGAAAAATTCACTACGGAACTTACTTCTACTACTCCCGCGACCAGTACTTAATAAAATCAGTAGCGTATGTAACAGAGATTAATGAAAGTGCAATATAGAGGCGACACTCCCTACGACTGATGTAGCCACCAGCCACAAGCCACCCCCGCTGGACACCAGCTTAAGATGGACATGATTGATCGAGGGAGGAGACACTTTGAGTTCCTTTTTGTGTGTTTCGTTGTAGTTTTGATATTAGTGCGGCGATAACTGTTCGAAAATGTAAAGAAATTATGCAATGCGAAAATAAAAAAAACGTAATGAAATCAGATGCTTACCACATTACAAAAGTATAGATATAAATTTTGCATCAGCGATGTTCAAATCTTTAAAATCGTTCAATACTGTGTCACTCATAAAATAAATCTATTTGGGCTTTTTTCAGGAGACTTTCAAAATTGTCGGCCTTGTGAAATAGTTGACGGCGATCTTTAGCGACGTTTACTTAAGTAGCGTCGAATCTTACTATCATAATTGTAACTTACTGATTTGCCAACGACCTCTCTTTGAAAATGTATGTGTTTAAATACAAACCCTTGGATAGAAATGTCCTGAAAGCCCAGAAGCTATGAATAAGTATAGACGGCTGTAGTATAATATTACTTACCAATTTTCTTCTCTCAGTAAAATTAAAAAATATCTCTTCACATTTCTCAAGCAAATCTATTTAAAAAAATAACATAATAACAACCAAATTTCAACATAAGCAGTTAGTAACATTACGATTTTACGCTAAACCCTAGCCAGTCTGCTATGTAGGTACTTAAGCTCCTAATTATCTCCAGTAGCCAGTAGTGATAAATATCGGATAACACGCAAAACTGTTCAGTCTGTTCACATAACTTCTACCAATAATTTCGCTGCATAGTAAACGATACATTAAGGCTGGGATCTAACTTGAATCATTTTTATATTTTCTCTTGACGAAGTATGTTGAGCGTATTAATCAATAAAAAATACCTAAGCGTAGCGAATCACCTGCCAAAAATTACGCGACGGAAATTCGGTGTGCTTAATGTTTTTACAATGCAAATTACGGGACGTAATTTCTGCCTGTCAGTAATTTAAAAATTATAGTAGTAGTATAGTAAGTAAGTGTAGAATACGCCAAATTTCCATCGCGTAATTTTTGGCAGGTGTGTCGCCAGGCTGATGTGGACGTCGATTCTTAGCCCTATATTCTTAATGAGCATGAAAATGTAGCTCACGATTTATTATCTCATTAAGAATATACAGAAGGTGATCTAAACGTATCCCGCGATAACTGGTCAAACCTGGAATATACCTGCCAGCAATCGGCAAAATAGTACAAGTAAGAAGCGAGCTTTACGAGTATTCGCAGTAAACAGTACATATATTAGGGATTATTACAGCACACACGTTTAACCGCCTCTTTCACCGCGAGCCGACTCTCTGATCTAGTTCGCGGAAGAGAATTATGCAATGGCTTGCACACTTGCTCTGCTAAGGTGTTAATGGCGAATTTTGTACTAACAAGATAATAATACGATGTCGACCTGTCTAGCTGAGCGTTAAATTGTTAAGTTTGTGATGTAACCATACACACATCAAAAAAAGTATACTTTGTCGATTCTAAATCGTCAAATTCAATATTTTTATTGTATATATACAAATAATAAAAATTAAACAAAATTTATATATATAAATTAATAAACATATAATATTAAAATATATATACATAAAAAATCAAAATCATAAGTTTAAATAAATGAATCACTTTTATCTTTGCAAAATCGGGAGCGAAACGGTGTTCTGTATTATCTTTCCGCAATTTAATGGTTCTTATGACTATACTTTTATTTTATAATGTCATAAAGCATGATTACATAAGATAAGGAAAAGTATTTATTACACAAAACTCGGTCTATGTTATGTCGTTTTATTGATCGGTTCTGTTAACTTACGCAACCAACTAGCGCAAGAGCAGGGAAACGTTAAAAGAAATGGTCCCGGAAAATCCGATAAAAATTCAATCCCGGACATTCTAACCGTGTCCGGGAAGAGATTTATTGAACAAATTTAAAGTCAATTAAATCTGACGCCGGCTTAACGCGCTGCGCACGCGTCGAGCCTTTTGACAAATATATTTAGAAAGACGCGGCGTAAAAGTTTATCTTTTGGTACCGCGAAATGATTCGTAAACAACGCCAACAATGTTAATGCGGATATCTTTTTTTTACTTATTTTTCTTTTCATTATCCTCCATACATAAACGTACCCACTGAAACATTTTTCTTAATAGGTTTCTTTTTCAATAAAATCCACAGGAAGGGGGTGCTTCTTTATATATTTTTTTTCTTCTTTAAATTATCCTCAATACAAAACAATGGCGGATCACGAGTTTTCAGTTTTAAACCCATTCCTGCCACTTCAGCATTAACTAACATAGTCTACTCGATCCACCCCGAGCCCCCGGCCTTGGGGGGGCCCCAAATCTTGAGAAGTAATTTTTAATCATATACCAAAAAGACCAACATATCAACATGTCAGTAAGAAGCAGTTGGAGGCCCCTTCCTGCAATAATAAATGTAGGGTGGTAAAAAATTCCAGGCTTCTTCGTGGGTAAAATTTACTATGTATATTCATAGACCGGACTTAACAAACCAGCAATACAATGAAGCACTATTATTTAAACATAACGTGTTTTTCAACTTTCATAATAGAGTCTAGCTAACGTTCACTCCTCTTTCGTCTATGAGGGGTGTCATATAAAAGTCTCCTGATTATATTAACATGAAAAAGGATTATAATAAATATGATATTGCATAGTGGAACTAGCCCTAATAATAGGTAGTTTAAAATGCAATCTCTTTTGTAATCACAATGGTGCAGACTACATCTGTCTGTCTGGAAAACTATTAAATAAGAAAACGATAAAATAGCTACAATTTCCACCTTTAGAAACGTGAAAAATATTACACAGGAACATTTTTAGCGCATCCTTATACAGAAAATGTATAAGCTTTAACAACATTGTCGTGCTTGACGAAAAGATAAAAGCTCGTTGAAAAAATACTTTAAATTTTCCTCCTAACTTTGATAACTCAACATAAAAATATCTCACGGTTTTAAAATTGTATTGTGCTTTTATTTTACGCGTTTCACATTAACTTCACTTTTAATGCACTCGACGAAAGACCACAGCAAAATTTCACGTCTTGGTCAAAAATAAGTCTTACTAAAAGGATGCGTAAGCGCAGCCCAAATGCTCACTTAGTCACTTCGTTAATTTCGGGAAGGTGCACTGGGATCCTTTTCTTTTTATTAATTTTTGACTGAACGGGGATGGCACATTTGTTTTTAACTTCTTTATTTTTTATCTGCTTAGTGTCGGATTCCAGCGTGTCTTTGCGCCTAATTCGTTTTGAATATGGAATGATTTGTGTTCTGGTTTCATTGCATTAGCGTCTGTTTGCTGTGGTGCCCACACGCGGTCATTCATTTTCATTCATTGAGTAACGGATTGTGTTTTATTTTTATTGGACTTAATTGGACGTGAGTCACTGAATCCATTAACTATAAAAAACTGGATTTCTACAAATGATATTCATTGTTTTCCTATCTCGTACTCTTAGTAAATTGTAATAAAATATTTACAGTCATAAGCTATCTATGTATTTTCATAAACACATAGGATAGGTACTTTGAAAACGTTCAAGTAATAAAAACGAAATCTTATGTTAGCACATGAGTTACGTTTATTTCTACGAGACTCGTATAAGGGCTCCCTAATACCCAAAGTCAGATGAAAAACGATGACTCAGGTTTTTAAAACTTGAATATCGTCATTTTATTGTCTTATTTGTATGGCTATCAAGTTTCTACGTTAAGTGTGCTCATGAAATTTATATGGAACAATAAAAATAAAAGTCCACTTTAAGAACATTATTTAGAATTTCGATAGAGTACACCGGAAGGCGGAAGCGTTAGTGCAGGTCATTGAACCGCTCGTCGAGTCAATGTCAGCGTCGGCGAGGCGTAGGTCCAAGATTCGGCAAGAACAAGGGTGCGTACTTGTCGGTACAGGGTAGCAGGGTGCAACTGTCGCGGGGTAACGACCGGGCCGGGGTCGTCGGCCGGCGCCACGCGGCCGAGCGACCGAGTCATCCGATTGATTGGAGCAGGACGGCACTACCTCTTCATACCCTAACGATCTAACTACCCCCGCTCTTAATAGGGGAAATAACACTTTGTTTCGTAACAGATAAGGTATGATTCAGTTTGTCCACTAAATCGGCGATAGAGCTTTTGTAGTTCGGATACGGGGAGGTAACCAACGCACACAGCTGCGTTAAGGGAAGTAGTTTTGCTCAAAATATTGATTTTTCCGCGGGGCTCGGTGGGCCGCGTGGCACGCGCTCGTGTGCGTGTGGTGTGTGCGTGCAAAGCGCGCGTGTGTGTGCGTGCGCGTCTATTTTGGGTTGAGCACGTGGTCGTAGTTGTTGCTTGTTGACATGCGTTTTTATTTTTATGGCGGCTTTACGGTTTGATCGGTTAATTGAATTGCATCATTGTTTGTAATTTAAATCCTTGTGATTTACGATACACGCTGTTATAGTGGAATACGTTTACCTATGCGGTTTTTCTTGAAATATTTACCTTTTCCATTGTAGTTTTTCGCAATATTTTATTATTTTCCGGACTTTGCTACGTAAGTGGGAATTGATCGAAATGAATCAGTCTGTCAATCGTTGAATGCCTTACCTTTATGATAAAATTGATTTTAAGCACACCTCTGGACTGGAGTGTTTGCATTTTTAATATATTTTTGCTGACGTCATTACACTTAAAGCAGCTGTATTTTCAGCATTTTGCATTACTTCTCGGACTCCGTCGCATTTTTTTAATAATTAGACATATTAGGTTGTAAAGTGATTTCTCAATGTCGAAACAGACAGACAAACCCAAATCACACGTCAACGTTTGGCAAAAAAAGAATTATAATTTTTTATTTGTGAAATATGGAGGTAATAGTACAAACATTTAATTTCAATGTTAAGTAGATAATCAGGCACTCATTTTGAATAGGACCTAGCAACTGATTTCGTTTTGTCTTGGTAACCATCTACATACTACCTACCATGCAGAAGAAGAAGTGTCAAAGCACTTACATTATAACTCGAACTCATAACATTTAAAAAGTATAAGTCTGAGTCAGCACTTTATATCCAGACAAGACTGCTTAACATTTTCTTATTCTCAAGGTTCAGTGGACAGGAGACGACTTGCAAATATATATATACACACCTAAGTACCGACTTCTTTCTGTGTGTATGCTGAATATATTATTAGCTATACGTTTACGTGTGTATAGTTATCGGTGCACAAACACAAAGCCGGTTCCGAGGACTCACGCACACCAGCTCACCACCTTACCCTTGATTTTGCCAGCTCAAGGTCTCTACCCTCCCAGGATGTGCACTCACACCCTTGGTAGCCTGCATAAGTCTATCCCCCTCTAAAGTGCGGACACCGCCGAAATTTCCCGACCAGCAGCCGGGGTCGACGACCTGCAGCGACATACGTATTGGTAAATAAACATTGATGCTGGGTTACATAACAATTATAATGTATGGGCGGTATTGATTCCACGTTTTGATTGACTATCGGAACTGTGGACGATGTGTTTTGGAATATTTTGCATTCATTTTGTTTTGACGTTTTTTTGGTACTTAAAAAGTCTTTATGGTTTCAATGAAATGAAAGATTCGTTCGTACGTATATAATACTTAGATGAGGGCGATAAGTCTCAATAAATTGTATTTTTAGAAAGGACAACTTAAAATTCTTCACAGAAATGCAACGTCTCTTTCTGTTCTATTTTTAGTGAGAAATTATTCAAAAACAAATTATGCATACACGAGCCGAATCCCGAATTCGAATGTAGTTGAATTAATGTATATTGTATGTATAACTGTGTCATTTCTACTCTTTTAGTTCGTGACTCATGATAGCAACAACAATGAATAAAACAGTATTTATTTTAAAACAAAATGATATTCATCATACAATATTCAGTAATCTCATTTACTCACTCATTTCAAACGGTATGATTACTGAAAACATTGCACTCGCTGTAGAGAAATCCTTCAAAATCAAATATTCAAGGCTGATACCTTCTCTAGAGGGAATGAGAGAAATCTAAGCTGAGTTAATAATAGTTTGGACCCACCCTTAATAACAAAGTGAAATTGGCTTCTTATCTACATAGGTAATCTATTTAGGTACCTCTAACGATTTTTCTTGTGTAGGAAGGTAGGTAGGTGGTGAAGACGCGAGCAATTAGGTTTTTGGAATAACAACGAAACTGAGAAAACGATTCAATATGAAATACTTGATCCGTGAACAGATACTATGAAATAATATTTGATGCACTAATCGAGCCATTTCATACAAGTTTCTATCTTTAATTGTACGATTTAGTTTATATTAGTATGCATGATAATAAGAACTAATTAATGAGCTGCGATCACTTATAGTAAGAATAAGTTATTTATAATATGTATAATTTACCTAATTTGTGTAAAAAGCACGGAAAAAACGTTAAGCCCCGGTTGTCATTCGTGGATCTTTGACAGTCGTTACGGGTCGTCAGAAGCCCGAAAATCTGACAACCAGTCTTACCAAGGGGTATCGTATAGGGGTTGTGGAGGTCAGATAGGCTCCATGTAAAATACTGGTATTCAGCTGCATCCGGTTAGACTGGAAGCCGACCCCAATATTGTTGGGAAAAGGCTAGGCAGATTGATTTGTGTAGAAGTCGAAAGTACAGTGTTTGGATGCTTAGCTATGAGACCTTCAATTAAAGTTGCACTTAAATAAAATTAAATTGCGTATGCACATCGAAAGTGGAGAAAACCATTGCTCATAGAAGTATAGACGGACGGCTTTTCCAACTCTTATTAGAAATAACTTTCGTATGTCTAATTGAACTTGCAATTTTATTGCAGCGTTTGAATCTCAGCTGCGAAACACGCATTAATTCGAATCAGTGAGTCCCACAATTTTATATGGACAATATTTCAGCAAACAAACTGCCATTTTAAATTAAATACGTTCCACGACGAATGAACAACAAAAACTCATTATAGTAAAAAATAAACTGGAGCCCCGTAGCAAGCGCATCCCACTCGGAGCGTTTGATTACGTGATGGTAGTTATTGCCAGTGCGGGGGGTGGCAGTGGGTGTGCGAGCTTCCCGACCTACCCCCCAGGACCTACGCCAACACTGCACCGATGCACCCACATCTAGACATCTAGCTATCTAGATAGATGTCTGGACAGTCCCGCACGCACACCGACGCGCCGCCCTGTCTATGTGATGCACCGTTGACAATATCTATACGTGGTACGTACCGCAGCACTTGTTTACCACCAATACAATTTGTTAAATATTAGGACGCCGTGCAGTTTATTATTACCTCAGTGTTCTTTTGTTTTTGTTCTAAGTATTTATGACGGTAAATAAGTGGTGAGGTTTACTGTGTTTGATGACAATGGCAATCAACAGGCGTCTGCTGATTGAGTTGTTGTCAATTACCCAATTTAAGGTCCATAACCATGTGGATTTTTAGTGTCATCTAGAATAGGATCAAGTTTCATACTCACGTTTCTTGTTAAGAAAGTTAGAAAAAACGAAACCTGAAATTGATACCGCAAAAATAAACACATAGATTCATGTTTTCTTAAGTTCCGTGGAAACCTTGTTATTGATAATGTTATAGACTTAATAAAAAGATTGCGATTGAAGCGTTACTAATGTAGTTTTTCACCAGAACCTTTCTCATAGCACATGCACGTGTCGTTAAGCGATGCGAGTATAATACAATGAGATGTTCTTTCTGTCACTCAATATATTTAAACAAATAATCAAAAATAAATACAGCATCTGACCTAACATCAAGCATGACATTATGCAGCAACCTTCAAGCAATCTTCCAGCAATCAAAACATAATAACAAATTCTTCGCGTTTCAAATCTCGGACGAAAATACTAATTCGTACGCCCCGACCTACCCTAACATAGCTCAGTGCACTCGCACTAAGACCTAAGTCTGTGTGCCTAGTACGTATTGTATGCAGCACACACACACGCACGCTCAATATTTACGTGAAGTTCAATTATGCTATTGGAGAGGGAGGTAGACATATACATGCTATCTACATGTGTTTGTTTGCATCTGAACTTTTCAGCATAATGTTGCACTCTGCGTCAAGGACAAAAGACTTAAATGGTTTGCTAGCAACACTTTGTTTTCTATTCTTTTTTTATTTGAAATTAGAATGTGCCCGATTGACTATCTGATTTCTCATGTCATAAACACACAACAACTTGTGATTGGCTTACGGTTGGGGTGCAACATTGACATCATTGATAAGCTTGACAAATGGACTAGTGATATTGTGATAATAGGCTGGTCCCGGCTGTCATTCGTAGATCTTTGACAGTCGTTACGGGTGGACAGAAGCCCAAAAAAGGCGTCAACCAGTCGTGCTAAGGGGTATCTTGTTACCCAGTAACTGGGTCGTGGAGGTCAGATAGGCAGTCGCTCCATATGTAAATACTGGTATTCAGCTGCATCCGGTTAGACTGGAAGCCGACCCCCACATAATTGGGAAAAGGCTACGCAGATTAGGATAATGTACATTATATTATCATTAAAAACACGAGCAATGTGGCACCACCTAAATATTAACAATACATTAATTGAATATAACGCATAACATTTCAAATTAATCAAATCACACGCCAAACCGAAAATAACAACATAGTATTGAAATTATGTTATTATAGTCCTTATGTATGTAAACAAAATATTAAATTAAATAACAATAACCTTGAACGAGAACAAATCGTTCGCAAACCGGAAACATTTAACTGTTTGTAAATTATTATACGATACGGACCAAACATGTGTGTGAAACATAAATATAGCAATAATTTTAAACAAATACAAACCCAATACATCAAAACTATTAACTAAAATATTAACTTGCTGCATATGGAAATATTATTTAATGGCTCGTAGCAGCTCGTAGCCCTACAACTTTGACGCAAGATGAAACTCTTCAAGTGTTGCGCTTGAATGCCTACGCCGTAGCACTTGCTACGAAGTTTGCGCAAGAATGTTTTGTACTATTTCTGTGTGCATAACGCAATTGTTTATTTACAAGAAATGGTTATTTGTTTATTGTAGTGTTTTTTTATTATTCTATATTAAACTAGGTTTTTTTTTTGACTGGAAATATATTGCTGAAGTAAGACTATCAGAGCATAAATGAACATTTAAATTATTATTTGTTTATTATTTTTAATCATTTTCATAGCCCGAGTTTGTAATAAGGCGGTACGCTATAGCAAGCTACGACAGCGTCCATTCGTTTATTTGCGCCATCTAGTGGCGAGCGGACACAACAAAAGTTCGGCAATTCGACGCTAGAGGGCTGTTCTATAAAGCAATTTGTAAATGTTTTATTGAAAGTGACAATGTTTGGAAATGTACTATTATATCAATATTATGGCTTATGAACATATCTTATTATTATACTTTCTCACCTATCATTGTTTTATCTTCGCAATTCCTCGAACTGACAAGGTACACTAGGGATGTCTATTTGTTAAAATATACCTATAAAATTATAGTCGATATTAGTACTTAAAACTACAGTTTGCACTACTAAATCTTAAAATACTACGAATTTAATAACCCACATAAATGTCCCATTTTCATATTTCGTTCGAAATGCAATAGATGCTTTGTGGTCGCTGAAACCGTAACATGTTCTGGGAATCGTCCTATCCTAGGATCGCGACTAAGGAGTTGAGCGTATGATGACTAATTATTTTTGGGCAATTTGCCAGCCGGCAGACCGAAATGTGAATATAGGGCGTCCGGCGTTGTTGCTCCATACACAACACTTTCCAAAGGTTAGCGAGCATCGCTTTCAGATGAGTCCAAGAGTCATAAAATATTATGATGTTGACACAGTAAGCTCGCAGACGAATCTAACTATATTTTTGTTGCTTCGATTACGAAAGAGGCATATTGTGACACGATGAGTGAATGAACTGGATCAGATTGTTTACGACACGCTCGAATAACGGAGTTGAAATATCCAAAATATTCAAACCATCCATTAACTCTTTGAAATCACATCTTTTCATTCTGGTTTATCTTTAAGGAACGTTTACATCATACAGTACACATTTTCGACTTCGTTTCTAAACCGGCCTGAACACACACAACATATATCAAGCTTGAGATTTCAGCACCTGATACTTTCTTTAGCAAATGCTATCGTGTTTCGGAATCAAGAGAGCAATCTATCAAGATAACCCCATTGCTATGGGAACTGTGTGAACACATAGATGGAAACTGTAAGTGATCAAATATTGCATAAAGTTTTGTTATGGCAAACAATATGGGGTAAGAAGCATCCTGTTTTATATCTTTCTTAGTTAACGGTGCAACTGGCCTTCCTGTTTTTTAAGCGGAATTAAAGTTAACAGAATTACTGTAAAAGGTAAAGCATTACTTAAAAAAAAATACGAGTTAATTTGTGACTCCTTGGATAGATGGTCATTAATATTCCGTGTTTGGTATAATGTCAAGTTTAATTACACTATTCGGAGTTTAGATTGCATATACTAAATGAGATAGTCATACAACTTGAAGATCTGGATGACATATGTTAAAGCAACTGTCTTTCACAATACAGAAATATCATTTCCCTATGACTAACACATAAAAATAGATTCACATTTGATGGAGAAATAAGTATAATATTTTTCATTATCATTTTTAATTTATTTCATACAATAACCTAATTAAGTTTAGGAGTATTTAATGTTTTTGAGCTTAAGTTTTGACTTTTTAGTAACAAATTAGAGTAAACTAAGTTTCACTATTTATACAATGTATGACTATACACGCACACGCTTGGCACGCAAATAAATATTTTGAGACTGAGTGTAGAGGTTTTGAGTACATCGCTTGGTACAAACATTCTCTATGACAAAAGTATTATCTCCTTTTTTGGATATTCGATCAGAACTTCGAACCGTTAATACAAGGTGTGCTAGCACCTGCCCAAGCACGACAATCACGTGACTGCGGTTGAGCAACTGACATCAAATTGACCCAGTCCAAACTACCAGCCTATGGCACTGTCGCATCCGCGATCAACAAGTAGGTACTTACGTAGTGACAATCATGCGCAATATACTGATACGATGAATTATTATAAAAATTTGGGCTGAGCTATTGAGGGTACTCGAGTTCAAACCGGGTTCTAGGACAGTCTGTCGCAACTGGCAAGTTCGGAACGCTTATCGTTATCAAGATAGGTATTTTGTATATCAAGTGCGCATTATACACTTGCTCACCCAATTCCTGAAGATAGTCGGTAACCTCCTTAACCGACCTAGATGGTGAAACACCTTTTTCCTGCTTTAATCAGTATTATTAGCAGTATTTCGATGTCGTCTCTGACTTTCTTATGAATTGTTTGCAGAAGGTATTGTTATATGCAAAGAAGATAATAACCTTAGGATAGAAACTAGGAAACCCCACAAATAAGCAGGAAGTTTATTTTAAGTGATCTCACACCTATAAATGCTCTGTGACGTCATTAAAATTTAAACGACTGAAAAGTAAACTCAAGAGTTTCAATATTTTTAATTAGCTAGATATTTTACCAAATTTTAAGGCTGTAGTCTTGTGGAGAGTATTTGCGCCCGTGACACACTTTAGCGCATGTATTTGCTATCTCCAAGATTTTTAGTTCAGTATTAATACCAACTATTTAAACTGACGTAGTTAGTTTAACCGTTTTTATTAACACCAGTAGTCAACCCTAGAACATGTAATAGAAATAGAAAAGTTGTACGTGTGTGCGTGAATTGCACTTGTAGTGTTGTTATGTGTGCAATAAATACTTTATGTATCCATCTCTTTCCTTCTCGACATTTCACTGATAGCTATGGCCTTGTCTAGTCGCATCTAATGCTGGCATTAGTCTGTTTACATCGCGCTGCTACTTGCCCCAGTAACTGGCTTGGGTATTTGCACTTTATTTTAAAAGTGAAACATAATGCGGTGTGTTAGATTATCGTGTTAGTCACACACTGAAACACTCCAATTAATACTAATTTTGTAGGTTACACACATATGTAACGTATTTATGTCAAAAAATGATGTGTAAACAGATGGCAGGCTAAAACAAACTTTACGGTCATTGGCATGGTTATTAAGTTTACGCGGAAACAGATATTTATGTTGAGTATTTAGTTTACCAGTATTTTTATTTTGTTTCAGGTGAGTGCTATTTACTTTTTGAGATCCAGCTGATGAACAGGTATGTACGTATATGTACAAAAAACATGTAATAGAATAATAATAAACGCTATTTGCTTCCACAAAAGCATGATGCTTTAGGGAATAATCAACCTGTTTGAATTCAACTTCAACAACATACCATCTACCCCATCAGCACGAAAAGATTGGAAGCTCTGGCTAATATTTCCGCTAAGGTTTTACTTTCTTACTGGCACTTACTTAAGTTACTTGTACAAGTGCACTGGCTCATCAAACGCTCCAAATGTCCCTGTAGCGAGTGTTGACTGAGCCGGAGTGTTGACCGGTATGTAGGTTACACCGCGCGAACCGGCGAGCGCCCCCCTCGCCCCACCGCCCCGCACACCACGCAACTACTTCTATGATCCGTGCACTTTTCAACAAGAAAATATCAAATGCACCTTGGAAAGAACTGATGCATACTGCAAAGGTACAGACAGAAATAGGTTAACAAGAAAGCCTTTGTACAGCCTGTATCTATGTTACTGACATCCTTTGAGAAAACTCTCAAACACATCGATTGCACAATACAGAGGGTAAATATACGTAATTGAAAATGTTTGGCAGTAATCGATACTAAACATAACGAATCACTTGAAACTATAATTCCATTTTCGAAATGTCAAAGTGCATCGTAGCTGCATGTCGACTAGCAACGGAGGAGTTGGTAACTATAGTTAAGAATTTGGGCTCTGGATCGCAGAGCGACGGCAATGTGCCACCGACCAATTCTATTATTGGACGTGGGCCTATGTATTATATTTATATCAACCGCTACCCGTGGTCACTGGGGCAAGTTCGCTCGCTTCTTTAAACTCGCAATAAAAATCGGACAAGTTCGAGCCCAAGACCGTGGTTATGTAAACATACATATTTTTGCCAATTTTCGTATTGATCATAAAATTAAAAGAGAAAATTCTTGATATTAACATTACGATTTAACCGTATTTCTTAGTAATTGCATTTGTTAGACCTTGAAAATCTATTGGCAATAATGAATGTGTCAGTGGATATTGAATCAAAAGAACGTTACAAAATCCAAATGTAGACATATTCAAATGTTGTGTTATTATGTTATATTTAGTCTATATGCTAACCGTTTTATCATCTCAAGGTAACGCGTATAAAGCAATGATAAACAAGTGACCATCAAATTAGGAGATCGACAACCGGCCATGACTCTGTTTACAACTAACTATATCTTCTAGTCTAAAAAGACGAAGGATTTTTCCGATAACATGACACAAAATCCACGCACACTCATTAGTCTTTTAATGCGGTAACACAGTTAAACTGGTTACTTATATTTTTGAAAAATATATTTTCCTGCCTAACATTTGTGTTAGTATTCAAGGCTATTTGTACATAATTGAGTGGCTGAAGAATACAGAGCGGCTCTGGTACTATCTGCGTTCGTTTGTATGCGAGTGAGTCAATGTGTTCTGCCCTATATTCCGTACGTCCATTTGTTCCCGCAGTTGAACGTATTTTAGTGAAAGTGCGTTTACAACAACTGCCAAGGTTTTAACACCTGCATTGAATCGTTACAACTCATACATTCTTATTACAAGCTATTTGGAGGAAGTATACGGTAAAGTGGCTTTTAAAAACTCAATTAGATATATGAAAGTAAGAGTAGGTACTTATGTAACTTAAGAGATACAGCTGCTGAATCTAAATTAGTTTATTTTAAGTAAACTTAAAACAAAAGTGAACAAGCTCGATTTTAACAAAAAAAAATAAAACAATTGTATTCAAAATTAAAACTGCAGGCTCTTGACATACAATCAACCACATTTTTGTCAAGCTTTATATTAAACGTCGAGTAATTAAAATCAAAACTGCACGATAAACCATTAAATCAAAAAGTAATGTGCGACGTTTGGCGGTTCGCCAAATACGGCGAGACTTCACTCAAGCGATTTACAAAAGTGCGTACAATGATCTCTCCTCTTTATTATAAATTACCGCTACCAAGTGAAAACAAAGACTTACTTTCGAAAGTGCAAGCGAAATGTGGTTCAGTTGCGTATCTTGTTCGCACTCCATAGATCATCTGAGAGAACATTAACGAATGCGGATGTTTCGCAACAGCTCGGACGATCTAGTGAGTGCGCCAGCGCTAGTCGATACTCGCCACAGTCGTTACACACGAGTCTCGATCGAATTGTACTAGATACGGCCACGCCTGTATTGGTATCTCGAATATGTTGTATCGATTCTTAATTTTCATGAGTTGAAAAACCCAAATCTAGTTTAATGAATGAATCACGAATTCACGAAATATTTTCAAACTTGTGGGAAACAATCTAGTATTCGTAGTTGGCAGCTACTTTTTTTAGAGCACACGAGACATTATGTTTTAAGATTCATAAAAAATCTGTTAAACTCTACTAAAATGGACATATTTAAATGGTCGTATATCAGACATTGATACCTATTTCTATGTACTAACCGACTATCTCTACATTTAGAATGGTTGTAGAGAGTAGAGATTAACTATCAAAATATAAGAAATGCATTTCACATTGCACATGTAGTGTACTAACAAACAACCTAATCAACCTACCCTATCTCGGGATTTACCTAACTGAAACGAACTAAAATTACTTTAATTTCAGTTCGCTAACCAGACCGTAAGTATATCCTGACTTCAAGTTACGATGACTTTTGAACAACTCATTGTAAGTAAGCCTGCTTCCTTTCAAACCCACTGATTTTATCTAAAACTTCAGTAAAGATGCTTATCTAGACAATATGATTTATATCACAGTAATTTAAAGGCCATGCATTGATTTCCTAACAATTTAATCAATAATTGTGTGACTAACATTAAATTAAATGATATCAGCACATTTGGAAATCGAATTGAAAGTAAATCCCCGAACTAATTTCCAATTCTAGATACTTTAGGAGTAAACCATTGCACTGGAAATTGCAATAAAAACGATTGTTAATTTAATGAAAGATTCCCATTGGCTCATAGCATCGTAGAAGCATCACCATTGGCCATTTGAAATTAACTCGCGGGAATATAATTGGCGAGCTCCGCTTGCGTTTGCGCAGTTTCCATTACGCTGTAAGGCCACGTTACGCGGATGAGGTCAGGTCACAAACCTTAATGCATATTGCACTTGCTGACTAATTGGAATGTTTTTATTAACGTAAGCAAATAATAAAAATTGCTGTCATTAAATATTACTGTGCTGTGTTTTGTCGTAAAATACAGTTTAATTCCAACAAGTAGAATCACGATTGCAATCAAGGCCGAGTAGAGACTAGGTCGATAGTGGATACAACATTGGGTCAGGATACTTGACCTTGTATTAAAAATATTACAAGACTTGTTGCATAGTGCCACCATTAGTTCAGTACTTGGTAGATATATCGACTTTCAGTTTTTCTTTGATCAAATCAAATGTTTGAATATCACTACTTATTACAAAACAAAGTCCCACCGCCGCGTCTGTCTGTTTGAAAGCGATAAACTCAAAACTACCAAACAGATTTTCATACGGCTTTCGCCAATAGACGGAATGATTCATGAGAAAGGTTTAGGTGTATAATTTATTTATTTATTAGGGACAAAAAAACAGTTACATGTTAAGGCGATACAATAATATTCTTAAGATAAATAGTTAAACATATAACCCACACTATTGTCCACGGATTAATCAAATAAGTGAAAAACGGAAGCTGATTTTAAGAATATTGTTGTAAATTATTCGAATGAGGTGTTAGTTTAAAATTTTGATGCTAATGAAGTGATAGCGAGAGTTATAAGTTTCCACAAGGCGTCGAAGAGGTATTCGTGTGTATTGGTCTTACATGAATTCACGTGGAATAGGTGGGGCACGAGAGTCCCACGCCAGATTACATTTCTGGGTACCGTGTAACATATTATTAAGGTGTTGTGTATTTTGGCTGAAAAAATCATGCCGACTGGAAGCTTTACTGTAGTACGTTTCTGTGGGATAATTTCCGAACTCCACGCGGGTGAAGCGGCGGGCACAAGATAGTGGAAAATAAATAAACCTAAGTCCCATCGTCCACGACGCAACTCTAAAGTAACACGTCGTGGAGGATGGGCCTTATGTGTCTACTGCGTCTAGTAGCAGGACTAAATAATTTTTGAGAATGAAAGAGAGCCTTAACATAAGTTTGACCACCTTTTGAGTGGAAAGTTCCGTACGATAAAGTAGAGTTTATCTTTGTCCCCTTTAAAGCCCCAAAATAAACATATCGACAGTTTTGACCTTATATTTCGTACATGTATCAGTGTTTAATCAAGTGTTACGGACAGATCTTCATAAATATGTATGTAACAAATGGCTGTAATTCGAGATCTAGTACATAAATAAATACTTCCAGCTTACGGAGCCAAACAGAAATATGTTGTTTTGAGAAAACACTAGTACGTGTCTACTTACCTACCTAGTTTTTGTGTATCTGTTCTAACTAGGACTAGTCATTGTACGGGGATTTGTTTGTTTTTTCTTTTGCTTCAATATTTCTAAAGACAGCGAATATTACTCTGATGGCTAACTCCAAAATGTTTCTTAGAATTGTATAGTCTTCCTTAATAGCAGTGCTATGAGAAGTTTTCTAGACAGGCTTGAAGAAAGCCAAGTTATAAGCAAATACTTACACCAGAAATTGTCAGATCCACCATATTTTCGTTTTTAAATCTTGAACCTAACTTTTATATTCTAAAGCTTTATCAAGTTTTAAAACCAGGTAAAGTAATGTTATTAATATTAATATGTGTAAAGATAATGAGATGCTTATCCACATTATAAAATCTGTAACTTCTCTCTCTCCGCAAAGAAACATGAGCCACATGGCCAAACAATAAAAATGGCACAGATTAAAAAAGAAACAATCGGTCCAATGGTTTCTGGAAACCTTAAAAACACACAAACAATCATTTTGTATCGATGTTTCGTTTTATTTTCGCTGACACAAATACGTTCGGAAGAGGATCTGATATTTAAGTCTTCTCAAACGACATAGATCTTGATTCTTGAACCTCTGTTCTGAGAACTAATTTTTGTGTTGGCACTGCATGCGTCCGGAGTTGAAAACGTCGTGTGGCCCAAGTTACAGGCGGCTCGCGTAGTTCAAGTTGAAGGTACTTGTGTAAGGCCATTATGACGCTGAAAAAGTTATGTATGTGTCATAGATGATTCGTAAAAGTTGTGACAAAGAAATGGAACTCCTTATTAAGGTTAAGTAGGTACACAGATACATATTGTCACAGTACTGAATAACTTTCATTGGAATACCGACCTAAATTTTTTGTTCCGTTGCAACAATGAACTTAGCGTTCATGGATATTTAACTATGATTCATATGTGCCGATCAAGATAAAGTTGTTTTCAATATTATGTGTACGATAAATACTTCAATAATGTTAAATACTGTTGAGTTAGACTAGCAGTGATGCATGTTTTTATTCGTTACAAATTGACCTAAATACACAGAGATTATTGATTTATAACCATATTCTTAGTCATCATAGCTCATAGTTACCTGTCCAAAACATGTTCATATAATTTGATAACATTTAATGTTTGTTAAAAATTGAATATCATTTTTGTTTCATGGATATTTAACTATGATTCATACGTGCCGATCAAGATAAAGTTGTTTTCAATATTATGTGTACGATAAATACTGCAATAATGTTAAATACTGTTGAGTTAGACTAGCAGTGATGCATGTTTTTATTCGTTACAAATTGACCTAAATACACAGATATTATTGATTCATAACCATATTCTTAGTCATCATAGCTCATAGTTACCTGTCCAAAACATGTTCATATAATTTGATAACATTTAATGTTTGTTAAAAATAGAATATCATTTTTGTCTATATATGTCATACGAGTATGTATCATTAGATTCATTACATAACTGCAGAGTTTGACCGTAAATAGTGTTGTGTGTTGATATAAGTGTGGATATAATTTTTAATCATTAAATTGATTTAACAATGTCTTTATAGTAAATTCGTTAAATAAACTCAATATTTTGATATACAGTAATATCTTCAGTTACATAGACATAAGCATGGCATAGAGGTAACTCTATTCCTTGATGCATTTATCAGCCATTAATGCATCTACGTCACACGGTCACACCAACCTTGCAACTTATCCCGCTTCCCACTTTTCTCTTAGACCACCCCCCAACGGTCGGTGGCCGGCCTAGTTTCGCGCTAGGAATAGGCGCCGCCCCCGCTTCGCGCCCTACACCAGCCAAGTACTGGCTTGTTAAAGGACACATACAAGCTTTTCACGCTACATGCCGCACTGCTTTCAAACACCCTTTTATACCTGCTGAAAGAAAACCTCTTTTGATTTACTGTTTTTAGGTCAGAGGAGTTTATCGTCTGTTTTAGAAGTTGTTTTGACCTATGAGCTGTTTTGTTTCTCAGTTTTATTAGTCGACGTCTATATTGTCTATGCGATTACTCAATGCCTTGTTATTTCATCTGGGTGAACAGTTTTGTTTTACTTTAACCGCGTGAATAGGAAGTGTCCCCACTTTGGTTTAATATTTCACTAACATTACTCATTTCTATGAATATTAATTTCATCTGTAACTTAGAGAAATATATTTGAAACAGTTGCCACTATTAACTTTAATTATTAGAAAAATATGTAGATTTGAAAGTACTTCCTCTTAACACAAGATCACATTTAGCAATAACTTTACCTGAATGCCATAAATAAAGTAAACAATATAAGCACCTTGCCCAAGCGAGCACGACGATGTATCGGTTCGTTATAACGAGCACGTGAGCACGTTCCATTAGGCACCCCACAAACGACCCGCACCCAAAGAGAACGCACTTCACACGCGCAATCACTCGCGTATTGAAGTGTTAGCGGACCAATGGGACAGAAAATTTGTGTTTTCACTATTGGTAAGGGTAGCCGGGAAGGTATTATTTAAAGTAATGTCCAAAGACCCCTTTCTTGTGAGTTCCCATGTCGGATGTTCAATAGGAGCTTCCTATGCTTTACCGCAATTTTCACTTTTCAGTTTCCAGATTAGCTATAAAATACCTAGTTATGATTGTTTAAAAGTTGCAATGTTAATATCCTTTCTTATTTGTTATCCCTTTGTCTGAAACGTTTTCATAATTGGTTATTTATTACAATTTGTCCATTTCTTTTAATGAATTAGCTTAGTTTGATCAAGTTTCTAGTTGTCGAATTCATCCTGGTTCACAATAAGATCAGCGATAAATTGATTATATTTTGGAGTAAGAAGCTTATTAGAGCCTGTCATAAATAACTCAAGTATACAAAACTTAGGATACCTAAGAATAAAATCGATTAAACTTAATAATTACTAAATAACGTCTGTCGTCGTAAAACTGTGCGCAAGAGTGCATTGCATCACGAAATAGATGGAAGTACCAACATTATGTGCGTGTATGAGTTACGGCTATGCGCCTCCGGCGCATTGCAGGGTTGAAATACAGATATGCATTTTTCTGATACTTTTTTCTTTTTATCAGACAAATGAAGAGACTTTGCTTTTGTTATATTATAACATATGTAATGATGACTTTGAATATAAAACCATGGACACTTTACCATATAGAGAAGCTTTGCTTTACCTAAGAGCGTGTTTGAGAGTGCGTTGATGTCGCGTCGCATTGACGCCCTATAGACATGATAGCAATATGAAATCTACGTCGCGGCGTATACGTTACGCCCACGTTGGACCAAAACCAGATGTGAAGTCACATCTAAGTGATCTACATCTTTATACTAATAAAGTTGTTGATTATGTCATTTAGTATAAAGATGCCATTTTATGAAACAAAAGAAAGGACAGATACAGAGCTAATCATGTCTAATTTATACTTTTATTCAGTTTCAGTCATCGTATTTTTTTTCAATGTCAGTTTCAATTGCATATTAAATGCAGTTAGATGCAACCCTAGCTAGCTCTGCAAATGCATACGACGCGGCGCAGTCCTTCGATTACACTGGCGCCTGTGTGCGTTGTCACTATTCTTTACGTGTAATTGCGTAGATCGCGTGCACATACACACACACACACACACTAACACAGCTGAGTCTAGGCGCAGTCGTTGTAATGAGCTAAAATTATTTGCAATTTCCTTTCTGTTCCATCTATAAGCAACACAACTAGGAATTCGCTAACATGTGTGCGACACATGTATTTTGTACGTGTTAAGTTTTAATTTAGATATTTTTTTATTAGCCGGGGACTACGGTTACTAAGTAGACACTAGTATCGTTCGCAAAACGAAACATACAAGATAGGTATACCTAGTATACTCAGGTTCTATTTGACACCTTAAAAATCAAAGTAGTTTCAAGTCTACATCAGATAAGCTCTGTCTACAAAACGGAGCCTTGAACTCTTGAACACTAGTCAACCGTCCATCCAAAAACAAACAAGCTAATCAGACCCGAATATCACAAATATTGTTCAAATTAATGACCAGTAGAAATAAATATATAAAGTATAAAGTATCCACCGTCCAGGTTATTAGTCCCGCGCTAGGCTGACAACCTGACTTGAAGATATACCAATAGTAACCTAAGAACACACTCGCTTGAAGAGGCGGCGCCTCGTCCACTTCATAAATGTACTAACAAAGGGCAGTTTGTTACACACGCAAACATGCTAACGATCTCTTTAACACCAGTCAACAAATTTAAACAATACATAACAATTTATAACTTAACAGCAACAATCAACAGTGACAACAACTAATAAATGGACCCGCTTGTCCCATAAATAAGGACGAAGACAAAACAACATGAGGAAAGATGCATTTCATTTAATTTCGTTAAACATCCAAAAATATCATGTTCAAGGGTGGAGAAAAATACTACAAGAAATCGACACCATCTCTAACCTAGATTCATTCTTAAAATCTGATGGATCAATACATGGTGTGACCCATAAAATTTCCATGGGGTACATGGATAGATCCCTTACCCGTGTAACGCGTGAACTTCGACCTGGGTTTTGGAGGTCATTAACATTTGGGCGGGAACTGGGTCGGTGCGTCGTCGGGCTGCAGCGTTGTCATGACAACGCGCCGCGCCGCCTCCGCCGCCCTACACGCGACGCTATCTAATGCCTCCAAATTCGTGCCTTGTTTACACAAGACCGGTCGTATTACGTTTTTGTTAGGATGCTATTTATAGAATTTCTTCTTGACTTGTAACGTTATCTTTGAATTATTTTGTTGTATCGAACGATTTAAGTATTTGCAATTGCTGCTACAATAACTACAGCTTAATTTAGACTTACTTTGTATAAAATCTGCAGAAAAACAGATCAACGTATTTTTTCATAACGTTTCACGTACAGAAGAGTAGCAATATTAGATTATGTACCTACTTGCAACTGACTTTTCGTCTCCAAGGGATCCCAACAAGCCACTCGCGATGATACCGCGAAGCAAACGCCGGACGCATGGCATGCAACCACATTAACTACGAAGCTGTCGCATGAGTCGCATTTCATTTATTTTATTATTAGTCAAAACGTCTCCTTGTAATCTTCTAAAGTTTTAGTTTTAAACCTGTTCAAGGTTTCATAGTCATAAAAACACGAGGTATTTTGGGATTCATTGAAATCTCCGAAAATAGAAATTCCTCATTTATTTTTGTTTTTAGTTACAACTAGGTCTTCTTCTAGCGCAACTTCGTTCACGTGGAAGTCGTAAGACACCGCAATATACTAAGATAATAGCCACATTTTTATAAAACTTCCCTGAGTATTGTACGTTTATAATTTTGGTCTCAGCAGCCAAAATGTAAAGAGATTCAGGAGCGGGACGCGGGAGCAAGCGACGTACAGTTGTCCGTGTGAGAACCAGCTCGTCCTGAGGTCGACACTCGCAGCCTTCAGTAGCAATTTCCCATTGCTTGCGAAGTTAACACTGATCCGAACAAAGATCCTGTCCGATCCGTATCTTACCGAGACTCTATTTAAGTGGTTATTTGCCCACAGTTAGTAGTCGTTGGAGGCAGTCGTTTAGTGGGTGTCTACAATTAATTAATAACTTATAACCCTTGTTCAAAATTAACCAATTGTTTATTGAATCGGGATAATTTTGATACTAAAAACGTGAATTTTAAATAGCAATAACTTTTTTCAATAAAAATAAGTTTTTTTATTACTTTTTAGTAATATTATTGCAGTACCTGTGCACTCTTTTCGGATCGGACAGGGTTTTTGTAACCCATTGTTTAGGGCCAAATTTTGAATAGCGGCCGTAGACATTTTATTGCGCTTGGGCATTACACAAACTAATTACCAGCAAAGTACTGCGATGGTCCATATGACGAGGCTTTATTTTTATTTCTTGCACAACAACCTAAAATTACGAACAGGTCCTTAGAATAAAACAAACGATGGCAAGAAGTTCCCAGCTTTCGCAGCAGCACTGTTCCGGGCCTGCTTGCGTCACCATCCCGCTGGTACAAGGGACTTGAAAATAGGTCAAAAGGGGGCCGAACCACTGTCACTGCCACAGCACACAGCCACATACCGGTGTGTTACTCCTACAAATCTACGAAAATCAATGGAGGCACGAGTAACGACCTTTGAAATTTCAAGAGGTCATCTTACCGGTACTTAGCCTATGGCTGACCTGGGACTTTATATGGTTTCCATGGTTACGCTTCATGTATTTTGGAACCGTATTTATGATTTAACATTTATTTAGAACATCTTGTTAGGAGGCCCTTGTGGAATTAGAAGTAATTAAATATGTCAATCATGTAATTTCAGTCACTATAAGTATATTTTAGCTTCTGATCTAAAGTAGTACCTACACTTGCTAATATTTCTTTTGTAAAAACCAGTAAGAATCGACTCTATTTTACCGTTCATTTTAATAGGTTGTTACGATAAAATATTTTTACTAAAATACAAAAATAAGTACACAATGGAGTGAAAATAAAACGTTATTTTTATATAATGTCCACCCAGCCGTCGAGGGATGTGACCTGATTACGGTGTTTTCTTCCTTTCATCATTTTAGCAGGAAACTTTTTTCAGATAATTTAACATTATCAAGGAGAGTTTTTTATAGTCGTTTTGCTGGCGTTCCTTACAAATACACATAGGGAAGTGTTCCAGTGTTTTCCGGACCCTGTTAGATGTAGATAGGTGTCCAAGGAAAATTAAAAATACCGTTGTGATTATTGTCATTATTTAGCCTGTCGGCATTACCTGGACATGGCCAGTGCACAGCACAAAAATGGCCTAAAATGAAGGACTTATGGTCTGGGCTTACGTCCTGCAGATCAAGTGGAAGAGATTTCCCGAAATCTGTGGGTATACAGGGACTTTCTTTGACGAAAATTTCCGTGCGTGAGACCCGGACTGCACCGAAGCGGAGATGTGTGGAGATATCCGAGATGTTTTTGAGCTAGGGTGTATCCACCGAAGCTACTAGGATATGCGTACTTGCTAGACTGGAGCGAAGATGTGTGCTGGCTAGAGCGGAGATGTGTGCTGAATGGAGAAGAACTGTTACGGCACCGCTCACATCTTTTCTCGTCTCCGCTGCGCGCCGTCGCCAGCTTGCGAGGCACAGGTCACATCTCCGCTTTGTACCTCCGCCCAGCTCTCGGCGAGGCACAGCTCACATCTCTGCTTCGATTGCGCTATACAAATATGATACATCTCCGCTCAGTGGTCTTCACTGAAGCTGAGTGGAGACAAGATGTGTGAATAACGAAATTCTATTGGTTGCTTAAAACACATCTCTTCTCCTCTCGTCTCGTCTCCGCTTTGGTGGAGTCCGGACCTGAAGGTGAGGTTGAGGTTGGCAATGGCTGTGAATAGTTCTACTGCAAATTTATCGCCTTTTCTCAAAATAAGAAGAAGATAATTATGATTATGAACCCATAACCATATAGTAAAGAAGCCTTTCATCCCTAACTCCTCATCTATCTTATAACTTTTGCTTGCTGATAAAAAAAAAACAATAGGTAATATAATAATACTTTTTAACCGACTTCCAAAATGAGGAGGTTATCAATTGGATGTTTTTTTTTTTATGTATTTTCAGGCATAACTTTGTCATATATAGACGGAGTAGCAAACAATTTTTTTTTTTAAATCTTATACTTTCGAGATAGTCCCATTGTCATCAGGTCAGGATCTGATGATGGGATCCTGGAGAAATCGAAGGGAACTCTTCAAATATTATATGCAATCCTATAGCGATTTGGGTATTTTTTATAGTATCTCGGGCAGTTGCTCTTGGATACCAACATTTGGTGAAGTGGAACTGATGATGAAGACCACAGATGGCCAACGGAATTGCTCAATAATAAGTATTTCACGGGTTGCGATTCGATAACTTTAATATGGTAGCCAAGCAATTTATGCTCGTCACAATGCATATAGAGAAGTGGAGCTGATGGTGAAGTACCAGGAGAACTCCACAACGATTAATTGACATTATGCTATCGTAACTTAGACAAATTACAAACTGACCCACAAAAAAACCGAGAAAAAATAACTTTTTCCCAAAAAAACAAACGACTTCAAAAAAAACACTACAAAGTGAAAAATAACTTAAATTTCGGAAGTCGGTGGCAAATAACGAAAATGCAAAACGAAAGACACCGACTTCCGAAATTTAAGTTATTTTTCACTTTGTAGTGTTTTTTTGGAAGTCGGTTGTTTTTTTAATAAAGCACCGCGCGTATGAAATAAATCTCTGTTAACTTTTATTGTTACCGGGAAAAGTCAGTTACAGCCTATAAAATACCGCAGCACGTGCTTGGAAAAAGTTGACATTTCGAAACTGAGATAGGTAATTGATGCACTCCATTTATAAACAGTTCGCAGAATTTGAGAACTATGTTAACTATGATCCATTTAGAAGAGCTGTGCACTGTTAACCTTAATTACTTTCTGCATAAGTGTTCGCCAGTGTTTTGTTTTTAAATAATTTCTAATGTGACAGTCTGAATACCGAAATGTCAGTGCACTATTGAAAAGGCGGTAAGTGCCAAAATACATTTTTAATATTAGAGTTTTGTTTTTTACAAAATAAAACGTTATACTTATTTACAAACTCTTTAGGTAAAATAAGATGAGTATGAATGGTTCTTGCATCTGAGTCAATAGATAGATACATTTGTGAAACATGACAAACCACATATGTTAACATACTTTTATATCTAAACGTAATCAAATAAATTTTAACAATAAAAGCATCGTCAGATCAGCTTGCTCATTATAAACATATTTTATTACCATCAAATAAATACAACGACGCGGCTGAATTTCAGTGCCTACCCACAACACAAAACCCGTACACCATTTTCCACGCAACGACAATACGCCATCTGCCGGCCACATCCTGTATCACCATCTGTAAAATCGGATAAAATGACGGTCATGGTGAACTTTTGAACTTCTAAATGTTCATAATAATTATCACGTTCGTATCTTTGGCAACCCAGGTCAATCTATAAAAAACTCGCATTGCTAAATTAAAATTATTTTTATACCATACAATTACCTGGTATTCAGCTGCATGCGGTTAGACTGGAAGCAGACCCAAACATACTTTGGAAAAAGCTAGGCAGATCAGTCGGCCATTCCCTATTCGTGCATGGATCGTGCTATCACGAGAAAAGAAGAATCAACCCTTCGAAAAACGAAACCTAATAAAGTTTCTATCAAGTGCGGGGTTAGCCTCTTTCAAATCTGTTTTGAGCGCGCTAAAAATAATCCCATGGAATATTTTTTCCATGCATATAAGTAAGAATTAATTTATTACTTCTGTACGTAAATACAACTTTTTAAAACCGAACTTACTGGGTACCTGCATAAAAACTCGAAAACGAATTACTACGAAAACGACGAAAACCTGTAAATTACTTAGAAGACGGCTGTAACTGTAACTCACTTTTACTTTCCGCAGAAGTGTATAAACACATCTCGTTGAACTTTGTGTCTTCTGAATGGAGCTGCTCATTAATCGGCTGAATGTATCGCATTAAAATGCGGAGGAGACAAAATTCTTAGGGCCCCTGACATTGGGCTTTGACCTCACTTCGCCTTTTGGCAGTCGCCTTGGCATTGCAGCAGGGCCGCATTCAAAAGCCCGCACCTCAAAATTTATACCAAGTATCGAACAACAATATCGGCTGTCTTCTACCTTGAGCGGTAATGTAATACCTTCTGATGACTGCCTTTTTTCGTCTATATTATTTTTAAAACGTTTAATACTGTCAATTGTTAATTATAGAAGTTGGCTCGGTGTGTTCGCTTTGTTCAGTGCACGTACTTCGTGTTATTGTAAAGGTCAACGGAGTTAATATCGGGCACTATCTGGTTGGATCGAATCTCAGTCTCTCTCAGTGCGCGATATTGCGCCATTAGATGTAGAAAAAAAATAAAACGCATTACGCCATTAAAATGCCTTGATGCAATTTAGCAATAACTCCTTGAAGATAAAACTAAACCAAATATTTAAGTAGGTACATACTTTGACTTTTGAAGATATTTTATTATGTTTTTAGTCTGGTGGTAAGCGAAAGACTCAACTGCTTCTTGAAACACGTTTCATGGAAACGATATTCAATAGGTGACTGATAAGATGAACCAAGTATCTACTTAGGAGGTACATAGTACCGTCCTACAAAAAAAAGAAACGACAAAATCAATTAAATACCTATCAATATGCCTCATATCTAAATTAAATTAGAATTTTTCAGAAATCCCATAAAATTCCAATACCAGGAAAAGAAAACCTTCAACTAATATAACTAATTGAAACATAAGCCTCCGCTATAAGTAGTCGGAACTCATAACCTATTTTCAAGTGGCAAGTAGTCACCGCGCCTGCAGCTTTGAATAATATAACAGATACGGGGTGCTATGATATTATTGATCTTTAAATGTCGAATGTCAAGAGTTCAACCAATATGGCGAACGAGGTTGCCTTTTGTTTCTATGAAACTGCATAAAAACAGAAAAAAAAGAGGATAGAAAACAGGAGTTGGTCTCTTTGGACATACTAAGAACCCTTGAGGATGATGATCATCGTACTTTCGAGAGAAAAATTAGAAATTCAAAATGGATTGTTAAGAGGATGCACCGGCCGGCGCGGCGGCGGCTTCGACGACGGGCAGCGCTTGCGCGGCGCCCCAGTTCCCAGCTCGAGGTCAGGAGTTCGTTCCCCGATACGTATTGATCGCCCTGTCGAGGCCGGAAGTGGGCTTCGGTGCAGCGGACCTCCAATGAGCTGTTAACACCACCTTCGGCTGAAGAAAGTTCTAGAGGTTTAACTCTAGAGGTTTAACAACACTCATTTCTTGCCAACTGATGACCGATGCAAGTTCAAGCCTTTCGTGAGGTTGTGGGCACTTGGACCGAAACAATGAATTCTCAGAAATTTATAACTGCTCTACTATATCATGGCAATTTCTCGCTTATTATAACTACTAGCATTATTAATTTCTTGTCTCAGCCGAGCAGATTTTGGTATTAGGAATCGTATGGAAATCCCTGTATTTTGTCCTACGTGCGCGTAGATTTCCATCGATTCCAAATTGTTCATCATCTGCTCAGGGCCTTAGGGTTCAATGAATAAATATTACGTATGTGTCAATGTATCCGAGGGAGTAGGTGTTTCCGATACGTACTGAATACAACATACTATACAACTAGTGTATTGCAACAGCTGGCTGAAGATATGTATCCAGTTTTTTCAGTTCATTCACATATAATAAGTAAAATTAACGTAGTGTTTATAAACGTCAAATACAGTGTTTTGTATAGTAAATGTTGACGACATTTATTTGTATTTTCTATTTATAATTTGAATAGAAAACCAAGTTACTAACTGTCTTTTAGATAAACACAATGGACTGTTGAAAACAAATACTTAATAATTAATAAAATACAACAATAACATAATTATTTATATGTATTAAAGAGTTTGCAGTCGCTACGAATTTGATAAAGTAAATTAATTATTAAAGTTTATTATTTATGCAGTGAGTGTCATTTGAATACCCCAGTTACACTTGACATTGCCATAAAATCATGAAACTAGAAGGAAAATAGTGCTGCTTATAATCAAGCTGGGAGTAAAATTATTCGTAATGCCTGAATTTTCATAACTTTTATTCTGACGCTATTAGTAAAATATTTTACAGTTATACTAACCATAAATTAAATTATAGGTTAACAGATGGTCTCTCAACAGTTGGCTTCATATTGTTTTTAGTTTTAAACTCAATATTGCTTTAAATTAATATTTTCAGTCTGCTATTGAAAATTATTATCTTCACATTGAAGTTCGAAGCGTCAAATCTCGCGGCGACCTTGCTTAGCACAAGTATTACATTATCAGATACATTGACGAGGACATGTACACACATGAGTAATTGTTCAAAGTAAGCCGTCAATGTAGTATTGTTATTAACATAACACGGCACACAGACGAATCAGTCGCCGTATCGGCGGGGGTGTTATCGGCCCGATATAAGTAGGCCCCGGAGGTGGGTCAATGACGTTCGTTGACCCGCCTGCAACCCGCACGTGTTGGCCTCGCAAACCCGCACCCCCCGCGCTGTGCACCCCCCGCGCACACACCCCCACCTCGCCCCGCCCTCCTCGAAATTTATGGTGATTGTTGGTAACCTTTCCAAAAGCCTCAATTAATGCATTATTCACCAATACGCATCCTTCATAATACTACTTGCAATTGGTAAGTGATGATGTGATATTGATATCTAGTAGGTATACAATATAATATTAACTTTTAACCTATCTATAAGTTAAATGTGCGCCCTAACAGGTTCATGTATTCTAAAGTTTTAGCCTAGCCTGTAACTGAGTGTAAATTATTATGCAAATAAATAAATACATTCATAATTTCAAAAACTAAACATATACTCCTCGATTTTCGTAGTAGTAGTACCAAACGCTCCATCGATATTTGGTACATATTCTGTTCTTTGCTATTGTAGATAATGAGCTGAAATTGATACTTGAATGTTATCTAGCTACGTACATGTATTTGTTGTACGACATATTTATTTTTAAAATTATTGGTAGATTTATCTCTACTACAATTGCATTTAACACAAAAAAAGTAATTTATACGATTACCTTCATTATGTACATAATAATGTGCTGTGAATTATGTGCTACCCTGTTCAATAGTACCATAAAGAAAACAATAGCTAATGCTGCTTTTAAACTTTTATATGGAGTCAGAGGAAAATATTTTATTTGTCTAATTACATAACAAGCACGTGACTGGTGTTTAAATCAACATGCGAACGTAATCATTATGTATGTATGTATACTACATATAACTGGCTACAAATCATAAGCAAGGTTTACCTATTTTAATTAAAACCTCATCTGTAATCGCGATGTACGAACAGATCTAGATTCGTTCAGTCATAGGTCAGGCGGCCACTCCTCCCAATCCTTCGTATTGATTGAACCATTGACGTATGCACATTTGACGCACTAACCTACCTCTACCTATAGCCTAGGTACGCTATACACAACAGTTTCATTGCCATATTCCCGGAGATCGCTATATTTATCAGTCTGGTTTGGTGCGGGGCGCGGGGCGGGGCGGGCGATAGCGCGCTGGTGGGTCAATGACGTTCCTTCACCCGGTGCAGCCTGCGCCCCCTGGAAGTAGGGCGGCTACCTATCACCCTAGCTTTACGCCCGATGCTCTTAGCCACCCTTTTATATAACTTAACTGCACTTAGGGTGTCGTACTTCACACTTGGATAGATCAATCAATGCCATCGGTTTTCAAGATATGAAAATACATAATCCTGAAGACTGCCAGACACAATCTTTATAGATATAAAGGTTGTGTTGTTAATGATGAATAAAATGTGGTAATACTGACGGGAACATATTTGATTTGTTGGCTTGTTATGGCAACAACAAAAACAAGGAAGGGCCGCCCCTGGGTCAAATTTGGGTCTGCTGCTTACGCAATATACTCCTTCATTTGTTTATTTATAACATTTTCCTTCTTGTATTCCCTAAGAAGATAACAAACTATTACTTTGTATGAAACAAGATATTGGTCAACTCAATGTTGGGGGAAATATATTGCACTGATAGTGATTCTGGTGATAACCGAATAAAAGAGTGACGTCATTACATCACGTGACATACATCACATACATACCCGCCCCATATCCTCCTTGAACTAATTTGATATAACAATGATTATTAAATTATAATTAAATATCATCGTAGCTCTACGCTCGTTTATCCAGTCTCACAATGGTTAATTACAACTATAGGTTACTAATTAATTATTAATATTAACTTGACCTTCAACGATCAGCTTTTCAACGTAAATTCTACAGATTACGTCTGTAATTAAGTGTAATGCATTCAAGTTTATTTGTACTTTTGCAAACAAGTATAGACAATATTAGTGCGCAAGGTCATGCGTATGCGTTTATTTTTCCTATAACAAATAATATAAAATAAATTATACTGCAGGTCCTGGATTTCTCAATTATATTTGATACACGGATATAAATTAAGTGAAGTAAGCAGTAATACTTGACTTGCGTATGTTCGTTGATTATGCAATTTACCTCAAAGTCTTTGCGATATTGACAATTGACCTGTCTACAGTAAATATACATGGATACATACGACTACTGTGACATAACTTGTAATATCAAGTAGAACAACAGGTGAACATGAACGATGCTAATCCAATGAGAGAGTACCAAGAATTAGAACATTACATAAGGACTAAGGATACGCTGACGATAGCGATAAACTTATTGCATCTAAGTACTGACTGCACTATAAGTACCAAACAGTACTGGAGCCTTCGCTCATGTACTTGTAAAAGTAGATAGAATGTCTAAGTCAGCCAGGCCAGTAGGAGCCAAGGCTAGGTTGAGCAACCATCCCACTGAATATGAAACTTTATAACTACGCACGGAGCATAGAAAATTGCTTGGCGGCTGTCGTCAATGACGTTCATTGACTCGAGCGTTCGATGCCGGCGCAGTGCTGTTTTCCTTCTCCGTTTTCATGCATTGATATTAGAAACTATTCTGTTATAATGTTAGCTTTACAATTCCCATCGATTTCTGCGTAAACAAGAACTAATTTCATTATAACGTACAGTACTGTTTTAGACAGTTATTTAATTTTATTCTGCAGTAATGATCTTAGAGAAATCCTTACGAAATTAAACGCGACTTTGCATTTAAATATAATTAACCTTGAATATACAATGCATATTTAGTAATGAAATGGGTACAACTCTCGTAAAAACTTTGCTGCAAATAATTCAATAATTATTTTCTTAAAATTTAATCTATAAATTATAGTGCGTATAATAATCAAATTGGAATCAGTAATGTTTTTCTAGGGATATCTTAAAATATTAATCGAGCACATAACATTTATAATGGAAGTAAATTCCGGAAAAGTTCGGAAAATTATGAAAAGCATTGTAGGGACCTATGAAGGAAACTTGATAAAAAAAATATTCAAAATTGAATTGAAACGTAACGTGCTCTAAGATCATAGAATTCAAGGTCTGCTGCTGGATGTACGGCGATTCCGCGTCCGATCTATCATGTTGAAACACGTAGTTATTTTAAACGGCAGAAGGTTTATTTCATTTGTCGTCTTGCAAGTACAGCACCAGTTACTCAAGACCCCTGTTGCCTGTCGCTCACTAGCTTCATGATGCGAGGTGGAGGAATTCGTGCGCACGTCAGAGATCTCGGTTAGCTGGTCGATGTGTACGTGAGGTGGCTCGGAGCTCGTGACCCAATTTCGCAGCTGCTGGTTTCAGCAGTGGTGAGGGGAGTCAGTGGGGGCCGTGTGGTGCGCGGGGGCAGCGGCAGCGGCGGGAGGCGGGCGCGTGTCAATGCCGTTCGTTGACTCGCAGCAGCGCAGCGGCATCGACGCGGCCTCCGCCTTACATAACCAACGACAATGAGCGCTCGGCGAATGCGTGTGATGTACCAGTTGACCCCACTGTTGCTGCTACACCGGCACCGAAGCCGCTCGATGCGACTGTTCTCTAGCCTGTACAACCACTGGCGTCTATGCATTCTAATCTAAACACTCATATGAATTCAGTTAGGCAAGCATTATCAGGAATATTCTAGAAGGGTGCACCGTCAATTGCGCGGTATTTATTTCTATCTTGTTATTGTTGTCAAGGTCAGTTCTCAAATATAATTTAGGATACTTAGGCAATGAATGTCAAAACCATAATATGAACCTGTAGCTAAACCACAGCTACATAATTCATGTTTATTAGAACTCGTACAGCAAAATATATCATTCCTACAAGTTTTGCGTATAAAATATTGTGCAAATAGCAATTTACTTTAAGATAGTTGTAACGGATAAGAACTACAACTGAAAACTATTTGTGAATTTACACACAATTTACCTCCAATCCTGTTCAATCATTTAAATCACCTAGGTTCAATGCTCGTAGAGGTAGCCTGATACAATTATTTGGTATTTCCTGAGCAATGTAAGCAACTTAAAATTCCTTTAATTAAATTGTAATTACGTTTAACGATCAATGAACCTGTTCAATAAGAACGAAAAAACAAGTGTCTACAAACGAAAATGTGTGGAAAACCTATGTCAATCTAAATTGTAATTAGCTCGGAAGTTACTACAAAGTTGTCGATTGTTACATCTGTGAATGAGACAAGTTTGCTGTGGAAAGCGGTCCCTTGCTACAGGGGCGCAACAACGGGCGCGTAGGGCGGGCGGACTGCGCCGGGCAAAGTCGGGCCGAAAGTGAAAGATGCGCGGGTGCGGGGGTGCGGCGCGGAGCGCGCGGGGCGGGACGCGCGGCACGGCGGGCACAGCCGCGCGCCCGCACTAGCGAGCGAGTGCACCGAGTCGCAGCCTCACGCAAACAAAACTTTAGTTACTAACCTACTTCCGTGCGGGCGCCAACCGCGAGCGCGACTCCCGCTCCGTTGCACGCTCCTGTGTGCGCACCGCTGGCCCAGGCTGGCCCACGTTACCTATGACACGTTATAGTGATGAACTATTCTATGAAAATAATTAGGACTCTCTAAGCCGGCTTGGCTGTTTACTTTGAATGGACACAAACACGATAAAGCTGACCGGACGACAAGGGCAATTGAACAAAATGTTTTATGGTGAGATGACGTTGTGTACGTCTTGTATAGCTTTTATGTTATTTTATTTTTCACGTTGGCATGCACTTTGCAGTCTCGTCGTTTCATTCATTCCTTGTTTATTAGTAGACGGCCACGCACACACTGCACGTAAAAAACACGTGTATAACTAAAATTTCGATGAACACAATAATTGAATCACTAGCGTTAAGCCTTTTAGACATGATCTGTTGTTATATCTTCTGATCAAATATTCTACAAAGTACTATCGAATACTAATCATTACTATCGGTGTACTCTCGACTTTATTGCATTAACAAATTTATCTACAATCCATTTACCCACCTGTCTGTACAGTATCTTAGGCACCGCTAGGCAGAAAACAACTTTTTACTTCTTATCATTGTTTTATCATTTACACTAATTAAGCAGTAATACTTGATGTGCTTATTTTGATTTAAATGTCTTGCATTTCTAAATTTTCAATGTAAAATTATCATCTTTTTGTTACGTTGCAGCATAAATTAATGTTTCGCTTTTGTCAGTGTTCGTACTTACCTAATTATCGTACCTATATGTTAATTATAACTTATTCTTTATAAATACTATTATGGTTAATTAAATAAATAATAATGTCCATCTATTTACCAAAAAATAAAACTGAAAATATATCTCTTGTTCGGCGGCCATATTGGATTTGTCTATGTGCTGCTTATGTCGCCCTCTAGCGACTAATGACGTTAATATTATTGAATGATAACACAATTTTTCTTTTTATGTATGTATAGTATATTTTTAACTATAAGATTCCGAATTATAAATATAGAAAATAAATTCACTTAAATGTAGGTTGTCTTGTTGTTATCGTCATGTTTTGAAGTCTTTATCTTACATAATAACCTAACCATGTAATTATGAATAATAAGTCAGTATTCATATATTACTCGAAGGAATGACCGAGAAATTAATCAATTTAGGACATAAAATCTGAAAAGATACCTACTCACAAACATTATTTTCCGGAAATAAAATTTACTTGTTCGTAATTGGGCTACGTACGGCATGACGATATTACACTATAATATACCTAAAATATTCCCCTTTGGGGAAAATATTGAATACATGAATATATTTAAGAAATATTTCATGTACGATAAGACTAGATATATGATAGTGTAATATCCCCGTTAAAGTAAGAGTAGTTAGTCAACATCAAAATTATCTGAAAATTGGCATAAATCAACATCATGACCTATGGCATCATGACAAAAAAATGGCTGAATCCGAAAACCCCACATATGGTTGAATTATTTTGTGCTTTAGTCACTAATCCCAGTATGATGATGTCACGGTTATATTTTAACATCCACGCGACTGCTACGCTAACCATAGTTACAGAGTCCGGATCTTCGTAGTACATACTTGTACAGTCAAGAATAAAAATATGTATAGATACACGACGCTAAATTCAAAAGCGACTTCCTTGAAGAGTAGGTATCGGTTCAATTTATAACAAAAGTATATATAGTATATTGCAAAAGTCTGTTTGATCCAAATGCACAATTTCTCATAATTTCAATTGATTTTATTTTAGAAGAAAATCGTTGTTGGATTTCCCATGACTATACATATTCTTGCTTTTGACTGTACATATACGTAAGTTCTCGTAAACGAGCAGTTAGTAACTGCAGTTAGGTACTGCTAAACTCGGTACTTTCTCGCTTTGATCTTATCCGATTGTGATAAACTTTAATTGCAGTAAGCTTTGTGATTGAATAATAGATAAACAATTTCTCCAAACGAATTGATTTCGATTTGGTTTCATTTGCATACGAGAGGTGGCTTGTGGCTAAATGCTACGTTCAAGATTCATGGAAAGATTCCTTTTACCATAGTAATGTATATTTTCTACACATACTAACAATAGCTTTTATTATTTTTTAATTCAAGAGGCTTAACTAAGATACATAGGAAGGTGTTTCATTTTAAATTACGTTTTTTTACTAGTAGCTACTTAAAATTAGAATCGACATCAACAAGAACCAAACAGCTTTTTAAAAGTTTACTAATTAGTAGCTAATCAGCTTGAATTTTGGATTTGTGCCCAGTTGGTGGCAACAGGCTTCCTCTTCTCACAAGCGTAAGGGGTGCTACACACTTATTCGGGTCGGGAAACTCGATTCGGCAGTACTTGTGATACAAGAAAGCCGATCCAAAGCAATTACTTCACATATTTGGCTTTCATTCGGCTCGTGCCGATCGGCAAACTCCGTTCGAGTCGGCTCGCCACAATTCAAGCTTAGCCGAGTGTTTTTTCCCCGAACATATATTATTTGCTTTTGCCGCCCGGCTGTGCCGACACATGCCTACCCGAACATTAGTGTGTGGCAGCCTTATCTACAACGTAATCTGTTCTGTTGTTTCTCGGTTATTTTCAAACGGATATTTACAATTTGCACTAATTATTAAGCTGACAATTTTAATTGAAATATCAAACAGTACCTCGACATATAAATAAATATTTAACGGTTGCAAGAGCATAATGCCAAATAATTTCATAATAACAATTCCATAATTTTCTCGAAACTTACGGGTCAACTTTCAGCCAAAGTTTAGTCTAGTTAGTAGCACAGATACAAAGGGCACGTAACTTTGCCATCAGCTCAGTTTGTGGAAGGGTTGAAATTGAAACTTCTCAGACAGATGTTGAGGTCTGTTAATATTTCAACAACATTGTAATCGCCATGGCCATGGCCTACCGGAGACCATTGATCATGAAACTGATGACGTTCAAAATTGCCTTTTTTGTGCCTAATTGAAATAAATTATTTGACTTTGACTTTGAACTTTCGAAAGGAGAATGCCCTAAAATGTATGGGCAAAAAACCCAACGTTAAAAAAAATAAACCCATGTGGGGTAAAAGGGTAAAAGGGCATTAATTGTAGATTAAAAATATGTAGTTGCCGATTTGTGCTCGCTGTGGCACTCATTGTGATTGTTTTGAGATAAACTGTCGTACATATAAGTTTTTTTAATCGACGTTGGTGTTGTTTTTGGGCGTTCTCCTTTGAACCAGTTATTTTAATGGACGTACAAAATTATTTATGTAAGTTCCCTGTAAGTACAAAATTATGATGAACCTTTTTTTTTGGGTTTGAAATTATCAAATAACTTCTCCCGCTCTCTTCGTGTCAGACTCTTACTGACTAAAACCCACCCGTGTTCCTTCAGTTGCCTGTACTTGCTAGGAGCCACGGAATACTTTTCGGACTTTCCCGCGACCCCGGCAGGCATCGGTCCCAGCGAACCTCGCCAGTTCTGCTGACATCTCTTTAAAGGCGCGCGTGGAACACAACGCGCTGTCGACCCGGGCCTGGTCCTAATCGGACGGCGAGCTACCCATTGCTCACCGTCCACAAGCCCGCGCTTGCGGTGGCCGGGAATCGGCCTGCGATTCTCGACGCCCAGGGCGTCTCATGCGGCGGCTAGGGGCGTGAGGGCACGAAGTTTGCCTCTCCCTCACGCGTTCCGCCTCCTCCTTCGCGAGCATTACTGCTTCGCAGAAGGAGGTGACGGCCTCCCATGCATTATGATGACCCTTAAGGTTTTTGCATGGCATTTTGTTATTGAAACTTGTTTAATTACTTTTAATACCAACATGTACATAATTAAGAAGTGTTGGTTTAATTTTACCTTTATTTGCCTACGAGGCTATGTTTTTTTTTGGCGCCAAGCAAATATTAACAACAATGAAAATTTAAACTGTTAGCACACTACTTTACTGCCTTGGCGCCTTCAAGTTGCAAAGGCACGGTCTAACAAAAAAAAAAAAAAAATTATTATATATTAAAAAAAGCACCATTATTAAAATTGCAATACAATATAGAGACAATTTAAGCAATTTTGTATTAATATTATTGCTGTTTTAGTGTGATAATTACACTTATTATATAAGTAGGTATTACATAGCGCTGCAACACAGTTTCGAAATACCTTTCAAAGGTTCGTCGTATAAACAGTAAACACGAATTTATCAATCGAGCAATGACGCGTATTAAGTCTTGGTCAATATTATTTAGAGCGAGAATTATGTGAGTTCGTTACGTGGTAGCTACAAATTCGTGAACTGTTCACGAATATGCGTGTAGTACGCAAATGTGTCAATGTGTGCGTTGATTGAGGAGTTGTGTCTGTGTTTGTGGATTTTTGAGTAAAACGCGCACACGGGCCCATCGTGTGGGCTCTCGAACAAAACTGGGTCGGTTCAGTGACCCATATGTTTATCTAACGATTGTGCGGCGGGCGCGAAAGGCCTGTAGCGCCTCGCGAGTTGCGTTGTTATCATTATCAATGCGTTCGCGTTTTCGTTTAGGTTATCTTTCGGGCAACCTGTCTCCTGCACTATACTGATTAATAATCACGTTGTGTGACCCAGTGCACATGCACACATTATTATTACTTACTGTTCTAATGCATTAAATAGGAAAAACATATCTATAAATGTTGCTTGATATTTTTTTATCTTCACTGTTCACAGATGTCATTTCAACCTCGTAGTTTTCCAAGTATTGGTATTGAACTCGGCACCGCACCAGACGCGATGAGTGAGACTAATCACCAGTATTTACCCTTTCCGATACATTTTTATAACTTAATTAATTACTGTGTTCCAATTCCTAAGTTTAATATTTTAAACTGAATATTTTTTCAGAGAACCCCTGTTTACCGTATTATCTTCCTCTTTACACCAGCCTTATAAAAATAACTCTCCTGATTCACACATTTTCCTTGTTTAAAAATGGAATTCCTCATCTAAATCATACGACTACTTAATTGGTAGTGAATACTGCAAACACAACTGCAGCGATATAAAGATTTTTATGTTACCTAGGACCTAGAAATAATACGTGAAACAATGTATATATCTGATAAATCTTTAGCTAATGTTATAATAACCTTGGACAAAATTAATATTCATCAGTCCGTTCGTTTTCTAGACATCCAAAATTGGAAGGAACTAATTTTCATTTTAGCCAAAACAATTTTATTTTTAATAACCGTTTAATTTTAATTTCGTGAATTTCGTCCACCCACATGGAGAAATCTGCTACAAATCTTCAAAATTATATATTTGGCTATGACTTGCTTTCTCCAATATTAAAACCACGCTCATTTAACTTTTTTATGTCTAAACCTCTAAATTGCTCCGCTGATAAGATCCTACTGACAAGCGCGTGCAATACCATTGAAGTGTTGCGACTTGGCATGTACCTTCTAACAATATTACAAATGCACTTCTGCAAATTTAGTGCAATCAACTGTGAACCTTCTACTCGTAAAGTTAAGGACGTTATTGTGTTTCGCGTTATACATAGAGCTTTGTAAGGCACTATTACCGTTTGCTCGCCAAGGACAGTGAAAGCGGAGAGAAAGGACGTGCAATAGTGACGTCATAACTTTTGAAGTTAACAGTTAGTTTTTAAACCTTTCACAGACATTTTGGGAAATGTTGACTATGCCTTTGATTGTTTAGACATAGACAACGTGCACCATTTTTTAAAATTGTTTTCAGGAAAACTCCAGAAAAACGAGTATCAGAGACGTAGTTTTTCAATATTCCTGAAAATATTGCTCTTTCAGTTAAGGCAAGGGTGTAAACAATGCACATTCAAAAATTGTTTTGAGTGTAGTGGATGTGTTTTAGACTTTAACCTACAGTTTTGACTAATCATTTCGAGTGTTCAATGATAGAGATTTATAAAAGAAAAATATGACATTAATGTTAAAAATAATATGGTCGCAGATGTGTTTTATTATCTGCCATGTGTCGGCCACTTGACGATCACTCCTATAGCGGCATCGTGATATTTACAAGCGTAAATTCTTAGCAATTAGTATCAACCTAAGCCCGTTACCTTCAAACACTTGAAACTACTATCGCCCTTCATTTTCGTTAGCGCCGTCCATACTTTACCTTTATGAAGGTGAACGCTGGTATTGTACCAACTCAAATCATCATTCACACAGTTACGTCTCATTCTATGCTATGATAACAGCTATTAGAGCGAGCGGGATGCTACAAATTGGTTGTTGTTATTAGTAGTTAGTCTAACACGCTTAGGCTTAAGGTCGCTTGGACAAAACGTAGATGCGTCAACGAACGCTGGCAAGGTGACGCATTGTCACTAGGAATGTATTAGGTATTGTAATACTGGTGATGTTACGTGCGTAATAGAAATACACATGGAAAAATTAATAAATATAAATAAATGTAACGGGTCTCTGTTACATACAGGGTGCATTAAATAAACATTGTTAATCGATGTAGACAGATATGTGAAATTTTTAACTCGTATGGATCGAGAACAAGTGGTTTTTCCCTTATGAAATCTATTTACACAACATCTACATATTATTTGACTAGTTTAGAGTTAGTTAGAGTGGGACAGTTGCAAAGTCGTTATTTTTATTTTATTTTATTTGTTCAGTTATACATTAAAATATTATACTAAATTATAAATATACAAGAGCTACAAATGTATAACATTTCCATTTTCATAAAAACGTTTAGATAAACTTAAGTTAATGTTTACCTGAACTTTGCGTAGGTACGTGTTACAATTTGCAAAAAACACACATGAAATTGCTAAGCTAAATCTGTAAATCCATAATTGCTATGTATATTATTACATTAACAACCTGCAGAAACAGCCTGTGTTATGTCATGACGTTTTTTTCTAGCACACTATGTGCAACCCTATTTCATAACTCCGAAGGTCAAGCTAAGGTGCGGGTAAATGATAATAAAATAAGTTAATTATTTGTGTAATAGAATCCAATGCAATATCAAAGATATGGTTTTTCTTGGAAGCATGAATGAGTAACACATCCGTTTGTACTATAAACAAGTATTAGTATGCAGTCACTCACTAATAATAATAATACTATGTTAATTCAAAGTGCGAGAACTTTGTCATCTCACTTGGATTCATTCAGCGTTTCATATCATTTATCCAGTTGTCGCTACGAACTAATAGATGGCGTTGGTTGTTTTGTAGCGGACTTCAACATATATTATACATGTATATTTGTATGATAAGTTATTTCAGGTAATTTTTAATATACTACTGTTTGTTTTCCGCTATGAAAAAAAATAAAAACTGATAAAAAAGGCTAGGCTGAGAATCAGCACTTTTTGAACGTCAAAATTACATAAGACAGTCCCCCAAAACGCCCACCCTTCACCACTTCCTAGTGCTTTAGCTGGGAAGAAGAAGTGGCGCTACAAACCTCAAACATCGCTAATATAATAAATAGGTTTGAATACAGAGAGAGGTATAAAAAAAAAACATTCGTTCTCTAATGAATGTTTTTTTTTATACCTCTACAACCATATAGTTTTTACACTGACTGTGACAAAAGTACCTACACAAGTGGCAGAGTTAACAGACTTTTGAAGACGCAAGTGTTTTAATGGCCATTCATAACATAGTATCTTATACCTACTATTAAAAGACCAATATTTCTACATATTTGAAATCTCGAAAATGGCTATAACGATTTCGATGAAAGTTGCAATATAGGAGTTTACGGGGGCGAAAAATCGAGCTAGCTAGTTCTCATAGCTCATATCTGAGAAAATTCGTGATCTACGTATTTTCACCCGAGCAGAGCTCAGTCGCCAAAAGCTTAGAACAAGATGGCTACCTTATTTAGAATAATGACATGGCAGTATGGAATTAGTAAGTACCTTCTATCATCGCAGCATGGAATTAGTACGTGTTATACATGGAATTTGTATGAAGTCACCCCTAATATTTCATAGAACATCGTAGGCAAGCGTAAATTACAGCGAACTATTTCAAAATTCACATAGAAAATAACAATAACATAGAGATCATAACGCTAGATACGTCAGTCAGCCGGGATGTCGGTCCGTCTGTCCTAGTTTCAACTCGCGTAGTAGGCGTTCACTAGCGTTGTATTTATTACCCATAAACTCTGATAAATTGTCCATAGATTGTCAATTCTAGTAAATTAAGAAGCTTCAGTATAATTTACGACAAAAATATAAAATAAACGACAGTTTAAGACGTGTGTCAGACGTAATAGACACAGAAATCAACAAATGTGTTAAGGTATTTTTTTCTTTAGGTATACGTTTAGTTAATATTTCTGTCACATTTCCAACACAAATGAAACATAATATGTTGGCATTCGGGGAAATTCAAACATATAATTAAAATATATATTACCTATTTTATTATTGAGTTATATAAAAAAAAAAATGAGACGAGCATACTAATTAATTAATGCATTAATTGTCTTAATGACAATTTAAATAAAATAAAATATCCTTGCGTTTAGAAAAAAGTAAAGACATTCCATGACGGAAATATCGATTGATGGAACGAATGCATGATGGAAGTAATACAAAAATAGATGGCAGCACCATTAGTTTACCGAATATATCAGCTGACGATGATACTTTGCTAATACAACAACTTAAATTACAAATAGAAGATCTCACATCACAACTAAACTCCGCACACGAAGTAATTAATAATTTATCTTCAACTGAAAAAAAGCTTGAGTGAAGTGATATCCAAAAACGATGTCCTGAAAAAAGCGACACTTAAACTCGCAAATGAGACCACTCCCAGAAAGAAATCACGACCATCAACTCCACGTAGCTGCTCTCATAACATCAAGCCTCAAAATCAACGAAGTGAACAAACTCAGTCTACATCGACAACTTTTGAAAAAAAAAAACAACTTTAATCTGTGAGAATATAAGTCTCAAATACATCAGCCCAAAAAGAAAAAACAGCAATCAGAGATATGAAAACCCGAAAAAATAAAATTTGCATCATTAGCTCCAATACAAGTACATTTTATCAATTGCTGAGGAAAGATCAAAGATCACAAATATGTTATTGTCACACCAAATTGTGGAACCATACTGCTTATTCGTAATTAGTATCAAAAGGTTAAAGATTTTTCAATGAGAGGAATATTAAAAAAAAGAACTGAAAATTATGTTGAAATTGTAGTAGAACTTAGAAATGAATTGCAAAAAATACAAAATACTCGTACAAATATAATACTATGCGTACCAACTTTTAAATAAGCAATTATACGACAATGTTTAACTGGCGTATAGAAACTTTTAACAGCTTACTATAATTGTATCTTCAGTCTCACAATTACAGAGTCAATAGTATATTAAATCTAGATTAGAGTCCAATACCCCATGGTATTGGACTCTAATCTAGATTTAATATACGACTTTACTTAGTTCTCTAAGTATGATAAAAAATTGAATAACCGAGGAATGAAAAACATTTTATCGCTAATAACTTATCGCTACTTTTAAACAAGTCGGATCTTTTAACTATGTATCCAGGAATTGTCAAGCGAGCAAATATTGATAGATGTGAACTGAGCACTTCATAATGTCCGGCCAAGAAAAGTTACTATATTAACAGAATTATAATTTTGCAGCAAGCTGTGGTTCCTGTGTCTTAGTCAAAAACGGTTTCGAATATAAAGAATTACAGGAGATCATGAAGTTCTCTATAGCGGGAATAATTGATTGTTGCGCTATTGAACTTATGCAACAAAAGTTGATTATAATATGTGTGTATAGACCCCCCAAGTGTACAAATTTAAATAAATTTAATGAAAATTTAGATACTTTTTTGAAAAAAAATTGTATTAAAAAAATAATTATATGCGGGGATTTTAATACGGATATTTAAAAAGATATTAGACATACTTTGGAATTTAAATACTTTATCTTAAGCTACAATCTAAAGTTACACATTAACGAAGCAATTCGACTTGCTAACTTTATGGATATTTTTCAATTATTACACAATTTTTTTTTTCCTTTTAAAAGAGTTACAAGAAAATATGAAAATAGATTACTTAGATATCTCGAAGCATACGTATTTGTAGCAGAAAACAACGACATTTACTTTGGCACCAGAGATTAAAACCATCAAAAGAAAATAAGACATTATACTTATTTATTAAAAAATACCTATATGTGCCTTATTCACTGATTTATCAAAAGCGTTTGACTAATACGGTATACGAGGAAATGTGCTTAAACTTATTGAAACTTACCTAAAAGAACGCAAACAATTTACAGAAATTTCTAGAGTCTGTATGCTTCTTCTGGAATAAATATCAAATTTGGTGTCCCACAAGGCAGCATAATTGGCCCCTTACTATTTTTACAGTATGTAAATGATTTGCCAAGCCAAATCCAATGGTCTTTTTTGCTGATGACAGCACTTTGATAATTAAATGTCATAATAATATAGCGTACTATTGACAGCTTCGTATAAACATTCTTATGAAGCTGTCAATAGTATGCTTGAATAAATATATTGGATTAATAAAAATAACTTAATTATAAATTAAGAGAAAACAAAAGTAATGCATTTCTATCAAAGAATATTAGACAGAAATATGGATATTAATTATAATGGACAAACAATAGATAAAGTTAATGACGCAAAATTTCTAGGAATTTCAATTGATAGCTGACTGACATGGAAAACTCAAGCAGATGACGTATGCAAAAAACTAAGTTCGGCTGCTTATGCTTTATAGTTTATCAAAAAAAGTTAACTTTCAGACTGTATTTATAGCATGTCTATTTGTTTTTGTATTGAGGTTTGGTAGAATATTCTGGGGAAACTGTTGCCAGAGAGAAAATATTTTTAGGGCGCAAAAACGCTGTATTAGATCCATTTTTAATTTCAAAGTGACCGACAGCTGCATACCTGTTTTAAAAAAAACTATTAACTTTTGCATGCCTATATATACTAGAAATAGCCATTTTTGTTAGAACAAATGATTACTTATTCCCGACTTTGAAAAATACTAGAACCAGGACTACAAGCTTACGAACTCAATAAGAAGACAAGTTATGCATAGGTGGATATAAGACTGCATTATTGAGAAAGAGTATTATGTGCAGGGCTCCTCTTATTTATAACCGTAAAATGTACCAAAAATTATTAAAAGGAGGCCTTTAAAGATTTAAAGATAAGAAGATTTATTTAAAATTACCTTAAAAAATGATTAATTCAAAAATGCTACTACTTACTTTATTATATTTTTAATGACATTATTTATTTTAAAACGTTCATAATATATTAAGTAATTTAATAGCTTTAAGTAAATAGATAATTTGCAGTATAAGTTTAATGAAAATGTTTGCATGCCATGAGGCAGAATGTATAAGGATTCAAAAATATTGTAACACCTAATTGTATTAATTACCTACATTCTATGCAAATAAATAAATATATCTATCTATCTTGCGTCCAATAAAATCTCAATACAAAAGACACGTGTGGCCAAACAAAGCGTATGTAAGTATATAAACTAGAATAAAAATATAACACATATTCACAGATGGTTAGAGACGCGAGCGGGAGGTATGTGCTGTGTAAAATTAGGGTCAATGATGATAAGACCGTAAAACCGCCATCTACAATTGTATCACTTCGACACTAGCAATTTGTACGCGACAGTACCGCATCGTGCTCCGGAATGTATACACTTGTATTCAGTACATTTTACAGGGAGCAAGTTCACGATTAAACTGATGACGATTATGATCTGGCTTGATTTTTTGGGTGTGGGTAGTCTTATAATTTTTTTGCCTAGTAATCCAGCAATTCTTTAAATTCCAGAGAGAAAAAATAAAGGCAGCACGTGTTGAAAAAAAAATGCTCAAGTCGAAATGTCATATCGGATAAAGCATCTAAAGACGGTATAATGTACACATTATATACTCAATACTCAATACTCAATACATTTATTGCATTCCACAATGTGAACTTAGGTGGTAGGTACATAAGGACATTTAATGTACGAATAACATAACATTCAATTATCCATATAGGTACATTTACAATATACATGTAACAATGTAAGAACATTTGATTTGCATCAATCACAAAGTTGTCAGCGGATATAGTAGGCGATTACCACCGCCCATCCACCCACGACCGCTTGTAACCTAAGTTTAAATCAATGCAACCAATCTCAAATGATCAGGCAAGCATTAAACAAGCCTAGGCTATAAAACACAATGCTAAACTTAGTGCAGGGACTTCTAAATAGCTAAGATTTAAGCTCATGTACGGCCACACCTGTCTTAGCGGTAAAATGGCAAAAGTTCAACTTGAATATTTCTATTGTATTTTTTAATCATGCTGAAATAAGAAAAAAAGAAAAACTAAAATAAAAAAATTGATAACAAACTTACGTAAGTTAGTAAGTTCGTTATCAGTTTCTTTATTATAGTTTTAGTAAGATATTCTATTCCGTCAATTTATAACAATAAATCGAAAGATAGAAATAAGTAAGCCAAGAATACTCATAACTAAAAGGGTAACACAAATTTTAATCTTCTTGCGTAAAACGCGGAAGCTGTAATCCCATATTTTCCAATTAAACTAACCGCCAGTAAAACAACATAACAGCGTAAAGTTGCGCAAACGCTACAAACATTTAAGTTCAAACAACTGACAATCTAGTCGGTGAGTGCAATAGGGTTTCCCACGCAGCAGCCCTGCGGTGGCCTTGTCGCTAAACCTTTGTGCGAGTAGGAGCACAATGTTATCGAGGAGTCATGGACTCGCGCCTGCAACTATTGTGTTAATCTCATTGACGCAAATTATTCAGTTCGAACTACCCCGCTTTGTTGCACATGTATGAATTCCGATTAAGTAGTGAGTTATTTTGTGAAAACAAATACAATAATTAATGATGATCATCTAGACAAACTATTTTGGGAAAATTATATGAGTATATGAAAGAAGAACCACTTACTAAAAATACGAGAAAAGCACTGCCTAGCTTCAAAAACATGGCGTAGGTAGTACTCGTATATCTACAATTTTCTAAGGTCACCAAATCATCATAATAAACAAAGACTTCATTAATATTCGCTCCCGCATCCCGTGACAAATGCGTGACGCGTTTGACACAGGTCACACTGATGAAATAACATGTCCATAACTAAGTAACTAAGTACACGTGGAGCAATTAATCAACAGAGGTGAACGATCTTGAAATCGAATAGATCTCGTGGACATTCTTATGGAAAGTGAGCGTAACTACACTATAAATAGATACTGACCTTTCGCTCCACTGATGCGTCAGCCAAAGTTACGTGATGTAACCGACAGTACACACGCACACAGATATAAAACACGTAAAATCTCAGCATGTGTTTGTGTGTTCATGCAAACACGATCAGCGGCCATCGAAAGAGAAAGTGGTTAAGGTCTCAATGGTGGTTGACCGGTGCTCAAGTAGTGTTGTCGCGTTACCGCCTGTTCTAACGATAAATTTCATCGCTAACCTAGTCCAGTGTTATTGACCTCTCGACGTAGGTACGCACAATTCGGCTTTGTCCTTGTAACAGTATAACACATATTATTATACACGAAAACACTTGAAAGTATATTTTAAAACTGCTTAGAATAGTTCACCTAATTTTTACTCATAAAGTTTCAGTATTCGACAGATTTTAAAACGTTTCAAGCATGCTAACATCGATCGATTAATGTTATAGCTTACCATTTGTCTAATTGCAGCAGTAAAATATTCATCCAAACAATATGTTCGACAAAATCATTGAATTTAGAGATTCTTACATTGTCTCTTTCTCGAGTAGTATCTATGAACATAGAAAGTAAAAGTCTAAAACTAATGACTTGCATATTCCACTCTTACGCAAGATAAAATTAAGTTAACACGATGTTTTATTACTTACATTGTTTTATAATGTGCTTAAAATGTTGTACGCTGTAATTGCACTACATTAATTACACACTATATTTACAACATTACATATTATGTGCTACTAATTAAAATTATAGATTCTTGAACATTCCAATACAACATATACTATATTTTTTTAAACTTTTCTTTATGTACCTATTAAAAAAAAACACCAAAATTAAGAATAAGATAAATAATAATTCAATAACCCAGTTTTTATTATAATCTACGCGAAAAACCAAAAAAAACGTAATCTGAGTCTCAGATAATTCCATCTGTCGATATAATACGTTCATCCAGTAACATAGCATCACTAGTGTTGCGGGATGCCGCGGACCCGTTCCTACGGGAAGTACCGTAACTTACACCCGGTACCGTTGCGCCGAGCCCGCTCGCTACGTGAGTGCGCCCGCGCCGCGTAGACCGCCAATTACTCTCGCTTTCGATTTAAATCCTATTTCCGAAGACAATGAACTTTCTTCGCTATATTGATGCCTATTGTGCTTACGATTTACGTAATTTTTATGTGAATTGTTTAAGATGTTTCTAAAAGTGATTTCGTATAAGTATTGGTTTTATGCGTTTTACATGGCCATCAACATTGTTATGAGATCAAAGTAAATGAAGATTACGTATCGTATTAAATGGAAATTGTTTATTGATATCTAATTACTCATTGAAATATATTAGGGGTCAGATTGCTCAATTAGATTAATCCCAACACTAAATAAGGCATCAAAGCCGCGAAGTGCGGACGACGTCAATCACAGTCCGTAAGCGTGTACTAAAATAGAAGATAAAATCGCGTGAAGCAAGCATTCAAAAAACTTGAGCCTTGACCACGGGTGGCTGACATTAAAAACTCACGCGCCTTTCACGGCGAACTCAGGTGGACGTTGTATAACACACTTTCCATTTCTTTGGCAGAGTTTAAAGCTTCATCTCCATGGAGCTTAAAGTTGCATCGGCCGATAATATTGTATCAAAATTGATTTTTAATTTGAAATTATAATCAAAATATGCAATTAAGTAATAATTTTCAACATTTTCCATGACGTAACACGCCATGTTTACGGCCCATGGAATGATGTCACATAGATTTGTACAAGTTTGGTTTGATGCAAGCTTGTGTGACTCACGAAATCCGCATAACTGTCACTAATTATTTCAAAAACCCTTATAAATGTCTATCATCAACATTAATAACCACGTGTTAACTCACTTTGGTTGTGTATTCGGGGCTTTATTCGCTGTGTCGTCTTACGAAACTGGCGGACTCGCGCCGAGTTAAGGTCGCCGATATGTGGCAATTTTTCCATTTCGAAGAGAAGCCAAACCTTGACCTAGGAATTAAATTTCATTTCGTCATTCCCACTTTACTCACTACGTATTGCAATTTATTAGCCGCCACGTTTGTGTTATAAATGCAAAGTGTGTGAGTGTTGTTATGTTGATTATTAGGCATTCAGGCACTTGACGATGCAAGTCTGACAAATGTTTACAAGCTAATGAAGACGGACAATAACGACTACATTACTTAATATTTTCGGACACAGCAATAAAAAAAAAATTAAAATTGGCCACAAGTCGAAATCAAAACTGTTGACCGCGTAAAGTATCTAGTGTCAATCCAGTAAAATCTTTGAAGGACTAAACACATTTCTTTCCTGAAAATCCAAACAGGAAAACAGCCAAAACAAACAATCACATGCAATGTACAGCTAAACAATTGTGATTTTAGTACATATGTATATATGGTACATATAGAATGACAATGAAAGCGTCCGTTAGATGGCGCTGCGCATACGCCGCGTCACGTTGGAGCGCTGCGGAGGGGGTCGGTTGCGCCACTGCGCGGGCGCTTTACGCAACGCGGCCATTCACCCCGGAAGGCGTTTTCCTCGCAGTTTCTTTAGCAGTGTGTTACTGTGGCGCTCGCGTGACTACTTCGCGTGCTCAATCACCCCCACTAACCCTCCCGCCACATCCGAACCACTCAAAACTGCAGACCTAATTATCTTATCGCATGAGACAAATATGTAACAGTTGCACTAACGTCTGCTTTTAGCTATCAACGAGAATAGCATCAGGATGTATCTATTCGTAGCATCTATAAACTACAACGTTTACCAGGTATTTTAAAGTGTCGCCTAGTAAAATTCTCAGGATGTGTTAACTTAACAAAGTAATTTTAAAGGCAACATATTTTCGAAATTATACTTTAACACATTTACACGCCTTATCGTTGTTTCGAAAGAAAGCTGTTAAGCTTGTCAGCGCATTCATTTATCCTTCCATTTGGAGAGACATTAAACATATGACTGCCGCCTGTTTGTCATGATTTTTTCCAGGCAAAGATATATTTTCATTACCCTCATTTATAACGTTTTAGCAGCAAATCGTTTGTTGACTGAAAGACAAATTTTATCGTTGGAAACATATAGCATTCGGGCTGAATTTCACATGCATATTGATCTCGTTGATGTCGCAACGCGTATCGTGTTTCAGAGTAGCAAAATAGATGCGAGCAGTAAATAGGGAAACTAAAATACCATGAAACATAACAGATGACGCCGCAACAAGTATTTCTCGTAGCTGGGTTAACGCCAGTTTATATGAGGAAATTCGTTTTAGTGTTTTGGTCTCGTGAAAATTTCGTAACTGCGTGCAACAGGCCGCGGTGAGTCAAGTGTAAATTTATAAACAATAACAACCTTATTATTTACGAAACAACAGTTTCACACAAGTTTCAAATTAATGTTGGTCTATGGGAAGACTGACAAATAGCTTGTTTCGCGATTGTATCTCGACCATTCGACTGGCAATCACAGACCAAGTCCGTCTGATGGTTCATTGTTACAAATTACCAAGTTATGAATTGAAAACAAAAGTACTGTAAGTTGCATCTACGTGAACAACAACCGTCACGAAAGAACAAGGAAAAATTGCTGCATGTGAACGTCAAAGTACGATTTTACAAAAGTTCTGACATTGCCGTCGCCTGCGCAGGCTTACGCAAGGATGCACTGGCCATCAGTGGCGCTTGCGAAAATGTAAGCACATGTACATTGTTAAGGGCAACGCTACTGCTCACACTACCTACATTAGACATGCAGGAATGTTTGGAGAGCATTAGTAATGCATACGGTGGGTATTCCATTGTTAGAGCAAAAAATCTTTGCATTTTCTTAATTTCCGGATTACATACTAATAGCGAACACACTCAAGGTCAATAAAACCAATGAAACTTTATTTTTGGCAGATACAATTCAACTTAGAATTTAAATAATTTTCTGTTCATGCATATCCAGATGAATTTAAACAAAAAATCCTAAAGTTATTCAACTCATTGAAACTTCTAATTCGTTAAGTTTCTAAAATCTAATAGCAACTTGTTTTCATATTAGAAACTGTCTTCTCTTTAAATAGCTATTATACAATACGTTCTTTCAAACTATAATCTAGGATTGGCGTCTAGACCATTTTTTGCGAAATCGTATTTGGTAGCCGCAAGCGCACTAGCTAATTGAACGAAACATTTGATGCATTTTTACACTTTTTAGGGTTCCGTACCTCAAAAGGAAAAAACGGAACCCTTATAGGACAACGAGGTCCTTCCTAGCGGACCCCGCCAGTTGTGCTGACGGCGAGCTACCCATTGCTCACCGTCCGCAAGCCCGCCCCTACGGTGAACGGGAATCGGCCTGCGATTCCCGACGCTCAGGGCGTCGCTACGGCGGCTAGGGGCGTGAAGGCGCGAAATTTGCTTCTCCCTCACGCGTTCCGCCTCCTCCTTCGCGAGCATTACTGCTTCGCAGAAGGAGGTGACGGCCTCCCATGCCCGGACCGGGACCGGATGCGAGAGATCACCGCCACCGATCGCCTCCACGAGGACACGGCGATGCTCTGCTCAAGCCGGGCAGACCTCCACCGTATGTTCCACCGTGTCCTCCGGGCGATCCACGCAGTGATGACACCCGGGCTTTCCTCCCGCCTTATCTGGAACAGGAACTTTCCGAAACAACCGTGTACGGTGAGGACCTGCGTCGGGCAAAGTGTTATTGGATTTTTTTAACTGGAATTTCTCATTAGCTGCCCGGAGTCTGGATTTGTACCCGGTTGATGGATAGGCTCGCCCCCTATTACATGGGACTTAAACATAACGAGTGAAATGTGGGTGTACCTGCTACAGGGACATCTCTGCGCAACTCTTCAAGGAAATAAGGCGTGATGTTATGTTATGTTTTTTTTTTTTGCGATATCGCGATTACAAACTTACATTTGCAGTTGGAGAATTGACCGTGACGTAAATCGATGTATGGGAGAACATTTTTTCAACTGCAAAGTTAAGTCTGTTCTTGGGATAAGTTCAATCCAAAAACAGGCCAAGTGTATGTCGGACCACGCACAATGAAGGGTTTACATTTTTTAGTTATTAAATCCATATTAAGGCTATTTACGCAATAATAATGACGGTAGTTGACAAGTACAAGTTTCTAATTTCCGTTATAAAATAATAGGTTATAAAATAACTAGAAATGAATTATACTATCGCAATATGTAAAAGAAAACTGGAATAATTAAAATGTTCAATATCCTTAGAAAAACTAGTAATTAACACTCCTACTCATGACTAAACTGAGCAGTAAGATTAACGATTATGATTTCGTCAACAGTTAAAATTAATGAACATATCTCGTTATACATACAATCGTTTTTAATCATTATTGACATCGATTAAAAGTCTCAGTGTCATAAATTATATTGTTTCTTATTAGAAGCCACACCCTACCGTCTTGACTTCGAAAGTCATCTTTCGCAAACACAAAGCAAACTGTGAGTCGTCGACAAACTGCTAAAAGCTCCGAGATATTACTCAAACACAAATTGAAAAGTGATGTGCTGTGATCGCCAGCAATATGTAGTATTGTGCGAAGTTACCCAATAGTTAGGACAAGTGCTAATACTCGTAAATTAAAACATCTCTTTGATGTAGCTGTCCCAAATAAGCAAGGGTAAAGACCTTTTACGTAACTCAGTGTTACGTGGCCCGGTGAGAGGCAATGTCAGCCTTTACGATTGTTATGACAGCTACGCAGTCTTAGATCCCCACACAATGCCGTGTTACCGATCAACTCGACTGCACATACTCTTATTTACCATTTATTTGGTCTTACAAACCAACATCAGTTAATGACAGTGCATTTAATGCACTTGTAAATGTACAAATGAAAGGTGGAGGTCGAATGATCTGGACATTCAAGTTTCAAAATATTAAGTAACAAAACTAAGATGTTTCCACGATATAAATACTTGTAACAACCTGATTTCGCCATAACATTATCAAAGTTAGTGTTTACCAATGTCATGTACGTAAACTAAAGAGGTCTACGAAAATTGTGCTACGAGCTACGCCGCTACGAACTAGCTGCTACGCCAATTTTTCACATCTTACATTGACTGTAAAGTCATTCGTTGAAGAATTTTTCAATGAATCTAAACGTTTTTATGATTTTTTGGACATTGCTGAATTTATATCACTATTAAAGACATCATAGGTATTTATAGATATTACCAATAATGGTTTTCTTGTTTCACAACAAGGCAGTGTATTGCAGATCAAGGTTCCTCTTTATATCTAATAAAAATCGTCTTTTGTTTCGCTAGTGTTATGTGCCTAAAAAGGTCAATGAACAGCCTCGGCATTTCTACAACCGTACCTTGTACAACGTAACGGCATTTATTATATTTCATGCTATTTTATTTTGAATACTAATCCATACGAATAAGATTCAAATTACGTTTTATATGTTCGTGAATAAAGACCTTACGTTTCGCTATTCAAACCACGATGTGCACAGTGAACTCTGTCGTAGGTTACGCGGTTACTTTAATGCAATTTGAACTCAGATCCAAAGCATTAGATGTCGAAATCATTTGGCATGAACGGGTACTTTTGACATATTGTATTTAATTTATAGGTTGGCAGTGACGGCCAAAATGTTAGTTTGTTTATCGTTAGCGCTCGTTCTTGACAGCGAAAAAGTGAAAACGGCTGCGGTGGCTGAGCGTTGCGATTGTGAAATTAGGCTCCGCGGCGAGGCCTCGCGACGATGGTGCGCGGGCGCCGCGGCCAGCCGACATGATCTTATGTAATAGGAAGCATGCCAGTGTTGATTCCTACTAGTAACTGTCACAACATATTTCATAAAATCAGTCACGCATGCCGTCAGTAACCTGCCCTTTTTATGAGGACAATTTGTAGGCAGGCTGGCCGTCTCTTGACATTAGAACGCAATCATTCACGCATAACAAATTATATTTTATGTTTGGGTCATTTAAACAATTTCGCGTCTATTATCAGACACAAAATTTCATGCCATTGACATTCAACTCTAGGAATTTCTACGAGATATGTAAATAGGATTTTCTGTGCGTGAAATCAAATGGATTTCGAAATAAAAGATCTCAATAATTCAAATTGAGTTTTAAAACAAAACTAATGAAAGCATAGTTCGGTCCGCGGCACTTAACAAGACTTTCTTTCAAAGTAGATAAGATCTGTATAAATGCATACATATCGACGGTGGAAATTTCAAATGTCGTAAAGGACAGGGAATTGAATGTCCCTTACGACATTTGAAATTTCCACTGTCGATATATTTTTGGCAATGTATTTGCAGTCGTGGTTGGTGCCAGCCAAAATTTATAACAATGGTGATGATTAGTGTCATTGACATAACTATTGTTCATTGTTAAACTTTTACACTTCCAAACCACCGTTCTCGAACTTTTTGTACGAACATAACTTTGAATTACTTATTATATTCTTTAAAGTTGATATAAAGTTATGATCATCTTGTAAAAACGATTATGTGGAGTAAGTTGTTAACTAATGTTTATAGAAACGTAAAAAAACGATTACCGTTGAGTACACATAGATTGGTGATTTCCCAAGAATCCGGTAGAATAAAGCTCAACATAGTTAGGAAAAAAATTAAACAATTCGTAATTTCGTAAAAAACGCAAGGTTTTTACATATTTCTCGAGGTCTGTCACGGCCAGTCGTATACAATTAACAAAATAAAATTAACGAGGAAATGTTGAAGTGGACTCATTTAGGTACGCTTTGTCGCAATGTTTACCAATAGGTGAGGTCATTCACACCTTTATTTTATCGTGCGACTCGGCAGAATTCGAATTGTCACCAAGCGAACGTTCCGTCAACTGATAGATAAAGAGATCATAACAACACGTCTATTTTGTGCTTTAGGAACTGTAATCAGTCAGGTTGAGACAATGTGCTTGTAGGTAGGTACAGGATCGGATTTACTGCATGTAATACGACCCCGAATATTAGACATTTTTCAAACCAATATTGTTTATAGTAAATATTCCATTAAAATAATTGACTGTCAACTGCGGATTCGAATTACTACAATAATTTATTATTCGCTTCACGTTTATTTGTAGGCAAACCACATTGCTCGCAATACGCATTTCTTGGATTCTGATTTTATAGATAAGAACAGGTGTCCCAGAAAATAAACATGCGATCACCATATTTCAATTTATGTTTCGTTTCGTGAACTGTCGTCATAACTATAAAAATAATTTTATCAACAACGGTGGCCTTATCAAACAATGACTCGTGATTTTGGTTGTTTCTATAGATTTTGACGAATTATACAAGATTACTAGGTGCCGCTTAAGGTAGGTCGTTCAACTTCAACTAGATCACCTAGTCTCGACGAAGCGTGTGAAAAACATCCACACCACAGCCAACGTATCGATACAATGAATTCGTCGATACGCCTCGCTAAGCAACTGATAAAAATTTCAAACGATGGGAACGAAATTCTAAATTCTGTGATGCAGTTGCGAAACCTTATTTATTGTGAACTCTTCAACACAAAATACAACAAAGAATGTCAGTTTGTCAAAGATAACTTTAGCAGAAATCTTTCTCTAATATCAAAGTCAAATATTTGTTCAATTGAAGAATTTAGGCAAGGCTTGATACACCTGTAATTCAAGTATCGATAACATTCACTGAAAGTTGGTCACGTTGTCTGAAATTGTTATCTTTCGACTTGTTTGTCATCGATAGAGCTCAGCGTCATTAGCTATAACATATACGTATTTAGTTTGTCTTAGTGTTTATTTTGTTTATTTATAGTTTTAAAGTTTATCTTTCAGTCGGTATTTGATATTATTTCAGTAAAGTAGCTCACAGACTGCAGACATTTTAATCAGTAGATATTTGGATTGTTATTCGAAAATATGTTGGGGGTGTACAATGCCCGAGTTGTTGCAATAATCGACTATATGTTAGTCTGTGTACATAGTCCATGTGGTCTCTAAATAAACTCAACAATGAATAGTCGGCTTAAGTACGCACATGGTTTACTAACTACATGTTAATAACCTCCATTGACGTAGTTTCCGGAAAACACATCATTATAAATGCCTTCACCTAAATCGTGTGTGTCTAATGACATCTAAGTCCGACTCACTGACTCATAAAGCTACATAACAGATGCTGAGAGCCCATGAAAAAATTCATTGTCACTAAATTTAGTTCAAAAATTAAACAGAGACGCTACTAAGAAACGAAGCTGGGATGGGATCGAATATTGTAGGACTTCCTGTTTTCGCAGCGCCAAGAATGGGGTTATTCGGTCCAGCTGGCTTTCACCCATTCTTCAGATAGGCCAGCCATACATAGCGCGTTGCGTCAATATTTCGAGTGGCCGTGTTTTCTCGGGAGAATAGTTAACCCAGATTCGGTCGGTCCTGGCTAAATATACCGCGGCTACCTGCCTTCGAACGCATACCAGCAGCGCATGGTCGCAGCAAGCCGCATGACATGTTGTCAATCTTATTTAAAATACCTTTTATTTTTAATGTTACGAGTAGTTGGCAAGGATTGTACTGACTGGCTGGCTGAGTGATTCATGTATACGTAGAATCCTATCGGATGTGGATCAGACGAATTGTTACGCTTTAAAATATGTGGAATAAAATTACCTACATGCAAGGTACCTGTGGCGTAATTGGTTGAAATGAACTTAATAGACTTGTTACCGAAGCCGTAACAACTCACCAGCTTTGAAAAACATTTGAGTCTTCAAGTTATTTTAACAAAAATGAGGACATAAGTTTTATGTAAACTTTTATGCTTGGCGAGAAAAATCTCCTATAGTTTGGAAATATTTATAGATCACATTGCACGGCGTTTTAGGGGTATTACATGCATAAGGTAAATGTAGATTTTTAAACAAATCAAAATAGAAATAGTAGTAGTAATCTAATAGTGTAGTTGTTGCATATATCGTTAAACCACCTGAAGGTAACTTACGGGCTACCCATCACTATTAAGTAATTCAATTTTGAACTGTCTAACAAGTTTCTGCAACACCCGGTAATAGTGTGATCATATCGCCTTATGATGCTACCGTACATTCAGACAACATGAATTTTTGTTTCATAATTTCGATATATAAACTTGTATAAGTACTTGTTAAATTACATAATATCTAAAAGAATTGAAATTTTCAATTATTCTTATAATTTTTACTAAATATATCGTGAATGTAACATTAGTAGAACTCAGCACTTTGTTCCAACAATGAATCAAAAGCGTAATCTAGATACTGGTGAATAGCGGCCGATGCGAATGAACTCAGTTTTAATGTAACCCGACACAGAAGTGTGCCATCGGCCCGGCTAACCTTTCAGACAAAAACTAAGGCTAACTAGGCTATGCATTGTCATGACTACAATTAAACCATTCTTGATAACCGAATAAATAACACATTATCAACAGTCAATGTCGGTAACCCCCAAACATGTTTCTGTCGAAATAGTGGAATACCAAGTTTCTTTTCAATAGTAGAAATTTTGTAGTTTGTATTAAGGAGGTAATTACAAGGTTATTATTGCAAAATCATGAAAAATGCCATTTTCGAACTTAAACGTTTTAATGGCTGTAATTTTGCGTATCGTTTGACGTACTTATTGTTTTAAGGTAAATAAATCAAGTGCTCAATCGCATTAGTAAAATTCTGAAGACAATACTGTCAGTGTGTAGAGCGGCCGTTACGCGGTCATGAGGAACCGCGCGTGCGCGTGCGGCTGACCTACTTATGCGCTGGCGACCATTACAGTACTTGCCATCAGACCACACACGCTATACTTCCACGCCGCGATTCGCACCCATCGACGTTACTGCGGCCCATCCTAGTCAGTACTGAAACATCACCACTAACCATACCGAATCCCTTTTCGGCAGTTCAACGACCCCGCTATCGAAATCCGCACACTCACACGCGCGTCCATGGACGAAACGGCCAGATAAAAAAAAATGAAACAAAAAAACTTCTCGCGTAACGGTGAATGAGTACCAGACAGAGATAACTATATTTCGGCATGTACTCGTTGAATGTAAGGTCGGCTACGAAAAACACTGACGCAATTTTTACAGCGTACGTAATTGAGCACTGACAGAGTCAGCGGTGTGTGCGTGAGCGCCGAGAGCGACGCCCGCGTCCGCCGAAACGGAGGCGGAATATTTAGGTGAAAGTGTTTCGAATTTCGACATGACGACATTCGCGCGCAGTCGTTATCGTGATTTTGCCGAATCGAGAGGTTCGGAGAGTGCGCAGACAACCGCGACGCGCTTGCGATCCGCGCCCGCGCAACCCTAAAGTGTTTGCTCCGTAGGAAGTGCTCTGGACTCTGCATGCTGAACGTGTCTAGTGCTTGCGTTAAAAAACTATGCTGAGAGTTGGTGTATCCAAAAAATTTCGGAGACGTAAATTAAAAAGGTGATCGGTGAATTTGGAACAAGGTGGTTCTTCGTGTGATGTGCGTGTTGATGCGCTAAGCAAGCTGTCGGCAGGCGACAGGCTGGGGCCTGACGAGGCGCTAGACGCCTCCACTCACGCGCACCAACTGCAGACGATGACCTCCACAATGGGTAAATATTGTGAATATAAAGCAAAACATCACCCTGCCTGATCACATACCGCAAAAAAAAAATAACAAGCACGTCCAGCAAGCAACCAACTAATAAAACATTAAAAAAAAATATTAAAAAAAATACTAATATTAATATCGTGAATATTATAATTAAAATATTTGTTACTAATACTGTATTACAATAGTACTAATCAAACTAACCTACATTGGGATGTGCGTATACTGGTGGTAAAGGAATGGCTGTCCCGTAGCACTGCTACGCGCTACGAGCTACAACATCGTTTCAGACATTTATTAATTGATGCGTGAAAATGACTGATCTGAAATGTTGTGGTAGTCTTTTGTTAATATTTTCAATTAGAACTGTTTTTTTTTTCAATTATGTAACACAATATACTTTTTTGTAAAAAAAAATGACTGGATTTTTACAAATATTGAAATATTATCAAAACTATAATATTGTTATTAATAGCACAATCACTTGGAAACAATAATAATAATAATATATATAAACAAAAGTAATAATAATGTAAGCTTTATCCATAAAGTAACGAATCTCGTAGACCCTGCTACGAACTTGCTACGAAGCGAATTCTTAGTGGAGTTGATAACTTATACTTAAAACTTGTTTTTCCTAGTAATGGAAACATTTGTTTTTTTTCTATAAGTTAAGTATTTTAGAAGATTTTGGTTTTAAAAACACACGCAGTCAGTGAATTTAAAAACTTTTTTTTCTGAAGTTATATATATGGAATAATAATTAATTATACTACTGTTTTCATAATCGTTGACTATTATTAAAGTTTTAATTTTATTTATTTAACTAGCGACTCACCCCTACTTCACACAGTTTTTACTACTTGACATAAAATCGAGATTTATGTATTAAATGTAGGTTTTATATTAATGCACTATACACATAAACCTTTCGGAATAAATTCTCTAAATGATGGTTAAAACCACATCGAAATCCGTTGCGTAGTTTCGAAAAACACGATCATTAAATGCATATGGATTATGTATAATTAAGCAAACATTTATTGAATCTGAACATCTGTGTTTCCTATAAACCAGTCTTTAGAGGTGTTTGAGCTACCTCGTGTACGTGTATAATGTATAAATAGACAGGAAAAACAAAAATAGATGGTCATTGTTACAATTTTAAAAGTATTTTTGAAAACACATCCTGTATATTCAGTTCGCACACCAATATGAACTTTGTATCGAAACCAATAACACCTATAACCGCGCACACATTTAACCGTGTTACTGGCTCAATGTCTTATTGAGCAAACACACCAGATTCTGAAACAGTTAAAAAAAAAATCAGCAGTGTTGCAAAACAAAAGAGGTACCGTTTTACCATTGAGCGGTAACCATGACATTCCCAAATCATCTCGTGGATCACAATCGTGACTTCATAGACTATGACCGGCTACTTTTACTTTCGTTACAATATGGCCGCCCTTTGTCTATATTCTATGAGTCGGTGAGGTTGTTGATCTCCCGCCATTTTGCCGTTGCCGAAATACGTTTTTTACGCTCACTTTCCAATGCGGTGAAAGCGAAAAGGTACAGAATGTCACTGCTTCCTTTCAAAGCACTGTAGTGGGAGGACGTTGTCGAGTTTCGATAATAATAGGTGCGTTAGTTCGCCTGTCAAAAAAACGCTATTGTTCACTAATTCTAATATATATTCGTTGCGCTCCATGTACTTGGTGATGACACGTTTACAAGACAAGCATGCCTGCAGAAGTAGACATGCTTGAGGAGTCGTGCAGGGATATGAAAGCACGTGTTTAGATGAGTAGGAAACACGTTGTCAATGTCAGCGACACCACAAAACAGATTATCTGTTCTGTGAACGAAACCGACTATTAAAATGCTTTATTTTGTGAGACAGATTTTTATTGATTATGGTCATGTTAAACCTTTGCCATATAGTGAAAGATTGGAGATTTACAAGCTTCAATGATACCATGTCATGGTGAGGCGATATTTAAATATTACCGTCAGTAGACAAACATAAAATTCAAGTACTCTTACCTCTGTATTATTACTTCTTCTAATCTAACACGGCTCCTTCAAGTCCCACGAATGCTACGCAGTATACATTTTGTATACGTGACCTTACCAATGGCATCTCAAGCTTCCGATGTTGTAGGTGCATTTTTTGTATACGGAAACACGGAACAACGGAACATGCCAGAGCTAAAAATATATAATAATAAACTGAAATTAAAATTCAATATTACAATATAAAAATAACAGATTTTGATAATTATTTTCCTGTTTCCATAAGGTCGTAAGGGCGCATTCAAAAAGCCTCCACGCGTATATCTCTCGCACCCCCAAGGCCTCTATTGGTATCCTAATTGACAGGCTAATCATATTTTTATCACGATAGCTATTGACTCCATAACACGACACGAAAATAGCAGAAATAAAACTTGTTCAAAACAAAATTGACAACTTTAATATTAGGAATTAGAACAGGATTATTGTAAATAGGAAGTCCGAGTTGGATCGGAAGTGTCAGTATTTAAAAATGGAACGTTTTAGCTGTGAGCGCACGCGCAACGCAACCTGAATGTCAAGGCGTCTACGCCAGAGGCCATGAGAGAGGCCCAGCATTGGGGCCCCAAAATACATGTACTATTGTGATCTGTTTTGATAAAGTCGAAATAAATATTTTATAGAACTCATTCTTTGTATGAAATCTGAAGCTTCAATTTGCCATGATTCTCTGTTCCTGAAAAGATGTAAGCAAGAAAGTTTTTTAGAATTGATCACCTAAAAGTGTCGCAATTAATTTGCGAATGAGGTCGCTGACCTCAGCAAGGTAAAAAGTAAATCTATAATGTCATGTAAATGTTCTCTTTGTTCAGTTTTTGTTTTACATATAAATTTTTAAAAACAATACCTAGTTACTGATTACCTAGTTTTTACAGTTTATCTTTTAATCACTATATTTATACGAGTATTACAGTTTTTACCGACAACTTTCTTAACAGCAGGTTGTTATAAAAACATCGAAAAAATCAACTGAAGTAAAAAGGCAAAACGGAAGTACGTTTAAGGGAATACCGTTGACACCTTTTAAACATTTGAGGTCATTGCCCTGCTCCGGTAGACAATTTACCCTAACTACATTTTAAAAGAATTGGTATGCCTAAAACAATTCTCACTTAGGTATGCCAAAGATAGTTGAAGATAAAGACGAACACGTCCGTAAATAAAGAATTTATGCATACGATTACCATTCCGAAATAAGAGCCGATAAAAGCTCAAGCTACCGGTGTTATCTCACAGCCCTGAAGTGTTCAAGGAACATGCGTACACGCACTCCGTTCACTCAGGCAGTCGAGCCGAGCCACGTTCGGACGGTCGTTGGCGCCGAATCGGGGAGCCAACCTCGCCGGTGACACTGACATTGCGACCGGAACCATTCGACCACTTCCTGACACATAACACGGACAACATAAGATGTACAATCTCGCCTATTCCATTATTAGACTCGAACAACCCACATAAATCGGTCGGATAATCACAATGTTTTGGAAATACTAAGGCCTTCATACTTTTTGCGCAGGAATAGTGATATCATTTGTTTTGCTAAATATATCTCGAACTAACTTACTTTTTCGTACATCCGTCTTTTAGGCAGTTCATTTATTTTTGATATGTAGAAATATATCATAGTGTATAAACATGCCACTCAATGGATCATACGAGTAGGTCACCGATATTCGTATTTAGTGATCTACTGAAATAAATAAGTGTACTTTTTTACTCAAGAGTATTTCCTCACATTATTCAGCAAACTGGTTTAAGTAAACATAATGTTGGACATACCTACCAGTTTATTAGGACTAAGTTCTATTAAATCTGCCAAACTAAATCATTAGAATTGTGACTTAGTTTCCGAATACACCAACCCGCTAAGCCTGGCATGATGCAAGAAGAACTACCAGTTAGTACAGGCAACCTTGAGAACTTACAACATTCACACGAGACCGGCTTGAAACATTCTACGTCCGTTTGGCTAAACAATCTTCGGAACTTGTGCAGTCATCCAAACTTAGCGAAACACGGTTAGGAAATGTCTGGATGTTTCTTCAAATGAAATTAGATTGAGCAAAAGAGATTTTGTTTGTCTAACTATAAAGGTTTTTTTTCTTTAAAAAAAATTACAGTCAATGAGAACAAAGTTTCGTTTTTAAAGATGAAGCTCATGAAATCGGCTCTTTTAGAGGACTGTTTTACAGGAATAAGTGGTGCACTTTCTCATTTCTCATCAAGATTAATCAGATGAATACTAACAAGAAGTGCATTGCACCGATGTACTGTAAACGAAAAAAGCGATACTCTTTATGGTTTAGTAAACATTTTGTTCAATCACGTGGCGGGCTGCCAAAGCGCTCATTGAGCTTTCAAGTGGATTTTTTATAATTAAATCGATGTTCATAAGCGCATCGTTAGGTATGTTTAACTGTTCTTGTCTTAAATGTTTTATCGCTTCTCGACTCGACAGTAATGTCTTCAGGCATTCTTTCAAAGATTCTATAACGTTTGCTTTTGCAATGATTTTCCATCTAAATTTCTGAATGTTGTGCAATAAAAGTCTAAACACAATACGTTCATAGATTATTTAGTTCAACTAACCATAATATTTATGATTTGCGGACGTGGAACATATAGTTCCAATGAACCTGCCTCACTGTGGGATCATGAATAGCATGGGCTACTACAATATGTTGAACGTCTATATACAAAAATGTATACTAAACAAACATAATATAAACAACAGGATAAAAATTGTATTATTCGCTTTATCCATTTCATTTATATCTTAGGTACTTATTCAATGAACTCTTAAAATTTGTGCATGTGGGTGTAATAGTCCAAGAAGACGGAACCCTAACAGCGGAACCGTAGGCGATAAGCGGGCGACCGTGGCAGAGGTCACAGCACTTCCGGCCGTCAAGTAGGTACATTGCTTTCGGCCAGTACACGTGTATCTGGCCCTTAATTTGCACCAGCCTTGGATAGTAGGAAATACTGTCCTTAAATACTTATGATTTCTACGACCTCTACTCATTTGCGTGCTTAGTTTTGTAACCTGTAGCGTGTTGTACCTACGACAAAAAGTATCAGTTACATTGTAAAATTTTCATCATATAATTTTTACTTTCATAAAACGGATATCCGCCAATTCAAAAGTCATTGATTCAAACTAGGCTGAGAATCAGCACTTTTCCAACGTCAAAGTTACATAAGACAGTCCCCCAAACCGCTCACCCTTCACCACTTCCTAGTGCTTTAGCTGGGAAGAAGAAGTGGCGCAACAAACTCCCCAGCAGCACAGCTGTCTGTTCAGTTAGAATAAAAAATAATTCTATAAATAGTATGCAAAATAATTTACATTACGCAACACAAAACATAATTTAAATTATAAATTAATAGCCATATATCAGCTAGGACACGCCAATATACCAACCAAAAATATCAAGAACAGGCAGAAATAAAAAAAATAAAGACTAAACGTAAACAATATCTAAATAAAAGCCTCCAGGTATAAAGGGCGTGCCCGCTTACATATAGCTATATATAGCTGTAACTGGAAGTTAAAAATGATAAACTGGGACCATCGAGGTAAAATAAATAAACAGTTAATAACTAAATACCATTACATTAGTGATACAAAATTCATAACCTCATCTCACAGAACTCCAGTTATACCAACAACTGTCTTCCATTCATCTGCCAACCTACCTAAAGGTCTTAGGGTATTGGGTGTCTGTCAAAGATCGCTAGGGCGCATTCAAACTTATCGTGTAACGTCCAAAGTTTCTAAACGTAATTTAATATGGTGTACAGTAGTTTTAGGTACCAATCTATAGCACCTACCTAAGAACTTTTCTTTTTAAACTTAGGACTGATTTCACCAATGAAATTGAACGCGTCCAGCACATCTAAACGCGTTCAATTCCATTGGTGAAATCCGCACTTATTCATTTAAATCTCTCTAAATAAAAAATATAAACAATTGAACACACTACATACATACTTCTCAAATTCCAACACTGTAACCGCGTCCCGAGGACACAACTGAGAACGTACCTCCGTACTATTTAATGAGCAACAAAAATGAATGCAATTAAACAAAGCCCGACGATGAGCGGAGCGGTCAAGTGACCGACCCTGGGCGGGGACGCACGCGCGCTTCCGTGTGATCTTGCTTTAGGTTACGTTCAAGATCAACCAATTCTATTATCCCTTTATCTATACGCATACATGAATATTGAATATGTATTGGCCGTAATCAATCAACTTGGTATTCAACTTTTGTGATTTAATGGTTTAGATTTCTTGAATTTATTCATGTTAAATGTTAGGGATGAGCAAACGATGGAGCAAAGCAAAATAGAGCAGCGCAGATTTTCTTTGGAGGGTTTGAAAAAATAAGTAATCTTATATATGTATATATAAGATAATATATAATATATATATTCATTTATTTTCAGGTAAATAACACCCATAGCCAAACATAAATTAATAAGATTAATTAAAATACAATAAAATCAAACATCAAACAAACAACCAAATACCAAACACAAACATCAAACTTATATCTGAGAAAGGTGACGACTGCTTGAATATTACCATAGTTTAACTGTATTCGGTTTTCTTACATTGTATTCCTACGAATATTTAAGAATATTTTCAGAATATCTATTTTTTCTTAAAAAATAAATTTATTTATTCTATATCTCGAAACCACCTCTTTAAATCAATTAATACCTAAAGGTTATTAGAACGACAATCAAAGGCACTTAACAATACTTCCTTTTCCCCAAAAAAGTGAGTTTAAAATAAGATATCTTAGTTACAAGAGTTAATTAGATAAAATCGCTTATTAAATTAAAACAATTCAATAAACAAGATTGTATAGCCAATCTCAGTTTATTTCGACGACCCGAAGAAGGTTATTTAAAGTCAATTTATCATCATTTTATATCATCATATATTTGTATAAAGGTAATAAACTCATAACTATATGTTTCCTATATGTCCGCGGAAGTCGAAGCTCGCGGCCTCGCAAAAAACTTGCAAACAACTCGTCGCTTGCGCCGAATCCGCGGATAATTTTATTGACTCATTAACACGTCACTATCAAGGTCTTTGACTCATTCCAGTTTATTTGAGAGTCTAGAGTTCGTTTAATGTTGACAAAATAGTTTCAAAGAACATTGCACTCGGCTGTAATTCTAAATTAATTTGCTAGATTCGGTTCGATAAACAGCTTACGTGGTGACTAACTTATTTATCTCTTTGAAGTAATGGCTATTTGAATTTCAGAGAATGATCAAGTATTGTTTCTTTATGAATCCACGCAGTAGTGTGTTTTTTACATACCCAGACAGGTACGCATTTTAAAAATATGTTTAGATGTGACCTTAAAATTCGATCACAGTACTGCGCAAGTACTTACGTCATCCCAAAAAACGCATTCAACTGTTATGTATTTAATTAGAGGTTTTTAAAATAACTCTGGATTTCAGTTGCTATGTCATGGTGCATTGTTCCAATCTCTATCATTAAACTGTGAAGTGACGTTTGAATGAGTCAATCTCTTATCAAGCGCCCGCGCCGGTGTGCGCTATAAATATTTTTACGAGTATTTTTTCTCGTACTCTACGTCAATGTTATAGCACTAGTTAACAAATACGCACCACAGTTTAATGTTCAATGCAGTCACGCAATGATATTGTTGTGAAAAACGTATTAAAGTTTAATAAGCGTGATTTCGTTGACACAAATAATATTACTAGTCTTTGTATGTTTCTATCAGGTAAAGTTTTCGGGTATAAATATGACGCGGGTGATAATATTTAAATCGTCATTATCATTATCGAATCTACCCGAATTATTCAGAACGAAATCGTTCGCAAGTGCAGTCCGTATCATGATGATGTAATCAGATCATTACAACCCACATCATTGTATTCATGAACAAAATGTATCAACAACGCTGAGATACATGAACTCATGTATTTTAAAATCGAGGTTAAAAAACCTATATTGATAAAAATATTGTAGAATTTCACTAGCCATGTGACACGCACAATGAGACTGTCCATTGACCTGTCACGTACTTATATCTACGTTAGTACATAGTATTTATGTTTAATATACGTGTAAAGATACGTAATGGTTTCGCGAATTCCTATATCAATTGACATCGATTGTCTACGATAAACATTAATCGGTCATGATTTTCGTGACGACAATTTCGTCACAATGAATAAATTTGTATGTTTAAATGCGTTATGCATGTCATTATGTACAAATACCTTTAAGAAATAACTCCGCATTTTATAAATTGCGGAGCGAATATGTCTGCTCAAATATTTTTCAAGGTACACATCGTAACACAATACACTATTGATTAATTATTACGATCGATAAGATGAAAACTTGTATTACAATAACTAACTAATTACTTTAACATTCAATTATTTAATAGTAGAAATAATAGTAGTGGCACATCACTATACGATCGTAATAATACATCGAATAATAAAGAAGAAACATGTTACGCAAACAATGACGTGTGAAAGACCGACGCAGTTAGTATTTACTTGTTGATATGCTTTATACTTTCATGTATGACCTCACAGCGCACACGACATCTACTACAAATTCCATTACCTACGTTATCAAAGCTATAAAATGTACTCTACGTAAGATGAATGGATTCGGAATAAAACCTAAGGACACGCGGTCTCCGCCCGTAGTCGACAACAGCCATGAACCGGGTTGACATTGAAAAATGATAATGTTTTTAATCGCGGAAAATAAATAAAGTTCACAAATGATGCACGACCGATACCCGATCATATCTGGACCGTACTACGTGTCTAGGCCAGATATGTCGCCGGATTGCCGTAAGTTACCTTTGCCTAAACCAATTACTTAGTTAAAACAGTTTTTTCAGGACCAAAAAAATACTTCAATTAAATAAATAAATAAAAAACAAATGTATTATTTATATAATAAATATTGTTTGTTTTGAATCTACCTAATCTACATAAATAAAAAAAACATACCAATGTAATGAAGTCACTTCCAAATTAACGTTCACTAATATCCCATTACCGTTAATTTTTGTCTGTAGAACAAAAGTTGGCAGACATCTCGCGTTTAAAATTAGAAGACGTTTTTTTTTAGATGCCTTATTTTGGACACTGAATTTTATACGTGTCTGTATTTTATGAAACAAAAGAGGTTTGGTTTTATTACAGTTTCTAATGCTTGTTTTTGTTTTGTTCACAGGAATAATGACACTCAGCCGCGGCCCGTGTGACCTCGACAACATGAGTCTATTCCAAGACCTCAAACTTAAGAGGCGGAAAGTTGACTCCCGATGTAGTAGTGATGGTAAGCATGCAAATCAATCATTCTTTTTATCCTTTCGATTGATTGTAAAAAGCTGTCATGAGACATTATTATCGTCAAATTGTCATAAATTTGCCAAAAGGCATTAATGTCGTCAATAAAATCTTAATTCGAATTATTGGTCTTTCAGCTTTTTATTGTTAACGTTTTTTTTTTTTGTTTGCCATAATTTTCTCGCCGTCGAACGTTTAAAAAAAGAACACCATAGACTGATTCCAACTCATTTCCCTCGTCATTGGAACACAAAGGGCTGTCAGACAGGCCGGTAGCAGACGTTACGGATTGTTATTGTAAATATATAGATAAAGTGCGCGACGTAAGGTCGTAGCACGACGGTACTTGTTATTCGTGTCGAGATGTCTTCCATAGTTGTGACGCGGATCACGGACCGCTATCACTTTCTGTCGCTGTGAAGTCTTTTGTTACAAGTAATTTCATTTTCATTTAAACGTGACCCTGGCATTTCCACTAATGGCGGGTGCGCGGTATGTATTTCGTAGAATTTTCCTATTTTAGCTTATTATGCACTTGGAAAAAGATATTGAGGTAAGTCTTCATGAAGGTCTACAATTTCTAACCATCGACTGATACCGTCCATACCATAGATAGGTAGGTGGACCGAACCCCTAGAATATCTACAAACAAGTTTCTAACACCCTAACCAAACGAATTTCAAAAAAGCTATTCATTATAAAATCGATACAATCCAGTCAAATCGATATTATCATAATTGAATTACACAACCTGTTATTCGTAAACAAATTAGTGTTTGATAACGATCGTCACTGAAAGTTAAATAACAGATCAACATAACAAGCCGTGAGAGAGTCGCGACTGGTTCCGAGAAATGCAAACTTTCACCTTAAGTATAAAATATAAAAAAATAAACTTCCAAAAACGAGATCCGGTTCAACAAGTTACCGTCGCCGTCGTGCGTATTATGAATAGCGGGATTAATCTTTGTAATCTTATTTACTGTTAATATAACAGACGAGACAGAACGATATTTTTTTAAATAGCATTGTTTTATTGAAAGTATTTAATCGAGACAGCATTGTTCAAACGCAATAGTTCTGCGCTTTGCGAAGCTTACATAAACTAAAATCGAAAAGCAAGTGGCAAATCCCAATTGAATTATTATACACCTAGCCTTCATTTGATAGGGCCTCGGTGATGAGACGATAAAAATAGTCCTGATAATTACTAAAGCTTTAAGTGTTAAGGAATAAAACGCCTTGCAAGAAGTTATATTCAACAAGCGCCGGAGAGCTTCAGTAAAATATTTTCTAGCTTTCTTACTTTCTTCATACAATCACACGCTACATTTTTTCCCACAATGAACAGTGAACTTGCAAAAATTACAATTAACATGTTAATCTTTTTTGCATTTACCAGTTCATAATGATTACATAAGAAATGACGTAGCGAGTGAAGTCACGGTGATGAAGAAAGTTTACGTAAACCAACGAAAGGTGAAAGCAATAAATACCGGTGCCGTAATTATTGCTATTGTGGCCTCATGAATAACTCATGAGAGAAAGATGTATTCACTGTCATATAACATAACATCACACCCCAGGCTAATGCCGAACATCATTTAAGAACACAATCTTTTATTTTTTGCAAATTTCGTCTGTTATAAAGTGTTATTCATTTTTTAATGGAAATGAATTGCCTTTTTATAGATACTGCAGTGTTTTCTGCGAAGTATTTTAGACAATGAGCTTTACTGCCAGTCATATTATTACTTTGATAAATAAACAGCAGTTTCCGTCGAATTTGCTGTATTTTCCTGATGCGGAAAATATGTTTTCATTCAGAGTTTTGTTGCAGCAAAGAATTAGACAGCTAGCATGTTTTGATGCGGGCTGCGCACTATTTCAACATGAGAGACATAGGGAAAGATCAGTTACCTATTCTGCCTAATCAAAACAGTAGATTGATTCGAACGTAAACATCCTACGTCAAACGTGATTTAAAATTGTAATAATTCTATCCAGGAATAGACGGATTCTATTTTGGGACGGTTATCGGGTTATCACTGAGATATTCGCATATAAATCAGTAACGGTACAGCTAAGTTGGGAGCAGCAGAGCGGGGCAGCGACGAAAGCGCTTCACGTGGGGTGTGACGCGACCGCAGCGTGACGCGGCGCGCGGGGATCGTCATCGTGACGCGCCCCTCACACGCACATTTGTGACACACCACTTTGTACGTACTTACGAGATAACGACCCAACCAATTGTTTTTTGGCCTGTCTTAATTGTGCATAGCTAATGAGTTCCGGCCCATTTAATTTGTTGTTAAAAGGGATTAGGGTGTGAATCCCTAAAACGGTACGTCGTACGAAATTAATATTAGGCGAATTATTCGGAATACACGCACGGCATTTTGTACTGTACTTAACAAAAAAAAAAAAACCCTCAATCTAAATAACGCTTTTTAATTAACTTTAGAATAAAATTGTTATTTCGAACTCAAAGCTTGCTTCATGGAAATTAATGGGAAAATGTCCATACCTATCAGCAGTTTGCTATATAAATTAAAAAGGAAACATGTCATAAAAGGGTGCATTAAACTCAACGTTTTATAAATAAAACAATAGCATCAACTTTCCTGTAACATTATTAATACTTTTGTATAATTAAAACAATACCTGTTGGCTACGGCGCATATACACATGATTCGCTTCGATTCTCTAGATTCATAGCCTAAGTAGGTAAAAGTGCAGTATAGGTATATAAAATCCTATAAGTATGCGAGGCAAATGCATGAACATTTCAGTTGTGAAAACCTATACATACCCACACCTCCTAATCACGGAGTCGTTGTACTGGCCTCCGAAGGTCTCTTGATAACGCCGAGCGTAAATAAATGACTACCAGATTCAACTGAAATAGTAATACTGTTTGTATCGTCACGCTATTTTCGCTCCCGAGGCCAGCTGCACTTGAGGTACCAGAGAGAGGTACTTTGATATCGCTGGAGGCTGGAGGCCAATCGTATGTGATAAGATTAGCGATCAGTACTTAAACATGGGGTTGAATAATTTTGTCGAGAATTGATTTCTCTAAGACTATAAAGTTCTACTTGATTGTGATTGCATTTTACCAAATGTTTTGGTTCCTTCTGATAAAGAGATTCTGTCTCCATAAGTTATGTAGTTCTCTTTTGTATCCTAACAGGAATAACTATCTGAAAAACAACGTAGCACATAATATCAGTTTTCCATTTGGTTTTCCGCCGAACAAACCACCCTGAGTAACTTGAATGTTGATCTAAGACGATCAATCCATCAATTGTCAATAGAGATTCCTTCAACCCTTCAGTATTGTAACAAAACGGAAGCTTCTTCGAATAGTTTACAGCGTTTACAGATGCAAGGGAATTATTTTAGTCTCATATGGTTTTATTTCCTATTATGGGGTTTATTGATCATTTTCGGAAAAACCGGAATAGGTAAATGTGGAACCCGAAATTGACTAGGAAGTAGGAAATGACGAAACTGAAAAACAATCTTCAGTCTTCTATAGTCAACAAACAACGCTTTCATAAACTTATCTAGCTTATTCCAGTTATGACTGAAATGATAGATACGTGCTCGTCGGGACGCAGGTGGACCGGCGCAACACGGCGATGCGCGGTGCGGTGCGGTCACGTGGCGACGCGGAATCACGGGGAGACGGAGAGGTGGGGGGGTGCCGGGGTAGGGGGTGTGACCCACTTTCCCATGTGTCGGTGACCGCGGTCGACCTTCGAGCCTGCACCGACCGAATAAACGATCGTTCATCCGCCCCGAAATAAAAGACTTGCTGATTGCGTAACCGTCTTTATTGTTGTCTGTCTACCACAACTTTTTTACCATACAGATACCACCTCGCTTGCTTAGATTGGTCTGCAGCAATATGCGAGCTTTGTTACATAAAATAATGAACTCTAACGCTCACGCATTGGCAACGAGATACAGGAAAACTAGCTATGTGCAACATTACCAATACCATAAACAAGTAATCAGAACAGGACGTTTATCTAGGCGCTTGTGTGAGTCTACCTAGAACCTCTAGAGCTATTGCATCATGCGGCTAGAAAGATCGGTCCCCACCAATGATGTGGCAAAGGACGCGGAGTGAAATAGAGATCGTCCTCGAAGCGAGAGCGGTGCACGCGTTGCACTAGTCATTGTGCGGTTGCACTTCGCACGCACGGCCGTCTGAGTGACCTAATAGTGGCTGGAGGGAGGGACCGGGAAGCGCTGCGGGGAGCGGGGCGCGGCTGCCGCTCGTGCGGTAGGTCGGGCTCACTGCGCGCGCCCGCCGCCCGACGTCGCGCCGCCGACAGTGGAAAACTTTCTTCGCGACTTTTCCTCGTGTAAACAAAACCGCGCAAAATTTTGCGCCCGCGCGTCCCTGTATCCAGGCTGAACAACCGCGCGCCTTGCTCAAATGAAGTTAATTATTTCATCACAATACTTTTACTTTTTCTTAAAATTATCAAATATCATAATCTTAAAATTTGCAACAAGACCCTTGTGGACAATAATGTGATTAATAATTAGATCGTTCACACAATTCATCGGACTGTTGACCGTGTTTGCGATGTAAAGCCAGGTCACGTGAGAGGGTAAAGACTACGCCTATGGATTTAGTAATAAAAAGTCGGTAAAGTTTAGTGTTTAGAATTTATGGTAATAATGAAATTTTGATAGAGATTTCCTTCTAAGTACTTATAATGGGATTTAGGGTTCTACATTATGGAGTTGTATTTCCTTAAATCTTGCATTGTTGTATCACTCGCAATGCTGCTTCAGCCCCGTTCTTCGACTTCGACATGGGTTTTGTGTTCTTGTTCCTGAGATAGAATAGTTATGAAATAGTTTGCAATTACTTTTCTAATTAATAATACTTATTCAAATTAGAAATAAACCCGCCACATATAAGATTCCTATACCGAACTTAGTACAGGTATCTCGCATAAGAAGTTTTTCTTAGGTAAGCAGTGCAAAATATTTATTTTAGAACTATTTGAAAATTTCATATTATAATAATCATATAACATAATAGGCATTATTGTTGTGTGACGTAGAGCCCTTTGTGGTGTGTGTGCGGGGCGCAAGCGCAATGCTTCCGGGCGCCGCATCTGCGCTCGCGCCGCTTTCACTTTCTCCTCGCGCGCGCCGCCGCATCTCGTGCCCGCGCTGCGACCCGCATCCACGCTTCCTACATTTTCCACATCTATTCCGGATAGTTACATAAATTGCTACTTATTGCACCCAAACTTCATAAGATCTATTAATTAGTTACAATCGCATAAATCATAACTTGGCGAGATCGTACCTCATTATGATTAAACGTGTTCCAAAGCTTCATCCATAAATATAATAGATTAGTTTTGAATGTGGCCGGGACGGCAGCGGCGGCGCTCACATCGTGACGCAACCGGCTAGCTAATCTAGTCGGCGGCGTCGGGAAGTGCAGTGTCGCGTCCCCGCGTCGCGCCCCGCGCGCTCTAACTACGATCGCGCCGCGCGGTCGTTGACATTTCACCTAGTTTCTATTTGTCGCTTCTAAAAAGTCTATGGTGTTTTTTTTTTGTATCACGGCGAGACGAGAAGTCGCCTGCCACTGTTGTTGACCCAAGCCCGTGTGCTCACAGGCGAGTCGGCCGCCGATACCAGCACGTCGTCGCCGGACCCGGGCCCGCCGTCACCGCGCATGGCCGAGGCGGGCTGCAGCACGCCGCCGCATCCGCCGCCCGTGTTCGACGGCGGTGGCTCTCCGACGCCCTCGCCAGCTTGCCACCCTACCGTCATCCGCTCGGCGCCACCCTACTCCGTCATCAAGTTCGAGAGCGGGCCAGCCTCTGTCAAGGCAGAGTGCTCGCCAGCCAGCAACAAACCTGATGCGACGCCAACTCAGCTATCCTCTGTAAAGCTAGAAGGCACCCCGGAACCACCTCAACACTACAGGCCACGTGCTCTCGCTCCACCACCGCAAGGCTCCCACACCTCGCTATCACCCGGACCGTGGCCACCAACCGCTTGCATCAACGGTGTTAAACCGGAACTGATTGGCGGACACTTCCCACCGCAACCACTCGAGCCCAAACAAGGCGCGCGAGGCTCCACGCAATGGCGAGGCACTCCGGCCGTGATCATGGGTGAGTCTGGTGGAGTCCGGACAATGTTCTGGACGCTACCAGCACCTACATCTAGTGGAGAACCGGCGGCGGGTGCGTCGCACACGCCAACGCCGCCCACCCCCGACCCGTCTACATGTAGCGAAGAGTCAGCCGCGCGGCTACTGCTCAATCTAGGTGGTGAGCTGAGGCGGCCACGAGGGCCACCTTTGAATATGGAATTACTTTGGGCAGGAGACGTGTCGCAGCTGCCCGCGCACCAGCAACTTACCGCACTGAACCTGAGCGCTGCAGCCGGCAGCGTCGCGGGAGCGTCGCAGATGGCGGGAGCCAGCGCACTAGCCCTGGCTCCCAGATCAGAGCTCCGTGCTTACGCACCTGAGGCGGAACGTGATGAGGATGAACAACCCATGATCTGCATGATTTGTGAAGACAAAGCCACAGGTCTTCATTATGGCATTATAACTTGTGAAGGGTGTAAAGGTTTCTTCAAACGGACTGTACAGAACCGAAGAGTTTACACGTGCGTCGCTGATGGTGGCTGTGAAATCACAAAAGCGCAAAGGAATAGATGCCAATATTGTCGTTTCAAGAAGTGTATCGAACAAGGAATGGTATTACAAGGTGTGTATCAACTTACAATTCGTTATACTTCGGAAACAAATATTAATTTCTTCGCCTAACAAAATTTATTTTACAGCGGTAAGAGAGGATCGGATGCCAGGTGGAAGAAATAGTGGTGCCGTCTATAACTTATACAAAGTGAAATACAAAAAACATAAGAAAGCGAACAAGGCAGCGACGACGACGAGTCGAGCGTCACCGCCAGAAAAGCCCAAAGACCCTTTACCGCCTATCCCATCACATCTGGTCAATGGCACCATTCTCAAGACTGCACTCACCAACCCTAGCGAGGTAAGTCACATTACAAAAATATTATTTTGTCAGCCGTATTAATTTATTATTTTCATTGCAACATTTGGCCTTTTTTTCCAGGTTGTCCATTTAAGAGCACGGTTAGAAAGTGCCGTGTCATCATCGCGAGATCGTGCTGTACCCCTAGAAAGGGCGCTACACATGATCCGAGCGCTGATCGACTGCGATGCCATGGAAGACATCGCCACGGTGCGGCATCTACCAGACTTGCTCCACGACACCTCAGAAATAGGGGACAAACTATGTAAGATCGGGGACTCGATCGTACACAAAATGGTCGCTTGGACGAAAAAACTACCATTCATTATGGAAATACCAATGGAAATACATTCCAAGCTGTTGATGGAGAAATGGCACGAGATCTCAGTACTGACGACGGCAGCGTACCAGGCGATGCACGGGAAGCATGCGCACGCGCCGCCCTCGTCGGACCATGAACAAGACTTTATGCAAGAGGTTAGTACAAATTAAATGTTATAACGCGTTAGTGGAAATGTTACGAAAGTCTTATAAAGGTGTTTTTTCCATACAATTTGACTAACGAGCCCTAGATGTGGCTCAAGCACGCTCCGGGTCACATTCGCTCCAGAGACTTCCGCACATGCGGCGGAGTGCAGTTACGTGATTTGCATCGCTTGCGCAACCGCGGTAGAAAGTCGCCGGCTGCGGGCTGCCAGACAACTAGTTGCACTCGGACGTTTGCACACTCGCCGCATAACCAGCTATGTTACACTAGTCAATTAATGCAGTGTACCAGACGCTGAACGTTTCTATTATCTTGTACGTTTCGAGATTTGTAACTGTTAGAACAATATTTACTCACCATTCAATGAGACATTTGAATTCAATGTTTAGGCAGTATTCAATTAGTCATTTATTTATATTCGGTTTAGCTAGAAATACACTACTTATATTGCCGGCTCGAATAATATGCAACAAACAGGATCGCGACCTGAGAATTGCATGTGTTACATAAACTGCGCACGCGGTGATGTAACGTAACAACGGTAGTTATACAGAAAGTATTTTTCATTGTCTAGAGCATTTCCTCTTTATTTATTCGTAAATATAGCGTATTATGTTGGGTGCTACATCCATACATACGTTTTTTAGCAATTTAAAATGATTGCACATGCAAATGTACTAGTATTTATACTATTTCTAGTTATTAAACGATGTTGGTTTTATAATATGCTAATAAGGTTTATGACTAACAAGAAAAGCCCTTGGCAAACGACATGCCTCATTTGCATTCACTTATCGTTAAATGAGATGTAGTATAGCAATTGTTTTATAAAAAACGATGTTTCAACGCATATGACAAAAGGTGGAGTATATTTTGAATTGGTTCTAAAAAATAAATTAGCATTTGTTTTTTGTAAAAAAAAAGATAATCATGACATGTGACTTGGATTTGCGGGTTGCGGTTAAAACAAAACAATACATCAATTTTGAGTCCTTATACTCAGCAAACTCTTTTAACTTCCAATTACTAAGAAATGAACTCTTTCTCCCAGGTAAACGCAAACCTCCGGACGCTGCAAAACTGTCTGACGTCATTGATGGGCAGGCCAATCACACTGGAACAGCTGCGACTGGACGTGGGGTTGGTGGTGGAGAAGATGACGCAGATCACCTGCGTCTTCCGCCGCATCCAGCTCCGCATGGAGGAGTATGTCTGCCTCAAGGTCTACATACTCTTGAATCAAGGTAAATACAACGCTTTCAGTTTTTCTTTGCAAATAGGTATTATGACGGCATCGGGTTTTTATGTATGGTAGAGCTTAGAGCTTACATCAAAAACTGCTAAGTATATTTTGATAAGTACAGCTTCTTTGGATACTTACTTTAAGCGTTTTATCAGGAGCTTTGAGTGTATTCGGTAATTTATTTTATCACTGAAAGAAAAGGTAAAAACAAAATCACGAAGAAATTAAGAGTGATCGGAGGGAAGATAAATAATCTTACATAACTTAAAGCAAGTGATAGTTGGCTATCGACGTGTAGACTGTGCAGACTTAGAACAAGCTTACAAACATTTTATAAAAGGTTAGATAAAACTTTTTTTCAAACAAAGCGCCAGTTACTTATAATCGTTATACCCTTTGAACTTATCTGCATATTAAAAATAAACTTTAAATCCTTGATAAAACTTGAACTGTAAATAATAGATTGACGTCATAATTTTACAGTTCAGATGAATCTTTCGTTTTTTAATTGTGTTAATTGGCGTCTAGATAACCTTTCATCGCATTGCAGGCCATGAGGCCGGATTTATTTAGGCTATGTAAATATAATGAATGGTACGTTTCCTTGTTTACGAAACCGAATACACTTATTTTTTTAAATATTCAATTAGCGATAGTGGTTGCAGTATTTGGGATATTCCAATTAAAGATTTACTGGACAACAACCTTTTGAAAAATACGGTAAGTATTTTTACTCACGTGATCCCCAAAAAGTTATCAAAATGCTTGTTGTGTTGACACATTAATAAGATCAGCACTTTAACACTTCCTCATTCCAATTAAAGTAAATACGATGACATAAAGCCATGTGTACACAACCCTGCGGAGATACGCTCATTACTTGAGTAAGTCAACGCACCGCATTGTAATCCAGTTACAGACTGGCCGAGGGGTGCATCGGCCCACGATGCATGTAGGTCAGTTACTGTTACGCAAGCTAGGCATCCTACGCTGTGACGTCGACCTGACTCATTATGGTACTCGCTTTATATCTACTTAGTAGCAGCCTTTACACGCGGATACGTGAAGCGACAAACAAGTTTTATAGAGATGTTCATATGGTAGATTTGTTATTGTATTCCGATAAAAGAATATACTTAGTATTGTTTATAAAATATCTATTAGTGTTTCAAATTAAATGACTATTATAAACGTATTATTATTAACTTTCTAACAAGAGCAACGGTTTCACTTTCAGACAAAACTCTACAGTTGCGATAAACAGAACAGCAATTTGTCATTTCGAGGAATAGTAAAGAGAGCTCAAAAATGTACTTTCTAATATGATACGAAAGCTTTATAAATCTAACGGTAGATTTTATCGTATGATTAATGGACACAATACGAAATGCGACATGACAATAAAAATCTCGACGCATAGTGAGTGCGATACGCAGTGCAAAGTGTTCGTTTATATTATTATGATTTATGTTACAAGTAACCCAGATGTGGAGCCGAGAGTCGCTCGCGACACCGATTAGGAACCACTTCTCAACGTTGATAACAATTTCACTTGGTGAACTCTGCTGACATACGAAAGTCTTCAGATATCTTCCCAGATAATTTGCGTTATTTGTTTCGGAAAAGTTTGGCTTATGTACTTAGACTACTACGCCGCGTATAAGCGACTGCGTAGAGTTGTACAGTAACATCACTACTGTCCAAAGTTTCCAACCATGTTTAGACATGATTCATTAAATCAGGTAATAAAATAGTAAGAACTCCATAACCTTGTGAAAAATATACACAGAACCTGAAAACGTAATTTCATTAGCTACACTGTAAGTTAAGTTTCAATAACGAAATGAATGTACTCTAGCGCGCAAGACGCCGACTCGGTCACATCTAACCTTCGACGATAATGGTTTTACATGGTTAATCACAGTAGGTTCGTTTGTCCTAGTACTATGGCAGGGAAACTGTGACATCCTGTGTTATCGCTAGGAACTAGGTCGCACCACGCACTAGCGCCGTGTTTGAAAATTTATTTTCACTGCGCATGCACATTTAAACGTTAAGTAGGTGCGCTGTTTATCAAACTATGAAAGTACCGAGTGAGTGTTTAGCCGCGCTCGGAAATACCGCGTATTATGTTGCACGATGATTATGTAAATTAAACTATGAAGCTAACATAATAATGCTGTACTATGTTTACCAATTGCAACGGTTTTCAAAGTAAAATAGATTACATACCGTCATCACAACTACTGAATAATTAATAATTTGACTCCATAAAGGCAACATCGCTTGAACATGACACCCAAGAAATTTCATCTGTTTAAGTCCATTACAAGCCTGTTAAATTCTCTTCAATTGATGCTGACATCATCAAAATTTACGAAAGTAGTCCACTCTCTTCAAGATCCTCTTTAAACTTTAATAATAGGAGGCAAATATGAGTAATTTGCTGTTGTATATGAATTGAGTAAACCGAAGGACTTTTCCTCATGTATGTATCCGTAAATGTAACATAATAAAGTCATGGTTGTACGGCGTTATCAAATCTTAGATCTGACAAACAGTGCATGTATACACAAGGAATACGGCACTTATGTGCGGTTGTCAATGAAGTGAACTATCGAACAGAATTGGCTTCAAATTGATATTATTGATAACCTACTTATGAATTGATTGAATCGCCTGTACACTGTTTTATAGCAATCACTGCTTTGAGAAAAGTCAATGACGGACATGGAAAACTCTACAGGGCTTTTATTGTGAGACACAAATTCACATTTCGAAAATTTTTGATATTTATGTTTTAAGTCTATAAAATGAGTCTTTCGATATTCCCGAAATTATAGGTAAATAGAATCGATGATTTTGGAAAGGAGGAAAACGGTCCCTATTATTAATAGTAGTAGGTGTTTGTCACATAATTTTTATTTTCACTTCATACACACGTATATATCTGTGAGGCCTGGTACTATAGCTGTACTAGTGCCGTAGTGCGCACTACGGTGAAATGGAAAGCGCTTGCGCAACTGCGCCCGCGTCGACTGTACCGCTGTGTGTGTGTTTGTTAGATACTTGTAACAAAATGTTTGTTGCGTGTGAGCCGAGTTGAGTAATGCATTAGAATTTTCGGAACGTCTCGCAGTATTTGTCATTGTGAATAATAATAATAATAGCTAATTCGCCGTTTTTCGCTTTTATTTGAAATACATGGCAAAGTAAACCATTCACCATAAAGTACCGAATATAAATCCAGTAAAAAAACTCGTTACACTCTAATTACTGTGTAATTAAATCAGACATCAAAAGGTTGTTAACCCGTATAGAATTAAAACTGTCGCATTGCATTGAAAAGCGCATTGCGTATAATAATGTAGAGTTGTTACGTCAGCTAAAACGGGACAGCATTTCACTCTCGGAGCGGAAAGCGCGACGCGGAAGGCGAACTTTCTCTTTTGCAGCGCACTGCGCGCATTGAAAAAAGCGCAAGCGCAGATTATAGAATGAACGAGTACCGCTACGTCTCGCGCGCATTCGTTTACGTAACCAGTACTACATGCGCGCGCCGCTTAAATGCACACTGATACGGCACGATAAAAACCATACTTCGAATTTAACTGTAGCTCCGTAAAACCAGAACTTTATATTGCCGCAATTATAATTTCATCAAAATAGTTCTCATCAGTAATATATTCTACAGTTTATTATATATTGTTCAGCAAAAATAAACAAACATCAATTAAATGTAGTCGCAATAGCAGCACACACGAAACAGTCACGCGTAGTACAATATCGTGGAAAAATGCGCGCGCGTGAGTGAGACGGCAATAGCGGTGAGGACGCGAGCGAGCTCGAGCGGAGGTCAACGGCTAGCCGCGGTCGTTGCCCTGCTATCGGAGTGACCTACTGAGCGCGTGACGTCACCGCCGCACCGCGCGCGGCGTGGCATTGGTTCACCGCCACCGCTCAGCGCCATCTACAAGCGAATAGCCACACTACACGTGATCGTCATTGCATGATTGTAGGAAATATAATTAATCAATACAACCCAATGCCATTCGATACCACTACGGCTGCGACCGTTGAATAATTTCGAGTCGGACATAAGAGCGCCTTTGCGTAGTGATTTTGCTAATGCAGATTTTAAGTCTTGTTTTTATTTATTTCAGAAGTTGAATTGGAGGGTATTCAGGATCGGTACGTGCAGGTGTTGCGCAGTTATCTAGAGCACGCTGCTCCGCATCATCCTGGAAGGCTACAGGAACTCTTCGCCAGGATACCTGAGGTAATTTGCAACATTTCATTTTTGCTTTCTCTAAAGTGGGGGCGCCAAGTCAAGCAAGCACGGCCATACATTATACTTTCTCATAATTTTCAGCGCGGATGAATAACGCGAATTTCGGTAGACAGAGTCGTTATAGATCATTCAGCAGGCTATGTCTTTGTCAGTCAATAACGTTGCATAAATACACAATTTATACAGCCGGCTTCGTTACCAAGGAATAAGATAGCAGATTTATCACTATCCCGCAAAGTAAAATTTACAAGGCACATTCACAATAGAAAGTGGAAGGAAAGCTTTTGATTTCACGATACTAAGTTGTCGTTTTCACTTACAGATTCAAGCGGCGGCGAACCTGTTGCTCGAGAGCAAAATGTTCTACGTACCGTTCGTGCTGAACTCGGCGGAGATCAGATAGTACATGGCGCAGCAGGGCGTCTAGTTCTCGATGTACGAGCGGCTGACTCCCCGCCCGCGCCCGCCACCCCGCCGCACCCCCGTCTTATGATCGCACTCGCCACCATGTGTTCACCCGCCGCAGCACCGCGCCGCCGCGCGACCCGCGCCGCGCGACCCGCGCCGCCCGCGCGACCCGCACCCGTGCGACCCGCGCCTGCACAAGAGTTCGTACAAATGTTCCTACTCGAGCACCGACAATAAGTGCGCCCGCCCAGTGCGACAAACAGTGACAGTCAACACAAGTGCGGTACATTTATACCTTTGTTGAGTCGATGTGTGTATTGGTTTATTGTTTAGTAGAGGAATTAAAACGTCCCAATTGACAGACTGATTTATTATTAAAATAGCTATTACGTAAGGTACCAGGGACTTGAATGCGTGTTTTATACGTGGTAGTGTATACTACATAGTGTTAAATAGAATAAAATATATATAATGTTACTATTTAAATTTGTCAGTCGGAGAATCGCATAATATATTATTTCTGTAAATATAGAGTAAACTTTACAATATAATTAAGACGTTGTTTTAGACAGAATTGTTTCTTGTAAATGAAATACTGCTGTTTTAGTTTGCATTTTATATCGTCTAGGATTAACCAGTAGACTAATGACTGGGTGTGTAATATTGAGAATTTCAATTTAATTTTATATGACTTGTTCGTACATAATGTAAGTAGCACTAAGTACCTACTCTCAGTGTTTACCAAGACTGCTTGTATACAACTGTACTGTTTATACACTAACATAGCCGCGCGGTGGCTCGCGCGGTTCTTATAGTCACAACTTATGCATTTTTATTGCCAATATTTCGCATAACACTTACTTGTGCATGTTTCGTTCTGAATGTCTCACTTCTTTATTCTGGTCTAACTAGCTGTAAGAGTCGGTGCGCGCCGCTGTCGTCACCGCCGTGACGTCACCGCGCCCGCGCCGACTACTCGATGCATTTCTAAGCTGACGACGTTATCTTTATGTGCGTAGGTGCTTCGGACTTACTGATCTTATACTTTGCTTCCTTTGATGTGTTCAAATGTTATTGTGCTCAATGTACCGCGATTTTGTTCGGATATTCAAATTTATAGTAATCGTTTGTGTCATTTCATATCGTACCATTGAAATCCTTTCGCGCATCGTTCCTCTAGAATTGTAGATACATGATACATTTTGTACATACATAAAATATTTTGTACATATTGCGTTAAATCTCGATTACATAAACTATTTGATTGATTTGAAACTATTAATAAATAAGTGTTTTAATTGTGAAGTACTAATTTTATTACAAAACAGGTACATGCATGCATCATTCATTATCGTATTGAGACAGTGAAAGACACTTCAGAAACTATGAATATGTTCTATCATTTGTCATCGTCACGGCATCAGCCCTCTAGCATTCCTCTTCATGTATTGATTCATCAGTAGAACTCCATCTCATCTGTCCACGCAACTAACTGCCCTGAACTCCGTAGGTACATTTAGTGTGACCAGTAACATGACTAAGCCCAGGTTCGCACGGGCGATGTTTTCCCGCGGCGATTATTTTGCGTGCACTGGATTTTCAGCGCCGAGAGTTGAAAATCCAACAGTATGTTTTTTGAACGCGTTGTGACGAGAGTGCGTCCCAGCGCGTTGGATTCTAAACGCTCGGCTCAACAACTAGAGTTGAAAATCCAGTGCGCGCTAAAGTCCCGCCGCGATATTTTTACACCCGTGCAAACGTGTGCTAACACCGATCTACATCTACACGTAAAATAGGCGTATCTAACAATAATAAAAAGCGTATCATTACATGATCACAAAAAAATCATTTATATAAACTTACGAAAAGACTTTCAAACCTACTACTGTCAGTAATCACTGCCTTTCATTTTCTTACAATTTATTCGCCGTTATCGTTAAATAACTCTTTGTATTAATCGTTAATGTTAAAATTTGTAATAAACGTTCCATCAACGGTGAACAGTTACCACTAGCTATAGGGGGCGATGTAAGCCTTGTTTAAAATTAAGTAATTACAACCAAAAAGTTCGTTCTAAGGACTTAGGTTCTAGTTAATTAGATTTTTTTATGCCTTAGCTTTCTCACGGTCGACATCGGCGTATACAGAGCAAATAGTAGCCAGATCCTATCTCACTTATATACTTAGGCTTCACGACCCGTCAGTACCGAGGAAATAAATCAAAAGAATCGAAGGTCTCGTCACTTAGGTTGTGGACATGCCAAGTTGACAGCGGAAGGTACTTGCACACACTACATCGCGTTAAGTAGCTGAACAGTCGACATAACAAACAACTTTTAATATTAGATAATCCTGTTACCTGAATGAGCGATACACGTCCGTTCCTCATCGTGTTACCATTAGTTAAGTATTAGTGGTTATTAAATGTGTTTTGTACATTATAATTAGTTTGAATACAACCAGTTATGATACTGCCATCAAATGCCTAAATAGTTTTCAATTAATTTTGTTATAATTAACGTACGGTTAATTAAGTTAATGACGTTGGTGAAATTATTAGTTAATTGTGATAGTAAACAGTGATATGATATCGGAGTAGGCGGCACGCGCCGCCCGCGCGGCCGCGGCTCGCGCGTGCTATCGAGGTCGCGCGACGCGGCGACTTGCGTCGGCGCCGCCGCCCGGTGCGCGCGCCTTCACTAATATTCGGTCTCACTACGAGAACCCTTCACGACGATTGGGTAACTATATTTATTTATTCATTTTTTATCTAACTTAATTATAATTAATTAGTTCTTAACGACACCATCAGAACGAAGGTGTTAAATCTAAAGTCTGAGGTAAAGATGCCTTTATAGATTTTTAAACATGTAATGAATGACGGAAATCGTAAATATAACTATAATCGCGAATCGTGCATCGTACTACTAATGTGTATGTAAATGATAATGTATGTAAGTAATATTGACACTTATTTTGTTAGTATCATAGTGTATCGTTAAGGCGAAACTAACGGCAGTGTATCAAATGGGAATTAGATTTGTAAGAATGTTATTGGCGTTGTACAAAGGATAGTATTGTTAGTAATTAAACAATGAAATTGGCGCATTACTGGCGAGTACCTAATTAGAATAGTACACGACAGCCCTCTGAGGCTATACATTCACGTAATATGTAAATACAAATTATGCTTCGACTGGTAAGGTGGCCGCTCGCTTTCGTTGCACTTCTAAATTATTTGCTATTACTGTGAAATAGGGCTTGTTCGCCCCTTCGTCTAATTTAATGGAACTCGTAGAAATAACTTTTGAATATCAAAATTGACTGACCGATTCATAGAAAACATTATTAATGATTTGCTTCTGCTTGCTATTTTAATTTTTAATGAGTTTGCATAACGTTAATACCGCCTGCCTCGGAGGTAGACTTCACACCCGAGGCTCGGACGGTTACAACCGGCTTCAGACGGCTTGTGTGTTCGATACCACCGTGTGTTTATAAATATACTGCCATGCGCGGCTCAGAGTCCCTGTAGTCATTCGGAGCTGCATGCGCTAGTATCAACATACTACTTAAGTATGATCGTCAATTAGCACTGCAACATTACCAACGGTAGGTATACTGTAGGACATTTGAAATCAAGAATATCATCATCATCACAATACACAGGCGGATCCGAAGCCGGTTCGTAGATAATACTGCGAAAATATTTTGACTGATATAGTTATGTAATAAACATAATAATGTTAATATATTTATAAGGGTGTAACAAAAACTTAATGCATTTCACATTTCTTTACAGTCCATAAGAGAATAATTAATTACGTGTAAGATATTACATGTAACATATTGTGACGAAATATTTTCACATTCGTAGCGTAAGGTTTGTTGTGTATAAAAATAGCGTTTCAAGTATTTCGGGTAAAAGAAGGGTTGAAATTTGTGTACATTAGACATTGTATTAAAATAGTTATGAAATCGAGTGTAACGCCGTAAGAGAATATATATTTGGAAACGTTGACGAGTGTTTGTTGTGTGTAATTACATGTCACAGATGGATATTTGAACTCTAAGTACATATAGATATATATTCTACGAGTTATAACTTCATGTTTTAATCAAATAATAACAGTAATCAATTTTGTTACAGTTTACATGAACAAACACGTTTCGCTTGTCTTACTAATTTCAATGTTTAGAAACATTTTGTGTCCACTTTTACAATTTTTCAAAATAGGATTATGGTCGAATTCACAGACTGTATTAGTTGCCACGCTGTGTCACTGCAAGTGCCGCACTGCTAGACACAGTAGACACTTCGTTGGATAGCGGCAAAATTTTATTTATAAGAGTTCAATGTGATTGAGTGTGCTGTATTTCACGTATTTAGTTGGGCTCGCTCAATACCAAGACTTATCGCTTTCAGACCTAGCATACATTAAGTATTATCGATACATTAGGGTTCTATGTTTATACGTAGCAAATCACATTAGTTGCTGATTGCTGTACTGTTCTCGATGGAATAAGGCTGTTGTTATAATTCGACCAAGTTAAGATATACTGTGACTGTTAGCAGTACTCAGGAGTTTATCTTTCGTGTACGTCTCGTTGAGTGATGCGCTGCGCCGGCGTAGTCAACCGAATGTGTACTGGTTTGCCAAGAGAAGTTACCTACAGTTGTGTTTAGTTAGCGATGCATAACGTGTTTGTACTTTAATTTGTTTTTTAGTTGTACTCTTGGAAATCAATGGTTAATAATTTAAGAAAATAAATTGTATGTGAAATATATTTATTGATTTTATTTGATCTTGAACCCTGCACAACCACATCCCTGTAACGGCTATCAATGGACACCTTATTACAGACTTTATAAAACTTAAAACTTCATCTCACCGCGATCTACCACCCACCATGATATTTTAGTCAACCGTAGTAGATTGACATGCACTGCAAATGAATATAGCTACGTATGCTTCTTCTAGCGAAATTAAATTCCGTTGAACTAGCGAGAGCTAATGTATTATAGTCATTTAGCTCTGGAATTAAACCTATAACAAATGAGTAATGAATCCTTTGAAACGGAATCTAGGTCTCCGGTCTATAGCACCTTAGTGTAGGCCCTCGACTCTCTAGATCGTGCAACTGCTTATCTTTAGCTTATCAGCGACCACAAACAAATCGTAACCATTAATTGAAGAAAACAGGTTACTATGATAACTTACAGCCTACCAACCTTACGAGTATATTGTAGCTTTGAGAGGCTCGTTTATCTTGAAAGCAGTGTAATTCTATCTAGAACTAGCAAGTTTAACATGAGTAAAATTGAAATAAAATGGTTTAAAATAAGTTCAATTTTTTTTATTTTTTTTAGAGTAGTCAGATAGGAAACGCCGAACTCATCTAGATATTTTTTTTTCTTTTTTTATTCTGTAAATAGGATATTGGAATCACTATTACGTGATATAAAAAATGAAAATAAATTAGCTAGATGAGTCCGGCGTTTCCTATCTGACTACTCTGAGAAGAAAGGCCGAAACAAACTCAGAGGTCACAGTCTCTTTTAAAGTCCAGACATAATCTTGGTCAGGCCCTATGAGGACCATGTAGATTAGTGTCTGAAATGGTCTTTTGAGAAAAGAACCACACAGATTTGAGTGGACCTGTCCAGTCAGTGCAAGCATTTGTCAGTAATCGTGAAGCTCAACACAGAAGTTAAGGAGTTCAACTCGACGAACAATACCAAAGAAAGGACATTTGGGTGGGTCGCATAAACTACTCAAACTGCCAGACCATCATTAAAACTAAAACAGAAAGAAAAAAAAATAATAATAAAAATATCCACATAGTCCTCACATTCACAAAATTAAAAAAAATATAATAATTTACAAAGTAATTTTCGTGAGCGAGTCTGCGTTGTACATGCTACGACGCCTACGAGCGTACTACATCACCGCTACGCCAGGCTCTACAAACATTTTATACGAGAATGACCTTTAAAATTGAGATAAGTACATAAAAGGAAGTCGGTAAGTGGCACCGGTGACCGAAAAGTTGTGCGGAATTCGGTTGTCATGGTATGGGCATGTGATGCGGAGGAATGAGGAAAATGTCGTAGGTTCTAAGAGTAGGGGGAGACCAAAGAAACGATGGATGGACTGTGTGAAAGATGATATGGCTAGAAAGGGGGTGACTACCGAGATGACGACTAATAAAAAAGTATGGAAGAAAGAGACATGTTGCGCCGACCACTAATAAATTAGGATAAGGGCAGGAGAATGTTGATGATGATTTTTAAAATTGAGTTTACATCATTTTAAAAAAATACAACTGTTAAATGATATCACTTAATTTCGCCTGATGTATCTTCAATTATTCATATAAAAGTAGATATCACAGAGCGTAGCCCTTAGCGTAGCTGAGAATTGTTTTCATAGTTAGTTACAAAAGGAAGTCGAGTAGGTACCATTTTTTTTTATTTGTACATGCAATTAAGGTTAGTAAAGTCTTGTTAAAAAACCGACCATATGCGTGTCGAACCACGCACAATGAAGGGTTCAGTAGTTGGGGTGAATTTATCCCTAGAACAAACTTAACTTTGTAGTTAAAAAATGTTCTCCCATGCATGTCACGGTCAATTCCCCAATTACAAATGTAAGTTTGTAATCGCAAAAATATTTTTTGTGTGATAAAACTACAATTAACTAATTTTGGACTTTTTCCTTTACTTGTCCTGTGAGACGTTGCTTCTTGCCAAATTTCCATATACTAGGTCAACTGGAAGTTCCCTATAGGTTTTGATGTATTTGCGAGTATCAGAATATATCGCACATATGACGTATGACACGTATTTTTTGATTGCGTTGACTTAGATGGTTTTTTAGAGCTCCAAGAGACCGTAGACCTACGTACGTATTTGATATTAATTTCAATTTGATACCTCCACTCATTCCTGAGAAAGAGGGACTTGACAGACAGAGAGACGGACAGGCTGACGGACAACGAAGTGATCTTATAAGGGTTCCGTGTTTTTCCTTTTGAGGTATGGAACCCTAAAAAGGATTAGTTTTTGGTGACTTTATTTACTAGTTTGACTGACTCAACGTGTATCTTCTACCCATAACTTCTACAAATCGCAGATCATTACTACAGAAGTATGAGGGAAACCCTCTACCAAAAAAGGTAGATTAACAGTTTTGTTTTTTTTTAAAGCGAGTTAATATTTTTTGTCGACGGGATAGCTAATTTCAAAAAGCACAAGTAAGTAAAAATATCGCCCTCTAGCGTCGAGTAGTGACACTATTGACCAAACAAACTATTCACAGTGCATACAGATGGCAGCATAAGCAAAGTTAAACTGTAAATATATATATTTTCTCACACGCGATATAGTTTTAAAAATAGTTATCAAAATAGAAAATCTTAACTTTTTATTTACTTTCTAAAATTATCATGAATTAGATTCAGTGATTTTCATAAAATAAAACTTTTGTCTGTGAATAAAATTCTCAAACGTCAATTCTACTCTATGATTCAGTCAGCTCCATGTCTTTCTGTCAAAATTGGCTGCCGCTTGCCACATGTCAGGCAATAATTATTAGTGGTTTTACCAGATTATATTAAAATTGTACTGTAAAACTATCACACAAAATGGTATGTAGACCTTTTATAAACATAGTTTGTTAATAAAACCTCTTAAACTAACAAAATAGCGATATTTGGTAACTAGGTGTAAAAGAAACAAGTTAGCATGGTGTCATGAATAATTCCGTTTCAGAAACCCCTTATGCTCCAAGGGCACGAGCGTGCCATCACACAGATCAAGTATAACCGTGAAGGTGATTTGCTGTTCTCCGTCGCTAAAGATTCGAAGCCGAACGTGTGGTGGTCTTTGAACGGTGAACGCCTCGGTACTTTCAATGGGCACGGTGGTGTCGTGTGGTGCCTGGATGTGGATTGGCAGACCATAAACCTCATCACCGGTGGAGGTGACAGTTCATGCAGGTTTGTATACATTAAGCATAGGTACTTTTTGAAAATAAGTTTGGTTATACCGTTTACAGCAAAGATACACCAATGATGTTGCATTTTGTTTTGTTACCAATTTCCTCATTATAAGCGAAGATAGGAAAATGTTTTTGTTAATTCTCACGAACATTATAATGTAATATGCAAATGAATAATTATGATTTTATTTGACTTTTAGCTGTAATTTTCATCTATGATGTATGTCTCATATCTGTAAATAAATAACAATAATTATCAATGTGACAAAACTTTCAAACTCTATGCATTATTTAGTTGCACCACAACTGTTTATATTATGCAATGTTGTTCATGCAGTTTATATTATATATTTTGTTTTTATACCAGCCTACAACACAATAATAGAAGACAAATTGAGTTTATTAATGACAACAAGCCCTTTCAGAGCCGATTGGCTATGAAAGGTCTTTGTCTTTGTTATGGCTATTGCCTTATTAAATCCTAAACATATTACTCTTATTCTGTCTTTACAAAATATAATATTTTCTAGATTATGGGATTTGGAGACTGGCAAGAACATAGCTACAATTAAGACAAACTCGTCAGTGAGGACATGTAACTTCAGCTACAGTGCCTACCAGGCTGCGTACACCACTGACAAGGCTATGGGACACCCTTGTGAGGTAAACACTTCAATCTCTTGCCCTCATCCAATTTTATTTGGGATTGGCGCAACATGTTTTTCTTCCATGCTTGTCTATTAGTTGGCGGTCGTCACCCACTTTCTAGCCATATAATATTGTACACAGTCCACCCATCGTTTGTTTGGTTTTTGTCTACTCTTCTCTTAAACTCTTATTTATTTCTATTGATAAAAAAGAGGAAGAGTTTGTTTGAAGGCACTAACAGTCCGATTTGAAGAAATCATTTGATAGCCCTATTCTTTTGGAAAAATAAAGGCTATTTACCTTTGCGAACCTAGCTAAAAGAAAAAAGGTAGAAAAAACACCAAGCGAAAACAAAGTACATACATATTAAGTGCAGGTGGGCGATGCGAGGCAGAGGGAGTTTTATAAAAATGAGATTTTAGTATATTCTGTATCTTACGAAGTCTCGGGCAGAAGCTAGTTTAATTCTAAATGTACAGTGGCAGTATGAAAAGGTTAAGCAATTCTCAAAAACAGTCCATTCCTGCATGCCACCTTTTGTGAATTATCATTTGCATTCATTATGTTGGCACCTTGGCACTTGGCAGTACCAGTACATGGTTGAAAAAACGTGTCATGCACTGTGACATCAAAATGGTTGTAATTGCTTAACCTTTTCCACACAGTCAGTACAGTCTGCTTAGAATTATAGCTGTAAAAGTATATTTATTTAGTATCTTTTAGTTTGTTTGTTCAACAAAGTAAATAATAAATATCACCACTTTTGGTTACAAACTGATAACAGTTTAAATTCACTCATCATTAATCAATTCTTTCCCATTTGCATAAACAAGAAAATTAAATATATTTTAAAAAGTATAAATAACTGAACTTTCCCTTTTTGCTATAGTGCTTTGTGGTAGCTACCATCATTGTAAGCATTCTTCCCCTGCTAACCTATAATGGGTAGAGTTAGAAAAAGTACCGGGAAATAACCATTCCTCTTTCTTCTGTATAGTAGGTGTGTTGATAAAAGATTTCTTAATTTAATTACAGGTATTCATAGTTGACACAAGAACAGTGGATGACTCTATCTCAAGCCAGGCTCCAATCCTGAAATGGGAGATCACAGACACAAAGGTCACCTCCATGGTGTGGGGTATCCTGGACGAGACGCTCATCACTGGTCACGAGGGTGGTGACCTGATCCAGTGGGACCTCAGGGTAAGCAGCTACATTTAAGGAAACAGAATTAATATGAATTAAATAAATTAAATAACTTGACAAGTAAATGAAAGTGGTATATAATCATAGTGATAATACATATAGTAAAAAGGCTAGCAGAGTTTTACCTAACAGCTGTGTAGTGTAAGGTTATAAGATGTGGGTAGTTTCTGTTAAGTCATTTACCTCCACAGCAAAAAACAATCTCTCTTTTAACATTCTTATTTACCATTTCATTTTTCAGACTGGCAAGAAAATCCAGTCAATAAAGGAGCACACACATCAGATCCACGACATGCAGCTGTCACGTGACGGTACCATGTTCATCACCGCCTCCAAGGACCAGACCGCCAAGCTATTCGACACCAGCTCCTTGGAACTCCTCAAGGAGTACAAAACTGAGCGGCCGGTCAACTCGGCGGCTCTCAGCCCCATCTTAGACCACGTCGTTCTCGGAGGAGGTCAAGACGCCATGGAAGTAACCACAACCTCAACTCGCCAGGGCAAGTTCGACGCTCGCTTCTTCCACTTAGTATTTGAAGAAGAATTCGGCCGGATCAAGGGACATTTCGGTCCCATCAACAGTTTAGCGTTCCACCCTGATGGTAAGAGCTACGCGTCTGGCGGAGAAGATGGTTACGTACGTGTGCAGAGCTTTGATCAGTCCTACTTTGATTATACCTTTGATTACAACAGGGATTGAATATAAACATAAGCAACGTATTAGTAAACTTAATCAATATTGTAAATGTCAATAAAACTGATTTCTAACAAATGGTTAAAATATTTGTTTTACTTCATTCATATGGAATACCCTACTCCAGTGAAAATTACATAAGGCATAATTATTAATGATAGCATTACTATTTTCAAATAAGTAGCACCAATAAAGCTTTCAGGATGTCAGCATTGTAGGATACCTACTAGTATCCTTCCACTTACCCTAATTAAATTAAATCAATTTATGATAAATTACAAAAACAAAGAGGTCACTTGATCTGATCGGCATGATTCGGCATACATCTTACTTTTGTTATCGTACTTAAGAAGGAACAGGGGCTGCGAGGAATAAAAAAAATAGGTATTTGAAGAAACTATTGCCGTCGTCTTACCTCAAGTTTGCGTCCTTAGAGTGCGATAGGGACAGCTGCAGCTCAGGACCGATTAACCCATTTAAGCCCGCTGTCCTCATTTGGGGACATTTGCTTAAGTACCCACATTTTAAAATTTATTTTAGCTACATTTTGTTTATAAGTGACTTTGTAGTGTCAACGAGTGTGGCCTTATAAAAAAAAATACAATTTTGTGAGTCTACGAATAAAGTGGCGAAAAAGAGGTGAGTTTAGTTACTTCATTTAGAAAATTGGTGTTCAACCAAAGGTAAGTCTTATTATTTTATATTTATATAGAGGTTTATTGTACATTTCCTAAATTTATCACTTGGCCATAGTTTCTACTAGTAATAAACCACAATTTGTTGAGAATTTTCTAATATATGACAACAAGCGTAAGTAATTTAGTGTGGTGTCCCCAAATGGGTCCGATGGGCTAATGTGTAACTTTTTTTTGCAGGTTTAGTTTTGGCGTAAATAATGACGAAACGTTCGTTTGATGTCGCAAATGAATATCGAGGGTTGGAGGAAGCCATAGAAAATATTTTGAATGAAGAGGATGAACCTGATCTCAGTTATGAACGTCAGACGGATGAAGAAGAGGGCGATGAAGATGATGTCCAGCAAAATATTCTTCCACGTGATATTCCAGGTCTAGTTGAAGTGTTTCAGGTTCGAAACGAAGATGAATGGGATAGCAGCGATGATGAACCGTTGCAACGACACAGAAGAGTTGAAGTTGAAACCCAAGAGCCACGTTGGCGTAAATGTGAACCGTCCTATACTGGCATGCCTTCTGCAGAAAATAATGTCCAGAAACGAAGGGAAAACCTTATAAATGAGCTCAAAGATCGACGAAGTGCCCATTAGTGTCTGTCAAAGACATGAAGAAGAAAAACAGAGCAGAATTTGATTACCGATTCGATACGGTGAATAAGATTTTATTCGTGCGATGGCTTGACAACAGTGTTTGTACCATGGGTACAAACTATGACTTCCTTTACCCTTTGGGTAAGGTAAAACGATGGAGCTCTGCGGAAGGAAGGAAGGTAGACGTGGACATCCCTTTTGTGTTCCAGAACTATAATAAAGGCATGGGTGGAGTTGATCAAGCTGATCAATCAATTGCAGTATACAGGACAGCTATACGAGGAAAAAAATGGTGGTGGGTTCTATTTACCTACATGCTCGATTTGGCTATGGCTAATGCTTGGCGTCTCCACGTCCTGGCCGCTGAAGATAAAATGGATCAGCTCCGGTTTCGCCGAAGTGTTGCCCGATTTTATTTGAGGAACGGAACCACATAGAGACCTGATGGAAGACGCCGTAAACCTTCATCGATGGTGCCAGGTATGAGTCAAGGCGGCATCGGACACTTCCCTGAGAAACTGACGAGCCAACTACGATGCACAGTATGCCACATGAAAGCACGTTGGCAATGTAAAAAATGCATTAAAACATTGTGCATTGAAAAAGGGTGTTTTGAAAAATACCACTTATAAGCCCATAGTACCCAATTGGGGACGGTGTTTTTTTATATATAAGGAAGTTTTTTTTTTTTAGTTTTTTCTTATAGAATGTCTTACTAGCCTTTAATAGTTATGCCAATAAAGATTTTTTTTTTAAATTATAGTTGTATTGTATTTGGCTCCAAATGGGTTAATCACAAAAAAAAATTGATGAGATCGACGTTTCGTATTCCCCTTTTTTCTCGAAAACAGCCGATTCAATTTTTTTTTTTAAATTTTAAGAAAGGTTCCTATCATTTTCGTTTATGTTAAAAACTTTTCGAATTTGTATGGTGTCTAATCACGGCGGTAAAAATGGGGAAATTTGAAATTTTTGGAGGGTCTTTCTTCACTTTTGGATATTTTACCAATAAGTTGCTGAAAAAAAGGAAATAACAGGGACGTGTCTACAGCAGACCGCGATTTTATGAAAAAAAAAAATTGCTCTAGAGGCATTATTCAGGAAGAAAAAAGGGGAATACATTTGTATGGAGAATCGCAGGCCCTCCCTCTTAATGCCGAGTCGTCATGTAAGCAGCGTTAACAGACTCAAATGCTTTTTATCGTGCACCGCCTAGTATCGCTAATCCATTATAGGTTACCTACTATTACTAAGTCTTCTAACTTTCTAAGACGATAAGATATTTAACATGATTTGACTATCCAGAAAGATCTTCCAACTAATCTGATCAGTTTGAACTGATCCAATTATCCGCCAGATATCATGTTAGACATAAAATAAATCCTTATATAAGAACGCCTATTTACCTCTTGACATCACTCAAACTCAAAGCATTTAAAAAAAAAAAAAAAAAAGCAAAAAAGTAAAAGCATTAGAAAAATTGCTAGAAGTAATGCAATAAGTTTATTAATGTTAAGTCAATTTTTATTTTAAAATATAATTATTATGTATCAATGCTAGCTCTATGTTCAGTAACATAATAGTCCACTACAGCACTCAGCGATGTTAAGTGATGGCCTGAAACACAGGTTTGAATAAACCTACATCAGGCAGGTCGCTATTGAATTCAGAAGGCTTTTAACCAATATATATAAGTTATACACTAGACTTATTTTAGGCATAGTTTAATATTTTCCTCCTAATATTAATATGTAACTTTGTAATGATGTAACTTCTATGTAATTTATACTTATGTGAACTTATGAATAAAATAAATAAATAAATAAATAAATTTATTTTAAATAAACCAATTACAGGCACTTTTGAATGTTCAATGGGTCGGTCAGTCAGAAAGATGAAGCTATAATGCCCATTCCAAAACGTAGTAGGTTCCCATGGAGAAGAACGGGCATGAAACTCCACGGACACTCTTTTAAATCAAAATATGATTACATCACTCAGGTTGAAATGATACATGTGAGAACAATGTAGCAAGACATGCATGTTAAAAGCGTCCGTAATAAAAAGATCAAATCAATTTAAAAAACTTGCCATGGCCGCTAAGAGATGACCAGTCCCTACTGACGGCGCCTGTTCACGAACATGACGCATGGATCAGCACCATTTAGCTCAACCATTTTGAAGGGAACTTAATGATCCAACACACACGCCACCACCAGCGAGACATTTGAGTGAGCATGACATACTCTCAGCCGCCAGGGCACATTCAAGTCAATGAAAGATATACCTAGTAAATGGTACTTCTGTAGAAGGTAATGGCCACAGTACTCACACATGTGCAATTTTTTATACAATACTAAGAGATTGAATTTATACAATGCAAATATAGTTTTTGCAATCTTCAGCAGCTCCAACAATATTTTCGATACTAATCAACAAATTTATTTTTATTTTTCATGTAACATCACTCCTTGTTTCCCCGAAGGGTTGGGCAGAGGTGTACCTGTAGTACACCCACATTTCACCAGTTATGTTTTTAAGTCCCATTTAATAGTGGGCGAGCCTATTGCCATCAACCGATACTACTGAGAAATTCCTGTTAGAAAAACCCAATAATACTTTGCCCCTTTGGGAATCGAATCCAGGACCTCATGCTCAGCAGTGCAGTAGCGCTTGCGACCACTAGACCAACGAGGCGAGGTCTTTGGTTTTGTATTTTCGTTATTTGCCACCAACTTCGGAAATTTATTTATTTATTTATTTTATTATTTATGTACACACAGAAAAATAGATACAGATAAGACACATAGATTTTTCACTTTGTAATCCCCAGGAAATCAGTTTTATCTACGAATTCTAGTTTCTCCTTATTCAAAACTATATCACAATCACTACTCTTAACATTCGATAAAGCAAATCTTATGCATTTAGTTTTTTCCCATTTAATACTAAATCAATGAACAAATTTTGGACCTGCAGTATGGCGTTATATACATCGTCAAGATTTGATGCACGTCTATTTAGCTTAAAAATTAGGGAAGTACTATCGTCAGCAAATAACACCATTTGTGGTTGGTTTTTTAATAAATGGGGTACGTCATTAATATAAATACCACCAAAAAGAGGAAAGGACCCAATATCAGGCCTTGTGGAACACCCATTTTTACTTTTAGACCGAGTGGATTGACACCATTAATTTGAACTAGCTTTTGTCTATCATTTAAATAAGATTTTACTAAACTGAACGCAAGTTTGCCTAGTCCGTAATGCTCAAGTTTCAAGAGTAAGGTTTCATGATTTACGCAGTCAACTAAACAAATGCTTATTTATGCAAAAGTAATTAGGTAGTACTTCTAAGATCCTGATAAGACATCTTTAACTTAACCCCTTTTTGAGATTATCGGAAATATCCTAAAATTAAACCGTCCTAGGTCAAAAATAAGGAAATTTTCATCACCCCTTTTACATCAAGTTGAATGTCTTACAATCTGGGTCTTAGAAGACTTGAGTAAAGGCTCGTACAGACCAGCGCGACGCGACGGCGCGACGCGACTCGAACAATACAATTTCTAAAAAAACTTCACGGTATAACAATAACCGGTGTCGCGTCGCGCTGGTCTGTACAAGCCTTAAAGGGTACATACCTACATACGATGCACTAGCAATGGAGCACGTAAAAAGAACTCGCCTCTATTAACGCTGCGTTGTAACTTAGTTTGCCGATCGGCCCGAGCCGAATGAAACCCGAATTTGCATAGTAATTAGTTCGGGTCGGCTTTGCTTTTAACTAAATAATTACTGCCGAAGCGAATGTGCCGACCCGAACTGAACATGACGTGTGCAGCACCCTTTATTTTTTTTTGGGGTGAGCAATTATCAAATGACTTCTCCCGCTCTGGGTGGAGCGGGAGGGCGTATCTGACTCTTACTGACTAAAACCCACCCGTGTTCCTTCCGTTGCCTGTACGTTGCCAGGGGCCACGGTATCCCTTTCGGACTTTCCCGCAACCCCGTCAGGCATCGGTCCTATCGGACCCCTTCACTTGCTGACATCTCTTCGAGGCGCGCGTGGAACACAACGCGCCGTCGACCCGGGCCTGGTCCTTATCGGACGGCGAGCTACCCATTGCTAACCGTGTGCAGCACCCCTAACGTCTAATTTCAAAAGGCGCTTGTTCATTATAGCGATTATAGCGGGGAAAAATCAATACAAATAATTCTAAAATGACAATTGTATGCAACAATTTATTATATAAAACATTATTTCATTACACTTGGGGAATACTTTTTCACTTATACTTATGTGACATTTCACAGGAAATAGGGCGTAGTATGTTGTGGGGGAACTTCTCTTTCGCTGTCGGGGACCGCTTGGAATAGTTTGGCGGTTCTATCGTTTACTGTGTTGAACTCTAATATGGACGCGACGTTGCCGCAACGATAACAGTAGTTAGGCGCCGACCACACCGTCACCAGACGTTTGTCAAACATGTATTTGTAACCTGAGAACAAATTGTTTTAATTAAGATTATGAGTATTCAGAGAAGTAGAGTAGTCTTGCGCATGTTAATGCTGATATGATAAAAATACGAACCTTCATTTACTAGCTGATGCGCTCGACAGATTAAATTCAAATTGTTGTAATTCATAAAGAGCTCAGTCACATAACTGCCAAACAACCATCCTGCGCCTCGGGGGCTCACAGACCTGCAAACAAATAGACAAGTTTTGTTAATCATAAATCTAAATTAATTAAATTGATGGATAAATCATTCAAAAGTATTCTTAGTAGCAGCAGTATATTGGTCACAGTGACAAACAGTTTAACAACAAAAACCAGCAATAAAATAAACTAGAACAACTTCTTACCACATCTTGACGTCAGCTGGGTCAGACCACAAGAGGTCACAGAAGGCTCCTTTGTGTGGTATTTGTTGATTTCTGTCAATACATCGAATTTGATCTAACATGGATATCTCTGGGGACAGTCCACCATGGACGCACAGAACTGTCTCATCTATTAGCTGAAATGCATACAATAATAAATATTAATCAAATGGTTTTTTATTATTTAAATAACAGAATATCTATAATTAGTAGGTTAGAATTCCATACTTTAGAAAACAGAAATTCAAACACTCACCGCTGCAACTGTGAGCAAATCAAATACTCGACAGCAATCTTTCCACGCATTAGCATTCCCATATTTGTTGAGGCATTCATCATAGAAGCCGTACACCTTTGTAATTTGACATGTCTCATGATTCCCTCTCAGTAGGATAATTCTGAAAAATACAAGAAATACTACAGAAGAACTATTTGAATGAAGAAAGGTATAGTTGTTGACATGTTTAATACTAAAATAAAAGCAGTGTTTAGGAGAACACAACATGTGTATATGGATGCATGCTGGGTGCAAGTCAATCCCATTTCTAAGCATTTCGTATGTGCATATTATATTTTTCTATAAATTCATATGGTAAGGTACCCAATAAATTCATAGAAAACTTAACCTGTAATGTATTTAACTACAAACTCTAACACCTCTTACTCTTTAAAATGTAGGTTTATACAAGACACTACGATTTGATTACATCAAGTTTGTCACAATTAATAACTGAATTATACTAGGGGCTTTGTAGTATTAGTATAAAAATCAGACTGTGACATACCTGTCAGGATACCTCGCTTTTAGTGCCATAAGTAGTGTGAGTGTTTCTAAGCTGTAGTAGCCGCGGTCAACATAGTCTCCCATGAAAATATACTTTGTGTGGGGCACTTGGCCCCCTATGTGGAATAACTCCTCTAAGTCATAGAACTGAAACAAGACAACAAGCTTTCATATTGGCAGTTTGTTAGAATTGAGCATTTTGAATAGTTTGATGGGTTTACTATTGGCTGCTGTTTATATGTATACTAAATAATACAAAACATACGCCCTCTTATTCATAAACTTTGATTAAAGTTAAGAGACGTTTAAACATAAAAAATGTATGGTTAAACGCTGCTTCAAGTTAAGTATTGATTGGCGCCTGGCTAATCATTATATAACTTTAAGCAGTGTTTATAAATAAGGGGGTATATGTTCTACTTCTTTGTTTAACTTTGTTGTTTGTTCAAAAATTAACATGAAAAGCTAGGTACATATTTCTTTTTTGTAAACATATTATGTTTCTTGTAGATTAAAAATAATAGGTACACATGGCTACACATCAAGCTATTAATTTCCAGTTTATGCTGATCTCGCATTGTATAGGATTTCCGTACAATGGGTAGTCAGCTTATAGTCATTATTTTAAATCTACAGGAAAATTATAATATCTTGATTTCTTGTAAACATAATTTGCTTTATAAAATATCCAAATGGGAAAGCATGGAAAGAGAGATAAGTGTACATAATTGGAATGTAAACAAGGAAATAAGATAACAGACAAAGAATGATCTCCCTAGTCATGTCATTGAGGAGCCATCTGACTATAGGTATTTGATCAGTGTTCTATCTCTACATCTGCAGTATAGTTTGATAATGTCAGGGACAGGACTTCTTTCTTTTAATGGTTATACTTCACCAGAAACTCTACTTCAGTGGATAATGAAGAACAATAGTAAAGTGAGTTCCACAACTAATAAATACCAGTTTTTTATTATTATTTAACATTACCTGGCCATGTATATCACCGCAGACAGTTACAGGTGTCTGCACCGGTTGTACATTGGGCTCCTCCAACAACAAGTCACATACAATATTGCAAAGCTCACGCAAGTCATCTTCAGGTAAATATTTACACCTCTTCGCGATCTCTATCCACTTATCCACGTCACTCATTTTCTGCAGTAATTCACGAAATAAAGGGGTCGTTTTATCGTTTATTTTCTTGACTAAATACAGCCAACGATTTTTGAGATTAGGTTAGGGGTGTGACTGACGAATCACAGTGTCAAAATTAGAATCGAAATTGAATGTAAATAATTAAGTTTTGTTTTGGAGTGTTTTTTGTTATTTTTAGGACTTTGATATTCACAATGCTCTTAATCACTGATAAAAAATATATATAATCATTTGGAATAAGGGCTTACTTTTATTTGAATAAAAAAATAAATATCTGAAAGTGATGAATCGATTAGGATATTCACAAAATCATTTAATAGTACCCCAGGATAGTACATCTCTATTCTCTACGAAATAATGGCTGTCATTTTTGACAATAGGTTAGTGTTTACGAATACTGTTAGCAATTTTTTTTAAGACTTGAAAATTCTATATTTTAGTTTTAGTTTTAATTCTTTATTTTAGTTATTTTCATAGTCTTATGTCTTATGGGATTCTTCTCTGGGGAACCTGTGCGGACATTCATACTATCTTTGTTCTACAGAAAAGGGCTGTTCGAGCCATTTACAACCTAGGTCCAAGGGATTCCCTTCGAGAAAAATTCAGAGAAATAAACATCCTGACTGTAGCCTCACAATATATTTTTGAAAACCTATTATACATGTACACAAAAATATATCAAATTTTAAGAAAATGACCGATATTCATAGTTTAAATACCAGGAATAAACACAACCTTGCTGTACATCGCACACGTCTCCACAGAGTAGGCAACTCGTTCATGGGTCAATGTATACGCTTTTACAACAAACTTCCCATTGATATTCGAAACTTACCCATTAAACGATTTAAAAGCTGTATTAAAACCAAACTTTGTAAAAAAGGGTACTATAAAATTTCAGATTATTTAGAAGATAAAAAAGCGTGGGATTGAGCTGCTCGCTCTGCTAAGCTTTGTGATAAAACCACAAAATTTGACATTTTAATTATTATGTAAATCATTAAAAATACCAGTTTTTATATACATATTGACATTGTTGAAAATTATATAGAAAATAACATGATTACTTTGTAAAGTATTATATTGTTTTAATTATTGTGAATGTGAGGACTATGTGGATATTTTATTTTTATTGTTTTTCCTCTTTCTTTAATTTTTTCTTTCTCAGTTAGTTTAAATGATGGTCTGGCAGTTTGAGTACTTTATGCGACCTATCCAAATGTCCTTTCTTTGGTATTGTTCGTCGAGTTGAGCTCCTTAAGTTCTGAGTTGAGCTCTACGATTACTGACAAATGCTTGCACTGACTGGACAGGTCCACTCAAATCTGTGTGGTTCTTTCCTCAAAAGACCATTTCAGACACTAATCTACATGGTCCTCATATGGCCTGACCAAGATTATGTCTGGACTTTAAAAGAGACTGTGACCTCTGAGTTTGTTTCGGTCTTTCTTCTCAGAGTAGTCAGATAGGAAACGCCGAACTCATCTAGCATTTTCTTCTTTTTTTTAATATGACGTGTAAAAGTGATTGCAATATCCTATTTACAGAATAAACAATTTCATTTCATTTCATTTCATTTCATTTATTGCTAAATTAAAATATAATATAAAACAAACCCCACAAAGTAAACGAAAGTACTTTTGTCGAGGGAATCCACCCCCTGCATGAGCAGGCTGCTCCTAGAGTGGTCGTTATGACTATTTTTATCAGTAGACTTCACTTATAGGTTTGCGCTAGCCAACACACTTTCATGAGTTCATGAGCCCATGACATATTAGAATGTACTCTGTGGCCCATGAGGACCCATTGAGGACCTGCGGCAGTTTTCGAATGAAGTGGTATTCTGCTAGATAACACTGCATAGATAAGAATAATGAAATAGCTAATCAATTTATCTGTAACTAATTGTGACACACAGTTCAAAGTCTGGTTCTTCATGACCCGGAAAACCCTAACTAGGACCGCTTTCCGAATTAGAACATAATCGCTCACAGCGCTGACATCGATAATCACAGAGCATGTAATTAAATTGGCGTTCCGATTAAGATATCACGATTATGACAGCTGAGGGCTGTCAACAATTCGGAACGCTCGTGAACGCAAAACTCAACGTCAAAACTTGCATATCATATTTATTTGTGTTTATACCACAATTTTCTTCTTCTTCTCTGGTTAGGTGGCGAACGGTAGCCAGAAGCACAATTTCGAAAATGCCACGTTAGTTTAATGATAGGATGCGAGTCAAAACAAAACAGCACAACTGTCATTTTTGACAGTGCTCACGGTGATATTAGTAAAAGGCATGGTCGGCGTTATCGCAAGATGGCGCATGTCATGACGTCATCTATGACGATTGAAGATACACTGTTATCGCGCCCATGTTAATTCGGTACAGGAGTTAGCGCGCTCAAATCGATTACAGCGTAACTCGGAATGCACCCTAGATAAGCTCGTGGATCCGCAAACGTAACCCGCGAAATTCAATTTTTCTTAAATATTTGAGAATAAATCTAACCTAGAGAGATTTATTAATGATTATGATTCTGTAAAATTTGTTATGATCGCGAATCATATTTTGATCAAGATACAACGTTACCTGACACTAACCTGCAAATATCGCGGGCTACCTTTGCAGATCCACCTTAATTATTTATTTTTAGCCTGTCTTGTCCCACTGCACGCAAAGGCCTCCCTTTGTCCTTTTCACTCCACTCCTTCTTGAGCTAGGTCCGTAGGGGACAAGCTCCTATGAGGGTATACAAAGGTATACTAGCGCCACTCCTTTAAAAAAATATTGTCTCGTGAGTGACTGAGAAGGAATTATGAATAACGGCTCTCATAAGGGACCGTCGCGTCGGTGTGTCCAGAATTTTCTAATATCTTTTATAAAGTTTCATATTGAGACACGAAGCAACAAAATACGATCTAGAATTCTAGAGGAATGTGGCCACTTTTCTTAAGAACTTAGGTCCCGGAGGAGTTTGTTGAGCCAGGTCTTCTTCCTAGCTAAAGCACTAGGAAGTGGTGATAGGCGGGCGTTTTGGTGGACTGCATAGAGTATATTAATAGAAGATTGGGGGGGACTGTCCTATGTAGTTTTGACTTTCGTAAAGTCTGATTCACCGCCTAGTTTGAATAAATGACTTGATTTGATATTTTTTTTAAATTTTGTAAAATTAAATGTGAGTACCGTGGAGCCTATTATGATGTGTGACTTGAACGAGCATGGTAGTTGAGAGTATGTCATGCTCACTCAAGTGTCTCGCTGATGGTGGCGCGTATTGGTTCATTCAGATTCCTACACTGCCAGACCTTATCTTTACCTTACATTTTTAAATTGTTTTTTACATGGTACTCATATTAGAAGCAACAAGAAAAATATACCTACCCAGGTTTTCGTTATATCTTGATTTAAATAAAAGAGTGTCCATGATGTTTCTTACCCGTTCTTCTACGTTTTGCAATGGGCAATTGGCTTCAGCTTTCTAACTGAAAGACTCCTTCACAATTAAAAAAGCCTGTGAATGGTTTAATTTAAATAAATGCTTTGTTTTCAGTTTTAGTTTAAGCTGCCATAATCCTCTGCTTACCCTTCAGGGAATATCATCTTCGACGCGTGTGCGTACGCGCAGCGGAATGTTGTTGAATTTAAAGATTTTAATTATGCATATATTTAGTGTATGACGTCGTATAATTGTGTATGGTAAAAAAAAATTTGTGCACGCAACCATTGTGGAGAAATTCACCAAAAACTGATTCCGCTGGGCGAACGTTGTCCTGGCGGAACTTTTTTTAATCCATAGACTTTAGAAGAAAAGAGATGTGTCCAAAAATTAGTGTGTATTTGTGTGTAATTGTGTATGTATTAATAAAACTAGTGCATGCATAAACTTCGGAGAAATTCAAGTTTCCGCTACGCGAACGTTTGGCCATTAGCTAGTTTTCATATAAAGCGCTTACATAGAGAACTGTAGATTTTTACATACGTTGTTTTGAATTTGTTTATATTTGTTTAAAAAACAGATTTAGAAAAAATCGTAGGGCTTAAAAGATAAAAATATAAACGTAAAATACGCTTATTAGGTCTTAGTTCTTAAAGTATGCACTTTGGGGTCTAGATTTTCACGTTTATACAAACCTTGTAAGTGTCTGCAACATGTTGCCAAGTATCAATGATGTTCCGTTAGTAACTAAAGAGTTATAGGACAAATTTACCATGAACAGATCACTGTTTACAAAGCAGTCAAATATCACGACGTTCTGAAGGAATTGCATGGTAATATGTACGTCAATAATTAGTGTATTCATTCAACTATTCTTATGCAAAATTTCATGTCATTAAATTCAGTAATTAAAGAAAAACAATTATAATACTGACGAAGCATCGAAAACCTACATAACCCGACCAAGTTCGGATGGCTACAAAAAAGCGGCCGTGCAATATATTTAGGTAACATCCCAAAATTTACAGTATAATACCGGTATTGAATTGGTATAGGTGATAACACAATTGTTGTTTCGATATAATTTATAGGTCATTTATTTTTGTACACCTACTTTTTTAAATGTATTTGACTATGACAGAAAGTAGGTACTATTTACGTAGGTACTTTATTTAAGTATGCGCTTATTATATTATTTAAGACAAATACAATTCATACAGCTAATTTCTATTGAAGATTTCACGGATCAGGATTCTAACTATAGACCCCTTAGGGAAATTAAATATTTACCACATGTAAGTATGTACTACTGTTTAGGTAAATATTTATCATATTGTAGCTTATTACACTATTTAACCAATAGACTAGGCATGCACGAGCGTTCCCCTTTGCAACTTTAGTGGATCAAACAATCTAATAACTTAAAAAAAACTACTTCTTGAATCGATTTTTTTTTTCTTATGTATGTGAGCGTGTTCCCCCGCACCCCACCAAAATATGCAGAATTATTTTGTTCGAAGTTCGGTACGCTTAATCCTTTAGTTAAATAGTATAAGTATTGTAGTTATGAATTGATCAAAAATATTCTTGTGTGAAAAAAAATAAAAATATTTTTGTACGCGGATATTTAAATAGAGAAGTACCTACTTGTTAATTGAAGATTTGTTTTTATCGTAGATAGTGGCGTTATTATTAAAAAAATATTTTTCATTCAAGAAATGCAATTGTTTTATTTTTTCCTAACGCTTGTGTACGCAACTGTACCATATTAATAAATACTATATTGGAAGGTTAAGAACGTTTCTTAGATATATGGCACGGCCGCTTTTTTGTAGCCATCCGAACTTGGTCGGGTTATGCAGGTTTTCGATGGTTCGTCAGTATTATAATTGTTTTTCTTTAATTACTGAATTTAATGACATGAAATTTTGCATGTGAATAGTTGAATGAATACACTAATTATTGGCATACATTTTACCATGCAATTCCTTCAGAACGTCGTGATATTTGACTGCTTTGTAAACAGTGATCTGTTCATGGTAAATTTGTCCTATAACTCTTTAGTTACTAACGGAACATCATTGATACTTGGCAACATGTTGCAGACACTTACAAGGTTTGTATAAACGTGAAAATCTAGACCCCAAAGTGCATACTTTAAGAACTAAGACCTAATAAGCGTATTTTACGTTTATATTTTTATCTTTTAAGCCCTACGATTTTTTCTAAATCTGTTTTTTAAACAAATATAAACAAATTCAAAACAACGTATGTAAAAATCTACAGCTCTCTATGTAAGCGCTTTATATGAAAACTAGCTAATGGCCAAACGTTCGCGTAGCGGAAACTTGAATTTCTCCGAAGTTTATGCATGCACTAGTTTTATTCATACATACACAATTACACACAAATACACACTAATTTTTGGACGCATCTCTTTTCTTCTAAAGTCTATGGATTAAAAAAAGTTCCGCCAGGACAACGTTCGCCCAGCGGAATCAGTTTTTGGTGAATTTCTCCACAATGGTTGCGTGCACAAATTTTTTTTTACCATACACAATTATACGACGTCATACACTAAATATCTGCATAATTAAAATCTTTAAATTCAACAACATTCCGCTGCGCGTACGCACACCTTCGACGCGCCACACTACTGCATTACCCATAGAAATTCGCATTATCGTGTGCGTAAATGCGGCAGTGGAGCGCGTCATTCCAGAGCTATAATGTTGTAACAATAAAAACAAAAATTTACTTAAGAATTTATTAACGTGAATACAAACATGCAAGTACATTTTTTCGAATGTTATACATTTTGTTATTCATAAGGTTTAGGTGCTTTTTTGATATGCTGCTGTGAATGGGTTAAAATAACATGATTATAAATGTACTAGTTTAACTTAATGCTAAAAGCACATTAGGTATTGGAATACAACAGACAATTTGTAGTTGGGACGGATCTTTTATTATTTTTTGTGTAAACATGCACTAGCTAGCTCATAAATGTACGTTATTTAAAATAAAAACGACAATGAAAGTACTAGTGTACTTGTTTTCGGTTAACAACAGAGTTATGGTTTGTATTGTCATAATACTATTAAGCTATTATTTAAACCTAGAACCGGCTGTTTTCTTTAAATTTTACAACATTATTTTGGATTTAAAAGAAAACCAGTCCGATTAACAATAATATCACCAAAGTGCAGAGTTGCCAAGGCATTATAAATCACAGAATGCTATTTTTGAGAAACGAACCATACACTGGAAACAGATACGTCGAATCACAAAACAATAAATAAGTACCTGTGATGGTCCACAACAATAACCTTATGAAGTCTTCTATTTAGTAGGTTAGCCTGATCTCAACCAGCATAAAGTTAATAGGTCTTGCAGCGACCACCGTAATACTAGACAGTTTTTATTCTAATACAATCTCAACAAAACAGTGATACGTACAATAAAAAGCATATCTAGCAATTTCGAGTTCCTTCACCTAAGTTTTGAATTTATTAACTTTTACAGGTATAAAAATTACTTAATCCCGAGAGAGTACCAAGTGATCACAGATTTTGAAAAGTCCGCTCAGCTATCAGTACCAAAGTAACCAATGTTCTGAAACGGTTTCACCTATTACCTACGCAACATGAAAGCCGATGCATGCCCATCTATTTATTATCTATTAATTCACTTCTAGTGCCTGACTGAATCATTTTATGTACAGTCACAACTATACTGCTCACTTAGTAACAAATAATTCAACTATAACGCTAAACAAATCATGAGCATGTACCTGTTTTCATCATTTTCTATATTTTTAAGATATGCTATCATATTAGTTTCTAATTGCTAATTACGTTTGCAGGCCAGTACTCTGTGAATAAAATTACAAATGCATATTACTTTGGCAAATACAAAGACGCGTTATAACGCACAACCTCACTAACGACCATTGTCTATGGTCAAACAGTAATAAATAAAATTTTAAACTCAACAACTACTACAAAAGTACTGGCGTTCAAACATATGCCGGAGGTGCAATTACGACAGCAATGTGAAATACACTCTTTTATAGGTTTTAAATAAAAGACATTTCCCCTATTGTCAACATTTGACCCCCTTTACAAGTTATTGTATCGTTGAACACATAACTGAATAGTGAGCGCCAGGTGCCAATTTTTGATTAACCAAAAAGACCCTGTTACGAATGTTTAGGCGACACATATTAAGCTTAACTATATCTAAAGTTACACACTTCATAATCGCATAAAAAAGAAGAATAAATACACTACGAACGTAAAAAAAGCTCAGTAAAGAATTTGTTCCGCTACCAAACGAAGTTAATGTGTCTCAAAAATATTTTTATTATGCAAACTAATGACCTGGTCTAGTAATCATAGCCGGTAAGCAAACTTTCTCACACAAAGGCATAAAGTCACATGTAGCAAACATTAATTAAATGTTACATAACGTCTACGCTAACAAGCAACACATGAGTCATATAAACTTAACAATAATGTAGTAACCAATGGCATGGTTAACACAAATTTAACTGTTCCCTGGAAATAGGTTTTTTCATCTGGAAAATGTTCCAAAATCGGTAATAACCTATGTATTGAGTATAAAGCGCACTCGCGATTTTTGCTTAAAAATAAACCGTGTGATACTACAAATAATTCATAACCAGAGATCCAAAATCAGGGTTAATACAGGTGTCGGCGCGGTTTAAGAGCCCTGACCTTGAATGCGCTGAATTCGATTTTTGGGTCTGTTTGGCGCGGGGAGTGAGGCGCGGCGGGACTGCGGCGGGCGCGGCCGGCGCCTGCGACTATTGGTCAATCAGTCGCCTTCCCCCGTTATGTGTGAATGGAACATGCGCGAATCTCACCACCACTTCCGCCGAGGGCTCTAAAACCGTGCCGCTACCTGAAGGAACAGTTCTTTTATATGAAACTGTTCCGTAACTACCTCGTAAGCGATTACAAACAAAATTAACACTAAAAAAAACACGCAAATAAAGTTTAAAGATCTCTAGACAATCAGAATTACATTCAGATTTATTTTTTAGTTCCGTATCAACACTTCGTATCAGCTCCGGAACACCAGGTGGTAATAATTTATTAGAGACGAGTTTATTGTAAATACTGAGGTAAAAGGTCGTATTCGATCGAGATTATGACCTTGTGGTCGTTTAAAAATTGACAGACTTTTGCGATGCGTTTGTAGAGAGTGGTCGTGACAGTTTCACTTGAATTGGCCGAGCACGAAGGCGTCCATGACTTTGGGCACATGTTCGTCGATGCCGACGATGTCCAGTACGCCCTCGTGCGTGCCGTCCGTCGTCGACACCTTGTGGGATGCCAGGCTCAGCACTATCAACCTGGACGGGCAAAAATATACAATTAAACATATGAACAGAGTATCTCAAGAAGTGGAATGAAAACGGTAAAAAACAATCTGTTGCCAAATCCTGTATCATTTATTTTATTGTAACACTTGACAAAATGTCGAAATTTCTTTATTATTATGTTAGTCAATTAACAATGAATTAAATATATAAACATTCCGGAATTAATTCTCTAATTGATGGTGATAACCGCATCAAAATCCGTTGTGTATTAAAGAAGAACAATGCGATCAAACAAACAGACATTATATGCAATAATATGTATAGCTGATACAGATATTATGAACTAAGTCGCTTAAGCTACGGTTTCCTAGAAAAGCGGTGGTCACACTTGACGGCCGTAGTGATGGCTGTCATGAAAATGTATGACAGCGGCAAAGATTTAAATCGTAAGATTCGCCCTACTGCGTCAAAAGATAGTCACGTTTCTGTTTCGTTTTGACACCTGACACAATGACGCAGTGACTTCACTTGTTTGTCATGGAAAACGCTATTTAATAATGTGTGAGCTCACTCTTCTCAGTATGGACATTTTTTCTTGTGACTGAGTATGGTGAGGGCAAATCTAGCGATTTAAATCTTTGGAGGGCGGGGTTTACTTTATGGTGTCAACAACGGTCTCTAGGAAACCACACCAACTTAATTTCATAATCGTTTCAGAGACGTCATTCGCCGTAAATTGCGAACGCTACGTCAGCGGTCACTGCGTTTTAAGGAAACCGTAGCTTAAGGTGAGAGAACCGATATATTTATCATTGATTAAACAAGTATTAGAAGTATCATCCCCCGTGTACTTTTTTAGTGCTGTCAAGCTGACAGTGTTATTCAATGTAACTCTACTTCATGGCATGTAGTAAGGACGGTATACTTACTGAGCGCCATGGAGCCCAACCGCGCTCCTGTACCGCTGCAGCGCCCGCACGGGGCAGCGGTCGGGCAGGTCGCGCGCGGGCGGCGGCCCGTAGCGGCCGGCCGGGCCGCGCCCGCCGCGGCTGGCGAGCTCCAGCTCCATGTAGCGAGTGGTGCGGTCCACATGTAGTAAGGACGGCATACTTACTGAGCGCCATGGAGCCCAACCGCGCTCCTGTACCGCTGCAGCGCCCGCACGGGGCAGCGGTCGGGCAGGTCGCGCGCGGGCGGCGGCCCGTAGCGGCCGGCCGGGCCGCGCCCGCCGCGGCTGGCGAGCTCCAGCTCCATGTAGCGAGTGGTGCGGTCCACATGTAGTAAGGACGGCATACTTACTGAGCGCCATGGAGCCCAACCGCGCTCCTGTACCGCTGCAGCGCCCGCACGGGGCAGCGGTCGGGCAGGTCGCGCGCGGGCGGCGGCCCGTAGCGGCCGGCCGGGCCGCGCCCGCCGCGGCTGGCGAGCTCCAGCTCCATGTAGCGAGTGGTGCGGTCCACATGTAGTAAGGACGGCATACTTACTGAGCGCCATGGAGCCCAACCGCGCTCCTGTACCGCTGCAGCGCCCGCACGGGGCAGCGGTCGGGCAGGTCGCGCGCGGGCGGCGGCCCGTAGCGGCCGGCCGGGCCGCGCCCGCCGCGGCTGGCGAGCTCCAGCTCCATGTAGCGAGTGGTGCGGTCCACATGTAGTAAGGACGGCATACTTACTGAGCGCCATGGAGCCCAACCGCGCTCCTGTACCGCTGCAGCGCCCGCACGGGGCAGCGGTCGGGCAGGTCGCGCGCGGGCGGCGGCCCGTAGCGGCCGGCCGGGCCGCGCCCGCCGCGGCTGGCGAGCTCCAGCTCCATGTAGCGAGTGGTGCGGTCCACATGTAGTAAGGACGGCATACTTACTGAGCGCCATGGAGCCCAACCGCGCTCCTGTACCGCTGCAGCGCCCGCACGGGGCAGCGGTCGGGCAGGTCGCGCGCGGGCGGCGGCCCGTAGCGGCCGGCCGGGCCGCGCCCGCCGCGGCTGGCGAGCTCCAGCTCCATGTAGCGAGTGGTGCGGTCCACCATGTAGTAAGGACGGCATACTTACTGAGCGCCATGGAGCCCAACCGCGCTCCTGTACCGCTGCAGCGCCCGCACGGGGCAGCGGTCGGGCAGGTCGCGCGCGGGCGGCGGCCCGTAGCGGCCGGCCGGGCCGCGCCCGCCGCGGCTGGCGAGCTCCAGCTCCATGTAGCGAGTGGTGCGGTCCACCATGTAGTAAGGACGGCATACTTACTGAGCGCCATGGAGCCCAACCGCGCTCCTGTACCGCTGCAGCGCCCGCACGGGGCAGCGGTCGGGCAGGTCGCGCGCGGGCGGCGGCCCGTAGCGGCCGGCCGGGCCGCGCCCGCCGCGGCTGGCGAGCTCCAGCTCCATGTAGCGAGTGGTGCGGTCCACATGTAGTAAGGACGGCATACTTACTGAGCGCCATGGAGCCCAACCGCGCTCCTGTACCGCTGCAGCGCCCGCACGGGGCAGCGGTCGGGCAGGTCGCGCGCGGGCGGCGGCCCGTAGCGGCCGGCCGGGCCGCGCCCGCCGCGGCTGGCGAGCTCCAGCTCCATGTAGCGAGTGGTGCGGTCCACCATGTAGTAAGGACGGCATACTTACTGAGCGCCATGGAGCCCAACCGCGCTCCTGTACCGCTGCAGCGCCCGCACGGGGCAGCGGTCGGGCAGGTCGCGCGCGGGCGGCGGCCCGTAGCGGCCGGCCGGGCCGCGCCCGCCGCGGCTGGCGAGCTCCAGCTCCATGTAGCGAGTGGTGCGGTCCACATGTAGTAAGGACGGCATACTTACTGAGCGCCATGGAGCCCAACCGCGCTCCTGTACCGCTGCAGCGCCCGCACGGGGCAGCGGTCGGGCAGGTCGCGCGCGGGCGGCGGCCCGTAGCGGCCGGCCGGGCCGCGCCCGCCGCGGCTGGCGAGCTCCAGCTCCATGTAGCGAGTGGTGCGGTCCACATGTAGTAAGGACGGCATACTTACTGAGCGCCATGGAGCCCAACCGCGCTCCTGTACCGCTGCAGCGCCCGCACGGGGCAGCGGTCGGGCAGGTCGCGCGCGGGCGGCGGCCCGTAGCGGCCGGCCGGGCCGCGCCCGCCGCGGCTGGCGAGCTCCAGCTCCATGTAGCGAGTGGTGCGGTCCACCATGTAGTAAGGACGGCATACTTACTGAGCGCCATGGAGCCCAACCGCGCTCCTGTACCGCTGCAGCGCCCGCACGGGGCAGCGGTCGGGCAGGTCGCGCGCGGGCGGCGGCCCGTAGCGGCCGGCCGGGCCGCGCCCGCCGCGGCTGGCGAGCTCCAGCTCCATGTAGCGAGTGGTGCGGTCCACATGTAGTAAGGACGGCATACTTACTGAGCGCCATGGAGCCCAACCGCGCTCCTGTACCGCTGCAGCGCCCGCACGGGGCAGCGGTCGGGCAGGTCGCGCGCGGGCGGCGGCCCGTAGCGGCCGGCCGGGCCGCGCCCGCCGCGGCTGGCGAGCTCCAGCTCCATGTAGCGAGTGGTGCGGTCCACATGTAGTAAGGACGGCATACTTACTGAGCGCCATGGAGCCCAACCGCGCTCCTGTACCGCTGCAGCGCCCGCACGGGGCAGCGGTCGGGCAGGTCGCGCGCGGGCGGCGGCCCGTAGCGGCCGGCCGGGCCGCGCCCGCCGCGGCTGGCGAGCTCCAGCTCCATGTAGCGAGTGGTGCGGTCCACATGTAGTAAGGACGGCATACTTACTGAGCGCCATGGAGCCCAACCGCGCTCCTGTACCGCTGCAGCGCCCGCACGGGGCAGCGGTCGGGCAGGTCGCGCGCGGGCGGCGGCCCGTAGCGGCCGGCCGGGCCGCGCCCGCCGCGGCTGGCGAGCTCCAGCTCCATGTAGCGAGTGGTGCGGTCCACATGTAGTAAGGACGGCATACTTACTGAGCGCCATGGAGCCCAACCGCGCTCCTGTACCGCTGCAGCGCCCGCACGGGGCAGCGGTCGGGCAGGTCGCGCGCGGGCGGCGGCCCGTAGCGGCCGGCCGGGCCGCGCCCGCCGCGGCTGGCGAGCTCCAGCTCCATGTAGCGAGTGGTGCGGTCCACATGTAGTAAGGACGGCATACTTACTGAGCGCCATGGAGCCCAACCGCGCTCCTGTACCGCTGCAGCGCCCGCACGGGGCAGCGGTCGGGCAGGTCGCGCGCGGGCGGCGGCCCGTAGCGGCCGGCCGGGCCGCGCCCGCCGCGGCTGGCGAGCTCCAGCTCCATGTAGCGAGTGGTGCGGTCCACATGTAGTAAGGACGGCATACTTACTGAGCGCCATGGAGCCCAACCGCGCTCCTGTACCGCTGCAGCGCCCGCACGGGGCAGCGGTCGGGCAGGTCGCGCGCGGGCGGCGGCCCGTAGCGGCCGGCCGGGCCGCGCCCGCCGCGGCTGGCGAGCTCCAGCTCCATGTAGCGAGTGGTGCGGTCCACATGTAGTAAGGACGGCATACTTACTGAGCGCCATGGAGCCCAACCGCGCTCCTGTACCGCTGCAGCGCCCGCACGGGGCAGCGGTCGGGCAGGTCGCGCGCGGGCGGCGGCCCGTAGCGGCCGGCCGGGCCGCGCCCGCCGCGGCTGGCGAGCTCCAGCTCCATGTAGCGAGTGGTGCGGTCCACCATGTTGATGAACACGTCGAACTTCTTCTTGTTTTTGGTGGCCCAGTCGATTGGCGCGTCTAGCTGCACGCGGCCCAAGTTCGCTTTCTGTAAGAATGAAGAAGATAGTATTAGGCTTGAATTTTCGTTGCGAACAGTTTTATGGAACCCCGCAGCAGAGCGGCCAAGCCGCCAGTGTTACAAAAGTGACATTTAGAAAACATAAGACGCCTACTGAAAAACGTAGACGCCAGCCATCAACCTACTACAATCTGTCAAATTTCCTTAATAGATTTTCAACTTTATCACTAAAGCATAAGGTTCAAAGTTGATTGGGAAAATTTGACAGTTTCGCGTAGATTGACCTGCTGACGTCTGTACACAATCATGAGATTTTAATTTACATTAATTATTTAATTTAATTTTAATTTACCAGTTGTATGCAATAATCGTTTTAGAAAAAAAAAATACAATCAGTATTCTACCTATTATAATTATTTTTTTTACTTTTCGAATAATCTGTCATTTATTCACACTTGGCCGACCGATCGCATAAACCAGTCTAAGCTGATGTAGTAATGAGACATAGAACAGTACCTAGCTTTGTGTCGCGGTTTTGTACGAGTATAGTTCCATTGTATTTCAAGTAGCCGACTATACAACGACGATGCTTAACGTCTGACGTTACTTTTTCAACATAATGATTACAGATACTTCACAAGAGTGTTAAATATTGATAATATCCTTAAAATACGGAAATGTTAAGACATACAATACATCAAACAAACACATTTTAAAACAGATCGGTGATCAAAGTGAGTCATTAAGAGCGCACATTATTTCATAAGTACATAACTTCCGAGACACAGTAGAAAGTAATTCATTATTCATAACGAAACTCACCCTTAACAAGAACTCGGCCTCTTCGATGCTGCTAAAGTTGCGCTCGATGGTCACCACCTGGACGCCTTCTTCAGTGAACACCGCTAACTCAACCTGCCTCTCACGCTTCAGGATTTGAAGAGCCAGGATTATAGCTAAATAAATAAAATATTGATTACACACAAAGATAACGTAATGCTTTAACCATATTGGGTAAACTAACATATACATTCTATATTATTTGAAGATGTGTTGCTATAGTTTGACTGGGACTGCTGTTCCGCGCCTTAGGTTTGTGCGCGGTGAGACGGGGGGCAGTGCAGGCCGCTCATTAGTGAACGCATACGGCGCTTGGCGTCCCGGATCGGCGCGGAACAGCGGTGCCGGTGAAATTATAAGAATATTTTGACAAACCATGTGCCCAATGGGTTTTCCCATCGGCAAAAATTACGAACTTCCATACAAACTATCATCGCCTATTTAACACCTTTAAAGGATGAATTGGTGAGCAGTGGTGGCCCAATAGAAACGGCCCCGTCTTACGAGTTGTAGGTCGTAAGTTCGAATCCAGGCAGGCACTTTACTTTGTGTAAATTATTTCATCACCACTGCTCTCAAAATGGTGAAGGAAAACATTTTAAGGAAACTGGCATGTGTGGCAGAACTAAAAATTCAAAGACATCCACCAACCCGCACTGGGCCGCGTGGTGGTCCTAGCAGTGGGAACATTATAGGCTGATTATGAAAGGGATGAATTTTCAAAAATCCTTTGTGCACGCTTTCGTTAAATGTATAAGGCCTCTGCCTCGAATTTTGCGGGCAGCGGGGCGGCAGCGGCGGCGGCGCGGGAGCGGCAGGATCTTATGCGTAAAATCAAATGGACCGGTTCTCGAAAACAGCGGCGTGGCAGCGGCGCGGGGGCGGGCAACGAGCGGTGCACTCCAGTCAAGCGGTGACCGCCCGCATTGCGCGTTTGCATTGTAGTATAGTGTTGTACATTTTTTTTTGTGACGTAACGAATGTTGTCGTCGTTTTTCAGACATTTCGTTCGCGAATAAAAACAAATATCTCGACAACACTACCACGAACACAACACTACACCGCTATAGTGCCGCGCGATCTGCCCGCTGGTTTGGAGAACAGGCATGCGTTGCCCGCTCCGCTCCCGCGCCGCCGCCGCCGCCGCCCCGCTGCCCGCAAAATTCGAGGCAGAGGCCTTAGGAACTCATGTGCAAAATTTCATGTTTCTAGACCCAGCGGTTTAGGCTGGTCTGTTCGTGAATGAATGAATTTAAGGTTTTTATTAAGTAGAATACTATAAGCTGTGTCCGGCTGTCATTTGTAGATCTTTGATAGTCGTTATGGGTAGTCAGAAGCCTAAAAGTCTGACAACCAGTCTTACCAAGGGGTATCATGTTACCCATTATCTGTGTTGTCAGATAGGCAGTCGCTCCATGTAAAATAGTGATAATCAGCTGCATGCGGTTAAAATGAGGGCTGACCCCAACACCAAAATAGTTGGGAAAAGGCAAAATTTTGTAGAATATCCCTAAAACGGGACTAAGCAGTGACCGTGAGTGAATTATTATTTTTATTCAAAGATTGTAAAAATAAATGATATAACAGACTCCGTAGTTTCTTTTTTGGTCTTTCCCACTAAGAACATAAAATCATGGTTAATCTACATACCTGCATGTCCAGGCGTAACGTTCGTGTTGTAGAAGCACTCTGCGAGAAGATGCTTCTTGCTCTTCTTCTCCGTGTCAGCGTCACCACCGCCGCTCGGCGTAGTCTTTGTCTCTGTCTTTTTACCCTTCTTTGATACTGTGTATTTCTTGCAGAAGTGTTTTCCTGTAGGAAATATGAAATATCATTTTAGGGTTACGTACGAAGAATCGCTGGAAGCGGAGGGTCGTTTGATGAATAAAACGTATCAACATTTTTATAATTTTCTAAATAAAAAAAAATGATTTTGACACAGAATTGTGCAGTTTGGAAATACTCTATTAAATAGAGTATTCCTGACAACTGCACAAATTCTGTATAAAAAAATAAAAAATAAACCACAAAAGTTTTCAAAGTGAACTTTAAACACTGAATATTATTTAAACGAACCTTTGAACATGTGGTGCCTCATGTCCATAGTGATCAAGTAGCGCGCGTTGGTAGGCGGCGTCAGGGTCCAAGTGAGGTCCACGAGTTTGTTCAGCGCGGTCAACACGGCCGGGTTCGGCGGCAAGTCAATACCTAACGAAAAAACACATTTGAGTCCCAGTTTCGTGTAAATGAAAGCTAGATTTATTAAACTTCGGTCAAAATAACCGGCCAAGTGCGTGTCGCACCACGCACAGTGAAGGGTTCCGTAGTCGGGATGAATATTGCATGCACAGTATTGATTTTATTGGCCGCAAAAATAAGTTTGTATTTAATATTGTGCATTAAAAAAAAATATATATATATTACTACAAATTAACGGACGTTTTCCTTTACTTGTACTGTGACACCTTCTTATCTAATCTAATCGAACTAGGCTGTATGTATTGTCCCACTGCAGAGCAAAGGCTTCCCTCTCCCCTTTCCATACAATTTAGTTTTTTCGATAGTGCCAGCCAGTCCCTTTTTTTTTTTTTTTTGGGTTGGAAATTATCAAATAACTTCTCCCGCTCTGGGTGGAGCGGGAGGGCGTGTCAGACTCTTACTGACTAAAACCCACCCGTATTCCTTCCGTTGCCTTTACGTTGCCAGGGGCCACGGTATCCCTTTCGGACTTTCCCGCAACCCCGGCAGGCATCGGTCCTAACGGACCCCTTCCGTTGTGCTGACATCTCTTTGAGGCGCGCGTGGAACACAACGCGCCGTCGACCCGGGCCTGGTCCTTATCGGACGGCGAGCTACCCATTGCTCACCGTCCGCAAGCCCGCGCCTACGGTGGCCGGGAATCGGCCTGCGATTCCCGACGCCCAGGGCGTCTCCTGCGGCGGAGAAACAGGAACCTCCCGAAACAACCATGTCCGGTGAGGACCTGCTTCAGGCGGAAGGTGAGGACGCCGTGGCGCTTCTCTAGCCACTCCTCAAAGAGGGGACTTATCGCCGCAATAGTGGCGTGCCCGAAATAAAAAAGCCAGTCCCTTCGGAGACCTTGCTGCTTGCCAAATTTCATGATTCCAGGTCAACGGGAAGTACCCTATAGTTTTTTTTTTTGTCAAAATTGCCGTACTTTTTTATTGCGTTGGCTTAGAAGTTTGACTTTATTACAGCTCAAAAGGATTTGATATGAATTTCAACTTGATGGCTCCACGCGTTCCCGAGTAAAAGGTTCTTGAAATATAGACGGACAACGAAGTGAGACTATGATAATACTAGCTATTATTATTATAGCCCCGCGGTTTCACCCGCATAAATCTCGATCCCGTGGGAATACCGGGATAAAAGGTAGCCTATGTCCTTTTCCATGTTGTGGTCTACCCATGTTCCAAATTTCATCCAAATCTGTTCAGCCGTTTTAGTGTGAAACCGTAACAAACAAACACACTTTCGTATTTATAATATTAGTTAGGATAAGGGTTCAGTTTTTTTTTTCCTTTTGGACTTTTGTGGTACAGGGGTTCCGTAAAAATGATGTAGTACACGCAGTGGGAAAAATCATGGGATCATGAATATTTCCGTCAGAAATAAGACGTGTGCACAATAATATTACGATTTTTGGATTCATGGAAAAAAACAATATGCTGACCAGACTTGGACTAACGACGGTCCAGTCAAATTCAGTGTGGGCCTGGGTGGTCGTCTTAAACTGCATCAAATATTCCACTAAAGCAAGTCTGTAGTTTTATAACATCGTGAGAATTATTAGGACACCAAAAAAAGGCTGATCTAAGAGTTTCAATACTAAGTTTATTAAGCTTGTGTTTTACTTATAATATTACGTGAGACGTGTGATCCCATTCCCATGCAAGATTAAAAGAATACAGTTACTATGAGAAAGTAATGATTTCAGGCAAGTGGTAAGGGCGGGCACGAATAATAAAAATAAAAAAAAACTGAGTTTGAATGAGAGTGACTATTGTGTTGAAGTAGGATCAATTTGTTTTTGCTATAATCCAACAAGAACTTACCCCAATGCTTGATCTCCCTGGGGTGTCGCTTGGTGGAGGTCCATTGCCACAGCCCCGTCTTGTTGTCGAACATCTGACGCGTGCGCCGACGCACTTCCCTCTCCGTCGCCACTTTAGACTTCTCGTACTTCATTGGCCTGACGCAATTGAATAAATAATAATAATGAGAGGAGTACAGTACATTATAAATTAACCCAGTCACATTGTAAATCCGATCGGGATATTATTATTATTAAACATTTAGTGGTCTCAAAAATGTCAGGTTATTATGTTGCTCAAAAATGTCAGGTTTTTTTGGTTTTTATGTTGTTGATTTAAAAGAGTGTCCGTGGAGTTTCTTGCCCTTTCTTCTCTTCATACAACCCAATTCCTACCGGCTTCCCTTCGGAAATTCGGAACACAACCACTCTATCGTCATTGAATAATCACACCACGGTGTTATAGCTTAGAACAAAAGTAATGGAATGATAACTGACCAGTTTAGGTAGACTTCTGCCTTTGGAGATACACCACTCTATTCAATACATTTTTAATTTATTCGTATAGTAATATCAAAAGTTTAATTTACTTATTGATAGATGGCGTTGTTCTCAAAATGTGTCTCAACATATGTGCCATTTTACTCAGATTTTCTTAAAATAACAACAATATTTTTTTGTTACTAATATAAATATGTAAGGGGTTGAAGCACTTGAAATTCATTGTGTATTCTTATATCGTTTTTTTAAATGGATACAATCATCCAATAACGCAACGCTAATTTGGAAATTTTTTAGAAAAGGTTTGTATTTACGTGGAAATTAGAAGTCAGTTAAAAAGGAACGCAAATCGCGTAAACCAGAGAATGGCTGTTAAAAACTTAATAACAAATATTCCGTTTTCTCTTTCCGAGCGAATGGATGCGCTTATTTTGTGGATTTTTCTTGACGACTTGAGTTGTATGGACATTGACGATTCTGCTTCTAAACATTGACCTCGAAAAGTATTGCATACCGCTTCGCATCGCTTTATCTGATTGACTCTTGCACGAAAATCTGGACTATTTACTTGTGTGTGAAAAGCATTGTTATTTTGTTGTATAAACATGAACGCGAACAAGTGTTGTGTGAATTTAATTCAACTAATAATCTTATAAACGAACCAAAACTCTGACAATGTATTTGTACGCCGGAAACGGCAGAATATTATGTAAGTACTTAAAAATGATGGACCATCTCTGTAACTATATGCTCACAAATAAATGGACTATAACTATAAAGTATTTGACATGTATCTGATGTTTTATTTTGAGTTAATATAAGAAAACTACTACCTAACTAAAAGGAAAGAAAGTAGGATAGGAGGGCCTACTGTAGATTTGAAGCTAGCTATACGTATATTGCTCCATGAATTGTTGTTTTTACTTGTTGCTAGAGGGCGCCATGAAATGTTCGAGTGACGTCTCTATCTCCCTATATAAAATGTACTCTGTGAATCACACTATCAGTATTTGATACACCATACAATTAAAACATTACAAAACGCCTACATTAAATTTTTTGTCTTTATGTCCCAACAACAAATCATTTCGCTCTAAGTAGGCGCGTCCGTATTATCGTGAATTCAATTTCTATAGAAAATAAAGTCCGTCTTGACGTCACTTTGGTCACGTGATACCGCGGTTTCTTAGCAGCCGGGTAAGCCGCTCTGTACCGGGTTACGATAGAATACGCATGCGCGTCGTGACTCAAGAATGAATGCTCAGTTGTTCGGTCGTTGTCGTTGAATTTCGTAATGCGTTCGGCCATCGTAACATTCATCATTCGATTGACAATGTGTGGTTGTTTTTTGACGTTATCGTATTAGAAGCAAATTTATTTATTTATTTATTTAATACTTCAAGCACACAAATGTACAGAGGCGGACTTAATGCCATGGGCATTTTCTACCAGTCAACCTTCGTACTTCGTATTTGTACAAATTAAGTAGTTAATTGCATTTTGTTCGTATAAATTGACTTCATTAGTTTATTATTTTAGCTATAGAACAGTGATTAAGATAGTGTTTGTGTTTTAGATTTTATTGAAAGAAAAGTACGTTGTAATTAGGTACTTATTTGGGGTAAGTAGACAGTTTATTAAATTAAAATTACTTATTTAGAGTAGATTTCAAAGGTAATTAGTAGGATCAGTAGGGTTAGGATGGCGGCATGTAGATTCTTGTGTGATTATTTGCTTTGTGAGCAAACATGCTTTTCAAGGTTATTGAAAAATAAAATAAGTAAGACCGCGCTCGCCCAGATATGTCTATAAAAATTACAAACGACGCGATGGTTTTTTTCAAACATTTTAATGTTTCCCTTTACGATAAATTAACTAAAATAGTTGATTGGCAGTTGTAAATTAAATAAAATGTATTGTTTCCCGTGTTTATTTTTCTCAGATTCTAGTAGTTTATGGAATAAAGTTTTTATAACCTGATGAACATCAAAAAACATGACATGTGCAGACTGAAAAACATATTCGTAGCTGTTTGATGAGTTCGGGACTGGTAGGAATACAATTATTATTTTGACAAATTAGCATGAAGCTCTTATTAGAAAAGCAGATCAAAATAGGTACCTACATAGGAATTTAATGAAACGGTTTATTGACACCGTTATTTTTGTTAGGTAATTACAAAAAGTAACTTTTCGCGGCCACGATAAAATTTGAAGTGAGGTCATATTTTTTTTTTTTTTTTTCAACAGCTCCGTCTTACCCTACTCGTTTTATCACGCCACGCCACTGGTACCTACTACGCTTTGGAATGGGCAACTAGCTTCATATTTCTGACTGACCGACTTTTTGATAATTCAGTGCCTGTAAATTGTTTAATTGAAATAAATGCTTTGAGTTTGAGTTTTTTTAATTTAACTTTTACATAACCACAGCCATTGTCTGATGCAGTCCCTAGGAATAGACGTGATAATTTCAAACTCTGTGTTCACGGCGCTAAAACAACTCTTATGCGTAAGAGCATCTTTTGCATGGCTCCGACCATTTTTAATAAATTGCCCAAATCGTGGAAAACATTAAATATATCTGCTATTAAAAGTAAGTTGAAGAGTTTACTAACTGAAAGAGCATATTACAGTATAGCAGAGTTTATGCAAGAGGACGATTTTCTTCATTTTTGAGATGGCAATGTTGTATTTTTGAAATGTTATTGTAATCTATTGTATTTTTTTTGGAATTGTAATTTTTAATGACAGTAATTCATATTTTTATTGACTAATTTATTTAATGACTACTTTGACATTGAATTGTATCCAAAAAATATGCTTATTGAATTGTAATTATACGGCTTATGCACCATCTCTTCCTACCAATTTGTACGCCACAATATGCGGCTGAACATGTTAGAACTTTTCTGTATCCCATGACTATCCTGCATGCAATGTACACCATGTTTAAACAAATAAATTTACTTACTTACTTACTTACTTACATTTTGTTGTATTCACGCTTTCAGTAATCAATTACTAATGACCGGGCGAAAATACATCAAGTCGCTTGATTACATTTCAGGGAATACCCGACTTGTGTAGTGTAAACATAGTTGTGTAAACATAGCATTGCACGTATGTGTGTGCCGCCGTAGTTTATGTCGGGGAAGTCCCTTGAAACCTTTTGGTTGATTTTGTTGCATTAAAAAAGCTGTTTTTTTTTATCGCTTGATTTTAATGGCTATTTAAATCATCTCAACCCTGTCACCTAAGTGATTGTTTGGTTATTCAATGCGTATTTGCGTACCCTGAACCAATTGTCTTCTTTTGCCGTGTATAAGTCCAAAACCTAAAATTGATCCCTATGCAACTTCAGATGGTATCAGATTCCAATTGTAGGTGAACTGGAACTGGTGGTGATGTCCTGTAGGACTACTGCTTGTAAAGCAAACATATAATGTTAATAACACTTACTTGGACTTCTTGCTATAATTAGACATAGCGATGTAGGCAGCTATCGGCGTGATTTTCGACTTCTTGATGATCTCCTGATTGTTGAGCAGCGACACCAAGATGGCGGTGGTGGTGGACTCGTCGGTCAAGAAGCCCATGTTGTGGATGCGTTGGATGTAGTCCACTATGTCCTCCAAACTTAAGTGAGGCAGCACTGCATCCCATACCTGGCACAGATATTTTAATTATTAGAGCTCGAGAGTTTGACACATACCTAATTACAATGAGTAGAACTTATAGAACAAATCAATATCAATAAATTCCAACAATTTGAGGTATTAGGAAAACGATTCTTAGACCCATATTACAGAACCTCACTCAAGAGTCTTACTTAAAACTAGTTTCAACCAATCAAAAGGCTTTAAACGAGTTTTAAGTAGTGCTTGAGTTTGGAGTGAGGTTCTGTAATACGGGCCTTAGTGCCTCCAACTTATTCTCAATTTCTGCATGCAAAAAATACAACCTATAACACTGTAGCCAAAGATTGGTAACAAAGCTAGGACATAAGATACTAAAGGTAGCTAAGTTTGCAACTAGATTTTTTTCAACTTTTTTTTTTCTATTTGTATTGTAGCGACCCGCCCCCGCTTCGCACGGTTTTTCGACTTGACAAAGCATCGAATAAACCTTCCGGAATAAATTCTCTAAACGATGGTGAATATCTCATCAAAATCTGTTGCGTGGTTTTGAAGAACAACGCGGACATACAGACAAACGCGAAGAGCGACTTTGTTTTATAATATGTATAGAAGATATTTAGGATAATATATTGTTAGTCTGATTACATACTTCTTGAGCCGTCAGTAAATGACCAGGCACGTGGTCAAGAGTGAATTGGTTCTGAGTGGCTAGCGCAGCCGCGGCCACCGGGTCTTCGCAATGTCGCATATCTTCCACCTTCTGAATGTAGTCAAATATTGGTTTTGTCCCTTGCTTGTCGCCAATCAACTGTTTGGCCCGCTTAAAGCCGAAGATCGCATACTTCACCACTGCGTCGCGAGCTATAATCAAAGAAATGTGTAAAACTAATGCCAAGTTCTCATTTTGTTTGGTCATTATTTATTTATCTTACCAACCGTAAAATTTTAAAGGTTCGAGCACTCTATCCTCGACTATAAAGCCGCATGTAAAATGAAATAGAAATACATCCCAATTATAGTTTTATACAATACAATCATGGCAGTTTTTCTAACAAAAACTACATACGAACTTGGATGTTGCCAATACAATAAAAAGGGGTGAATTCAAAGCGCGCTTACAAACAGGAATGGCGCACGTGCAAACTAATGACATGGGAAAATATCTAAAAGATCCAGACTTTGCTCTAAACACAAATGTAAACCGAGGGAGAAAAAAAATAATCTAAATGTATATAAGGTCTCATTAAAATAGATGGACAAACTTTTAGTAATCATTCAGACCACCAAAATAAGGACAATGGTAAAAAAAATATTAGGAAAATGCATTAGATACTTACAAGAAGAACAAATTAGCTAACGAAAATACACAAAAAATTTTGGTTACCCAATGCCATTTATTATTATAAAAGGTCAAAATAAAATCACTTTAATCAGTGTTTTTTTTATTGGATATCTTTGCTTAGATGAACTGAACGCTATGTTAAGATTTGTCCATCTATTTTAATGGGACCTTGTATAACTAGATTGACTGAACCAATTATAGTAATATAAATATGTTAGTAGTTCATATTAACTAGTCATTTAAATGCAAACATAAAATATGTCTAAAATTAAAGATTTAAAAAAAGTTGTATTAATAATTATGAATTTTAGCTTATCAATCCCAGATCAGGATAACAATAACATACTTTGAATAAACTGTGCAGCTCTTCAAGCGGTAATAGATGACTCTAGGCTATTTAACTAATAAATGGTGAATATTACAATCTCCAAGAGTAAGACTCTTCAAGTTAGCAGTTACTAGTGTTTAAAAAGGCCAAATATTTGTAATACAAACCATGATCAGATTCTTCAATTTTCACATGAGATTTTCTTAGAAGAGTCTTATGAGACCGACCGTGACGTGCCCGCACTCTTGTCATCTCCTTTACAAGTTCCATTGGATCCTTCCTTATGTACCACTCCTTGATGCTGTTACACCAACCTCGGCCATTACCTGGTAGAGAAAAGAGACGTGCAATTTAAAGGCTTGTGATTGTATGCTCTAGTCCATGATGAAGATCATTGTTGTCCAAAGTAGGCCCAAACATCATTAATTCATCATTTCATCACAAATCATATAAAAATAAACTAATGTTGGAAAATTGGGAACCTGAACTTAAGTTGTGAAATGTTAAGTGTGTTAAAATTGTTCAAATCAAATCACTTTATTGCAAACATGTTGTACAGAGGTTGTAATAAGAGTATAAGATTTAAACACTCTGTAAGGGCTCTCTGTAACATTACATTTTTCAGCATGTGTCATTTTTACAAGTCATGGTTATATAGAATACTTATTGTTTATAGTTGCTATAGCTATCGAATTATAATATTTATTATGAGTAATAAAAAATAAGAATAAGTTAATTCAAAATAAAATTAATTTAATTAAATATGTAGGTATGTATACAAACAATGGTCAATGGTCAGCTATTTATGTCATTACTTTTTATTCATTTAACAACTTTTTCACCAAAAGTCTCTTGTAATGTGTAGTAGCACTTCTGGTTAACAATTTTGATTTAAATAAATAGTTTTTTTGTTAATTTTGCTGATCTTGGTTTATTTTTAATTAAAAAAAACATTTTATAAATAATGCTATAAATATCATTTTTAACAGATTCTACCAAATATTTAACTAGATCTGGGACTACCAAAAGTTCTATACTTATTTAATAAAAATTAATTGTTCTCTTACCAGTTTTCAAAAGCCGTGTGTACTTATTGAAGAGCATCATCTTTTCTGGAGTGTCACATATTTGCAGCGATGCTTTGTATGCTGCTTCCTTAACAGCACAATTCCCATATTGCACACATTTTACTAATGCAAAAGCTATAGTTTCAAATCGCGTGTACCATCCGTCCTTGCATGCCTAAAAGAAATAAATTCTATTTAGCCTTCATTCAAGATATATGGCATGAGGTGTAATGGAAACACTCATAAATAATGCATCAAATGTAGTCTAACTGAACATGAATGTTTTTGGTTCACAACTAATTAAGACAGCAAGTTTTTGTCTGATAACGGGAGAAATAAGCACATTGAGATTATGTTGATAACATTAAAATAAATTATACCTTCAATCAATGGTTATAATAAAAAAGGAATTGATTGTTATAAGAGGTGGATGGAATTTTGTTTTTTCTTCAACGCATTGTATGTTTTCACTAAAAATAAAAGAACAGTATCTAAAAAGTCTTAGATAATGCCCAGTAGAGCATTGGGACATAAAGTGACAATAACAGTAAAAATAAAAACATATGTAAATATTTCATAACTAATAAATCCGAGCCATGTACAAAACATAAACACAGCTTAGACAACAATAACAAAATTTAAAACATGTTATAATTACCTTCAAAATAATGTTGATCACTTCAACATTACCCGGATGCAATTCCATAATCTGATTTATGACTGGGAGCTTGTCTTCTTCAAAATACTTATGAGTGGTCCAACACCCCGGGTAATATCTAGGTAACTCATTACCCGTGTGGAGGTAACGGGTGAGTCTGTTACACAGCTCTGGTTCAAGTGGCGCCGGCTCTGCCATGGTCACTTGTTCCAACTACCGCTTTACGATATATTTTAAGTATGCTCTTGATAATACAAAATATTGCATGTACGATGCAAATTGAAGCGTCGTATTAGCATCCAGATATCAACCCGAATGTACCGTCGCAGACTCGCACACCTAACCTGAGAATAAGACGGTGAGGTAAATGCACTGAATGTTGAAACTATTAATTTTTTGTAGGTATTCGAGCGAAACATGTGCCACAATAAAATGAGGATGTGGCTAGAAAAAATGGACAATGGAGGTTGAGTCTATATTAGAGCGTAATAAAAAACGACCGATTAAGAAAGTACTGGTCCAATATTCCAACAGGAAGATAGAATCTTCTAAAAATTTTGAAGGAAAAGAAGTAGGATATTAATAAACCATTAAAATTATTATTGTATAAAATACCTCGTCCGTTCCCGTTTTTCTGTCGAAATTGACAAATCAAATCAAGTCAATGACATGTTTGATTGTTTTTAAGATTTCAACTTAGAACAAAGTCTTTTAGTATTGATTTATTTTGAGAATATGAAAAACCAGCCAAGTGCGTGTCGGACCCCACACAATCAAGGATTCCGTACAGGATGAATATTTACGCATACACTGTATCGATTTTACCGACCGCAAATAGTTAGTATTTTAGTTAGATAACGGAAAAGACCCTCGGAAATTATTGACCTAAATAAAAAAGTCACTTCAACATCATAATGGATTCAACGATGGGACACGATTATAATGAAATTATTTTTTTACCGACTTCAAAAAAGGAGGAGGTTCTATGTTCGTCTTTGTGCATGTTTTTCGTCGTGGACCAAATTTGAAAATTCTATTTTGTTTCGTAAAGCTTGGGTAGTTTTTGAGTTAGCTTCATTACATGTATTTTGCCCACTAAGATTATGTGGATGAAATAACTTCCTTTTACTGTTTTTTTCATCCTTCGGTTACATGATTTTATGAGGAGTGTAATTTCATTACACCATTGTTTAGCGGTGACCTACGCCTTCTTTCCAGTTTTCATCGTTAAAGTGCAGATGCACAGACTATGATTTAATGAACCAAGACTCCGAGTAAAATGGATGACTTTCGGACGGACGGGAATTAGAGGAGTAATATTATTGCACAAATTCCATAGTCCTCCCTCAGAATTAGAGGTGAGATATACTAGGTAAAATGCGTACTGAGTCTTAGAAGTACGCGTCCGTCTAAATACTTATTCCAAAAACTAGGTCCACGAGTATTTAGGCGTCTCAAGTTTATGAACGTTTCATAACTAGCGAGTCTTCGTAAGTAATGGAGTATTTTCGTTTTATGGATTATAAACGTCTATCAGACTTAATCAGACTATGTGTACCTAGGGGTATTCATAGCTATTCTTCATTTTAAAATATTTTAAATTAAGTAAATCTTATTGAAAACTTCCCTTCATACTTTATACAGGCTTAGGACTGTCAGCTTATTTTATAACATAATATGGTATTAATAGAAAAAATAATTGTTGGTAGTACGTATCAAATACTTCAAATAGGTACGTACCAACAATTTTTGTCAGAAAAGCTGGCGTATTTAGGTTTCAATAATTGATTTTATTTACAAAATCAAATTTACTGTACTATTATACCTAGGTACTAAATATTTACATCACTAAGTTTTTTTTGTAAGTACGTACGTAAATGTAAACAAACAATAATAACCACTGCTTGCCAAAGTAATAGTAACTCTAATTGTATTGTTATAAGGTTTAGAATCGCAAAGGTAATAAATCGACTCACAATATTCGAATACCAAACCGAACGTCTCCGAGTTTCGACGAATTTTACCGAAACTGACCGCCCGAGCTTGTTGTGTGATACGTCATACGTATTATAGTATTCTTTGGTGTGAGTGAGTCGCAAACTCCCAACTAGACACGAGTGTGGTAGTTCGCGTCAATTGTCAAACGTCGTACGCCTAAATACTCGAGACGCGTTTATGTGGTGAGCACGGAATAAGTCTTTACGCGTCCAGCCAAAAACCTATTCCAGTATATACGTCTCACCACTACTCAGAATCGCGCTGGCAGAATAATAGTACACATTAGGCTTGGGTTAAGTAACTCCACTAGAAGATTGGATATAAGACATATCATTCCAGCCAAACCCAAAGACACATATCCCATAACTATATCCATGTCCGCTAATCATATCCGCAGTTATGATGACGAGAGAGAGCGAAGACAATTGCCATATCGCGGAACTATGTTGCTGTGAGAGATTTCAAAAGTTTCTCGCTCTCGCTCCAAGAACAAACTATTTGATTTCCCTTCATACTTTACACTTACAGGCTTAGGACTGTCAATCAAGTAAATATTTGATTGGCGTATTTAAAATTATTCGCGCGCGCTAATAAACTTGCTACCTGTCACGTCAAGTTTGTTTTTGTTTACATAGATTTACGCATGCGCGTCTCTAGTAATATATTTTTTTATCAAGCGCTACTCTCGCTGCCTGCGTATAGAACAGACGACCTCGCGAACGATGAACAAACCTAATCGTCCTTTCTCTTTCGCTCACTAGCCTGCGTTGTATTACGCTCTCGCTCTCTTACTTAGGAAGGAATGAACGAAACTTGGACGTGGACGGGCAGCATAGCTGTTATCTGTGGCTGATATAGAGGATATATTTATTTGTTAGAAAGGGAATGAACGATTCATATCCAAAGTGAGACACATATCCGAAGATATAACTGTGTCCGGAGTTACTCAAGCCTAGTACACATCGGGTCATGTGGCAAAAAGGAAAAAAAAATGTGTGACAGCCGTGAGCCGAGTGCTGACCTGTGGTGCTGACAGTGACCTGTCAATGTCAAATAACTGTCCCAAGTATTCAGGCAGAGAATTTCCGGAGATAGAAAACAAACACAAACACTTTTGTGCAATTAAACAATTAATTAATAAAATTTCCCGATTTTATTTTGCGAAAATAGTCTATTTATTGCATTTCAACGCTACACTGTTTCTAGTGGTACATAAGCCTACATGAGCTTACATTTGGAAGAAGTTAACGAGACACAACAACTTATGCAGAATGAAGGGGAAGAAGATGAACAAAAAGTTACTCATGCGAAGGCATCTCCAGTTGCAAGCAATAAGTTATCGAGTGGCGCTGCCAGCCTTACATCGAAGAATCTGGGCCAAACCACATCAGGTGTTGGTAATAGCAGTGTAAATGAATCGACAAAAATTTCATATGTTAGTGAGAAGCGGATAAATAGAGATAATAATATGATGGGATCCAATAACAAACCGAAAACCATGCCTAAAGAAACACCTGATGTAAAAAACATGGAAAAGGCTCTATTAGAATTGTTAGATGATTTCCATACTGGAAAGTTAAGTGCATTTGGTACTGGATGTAGTATGGAACAAATGATAAATATAAGAGATCAGCAGGAGCATTTGGCACGCTTACATTTCCGCCTATGTGCAGATGTTGAGAAGCCTACTGAAGATAGTTTTGAAAATTCTGCCTCTCGGGACAAAATGGCACAGCTTGTTCAAAGTCTTGAACAACTTTCTGCTTCTATTGAGCACTTGCATTCTGATGATAATATTGTAAATGAAAATGGCACTGAAAAGCAATAGCAGATTCCTCTGTAGGCTACATAGCTTTAGTTCAATCATAGTAGAGCAATAATAACAGTAATAATTACCTATAGTTTGTGCAGATTTTCAAGAATACAAGTATCCAAACAACTAACTTCGCCGCTCTGAAGTTAGGTTGTGCATCTACAACTGTGCACTATTTTATAAGTAAGATTGACTACTACAGTCATTTGTAGTCTACTTCAGAGCGGCAAAGTTATTTGCCACAAACTGTACCCAAAAGCAAAGAATATACTACTCTTACTGAGAGCTCAAAAGACAAGGACATAAGATTATCTATTATTGTACAAAGTTATTTCCATAAAACTCGATTATAGACCAGAGTATTTGGTAAAAAAAAAAAACTTTTTTTGCAAAGTAATCGAGTTTTATGACTCAGAATGTTATGTTTAAATAATGTTAAGTAGCAAAAAAAAATATAAGTTTATCTGATATTCTGATTTACTGAATGTTTTTGGACATTCCAGATAGTACTTATGTAAATAATAAGATTATGATTTAAATAACAAAGGATAATAATTGCAACATTGAATAAAAAAAGGAATAAATCAAGTTTTTTATTTTTATAGCTTTTATAAAACTTACATTAAATGATTAAGATAAGATTGTTGGTACACAAGGCTACATATCAGCTATTCATTTCCAGTATAAGCTGATCTCACATTTTATAGGATTTCTGTACAATGAAAGGTCAGCTTATACTGAAAATGTATAGTTGGATATGTAGCCGTGTGTACAACCTATTACTTATAATAATGCCTTTAGGAATCGGTAGTCTGCCCCCAATCTGCTTGGCTCTTTTGAACTCTATGCCACTGGCCACTGCAAAGTGAGTCACTGAAATATTTGAATTTAGAATTTTACATTAAGTATTAATATTCATTCCCAGTATCTCTATGTAGTCTGTGTTCATTCCTCATAACTATCTACCTTTGCAATGGAATATGAACATTGTGATGAGATTGCGTTTCCAAAACTTAATAATACATACCTAAACTAAAATTCTGTCATATCCTAAAAGTGGCTAAAAAGACTGGTGCAGACTACACTGAATCAACTTCAGGGAAAGGGTATTATTGCAATACCTATATAGTAAAAATCAATAACAATCACAAGTATGTGTAGAAAGCAGTACATCCAGTGTACCTGCCAACTGCTTGCCGTACAGGCAGTTGATTTAGTCATCTACGCCTGTAGGTATTTAGTAAAGATGAAGTTTGGTATCAAAGCAGTATTTACAAGCATTAATCACATTTTATATCAAATAAGTACAATGTTATCATAAAAGTTACACAATACACCTATAAAAATGTTTTGTTTTATAACATACTATCTATACTTAAGCTGCTGTACATATAGGGCGAGCGCGCTCGGCCAACGGGCAATACACGCAAATCAAACGGCAAATACACGCAAAAAGGCTCAGTACATCCGCCGTTGACCGAGCGCTCGGCCAACGAGCTCGCCTAACTTGTGCTGGCTTTTCATAAAGGTGTCAATTAACAAAATAGCCAATAGGGCACTATCTTAAATTATATTGTTTTAGAATCTAATACATATACAAGAGCCTGCACAAACCATCTAAAATTTAGATGTTTCTGTGCACTGCAGGCTCATGATCCTACTAGTACTCAGGTATTCATGATACATTGGATCAACCCAAGGTACAACCATTCATTTCACAATTTATTTTTCATGGAATTAGGTATACTTAAAGAACTGCTGCAGACCTTTGGCTTTACGCATATAATTGATGAGGATATAATGGGCTATTTACTTTGCATTAGGTATATTTATTACACACAGACATAGCATAAAATTAAAGTACACACTTCTAGATTATACATTCAATAAATAATTTTGAAGTAAATGCAAATGCAATATCTAAAAATAGACACTTCTCCAATGTCATTGATAAGTTATAAGGAATGGATACATTTCGTTATTAGTTCTGGGATCCAGTCAATAATGCGGCAACTGCCAATACTCCACTTGTGTCAGAGACATTTCCTATGACCTACCCATAGCCAAGATGATATTTTTTCTACAATATAAATCACATGTTATTAAGAAATGGCACCGTTGTGTGACTAGTAATAATAAAAACAAATTGTGTAGTGAATCTTACATCACTAGTTTTAGTAAGCGATACCTATTCATAATAGGCATAAATGAAAACAATATGAAATAATTAAAAATAGTATTTTTACAAGTATAACTGGTGATATCCTCCACCTGCACCTTTTAGTGCTTTTCTACATGTAGGACATTTTTTGCCATTAGTTTTCACTGATGCTTGAATACATTTCAAGCAGAAGACATGACCACATATGGTTGATGCAATCCCATAAGAAGAATTAAGAGGATCCAAACAGATAGGGCAATCCCCTATATTTCTTGAAGGTACTGGTGAGGGTGGTGGGATAGTCGTGCTGGTTTGTTGTGTTCCAGAATGACTTGATGAATTGCTTAATTCAACACAATCAAATCTTTGCCTGTTACCAGCATCTTGAGAGGTATTGATTGAAACAGGCATAGTATTTACAGAATGAGAAAGTATTCTATTGATATTGCTAGTACCTCGTGATCTTGTATTGAACATATTACTAAAAAACGCTGCTATTCCATTTGGAACTGGACCCCTACTTCTATCATGTCGAGATTCAAAGAAATCATCTAGTATATTTTGGAATGTTACAGTTCTCTGGGTATTACTGACTGATGTTGGCTGCCTTTGATTATTCTGAGAATTGCTCCTATTAGTTATACTTAAATCATTATTAGGGTTTGGTGTTGAAGAAGTGTTAGGTGTAGTGCTCGGTGTTACACTAGGCTGCAGTGTAGAGCTTGGTGTTGAAGGTGTCTGTACTATATTGCTTGGGTTTACAGTTGTCTGTACTGTAGTGCTTGGTGTAACAGTTGTCTGTACTGTGGCGCTTGGTGTAACAGTTGTCTGTACTATAGTGCTTGGTGTCACAGTAGTCTGTAGTGCCACATTCCCATTCCTGTATGTAGTAGGAACATCAACTACTGTATTCATCTTGTTCAGTTCTTTGGCTCCAAAAGATTTCCATTTTTCAAGTATAGTCTTATTTTCAGCAATTATATCATCAACATCAATTATTTCAATTGGTTCATTATTAAAAGAATCAAATTCCATGTTTATGGTACTATATTCATCATCAATAACAATTGGTTCATTGAGCTTAAAATTGTTATGATTTTTTATTGTTTCTGAACTTGAAACTATCATACAGTCTTCATCATTGGGTATTTTATGAACAATGGTTTCTTCTTTTGGTTTGACAACCTCTGATTCTATTGAGTCAATTATTTCAATAACATTAGCATCTATATGTACAGCGTTACTAGTGTGTTGTTTTCCAACAGTTCTTTCAAAAACATCCTCAATTACAATGGTATCATATGGAATATCTATAATTTGTACATCTTCTTCTTTTTTTTCCAGTGTTGGCTGTTTAGTAATTATTTTGTCATCACTTTTTTTCGGTGTTAATTGTTTTGTAATTAGATAGTCATTGTTTTTTTTCAGTGTTAGATCTTTAGTAATCAAAAAATCATCTTCTTTTTTCGGTGTTGCTAGATTAGTCATTGGTAAGTCTTCTTCTTTTATTTTCAGTATTGATTCTTTGGTTATGTTAATTTCCTTTAAACTTTCATTAAAAAGCTCATCATTTTTCCTAAAAGTTTCACTATCCGTAGATGTACTGGGCAGTGGGGAGAATGAGTGTGGCTTTGGATTTTGGAATAGAGTTGGGTAATACTCTATGGTCTTATTACTATCTGAACTAGCATCACTAAAACCACCAACATCATCTTTGGTCAGTCTCTCAGCAATTTCATCACTATGAGCATTAAAAATTGATTTTGAATAATTAGGTATCCTTGAATTTTTAGCTCGTTTTGTTGGGGTCTGTTCTTCTGGATCGTCTGTCGAAGCTTCTACTCCATATTCATCATCTCCTTTGCAGAAATTTGTATTAGGTTTGCGTATTACTTTTGGGCGATCTTTACAGCCAACAATGTATGGAACTTCTGGCTTTTTTCTTTTTTTAGGTGGAACTATAGGAGGGGGAGGTGGTGACTTTGCACGAAACAGTGAAGTAGCTTCCAGCAGTTCACTAGGATCAGGCAAGTTCTGTTTTTGTATTGAACCCAATAATCGTTGAGTTATTTTATTAATTGTTGTTGGTGAGAGAAGATTCTTTTTACTGGTGTTTTCAGGTATTTGCTTCTCAGGTGTTGATGGTGGTTTTTTATTAGAAGTTTTTGGCGTTTGATCATCATCATCAGAATCTTCAAACATTTTTTCTAGCTCTGATAAAGAAGGTAAAGGCTTACCATTAGGACAAATCCTCTCAGGTTTGGAGGATGATCGTCTTAGCGTCCGGACGTTTTTCTTCTTTAATAACAATTGCTTAGACATTGCAATGCCATCATTAGGACCGGGTTTGATAGCTCGAGTCTTCTCATTTTTCGGCACGTTCTCTTTTTGATCCGATGAAGTTTTGCACTTTGATTTATTCGAAGGTCTTCGTTTCTTAGGCACTTTTTTATTCTTGGAATTACCCATGTTTGTTTCACTATACTTATAAGTTATTCAGTCTAGACGTTATTGTAATCAAATTGTTTTCACTTAAGGTTTTGCGCCTAGGAATCCGTTAGGGAGGGATTACTTTATACTAGAAATCAGACGACGTATCGGATTAATGTTGATAAAATTAGCGCAATGCAGATTGACAAAACATCATAAGAAATCACTTTAATCACCATCACAACAACTGTCATGCGTAGTATCTCTATGTAGTCTGTGCAACTGTCAACCCGCGTCAAAGCAAAGGAGGAGGATGGCCAGATACGGTTTCTCAAATTTCCCCAGATTCAAAACACAATTTTTCCCCAATTTTTTTTTTTTTACCTTTGTCCCTGTTGAATAAACCCCCAAACTTAATTTGGCGGAATTAACAAAGAAATACACAAATTTCTTTCAATTCAATTCTTAATTTTATTTAGACGGATACAATATTGTGTTCTTTGAGATATTTTGATATTTTTATAATTCCCGATTTCCTGCTTGAAACAATAAGGAAAAGAAATTCATCATGTTTCAGATCTAGAATAAAGAACATCTTAACCCTCATCCTAAATCCTGGTGATAAAACAGTTTTATCAAAAGAACGCTGTAAGATATGTTAAAACCTCACCAGAAAAGTGAGGTTCGGCTTCCCAAGCCGGTCTATAACGTCTAGCCATTCTATTTTACTAAAAACTGCGGTTTAAATGTATTTCATAGTTTTCAGCAATTCGAAAATGTAAAGATATTGCTTTAGGTATATAATTGCCGTTCTGCAGTACTGGCCATTTCAAATCAAAATAATTTTTGTTTGGCTAAGAATTCTAATTTCAAATTAATTTTATTTTAAAAACATGTTTTTTTTTTCCAAAAGTAGTCATTTGTTTATTGATTAGTGTTACATTTTCATCGCATTTCAATATTTTTCGGCATCACATATACGTTAAAAATTCGAGTAATTATGGAATATGAGTACCGTCGTGGCAGCAACGCGGCACAAGCGGCACGCAACATCAACGACGTTTACGGAACTAACACTACAAACCAACGCACCACCTGTTATTGGTTTGCTCGCTTCTGTTCTGGAAATTTCGACCTGAAAAATGAACCTCGCGGTCGTCCGAAGACTTTGGTCGACAATGACGAATTAAAAGCGATTGTGGAAGCTGATGATACACAATCTACGGCTGAATTAGCAGCAGCTTTCGACGTTAGCGTCAAAACAATATTGGTCCATTTGCGTCAAATTGGCAAGGTAAAAAAGCTTGACAAATGGGTGCCCCACAAACTCAATGATCGCCAGCGCGAAGTACGCGTCGAGACGTGCCTTGCACTGCTCAACAAACACACAAATGAAGGAATTTTGAACCGCATTGTTACCTGCGATGAAAAATGGATTCTGTTTGATAACCGCAAGCGCTGAGCAAGTTGGTTGGATCCTGGTTCAGCACCTAAACAATGCCCTAAACGAAAACTTACCCCTAGAAAAGTGATGGTCACTGTTTGGTGGTCTAGCGCCGGTGTGATTCATCACAGCTTCTTACCAAACGGGGTGAGCATTACTGCAGATGTGTACTGTGAAGAACTGAACACAATGATGGAGAAGCTGGCACATCTCCAACCAGCATTGGTCAATCGCTCGTCTCCGCTGCTCTTGCATGACAACGCACGACCTCATACTGCACAGCAGACGGTCTCCAACGGAAGACCTCGACGGACCTTGACGGAAGCTCTCCGTCATCCACCCTACTCACCAGACCTTGCGCCTACAGACTACTACTTTTTCCAGAATTTGGATAATTTCTTGGCGGGAAAAAAATTCAATACCCGAGAGGCAGTACAAAATGCCTTTGAAGAATTTGTTGCCTCCCGTCCAGCTGATTTCTTTAAGAAGGGCATCAATAAACTGCCATTGCGTTGGCAAAGATGCATTGATTGCATGGGTGATTACTTCGATTAATACAAATAAAAAATACATGAAAAAAATTCGTTTAAATTTTTTCATACAAAACGCCAATTTCATAGGTAAAGACCTATTAATAGGATATTTAATTTTCCCGAATCTTCCCTAAATACCAAAAAATCCCCAAAATCGCGAAAAACCCCCAGTCTGGCAACGCTGTTCGCGAAGAGAGAGAATAAATAACCACAGACAATCTGCTGTTAATATAGAGCTACAATGTTGCCAGATCCGATCAAGTTCAACTGTTCAAATTGCCACATAATATTATTATATTTTGTGTAGTCAATTTTGTGTACAGCAGTTACTATGAATAATGTGAATATTATACATAGTACAACGACATAGGTTGCCGTATAGTGCGAACCTGCTATCTAATTACGCAACACATTTTCGTAAACAATTACGACAAATTTGTTTAATTTTGACAGTTCAACAACATTCATTGCGTTATGTACGTTGTTGAGCAGATTTTTTTATCGAACTTATGAAGCAATGGATTAGCAATTTTTTTCAAATGATTCAAATTCCGATTGAATGTATATTACGTAATTATTTATTTATTTATTTATTTATTAAAACTTCTCGCACTCAAAAAGGTACAATGGCGGACTTAATGCCTTAGGCATTCTCTACCAGTCAACCAAGGGTGGTGAAGAGATTAGATGGCAGGTGCTCTATTTGAGAGGAACAAAGAGAAAACTATTATTAAAAATATATGATAATACATACGAACTAAAATAGTACTAATTACACACACATACATATTTACAATAATATAATATATCTATATTATATATATATATATATACATATAATATACGAATTCAAGAGAGGGAGGTGCTGAGATGACTCTACTCTATTTATTTTGAAAATAAATCTGCAATTTCCGCTTAAATGCATACCGACTGGTGGCCGTTCTAATATCAAGAGGAAGCGCATTCCAAAGAAGAATGGACTGAATATGAAAGGAAGAATGAACAAAGTCAGAAGTATGAGAAGGACAGAGTAGGAGAAGATTATTAGAAGAACGCAGATTCTTAGAGTGTGAAGAACATAGATATTGGAAGTGAGACAAAAGATAAGAAGGAGGAGAGGGAGAGTTGAGAAGGGAGTAAAGCGTGGTCAAAGCACGCAAACTTCTTCTCTGGCGAATGGACATCCATTTGAGCTCAGACCTATAGCTCGACACATGATCATATTTTCTGAGGTTGAATATGAACCGGATACAATTGTTGAGCAGTCTGTCGAGCTTATCCAGCAAAACCGCATTCAAGTCAAAGTAGCACACGTCACCATAGTCGATGATAGGGAAAATCAAAGTCTGCACCAGCATAGTTTTCGTCTTGGCGGGCAAAAAGTTCCTCAGACGATACAGAGATCGCAGAGTACCATTGACTCTTTGACTTACACTAGAGACCTGGCGTTGCCAGCTAAGTGTCGAGTCCAGATGCAAACCGAGATCTTTCACAGTAGGGGTTATGGGTATGACGGTACCATTAAAAATAAGAGGAGGTAAAGAGCTAAGCGTCACCCTCCCCATCATGCGTGAGCTTCCAATTAAAATGGCCTGACACTTTGAGGGGTTTACTGATACCCCAAATCTATCAGACCAGTCCTTGATGGCATCTAAATCTCGGTTTACATCTGCTATAGCGCCCGATAAACCTTCAACCCGCTCAGCTGTATATAATTGAAGATCATCGGCATAAAGATGATACGAACACCGAAGACAGTGAGTTATAAAATTGATGAAGATGGAGAATAACAATGGAGAAAGAATACCGCCTTGTGGAACCCCAGCATCCAAGTCGCGCCAACTCGATGAGTTCTCATCAACGCGAACCGACTGCTGACGTCCCCGAAGATAAGACGAGAACCATTCCAGAGCCTCGGACGAAACCATAAGATGAGAGAGGATAGAAAGGAGAATATCGTGACTGACGGCGTTAAAGGCATTGGAGAAATCAATTAATACCAAAACTGTAACCTTGGTATCCTCCATCGCTTCTCTAACGTCACCAGTCACTTTAAGGAGAGCGGATGCTGTACTGTGCCCAGGCCTGAATCCAGACTGAAAAGAGCTAACAAGGTTGTTTCGGTGAACAAACCCCGTAAACTGCTTGTGTACGCAGGCTTCAAGCACTTTTGACAGGAATGGGAGAATGGAAATGGGTCGAAAGTGACTGGGTAGGGAGGGATTTGAAATCTTAGGGAGTGGGCGTACATAGGCCATACGCCACGAGGATGGGAATTGTCCGGAATCAAGCGAAAAGTTGATGATGTGGACAATCGGTGGGAGCAGGATATCAAGGATCCAAACGACCATACCACGGCTGATGCCGTCATAGCCCACAGCCTTAGATTTTATGGACAGGATGATCCTTTTAATTTCGTCCAAGGTGACAGGGGAGAAGTGAAATGGTTCTATGATGGGACAAGCTAGGCCAGCGATGTAATCGACCGTCTGGGACAACATTTGAGAATCCAAATGGCAAGCGGTTGTGAAGTGACGGTTGATATCATCAAGGCCAATTGTATTAGGAAAATCCACATGACGTGGTCTGCCGATACCAAGAGTACCAAGGAACTTCCAGATATCAGCAGGTGAAGAAGAAGATATGTTCTCGAGAATATGGCGGCGTTTAGCGTTACGTATCATCTGATTACACCGATTTCTAGCAGCTTTGAAAAAGTTCCGATTTTCTTCACTACGATCCTTTTTAAATTTACGAAAGGCCCGATCTCTACGCCTCATTGCCATACGAACTCCTGTCGTCATCCAAGGAGCAGGAGGACGCCGAAGTTTAATCATCTTTACAGGGGCGTGTTTGTCGTAGAGAGCAAGGACCGTCCGATCGAAAATGCGCAGTTTTTCGTCTACAGTTGATGCCGCTGCCAGGTGCTCCCAACTGAGGTCTGATGCATCCTGACGAAGCTTCTCAACGTCCATGCGCGCAAAACACCGCATGTGCAGAACTTTTGGGACAGGTTTAGGCGGTTTTAGGACATACGAAAGGTAAATGAGGTCATGATGAGAAAATCCAGGAGCGGGACACTGACCATGTGAGGAAACAAGGGAGGGAGTGGATGTAAGGATTAAGTCGAGCCAAGTGTCATCGCCTGAGATATTGAAATGGGTAGGTTGCAGTGATAGTATATCAAGACTAACGGACTCAATGATGTCAAGGAGTTTACGGGAACGGGGGTTGTGGCGAGCAAGGTCAGTGTTAAAATCGCCCATGATGACGCAATGTGCATACTCAGACCCTACGGATTCCAGCGCCAATTCAAGTTCGGAAAAATAATCAACGGTGGGTGGACAATAGACAACACCAAGAAGTGCCTTGGCGCCTTTGACGTAAACCTCCAAAAAGAGGTACTCAGCGGAAGCATGGTTTTGTGAGGGAGATGAGGCAATGATTTTGAATGGTAAATCGCTACGAAGATAGATAGCTACACCACCCCCTCCCCTTCCAATCCTATCATTGCGGATAAGAGTGAAACCTGGGAGGGAGTAGGTGGTGGAGAGAAGATGAGGTTTGAGCCAACTCTCAGACACCAAAACGGCATGGACATTGGCGTCGGTAAAGGTATCCAACAGATCACTGTAGTGACTTGGGACACTTTGAGCATTTATATGGCAGACATTAAACAAATGACCTTTCTGTTGACCGAAGATCCGACGCACAAAGTCACCAAGGGTGTCAGTCAAGGAGCTAAAACTTGCATTAGCAGATGAGCTAGAGGAATCAATGGCAGAGTGAAAAGAATCATCATCAGACAACATAAAATAAAATTAATATAAATATAAATAACTGATAAATAAGCAAATGAACTATTAATTAAAATGCTTTAGGTGCAATACCAACATCTGTGCACCACCCACCAGCAGCACCAGTATAGTTGAACCTACATGGATCTTTCGGCATGTGGCCAAAATCGGAACTAAGGCGTCTAGTTTTCCAAAATCGTCGAAAGATAATCAAGCGCCAAAAGATCCCTGTAGTACTGTACAGAATTAACAAAACTAGAAAAACTATATAAATTTGGAAGAGGAAACAGCATACAAACATGAACACAAAATATTATGAAAAAGCAAGGAACAAAACGATACGTGACAAAGTTACATTGGCAAAACGGAACGCGATCGTGGAACAAGGGAAATGGGACGTCAAAATCTAGGCAAATTCAAGATTGACAGGTGACAGTGACAACTAATGACAAAACACAATTATTAAACAAATTATCAACAGAATGTGATGTAGTTTTGAGGTGATAAAGAAATGATAATTAGGGTGCTGTTTAATAGTTTAAATTTATGGATGAGTTGTCCACCAATCGTGTCAGTTTTAGAATATCAATATATTGTGTTAGAGTGTTTTTCTATCATTGATAGCAGTCGGCAGATCAGCTAATTACTCGGGCTAATTATAGTACATTTTCAAACGTTAGTTTTTGAACTGTGTATGTGGCTGGTATCTGGTAAGTTAGGTAAGGTAACTGCTTAGTGCTTACTAAGCAGTTCAATGAGTGACGTTTGATAGATAAGTTTAAAAGAATGTGGAAGCTCTGTGAATGTGGAAACACAAAAGAACCCCTTCAATTGTTAAATCCAACCCTTGAATTATATATATATGGGTTGAAGTTACGCAACAAACAAAATATAACAAAATCTAAAACTAGACAAAACCAAACTGGTTGCTAATTTAATTGTAAGATAATATTATTTTTTATAACATTGATTATACATTCTGTGATTACTTGAACTCACACACCAACTTATTAGTACTACTTGTTAAAATGTTAGGAATATCGTATAATTATAATGTTTGTAATTATGTCACCATGTATTTATTCCCATAATTAATTTATCTGTTATTGCTTCATTTTTCATTCTTTTTACCGATCGTGGTATAGTAATCTTATTCTAGGTACATCGTCTTCACATATAATTAGGTATATAATTAATGTATACAAAATATTGTGAAAAAGACTAACGGTGGAGTTTCTTGCCCATAAGAAAACTACTTTTTAGAAGGGGCGACTAGAATCAATTCTGTGTTTTGTAAATTTTGGCGCTCAAAAGTGTCTTAATTGAAATAAATTATTTGACTTTGACTTTGTAAGCGATTTCCGGGTAACATTTTGTTTATTTATAAAGTAGCATGTTTAATTGTTGGGAATTTTTTCACAATTTATCAAGACTGGGCGACGTTGATGTCATATTTCTGTTTGACCTAGAAGGGGACGAGAATCTGGGAGTAACCCGGCCATAAACCATGGAAGTAGGATTATCCTCTTATCGTAATAGTAAAACTCATATTAATAGACGTATAATTTATACGTCTATGGTGATATTATTTTTTTACGTTATAACGTTAGCCAAATGGTAAAAACGGAACCATAACAGCGGTTCTGCATTGCATCCGGTTCGAATCCGAGAAAAGTCTGTCCGAAGTATCAATAGTAATATTTGTATGAGGGGTTGCGCACTAGATCCGAACTCTGTGTCCGAATTTACATTCCCAATGTTTGAACATTCCCAATTCGGATTAAACTCGGATCTTGAATTCGGATTCGGATTGGATGCAGTGCGAAAACGCGCTTATAATTTCGTCACGTCCGTCTGTCCTTCTGTCATATTTATTGCAATTTCCAGCTATCTAATTACGTAAAATATTTTCGTAAACAATTACGACTAATTTGCTTCTTTTTGACAGTTCAACAACATTCATTGCGTTATTTACGTTGTTGAGCAGTTTTTTTTTCGAAAGTATGAATCAATGGATGAGCAATCTGTTTCAAAACAATTCAGAGATTCTGATTCATCGTGTATTAGGGTAGGTACTGATCAGTATCAGGTTGTATGTTGTACAGTGCAGTGCCGGCTTAAGCCAGCGCGGGGCCTGTAGCAAATTCTACCTCGCCCCCCTTTGGTAGAACTTTGTTTATTTTAAGTTCTAAAGTTTAGGAGATAAACTAGTCAAACCAAATGACTTTTTTCAAATAATGCTAACTGTAGTAGGTACTTTTTAAAAACCTGTATGATTCATTTTTAGAATAGCTGATACTGGCAGTGATTTAATTGTAATTCTTATACGAGCTCCTTATTACATGGGACTTAAACACAACTGGCGAAATGTGGGCGAAACTCTGCCCAACCCTTCGGGGAAACAAGGCGTGATGCTATGTTCTTATAAAAGAGCCTTGGTTGCAAGAGCGAGCGCAGTGAGCTTGAATTTTTTTGGCACCTCGGATATTTACCATTTATACTAAAATAGGTTACTACTGATGTAAAAAAGTTTATGAAGGAAGAGAAACTAAGATGCAAGAGCAGGAGAAGTGATGTCATTTTTTTTTTTGGTATCTCCGATTAGTTATGTGACCTATTCTCCATTTATATTGAAACTAGCTTTTGCCTGCGGTTTCGCCCGCGAGGATGTCGAAAAATATCCCACAGGAACGTGCTACCGGGATTCAGAGTATCCTACTATGTCATAGCCCAGGTCATGGCCTACCCGTATGCCTTTCATCTAAATCCGCTCAGCCGATACGGCATGAAAAGGTAACAGGCAGATAATAAGTCTGTTTTAGGGTTCCGTACCTCAAAATGAAAAATTGAAACCCTTAAAGGATGACTTCGTTGTCTGTCAAGACCCTTTTTCTCAGGAACGCGTGGAGGCATCAAGTTGAAATAGATATCAAAAACTTAGATCTACGGTCTCTTGCAGCTGCAACGAAAAACAAACTTCCAAGTCAACGCAATAAAAAAATACTGCCTTTTATGCCGCAAATTTTGAAACTCGCAAATAAACCAGTCTATTTGGTACTCCCCGTTGGCCCAGCAGAAGTTTGGCGAGAAGTAAGGTCACGTAAAGAGGAAAATCCGAAAATTGGTAATTTATATATGTACTGCAAAGTTAAGTTTTTTCTTCAATTTGGGATCAAAAATTCATAGGCCATGTCGTGAAGTAACATTTAGTCTGTATTACATTACTCTATTAAAAGTTCTTATTCAATTGAAAAGTTACGTTTGTCCTTCAATCCAGATTTGGAAATTCGGGCAGCCGAGCAAGCACAGCTTTGCGACGGAACCCTCAGGGCGCGTCTTATAAAATAAACATTTATCAGGTTTATATGATACTAAATGCCTTTCTTAAAATACGAAAATATTCATTTTACTATTATTATCACCATTGATTTTTATATAAATACACACATCAAAAGTGTCTAGGGATTAAGTACGTTTTATAGTATCGCCGCAATTGAGGATTATTATTTTAACTTTTTTAATCAATTTCTGCATCGGAACTGAAAAAAAATCATTTTTGCGTTTTTTGCCATTTAATTGCGACATTAACTTAAGTTAATTTCCCACAATTTGCGAAAATTGCAATTTTTCTTATTTTTTACAAAAGGGATAAGTTGTTAACTTAACATAGGAATTAAAGTAAGAAGCCAGTCTGGAGCAGAAGCAAGACTGGCTTCTTACTTTAATTCATTTAGTAAATATTAATTGGATAATTTTTTATAGTTAAAAATGTACTTGATCCCTAGACCCCTTTTGATGTGTGTAGATAGTGGGAAGGTAGTAGGAAGGTACGTATAAGTATGATGCTTTATTGTACAATCAATCTGCTTAACCTTTTCCCAACTATGTTGGGAACGGCTTCCAGTCTAATCGGATGCAGCTGAATACCAGTATTTTACATGGAGCGACTGACCCCCACAAACCAATGACTGGGTAACACGATACCCCTTGGTAAGACTGGTTGTCAGACTTGGGCTTCTGACTACCTGTAACAACGGTTAAAGATCTACGAATGCAAGCCTGGATCAACGGCTTAACGTGCTATCCGAGACACGGAGAGAATCTCGATGTTATGGATGGTCCACGGACCGACAACCGCAAGCATAGCTTAACCAACTATCGACCCATGTGGCTGTTATCATTTAGCCACGAGCCCCAACCGAGATTATGCTTTATTGTCCCTACACCAAAATTGTTATATTCATTTTTTTTTTTGTTATGTTCAGAAGCAACGCAGACACGTTACCATCCCAGGGACAAAGCTGAAATTTCTCGTGACAACTATATTTCAAACCGGTACAATAGCGTCTCAAAGATGGTGCAGTTGGTTTCACACGTTAGTGGAATTACGCAATTCCAAAGTCGTAAAATAAAACAAACTGGGATCGTAATGAAGCAAACTAGTCTCAATCGTTTGCCGAAAATGTGTTACCTACGAAATTAGGCTGCTGGTTGATGGCACAAATAGGTATGTAGTGCTGAAGTAGGTACCTACTTGAGTAGATACTTAATCGGATGAGCCTTTTCACTAACTACAACTACTATAACAAGTAGGCTACTTTCTTCCTGCGACTATTACATGAATATTTAGCTAATACGAAGGCCATTAGATTTAAAAGCAATTTGTTGCGAGTCAGTGACAAATCACGCGAGAATAAACTAAACACCACAGGAAACAGGAGTAAGTAGGTACATTTTCTGGGTGTGTTGCGTGGCTATGCTCATTACGGTTTTGTAAAGTAAAGTAACATAATGTTCATTATAAATAATACCTACCAGGTACGTCATTTAATCAATATGTTACTCGCGTATGTAAAAATAGCTATGGTATCTAACGATTCCTTTTGCGGTAGGTATGTAGGTACTTACCCATATAATTGACGGCACGGTTAGCGCAGTGGTTAAGCGATTGACTGCTGCACTGCGTGTCGCGGGTTCGATTCCCGCACGGAACAAATATTTGTATGACCTACAAGTAGTTGTTCCGGGTCTGGCTGCTTGTGTATGTGAGTTTAAATGTTTGTAAACGCACCCACAATACAGGAGACATTCCTAGGGTCGGGCAAAGTTAAAAAAAAAAACTTAATTTCTAATAAGATCAAGAGCTATTGCACTCAATATTTTGGGCCTTAGGTACCATCGAAGAAGTTCATATCTATACACCGTAAGGACTATTTCTGCTTGCAGCGCTCGGCCGCTATAGAACCGGGGCGTTAACAGATGTGGTCATCGTGTTCACGGGATTTTGTTTTCAAACTGCTTAGATATGAACTTCTTCAATAGTCTATGGTCTTCTATGGTCAGAAACGAAAGTCGATTAACACTGTTACCTATTTTTACCTAACGTATTTAAAATAACTCAATACACAAAATGATTCAATACACTTTTCAGCATTTCATGATAAAGGTATGTAACTAAAAGTTAGTATTATGTAAATTTTATAATTTTGCCGGTTTTCTTTTAATATTGCGCTCAATAAGTGTGATTGAAAAAATTTAAGTGTTAATCTACTTTCGTTGCTGATTGTACCTACGTAGGTACACCTACCTAACCTGGCAATTATTAGCATAAACTTTTTTGAGTTCTAGGTACCGAATTATTACAACGTATAACTCGATGTCATGTCAATCATGAAAAACTTGTGGCTAATGAAAGTTTGCCGACAGCGTGCGGTATACAAGAAGCTTACATAAGCGAAGTTAGGGAAATAGGGACCAGTGCGGCACTGTGACGAGGCGTATAGAACACAGCGGGCTCGGGGACTACGGGTGTCGGGTATAGAACGGGCGCCGCACCACGGTCAGTCGCGTTCTGCGTTGCTGCCGGTTCGCGCGTCTCGCTCCCAACGCAGTATAAACCCGCCCCGTACACAATACGATAATATAACATAAATATTAATATTAAAAAATCGTGGTAACTATACATTGAACGTCATTTATATTTTTTCAAAGTTTATTGACAAGACACGATGTATCGTTCGTCATTCTAACTCTATTGGAAAAGTTTTGAATATTGCATGAAGCGCGAAAGGCGGTCGTGGGAAATTTTCTGCGTAAACTTTTATTTCTCTTCTTCTACTAAAGTCTCAACTTACTTTTCGTGTCAGACTATTGGTTTCTTGGTTCACGAGCTACATTTAAGGCACTATTTATTTACTATTCCAATAATTTTCATAATTTTATTTTAGCTTTAACAGTAGTCAACATTGTGAGGTAGGTACACAAAATTATAACAAACCCATGTGTTGCCCAGTGGTTTATAAAGCTTGCTCATTTTCGTAAATGTTTTTCCATACGATTTATGTGTACAACCCAAATCCATCGTTGGTTCAGGTAGCCTTTATTGAAATAATTATGAATACATTTGTGGTGTTGACGGTTTTATGTATTTTCGTATCCCTATGTACAACGTGTACAAAAAACCCTGTCCGATCCATGAGGTTGTTGTTAAGTATCGTACTGAGAGTCTATTTATGTGGTAATAATCAGGAAAATAGAAATAAAATATTCACCACATTTTTTTTCAATGTGGAATTTTACCGAGTGGGTAACATGGGGCGCGAGCGGCCGTCGTTTAGCGGGAGTCATAACTTATGACCCCTGTTGAAAATTTGCAAATTTTTTATGGATTTGGGGTAATTTTGGTACTAAAAATGTTAATTTTAATAATTAACTTTTTATAAGGTTTTTTTATTATTTTTTGGTTTTATTATATATGTGATTGGACAGGGTTTTTTTTTACATATTGTACACTGATACAGACTTCTTTAATGTTTATAGCATTCATTATGTAATGAAAAACTTGCTGCAAACCGCGTTATTTCCTATTCTGTCGCATGTTTTGGTACCTATAGTGATAAATAGAAGAGTACCTATGACAATACATTAAATAGGTTAGTATGTCTTTTTATAGTTTTACTAGCCGTCATTTGATTACGTATCGTTCGGATAGTGTTGCTAGTGTAACTATTGATAGTGGCAGATAAAATGTTTGATAAAACTTTGTCAAGTAGGTATGGACCAGATTCTGAAGCAACGTTTTGTCGTGTTTGAGGTATTTGTTTAAATATTTTCTATCTAGCAAATTAATACTAATTTAATTGTAACGGTAATAAATGACTCTGCGTAAAACTATTTTTAAAATAAGGGGTTTTCAACGATCATTCATTTGTACGTGACATACTAAACATCTAGTACCTGTTATTAGTAGTAGCGCCATGTTTAGTATTAACATAGATCAATATAAGCGCTCTGGCTCCTTTCGTAGGCAATTGACCTCGGAATCATAAATGAATCCTATCTATCATTTATTCAATTTAAAATTCAACGTAGCACCCGCTACGGCGTAGCGACGACGTAGCAAAGGAGTAACAAAAGATCAATGGAAATAATGTAAAAAAAAATAATAACTGGCGTGATTGACTTTTTATGTACCTGCGGGAAAATACAAGTGTTGTCAATAAACCAATTTTTAACGATAAAAAATTTAGTAAATAAGCAATAAGCATTTTATTACCATAATTAAAAAGGTTAATATCGACGTAGCATTGAAATAAAATTAATAAAAATGAACGGAAACTTAATTTAGTATAGTTACAAAATAATTCATCTACGAAATATTTCAAGTATTCCGTAGCGTGCTACGCCGCGTAGCCGCTCGTAGCAATAAAGTGCTACAACATGCTTGGAACATAAAAATAATTTGGATGTAGGCTGCTTTTAGTGGCCTTTCTATCTGTTTTTATGGGCTCTTTCGGACTGAGATGTGGCATACGTATCGCAAGCGAGTACGTGAGGAGGCAGCTAAGACCCCCGATAAAGGCCCTAAAACAAATTACACCTGTCGCTTTAATGAAGTCGATGTGTCTACGTTTGTTTTAAAATGAGACAGGAAGTTGTGTGACCTCAGTTAGTAATATTCGAGTCACATTTATAATATAACTAGCGAAACGCCGCCGCTTCGCACGGTCTTACCGACTCGATAGAACATCGAGATTTCTTTGTTATATGTAAGATTAATAATAGGTTGGGGAAAAAGTTTCTTCGTATTTTTTAAGAAAATTCAAAACATTTTTTAACATAGTATGTTTACATTTAACTAAAGTATGTAGGTACCATTTTGTTCGATAACTTTTTGCCATCTTGTAGGTAGGGACATGATCCCATTGCTATAGAAATTTTGGGACTTCTGATCAAAATACCGCGACAAGTGGTTTTGGCAGTCCTCCCGTGATGTTAACCTGACACTGCCTAAAGAATTCTGAAGAGACCGAAACAGGTGGAAATCTGAAGGTGCAAGGTCAGGACTATACGGCGGATGCATTAACACCTCCCAGCCAAACTCTCTTAATTTTTGCTGAGTGGCTAAAGATGTGTGAGGTCTAGCGTTATCATGATGAAAAACCACACCCCTTCTGTTGATTAATTCCGGCCGCTTTCTCTCAACTTCTTGCTTTAATCTCATCAGTTGTTCGCAGTAGAGTTCAGAATCGATGGTCCTGCCTGGTGGTAACAGCTCATAATGAATAATGCCCTTCCAATCCCACCACACACACAGCATCACCTTGTTGCGAGTTAACCCGGGTTTTGCCACAGTCTGTGAAGCCTGACCGGCCTTTGACCACGACCTTTTTCGCACGTTCTTGTCGTACGTGATCCACTTTTCATCACCAGTTATCAGCTTCTTCAAAAATGGTTCGGTTTCATTACGTCGTAATAAAGAATCACAAATGAGTACACGGTTCATTAGGTTTCTTTCAGTGAGCTCGTGAGGTACCCAAATATCGAGCTTTTTTGTGTACCCAGTTTTTTTCAAATGCGCCAAAACTGTTTTGTGGTCAATTCCCAGTTCTTCAGCTACGTCGTAACTACTAATATGCCGATCTTGCTCCACTTTTTCAAAAATGGCATCCATTTTATCCGTAATAGGGCGACCAGAGCGACGTGCATCTTTGACATCAAAATTTCCGGATTGAAAACGCTTAAACCAAATTTGTGCTACTCTCACAGACACTGCACTAGGTCCATAAACATCGCAAATTTTTTTCGCGGCTTGCGTTGCATTTTTACCTTTTTTGTAGTAAAATTTTAAAATGTATCGAATTTCTTCATTAGATTCACTCATCTTGACAGTACGAAAAACAAATAAAAATCACACATTTTCCTAATTTGAATTTGGAATTATGTTCTTTAAAATTTAAACTTTCAATGATACCAAAACCAGCCAGATACACATAGTATAGCCAAAGAGATTTTATTACAAGTTCATACACACTATAATGCGAAAAGACTTTTTCCCCAACCTAATATTAATGCTTTACACCTTACGGAATAAATTCTCTAAATGATGGCGAAACCCGTATCAAAATCCATTGCGTAGTCCTTTCGCTGTATAGATATTACGTGCATCATTAATTAAAAAAGAGAATTATAAAAGAATGGTTAAAAACCCTTAATAGCCTTTGAATAAAAAACGAGATATCACTTTAATTTTGATTTAGTATTAGCCGCCCAAAAAGCCAGTCAGATTATTTTAATTACGAAACTCTGATATAATGTTAATGAATTTGAGAAATTACGAGCATAGGCAGACTCACATTTATATTTAGATGTTACATATTTCGTATCAGCATGTCAAAGGTTTGTAACCTTGGGATGTTTCACTTGCTCGTGAATATTACGTTACGTGATTACAAGCATGCGCCTCTTAGTTACCAGCACCGTATACGTATAATGAATATTCCGCGGCGATATATTAAGATAATTCAAATTCAAATGTCATTTATTTAAACTAGGCTGAGAATCAACACTTTTTGAACGTCAAAATTGCATAAGACGGTCCTCCAAAAACGCCCACCCTTCACCACTTCGTAGTGCTTTAGCTGGGAAGAAGAAATGGCGCAACAAACTCCCAGCTGCACATAGAATAGTTTATTCTATACAATAGTACTTATGCAAAATAATTTACACCACGCAAAACAAAATACTGATATGATTTATTTTGGCAAATTGAATTGTATCTAGTTGTATGAAAGCTATAATTTGACCTTTTTTAGAAATTCAGTAGCGTATAAAATATTACAATGAAGAATATATCAATCTGGGTTTTTCGAGAACCAAATGAAAAATTTGATCTCGAGAAGTTTTTTTTTGCTCTCCGTTAAACAGCAAAAGACACAAGCGAATATTTCCTTTTTATCCCTAAATAAAATGAATCTTGGTAGTACAAATATTCAATTCAATAGTCTTTACAAAACAAAAAAAAAAACACAACCGTGATGTTTTTATAATTTAGTAGCCGACAACCAGAAACGAAAATCGGATGTTGATTTACGTTTCCTCTTCGATCCCGTTTCCCTTTTCCTATTCAGATAAAACAGCTTATTTCTGCGCAGGAGAAAACCTAATTAAAAGACAAACACCGACAGGAGTAACTGACGGGAAGGTAGGCAGACACCGGTTGTCTTTGTTACGGTCCCCGACACCTTTGGCTTTTCGCTTGTTTTAAATGTAATATTCAAGACAAACTTCCCACAATTTCAATTAATTACATTTACGAAGTTACCACTAATTTATATTAATGTCTGAAAGTTTCAGTTGAAGTGTTGTCTGGTTCAGTATACTGATACAATGTAATGTGGCAGTGATATTGATTGTTGAGATGGAGAGACGATCGGATGAAGGTCGACTTCGAGCAGCCGCATCCCAAGACCAAGGTATGTATTGTAGCATGTTGACATGTTAGAGTACGTGCTTATTCGATTATTTTTTATGTATACGGCTGTTGTTGACGTAGCAAATCGTTTTACAAAAAAAAACTTGCGGGGCAGTCTTTGGGGACTGCCGATAGAAGTGAAAACTAGCGTGCGATGACGATGACGCGAGTTTCACGCTTATTGTTCACCCAAAAAATACACACATATACACAGTATACATATAGCTCATGGAAAGCGCTCGGTGACGATGACGCGAGTTCCATGATTCCGCGTCTAAAGAAGTATTCAATTTAAAAAAAAACTCTAGGTACCCGTCAAGTAATTTTACTTTTTACACAATAGGCTTAACGATGCTTGAAACTGCGAGTAATGAGGTGATTCAAAAATGAGGTGAAATAAAAATAAAAGATCTCGATGGAGGATCTTAACCCTAGCCTTTTCGTGTGACATTTTTATAAGTTTGGTCTATTTCTAAGATCTTCCTCCTATATCGTGAGTTCATTTACTGACATAAATCTTGCATACTTAAATACTCAGGAACAGGAACAACTACCTGTAGGTCATAAAAATATTTGTCCCGTGCGAGAATCGATCCCACGACCCGTGACTGCACCAATTATGTCGACGAAATTAGTCTAATATGTAAGCTGTGCAGGCTTGCAGTGCAAATTATAACCTTCACTGACATTATACGACTACTTCCAATCTAGGACAAGGCCAAAAACAGTCAGAATCGAATAAATAACCCCAATGTTAAAGCATACTCGTGTTCAAATAGGTATACAAAGTGAAAAGTAGGTAAATATGAACATTGAGTTCCAGTTTTCATTTTAACTTTTTCCGTTCGCTTCGCTCCTGAGTAATGCTGTTCCATGCCAATGGCGTAGAAATCTCGCGGCGAGAAATAAAATGCGAAAATAAAGCAATATAATGCAAAAGAAAATCTGTGTTTAGCGATTTTTATAGACGTAGGTACGCTTGTTTCATCAACTTGTGTACTGAAGTGAATGAATGAAGATCTGTTTTATTCATGCTTCGTTATATTCATTCATTGATCAAGTACCTGGGTACGTATACGTTTCTCATTTTCGTTCGTTTTAATGGCGGGCTTGTCGTAGAGGTAAATCTGGTATTAGAAAAGTATTAAGTTGTATTTGTATAAAGTACCATATTATTCTTTTAATAGACATTTCGCAAAGATTAAAAGTAGGGTTTTCGTTTGGTATTCGTTTTAACGTCGTAAGGAAACCGGCATATCCTAGAACCAAAAAATTCGAAGACATGTGATCCACCAAATCGTACTGGGTTCGCGTGTTGAATTATGACCTCTCACCGAGAGCCCACAGACACAGGCCTCGTGTCTGTGGGCCAGCAGTGGGAACAGAATGGGCTGATTATGCTGTGGTCATATGGTGCTTGTAGATGTTGCTCAGTCGCATGCCACATCTAGAAGCTTTGTTTAAAAGTATGTAATTCGTAGGTACATTAAATGTTGGACCAAACACGTCCGAATGCGGTTGGTTCTCAAATGCGGGTTTAATTTTATCCGAATGTGGATTGTTAGGACAATTCGAACAACTTGAAAATACGTACGTATGTCATTGCGAGTATTTTAGAAATATTACGTTATTGCTTTTATATTAAACCTCCATTAAATTTAATGGAGATTTCTTAATAAATCCTACTACATATCTACAAAGGAAGCATGAGCACTGAGGAAGGATTTTTGAAAATCCTTCCCCTTAAGAGGATAAATAGGGGATGAATGTTTGTAATGAAGTTCGTCATTTTTGAAGTTAGAAACGTAGAACTTGGAGTTCTGTTTATATTAAGTTTCCAAAAAAATATGATACAACTTAAATGTAAGTTGTATCATAATTTTTTGGGAACTTATCTCCTAAGGTTCTTGAGAAGTTGTCAATGGGAAATCTTATCTTATGGCACACTTTTTTGTTAGGACTTACTCAAAATTTTAAACAAGTAGCATAAAAGCAATAACTTAAAGCAACAGCAGACGTAAACAGAGTACAAAGCAAAGCTCAGCCTAGACTGTCTCACAGAGCGACATTTACCTGGACCATTTCAAGGTAGCTTCCCTTTGAGATAACACTAACCATTGATTAATTATACCCTAATACAAAGCAATGCTGCAATGGATCGTTTTCGGCTGAATGGATGAGATCTGGGAGTCTACTCCCTAAGCGAAATCCGTAGTTTCGGCCGAAGTTACGGACGATTCGCGCTTTCTCACTTACAGTATGTCCGCGAGTCAGACAAACGCGAGGCATCCGTAACTTCGGCCGAAACTACGGACATCGCTAAGGTAGTAGACCGCCTGAATCGGTCTATCGTAGATTTAATATATATCTATATATAGATACATATTAAATCTACGATAAGAGTATTATATTGTAAGCATCATTGTAGTACTTAATCAACATTGTTTCAAAGTTTAAATGAACTGCTCGACACCACACAGATAAACGCTGACATGTTTTCGTTATGTGCCTAAAACCAATGTATAGATATAGATAAATAGGTTAAGTGTTTTGCAATTAAATTAATAATAATTCATCAGTAATCGTGATGTAATTGCATTAGTGACTAGGTATACATATAATATACCACTATTTCATAAAACATGATACTAATAACATTTATACAATAATTGTTAAACTTTTGTATAATGAATAACGATAAACAGAGAAACGGGAGAATCTATTTCATCGGATCATGTCGGTGCCGTAATCCTCAATCTACGTTTTCCGGAAATCGAAGATTGTATTGTAATACGTAAATTTCACCAGACTCTGTAGTTTACTTACTGTGGCAGCTAACACGAAAAGTACACTTAAATAAAAAATACAGACATCTCTTACAAATGTAAGTTAGACCCGAGGGTCGGACCAGACAGTTTTAACTATATTATCCATTACGAAAACAAAAGGTTCCATTGGGAATATCCATTTACACGTAACGGGTACTATGTACAGTACAAAACCCGACGAATTGTCCTTAAACTGGAATTCAATTACGTGAATAAATAATTATTATAGAAGTTCATATATGTAGATAAATTAAATATTTGGCGTTAAAGTTTCGAACTTTTGGGAAACAAAAGATGTTGCAAATTGAATCGTCCCAAATTTTTCGTATGAGCACTATTTTAAAGAGAATCGGCTACAGAATATATCCATCTTTTAGGCCACGTGTCAAAATTAATCTGCCTAGCTTTTTTCCAACTATGTTGGGGTCGGCTTCTAGTCTAACCGGATAGTATTTTACATAGAGCGACTGTCTGACCTCCACAACCCAGTAACTGGGTAATACTATACCCCTTGGTAAGACTTGTTGTCAGACTTTCGGGCTTCTAACGACCCGTAACGACTGTCAAAGATCCATGAATGACAGCCGGGATCAGCGGCTTAACGTGCTTTCCGAGGCACGGAGGTGTCTCGGTATGTAAAGATGGTAGCTTAACCTGATGGATCGACCCGTGTGGCTGTTAGTCACGAGCTCCTACCACGTCGTTTAGGCCACGTGTATCAGCAATATTGGGCAATTGACTATTAAACCCAACCACAAAGAAAGCTTTCACGTTAATCTACTTAGTTCCTGGAAAAGGTTCCCACTATAACGTTACGCCAAAAGTCGATTGACTTTTCGATTACTACATCTGTCACTCGCGTTCATTTTTTCTAGTTTGGTACACTGTGCAGTTTTATTGGTTGAACCGATCACCGCCCGATGGTATCTAGTGAATTACTTTATACGAGTAGTGTGTGTTCAAGGAATTATTCATTTAAAAGGCTATCGTATACGGAACATTAAACTTTCACAACAACTACTGCCTCTTAATTGAATTTTCTCTCTTTTATTCGCCAAGGCATCATAAAAAAGTCAAGACCTTTCCTCTTAAGTGCTATTTTCAGCGTAAAATTTGAAAAGAAGCTTTAATGTAGCTAAGAAAGCTAGTGCAGTAATAAAAGTAACGTTTTAGAATCCTCTTAGATGCTGGGTGCTAGAATAATTCTCTCTAATTGTCACTATTATGTAAGGTAACCTAACAGTATTCTGGACTCGCAAACTGTTAATTTGTGAACATTTTATTGTTTTTAAATGCTTTAAGTATCAAAACTACTGAGCGTTCATGTTTCTGTGCGGGTAAATAAGTATAACGGCGCAGGATATATATATAGCCATTATAAAAAGTGATCATCAATACGATGACCACTTTAGGAAACTGTTGTGTGCCGGAGAACTGATTTACAGTTCTTCGAAGACGTTGTACGGCAGCAGCTTTTTTTTTGTGTGGTACATTATCAAATAACTTCTCCCGCTCTGGGCGGGGGCGTGTCAGATTCTTACTGACTAAAACCCACCCGTGTTCCTTCAGTTGCCTATACTTGCCAGGGGCCACGGTATCCCTTTCAGACTTACCAGCTGCGGCAGCAACTGACATCATCTTTAATCAGAATACAGCCGCTAAGCAACCATCGATGCGACGTTCTACTAGAGTGACTGTCACCAGCCAGTGTCACTCTTATGCGACCTTCTAGGTGATTCCAGTAACTTCGTAATAAAACTGGACGAAGCCACTTTCTGGGCTGTTGAGTACTTATAAAATCTAGTCAGTATGGTGATCGATACTTTTGCGTGAGGATTGATTGATTATAGATTAAAGTAGGTAAGTATACCAGTAATGTATTGGTAGGACTTAACCCAGAAAAAATTGCGATAGATAAAGAAGGTTTCCACTAGACGCTGAGTAGGTAAATAAGAAGCTTAACACGACGAAAACGTACCATTGTGTAAATTGTCTTCCACTTAAAAACTTAATATAATATTCCTTGTAAAGTTCCAAATAATACAAGTATTATTTTAAATCCTTATGTCTTATTTCGAGTGTAAGGTTAAAGGTTGGCCCCTTTAACCGCGTCTTATTGGATGCGCGCCAGCAGTGCCAAAACAAAATGCTGTAACTTTCTACAAGAATCTTCTTTATGCAAGGCCTTCTTTCTTTTTTGGAGTTGAATAAATGGTGCACCTGTTTTAAAGAATAAAGAAATTTCTTCCGCCTTGTCCGTGTATCACTTTTACGAGTTTATAACTACGTCTAAAATAGTCGTTGGCAAGAACAGTCGGGTAAATGACCAACTTTTTTTGTATTTTCGAACATACTACCAAAACGTGGATTCACTGGAGATCTCCGAATTAAATGACTTCGCTGAACGTGGCATAAAAATGTAATATCTAATATTCTTTGAGTTGAACATTGTGTTCTCTGCACGAGCTATACGTGGCTCGTGGCGTGGTTGAAAGATTAGCCAGTCCGTTCGATTCGATTGGTCCTATATAGAGAGCCGAACTGATTGGAGCTTGTGCGGGCTTTTTAATGCCCTACGATGATTTAATATAACATAACATCACGCCTTGTTTCCCAGAAGGGTTAGACAGAGGTGTACATATTGTTCATTATTTCGCCAGTTACGTTCAAGTATCTTGTAATAGGGGGGCGAGCCTATTGCCATCAACGGGGCATAAATCTAGGCTTCGGGTTTCTACTGAGAAATTGTTGGTAGAAAAACCCAAATCTGGTGACCTGTGAATCAAACCCAAGACCTCATGCTCAGCAGTAGCACTTCCGACCACTAGACCAACGAGGCAGTCCTCCATAATCGTACAAAACGTACAACCTACTTTGCAAATAATTTGGTGATTACCTACTTAGTTATTTGCAAAGTTGCTCAGATGCTGATCAGAATACCGCTGCTCGCCTCACCCTTGATCTTTTAGTTATTATTTAAATATGACACCCAGACTCAAGAGAGATGGGGCTATTTTTAACCCCCACTAAAACTTGACTCCCCAACTCAAGCCACACGTTGCAAAGGAGAAGAATATCTTAGCTTCACTCCAAAATTCATATCACTAACGTAACCGACGATATAATAGAGGTGTCCAATCGATAGTTACCACATATCCGTTGACTTTATGGAGATTAAACTGTGGCTTCTGGGGTCAAACTCGCTCGTAGTCCGTTTATATTAAATTGTTCGGTAATATTTGATAACTTGTTACCAGTATCTGAAAGTTCGAGGTAAGTTTTAGTTTTGTGTTGTTATAGTTTCGGTTTCATCGCGATAACTTTAAAGTTACAAATATTCAACTCTATATTTAATCGCCAGTGCGATCATGTTATTTTTGCGATCATCTCGACCTGTGGCCCATCTTTTCGACAACCTAAACCTGCAACATCAAGGGGTTCGTTATATACTTCATAGGCGAAGTTTAGTAGGTAAGTATCATGTGCCTTTTATTCCACAGGCTCCTTTGCAGCAAAAATAGGTAATATTTTTCCGGACGAAAACTATTACGAGTTGCTTTACTAGATATTATATTGCGTCACGCTTGTTTTATCCGATGGGTAAGGCAGAGTTGTACCGTAGTACACCCACATATCGCCCGTTATGTTTAAATTCCATGTAATAGGGGGCGAGAATATTGCCATTAACCTGGTGCAAATCCAGACTCAGAGCTGTTACTAAGAAATTCTTGATGGAAAAATCCAACAGATATATAGAATACTCTTTATTGTACACCATAAAAATTACAGACAATGGGTTCTTATCGCTTAAAGTGATCTTTTACAGACGACCTTTAGATGGATTAAAGGTAACAGGAGAGACAATACTGCAGGTAGTCAGTGGAGTACCATTTACATATACAATAAATATGAAAAAAAATAAATTGATATACTTATATAAAATTATAAACGTGAAACAAGAGCAAGGAACTATATGTAATGATGATGTTTAAGGACAGAGGAATTGTTTATTTTACCAGAATTTTAAAACTGGACAAAGATTGAGCACGCCTTATCGACACGGGCAAGGCATTCCATAACCGTACTACTTGTCATAAAAGCTGGTGGAATGCATCGGATTGCATCTCTTGTCTCAAGTTTTCCGATGACCTAAGATATCTATTATGTGTGTCATGAAGGAACTTGAAACGTTCTTTAAGATAAGAGGGGGTTATAGCACTTTGTCTAACCCGGAAATCGAACCCAAGGCCTAATGCTTAGCAATAACGCTTGTGACCACTAGACTAGACCAACGAGTCAAATTATAAATACTGGACAAGTAATGGCGTTAAAATATTCTAGCGGACCAGACTCTATCAGTAATAATGAAATCAATATTATTGTCATTCCTTCCAATATTGACGTTAAATATTTAGATCACATATTCCAACCACTTCTCTGTCAGTAGTAGATAATGGCATTACTTGATTGTAATGTAATTATTACTGATCGATTACTGAAAGTATCTGGTCCGCTTTTAGCTTCCCGATTAAAAGTCAAAAAGAATAATTGAAAAGTGATTAACCTTCCGTTTATCCGCGCCCCGTCATTTTTCACTGGACATAAAATAATATTGTAAAAAGCGAGCTGACGTTATAACAATTATTCCGCCTTTCAGTTCTCCGGGTATCATTCATCACTTTATTTATTCATGTTTCGGTATTGTTTATTTTCCAAATACGATATTTCATTTCCTTTCTGTTATTTTCTTCTTATTTTAAGAGATCTTTGTCTGTATCGTAAGACTATCTATGTGCTTAACGGCGCAGGATGGCCTTTACCAGAAGGCTAATTTCTCGTACTTAAACGTCAAAAATGTTGGTAAATAGAATATATTTTTGACAGATAGCGAATGAGATGCAAACTCAAACTCAAACTCAAAGCATTTATTTCAATTAAACCATATTTACAGGCACTTTTGAATTGTCAAAGAGTCGGTCAGTTAGTCAGAAAGTTGAAGCTAGTTGCCCATTCCAAAACGTAGATCTCTATGGAGAAGAACGGGCAAGAAACTCCAAGGACATTCTTTTAAAATATAGAAATTACAAAATCCTGGGTATGCAAATGCGAAAGTTCTTAAAAATTACGAGAATTGCCCGTCTGAAGTGGTCATCGTATTAGTGGTTCAGCAGCTTCAATAACGTCTGAGGGGCAATTCCCGTAATTTTTAAGAGGGAACAGGGCCTGCGAGCATTTTGTAAAATAGGTATTTGAAGAAACTATTGCCGTCGTCTTACCCCAAGTCTGCCTCCGTAGAGTGCGATAGGGACAGCTACCGCTCAGACCGATTTTATCACAAAAAAAAATTGGTTGCCTGTAAAGTCGGTATACGGGCGAAAGTTTTACGTGACAACGACTTTGCGTGCCTTTCACTTTTTATGTCTGTCTCTCTCGCTCTTAGGCGGGCTAACCATGCCCGAGTGGAAGGGACGCGTGCCTCTCACTCGCTCTCATTGTGAGCGCATAACGTGAGCGGAGCGTAACGCAGTTTCTTGAAGTGTCACCCGGCAAACCAATTTATAAGACGTTGTCACGTCAAAAAATTGACGAGATCAATGTTTCGTATTCCCCTTTTTTCTCCTCGAAAACTGAGCTGATTTAATAATTTTTTACATTAAAATTTTAAGAAAGTGTATGTCTCGGTTCCTTTCATTTTCTTTTATATTAATAACCTTTCGAATTTGTGTGGTAGTCCTCTAATCACAGCGGTAAAAATGGGCCATTTTTAATTTTTGGAGGGTCATATTTTCTTAACCAATAAGTTGCTGAAAAAAAGGAAATACAGGGACGTGTCTACAGCAGATCTTGATTTTATGAAAAAAAAAAAATGCTCTAGAAGCATTATTCAGGAAGAGTATATATTTGTATGGAGAATCGCAGGCCCTGTTTCTTAAGAACGTTCGTATTCGCCTCTCATTCGCAATCTGTCAAAAATGCAATCAATTTTCCAACATTTTCGACAAGTTTGACAGATTACGACTTGAATGTGAACGTATTTTATGTACGAGAATTGGCCTTCAGGATTGTGCCGAAATATAGCAGTTCTTCGTGGACGTGGTAGGACAGCGGCCATAGATCCTTCCTGACATCATCTGTCATCAGAAGACAGCCGCTCCGCAACCTGAGCATCGATGCGACGCTCTGCTAGAGTGACAGCAAGAGTGACACTGGCACCAGCCATTCGACCTTTTCGGTGCTAGACGGCCGGCACCACTTGCTGCACCATCATACGTATAACATATAACTTTTATAAATCGCGCTATTGTGCCTCAAAATACGAATACTTATGTTTCGTTTATAACACACTATAATGTAACCTTGATTAAAAAACTAAAGATAAAATGTAGCTTTAACTTGGTTTAATTTCCTCCGATTTGTTCGTAGAATGCGAGTCTCCAACACTATCCCCGTGGGCACTATTACGTGCAGAGCGAAGCCTTGAATTAATTTGTTTAACTACTGTAAATATGGACGGAATACGGGATTAAACTGTCCCTCCATTAGGGAAAATGGCAAGAAGTCAGTTGTTTGAGAACTTGCAAACTATTAGGACCCGCTGACTTGTGGGATGCGAAGTTGCTTTCAAATGAACGTATAATTAGATATTTTGTTAATAGGATGTTTCTTCAAATGTGTCGGTCATGCTGAAGGGTGAAATGGTTGTAGTTCTATGTTTACTTAAAACTTTCAAAGACATTGTAGGACATTGGAACACTGGGGAACTAAAAACCCCATTACATAGACCACCCACCATAACATCAAAATCTTTAGCAATTCTATCACTGTCTACATTATCTGTGCCTCAAATTCATTGGATGTATGGCATATAGCGACTTTGTTCGCTTAGTAATAATAAAGCGGGAAAAGTCGGCCATTTTACATACCGACAGAAATAAAATATTATTAAAACAAAGTTCAGTTAAGACTCCATTTTGCCTGTGCAAAGCTGTGGCGGGCAGCCATTGTTAGATATTCTCATTGTCTTGAACAACTGTAATACTGCGCTAGATAGGTACATTACACTCTCAGAAAGTAACGTTTTTAATGTAGACAGTTGGAAATAAAATAGTTTTAAAAGGAAGATGGTATTCTGAGTTCAAAAAATTAAAGCGAAGACTAGCGCAGTAACCAGAAGGTCAATTCTCGTACCTATAGAAAAAACGTTCAAATTCAATTCGAAATTTCATCTCTGGTATAATAAATGTCAAAAACTTGTCAAAAATGTAAGTGAATAGGTGAATTCGAGGCATGGAATTTGAATGTGTTTTTTTTTTTGACTAATTGAGACTGAGATTACAATACGAACATTCTTATAAATATGGGAATTGCTCTTTAGGAAATTCTTAAGAATTGCGACCATAAATAACTACTTAATTTTGACAGTATACTTAGGTCAATAAAGGTTATTTTTCTTCTTTTTTGGTTCTTCTTTCTGTTTAGTCAGCTGCACATAGCACCTGTTGTGTCTATTGCAGGTTAGTTTGACCAAAAGCAAAGCGGACGTTGCGTACTTTTCACACTCCCGGGCGCTTTTCGCTAACCTTCATGAAGCTCTAGCCAAACTGAAGCAAGCGGGTTGCGGGACGTGGCTGCTCGCGTCTATTGTTTTAACGACTAGTACGTCACGCGACCTTTCGCGCCATTTTGAACAAATCTATTAGATACAAGTTAGATGACACAAAAGGTGCGAGCGAATGTCGTCCCGCATCCCGTTCGGTCGCTCGCTCGCTTTAGTTTGGCCAGAGCTTTACACAGTCAGTGTTAGAGTTCGGCACTATCTGCAACTCATTCAAACCCTTAAAATAAGAATTAATAAGCATCGTTTCGCACGTTCCTTCATCGTACACTCATCCATCGCTTTCTATCAGGCGAGATCGAAGTCAATAGCGGACCCGTTCATTAATAAAAATAAAACACCCCTGCTGATTTTTCAAGTTCCATTCCAGCCATTAATACGTATCGTATACGTTTATGTAACCAGAGATGAACCATAATCTATTTATTGCAGCGTGTCAATAGGATTCACAGCTGTTCTCAAATCGCTCGAATATTCGTGCCATCCTGGACGAATCTAGTTTCCCCATTGAGGTATTTAATTAATTATAGCTATTATATGCCTGCCAACAAAGCCGCTTGTACTTGTACTGCCACCCTTCTACGAGTAAGTACGGAGATACTTACTACTTACCTACGCAATTTATTAATTAATTAGATCAGGATTAACGCAATATTATGCGGTTATTATTTATGTATTTGTTTGTTTGTTGTTGTACCTAATTAAACTGGTAATTAAAAGAGTATGATTATTTAACGAGGATTTTTTTAAATTGCTATTGACATTTTACCAAAAAAACATGCCTGTTTATAGAACACATTTACCTACTTGTCGTTTAGTCATGATATATTTGTTATTATTGTAATACTTTGTGTAGCGCAGAAAGAGAGCGAACCTACAATATCTTAAAAGGTAAATACACCAATTTTGACAAAGAAGTGATGTCAGCAGGATAGTACGTATTATTTGTATTCATTCAGTTGTACACTTGAGTTCACAAGAATACAGTAATTTGCGTTTGAGTAAAAAAGGCCGATGTTTTGCGGAAAAATTCTTTCGAAATTGTTTAATAAATTCGTGAAAGCTTTTTATACAGCTTTCTTCGTTTTGCACTGAAAATATTGGTAACTTTACCTATCTTTGTCTACGACTGTATTCCTAGGTTTTACCTATTTTTTTTTTTTAGGAAAATGGCGTATTTTCTGCGCCATTTTTCTTTAGTCCCTGATGTGCACGTAGAGTCAGTTACTACTTCAGATGTTCTCGGAAACTCGGTCAAGGTTGAGATGCTCGATTAGGGTTTCTTTCCTTTTTATTTTCATTTTTAAACTAGATGTACCTACCTATTAACAGCACGTCGTCGTTTTGGTTTTGTCGTATCTACGAAAGCAACACGCGCAGCATGTGTCAGAAAGATGTGGTCTTTAAGGGTGCGGTACAGACCATCCAATTGAACAACTTTCTCCATGGGACTAACATCGTAATCGAGAAATAATTATCAACTGTCCCATACAAATCGACAATACCCAAATGTATGGGACGGCTGATTATGTGTAAGCAACAAGTTCAGTGTATTTCTGGCTTCTTCAAAAGTTATTTTTTAGGGTTCCGTACCCAAAGGGTGAAACGGGACCCTATTACTAAGACTCCGCTGCCCGTCTGTCTGTCCGTCTGTCACCAGGCTGTATCTCATGAACCGTGATAGTTAGACAGTTAAAATTTTCACAGATGATGTATTTTTGACAACAAACACTAAAAACAGAATAAAATGAATATTTAAGTGGGGCTCCCATACAACAGACATGATTTTTTTTCCGTTTTTATAGATAATGATACGGAACCCTTCGTGCGAGTCCGACTCGCACTTGGCCGGTTTTTTTTTTCTATTTCCGATTTATCAAATATCTTTATTTTTCTCATATGTAGGTACACTTCGTGTCTCGTATCATCAGTCGTTCTATATGTAAATAACACGTTATTATTAGGGACATAGTTGCTTCAAAGGTCGCACGGTGTAATAATCCAGGTCCGGTAGGTACTACGAGTATAACGTTCGGATTGCCATTTGCATTTTTATGAAGGGAACATGGCAAGTATTTTAAGTAAGTACTTATTGGAGATTCTTGGGCCAGAGTTTCATACAATTTGTAGCTTGAGATATTTCGGTTATGCGTCATTCACCTTCTATATTCGCTGGTATGAGGTGTGTATATTTAATAAGTCGAATGGCTTCCATCTTCAATCTTGTTTGTTGTACAGACGCCAGCACATCAACCTACTACAATCTGTCAAATTTCTTTAATAGATTTTCAACTTTATCGCTAAAGCATAAGGTTCGAAGTTGATTGGGAAAATTTGACAGTTTCGGGTAAGTTGACCTGCTGGCGTCTGTACATTTATATTTCTTTGTTCGGGTAATCTTTTCGCTTTCATTTATTGGAAAATAAGAAAAACATTGGTATCATTCGAAAACGAGCTACTTAAGTGATCACTTTCGGCTAGTAAATAGAACCATTAATTTTCATGACACCATAGTAAGGCAAAGGTAGTAGTAAAAGTAAATTTCACTTTTAATTAGTTTGAGATAAAAACATCTTTAGAATATAATATTTGTTTACTTCGAGAAACGCTTCTATGTCCGAAACTATTGAACTGGACCTGAAGTAACAAGAGCAATAAATTGTAAGTATCAATTTACCTACTCATGATGAAAATAAATTGGAAATTGATCAAGTTTGCTTGGCAGTTTATATGGATCACGCAAGGACGTTGTCGCTAGTTGTACCTTAGTTCAGAGTTGACTGCCTGTATATGTTTAAGTGGCAATAACGGAGCGTCAAAACGACGTAAGTTTCGATAAACTCACGTCTACGCGACGGTAGCGCAGCGAGCGTACACGCGACGTCAAGCAACGCCGATTGCGCGCAAGCACCTTTTTATATTTTTTGAGCAGCTAAGAATACCTACATAATTTATTATCTTGAAGCTATACATAAAAGTTTGAACGCTGTCAATTTTATTAAACAAACAAATAAGTAAGTACTGAAAGCGTTACAAAAATATTACTTTTCTGGTGCGATGAGAGCTATAAAGATAGTTTATGTTCAATTTGAAGCCCAAACTTACTGCATGGTAATATTACCTGTCGCATTAAATAACATTACCGAGTTTATAACACACACAGTATAAATATTTACAATAGCTCTAGCTGTGGCATAGCTTTTGATACTCAGGTATTCAGTAATATTCAAACTTAGGTATGTTGACTTAGCATAGTTATGGAATTTACTCAAAATGTTAATCAAACATTCAAAGTCTTTGATGTCATCAAAAATTAAACAAACAAGCCGGATTCATCGGTAGGTTCGCTGCTTATAAGCTACAAGTTATGTTAATACCTATCGCTACCTAGTGTTTACCATTTAATCACTATAAACAATCGTCGATGCGTTTTCTAGAAAATGTGTGAAAAGTTTATTTAGTTCTAAATAACGCTACTCTACATGACTGTACTGCAAAATTATGGATTGCGGTATTCAGATGATGCATAAAAGGGATAAGGTTTATCTACAGCTTATAAATACTTTTGAGCTGCAGTACAGTCATGTAGAGTAGCGTTTTAAGAACGAGATAAACTTTTCACACATATAAAACGCAAGTTACGATCCACGTGGTACCGTATGTCACGTGGATCGTAACATGCGTTTTCTTGAAAACCTCGCTCCCCTTTTTGTGTTTTCTAGCTTGTATGTAGGTGCCGGGGTGGACTCTATAAAAAACGTATACAAAAGTATTTCAGAGAGTACAAAAATATTGTGTTTGATAATGATATTTCAAGTAGGTATCTTCATCATAGGTATCATTCTTTTCTCGACTAGCCAATTTGTGCGGAAAGTGCCACTTTTTTCACTATTTTTTACATTACATTTCTGTTTTTTTTTAATTTTTAACTCTATTTCTAACCCGTCGTCAGCCCGTCGCAAAGAGTTTTCATTATTTGAGAAAAGTTTTACGTTGGCGATGGCGATGACGATGGTCAAAGTGAAAGTTGGTCAAAGACAAAATCAAAAAGACAAAGTCAGTCAAAGTCAATATCAAAAGTCAAAGTCAGTCAAAGTCAAAAAGCCAAAAAATCTAAGACAAAGTCAAAGCTATGAATGTTGTTTATATCATTTATATACGTCAGCCAATATCTCAGATGTTACACATCATATGCGACTACTCGCTTGCTCGCTTTTTTTATTTCCTCGCACAATGCATAGTAGAACGTTGTATGATAGAAGTGCGTAAGATGATTTACGACTCGTGTCTACTTAAAAACTCGCTCGCTACGCTCGCTCATGAATAAAAATGCCACTCGTCGGAAATCATTTTCCAAACTGGTTCTCACTATCTGAGTGTTGTAAAGTCCGCCGCATAGTGAAGCGTTAAAGCTATAATTGTTCCAGTGCGGGAGTGAGATGGAGGTATACAGGATGAATAGCGCAATCCCTTTTCGCCACAGAACAATGATAGCTTTACACTTCACTACATGGCCCCAGTACTAAAGTACAGATTGGCAATTTCATCGCCCGATGTATATCATCACTTGTGCGGCTTTGTGTGTACTTATCTATTGTTTAGTTATTCGAACGCGGCCTCCAAACTTTCCGACACTAATATAATAAACTTGACATATGAGTTTCGGTATGTCGTTCTCCTACGATAAAGTAATTCAGTTATAACTTTGAAGGCTCTAAATACGTCAATTTTGGTGGATTTAGGACGATTGAGGTTATGTTTAGATAGCGTTTGACAGTTTCTGTCAATACATGTAAGTAACGAGGAGTGTTTGTGTTTAATTTGGGTCTTTTTATGGTATGCTTGGTTTCAAAGGTAGTTCACGATTTTCAGTGGTCTACAATAAAAGCATCCGAATATACCTAGTTCACAATTCGACAAAACTTTTCGTAGATTTCGTAACACAACAAAAATGAAGTAAAAACGAAATCCGAGTGCTTCCAGCGAGAACATCCAAAAACAAAATTAAGCGACTAGTTTTTATTCGTGCAAAAATGACCAAGGATATATTAGTTATGGCAGCAGATAATTTATCTCTGACGCCGACAGTACCTGTGACGTCACGGTACAATAAATCGTTTTATACCCGCCATCAACAATAGAGTAGGGTAGGTAGGTAGGCAGGTAGGTGGGTATACGTCTTCTGAGGAATTCTTCACTTCCATTAGTCCGTCATATGGCGGGATTCGCCCGGGGTTTTCCAAATGATCTGTTATAATAATGGAAATACGATGAATAAACATTTTTTATTCACGAGGCTTCATCGACGCGGAAATTGTTTATTGTACCAATTTTTGTGGTGCCAAACGGAACCCTATAGCTTCCGCCGTCCGTCCGTCCGTCCGTCTGTCTGTCAGCGAGCTGTATCTTATGAACCGTAATAGGTAGACAGTTGAAATTTTCACAGATTGTGTATTTCTATTGCCGCTATATCAACAAATAATAACAATTAAATAAAGTTCATAATTTAAGGGGGTCCCCATACAATAAACGTGCTTTTTCGAAGTTACGGAACCCTTTGTGTACGAGTCTGACTCGCACTTGGTCAGTTTTTTCATTCACTGGGTGAATAAAAATATTATTTAGACAAATATTTTACGACTAACAAAACGAGACGAAGAAACTCTATTAATTAATGTTATTTACGACTTTCTTGCTTTACTATTTAATTAAAAGACATGGACGGTTCCTAAAGATCCTGTCACAATAGTCGTTTATTTACAATTCTCATTTATATTTCAGTACTCTGCTCTGGTGAAAATAGAGAATGCTCATTTAATAGTACAGGATAGTTCATACCAATTCCAAGTTGCCATGATAGTAGGTACTTACTAATTCCATGCTGCCATGTCACGTTATTCAAAGGTAGCCATCTTGTGTTAAACTTTGGGCGACCGTGCTCTGCTCAGGTGAAAATACGGAGATAACGAATTTTGCCAGATATAAGAATAGATCGATTTTTCGCCCCCGTTAACCCCTTTATTGCCACTTTCATCGAAATCGTTAGAGCCGTTTTCGAGAATGTGATTACAAATATATATATATTACTCGTTTAATAGTATAGGATGAAGCTGTTTCTGAAAATATAAAAGCATTTTTACTCTAAAATCCAGACTCTTCGTAATGAACAATGCTTGGCGTGGTGTGCAAAGCTTTATGAAGATAAAACGAGGTGTGAGGACATATGTACCATTGTCTGTTCGTTGTTCTCGCTATTATCTCATAATCTTGGCTCTATTAGCAGACGGTTTCAAATGCAGGACGTTTTTAAACGTTCATATGCGCTTTTATCTCGGCCTTACTGCACGGATTTTACGAATTTATAAAACATAGAGATCTCTTTATTAAATGTAAGTTTAATATTAATGTTTGGTCTAAATGATGGTGAAAACCTCATCAAAACCCATTAAGTAGTTTTGAGGATCTAAGCGGTCACACAGACAGAAACGAAAGCGACTCTGTTTTATACTATTTATACAATATGTAAAAAAGACCGTGTCCGATCGGAAAGTAATAAAAAATCTTATTATTATTGAAAATAAAAAAGTTATTGCTATTTAAAAATCGTATTATTAGTACCAAAATTACCCCAAATCCATAAAAAATTAGCACAGTATCAACAGGGGTCATAAGTTATGACTCGTAGACACCCGCTAAACGACGGCCGCCCGCGTCCCATGTACTCGTAATAAGCCGGAAAAATTCCCCATTGAAAATAAATCATGAGTCAATTTTTTTTTCTTTATTCCTGGAATATATCACATAAATAGACTCTTTCTCTGCCAGCTGATCTAGAGAGAGTCCCGTCCCCGCTTGTTATTTTATCTCGCATAAAAAGGAAAGTCCCTGATATATTTATTTTTTTGAGCACGGGTCAAAGATTGCACGTTAATCTTATATGTTGCTTGTTTTTATCTTTCCGCGATACATTCGGGATTCCCTTGTGTTGTTATCCTAATAAATAGGTTACCTATTGTAAGGCCGTTTCCGATTATTTTAAATTAAGTAGTTACTTAATGAATTTTGCAAACAGTTTTGATTTTAATTCAGAATTCTATTAATCTGCTGTTCCTGTAAATCTAAACTAATATTATAAAGAGAAAAGATTAAATTTTTTGTATGTTTGTTTGTAATGGATAAACTTAAAAAATACTTAAACGATTTGAAAAATTCTTTCACAGAAAGCTACATTATCAGCGAGTAACATGGGCGTATTTTTTTTTTTTTAAATTGGAGCTCCCTGCGAAAATTGTAGTAATTTAACCCAAGGTATCAAATATTGAGAGGACATGGTGGAGGTCTGCCCGGCTTGGGCGGGGCACCGCCGTGTCCTTATGGAGGCGATCGGCGGCGGTGATCTCCCGGGTCCCGGCCCTGGGCAAATGATACGGAGCGAGAGGGCATGGGAATCCATCACCTCCTTCTGCGAAGCAGTAATGCTCGCGAAAGAGGAGGCGGAACGCGTGAAGGAGAGGTAAATTTCGCACCCTCACGCCCCTAGCCGCCGCAGGAGACGCTCTGGGCGTCGGGAATCCCAGGCCGATTCCCGGTCACCGTAGGCGCGGGCTTGTGGACGGTGAGCAATGGGTAGCTCGCCGTCCGATAAGGACCAGGCCCGGGTCGACGGCGCGTTGTGATCCACGCGCGCCTCAAAGAGATAACTGACGGGGTTCGCTACACACAACTGACGGGGTTCGCTAGGATCGATGGCTGCCGGGGTCGCGGGATAGTCCGAAAGATATACCGTGGCCCCAGGCAACATACAGGCAACTGAAGGAACGCGGTTGGGTTTTAGTCGGTACGATTCTGACACGCCCTCCTGCTTCACCCAGAGCGGTAGAAGTTATTTGATAAATTCCCACCGAAAAAAAATGATATAAAATTTTGCGCATAAAAGTCGTGATACATAAAATAATATAGGTACTATATGTTTAAAGTACTCATCATTACCCACAAAAAGTCCGCTAGACTATATGTCTAACTATTATACATATTCAAGTCACAATAACCGTAATTTGGTCTAATTTGTCAATCAAAACACGGGTAGAATCGAAAGATGGTGATATTCGTATCATGATATTAAATCTTTATCCAACTAAATAATTTCACAATCAAGGTTGATTATCACGCTATAACCCTTAGTCACCGAGCAAAAAGTAAAAAAGTTAGAAAGAACGATGAACGAAAATGAAATAACAGCGGAGAACAAGAAACACGCGGACAAAGTCGCGGTCAGAAGGTAGTTTTAAAATAAATTCATATTTCATTTCGTAGCAAACGGTTTTCAATTACCTATTTCTGAATGGTTTATTTTTCGAACCGTTTTAATTTAGAGGGTGAGCGAACGAATAATGACTAAATACCTTTATGTTGAAGCTGCTGTTACAAATAACTTGATTAAAAAATCATAACGAAATTTATGACGTTGTTATATGTATTATGTAATCTTATATCTTATACCTATTATTAAATGAGCAATAACTGTTTTTAAAATTTTAAATCACATTCTCGAAAACGGTTCTAATGATTTCTATAAAAGTTGCAATATATTGCAATATGTTGGTTTACGGAAGCGAAAAATCGATCTAGCTAGGTCTCAGATCTGGGAAAATTCGTTTTCTCTATTTTCACAGCCTCGGGAATTTGATACAACGTTGGTATACCTGGACGATATGTTTATCTATTTTGACCCGAGCAGAGCTCGATTGACCAGATACTGGAATATGAAGCAACATCATGGATTCCGAGGAAATAGATAAGCCATATGTGCAAGTGCACGTGTTGCATCTGTTGATACTGGGTACCGAAATATGAGGGCACAATATTGTAGGTAGCTACCTAATATATTTACATAGGTATTTGACCTACCTATTTGAAAGATAATATAACGTTAAGGTTATCTAACGCAACAGATGCGATCCACGAGACCTTGAAGGTCTAATATCGCAGTCAACAGCTCATTCAGAAAAATATCTCAGAAAATCTTTGTAATATTACAGATTTAATATGAGACACATAATCATAATCCCGTCTAAATAAGACCGTGGTACATTCAAAGCGGTTTTATTTATCTCACTTCTATTAATATTGCTGTCTGCTTTTATGACCAGACGTGTAAGCCCGGTCGTAAACTTGTCTATTCTGTTGCTCATGTATTGTATGGAGACTTTGTTTGTGCATAGTTGTGGAATAAAAACAAGACCACTCTTCCTGCGAGCGAAAACATTAAAACGCCATTCAAAAACTACATTAAAATATTTATAGTTAACTAGCTGCGCCTCGCGTAAGTCTCGGGAATATCGGGATAAAAAGTATCCTATGTCCTAATCCAGGTCAGGGTCTACAAATCTGTTCAGCCTTTTTAGCGTGAAAGCATAACAAACATACTAATAAACAAACTCACTTTCGCATTTATAATATTATAAGTTAGGACTAGCTGACCCGACAGACATTGTCCTGTCCAAACAATAAATCATACCAAAAACTCATAAAAAAGGGACGTTCAGCTATTCCCGAATTGAAAAAATCTGGGAAACTTTTCCAATTTTTCTGTAAATATAAACCTAATTGGGATTTTCTTAAACAAAAGATAGCCAAATCGGCCAAGCCGTTCTCAAATGACGCGCTTACCAACGAACAGCATTTAATTTGTGTTTGTATATATTATCATATCAATCATCATAAGCTTTAGTTTCCTAAGAAAGCGGTGAATGGTCACACAACATAACGGCGGGCCAAATGTAGGAAATTTTTGACATCTTTGTGTCAAATACTCGTAAAAATGATTTTCATGACGGCCGTTATATTATAAAACGGAACCGCTTAACTAATTATGACGTGCCCAATTAAAAACAAAATTGAAAGAAAAACATAGGTAACCAAAAACATTGGGCGAGGTGCGTCATATATTCGTCCAAAACGGCTCGCAGTGTTATGCAATGACACATGCCTGATGCAGCACTATAGCGCTGAATTTCAGCAACCGATATGCGGAGGTTGCGAAGCCGCATCCATCTGACAATCTATCTGTCTGGCGAACAAAAGCACACACAAACCATTCAAAAAAGAAACTTTTTTTTTTAATACAATCTTAGTTTTTGTAAACCCTGGCAGAAGCAGCAGATTTTTTAACCATTTCAGGTTTGTTCCTGTAGTAAAAGTTGTTCATAAATTACCCTTATTTAGGTTTAGGGTAAAAAAAAACTAAGCTATAGTTAGAGGCTGCAAAAGTGTTTTCCGAAAGTCTTTACTTTGCGGGTCCCGCCAATAGGCACGACGCTATTCTAATATAGAATAATTTCTATGAAAACTTTCCCAGTATTTTACCAGAATTGCGTCGCACCGTCGCGTCGCGCCTATCTGTGGAGCCTCAGTGAGTCGGCACAGTAAAAATATACCAAGAACACAAAATATATTGCAAATTAACGAACAGACCTACTCTTCGTTAATTTGGTATACATTTTGAACATGTGTGGCCTAGGCGACCGAGCTCTGCTCTGGTGAAAATAGATAATATTCATTTATAATAGTATAGGAAAGTTCATACTAATTCCATGCTGCCATGATAGTACTTACTAATTCCGAACTGCCATGTCATTATTCTAAGGTTATTATTGTTTTTCTAAACTTTGGGTGACCGACCTACACTCGGGTGAAGATATGGAGAAAACGAATTATCCTAGATAACCTTGCTAGATCGATTTTTCGCCCCCGTATTGCAACTTTCATCGAAATCGTTAGAGCCGTTTTCGAGAACGTGATTACATATATATGTATATACAAATATTGCTCGTTTAATTACGAAAGATATACGTTAAGCAAGACCCTCAAAACCCTCATTTAAATTCCCGATTTTGCTTCCCGATACAGGAGAGCTGGAAGCGAGATTCCTTCGAGATTTGCTTTGAGATAAATGGTGGATAATATTCTAATGTCCAATGATGTACTTGTTTGTTTATTGCCCGAAGCTTAGAATATTCTGCACCCGATTAGGATAATGGTCTGATGTCTGTTTGTAGTTTTGAGAAATAGGCGCGGTGATAAGCAAATCTTTAGATATGGAAGGAGGTGAAGCGACAGTAGTGCATCGCGGTATGCAAATACGGTTGAAAATGGCGATGCGTTTGATTTTGGTTGAATCTCGTGTCCGCCAATAAAATGAAAGATATTTCGCAGTTTTATGTTAATTAAAAAAAATACAGCAATAAGTTAAAACATTTTTACATATTTCTTTAGTTGACTAATTTTCCATTTTTTATAACGTCTGTTTTTTCAACGTCTTTTTTGAGATTTTGTTTTCAAGCTGCTAGATCATTTCTATTAAATATCTTTGTATAAGTCTTTTTTTATACCGTTGACGTGCTTTCACGCAAGGAGTGGTCTCGATATGTAATGGATGGTCACCCATCCACGAACCGACCGCGGCAAACGTAGCTTAACCTTCGATCGACCAGTGCGGCTTATTATGTAGCTCATGGCTACATAATAAGCCGCACGGGCCCTTGTGACTCAATAGGTAAGATATTAATATTACTTACTACCTGTAAATCGCAGGTATAAAACTGTCATAACACAACTATTCAACCATGCGAAGCGTTTTAGAATCGTTCCGTCTTCCTTGGAATATGTACATAGGTAAGTTCTTTTTCACGAAAACCTGGGTTACCGGGAGTACATTGTGCATTGTGAGCAAGTAACACGCGGCCATTTTTGTATTGCTCGACCGTGCAGTCATCAATTTGGAGTGGAACGAGTTCAACACGAATTTCTTTTGGCATTGACGAAGCTGTAGCAAGGATTTTATTCAATAAGCTTGTGTAGATGAGCAGTTTTAGTTTTTAGATTCAGCTGCATTTGTTGAAGATAATGGCCTCTATAATTAATTACCTATATTGCTCCTATTTGCTATTCGTATCAATAGTGTTTAGATCACGATGTGTGAATTTTTTGTAGCACATACACTATGATGGCTATTTCTATGAAAGAAAGAAAGAAAGAAAGAAAGAAAGAAAGAAAGAAAGAAAGAAAGAAAGAAAGAAAGAAAGAAAGAAAAATATTTTATTTGGGACACGCACAGGAAATACAAACAGTAAAAAATAAAAATAAAAACAAAATTATATAAAAAAATTAAATAAAAAGGGAGCTTAAGTTTAAAAAAAACTAACAAAATAATAAAGGCCTGTGCGAGGCCAAAAAGGCCCCCATCTCAGCATAATACGGCGATAATAAATACCACCGCGCTGGTATTCTGATAGGGCCCACTGTGATGCCACGGACACATCTACGGACTTAGATAAATCCCATTAGGGGATTACAAAAAACTTAAAACAAAAATAATAACACAATTAAAAAATATATATATAAATAAAAACCGAAATGTGGTTAAGGTTTAATTAACCTTGTATTGTAGTAGGTCAGATCCGTTGTCCGATCCGCAGTTCACAGATCTACTGTGTTCCATAATCTATGTTGGGGTCGGCTTCCATCGGATTGGATGCAGCCGAATACCAGTATTTTACATGGAGCGACTGCCTGTCTGACGATACCCCTTTGGTAAGACTGGTTGTCAGACTTTCAGGTCAGATCCGTCTCTCCTGCTATCAGATCTATTAATTATTCTCCCTGAGTAATTGTTTGTTAACACGTTCCCTGTATAGCTAGGATACCACCCATTTTTTTTTTTTTTTTTGGATGGGAAATTATCAAATAAATACTTACAAAAAACTTCTCCCGCTCTGGGTGGAGCGGGAGGGCGTGTCAGACTCTTACTGACTAAAACCCACCCGTGTTCCTTCCGTTGCCTGTACGTTGCCAGGGGCCACGGTATCCCTTTCGGACTTTCCCGCAACCCCGGCAGGCATCGGTCCTATCGGACCCCTTCACTTGCTGACATCTCATCACAACGCGCCGTCGACCCGGGCCTGGTCCTTATCGGACGGCGAGCTACCCATTGCTCACTGTCTGCAAGATGGGTACCACCCCTTACGTGTAATCGCAAAATCATTAACTTACGTGATAATATGATAATATATTTATTTGCTCAAAACATGGTATAACAGGTCTTACAGTTTAAAATAGTACAAACATGTTTTGCCGGGTTTAGACTCGGCATGCAAAATCGAGAATAAAAAGTAAGTACTTAACTAACATTTTGTGTCAAAAAATTGTTTCAGACTATAAAAGTTATTTTGGCTAAGCCATGCACTCAATTTCCGCTTAAAACAGTATCTCGTATTTAACCATTTAAAATCACCAGGTAATTTATTATAAATCCGTACACACATAGCTAAGCAGCTTTTGCTTTATTTTGCAAGCCTAGAAACATTGCTTACTACGAGCCTGTATGTCTGTTTCGAGGACATATTTCGTTCGCTGTTTTAAATAACTTTTTATGTTTCCATACAAACATGCATATTTCGTAGATGTATAGACAAGGTAGCGGTAACAAACCAAGTTTTTTAAATACTGGTTTGCATGATTCGTCAGGTTGGAATCCGTATAGAGCTCTAATGCACTTTTTTTGTGCAACAAATGTTCTATGTTGGTCGGTACTGTTGCCCCACATTATAAGTCCATAGCGCAGTACAGATTCTACGTATGCGTGGTAAACTAATATGGCTGTTTTTAAATTAGTAGCTTTTCTTACTTGTCTCGGCGCATACGCAAATCTATTTATTTTACTAGAGAAATTGTCTACATGCATTTTCCAATTTAAATGTTCATCAATCGTCACACCCAGAAAATTAGTCTGGGTTACAGATTTGAGTTTGGGTATAATTATTAAGACTGAAATTAGATTTATTGTTATTACATTTATTAAATTGTATGTATACTGATTTGTCAAGATTTATCTTCAAATTTTGAATATGAAGCCAATTAATTAAGATGTCAATTGTGTTGTTAATGTCAACTTCATGGTCATGGTCATAAACTGTATTATATTTTTTATTAGATGTCACAATAATAGAAATGTCATCAGCAAATAAGATGCATTTATGGTTAGTTATTGTAGTGATGTCATTTATGTACAATAAGAATAAGATTGGCCCCAGTATGCTTCCTTGAGGAACACCGAATCTGTTACAAACATATTCAGATGCGTATAGTGTTAGGTCCTTATCATCATTAATATTTGGTATAGTAACACATTGTTGCCTGTTATGAAGGTATGACTTTATCCACTGTAAGGGTGGCCCTCTGACTCCAAGTAATTCTAGTTTTTGTATTAGTAAATCGTGGGAAACTAGATAGAAAGCTTTTGATAAATCAAAAAATAGACCTGTGGTTAGATTATTATCATTGATACTAGGTAATACAGCTTTCATGAGGGCATAGATGGCTAATGTTGTAGATTTATCTTTTTGGAACCCATACTGTTCATTTTCTATTATATTAAATTTATTACAATAATGCAAGAGTCTTTTGTACATGCATTTTTCATATATTTTAGATAAAATGGGTATTAATGTAATAGGGCGATAATTATTCATGTCATGTCTTTTTTGTACAGAGGCTTAATAATGGAAAACTTCAGCGCTTCTGGAAAAATTCCACAGTCAAATGACAAATTAATTAAATATGTTAATACGTCAATGATTTCGTTAGCACATTATTTAATGATTTTTGTGCCAATTTCATCGTAGCCTTCGGAACTGGTATTATTTAAAAGCCTAATTTCCTGTCTAACTTCATTTACTGTCATGGGCTTAAGGAACATTGAATTGACAGTTATATTTTTCCCAGAGTTACTTTTAACGTTTGTATCTATTAATTTATTAGTTGAATTGATGTAGTGGTTATTAAAAGCGGATGCTATTTCAACTGGGTTGGAAATTACTGTGTTGTTAATTTTGACATTCTCAATATTACTTTTAGGGTTTGTTAAGCTCATCTTTTATAACCTTCCAGGTGGCTTTACATTTGTTATCGTTTTTAGCAATAAAATTGATGTTTGTATTCTTTTTAGAGCTGAAGATGCATTTTTTAAGAAGTTTAGAGTAGTTAATGTATCTAGATCTTATTAATTGCTGTTTTATTTTTATAGAATCGATGGCGTAGACGTTTTATCTTGCAACTTTTTTTTAAGCCCTTACTTCTCCAAGTTTGTTTCTTTTTGTTCTTTATATTAACTTTGACTCTTAATTTAGGGAAGCAAATATTGTAGAGTAAGCAAAACATTTCATGAAAGTGATTAAATGCTACGTTTGCGTCATTAGCTGCATATATGTCACACCATGATAAATTACGTAAACATTCCTTAAACTTTCGAATATTATATATCGATATTTCGTGTATATCGATAAAAACGAATGAGCTCCCACGTGTATAAATTTAAAAGACTATAAACTTGATTGGATTCATACCCCACGGATGGGGCATACGCGTACGATATGAGACTCAAATGCACCATCGATGGGTCATGCACTGGCAACAAAACATGCGTTTTGTTGAACACGTACGTGTTCAACAAAACATGCAACCAAAATCAATAAGATGGCAACATAAATGCTACTGTTCTACATGCTCAACCATCCAACAGCATTGCGCTAAGCGTTCCCAAGGCCTCATGAGATAACGTCCCAGTAATGCCCTGTAATGACATGTCAACAGTTCCTCACAACCTATTACAATTTGTACTGAGCTCGTTACGAACTGCATTAGCTTGGATCGGTTTCTGTATCTACTAGTCTTACATGGTGCAGGAGATAACAAAAGTAGAATAGAATACTCTTTATTATGTACTAGCGCCCCGCCCCTGCTTCGCAAGGTTTTTACAACTTGACAAAACATCGAGATTTCTTAGTTATCTATATGTATAATATTAATGTATTATACACATAAATCTTCCAGAATACATTCTCTAAATTGTGTTGAAATCCTTTTCAAAATCCGTTGTGAAGAACAACGCGGACATACAGACAAACGCGAAAAGCGACATTTTATTTTATAAAATGTATAGATATAGATGTACACCATATAAATTGAGATATAAATGTAGAAATTATAACACTACAAGACACAATTCTATATAATAAAGTTCCGTATTCTTCATACGATAGATTCTTAGAGAGATTCTAGTGTGAAATCTATTTGCTTTATAATCATTCTTTATACCTAGAATATAGCCTTAGATATGGATTTGTCTGAAAATGATAAAAGCTTGAATATCATCGTCACCTGCCTAGCTTTTTTCAACTATGTTGGGGTCGGCTTCCAGCCTAACCTAAATGAATACTAATATTTTACATGGAGCGACTGCCTATCTGTTTCATATAAATGCTTGAATACGTCAAGCTTTTATATAAAAAAAGTATATGTTATGGGGGTCCTTACAAAAAATAATCGAAATTACTAGTAGTTAGTTGGTTAGTTAAAGGGTGATCTGTTATAATTATAACAAACTTCTCGACTAGCAAATTATTGATGTCATAATATAGGTTGAAAAGAAATAAGGAGATTTTTTAATTGTGTTTTATCTTTTGAACAAATTAATAATCATATTTTATGCTTGTGTATAAGCAAATTTAACTTTGCGAAAATTGAATTATAAACGGATGTAGAACATATCTTCTAGGTCTTCTTGACGCAAGCGAAAGGCGCTACTTTGGGCCAAATTAGGATAGGGCTGTGAACCTGCTACAGATGCTTAATCAAGTTTTACTTGTTAATAGTACCTTTTTTGAAGATCATTTTTAGCGGATGAGAAAACTCGGTGAAGGTATACTTACACAGCTATGTTAGTTGAACACGTACAAGGCCTCATAATATTTTTGTTTTTTCAGTCCCGTATTCTAAAATTGTTGGCAACATTTCAAAGGGAGTTTTGAGGCAGGAAACTTTTTCCGCAGCGGTTTTCATCCATTCATATACATTTAGACATTTCGTGTCTAAATGTAGTAAAGTAACATGAGCGTGAGATATCTGTATGTAGATTATATTTATGGAACTCTTCACGAAATTACAGGCTAACAGCAAACAAAATGTGAAGGCGAAAATTACAGGGCTCTTTGCATTACTCGTATCATATTGGTGTGTAAAAACACTGCAACTTATTTTTATGCTTGTGTTTTTGCATTGTAAAAGCAGGCAATTGTCATGAAAAAGTTTTTATGCCAAGAAAATTATAAATTTAACTGGACGCAATATTCGAATAAAAAAAAAAGTCGTTTGATAGAGAAAAAGTAAATAAAATATAAAATTTTATGGCATATTACAATTTTTTACCCAAAATAGCCAGTATCTGCGCAATTCCATAGAACGAAGGAGGTTGAGCGCCAATTTCTCGCAACCTCTTTTAAATGCCCCCTACCTACTCCCAACAGAAATAGGCGGGAAAGTAATAAATTATAAAAACTCTCGTCTTAGTTTAAATTTAATAAAATATAGGCGAGAGTTTATAATATATTTTATGAAACTTTCATACATAAATGACAATTTCACCAAACTTGAAGCTGCAAAAAAAGAATTTATAAGTGTTTAATTAAATCATTTTTATACCGCATCAGTTGGGTATAATACTGGACTGGAATGCTAATTCTTAATGAAAAGTATATTAGGTACTTTACCTATGTGACCTAATAAGAACACAAATGACAATATAGACATGGTAATGGAGACGTCTAGTTAATTTAATAAACGTAGTATCTACTTATGAAACCTACATACATTCTAATAATGCCTTTTCATTATGCGACAAAAACATCTTTCGTAAAGAAATTGCCTATTCTATTATCGAATCACGTGTCAAAACAAAGAGGGCTTGTGTATAAGTATGTGTGTCAGACGATGTTACCGAGATAAAAAGGCGGATGTGGGCCGGAACCGACCCCGCAGCGCACTTATCTGAAAAACTCTTAGGCGCACCCTTGCGATGACATCGGTCGGTACCTATTATGCTCCTTCTATACGGGCGTTATTGTTAACGTCTCAGCCAAACTGCGCCTTAACTATGGCGTTAAAAATTGCCCGCTAAAAAGTTCCAAAAATTGTTGCGAAATGAGGTTAGCTGCTGCGGACATACTGTGGTACTTTGAGGCCTTTACTCGGCGCGTGCGGTGCATAGAATGAGACAGGGCTAATGTAGCCAATGCGGTTTGATTGTCAATTCAACGTGCTTAGAAGCATTTAAGTATTTAGTGTAGTAGTGTGTGTGTGTGGTGTGTGTGGTGTGTGTGTGGTGTGTGTGTGTGGTGTGTGTGGTGTGTGTGTGGTGTGTGTGTGTGGTGTGTGTGGTGTGTGTGTGTATGCATGTATTTATGTAGCGTGTGTGTTTGTATATGTGCGTTTGTGTGTGTATGCATGTGTATGTATGTGTCTGTATGTATGTTGCTTGCGAATAATTGTAGCATAATTATGTTTATTGTAGTATATTGTATACATTAGGAATTAATTGATAATTTTAATGTATAAGTTTACCTGATCATGATTAAACACTGCTGAATGTGGGTTATGACCACTACTGCGGAAAGTTAGAGGCATCGTCATTATCACCTCGCTTGTTTTTATTGGCAGACAAGATGATGTTGCCCATACTCTTAACGTTGTCTCATGTTTACGATGACTACAAATGTTAATAGGAGAAACTAACGATACAAGTATTATGGTACGGGATTTTATAGGGTTAGGTACTAATAAAATTCTTAAACTCATTCACTCAATGACAGACAACGCACAGATTAAGGATTTTTGAATATTCATCTAATGGGGTTCAATAGGGGATGATAGTTTATATGGAGTTAGTTATTTTTGCCGCCCCGAGAAACCGCATACGGGTTGTTCACTTACAAATTACAATAGTTGGCGTTGTATTCAAGAATGATTTTCAAGAGTTTTGCTTTACACAACATTTATGTTCATGTCACTGTTCACTGACATGCTACTGGCTACACATTTTTCCATTCCATTACTTGTAACGGCAGTAATATGAGCATCTATCATGCATGTTGCTATAAGCTTATATTTACCTCAATATGCCGCATTTTCCTAAAATTGGCCCGTTCCTCATGGTTCTCGCATCGTGATGAACAAAGAAAATGTGTCGGATGAGGAGCATTCAAGTGTGCGCTGATAACACCACAACTACCTACTTAGTACGAAAACTTGATTTATGAGGGTTGAGTAGCTTGGATGGTACGTCGTTTCGCGTAAAACTTAGGATTTTGCCAGGAACTAATACTCTAACTTCGGTCAACTTCGATCGAATTGCCGATGTTTATATGTCTTTTAGAGCCTTACAGTAGCCGCATATGATGTGTAACATCTGACATCTTGGCTGATGGTACCAACCTCTCGGAAAATGGGTTGGTACCATCTGATGACCAACTCTAGTACTGCGCGCGCTCAATGCCAAATTAAATAGCGCGCGCTTCCCCGGCTTCCTGTTACACACTTCCGTCCCTTTTCACGAAATCACTCCCACACATTGCAGGAAAGCGAGAGGAAAGATGTTACACATCAAAAACTCAATCGATTAACCTTTTTAACGGCATTTTCCATAATAATAGCATTTCCTTATTAGCTATATGTAGGTACGCATGAACGAACGATTTTTTTCGAAGACTCCGCCTACAATTTTTTATCACAACGCTCTTATAGCGACATTAACCAGCACTTTTCCTTCTCCCCGCCAGGTGGCGCTACATTACGTTCGATTCTACGTACTCATTACCGCAAACACAATACATCGATAAGCAAAACAAAAACAAATACACGTTGAAATTAAACGCCTTTCTGTGAAGCGGTGGTTGTGTGAATGATTTGCATTTAAGTGGAGTAATTTGGGTCAGTGACTACAAAGCACAGCGTAATGTTTGCTGCGTTCATCTGGCGCAATTCGGCCCTCTAACTGCTTTGCTTCAATGTTCTTTTTTAGGGTTTCGTACCCAAATGCGAACGGGAATCTATTACTAAAGTTTCGCTGTCCGTCGGTTCGACTGTCTGCCACGGGGCTGTATCTTTTGAACCGTTATAAATACACACACACACACACACACATACACTTAACAGATTGTGAAGTGTCAATTTTCATAGATTGTGTACTACTATGGCCGCTATAATAAAAATAAAATAAAGTTAAAAATTAAAGGCAGTCGTTTTTTTTTTGCCGTTCTGCGTGGATGTGACGCATATTTTCCCTAAATTTGTTTATTTTGTGTTCTTTTTGTTTTTGCGTCATGTTTACCGCAAATAGACGTATTTTCTTTTTCTTTTTTCTTTCACCTGGCCGCTTTTTTTACGCAAATATGTAAGATGTGGGCGCTTTGCTGCCTGAAAAATCGGCTTTGAATATGTAAGTTAGTATGCGTAGATATTATATTTCAGCACGCCGATTTAATCTGAGGTTGTCAGAAAAACACACCGTATCATAATTTGATTTTCCGATATTGTCTATCTAAACTAATCCTACTATCCTACTAATATTATAAATGTGATTGTTTGTATGTTTGGATGTTACGCTTTCACGTTAAAATGGTTGATAGGATTTGGATGAAATTTGGCACATGGATAGACCACGACTTTTTATCCTGATATTCCCACGGGATCGAGAATTATGCGGGTGAATGAAACCGCGGGGCGCAGCTAGTGTTCTATAGAGTGCCCATGACATGGGCATAGTTTTTACGGCTGATAGCCGGCACCGTCCCAATATTGCCAATATTGTCACCTAACCATTTATCAATTATTGAAAAAATGTTAGAGCTTTTTTATTTTCAGTGTCTCTCCACTCATAAAACTGGCAAAGTGAGGGCTATCAGCCCTTTGATAAAAAACTCCATAATACGACTTTATCAGAACTCAAGCAGTTTTCGATTAACCCTATTAAAGCCTCTAAAAAATCCCTTTTTGTTTGTGTAACGCGGTACATAAAACCCTTCTAATCCCGTTTTTTGAAACACGTGGGTACCCGATCTGTCCATAAAACTGTTTTTCAAAAGTTAATTGTCCTAACTCGGGGCAGCGTGGCTAACTGTTTTACATGCAAATTGAAATAGGTCAATATTAGCAGTCGATTTAATTCCTGGCTTCGGTACGGACCCGAGACCACTGGATATTGCTGAGTTTGACTGTTTTTCTGATGTTATCACAGAACCGTAATTGGATTATTGCGATATTGGTTTCTTTATTTGGTTTCATTCGATTCAAAGTATTTGAGTATATTAATTAGATTCATTAAAGGGTTACTTAACATAACATGACATCACACCTGTATTTGCCAAATGGTTGGGCAGAGGTGTATCTTTTAGTACACCCAAATTTCGCCAGTTATATTTAAGTCCCATGTAATAGGCGCGAGCCTATTGTCATCAACCGGGTACGAATCCAGACTCCGGGCTGCTACCGATAAATCTCAGATGGAAAAACCCAATAACCCTTTGCCCGACCTGGGCATTGAACCCAGGACCTCAAGCTCAGTAGTAGTGTTTGCGACCACTAGACCAACGAGGCATTAAGGGTTTATACAACATTCATGTATGATGTAGTCCTTAGCGATCATAGCATTCCCGAAGTAGCTACAAGTAATTTATTTAAATGGCTTACGAGAACAAAATAATGTAAGTAAATACTTCGTTCTTGAATAGCTACGCTCGTAATTTCCGTACCTGTCGTCCAATCGGATAAAACAACAAAAAGGCTATTGTTTTTCGCAGGTTTGCAAACTGTTACTACAAGTACCATTTCGAATTCAAATCTGCAACTATTTTTGATGCACTTGTCATCCACCTTGAAAAGCGCCACGATGTCTAAGGAACAGTATATAGGTAAATTATAAGGAAAAGATCTTTTATAATTTTCAAGGGGTTTTTTAGAGTCCAGTTCATTCGTCGTCTCCTTCCAGGCCTACCGTGAAATCGTTTGCTGTTCTGAGACCCACTGCGTGATCTTTGTCCATTGCTTATATATAACTGATTAAGTAACACGCCCAGTCCTATTTGAGTTTTACAGATAAATGGCTTACGAGCCTAATAGTAGTATTAGTAGGATATCTAAAACAGTCATAAAATCCTAACTTTTATTATAAATGCGAAAGTGAGTTTGATTGTTTATTTTTTTGTTTGTACCGCTTTCACGCTAAAACGGCTGAATAGATTTGTATGGAATTTGGCACATGAGTAGACCATGACCTGGATTAAGATATAGAATACTTTTTATTCCGATATTCCTACGGGATCTAAACTTATACGGCGCTATGCTGATGAACCGCGGGGCGCAGTTACTAAATAAATAAGTTTCAGCTCCAAAATACTGCATTCCATTGCCTGCTGGATTGATCAGCATCTTGCTGCCCTAATCCTAATATTTAGAGTCCTAATATATATATCTGCCTTGCCTTTTCCCAAATATGTTGGGGACGGCTTCCAGTCTAACCAGATGCAGCTGAATACCAGTATTTTACATGGAGCGACTGCCTATCTGATCTCCACAACCCAGTAACTGGTAATACGATACGCTTTGGTATGACTGGTTGTCAGACTTTCCGGTTCTGACGACCCGTAACGACTGTCAAAGATCCACGAATGACAACCGGGACCAACGGCTTAACGTGCTTTCCGAGACACGGAGGAGTCTCGATATTTAAAGATGGTCACCCATCCACGGACCAACCCTGGCAAGCGTAGCTTAACCTGATCGATCGACCCATGCGGCTGTTATTACTAGCCACGAGCTCCTAATATACACCTTTTAATATTCCATTCCATTTTTCAGCGTTTTCTAGCAATTTCATTCGGATAGGTAAATATTTTACCGTTCCTAAATAAGTGCACATGAACACGATCCGCTTGCTCCGAGCTACTGAGTCTGAGTACACATTACAGTGCTTCGCCAATTGAATTCAAGGTCGCTGCCTCGCACACTGGAAGCCTGCGGTGACTGTGTGCATGGGGACTTAGCTGTGTTTGTGAAGATATATAGGTACTTACACAAATACTATTCAACGTTGAAATCTGGTTGTGTTTTGTTACTTAACTCACTGCTCGTGAAACATTGTAGTTTGGATGGAATATAAATTAGAATTTGATGCAATGCGGGATCGAAAATTAAATCAGTATATCATGCTAACCGAAGTAAGGTTATTATTGTTTCAAACTCATAACTATGTTACGTTATGATGGTCTTCAAATTCTACAAAGAGATATCTACACAACTGTTGAATAAGCTTGCTAAGAACATCCGCTTTTACTGCAAAAATATCATCTGAAATAAAAATTTTGTGCTCGCAGCGAGACGCTTCGCGTCCGGTACAGCTGGGACGAAGAAGAAAATCAATAAGCTCTGTTCGCTTTAAACATGTGGCTCTAAGATGTAACCAAAATCGTAAATACTTTAATCCACGTCATCTGCTTAACTTGTATTGAACCTTAATAAGTAGGATTTTAATATAAAATTTGTATTATTATAATTCATTATTCTTGGTATTTAACCCTCGAAAATAACTCTTATATTAATAATCCTTAGCTTACGTAAATTCGGTCATATTATTATTATTTCCTTTATTTCATTCATAAACATATAATTTACATTTTTAAATATATTTATAAAAACATAAAAAAAAAACATTTAAGAATATAAACAATTGTAGCCCACCGGTATCGGGAACAGCTTATTATTTTTTTTTTTTGACTATGGAATGTATAAAAGTAAATATATATTTTAATAAAATATTTATTTATTTATTATGAAATACATAAATCAATAGAAGTACGGAGAATCAGCTAAAAGCATGTTTTATTAGTTCAATCAAAAACATTTGCCAATACAGGTTTATTCTATATCGGTAGAATCTGGTACGAGTAAATTACACAAATTAAATGAATAACCTCCTGTGCGCCTCGTTGTAATGTTGGCGACAACTGACGATAAATCTAGTCTCCATTACATCCTTTTCATTCTTATTCACCCGATATCCCATCACGTTGAAAAGGACTTACTAATTGCATGTTTCCCAAGAAAAAATCCCGTTAATTCCTGTGGCTGAGAGTTGACAAGACCAAGTGGATTTTCCTCGTCAACTTGTCAACGCATGGAAGTTACTAGCAACTAACCTGTTTATACGGGCAATGTCTACTGAGATACGGATTCTGAAGAAGATATCATGAAATAACCCTCTCCTGCCTTTTATTTAAAGTAGGTCGATAGTTCAACAGGTTTCGGTGGAAGTTATGAGCATCTAAAGTTTAAGAGCAAGGCGCCACTAACTCGTTTGAATTGAAAACGTGAAATATAAATTGTAAATTATTTTTCTGGAGCGGTAGCAATGCCTGGGTTAGGCACTGCAAAGTTTTATTGTTTTCTGCAGGGAAGTGGAAATTGTTTTCTGAATTGAGGCTTTCTTCATAAACGGACTTCAGGTACAGTCCTCAACCAATAGTTTCTTGTTTATTGTCATAATATATAACGATGACGCTATAAAACAGTACCTACAACATGAGCAGATTTTAGTATCCTCAGAATATTCTAATCACCGACCTATCTACTACCAAGGGATTACAGCAGTACCCTTATAAGACTGTCTATAAAATGTAGTCGTTATACATCGTAGAACAGTTCCATGTTTTACTTAACCCACATAACGAAAAGAGGTCGAAATCGACCGAGTATTTAATAAAAAATCTCTTCTAAAATTCTGCCAGTATCAAATGAATGCAAGCGATAAAAAAGTTGGTACAATAAGTTTGTGATCGACGGGAGCGAGCACATTGGCTCCGTGATAAATGACTTTCTGATCTCACCGAGATAAAGAGTAATGGTGGAAGCAATTATGTGCCCTGAATATGACCAACGACATTTTCGGTAACATTGGAATGTATAATTTAACTTTATTACGCGTTTTCAGTTACCTTTTCATATATAATTTTTGTGACACCTCTGGAAAAATGATTACCTACCTCATTATGAGAAATCGTCACCGGACGGTCCATTTGTTTTGTGCTATCAGTGTTAGTTATGCTTTCAAAAGGACTATAATTTCAAGGGATTGAACTTGTACGAAGGGTGCTTAGACCTCGCATTAATCGACGCGGTTGGATAAGCCGTTTAGAAACAACGTTAAGAGGGGACAGGGCCTAAGAGGAATTTGAAAAATAGGTATTTGAAGAAACTACTGCCGTGATGCCGTCGTCTTACCTCAAGTCTGCCCCAGTAGAGTGCGATAGGAACAGCTGTAGCTCAGACCGATTATATCACAAAAAATTGACGAGATCGACGTTTCGTAACTTTTGGAATATGTCTGGTGGTCTTCTAATCACGGCGGAAAAAATGGGGCATTTTCGTAATTTTTGGAGGGTCATATTTTCTCTACCAATAAGTTTCTGAATAAAAGGACATAACAGGGACGTGTCTACAGCAGACCTTGATTTTATGAAAAATGATTGCTCTAGAGGCATTATTCAGGAAGAAAAAAGTGGAATACATTTGTACGGAGAATCGCAGGCCCTGTTCCTTCTTAAGGCCAGAGAAAAGGGTGCGATCAACCTGTTTTTAAGCCGTTTTGCGACGGTCAATGTTGGGTCACGATAAGGACCACAAACACACTCAGAGTACTTACTGTAGGTCTTAGGAAAATTGTCACTCGACTAAGGGATACGGATTTTGGTTTAACTGCTGCTGCGCTGGCAAGGCTTTAAAAATATTGAAATCGGACTCATGCTTACATATTGCTGAAATCGTAAATTATTTTCTCGCAGAATGGTTTCAATTGAATTTTGAAAGGGAAAGTTGAAGTTTTCGTTTAAGTATGGAACGTAAAATAAGGTTCCGGGTTTATTTTGAATGGCGGATGGAAAGTGTGATTGGGCTCAGCTGTAGGTACTTAAGCTGTTTTAATATAATTGGAATTCTGCGCAAAAATGTCGGAAGGTGCCTATATTGTTTTACCAGTCGTTTTTAAACAGTAAATAGAACCTGATATCTGATACTCAGGAAATTAAAAGGACTATTTTGATTGACTGCTGCGCTGTGTGTCGCGGGTTCAATTCCCACACGGAACAAATATTTGTATGACCTACAAGTAGTTGTTCCGGGTCTGGCTGTTTGTGTATGTGAGTTTAAATGTTTGTAAACGCACCCACAATACAGGAGAAATTCCTTGTGTGGGGCAACGTTTTTTTTTTAGTAATAACAAAGAAATGTGAAAAGAAAAACATCAATACAAAAACATAAATCTCCCTTAAACATACCGAGGGAAAATGTTTTTTTATTACACAGCATCCCCATTTTTATTTTCATGGTAACTTTTTTACACAAAGCCCTAATCAAACGTTCGGTAGGTATCGACAGAGCGGCCCTTCTTTTTCATAGCGGACATTAAATAACAACATTAATAAGTAATAACTTATTGTTTAAAAACGAAACGAGGTCTTTTACGCAGTTTGTTTTATTATAAAATTCTCTTGTTTATATTATCATGTTTGTACTCGTAGATTGCTAAAAAGTAGGGCAATTTTTTGGAGGAAAGGGGAATTTGGGTTACTTTATGCGGTACTGTAGTTGGTTGTATCTTTTAAATATTTTACGAGCTCAATGTCGCAGTCAGGCGCCATCTTGAAATCGTTTTGCCTAAAGGGTTTGCTGTAATTTCTATGAAGCGTTTCGGTGAAGTTTAGAATCGTTCGGAATGGGTTCCGAAAAGAATTATATAAAACTAGCGGTTACCCGCGGCTTCGCCCGCGTGGAGTTTGGAAATTATCCCACGGGATCGTACTACCGGGATAAAAAGACGAGAAGTAAAAAGTCTTATGTCCTTTTCCAGGTCAAGGTCAAGGTTTTCAAGGTCTACCCATGTGCTAAATTTCATCCAAATCTGTTCAGCCGTTTCAGCGTGAAAGCGTGACAAACAAACAAACTCACTTTCGCATTTATAATATTATACTAGCTTCGTCCCGCGGTTTCATCCGCATAAGTTTCGATCCCCTGAGAATATCGGAATAAAAAATATCTTTTGTCCTAATCCAGGTCATGGTTTACCCATGTGCCAAATTTCATCCAAATCTGTTCAGCCGTTTTTGCGTGAAAGCGCAACAAACTAACAAACTCACTTTCACATTTCTAATATTAGTAAGGATACTAGCTGTTGCCCGTGACTTCGTCTGTTATCCAGAATAAAAAGTAGCCTGTGTCCTTTTCCACGTCAAGGTCTACCCATGTGCCAAATTTCATTCAAATCTGTTCACCCGTTTAGGCGTGAAAGCGTAACAAACAAACAAACAAATTCACTTTGAGTGAAAATTGAAGTACCTACATTAAATTTTTGCGGCATAAGAAGCTTCCTGCAGTCGCTCCGTGGTGGGTCTGGTGCTGCGTCCACATCTGGATAAGATAAACTTGTTTAAAAATCCCCCACTGTGGTTCTTTTAAAAAAAATCTGTGTAAATGTGTTCCGTGCATAGGTACTGTACCTATGCACGGAACAGATTTACACAGATTTTTTGCTGCGCCAAATTAAAACTTTTCATTCTTTATTTTTTTGTACTGGCAAATAATTGGGAACTTCATTATTTTGTAAAACAAAAAAATTGCAGGACGTGTCAAGTAAACTTTGGAGCTTTCACAGTATACTGGTTAAAATGATCGAATTCACAATATTCAACGTCACGTCCTCACATTCGTTACCGATGTTGCCAATGCAAATATTTTCTTTTATGAATATGAAAACTGAACGCCAACATTGATACGTGTCCAACGGCAGCTCAATAGGTTTATTTATGAACTACACACATCAAAAGTGTCTAGGGATCAAGTACATTTTGAACTATAAAAATTGTCCAATTAATATTTACCAAGTCTAATCTTCCAGACTGGCTTTTTACTTTAATTCCTATGTTTAAGTTAACAACTTATCCCTATATTGTGTAAAAATTAAGAAAAAATTCAAATGTTGCAAATTGTGGGAAATTAACCTTCAATTAAATGACAAAAATAAAGATTTTTTGTTTTTTTATTGAACAGATAAAAATAATAATAATCTGTGTTTCCACCATTGACTGACACGAATCGCACAATCACAGCGATTTGGCATGCTTAAAATCAGTTCATTAAAATCACTTTGAGGAATGGCCGCCCACGTTCTTTCTAACAAGTCAAAAAGTTATTGTGGGGTATGCTCGGCACCCATACTTGGTAGAGCTCTTCTTTAAAGCATATCCCATGCGTGCTCAACTGGGTTGAGGTCTGGCGATTGAGCAGGCCACGGCAGAACGTTGATGCGAGCATCGGCATCGAGCAGAGTGCGTTTTACGACTCTAGCCGTGTGTGAACGTGCATTACTCGAAACAGATCACCCAACTGGCTTCGTAGGGATGATCACGTCTGAAACCTCGCCGCGTAAATCTGAGCATTCAGGTTGCCCCTGATCCAAATGAGATCGGTTCTTCCACCGATCCAAATACTGGCCCAAGCCATTATTGTTCCTCCTCCATATGAATGAACTTCCTGACAAAATTTCGATCGTTCTTGACGTCAAGAGGTCCTCCAAACTCGAGTACGTCTTTTATCTGGACCCATACCGAAATGAGATTCATCGGAAAAACAAACACAACGCCAGTCTTCTTCCTCCCAATTTCTGTGTTCGCGAGCCCATTGTAAACGGGTCCTACGATTGCGGGGTACTCTCAGTGGCCTTCGGGATCGCAGACCCTTTTCACGTAAACGATTTCGGATGGTTTGGTCGCTTATCAGCAAAGAGCTGTGGAGCCTCGTAGCCAACATAATGGCGGTCATGGTACGATTCCGTCGAGCAGTATTTTAGATGTACCGGTCCTGTTTGCGAGTGGTGATGTGAGATCGTCCTCCATGTCGCTCGGCCACACTGCCTGTGATACGATAGCGTGTCCAAAGGCGGCTTATGATGTTCTGTGTAGTGCCAAGAGCGACGGCCACAGTATGTTGCTTGGAACCAGGTTGCAACATTCCGACGGCTTTCATCATCTTTTCTCGTGTCGAATGATGTCGGCGCTCCATATTGATGCATTTTTTTTCGGTTCCGGTGCAGAAATTGTAATGGTTGTGTAAAAACGCTATTACACATTTTTATAGGAATCCTGATTGACAGTTGATTTTCTATTTTAAATCAAAATAAAGAAAATTCTTTATTCAAATTCACTAAAAATAATCAATAACGATCCAAAAAAGTTAATATATTAAGTTAATAGTTTAAGAAAAAAAAAAAAAAAAAAAAAATATATATATATATATATATAATAATCTTCAATTGCGGCGATACTCTAAAACGTATCGATCCCTAGACAGTTTTGATGTGTGTAGTTATTGCCTGTGGCGCCGTTCTCACGGAAATAGATTTTATTTATTTATGATACAACACAATCGAACTGTGGCGTACGGTTTTTTGAATCTTTTGATATAAAAAATATCTTTTTCTTCGTGAAAAATGAACATTGTTGAAATGTTTGGTATTGTGAGTTTCCGATGGGAAATATTTTTCGGTGAAAAGTTTTAACGAGCTCCAAATCGCTATACTTAAAAGTTTCTTGTTTTTAACCTCCTCAAAATTGGTTTTCTTAATAGGTGGTTTTATAATTTGTAACGTGACGAAATTATGGTGGACGTCCACGTTGCCGTCGCGGCATAACGATAACACAGAGAAGTAAAATGTGTAGACGATCATCATCTGTCTAGCCTTTTCCCAACTATGTTGGGGTCGTCTTCCAGTCTAATCGGATGCAGCTGAACTGATGTATTTTATATGGAGCGACTGACCTCCACAACCCAGTTACTGGGTAATACGATACCCCTTGATAAGACTGGTTGTCAGACTTTCAGGCATCTGACGACCCATAACGACTGTCAAAGATCCACGAATGACAGCCGGGACCAACGGCTTAACGTGGACGTCCACGATAATATTAGAAATTAGAAGTTATACAAGAGCACTGCACACAAAAGCTTCTTTATTTGTGAGAAAAGACGCTGTTACTTAATATCCTCTTGACGCTGCACTTATAGTTGTCTGTTGCTATTTTTATCCGCGTATTTAGAAGTTCAAAGACAAACCAAAAAGTCCGTACAACGCGCGACGTTCTTAGGTATAATTACTACAAGAAGATACATTTCTAACATTATGTCTACCTACAAATTGCCAGTAAACTCCCAAATTGCACGAATAAATAACTCCAAACAAAATATTGAACCATTTGCACGTCTATTACGGTGGCTGGACGAGTAACATTTTATATTTTATTGGATCAAAGAGTCCCGTAGGGCCTATTTGTATCAAAAAGTACCTACCGTCGGCATGTAACGTTGTCTGAAAAAGGTTTTTGAACGGCGATATGTTTGTCTGGCAATGCTCTTAATGCATATTATATTACCAACAAGAGAAAGGTCTTGTAATACCAGATCTTATTCTATTAGGAGTCGGCATGAATTGTTGACTTGGGAATATTCTCTCAGTTATTTGCACGACTACAAACTAAGTACAGTCACGAGCAAATATACCTTACAGTTACGCAAAATTCAAAAGCGATTTTATCTAGAAGTAACTATGGCAACGTTGAGAAAACATTCTATTTCATATTTAGTATGGTTTCGAAAATACTATGCTCGTAACACCATACAATTTCTCTCAATACTTTAGGTTATAATCGCTTTTGAATCTTGCGTAAATGTGCGTAAATGTTTTGTATTTGCGCTCGTGACAGTAGAATATATAATGTTTCAAGTTTTGAGACAGAACTATTAACTACATAACTAACTTCAGGGGATTTGCGAACTACGAACCTAAGCATACTTAATTTATCTATGTAGTCTTGTTTGGGTTGAATTATTTGGTTATTATTATTTGCTCTAATACATTAAGATACATTGATCGACGATACCCATCAGGACGCAGGTTCCGATAGTATAATTTAGCACCCACCAGTATTATTAAGTAATCACATTTAATATTCGTTTGATTAAAACAACACTTAAACCATTTGAAGTCTTTGAAGATTCCTAGAGCTCCGTTAAAAGGACAAAGTAAATATTATATTAGAAAATTAACATTATAGAGGTTATTACAGCTGAAGCCCGAGCTTTCCCCAAAACAGAAGAAAAAAAATAACAGGAAAAAAACTCAATAACTCAAAGGAAATTAATTCCATACGTTTCTTCGGGAAATTAATTTCCTGCCCTTTGTGAATTTTCACATCAGACTTAACGTGAACTAACATTTATGTAGGTAGGTGCACGTTTAACCTTGTATTGTTAAAGGGTACGCCGAGTTGTGAATCGTTTTGTTAAGAGAAGTACATAATCAGCTTATAATATGCCCACTGCTGGGACAGGCCTGTCTTTGAGAGGGAGTGGGCTGTAATCCACCACACGGGCCCAGTGCGGGTTGGTAGATGTCACATATTTTCCAATTTTTGGTTCTAGGATATGTCAGTTTGCTCACGATGTTTTCCTTCACCGTTTTGAGAGCAGTAGAGATGAAAATATTTACACAAAGTAAAGCGCCTGGCTGGGTTCGAACCCACGCCCTATATACATTTCGTATTTCGGGACAGTTACCCCGGAGCCACCACAGCTCCCTCCACCATACTTCCCTGAGAAGTACCACCATCTATTTCACTCTCAAGACTCTTCGATACAGCATAGGTATGTTAAGGTATATTAAATGGTGATGAAAACCTACTTCAGAACTTCGGACAGAAACCAGAGATCGTTCCATTCGCACTCTCGATTTAAAGTCAGCATATAAATTGAGATTTATAAAGTTAATTATAAATATACCAAAGAAACACACAGTAATTACATTCAGGGACTCCTTCATTTATTACTGAGCACCTTTTCCGGGCCGCTTCGTAAGCAGAGCGCTGTAAGCTCATGTTAATTCCGCTTTTAAAGCCGCTGTAAAAACAATCTATTACGCGTGTTGGGGAATAATCAAGGTAACGAGGTCCCCTGTTGTTGTCTACACGCAAATCTTAAGGGCTCAATCGCTACATTAAGGATAATTAAGTACCATTTAAGAGAAGAGCTTAAATTAACGTTGTGATTATGATGTGGCCTTCGTGAAGTATTGGCCCGTTATCGTTAACTAGATGAGGATCACTTGGCTGCAGCGCTGTGATCGGATTAGGAAGTTCTAGCGCTAAGATAGCAGCTATCTTAACAAGACTGTTAAAATGGCTTGTGGTCGAGTCGGTGAAGGAAAACATCGTGAGGAAACTGGCATATCCTAGAACCAAAAATTGACACCCGCAGTTTATCAAAACACATCCCATGATAATACTCGATCTCAGTTTTATTTCTGACGCCCCAAACAACAGCACTGCGGGGTTCAGCCCCGGTCGTCAACTTTGATCTAACTATATCTAAGTTACATATAATATATATAGATAAGTGATCAGACATAAACATCTTCATCAATACCTACATTAACAGCTGTCTGCCAGGCTGACGAAGAGACCACACAATGGTCTAACCACCTCTTACAGCTGTGAGCCTCGCTGATGAAGGTATAGTAGTTTGAGCGAGAATCTTACCTTGCCGTAACACAGTCCTTGACTAGCACGGGAGGTAAAGAACTTTTCTCTGTATACCGTCATTGTCGTCATTGGGCATTTATTATTTTTATCAAGTATGTGAACCATTGCTTTACTTGTGATAGCATTATTATAATTTAACTGTTCTTCTACTCCCCTTGCTACTTGTTATAGATAGGTTCTTACTTGTGTAGTTGAACGTAAGTGAGTGTGCCCTATGTACTAGTACTATGTAAATATGTATTACCGGTGTACTGTAACCTAAACTTATAGTCAATAAACTTTACTTTACTTACTTTACTTAAATATATCCTAACTTCTTTGTATCAGCACAGACCCGAGATTGATCATTACAAAAACTTAATAGCTCAACATAAAATAATTCTTGCGGATGTGCATTAAAATCGCCCATTAGGTATATATACGTTTTCAATATCATAAGACGCAATTATTGCACTTACCTCTCTTAAGACTTCGGTAAACAAAGGCAGGTTTTCCGGTGAATTTGTCGGCAAATTTATAGAAAATACAATAATAGTGCGACTACCAGAGACAGCTTTAATGGCCACTATCCGAGAGCTATTACAGGATATTACTGAGACAGACTCAAAAACACCCTTTTTCCAGAGAATAGCCACTCCTCCCCCTTAGGAGCCCTTCTGATGTGTTTACAGCAGTGAATTCAAATTCAGAACTTATCGTTCCTAACATTGAAATATCATGAGGTAACAGCCAAGTCTTCCGCAAGCAGATCAAATGGGACCATTCAAATATTTTTCTTATATTATCAACTGATATTTTCGCAGATTTACAATTAAAATTACTTAGTTAATTTTACATGACACTTATTTTGACAGTCCATACTGAAATTTTAATTTAACTAACTGTATGAGCCTCTCTATTTGTCCGGTACATAAAATGTACAAAAACGCCTAAAAGATTATGAGCCAGTCACTCTCACAGAGAGGAGGACTGTGTTATACGGAATCCTGGCCTCACTTATACTAAGAATATTTCACTATCCAAGGCATAGGAAGGGTGTAAAAGTATAAACCCACCAATATGATTCAGTACAATAAAACTACGAACATCGCACGTAATTGCAACATTGCATGTCATGTGCAATGAGATATCGTTACCCGATAACCAGTTGTACGGTAAATGCGGCTTGTATCGGGCTGGTATTTATTTTATAAGTACCGCTATCAACATTAACATGTAATGTTGAAACCTCTAGCTGTGCAGTGTGAGCATGAGGTTCTGGGTTCGATTACAAGTTCGGGCAAACTGTTATTAGGTTTTAATATCAGAAATTTCTCTGTAGCAGCCCGTAGTCTGGATTTGTGCCAATATGCTCGCCCCTATTACAACGAAATGTGGGTGTACTATATTTACACCTCTGCCTAACCCCTCAGAGATTACAGGCGTGTCGTTATGTTCATAAAATATTATGCAAGCTTATTCAATAATAGACTAATAGGCGTCTTTTCATACAGAGAAGGCATGAGTATTTTTCACCGCGCTTGCTCAAGGCGGTTTGGCGATTTCAGATTTTATATTTACTGTATAGGTATGCCTAGGTTGCCGACGATATTTTCCTTCATCGATGTCAGTGATGTCCAAGATATACTTAAGAATAGAATAGATAAACATGGTTTTTTATAAGTCACATTGCAAGTTGCCCGGTTTCGAAACCACGGGCTTGAGCATGCGAGGCGGGCGGCTGTCTTTACATAAAGATGCTCAAATTAATACTAACTAATATTATAAATTCGAAAGTGAGTTTGTTTGTTACGCTTTCACGCTAATACGGCTGAACGGATTTGGATGAAATTTGGCACATGGGTAGACCATGACCTGGAAAAAGACATAGGGTATCTTATTACTTCTCATCTTTTCATTCCGGTAATACGTTCCCGTGGGATAATTTCCAAACTCCACGCGGGCGAAGCCGCGGGTAGCCGCTAGTTTTATATAATTCTTTTCGGAACCCATTCCGAACGATTCTAAACTTCACCGAAACGCTTCATAGAAATTACAGCAAACCCTTTAGGCAAAACGATTTCAAGATGGCGCCTCACTGCGACAGTGAGCTCGTAAAATATTAAAAAGATACAACCAACTACAGTACCGCATAAAGTAACCCAAATTCCCTACTTACAATCTACAAACATGATAATATAAACAAGGGAATTATATAATAAAACAAACTGCGTAAAAGTGTCGTTTTTAAACAATAAGTTATTACTTATTAATGTTGTTGGGATCGAGACTTATGCGGGTGAAACCGCAGGGCGCAGCTAGTTTAATAATAAATAATAAAATGTTTTTTACTGACATAAAAAAGGAGTTACATTTTCAATTGATGCCCTGACTCCTGAGCTACCGCCTGGTACCTTTGTTAAAGGAGTCAGTGTCTTCTTTAAATATGTATTACCTTGATAACACGTAGCGAGTAGATGCGCGAGACAGCTAAATGATACTAGGCCGAGAGAGTTGGGTGGGCGAGTAGATGTTTACACGTATTTTTTAACTTGGCACCGAGTCAGTCAGTCAGTTCAGACGCTGCAGACTAGCGAGTCAATGGATAGCATTAAAATAAAATTAAAAATTGTATGGTAGCGTGTTGCGAGCCAAGTGAGTGTGTCGCGTGGCAAGTACGCACCGAGTGCAAGTTTGTATCTGCCGAGTGGGCAAGCGAGTAAATAGAACAGGGTCTGAGTGACTGTCTCGGCCTTTAAGAGGGCCGAGCGCTCGGCTGAGCACTCGGTGATGTGTTTACACGTATCGAGTAGATGGCCGAGACAGTGCTCTTAGTAGTGTCTCATCTCACCCATCTACTCGATAAGTGTGATCAAGGCATATGAATTAACACAATGACGAAATTATCATAATCATCATCCATTAAACAAGCTTATGGACTCATACCTACATGTCCAAACAGCCCTTCTCCATTTGTACCCAAAGCCTACTATCTGTACAAATGTATAAGTCAACTGACGCGAGACGAGATCCAGCTGCCAACCCATTTTCTGCAAAAAACAAGAAAATAAAAGTCTATGCCATCTGAGGAACGTTTTTTTGCAACTGAAACAATAACTACATAGATATTAAAAAGTTGTCGTTTGATGTAAACCTTTGAGCTTCAGCGCATTGCATTGGAGAGGTTTCTGTTGCAAATAAATAGCTACTTACATAATGAGATTTTTTCTTTTCAAACATTTTGAAGCAGAAAAGGTTGTTTTGTTTTTAATTGTTACTAGCGACCCGCCCCTGCTTTTTTATGACTTTAGAAAATGTGAGTGTCAGTGAGATTTGTTTATGAAATATAATTTTAATGTCAATGTATTAGACACAATACTTCCAGAATAAATGCTTTAAATGATGGTGAAAATGGATCGAAATGGATCGTTGCTTAGTTTAGAAGAACAACGCAGTTAGATAGACAGAGTCAAAGTCAAAGTCAAATCATTTATTTAAAATAGTCACTTTTGAAAAACAGACACGAAAAGCGACTCAAATTTTTCATATGTATAACTGTAGGCTTTGGAGTTTTTCATTTATGTCATTCCAAAACCCATTCTCCTTAATTATAGGTCCTTTAATTGTCTACTAGGACAACATCTTCGCTACCTAGTATATATCGGATGACATTTTTTACCGTCCCGAAAAAATATGGGTATAACAGGTGAACAGAGTAGAAGCCTATGGCATAGTTTTTTTTTTTCATTAACCTGGAATGAGATTGATCTGTCAATAATTATCGCACATTTGAAGTAAACTTTTCATACTAGAACAATAAACACAGAAATTTCGATTTTTTTTATCCTAATTATTTTTTTTTAACTTCTCTTTAGGCGGGCAACAACAGCATCCGAAACATACAAATTCTCCTAATTAGCAATTCTCTAATTGTAACTAAAGATAAAGCCCCGGAAACTCAGACGTACCAGTACTAATCTATGCAGTGAGCGTAAACATAATATGTTTACGCTCACTGCATAGATTAGTACACTATTAGTGCACACCAGGTGCTACAACGTCATAAGTAACAAATGACGTTTTTTACAGATTGAAAAAAATAAAGATTTAGTCATCATCCCTATCAGAACGTTCTCGCACTGAGGGTAGGCGCTAGCCTCAGTTGGTCATTTTGAGAGTTACATTTATGATATTTCTGCACCAGATGTAGATGCATGTTTGACATCATTTGTGATCAAAAACTCATTTTACCAATTTTAGCATTTATGACGTTATTGCACCCGGTGTGCGATATGGTTTATCGCTCACTTTCTCAAATAAATCTTGTACAAAATAATGAACGTTAGAAAGTTTGTGTAACTATGTAAGCAAGTGTTTTTCTACTATACATTTACATATTAATAAACTACCTAGGCCCATAAGTGACTGACTGATCGACCAACTGATAGACAACGCACAACGATAACAACACACGAATAAAAACTTTTTTTTGTAAAAAGTTTTTATTTTTCACTTCTTAGTTGTGGTACCTACCCCACACAAATTATTACAAATTCGAATACCACTACCTGCTATGTAAATAACAGTGACAGGAACTTATCAAATCATCCATATATACTGTGGGAAAAATACGTATTATTGAAGCTATCTCAAAACCTTCCCAAGCAAAGTTAATCAAATTTTTATGGGACCATCGCTAAGCTAACTACCAAACAAAAAAAGAATCATCAAAATCATTTCGTATTTGGCGGAGTAATCGCGTAACAAACACACAAAAAAAAAACATTTGAATTAAGAATTCCTTTTTGAAGTCGGTTAAAAATGTACCTATCCACTTAATTTGAATACAGAACTATTCCCGTTGTCGTTGTTGAGATGTGGATGAATTAATTGATGTCCTATAAGTTTTTCCACTTTTGTCTGATATCCGAAGCATGTGCGAGTAAATATTATTGTATAGGCTCAGATTTGGAAAGTAGTAGTAGTAGTTTAGAAATTAGTAAAATAGGTATATTTCTTTTAAGAGTGCAGAGGTGCACTAAGAACAGTCCTGACAGGAGAACCTGTTCCAAAATCCATGTGAAAGAAGTTTTTGGTACAATCTAGTAACGTAAATGTTACATATTAGTATTTGTACAATCAAAGAAATTACACCCTACGTAAATTTTCCGTGATATAGTCATTAGATACAACTGTCAAAGAATGACAGTTGTGATCTGAATATGCGGACAATTTAAGTTGGTAGTCCATTTGCTTAACAAGGAATTTCCCTAACTTTACCAAAGAGATTCCGTTGGGTGTACCTCCGCATTTAGCTCGAGATATATTCTTATCTAACCAGAAGCGAAATTCTATGGGAAGGGAAAAAGGTACGGTAAAGGGATGTGACAACTGTACTATGTTTAAAGTTCCTGCATCTGTTTCATGTGTTGAATAGTTCCCACGTGACACTATCTTAATATTAAGTGTACAATCAATCTGCCTAGCTTTTTCTCAACTATATTGGGGTCGGCTTCCAGTCTAACCGGGTGCAGCTGAATACCAGTATTTTACATGGAGCGACTGCTTTTCTGACCTCCACAACCCAGTAACTGGGTAATACGATACCCTTGGGAAAGACTGTTTGTCAGACTTTTGGGCTTCTGACGACCCGTAACGACTGTCAAAGATCCACGACTGACAGCCGGGACCAACGGCTTAACGTGCTTTCCGAGGCACAGAGGAGTATCGGTATGTAAAGTTACGAGTTAGTAGCAAAAGTTCTCCTTGAAAAGCTCTTTCCATAGGTGTATATCTTGAAATGTTAAAAAAAAGTAATTTTTGTACTTTTTATTAATCACAGTCTGGCCACGATTTTTTTAGCCTACCCACTCGCGATATATTTTCAAACATATGATTTAAAATACTTTTTATCCATTAACCTGATGGGTGAAGGTCGTTCCTAGGTCGGATCCTCTACTAATGCGCAAGATTAGTTCAGGACTATTGGACCTCCTGGGTCACAATTCTCAAAATTACAAAATGACAAACTGAATCTAGGGCAATGAAAATAAGAGTACCTTTAACCTTAATAACTTTCGGTCGCCAAGTTCACAAAATGCTAAAATGAAGAAGAACTGACCCAATTCAAATATTCCAAAGCTTAGCATATAAATGGCCTGTATTAAGTTTTTTGTAACCCAAAGGGAAGTTGGACGACGTAATTAGTCATCAGTATCCAAAGACAATGAAATAAAATTGTTATGGAAAGCCTATAAAACGAGAACAGATACTGATCTTTACTTAGTATAATATTGTGGAACATGAAAGATAGGTAGATAGAAGGTTTAGACTTTAGAGTATTAAGTCGCTAGTACCTCATTAGGTATTACGAGCTTTCTTTTGTTTTTAAATTATAATGTAAGGTCCGGCGTTTCAACATTTGCCAAAGATGTCAACAACAATGGCCGCTCGAAATTGTCTATGGTTTAGTGATGCGATAGTACCGATGATTTTTAAGTTTTGGTGCGAGATGTTACGATTTTTTTAGTAGTGTTTCATCAGTTTTTTCTTTATATTGAGTAACTTTCAAATCAAAAGCAATTTTTAGTCCAATTCCATTGAAATATGCTCATAGGTGAAACCGTGAAAACGAACAAGGTATAAATATATTCATATTTTGCACTGGTTTATTATGTCAATCACTGGCATTTCAATGGTAAGATTTTAGAAGTGCTAGTCGGACTCGCCCACTAATGGTTTCGTACCACTGTACAATATTTAGCAAAAAACGCCGGAAAAACACGTTTCTTGTATAAATAAAGTAAAAAATTAAAGAGGGTTTGATTTTTACTTTATTTTATTTTAATATATGTTGTTATAGGGACAATAGAAATACACAATCTCTGAAAATTTCAACGATCTATCTATTACGGTTCATGAGATACAGCCCGTTGACAGGCTCAATAATAAGGATTCCACTCAGCATAATCGCTGATTTTCAGGGGTCACCCGAAAAACACGTCCGGTAATCAAGTCAATAAATAAATATTAAAATACAGTGTGTAAATATTTAGTAAATCCAGTGTTCTGTCTCGCTCCCACCCTCACCGTTGCGTCAATGGAAAATGAATTGTCAAGGGGTCGGTCAGTCAGAAAGATGAAGCTAAATAGTTGCCGATTCCAAAGCGTAGTAGGTTCCTATGGAGAAGAACGAGCAAGAAACTTCTATACTATAAAGTATCCTAATAACAAAACTAGGCATGTCAGATTTATGAAATACCGACGACTTTTACATTAACCCTACTCAGCTCAGTGATAGAGATGCATTGTGCACTTACGATGCATGAAGATGAACACATTAACATATTTTATTCTCGATTCTGACTATTAAACCCAACAGATTTATTCCTCCGCTTGAATTTCAAGTAGGTATCTATATGGCTTACTCGTAGATACATAGCTTATGGATCGGATTGATTTAAATTCATCGAAGTTTTATTTATTTAGGGTTTGTCGATGGTACGGCTGAACGGGCATTGGCTTTGACTTCGTGAAACCAAGGCTTATGTAAAAATAATATGGGTTGGTTGACGTTACAACTGTTCGGTGGTTTATTTCCAAATTGCTGTTTTAAATATGAATGTTTTTTTTTTTTTAAATAGTGTTTTCGAATTAGGATGCGTTGTAGGCGTATTCAATTTAAATTGATGATTTCATTTTCAAATGCCTACAGATTTTGCAAACTCTTATCATCATTTCAGCCGAAAGACGTCCACTGCTGGATATAGGCCTCCTCCAAGCACCGCCACTTCGACCGATTCTGTGCCTCCTGCATCCAGCGGATTCCTGCGGCCTTTGCAAGATCATCAGTCCATCTTGTGGGAGGCCTTCCAACGCTGCGTCTTCCGGCACGCGTTCGCCACTCCATAACCTTTCGGCCCCATCGGCCATCTGTTCTGCGAGCAATGTGCCCTGCCCTGCTACTTAAGTTTGGCAATTCTTCTGGCTATGTCGGTTACCTTGGTTCTCCTGCGGATCTCTTCATTTCTGATTCGATCACGTAGGGAAACTCCAAGCATAGCCCTCTCTATTGCCCTTTGGGTTACTTTCAGCCTTCTGATAAGGCCCATTGTAACGTTTCAGTGCCATAGGTCAGACTCTTATCAAATGTCTTTATTTGTTGTAGAAAGAATTCCATGTTTATTGGGTACAGTTCAAGCTCTGTTCAGAATATACGGGCAAAGAGCATGTAGCACGGTTGTGCTAAAAATAGTGGCGAAACAGACTAGTCAGATTGATGTAAGGGGGAGTACACACGCGAGCTCCATTCTTCACGACAGCGTGACAGGCCATACTTATCCTCAGCATAGCTTAGCACGCTTAGCATATGCTGTTTACGATGTTTTCCTAAAACATTTAAATTGGGAACAAGTTTTATGTACGCCCAGTTTTTTTTTGGAATGGTATACAGCGTCCATCGCTTTCCAAATAAAAATATGTTGAAACGAAAGCCTTTGAACTAGCATGGAAGCGTCAATGCTGGAGGCCTGGTTAGGTCTGGTTCACGCTCAAACGATGTAGCGAAACTGTCAGTGACTTTGAAAAACAAAACTGTGTCAAAAACCCTTTGTAGAATCTTCGCTTCTATTCTACAAAGGTTTTTTGACGTCAAGCGGGCAAAAACAGTCCGTTTTGAAGCAGATGTATGTGTGACTTCGATTTTTGTTTTCAAAATTGTACAATTTCTGAAGCGAAAATGTACTATTTTATCGCTTTACTTTAGGGAAATAGATAAAATATCTCTGTTATCCCACAGCATTTCAATAAATGAGAAGCTGCGTATTCTCGGCCGCATTCACATTTATGGTAACAAAAGAAAAATGGAAACATTTCCTTTGCGCTGGGGAAATTAAAAATCGCATTGAACGACTCAGCAATGAGAGGGTTGAACAACTGATCATAACAGTTTGTGTGTGAAATTATAAAGTTAGCTCTGCCGTTTAAACGGTGCAGTTTTCGTATAACCGCATTTGTGAAATGTAATTCGTTTGTTTGTCGGTTTTACTTAGTAATTGAACTAAATAATTACCCATACTCTATTAGTTGTGGACATTTTTTTACATGTCGGTTCGTGGGTCAAAAAATTTCTTTGTGGAAATGAGTTTATAAGTCCTAAAATTTCACCTCTTAACTCAACCGATAATATGCTTTTGGTTTCCCTTTCTTACTCGCTCACACAAATACATACACACACACACACAATGACACACACACACGACACGCATAACCACACCCCCACGCACGCAGAAAGACACACACACACACTACTCACTCGTCTTTGCCTTTTTTTTTTTTTTTTGGGTTGGAAATTATCAAATAACTTCTCCCGCTCTGGGTGGAGCGGGAGGGCGTGTCAGACTTTTACTGACTAAAACCCACCCGTGTTCCTTCCGTTGCCTGTACGTTGCCAGGGGCCACGGTATCCCTTTCGGACTTTCCCGCAACCCCGGCAGGCATCGGTCCTATCGGACCCCTTCACTTGCTGACATCTCTTTGAGGCGCGCGTGGAACACAACGCGCCGTCGACCCGGACCTGGTCCTTATCGGACGGCGAGCTACCCATTGCTCACCGTCCGCAAGCCCGCGCCTACGGTGGCCGGGAATCGGCCTGTGATTCCCGACGCCCTGGGCGTCTCCTGCGGCGGCTAGGGGCGTGAGGGCGCGAAGTTTGCCTCTCCCTCACGCGTTCTGCCTCCTCCTTCGCGAGCATTACTGCTTCGCAGAAGGAGGTGACGGCCTCCCATGCCCTCTCGCTCCGTACCATGGCCTGGACTAGGGCCGGACGCGAGAGATCCCCACCGCCGATCGCCTCCACGAGGACACGGCGATGCTCTGCCCAAGCCGGACAGACCTCCACCGTATGCTCAACCGTGTCCTCCGGGCGATCCACGCAGTGATGACACCCGGGCGTTTCCTCGTCTTTGCCTGAAATCGGAATCTGAGATAATTATCAAATTAGAAAAACAAGCTCAATGTAATACCCGTCGGGGTTCAAATTTCATTGCATCAATTGATTAACTTTTAGTTTTTTCGAACCTTTTTGTCACAACCCATTCGCTTCAAAACCTACTTGGAATGGCTAATGCTGAAATAGTGAAATAGACAGAAATAGAGTAAGTGGGGATAATGTATAAATTGTCTGAGATTACGGTTTCAAGTATCTAATTAATTATTTATTTTTAAATTCTCTAGTTCTAGTTTATTTATTTTTTATTCTACCTACTTTGTAAAAATTCTGTTATTAACAGGCTCTGTATGTTGTATACATAGTGATGGAAGAGGGAGGTCTTCTGGTACAGGTATCTCCATACTTAAAAGAAGGCCTCTACAACTTATTTGTTAAAACCTGTTGATTATGAAATAAACTTTTTATTATTATTATTATTTAACCGTCGTCAAAGTTTTTTGAAACATGGAGCGAGGATTTATTTTGTCCTAGCGACATCGTATAGAAATATACGTAAAATACATCTAATGTAAAACCAAGTCTTAAAGAAATGAACCTGCCTATGAATACGTTTACATACGGACTGAAACATGCATCATAATCGAAAAACATGGTCCATATGTAGCCGTAATCCTATACTATTATTTCGCTTCAATGATTAACCCAGTAGGAACAACCGAAGGCAAGCGCGGCAAGTAGGGCTTTCACGGTAACATATCGATTGCCAGCACTCAGCTCTAGCCAATTTACAATGAGCAAACAGACTTCGGCTGACTGCAAGTGACTTCGAGTGACTTCGACTGTCTTTCCGTGGCGATTCGATAGTTTCAGCAAGCAAGGAAGAGTATTGACTATTTGACTTTTATTTCGCGTAACAGATAGGTATTTGATTTTCTTTTCTTCAACAATGGTTTCTTTTATATAAATATCAATATATCGTGGCCTATCAAAAGCTTGTGAATAATCTTTTTATCGAAACAAAGTAAACGACTGAGATAAGAATTGCTTTTTGATTATTTCATTTGTTCCAGTTTGGTGTGATTTTTAATCGACTTCGAAAAAGGAGGAGGTTCTATGTTCGTCTGTATCAATATTTTATTCAATTGTGGATTTTTTTAAAGTTTTTTTGTTTGAACGGGTGTACTCCTGAGGTGTTCCCATATAAATTTGGTCAAGCGTCAATAATACGTATTTAATATCTGACCTGACCTGTAAATCACACATCCGTGATTTTCCTTACAACTGTGCATGCGTGCACAATACTATACATTCATCTTAATATTTTCTTCAGAACTTTCCTTATTCCTTCAGATGTTTTCACGACACCAGCGAAGTGTTAATTCTGTAAAGAAGCGGAGAGCCCCACAGGCTCAATTAGGATTAGTGAGGGTTTGTAAGAGCTTCTATTGAGCTGCTGCGGACATATTGGGGGAAAGGACGCAAATGGCACAAATCCCGGTCAATATTGGATGGGGATCCGTTTGGAGAAATAATGTCATCAAGATCCGAAAGATCCATTTGTAATGATGACATTGAAGTTGGTTTTAGTAAGAAATTTTTGGTTTTTGGAAATTTTAATCTTGAAGTTTTCTTCTGTTAAGTACTATTTGGGTTTTCTAAATAGAAGATTGTTTTATTTAGTTCCTTTTCAAGTGCAATGATGTTATCCAATTTCCTTAAACGGAAAATCCGAATCGAGTACTTAAAAAAATAACACATTATTCACAACTCCTCTAGGGTTTGTTTAGCTATGTAACTTATATACCTACGTATATTATAATGTCACCAAGATTTCATTGCGGCTTCCACCCATCCACATCTCGTTTCACGTGACAGTGATACCCAAACAATGTCCCTATATTAAGTTTCAGAACACATGTTATACAGTCCCATTCGAATAAAAGCGCTCCTATTCTCAAAGGGACTCGTGTTGAAATTAGTCCGTCTGTGTGCTTGAAAGAGCGGTATTTAACTCAAGCGACCGGAAGGTTCCATCCGGCGTGGTTGGAGTTGGTAGGTTCCACTTGGGCCCGGATGATACCTCGCTACGTGTGAATAGGGGAACACATTGTCACGTAATGGTGAATGCGGACGGCGTCATTTGAATATGGAGAGAACGTGATCTGTGCAAAAAGGGTTTTTTTTTTAAAGATGTACCTTTTTTCTGTGGTTCGCCCGCAACGTTTCGCACTATGTCGGAACAATGGCATGCTTTAATATAGTGTTTTATATTTGTGTGAATACGTTACATACTTACAATAGTTTGGGTTATACAATAAAATACCAAAATCACTCAAATTATTAAATAATCATAACTCATTTAAAAACAAACTATATAAATGGCTGAATGGACATAAATTTAATGACATTAATGATTTCTATAACATGAAAATATAACATTTGTATGTAAAGGTATTAATGAAAATGTTTGTAATGTATAATCTAAATGACTATAATTGTATAACCAATTAATCTGTGACATTCTATTTTTTACCTTTAACTCGTAACCTCTTAATTATTTTGCATGCAATTGATACAATATTCTGTATAGCTAAATATGTGGACATTATATAAAAACCAGACTGTAACAACTTTATACCATGTTTAAGGCAAATAAAGACTTATAGTAAAAAACATTTTAGCAACTGAAATGACGAGAAAATCTATATCAGATGCGGAACATATAGGTTTAAAAAATGAAGAGGTACTGACTACACCACACACTACTACAATGGTGCTGGTACAGACAAGACAATACCTTAAAAAAACAACAATGATAAACATAATATTTCTATCTTTGTTTTAAGTACAAGTTGGATATTTGGGTTGATTTATGTTGGTATGGATACCCAATAACTTTATTATTGCTTTGTTAAGTAGCTTTCAAGTTAAGCTCTTATTACATAAAGTTGTACTTACTTGAAGCACCAGCGGTGCCGACTCCGTGGGTGCTCGGGGGCTCCAGCACCCATGAGTTTAGACATCAAAACTGATCATTCAATCTCTTTTTTAAATCACTCGCCACGCGGCAAGTCGTTAACTACTTCCGTTTTTACGTTGGTTGCGTTATAGCCTTTTAAAGCGCAGTGCTAAAATTTTCGAGCTTGCTTCGCTCGCTCTTGCATCGTGGATTTTCTAATTCTAAAGCTTGTCTACATAAGTTAGCTAGCAGTTTGTTTTAATTAAATATTTTGATAAACTTAATTAATTCGTGCAGGACTACATGAACAACTATTAAACTTACCCTACTGCCTGTCTGTTCGCATAATATGAATCCTACTGGACGGTTGCGATGAAGAAGACTAAGTAAGCCAAGGAAAAGGAAGCAGGCTATAAAAATAACACTATGGGAATGAATGAGTTTGAGCAAGGTTTTCTAAAAGTCGGCGCCCCTGTGAAGCGCAACATTTTATACAAAGATACAAAAAGCCCCAATCAAAAAAAATGCGTCAAAAAAAATGTTGTTCAGAATATTTATTCGTTTCTGGGTCGTTGAAATATATCCCAATTTGCGGAGATGCATTAACGTACACTGACGGTTTTGTCCGAATGCATTGTGTTCGCAGTCTAAAATAAAACTGGATTGGACATAACTGTTTTGAGTTTCACCGTTCGTTGCTCCGGAAAAGTTTGAACTACAGAAAGTTAGTGTTTTGTTTGTTAGACTTTTGTTTTAACTCAATGCTACGAATGTGGCCTTCAATGCATTTATGAATACTTTCAAGGTTTTGCTCTGTATTCTATGTATAATTTGTGTAGGAAATGATATATATCTTACTATAACATTGCATTTTTTTGGAAAAAAGCCAAAGTTCAGGTGTCTTTACAAAACAGGCTGTATACAACCAGTCCATAAAGAAGCAAGCCCGAGTGCGGGCACAAGTGGTGAGTGTGATCTCGTATTGTGTCGTAGAAGAAAGGAGGTAGTGACACCGATGCTTGTTGGCGGACTTAAATTCATCCGACCCTTTGTGCCCAGCGGTGCGGCAGCGGCAGAAACAGGAAGGCAAGAAAATAGAACTGTATGTGGAACATAGGAGCATTATATTGAGTATGTGCTTTCATTGTTGAGAGAAATCTCGTGTGGTGTTTGAGGTGATAGTTGGAAAGTCTGTTTGTGAAAAGCTCTGTCTCTACCTACTGAAATTGAAGGTTTGTGAAGGTGTTTGTTATTCAATCAGGCATAAATAGCTGAATTAATTTGGCTGGAACTAAGCATACAGATAGACCATGTCTTCAAGTAAATATAAATGAATTTACTGAAAATTAGAACACATTTTATCCGAGTACATGAAGTGGGTACTTCTTTTAGGACGCAAGAGAAAACGCGGGTAACTGCTTGATAATATCGCTTGCTTTATTCAGTTACTTTTTCAGATATCGATGAGTATATCCGGGATTGAGCAGCGTTGTTGCGGTCAATTGTTGGACGGATTACTATTCCTTTTACTTCAAAAGCCTTCTGTGCCTCGCAGCGCACGTTGAGTCGCTGGCTCCGGTTGTAATATCAATATCAGACATTTGTAGTGGGCAGATAGAAACTAGCAAGTCTGCCGATCGGTTTGTTCATTGAATAGGTATTCCTATAGCATTTAGTTGCAGATATCTTGCAATTTTGCAACTGACAGATTTTATTTTCTTCTTAACTTTATTTCTGAACGAGGTTTATGCTTAGCATTGTTTTGCGATACGACCCTGAAAACTGATACTGCGAATATAGACTTGAGCATTTACAGAATAACTTAGCAGATGGCAAAATTGGGATGGGTAAGCAAATACATTTACATTAGTTTAGAAGCTGACTCCAAACATATTTGGGTTTCACCTCAATATTTGGTTTGGCACCAATGAAACTTTTGAACAAACGTTCTGTGGTTCATTCAAATATTAGTTTAGTAACAAAGATTTAAATCGCTAGATTTGCCCTCATTGTATTTTAGGCGGAATTACACTTGGTCGTTAGCCCGTATTCGGGTGCTCGCCCTTACTCGAATTCGAACACCCAATGCATTAATTGCACTGGTAATCGTACTGTAAGATGAAGCTAAACTTGATTGTCCGAAGACGTACGCACTCGACCCTGTTCATTTACATTTGGTCGTTTCACCGAATTCCATAGACAATTTAATTCGGGAAAACGACCTAGTGTAATTACGCCATTAGTAATGCGAAAAAAGTGTCTATACTAAAAGAGTGAGCTCACACATGATTAAATAGTGTTTCCATGACAATCAAGTCAAGTCACTGCATTGTTGTGTGTCAGAGGTGTCAAAACGAAACAGAAACGCAACTATATTTTGACGCGGTAAGGCGAATCTAACGATTTAAATCTTTGTAAAGTTTGATAAGTGATATTTGGTGATGTCCTTTGGGGTTTGAGTGAATATATACAGAAGCAGCCCGGAAGCCTCGACTTGTACCCGGTTGATGGCAACAGGCTCGCCTCACGAGACTTAACCATAATCGGCTAAATGTGGGTGTACTAAATGTATGTTAGTGGTGGAGTGTAGACCACTTATATCTCTTCTGGTCTAGGTCAAACGATATAAAAACTAATAATAGCAGTAGACTGTAGTGATACTAGCGACCCGCCCTTGCTTCACACGGTTTTTAAAACTTGACAAAACGTTTCTTTATTATATGTAAGTTTAATAATAATGTATGCACATAAACCTTCCGGGACAAACCAAAATGATGGACCGCATCAAAGTCCGTTGTGTAGTTTAGAAGAACAACGCGGCCACACAGATAGACATGAAAAGCGACTTTTTTTAAATTTATAATATTTATAGATACGACAGTAGATAGTTGGTTTGGTTTTAAAATTAAAGATGTGATTCATTATCGTATGATCTTTTGTGCTATTTAAATAGTGGACTACAAAAAAGATTTAGAAAATTTAAAAGTTGTGTTTCAACTTTTAAATTTTCAAAATTTACTGGCATTACCTGAATTTACTTACATTTGCGTACATAGAGAACTTTTAAGAAGTCAAGAGGCATGCATCAAATCTAAATTTAAACCGAAGAGATTTTGTTCGCAAGAATATAAATAAAATCCAGCTGCACCTTGAATACGGCTATACGTAACTTATGCCCACTTGGGGCCAAGTTTCAACAAGCCCACCTTTCAGAGAGCTATTCTACGTTGTGTGTCCATTACTGACCCCCTGGAGGGTTCTTTGAGGGTTCGCTCTTTACAACTCTACGCCAGGAGGACACGACCTATTAAATGTAGTATTTTACACAATGTTGCAAGAGTCTAACAAATAACGGACTTATAAAACAATATTAGATAGATTAGATTTGATAAGTTCAGTGTGCGTATCCCGCTCGATTCAACGCTTGTTGCTTATGCGTTCCAATTCAGCACTGCAGCTACCTATGTTTGTTTGCTCGACTTAAAGGGGTTAGAAGGTCAAGCTCAAAAAGGTCAGAGCAAAATAGTACCGTATACATAGGAATGTGGAGAAACACTAAAAGGGTACACGATATGATTTATGCGAATTGTAACATTGCAGTTGCTAGAGCCATAGCACAAAGATAAGCCCGCACTTTGTCGCACCAAACGTAGCTCTCACACAAAATTTGATGCAGGGTTAAAGCGATCGTGAACGTGGTGAACACAGTGATAGCTTGATAGCATACGCAGTACATAAAACGGCAACATCTGCTTTCAACGGGTCATAGCTATGTCCAAAATTCAATTAACTATATACAAGGCCTTAATGCTATGCTGCCCACTAACAGGAATGACCTTAAATATTTGATGAGCAAGCATAACATTATCATGTTTGATATTTTTTAAACGCGACCGACCGGATACGCGTCCTTTGGCAAACGAAACGTTTTTAATGAACAATTAGCTGGCATCACATATGGTAGCCGTTTGCTGTCCCATTAAAAAAATAATTAGGCCAAAAATGCTTTGAAGCTGGCAAAAATATACGATATAAGGCATTGTAATGCTGAGCTTTATTTTAGTATCTTGTTCATGTGTAATATGTGAAATTAATTACGAAAATATGTGCCGAGTCTGTTTGGGTGTAAGTTCGTAATTAATCATGCAACATTGACTGGTTTGTCGTGCAGTGACGTCGCGCAAATTGCTAACTACTTACGTACTAAGTTCTAACGTAGTCATCACTTAACATGGTATCACTTGTACGATAGTCGCGTCCAATAAAATGGTCTATCAATCATAATCGTTAGGTATACAGCGTCAAATTAAATGATATAGCAAAACTCAAAGGATTTTCCGAGTTCTAATTTATATGTTATTGGAATTGGTTTCCGCATTTAGTCCTTCAAGTGGGCCATTGTGGTGATTCCAACCAGCCCATCTCCCTCCCGAAGCAGATTAGTTACAGTTGTTCAGAACTTCTTCAAAAGATCTGGGAGACCCGAGGGTTTCTGTTCTAATTTGGGTGACGATTTCCTCAGCCTCTATGCATGTTCTGCACAGAAGACTGTCCGTTATGCCTATTGCCTGGAAATTATTTTCCGAATACTTGAAGGCTGATTAGGATAGCTAACAAAACATGAGTAATCAATTAAATTGTCTTGGCATGGAGTACTCGGAGTAACATACCTCAATACTTGCTAAGAGCTCGAGTTGAAACTTATAGCAATCTACAACTAAGAGTAATTGAAATTTAATCTGGATCTTGCAACAGTGTTATGTTAACTTAGATATTCTTCAGAATTACAGACGCATTCTCTTAAAACACTCTCTTATTCATATAAATATCGTTTGAACAGAAATAGTGTGCAAACTGTTGCGTTTTCACTTTATTAACATAAAAATTATATGGAGCCAAGTTACATGCCTAGTTTTTTGTACAGACGCCAGCACGTCAACCTACTACAATCTGTCAAATTTCGATAATCAATTTTGAACCTCATACTTTAGTGATAAAGTTGAAAATCGATTAAAGAAATTTGACAGATTGTAGGTTGATGTGCTGGCGTCTGTACATAGGAAGATGGTTTTGGTTTTATTGTTATTGCCACCAGTTAACCACATCCAGTCCATATTCTGCTTATAAACTGCCAACGCCATTGTTTATGGTTTCCATCCCAAAGTAATATGTCCTAAAAATAGCAAAGAAAGTGTACCGCCAAAGTAGCCATAGACCATAAATTACCTTAACTAACCTTTCTCGCCCGACGGCCTTGCTCTAAAACTGTTCATAACGGTGCCAATTAAATTCCACAAAATGTTGTAAAAAATTAAAAACTATTCTGAAACAGCTAGTCCCTGACCTTAGACTGGAATATTAAAGCGCAACTTGAAGTTTAATTAAAACACGTTAATACATAGTTCCGCGAAAAAGCTAGTCAAAAGTTTATTTGTTTCTGTAGAATGACGTGAAATATTCGATAAATAACGCTAAGAGTTGGTTGGGTCACGGTTTTGGAGAGGACTATTGTCCAAGCATACAGGGATTTGGATAACTGTTAGAGCAGTCAATATTTGGATCGTGTGCAACTATTTGAGACATTTGGATGGTGTCACGTGATTTTATACTCGTCAGGGCTTAAGGTTTGGTCCAAGACTTGGCAACAGAAGTCCCAAGCCATTAGAAATTCATGGATTAAGTAAGTCTACTTCTATTTTCATCCTTTACTAGCTTCCGCCAGCGGCTTGACCCACGTGATATCTTTATAAATTATAGCTTATGTTACTCAGTGATAATATAGTATTCTACCGGTGAAAGAATTTTTAAATTGGTCTGGTAGTTTTTGAGTTACAAACAAAAATACAAACGTTTTCTCTTTATAATTTTAGTGTAGAATTGTAGATTCGTAAAATCTTTACCTACATTTACTACCTGTCCGTGACATCTCATGTCAATCAATTGAGAGGGTGAAAATAATGAGTAGCTTGGGGTTAGGAAAGTTCTAAGAATAACATAGTAAACCTCTCAAGGTCACAAACAAACTGAAATTTCAAAGGAATGTAAGCAGGTAGTGGCTTGAGGACGTTGCCTCGCTCCATCTGTCACCGACCTATGAGACGTGGATAAATCGAGTGCCAGCTATTCCACTATAACGCTTTACTATAATCTTTATTTACCTTCAACTCTGTCGTTGTGAAAATAAAGTTTTTATTCACAATACTAGCGACCCGCCCCTGCTTCGCACGCATTTAATATACAATACACATAAACCTTCCGGAATTTAAATGATGGTGAAAAGTTTATTTTTATTCTATATGACATTGATTGTGTAGTCGGCTGCGGGGTGAGATTTCTCTGCGGCTGACTATACATTCTTCGATTACTTCCTCACACACTGACTTATTAATTGTAAAACTTTAGGAAAATGATTAGGATTCTCTCACTATGGGTATTTTTGCCTGAAATAAAACTTTTTAAATAAAACTTTTACAATTTTTTTTTTTTTTAAGTCGACTATTTCTACAATGTTTGTAAATATGTGAGCACCATGTATCTATCACATAATTAGATTATCTGTCATTGCTTCATTTTTATTTTATTTTTACCTATTGAGGTAAGTATAGCAATTTTATTCTGGGTGCATCATCTTCACATATAATTATATAATGAATTTATACAAAATAATTTTGAAAGAATAACGTTGGAGTTTCTTGCCCATTCTTCTCCATACAAAAACTACCTTTTCGAAGGGGCGACTAGAATCAATTCTATTTTTTTGTAAATTTTGACGTTCAAAAGTGCCTTTTATGTGTCTATTTGAAATAAATTATTTGACTTGAAAACTGCATCCAAATCCATTGCGTAGTTTAGAAAGCGACTTTAATTTGTATTATGTATAGATGTAGATGTATGTACAGCTAAGTAAGTATAGGAGTATATTTTTTTGGTATTTTACTTGACTTTTGACTTGAAGTAAAGTGGTTACGGCTGCTTTAATTGATATCTCAGTAAGTATACCTATACAGCCTTACTAATAAAAATAAGTTAAACATCTATTTAACTATTGTATTGTTATACAATGTATAAGCTGTGAATAGGCGTTACACAATAATCAGTGTATACACAATGCATAGTTACCCACTGCTTATGACAAAAACATTAGAAGGTGCGTTCTGAAACTGGTACTGCGTAATATCATTGACATTTTTTCATTTAGGAAAACGTTCATAACTTTATACTTATAAGTTTAAATACTGTAAATTTAAATGATTACGGCCATTTTGTTTCCAACTACAGATTTTGCGTTCTATTAGAAAAAAAAAACACTAATGACGCATGCATTAGGTTAAAAACGCAACCGTAAAAGCTGTTATAGACAATTTTGAACGTCAAAATATCTCAAAGCGAATTCAGTACGATTGAAATTATAAAATTATGAAGATATTTTTTTTCTATAATATTAAATGGCTGAAACTAATGACATTTAAAAAATTAAAAAAAACAATCTTGCATGTAGTTTGCTGAACCTCTAGTTCAATCGAAACTCATTTTCTTGCAAACAGAAACGATCAAAACGATTTTTATAACATTTTCTTTTACGATTGTCAATTTCATCTAAAATATCGAAATATTGTAAATGATCCCTGGTTTTCAAACTCAATACGACAAAGGCAACTAGTTATTGTAGGTTATACGTTTGCTACACAAGGTCCCAGGGCTGAATAACGGTTGTACAAATTCTCTTTGTTTAAAGCCATCTGTTACACCAGATCATCACCAGATGTATACAACTGAATCGTGAAATATCGTTTATCGTTTATGTCGTGCGTAAAAGTTTATTAGTAAGGCTGTTAAGGTAGGGTTGCGGGAAAGTCCGAAAGGGATACCGTGGCCCCTGGCAACGTAAAGGCAACGGAAGGAACACGGGTGGGTTTTAGTCAGTAAGAGTCTGACACGCCCTCCCGCTCCACCCAGAGCGGGAGAAGTTATTTGATAATTTCCCACCAAAAAAAAAAAAAAAAAAAAGGCTGTTAAGGTACAATTCCGTAGCCAACTGCAGGCGGCAACTGCACGCAACTCCTGTGACACGACCGGTTTCTATGAATTATATAATAAGTTCCGTAGCTAGCGACACGTCGGTTTCATAGATATAACCAACCAGTCGTGTCGCGGCGACACGTCGCCTGCAGTTGCCGCCTGCGGTCGGCTACCGAATGGTACCTTCACTGTCATTTGACAAGGGCCTGCTAGTATAAAGTTATTTATCGGCCCAAGATTTAATTTCTATAAGTAGTTAATTCGAATTACACAATTTATTTTCTATGAAATAAAATTTTGATACCTACTCAAAACTCAATTCAAAACATTTATTTCAATAAAACTTATTACAGGCACTTTTGAATTGTCATAGTGGTCGGTCAGTCAGAAAGATAAAGCTAGTTTCCAAAGCGCAGTAGGTTCCTATGGGTAAGAAAGGGCAAGAAACTCTACGGACACTCTTTTAAATCTCTTAATATTGTTATTCTCTCTTCTTGTTCACTTCGCTGCTGACAAAGCATCGCTGTCTCTCGATTCACCTACTACTAAAATGAAAATATTATGAAGAAGAGCAATTTGCCAAAGGTTATTTGAGAGTTATGATAGCTATCATAACTCTAAATTAACCTTTGGCAAAAGCTAAGCAAATATGCAATATAAAACTAAAATAAAAACTATGCGTTCCTGTATCTCCTTTAAAAGCAATTCTTGGTATTTGAGCAACTAGAAATTCTGCAGAAAAATATTGCGTTAAGTCTGTACCTAAATTAAAAATGAAAGCAGACCGCAGACCGTAAAGTAATATCACGATATAATTAAGAAAATTGAAATAAAACTATACAAATATGAAAATGATATGTTTGAATTTAAGTTCTGCGAAGGAAAAGGTCAAAGAACGAAATCCATACAAATATTATAAATGGGAAAGTAACACTGTCTGTCTGTTCGTTATCTTTATACGCCATCGGCTGAACAGATTTCGATGGGCACAAAGGTAGACCTGAGTTAGGAACATAGGATACTTTTAATTCCGGTAGGATGTTCCCGTTAGATAATCTTCAAACTATACGCGTGCGAAGCCCCTGGCAAAATGTAGTAAGTTATAAACGAATACTACGGTACTGATTGCACCTCACACCACTTTTAAAAGGCTCCCAAAGCTAAGATGGGACGTTACAAACTTTCCTTGGAATCGTTAGCCTTTGTTGCTTCTTTTAAATTCGAGTAATATGATCAGCAAGAAAAGTACTTATGAATTCAAACTTGAAATATTATCATAAAAACGACCTTTGGTCGGCTGAGAGTCGTCCAACGACCCTATTCGCAATAATCCCTTATCCAGAATGGGATAAATGACTCCATTATATCCCAGATCAACAATTCGGGCTAGAATTTCGTGTGCAATTAAAAGTTTCTCATTAACATGGGTTTGATTCTCTACTTTATTTGGGTCTAAATTATCTGACTTAATAATAAGTACCTGGACGACCGAGCTCTGCTCTGGTAAATATAGCTGCAATGGCTGCAATGATACTAGGTACTTACTAATTCCATGCTGCCATGTCATTATTCTAAGGTAGCCATCTTGTTCTAAACTTTGGACGATCAAGTTCTGCTCGGATGAAAATACGGAGAATTTTTTTTTCCCAATTATGAGACCTAGCTAGATCGATTTTTCGCCCCCGTAAACCCCTATATTGCAACTTTCATCGAAATCGTTAGAGCCGTATTTGAGAACGTGATTCGTAAACGTATATATATATTTAAATATATGATACAAATATTGCTTATTATTGATTCATGCTTAATTTGTTGAACGAAGCCTATTTTGGCCTTTGTGGACAAGAAAAAAAGCTAAAAGAAAAGATTGATCTAAAAGAGGTTTCACTTCTATTAATGTGGAGTGGAACCTCTTTCAACATGTAAATTATACATGGCCGTTTGTGATGAAAAAATTATGAAACGCCATATAATTATTATTTTTAATTTATTTCTTTTAATAAACACAAATGGCATTAATTTGCAGAAATGGCCTGAATTATTTAAGTTTCTTAGCCGATAAAACCTTCTTAGATTTATATTTTACAATAGAAAACACTTTTTATAACTTTACTAATTTATTAAAATAGATTGCTCATTCGTTTTAAAATTATAATAAATGATTTGTTTTGCGTTTACTTAATTATTGCGAAAACGATTACTTCGTCCGTCTATTTAAAAGAAAAACGTATTTAAATTGCTAGATTATACATTAGGTATAATGGCTACCAAAGTTCATTAAACGACCTTCGAACCTGGAATCATTAAAATGTACCTAAAGCTACGGTTTACTTGAAGAGCGGTGGCCGCCACATAGCGTCCGCAATTTACCGGCGAATGACGTCACTGAAACGTTATATGTGAAAGTAAGCCTAAATTCGCACGGGCGCTTTTTTAAACGCGAAGTTTTTGACCGCCCTCTAGATTTTCAACTTTTGGTGTCGAACCAAACGTTGAGAATCCAACAGAGTACATTCCTAGCGTGTAGAAAAAGTGCACAGTTGGATTTTCAACTCACGTCACTAAGCCGAGCATTGAAAAACCAGTGCGCGTCAAGACACGTCGTGTAATAAAGAGCGCCCGTGCACACGTAGGCTGTTGGTGAGTTTTACTAGAGAGTGTTTTTGACAACGTATATTCAAACCCTGGTGCCATCATTTTTATGACAGTCGTCACTCACAGGCCGTGTCATGGAATGCGTCATGTGGCGACCACCGCTCTTCTAGAAAACCGTAAATTAGGTCCTTGTCAGTAAAACACCATCCAACTATTACCTGAGCAACAATTCGGCAGTTTTGTCCGTCTCAACCCACAGGAGGGCCATAAGCTGTAACTTGCACAAACTTTTGTATAAATAAATAATAAATAAATTCTTTATTTCATCAAAAGCCATCACAGTACAAGAACCAAAAACTAAGAGCATATTAGGCTTATAACTAGGTCACAATAATTTTAATTCCCTGACTCCTAAACTATTTGTATGTGCCTGTGTCTTAGGAGTCAGTGATTCTCCGTAACAACCAAGACAAAGCCACAGTATAATAAAACGGGACGTTACAACAATAAGCAAATGGTGTAAAAGAAAACAGGATACAGTATAAATCAAATCATGTAGCTTGAAATAAAACACTGAAAATAATAACGGGAAAAAAGTTGTTGTCTCGACACAAATGGGATCGCGTTACGTCAAAGTCTTTGTACTTGTACAAGATTCCTTTGAATCATACGAACAAGTGCGCACAGATTTAATAATATCGATATATTGCTTACACAGCTGGGTGTACATCTGTGACAAAGAGACGCTTCATCTAATGATACCGTTAAGGCGACGATAACCGACTTTTAATAATTTTATACTGAAGATCACGTCTAAACGAGTAGTGTTAATGATTTGGAAAAAAATATGTATTAAATAAAAGAATTTTCTTAATAACTTAATATATGCATATTTTTAATTATGTCCATTTTAAAGATAATTTAATTATTGATCTTCTATTAAACGTGTTTTTATTAAAATACCTTTTGTTTTATGTATAATAAGTTGATAATGCGTCTAATTTGGGACAGCGCTCCTTGATGGGCGAGTCCTATTACTGGCTGGACATACGACGCGTTGTGTCTTAATATACGATTACATAAGCGTGTCTAGGGTATTGTGAACACCAATGCTACTACACAAACATAACATAATATCACGCCTGTATTCCCCGAAGGCTTGGGCAGAGATGTACCTGCCTATAGTACACCCACATTTCGCCAGTTATGTTTAAGTCGCATGTAATAGGAGGCGAGCCTATTATCATCAACCAATGTTACTAATACTTACTGTACTATGTTATTATATTACTTCACAACGAAACAACACGAAATGTAAAAAAATACAAAAAAAAAAACTGTCTAAAAACATCAACGTCCATGAACTTATAAGCCTTTATTCAATTAATATTTTTTCACACACATTATTGTCTACTTTTCATGGGAGAGTTTAGTTTATCTATGGAAATGTTAAGACAAGACGGTAGACGTAGCGTTGGAAGGCCTCCCACAAGGTGGACCGATGACCTCGATCGAAGGCCGCAGGAATCCGCTGGATGCAGGAAGCACAGAACCGGTCGACGTGGCGGTGCTAGGTGGAGGCCTATGTCCAGCAGTGGACGTCTTTCGGCTGAAATGGTGATGATGCAAATGTTCGTTACTTAGGGCCTTATGAAAATTGTTTTTCAATGTGGAAACTTTTAAACTTTTTCAGGCCTTTTTATATCGCTGAGTTTTTTTTGTAAAAGCTTAATGTCAAAAGTTCAACAACAGCACTTCAACTTACCTAATTTGTTAACCTCGGAGCATAATGTCATCAATCATTAGACCTAAAGGAAAATCAAATTGTTATTAGAAACACGCTAAAAGGCTGTTTTCTTGTGCTTTCTACGGAAATGAGAAAAGTTTTCGAACCGTACGGAAAGCAGTGGGCACGGTAAGTAGTTGATCAGTTATAACATTGACAAGTGTTTAATGCTTCACAACAAGTTACAAGAGAATAAGAAGCCACAAGGACATTTTATGGTATCGGACAACTATTCGAACGAGGGACAATTTGTCTAATACACTTTTTGCCATATAAATGAGAATCGAAAGTGAACTGAGGAATAAAATCAAATCATCAACGTTTTAGTACCTATCATAAAAGACGCGTAGAAACTGCAAAAAAAAACATCAAGATACTCACACACACTCATGTGCACTCACGCACACACACGCGCAATCACACGCCCGCTTCGCTCACCATCACACACATGCACACACAGACACACACACACACACACATACACACACTCACAGGCACACAAGCACGCAACGCGTAATCACACGCCCGTTTTGTTTCTTTTTATTGTTTAGTTTCACTGTTTCAATACCTACTAGTGTTACTTATTATTTGTATTTTATTACATAAAAATTGAAATGTGTATTGATGTAAGGCGGAAGACACTGACTCCTGTAACACAGGTTCGCCTAGTACGGAAGTCAGGGGCTTCATACGTACGTTTGTAATATTTTTATGCCAATAAAGTTTATTATTATTATTAAGTACTATACTAATATTTAGTATTACCTACAGTGTTCTTTCGCCGTTTCTCTAACTAATACTTCTAGGGAACATCGTCCCCCATTCCTAAACCGCCTGTATTTTTTATATTTCAAAAGGGATTGTCGATATGTTCCGCAAATCATACTCGATTTTTGTGAAAAGAATATCAGAATTTATCGAGAAAGCAGCTACGAGCGCTACGGCGTAGCGACTGAGTGCTACGCAAAAAAGTCGCACGAACAATTCAAACTTCATCTCCATATGGAGAGTATCCGAATCCGGAGCAATATTCTCTATTTGAACCATTCTTATTAAATATGAAAAGTTTCCTGCCAGCCGGTTCGTTCAATAACATAGTGCACTGTGTAGGCCACACACGTACCTACCTACTTAATTAAGATACGGCCGGAGTATCAACAGGACAGTTCTGTATTTGGCAAGCGTCCAAGCTCGTTCTCACTATCTCCAAACCCTGTAGAGGCATTTTAAGTTATTTTTCACGGAGGTTCAGAACCAGCCCATTGTTCAGGCTACGTGACATGCTTTTTGTTTTCAAAATCAATATTCGTTCTTTTCTATGTAATTTACGACGCGTACAGCAGAGGCATGATTTAGGTGCCTAGAATTTAGTTTGGCGACGTAGTTACCTATTTACGCAGTGCTTATAATCTGCTTGTCATTTTAAACATGATAATACACAGAGGAACAAACAAGGAATGAACGTACAAATTCTTGTGTGTCAAAATGAGTTTCATAACAGCTTTATTAAATATCTAGGACGCGTAGCATCGCATATTCAGGGGCAGTTTTTGCTTTGTTGGGTTTCGTGGAACGATTATAAGGCGTATTATGCGTAGTAATTGTTCAACGTTCAACGTTCCTTGAACCTAAACCTCGTAAAACGGTCTAATTAGTACCGTTAAGGTTTTTGTTTAGTTGGAGTTTTTGTTATAAATGTTCTGTCTGACAATTGGTTACGTCAACTAATCTAATTAATTCAAAGGTGTTTTTCATACCACATCTTTCGATAATTTAATCGTCGCCTTAGTTTAATTTAATTAAATAATTCATTAACTTATTAAATGAATAATATTTTTTTTGTACCCTACGACAATAAGACGCTTTTTAACTCAGTTACACCATCGTTATGACCATAAATTTCCTTATTACATACTTCCATAAACAAGAACTTCCCGTCATTTAAGCGCACAACCGTGAGCACATTTTGCCGCCGTCACAGAAACGCGGGGCTGACATACCTACAGATACACAAACGGTCGTGTCCCGGTGGAGATACCGCGATAATGCATGGCTATGCTGCTGCCGTGGATTTAGACGATTTTACCGTATAGTGTAATATTTCTGCGGCTTTGCCTGCCTCAGGTAAATAAGGTTGTTTTATGGACGAGTCTTATCTATACTCAATACTCAATTCTTTATTGCATTCCACAATGTAGGCTTAGGTGGTAAATATTTGCCAAAAGAAACAATCATGGACCCTGTCGGGCACAGCAAAAGAAAGATATGTGGAGACGAGGACTTATCGTTTACATGACTTATAATCTAATTTATTCTAACTTACTCTCAACACACTTACAAAATAATTAATTTTATAATAACAATAATTTCGCTTACGGGTATTATATAGGTACTTATGTGTTTTGGGGATTTATCATTTAAATATTCGTTGACACTATAATAACATTTGCTTATTAATAACTTGTTTAGTTTGTTCGTGAATAAATGTAGTTTTTTTTCTTCTCTTATATATTCGGGTAACATATTGTAAATTTTGATTGACATAACTAGTAGGGCTTGTTGAGTGTATTTTTAAGTGGGATGTTGGTAAGTTGAGTCGTGTTTTGTGTCGAAGTGTGTATCTTGTTTGTATGTCTTCTCGTTTAGTGTAAAAGTCTTTGTGTTTGTGAGCGAACTTGCATATTTCAAGTATATATAAACAAGGCAGAGTTAAAATATTCAGATTTACGAAATGGGGTTTGCAACTATCTATTTGTTGTATATTTACTAAGATACGGATAAATTTCTTTTGGACCGTGAACAGTGCAAGTGCGTCTGTACTGTATCCCCACATTATTATGCCGTAGCTAAGCCACGCATAAGCATAGGCGTAGTATGTAACGAGGGCAGTCTGTAAATTTGTGGTTTTTTTAACTTCACGAAAAGCGTATAAAAATTTTGAAAGTTTTGATTTTATTTTTTGTACGTGTGATTTCCAATTTATATTCTTGTCTATGGTTATGCCTAACAATGTGAATTCATTGACTCTTTCTATTATATGATTATTGAAGGAAAAATATACATTTAGAGGATTTTTTTGGTGGGGATGGAAAGTTATAAGTTTAGTCTATTATTACTACTTAGTCTAGTATTACTGAATATAGGCCTTTCTTTCGTGCTTTTAACATTTCTTCTCGCATGAGTTGCCTTTGTTTGCGTGCATTTTCATCTAAAAACTCGGATACGGATAGTCTTGTGCCTTGAAAGTAGTGGCTATTTTTGATTAAGTATTTCGCCATTCTTTTGCTTAGTAGTTCTACTACCAGTCAGTGGTCGAGTACTGGTAGTATTCCTGCCTAATCTGTACATATTCTCTATATAGCCCGTTAGGTCTACATGCAAAATATTTTGAAATATATCAATTATTCTATCATGCAAATCAAATTCCGATTCTTTTAAGTACTCCGTGAAGCCGTATAGAACTATCTTCTTTGAATTACTGTCTGTGCATTTAATAACTGGGGTAACAGATATTAATTTTATTTCTGATATTTCTTTTTTGAGTTTTTCATTTTCTTTTATAAGGTTTTCTATTTTGGTGTCAACTTTTTCCAATTCAAGTTTCCTTTGTTCATTTTGTTTTGATAAATAATTGGTTTTTTGCTCGAGATCTTGTGTGAGTTTGGCAATAGCTTTGTTAATTTCTATTAGTGCTTCGTAGTTCAGAAATTATTGATTCGTTGTTTTCCTTCAGACGTATTATAATCAATTGACTTAAACTTTGCAGTGAGAGTTCAGGTTGAATGTTGGTATTTATTGTAGAGTTTTTGTCATCTGGGTGGAATGTATCTCCTACTAGACTGAGTGAATCAAAAGTGATTGAATCATTGCTGGGGTAAGTAGTTCTTTTCCTAAGCGTGACGTTGCATAATTCATTGGGTGAGGCTGCTTGCTGGTTGTGAAGAGAGATCTGTGGGAGTGTTCGAGTTTCCCATTTTGGGCATTTTGCAGCGGCAATCCGTTTCGGCAATTTCCATGTCTTTTTATGGTCTTCAGTCATTCCTTCCTTGAAATGGTCTCTGGAGATGTTTGCACACTCTAGGTCATATTTGCAATTACATAATGTGCAGGTAAGATATTCACTGGTTAAGAGTTCTTGTGTACAACCTGCGCACTTTTGTGCCATTTTGATCAATCTTTTTACTGGTGCTGATATCTAGCAGCCACTAGTCCAATTCTCTACTTCTGTCAACCGATGGTTCGTTCGATAATTGTAGCTAATTCGCCTACTCGATGATAGATGGCGCTGTTATGAGTAATAGGCCAGGATGACAAACAGCTTTTGATTTATTTAGTTATGTTTCTATTATGTAAATTATATAATCGCTAATCACTATCGTACCTTAATTAGGTTTGAATCCGACACACTGTTTCTGATGGCCACGAGGATGTATGAGTTCCACTTAGTGAGCGGCCGACGAAAAATTCGTTTTGAATTATGTTCGTTAAAACTTTTGGCACTTTGTCTTATTAGAAATCTTCATAGAAATAGTCTAAAACTTGTGTACTTTGACTTAAATCACTGCAGGCACCGAACGGTTATAACTTTAGATACTTTTTTAAACCGATTAGTCACTCAAACTATTTTTAAAACTATAGAATACACGGAGCAGATGTTTGTTTACGCACAGTAGCGCCCTCTCCTTTCAAGTCTCCTTTCGTACCTATATTCATCTTGGAACATAGCTTAGCTATATCACCAAATACACACACCAAAACTGTCTAGGGATCAAGTACGTTTTAGAGTATCGCCGCAATTGAGGATTATTATTTTAAGTTTGTTGGATCGTTATTGATTCTTTTTAGTGAATTTCACTATTTGACTAAATCATTTTTTGAATTTTTTATTAGAAATAGAAATCAACAGTCAATCAGGATTCCTATATAATTGTGTAATAGCGTTATTACAAAACCATTACAGTTTCTGCATCGGAACTGAAAAAAATTGCATCGATATGGAGTGACGACATCATTTGACTCGAGAAAAGATGGAGCCGTCGGAATGTTGCAAGCTGGTTTCAGGCAACGTACTGCGGCTGTCGCTCTTGGCACTACACAGAGTGTCATAAGCCGCCTCTGGACACGCTATCGTATCACGCGCAGCGTGGTCGAGCGACATGGAGGACGGTCTCGCATCACCACTCGCAGATAGGACCGGTACATACAAAATTCTGCTTGACGGAATCGTACCATGGCCGCCATGATGTTGGCTGCGAGGCTTCACAGCTCTTCAGGCTTGCTGATAAGCTACCAAACCATCCGAAATCGTTTACGTGAAGTGGGTCTGCGTTCTCGATTGCCGCTGAGAGTTCCACCTATAGCACCCCGCAATCGTAGGGCCCGCTTACAATGAGCTCGCGAACACAGAAATTGGGAGAAAGAAGACCGGCGTTGTGTTTGCTTTTTCGATAAATCTCGTTCTGACCTCTGGTCGTCAAGAACGTTTGAAATTTTGTCAGGAAGTTCATTCATATGGAGGGGGAACAATAATGGTTTGGGCCGGTATTTGGATCGGTGGAACAACCGATCTCATTTGGATCAGTGTCACCCTCAATGGTCAGATTTATGCGGAGAGGATTGCTTCAGACGTGATCATCCCTTTGCGAAGCCGATTGGGTGATTCGTTTTGACTAATGCACGACAATGCACGTTCACACACGGCTAGAGTCATAACACGCACTCTGCTGTGGCCTGTTCAATAGCCAGACCTCAACCCAATTGAGCACGCATGGTATATGCTTCAAAGAAGAGCTGTGCCGAGTATGGACGCCGTGCATAGCCCACAACCACTTTTTGACTTGTTAGAACGAACGAAAATTTAATTTTTGGTGGGTCGTATTTTCTTTACCAATAAGTTGCTGAAAAAACGAAATAACAGGGACGTATCTACAGCAGACCTTGATTTTATGAAAAATAAATGATTGCTCTAGAGGCATTATTCAGGAAGAAAAAAGGGGAATACCTACATTTTTATGGAGAATCGCAGGCCCTGTTCCCTCTTAAACATAGAAATTAAAGTAAGCCAGTCTGGAAGACTAGATTTGGTAAATATTAATTGGATAATTTTTTATAGTTAAAAATATACTTGATCCCTAGACACTTTTGATGTGTGTATGTTGACTGGCACTGACTAGCAATAACTAGGACATTTAAACATTCTATGACGTTCCACAAAACTGAACATGTGGTTCACAAAAAGCGCATTAGACAGAGAGAGAAAACAATTTTAAATGCAAAGCTATCGTTCAGCTGACTTTGACACGTAAAACCTTTATTAAAGTTTAATGGAGATTGGTTGAACAGTAATGCGTTGAAAGTGAGATAAACAAACTCATTTTGTGATTCAGACACTCAGAACGCAAGATTATATTGCCTAAAGCAACATAATAAATAATTGTACTGGCTTACGTTATACAGGATGGCCCTTGAAACGACGTTAAATTTTTTTTGGGAAATTCTCACTTTTTTTTTTTTTTTTTTTTGGGTGGGAAATTATCAAATAACTTCTCCCGCTCTGGGTGGAGCGGGAGGGCGTGTCAGACTCTTACTGACTAAAACCCACCCGTGTTCCTTCCGTTGCCTGTACGTTGCCAGGGGCCACGGTATCCCTTTCGGACTTTCCCGCAACCCCGGCAAGGAAATTCTCACTTGACTTCAGATTTTTTATTTTTCTATTATTATAAATATTAAAAACTGTCTAGCTCGTAAACTATAAATAATCGTTGAACATACATGTGGGTGTTTCGGGAAGCCCTTGAAGAGAGGCTCCTAAGATTTTTCTTTGGGCGTTGTTTCACGGGCCACCCTGTATTATACGTTCATGTACCTACACACCTAGTAGAGTACACACCTAGGTACATTTATTCGTCTAATGTCTCATTTGCTCAGAATCTCAGCACGTTTATTTATGAAATTGGATTAGGATTCTTGATTCAATTTCAAGGGGCGCCGGTTTTAAATTTTTCCTTTTCATATGCTTTAGCAATTTTCTATCTAGCTAACTATAAATACTACAGTGTGGGTTTTATTTTGCTTGCTCATACGACACATAACTTAGTTTCAAAGAAAAAGAACAGTAATTTAATCTACCTACAGCTCCTTAGTAACTTAAAGTTACGACTCTAGGTGTTGCTCAAGTCTCGTAAATTATCTTGAAAGTGCGACACGGTGATCACTTAATCCCGTTTAATCTTAATAATGAAACTTCATTGTGCTGGCAGCTAAACCAGAATGCAGTTAGTACAAAGCTTTCTTACCTTCCAAGATGTAACTTACGTGAGTTGCTGAAGTTTGAGACACAATTTTGCACTTTCGAAGTAACTTCGCAGTTGGGATTGCAAAGGGCACTTGATCGTCGATTTAAACGACCTCTTGCGGACAGCATTATGAAACTTTGCTAGCGATATCGTCTGAAAAACACAGTTTTGTGTGTAAATAATATGATATTGTGTTAATAAAATAATAGAAATAGTTGGGAGAGTAATACTTACTTAACAGATTGGCCAGATTGCAAGAATGTTTGCGCTATCAAACTTAACATGCTTACAGATAATAAAATTACTTTCGATTTCTACAAAAATAATAGTCACTGGAAATTAATACTAGTTCAGAATTTTATTATTTAATTTTATATTGGTGAACGACCTCGCTACAATAACTGTTCAATCGCTACTGGTGTATTTTTCATAAGAAAAGCAGTCGGCGGCAGCACTGAGTAGTGCCGTACCTAATGGTACGGTACGAGTAATGCAAGCGATACGATATTTTACTTACGTTCGAAATGAAAGTATTCCAATTTTAAAAGCGTGCAAATACTAGCCAAGCACTTCAGCGCTTTAGTAGTATCCAAAAGATATTCAAGTTTATTACAAGTACTTTCATAGCTTACAGTCTCACGTTCATTTAATATACCTATTCTCTACATTTTTCATTTAGATATCTACTGCTTCTTGATGTGGCATAAAGTTATCACGTGTTGATGACCGTTAGAAGTTATGCATACCCGTGAACACTTAATTGCGTCATTTGACATTCATCCGCCTTAGAATTGAGCTATTTTGAATTTTGAAATCTCGCACAGTATTCGGAAACCTATGTGAGTGTGTGCCGCTAATGGAACCCCGTACACTTTGTCAATGTATTTCCTACGATGCATTGTTTGTTTGTACGATGATGCCATTTGTCTCGGTGCCCAAAGCCCGGGATTACACGAGTTTTGATTGCACGGTGTAAAATACGAGCCGGATAACAATGCGCAGCATTTTTTACCATACAAACGTATACACATTAATTCTTGTGCCCGAAACGGGATTGCCCGTTTGGTACCAACTCGCATCGGTGGCCGCTTTGATTCGTTTTGCAAAGGAAACATATTTCGCTCATGTTATATTCATACTTTGGGGTCAATTGCTGATCAAAACGGCGGTTTGGTTCGGCGGAATGGCGAGCAATATTGGCTGATTGCTCTGATAAATTGGACCGTACTAGCCCAAACGTAGTACAGCTACAGTAGTAGTGTATAGCTCCTGAAAGATGGTATTCTTCCTGTTACGACCTACTTTTCTTCGGAATAAGCTTGAAAGAACACCGAGATGAAGAGAAAATGAAAGTAGGTTCATTTTACATTAAGCCCAATTAAGTAATTAAGAAAGTAAGTTACCGGTGTTTCTAGAAATGATTACTTTGGTCTTAAAAAATCCTCAATTACCGGTTCCTTGGCCATTACTTACTTACTTGAAAATCGATGTTGAGTTTCTGCCCGATCATACGCCTTTTTCACATTTTCATATTAGGTAGGCTGTACAAGAAATATCCGTTGCCATGCGACCCGTTTCAAATTATTACACAATTTATCAATGACCCGCCATATTATTTTGACAGATGGCTGAAGTTCAAGTGTTTCCGGGCAATGAACGTGACAGAATTTATTAGAAGATAACAGACGGGCCCGAGTTTGTAGAGGATCGGGATGTAATCTGATCCATTAAGTAGAACTAACTTTTCACCATTGCTAAGGATAGGCCGCTTAGTAAATGTTATCATCAGTCGATGTCAGAAACTTTGTGCGATCGAATAAAACTTCTTTTACTGGTAGAGGAGCGTAGGCTATTAGACGAGCTTCCAAGCTAGTCGGTGTCATGTGTGATCGTTATATTTTATTAATATTTCTTGTTAGTTCGTTAGCTCGTGGCTAAGTAATAACTGTCGCACGGGTCGATCCATCAGGTTAAGCTACGCTTGCCGAGGGTTGGTCTGTGGATGGGTGATCATCTTTACATACCGAGAATCCTCTATGTCTCGGAAAGCACATTACCCGGCTGTCATTTGTGGAGATTTGACAGTATTTACGGGTCGTCAGAAGCCTGAAAGTCTGACAACCAGTCTTACCAAGTGGTATCGTATTACCAAGTTACTGGGTGTGGAGGTCAGATAGGCAGCCGTTCCATGTAAATACTGGTATTCAGCGCTGGATCCAGTTAGACTGGAAGCCGACCCCAACATAGTTGGAAAAAAGCTAGGCAGATTGATTGTTAGTTACGAGGATGTCATGTTCCAACGGATCACAATTGATTGATATCACTGTGTTCTTTCTAAATTGGGCTGTCTTGTCATCATTTTTGATAACAAGTCCAACAAGATGGGTGTTTTCTTTATGACAACCTGCTTCTTCTTCGTTCCGGTCGAAGTGGCGGTGCTTGGTGGAGGCCTATGTCAAGCAGTGGACGTCTTTGGCTGAAATGATGATGACCTTCAATATCATCCTGATCAACACCACATATTATTTGTTAACGTCGCAAAAATCGACGAATTTCCCCAGTCAGTAAACTTTATTCGGCGCGAAAGCGGCCCGAAATATAAATTGCATTAGTAGATACACACTTCCCACTTTTATGGGAGTTTTCGTAAATGGAAAGATAAATGTCGTATACGGGTTCAATATCATCTTTCAGAGATACAAGTATATTTTTATAACTTTCCTCATCATCTTTTATATAGAGAGTTACGTGGAGATATGTTGATGTTCGTAACTGTGTGTTATTTTTGTAATCATCGTATCGATGGAAGGTCGTTATTTACAGAATGTATTGTAATGTTTTATTTATGTTTTTTTTATCTACTCGGAAAACTTCGACAGTTTTTTATCCTGAAATTACGTATAGCACAGTCAATACAACGTATATGTTATAATAGGAAAACCTAAGTTGTGTTGAGGGAAAAGCTTGAATACTTTCTCTCAAGACCTAGCTCATAATAAGCTCGAAATGTTCACGAAGAACTCCTTATAAAATACTAGTGTTTGCCCAGAAATTTCGGCCCCCGACCCACCGCGTCGCAACCCATCGCCCGCCCGCGCTATTACTTCGTTTTCACTTAGCATTGATCCTGCCTTTTTTTCTTTTTGCTCGGTTTCTAAGAGTCGTAGCGTGATGTTACATAGCCTATAACCTTCCTCGAGAATTAGGCTAACCAATGCAAAAATATTTTTTCATATCCGACTAGCAATTCCGGAGCTAACCTCCTACATACAAACAAACATACACACAAACAAATAAACAAACAAATTTTATATCTTTATCATATTTTATATACTCGTATATATATTTAATTAAATATTATTATTAGTACAGAAAAACCGACCGACTAGATACACCCACTGGAATTTTCATAGAAAATGAACACTGAGACCCTAAGTAATTTAGTAGCAAATTGGCTTTTTGTATTAACTGGCCAAATAACATCGTACAATAGCAATTTTTCGGACAATAGAGTCTTAGTGCGAGATATAAAATATGCAAGACTTTACCTACTATTGTGGTACGTTGGCTAACATTATTTTATCTCGTGAGTAACGGTAGCCGGAGGCTTTAACCGCGTACAATTTATGTAGGTAGCAGTGGCGAAAGCACCATAGAACACGATTCCAACCGGCTTCTCTTCAGAGATTCGCATCAGAAAGTCTACCTAGTTATTGAAAAATGTCTGTCTAGTTATTGAAAAATGGCAAAGTCAATAGTGTCTACTATTGCCAAAAAAAAGTGTGTGATGTCAGCTCCGACGCACGACTGGAGTTAACTCCAATAGGCAACGACGGTAAATAAAAGTAACAACAAAAAAAAAAACTTAAATATTTAAAGCTTTGTTTGTGTAGTGATAGCATCTTTTTGGTTCTGCTACTTGACGATAGATGGTTTTAAATTCAGTTAAGGAAAGACTTTTATTATTAAGTTGATAAATAATTAATGTTGACTTTATTTATAAGTAGGTAAGTAAGTTAAGACCGGCTCCGCTTCGGCTTCCCTTTCATAAAAATTGATACCTCGCCGCTGGTAGGTAGTGTAGGTATGTTCCTACTACCTACATGACAAACACGACCACTATTAGGTAAGGTAAACAAAGGATGTTATTTGTGAAGAAAACAATATTATATATACATTAGTCGTATTGTTTGGTAGAGGAAATATTTCAAATTCTTGGCTGAAAAGTCAAGAATTTATCCTTGAAGAAAAATGAAATTCTGAATTGCAATGAAAGACAAAATTGCGTAAGGAAATGTTGTCTACCTACTTTGATTGGGTAATCTCGCGGTTTGGCTAATTAAAAATAGAAAGAAAGAAAAAGTATTTATTGGGACAAGCACAGGAGATCTTAATTAAACTAAACACACACTCACTAAAAATAAACATAGAAAAAACAAACAAAGTAAAAATAAAAATTAAGTGGAAAGTCCTGTGCGAAGCCAAAAGGCTCCTATATCAGCATGATACTGCGACATTTAATAATAAATGTCGCAGCGCTGGTATTCTGATAGGGCCTGTAGTGATGTCACGGATAGAAAGATAGATAAATAAATACTAAATAAAAATAAATTAAATAGATGTATGAAATACAATAAAACATAATGTATTCCGCGTGTCAACATCCAACGTAAAATGAGTTACTCATGCTTTTACAGTCTGTGGCATTGTTGTGACAAGTAGAGACACGCAGACGCCGAAAATTGTTTTAATTTTTTTTAACATTACGGCTGTTTATTGCTACATCATAAAAGTGAATATTATCATAGGAACAGCAGGATGACAAGAGTTTTGTTGTAGTCAGTTAACGGCATATGGAGAAGTACAGATAAACTAATGTTATGAGTGGTTTAAGAATTTCAAATTTCACCAATGAAAATGAAAAAACTAAGACGAAATGCAAAACAACTACTGTGTCTCAGTGAACAATCGCTGCCAAACGCTCGTCACCATTGCTAGACACGTCAATTTAATCTGATCATTCAAAATCGGGTGTTCGATATGATGAACTGGCCTACCTTAAACGGGTTAGTTTAAAATTAAAGTCACGTAGCAAAGTCTAAGACAGAATAGGTAGGCGACCTAGTCCACCTGAATTTTGAAGAGCTTGAGAGTTAGTTTAGTCTCAAAATACTTACTGTCAGTTCAATTTGTAAACGTCGCTAAGATAATTACCTTAATAAAAACAGGTATTTATACGAAGTGAGGGATCCCTACCATATGTTAGAACAGGACAAACAAAAAATAAATAAATGAAAATAGCTTTTTTCTTCGAGGTTGCATTTTGATGTATCATTAGCCAAAATTGAGGCCACAGTAACACATAGTCTGTGAGAGTTTCAACTGGTTACGTCACATTTAACTGGTTAAAAGGTGGTTACAGCTCTGTGACAGGAAACAGACAGACAAGCCGCGTAGGCTTATGGGTTACGTGCCCAAAGGGACCGTAAAAATATATGAATCTACCCGCGGTTTATGCCAGGCTACGCTGAAATATTCAAATCTCTGAACATTGATATTACTGACGAGAGATAAGAATGCTTATTTGAAATAATAAATTCCTGGAGAATATCTTTCCTGATACTCCGCTGACAATATTGATATTTTAAATGGTTAGGTAGGTAATCTCTGGTCCTACTTATTTGTTAGCCCGTGTCGTTTTCACGGAAGGTAATTTAGGTAAAATTATGACCGGAATAAATCTTCTATATATATATACATATAATATAAAAATAATAACGAAGTCAAAACTGTACATTGAATATAAAAAAGTAATTGCTACGAGGTGTGGGAACGAGTTTGTCTGTTTGTGGATTAACACGTTCAGTGCCAGGAGCCCCTCCTTGAGGGTTCACCTGGTCGCATATGGAATGCCGGAAACCCTCGAGGCTCATTTTAAATGTAGGTTTTCCTTAGTAAATACAGTATTATAAACCGTGAAAATAAAATCTGATATATATTTTAACAAGATTTATTTGTATATGCGTTGGTTTTAAAATCCAAGCATTTTTATTTTTTTGTTGACGGTTACACCAATTCACAAAAAAATTAAAAGGTTGGAAACTACGTATAGCGATAAGACGCCCTGAAAACACAATTTTACTTCGTTTTACACCTAATGCCGTTGACCGTCCGCGATGGTTAACTTTAGCGCAAACGTAATGCCGGCAACCCTCGCTTCCAGTACGAGATTTATGAAAAGTGGGTGAAATCGAAAGTGTTAATGTTCTGGATTTGCGCAAAAATGGAAGAGCGGATTTGGATGAAATTTGGCACAGATATAGTTTATAACCTCGGTTAACACATAGGGTCCTTTTGATCCCCGTAGTACGTTCTCGTAGGATATTTTCTAGCAAAAGCTAGTGTGTAAATAAAAAGTTAATCCTTTAAAAGGCTACCTATCTTTTCATATGAAATAAGCTGCGGCAAAAGTTAGTTATAAAATAAATGAGTTTGTTGTGTTGTGTCGTAACTGAAAAAAAAAGGTTTTGTGGGTAATTCGTATAATTTTAAAGCAGTGAAGTAGGTACAATCCGATTATTAATTCAAAATATTTTCAGCCTTTTCATGCGGTATAGTCTGCAGACAAAAGTTAGTTATAAATGTACATAATAATCATTGTATTGCCTTACCAGACAAAAATATTTAACTTTGTTTCGCACGCAGCCTTTTCCCAACGATGCTGGGGTCGGCTTCCAGTCTAACCGAATGCAGCTGATCACATTCCTTCATATCTAATATACATATTATAAATTGAAGCCACTCTTATTGTCTGGCTGTGTGACTGCGTTGTTCTTCTAAACATGATTGATTTATAGAGTTTATTCCGCAAGGTTTATGTGCATAATACATGAATATTAAACTTACACATACCTACCTAATACGGAAATTTCGATGTTTTTTCAAATCGTAAGAACCGTGCGAAAACGTATCACTAGTTCTTTGTATATATAGTATATAGTTATTTAGGTCCGTACTCCACCAAAGCGGAGATGTGTTTTAAACAACCAAAAGAATTTCGTTATTCACACATCTTGTCTCCACTCAGCTTCAGTGGAGACCACTGAGCGGAGATGTATCATATTTGTATGGCGCGATCGAAGTGGAGATGTAAGCTGAGCCTCGCCGATATTGAACTAAGCGGTGGCTTAAAACGGAGATGTGAGCTGTGTCTTGCAAGCTGGCGACGACGCGCAGCGGAGACGAGAAGAGATCGCGCGCTAGTTCCTCTCGCGTCGCACAACCCGCTGCTGGTGGCCCCGCACGCAACTCAGTTCCGCTCTAACTAGCGCACATATCCGCTCCAGTCTAGCCAGTACGCATCTCCGCACAGCTTCGGTGGATACACCCTAACTGAAAAACATCTCTTCTCGTCTCGTCTTCACATCTCCGCACATCTCCGCTTTGGTGGAGTCCGGGCCTTATGTGTGTGTACACGCGTTGATGTTTGCATTAATAATTCATAGGAAGCGTCGAAGTACTGATGAATTTCTATTGGGATCTGACTAAATAAACTTAAGTGAACTTTAATCAAACATCGACGGAACTAACCCAATACTTGTAAGTTTGTGCACCTTTGTTTTCTCTTATGGGACAAGCGGTATCTGCACGTGATGCATTTTATAACAAACTTTGCCTTACCTTGCAAGTTTGTAAATTATACCTACCTATAAAATTGGTGTGGGATATATGTAGGTTTTTTTTCGTAATTCATGAAAATAGACGAAAATACATATTTTTAATCTACATAATTATAGTAGACATTGCACTAAAAATAATTTAGAACAAATTCGTTAACTTCCTTCGAAAATGCTTACGCATAAAAACTTACCCGTTGAGGTCATCACACAAATTGAAGATAATACATATTATAGCGCTTAAAATCCTTTAAAAATCCTTTTTTTATTATCTTCACATTTGTGAAGAATATTCACATGTGTGGTGATGCATTAAATTGTACATGAGCGATATGTCGAATATAATATATAGTTTATATTATCTTCAGAGTGTGTGAAGACCTAGCTTCTAGACCTAGCAACACCTAGCTTCTAAAACATATTATTATTAAGTGATGATATTGGTATGCAGAGTAGCAAGTAGGTGGGCTACTTGCTACTCTGCATACCAATATCATGACGCACAATATATCTAGCTAAGGTCAGTTCGGGCGACCAAACTAGAACAAATGAACATCCAACGTGGGGACCGACATGAATACAATACAACAGTGGTTATTAACTGGAATTAGTCCTAAACAAGCTGGTCAATAACTATGTACGACTGTTTACTCGTAAAATTGTTTTAGTGACAATTTAGGAACAATTTGGGTTTCAAATATTCTACAAATTAAATGTTTACCTTTAGAGCTACGTAGTTACCTACTATTACAAACTTATGGAATAACTTTATTTTTACCGTCGCCGTCGGTTTCAAAACGACTAAACGATTATTTTTATTTATTTGCTCTCATGCACATCACACATTTTACAATATATTAATGTCGGTTTTTGTACATGAACCCTGTCAAGGCACTGCAAAGTGCAATGTTGGTTTGCTGTTGAGTTTATGAACATTAAATTAACATAATTATCCATTACGCGAGGAGTATTGGCTGCCTCATCTCTATCATACGCACTTAACAACACTGCACTATACCAGTTTAAAATTTTCTAAAATCCTACCATCTGTCCTTGTCCCGGTGTAAATCTTACCTCCATCAAAGTACATCCTTTTGTGACATGTCCTCAAAAAGACAGATCGTTTTATGTTCCCATCTTGCATATTTTGAATCAAAATCATGTTATTCATTTATCATGTTTACAAAGCTGTTGTATGTGAAAATTGCTACACACATGGTGAATTATTAAAAGAGTAAAGCATACAATAGAGGAAGCTGGAGGCCATACTCAAGACCCATCTAAACAAGATAATAGGTATCGGGTAAATTTTGGGTGCTATCCGCAACCATGTCTCCCTTGGCCTACTCTTCTAGAACTACAAGATAAGATATTGGCTCACGTAATTAGTTAGGCAATCATTATGTTTAAGTGATGCGGGTGTTCACGGCCTTCCAGGACCATCCATCCATCGTCTGTCAGGGCTTCAAGCAATATGTTAGCTAGACAGTTAAACGATTACTAGCAAAAGGCTAATTGTCAAGACTCTGAAGTTTTGAAAATTAGCCTTTAGCTAGTAATTATAGATGACAACAATTTAAACTATTCTTACGAATAGGTCAAAGAGGTGTTTCGACTTTTCTTGACAAAAAAATCTCTCACAATTTTTGTTTAGTTTTGAAAAATAAATGTGTTTGTATAGAAAGACCGCCATACCTACCATATGTAGATTCGTCATCAATTTTGCATCTGGAAAGCTTATGCCAGTGTATGTACTTATAGCAGTAACCAGTGATCTCTGCCATGACCCCTAGTAACCAGACTAACCTGGACCTTCTTTTAGGAGAGGCTTAAGAAAACCTCAAAGAATATTCTGCAACAAAATGTTGATAATGCATGCTAACTTAACCTTTTTTTTTATTACTGGTGTAAATGGATGTCCTCCGCCCTGGGGATTGCGGAGGGGTCTGTCAGACTCTTACTGACTAAAACTACCCCGGTGTTCCGTCTCACACTTGCACCGGGGATCACGGGATCTAATGCGACTTCCGCGATCCCCGGCTAGTGCCGGCCACCTCGAGTTAGGGGGGAGTGAGGTGTTAAACTCCCCCCTTACGTCATAGAGAGGCGTGCGTGGAACACTATGCGCCACCATCTCGGGTCCTAAGGAGTAGGGAGCTACGGATCTGGGGAAATCCGTCGCCCCCTACTTCCATCCCTCCATTTAGGGGGGCTGGAAGAGGGCGTTATCTGCCCTCCGCCGACGCCCGGATGCTAACCTAACCTAACCTAACCCTGCACAGAAGATAAAAACTAATCTTTTCCTTACAAGAAAACAATGAACAGTTCTACTGAATAAAATTATTTAAATACCAAGACTAACTACTGATTGGAATTCTCTAAGCCACTGCCAATCGTTTGCAAGCTGTTGGCATCTCAGCCTCTTTCGTGCTGTCTCATTTATACCCAATGGACTGAAAAGAGACGGATGGTCTTAAATCCTCTTTGAATAATCTCTCGTGAGGGGATCAGTCACGCGCTTGGCAGTAAATATCGAGCCGTTATTGACGCCAGTGAACGTAACATTGACTTTAACATAAAATATACGTTTAGTAAAACTGGTAAGATGTGGGGGAGTTGTAAAGTTAGTTCTTCGTGTAAGGGATTTGGGTTAGAACATGAAGTATTTAATTATAGATCTAACCACTATTTCAGTAGGTACACGAAAGTTTTCAGTCAGTATCAACGTAAGTTTCATATAAAATAGTGTTATGTAAGAGTAGTAAAATGCTTCATTTGCTGGTTTTAGTCAAGCTACTATTCCACTTGTCAAACTAGAGCTTTCTATGTCCCACTAAAAGCATAGTTCTGAAACTCCTCATTGGCTATACATACTTTTAATTATTCAATAACAGGTTGTCTGGGGGTTAAATCACACTGTCCTACATATTAGTTTTCAATGAATCACGGTATCATTCATAAAAACAGTTCATATTATTGGCAATCTTTCAGTTTATATCGCGGTTTTATAAACTTTTAATTTGTCATAATAATGCCAGTTGTAGTTCCGAGCACTTTGGCACTATGACCGCACTTAACCAGATCAGCTTTAATTTATCATACATAAAACAAAAATAGCTATTTAATTAAATGTTATTTGCATATTGGCTCTAGAGCCATTGAACTAATCTGAACGAAGCTCGTCATAATTATCTTTTCTCATTCACAAAAATTCTCTCTCAATTCCTGATTTGTGATACCTACCTATACATCGCTGTTAACTATATTCCATTTGAAATAAGATTAGACATTTAAACAAACCTTTTGTACAGTCCGTTCAACCGATTCTGACTTCTATACCGTAGGCATAAGGATGGCATAAAAAATAAAAAAAATGTTTACAATACCAACTGTTCTGCAGCTGCCATTTGTCATGCCACCAACGTAATAGAAGTCAAAATCGGTTGAACGGGCTGTAAAAAAAGTTAAATGTATAATCTTATTTCAAATGTGTGTGTATTTAGGTAATATCGTGAAGAAAAGTACTTCTAACTTGAAGATGACATACTAAATAACGCTTTATTTGATTACGCTGTTTCTGCTCATAATAAGAAACAAAAAGTGCTTACCTACTAATTTGACAAGGAACAGCGACAGAGACGAAGGAACACGAACATTACAGTAATTAGCCTATTGCTCAAAGTTCTGTTCATACAGTTACTCGTGGAAGACTTTCTGCACTCAGTAAATCTAAGTACCTACATCTTTATGCTTAAGTAAGTAGAATTCTTAATTTTAATTGAATTTAGAAATCGGATCAACACGTGAGTTTGTAAATTTAGAGCTCTATGCCAAATAGGAAAACATACAAACATAATACAGGCAGTAACAATATGTTATTAGCTCAACTGTTATAATGTTCTTCAAACACTATAAAGACCCCTGTGTAGTGTAACATACATAACTCAGGATAATAGCCAATTTTGTGCATACGGAACGAATGTTTGGACCCTTTTTAAACAGCCGTCTGAAATACGTGTGTTCGAACCCCACCGGTTGCACTATTGACTTCAATTCACTGCTAGCACGTACCTACTTAGCTTAGTTAAAAGTTAACAAAAATCCGGGAAAATGCAGCTCACATTACCCTTTAAAAACAAGCGTAGGTATGGTCATGAGAAGTGTTGGGTAGTTCTATTTTGCATATCTGCAGACTAATACGGCTTGTGCCGCCACCTCCGCATCCTCGGATGCAAAGCAAACAAAAAAATCTAATGTTTGTTTGAATAGAATTACCGGCTGTTTTCACAGAAATGAATATAGAGCGGAAAACGAAGCGTAAGCAGCGCTTGAATAAACATTAGTGCGCAAAAGATCTGCGCTTCATGAAGCGAACGTGGAGCGGGACATATAATTTAATTGTGTGTGTATGATGACCACAGAGTAGCTGTAATGATGGCCACCAAGATTTTTATTGCTTCTTAGCGTTATTATAGTAGTGCTAAGCGCGACTGCTGAGCATAAGGTGCTGAGTTCTATACTAAATTCGGGCAAAGAGTAGATAAGTAGTAGGTACTCTTTATTATACGAATTACAGACAGCGTGACGTAACAAAATGGGCGGCCTTATCGCTAAAAGTGGTATTTTAAAGACGTAAGTCTTTTCAAGAGAGATTTGCCTGTATCAGGAACTTTGAATTTGTGCCCAGTTAACGGTTATAAGCTTGCCCTTATTGCATACGGAACTCAAATATACCTAATCTGAACTTAATATTATAAAGAGAAAAAAAAATGATTTTTTGTATGTTTGTATGTTACGCTTTCACGCTAAAACGGCTGAACGGATTAAGATTAAATTTGGCACATGGCTAGAGCATGACTTGGATTAAGACAAAGGACTTCTATCCCAATATTCCCAAGGGATCGAGACTTATGCGGGTAAAACCGCGGAGAGCAGCCAGTTGGCGATAGAAAGGTATACTGTACCTTGTCTCTGCCACCTCGGAGACTACCTAAACTCGTTAATGTTCTATTATTTTTACTATATTTGCCTATTAAACCCTTTATGCTGATTTGGATTAAACCCCATTGACCCCGGCCGAGTAAATTGCCCGTATAAAGCTCGTAAATGATCGCTGCTGAATATGCATTATTGCCTACTCTTAAGTAGGTTACATTATTACCCCTTAAGGCACACATTTATTACTGGTAAACGGCTGAGTTAGTGTTCATATTAAACTAGTTGTTGCCCGCGACTTCGTCTGCGATCCAGGATGAAAAGTAACCCAAGCCCTTCTCCGGGTCATGGTATACCTATGTGCCAAATTTCATCCAAATCCGTTCAGCCGTTTTAGCGTAACAAAGAAACAAACTCACTTTCGCATTTATAATATTAGTAAGGATTATGTTATTGCGCCGTTGGTCTAGTGGTCGCAAGTGCTACCGCTGAGTATGAGGTCCTGGGTTCGACTCCCAGGTCGAGCAAAGTGTTATTGAGTTTTTCTATCAGGAATTTCTCAGTGGCTGCAACTGATCCCGTAAAACAACTCGATATTACACACCTACTTAAACTGATTCAAATAAAATCCGCCATCTTGCCTCTTAGCATCCTCTTAACAGTGGACCGGTGGTGTTTAATTTTGACAGCTACTAATCAATTGCTTAGCGACCTCTTAGCGCTAAATAGCGTTTATGAATAAGAATTTTGCTAATCAATAGCTTAGCAATTGATTAAAATTTAAGAGCCGTTTATAAATAAGACTGCTAGTGTCTGACGCTGTTTTTCAACTGGACCTTATGTTACGAGGACGTCTTACGGATGTAAATCAGTTTTATAGTGTGTATGCGTTTTATATTTAAATAAAAATAGATAGATATGTAAGAAATAAAATGGTATGGTTGCACAAGAAACAATGGACGATCGTCAATAAATAATAGATGACTACATCATGGACTTATGGACTTTAGTAACCTATCTAAGTAATTAAAGTTAAGCGGAATAGGATACTGAATATATCTACGTCTATTGTATTTTATAATGGATTTCCGCAAGGTCACGCCTGAATCAATTGACTATATAGGTATAAAGAAATATATTGTTCTACATTGCATAGGTATACACACTATACACACTCATACTAATGAAATGAAAATACTGGTGTATCTTTCATTCAGACCCTTAAATGATTTGTTAAATGTTTACCATTTATTTAATTTAGATAATCATGTGTCATAACTATAATATTCTCTAATCCAAAAGCTGGAGGAGTAATATCTTGCAAATGTCGAGCATAGCTCATTAATCATATTATCCTGTACTATTAAATGAGCAATATTTGTAATTACGTTCTCGAAAACGGCTCTAACGATTTCGATGAAAGGCGAAATCGACTTAGCTAGGTCTCATATTTGGGAAAATTCCTTTTCTCTATTTTTACCCAAGCCGAGCTCGGTCGCCCAGGTACCTACTTACTGCATATAGCACGAGAACAGCACCCAATTGTTTTTTTGCCTATGACGCATGTGCAATATTACTGAGCAATTGCTTCTCGTCCTGATAATAATTGATTAATCAATGACAGTATATGCATAGTTTGATTAAATTGTCTGGCTCTGACATGCCTGCTCTGGATTGCAGTCGTCCGCGAATCATCCATAAATCCGTCCCTAATTGTAACTCTGTCAGGTGATCACGTGACAAATAATTCTGAGCTCAATTGTAAATTATCCGTGATCTAGGATGTCGTTTATTGGTCTTGCCGCTGACATAGTATAATTTCAGAAAAATAGCTTAGTCGACTTTCATAATTAGGCATGCAAAATACTTACTATTTTTTTGGGTGTGGATATGATGATAGGATATATTTATTTATTTATTTATTTATAACTTTATTTCGGGTGGCATAGACCCATAGAAATCTTAACCTAATAAATACATTTTTAATTTTCTATTTACAATGACTTGCCACACCCACACAGGACATGACCCACTGATTTTGAAAGGGGCAGTCAAAACGTACAGCCATCGTGTTCAGAATGCTGTTGTTTGTACTCCGCAAACGGGCCAGCAGGGAAGCTGCTTTTTTGCGCATGATGGCCTGGAAATCATCAGTGCGCGCTTCGGAGGGGCTTAGCAGCACCATATCGTCTGCATAGCTAATATTGTTAAAACAAGTGTCATCAATGTGGCAGCCGACATGTGTGCTACTAAGCCGCTCGACAAGCTGGTTAACATAAATGTTAAACAATAGAGGTGAACTTAAACCACCTTGCCTGACGCCACATTCCAACTTGTACTCATCCGACAGCGCATATATATGCATAACAATTTATTTCTACAATTTATTCTACACCTAAAATAAACATCGATAAAGAAAAAAAAAATGGCTTAAAACCATTTCATTTAACCGAAAAATATAGATTTTTTGTATTAAAATAAAAACAAAAGGAAATGGTTCCACACAGCTTCGGTGCCATAATAAGAAATGTGGACAAATACTAACAGAATTATGTTACAAAATAAATTGTGCTAGATTTAGATTTAGATTTTGACCGGTTCCTCCACATTTGGACCAAAAATGTATGAATCGTGGATATATTAAGAATAATTATTTTATCTGTTCTGCATTGTCCAATATACTTACATTTTGTATAACTATGCTCTGGCCACGCCCATACTTTAATACCGCTACTTGCAGATGCCAAAAATAAAACATCTAAACAGATGTGTCACGTCACAAAATGTTGTTAAAAATATTAAATAAGATGGCTGCTAACGGCTACAAAATTCAATTTCCTACCGTGACGTCACACGATGACATTTTCCCAAAACGAATCTTGTCCTGCTGTATCTTATTAAATTGCTCGAGGCATTTAGGAAGCGGTAGTAACATACTTATGGGCCTTAAAAAATCCCTTCTTTGCCCTTCCCGTACGCGGGTAAGAATAGCTTGTTATTTCATTTTAAATGGTAAAAAGTATTACAGTGTAGGTGCTCCCCCTGTCCCAACCTTAAATAAGATCTTATCTCCTGATTTTTTGTTAAGAGGTGTAAATAAGGAAGAGATTGAGCTATGTATGTATTTCAATATGTATAACCTAACCTAATGGTGGGTACACATTGGTGAAATGTAACATGAATCTCTATCATAGGTGGTAAGTAAACATTTGTTGTAACAATCGTGGACACAGTAGAGCAAAGAAAAAAAAAATTGAAGGAATAGGACTTATTTAGGTGAAATGAAATGAAATGAAATGAAATGAAATTGTTTATTCTGTAAATAGGATATTGGAATCACTTTTACACGTCATCTTAAAAAAATAATTAAAAATTAGCTAGATAAGTTCGGCGTTTCCTATCTGACTACTCTGAGAAGAAAGGCCGAAACAAACTCAGAGGTCATAGTCTCTTTTAAAGTCCAGACATAATCTTGGTCAGGCCATATGAGGACCATGTAGATTAGTGTCTGAAATGGTCTTTTGAGAAAAGAACCACACAGATTTGAGTGGACCTGTCCTGTCAGTGCAAGCATTTGTCAGTAATCGTGGAGCTCAACCCAGAACTTAAGGAGCTCAACTCGACGAACAATACCAAAGAAAGGACATTTGGGTAGGCCTCATAAACTATTCAAACTGCCAGACCATCATTAAAACTAAATAAGAAAGAAAAAATAATAATAATTAAAAAATCCACATAGACCTCACATTCACAAAAATTTTAAAAATTAAATTAAAAAAATACTTTACAAAGTAATAATGTCATTTTGTATGTAATTTTTATATAATACTGGTATTGATTTTATGATTTTTGCACAAGGCTTAGCAGAGCGAGCAGCTCAATCCCAAGCTTTTTTATCATCTAAATAATCTAAAATTTTATAGTACCCTTTTTTGCAAAGTTTGGTTTTAATACAGTTTTTAAATCGTTTAATGGGTAAGTTTCGAATGTCGATGGGAAGTTTGTTGTAAAAGCGTATACATTGACCCATGAACGAGTTGCCTACTCTGTGGAGACGAGTGCGGTGTACAGCGAGGTTGTGTTTATTCCTCGTATTTAAACTATGAATATCGGAAATCTTTTTAAAATTAGATATATTTTTGTGTACATACAATAGGTTTTCAAAAATATATTGTGACGCTACAGTCAGAATATTTATTTCTTTGAATTTTTCTCGAAGGGAATCTCTCGGACCTAGGTTGTAAATGGCTCGAACAGCCCTTTTCTGTAGAACAAAGATAGTATTAATTTCCGAACAAGTTCCCCAGAGAAGAATTCCATATGACATAAGACTATGAAAATAACTAAAATAAACAATTCGGGCTGTATCTACGTCAGTTATCTGCCTAATTTTTTTAACAGCGTACGCGGCCGAACTTAGCCTTCCTGACAATTTTTCTATGTGTGGGCCCCACTGTAATTTACTGTCAATAGTGATTCCAAGAAAAACTGTCGACTCAACAAGGTCCAGCTCTATTCCATTAACTTGAACATTGGTATTTAGCTGCCTGACATTTGACGTTGCAAATTTAATGAGTTTAGTCTTTTTTTCATTCAGGAGAAGATTATTTACATTAAACCAATGCACAACTTTAGAGAGCGCATCGTTCACTTGTTCAAAGTTGACTAACTGACGTTTGATTTTAAAAATAAGGGAAGTATCATCTGCGAATAATACGATCTTATGATTATCCCTTATGTGATAAGGTAAGTCATTTATATATATTAAAAACAAGAAAGGACCTAGAATTGAACCCTGTGGAACGCCCATGGTGACCGCAGATCCTGCAGATCTCTTGCCATTAACATCGACCCTCTGAATTCTGTTGTTCAGATAAGAAGTCAGAAGGTCGAGAGCCCTGTCCCTCAAACCATAGTGGTAAAGTTTCCTGATAAGAGTATCATGATGTACGCAATCGAAGGCCTTGGACAAGTCGCAGAAAATGCCAAGAGCATCTTGCGACTCCTCCCAGGCCTCGAATATGCTCTTCAGTAATTCCACGCCCGCGTCTGTGGTTGAACGACCCTTTGTAAAACCAAACTGTTTCAGATGTAGTAAATGATGAGAATTAAAATGTCCTAACATTTGTTTCAAAATTAATTTTTCAAAGATTTTGCTCAATGTAGGTAATATCGAAATAGGCCGAAAATTCGTAGGATCAGTTGTGCTGCCAGACTTGAACAGTGGAATCACTTTGCTTAGTTTCATCAGATCAGGAAATACACCAGATGCAATACAAGAGTTAAAAACAATTGCTAAAAAGGGTGAAATAACATCAATTATTGAAGACACGGTATGTACTGACAATCCCCAAAGGTCAGCAGTTTTTTTTACATCAAGGTCTTTAAAAGATTCTATTATGTCTTTAGCAGTAGCAATTGTAAATTCAAAAAGTTTTTCACATTCTGGTACACATTCTTTTAATATTGAGTAAGCAGAAGTTGAGGACGACGATGACAGAGTTTTGGTTGTTAAAATGGGAATATTAGTGAAGAAATTTTCAAACTCTGTTGCCACCTCTACGTCTGCCTTAATATCTACATCATTGATTTTTAGATGGAAGTCACGATTCCGTACTGTCGTTCTTCCCGTTTCAGAATTAATAATATTCCAAGTTGTTTTAATTTTATTCCCAGAAGATATTATTTTATTTTTAATGTGTATGGCTTTTGCTGAGGAACAGGCTCTTTTAAAAGTTTTAGAATATTTCTTAAGAAATTCTTTAAAAGTTTCATCATGGTTATATGTTTTTTCATGGTACAATTCAAATAACCTTTGCCTACTTTTGTAAATACCTGGTGTTGCCCAATCACTAAATATGACGCGGTCACAAACAGGCAATGTTTTTGAGGTGAAAACCTTCCTAAACTCACAATTGATGAGGTTAAATAGTGAAGTATAAGCTCGATCCGGGTCGTTGTGATAAGGCAAACCCGGTAGTTTTTCCATTACATTATTTTTAAATTGCCCTAAGCGACTTTTATTTACAGGAACAAAACTCACTAGTTTTCTTTGAGCTCTGACTGTGTTCTGTGGGAAAGTGACCAACTGGCCACAGTGATCAGAGTCCAACTCATTTATTATTAAATGGCTAGAAGGAGTTAAGTTCGTAAAAATATTGTCAATACAGGTAGCACTAGTGGCAGTTATTCTAGTCGGCTCAAAGAATGTATTGTACAAATTATATGACTTTAATAAAGTTATAAATCTATTTACTATAGCAGATTTTTCCAGTATATTAATGTTGAAATCTCCACAGACAACAACTGTTTTATTACTGTTACTAGTCTTTAATAATACTTCTTCCAAATATTTCTCAAAAATATCATATGAAGCACATGGGGACCTATACACGCTCATTACAATGAACTGCTCAAGCTCAATGCAAGCTATTTCAATAACTCGCTCAACAGAGAGGCTCACAATGTCCTTACGTTCTTTAAATTTCATATTGTTACGAACAATTATTAGAGAGCCACCACGTATCATTTTAACTCTGCTGAATGAGCTGGCAACCTGGTGGTTGTTAAAGCTGAACATGAACTGGTGGACTTTTAACCAATGTTCAGTTAAACATAGAATATCAATATAACTACAGTTCATGAACAGCTCCAATTCTAATTCCTTACCTATCACACCCTGAATATTTTGATGAACTATTTTTAGAATATTATTATTACATTTATTTAAGTTACTACAATTTGATGGGTGTGATATTAAACCAGTATTAAAATTTTCTTCATTTATGAAGCAAGAGGTTTCCTCTATTGTACTAATTTCTAATTTAAATAATCAATGTCATTAGTTGTTGCCAAATTATTGGCAGAATTGTTTAAAATGTCTTTGCATTGCTCAAAAGGAGCAAGTTGTTTAGCCAAGTTTTTGGCTGAAATACAAAAAAAATATGATAGTGACTCAGCTATCTGTCTCTTGTAATAGTTGGAAAGATAGTACATAAAAATATTATATCTATCTTTTGTCAAATACAAATTGTCACCAACATAATTGTTGGTATCAACTAAATGAAATAAATTATTATTAAATGTCAAGTTATGTAATGTCATATTCATTGAAAATCTTAAGTTATTTTCTTCCTGTGGCAAACTGTTACTGTAAGGGAATGTAAACAACACAATTTTTCTTAAACTAAGATTACACAATGTTCTATAGTATTGGAGCAATTCTCCTTTGTTCACATTTCCCCTGTTACCCATAAAAATTAATAATATAGTGTCCGGGTTAAAGTTACATTTAATAATTTCTTTCATAATATGAAATAAAGAACAACCAGGCATACAGTAATTTATTATGGAGTGTCCCGGATATTCATTTGTCAACAAGTGGCCTAAGTCCTTTCCAATCTCATCGCAAAACAATACTATATCACTCCTTACAATTTGTTTAGATTGTTTATTGGAACCAATAATAGCAGGAAATTTCAAATTAACACAGGGCTGCGGTAAGGTGGTATTGCATGTTGTCAATGAATAGTCCGGTGTAAGTACATTGGATGGTGTTTGACACTGCTCACAGTTCTTTATTTGTGAGTTTACCAGCTCATTCATTGCCAACACATATTCCCTCATCAGATCTTCAGAGGTTATATTTGCTAGTCATTGAACTAAGTTTTTTAACCGACTTCCCAAAAAGGAGGAGGTTATCAATTCGGTTGTATTTTTTTTTTTTTTTTTTTTTTTTTTTTTTTTTTTAATGTATGTTACCTCATATCTCCGTCATTTATGAACCGATTTTGAAAATTATTTTTTTATTTGAAAGGATACACTTTCCGATTGGTCCCATTTTTGTCAAAATTTAGTTCTGATGATGGAATCCATGAAGAATTGAGGGAACTCTTCAAATATTATAGGCACACACATAGCGATTTAGGTATTTTCAGCTGCAAGTTAAGCATTTGCATTCAGAAACTATCATTTAGTGAAGTGGAACTGATGAAGAAGACCACAGATTGCCATCGGAATTCCTCAATGATAGGTATTCCACGGGTGGCGCCATTTATGAACCGATTTGAAAAATTATTTTGTGATTTGAAAGGATATACGGCCAGATTGGTCCCAATAAAAAAAAAATCAGTTCTGATGATGGAATCCATGACGAATTGAGGGAACTCCTCAAATATTATAGGCACACACATAGCGATTTAGGTATTTTCAGCAACAAATTAAGCATTTTCATTCAGAAAGTATCATTTAGTGAAGTGGAACTGATGAAGAAGACCACAGATTGCCATCGGAATTCCTCAATGATAGGTATTCCACGGGTGGCGCCATTTATGAACCGATTTGGAAAATTATTTTGTGATTTGAAAGGATATACGGCCAGATTGGTCCCAATAAAAAAAAAATCAGTTCTGATGATGGAATCCATGACGAATTGAGGGAACTCTTCAAATATTATAGGCACACACAAAGCGATTTAGGTATTTTCAGCTGCAAGTTAAGCATTTGCATTCAGAAACTATCATTTAGTGAAGTGGAACTGATGAAGAAGACCACAGATTGCCATCGGAATTCCTCAATGATAGGTATTCCACGGGTGGTGCCACTTATGAACCGATTTAGAAAATTATTTTCTGATTTGAAAGGATATACGTCCAGATTGGTCCCATTAAAAAAAAAACAGTTCTGATGATGGAATCCATGACGAATTGAGGGAACTCCTCAAATATTATAGGCATACACATAGCGATTTAGGTATTTTCAGCAACAAATTATGCATTTGCATTCAGAAAGTATCATTTGGTGAAATGGAACTGATGAAGAAGACAGATGGCCACCGGAACTACTCAATGATAAGTATTTCACGGGTGGCGATAAGATATCTCGATTAAGATAGTTAAACGACAGTGAAGCACGTTTAAATAAATAACTCTGATGACCATCGAACTGATCTGAAGATGAAGCCGGAAGGACGGCACCGGAACTCCGTCATAAAACAATGTATCCTAGCCGTGTTTGGGCTTATTCGAATTGCCATGAGCTGTACTCTGGCTATAAATGATTTTAATGGTAATATCCCGGCATCAAATTGCGCTACTTGAGTCGTATGTTATGTGTGGCCTTGATTGACAGAAGACAGATTTTGTAGCCTCGTTATTTCCGTCAATGATCTGCGGCCGTGTGGTCGCTTTAACAATTTGTTGGCGTCCAACTCTGATAAAACTATGCTTTCCAAACTTCTGACACGACTAAGCGCGACGTATATTTGCTCTTTTGCAAAGTTTTTTTTACCAAAGTCGATCACAGCTCTTTCGGGGTGGTAGCCTGTAATTTAAGGACTGTGACCGCCCAGCTTAATATTAGAGGCAGCATACGCTCCAAATCTCCGTTACCCCTTGCCGCCTGGAACGTAGTGCTTGTTGGTGGTATGGGTCTCACTATGAAAACTTTAAATTAGCATATCTTTTTATTGTATGAGACGATTGCAATGAAACAAAAACTAAATGTTACATCGTGATAATATTATATTTACAATTTTAATAGGACTGTAATTAAATTTCAAAAATGTTATTTCTGTTAAATTGAATGTAGAAAAATGTATTCCAAAATGTGTACCATTTTGGGCCAATAGATGTCATTGAGATGCAAACAATTTTGTAACCCCCTTTCTACACTTTCAAGCCAGTTTTGAAAAATGTATGATTTCATCTTTATTATTACTTAGATAAGTTTATACCACGTTTTCTAAACCAAATGAATAATATCTTTCATACAAACCGTATCCCCCCTTTTCACCCACAAAAATTTCAATCATTCCACTTTGCCCCATCAAGTCGCCCCACTGGTGGGGCAAATTCATTCTGCCCCATGGCATGGATTCTTCCCCACAAGGGTTGGCACCTTAGAATTTGTGTAAGTAGGTATGCTCGTATTTAATATTTGATTAGAAAAGAAAGAAATTTATATGTAAGTAAAATGTAACTAGGACTTGTATTTAGTTAGATTTTATTTTATTTGTAACAAATCGTGTAATTAACGTATGATTTACAACCCGATTCCTTCCAGAAACAACTAGTAAATAAAAATTAATAATAAAATAATAATACCAGCCTATTACTGTCCCACTGCAGGGCAAAGGCCTCGTCTCATACAGAGAAGGAACGAGCACTGATCATCACGCTTGCTCAAAACGGGTTGGTGATTTCAGACTAATATTAACTATAAGTCCATGTTTCCGCACGATGTTTTCCTTCACTGATGTCAATAATGTCCAAGATAAACTCAGAAAGTTCATATGAATTGAAAAAGTCACATTAGAACCCACAACCTCATGCATGAGAGGCGAGGCCTTAACCTCTGGGCCATCATAACATATTAAATTACCAAAAAATATATATTTTACTTAACTATACATTTCTTTCTTTTCCAAACAAATATAAAATACGAGCATACCTACCTACACATTTCTAAGGTGCCAACCCTAGTGGGGCAGAATCCATAAAGATTTTAGACTAGTGGAATCTGCCCCACCAAGTCGAACTAGTGGGGCATATTCCACTGAAAATTTTTAGGCATTCCTCTTTGCCCCACCAGCGGGGCGCTTGGAATGATTCGTTAATTTTTGAAAAATCTTTTGTTATGTTTCTATTATTCGACTGGTATACGAATTTGTGCGGGGTAGGTATAAACACAACTAAAAAGTGAAAAATAAAAACTTTTTTACAAAAAAAAACAACCGACTTCCAAAAAAAACACTTAAAAGAGAAAAATAACTTGAATTTCGGAAGTCGGTGGCAAAAACGAAAATACAGATCCATATAGTTATATTTTAAGATGGTTCGCAGTTCGCATAGTTGAAGCCGTGATATAGTTATATCCCTAGGGAAATAGTTATGAATTGCTTTCATATATATGACGGTAGATATATTTTACTATTTATGTATCTAATAAAATACTATTGTTTTTGCCACCGACTTCCGAAATTCAAGTTATTTTTCTCTTTTAAGTGTTTTTTTTGGAAGTCGGTTGTTTTTTTTTGTAAAAAAGTTTTTTCCTGTAAATGGTCTAGTTCAGATTGCAAGTACTCCGTGTCAATGTTGTATCTCCTAGTACTTTGCTCCAAATTAAAAGAATACATATCTAATTGTTTTAGTAAATTCAGTCTTTCTCTATTAAGTTTAACATATTAAGGTATACATGCAACTAACATATTCTTCGTATAATCTAAGGTAACATTTTATTAATTATTAATTTAATCTAAAATTTAATTATCAATTTATATTCTCATGTCAGTTCTAAAGATTTGTCAATTCAATATTCATTTATGCTTTATTAATATTTATTTAGTAATAACTTTTTTAATTTATTTGTAAAAACAGAAATCTTTTTCATATTTCTGAGTACCTCGGGTAGTTTGTTATAAATTTTAATCGACATTACCAGTGGACTAGGTGAGTGCATTTTTAAACGGGACATCGGTAGGTTTAATCGAAGGTAGGTTTAATAGATTGAATCTGTGTCGGAGTGTGTATCTTGCTTGTGTTATTCGCCTAGTTCTCGTGTTACATTTTATGTTGCATTGCATTATTGTGAATGGCTCATTTGTGGTACGTCCCATGTTCCGTTTCACTAGTCTGTCTGTACCCGGCTTATCCCGCAAAGCGTAGCACTAATTTAATCACAAAAAACTACCAGAAGGAACATAATATTCATTGAAATAAGTTCTATTTTTGTAAAAAGGCATTAGATACCGACTTAATGAATAAATTTTCGGTGTCTATTGCCACGGTAGGATGTGATAAGAGTGAACGAGGAAGCTATTCCAGGAGTCCTCTTTATACCGATTGTGTATGCACAGTGTTAGCGGAACAAAACATAGTTATGCACTTGTACATACAGTTACATATCAAAGCTATACAGTTCCAGTATAACCTGATCTCGCATGGTATAGGATTTCCGAAAAATGAGAGGTCAGCTTTTACTGGAAATGTATAGCTTGATATGTAGCCGTGTGTACAATGTTACGATAAGCTTGGAAGTAAAAAAATAGCTTTTATACAACTCATAAACAAATCCTTATGTAAGTCCTTAGAAAAGGATCGTTCCTCCGATTTGAATCCTACTTCAAAAACGCGAATCTGCCTCTATATTTTGTTCTGTAAACAAAAATTCTCATCGATTTATAAACTCATAATTTGTATTCACATGGTTAGCCACAAATACCTGGCTCAGAGGTTACCAATATTTTAGTCACGATATAAAACGTTTTAAAATACTATTAATTATTTCGCAATATAAGCATGTGTGAACATTAAATCCAATGTGCCATTTATTACATGTATTTGTACAAATCTAGCCACCGAACCGTTCCAATTTGTTTGCAGCGAATATTTTAACGCGAAAATATTGCTATTCCTGCCTGTAGAAACAAAGTGGTAACTTCTATTACTCTCCCGAGGTTGACAGTGTCAGGGTTTCTTTATAATAAAATATGCATTTCTCCTACAAAAGTTCTGTAACTTATTTAAGACTTAAAACAACCCTCTTACCTACTTTTGTTGTGAGAACAAGATTTCCAGCTTTTGTTAAGTTTCAAAGGAATTATGTATTGTATTTCATATTTCTTAGATACTACCATCTTAAATATTAAATAATTATCGTTTATCCTTTAATTTCGCCGGAATACATATAATAAAACAATGTTTTCGTAAGAAAATTGGTGAAACTTGGTTCATTTATTTTGTCCTGAAAAAATAAATTCCTATTGGGGTTCTGCGGGATAGACAAAGATTCTTTAATCAAGTGTGAAAAACCGCTATAGCCTAGCGTATTTAATTAGGAAATTCTGCGAGTATTTATGTATGTATTTTATAAGGAGTGCATTAATTTTATTATGAGGCAAAAAAGATGAATATATGCCTTGCTTGAGCTTGTTGATTTCTTTATTTGAATGAAATGGAAAGGTCGTAATAAAACAAAACGTTTGTAAACCATGTCAAAACAAACGAAAAGCAGAAATTCTTTGTCTCGCAATTTTGTAGACAGAAAGCTTTTGGCGGGTGACAAACAAGATAAGTTTTCTATTTTCCGCTCAAAGTCACATTATTGATTGTGGGCGCCATGTTTTATGTTCTCAACCAATTACTTTCAATTCATTTGAATTTTTTTCATTTTAATTGTTTGATACTTCGTTTATTTACTTTGATGTTCAAGTTCAACTAAAGATCATCATATTTATTTATTCAGAAAGCCTTTGTCTAACTACACGGCCGATGGGTTCAGTATCAACAAACTGGGGAGAACCATTCTACTATCATCACTTCTATTATTAGCCTTTTTTTTTTGGTTGCGAAATTTATCAAATAAATTCTCCTGCTTTGGGGGGAGCGGGAGGGCGTGTCAGACTCTTACAGACTAAAACCCACTCGTGTTCCTTTAGTTGCCTGTATGTTGTGGCCACGATATCCCTTTCGGACTTTCCTGTGATCTTAGATAACAGATCAAAAAAGTATGTCGCATTTTAAAGGCTCCAAAAATAGTACAACACGAATGTAACAGCACTCAAATGATGCATGGCCCACAAGCGTCCGATAGTATGTGGGACACATACTTCCCGCTGTCACGTCGCAGACGGGAAGCAAGCAGCTGACACTCTCTGTTTCCCTAGTACAACCAAACCAATATTCAACTTTTGGTATCCTTTTTAAATTTTCCAAAGTGAAATCATAACGCTTCGTTGTATAATTTCAACCGTGTTTGTTGCAAGTTAATCCACAAATTGTTATTAATTACCAAAGTACTGAATGTGCCAAACGTAAAGTCAAAAGTAACGTTACCTTGAAATTTTGTTTTCAACTTGTGGCTGCTGTATAAATACGCGTTTACCTGAATTAGCGTATTATTGTGCTGTTTGCTACATTATTTTTAACCTAATGCTCTTGAAAATAAAAAAGATTACAATGGTGTTGACTTTGGGTTTTTACGCATGTCCTAAATACTACTGAATTTATGGAAATGTAGAAAGAGATATGAGGCCAGGGAGAGTCACAAACTATGGAAATGTCTATCATGAATGATGAGAAGGTAAAACTCGCACGTAGAATTTTTCCTTTTTACTGATATTAAAAAGAAGAAAATAATCGCTTACCTTTGGATTCAGACGTTTCTATTGAAGTTTTATGTCTATCTAGATAAATGCTAGCCGCTGTCAACCTTCCTTCACCATTAGAAAGCTATTCTTAGATTTATTTCTAGGTCAGTAGGTAATCTTTCATGTTGGTGACAAAATATTGATATATTTTTAGGGTTCCGTACGTCAAAAGGAATAAACGGAACCCTTATAGGATCACTCGTGTGTCTGTCTGTATGTCCGTCACAGCCAATTTTCTCCGAATCTAATGGACCGATTAAGTTGAAATTTGGTACACATATGTATTTCTGTGACCCAAACACGGAACTGTAACATAAATAAATGAATGTTGAATATGGGGGTCACTTTTCGGAGGAAAATACGAAAAATAAAATATTTAGTTGCAAACTGTACCGTGACCTATCAAATGAAAAGGCTTGTTGCCAGGATAATATAATTTTTATTTTACAATCAATACTTATAAAATATATTCAAGAAAATTAAGAAAAAAAATCTCCGAAACTAATGAGCCTAAAATTTTGAAAAAAATACAGACTAGTTCTTAACTCATAGATTACAGGAAAACCTATAAGAAGTCTATGGTCTTAAAATAACATGGTAAATCTCGCAATACAACAAATTTGCAGTTGGAATGTATGGGAGAACATGTTTTTCAACTACAATGTTAAGTTTGTTCTTGGGATTACTCCGGAACCCGTCATTATGCGTAGTCCGACATGCACTTGGCCGGTTTTTTTATCATGATCATGAGTCAACCGATGGTTTCTTGCCCTGATTTTCATTTGGGGCGTAAAAATATTGACTTTTGCTAAATTGAACGTGTACGTAACACCTTCCATTTAGCAAAAGTCAATATTTTTATCAAATTACATAGATCTTGAAATATTATAAAAATGTTAGAATTAAAAAAATGTCGTTAATACTGCACCTTACTAACGTGTCTATATGAAATCAGCTTAAATCTATGTGTAAGATTATCCTAACTATAGGTAATATTATAAATGCGAAAGTGAGTTTGTTCGTTACGCTTTCACGCTAAAACGGCTGAACTTTTTTGGATGAATTTTGGCTCATGGGTAAACCATGACTTGAGTTAGCACATAGGATACTTTTTATTCCGATATTCCCACGGGATCGAGATTTATGCGGGTGAAATCACGTGATGCAATATACTAGATATTATTATATTTTTTCAATGTTTATTTACCCAGAGAAAACAATTTAAAGCGAGCGAAAACATAAGAAAAAACAGATTCCATCGCTACAGGAAAAATTAATAACTGAAGTCTTAGGGAAAAAAATATCGCGTAACACACACCATTTTATCGAGAATTCTGGTGGTATTTTTCGAACAGTTCATTTAACCAAACCACGTAGTGCAAACTACATTCTTTGCTCATACCACAGACGTAGAGAAAGATAGATATGGCAAGCTGGCGTTCTGTATATACGATGGAGTTTGGGAAAATGTGCAAGTTTTTCATTAGCCTTAGTTTTAGTTCCGACTCCTTGTGTTGACCTATTTGAGTTCCTCCGTACGCGCTTTGACGCGGAGAGGCGTACACCAGCCCGTATTAACCTATTTGAGTTGACTATTTTGCTGGTACTTGTTGATAGGCCTACACTGTCCTCTCATACCTATTAGCACTGTAATTTGAAAACATTGTAAATACCATTTACTTTTAAAAGAGTAACCGTGGAGCTTCATGCCAGTTCTTCTCCGTAGGAAACGAAAATTGGAACCGTGCACCTAGCTTCTGACGTTTCATAAGTGCCCATGTAGGTTTACGTGTTTTTATTTTAATTTTTTTAATGCTTTGCTTTTACGTACGCTGGGCTGATTCTGAATATTGTACACTGACAGCTCTTTAACGCGTTTAGATGTGCTGAACGCGTTCAATTTTATTGGTGAAATCCACACTTAAATTCCAAATGCTCAGTTTCTTTTTCGCTCTCACCTTTCAGCAAACTTGCTAGTATAACTTTATATCTGTGTTCACACACAGTTTGTTCAATACATACAATATCCCAAGCTATTATCGATAGAAAATTGTTTAATGGGTGGTACTGATTGGCTGGCTCAGCTCTTAGCTAGTTCTAATATTTAAGCTTCGCGCACTTTCTTGCTGTGTTTTGATAAGGGAATCTTTATTGTGCCCTTTGTGTCGGCTAGCAATCCTAAATAAGCATTGTAACTAAACTGTAGCTGTGTAGATGACTGGTCCTAAACTAACATTCATTGAAGTGTAATTTGTACATTGTATTCCTCATATTAGACTGCCTCGTTGGTCCTGTGGTCGCAAGCGCTACTACTGAGCATGAAGTCCTGGGTTCGATACCTGGGTCGAGCAAAGTGTTATTGGGTTTTTCCATCTGGAATTTCTCAGTAGCAGCCCGGAGTCTGGATTTGTGCTCGGTTGATGACAATAGGCTCGCCCCCTGTTACATTGGACTTAAGAGGGAACAGGGCGTGCGATTCTCCATACAAATTTATTCTCCTTTTTCTTCCTGAATAATGCCACTAGAGCAATCATTTTTTTATCATAAAATCAAGGTCTGCTGTAGTCACATTTCTATTATTTCCTTTGTTTTCAGCAACTAATCGGTAATCAAATATGGCCCTCCAAAAATTACAAAAATGCCCCATTTTTACCGCCGCGCGCCATGATTAGAGGAGTACCAGACAAATTCGAAAAGTTTTTAACATAAATGAAAATGATAGGATAGAAATTTTAATGTAAAAAATAATTGAATCGGTTCAGTTTTCGAGGAGAAAAAAAGGGAATACGAAACGTCGATTTCGTCAATTTTTTTTGTGATATAATTGGTCTGAGCTGTAGCTATCCCGGCAATAGTTTCTACAAATACCTATTTTTCAAATCTCTCGCAGCCCCTTTTCCCTCTTAAACATAATGGGCGAAATGTGTGTACTATAAGTACACCTCTGCCTGACCCTTCCGGGAATACAGGCTTGATGTTATGTTATTCCTCTTATTCGTAAATTGCAGACTAAAAACTGTGTTTTACCAGTCAGCAAAAAGTTCTAATTGAAAAGATATTTTTGAAAGGTCGTTACGATTCCCTTTGTTAACCTTTTGCAGACAGTAAAATAATACGGTGTTGTGAAAACGAGGCATTAGATTCTGTTTTTATTTCATTTGCATTTCAATTTTAAACGGCTGAATAGAAATCGAAACCGTTTAGATATTTTCAGACTGAATATTTTGGTAATACTCATTGATTGCTTTCAGAATTTTGATTTAAAATTAAACTAAAAGGGTTTTAAATAATGACGATACTTGAGTAAGTATTTACGAGTTCTATTTGCTCAAATAAGCTCCACTGCGATCCTAGCTCACTAGTCGAATGTGTGAATAACTACGACAGAAAAAGATCTTCATAAAAGTACAAAAAAATAAGCACAATACTCTTTACTGAGCCATTTCCATACATTCTTGAAACAAAAGCATCGCGCAAATAACGACACGTTAGAGCACAGAACACGTAACGCAATATTTTATAACTGAACAAAATGGAAAACTACTGCGAGGTAACACCGTGAACGATTTATACCCTCTTTCGTTCAGCTCGCTAGTCTGAACGAACCTAATGAACATAAACAATAAAATAACAAAAGATGAGTGAATTGAATTTCCCGTCTATTGTCAAGCCGTTTAAATTGGCTCCTCTGGTCTAACAAAGGGGAATTGTAGCTAGTGTTAGGTTTAAATTTGACCGGCGCACTTTGAGGCCATTGGCTTTAAAAGCCGAAAACTCAATTAATGGTGAAATTGGCTGCGCGGTTTCTGAACTCGAGTCGTGTCGGCTGGGTCAAGGATCCAGCTCGCCGTGTGACTCGTGTGCCACTTCAATGTGGGAATCTAATAGTTTTGAATGGCGCACATGCAGAGGAATTTTGTAGACCTGTTTGATTTGTATTTCGAACAGTTTCGAGCGCTGTAATAGTTGGAAGCACATAGAAATACCAATATCTATCTATTCTTAGCTAAAGCCGTTCACGTGTAGATTATTAGTTTTACGTGTAAATAGATAATTATTTACACGTCAAACTATCAATGAATAACTAAGTTTGCGACACTAGTTTCGTAATGTAAATCCGGCTTTAGAAAAAAAACTGGGTACCTACCTTATTTAAGCGCAGGTTAAGTAGGTACCTAACCTGTATGTATGTAAGTATGAGGTTTTCATCCAAATAAATAGGTATTTATTTGAATGAACCCCACATACTTACCTCGATAGTAATAAGCAATTAATTATCTACGAGTATATGTCAGACACAATCCAAACGAAATTAATTCTTGTATTATCTACGTTTCTATTTTAAATCGTATCCGTAATTTTAAATCGTAATCGACGTAAGTTAAAAAATATATTTCATTACAAGATAAAAGTAAGTGTGCTTGGTGTCCCAGTGGTATCAGCCCCGACTTACGAGTCGTGAGTTCGAAACCAGGCAGGCACTTTACTTTGTGTATTTCAAAAATTCGAAAACATGTAACATCCACCACCCGCAAAATTCAAAAGTCATTTATTCAAACTAGGCTGAGAATCAGCAGTTTTCGAACGTCAAATTACATAAGACAGTCCCCCAAAACGCCCACCCTTCACCACTTCCTAGTGCTTTAGCTGGGAAGAAGAAGTGGCGCAACAAACTCCCCAGCAGCACAGCTGTCTGTTCAGTTAGAAAAAAATGATTCTATATAATAGTATGCAAAATTATATTAACATTACGCAACACAAAACATAATTTAAATTATAAAATTAATAGCCATATGACATCTAGCACACGCCAATATACCAACCAAAAACATCGAGAACTATACTCAAGCAGAAATAAAAATAAGTTAACGAAAACAATATCTAAATAAAAGCCTCCAGACATAAAGGGCGTGCCCGCTTACATATAGCTGTAACTAGAAGTTATAATTGATAAACTAGGACCATCGAGGTAAATTAAAAAAATATCGAGGTCGCTTGCTAACCACATATTGCAATACAACTCATAAAAAAACATTGTAATGAGTAGATTATGTCAACAATAAATTAAAATAAAATAAATTGACTTATAAAGTAAAATTATAAACAATTATATAAACTCATATAACCTGTCAGTAAGTAAGCTAATTCTGGAGAAAGAACATTTAAACATTGTCTTGAGTTAATCACAGCGACCAACCATTCTTATCCCCATTGGGCTCGTGTGGTGGATTACAGCCCACTCCCTCTCATAAAGAGGCCTGTTTACCAGCAGTAAGTCTTGTCCGATGAAACGCCAGCCCGCGCCGCAGCTGAGCGTGTAGCTTTAAATTCCCCGCTTAATAATAATCCTTGATCCAGCCTGTCCCCGAACTTGCTGTCCTCCCCTCAGCGAATGCCCTAAGCCGAGGTTCGTACCCCACAGGGGGTGCCCTTAGCGAGCATTCGCTTAATTTTAATTTAGAATAGTTTTATGCCCCTGGCTGGAGGCCCTTAGTGTAGAAGCTATTGGCAGCCACAGGACAGTCCGGTTAAGCAGCCACGACCTTAGTGGTCACCTGCAAGATGCACTAGTTAAAAAAAAAAAAAAAAAAAAACCAGCAGTAAGAACATTCTTAGGCTCATTCTGCTATCCTTATGCTAAGCACCTATTATTACCTAAGCCAAATAGATTAGCTAGATACCTACTATTATAGGGTATTCTTGCTTAGTACCAAACTAGCTATCATTGATCGTTATCAGCAATAGGATATCGATTCCATTGTTTGGACTTTAGGAGCATTTGGTCAGTTTCTCATTATTACAGTAGGTAGGTATCGAGTAATTTGAACAATGACTTAAAACGATAGTCAGTTATCAATTAAATTATCGGGCACGTTCAGTACTTGTACTAATAATGATACAATACAATTTGAATGTATGAAAAAGCATTATTTTTCGAAGAATCTATATGTTTGAAATTAAATAAATTGTAATAGTAAAATATGCTTTTTATATGAACTAACCGTTTTATAATATAAACGGTTAGATTGGACACGTAGTCCTAGAGAGTTATATAAAACCATTAGCGGCCCGCTCGCACGGTTTTTACGACAAAACATCGAGATTAGAGGTAAACGTAATTTTAATATTAACGTATTTATTATACACATAAACCTTCCGGAATAAATTCTCTGAACGATGGTGAAAACCTCATCAAAATCTGTTGCGTGGTTTAGAAGAACAACGCGAGTATACAGAAAAAAAGTGACTTTGTTTTATAACACCTATTATAATATAGAATTTTATGGAAAAGAAGAAAAAGAAATTTATAAAATTGGGATAACAAAAGCTATAAATGATGTCCCATGACTTTTTTCATATTTTCTATGAATTTCATTGGAATGCCATTATTTGACAATGTATCATGTACGGGCAGAGGTGTACCTGTAGTAGGTACACCCACATTTCGCCACTTAGGTTTAAGTACCACGTAATAGGAGGCGTTCACAAATCCAGACTCTGGGCTGGAAAAACCCAGAATCGAACCCAGGACCAGGATGCTCAGCAGTAGCACTTGCGACCAGTAGACCAACGAGGCAGTATCTATTAGCCAGAATACCTATCTTTTTTATGAGTTTTCCTTTTTTCCTTAAAACCCAAAGCAACCTCACGTAAACAACCACTTTCTTTTTATTCCTTTAATAGGTAATTTATTACGCCAATAACAATTAAAGAATTCAGTTTCAAGTTCCTATATTTTATGTGGTCTGAAGAAATTCGTAAACAACTTTGAAACTTCGAATGCTTTAAAACTTTAGGAAGAAAACCGTACATGCGAACTTGCGAAGCGTACTTGTAAGTTATGTAAGGAGCTACTTGCATGATTTTATAACTTACTTAGTTATGCCAAGAGTTGAAGCCAATTTCCTTGGAGTACGTGTTTTAATAACAGTTGCATACATCCTGTTGATTTTTTCTCTAGATTTTACAGCATAAGTATACCAAAGACAGAGTCTAACCAGCAGGTCTGCGTAAGAGTCCCGACCGTCAATAAATTACAGGCCGATACTAAGAAATGAAATGAAATTGTTTATTCTGTAAATAGGATATTGCAATCACTTTTACACGTCATATTAAAAAAAAGAAGAAAATGCTAGATGAGTTCGGCGTTTCCTATCTGACTACTCTGAGAAGAAAGACCGAAACAAACTCAGAGGTCACAGTCTCTTTTAAAGTCCAGACATAATCTTGGTCAGGCCATATGAGGACCATGTAGATTAGTGTCTGAAATGGTCTTTTGAGGAAAGAACCACACAGATTTGAGTGGACCTGTCCAGTCAGTGCAAGCATTTGTCAGTAATCGTAGAGCTCAACTCAGAACTTAAGGAGCTCAACTCGACGAACAATACCAAAGAAAGGACATTTGGATAGGTCGCATAAAGTACTCAAACTGCCAGACCATCATTTAAACCTCATCAACCTCATAAGATCATCAGCCATCTTTAATTTTGTTAACGGTTTTCTTTTTTTCCTTTTTAATGCTAAATTAGAAAATACCGATATAGATAATTGAGAAATTCAAATAAAGTCAGGGAAATTAATTGTTTAGCAAATTTACTATCAACTTAAATTGTCCGTATGTTCAATGACAGCTGTCTTTCCTTGACAGATGTATGAAATGGCTACAACTGACAGCAACTTGATTTAAATAGGGTGTCAATAAATTTTAGTTGAGAAGTGAGTCCTCAACTTTCGGATTACGACACTACTTATGTACACTACGTAATTCTTTTGTTGTTGTAATTGAGTTTCTTTTCAAACCAACCTTTTTGTCATAGGAACTTCACCTTCGTGGGAGCAGTTCGTGAGAGAGTCATTAGTGCAGGCAGCGTGGCCCGTGGCGTTGGTCGCTCCGCCCAGGCGGGCCCTCACAGTGGACCACCAGTGAGTACCATTCTTTATGTAGCAGAGTATGTGGGAGATGTGTGTCCATTGATATACTGGTTGATTGCAGGGCAAAATGTAGTGATTGAATTGACTCTACGTAAAGACGTTGGTAGGTTTATTAGGACGATGACAGTCTTATACTCAAGCTATGACTTTTTAAGTCTCTCATGTTTGAAAGCAGTTATATAAAATTGAGATTTGATCTCAAAATTCTTGCCTTGGCTAAATATAATTTTTTAGTTTTTGTAAAGCTGAAAAAATATACTTATTTAGCAAATTTCATAATGTCAATGTCCTTACAAAATAAACATTGTACGTTCTTTTATAACATTAATTTACATACCTACATTTACTTACAATAAGTAACAAAACTCCTTCCAAAAAGAAATTTAGAAACGGAGTGTGATAGTCATATAAATTGATACCTCAATTTTACGACAAACGTGTCGCTTTTACCACAGCCGCAAGCCGGTGTGAATTCTCAAAGAATATTACAATAATATTTTGAAAATAGGTTGTGAGTCCCGAGGTTCGAGAAATAGCGAGCATTCGATTTGTATTCCGATACTTTGACGAGGCAAATCGTATACACGGTACACGTTTGATTTTTAGGAAAACACGATTGAATGGAATTGGTGAAGCCGTAAATACAGCTGTACAATGTTCAATGTTGTTTTTTTATGAAATCATTTACCGTGTGTGGGAAATGGACACTACAAAAAATACGAAATATTTTTAATACGTTACGTATTACGAATAGTACCAGGTATTTTGAGGGTCCATTGTGAGGTTAGTAGGTACAATAAAGTACGTGAGAACATCTCAATAGCTTTTGTTCCCAGATTAAAACGTCGCGTTTCATAAGAATTTGGGCACTCTTGGCGATGAGGGTTTACATGATTTATGAGACTCAATTGTTACCTAGATTGTACCTTTTAATTTAAGGGTTCATGCACGAGGTAAAATTAATCCTTTTCTGTAGGTACGTTGAAGAAAATTCAGGTGTAACAGAGAAATCCTTTTGAATTAATACTGATCTACGAGATTGTTAATTATGAAAATATTAGTATTTTGTAGTCCCGAAGGCCTTTACGTTATTCTCCATAATAGAAAATTATGTACATAGAATTTAGACGATTAATTTCCATAAGTATAAGTTTTGAAATTATTTCTAATAAATAACTTGATAAAACACTTTTGAAGGAGGCATTCTGAATGTACCTAAGTACTTAATCTACTTAGATAATCAACACATTAATGAATATGTATTCCAGCTATGTGCAATGCACATTACTAATTATTGTTTGTACCGTTTTTAATTATCTCAATTTAGTTAATTAAGCGTCAATTAGGTTGCACAGTTATTGGTTAATTACTGCAGCAAAATAATATATTGCTAGGTAAGTAAACCGAATGCGCTATTTTTGATGTGTAACATCTTTCCTCTCGCTTTCCTGCATTCAAAATCAAAATTTAAATTTAAAAAAATCTAAATAATCAAATCTGTGGGAGTGATTTCGTGAAAAGGGACGGAAGTGTGTCACAGGAAGCCGGGGAAGCGCGCGCTATTTGATTTGACCAGCGCGAGCGGTGCTCGAGTTGGCAGTCAGAAACGACCTTGACGTGGCCCCGCCCCTTTATGTTGCTTATTACCAAGATGCTATGTCAGATGTTACACTTCGCGACTACTGTAATACCCCCAGTACACGTTGGGCAAGCCCGTCTCTCGGCCAAAGTATACTGGGCCTTTTTGCGTAATTTGCCGTATAATTTTCGTGTATTACCAAAAAAAGTTCGCCCAACATGTACTGGGGCTTAAAGCTCGCTCTTTTTTTATACTTCCTTACACTAGGCCGTACTGTCCTACAGCTGGGCTAAGGTTCCCCTCCTTTATTTGTGACGGTCACGATTCTGCGTAAATTAATGCGTGTCAATTTCCAATTTCTAAGATAGACATCCAAATTTTTCCATCATCTTCTTCGTGGTCTACCGCCACCTTCGTGGTCAGCCACTCAAAACTGTGGATCTTTCCTCAAAAGCCCATCTCAGACACAGCATGGTCATCATATGAAATGAGCAACATAATATCTGGGCTTTAAGGAGACTGATCTCTGAGTTTGTTTCGGTGTTTCATCTTAGAACGGTTCGATGGAAAATCGACCTCATCGAGTGTTAAAATATATTTTTCACGTGTAAAAGTGTTTGTTAAAACAAATGACCAGAAACAAAATATTATTTGTAATTTAGCCACGTCTCGCTGTTACAGAGCACTAATACTCTGAACTTACATAATTTCTGAATACCCTATTCTCTTTTTCCAATTTAAGTTTACCAAATACTTCGTACTGAGACAACATAAGTATTGGGAACAAGTTCACGTTTCAGCGCTTGAAACGAAACTTTTTACAGATCGCATCAGTGTAACTCGTGAACTTAGATCAAAAAAGTTGTAATATATACAAATACTAACACATCACTTTGTAATTTACTACAATAAAATATAGCAGGGTATAAGTTTCAGCAAGTTTTTATCCCATATAACATGAGAAAAACACGAATGGATTTGTTATCTTGGTAAACAATCTAATAATTTATGTTCAGGATTCATGCAGATGGCATGTCGCCTATGCTGAAGCCCATAAACTATGCTTTGGTAAATAAAGGTTGTGAAAACACATTCAGCAAAATGTTCTACTGCCTGCAAGTTCGTGACTACATCAGTTTTTCTGGCATAAAGTGTAAATACGATTGACAGGCAAAAAAGATAACATTGTAGACTAAAATGTATAGTATAAATTACAAAAGTGAATGACTTTAACCATCCAACTAATATCAGACAAACTATATGTATTCGTTATCAAAACAACGCACGTTTTCGGCGCAAATTCATGAAAATTAATCAACCTTGTAGTATTCATGCGCTTATTTTCAACAAAGTTAGAATTTATTGCTCACCGCACCTGAACTGTTGAAATAGTTGGAGGTCTGCTTATCCTCTAGGGAGTAAAGCACGTGCAAAACACAGCTGTACTGACCTAATTATTCATTTAGAACAAGAAAATATTAATTTCGTACGGACAAGGCCATGAACGTTGAGGGTTTTCAAACCCACGCGTTTGTAAATATAAACAAAATAGGTTATGCACACTGCCACCAATTGAAATGGAAGGTATAGGTACGTACATAAAATTTAAATCACAAGGGGTCATGAAAACTAACTCGTTCAATTCCCGAGTGAACCCTGAGGGTTTACAATTTATATGGTACGATATCCATCCGCAAAAATATTGCGGAAATCAGTAAAAGTGTGGATTCTCTTCAATATTCTTTCCGAAAAATATAAATATTAAGTACCTACTTAATACTTATATTTTACGTAAATAAACACAAAAATAAAAGGACACATAAGCGTCAAAGTACCTAAGTTTCCCATTTGTTTTTGTATTTATTTGTACAGTTAATTAGTTAGTCATTTAATTGAGTTAGTTAGTTGTGTTAAATACTGTGAAAAATCGTTTTCTTATAAAAAGTAACTTAATTAATAAATAAAGTATGAAATAAGCAAAAGAAGTTAAAAGTTTAGTTATGCTGCAAATTATGTTTCAAACGTCTGATTAAAAACAAAAGTCAAATTGACGCTCAAATATATTTAATTTATAAGGCGCCGAAGAAAAACGTTGCAACTGAAAGATGGTCAATCATTTAAGTTTCGTTATTTATGACGTGGACCTTATCCACCGAGTTTCACTTGTGGGCAGTCCCCTCATCTTAGGGCGAAGGTAATATGGACAGACTTGGCAGCTCTAGCCTTGATTCTCCACTTTTTCAGCCATCATCTAATTTTATCCAGGTGTTCTTGGAGTTTCGTGGATGCTCTAATCTGGTCTTTATCGCAGGATATAACTGCGATGTCATCAGCATAGGTTGCAGTAACAATAAGCTTTGAGGTGGGTAGGTCAGCAGTGTAGAATGTGTACAGTACAAGGCCCAGCACAATACCCTGGGGCACTCCAGCTTCTATGGGATAGAATGAACATAGGCAGTCTCCAGTTTTAAGTTGGAACACTCGGTCTTCCAAGTAAGACTTGAGGTGTGTGGTAAGCAAATTTTTAGTTTACACAGGAAGCCCTTATGCCATACTCGGTCGAATGCTTGTTGTATGTCAAGAAAAGCAGCTGAGCAGTACTCCTTTCTTTCCAAGCATTGTCGGATTATGTGAACCACTCTGTGTATTGGTTCCGTCGTTCCATGGTGTGCTCGGAAACTAAACTGATGCTCCGGGATTATCCTTTGTTCCTCGAGTATAGGTAACAGTCGTTGTAGCAATAACTTCTCGAACAGTTTTGACAATAACGGAAGAAGACTTATTGGTCTGTACGAGGAAACTTCTGTAGGAGGCTTTCCACGTTTAGCTACCATATTTATTATTGAGACTTTCCAGATGAGAGGGAAATAGTGTAGTCTCAACACTGCATTGAATAGGGTGGTTAGCAAGACAATTCCTTTTCTCGGTAGATGATTAAGGACTTCTGATGTAATGAGATCAAGACAGGCCTTTTTCTTCTTCAAGTTATTAATAGTTTTCCAAACTTCTGTTACACAGGGAGTACACAGTCGCAACGGTAGAGACATTTGTTGATCACCATCAAGGATTACGTCAACTTCTTCTGGATACACAATGTCGGGTTTATTTCGTTTGAATCATTTTTTTAGGAATATAGAAAATAGCTCGGCTTTATCCGCAGGTTTCCTCGCCCATCCACCATTCGGCTGTTTCAATGGAGGCTTCGTTCTTGTGGCCGTTTTAGTGACTTAGTTATTTTCCATAGGGAATAGTCATCTGCTTTGTGAGGTGATAAAGTTTTTAGTTTATCTTGCAGTGTGGCGTTACCGTACTCTTTAAGCATTTCCTTTAATTCCTTTTATGCTTTGTTGAGGGCTCTTCTATCATGTGCGTTCCTGCTTGTGTGCCATTGTCATTTCAGTCTCCGTTTTTCAGATATCAGATAAAATAATTGTGGTGCTCAGTGTACATATAATCGGTGTATGATCGGAGTTGCCGTCCAGGCATGATTCAATTTTTGTGTGTAGTTCTGGCATTCCTTTAGTAACATAGAAATTGATGAGACCAGGTGTTTTGTTGGGATCAGATGGCCAGTACGTTGGCTCTTCTGTAGTCAGTATATTGAGTGAATCTGAATCTATTGCCTTCTTCAACTCTCTGCCTCTGGTTGTGGTCGGCTTGGAGCCCCAGAAGATATTTTTGGCGTTCCAATCGCTACCCTCCAGCGACATATCTGCCACCTAGCGCTAAACATTTGTTCGTCGACACGATGTCGAGGGGGAGAGTACACTGAGTACTGTAGCGATGTTAATTGGGCCCTGCCAGTCGTCTATCGATACTACAGTAGCCTGTAGGTATGCTTGCTTAAAGTTTTGGAGAGGGTGTTGTTTTATACTTTTTTTTATTATAATTGCTGTCCCAGCGTGTGATGTTCCACAAGGATGATTAGTGTAATATATATTAAATCCTTTGATAAGGATGGCTTTAGGTCAGTCATGTGTGACTCTGAGATTAAAAGAATATCTATCTTGTTGTGTTTAGTGAAAAGTTCTACTTCCTGTTTATTAGAAGACAAGCCATTTACGTTCCATGCTGCGATGCGTAGGAATTTCATTTCTTATATTGGGCAACTAGAGTCGTAAGGAGTCCCATAAGGGTGCCTATTTGTTGTATAAGAATATATATTTTCTCTGATTGTTTAGTGATGATTTGTTCTTGTGAATTTGTTGGCTGAGATTGTATGTTTTCTTGTTTTTTGTTCCATTGTGCAGTGCTTCCGGCGTCTTGAGTGCGTGGATTTGGTGGTTGTTGTCTAGCGTGGCTACTTGGCTTTAATTGGGGAAAGTCATCTAATTGAAAGCGGACAGTATTATTTCTTGTTTTTTTCATAATTGGTATTGTTGTTTTTTTTTGGGTAGCTGTGAAATTTTCCTAGCGCGAATCTCCTTGTATACTTGGCACCCCTTATAGTTTGCAGGGTGGTCTCCATCCAAGGCACAATGTACAGGTGGCTGGTGTATTCTTGACTTTTTTTAGGCAGTCTATAGTTCTATGTCCTTCTGCGCATTTAACGCATCGGTAAGGGGGCATGCAGTTATTTTTAGTGTGCCCATATTGTTGACATCTAGCGCATTAAGGAATTTCATTTGTTTTTTGTGGAACTTCTATCTTTACTTTTGTATGGTATATAGAATCTATACGTTTGAGTTCGGGGTTATTTGGGCCAGGTTCTACATTCACGAAAAACATGTTCAGTGGCTTCTTGTTTCTTCTTGAGAGTGGAATAAAGACAAAAAAACTGGGAGCAAAGCCAGAGGGCATATGTTTCTTTGACTTTATTTCCAGTTTTTTTTAATTTCCTCAATAATGTCGTCTTTTGGAGTCGTGTGGTCAGAATCACGATTCTGCAGCTCCTTTTGCCTTTCTGTGTGAACGTATGGCCTATAAATGCATTCTTTCGAATTAGATCTATGGTATTTGTGTACGCTTCACTTGTCTGCGCCATTACTCTCAACTGATTTCTATTGAATATTTTATAGGTGTAAGTGTCGCCTGGTACGGAACTATTCAGGACTTCTGTCAGTTTTGATATGTCCTTAATACCATATAGGATTATTGGTGGTGGTTTGCTAGCTTTCTTAGTATGGTCTTGTCTTTCCATTGGTTCAGCAGAGTCATCAGCTATGTCTACTGGAAATTCACTGTATCTGTTGGAAGTATTAATAGAGCTCTGCGAGTTCTGTGATGTCTTCTTATGTCCTTCCGTAGAAGGTGGGCTATTAGATAGCTTTTTTCTTTTTGAGTTGCGTTGGGTTGGTATTCTTTGCCATGTGGGAGAACAGCTGTTGTCATCATCCTCTATGGTGATCATCGCTAGTGGAATTGGAGGTAAGTCTTTCTCCTTTGTGGTGCTGGTTGTGCTTGGTTTATTTCTAAGTGAGGAAGATCTAGGTCTGAGGATAAAGACGCTCGGAACGAAACGCCTGCTGTATAATATTTTATTTTGTGCTGCCTGTAGCATTTTCCGTCACAGGGACCTGGTTGCCTACCCCTGCGCAGATTCGGTAACCAATTTCCCACTCTAAATGCGAAAGTGAGTTTGTTTGTTTGTTACGCTTTTCCGTTAAAACGACTGAACGGATTTGGATGAAATTTGGCACTTAGGTAGACCAAGTCACCAAAATTATCCCGATTCAATAAACAATTGGCTAATTTTGAACAAGGGTAATAAGTTATTAATTGTAGACACCCGCTAAACGACTGCCTCCAACTACTACTAACTGTACTAACTACTGTGGGCAAATAACCACTTAAATAGAGTCTCGGTAAGACACGGATCGGACAGGATTTTTGTTCGGATCAGTGTTAACTTCGGAAGCAATGGGAAATTGCTACCGAAGGCTGCGAGTGTCGACCTCAGGGCGAGCTGGTTCTCACACGGACAACTGTACGTCGCTTGCTCCCGCGTCCCGCTCCTGGAGAAGGACAGAGAATACCTTTTATCCCGATTTTCCCTCGGGATCGAGACTTATGCGGGTGAAACCTCGGAGCGCAGTCAGTTTCGAAATAAATCACCGAGCGTGTAAATAAATAGTTTAAAGGCAGGACCTGTAGTGATAAATCTAGGATGACATATTATTCTCTTTTGACATTAATTAATTACATTTCATGTGAAGAATTTAAGTTATTATTGCTTGATTTATTTGTTTGGATTTGGATTATAATCGATCATAACGGATTTATGATCGATCGGTGGTGGCTTAGTAATAATAATCATTTTGGGTTATTTAGCAAGCTATTTCTTATGACACGTAGAAATAAAGTTTTTTTTTAATTTTTTAATTTTTTTTTATTTATTAGGGACAACAACAACAGTTTTGGGTGGCTAAATATGGTTTCTATTATTAACGTCGTCTCTTCTGTATGAATATCTCATGAATAATTAAAATAAATTTATTTTACGAAGTCAAAAATAAAATTATGTTTTACTTTGATATATTTTTTTTAAGTTGGTTGTTTTTGTCAGACAAACTCAGGAGTACACCCTTTGAAAAAAAAAAAGGATTCTTAAAATTGGTCCACAATTGATGAAAATATCGATGAATCTTCTTTAAAAAAAAAATATACAGACGAGCAAACTCAAACTCAAAGCCCATTTACAGGCACTTTTGAATTGTCAAGGGGTCAGTCAGTCAGAAATATGAAGCTAGTTATAGCATATAACCTCCTGCTTTTTTACCCGACTGCGGCGAAGCCAAAAAAGGAGGGTTAATTATGTGTTTTTGAAGTAGTTAAATACATTCTTTAACACATTTGCGCACTTTATTAAAATTCAATAGGCTTGACGATTACCGACGTTTAGACATATTGAGCATTGATTATGTGATGACGATAATGCCGTAAATGCGATATCGTCAATCTAAGAATTGTCACTATCACCAATCGGAATGGGTGAGTGATTGTTGTCAATAGCAGGAAGAATTGACATTACCCTTAATCCTTACCTGCCACTAAGGCTTCTAAAGACACCGACTGGTGAAAATATTCTGCACGTTTTGTCGTACCTATAACAAATAAACCAGTAAGAGTTCCACAATGTATTGGGCAATGTATTTTCGCTGAATTGGGCCTATTTGGCGCAGCCGCGAGGCATATTTTTCTGTTAAGTTATTATTTTACACTTATTATTTTTCCTTTTTTTTATTTCTTTTTTTTTTGCCTGTTTTATAATTAAAAAACAGAAACACTTATTTCTATGAAGTGGAATGGATAAACAAACACAAATAATGTGTTGCCTGGAAGGTTGAATGAACGATTGGCAAATTATAGCAATCGTCGGAAAGAACCCTTAGGACCCTTTCCTTCCTTTACAAACTTGACTAAGTAAGGTCTCTAGCAATGAATAATGTATGAACAGAGATACATGAAAATGTTCTAAGTAAGTAGCTCATCTTGTTTAATACGATCACCTACCCATTCAACATGGAGATTATTTTGGAAGAATAATATGAAGTAGGATTTTGTAGGTTGTGTCTAAACTGATCCGCATTTGCTAGCAAAGAAGAGGCCATCATTCGGCTATCGTTTTCCTAGGAGCTACCAAGGGATTACTTCAAGACCATAAGCAGTGGCGTTCTCTTGTCATTAAAATTGTCTTATAACAATGATTAGGTTACTCTGTGATCACAAAACCCTCGACCAAGCGTAGTGATCATAGCATTTTCACGTTTGACAGTTGGCAGTATAGCAAGCAACCTAAAATATTCCAATAACAATGTTTTAATTTCTTATTTCAAGAAATGAATTGTTTTAGGAAGCCAAGTTGTACGATGAAGCTGACACAAACAGATGCAAAAGTTTCCAATCAAATAAGAATAATGAAAGTGAATTTCAGAACAGACTCGCAAAGAATATTCAATGAATCAACGAACTTATTTTTAGGCAAAATTTCCAACAAAAACAGCAGTTCAATGACATTACAAATCCCATAATACAAATTAACATAACATCACGCCTGTATTCTCCGAAGGGTTAGGCAGAGGTGTACATATATTACACCCACATTTCGCCAGTTATGTTTGAGTCCCATGTAATAGGGGGCGACCCTATTGCCATCAATAGGGCACAAATCCAGACTCCGGGCTGCTACTGAGAAATTCCAATAACACTTTGGGGAATCGAACTCTAGACCAGCAGTATCGTTTGCGACCACTAGACCAACGAGGGAGTCAAAAATACAAATTACTTTGCTACAATTGTCGTATCTTGGCTTCTCAAAGCATTCAAAGCGTTATTTTTTTTTTCATTATTATGTAAATCATTAAAAATACCAGTTTTTTATATACATATTGACATTGTTGAAAATTATATTAGGTTGGGGAAAAAGTCTTTTCGCATTATAGTATGTATGAACTTGTAATAAAATCTCTTTGGCTATACTATGTGTATCTGGCTGGTTTTGGTATCATTGAAAGTTTAAATTTTAAAGAACATAATTCCAAATTCAAATTAGGAAAATGTGTGATTTTTATTTGTTTTTCGTACTGTCAAGATGAGTGAATCTAATGAAGAAATTCGATACATTTTAAAATTTTACTACAAAAAAGGTAAAAATGCAACGCAAGCCGCGAAAAAAATTTGCGATGTTTATGGACCTAGTGCAGTGTCTGTGAGAGTAGCACAAATTTGGTTTAAGCGTTTTCAATCCGGAAATTTTGATGTCAAAGATGCACGTCGCTCTGGTCGCCCTATTACGGATAAAATGGATGCCATTTTTGAAAAAGTGGAGCAAGATCGGCATATTAGTAGTTACGACGTAGCTGAAGAACTGGGAATTGACCACAAAACAGTTTTGGCGCATTTGAAAAAAACTGGGTACACAAAAAAGCTCGATATTTGGGTACCTCACGAGCTCACTGAAAGAAACCTAATGAACCGTGTACTCATTTGTGATTCTTTATTACGACGTAATGAAACCGAACCATTTTTGAAGAAGCTGATAACTGGTGATGAAAAGTGGATCACGTACGACAAGAACGTGCGAAAAAGGTCGTGGTCAAAGGCCGGTCAGGCTTCACAGACTGTGGCAAAACCCGGGTTAACTCGCAACAAGGTGATGCTGTGTGTGTGGTGGGATTGGAAGGTCATTATTCATTATGAGCTGTTACCACCAGGCAGGACCATCGATTCTGAACTCTACTGCGAACAACTGATGAGATTAAAGCAAGAAGTTGAGAGAAAGCGGCCGGAATTAATCAACAGAAGGGGTGTGGTTTTTCATCATGATAACGCTAGACCTCACACATCTTTAGCCACTCAGCAAAAATTAAGAGAGTTTGGCTGGGAGGTGTTAATGCATCCGCCGTATAGTCCTGACCTTGCACCTTCAGATTTCCACCTGTTTCGGTCTCTTCAGAATTCTTTAGGCAGTGTCAGGTTAACATCACGGGAGGACTGCCAAAACCACTTGTCGCGGTATTTTGATCAGAAGTCCCAAAATTTCTATAGCAATGGGATCATGTCCCTACCTACAAGATGGCAAAAAGTTATCGAACAAAATGGTACCTACATACTTTAGTTAAATGTAAACATACTATGTTAAAAAATGTTTTGAATTTTCTTAAAAAATGCGAAGAAACTTTTTCCCCAACCTATTATACAAAATAACATGATTACTTTGTAAAGTATTATATTGTTTTAATTATTGTGAATGTGAGGACTATGTGGATATTTTATTTTTATTGTTTTTCCTCTTTCTTTAATTTTTTCTTTCTCAGTTAGTTTAAATGCTGGTCTGGCAGTTTGAGTACTTTATGCGACCTACCCAAATGTCCTTTCTTTGGTATTGTTCGTCGAGTTGAGCTCCTTAAGTTCTGAGTTGAGCTCTACGATTACTGACAAATGCTTGCACTGACTGGACAGGTCCACTCAAATCTGTGTGGTTCTTTCCTCAAAAGACCATTTCAGACACTAATCTACATGGTCCTCATATGGCCTGACCAAGATTATGTCTGGACTTTAAAAGAGACTGTGACCTCTGAGTTTGTTTCGGTCTTTCTTCTCAGAGTTGTCAGATAGGAAACGCCGAACTCATCTAGCATTTTCTTCTTTTTTTTTAAATATTTTTTTTAATATGACGGGTAAAAGTGATTGCAATATCCTATTTACAGAATAAACAATTTCATTTCATTTATTCCGATCCCTTTGAGACGTCTCAGCTCAACCTCAACTTCAGAATGTGTCATGCTAATCCCCAATTTGTTCACGGAGCTGCAGACATTGTTGTTAACAATTTACTATTCAGACGTAGTTCGGTGAAATGTCGACGTGCAGTCACGAACGGCACTGAAATTAGGTGTCTCATGGACGCTGGGCGACACTGCTCGACAGCGGGCGACGTGTGTGTACTGTGTACACAGGGACAATCCTCAGGGGTGCTGAGCACGGACGTTGCGGCTAACCGACGTCATGTGCGCGACGCCGCCGGAATGAATGTAGACAACGAAGTTATTGCACTATTGTGCAAGACGTCACAAATGGTGTATGACCGGAAATTATTGTAAGAAAACTTCAAAATTCTAACAATAATTTTATCGTCTGATTTAGCTATGGTTTCCTGAGATTGCGGTGGCCGCCACTTACCTTCGAATCATTTACCATCGAAAGTCATCACTGAAACGTTATTTTTGAAAGTAAGTTAGTGTGTGTGTATCACTTTTTTTTGTTTTTTGAATGGTAAATTATCAAATAACTTCTCCCGCTCTGGGCGGAGCGGGAGGGCGTGTCTTACTCTTACTGACTAAAACCCACCCGTATTCCTTCAGTTGCCTGTACATTGCCAGGGGTCACGGTATCCCTTTCGGACTTTCCCGCAACCCCGGCAAGCATCGGTCCTATCGGACCCTTGTGTGTGTATCCCTAGTGAGCGTCTTTTAACACCTTTAAGTCAAGCCCTGCTGCCATCATTTTCATGATAGCCGTCACTGCAGCCGGTATGTGGCGGCCACCGCTTTTGTAGGAAACCGTAGCTCTAGGGATGTTTTCCCTTAACTACGAACATAAGACGAAAATAATACAATACATATTTACAGTATCCTGTTTACCGTCATATCTTCGTAGCTAACAAATTCATAAATAAGGTAACTCTAATCTGATTTATCGTAATCGGGCGCGGAACGTGATAAATTATTGTGAGGCATCAAATAAATATTTATGAGCAGAAATTGGGACTAAGTAATTTTAACAGGATTAACTCCTATACGTCTGCTTGTATCATACAAAGGAATCGTTAAAGGGTATTTATAGGCCGAAGACTGAACAATATGGCTGATTGATTATTATGGCGTCACGGGAATGAGAAGCTGTAGGTATTATCTAAGTGACTACGTCATTCCAGTCGACCTTGCCTATTTGTGGTGTACACACAATATTAAATTTTATTTTCTTTTTAGTGTCAACACACCCAAGGCTTTGTGTCGGCGGGTTAGCCGGGCTTCAAAACGTTACAAGTCCGACAACTTTTGTTTAAAATGAGTCCGGTAGCTAAGCTAAGGTTTGGGGCGCCGCGTGCGGTTTTGGAGAGACCGTTACTTAGGCTACAATAATGGTAATTTTATATTTACCTGAGTACCAGTGGATATTGTTTTCTTCTCTTTCTCAGTTAGTTTTAATCATGGTCTGGCAGTTTGAGTAGTTGATTCGGCCTACCCAAATGTCCTTTCTTTGGTATTGTTCGTCGAGTTGAGCACCATAAGTTCTGAGTCGAGTTCCACGATTTTTGAGAAATGCTTGCAATGTCTGGACAGGTTCACACAAATATGTGTGGTTATTTCCTCAAAATATCATTTCAGACACTAATCTACTTGGTCCTCATATGGCCTGACCAAGATTATGTCTGGGCTTTAAAAGAGACTGTGACCTCTCAGTTTGTTTCGGTTTTTCTTATCAAAGTAGTCAGATAGGAAACGCCAAACTCATCTAGCTTATTTTTAATATTTTTTTAATATGACGTGTAAAAGTGATTCTGATACCTACAGAATAAACAATTTCATTTCATTTCAGTTCAAGGCCCGAGTTCAGTTTTGAAAAGTCAATACTTTCTTGGTTATTCACAGCGAAAATTAAAAAAATGTTTCCAATTGACTAATATTTACTGAAGTCTCTAGAATTTTGTTAAAGAAATTGAGAAGTTTGTTTTTTTTTTTTGTAAATATTGTAACGAGCACGTTTAATTAGGACTAAATAAACGTAAGTCCATCAAAGATAGCACGAATTTTAATGAATAGACCTCAAAAGCAAGAAAAAACTTTCGAGGCGAAAATAAGTCAAGTTTTTCAACAATTACGTTCGTATAATAAAAACTTAGTTTAGACCACGAAGTGGTGGACCATTTTCCAAGAAATGTTGACTGCAGAATGCTAATAGACTTTGCCCAAAGGAAGATCACCCCTGGCTCCCTACTTACCTACAATTTAATGGGTTCCAGAAAGGTTCACGATCTGAGAATACTTTCCATAATAATAACTTTCGAAGGTCGGCCTCTGTTTTTATTGTAAACTAAGTTTTAGTTTTAAGGATAAGATAATCCCATTCTATCCTCTTAGCGGTTTGGAACATAAACTCTAAGTAATTAAAATTACTTTTACTTTTACGAATAGATTTTGATAATTTAAGTTTATTCTTAAGAAATACGTTTTCTCCGACATTTCTTAGTTATTTATAGAATCTAAGTAAACGTTCTGACTTGGAAATTAGTTTTTTATTTCATGGAAATGGAAAATTCTTAAGTAATAATTATGTGAGTGATTGTTTCCTTAAGAATGTAAAATGCTACGTTTAGACATCCTTATCGCTATTATTACGTCATTGTTAATATTATAAAACTCGAACAAATCCAAGAATTCACTTAGCATTTAAAACACAGTAACATGGACAAAGGACGTAACCGACTTTTTCTCATTTCTTTTCCGTTTGCAGCCAGTTAGTAATTTCCGTTAGGACGTAGGTGTACATATGTGTCTGAGCAATCTTAAATAAGGTGAGACGAACATCTTAACCTTGTCTGACGGCCTTGTCGAGTAGATACTTTAGTCAATGAGCTCTTTTGGGGAGCTCTTGCGCTGTTCACTTAGAGCCCCTACACACGGGCCACCGACGACGAGTCTCACATTGTTGTTCGTTTCCGTTCCAGCACAACCTGTGAAAAGAAAAACTTCTTTATCTTGACGAAACGTTGGTTAAGTACAGTCACGAGCACTAATTAACTATGTCGCAGTAAGATGGTTAAAACCGTGATATAGTTATATCCCTATATACCGGGATATAGCTATATACCGTAATGTATAGCGATATATAACTGTTGGAGTGCCCTAATTTTGTTACTGCGACCAATTAAGACGTAGCGTTCGCCGGCTAATCCCGCGGCACCGCTAGCTTCGCTCGCTCGACTCGCGCATAGTATGTCACAGTTCTAACCTAACCTATTTGGTCGGAGTGCCCTAATAGTTATAATTCTAGATCGTGCTCGTATCATAGTTATATTCCTAGTAAGAAAGTTATGAACCGCTTTCATATAACAGCTGTGTTATGAAATACAATGTGCTATAAAAACCCTGTCCAAAAGGGCACATAGGTACTACAATAACATTACCAAAATAGTAATATAAAAACTTATTATTATTAAAAATAAAAAGTTATTGCTATTTAAAATTCACGTTTTTACAGGGGTCATGTGTTATGACTTGTCGGCGGACCTTCCCGCGCCCTATGTAATAACTCGGTAAAAAATCCCATTGAAAAAAAATGCAGAATTACCACATATATAGACTCTCAGTCTTCTTAACAACACTCTGACGGATCAGACAGGGTTTTTGTTACACGCTGTATAGCTATATCCCTAGACATTTCCACAAAAAAAAACAACCATCTTACTGCGACATGCTCGTATACCCAATAAAGTTCAAAAGCGATCTTTTCCACGGTAACATCCACTTTGAGATAAGACTCATTTTATAATAGTCACCATCTTCCTGCCCTTGTCCCATATCACTTGGGGTCGGCTCAACATGTTTTCTTTGTCCACTCTCCCCTGCTAACCGTTACGCTATCATTCATACCTTTTTTGCCTGACCAAGATTATGTCTGGACTTTAAAAGAGACTGTGACCTCTGAGTTTGATTCAGCCTTTCTTCTCAGAGTAGTCAGATAGGAAACGCCGAACTCATCTAGCTAATTATTAATTATTTTTTTAAGATGACGTGTAAAAGTGATTCCAATATCCTATTTACAGAATAAACAATTTCATTTCATTCATAACATTTCTCACACAATCCATCCATCTTTTCTTTGGCCTTTCTTTCCCTCTCGATCCATCAACATTTATAGTCATCACTCTTTTAGTCACTTTCGTTTCCGGTCCTACTGACAAATGCTTGCACTGACAGGACAGGTCCACTCAAATCTGTGTGGTTCTTTTCTCAAAACACACTAATCTACATGGTCCTCATATGGCCTGCCCAAGACATTAAAATCGACTGTGACCTCTGAGTGTTTCGACTTTTCTTCTCAGAGTAGTCTGATAGAAAATGCCGAACTCAACTAGCAATTTTTTTTTAAATATGACATTTATCAGTAATTCCAATATCCTATTTACAGAATAAACAATTATTTCATTTTCTCACGATTTTTTCATTCCAATTCCAAAATAGTACGTTTGTAATAACATAATGTACCGAGACGTCAATCAGGCATAGTAAAAGGCTCAGAAAAAGTTATAGTTATAAAATAGAATGTGTGGAGCGGTTTTGTCTGAAGTCCTTAATCCAAGCCTCTATTGTGTGTAACCTGTTCCATGGCCATATATTGAGGTAAAACAGGCGGCTATTGTTTCGGGGATTATCCGCAGTGAGCTCGTAAAAGGTAGAAAAAAGCTACTTACTCGCCGCAGAGGAAACTTTAAAAGCGACGATTAATTGTAAATTGCGATCTCCCTGTAGTTAATCTGTTTCTGCCTGATTCTTGCCTGCTTTTAACCATTAAATAGCTTTCAAAGTATAAAATAATATGAAGTGTGCTTGCTAAGTTTTTGGAGTTTTGATTTCAATTTTCAAGTTAGCCTGAAAGGTAATTTATTTTTTGTAGTTAATTGATTTACAGTAAATAGAGTATTTTATTCCGTGAATTAACTCGAAATTAAATTTACGTCTAAAGGCTCGTGCAGACCAGCACGACGTGATTCGAACAATACAATTTCTAAGAAAACTTCACGGTATAACCATAACCGGTGTCGCGTCGCGCTAGTCTGCACGAAGCTTTACAGTTTATTACAAAACATCACGCCTACGCCTGTAAACCCCGAAGGTTTAGGCAGAGGTGGGACCTATAGGTCCACATATCGCCAGTTATGTTTAAGTCCTATGTAATAGGGGGCGCGTCTATTGCTATCAACGGGCACAAATCCAGAATCCGGTTTGCAAAAATCCAAGAACACTTTGCTCGACCTAGAAATCGAACCCAGGACCGCATGCTCAATAGCAGCGCTTGCGACCACTAGAGCAACGCTATTAACTCAGCTTTATGCAGGAATTGGAATTATGCCTAATATTCACCGAATTTCGGGCTCCGGGGACTAATAAACAAACGCTAATGTTAGTAGATATTTACAGACTTTCCATGTTATCTATATAATAACACCTCCGGGGATGTTGTATATGTTGTGTATACAAGGTCATGAATTTATAATCATATCCAACTAAACATTAGAAAGAAAAGAAAGAAAGAAAATACATTTATTTAGCACAGACTATTAGTGCAATACGTATTATTGCGTCATGTGTACCGCAAATAAACATATTTTCTTTCTTTTCTTTTTCTTTCAATAGTTTCAATGTTATTATAACTGGGTACCTAGATAGCTACATCTTTTGAACTCGGAGTTTCACATTAGCCGTCGCTTTGCTGAAACCAGAAACACTAATGTGATTGCTTTTAGTAAGATCTACAAGATTTACGTAACAATTTAGTACGAACAAAACGCTTTGCAAACTCTGTGAACTTTTAAGTTAAAACTGTAGGTAAATCAAATAGCTTTTAGTAGGTATTATTTGCTAAGAACCTAATATAACCTATTGCAAGTAGATTCTCACGACGGTTTTAATCAATTACTTTGTTTTCATATTATTCTTGTCGTATCTTTTTCCAATCCGTTGAAACTAATATTTACTGCTAAGAATCATTTGTTTTCGATGTAATATCAATATATGTCCCATATGTACACTGAATACATTATAGTATGTAACCTAATACATACAAACGTGTTCATAATTAATCCAAGTCAGCTTCTGTTAGTTAATTAATTTGGTAATGTTGTCAGCAGAATGTTTGTTCGTTTGATGAATTACCCACATATGCACGGTTTTGTGTTCCATTTTCTGGCATCTTCCACCACTTTGCTACAACTTTGGAGCTTAGCGTAGTGTGGGTCGTCCCCCAACTAGATGGACCGACGACCTTATTAAAAATATGGCTGGGGCAGACTGGAAGCGGAAAGCAGAGGACAGGGTGTTGCGCCACAACACCGTGTCGTCCATAGGCCAGGTGACGTAGGCCTCTGCCTATGTCCAGCAGTGGACTGCGATAGGCTGACTTGATTCATGGACCTTAGCATTGTACAAAGAACGACTGCCAGTCGACTTTCGCAACCCTATAATTAAGTACCTTTTGTAAGGGCGAGTACCTAGACCGTGGAGCTGGCGAATTACTAGCGAGATTAATATACATGTACCATGGAAGAAGTTCATATCTATACACCGTAAGGACTATTTCTGCTTGTAGCGCTCGGCGGCTATAGAACCGGGGCGGTAACAGATGCGATCATCGTGTTCACAGGATTTTGTTTTCAAACTGCTCAGATATGAAGTTCTTTGATAGTACCTTTAAAGCCTGTAACTATGCCCTAGCTAGAACGATCTGGTTGCCTTTAACACTGCTTTAGAATAGGCTACGCTGACGTAATCAGCGATTCGCTTACATAAGAGAGTAGCTATATTCTTTTTTTCTCATAAAAACTCGACGTCGTCACAGAGGTCAAAATTCTTACGTTGTTGAACAGGCAAAAATTTGTTTAAGGGAATTATCCTGATGATTTAGGAATTATTGAAGGCGTAGATATAACCTTGAGGCCAGCACGCTTAGCATGACCACAATAGAAACGGGTTTTATCGGCGGAAGAATACATATAATGACAGATAAACAATCACAATCTGTCATTTTGTCTATTAACCCATAGAGAACCCGTGTCTATGGTTGTCATGCTACGCGTGCTGAGGCTCAGTGTCTTCGTGAAACTAATTCTATTTCGACACGAGTTGTTACTTAATATTGCCTGAAACAGCCTGTGAGATAGTTTACTTACTAAACTTAGATTGTAACGCTAAAATAATTTTCTTGCTTCACTAAGATATTTTAGTTGTACAATCTAAGTTTAGTACGCTTAAATTAATTTTACCCTCCCTTCGTATTGTAGTTCCCGGAGGCTAAGATTTAGACGCCCCTTATAGGTAGGTGAGTGATTTCGTATGAACCATAATATTACATTTTTGGCAAGTTACTTACTTAGGTATGTTTTTGAGTGGTGAAACTAATGTTTTTTTTTAAAGTCACTTGGAATAGTTGATTAATAAGAAGTCAGGTCTGTGTTTTTGGACCCGTAAAACATTGATTATTTTCTATCAGGAATTTCTCAGAAGCAGCCCGGAGCCTGGTCTTGTGCCCGATTGTTGGCATAAGGCTCGCCCCCTATTACATGGTACTTAAACATAACTGACAAAATGTGGGTGTACTCTAGGGGTAGGGTAGGTACACCTCTGCTGTTATGTCATGTTAAAACATTAATTATGGTTATACTAAAACCAACATTATTTCCTTGCTCGGAATTAGCCTAAATAATATTATAAATGTGAAAGTGAGTTAGTTTTTTAGTGTTTATTGGTTTGTTAAGCTTTCGCGCTAAAACGGCTGAACAGATTTGGATGAACTTTGGCACATGGATAGACCATGATCTGGATTAGGACATAGAATACTTTTTATCCCGATATTCTCAGGGGATGGAGACTTATGCGGGTGAAACCGTGGGACGCAAATAATGGTTTTTCATTCCCATCAAATGATCAACTTGCAATTATTTCTTAAATAGATACTCGTACTTTTTTGTTTCAAATGGAAATTGAAAATTATGGAAATGGAGTCGGAGATTTTCTTGTTTTTGTTTTCACATTGCTTACTTGAGCAATGTGTTTTTGAATTAAAATGTTTTCGTTCTTATTCTTGTTCATTGTAGGAGATTGTTTGTGCAGTACTTTTTCCAAATTTAAATACGAGGTCAGTAGCGGATTCAGGGGGGGGGGGGAGGGGGTGGTTCTCAGGCCCCAAAAGCATGTGAGTTCTTCTGTGAAAAATCTTAAAGTGAACCTAATATTATTCTAATCAAACTTTTTAGCAAGCATTACACTACCTAATGTACAATTGTCTCATCAATTATCCTTTAATAGGTATTATGTTTTCCAAGTTTTTTTTCTATAAGATGTTTTGTTTATGTGTCGAATTTTGAATCCGCACGCCACTCATTCTGCCACTCACGCTGCCTGGTTTGGCCGCCATGCATGTTCATCGATATATCTCTGGTAGTCAACCTAACAAAGTCATTGAGGAATTTGCGAAAAGTAATCCGAGGAGGCTTGCTATGCGTTAACTTTGCTAAAACCTACCTTCAGCGGGGTCAAGCCCCTCCCAAACGGATCCCGAATCCTGGATCCGCCACAGTACGAGGTACATCTACATAATATTTTATAAATTTCTAGCTGTGCCCCCGGCCCGGGTCTGCTTGCGTGAGCGAATATAACCGCAAAACGTAATAAGAACGTATATTATTTATAAATAAAGACAATAAAATCGGGTAAATCGCATAGGTTCCCAAGTTATTAGCATACTAGCGACCTGGCAGATATAAAAACGTTGCGTTTTAAAACAAATAAAGATTATATACTTACAGCCACTTATATATAAAAAAAAATCAAATATAATATTTCTGAACGATGTGGACTAAGTAATATACAGCTTGTGTAAGGATTACTAATTAAGAAACTGATCCATAGTAAGTTGGTTTGTAAACTAGCTTTAGTTTCCGCGAACAGTGGTGTTCAACTTTCAAAGTTCGAACTTTTGGCAAGCAATAATAGCTATAGGTAATAATTGCAGCGAAGGTTGATAAAACCCTAAGGCGTGCTACGGTCGGCATGATTCGGCACGATTCGGAAAAGCTGCAAGCAAAAACGAATGTACCTATATTTTGCCGCCCGACCTGTGCCAAATCATTCCGACCTGAACATGTGTGTGTAGCACCTGTAACAAAAAATACAGCAGAAATTAAGAAAAAAAAAAAGATTGCTGAGAAAGATTTCCCCTCTGCTCATCACTCTATGTCGAACTCAATAATGATTCAATCCATTAACCTACCTAATGATCAAAAAAAATCTGAAAATTTTTTATATATTCGACACGACAAACAAGAGAAATAAGAAACAGGCTCGCAGCTTATAAATTGGAATTTTGTCCAGCTCTACGGTTCATAAATCATATAATGTTTTTTAAATAATGTCCACATTTTGGTGTACAAAATACCTCCAGGTTAAATTATGAAATCAATACAAAAACAAACACTATTAATGAAACATGAGCTCTGTATTTCACTAATGTAGAGGCACTTTCGAGCGTTAACCCTAGTTAAGCGCGTGACATTTTGAGGCCGTCAATTTTATGCCTATCGGGAACATTTCACTGAAATGTTTGTACAAACTGGGATTATCGTCTAAAAGCTTACTTTATCAACATGCGAAGGGTTTGGTGACTTTGTTTATATGATGTTGTGTTTAGAAATTTTTGGCATAGGATGTGGAATGAGTGCCATGAGAAGTTAATAGGAATCAGAATAGGTACAAAGTCAAACGTCTTGAAATACTGATTGATGTTCGAGAACATGTTAAAGTTACTTTGTGGCTACAAATTAATATTAAATGGTTAAAATATTATTCATAAAATATTTGTTACCTACATCTAAGCAGGAACCTACAAAATATTTGTTACCTATATCTAAGCAGGAACCTACAAAATATTTGTTACCTTCATCTAAGCAGGAACCTACAAAATATTTGTTACCTACATCTAAGCAGGAACCTACAAAATATTTGTTACCTTCATCTAAGCAGGAACCTACAAAATATTTGTTACTTCCATCTAAGCAGGAACCTGCAAAATATTTGTTACCTATATCTAAGCAGGAACCTACAAAATATTTGTTACCTTCATCTAAGCAGGAACCTACAAAATATTTGTTACCTTCATCTAAGCAGGAACCTACAAAAGCTCGTCGTGTTTGGCAACGGACATTTATGAGCGGAAATTATGGATAAATGATGTAGCGAAAGAGCCATAACGGTGAATTATTACCATGATTAAATTAGATAAAACGCCTATTAAGGAACTTGTTATTTTATTTTTGTTTTTTGCTCTCGTGAGTTCCAAATTCACAATCCTATCAAATAAACCTTAGTGGTCGGTATCTTTTATTCACATAAGGAACCAAAAAGACACTCTTACAAAAACATAAAATTAAAATACCTAGTTTCAAAGTATGCGGCTACATAATAAACAATATTATTTCATATTTTTTGTAACAGTAGCAGTCAACATCTGTCGCATGTCGGAGCAGCAATACGCCAAACCACCTTTTTTTTTTTGTCTAGGCCATCTCGTAGTTGAGCTACTTAACCGGGCTTTCCTGCGGCTACCTTAAGCTACTACACTCAAAGCCTCCAGCCAGGGGCAAAAACTATTCTAATTAAAACTAGCCGAGCGCTCGCTAAAGACACGAACCTCGGCTTAGAGCGTCACTGGGGGGAGGACAGCAAGCTGGGACAGGCTGGATCAAGGATATTTCATGATTATTAATCGGGGAATTTAAAGCTACAGGCTCAGCATCGACGCTGGCTGGCGCATCGTCGAGCAAGGGTCGGGATGGAGTATTATTTACTCGGGAGGGTCGCGATCGCGGAGGACCTCGGCGGCGAGGTCGGAATGCAGGTCGGTGTCTGGCAAAACCACCACTCAGTGGATTCCAACGCGGCACACCCAGAAAGAGAGGGCGGAATGCCTCCTCTTGGACTCCTTAAAGGATAAGTGGAAAGGGGAACAACACAGGCTTAAAATAATAATAAATAATAATTAATAGCAGTCCAACATGAGATTCTAACTTCCTTAATTTCTTTCGTATTTAAAAAAAGCCGAAGTTTTATATATTTTTCATTTAGATATTTGGAAAATCCAAAAGTGCACGCTCATTCGAAAATTTTAACCATCATTAAAGGAAAAATTTGTCACCTCGCAATCTTTACGTACTGTCATTTGTCAAAGAATATTTAGGTTTGCTTTGTTGATTACTAGGCAACGGAAGTGGGCCGAAGTTGGAAATATTTAGAGATATAGGTACTATAGGTATTATATTAGTTAGTTTTTTATGAATTATAATTAAACTACTTTGAATAAAAGAACCATTTTCATAGGGTTCCTCCAATGGCTTAAACGAATATAAAAAATAAAAATATTGACTCTAAATTGAAAAAATCAATTAATTATTGATTTTTTTCGCATGCTTACAGGTTTCACACTTGATTGATGGGATTTTTTTTAAAACTATTTTGATGTTTTTTTCGTTTCTGCTGCATTAAATACATTTTTGAAAAGTACAGAATTAATCTCCATTAAATTATCTATACAATGGTATATAAATTAAATAGGTTCTGTGTACTAGCAGGAGTGTAACAATAAAAACAGTTGTAGAAAGGAGGCAAAACAAATTTTTCGATCGCAAAGCACTCTCTTCGCAATATGAGTCGTGCAATATTTGATACGTTTACCATCGCACTGGGAAGGTTAAGAATATTTATGTGGATAGCTTTTTTTATAGAGGATAATCATAATGTCCGTAGGTGAGGATGTAAGTTAAATTACCAGATAGGCAGGAGGCAGGTAGGTAATACAAGGAAGGGATTTTAAGGTCGTGTCGGGTCGTAAAAACATGAAGTACCTATTTACCTGCCCAACTTTAGTCCCTAGATAACTAAACTATGGAGTTATTATGCCATTCTGTGTTCGTGCTGAAAATTGTCAGGTGATATTTTATCAACTTTTAAAAACTCCAAGTATTTTTAATTAATTTACACGTAGCCATTGTTACGATAGTGTGACATGACATTTGTTATCGAAGTAAGTGTTTGCAAACAGTTGAAAGGTTTAATCAATAGCCATAGAAAAACGTGTTGGAAAATAGAATGAAATGTAGTAGGCAAGTAGGTACTTGTGTGAAGTGAATGGGTAATAAAACATTACTTAGGCGTTTGCAGTGCCATCTGTCGCAGTTGTCGCGAACTAACGTTGCAACAGAGCATGCACTCGCTGCGACTGAATCGCAGTGTCAGACTAAATTGGTAGAGCGCTGCAAATCTGCGACGAGGTCATAACTTTTGTAAACAATAAACCAGGAACAGCCACAACATAAATATTTTATTTGAAAGTTTTATGTACATTTTTGAGTAGAACAATAACGATTGCGTGTGTAAAAATGTTCATATATAAGTCATGGTAGATAAAAGTATGAGATACTGTGATTTTCCTTATCTACTGCTTGACAATAATTATGACTAATTTATTCCGACGCAACCGATTAGAAGTGTAGTGTTTACAAGCAAATATAACAAAAAGATTTGGGCTCGTCCGGGATTTGAACCCGGGACCTCTCGCACCCAAAGCGAGAATCATACCCCTAGACCAACGAGCCGCTTGTAGATAATTTTAAAATTGCTATATACATTCTACAATAACAAAATAAAATTATCGTTAAATATTGTACGCATATAAAAACTTGTAAACACGTTTAATTACAGTTAAACGGAACGGTTTCATGTTATTAAGTATTGATGACGTAATAAATTATGTGGGTGTCGGAATAAGAAAAGATCAAGGTTTCTGATTGTTGTTCAAATCTAGCAATTTTTGAACAGCAGGCATATATTTAATATCTTTCTACTATACCTACTTCATATAATATACGTTTGACAATGTTAGGTTTTTGTTCAAATATTAACTAAGGTGTTATCAGAACTGATATTGATCTACTGTGAGATACCTACATACATATGTACCTACCTACTAAACTAAAATGATAAATTATTGATTTACAAAAAAAAACAAAATATTTTATTTCACATAAACCTACAAGGGCACTTATGAAACGTCAGAAGCTAGGTGCACGGTTCCAATTGGTCGTTTCCTATGGAGAAGAACCGGCAAGAAACTCCATGGTTACTCTTTTATTTTTCCTGATTCATTTCTTTCTTCATTTAGTTACTTAACCAGAAGCGATTCTGATAACCTAAATGAAGATAATGAACTAGGTTGGTAGGTACTCACAGTACAAACTTGATAGGCCAAGAGGTAGTTGTCCAAAATAACCTTGTAAGGAAGTAAACCTAAATAAAAAAAATACTAACAATTTTCAAAATTCAATATTATTGTAATTAAAATCATCATCTATTCAAATAAGTGATTTCCAAAAAAAAAAGTAACACGTAAGAAAATAATACTTTATTTATCAAATAAATTGAGTCCAGCCTTTCAATGATTGCATCGGAAAGCATTCATTCGACACCGATTAGAGCTGTGTTGAATTTAAACGATTGCATTCAAAACCGCAGCATGAGGGCTTTAAATTCAGTGGGTGGACAATCTGTTTTCACGTTGTCATCAGGTTTATTGTTTATCTATGTATAATCAGTCGGCCGGGACACAGGCCACCTCACGGTGAGAGGTACTGGGCCGTAATCCACCACGGGGGCCCAGTGCGGGTTGGTGATATTTTCAGCACTACCATTGGTACCTCTTAGATGGGTAGAGAGAATACTATGTATCTAACTTTCTCTCAAAGTAAGCAACTGGTCGACCTAGTTATTGCTAATATATCTCATACTACAATGAGCAAGTGATCTTAGAGCAAGTAGGTAGGCTATAAATTACCAATTAGTTGCGCAAACCGCTGTAATATAATGTGATTTATGCTGTTAAGTACGAAGGATATGAGAGCCTAGTCGAATAGAATTGTTGTTTTCTACTGTCAAAGTTTTTCCACTACCAATGAAAATCAGTTAAGTTATTTGTTTTCGACGCAAAGAGATGAGACGACTTCTGATTACTTATAAGTACGAGCACGATCATTAGTTATCCGTATACTTACCTATTTAGTTACCCAAATTCGAGTGCTTAGCAATTCCATACGCTTCTACTCCCAAAAACTCATATTTCATCTTAGTTACTTACACAGAGCAGCTACAACACTTGTAACGCAGTACCCCCACAGTTGATCCCAGTGCAAGGGTCACGGATTTATGACGTGGCGCCTGACCCGCTTAGAAACCCAAGCAAAATTAACTCGTCGATCACGCTACGTGATATTGTGCAACAACACTGTTCTTATATTAGTAGGAGCTGTAGTTAGTGACGTCAGAGCACAGTAACTTACACAGAGCATCTAAAACACTTGTATTACAGTGTCCCCCCAGCTGATCCCAAGTGCATGGGTCACGGATTTATCACGCGACGCTGACCCAATCCGGCCCGGAGCTACATTAACTCGTCGATCACGCTAAGTACGTGATATTGTGTGTAATAACACAGTTCTTATATTAGTAGGTGCTGTAGTTAGTGACGTTAGAGCACAATAAGTTATAGTTACTGAGTTTCTGAGTGACCGGACACAAAGGGTAAAGATAGGTGGAATCGACAGTAGCGAAGGCAATGTCACCTGTGGTGTGCCGCAAGGTGACAAGTGCCCTCTCCCCGAGTCTCTTCCTGATATATGTAAATGATTTGTGTCAGCAACAACAAGATTTATGAAGGGTAGAATATTTAGCTAAGCTTGATTTTGTTTTTTTTTTAAAAAACGTTGCCCCACACTAGGAATTTCTCGTGTATCGTGGGTGCGTTTACAAACATTTCAAGTCACATACACAAACAGCCACGTAGTCGTACAGCTGATGACACCGCGCTCATATTTCATGGAGAGATTTGGGAGGAGGCGCAGCACATGGCTGAGCTGGGACTTTGTAAAGTCAGTAACTGGTTGGGAGAAAACTTACTTACCCTTAACATTGCCAAAACTTCTAATTTACAGTTCAGGTTCGCTAAAACCAAACCTATAACAATAACCCATATGGTGCACTTTTGCAATTTCCCTGAAAATAGGCTCCAGTGCTCATGTCTTCCAATATCACAAAAAACAAATATAAAATACTTAGGGGTATTAATGGACGAAAAAGTAAGTTGGCGGCCCCAACTCGAATTAACTGCCTCTTGAGTTAGGAAACTTATTTGGGCCTTAAAGAAACTTCGACATGTAGCTGATTTTAATCTTCTTGGCACTATATATTTTTCTCTGGCCCAGTCGATAGTTGGTTACTGTGTCACGGTGTAGGGAGGAGCCTGTAAAACAAAAATGATCCACCTTGAAAGAGCTCAAAGATCATTGCTCAAAGTCCTGACCCTCAAACCGAATCGGTTCAGGACCATAACTTTGTACCAAAACTGTAAAGTGCTCACAGTGAGACATCTATATCTTCTCAATATCACATTGAAGCAACACCTTATAACACCTATAAACAACAGTTACAAAAGTAAACGCACAATCACTAATGTTTGTAAATACGTCAAATATAAGACTGCCTCAGCTAGACGGCAACATCTTTTTCTCGCTACGCATATCTAAGTATAATAAGATAAACAAGGCCCTACTGATTAATCCATTCGCTAAAAATGAAATTAAAAAGAAAATAAAAACCTGGCTACAAACATTGGATTACATACAGACTGAAAAATTAATAACATAAGCCCTTGTTTATAATTGTACCATTACAAACATACACGATAAATATATGATATACATTCACACGTACCCTAACGCTTCCTCACACACACACCCACACACACACACGCACACAGAAACACACACACACAATTACACATGTTCACATATACACGCACCCATACGATTTTTACACAGATATTATGCAATAAGAATTTGTTTAAATTTTTATTGCATTATCTGTGTAAAAATACTGGGAGAAGACACTGATTTCTGTTACACAGGTTATAACCTAGCGCAGGAGTCAGGGTTTCCATATACTTATAAACGTAACATACTTGTTAATAAAAATAAAAAAAAACTAATACTAGTTAGTTAGGCCTGTTAAAATAAATAAAAAAAATCCGGGACTGCTTTTAGCTTTGCAAACAAACTTCAATCAAATCCTTCTTAGTACACTACTACACCAAAGTCAAACCTGTTCAAACCTGATCGATTTGAAATTTGGTATTGACATTTAAAGAACATGAATTGACGCTGCAGCATCACCTAAAATTTGCAGGATACCCAACTGCCTTACCAACTTTCAGTACGAGTATCGTGTTTGGGCTCATTGGAATGGTTCCAATGAATAGGTTATAGATAGATGATGAACAGGTTCTGATGATGGAGTAGGAAAGAGAAATGAGGAAATGTTTATGACGGGGGTTTTTAAAATTTTAATATAATTTCACTTGTGTCAGTTCATCATAGTCAAGTCACCTGTTTTTCACGTGTTGAGGAAAAAGATAGCAGATACCGTTGGGACGTAGACGTTCTCCTCAAGTCTATTCAATAACAATGATGTACAGACGCCAGCAGCCAGCACATCAACCTACTACAATCTGTCAAATTTCTTTAATAGATTTTCAACTTTATCACTAAAGCAGGTTCAAAGTTGATTGGGAAAATTTGACCGTTTCGGGTAGGTTGACCTGCTGGCGTCTGTTCTTTCAAAAATTGGTCTGAATAAAGATGCCAATATAAATTGACATGAACACAAGCGTTTTAATTTTTTTGAGCAACAGCCCGTTCTGCGTTGTCGGCGGTGATTAATAGCTTAGGTAGGTACTGAAATATTCAAAACATTGTTTGAGGCATACCTGTCAATTTTATTGCTCCAATAAACATAATGATCCATGTCAGACACGGTTTACCTTTTATCGCTCGATTAGTTAACAAAACAAAACAATACGGCGATAAAAGTAGTTAAGTCATTAATGAAATTGATATTGAAAGTATCGAATTTTGGGGTATAGTAATATCTATCTACTACTTATATTTAGTATTTTAGTATTGCGTTAATAATATCCACTAAGTACCTAATTGTTATTCTAGCATGTGAGTATGTATGTAATAATTTTGTAAATAGAGCCTACATAGAGGCTATTCGTTGCAGCCCCGAATAATGTGTTGGACAGCTCAGAAGCCCCAAAAATATGAAACAGCATGCGATACTGAAGATTTTATCATATATGGGGGATGAGGAGACGCCTTGGGCGTCGGGAATCGCAGGCCGATTCCCAGCCACCGTAGGCGCGGGCTTGAGGACGGTGAGCAATGGGTAGCTCGCCGTCCGATAAGGACCAGGCCCGGGTCGACCTGTCGGGTCGGGGTGTTTCACGCGCGCCTCAAAGAGATGACAGCAGAACTGAAGGGGTCCGTGAGGACCGATGCCTGCCGGGGTTGCGGGAAAGTCCGAAAGTGATACCGTGGCCCCTGGCAACGTACAGGCAACTGAAGGAATACGGGTGGGTTTAGTCAGTAAGAGTCTGACACGCCCTCCCGCTCCGCCCAGAGCGGGAGAAGTTATTTGATAATTTCCTACCCAAAAAAAGAAAAAAAAGTGAGATGCACCAAGGGAACCCGCGAAATTCAAATTTTCTTACGTTTTTTGCAATTTGCAGGTCAGTGTCAGGTTATATCTTTATTAAAATATGGCTTTACAGATTAATAATCATTAGAATCAGCAATACAACTCCTTAAGTTAGCATAACCCTCAAATGTCATAACTTCATGAAATAGTCATTGAATAGGATTACATGAACTTAGAGAGTTGTAGAGTTGTATTGATGATTTTTATGATTATAATTCTGTAAATAAACATTTGATATGGCCGCGAATCATATTTAGATCAACATACAAGCTGATACTGACCTGCACATGGCAAAAAACGTAAGAAAATTTGAATTTCACGGGCTACCCTGACGTTTTCGCCTTAAGTACATTAAAATCGAAATCTTCAAATTATCTACTCGTACTGTTTCTCACCGCAACCTAGTTACACGTGTTACAGGGCAATTAAATAATTATGGTATCTTCCATTGAATATTCTTTCATTTTTTTCTTTTATCTTTCTTTCTTTTCTTTTTCTTTCGTTTTTCGTTGACGTATTTATGTATAAAAGTAAATTTAATCTATGTTAAATTTGTTTGCATGAAGTTTTTTTTGCCAAAAGTTGGTTTGCTGCGTGCTTTGGTGTTTACTGTAAGTTCAGCAAGCAATTGTTATACGTTATAAATAAACAAATTTAATTACCGAAAACTATGTTTGACAAAATAATAACAGCAATAATCACATTTATGATTTTGCCATTGCTATGCAAATAGCAATCGCATATTTGATTTCTAATTACCACGCATATCACTCATACTTCCACAAGCTGCAAAAAGTAGTTTTTAAATATTAATTTTCATAAACCATAAAATCATACCCATGTAGGAGCCTTACGTTGCCGTAGGTATGGGTTAATCCAAATAACAAGGCACTGCTTTCTTGGTTACACTTTGTATTGTTCCACATGCACAATTAAGTTCGGCACAAGCAGGCAGCACAACAATAGAAGGAGAAAGAGTACAGGAGAGAGATTCTATAAGCCAAGCGGATCAGCAAACTAGGTACTTATTACGACCGCACGGAAGTAAATAAGAGTTATGGCGTGAGAGGGCGAATGACATGCGCTTCGCGTCGGAGACGTGTCTCGACTGGCGAGCGGCCGCGGGCGAAGCCCGCGCGCAGCTTGGAGCTTGGACGCCCGTCCCGCGACCGCGTGCGTTCCCCTCAACATTCCAGCGCCTGCGGCGATAAGGAACCGGTCGCCGTGTGGCGCGCTAGCTAGATCGCTAATAATAATATATATAAAGGAGTGTCTGCTTGTTTGTTTGAATTATTAATATTAGTTCGTTATAAATATAAAATATTAATTTTAACAAATGTGTGGAGTCCGCCACATCACCCCCCTCCAGAGACCGTCACTACGGGCGATAATAGTCCGGAAAGTGCACCCTACGTCCTGATCGCGTCCGCCTGACACTAGGGTCGTCGGTTTTATGAGTAGAATTGGTGACGAGTGTTTGTTGTGGTGTTTGTTCTGTATATGTATTTTTAATATTACTGTTAGTGTTGATGTTGTGGCTGATTGTGGTGTATGTGTCATTCAGTATGTAGGCTGGTTTGATTCGGTCTATCGATACTGTGACAGTTTTACCATTAAGGAGGAGTTTGAACACTTTTTCCCCCCGGTCTATGACTTTATGAGGCCCAGTGTAGGATGGCCTGAATGACCCAGAAGAGGCGTCATCTCTTACGAATACGTGAGATGTGGTGGCTAGGTCTTTAAATATAAATATTGTCCGTTTATTACCGTGTCGTGAAGCCGGTGATGGTTGTAGGTTTCTTGCGAACATGCGTAATCTTCCTATGTATTCGGTTATGTTCGCGGCGATGTCGTTTTCCGGTTGGAAGAAGTCTCCCGGTAGTCGCAATGTCTCTCCGTATACCAATTCTGCTGTGGTCCCTTTAATGTCTTCTTTATAGGCACTCCGCATGCCCAGTAGAACCAGGGGAAGCGTTTCTACCCAATTCTCGTTTCCGTGGCAAGTAATGGCCGTCTTCAGCTGCCTATGTAAACGCTCGACTAGTCCATTGCATGCGGGATGGTAAGCAGTCGTTCTACGGTGCTCAAAACCTGCTATTTCTGATAATCGTTTGAAGAGGTTGGACTCGAACTGTCTACCGCGATCTGTAACAATTTGGGTGGGGCAACCGAAGCGTGAAATCCATCCATTTAGGAGTGCTCTTGCCACTGTTTCTGCCGTAATGTCCTTAATGGGTATTGCCTCAGGCCATCGCGTGAACCGATCGACTGCGGTCAGGCAGTACTGATATCCTTGTGACAGTGGCAGTGGTCCGATCAAGTCTATATGGATATGCATGAAGCGTGAACGAGGTAGCTTAAAGTTGCTGAGCGGTGCGGAGACGTGGCGAGTGACCTTCGAGCGTTGGCAGGCTAAGCAGTTTTGTGTCCAAGCCCTGCAATCTTTCCTAACTTCTGGCCATACGTACCGTTCTGCTACTAGTTTCGCACTGGCGTTTGCGCCTGGATGGCTAAGCGAGTGTAAACTGTCGAACACCTGGCGTCGAAATTCCTTGGTAACGTATGGTCTTGGTGTTTTGCCTTTTACGTCGCAGTACAGCTCCGTCTCTAGACCCGGTAGTGCTATCTTTTTCAGTTGTAGCGAGGTTTTGCTGTTCTGATATTGTTGGAGTTCTGTGTCTGAGCTTTGCGATTTGGCCAACTCGTTCAAATTGATAGGCTGTACTACTTCTTCCACTCGTGTCAATGTATCTGCCACGACGTTGTCCTTTCCTGATATGTGTCTAATATCTGTGGTAAATTGTGATATATAATCTAAATGTCTGAATTGTCTAGGTGAACAGTTTTCCTTGCTCGAGTGAAAGGCAAAACAGATGGGCTTATGGTCTGTATAGATTACAAATTCTCTGGCCTCGACCATATGTCTGAAATACTTGATAGCCTCGTATATTGCGAGCAGCTCACGATCATAGGGAGAGTATTTCTGCTGTGTTGGACTCAGCTTGCGTGAGAAGAAAGCTAGTGGTTCCCAGGTATTGTTCTTCAGCTGCTGTAGAACTGCTCCCAAGGCCGTGTCTGACGCATCAGTCACTAAAGCGAGTTTAGCGCCGGTGTTTGGATGTGCCAGCATTGCGGCCCTACAGAGGCCTTTTTTGCATTCTTCGAAGGCTGTGTCCTCATCTGGGGTAAAATTCACCGGGTGTGAGCCTTTCACAGACCCTGACAAGAGTGTGTTGAGCGGTGCTTGGTGCTGTGCTGCATTTGGGATAAATCGCCTATAAAAATTTACCATACCTAAGAATCTTCTCAGCCCACGTATGGTCTTTGGCGCTGGAAAGCTACTTATTGCTTCAACTTTCGCTGGCAAGGGTTTTGTTCCTCCGGGCGTGATGTTGTACCCTAAAAATGTGACTTCGTGGGCACCAAATACGCATTTCGAGGCGTTAATAACCATCCCGTATTTCTGTAGTCTGGAGAACAGCTGCCGTAGGTGGTCTTCGTGAGTTTTATGGTCTTTTGAGTAGACCAAAAAGTCGTCTAAGTATCCGTAACAGAAGTCCAGCCCCCGCAACATTTCGTCGACAAAACGCTGAAATGTTTGTCCTGCATTGCGGAGGCCGAACGTCATAAAAGGAAATTCATATAGACCGAATGGTGTGGTGATGGCGGTTTTTGGAATGTCCTCTGGGTTTACCGCAATCTGGTTATAGGCTTTTACTAGGTCTATTGTAGAGAAGACTTGACAGCCAGATAGATTATGCGAAAAGTCGTGAATGTGCCGGATTGGGTATCTGTCGGGGATAGTTCTCGCATTTAACATTCTATAATCGCCACATGGACGCCAACCGTTATCCTTTTTTGGAGCAAGATGCAAGGGTGAGGCCCATGGTGAATCGGAGGGTCTGGCTGTGCCAATTGTAAGCATCGATTCAAACTCCTCCTTTGCGATTTTTAACTTATCGGGAGCCAGTCGGCGAGGTGAACCTGATACTGGAGGTCCCGGTGTTGTGCGTATGTGATGTACAGTGTTATGTGTTGGTTTGTGATGTATACCAGGTGGTCGGGTTATGTCTGGAAATTCCCGTAGTATATCATGGTATGTGGTGTCACCAATTCTTACCTTTACCGAAGAGACAATGTCAGACGAACGCGCAGGCAAAGCCGGGGTAACCAGTGTTGTCTCAGCGTCGATGAGGCGCTGGTTTCGAACATCTACTGTTAAATTGTAGTAAGACAGGAAATCTACGCCTATTATCGCCTTAGTAACGTCTGCAACAATAAAATTCCACATGAAGTCACGGCGTAAGCCTATATTTAATTTTAATTGTGTGTAGCCGTACGTATTTATTACACTGCCATTAGCCGCGCACAATTCATAGTTTGTCTTGATACGACGCTCTTTCATAACTGATCTGGGAAACACACATACGTCACTGCCGGTGTCGACGAGAAATTGAGTTTTTGTGGTTTGATCCGTCACGAATAAGCGACCCGAGCCATGGCAGCCGTCGGTCGCTGTTACTGACTGCCAGTCACGTTTCCCGCGTAGTCACAGGGTTTCATGCACCTAGTAGCTCTGTCTCCGAACTTGAAATGATACCAGCATAAAGGGAACCTCCTGTAGTTAGAATTTGAGCGACCAGATGGTGACCGTCCTCGGCTGTCGCTGCGGGATCTATTTCTCGACCGTGATAACCTGTCCATTTTCGTAGTAAGCGCTTGTACTTGTTTCGTTAGCTCGGCTATCTGACTGGTCATCTGATCGACGTTACTACCCGGTATTGCTCGTGACGTGGCCGCTACCTGTAGGTTGGTGGGCACCACGTCATGTATGCGGTCTGCCAGTTCAGCTACTTCCTCCAGTGATGCTTTAGACTGCGAGGCGATAATAGTTTGCGTACTACTGGGCAATCGGCTGGTCCAGATGGTTCGCAAAAATTCTTCTGGAACATTCGGTCCTGCAAGGTGTCGCAAGTGTCGCAGAAATTGCGACGGTTTCCGATCACCAAGCTCCTCTTGGGTAAGAAGCTGATGAACTTTTTTCTCCCGCGATGCTGATAACCTCTTCACCAATTCTGTTTTCAACCTCTCATATTTATTTGAGGCTGGTGGGTCGGTGATAATGTCCTCAACTTCAGACGCGTAGATCGGATCGAGACTACCGATAGCGTGATGGTATTTAGTAGTGTCGCTGGTTATGTTTGCCAACACGAACTGGCTCTCTAGTTGTGAAAACCAGAGCGCTGGTTTTTCCGGGTAAAACGGGGGTACCCTCACACCGACCCGATGTACGTCGTAGTATCGATTGGGGTCGCTTGAAGTTTTCGCTCCGCTAGCTTGGGTTGCTTGGTCTTGATTCATCTTGTGTTCCTCTCGGGGTCACCAATGTAGGAGCCTTACGTTGCCGTAGGTATGGGTTAATCCAAATAACAAGGCACTGCTTTCTTGGTTACACTTTGTATTGTTCCACATGCACAATTAAGTTCGGCACAAGCAGGCAGCACAACAATAGAAGGAGAAAGAGTACAGGAGAGAGATTCTATAAGCCAAGCGGATCAGCAAACTAGGTACTTATTACGACCGTACGGAAGTAAATAAGAGTTATGGCGTGAGAGGGCGAATGACATGCGCTTCGCGTCGGAGACGTGTCTCGACTGGCGAGCGGCCGCGGGCGAAGCCCGCGCGCAGCTTGGAGCTTGGACGCCCGTCCCGCGACCGCGTGCGTTCCCCTCAACATTCCAGCGCCTGCGGCGATAAGGAACCGGTCGCCGTGTGGCGCGCTAGCTAGATCGCTAATAATAATATATATAAAGGAGTGTCTGCTTGTTTGTTTGAATTATTAATATTAGTTCGTTATAAATATAAAATATTAATTTTAACAAATGTGTGGAGTCCGCCACACCCAGATGCGATGTTGCGAGGTAAGTTTCTCTAACGTTTGAAAACGTTGCATAATTCAAAGAGATATAACTGCCTTTATAACTGAGGGATGGGTCAGGTAGGTACCTAATTCTGGAGCTATTTCAGCCCACTGATAATAGATAGTGATCCGGACTGGCTTTGAATGCCATTGTTGAGTTATAATGGTCAGAAGTGTCGCCATTTTGTGTTCTGTGCTTGATACCTCCGATTATTAACCACAAGTAGGTAGGTAGGTTGAACTTCAGACACGAACGTACCTACATATAATTTCTGTGTTAAAACATTTTCATTATAAATGCTTTATATAGCTACTGACTTCTCGATTTTCAACTAAGTATGAAGAATCTTTATTTTACTTTTACTTGACTTTACCCTTAATCATGAAAAGCTGAAGGCTATCATAAAAAGCCGGAATACCATCAAGATTAATAACAATAGAAAAAAAATATCAGAAACAAAAAATCTCGATGTTTCACTTTACATAAAGAATCCCTTTAAATAAATAAGTTATTGAAGTCCTAAGTGCCGGATACTGCAGATAGGTGTACAAAGTGTTATTCGAAAACGTTTAAATATTTACATATCGTTCAGTGCAAACTTGCTTATATTTTTGTAGTTTGTTTACCGATGCGTGGTCCCTAAAGGCTTTTATGCAACTAGGTTCTACAAAGTTTCCCCTTGTTACGAAATTCTATAATGATTTCATCGCATCTAAAATAGGAAAATTTGTTGTAACCAAATACGCTTTTCAGTTACAGGTAAATAGCAAAATATATGTATGCTGAAATCGATTAATTAAGTGGCGGCAACCGAGCGTTGTGGTTAGGGCATTTTAGTTCCTAATTTCCTACCTAATCTAGCTCCTCGTGTGTACCAATTTTATTATTCACTGCCTACTAAAATTATACGACATACTTACCTAGCAACGATTCAGCAAAAACATGTTTACATTACGAGCTCAAGGAAACTTTGTGTTACATAAAACCTACATAACATAGGAATAGCAATCAATATTAAGTAATTTGTCTTAGAAATTCAGCTGTCGTTACATATTCACGAAAACTGGTTTGTTTTATAGTCTAATCTAAAATATTCGTAAAATAATAAGTATTAAGTATTCACTTTGAGTAAAAACAAATTATCTTGGTCCTGAATTACTGACGAGATTGTAATGTAACGTAAACATTATACATAATTTATTTGATACTGATTCTTCGATGGATTATGTAGGCTTATGATCCCTTTTACATAAATTATGAGCGAATTTTAGATAATAAGCTGGAGTATTTTGTTTTTGTCTTAGATTTTACAGTAAAATGTATGATAATTTGTACAAACGTTAGGGACTAGGTTCTATTCATATTTATATTTGCTAATGAGTTTTGCTAATCCTGAGGAACCGTCAATAATGAAATTTTAGTAGGCATCTACTTAGGACTGATTGTTCCACTGTTAGATATATTTTATTCACACAGAATAAATTGACGTATTTTGTATGAAAAACTGGGAAAAATTCAAAATTATTCCTCGGTTAACTGGCGCATATCTAGCGTTGGAAAAATCACTCCTTAATTCCACTTCCAATATCACTGATTTTCTATTGGAGGGAAGGCTGTTCTACATTCAATAGGTATTATTATAAGCTACTGTGCAATAGAGCCTTAAATATAAGTATAAACAGACCCCAATACCACTCGTGTATTCCACCGCAGATTTATGGCGGCGCTGTTGAACGTAACGCTCGTAAATATTTTACATTTTATGCGAAATTTATTGTGGAACCCTCTCCAATATCTTGTAAACAGTACCTTTATTTTCGATTTTTAACCGACTTCAAAAAAAGGAGGAGGTTATATGTTCGACTGTATGTATTTTTTTTTTTTTTATGTATGTTCACCGATTTCTCCGCCAATTGTCAACCGATTTTGAAAATTCTTTTTTTATTCGTAAGGGTATACTCCTGAGGTGGTCCCATATTAATTTTGTGAAGATTTGATGTATACTTTGGGAGATAAACGAAGGAACTCCTCAAAAACAAACAGTACACGTAATGTGATTTGGATATTGTACTAAAGATCAAAAATAATTGCTGGTTCTATCTATCCATCCGTGGTGAACTAATTATAGTCTTCGAAGATACCGCATGGAACTCCTCATCGGTGAACAGTACATATAGGAACTTACAGTGAAAGGTTAGAAGGTTAGGGGATAAGCTCGTATTTTATATTTGTTTGGAAAAGAAAGAAATGTATAGTTAAGTAAAATATATATTTTTTGGTAATTTAATATGTTATGATGGCCCAGAGGTTAAGGCCTCGCCTCTCATGCATGAGGTTGTGGGTTCTAATGTGACTTTTTCAATTCATATGAACTTTCTGAGTTTATCTTGGACATTATTGACATCAGGGAAGGAAAACATCGTGAGGAAACATGGACTTATAGTTATTTCTAAGGTGCCAACCCTAGTGGGGCAGAATCCATAAAGATTTTAGACTAGTGGAATCTGCCCCACCAAGTCGAACTAGTGGGGCATATTCCACTGAAAATTTTTAGGCATTCCTCTTTGCCCCACCAGCGGGGCGCTTGGAATGATTCGTTAATTTTTGAAAAATCTTTTGTTATGTTTCCATTATTCGACTGGTATACGAATTTGTGCGGGGTAGGTATAAACACAACTAAAAAGTGAAAAATAAAAACTATTTTACAAAAAAAAAACAACCGACTTCCAAAAAAAACACTTAAAAAAGAAAAATAACTTGAATTTCGGAAGTCGGTGGCAAAAACGAAAATACAGATCCATATAGTTATATTTTAAGATGGTTCGCAGTTCGCATAGTTGAAGCCGTGATATAGTTATATCCCTAGCGAAATAGTTATGAATTGCTTTCATATATATTACGGTAGGTATATTTTACTATATGTATCTAATAAAATACTATTGTTTTTGCCACCGACTTCCGAAATTCAAGTTATTTTTCTTTTTTAAGTGTTTTTTTTGGAAGTCGGTTGTTTTTTTTTTGTAAAATAGTTTTTTATTAAAAGTGGTCCTTAATATCACGTTTTTTCGTTTATAACGAAGAAAAAACGCAGTTACTTTTTTTTCAGTTTATTAATTATTATTTTATTTCGTATAAGTACAGACGCCAACAGGTCAACCTACCCGAAACTGTCAAATTTTTCCAATCAACTTTGAACCTTATACTTAAGTGGTAAAGTTGAAAATCTATTAAAGAAATTTGACAGATTGTAGAAGGTTGATGTGCTGGCGTCTGTACATTCAAATTCATATAATTATCTTCCTTATAGATAATTATGTCGCATATGGATTGTCGAATCCGCTGTTCTACAGAACAGGGGCCGTATTATGACGTATTAATGCCACCATTATTCCAGTGTGAGTGAGAGACGGAGCTATACAAGGCCGCTAGCACCATTCTTTTTTCGCAGTGAAATAATGATGGCATTAATACTTCATAATAAGGCCCCAGCTCCGTTATGTAAGTGTGGCTTGCCATTGCGTTACGTTTTACAAAACTGCTACCCACGTTTAGACGTAATGCGGAATGGCTTATCTGCAGTCACAATACCTAAGTGTTTAGTGTGGCTTCGAATGCCGAACCGCTCGCAGTAACTAAGCTAGGGCACCCTGGCCCATTGGTTTAGTTTCGATTAAAACTGTGATCGAAAGGCGCGCGGGCCGAGCGAGCGGAGCGAGCGGTGTCGCGGCCGCTACTTCTATGTATTTTTGATAATATTCACTCATATTAGTCGTTTTATTTATTTCTGTTTCGGAAACAATTATTGTTATTATGACACACAGAGCCACGAGCGACGAAATTTCGTTTAATTGACAATGCTAATTCTTTGGCCAAAGAACGAGCCATTTTTCTATTCAGGTGAAGTGGCGACCAGTTGACGAGAAATCTCCTTAAAAAAGGGTTCATTATTTGTATTCTGTGCTTACAAATATACCTAAGTAATTTTTTTTAAATGAATTCGTAATTTAAATTTCTGACGTCACCAGGAACCATAAAATATGACGTCAAAGGAACGGAGACTTTAATACTTTCACAAAACGTCACTGCCAGAAAACAAAAATGATAGCTGCCGATCAACGCGTGTTCGTTCAATTTTATATCTACCTGTCAAAGGTCGTACTTATTTTGAAATAAAAACTTTTTTTCACTCTGCGCACTTTTTGAACAGTGAACGAAACTGAACTTTACGCTCGGTGACGCTGACTCGGGTATTACTCGGCTCCAGTCGGTTGGTGACGCTGAATCGCGTATACTCGGCTCCAGTCGTAAGTTTTCGCTTCTATAGTGAGGTCATAAGCACATTCTTTTTTTTTAAATTACTAATCTAAAATCGTTCCTATTCAACTTATGTTTTCTGATCCAAATGTAAGTGTTGCCAAGTCTAAAATAAATTTAAGCAGAGCTCAAGTTTCAAGGAGTAATTTCTCAGCTTCAGTTCTTAACTTTAGTAATTTTATTCTCGTAGAAAGTAGTGAAACAGAATAGCAAGCGTGGATTACGGAAAATAAATAGCTTTTCTTGATTCAAGTGAAGCTAAGTTAAGCTGCAAATGACCTCTTTCCGTTTTTATTAGAACTTTGGATTTAAGTGAATTAGAGACGACCCTTTTAAATAAACGTTAAGTATATGATAGGTGATATATTTTATTTTTAAAAGGTAGGTATTTGCGGGTTGTTCGGAAAATACACAAATATTTGAATAATTAGTGTAGTAGTTAGCAGTGTGTAGATAGCTACATGACGGATTTTCTTCATTAAGAGACAGACATAGGAACCTGAAGAAGATGAATAATTACCACTGTATTATGGGCATTATTTAAAGGAATCTAATAGTGCAAAATCGACTCGGATAACTTAGTGCTTAACAGACTGAAGGGGAAAGGGGAAACTTACAGTTACAATTATTAAAAATCTTTCTTTCCCCCCAAAAGTGACCCCCATATTCAAAATTCATTTGTTTACGTTACACGTCCGTGTTTGGGTCACAGAAATACCTTTGTGTACCAAATTTCAACTTAATCGGTCCATTCGATTCGGAGCAAATTGGCTAAAAATCGTCTATTTGTAGCAGATTTTTAGTAAGCGAGAGATATTTAAGTAGTCATGGGTAACGTTGCTCATGAAAAGTAAAGATGCCACAGTTGATGGTGTCATAAACTTAAGAAACTCGCTGATGATATGCATAATGTTAATGAACCCAAAATTGCTAAAAGTTTCCCAAAGTCAACAAGATCCTAACTTCACCTCGAACCAATGTCATGGTCGGTCAAGTTTCATTGATCGAGCCTCCAATCCGATTGTGTTTTGCTAAATCACCGCAGACGGCAAAATGGCGGTAAAGCTAGTTCTTGCGTAAAATCGCTCGCGAACAAACTTTGGCTGGTCGTACAATGACAAGGATAAACGAGCTATTCAGGCATTGTATTGTTGTTACTTTTTAAGTACAATTCTTTTTATGTCTACATTGATTTTAATCTATAGCGACGGTTAAAATTTATTTATTTATTTATTTATTTATTTATTTATTTACAACGACCTTACATCTACCATTACAGTTTCCCAATTCGGTAGTGTAGTTATTAGTGACAATTACATACAATTACAACAGACAGTTACGATACATACAATTACATTACACACAATTTATACTCTATTACTAGACATAATTATCTTACTAAGTACATAGCACGTGTAACGTCACCCTTGCGAACTCGCCCCGTGAGCATGAGAAAAGATCTATTTTACTGGCAACCACATTGAGCGTGCGCATTGTTCGCGTGAGCGGTGCATTTTCCAACAATTTAGTTCTCCCGCACGGCACCGCAAACAAGTTGGGCTGTCGTCGGCGCTGCACGTAACCGTCTGGCACACTTAAACATATAGCCCGAAGCACACCCGGGTTATGTATGTTACCCCGGAACACTCCAAGGATATACGACGCCAGCGCAAGATCTCTTCTTGTTTCCAACTTGTTGTATCCTACCATGCCCAAAACAAACAAGGTAGGATACATCAAGGGGTAGAAGGGGTATACTCCATAAAGCCTGAGGTAGATATATCTCGTGAATTTGTTCTGTATGCGCTCCAACATGAGATTATACTTAGACTCATGTGGGGCCCATATGGCCGCATTCCCTTCCAACTGACTCCTGATTAGAGCGTTGTACAGTGCTGATATGGCTTTAATATTTGTGAAAGCTGCCGCTCTGCGAAGCACAAATCCTAATCGCTTGTATGCCTTTTTACAGACATTAGTGATATGCTCTCGAAATCTCAATTGTGTGTCCATACGAACTCCCAGGTCACGCACTGCCGTCTCCCTATTCATAGGCGCGCCATTCACTTTGTAGTTGTAGTGGAGTGGTTCCCGTGCACGGCTGAATGTTAAAACTGAACATTTCGCAACATTGAATTGCAGCTTGTTATTTCGACTCCACTCCACTACTCGATCAATGTCTTGCTGTAGGCGGTGACAGTCGTCCTCGTTTTCGACAGCCAGAAGCAGCTTGAGGTCGTCTGCAAATAGCAGACACCTGGCATCTCTTATCACATCAGGCAGGTCATTTATCATTATAATAAATTCTAAGGGACCTAAATTGCTACCTTGACTCACTCCCGACCTAGTGAAATAAGGCTCAGACCGGAAACCACAGTACTCCACATACTGTTGCCTGTCCCTCATATAGCTTGCAAAGAATTGGAGCAATCTAGGTGTACAGCCAACTTTCGCCAACTTTGATAATAAGACATCATTATCCACTAGGTCAAATGCTTTCCTAAAATCAAAGTAGGCGGTGTCCACCTGCACCCCAGCATCAATATGAGGGACTAAGTACGTCATGGCATTCAGTAGGTTACTGGTTGTGCTACGTGCTGGTCGGAATCCATGTTGGGCGTCTGATAGTTGTGATGCTACTTGGTCCTGAACATCTCGCTGAATGGCAGACTCAAACACCTTCGCCGGGGTCGACAGAATCGCCACTGGTCTAAAAGACTCGATTACTGTTCCGTCTCCCCCTTTTGGTATAGGAATCACGCGGGTGATCTTCCATCGTTCTGGATAATATGTCGTTTCTAGGCACCTGTTAAATATATGTACTAGTGGTTCTGCTAGTACCGAGCGGCAATCCCGCATAACAAATACCGGAATACCATCCGGGCCTGCAGAACGCTTAGGCTTGAGCCGAGCAAGTGCAACTAGAACTTGATCGACTGTCAAGCGAGAGATGTGAACCCGCGCGCTGCCTACGCCGCCCGCCTTCACCGCTTCGTCCACGTCAAGCCTTGCCGGCTCCTCATTGTATACAGAATAAAAATATTTTGCAAATTCTGTCGCACATTCAGGATCTGATACCACTGCCCCCTCTTTCATAATTTTGTTACGATTAGCGGATCTCTTTTTTGCCCTGACATAATCCCAAAACGACTTAGGATCCTTAGCCAAGTTGCTCTGCACTCGCTCTAGATAATTTGTGTATTCACGGTGAATATTTTCCTTAATACGCGCTCTGCATGTAGAAAAAACACTGTATTCTGCACGTGATCCCGTCGTTTTATACCGCTTATGAAGTATCGCCTTTAATTGTATATCAACAATTATTTCTTTCGTATACCACTCTGGGTAGTGATATCTACGACTTACCGGCTTTGGTTGTTTTTTAGGTACACAATTATCAATTACGCTATTAAAAACACTGTAAAAATACTCCAAAGCCTGTTCTGGTTGCTGCATGCTAAAAATCGAACTCCAATCGGCCGAGGCCAATGAAGAATACAATAAGGAAAAGTCTGCTTTATAAAAGTTCCATTGCGGTTCTATTTGACTTACCGGTACCTGATGGTCTGGTGAAGTAACGGTCCCGGCGACCGGTATTGGGGAATACACGAGGCCAGCGTTAATGTGCAGGGTTATCGCCAGTGGCGGATGATACGGGTCTACCGGCACGAGGGGCTCGTCCGCTTCGCATACTTGCACGTTCTCACGCCAACATAAAGTGCATAACACCAAGTCCAATTGTCTCTCATTACAGTTAGGTACTTTATTCATCTGGGCGAATTCGCAAAAAGACATAAAAAATTCAAAATAGCTTTTAGTGCCTTCATTACTTGAGTTTAAATTAAAATCACCTAACAAAATAACATTCTTATATTTTACACACAATTGTTCTATTATTCTAAAAAATAACATGTACTCATATTCACTAGTCTTTGGTGGTATGTAAACAACGCAACACAAAAACAAGAATCTACATTTCATATGTACGGTCGCACTAACCAGTTCAAATGAGCAGCTATCTATGTTGACGTCACTCGGTGTATTCACTCGTCGAAGCTCGAACCCGTGTGTGGCCACGAGAAACGCGCCGCCTTGCTTTCGACCATCCGTCCGGTCGCATCGTACTATTTGATAGCCTGGTGGTACAATCTCCGAGTCCATTATAGAATCATTACATCCTGTTTCTGTAATTGCAAATATGTCGGCCCTTAATGATTCAATATTATTACAAAAACTGCTTAACTTTGTCCGAAGACCTCTCGCGTTTTGATAATAAAACTCCACCCTAGTCTTTTTCTTTAATTGGTTTGCTTGTAGATTTCCGAAACCAAATCCATTCGCAAAATTCGGCATTAACGGGCCACATTTCTGGTTGACACAACTTGTCGTATATTGATTCTGGTACAGAGATGATGAAAGATGCATAGTCTCTTTCCGTCTTATGTTTAATCTTCTCAACCTTAACATTAACTTCGGAACCACACATCTCCTTTACATGTGATGTAAGTTTTTCAACGGTCGTTTCTGTCGACAATCGCCATACGTGAAGATGCTTCTTCTTTTCTGTAGCCTGTATTTCTACCAAATCTGTATTTTTTCCCTTCCTTACATTTTTAGCTTGGAAACTACCCTTCTTCTTCCGTACTACGGTCCACTCATTCTTCTCGCTATTTTCTACTACTACTTTGCTATTCGTCTCAGCCGCCGATACTAAATGAAGTTGACTGTTAACTTGAGATTCTGCAACTGGTAGGCTCACCATCGCGGTTTTTGTGGCCTCACTCGTTTGCTGGACGCGGGTAGTAGTGTTTATTTTGTTTACATTATAGTTTCTACGAGCCACCTCCGTGAATGGAGTTTGTACTAAGACTTGATTAGTCATCTCAACCTCATCTGATCTCAAACTCACAGTTGTACTATCCATACTCTCCCTCGGCTGGTTGTTAGTTACTAATAAGTCCTTTTGAACAAACTGTTCTTGAAGTACCTTCATATTGGCCTTTAGTTCTTCTAAGTCCGTTTTTGTAGAAAGACATACTTCTTGAAGATGTTTAATAACTTTTGTTTGCATATCCAGACGTTCCAATACTTCCGATCTAAACCGTCTAAACTCTGATAGTAAAATGCCATTCTGATCCAGATCATACTCGACGGTCGATTCACCTACTGTTTTAGAACGGCTTCCTCGTTGTGTGTTTACGTTGGCACTGGTTGCGTATGTCTTCACCTCGAGGGTGCTCCGGACTGGTGTATCCGGGTCATTTCGTATGGGTTTAGGCTTGGAACACACACACTCAGGACAAACCCACTGGCGGGTTTGTTTCTCAGAGAAAGTATTGTCTTCTAGAGTCAATCCCAGACACTTCAAATCGTACACTTTCTCGCAACGCTGTTTGGAGCACTTCATATATAATCCGTCTGGCACTTCGATACCACAAGCTCGACAGTTTATAGACATTTTTACTAATAATTCGGAGTATTTCTAACGATCGTAACAAACACGTCCGCTCCGTACGCACGCGAACGCGAAGATATAATAAAAAATATATATATAATAAAAAATGGGAATTTTTATTTGGTTTTCAAACTCCTTAAATGCCGTTTGGGGAATAAAGAGTAGGGGATTTTTTTTATCAGCTAGATGGACCGACGACCTTAATTTTTAAGGTGACTGGGACAGACTGGATGCGCAAGGCGGAGGACAGGGTGTTGTGGTGTAGCCTGGGAGTAGCCTATGTCCAGCAGTGGACTGCGAGGCTGAGTTCATTGATTGAATTTCGTTTTGGCCATAATTGCAACTAATTAGCTTACTTAAACGCGACGGTCGTAAGTTAAACCTTCTAGTTTATCATTAAAAAACTAGAACTGTAGTATAACGACCCTACTATTTAGGTCTTTGCCGGGTTCGTTACAAACATTAATTTTAATTATAGAGAAGGCCTAGTTACTTACTATGGGCCGTTAGTCTTCGGAATACCTACCCAACGATGAGTTGCTTTTTATTCTAATTGAGATAAATTCGGTTAAATTAACTGGCCGGTGCTATATAGGTACTAGGTGAGGTAAATGCCCCAGTAACCATGAAATTTTGAACTTTGTACCTACTACCCGATTCTAAAGCCGAAGGAAAACGATTTAGTTCTACAAAAAATTATAATTAAGTACGATGATCGTAAAAGCCTAAGGGCGAATTTCACCAATGAAACTGAAATCGATCAGCACTTCTAAACCGCGTTCAAGAACTGTCAGTGTCAATATTTCACAACTGGCAGCTCTTGAATGCGGTTGAAATCCGCACTAAATAACTAAGGTCCGTTAGAAACACAAAGTGTTTTGTGAGTGGCTCTTATCCCTAGCAGAGACCTTCTCTGGATGATAAGGATTGCTGTCATCAAGGACATGACAGTAAAGTATAATAGCTGAATAGCGTAACAAAAATATATTGTAGCACTCATCGCTGTTATAGTTTGCGCAGAGATACCTACTGTAATGTGTGTTTAAGGGTAGGTGGGACCGACTGAATTGCTGAAGATCCTTGCGTGGTAATTTTGCAGGCTCGTCGAGGCTTCTCATTAAGAGTATCAGAAAGCATAAATGTACGAATCAAGTAAGCTAGGCGTAGTAAAATGTTAATGTTTGACACAAGCAATGAACTCTAGACCTATGAAAAACAAATCGTATACAGAGAAGCCTCTATGATTGGTAAGTATGGTCTACGGCTTATCTCACATAGGTATGCACAAAACTAAATGAAGCGTATTCCCACATAATCATCAGCCTACAGCAGTCCACTGCTGGACAAAGACCTGTAAAATTGCACGCCATTCAGCTCGATTCTCGGCAACTCTCATCCAACTGCTACCAGCCTCACTGCGATGATCGTCGCTCCACCTGAGGCCATCCTGTCTTAGGGTTGCCGATCCTTACCTATCACTACACAAAAAAAATATATGATAGTAAATATTAAGGAAATCCTACCACCACATAGCCGCACGGATCACATTAATTGAGTGCCCCCATTAACATCAATGAATATTCTGGGCCCGAATAAAGGAGCCCACTTTATCCGGACAATGACTTTACGTTTGCTGCTGTGCGGATAATTTTGGCATTACCTTATTGCCTTTTTTTAAAGTCGCATATTGTGGATAGTCATGAAGATAGATCGGTTTCAGACCTTTTGGCAGATAAATTAGATAATTCATTAAAGGTGGGTTACAAGGGAAATAATAAACGAAAATCCTCTGCCTCGTTGATTTAGTGCTCGCAAGCACTTCTGCTATAAGCATGAGGTCCTCGGCTCAATTCCCGGGTCGGTCAGTGTTATTGTATTTTTCCACCATGAATTCGTCTGAATATGTGAACGGTTCAGGGCAATAGGCTCGCCCCTTATTTCATGGGACTTAAACATAACTGGTGAACTGTGTGTTAACTATAGGATACACCTCTGTCTAACTCTTCGGTGCTTACAGGCTTGATGTTATGCTCAACGATTTTTTTTTCAGCATTTTGCCTTTACTCAATATACCTAAGTACTTTGATGAAATAAACATCCAGTATATTATTATACTGAAAGTTTTACACCCAGTTGCACAAAGACAAACATTAATGCCACATTCCGTAATGGATCATTAATGCTAATAATTTCATGAATATCCTTAAAGAACCATTAAAATCGAGTCCAATGTTGCATTCTGCAACAAATTAAAACAAGTTAATGAAAGATTACTATTAAATGACCGTTTTAAAAGTTAAAGTTCGTTTCTGCAACTTACTGATAGCTTATAAGGTATCTTTTTTTATCCACAAGCAATATTAATTAGGTACCTACACAAACTATTTCTAACAGCTCTTTCGCCTAGAGCAGTGCTGCTTTCCATAGTTAAACATAATATCAGTATGTTCAAAATACAAAACACAATTTAAATATTAATAACTGGGTTAATACACAAAGTAAATTGATTACCTTATTCATATTCAGCACCCTACTTCATACGATTACTGTAATTTAAGCTTTTCCTCCACTATGTGCTTAGCTTTCTCATATAGTAAATTATTATAGGGCAATTTTGTAGACACGTAAATAAATGGAGAGATATCTATCTCGCAGGCCGGTAGAACAAGATAATTTGATACCAGCCGCTTATTATGGGCTCAAATATGAAAACGGAACAAAGCACGATAGTCCCACTTTTTATTCCATCGCAGTTTTTCTTCAGTGGTTTGTTCGCAGGGCTACGCAAAGAGTGCCATGGACTTCGAAATGAAGACGATAACGAAACTTTTTGTAAGAATAGGCTCCAGATGTAGATGCCACATTCCTTTCATAAGAGTATATGAATGATGGATCGCACATAAAGCATTATTCTGTCTGTTGTGTGAAAGAGGACGACATCTAATCTAGAACAAAGTTTTAGTCGTAAACCCGCGACGTACTTAGCTATAAAATTAGTTTATAGTACTCGGCACGGCAACGTGGGATTACTTTCCTTTACCATTAAATGTTTCCCAGCGGAAGGTCGTAACTCTAGTCATTTTCCACTCATCACGGAGATAAATTATCTCGAACTAAAATTGAGTTAAGGTGTGACCACACTAGTCTATGTGTCTTATGCATTGAACAGAATTCTATTCTTTTTGTTGTGATCGACAGCCCCTCTCGCATCACTCTACTTATACTTTATTAGTAATAAGCTCACAATGGAATTTTCACATCGATTTGAATGACTTTCAAATGCACGCAGTGTAAAATTATCTTTATGTAAAATTATCGACGCCCTTCTTCAGGCGTCTATCTGAACGGTATGCCATTGTCATATTGCAAAAATGTAGGCTGGGAAGGATGCGGAAATATGAATGGGACAAAGGGATCCAAGGGCGTGATGAATAGTTCGGATGTCTTAAGATAAAAGCCTTCCTGAATAATAATCTATAAATATCTTAAATTTATTTATATATATATATATATATATAGTCCTCCAGACCGTATTTCGGCCACGGCGGCGAATCTCAAAGGAGAGTAGCCTTCGGCGCGGGAGATATTATAGTGCACAAGTGTGTGCGCAGACACAGGTGCACTCTCTCTTCCCTCACTCTCATAGTCCGATGGGACGGCAATCCGACACGATCGGAGAGAGATCAGGCGCAGGACCAACGGCTTAACACGCTTTCCGAGGCACGGGGGTATCACACCGCCAACTTCCAAACTCCGGGCTACTAAGAAATTCCTTATGAAAAAACTCAATAACACTTTGCCCGACCCGGGAATCGAACCTAGGACCCCACGCTCAGCAGTCGCGCTTGTAACCACGAGACCAACGGGGCAGGTAAATTTATTTATTCAGTAATGGACAACGTACTGGCTAAACCAGGTCCAGGAGCATGGAAGTGACTAAGGAAGGATTTTTTTGAGAATTTATCCCCTATAGGGATTAAAAAAAATAAATAATAAATAAAAAGTTAAAAATAGCGGATGAAAGTTTATATGGACGTTCAAACTCAAAGCATTTATTTCAATTAAACCATTTACAGGCACTTTTGAATTGTCAAGGGGTCAGTCAGTCAGAAATATGAAGCTAGTTGCCCATTCCAAAGCGTAGGTTCCTATGGAGAAGAACGGGCAAGAAACTCCACGGACACTCTTTTAAATCATAATGTTGTTACAAAATATTGGTTACATCATTCATGTTGAAATGATACATGTGAGACCAATGTAGAAAGACGTGCACGTAAAAAGCGTCCGTTATAAAAAGATAAAAACAATTCAAAAATTAAAATAAGCCGTGGCAGATAAGAGATGACCAGTCCCTACTGACGGCGCCCGTTCACGAACATGACGCATGGATCAGCACTGTTAAGCTCAACCATTTTGAAGGGAACTTAACGATCCAACACACACGCCACCACCAGCGAGACATTTGAGTGAGCATGACATACTCTCAGCCGCCATGGCACATTCAAGTCAAAGAAAGACGTACTCAGTAAATGGTAGCTTCATAGAAGGTACATGGTCACAGTGCTCACACATGTGCTATGCAATTATATAATACTACGAGATTGAAGTTATACAATTCAAAGATAATTTATGCAATCTTCAGCAGCTCCGACAATATTTTCGAATGCTAAAATTAAATTAGTTTATGCGCCCTTGTGGAGCTGGACCAGCGTTGAGCCAAGCATTTTTGTCACCTATATAATCTAATCCCCCAGCTTATAATATGCTTGGTAGCATAGTGTGCGTTTTATACAAGATTTAAATTTAGTTTCATTTAGTTGTAGTATGTGGGGAGGCATTTTATTATAACATTTTAAACAGTACCCCATGAAAGATGAGTCTACTTTCGCCAGTCTGAAACCCGGTTGAACTAATTGATCCCTATTTCTAGTACTATAATTGTGTCTTTCACCTCTTTTACTGAAAAGATTAAGATTTTTCCTGACGTACATGATGTTTTCATATATATATTGACAAGGTACCGTCATGATGTTAATGTTTTTAAACAGTTCCCTTAGAGAATCGCGCCTGCGGAGGCAATATATTGCTCTAATGGCTCTTTTCTGCAGAATAAAAATAGAGTCGATATCTGCAGCCCGTCCCCATAGTAAAATACCGTAAGACATGATACTATGAAAGTAACTGAAATAGACTAGCCTTGCGGTATCTATATCAGTAATATGACGGATTTTTCTTACAGCATATGCTGCTGAACTTAGCCGTCCTGCAAGAGATGTTAAATGCGGACCCCATTGCAGCCTTGAGTCGAGCGTGATCCCCAGGAAAACAGTTTTATCAACGAATTCTAGTTTCTCCCTATTCAATACTATATCACAATCACTACTTTTAACATTCGGTAAAGCAAATCTTATGCATTTCGTTTTTTTCCCATTTAATACTAAATTATTTGCAGTAAACCAATTTTGGACCTGCAGTAGGGCGTTATTTACGTCGTCAAGATTTGATGCACGTCTATTTATCTTAAAAATTAGGGAAGTATCGTCAGCAAATAACACCATTTGTGGTTGGTTTTTTAATAAATGGGGTAGATCATTAATATAAACTAAAAAGAGGAAAGGACCCAAAATCGAGCCTTGTGGAACACCCATTTTTACTTTTAGACCCAGTGAATTGACACCATTAATTTGGACTTGCTGTTGTCTATCATTTAAATAAGATTTTACTAAACTGAGCGCAAGTTTACCTAGTCCGTAATGCTCAAGTTTCAAGAGTAAGGTTTCATGATTTACGCAGTCAAATGCCTTCGAGAGGTCGCAAAAGATTCCAATGGCATCTTGAGCCTCCTCCCACGCTGTAAATATGTGTTTTAATAAGGTGACACCGGCGTCAGTCGTACAACGTCCTTTAGTGAAACCATATTGCTGATCGTGTAAGATTTGGTTGGTGTTAAAATGATTAAGCATTTGATTGAGCATTACCTTTTCGAATACTTTGCTGAATACCGGCAGCACGGATACTGGTCTATAATTGTTGGCGTCTTTACTGTCCCCAGATTTAAAAAGTGGTATAACCTTACTGTATTTCATTAAATCCGGGAAGACTCCTTGATCCACACACAAATTAAATATTAAAGCTAAGTATGGTGCTATAGTCTCCATTATGGATGTACAAACTTTGATAGATAATCCCCATAGATCTTCGGTCAATTTGATTTTAATTTGCCGAAAAGCTTTTAATAACTATCATAGGATTTATATGTTTAAATTGAAATTCAACCGGACAGCCTGGGACATTCGCTCTTAATAAATGAATTGAGACATCGGGTGAAGAATTTATAGTTTCCGTCGTTTTAGGTGGTATATTAGTAAAGAAATGTACAAATTCTTGAGCTACTTCTAAGTTAGAGCTTATTGCACCACGTGAAGTCTCCAATGTGTAATCAGTGTTTCGTACTTTTTTCCTGTTCGTTTCATTATTTATAACTTTCCAAACTGTTTTTATTTTATCTTCTGCTGATTTGATCTTATTGCTAATGTACAAGGCTTTAGCTATCTTGCAGGTATTTCTAAAAAATTTGGAATATGTAGCAACATACTTGTTGAAAGTTTCAGTGTTAATGTAAGGCTTAAGGCCATACAGCTCGAAAAGCCTTTCCCTACTTATCCTAATACCTCTAGTTGCCCAGTCACTAAATATAAAATTAGGGCAAATATACTTTGTTTTCTTTTCAAAAGTTTTATTGAATTCAGTGTGCACTACTGAAAAGAAATCCTCATACAATTTATTTGCATCGTCCATATTATGATCCAGAACATTTAACTCATTATTTAGGATACTATTGAATCTATTTAATTTGCCATTTGTTATTGGTCTAAATTGTATTTGCACTTTTTGCAAAGGTGTTTTAAACTTAAAAGTTACAGTTTATCCACTATGATCTGACGGCAAATAATTTACGATGGCTTTAGCTAAATAATCACAATCGCAGAAGACATTATCGATACAAGTAGCAGAAGTTGAAGTTACTCTAGTAGGTTCTGTAAAAATATTAGATAAATTGAACGATTTAAAAAGGCTTAATAATCGACTGCTATTTAAAGTGTTTTCCAGAATATTAATATTAAAATCACCACAAATAATTGCGGTTTTTTTACTGGATGCAAGTTTCGCTAGGACATCTTCCATTATTGACTCAAATAAAGAAAAGTTCTCATAATTAGGGGGTCTGTACACGCACACTACAACATGCTTATCCAGCTCAACACAGGACAGTTCGATGCAATGTTCAACAGATAAACCAACTATGTCATTACGTTCCTTCGATTTTAAACAATTTTTCTTTAGTTTTTTTTTTTAGTTCGTCATTCTTGCCAATGGGAAACGCCATAGGGCGCACGGCTTGTTTTGAGATAAAAGCCCTGATGTAGATGTACCCGAGTCTGTTCGTCCTGGGCATGGTCGGTCACACCAGGCTGGCCGTAAGAAGGGACATTGCGCAAGTCAAGTACGTGGCTCGCGTACTGCTAGGGTTGCTGCACCATCCGGAGGTGCTGGCTGCGCTGCGGCTGCGTGCGCCGGACTGGTGCGTAAATGCGCGCCGCCCGCCGCCCCGCTCTGTTAGACGTGCCAGCGACTAGGACTGACCTACTCAAGTTTACCCTTATGTCACTAGCTATATTTAAATATATCGAAGGATATATTTGGGCAAAACCTGCCGAAATTCATTCAAATGGCACAAATAATAATTGAAAGAGGTTTGATATTGTCATGTGTATAATTGTTATATTACTTAGTTTATAAGGACATTCTATTTTTTTTGTTGTAAATTTGTGTAGACATTGTTATAACAAAAAAATAAAAAATAAAGCTTAAAAAAACTGACATACCTAATAATATCAGACTGGATAAAAGCCATTGATATCTAGGGTTGCTGATAACGTACCTAACAAGGCGACCGTCTCATCTTTAAAGAAAATACGGTAGTCAACCAACTATACATTTCCTCTTGTGTGCTTATCTAGGGATGCCCCCGGCAACGGCGGTGTCCTTGTACAAGGCTATGGTGAAGGAAAACATCCGGTATGTCATGGAACCTAAAATTCGAACACTTTTGGCATCCACCAACCCGCACTGGGCACGCGTGGATTACAGTACAGACAGCAGTAGCTCTCTCACAGAGAGGAGGCCTGTTTTCCAGCCATGGCAACATTATAGGCTGATTATGCTTAAGCTGATGGAAAATAAACGTGTCATTACCTAAGTCACAGATTAATACAGATGGAACACTCTGCAAAATCATTTAAATAAAAAGCGACTCTTGTTACGACGCAATAAAGTGCACAGCGCTAATTACCTTCAGTTATATTCACCTAGAAGTTGCGTCTCTTTCTATCGCGTAACTCTTAGATCGTCTGACTACGTTACACTCACTGAATTGGCCCGACAAGACGAGTCCCCCGCGTACTTGTAGCTGTATACCTAAAATGCGCAGTGTCCCATCTTTATGCACCTGTAGCTAAGTGTAAAAACTTCCCGCATTTTAAACAAGCCAACTTTAGCACCACGAGATATTTCAGCTACAAACAACTCAGCCATAACTTCTACATTCGCGAAAGTATGTTAACATCTACATTTATGCCTACATAATAAACAAGGTGCAAATTCAGTACACCTTACACAGCAACGCGAAATGATTACAAAATGTTGATAACACACCAGTAGTCCCCTTGTACCAAGTTACCCTATCTTTTACGAGCAACGTTACTCGCAGAGATATTTACGACTACTAGAAAGAGATAACGTCTGTATGAGTACAGCCTCTCTGTGTTTTTGTTCTGAACGTAGGGTGAGGTAAACAACACTACTTTAATGCATTGTTCTTTTGTATGTGAGAAAAGAAAATAATGTTATCGGGGTTAGCCCTATTACCCCCGAAGGTATGGAGAAAAACAAGTTCGTATTTTTGTGTTAGGTACCTACCCAAAAATATCACTTTCAAAGTAAATAAATTGGTTTTTGTTTATTTCGAAAGCCGCGAAGTTGTATCTAAAGTCCTACTTTGTATGTATATAACGTCATCTAATTTCTTGTTAAAAGGACAAACATTATGAATATGCGCAACGGCATGAGAGCCATCCTTTTAACTACATCTATTCCATTTGTATGCCAACTACTTTAAGACTTACCTACAAGATTACTACAACCAAACCTAAAAAGGAAAGTTCGAAAGGAAAATGGGGCAGGTCCATATTTTTTTCCGATACGGATGGAAAAACTGTTCACGTTAATATACCAACGTAAAAGGGAGCGAGCTCCTCATCATAATTAACTCATCAATCACCACATCGCCCATTGTTGATCGAATGAGCGCAGACTTTCCCGCGCCAGTCCCGCTCTCGTCCCGCTTACGTCTCGCTCCCGTCCCACTCTCGTCATGTGCTTCCCGCTCACGGCCCGTAGCCAATATCGGGCCCCCAGCCATTGTTTCACTGACGTATAAGCGTTTTACCAGACACCCGACCAGATACCCAATATGACAAAAATAATAATTGAATTTCGCAAAAGTGGAAATAATTTAATTGGAAATTGGATTTTCATGTCGGATAATATTCGCGATAGGATTACGTAAAGTGCTTTTGCCTTCCAGATTGAAATCTTGGTATTAGTTTTCTTTATATTAAATGGGCGATTGCAAAGTCGTGTCACTTTATTTCTAAGCTTCTAGCTCTTCCGACTAAAACTTTGCATTATCATAATATTATAGTATAATCAGCCTATAATGTTCCCACTGCAGCACTGCTGGGACTCCTCTTCGAGAGGGAGTTGGCTGTAATCTACCACACTGACCCAGTGCGGGTTGGTAGATGTCACATGTCTTCGAATTTTTGGTTCAAGGACATGGCGATTTCGTTTTCTTTCACCGTTTTGAGTGGTGATGAAAATATTTACACAAAGTAAGGCGCCTGCCTGGGTTCGAACCCACGACCTACAACTCGTACGTCGGGGCCGTTACCACTGGGCCACCACTGCTCTAAATTTTACATTAAAATATTTAAATTAGTTGTGTAGTAACTACGTTACCTTACGCACTAACTCTTGAGAGATTTCAACGTTCAAGGGAGCTTTGTAAAGACTGTCTAATGTAGGAGGAGTCTTAAGACCAGAGGATTCATTTTACGTAGCTCGTCTCTTACTACTTGGTCGTGGGCAAAATGTAGTACAACCAATGTGTTTAGAGTAATTGGGTTCATGTTCATGCGCAGAGACGGCGTCCAAAGCTTCTATATCGTATTGACATTTTAGGAAGTCTTTTGTACTCTTTTCTTATTTCTAGTACAAACAATAAGAAAAACTAGGCTTTTGCTTCGAAGGAGACTTACTGGAACGTGCAAAATATTTCGGTTCCTTAACAATGATGGCGTATTTAAAAAAAGATAACAAAAAAAAAAACGTTAATAAATACAACTGTAAGTTAAGGGGGATATCCGAACGGTATCCCTTTCGGACTTTCCCGCGACCCCGGCAGGCATCGGTCCTATCGGACCCCATCAGTTGTGCTGACATATCTTTAAGGCGCGCGTGGAACACAACGCGCCGTCGACCCGGGCCTGGTCCTTATCGGACGGCGAGGGCATTTCACACCGTCCGCAAGCCCACGCCTACGGTGGCCGGGAATCGGCTTGCGATTCGCTCACGCGTTCCGCCTCCTCCTTCGCGACCATTACTGCTTCGCAGAAAGAGGTGATGGCCTCCCATATCCTCTCGCTACGTACCATGTCCTGGACCAGGGCCGGCCGCGAGAGTTTACCGCCACCGATCGCCTCCATGAGGACACGGCGATGCTCTGCCCAAGCCGGGCAGACCTTCACCGTATGCTCCACCGTGTCCTCCGGGCGATCCACGCAATAATGACACCCGGGCGTTTCCTCCCGCCTTATCCGGAACAGGAACCTCCCGAAACAACCGTGTTTGGTGAGGACAAGCGTCAGGCGGAAGGTGAGGATGCCGTGGTGCCTCTCTAGCCACTCCTTAAAAAAGGGAACTTACCGCCACAATTGTAGCGTGCCCAGCACTGGTTGCGACAATCGCACTGTCCATGCCGCCAAGAGATCCCGCCGGAGCTCTGTTCGCTGTGCCGTGATTACTCGCGGCAGCGGAGTTTCGCCTCCTCGCGACACTTCCAAGCAATACAACTCCTTAAGTTATAATTGGCCTCAAAAGTTATGATTTCATGAAATAGTCATTCAATAGGGTAATATGAACTTAGAGAGTTGTATTGATGATTCCTATGATTATAATTCAATAAATTAATTTTTGATACGGCCACGATTCATATTTAGATCAACAAACAACCTGATACCTACTGACCTGCAAATTGTAGAAAACGTAATACAATTTTAATTTTGCGGGTTACCCTGACGCTTTCGCCTTAATAGAGGCCTACCTCAGCCCAGTGGCTGAGGTAGGTAGGTACTGACCTAAAGCTAAAAGTACAGTCGGGTAATTAATCAGATATTATTGTTGTTAGCATTTGTTATTTCTCGTAACATTCTCCTTTCATTGTGATTCATTTTCCTTGACCGTCACGGAAAATCAATTATAGTAAGAACAAATACTAGTAACTAATACTAGTAACTTAATTTGGTTTAAGCTTGAATGTTATACTATTTTTTTCTTTCCTCTATTTTTTTTGGTAGCAGTGTTGTGCTGTTCACACTCTTTTCTTCCAATCTGCCAGTCTATTCTGTAATAATCTCACGGTAAAAACTTAGGTGAAGTGAGCTTGAAGTGAGCTGTCATTCCACCTGCTGTTAGGGATTGACAACTCACTCCGAGCTCACTTCACCTAAGTTATCACGGTGAGATGGTTACAGAATAGCACTGCTGTTCTTAGAAGTGAAGACTTTTAATTTGCTGTCAGTCTCACATACTATTTTTTATTTTGTTTTTTTTAGCTGTAAGTCGTCCATAGTTAATAAATAAAAAAATAAAAATGTTTTTATTGTAATTGATTTTCCGTTTCTCTACGTATCCAAATCTTTAATTTTGTTTCCTTATTTATTTATTTTTTAATAATCTAATAATCTAAAAATAATCTAATTTAATATATTTTATAGCCTTGATTTTCAAATGTTTTACAGTATTTAACACAACTATTTATACTAGGTACTAAATACAATGAATAACTAACTACACAAATAAATACACAAAACAAACGGATACTTTGGCGTTGAAGTATTCGTCCGCATCGCTGTCATCCAGAAATGTGCCCAGAAGACTGGCAGCAGTGCCACGTCGAATGGCAATACTAATTATTGTTTTTTCCGGTCACAGAAAGTATCAATCTTTGTTTTTTCTTACCGACCAGCTATTATGTCCAGTATTTTTGTTTTACTTTGACAGTTCACAATGACTCCGATTGCAAAGAGGAACGTCAAATTCAATACTTTTGACCTTTGTTTCCTATTTCCCCGTGTGCCAACTTACACTGGCCGACTTTTTTAGTATAAGTATCTGTGTAATGTATTGCTATGCTTACGACCCCGACATCTGCGTCCTATATCGTAAAATCCCTTTTGTTTACATACACCAAGTTATATTAAACCTTCAAGCCTGAAATCCAGAAGTGTTAGAGAAAGTTTTTGTACCTACTTACGCAATAGAAAAACTGTCATAGGGATACCCGTTTTTCTTACAAGATTGATAACAAATAGTAACTATGAGTAGGTATATAGGGCAAGTTGTTGTGATCCACTTGACATAAAAGATCGGCCGATAACCTAAACACCTCACCGTGAAAACTTAGGTGAACTGGACTGTCATCATTTACATTTCAGTCCGTAATCACCCACTGCTGGGTACAGGCCTCCCCTTTTTTCTGCCATAAGTCAAAGTCAAAGTCAAATCATTTTTTTCAAATAGACACTTTTGAACGCCAAAATATACAAAAAAAAATGAATTGATTCTAGTCGCCCCTTCCAAAAGGTAGTTTTCGCATGGAGAAGAATGGGCAAGAAACTCCACCGTTATTCTTTTAAAATGTTTTACAATATTTTGTATAAGTACATTAGTTATATAATTATATGTGAGGACGATACACCTAGAATAAAATTACTATACCACAATAGGTAAAAAGAATTAAAAATGAATCAACAACAAATACATTATAATAATATAAATCATACCTCCCGGTTCCGTGCGTCTCTCATCCAGGTGTTTCCCACGACTTTGACGATATCATCCACCCAACGCGCTCTTGGATGGCCTTGGTTTATTTTGCCTAACCTTGGCCACCATTCGGTCACAGCCTTACTCCATCGGCCATCTCCGCGGCTAACTAGATATCCTGCCCCCACTTGAGGTGCATCGCCCTGTGCCCGACGTCGTCGTAGACTTTCGACCGAAGACGGGTTCGGTGTTACACACTCGGTCTAGTAGGATTATGCCGAGCATGGCTCGCTCCATGGCCCTTTGTGCTACTCGTTTGCGGTGGAGACTCCTTTGTGAGCGTCCATATCTCGGCACCGTAGGTCATTGTTGGCAGGACACATTGGTTGAAAAGGCGGGTTTTTAGTCTAACTGTCAATAGTCACAACCCCTAGCATCAGGGGGAACGACAGCTCACTTGAAGCTCACTTCAGCTAAGTTTTCATATTGAGATTTTTACAAAATAGACTAGCAACTTCACAAGTCTCATGGTCTTGCTCTGAAACTCGGCGGCAGAGTTCGTGTACTTAAATTCGATTTTCTTAACATTGCGCTAAAAGCCAAACTGTAACGTTAACACTTGCTTGAATATTCCTGCTTAATTGAGGATAGATGTTGCACCGAACTATTACAAACATTACATGTGGCGCCATCACCCTCATTTTCAAAGAACTAATCTTTGGTGATTTCCCATTTTCCCATTTTGTATGTAAGATTTAATTTAAACAAGTGTTTCTTGTTACAAGGTTATTGATCAAATGAAATATAAAAGTCAAATAGCGAAGTACACATAAAATAATTAGGTGTTTACTTATCATTAAAATATTACCGAAAATTAGCAAAAATGTAATGACGTAGTTATGTAAGTAGGTACCTACATAATACCTTATTTACCCGTTTGATATTTTGATAATATAGGTATTAATAATATTTCATTACGAACTCAAGAAATTAAATCAAAAGCCTCAAATAACGAAACCAAAATATGAAGAGAATATTTAAATCTAATTTGAAATTAATGCAGTAACGAAATTATGAATCCTTTTCAGGTCGCCTTCTTAATACCTATTATAAAATGTACAGTCACGAGCATAATTAAACACTTTAGGGCTCCCACAAAAAACTGCGATGCGATGCGATACGATGCCGCATCGCAGGTTTTTAGAAGAGCTTTGTTTTAGGAGCTCGCAGATTTTTGCAATGGTACTTGTTGAAAGACCTACACTGTCCTCCCATACCTAATAACACTGTTATTTGAAAATATTGTAAAAGCCCATTATTTTTAAAACAGTAACCGTGGAGTTTCTTGCCGGCTCTTCTCCATAGGAAACAACCAATTGGAACCGTGCACCTAGCTTCTGACGTTTCATAAGTGCCCATGTAGGTTTAATAAAAATAAAACCTTAAAAAAACCTTTACCTTAAATATGACCTTATTACTTTAAAATCCAGACGCACCCTACTTGAGATGATGACCCTATTTAGTATATGTCGTAATAAAGTCGACTGTACTGATCTAGTGAACAGTTTGTGCTACCTGATCCCTCGTACCGTACATGGTCGAGAGGTTCGCTCGAGACACTTGTTCGCAACTACTTTTTGTAGAACCAACTCTGTCAGGCGTACGCTCACCGCTGCATCGATTAGTTGACACCTACAATAGACAGTTTAGCTCAACTGATATTATGTTTCTCTGCAAAGCTTTATTTAAAAATGAAATTGTTACTACCTTAAGTGATCAAAACCCTAATAGTTAAGAAATGTTTAATTTAATTTTGTTTATGTTTATACCGTTCTTTCTAACAACTAGTAGATCTGTTTAATAATATGTGGATAACGTTGTGAGTAGTGTATTTGTTACCTCTATTATTAAGTTCTAACCTATGTTTACTTATTATTACACTACTGTTTGTTGTCCCTAAATAAATAAATATATAAATAAATAAATAAATATGAAATAAAAATATTTTGAATTGAATTGAATGCGATGCGAATTTGCAGTTTTGTGTAAAAGCGATTTTTTCCTAAAGTATTGATAATTACTTTATGGTGTAACGAACATAGTATTATCGAAACCATATTATTATGAAATACCTAGGTCTATTCTAAATGTTGGAATTTTTATTTGACGAGATGAACGCTTTTGAATGTTGCGTAACTGTATGCTCGTGACTGTACCTACGTGGTCCATTAAAATGAGCTATCATTAAAAGATTCTGTGAATATGTCGTAGACATGTCGTGGGAGGAATAAAGTTATTTTCTTGTTATAGGTAACTGTGTAAACGTTATCATAAAAGTTTCTTATGTTATTTACCTACCCAATCCAACTAATATTATAAATGAGAAAGTGTGTTTGCTTGTTTGTTTGTTACGCTTTCACGCTAAAACGGCTGAACGGATTTGGGTGAAACATAAAATAAGTTTTATCCCAATATTCCCACGGGATCGAGACGTATGCGGATAAAACCGCGAGGCGCAGCTAGTTACTGTTTTCGGTAGGAAGCTACAGTTTATCTATCTATTTAGCCCGTAATGTCCCATTGCTAGGCAAAAGCCTCCCTTCGTGCCCTCCCTTTTCCACAGTCACAAGCAAAAAAACGTAGGTAGGTAGTAGTCACCTAGCTACATTTTGCAAAAGTGATTTTGTGCTCTAGGGCTCTAGGTCTACTACGTTTGTTAAAAGAGCATACTGTCCTCAACTGTTCGTAAAGACATCATTAATCAAAGTCAATGTTTTTGAACACGTACGCCCTTACACGCACGTGCCAAATGTATTTTATGGGTACAGTCACGAGCGTAAATACCTTACAATTACGCAGGATTCAAAAGCGTTATTCTCGTGAAATAAAAATTGCAGCATTGTTGAGGCCCAGTAAAGCACCACACAACTCCAACCTTGGTATGGTTGTGGGCTTTATAGGAGGAACCTTGTTTTTTGAAGCTGAACCGCAAACGCAATCTGTTCCATCGATCGCTACCTTTCTCTTGCGTTCAGAAGCGTCTGTGAAAGTGTATAGCTCTGTTAAAGAAGCATTGTTACAAGATACCCAACAACTTTGAGAAAAGACGTATTTCATGCTAGTATCGATAAATTCAATAATAATATGTTCTATCAGTACTTTAGGAGAAAATCGCTTTAACTGTAAGGTATTTGGGCTCGTGATGTACCTACTGCTTACACGTGTCTGTAATCTGTACATTGTAACACAACACAAAGTAGAACGAGATCTGCGGAAACTCGTAGTACTTTTTATTTACGGTCTAATTGGTGATGCGGCCGGACACCTGACACCCCTGACCGTGCTACTAATATGTACCGGTACATGTGTAAAACACCTACACATTTTTTGTGTACACACAGCAACAAACTCACAATATATTCAACGTTAAGTGAAAACTTCTTTAGGCGCGTTGAGCACTTTTTGGGTGAACAAAAATCATGGAACTCGCGTCATCGTCACCGAACGCTTTCCATGAGATATATGTGTACTGTGTATATATGTGTACTTTTTGGGTGAACAAAAAGCGTGAAACTCGCGTCACCGTCACCGCACGCTAGTTTTCACTTCTATCGGCAGTCCCCAAAGACTGCCCCGCATGTTCTTTTAGCTGACATTCTGAACCTAAAGAAAAAGTTGGGGATATTTAACTCGTTGTAAAATATATAAAGTTTTCGTGCTAAGGTGGTCTGAAAACTTAGATGTTGCACTTGGGATGTTGTTCCTTACAGTAAACTCAATCCTGTGGCACTACTTCCTCTCATTTTTACAAACATTTTGCTTTATTTATTGATATTGGTCTGTTCAGTTTTTGTCTGCTAAAGTAGCTAAAAAGATTTTTTCTTCCTTCAATATTAATTTTTCAGCAACTTTAGTAGCCAAGCGTACCGGATTTTTACGAGACGGATTCATCATAATATTTCAATAATAACACGAACGAAAATGTTGTTTTTAAATAATTATAATTAATGAAAGGTTAATTGGGTTCCATCAGTCGCTACACGAGTAATTTGTTAAAACTCGTATTCACGTAACGTAATTCAGAACACTCAAGGCTTACTTTCTGTAATATGGAAATTAGTGGACTGGAAATGTTACTCTTAACATAACGTAACATCAAGCCTTGTTATAGGTGGCGAGCCTATTGTATGCTACTTATTTCCCAAAATAATGTTCAATACTCATATTGCTCAAACTAATAAGCGTAAACTACGCTTATTAGTTTTGCGCTTATTCATTTGGAAAATTTTAATTACCATATATAATTTAGTACGCATTCAGGTTCCGTGACTTGGTTAATTATAAATCTAATTAATTACTCATACACGCATAATTAAAGAACAAAACACAATTTGCTGTATTCAGCTCAATACATTGGCTTATGACCTATTTATCACACGGCACGCCATTGAGCACTAACTTCAATGCTGAACAAACAATTTAAATAATTAATAGGTTTAAGTTCTCGACGTGTTACGGTTCATTCATCATTTCAGAGTTGAATGGCTCTTAATGTATTATTCTGTCTTTCTGGGAGCGTCGTTAAAGACGAATAGGAAATATTTTCAGATATTTGGCGGCATCCTTCTGAGAGTTAATTACAACATACTCAAATTAACAGCTTAACTAATCTTAGTGAAGGTGTCTGTAAACGGAATCAGGAGGATTAATTCTAGCGCGTAATAAATCGCACAAACGTTTCAAAACATGATTTTGTTGGTATGCTACGTTCGTAGCAGCGTAGCACTCGCGTAGCCGTATATTCGTAGCATTGGATTCAATGTAATTCTTCTGAAGGTTGCATCTCATATTATGTAGGCAATGCCAGTCACTATAGACGACTTTGATGATACTGAATTACTGATATAAAATAGGATTTATCATAAAAAATAATTTATGAAAAACTTTCAAATACATAAATTTCAATATTTAATTAAACAGAATGAATTTAAACATAAATCCTCTTTTGTTTTATTATAGTAAAGTAACTAGAAACAAGGGCAACTCGGTTAATACTAATTACAAAACAATCTCGCTTTGAGGATCCATTTTCGCAAACTTGTTTTTCATTGTTACGAAGCAATACAAAAATCTTTTCTCTGTATACATAGCACTATCTAAAATTGGTGATTGGATCTTTGCACCTAGAGAATAGGTGTCAAAATTGAATGATCGTGACCATCGATCTTGTAGATTGAGTATCCTACGATCCATCAGAAGCGATTGGAATGAATGCATGAAACCTACCAAACGAACCCTTTTCCGTAATGATCAGCTCGTATCTGAATAACTGATGTACTTTAGATGAAAACCTTAGTTACATGAAATGGAAATTATAATTCCTGGCTATGAATTCGTAAATGCAAAGATATTATACTCGCGACAGTCTAAGAAGCCCGATTTGACACCTATCAAAATACTTTAGGTAGTAATGGGAAAAAAATATCGGTTGCTTTAAAAACCGATTCTCGAGACATATCGATTTTTCAAACATAGAGTTTGTAATCGACAATGTATCTGATTCCCGAGGCATATCGTTTTATTATACGTCATCAAGTAGATAAATAAAGTCACAAAATTTGCTACATTTTTATTCACTTTCGTCACTGGATGATCCAGAAAAATTATCATCAGTTGACCTGTATTCGTCGGTTACCCTTATAATAAATTCATTTTCAATGATATAGTCAATATGGACGTCTCTTCTGAAGTCTTCCGTTATAATTTTCTTTCGATCGATTTTGTTTTTATATGTTTAAACATTTAATAATACAGTAATTATACGTTTCTCTCTTTTCTGAATGTAATGTTTGTAAAAGTATCGATTTTCAGAACATTGATTTTATTCGGTCATAAAACGGCTTAAATCAGTCACAACACTACGGCAACGAACCTAAAGACATGACATTGTATTATCGTCCTGTCGGAATAAAAATCAACGATTAATTCGTGTTTTTGAGTGCATTTTTTCAATTTATAGTAAAACTTGGTGTTTACGAATGATACTCATTGTTATAGTGTATGGATAACATAGTAATTAATTATGAATGAATTTGATTTTTCGATTTCTTACGAAGACGTTCATACAAAGTTATTGACGGCATGTATAATGAGAAACGTCAAATCGGGCTTCCTAGATTGTCGCGAGATTAAGAAACAAAACGTATTGGATGCCGTAATCAGTGATGAGCTTTCATTTAAAAACTCGTCAATATAGTTTGAACACCTATGTGAAAATACATAGGTACCACCAAGGTACCAACCCAAGTATAGTAGTGATATTACAATACAAGTTATTTTATAACTTAGTAAGGGTGCTGGTTGCAACACCAACCTGTTTTGTTAACTGGCATAAGTCAAGTGTACCTACTTAATGTGTTATTTGATTAAATAAAAAATAAAAATCCATGTTAATATTACAACATACCTATTAACATTTCCACTAAAAAGATTCCGTATTCTGACAAAATAAATAAATTCGCACTTTCTATATAAAAAAGACAGGGTCCGTGTGTCCAAAAGTCGCAGGATCCAGATAGCCTTGAATAAATAGAGAGGTATTACTGTGAAAATTTATTCAAGCCCCTGATACATTGCTCCAATCCGTCTGCAATACGGGTAGATTTACCTAGATCCAGTAGATACCTACGAAAATTCATTTGGAAGGTTTAATAGACCAAACCTTACAGATTTTTCGACGTCCAAACAAAATTACTTAGTATTCATTGAGTTTTATTAGTAGTTTCGTTAGGTACACTCTTTTGGAAGCGCCTAGGTAAAAGCTAGACTTTGTACTTAATAAATTAGTTTTCTTTTCGTTACTAGAATATAAATGTTACTAATTCTCAGTTCTCTTCCATTTTAGTAAACTGATATTTAGGTTAGTCTTATGAGAATTTAGAATTTCCATTAAGTACCTATAAGTAGTATAAGACCTATAAGTAATTTAATAATAATAATATAAGACATTGGCCTTTTTACACTGAAGATTACGAATTACGTAAATTACCAAAAACAGCAGTCCCCAAAAATACTAATTTACATTCAGTAGGTATAACATAGAGATAATCCCAACTACCTTTTTCGTCTGTCCCTGTCTTAAACCCAGCCGTGGTGACCTAATTAAAACTTGTGATTAAAGCTTTACCGTCCAAAGTTCGTAAAAAATGCGGCCTTCAATATAAATAATGTCTGCAATGTATCGTCCAGCGCTGTGCAGTTTCATCTCAAATTATTACTATGGAAGATAAAATAAAATTTTATGATGCGCAGCGGCATCGTGATAATAAAACTTAAAAGTTATCGTTATGATGACATACACAATAAATTGAAAATAATGACTGCGGAATAACGTCATGTTAGTAAAACTTTAATGTGTAATTTATTTATTTTAATAATGCTTTTTACAATCGAGTAGAAACAGTTATGATATTTTTACTATCAGGCTGATGAACTAATTAATCTTTTACCTGGGTAGGTAGGTACCTAATCTTTGTAGACTAATAAGAAAGCTGAAGATTTTGTTTTATTTTGTTTCGATAATCTCTGGAACTGCTAGTCGGATTTGAAAATAATTTTTGCATTTAATAGCCCAATTCTTGAGGAAGGTTATAGGCTATTAAACACACACGCTACGGCCCTTAGGAACCGAGCTAAATGATAAAAAAGTAAGAAAGAACGCTATTAAGCGAAAACGAAGTAATAGCGCGGGCAGGCGATGCGATGCGACGGGGCGGGTCGGGGGAACCAGAAATTTCACGAGGACAAATTCGCGGGCAGAAACTAGTAAAAGAATAAGTAATTAAGAGTAAGTATTATGACGCAAGGTCTAACTTTAAGTGGGTACACGTTTCTAGTTTTTTTTACAAACTAGTAACCAACGGTATCTACTATTTATCCACCTACACACGTCCTCAAAGCTTGTTGAGAAAGGTTAAAATCATTACCAAATAAGGGTTGTCTTCCATTCAACGAGCGACACCTGACGACATCGCACACTTGATACATGGCTATTACTACAAAAAAGTTACCTAACCTGAAATATATTGGCTTTATGTGGTCTAAAAACGAATAAAATTTGGTCTAAAAGCGACATCAAACGTGCAAACAATTACCATGAATTCAGTCGTACCTACTCGTAGGTACCACTGAAGCAATGTAAGAAACAATTCAAGGGGGTGAGGTTTCTCTGCTGGAGTCCACTGTACATGAATGTAGACGGCCAAGCTGTAGATATTTAAAAAAAAAATACTACGCGGTAAAAATGGAGGGAACTGATGTTTAAAAAAAAAATATATATATATATATACCAACCTGTTACTGTCCCAGTGCAGGGCAAAGGCCTCTTCTCATATAGAGAAGGCAAGAGCATTGAACCTACTAACAACGCTGGTGGTCTAGAATCATATACTGCACGCGTAGCATGACAACTATAGAAACGAGTTTTGTCGACGGAAGAATAGACAAAATGACAGATTGTGATTGTTTATCTGTCATTCTGTCTATTCTTCCGTCCGAATTCATAATAACGGTGTGCGTGTCGATGTCACACCCTGATAGTACCATCGAGATATAAGTACTAAGTACTTATATCTCGATGGATAGTACTACCTTTTTTTTAAGCTGAAGGTACAAGTAGTAGAAATAAAGCAGTAGGTATAGCTTGTCCACTCTGAAATGACGCGCCCCACTAGCGCATTTACGCATACAGTAATGCGGTTTTCTATGGGTAATGCAGTAGTGTGGCGCGTCATTTCATAGTGGACAAACTATAGGTACCTAGGTACAAACCGCTTTTCAGGAAATCCTGAAGTCTTGAAGTCGCTTTCTTTTTATTGCTACCTAGTTCCTATCTTAGCAAATACTTAACTGGCTAAAATCGCTATTGGTACAGTCGTACTGCGAGAGTTTCGCTTCGCCGTTCTACCAATGCGCGTTCTGTGTACCGAAGTCTTAGGTAACAGTTAACTATCGATTTTTTGAAAACCTGTTATAAGATAAGTGAGTCAATGTTAGTAGAATATTAGGAAAGTAAATAGTAAGAAACCCTCTTACAAACCAGTGTCATCCATTACCGAACAACGGGAGCCCTATTAGTGATAATAAGTTTAGTGGGTGCGCGCCATATTAGATTTGTTTTCGTTGCTATAGAGGAATCGTTAGTGAAGAAGGCACTACTAGGGAGAACATATTGAAGGTTGCTGAAAACACGGCCACTTAGGATCGACTTCAGGTAGGTAACATATGCAAGGCTACTCTTATATACACCATATAAAATTGTATTTTTTTAAATATATTAGGATGGATGAATTTAACTACCATGACGTTACCAGTCTTAGTAAATAGCTATTACGTATGTAAGTAACTACTTTTTTTTTTCAGGATTTATAACTGTATTTATTTCATTAATCCATTTCATTAATACTAAAATATATAAATTATGTAGAAGTATATAAAGGATTTTTTTTTTAAATAAAGGAAGAGGTCATTGGGCATCAAAAAATTCATTCTCATCGCTGTCAGTGAGGTGCCCAAAAGGCTCGCAGCATTGCCACGTTGGATGGCAATGCTTATTCTTTGACCTAAAAATTAAATAATTACGTACTTTATAGGTAATTATTTAATTTTGAATAGTCAGATAATTTTTATCTGTACAATACCTAAATATGACAGTTTAACTTATTTTCTTTACAAAAGCTGTCAAATTGAAATATTTATTCTTCAGATGAGAGTTGTCTAACTATTGAAAAATCTGCCCTTAATATCGTTAGTCAACTTTATCTACTAGGTATTTCAATAAAATTCAAACTTGCAGTTGTTTCATAAAAGAGTTTAACAATTCATATTCATATTGAGTGAAACTGACGTCGTGCCATTTTTGAAATTCATGAAGCCATAAACATTTTAATATGAAATTGTTATAGGTAGCTGGACTAAAGCAATTGGCAGAAATGTTATCTTCCTTTTATTATTTTACCCATCGAATGTTTAAAAGCTGAGTAGGTACCTAGCTTTTGGGATTTTGAGTGTACTGTAGTGACTCGTCAAAAAAACTAACAAGCGAAACTTCACATACGCGAAACATAACACCAATCAAAAAGTCGTCGAACACTGTAAAAGACATCTAACATTTAATAAACATTTATTTTTATGCATTCTCTTTATTCCTTACAGCTGAGCTTCAAACAATATCGGGCCTGCATGAGCCCATGGAGTGGAAACGTCTTTCTGATAGAACCAAAAACGAAGCCATGATCTAATATATTTAAATATCTTTATACCATTCCCCCTCTAAAAAGCTTATTTTATTCACTGAAAACAGTGAATAAAAAGCAAATGTGCATATTAATTAATTTAACCTTCCTTTTTTCTTCATTAAATGTCTATTTTCGCTTAAATATTTGTTTTTCTCGTAGTTATGGTATAAAGTATAGTATGCAACTCTTGAAGAAAACGGATTTATATCGAGGGCCATGAATCACTCGCGTCGCTCAGGATTCTAACACTTGAATCACTCGTTACACTCGTGATTGAATCATCATGAAACCCTCCCTACGATCGTGATTCAGTCGTTAGAATCCTTCACTTGCTCGTGATTCATCTATGGCCCTCGCTTTAAATCCGTCCTTTTTTCACAAGTTGCATAATATACTATTTATTGAACAGTGGATAAAAAGCACTACACGACCACGATCACGACCTCCGTCTCAATGCTATAATACAAATTATTGTAAATTATTAATACAATTGCGAAAAAATACTCGATACAAACTCCTTGTGCAAAAAATACTCGACATATAAACTCCTTGTGCAAATAACTCCTCGAGATTTGATTTGTCGACATTTTCGACAAGAATAAAAACTATTTTGTGTTCTTTGCTGTCATTAATAAATTGGCGCTATTTTGAAAACTATAATCTGTACGAACACAAACTGTTCCAATCCTTTCTTTTTTCTTCATGAAATGTCTATTTTCGCTTAAATTTTCTTTGTTCCCGTAGTCGTGGTATAAAGTATTGTATGCAACTCTTGAATAAAACGGATTTATATCGAGGGACATGAATCACTCGCGTCGCTCAGGATTCTACCCACTCAACAACGGATCTCTACTAACGGATCATCATGAATCACTCCCTACGGTCGTGATTCAGTCGTTAGAATCGTTCACTTGCTCGTGAATCCGTCCTTTATTCACTAATTGCATAATATACTATTCCAGGATCAGTTTTGACTTATTTAAATAACACAAAGAAGCTATTAAATTTTCAAATAAAATGAATTTCAAATGCACACTAGGTACACTTCCCAGTAGGTACAATCGCTTGGCGTTTAAGTCTTTTTTAAAGAAATGAAATTAACGAATACATCTATACTAATATTATAAAGAGGTAAAATTTGTTTGTTTGTATGTTTGTAAGTTTGTATGTAGGGGGTAATCCTCCACTTCTTGAGGAAGTTGTGGACAGAAGCTAGTAAATAATATAATAAAATGCCTCCGTAAAGTTAGATACTAATAGACGAGGCGATCACTTCTCATTAGACCCATCTTGACAATAAGAAAGCTAGTTTTCTACATAATAAAAATGACTATCGAAGTCTATTTTAAAATCAGGTGAAGGCCTCCAAGAGCTGTGTCTGTCATTTGTATAGGTTTGTATTTGTAGGTATTGTGAAGCAAATTGTGGCTATAGCGTTAATTAACAATAGAACGAGATGGAGACTGTTCCAATTCGCTCCACCGCACCCAATCATAGTAATCTGAGAGATGGATAGGCCACAGCATAAATAAAGGTCTTTACCGACTGGAAACAATCAACTTTGGGTGTTAATTACGATTTCTGCAATATTTTATTTTATCACTAGTGACCCGCTCCTGCTTCGCACAGTTTTTACGACTTGACAAAACATCGAGATTTATTAGGTACCTAAACGTAATTTTAATACTAATATTTTAATTTTAATAGGTACACATAAAACCTTCCGGAATAAATTCTCTAAACGATGGTGAAAACCTCGTCAAAATCGGTTGCGTGGTTTAGTAGAACAACGCGGACATACAGACAAACGCGAAATATTTATAAGATATAGATAACATCACGCCTGTAGTTATTTTCCGAAGAGTTGACAGCGGTGTCTAGAACATGACATTTTGCCAGCTACTTAACTACTTACTTCAGTATGTTATGTGCCATTGTAATATTCATTAGAAGTTGTTAATTATCAATTGCAATTTAGCAACACAATAAATGTGTACTTAGGAGTAGATACACATATCTAATTTCCTTGCAAATTCCAAACTCCACGGCCTGGATTACCTACAACCGAGATACAGTGTGCCGGTTAAGAGGAAACAGGACCTGCGAGGAATTTGAAAAATAGGTATTTGAAGAAACTAGTGCCGTCGTGTTAAGTACCTCAACTCTGCCCCTGTTGAGTGCGATAGGGACAGCTGCAGCTCAGACTGATTATATCACAAAAAAATATTGACGAGATCGACGTTTCGTATTCCCCTATTTTCTCCTCGAAAACTGGGCCGATTCAATTATTTTTTACATTAAAATTTTAAGAAAGAGTATTTCTAGGTTCCTATCATTTTCTTTTATGTTAAAAACTTTTCGAATTTGTCTGGTAGTCCTCTAATTACGACGGTAAAAATAGGCATTTTTGGAGGGTCATATTTTCTTTTCCAATAAGTTGCTGAAAAAAAGGAAATAACAGGGACGTGTCTACAGCAGACCTTGATTTAATAAAAAAAAAAGATAGCTCTAGAGGCACTATTTAGGAAGAAAAAGGAGAATACATTTGTATGGAGAATCGCAGCCCCTGTCTTTAAATAATAATAATGTAGGTAGGTATTTTATTTCACTTGCTTTAGGTAGAAAATGTTAAAGTTTACTAGGTACCTAAGTAGGTGGATACATAATAAGAGAATACATTTAAAGCTAAGTGTCTATCTAATGTCTCCATAACGTAGGCAAGCAAATTGGATGAGTAGGTAAGTAACGTCACGGTCCCAATTTTGTTTAAAATCTCCTGAAATCTCATTCAGATGCAAATTATGAGTAACGATATCTCGGAAAGCCGATGTTCGACGTTAAAAATGTTGTTATCTCACAAAAAATGGGTCGGCGCGGCGTTAGGCAAGGATTTTTTTTTTTGCAAAGCCTCTCTATTGTTGCCGTACCATAACTTACTGAAAGTGTGAAAAACGTAGCTAGACCTTCATACACTATGCATAAGCGATGATGGTTGTTTTTTTTTCAGGTTTCGTAACAGGAAATACTGAAACTCGATCGATTTATCGCAGGTAACAAACCTGCGGGGTAAACAAGGAACACCAAAAACTACATAGGTATAAATCTAAATACCCATACCATAGGACAATGTAATCAGACAAGCAATAAATTCTAATGTAAGATATTGGTTTCGTTACTATCGGCTCTAGGTGTTCAGGAACCTAATTTAGGTATTCTATAAGGCTCTCCTGCTCTTGTTTATCACTACCTGCCAACAAATTTGGTTTTCCTATCGTTTGAACGACGCTTTTTTGTACAGATTTATATATTCAAACGTGGTTGAAAATGGCAATCATTGTGAGGGTCTAGTACCTATTTCCTTAAATATAATATTTTCAGGAGAGGATATCTCTGAAAGACCGCGTCAATAATATTTGTCTTATAAATTTTAATAATGTAGGACCAATCTGTGTCTCATCTGTCAGAGATTAATGAGCGCGCTACTCACCACGCGGGACATTTTTCCTTAGATCATAGTGGAAATAATCATAACTACCAATCTAACTACTAAAGAAATAATTAACTGATTGTATTATTTTCAGTGAATCAAAGCAAAAGTGGACCTGGGTGAGTTTGTTTGATTCAGTAGTGTGCTTTGCACTAACACGCTTTTTGAAATGAAATAGACATGATCAACTTCGATTTGCAGAGCGCTTAACGATATTGTGCATGCAATCGAGATTTTAAAAAGAAACGCGCGGTGAGGGTAGCATGTGGCCGATGTCCCTTGTTACCCTCCAATCTCTATAGGTATCTATCTAGGATAGAGGGTACAATAGAGTGCGAGCCGTGTTCAGTGTTCCAGGCCAGTGCATCTTCATCAGTCGCCGCGGCCGCCCCACTGAGAGCGCTCACTCAAACTTTGCTTGCTGTGTAAATTAATAAAAAATGAGCATTTTAGATCAATTAGATAAAAATAGTGTGCCTTGTGTGATAGTGGTTTTAGTGATAGTGGCATGATTTAAATACATAATTTGGTGATGTGGTGCTGATTTTAAAATTAAATAAAAAATGCAGTCAAATTGCAAGGAAATAAAATAAAATAAAAATAAATAAGTGTACAAATAAATTATTAGATTTATTGCAGTTTACACAGGTTGTCACACTGGATTTGATTTTTCAGTTGGTAATAATAATCATCACAACACAGCTAGTGTACAAATAAATAATGAGCTTTATTATAGTTTACACAGGTTGCCGCACTGGTATTAATCTCTCAGCTGGTAGTAGCTTCACTACACAATCAGTACAGTAGTCTGTCCCGGCATTATCCGTCCATCTTGCACCTAAGAACCCAGTTTTCAGACATCCAACACACATTGTCTTAGTCTGATAAACGGGAGCTGTTTCATCCAATAACCTTTGTTCCTTTGCAGATTTTAGTAACTCTAACATATATCTGTTACTGTTCTTCATTTCTAGTGTGGAAACACTGTCATGAGTCTCTCCGCAGTCGTATGGATCCTCCATGGTAACAGGAACATGCAGCTGAGGGAAGAATGTGGATTTCTTATAGAACATTGCCTTAGTCTTGTCCCTTCCAACACCTTTTGGAATTCTACCTGGTATTGGCAATCCTGCTTTGGCTAACTTGGCAAAATACTTCTGTATTCTGCTCATTACTTGTATTGGAGTCCTTGTTCCTAATGCTTGAGCTATTTTCTTGTACCGTCTTGCCTCAATGGGCTCTTCAGGGTAGATTTCAAGTAATTCTTCCAACCTTTTCTGCTCTTCACAAGACCATAGTTGATTAAATGTTTCAGGTTTATTATCTGTGAACTTTCGTCCCCTAACTTTAGTACTAGAATCTAGATCATCTTTATTTGGCTTTGTGTCCCTCATATCATCACCGTCCATTGTAGAGTCTATTCCATAGCTGGTCCAGTCAATGTTTGGCAGATCAGCAATAGTTTGTCGGGGAGGGAAGTTTGCACTGCCTGCTTTCATTTCGTTTAGAAAAGACAACGGGTCATTTTGAGCCCTATTTTGAGCTTCTGATAATTCTTCTATGTCTTTCAATGCCTTCACTTTTTGAGCTTCTAATTTGACGATAAATTTCAGCAAGTCACAGTAATCCTTATTCCCGCGAAGAGCCAGGTGGTCCGTTTCGAAGGCGAATTCTTCATCAGAGTCCATGTTTTCAGAGTCTATGTTATTCATGGTTTTATCTGAAAGAAACAATTTAATATTCAAGAGCAAGTTTGCTACAATTTCATGACAAAATGAGTGTTAGTTCCGGTATGAAACTACCGGGTAGTCCAAAGAGGTTGAGTGTAAAAATTAAAAACAAACTAAATAGTGTGCAACAGAAAAAATGCAAACCTGAATACAGGAGCGCTTCTCTTGAAGGATGGTCTGGACGGTAAGTAACTAATTAATAAGAATGTTATGTTTTTGTGTAGATCATAGCTGTTTTCTATTTATTTTTCATTAAAAACTCCGCGATTTTATCATCACCTTCCGTCCAAAACGTCAAAATTATTACGTTCCGAATCTCCATTGCAATGATACAAGCCACCGTTTCTGACAGTAAAATCAATCAACTACGTATCATTAACTACATAAAAATGGATCTGAACTGAATAAGATCTATGCCTATAACTTCTGTTTTATTAAATAATAATCGTAATTAGTGAAACAAAAATTGGGGTGCAAATATTTATTTAATACGACAAAATTTGTCAGGTACAGAACGCACCCACGAACATTGTATTTTACGCCCTCTAGTGAATATTGTTAGAACTTTTATGCCAAAGGCAGTCACTCGTCTGTAAGTTTTAATAGATGTCGCTGTTCTTGCAACAACAAGATTTGTTTTGTATGAGGAAGATAGATGGAACTGCAATACGTTATTCAAACAAAACAAATTAAATTTGTAACAGAGGGCGTCTCGTAAATATATCTCTCGTAAATTGGGACACATTTTGTAACAATTCGACTTTCTTAAATAATTAATAAGAATCAATCAAGCTGCAGTACAGACCTGTGTAGCATCGCATTTGCCTAACTCATAAAGTACAAAACAAAAGTAGGTAAGTAACTAGATAACTCTGTATGTATATGTGTAAGTTTATGTAAGTACCTCGTGCCTACATTATAAAATCAAAGAAAAAAAAAACATAGTTATTTTTAGGATAAGAGAACTGTGGATACCTAGTAGGTATTTAGAAAATAGCTGCATTTCGGCAGGAATTCTAATGAAGAGCGTGCTTCCGCTCACGTAGGACAAGGTCGACCAACGCCTTAAGGTGCGAATTCGATTATGACTTGTTGAAATCTGTCACCATCACGATAAGGGTTCCGCAACTCTGTTCTAAACTCGTAGTCAAGCAAATTAATTTATTTGTGCCAGTTCTTTTTACTCATTATTAAGTGACGTTATCACTACGTACCTAGGTAGGTACCTACTGTTTCAGGTTTTTGTAGATAAATGAAATAGGTGCCTAGGTAAATGGAAGATATAGGGTAGGTAGTTTCACAGTAGGTACCTTCTTTCTACCAAAGTACCTACCAATAAGTTACCAAATAGGAAATTAATTTCGAGCTTTAGGTATCGCCTTTTTTGTTAGGGCTTTTGCCTACTTGCTTACGTGGCTGTCACTACAGTTTGACCTACCTACCTAACCTACATTTGTCTCTGTACCTATTCACCAGCCTGTCGTCAGAACTTTGGAAACTGCCCTCCTCCAAAAAGACCTTGCCTTTGCAGTAGTGATCTATCCGGGGGCTTCAGACGACGCTATTTTTAATCTAAGTATAGGTCTATGTAACAAACACTCTTTGAATGTTTTTTAGTTGCTCAGTACCTAAGTTAGTAAGAAAAGAAAGAAAAAGGTTTCATTCAGGACTCGCACAGGAAATCACAAATTAAACTTAACACACATAAATAAACATAAATAAAAATAAAAAACCAAGTAAAATTAAAATAAAAGCAGAAAGTCCTGTATGAGGCCAAAAGGCTCCTAACTCAGCACGATATTGCGAAATAAAATAAAAAAGTTAAGCAATGTATTTTACTGACGGCTTTGATGCACTGTGGCGTAAGAAATCTGCCTCGCTACTCAGCAGGGTGCTCGGCAGTCCCAACACTATCCTGCAATCAATAGCCGTTCGGGCAGACAACCCGCTAGGGTGGGCGCTTAGGTAGGTACAAACCTGACCCGTTCTGTTTTAGTTAGTAACTACTAACTTAGGCTAAGCTATTTTGTTAACACTATAGACCATTGTAGTCTACATAAATAAAGATTAATAATAATAATTACTTTTAGTCAACATCTCGTCATATTTCTGCGAAAATTTCTTATTCTAGGTATTATTTTCGAACATGTCACGGTAAGGTCACAGGGCTTAACATAAAACTAACTTAGTAGGTTCGTGTCATATAAAGGTGGTTTCCACTCTGTTTATCAAAGGCGTTGTAGGTCAAATGTAGGCGGACGACGACGAGAGAACAATCATGTCGAAAGATTTTCAGTAATATTTATTAGGTGCTAATTAATAACCCTAAGTGATTAGGTTTGGCTATCTACCTAATCTGCCAAGCTAATTATTTTAATCAGAAGGAATCATTAATTAGGTAGGTAGGTATTCATAAACTATCAACCAACCTGCTCCACGTGCTTTCTACCCAACTACGGCAAAGCCAAAAGGAAGGGTTATGATTTTAGCAGTCTATGTATGTATATTTTTAGCTAGGAATAGATTTATTCTTTCTTCATGATATTTACCCATTTAATTATTATCCAACTCCTAACGGAAAGAAGTCACCGGCTTCTGAAATACAAGGTTGCAGAAAAAATTGAGACCCTGGCTCCAGAGCTAGGTTAGAGTACACACGGCTACACATCAAGCTATAAATTTCCAATTTACGCTGATCTCGCATTGTATGGGATTTTCATACAATGCGAGGTCAGCTTTTACTGGAAATGATGCTTGACGTGTAGCCGAGTGTACTCTAACCTAGCTCTGGAACCAGGGTGTCAATTTTTTCTGCAACCTGTGTTTATGCCAATAAATAATCCATTTATTATTGTTATTTACTCTCTAATTCAATTATTATTTCGATGCCATAGCTGAACTGTCGCCCCACAATCACTTCACACTTCAGAAAAAAGTCATACCTAAGTAACTTAACTTAAAATCCAAACTGAACACTTTCAAAGACATTTATTTCCAATATCCTTAAAACTTGCATTATTTCAATAGAGATCTTTCCGAGGTGTACCGATGAATAGTTCGTGATCTGGACAGGTGCCAGGAAAGCGATTGTTTTCTAAGTTACCTACTTAAATGGAGACTGTTGCGAGTCAAGTTTAAGTTGGGATTACGGCAACATTAAACTGGAACGGATTTCATTTAAGTTGAGCTTTTAAACGAGGTTACCGGAGTTATGATAAGGGGATTAAAATATAATGTAGACTAGTAGGATTAAAATATGATGTAGGACAAAACAAATAATATTTAGGATATTATGTCGTCAAAATTGGAGTGGATTGGTTTAATCAAGAAATACTACTTCTTGATTAAACCGATCCACTTCAATTTTGGAAAAAGGGAGGTACCTACCTAACGTACCTTATCTTAGGCTTCTGACTAAGTTACTATAGATCAACGATTTTGAATTAAAAAAGGTCCAACTGCAAGTGCCAGACCCAAGTCTTAGAAATTCCCCTACGTCAAATCATGGACTAATTGCTTTTTTATTAATAGACCCTACCTACACAAATAAAACAACTGCCCATCTAAGTCCTAAAGGGTTACGAAACCCACTCGATGAGAGGGGTCGCCGGTCGTGTAGATATTTCCATAAGTTAGGCAATTCCTTTGTATCCACTTATAGTCTAAAGGGATGCGAGTAAAAGACACGGAGGTATCGAGCTATAATTGGCAACAGTCAATGGGGCTATTTTTATCAGTTGAGTCACTTGGGTGAAGATTGCCCTATGTGGTCTGCTTTTAGATCTGGTAAGACATTTCTATTTTAATTTATTATCTTGACGGGTCGTTTTACTTATTCAGAGGAGTTGCGTCATTGCATGTTTTAAACTAACATTCATGTTGGCAACCAGTGGTTACTTGTATCCAGAAGTGGGATTTACCTCTTTTGAAAGAAAGAAAGAAAATACGTTTATTTGCGGTAAATATGACGCAAAGAAAAAGAAAAAAAAAAAACACGAGAATAACAAATTGGGGGAAAATATGCGTCACATCCACGCAAAACGGCCATCGCTCAGCATAATGCTGCGACCCTATGCGAGACAGAGCCCCAGCGCTGGTTTTCAGCGACAGCCGGTTGCCAGCGGATAACGGGATTCCCGGGGAATGGAAATAGGCTGATGTCCCTTCTTGTTTGTTACCGGGCGGTTCCATATTCCCTTAAACGAAAATAAAAATAAACGCAGGAAACCACATAAAAGACCAGCTGTCTTATAAATTATTTCAAAGTTTCAAAAACAGACCTATATTCCTGAACATATCGCTGTTAAAAAAGATACCACCACAACACATTTCTGGATAGATACCGCTCGATATTTCGTTCACCCCAGTGAAGCGAAACCGTATAAAAGATTTTAAATAAAGAAAGAACAGAATATCAAAGTATTCGCTTTGGTAGAACCTAAATAGAACTGATTTAAAGCATAAAATAATACAATATTTAATTCTTGCCATTCTTTGCGGACTTTTGGAACAGATGTTTTTTAAAGAGGATTGTTTTTATGACCTACATTGACAATCTTTCGTTTTGCTGAAGATCTTTACTGTTCAGGGAGGCGTACGATGTATGTAACGACGTTTCTACGACGAGACGTATCATAGGAAACATTGTAAATAAAAGATAAACGCCATAAGTAACTGTTGGACAATGGACATATATCATCTCTGCTTTATATCACATGAATGTGGGCTTTTGCGGTCTTTGATAGCATTAAAAAAAGGAATGGACACAGAAGCGACGGGACGGAATAGATACAGGTTCGGAAGGCTGTGTGTGCTTTTTGCCATTAAAATTGTATTAACATACAATGGATGAGCCAGGAGCCATTTACAGGTGTCTGAGTGCATTGCTCTTTAGTTTGTTTGAGTTGTTATTGCGATATTTCGACCGGCTCTTTTCTTTTTTTAAAGCGGGGTATACATTATTTGACTAGTGTCGTGAAACAGAATACTTGACTATTTTGTTTCGGGCTATAGCTAACTAACACCCGGTTTTTAAAAAGCTGATAAATTCCACTAACATGGTGTCATATCGCATGGCTGACATAATTGTTATTATATCTCTAATGACAGCTTGTTAGTTGAATTCATCAGCTTTTTAAAAACCGGGTCTCAGTTAGCTATAGTCCGAAACAGTATAGTTAAACGACTGTTACACGACACTAGTTTCATAATGATATTAGATGTAATTTGCTGACTTTTTCATACATTTTTGATTTTTGTTCCCCTCACAAAAGATCGTGCTTACTCGCCACCGCTCTGGCTTACCTCCCCTCCACGTTTCCAATTTTAGAAGACTTCTACACAGTCTCATTGTTTTCTATAAATATTTACCATAATATGTTCCGAAGCAGTTTGATAAACACCCACGCCCGTTAATTACTGTACAAACGTTTGCTTGCACGGGATAAATGTTACGGGGAAAGTGGAAAATCAGACAAACTTAAACCCTACATAAACGGACGGGCATAGTTGGAATAAATGCAGGAATATAAGCTCTCAGCACTACTCCCTAGCCATGGAAATTGTTAAAGTTGGAGTGCATTTATTACCTACCCTGTTTCGTTCATTATCTTTCTTTCCTTTTCATTATATGTAAATTAATTAATTTAACCAGATGCTGCGGTTCTTGATAATTTGATTCCGTATATGATACCTACTATATTTTACTTCTTCGGAGTAAATAGATCTAACTACCAATGCCAGATAGACTATAATTAAAGCTCGATTTTCCTACAAATACTTAGTAACATAATTCCATTTTTCCTTTGACTCCTTATATCTACATTCTTGCAGCGATATTCGTAGAAGTCCAATTTTAAATCACACCAGCAGCATTTATAACAGTCACGTCATTAATTTACTTGTTTAGCGCATATTGTTGTTGCCTAATCGACTTACCGTCGGAAGTCTATCGGACCACGCTAATTGCGCCGGAGCATCATATTAGCCTATTACACTGAGATGGGATTAATTAATAGTCCGCGAGAACTTAAAAGGAGACGTTAGCCTGGGGTTATTATGGTTCATTGGTCTACTGTTGTTCTCGTGTGTCTTTGCCGTAGTTTTAGGAAAGTGTGCCAAATTATTTTGTAATTTTTGCTCGTTGTTTTGCAACAAAGCGTTATTTGAACTTTATGCACTTTCAAGTATTTTGGCAACCTCGACTATAGCATGATTTTTGGGGGACCTAATTTGTCGGACAACAGACCTGTGTTAATAATCATTCTATTAAGTTATCATTTTACATCTATATCTTTATTAATAAATTAATAAGTCTTGCCACATTTAATGCTTAGTTTTTCTACCCTTAAGAATCCTACTCATCTTTCATAGTTTTATAATCCAATAAATCAGCTACTACAAAAAACTAAGAAAATAAAAATCGGCAGTGAAACATGTATTAAACTCGCCCACATAAAATGTTGTATGTTGATGTTATTTGTCCTGCATATATTTTTGTTTCTTCGTCAAAGGCGAATTCCATTACGTTTTGTAGGGCAAAAGGGTTTTTTATTGAGTGTGAGTATATTTGTGGCCGCAATTCCATATCAATCTGGAATTATGCTGAATGCTGTGGAGCAGGAAATGAAAATCAAAATGTAGCCGTCAGCCATCAACCCACTCACTGCCGACATAGCTCTATACCTATATACTTAGGTAGGTACCTATATGTCCTTTATTCAAACATGACTACCGAAAAGTCACACTATTTTTCTATGAAATAATGAAAAGTCAGTTCATTTATTTAATTTATTAAAAATTTTAATTTATTCAAATAAAGTAGTAATTTTCTTTTCATTATTGTTGTCATTATACCTAAGTATCTAGAGGCTTCTATACTATATGATATTGTTCATGGTGATTTTCATTGTATCGATCTCACGAACAAACTACGTGGAACTACGTACCTTTAGGGACGTAGTTCCACGAACTGTTAGTAGGTATACGTAGTATCCGTGCAGGTACCCTATTTGCTGTCAATACCTGTCGAACTAACTCTGGTTTGCGCTGCCCCATCCGTCGAATGGTTGAATCTTATAACTGTAATTTGGTTAATATTGATATTTAGGTATGCTCAAAATCCAAATTTTAATGTAATGTTATGAAAGTTGTTATTAACCAATAATGGTATTAGAAATGTAAGCTAGTCTAGATTTTATTATTTATTGGTTTTTAGTGTTAATTATTACTCTATTGCCAAGCAATCAATTAGAATTTATATTTTGCATGATATAATTAATTATTATTAATGTGATGTCATTATTTTCTTTTGTTAATATGCGGATAATGTAGTGGGCTGCAATATTGTTAACATTTCGTATTATCTTTTCTCTGTTCCAACACATATTGTAGCTGTTTATTGTCTCTGAATAAATAAAATAAAATAAAATGTTAGCTACAAAACAGACAAAGTTGGCACAGAATACTCACCCTCGTAATTGTTTCACCACTTTTAACAACAATTCTCAGTAAATTGAAACTTCATAACATCACGCCTATAAACACGGAAGGGTTAGGCAGAGGTGTGCCTATAGTACACCCACATTTCGCCAGTTACGTTAAAGTCGATAGGAGATAGGGGGCGACTCTATTGCCAACTATTACTTCAACCTTACTGAAACTTCAATAACGTTGAAACTCTCTAATTGTCGTTTTATGAAGTGCAAGTCAAGGCCATCTAACCTTGAGATCGACCATACCCAAAATATTTAATCACTAACTTAATAAATCTGTCAAGTTTGTATTTATAGGCGTTTGCTTTCTTTAACATCTTCAATTCGAATTCAAAATTCAAGAACTCATTTATTCAAACAGGCTAGTTAGAATCAGCACTTTTCGAACGTCAAAATGACATAAGACAGTCCCCCAAAAACGCTCATCCTTCACTACTTCCTAGTGCTTCCGCGCGCGACACCGCTCGATGGCTCACAGACAGCACAGTACGTCATCACGCTCATAGACGCAATAGTGAAATGCAACTGCTTGTACTTTTTAAATAGCAAGCGCGCGCGCAGGCGACACGACGCTGAGGGTGGGAGCGAGACAGAACACTGATTGAATCAATATTTACACACTGGAATTTTTCTTATTTCATTCATATCTAGTTACTGACTTGATGACCGTACGTATTTTTCGGGTGACCACTGAAAATCAGCGCTGTGCTGTGGGTCCCTCATAGCACAGAATTATGCTGAGTGGAAGCCTTCTTGTCACAGTCATGACGTGCAGCTGCCAAATATTTATGTTGTTTATATTTTTGTTATTTGTATGCACGTGTCTCTGTGACAAATAAACCTTTTTTTCTTTCTTTTTCTTTCTTTAGCTGGGAAGAAGAAGTGGCGCAACAAATTCCCCAGCAGCACAGCTGTCTGTTCACTTAGAAAAACTCCCGGGTTCGATTCCCGCACGGAACAAATATTTGTATGACCTACAATTAGTTGTTCCGGGTCTGGCTGTTTGTGTATGTGAGTTTAAATGTTTGTAAACGCACCCACGACACAGGAGAAATTCCTAGTGTGGGGCAACGTTTTTTTTTTTAAAGAAAGAAGAAGAAAGAAAGAAACTTGATTCTATATTATAGTACATATGCAAAAATTATTTACATTACCACATATTACAATATACTTGTAAATCATTTAAAAAATGTAATGAGTAGATTATGTCAATAATAAATTAGTAGTCGTTGATTCTAAAACACATGTTTGTTGTTTGGGGGGGGGGGGTTACATTGGAGTAGTTTCTCCAAGTTTCTTTTTTAATTAATTAATTATTTATTATCTAACTGGAATAAAAAAGCCACGTAAGTAAAGCATTAAACTGGCACTCGTTAAACTATTCCGTGGAAACAGGCTCCTTTACTGCCTACCATAAAATGGACATATGTTACGGAACTATGTATCGAATTTTTCTACGAGGCACTTTAAATATTTCAGCGATCGTTTGTAAGTTCTGTAGGAAAATACATTTTATTTTTACCTATGTTGCATTGTTTTACATAAACATACGTACAACCCTCCATATACCTGCCTGTTTGGTCCTAATCAAGCTGAGGGACATAGAAACTCCTCGATCCATCAATGGTATTTTTACCTCCATAATTTAGTCTCCTTGATCACCTTTTTTTTTGCCCAAGCACGTGCTTGAGTAGCAGACATAACGTAATATCGAACGCTTTTCAAATTGTAAACAGGTACTCACTTCGCACATTATACTACGTTTTAAGTCTTTATTCTTGCCGAAGGCTGAACCTTTTGCTTGTTGCAAAAATTTAAACCAAAATGCTTAGAGGATAGTTGTATTTTATTTAGATGAAAAAATATAGCCCTCTTTTGAACTTATGTAAGTTTATGAGTGTAGAGTCGTGCAAAACAACAACCATGCCAAGAAGTTTTCATTCATATTTAACTTATTTCCTTACGTTGAGCTTAAAGTTTTATCTAGATATGGGTATGTTGAACAAGTATGCCAAAGCAGACTAGCAGGCGCCAAAGAGTCTAGTAAAGTGTTCCGTATTTTAGTTCTTATTCGTAGATAAGACTGACTTTCTGAAATATGATGTGAGAACATGGGAAAAGTCTTTTGTTTATGGAAACATTTAATGTGTTTGTCGAGTCTACCTAATAATAACCTAGATTTTATGATTTTATCTACGAATTGGAAGTTATTTCTACGCTACGCGCTACGCTATGGCGTAGCGTAGCAGTACGCTACGAGAGCAGCGACAATTATTACATTAGTGTTGCTTGAATTTTAGCTGCTACCTATATTTAGCCAGGTTTATGCATGATAGGTATCAACTCAACCAACCTCAATAGCAAAGAATTTATTTAAATTAAACCACAAGTTTGAATTGTTAAGGGGTTGGTTAGTCGGAAAGATGAAACGCCACCATTGAAGTCCGGCGGAAATTTGTGAAACTTCATTCTATTAATGCTATTTGATGTAATGACATAGACACTAGCTCCACGTCTATCGGACTTGTGTGGTGGCGTGGACTTTATGTGGCCATTTCAAAGCATAGTAGGTTCCTTTAGAGAAGAACGGGTAAGAAACTCCACGGACACTTTTTTAAATCAAAATATTGGTTAAGTACATCAGTGATCGTCTCTAAGCCAATTTTGATTCAGTCGATAAAAGTTCACCTAAACGGGTTAACGGTTGTCTACATTGTAACCAGCACGTGAAGCCTTTCATTGAGTAGCTTATTGGATTGTAAAATCACGAGAGCTAGCGAAGTGACAAGTTGCACATAATACTATAGTCATAACGGTTCACTCGAGTGTGACAACTTAAGCGATGATATCACACATGCTCTGAGATCTGACGAGATTGAGTCACGGGAAAAATAGACTTTAAAATAAAAGAGACTAGTATATAAGTAAAAATACTAATAGGTACTTTCATAAACTGTCTCATTGGTTTCGTGGTAGTTTTTTTGTCTTTGTTGGTAAATCATAGGTACCTACTATCAATTTATTTGAAATTATAGTGATCAGAAAAATGAGGGAGTTCCTACTCAAGTACACCACTGCCTGTCTCTTTAGGTAATACCTATGTGATACGTAATTCTATTATTTATTTTCTTGGTAAAAACTGCGATGTTCAGTAAATCGGTACGTTGATCCCTTATTATCTTCGAGCAAATGAACAAGTACTTTTCTAGGTTTATTTTCGAGTTCAGCCAGACAACCTTTCTAAAAATATAAAACGAATATTATCGAATATCTAAAAGGACTCCCACTGAACTCCAAATATTTATATTAGGTTTTACGAACGATTCTGGTATTTATTAGGTACCTACCTAATTTTAGTGACACCGAAATCGTTACGGGTTTCGAAATGAATCATACTTTTGTTAGGTAATCCCGATTCTAACAAGTACCTATAAGGGAACTTTCTTTTGTCTATACAGTACGCAAAAAACCTGTTTTGCGTACTGTATACTTCAACTATGGCTACTTTTTAAACTTACTCCCATACATTTTTCAGAGCTGGGCGTGTTATACCCACGTATACTTGGCCGGGGTGCGCTAGCTAACTGTAACCAGCTCGGCTCGAGCGTAATTATTCACAGTTCTAACCTTTTTTTTTTATTACGGGGGGAAATCCTCATGAATGTCCTCCGCCCTGGGGAGGGCGGAGGAGTCTGTCAGACTCTTTCTGACTAAAACCACCCTTGTCTCACACTTGCACCGGGGATCGCGGGATCTAATGCGACTTCCGCGATCCCCGACTAGTGGCCCGCCTCTGCGGGCCACCTCGAGTTAGGGGGGAGTGAGGTGTTAAACTCCCCCCTTACGTCATAGAGAGGCGCGCGTGGAACACTACGCGCCACCATCTCGGGTCCTAAGGAGTAGGGGGCGACGGATTTCCCCAGATCCGTGGCCGACGCCCGGTGCGTCTGCTGCGGATCGGGTTAATGGAAGCAATCTCCAGCTCCCTTTCCGCAGCCTTCTTCTGCGAAATGACTGTTTCGCAGAAGGATACCACCGCAATCTAACCTAACCCACTTGGTTCTTAAATAGCCTTAAATAGATAGCTTAGTTACTGCTATTACCTGAGAGAAAAGGCCAGAAATAATAAAAAAAGCGTGCATCATTAGAAACCCAAACAGTTTTTAGAAGTTCATTAATTCAAAAAACCGGCCAATTGCGTGTCGGACCATCCACAATGACGGGTTCCGTAGTGGGGATGAATTTATACCAAAAACAAACTTAACATTGTTGTTGAAAAACATGTTCTCCCATATTTAAACGTCACGGTCAATTCTCCAACTGCAAATGTAAGTTTATAATAAAAGAAAATGAAAAAATGTGATAAAACTACAAATTAACGATTTTCGGACTTTTTCCATGTCCCGTACTGTGACACCTTACTTCCTGCGAATATTTAATGATTCTAAGTCAACGGGAAGTGCCCTGTAGGTTTTAATTTATTTGCGAGTATCAAAATATGTCGCTTAAATGGACTTATTTTTTTATTGCGTTGACTTATAAGCTTGATTTTTTTTTGAGCTCCAAGGGACTTCAGTCTTACGTTTTAGACATTGATTTCAACTTGATGCCTTTACGCGTTCCTGAGAAAAAGGGTCTTGACAGACGATCCTACAATGGTTCCGTTTTTCCTTTTGAGGTAAGGAACCCTAAAAAGCGTACATGATTAAGTCATAAATAAGTTTTTAGAGGATCAATTGAATATTTCCCTACCAATAATAGTATGTATACTACACGTACGTATGTTTAGTGTGTGTGTCAAATAATGGTATGTGTACTGTAGGTATGTAGTTACACACGAGTGACAGTAATAACACTCAATAGCCTTGTATCCCAATCTTTTTTGCTGTTAGTACTATATTGAGGTATGTATCCTGTACCCAAATCCTTGTGGATCGACTTATTCTGTTCCGGAAATGTGCCCTCGAGATAACGCCATGTTTAGCTCCGCGAAGGGGAAGTGAAATCATTTCACTTTCCCGTGGGCTAGGGCATAAGTGTTTATGGCATGTGGAAATCCAACACTAGCTTGTACACGCAATTTTAGCCATGTGGAATTATTATATTCGCCTCAGAGCAATGTATGATTTTCGATTAATCATAAGTTTAAGGAACAATAAAAGTTACACCGTCTAAACAGTGTTATGACGATGAAAGTCATTTGCCGCTTGAATTTTATAGGTACATGCAAGAAACTTGCATCGTGTAAATATGATGATTTCTTTATTGTTTAACTAGCTGCGCCACGCGGTTTAAGTTTAAGTCTCGATCCCGTGAGAATATCGGGATAAAAAGCCGGGTCTACCCATGTGCCAAATTTCATCCAAATCTGTTCAGCTGTTTTAGCTTGAAAGCGTAACTAACAAACAAAATCTTTCGCATTTATAATATTAGTTAGAATTACATGGTGTGTCTAATGAATGTTTCTATTTTAATGATTCTGGGTCATTTGATACCTCGGTACTTCGTTTTGTGTTCAACATTAATACAAAATGGTTTTAGTTATGACACATTTTCGCTCACAATTTTATGGGCTATGAATTCATACATATTTAGCTTTCATATTTGTTATTTTGAGCTATAACGATGCCTATAAAATTTTAAAGTACAATCATTTAGTTTTTGGAGGACATAAAATACAAAGTAAATGCATAATCATAAAGTGCCAAAGGCACCAGCTGTGTCTGCCTCTGATGTGTCAGCCAAATATCAAATTCGGTTTGGTAAAATAGGTTTAACAACGTACGTATGTTGGTCCAGTTTAATTTTATATTATAATATTCTAGAGTCACATCTAAACACACTGTAAACTTAATGAATCAAAGTAGAATTTCTATCCACATAAACTATCTACATAGTTGTGCAACGTACGTAAGCTCTTACAACGACTCCCACGGTGTTGTGGTTCTTGGGAATTTACTATAAATCACAAAGCTTAGTAAGCCATTGTTAATTGTAGGATTAATACAACACTCGTCTTCTCTTTACGATTCAAGTACTCATGTATATCTGGGCACGCCACTATTGCGGCGTCCCCTCTTTGAGGAGTGGCTAGAGAGGAGCCATGGCGTCCTCACCTTCCGCCTGACGCAGGTCCTCACCGGACATGGTTGTTTCGGCAGGTTCCTGTTTCGTATCAGGCGGGAGGAAACTCTCGGGTGTCATCACGGCGTGGATCACCCGGAGGACACGGTGGAGCATACGGTGGAAGTCTGCCCGGCTTGAGCAGAGCATCGCCGTGTCCTCGTGGAGGCGATCGGGAAAATTTCGCGCCCTCACGCCCCTTGCCGCCGCAGGAGACGCCCTGGGCGTCGGGAATTGCAGGCCGATTCCCGGCCACCATAGGCGCGGGCTTGCGGACGGTGAGCAATGGGTAGCTCGCCGTGGCAACGTACAGGCAACTGAAGGAACACGGGTGGCCGCCGAGAGCGGGAGAAGTTATTTGATAATTTCATATCCAAAAAAAAAAACTGGCTCTAGAAGCACGGCATTTCACTCAAAAGTTCCTTTAATAAAAGTGAGCACTAAAGATGGGTTTTTGAAAATTTTACCTGGATGGGGGGAAATAAGTTTGTACAACAGTGATTTAGTAGGGTTATTTACGTTTCATTATCGTAACCAAAACAATAAATACATTACAATAGTACAAATCGTTCAAAAGTTCAAAACCGTACATGTTGCTTAAACATTTTTGAAAGTTTAGTTCAGAATTAAACGAAAAGATCAGAGAATAACACTTTGCTGTTAAGTCGGTAATTGACATAACATTGTGTTCGACGAGAAGAGAAAATCTTTTTGTAAATTTACTTTTCGTTTATGAATAAGATAACGTTATGTACCTAAGTAGAATTATGTTCCCTATGTTACATGTATAAGTAATAATAACGCATTGGAATCATTGTTGATAGCCCTTTATTTTAGTATTGGGTGCATGTCTATCTTTACTGGCCAGATGCTTCGTGCTGAGACTAGAAGGACCAGAAATGTACCTACATATTTTCTGGTCCTTGCTCAATTCTGTTGTGAATCACACGTCATCGCCATTGACTGTTGTTGTTTCGGTCAACCAATCACAACATTTACAACCACTTAGAGTCCGCGCCACCACTCAAGTTCGATAGACGCGACACTAGTGTCATTGCATCTAATATAATTTAAAAAAAAATAGTTCCACAATATTTCGCCGAACTTCAGGTGGCGCGGCCTCTACATAAAATTAAACAGCTGATTCTGATCAGAGAATTGATCAGCCTTTCAAAAACCGAACAGCCGCCCCTCAATGACAAAAGGAAACATACAAAGTCTACTACGAATATTTGTAGGTATGTAGGTACTGTGATGAAACTAGTTCAAAAATCGTTTATTGATATAATGACATCACGCGATGGATGGTGCGGCTTTTGGCGAGGGTTCCGTGCATAAAGCGTTCGTTGACTCGACCCGGCGACCGAGTGCCAGTGTCAACATCTGCAGCGGACATTTCCACTTTAGTTGTACAACTAAGTTATATTTAGGCAAAGGTACTTTCCCTCAAGAGGAAAATCTTAGCTATATTTGGCTAAGGGCAGGTATAATTTACCCCCCAAAGCTAAATCCAATAGTTATCTACATCGGTTGCTACGCAGCCAGATTTTCCAGAATTTCTTTTGCACCACTGCGGGTGCTGCATGCACGTTCAGATTTCGAATCTTCTATCGATCCGAATTTTGTTCATCAATCGACAAGCTATTATGTTTTTTTATGCGATTAAAATCGACTGGTTGCTGGCTGGACATTGATCAACCGAAATCCATTTGTACAACTAGCTGACCTGACAGACGTTGTTCTGTTTAAATTTCAATTATCTCATACAAAATTCACATAAAAAAGGCACTTTCAGTTTTGCCGAACTCTCCAAATTTTCTCGGCATCTTCTCAAATTTTTCTTTCCGTAAGAACCTGATACTACCGGACTATTACGAATATTTAAAATTTGCTACATCGGTCCAGCCGTTCTGAAGTTGTGTTTACCAACGAAAAGAATTTCATTTATATTATATAAAATGAGAACAGTATTACTTTCTTTTTCAATTAAAGCACCTTTTATCAATTACATACGAAGTATAAATCTCTTTCTAAATTGATTTACAATGTTATTAGTTCACAGGTGTTACATTTATCTTTAGTTATAACGACCTGCTGGCTGCTAGTGGTTTCTTACGACCCCCATGGGGACACGGCGCAATCCTAATCGTAATAGGACCCAATGACCTTGTGCTTGGAACGTTGCTAACTGGCAAGAAAAATTATTGAAACACGTATATTGCACCTTTTTATGATATTAAACAGGAACGATTTTTCGAATTCTATGAATATACTTACGCCTAAGGTCTATTCAAATTCTTATTTCCATTTCATGTTATTTCCACTTAAACAAACATCAATTTTATGCTAGTATAAATAAAGTTGATTTTAGCCTGACTAGTACTGTTGAAAAATTCATAAAAAATATGAAGTTATACCGCAAACTGAACCTTATGTGTGGGCATTACAGTTGTTTTTCCTAAAAGTGGTGTTTGTTTACATGTTTGGCAAATAAATTGCGAACGCAGAGTTGCTTACATGGGATAGTCAAATCTTGCAAAACGATCACACTATCACGTCCTGAAAAGAATACGTCGAATTACAATTAAATTCTCATAAAGGCGACTTTCTACAAAAACCTGCGATTTCACAGATTTTTCTTAATAATTACTTGATCAAAACGTGTTTTTTTTTAAGTATTTTTTTACGTGTTTCTTTAATTGTTTTTAAAGCGGAATGGGCCTGCTCTTAGGATCGGAGTACTGAGACTCCTAACATAAGCAATGTTTCCACTCCAGTATTTCGTTCCATGAAAATAATCTTCCTCAAACTGAAAGCTGTCAACCGTTCATTGTATGGGAATTACTTATAAAGTTATAACAGAACATCATTATAATAACCTCTCTCAGTTTTACGAAGGCAATTACATTTGGAAATTTTATACATTAAAACAAGACAACCAAAAAGTTTACCAGCTCCTGAAACAGCCTCATTAGTCAGGCCTTGAGCGGTACGTTTCCCTTCCAAAGTCGCCTCAAATCTGTCAGCTTCAGAACGAGTCCTATTTTTTTTATATATCAGCATTTTCACGGTTCTTATTTAAACACTAGCGACCTGCCTCTGCTTAGCACAGTTTTTACGAACTGACGCAACATAGAGTTTTCTTTATTATATATACCTAAGTAAATATTAATGTGTTATACACATAAAGCTTGCGGAATAAATTCCCTAAATGGTGATGAAAACCACATCAAAATCCGTTGCGTAGTTTAAAAGAACAACGCGGTCGCATAGACAGCCTTTCATTTATAATATGTGTTTATATTTGACTTCTAAGAAATAACTTGAAAGGTTCCAATACACCTGTTTCAATACAGGACACAATATTTCTTACTTTTTCTCGAGTGTATTATTTCCTTTGCTTGGAAATAGTTGCTATCGCTGTGGTGCGATTAAAGCGCTTGCAGTAGCTGAATGGGCTTCGGGGCACGTTTTTAATTTGCAACAGCTCAAAGTTTGCAAGTTCTGAGATACTTGTACCTGAATAGAAAAGTGTTTTATTCTTTGCAAGGTTTATAAGTTGAAGTTTTCTACTTTCAGACAGTTTTTATGATACCTCTTTTTAAGCGACGATCTCTTTTCGGTTCAAGCGTTTCGGTATCATACTTTTAAAAAAATAGGAGTTTTTTTTAAATCATTTTTTTAATACTTTTCCCCTCCTTAGGAATTTTTCCTGTATCGTGGGTGCGTTTACAAACATGTCATAAAAATATTTGTTCCGTTCGGGAATCGAACCCGCGACACGCAGTGCAGCAGTCAATCGCTTAACCACTGCGCCAACCGTGGCGTCAATTGGCTAAAATAAGATTGTGTAGCTGTTTATGTATGTAATCTAAAAAAACTAGCAATTGCTGTAATACCTTTACCCCCAGAGTGTACGATATTCCTATGGCTCAAGCCATTATAGTACATATAAACATTGAAAAGTTTACTTTTAAGCATAACACAGACTCAGATTTATGTAAATTGTTACAACTTATGTTATGGGTAATGTTATCTTCCATTATGTAAATGTTATCAATGAAAAACATACCCGCCCTGGAGATGATGGTTAGGTACATAATATAACTTCTGTGTTACATAAATATGCGTAACTTGTACCTACCTAAGTCTTCAAAGTAAATATAGGTACCTACTGTTGATATTACCTAGACTTACAGATTAGTTAGTAAGTTATTTTAATAAGTTAATACTGGTTTCAACATACTAAATAGTTGGAAAATATGTTCACTATAAACTAACATTAAAAAAAAATCGTTCATTAGCTTTTTTAAAATAATCCGACCGAAATTAATACCCAATATTTCCACAAATGAACCTCAATATACGCGTCCATTACTGTAAGCAATTACCGTCGTGATTGTACGCGTTTGTGACGATGGCACTTATGAAACCCGCCATGATATATAGCAGCAAACTTTACGCAAGTTTGGGTGACAACAGCGCGTCAAACTAAGCCACGAGGGTGCGCTATACTATATCGCTTGTGGTGAGACACGGGACGCGGTGGAAGGCGTTCCGACGTCGCGTAGACACGGCTAGGGTCGTATCCCGTAGTACTGCGCCGAACTCGCTCAGTCGACGAGAAGCGCTCCATGCGACACGACACCGCCCCCGGCGGTCGCTCGCACCTCGCGTCGGCGGGAAACTTCTAAATAAACATCCCGATTACTTCGCAAGCTACTTCCGATTCTATCTCCTCCGCCGCGACTGTCACTAAAGTTTCAAGTTCTTATAAGTTTTGCTGCACTTTCTGTCATCGCGATAAAACCGGGCCTACCTCCTCGCGTGATGTAACACTACTACTTTGCCCCATTTACTAATGCGATTGTTTCTCCGTGTAAGCCACACGTATCGCCCACCGTCTACCACATGATAAACTCTGTGATTAACTTTGTTCGTGAACTGGCACATCACTCACTTGCGCCGCCTGTCAAAGTTTAATTGTTCAAGTGAATATTTAATCCGCGTGTTCTCGGTGGCGTCCGTCCGTTATATCACCAAAAAGAAACTCAAACCACAAATATTGAAGAAACATATGAGCGTGAAGTTGAAAAGTTTGCGTTAAATATTAAATAAGACTACGGTATACGGGATATAATTTGTTGAAGTGGTTAGTTGCGGGCTAGTGAGTGAGTTGCACTTTTAATGCATACAGAAGGCGATGTCGACGTCGTCATACATTTGAATGAGTCACTTTCGTAGTGTGGGCACGAGCTGAGCCATTAACGTTCTCGGTGCAGCTGGGCGATAAAAAGATCGTAAGATATCGGAGTTAGTTGTAAAAGTAGTACGTTGGAGATTTGATGTGTTGAGTGTTGAGGGTGGTTAAGGCTGGGTGGGGCAGAGGACCCGGATGGTGTGCGATGGTGGCGCCATGCTGTGCCTGGAGTCGCTGATGGCGAGGTGGCGCGAGCGCAGCGCGCGGGAGGGGGAGCGGCGCGCGCGCTCGCGCAGCCTCTGCTCCTCAGGCGCCGACGGCAGCCTGCTGCAGTTACTGCATAGGAGAGCTAGCAGTGCTATGTAAGTTGAACCTTTGATTGGATTGGGAAATTATTTCCATATTCGACATTTGATTAGAACTTTTCCAAGCACGAACGAGCTTCAAATATTTTACGGACTATATTGACAGTATCTCATTACTGGTAACGGTGCATCATAAAAATTTTATGCATCGTATACTTATTCACAAAAAGCTTTGAACTATTCGATGAACATATCTTTTTTACGAGACATCCTAAAACCACTGTTAAATTTTTAAGAACATTTTATTACTACAATATTATGTCACCATAACAACAATGGACACAACCAAATTGCAGTTATCAGTAGAACGCCTAGTATTATGCCTATAATAGGAAAGCAATATTTATTTGTATTGTTTCCCCTTTGATTGTGCGTTATTCATCCCTAGATACCTACCAACTAAGTATTCAATTAAATAAATCGCGTTTATTCATTTAAGTTAATGCTTGGTATAAAAGTAGTAGGTACTTTGATACTACACTATTATGGTGAAGAAATATGTATACAATTACCTAATAATCGTTTTCGGTTTAGTTTGTATTATTTACAACAATCATATTAGTTACTAAACATTTCCTGTAAATTACCTAACACTGCACTAAGCTACTCAGCAAGCGTTTCATTTAAAACAGATGTACGAATGTCAGTTAAACAGCCAGCATTACGTAAGCTGCTTCAATCGCTATCATTGTATACTTTAACATTCATTTCAGGAACAGTTTTCTAACTAAATTTCCCTTGTCATCTCGTCAACCATATTCTCCAATTCCCTTACCTACTCTTAACTTACCCCTGATAATGCTGACTACTGACCCCTGAGAACCCATGACTGCTGACCCCTGAGTCAGATGACGTTACACAGGGAAGATATATTACCAATAAATCACATGCTGTTACTCCCAAATACGTTTCAGGCAATGGCAAAAACAAAAAGATATTTTATGTGCCCATTCTCGCTCAATGTGTCTTGCTAAAACTACCTAAGTTAGCGAACAAAAACAACGGTAAAAGGTATTACTCCAGTTCTATTCAACACATTATGGGGAAAATGAAAGAAAAACTGTGTAATCCGGTGCGTGGACGGAAAGTGTATTACAAGATTTTTAGGACATTTTATCCCTTCAGTCGTGTCGAAGACCTTGGGAAGGCGTTAAAGAAGGATCATCAACGCTATTGTGTGCCTTAATGGTAATGTTTTCCTGTTGGCGTATGTGATGGTTAGGTACTATTCAATAACAATAAAAAATGCTAAACAAATGGCCCATACACTAGGATTTCAAGCACAGACTAATGATGCCTACAAATTATTTGCACGAATGCTATTCAACACGCAGTAATCTTCGCATACGATCAGTGATTTAAAATGCCTACTGAAAAACCAAAAACGGTAGCTCTTATCAGTGAATAATAATTAGCTTACAAACGTTGCAATACGTTGAAATGTGCGTCTACCAAGTAATTAATGATCCAGGCCTTTAAATATAGAGCCACTGTGTCCGATTCATTTATAACTATAAATCTTCATACACTCGGCATCTTTGACCTTACTACGCAAATTAAAGATTTTAGATTATTTTGATTTTTTTGACGCTTTATTTCAGGGCCAAAATTGGTTTAGCTATTCATTAGATCAAGCCTTTCTCACTTTGCATTAACTAAACTGCTTTTTATAGATTTCATTTTAATTGTATGTATTAAGTACACCAATCATTATTTTCACAAAGCAATCATTTAAAAGTAAGTACGAGTACATACCTTTTCTGATCTCCATAATTGTTAATAAGTTGTTAATAAAAAAATAACAATGCGAAACCTAGACAGATTGCTAAACAAAATAACACAATAAACAAAGCAAAAGGAAGAAGACAATCCCCACTGATTGGGGGCAAAATAATATCATACAATTTTATATCATTTGCTTATCTTTTCACAAGTCGTGACTGCGTGGGACCAACTAAGAAAAATAGGTTACTAGGGTGCCGCCTACCGCCTGCCGAGTTGCTCCAATGCACTTTGTATTGGTAGCTTTGGCACTGGTTACTCTGCTTAGAACCTCAGTGGAAGCGCTGATGCGTAAGCGTGATGCAAAAGTATTATAGTGTCTTTATGGTATTTTTATTTTAAGAGTCGTCATCGTTTATACAGAAAGTGGGCATCGTCGCAAATAGCTGTCAAATATTTCGCTGTTTTGATAAATTCGGCGATATTACTGTATTGAAATAAGAAATATGGCTTACTAGTGAACTAAAATATTGATTATGAAAAGCAATAAATATTAAACACCGATAATTTAGTTTAAAAAAAAGTATTTGAAACTTTCCAAATGCCTTTTTTACACCTAAAACGGTTACAACATCAAGTTCAGTGTTATAATTGCAATTCATTATTAATATTCTAGTTCACTAGTTAGCCATATTTCTTATTTCCAAAATAGGTAAATATTTGACAGCTATTTGCGACGTGGCCAAATATTTGGATGAACGCTCTAGGTTTGTTACAATTTTGTTAGTAGACTACTTCAGAGATGCCTAACACTGACAGGAAGTTAAGACTTGTCACTGATATTGTTTTTAAATCCTATTCCTGGCTTTAAACCAGTTTATTTTTGAAATTTCAGCTTCTCTTTTTCTATATTAATATTATAAAGAGGTAAAATTTGTGAGTTTGTATGTAGGGGGTAATCTTGGAACTTTTGATCGGATTCCAAAAAACAGCACTATATTGCCGAGTATCATATGATATAATTATGTTAAAATAATACATTGCACACGGACGAAGTAGCGGGCTGCACGAAGAGACAAAATGGCGATCACAATCTGTCATTTTGTCTATTCTTCCGTCGACAAAACCCGTTCCTATGGTGGTTATGCTACGCGTGCTGAATGTAGTCTTCAATACGCTAACTCTCTATCAGCCTTCATTTTCGTTTTCCCCCTTTTTTCAATCATATTTCCCTTCTCACAATCCATCCACAGTTTCCTTGATTTTCCTCTATTCTACAGCCATTCACATCAACACTTTTGCTTTTAAGTACGACACACGAGTTGTTAAAAAGGTATGACTCATATTTAATTTAGGTACTCCACAAAATAATGTACCTATGTCATATCAACAGCATATTGTATGTCTGTGTAGGATATCAACTGCTTCATTGTTTTAAAATAAAACCTATTAAATCAGTGATGACCAACATAAACAAGTAAACAGGAAAACTAATTTAAAAAATCCTAGTATTTATTACTTCCCACAACCACTAATGAGCACAAATTAATATGTCTAGTACAAACGTATTCCTATTTAGCTTAATAGTTCAGTCAATGGGCTATAATATTTGCAAGTTTTATTTTCATAATAAAATAAAGAAACACTTCGAGTCAAGTCTAGTGGTCGCGCTACTGCCGAGTCTGAGGTCCTGATCCTTCTCAGTAGCAGCTCGGAGTATGTATTTGTGCCCGGTTGATGGTGCCTTATTACATGGGACTTAAACAGAACTAGCGAAATGCGAGTGAACTGTGTATCCTCTATCCACATACCTCTTCTAACCCTACGGGGAAAACAAGCGTGATACTATATTGTGACTCATGCAAGTAGTCGGCTGCGGTCAAAACCCGACTTCTACTAATGTACCAACATCTGTTTATACAATTTATATGTCTGTTCCCTTAATAAGGAAGCACGAAACTAAACAGGAACGATGGCTGTTAATAAAACATATTTGTTTATAACTTATACATCGTTAAGAGCCCATTAATATTATTTAAAACTTTCCCTATGTATACGTTATGTGTTTACGTTTAGGTTGTTTACGAAAAAATATGTTTATCGAGCCATTAGAGTCGTTTGTGAGTCAAAACAACAAGTTTATTCGATTTTTAATTACGTCACATTACTCAGAATCTTTTGGATTTAGGTTTCCTGTAGGTGCATGATGCCGGAGCCGCACCGGCGCCGGACTGCATGTCTGTATATACGAATGAATAATACCCATGCGCCGCACCGCCGCCGCCGCCGTGTTGACTTTACATCTCATGATGAGATATGCTGATTTTTTTTTCAGCTTGCGGCACCGGTGCGGCTCCGGCGTCATGTACAGGAATCCGGATTAAAAAAAAACACATTTAGCCTGTATAAGGAAAAGCAGAGGTGTAGGTCATACATCTAGTTTGCGAAAGACAGTATTTTTCCACATAGGATTTTCGGAGACGAGTTTTTTGAACGGGGATTGATCAGCCTTTCCGAAACAGGCAATATATTGTCTTTCACGCGTGAAAAACCACACTATGACACCTCATCAACGGAATAATTTTATTATAATTACGTGTAAAACAAACTGTAGCCCTCTGTTTTATCCTTTTGCTTAGCAAATCCCCAAACATGTCTATCTCTATACTCTTTCGCTATCATGTATATAGACGTTGCGAGCGTTTAATTAAAAATAATAAGAGGAAGGACCTCATAAACCGCAACGTTCTGCCGAGGCTGTTAACTTATAGGTAGAAATAAAATTGCAGGATTTTCAAAGAATAACTGACGGACACACTTGCTCTCTGTGTGTTTGCTATTTTAGACCAATTAACCCGTCTATTCTTAAGTTTGCTTTCACCATGAGTTCATATACTCAAGATTATTATCACACACACACGCATATATACAATCTTTAAGCCATTATTTACTGTATATTGTCAATTTTCAATTTTATGACACGTATTTTTATTTAAATTATAAATTAAATTATAATATTGAAAGTCTCTCACAACTCCTATTTAGCAACGCTCATGATAACAATTCAATAAAGCTAACTGACTCCACAAAATCTCCATATGACGAAGAGAAAACAAATATTTATTTATATCAATGGTGTCCTAGTTCGTGGCTGTTCAAATTAGGTCATCTTGACAAGAGATGGGCAATGAGATGCATCCCCGCTCCCCAATGTGAACAAAACAAGATCCCCGCTGTCTCTGAATTGAAACGTACCGACTAGCGACTATTGGGCTAGCAACGATCCTATATTCATTATGGTTACGCTTTCCCAAGTAGGGTGAACAGGACTAATTAAACCAGATGTATAGTGTGTATACCTTTTTAGTCAATAACTAATCTAATTGTAAGAAAGCTTGAAATAATTGAAATATTAAGTATGTGTAACTACAAAAGTACAGTTTTCGTGGTGCTAAACCGTTCGTGTCAGTCTCAGTAACTGTTAATAGTTGCATCATTTTTGCGCTCTCGAAAATATGGTTTATTTCGCCTTTGATTTGCTTAATGAAGATTGTATAATCATAAAATAAAATTTTGATTTTATTCCAAAAATAGCTGCAGAATAATGTGTGATTTTAAAATTTCTTGATATAGTTTTCTAAATAATAGGAAAAAATGCATAACTGATAGGTTAAAAAAAAAGGTTTTTCCAACATTATTTTTCTGCTATATTTTGTATCGAAGTTGAAAAAATTAGTTCAGCCACATGCAAGTAGACCATAATTATAACGATGTTGATGATATTTTTAAATGTTCAAAATCAAAAGTAGTTTCTTGTAAAAAAGTGATCAAACGTCAGTCTCGCGTCATTTTTCTGAAAACTTGTTGCGAATATTTCCAAGAATACTTAACTTATTTGAAAAAATCCCTTTCAGCCATATGCAAAAAAAAGAACTCGACTTTTCAAATCACAAAGTTTTGTTTAAATTATTTTTCCTTCCTCACAACTAATGAACAAAATTGATCAAAGTCAGTCGATTTCGTGCACACGGCCTCTTAAACCATGATAAACATTTAAATTTAAATCTTATTTCATTTCTGAACAGTACCCCAATTGCGTTATATTTTCAATCATAATCCGAAGGATTTTGAAGGAAATTCCTAAAACATTGCTACAATAATTGTTTTGTATTTACATTTGTCTGCCTAAAACCATCTTTAGCACAACCCGGTACAAGTGTCGGCATGAAAAAGCATTTATAAACACGCTGGCCGACTGCCTCTCGAATCAAATATTGTTTATTTGATCCGAGAGGGAATCGAACTTGTAATATAGAATTTACACCAGCCGGCACATCGGAGCGCATTTTACAAGGAAATTGAGGCTTTATGAAATCGCCCGGAGGACACGGTTGAGCATACGGTGGAGGTCTGTCCGGCTTGGGCAGAGCATCGCCGTGTCCTCGTGGAGGCGATCGGCGGCGGGGATCTCTCGCGTCCGGCCCTAGTCCAGGCCATGGTACGGAGCGAGAGGGCATGGGAGGCCGTCACCTCCTTCTGCGAAGCAGTAATGCTCGCGAAGGAGGAGGCAGAACGCGTGAGGGAGAGGCAAATTTCGCGCCCTCACGCCCCTAGCCGCCGCAGGAGACGCCCTGGGCGTCGGGAATCGCAGGCCGATTCCCGGCCACCGTAGGCGCGGGCTTGCGGACGGTGAGCAATGGGTAGCTCGCCGTCCGATAAGGACCAGGCCCGGGTCGACGGCGCGTTGTGTTCCACGCGCGCCTCAAAGAGATGTCAGCACAACGGAAGGGGTCCGATAGGACCGATGCCTGCCGGGGTTGCGGGAAAGTCCGAAAGGGATACCGTGGCCCCTGGCAACGTAAAGGCAACGGAAGGAACACGGGTGGGTTTTAGTCAGTAAGAGTCTGACACGCCCTCCCGCTCCACCCAGAGCGGGAGAAGTTATTTGATAATTTCCCACCCAAAAAAAAAAAAAAAAAAAAGGCTTTATGAAATAGTTAAATATCATATTTGACGCGGCAAGGCCGGTGTAAATTGTACTTTATTCGTACAAAAGCCACTAACTTAAGTAGCTACTGCACCAATAAAGTCATCAACCGTAGACACTACCCTATATCGAATACATTTTTTTTTAATTTAATTATATTGTAATACAGAGGTGTTACTTAATTCTAAACTCACCAAACTTTTACGTTTGATGGCGAGAGGCGCTCTTTTACACAACAATGCACCATCGTATTACATAACTACTGCTTATATATTATACTGGTATGGTTCTTATACAATGTATTTAGTTCTATTTACTATCCTGTATAATGTTTTTCAATTTTGTCTTAAGTGATCCTTTGCTAATTTTTACTTTTTCTCTTAATAAATCTATTTTGTATTTCACCCATTCTTATTTACAGTTCGCGTTTTATCCTTGTTTCGTCCAATAAAATGAGGATAGTTCTTCTTGCAAGTGTTTGTCTTGTCTCGCGTCGAGGTCCGCTTTCTTGTTCCCGTCCCAACTTTATCTGTTGGACTACTTCTCAAGTAAACACAGCGGTACCAGATCTTTTTAAACGACACTCATCTATCCACTTAAAATAAAGGGCTACTACTTTTTGCTGGTCTTTAAGACGGGTGAAGTCAGCGATATTTAATTAAAAGTCTTAAGTATTAATGAGCGGACTCTCTGTCTTACAAAGCGAAAATGTTAAAAACAGAATACAAAAGGATGGTTATCTTAGTAGATAAGAATCTATTGGATAATAATACACCACCCCCGATAGCTTGAACCCTAACCGATAATATTTGTGCTGATATTTAATTTTTTAAATATAAAAGTCAATGATTTTAAATTCTACATAATATATAATAATTTAAATATACATTAAGATACTCCAAAACTATGTTTAGGGAACTAAAATTATGAGACATTAAGCTTATTGGCCTATAATTGCCAATATCCCCTTTGTCCCCCTTTTTGTGCAACAAAACTATCGTTGATTTCGTCCAATCTTCTGAAATATTTTCTGTTTTTATTATTACGTTAAACAAATTGGTTAGTTTGGGTACAATTGCTGGCATTGATATCCTAAGAAGTTCATTGGTGATTTGATCGGAACCAGGTACTTTTCTTAGCTTCTGCGTAACAATAGCTTTTTCTGTTTCTTCTTCTAGAATAGGTGATGGTTTAGATTCTGGTGTGTCATCGATTGCAGTCGTACTAAGTTTATCATTTTTGCTTTTATTCAGCTCCTTATAATATTAGGTAGTGCATTTTCCCCGTTTATCCTTCATATTTGGCTTCCAATTTTTCTTTGATACTAACTCTTTAAACGCTTTCTTTACTCCGCCTGTTTTCTTAATATGATATTGGAAAGTGTTTGCCCTTTTTGTTTTCTGTCTTTCTTTATTTGTAATTCTGCAATCTCTTTACGTTTCTCTTTACTTTACCATGCCTTGTAAAAGTAATTTTCTTTCTTTAAGTAGTTGAGTTGTTTTGGTGGATAGTATTGCTTTATTATTTGTATATACTTTTCTGGCTTCAATTTTTAAGATATTTACAAAATCACAATATTTCGCTTGGGTTGATTTATTGTAATATTCTCCTGTCTTCTATCCAAAATTTATTTTAAGTTGTTCCTTATCTCCGCATCTTTTTTAATTTTCGCATAGGATACTGATTTAGATTGCAACTTCGACTTTTCTTTGTATGTGTCCCTCGTAACGTCGCTCGAATCATCTTATGGTCCAAGTTAAAATTTAAATTATGTATAATTGACAGGTCTTTAAAAACTCTTGGTTTATTGATCATAATATAATCGATTTCATTTCTATACAGTCCATTTCAGGATGTACACGTCCATTTCTTACTCTTTTTATTTTTGTAAAAACTATTCATGATACTTAGTTTGTTTTCTAAGCCGAAGTTCACTAATCTTTCTCCGTATTTGCTTCTGTTGCCATAATCGTGTCTTCCTACAGTATACTCTTCACCTACATGGCATTCCCCAATTTACCCCTTATTATTATATTTTTGTAAGCAGTACCAACTTTGTACCAACCTTGTAATTTTTGATAGAAGAGATAGAGTCTTTTATTTTGTCTACATCTTCTTTTTTATCTGCTTAAGTTGGTAAATATGCCTGGATAATTGACCTAGGTTCATCTCTGCTATTTTGTGCGGGAAGTTTAATGTTGAGAATTCCTTTCTTTCGGATATTCCTTTCAATTCTGCTATTCGGTCAGTATATTTCTGTTTTATCAAAAAACCCACACCATATTGCCCTGGTGTTTCTCCTATGTAGTGTAATATATACTTTCCGTGGTCTTCTATTCCTTCACCTAATCTTCTCAGTGTGCTTATTCCAATAATATCCCATTTAATTGCGTTGGTTGCTGTTACTACTTCAATGAGTTTCTCTAGAGTTCTTAGAGATCGTGTGTTAAGCGACGCTATGTGTATGTCGCAATGATTATCTCTTTTTTTATTATCTATTCTTAGAGGGTGTTGTTTTATTGTTGTTTCTTTGTATTGTTGTATTTTCCGTTTGCCGGGAATTAGTTGCTATTGTTTCTTGTTTGTAGGGACGTTAGTAAGAGAGTTGGTTCTGTTTCTCATTACACCAAATGCGTAGGTTCTATTGGCCTGAAAGGATATGGAGGTTTGCTGTTTTTTAGATTGAATGTCTTAAGAACGCGGTGAAGAAGATTTTTCCGTTTTCTTTTATCGTTACTTGTTTCGTTTTTCTTCACTACAAGATTGTCATCTTTCAAAAACTTCTCCCGCTCTGGGTGGAGCAGGAGGGCCTGTCAGACCTGTCGTGTTACCTGTTAAATTTCTATTTCCTATTCAGTATATATTTTTTATTCAATTTTCTTCAATATTATCCATGTTTATGTCGCTTTTGAAGGTTTTTTATATTATTAATTAATTCTAATGTTGATTTTTCTATTTCATCCACGCCAAATATGATTGCTCCTTTTTTCTCTTTTCAAATATTCTATCTCTCTTTCCTGAGTTTCTACTTTTAATTTCAAGCTTTTGTTTTCTTCTATAATTGGGATTTTTTAATTAATTCTACTCATTATGTTATTTGTAAAAGATTCGGTAAGTTCCGCAGATTGATGTTGCATTTCTAGTTTCATTATTTCGAACAAAAATTGGAATTGACCTTCCATTTTTTATTTTATTCTATTATAATTATCCAGACAAATGGTCAGACGGCTTTATTATCATAAACACATGCAATCTACTCTGTTTGCGTCCGCAATCCTCGGCGCGGTTTGCGTCAAGGTAAACACACCGTTCATTAACCAAACCGATAATTAAAAGCTAGTAGGTAGGGTCGGCGATAAAACCTGACGACAACGACACGATTGGGGCCCACAAAACTAGGTTTATACCGCCCCTCATGTTCTACTTTTATGCAAATTACCTAATACTCATCTTCGCACCTGAAATTGAAATCTTTGTGGCGGTGAAAGTGTGTTAGTCGTTATTAGTAATGGGCTTGTGATTAGTATGCTATTTAATGAGGCATGTTAGAACTAAGAAAAGTGTCAGTTGGGAGATTACATTTCTAACTAAATTAACGGCTTTCTCTTTCTCTTCTCCCATAAGAATGTCTTGAACTTGTCAAATATCTTATATCATTCTCTAGACTAGACACAAATCTTGAAGCAATTATCATAGTCAGACATAGCAGCAAGTAACAGGAATGCAAGTTTCAATACTAAGAGAACTAATATAGCGATAGTCAAGTGTTGGTATGTGGAGCAGTCTCCGCCAGAACTTCGACAATAAAGCAGGTCCTGCTCCTAATGAGCGCTTCGACATGCTAATTACGGCAAATTGCCCGAACATATTTCAATGATAGCTCAAAGTTATATTAAGTTATTTCTCATAATATGTTCTAGAAAGATCTTTTATGTCTCAGAGTTTTAATCTGTTTTTATTGTAGTGAGGGCAATGGGCCTTGGTTAAAAGCTTATTTACTGGTCTAAAGTTAAGAATTGTTAAGATTAATACTCGACTCCGGCGTGCTCATGTCAAATGCTCTTAAAAGCTCTTGTTTGATGCTACGGCCAGTTGCTCCTTAATTATATCAAGATATATTGCATTTCGTAGTAGACAATATTTGATTAATTTAATATTAACTGTACTTACCTGTAAAGTAAGTCCTTTAGTAGATTTTTTTCTTGGAATTATGTCTCAAGGGTTTAAAATATAAACAAGTTATTTCGCATTTCGCATAATATAAAGATATCAGTATCACTTAAATTGAAATTTATTCGTTGCTCGAAATTCGTGAGAGATAGAGTGCCGAGTCTTGGTTGTACATGAACCGTAATTTTGAATTACGATGCCGGTAAAGCCGCGTGAAACTTTACGTAATTAAATTACAGTGAAGGAACACCACATATGTTCCGGATATTCGAAATACAGCTGCGATGATATTATTTCGCAATAATAACCGAATTCATTTCATAATTAATTTAAATATCCTCCAAAAATGTTAATGCAGCTGTCGACTTTCGAGTTTAATTTCCAACGTCGGGTAAAATGTGATTGTGTTTTTCTCTTCTGCTTATTATTTAAGGGATTATTGAGTAAATCCGAATATAATGATCCTTTTGCCAACACGCAGTTAGCATGTATGATAAAGAAGAAAAGACAATCGACCTAACCTTTTACCGTTTGCTAAGGCGCTGACGACAAGCAAACGGTAAAAGTAGGCTTGACATAAACAAAAAAATTGCCACATCTATAAAGTTTTGTGGTAACGGAAAAAAATATGTTAATCTTGAACATATTTCTTAAAACATGGTTGTTACCAAATCACGTTTAAAAACAAAGACCGATACAAATTAACGGTAAACTAACTTTTTACCTTGAGTTCTAATCCAAAAAATCTGTATTAAATATCAAACGTACGTTTGTATTTTAATTAATAACAAGAGCGTCTTATTTGAATGCAGAACTTGGTTGTTTTTTATTTTCGATTACTCAACTCATCTTTTAATAAATCAATAATTGCTTCATGAATTACAAGCGTTCTGTCATCGCGCTTCTCTTTCTTTTCTATGCAGTCCGACAGAGACCGCGGATTAGCTGTTTCCAGCGTCTTAATTAATGGCTTATTTATCAAACCTCACTTACTACATCGCACGTTATGCGTTTTCATATTTATTTTAAAGTAAATATAAGATTAGAAAATGGTATCTGATGCCTGTAGAGTTAGGTATAGACAGTATATTACAGAGTTAGTCGGTGCGTGGTCAAACTTAGCGACAAATATCAAATGTAAAGAAAAAACTTTTAAAACAGTAAAAACATACACCATAAATCTCCGTATAACTACTCCGCATGGTACTCACATTCGCAGATATTCCTGTCTGAATTTCAACCTGAAGTCAAGAACAAAGTGCTTGCTCGACTCGTTGCTAATACCACAGTATAAATAAGTAACAGTATTATGTCTTCATAGAAAACGGCCGAAACGACGCGTTTCGAAACGTATATATGCAACAGTCTCGAGCGCGCGGCAGTTACACACGGACGCGGAAGGTTTATCTACCGAGCGACCGTAGATAATCATTTCAAAGTCACAGCCGAGACATAATAATGTTACTTTATTATACTGTGCTAATACTTAGCACTAAGACAGGCGTACATAATGTGGTCTATAACTCACTCTGACTTTCTCAAGTTTGGCGCTTCTTAGATATGGAACGCATTTGCATTTTAAGTGCACGTGTAAGAAGTGATTTGTCGGTACCTATTCTAATTCGTGTCTAATTTTAGCTCTTTGTTTGCACCAGTGACATCTTTCGACTGGATCTTAGAACCAAAATGTTTCTCATCTCTTCCTTATATTATAGCAGGGATAGGGGACTCTTAGCAACATAACATACCATCACGCTTGTTTCCCCAAAGGGTTGCACAAAGTTGTACCCATACTTCACCCACTGTTCGGCAGTTACCCTTAGTTAGGTAGGCTAACCCTTGGTAAGGTTTTATTGTTATACACAGGGTGGCAGGGACAACTACCCACTACCTATTACCATGGAATCAGTACATGACTCAGGAACCCATGCGTTGAAATATTTCGTGGGTTATTAAAAAAAAAAGTTGTTCCATAAATTTCGACCGCGTACGCGCAGGTATTGAAGTTTTGTATGAAACAGCAGACTGGGGTCTAGAATCATGTACTGAATCCATGATAACAGGGTGCGCGTCGATGTCCCTGCCACCCTGTATAACATTAAAATGTGCTGTTATATCCTATACCAAATCACAATTCATATGTTAGCCGTATAAATTAAGAACAGGTATAATGTGTGGAGCGGTAAGTTGGTTCACGTGAGCCAATTCGATTTCCACTTAACTCCGTCCGCGATACAATAAATACTTACTTCTAAGGCACCGTTTAATTTACATAACATACCGTGCTGAGAAACCGCAATAAAATACAGCTAATCGGCATCATTTGAATAACACAACAATTTGCAGCGGGTAATGAAATTTCCATTTTATTTACTTACTTTGACTAAGATTAATTGATTTTATGATAAACAAATTTTAAAATTCATCATCGGACGCAGAACGAAAATTAATAAAGATACATTTCAGTGCTAAGGAAATGAGGGCGCCTCGGTCAGGAGAAATTCCATTTTACTCGAAGAGCTACTGAAAATTAATTTCTTACTAACTTAAAATGCAAATGTATGGGTGTCAAGTAAGTATTTTGTGATGCAAATGGGATGTTTAAGTATGCCTTTGGTGTAAGAAAAAAAGTCAAAAGGTAATATTAACTAGTGTCGTAGACTTGGCGTAGCGGTCGTAGCCGCGTAGCCGCGTAGCACTTGGTTTACGGGAGGTTAGTTTGCGTGCAATATTTGTACTGTTGCTACTTTTTATACATATACGGGTGTTTTTTGAAGGTTCCACGTATTTGGGCCTCAATTATGTATTGTAATATGTTTTTCAAGAATAAATAACCCGAGAGAAATGACTATCATTCATTCATTCGGAGTTTTAGATTTGAATAACATTTTTCAGACGATTTTTGCGTTGCTTTTTACGAATTCAAGACATGCGATAACACGAAGTCTTTCTTGAAATGATATCCGGCTTTCTTTAATAATATAAAACACATTACATCAAAAGATCCGCTTATAAGATTTACTTTACCTACTAAAAGAAATGAATTTTACATGGCCTTGTTCCCACTATGAAAGAAAAGTACCTACAATTTCAATTTCGAGCCGTTCCTCGTTATCAATCATAAAACCGGAACGTTCACAGGTCGGACTTGTCCCGGTTTGCTCCCGGCCCGTGCCGGCGCCGGCCACAGCCAGTAATTACTCAAATCAATAATACGTGCCGACACTCTGGTACTCCGGTACCTCCGATATAATGCATTTATCTTCGGATCCAGAAATAGGTTAAAAGCAGACGTCTTCATTTGTCTTTTGTTTTAGATGATGGAAAGACTATCGAATACCATGATATTGAATACCATTTTAAAATATTGCCTTTGGCGTACTATATAGTACCTACATAACTACTAATTTCATGCCTGGCACTGAAAAAACAAGTGCCGGCTACTTAGTAGGCAGTTTTTTCTTTGTTCTCTCAACTTTGACAAGTCATTTGAAGTCAAGTAATATTGAAAAGAATGAACAAAACACTGTTATTTTTGTGCGATAAATAAAATGTAGGTTAACAACTTGTCGAACAAAGGTTCAAACGAAACATTTCGTGGCCGACATCTAACCAATAGGAACCTAATTATTATGTTTTTCAAGAAGAAAAAATATTTTGTTATTACTTTTTTGTAGTTTTTACAATTGAAGGGAATTTAAATTCCCTTTTTTTATAAGAACTCAAAAAAAAAAATATAAGCATTGAACTTAATAAAAAGCAATAATAAAGGTTGCATTTATCTTTCCTCAGAGCGATTAACAGAGGCGACAGCAAAACAGCGGCCATTTAATTTGCTTAAACTTTGGCACAAATTAATTCACGCTGTCATTGTTTTTATCGCTTGCCAGGCAATAAAGGCTACTTAGTTAGACGCTTTGGATTTATTGTATGGTGATGATGTACATGTTGGAACGCCTCCCACAAGGAGCACCAATGAGCTTGTGAAGGCTGCAGGAATCCGTTGGATGCGGGAAGCACAGAACCGGCCGAAGTGCCTGTGCTTAGCGGCGTAGTTGCGGCGCGGGCTTATGTCCAGCAGTGGACGTCTTTCGGCTGAAATGACGATGATGATCTTCTTCTTTTCATATGGTTAGTGACTAACCTGGTGTCAGAGTTTTATAGTCGCCCATGGGCCTCTGACTTGGCTTCACATGCTGTCGAGAAATATCGCTCAGGCGTTCATCTTTATTTGGGTTAGGTTGATAAGCACTTTTAAAGCTTTAGAATCGTTCTAATAACAGCTATAGCGTAGGGGTCTTCTTTTTCGTGTGCATGGCATGATATTGTATTCAATTTTGTTGGCCCATAACTTCGGCTTCAGGTAAGCGATAAAAAAAACGCATTTCGAAGGCTTTTCCTTAGGTTTCCAACCTTTTAAAAACTGTTCAGTTTAAAAAAATAAATAATAATAATAATATAATATATAATTGTTTATTGAAATAATTGATTTACAAAATATTTAAAAATAAGACCATAAACTATAGGTAGGTACATAACTATTGGATTCTACCTGAACTAGGAATAAACCTGTATCTCAGGTATCACACTCAAGTGCTTATACATAAGTATTAAGTATCTAAGATTCCATAAACAAATAGTAAATAATTTATCTACTTTAATTATAACCCAAACAAGTCGCAATAATTAACAAGTCCAATTTATTGAACTGTTAGGTACCCCGTTCATTACATTTCGTGTTGCTAATTACTATTTTATCTCAACTTCAAACTGCCTCGTTGGTCTAGTGGTCGCAAGCGCTACTGCGAAGCATGAGGTCCTGGGTTCGATTTTGTTAGGTGTTATTGGGTTTTTCCATCATTTCTCAGTAGCAGCCAAGAGTCTGGATTTGTACCCGATTGATGGCAATAGGGTCGCTCCTTATTACATCAGACTTAAACTTAACTTGGCACGGTTGGCGCAGTGGTTAAGCGATTGACTGCTGCACTGCGTGTCGCGGGTTCGATTCCCGCACGGAACAAATATTTGTATGACCTACAAGTAGTTGTTCCGGGTCTGGCTGTTTGTGTATGTGACTTTAAATGTTTGTAAACGCACCCACGATACAGGAGAAATTCCTAGTGTGGGGCAACGTTTTTTTTTTTTAAAGAAAAAAAAAAAAAAACTTGCGAAATGTGGGTGTACTATAGGTACACTTCTGTTTAACCCTTCGGAGAAAGCAGGCGTGATATCGTTTTATGTTAAACTCCTATTAATATTTTGTTTAAAACTTATTTATTATTTTTAATTGCACTATTTTTCAATTACGTGAAGCACATATAATATCGGAATGCAGCAGGTCAATCTAATTACTGGAACTGGTTCAGAGCTGCAACAATCTGTGCTAACTTCTATGAATTACGTCCTGGCAGCGAGTAATGGATTTAGGTAAACAATCCGCTTTCCGAAGTAAAACAATACCGTACGTGTACACTCTAATACCAACTTAATTCTATATTTGTTTAAGGTAGGAAGTAAGGTACAATTGGTGAAATATTTTAGAGCAAAAATTTGGCAATTAAACTGTTTTATTGAGGGAATTTTCTCTCTACTGGGATTACAAGAAAGATCGATTAATATAATTTATTGACACTAGGATCATTGTTATTTCATGTTGACTCTGTTGAAGGCCTGTTGTATACCTTATGTTTTTCATATTAATATTTACCTACATAAATAATATTAATATTTATGTAGGTAGAGACGGCGACTTCGATAGGCAGTATCCGAACAATTTCACAGCCTACAGATAACCGCTCGTAAACTTCCAACCATGATTCAGGAAAAAACAACACCAATTCCAAACAAACTGACAACATTTTGACATCCCACCGCTGTCACTTGCCCTAGCAGGGTTCATTGTTTGGAACTATCATAATGTAACAACCTGTAAACAACATGAAATGCAATAAATGAATATGAATATGAATATGACTTCCCACATCAATTTATTAATCCAGGATCGGTGATTCCTGTGTCGGTACCTACCCACACAAGAATCACCGAAGTTTAAATAAGCGCGGTCTCTTTGAACCCGGTGATTACACCACGCATCCGACAATAATGGCCTAAGCCTGCTCCCTAAGGAAACGTCCACGCGACCAACGGACCGTGAAGAACAGAATTTGCCCTACTTAGAACTTGTTTGCTACTTATTTACGTAACGTACAAGTGTTTGCGGATAAGTATTTATAAATAGAGCCTTTTGGTGGCCGTGTCTGTAGGTACATTTCTACAGCTGCTGTACTGGGTGAAGATACATCATCATTGGTATTACTTGCTGTATATTGACGTTGATTGAGTGATTATGGTATAACTCAGTCTTACGACACTATATGTGTTGGTTGCCGCCAATGAAAAAAACTTTCGTATTGCATTCCATCAGTTCCTTTTAAATAGTGTCCAATAGCGATAATTTCAAAGGTATAAATCAACTAAAAAGTTTATTTTCAAACCAAAGTATCTATATAAATAGACACCATACCTACCCACTCAGAATTTAACATTAGAATTGACGCCAACTCGTGGAGGAAGAACCTCAACGTCAGACGTTATATTTACAAAAACAATTATAGCTCTAAGTTATATTTAACACACTCTGTCATATTATGGGTAATTCTAATATAATCCGTTCAGACCTTCGTCGATTACCAAAATATCTTTCATCAAAATTACGTGAGGCGACCTTTTTGTTATACAATTAAGAACATATTCAGATACGTTTTTGGTAAAAATAGCATAGCATACTTTTTCACTGACATAAAATAAATAGAAAAAATGTATTGTAGAAATATGCTTTTCTTTGAGATTTTGTCTTCTGCACGTAGACGTCGTAAATGTTAATTTAAATCTCCGATCAAATATTTTTCAATACTAAATCTTTGAGTTGAATGGTTCACAAGAACCCTCTGTGAAACTGCTGCCAATTGCACTGAATTTCACAATTTATTTTCTATTTACATACATAAACTCACGCCTGCTCAAGGCAGAAACGACAGAAAGATTTAAATTTCAAGGAGTTGTCATTTCGCGATCACAAGTTTTCAAAAGAGCGTATAGGAGGCTAGGTTTCGTACTTCATCGTGCTCAAGAGTTCAAACACTTTAAAGCTATTACAACCTTGTACAAAGCGTTGATAAGGAGTCAGCTGAAGTGTAATGCAATCATTTGGGCACCACATGAAACTAAATACGGTCTCATGTTGGAACGCATACAAAATAAAGTCATAAGGACATCAAGGAGTATATCCTTATTATCCATTGATGTACCCAACCTTGTTGATACTAGGCATGGTTGAGTACAACAAGTTAGAATTAAGAAGGGATATGACTCTCGCCATTTATATTTTTAAATTAATCAACGGTAAAATCAAGAATCAGGATTAAAGGAGGTGAATCAGTGTGTGCCCGACAACTGAGGCGGAGACGACCGCAGCTGCTGACGGTGGCGCGCGGCAGGACTAACTTGCTTCTAAAAGCGCCAGTTACTCGCGCCTTACGTACACTCAATAAAGTGGCTGAGACGATTGTCATTTTTTCTTGTTGATTGAATTGTTCCTTGATTTTATTTACCATTTGTGTTACAATTTGTAAAATAAGTATAAGCTAAGTATTACCCTATCGCTTTGTTCGCAGTGTTGTGTAAATAAATAAATGAATATGTTTTTATTAATGATTAAAATCTAATAACTGATTTCTAAATAAAGTTACTTTCAGAGACAGCGTAATGTAGGTGAAAAAGTACCTAACAGTATACCAAATAAGATATAGTAACTTTAACACTATACTTATATGGTATATGACTTTCAAAAGTTGTATAACAAAGAATTTTATATAAAAGGGGTAAAATATATTAGCATATCAATGCGATAAAAGTAATCAATCGTGCCTTCATTAATTCAGAAAGCCACTCGAGTGTGGTCGAGTGTCATTAACTGATCTGATAAATACCTCTCAATGGTTTGGTTAATAAAGTGATTTAAATTTATGGTGCAATGCCCTTTTATTTAATTATTTTTTTAAGCAGATATAATTTACGCAACATTTGTCATTTGTTATTTTTGTTATGAAATACTTTTTAATCCTATTGGATTTCACAGTGATCAATCATTTTTTGTTGTATTATTTAATTATGTAAATGTCACCAAATCTCCAATCCATCAACTCTAAATCATGACCTCAAGTCAAATCTATACATTACGCCCAAGACTTTCCAATAAATTGTCGACCCACTGGTTCTAAAATAACATCGAACTTAATGTACATTCTCAATTCCGTTTAAAAATAGCTCTACAGAAGCTACGCGTTACGAGACCCACCTAGAAACGTCCCCGTATTAGTCAGGAGTAGCAACCCGTGAAGCAATACTTTCGCTTGGCAAAAATAGCTTTTAAGTCCGAATTAAATCGCACCTCGACGACTCGCGACATGAATTTAAACTCTCCAAGTCGTGACACTAATACTTTTCAAGTCACCTCACACAATTTTTTCACGCTAAAAAAGAATTGCTAGCTGAAGATTCTGTTCTGTAACCGTATTTCAGAAAATACATTTAGATTTGTCTGTCGCGTATAAACTTAGATATCGTAGAGCCTTTGAAAAAGCGTGAAGACGTTTTCGTGCTTCAATGCCAACCCGTGACTCCAGTATTGTAATGTTTATTGAGGGACCCGAGCGTTATTGTCGTCTGCAAGCTTTTCACGCGAATAAGTCGCGTGAAATACTCAAAACTGCTATACCAATGAACTTATCACATCGTAAGGACAGCGTGGAAGACAAAATGTACGCTAACGCTCTTCAGCTTGTTCAAGAAGCTTTTATTACTTTTATAAATCACAAGAAAGACGACGTATATCACGTCCTAGGATCTACTTTAACACCGACTTACAATTATACTTGCGGGAAAGTTTGACGTAACACTTTAAAAGTTACATTTGAAGGCTTTTAAAAGTTCCCGGTCAAGATTGATCACCTCTGATCGTCTGATGGTCTACAGGCACGCCTGACCTCGTTTGACAGGCCTTGAAATATTTCTAAATCCATTACAGGTGCCTTATTGTGGTATACCTACGTTCGTAGGTGCGAAAGGCACAATAAGGCCGAAATCGTGCTGCGGTGCGGCAATGTTATGAATCATTTTCCACGTCCCAGCTCGTAAACCACTGAATCAAATGTTGTGTTATGTATGATAAATTGTCGCTCATTTATTTGGAATTTCTTTTTGTTCATTCGTGAAGTGTTCATATAATAATATATTTTGTTGTTTGAATGTGAATAAATAAATATAGAGTCAAGAATAAGAAAACATGAAAGAAACCAATATTTTTTTTGTAATGTGTATTTTTTCCTCTCGCTTTCCTGAAATCTGTGAGAGTGATTTCATGAAAAGGGACGGAAGTGTGTAACAGGAAGTCGGGGAAGCGCGCGCTATTTGATTTGACCAATGAGCGTGCGCAGAACTTTAGTTGGCCGTCGTCATTATCAGCCAAGATGTCAGATGTTACAAATCAAATGCGACTACTGTAAGGCTCGCTCGTTTTTTTTTATTGCTTAATGGACCTGCTCTTGACCTCGATCTCTCCTGATAGAAAGCGATGAATGAGTACTATGATGGGACGAGCGTGCTCAGAAGATGCCTGTTCACTCTTGCGTGTTACTTGCTTCAATATAATATTTATAATCAAAACATATCCAAAGCTTATCTGATTGTCTAAAGTCAATACCCATGTATTGACTTTATTGTCCTTCTAAAAAGCAGGGTGATTCACTATTGTTAAGAAACCCTTTGGATTACATAAATCGTTTGTTTACTTCATACATTTGGTACAAATATTATGATCTAACGATAGCGGCCGTCAGAATTAGTGAATCGTACTGATGTAATGATGACAGGCTACAAATGTTTACCATACGAAGGGTGTTATTGTGGCGCATGTCCATGGCGCGGCAATTTGACGCCGTTTGCCGCCAAAACGACAAATATGGCCGACCCAGTTCCCGCGTCGATGACTTTGTGACGCACGGCGCCTGCACCCATACTAAAGTAGACATGGTAAGGATGGATGTGTGATAAATCTTCCTCATTTTGCCTGTGGAAATACATCAGGAAATAATGCCATGGGTCATGACCCTTATGCTGGTGAAACGTAGCATGAGATGTAACATAAATAAGTCGACCTTTATGCAATGCAACATGAAGTGTAACACAAATGGCCAATTTGTTTCAACGTGTGTTACCTTTCATTAAGCTATACTCGGCATTATGGCTACTTGATGTACGGTGATTTATATTTTTGTGATTCGATTCTAACACACAATATGTTATATCAAATTATGTACGACCTACGAATATCTCTTGTAGACATGGACAGGAAAATGTATAACATCGGAAATGAGTAAAAATGGTCGGGGGACCCCCGTCAGGAACGAAGTTCCTTCTCACGTATAATTTAAAGCCAAAACAATTTTTTTGCAGCCGCCATCTTGGATTAACATTTTGGCCTCAGCACCTTCGAAATCTATGAAAATTATACCCATGATGAACAATTTTAAAAATTTTTCAGCTGCCATCCTGATTTACATTTTAATGTCACTATCGGCTCTAGCACCCTCGAAAACTATGAAAACGACACCCATGACGAAAATATTTGATAATTTTCGCAGCCGCCATCGTGGACTTTTTCTCTCTCCGATGTGTACAATTTTATCCCACGACACTGTAATTACTTTACTCTTTTCTGTCGTTTTTTCTGTCGGTGTTCTCTCTCTATCTTTCTTTTTCTTTGAATTAGAAGATGACAGTCGCAATTATTAACACATTTTAACGTGACGAAGCCGCGTTAAGAACTTCATCCGTGAGAACTTACTGCCAAAAATACTTATCTCATACTTTTCACTTTATATTCGACCGGTTCTGTCAGATCCATATGTTTTTGAACTGTCTGTTGCAAGGCACTGTCTGGGCCTCTAGAAATGCATGAAGTCTGCGTACAGTTTGTGTATGGCACGTACGTCATATAATCCAACTAAGAAGCGCCGAATGTGAAGCGTCTATTATTATTTACTAGCGACCCACCCCTGCATCGCACACTGTTTTTTAGACTATACCTATATATATATATATATATATATATATAATATATGATAAAGCAAAAAATACGTGTCTAATATTTTTTTATTATCTGACTGATGGGCTAAATAGTTTTTTTCCGCAGTCCTCATCCCTATTTAGTACGTAGCGTAAATAGTTGGTTGTGTTAACCCTTTCACTATACCATGAACCACATATGTTCAGGTTGATTATTTAACTATTGTGTCTACTTTGTGGACGGTGAAATTTATAAGTATATGAAATAAATGGAAATCATATTCAAATAGATATATTTACGTAATAAAATTGACACATGAAACAATAATTAATTTTGCCTGAGTACCTACGTATGTAACTACATACGTAAAAAATGTGTCTGAAATAACAACAAAGTCATAATATTCTCTCAGTAAACGCGACGAATCACTAACAAAATATGGCACGGAGACGTTCTGTGACAATACAAGGAGAACACTTAACGCATCTGACGTTATCCCGTTTATCTGATCCACTTTATAAATAACAAATCAAAAAAAGTTAACGCCACATTTGGAACACATAAATTCCCTTTTATTTTACTTCGTCGAACGTACTTCGGCTTTTATCAGATTCATTTGAGCAGACTGAAATAAAAGTAACATTAAAACGAGCAGTTTTACACGACATGCCCGTACTTAACTGGTTGAATCAAAAATAGCCATGACATCACATTTAACTGACAGGACGCGGTGAACTGAGTAATTGGACGAAATGCTGATTTCTAAATTAGCTTTACAGCTTTTGGTCACGCCACTGACTTCGACTGACGTTAAATGTCGTTCACTTATTCTGTACACTCGGAATTTAAGGGTTATACCTACCGCCGAACACCTGCACGCTATTTCTGACGTTATCGTGTTAAATATAGGAGTTATAATAGTCTACATAAAGTAGGCGTGTAAAGGAACACTTTAGAAGAGCATACACTATTTTTGTCTTACGTCTGAAATAATTTATTTAGATTTTGCGTTTTATGATACCGTTTGATGTATAAACCTAGACAGGGCAAATTGAATAAAACGAGGCAGAGCAAATTAAAATAAATTTTCGCTGAAGTAATAAACTTTATCTTTTGGTAATCTTATTGCATCCCATGGGCACCGTAGAAACTACAAAAAGATTTTATCAAGGGCGGCAAACCCGAAATAACAAGAACATATTGCGATAACCAGCCCAGAAAATAGGGAAATATTATGCCTAAAATATAAAATTATGCTGAAATTATGGAACGAGTAGGGGAAGTACGTCCAAAATGACAAATACGGACAAAATGACACACCGGACTTTTTCCTAAATTGACGGGCTACAATGCTGCAGTTATCATTACCTGAATTATATTAGATGGCATACCTGTCAAGTTGTTAGCGCCAATAGGCTCAGTCATGCCGGTGAAACTGGTACGAACGTGTTTTGTGCGCGTAAAAGTTTTTTGTTTTGATGGATTTCGTCCTGTTTTTGGTGACTTTTACGTAGTTTTGATTACATATTAAAATGTAAATTGAAGTAGTGTAGCATTATACTGCATTATTTTTATAAGTGTTCATAAATATATCTCATGTTTATAGAAATTATGACTTATTTATTGTTTTGATAACTTGTGGGGCAAAATGACATATTTACATTCGGGGCTGATGGCTCAGACTACGATAATGATACCAAAAAGCAGACAGGAAAATGAAGGCTCATTACAATGAGGACACAGATGTAGAAGATTTTCCAACTGCGTCGAACGGTGTCGGCGATGACTGCACATGCATTTACTGTAACCACTTCTTTTATCGTTCCAAGCTGGCTACGGTGCAACCATTGTTCTCTTTGGGCTTATACATCATGTGCTGATGTACAACGCACCTACAAAAACGAAAAAGTCTTTATTCTTATGTAGAATAATTTATAAATGGAGGAGTCGACTTATTATTGTTTCATAAAAAAATAAGAACATTTTATTTCTGAAAATGGAACTAAAAGCGGCGATCTCTTCAGTAGAATGCGTTGCGGCTACAGAAGAAATTAAAAAAGGCATTGACGCGAAATCTTTAGAAGTTTTCTCTTATTAAAAATTGAATTGGTAACCGTAATATAATTTACAACAGTGAAAATGACATCATCTAGTGAGAATGGAAGCTCTAATTTGGAGATGGAAAAGAAAGGAAAATAAATAAATTTCAATCTGTTGCCGTCAAGGTCACAAAGCATTTATTTTAATACTTACGACAAGTTTATGAAGTGAAGGACTGAAAAAGGAGCGGACTCGCTTGCGGCAGGAGTTTTTCTACGTATTTTGATGAACATTCCAAAAAATATCAAAGTCAACCCTTAGGAGCTCATATTCAATGTTACGACGAAGTATACAGACAAGACATAATGTCAATATAAATAAAGTTTTGACGGCTTTTCTCAAGAAGTTATCCACCGCCTACAAGGCCAAGAAATCCAAAGTTTTCACGGGGAAAGATATCGAGAATTACGTAATTATTTTTTTGTTTTACAGGTTGCTTTAATTTTTGGGATTAGCGGTGCCTGCAGAGGGATAGAACTGGCTAACATAACAGTTAAAGATGTGGAAACTGATACAGAAATCATAAGGAGAGGAAATTCGTAGTAAGTGGAAACATAAAAAAAAAAATCTAAGCCTACTAAGATTTAAGGCCAAGTGCAGTGGGCACGCCGAGATTTTTTCTCAACTATCAAAACGGAAAATACACAAAGCAACTTACAGGCAAAAATAAATTTAGCAACATGCCAAAAGAGATCGCCACATATCTAAATTTGCCTCATCCGGAACAGTGCACTGGCTATTGTTTCCGAAGAACATCTGCCACTCTCTTGGCGGATTCTGGTGCAAATATAACAACGCTAAAACGCCACGGTGGATAGAGATCCGATTAAGTGGTGGAAGGCTATATAGAGAACTCCATTCAAAACAAATTTGATATCACCCAGCGTATCACAGAACGCATCGATATTCTCCGACCAACGACATCAAGGGACGAGTCAAATCAGCTGATTCTCTATTCAGAACATTCGACCGAGGGACCCTCAAACCTGGAACTACGTATATCTCCCACGTTTACCCCATAGACATCTCAACATTCATCTTCATAGGGGACTGAAATTAAGTTGCCGAGAAAAAAACATCTCGTTAAATATCCACAATTGTACAAATTGTACAATTAATTTTTAATAAAATAAACTATTTAATATTGTATTGGATTATTTTATTTTCTCGCAATCGTAGTGAAAAGTAGATTGTAGTAGATTAAAGGGAGGAGAGGACGGGTGAACGATGGATTAAATAGAAACCGAGCTATAATGGGTCATTTTAGCCCCTTGTATAACAATGTACTATTCTATTTTTATTATCTCGTCTGAGTACATCAGTAAGGTGTAAATAAAGTGACACTTATCGTTTGTGGAAAAACAATATCTTAACTCACTTTATAACACTATATCTTTGCTAATAAATCAACTTTATTTCAAGTCAGCAGTAAGCCTTCATAAATTAGATGGCCTACTCCAGTGCTAAGATAAGCCAAAAAAAGTTGTTTGTGTCCTTGATAAAGTCCAAGTTTGTTTGTGACAAATCACGTAGAAGTAGGTCCAGAAGATTGAGCGTCTTATAGCGTCCAATCCAAGCAATCACAGGTTCGTCATGCTATTCGTTATGTTTTATATGTATATGTAGGTGTGTGGCAGGCACACTGGCGTTTTTAGGGTTGGTTCACGTACAACCCAAGCCTTGTATCTTGTGACTTCGGCAACCTTAGCTGCTGTCATTTCACCTTAGTGGCTAAACAACGTAACAGAGCATGCTAAAGAAATAATTAATGTTAGCATACACATTAATCGACTATTTAACTTATATTATTTGTGGGTTGCAACTTTGTTATTTTTAAATACGTTATCCTTTTTTTAGTTATGGCAACCCATAGTTTTTTTTGACATATAGAGAAAAACCTGAAAAAGGCGCGAGAAAAAGTTTTCCATTCTCCGATAAAAACGACAAAAGTGGTCTCGAGTTACAATTTAAGGTGTTAAGTACCAATAAAACAATTTGGAAAAGTATTCTAGTGTTCTAATCTTTCAAGAAAAAACTATGGGTTGCCATAACTAAAAAAAGGATAACGTATTTAAAAATAACAAAGTTGCAACCCACAAATAATATAAGTTAAATAGTCGATTAATGTGTATGCTAACATTAAAGAGTTGAAGAACTCACTATTCCATATCTACAGTTTCTTTGACGGATGATTGACGGCCCGTTTCTTCGTGATTCAGCAATCGGAGGCAGTAAGAGTAACGTGGAAGCAAAAACAGCGAAAACGTTTCCCTATGCACCAATCTACAAAGGGAAACTTTTGAAAATGATGGAATTATTTTTCACTGGATAGAACTTCCATCTTTGTCACCCCTGGCGTCTCTCGTCAGAGTCGTAAAGAGCTTTATGACAATAAACCTGACCTTTTGCTAATCACACGTAATGTCTTTAAGACCCCATTGCCATTGCCTTGTTAGACCTCTTCAGTTTACGACTGTATGTACCACTTTATTGATATAAAAAGCTTATTGTTTTGTCAACCAAGACGGAAGATCTTTACGAAATGAGCAATTTAGAAACACAATAAGAATTTGTTTTTCTCCCTAAATGTTTTCTGTCTTTTGATGGAGAATACTTTTTATTATATATGTAGCTGTATACTTACGTTCATTGTTATGTAATTTAGGGAACTTTATATTATTTTATCATTTTGACAAATACCTAGCTATATTTTCTTCTGGCTTCAAATATCAATCATAGCTATAAAATGGTGTAATATCTGTTGCCCTACATTATCCTCATCACGCCCGCGCTGTAAGTCTTCAATTATTCACTAGATGTGTGTCCGTCGCCTTATCAACATTACACATATTTGATTTTATTATGAAGGGTAAACTGACCCTTCAACACGTCACGGATGGTGTCGATAGTGGTCGAATAACACACGTGGACATGCTGGTTTTCTCTCGATATATTCCTTCACCGTTTTGAGAGTAGTAGTGATGTAATAATTTACACAAACTAAAGTGTCTGCCTAGGTTCGAACTTACGACCTTAACTTGTAAGTTTCGGCCGTTTCCACTGGACCACCACTACTCTACATCTCAAAGCTCTCTAGCTCTCATCTACATCATCATAATATCTGCCCGTAAACATTCCCTGCTGATTATGGGAGACCCAATGATATATTTTGTTTACTAAAAACCATTCCACAGTACTTACTTATGCGGTGCTTTCCATAATACCATCCGTTTGGAATTTATGATACTTTATTGCATTATTAGAAGCAAGCATTCTAAATATAGCACGTTACTTAAGCACCTAAGAATGTGCTTCAACAACATTTTGCTAAATTGACAATTCGCTCTGAAAACCTGTCACCGAATAAATCCCTGACATTAACAAAATGTAAACATTTCAAGTGTAGTGGTCCTTCGTCCCAAGTAAGCTTGTTAGCGGTATCCTGAAGGACCATCGGCCAGCAGTAGGGTCACTTATCGGCAGATAGGCCGTGCCTACAAATCGCTCTCATAAATCTCCGAGCGCCGGACTTTGCTCATAAAATAAGTTAGTCGATAAATTGAATGCGGATACCATCTACTGGATACTTTCGATCGCAGTAATCCTGTGGATTTTTGTTACTTGTTATACCATCTCATCCGGGATTTAGGAGGATAGCTTCGATTTTTATTTGGGTTGAGGACCTAAGGTTTGAGTGTGCTGGTGTCTCTAAGTGACAAATATGTAGGTTGGTCACTTTCGAAAATTGTACTTTTGATATATGTCATCTTTCTCACTAAGCTTAAATAAGTCTTGATACAAATTACGTTTGATTCGGGTCACTCTCGTTTTCTGTGTTTGCTCATAAACAAGCGTTACTCAAGTACTTACGCAGGGGAAGATAAGTCTACAAAATATTCACTTCGGTTATCGTAAAAGCAAACAAGCATTTTCTTATAAAACACCAAAACAAACACAAACACCGAGGTGTTGACTCTCATATCGTATTAATGATCAAAAAGAACCAGTAAACCGATTCCCACTGCGTCAGATATCGATTAACTGTTGAGGTATGTTTGTGCGGTGATCGAGTGCGAAGTGTCCTTTATAAGTCTACACACACTTACGTACTTCACCGACCAAAGAATAGGAAAGTGTAAACAAACATTTGGGTTTTCTTTTGATTTGACTTGGACTCTTTGAAGTCTTTGACGCGAGATACGTAACAATTGTAAGTACGTAGAAATCACAGCAACGCAATATTGTGACATGCAAAGTGTGAATTCCTGTTAGTTATTTTCTCTGTATTTTGGTAAATAGTTATGATACACAACTGCTCATACCTACTTACATTTATTTGGGTCACTACACTGCAGTAAGCATTAAGTTACTAGTGTCGATTGCCAAACGCAATGGTCGATATAACATGAACCTGACACGAACTCAACATGACGTCTACATCCCTTACACGTCCGATCCACGTGTTATCAATGTCCTAACCACGGCTCAAATACATGCCACACACATGGCGCAATATAGCATAAGTCGGTAGTTATTATACTTATGAAAGACGTCATGTTTACATGTAAATTATACGCAAAAAACAAACTTCATTAAGAGGGAACATTTATAGGTATTTGAAGAAACTATTGCCATCGTCTTACCTCAAGTCTGCCCCCGTAGAGTGCGATAGGGACAGCTGCAGCTCAGACCGATTACATCTAAAAAAAAATTGACGAGATCGACGTTTTGTATTCCCCTTTTTTCTCCTTGAAAATAGAGCCGATTCAATTATTTTTTACATACACATTTTAAGAAAGAGCATGTCTAGGTTCCTATCATTTTCTTTTATGTTAAAAACTTTTCGGATTTGTCTGGTAGTCCTCTAATCACGGCGGTAAAAATGGGGTGTTTTTGTAATTTTTGGAGGGTCATATTTTCTTTACCAATAAGTTGCTGAATAAAAGAAAATAACAGGGTCGTGTCTACAGTAGACCTTAATTTTAGGAAAAAAACATGAATGCTCTAGAGGCATTATACAGGGAAAAAAAAGGGGAATACATTTGTATGGGGATTCGCAGGCCCTGTTCCCTCTTAAGTATCACAAAAGCACCCGTAGTTCCAACCCCATAAATTACGACATAAAATATGTACTCTTCTAGTCAATTTTTAAGATAAAATGGATCTGAAAAATACTGATAATTCTCCCTCATCCCTTCGCCCAGCTGTTACAGCTTAGTGCGTTATCGTAATCTAATACGACACGGTTCAACTGAAAACCACAGGGGGCGCTATCGGTCTCGGCAAGATGTAATCGCGGCGACCTACTGAACGAAATATAATTACTAACCTCATAACTCAACTTTTACTATACCTGCTTGTTTATGAAACCATTATTTTATGTATATTGCTTGATTGAGTAGGTACCTAGAGGTAAAATTGGAGGTAAAAGTCTAATATAAAGCAATTAGCGCATAAAAGGGTCTAAATTCAATGGAATTTATTTAATGAAGACTGTTTACTTAGCCCATTTCATACCACCATTCCCATCTTTTTGATATCGTTAAAAGTTTTGGACCTAATCAAAATGTTGTAGTCGACATTCTGGTATGCAATCTGTCCACCGGCACCGTAATTGCGTAATACACGATCAAAACAATCTGAATGCAATGCTTCATAAGTTCGAAAACAAAATCTGCTCAAAAACGTAAATAACGCAATGAATGTTGTTGAACTGTCAAAATGAAACAGATTAGTCTTAATCATTTACGAACATGTGTTACGCAATTAGATAGCGAGCTGTAGATCTAATCCGCTGTTACTGAATCAAGTTAGGCTGCCACTCCATATTAGAGTTCCCGGCCACCTTACGTCTTCCTGACTCGTCAAGTTTCCTTCTCACTCTACCTTGAACGTCATGATTTAACTACTGAAACGGAAAACAACATTCCAAACACAAATCAATAATAAACAGGAAAAAAACGCGTAAACATTCATAATAATATTAAAAAACGATGTAAACAATATTGCAACTTCTCAGAGCATGATTATTGTGAACAAAAACAGTAGTTTCACTCAATTCAATGCAATTAAAAAAGTTATGAACGCTCCCGAGCCTTGGTAGGCGGTGCAATTTAATTATTAGGATGAAAATATTACTCGCCGTAGTGCTGTTAGCAAGTTTTTTCTTGATCATAGCAATGACTTCCTGCACTTCATAAATCTCAAGTCACTTCGATCTTCTAAAGCTTTTTTTTATAAACAATTCAATAGAATGCTTGGTAAAACTTTTAAAGTTTTTCTTCTTGTCGGTCGCATACGGTCGTGTCCTGTAAGGCCTTCGTGTGTTATGGAAGATGTTCTTCCACTTCGTTCGGTCCTCGGCTTCTCTCAGGGCAGTCAGAGAGTCAAGAGAATCAAGTGATGAGTGAGTGGGTGAGTGAGTGTGGTTACTTGGTCTGACCAGGCAGCGGTTAGGTGAACAGCCGCGAAGAAGACTTTTCCCTTCTACCTTGCCCATCACCACCAATTTTCAAGGTTATCTGGTTCCCGAAGGGCAATATGACTAAAGTAACCGACCATCCTTACATTAAATATTCATATGTGGAGCATTCTTCGCCAACAATACGAGCTCTTATTATTTAAAGATATGACGAAGACTGGCTTTCTGATACTAAATTGAGGCGCTGCCAAAGTCATACTTTTACCATGCACGTGTTGATTGTACCAAATACATATTTTTACATTAAATAGGTGCATGTATGTGCAATATTATAATGTGGCCCGGCTAAAATGCCGTAAGCATTGTATTGTCACTGTCCTTGAGTCACTGTCACTTGTTATTTTGTTTGATTGTTGAGGTTAGTTCGCTGTAAAACACCACATTCCCAAAACATTACAGTCTCTTGTGCCTAAACGGACCCTGGCACTTGCTGGCCGCTGCCGCGGCACCGCTCGCTACGCTCGCTCGGCTCGCGTATTGTGTGGTCACAGTTCTAACCTAACCTAACCTACCTTTCAGCCATTATCATTTGCTACTTCATTTTTGGTAAATTCAGTCATTTTAATGACTTAATTTACTTATTATATCAAAATATAATTATCTAAAATAAATACGATTAATCAATACAAAGGGCAGCGAACCAACCTCGACAATCAAATAAAATAACAAGTGACAGTGACAATGACAATGCAATGCTTACGGCATTTTAGCCGGGTCGAGGCAGTGCCACTATTATGCCGCAAATAGCGTCACTTAATCCGATAGAGATAGAGATAAAGTGCCGCTAACGGCACTCTATACACTTCCTATTTTAATTTCGTCAAAGTCAAAGTCAAATAATTTATTTCAACTAGGCACAAAAAAGGCACTTTTGAACTTCAAAATTTACAAAAAAATTGATTCTAGTCGACTTTGGTATGAGTAGCGAGAAAAAAGCTGGTAAGCTGTCGTGCTGGAAACGACAGATTAATTTGTCGGTGACCGAGTTCAAGCGTTGACGGGCTTAAAACAAATTTACTTACAAAGGATATTCATAATTTGGCCTACATATGAAAAGCCCTGCTATTTCCTCACAGGAAAATCAAAGCACACGAAATAAGGATAAGAATTTCAAAAATGATGTAAGTTGACTGCTAAATAAGCCGCACACTTTAATTTTATCTGTAATTACACGATTTACTTAATAGGGCCGTCGCACGAAACAAAATCTCTAATTTATACGCACGTGGAACAGGGCCTTTTAGCTAAACCACACTTTGTTTGACACGATCAAATGTCAAACACAGTTCGCATGACGCGTTACAAATTATTTCACACGTAGGTACGTACAAAGCAATCAAAATGTACATTAAACGTTAATCAAGGGGGTAGAAATTGTGGAATAATTATTGCTGATTGTAATCAGAAATTTTCGCAACCGTTGCTAATTGGAAAAAGAAAAAGATTTTTTCTGGAAATTAATAAGAAGTTTTAATTGGTTTCATTAGTGTTTTCGGTACGCTGGAAAATTGCCAAAATATTCTCTTACACAAATATTACATCCAACTTTTTGTTTTGTCTACCTAAATCCACTTCGGTGGTTCTAAGGTTTATCATGAACAGACTGAACAGTGATAAAGTGCCCTTTTTTTAGCTCAGAAAAAGTTTATAACAATGACTAAAGGGTTAATTAAGAAAATCTTAATGCATGTTATAATAATAATAATAGGTAATTTATGTCATACTTTGTCCATTTTGTTAGTAACAATGTTCATCCTAGTGTTAGTAAAAACAAAATTATATTGCTATGCTTGTTATGCTTATAACGTTTTAATCAAAAGCATTTCCGTATCAAAGGACCAATTTCTAGGAAGACCAATGAACAAATTACCAGTAGTTTATTAAAGTTTATATTAGTGTGTCGCTAACAGCTCTATTGGCAGCAGAGTTTGTGGTTCAATTACAAAGCGTAAATGTTGGTAACTGTTAAATTACATTAAACTTTGGAACTCAGCCTGAAAGCAGCTGTAAATGAGACTGGCCTTTGACATCGCTTACCGGATGCGAAGGGTACGCGCAATAAGTAATAGGCTGCCATTATCGCTGATAGCCTCTTCCCAGCCAAGTTGTTGAGTAAAAGCTCGCTCTATTTTAGATCGATTTTATAATAAGTATCTTAACGTAGTAGGAAATAGGTACCACCTAATCTTATCTAAATGTGAAAACATCTGTAGGTGTAAGTTATCTGAGGGAGGTGTAAGGATTGGTTTTGCCTTCACTTTCCTTCATAGTTGGGGCCTGCTGAAGATCTCCCAACTGGACATCGACACGCTAAGAAGAAGATAGTTGGGGGCGACAAAATCAGTCATTTTACAACAGGATGTATCCGGAGATTAATTTTCTTAGTTGTTCCGATATTTTCGACGCTGGCTATACACACATCACATACTTTTTTCTCCCTTTCTTTCCAATTGTATTACTAGTGGTCACATATTATGATACATAAACACGTAGGTATAGTTGCGACAAAATTAATTGCCAGTTAATAGGACATCGTCTCAATCGGTTCGAGTGTGCGATTGACATCCGAGTCACGTCGGTCATAGGGGCAGGTTGGTCGTATCGATTCACCCACACCGCACCGATTGCCTCCCATGTCAAATGGAAACTACAAACTACGCGACGGTTTACCGTTTTACGGTTGGCTGTTCTGATTAAGTACGGTGGAGAGTTTTAAATATATTGTTCGAAATTAGCGATTCAAAACGTGGTGCGTTGTGGACTGGATTTCATTTTGAAAGTTGGTAGAACTTTTAAATTGTGTTCGTCTGAAAAAGCAATGCAAAAATTCTACCTATTGAAACTTACTATTGTAAAAATATCACATATTCTAATAAAGCAGATTGTCAGTAATTTTCTAACGTTAAATTAAAAACAGACAGCCCCCAAAAGAGCCCATCATTCCTAGAAGGCGAAAACATATACCTACACAATACCTACGAATATGACAGACATGAATGGTAATCGCAGTTTCACGTTGGTCTGATACATGCCGCGTGTAGCCACTCAAACAATAGTTCATGACGCATAGCTATAGTTCAAAAGTTTCCCACTCAGCAAGAAAGCGCGACAAGAGTACCAAAATAAACACAAACAATCTCAATTAGGAAAATCTTACTCAGACAAATGCTATTTCTATTTTGAAATCTCATTCAGTATGAATACATTCATTACTTAGTAAAGGATTTACAAAACTTGCACACACAAGTCATTCTGAGCAAGCAATTAACAGCTCCACAAAATTCTTAGAGGCTCTATACAAATTCAATTTAGTTTCGTTTATCGCTTTCAGTCTAATTTTGGTCTAAGTGTAGCCGTGAAAACGAAGTATAGGAGCTAAACAGAAACACAAAGAAGTATAAAGTGCGCTTAACTGTTTGTTTTATAGTTCTATCTAAATTCTGTTCATGAGTGTCCATTAAACCGGGTACAAGATTTGGTGAAAATTGCTCCCTAGAAGCTTTTCAATAAAGTACACTTCGATGTCTATTAATTTTTGTCATGAACCACAATTTATGGATCAGAAATTGGATTTCGTGTGAAAAATACGATTATGATTATCGTTAAAAAATATTGGGGAACAACTTCCAAAAAATTTTTACGTCAATGGTGTTTTGTCCGATAATGGGACGCCATAGTGGAAAATATTTTTTTTAGAATGAATAACGTTTATTGTCTCCAGTATTACAGTTAGTAGTAGTGGTACATACACAAAATTATAATACTGGAAGCAAAAGGTTTAAGCATCAGAATTATACTTAAGTTAGGCTAGCGGGTTGCTAAGCACTGGTTTTCAGCTTAGGTAAACCCTTGACTCCTGTTTACAAAAAAAAAGGTACATTAAGCAACAACAGATTAACGAAATAAAACATAAAAATGATAATTATAAATTATGATGATCATACAATATTAATATTAAATTTAATGAGAATTAAAAACAATTAACCTACATGGCATTTAGGTTACGCTAGCATTAAACATTGTACGCCATTGGCCATTGCAGTAGGTACATCATCATCTGCCTAGCCTTTTCCCAACTATGTTGGGGTCAGCTTCCAGTCTAACCGGATGCAGCTAAATACTAGTATTTTAACATAGAGCGACTGCATATCTGACCTCCAGAACCCAGTTAATAAATAATACAAAAAATAAAACAGGTTTATTCAGGCATTTAGATACATATTCTGGACATCACCATTTAAGCACGAAATGCTTGGAGACGCCGCGCTTCCACTTATCACACTTATCTATTAATATGCAATTGAAATGTAAACAATGTAGGTAAACATACAAAACTAAAAATAAATGGGTAAGTTTAAATTACTCGAAGAGCATACTGTAAATGAATGAGTGTTATGCGTATGCAGTTACTGGGTAACACGATACCCCTTGGTAAGACTGATATTAACGCCATTGTATATTAATAAACATAATTTAATATAGAGTAATCCTGAGGTGTAAACACAGTATTTCTTCAATATGTTTCCCTTCGCGAATATCATGCTTTTAATTTTTCCTCAAACTAAATACTGAGAAATGGCGTTGGAAAATTTAATAATTCTTTAGGAAAGGAAAAGATGGAAACGGGCACCAAAATGCCTCCTTTTTACTCCAGCAGTCTATTATTATTTTATAAAAGATTTTAACGCAATATTGTTGTGTAAAAAAGTTTTAAAGCATCGCAGAATTAAGGTCACATTTAAAAGTACCTTTACACCAGAGCACCAATATCTTACTATGGCTTGGTTTAAAAGACCTTTTTCCATTTTTTTTTTTAAACTCAATTTCAAATCAATCTGTTCTAAGGACTATAGATTGTTTTTCGGAAGTCTTATCACAAGTGTTCAAACTGTCAATCTGATTTACTGAGGCAGTCAATCCAACAAGAGCTAGCGAAAAGTGTTTAGTGTCGCAGAAGATAACATAACACAAATCACTTTCAAAAATTCAAAAGTCATTTATTCAAACTAGGCTGAGAATCAGCACTTTTCGATTTATAAGACATAAGACAGTCCCCCAAAAACGCCCGCCCTTCACCACTTCCTAGTGCTTTAGTTGGCAAGAAGAAGTGTCGCAACAAATTCCCCAGAAACACAGCTGTCCGCTCAGTCAGAACAAAAAAAACTTGATTTTATACAACAGTATGCAAAATAATTTATATTACTCAACACAAAATATTATTAAATTACTTAAAAATTACTACAAAGAAATATTAAGTATTATGACGCTTCTGAGCTCCCTGATGTGCTGGCGCGCTTCTTTGTCCCAAACAATTACTGCCGGGGCAGAAGGCACAGGCTGTTTGCCTCCATGTCGTACTGTTGCACGTGTCGCCAATTCCTCGCACTCTGGCCGCGCTTAATGATCTCTTGGATTCTAACCCAACAGACGACCTGTTTGCGGATGGATGAACAAAGGTTTTATTAGTATGTCAAAAGTACTGTGAGAGGAATTTATGACAATGTGTTGTAAACCTTCTTTTATTTTATTTATATTTTCATGTTTATATTTTGTATATTTTAATGTGTGCTATTAATAATTGTCTCTTTTATTTTTATAATTTTAGTTATTGTAATTGGTTGTGTAACACAACCGTTGTAGCTAAATAAATTAATATATAGTTCAAAATTAAAATAGATTAACCTTATACTAACCTATGGCAAAACCCATATCATTTAATTCTTATATAGTAGGTAAGTGGCCCGCATACTTATCTCGTTTTCCCACAATAATTACGTAACTTAGAACTATCGCAAAGAAATCTCGTTCGAGTTCGACCTCATTTTACGCCTGTCCGTCAAGTGTCACGAAGGTAAGATACGCAACTGATATTATAATAATTTACGTGTTGGTTTACTGAAAAAACTTCTTCGGTACCATATTTCTTCGCATTCGATCCTCCCGATTTACCTTCTGCTAAGTTATAAATGACATGAAAAATAAGTGCTTAGCTCCGCGCTGTCGTGTTACCTTGAACAAGTCAGAACATGAGAAGGGGAATCAGACATTGGAAATGTATAACTAGATCTAATGGATGTAACATGGATGGCATATTCTAGGAAAAAATCTAATCTTGGTGTGCCTCGTTGGGCTAGCAGTCGCAAACACGACTGCTGAGCCTGTCCAGGGTTCGATTTCCAGGTCGGGCAAAGTGTCATTGGGTTTTACGATTAGGAATAGCAGTCCGGCAGAATCTGGATTTGTGCCCGGTTGATGGCAATAGGCTCGCCATGAATTATCATCATGGGACTTAAACATAACTCGCGAAATGTGGGTGTTCTTCTGCCGAAACCTTTAGATGAATACAGGCGTGATATTATCATCATTAAGTACCATTGAAAAACCATTTTCAATTTACAAATGACTCGCATTTAAAAAGCATATTCGTAGAAACACTCAATCACAAAAAAAACACATAGATAAATTACCATGATTTGTTGTAAATGCCTATCGACCCTAAACCGCCAAAGAGATTGCATGATCACCAGCAATTAATTCTCCATGAGTCGCACAACCCCATTTGGAAATACCACTAGGTAGAGAGGTAGAAACATTGCATTTGAATATCAGCAATAGAACAATCGAACCGTTTCGTATCGCAGGACCAGAAACCGCGGTCCTTGATCACCATTACTTGGATGACGTTTTGATGAATAGTGACAGTTTGTTCTCGACAATTCGATATGATAAGGGTTTGGAAAACGTTACCAATGTGTTTGCTGCATATGATTAACACGCAATGTTCAGTAACGTGTTACTACGGCATACCAGGCGCGGCTTGGTGGCAGCGTTTCTATTTCAAATAGGTAAATAATTATTCCAATACTTGTATTTGATGTGCCGTGTGCCTAGCGTAATTTCAACTGATTTCATACATGGCAAATACTAAAATACACCTACGCAAGCAAGAAAAATAGCTCAGCGAAATGGCATAGACTGTAAGCATAAGTTTAATGCCATTTCTTAATTAAATAAAATGTCGTTCATTTGAGTCCGCCTCCCCTGTAATTTGTACAGTTCCAAGTACTTAAGCTTTAAACTCGGTCGGCCAAGACGGTCTATTACTCGCCTCATTTTCTGCCATTTCGTCCCCATTTCAATTCCGTTTAGTTTTTTTATTACGAAGACGGAGATGATGCTACTTATCTCGTATACTGTTCCACGTCTAACAATACATGTATTGTAGTAATATTTGTTTGTGTCAGTCCCCTTTTCACTTCGTGTTATGTCATGACAGAGGCGTTTCTGTCTCTGACAGTCTTTAGTCTTATATTTTGTAGCTTTCTCATTTTAAATCAAATATATTATGTCTAAACACAAAGAAATCTAAACTAAAGGACACATCAAAATGTTTATTTATTATTACTAGTACCTACCTATGTATTATGTGTAAATTATAAAAATGTTGAGGATGTGGAGTTTTTTTTTTTGCGGTATTCCTCACTATCCTTGGCAAACCCGCACACTATTATCGTTTTCCGAACTCCTAACCTTTTTTTATATGTGAATAAAACCTTTAGTAAAACTGAATTCGAAAAGCGGTACCAACAAATTGAAGATTTGCACGTCACGATGTTCGGGATTGAAAAAAAAAACATATCCGTGACTTAAAACGCAGCATGTGAGTCTTGCTTTTCCAGTATTTTTTGGACGACATCGTTATTTACGGAAGATATTTCAACGGCGGCAAAATTATTCAGCAGAACTTCCGTCTTCATTAAAAAAAAACTGTATATTTTTATGTTCTAAATCGTTTAATGAAAAATTGTCAACATTCTACTAGAGACCCGAGTTGAGGTACCTACGGGTATCGAAAAAATCCTTATAAATCTAAATCTGAAACGCCTACAGAAATACATAAAATTCTATTCAACCAGTATCAATCGTTCATTTTTCATTCATTTTATTTTTACTGGCAGGATTTTGTAGCTGGAAATAGATTTTATTGTTCTGTAGAACTTGCCTTAAAAGCGACTAAAAATGTTAAAATGAATAGGAACAGACGTATGGAAAGCTAACTTTTATGTAGATCTACCTTAAATTGTGAAAAATACATGATTTATTCAGAATTAAAATGAAATGTACATAAATAACAGCTTACTGATTTCTAACCTAACCTAACCTAAACTTTTGACTAAACCAACCCCTGTATTCCGTCTCACATTTGCACCGGGGATTACTGGATCTAATGCGATTTCCGCGATCCCCGACTAGTGCCGGCCTCTGCGGGCCACCTCGAATTAGGGGGGCCCTCCTTACGTCATAGAGAGGCGCGCGTGGAACACTACGCACACCACTTCGGGTCCTAAGGAGTAGGGGGCGATGGATTTCCCCAGATCCGTGGCCCATGGGCTCATTTAGGGGGCTGGAAGAGGGTGTTATCCGCCCTCCGCCGACGCCCGGTAGTAAAATTTGTTACGGATATCATAGCCAAACCGTTGAGCCATATAATAAATATATGCATAAGCTCAGGTATATTTCCGGATCAATTGAAAACAGTTATCATAAAACCACAATATAAAAAAACATTAAGGAAGATATGTCAAATTACAGACCAATAGCTTTAATTTCAGTATTTTCTAAGATATTCGAAAAGATTATATATGAATCTATTTACACATTTGTAATTAAAAACAATATATTATGCGAAGAACAAAAGGGCTTTCTAAAAAACAAAAATATTAACATGGCAATATTTGATCTTTTAAAGGTGATCATGACTAATGTGGATAGGAAAAACCCTGTATGTGCAATTTTCACAGATATGACAAAAGCCTTCGATTATGTGAAACATGACACCCTGCTAAATAAACTTGAAGACTATGGTATAAGAGGCAACGTACTAAACTTAATAAAGTCTTACCTCACTGATCGAAAACAGTACACAGAAATATCCAGAGTACGTACTAAAACTAAGCGTGAATTCAAATATTTATCTTCTAGTAGAATACCAAAATTTGGGGTTCCGCAAGGGAGCGTACTTGGGCCGTTATTATTTCTGCTTTACATTAACGATCTACCGCGGCAAATTCATCATCCAATGACATTATTTGCGGATGACAGCACAACCATAATTAAATGCATAAATAAAACGTAATATAAAAAAGATATAAACAACACCCTTAAAACTATAATAGATTGGCTAAATAAAAATAATCTAGTGATAAATATAAATAAAACACAAGTCATGCATTTCTACCAGCGGCTAGAGCCAGAAAATACTATAATTAAATATAATGACCAAACCGTAGATGCAACTACAGTAGCAAAATTCCTAGGAGTACACATCGACAATAAACTGACATGGAAAAATCATGCTGAAAACGTGTGCAATAAATTAAGTAAAACGGCATATGTACTCTATAGCCTTTCAAAAAAAGTTAACATGAATACATTAGTGACAGCATATCATGGTTTGGTTGCTTCCTCACTAAGATTTGGGGTCATATTTTGGGGAAACTGCAGTGAGAGAGAAAGAATATTTAAGTCCCAAAAACGGTGCCTTCGATCAATGACAGGTCTTAAAACTACAGAAAGCTGCCAACCTGTTTTTAGATCGCTAAGGATACTTACATTGCCATCGTTGTATTTATTAGAAGTTACCCTCTTTGTTAGAACGAACAAGCACCTGTTTACCTCAGTAGTGGATAAAAGACAACGCTTAGGACCAATAAGGTCCAATATAAAAATCTACTTTACACTGGTGGTTACCAAACGTCTTTACTTAAAAAAAATATTTTAACCATGGGTCCTCTTTATATTAGGTCTTTACCTATGAAATTGCCGTTCTGCAGTACTGGCCATTTCAAATCAAAATAATTTTTGTTTGGCTAAGAATTCTAATTTCAAATTAATTTTATTTTATAAACATGGAATTTTTTTTCCAAAAGTAGTCATTTGTTTATTGATTAGTGTTAAATTTTCATCGCATTTCAATCTTTTTCGTCATCATGGATACGTTAAAAATTCGAGTAATTATGGAATATGAGTACCGTCGTGGCAGCAACGCGGCACAAGCGGCACGCAACATCAACGACGTTTACGGAGCTAACACTACAAACCAACGCACCACCTGTTATTGGTTTGCTCGCTTCTGTTCTGGAAATTTCGACCTGAAAAATGAACCTCGCGGTCGTCCGAAGACTTTGGTCGACAATGACGAATTAAAGGCGATTGTGGAAGCTGATGATACACAATCTACGGCTGAATTAGCAGCAGCTTTCGACGTTAGCGTCAAAACAATATTGGTCCATTTGCGTCAAATTGGCAAGGTAAAAAAGCTTGACAAATGGGTGCCCCACGAACTCAATGATCGCCAGCGCGAAGTACGCGTCGAGACGTGCCTTGCACTGCTCAACAGACACACAAATGAAGGAATTTGGAACCGCATTGTTACCTGCGATGAAAAATGGATTCTGTTTGATAACCGCAAGCGCTCAGCAAGTTGGTTGGATCCTGGTTCAGCACCTAAACAATGCCCTAAACGAAAACTTACCCCTAGAAAAGTGATGGTCACTGTTTGGTGGTCTAGCGCCGGTGTGATTCATCACAGCTTCTTACCAAACGGGGTGAGCATTACTGCAGATGTGTACTGTGAAGAACTGAACACAATGATGGAGAAGCTGGCACATCTCCAAACAGCATTGGTCAATCGCTCGTCTCCGCTGCTCCTGCACGACAACGCGCGACCTCATACTGCACAGCAGACGGTCTCCAAGTTGCAAGAACTGGGGTTGGAAGCTCTCCGTCATCCGCCCTACTCACCAGACCTTGCGCCTACAGACTACTACTTTTTCCAGAATTTGGATAACTTCTTGGCGGGAAAAAATACAATACCCAAGAGGCAGTACAAAATGCTTTTGAAGAATTTGTTGCCTCCTGTCCAGCTGATTTCTTTAAGAAGGGCATCAATAAACTGCCACTGCGTTGGCAAAGATGCATTGATTGCATGGGTGATGACTTCGATTAATACAAATAAAAAATACATGAAAAAAATTCGTTTAAATTTTTTCATACAAAACGGCAATTTCATAGGTTAAGAACGAAATAAGACCTATTATAATAAACTGCCGATACATTTAAAAGAATTACCCATCAGTTTTAAAAAAAAGTTAACAATATTGCTACTGGACAAGTGTTACTACGCAATCAAAGATTATATCAATGACAAAAATTTCTGTTAATGGTGTGTAGGCTGCTTCTTTGTGATTTAATTCACTGACATTTCTATCTTTAGCTGTTATTGCAATTCTAAATTTAGTTTATTTACTTTATGCATTTTTTTTTAATTTATTGACATTTGTAATTTAATTTATTTTCATTTAAAATTTAATTTGTTGACATTTGTAATTAATTTTTTTTGACATATGTAATTTTTTTTTTTGACGTGTAGTTTAATTTTTCGATATATTTAATTTAATTTGTTGACAATTGTGCCTGCTTCCGAATGTTATTAGACTTAGACTTAGCGGATGGAAAGCTTTCTCTTTTTCTGTTTGTTTATTTTTTATTTTATTTTTTTGTTCTAGTGTATATATTATATTAAATAATTTTGCATGCCATGCCGTAAGGCAAAATGTATCGGGACTCTCAACAAAATAACCATCATATCTGTATACCTACATTATTAGCAAATAAATGATTTCTGATTTCTGATTTCCGGTGCGTCTGCTGCGGATCGGGTTAGCGGAAGCAATCTCCCACTCCCTTTCCGCAGCCTCAGTAGAAACAGTCATTTCGCAGAAGGATACCACCGCGTCCATCCAAACCTAACCTAGCTTAATTAAAACTAATATCAAACTAAAATGTGGCGTCGAAAAATCATTCGAATCGCTGTCGACTGGTATTGTACCCAAGAGGCTCGCGAATTAGTAACTTCTAGTCTACGCATGCGAAACTACAAAAAAAAACTGCTAAATTAACCACATTAGTACAGAGTTCTAAAAACTGTATTATTGCACTTTACATTTCAACTCACGCCATCCACATATTTCAGCCATGCAAATCAACTTCCACAAAACTGTTTAAAAAAATGCCTAGTAAAGTTATAATTGCCTTTTAACCCCTGTGTGAACTGTGCACGTGCAGTGTGCACTATGCGGAGTGCAAATCGGTTTACATTTTCATACCTCTAAAAGTTTTCCAACTGTTTCGGAGTAGATTAAGGAATATGAGGTGTATTTATGTAGTTAGTTTGTTTTAAGTATTTAAGCTTCTACATAAATTTGCGTCCAAAAATTTTGGAGTTTCTGTTTCATACTTACTGGGACTACATATTTAAATTTTTGGTCTTTATAGATTTTTCGTTACTGTTATTTTTTTTCTTACAATACCCTGAAAATATCACTGAAATGAAATGTACATATTCTACAATATTTATTTGAATTTGAATGAATAATGAATACGTTCAAATCCAGTTTATTTAAATCTGAAATTTTACATCCCCGGGCCATGTAGGTATGTCATTCATTTTATTTTTAATGTTAAAAAAGCTGCCGAGGGTGAGTTTAAAATTGGAATACCTATGATATCCGAAAATCAGAGACTGAATTTGTAAAAAAAACAATCATAAGGGTTTGCGAAATAACCCCGGTAAAATATTTTTATAAAGTTTTCCGCTTTGTATACTTTATGTAAGCCCGGTATAATTTGTAGAAAGATCAACAATATTTCTAAATTCAAACAAAGAACAACTACCGCCTAAGGGCATATACACGCTGTTTTATAGGACGTTTATGTTCCAAACAAATAAGCATGTATAGCTCCCTTGCCAATTTCCAGGTGAGAGATCACAGTTAGGACAACTTGTAGGTCCGGGACCCTTTGTACTATGAAAGGGCTTTAAATACAGGTAATAGCTAAATATTTTAGGGTGCTTAGTTTAAAACTATCGCCGGCTCTTAATATAACTAGTGATAGAGTAATTTTATTAAAGACTAGCTGTTCTATACATTCATGTGTTGTTACTCATTCGTTAGTTCATAAGCAGTGTCCAATAGATCTTTGTACAAACCATACGTCGTTTCATTCAAAAATTCTAACAAGCAAACCTCGACCTTATCACCTTAACACTAGCTTTTGCCCGAGTCTTCGCCCGTACGTATTAGTACTACCGTGATAAAAGGCACCCTTTAATCATAATCATAAATCTTTATTTATCTCATCATCTTATTACAGGCACTTGATAGTAAAGTGAACAATCTTAAATAGAGAAAGGTGTATGAGGTAGGAGAGTCCTGAATTACAGATCACCCAGCTCTCTTAGATAGGGCTTAATTTACAAAATGTTTACAGTCAAAATATTATATAATATAAGTCAGAAATCGCAGTTAGATAAAAGCAGAAACTACAAAAGTATAGTCCGTGAGCGACTGGTAGTCACCGCCTGAGGGGGGAGGTAGTCAAAGGCAAGCTAACTTAGTCTGCCAGTTTTGTCAATGGCGCCTCCCCCGTCTCACCGCTCACATACCTCAGGCTGTGACTAGCAGTCGCGTGTCGACTATAAAAGAAAACTTTACATATTATTGTTTTTGTTAATCATTATCTCATTATGTCCTAACCCAGGTCACCTACCTGTGTGCCAAACATTGAAAAATCCGTTCAACCGATATGACGTGAAAATTTAGTGTGCAGACAGAGTTCCTTCCGCATTTATACATAACTAGCTGCGCCCCGCGGTTTCACCCGCATAAGTCTCGATCCCGTAAGAATATCAGGATTAAAAGTATTTTTGTCCTAACCCAGGTCATGGTCTACCCATGTGCCAAATTTCATCCAAATCTGTTCAACCGTTTTAGCGTGAAAGCGTAACAAACAAACAAATTCACTTTCGCACTTGGCTTTTAGGATATAAATATAGTTAGGAAATTAGGATATTAAGTAGTATGGATTTCAGTTTTCTTATTACAAACTTTTCTTATTTGCAAAGACACATAAAAGTAGACTTTCACATGATACAGTGTGTGGGTAATATAAGATAAAGTGTGTGGTAGGGTAGTGTTTTAGCCTGAACCTCCTTTTAAAGTCGCTCTACAGTTTCTAAGCCGCTTAGTAAACTTACAGACTAAAGTAGTTGAGCTTCGGGAACTAGGATTTATAAGAAGTATAAGTACCTACTTATAATATATAGCACTGCTTATAAAACTATCCTTATGTTCGCCTAGGTTATATATTAAAAGATTTAGGTATGCATTATGAACTCACTCATTGGTTTAAGCTTAGTCGAAGTAGATAAAATCGGCTAAAAGAGAGGTCGCATTATTCAGTCATACAACAATATAGGTATAAGGTAAAGCCTCATTTAATTAAAATCGCTTAGTACTTTAAAAAAAAACACCCACCAGGCCCAACAAGAAAATAATACGGAAAGTTTTTTCATTATTCCTCCAAGCTGTTCCCATAAAGAAATTCTTGCAGTCATCAGTCCGACATGGAACCCACTAAGTACTAATTAAAAAGACATGGCGGCCATTCATCTCTTTTTTACCCGACTGTGCGACGGCAAAGACAGGGTTATGTGTTTACTTTTTACTTTCTCTCACTTTTCATAACGACGTGAAAGGGTTGAGTCGCAAAACCCTATTATGTATGAGATTAAAACGGACAAAGCCATACATCATCCGAGTGTTGCGAGCGGACAATGTGTAAAGTGTGCTGCCGATGCTAATTAACTTATGTTTGTGCTGCGTTCAACGTGTTGCTTCATTAACACTCTTATGGGGAAAGCGGATATTCAGTTGACACCAACTGGGCATCAAAGGAAAGTAAAACGGGTTTTCATTCATTTATTTCAGAGTGTAGATAACGGCATTATTGAACATAGATTTTCTACTTTGAACTGGGAAACTTGTAAGTATAAATGATCGGAAATGCACCTTTAATATTTGTTTCATTCACAGTGTAGAACTAAATTGAAGTGCAAACAACAATACCAGTATTATTAGGGAGCTAACTTTCGTTGATTCGAACAACAAGCAAACTTGTGAAGTGTATTAATAAGTCAGGCTATTCCATAACCGAGCAACTAAGAAAGTTCTTGTTTTGATTCAGTTTTCTTACCGGAAATTCGGTGTTGTTTCTACATTGGATCTATTTTCACTTTGTAGGCAGAATTATGTATTTGCACGATGATTATGCATGCTTGAGGGCCTTGAATCTTGCGGTCGAATCTATGCTTAACTATGGCAACATTGGATTCCGTATATTTATGAGTATCTAAAATTGTGGTTCAGGAAAAACACCATTTCAAACCAAATTGAAGAAATTTCCATCCCTGACTAGGTCTTGGTGTACACTTCACAGGGATCTGAATGTTGGTCCTTATGTAAACGTCCCAAAGGAACAGATTATTTCTGTATGTTTTTGCATTCATACACACTTTTTAGGGTTCCGTACTTCAAAATGAAAAAACGGAACGCTTATGAGATCATTCGTGTGTCTGTCTGTCCGTCTGACACAGCCAGTTTGTTTCGAATCTAATAAACTGATTAAGTTGAAATTTAGTAACACATATCAATTTCTGTGACCCAAACACGGACGTGTAACGAAAATAAATGAATTTTGAATATGGGGTCACTTATGGGGAGTGAATTGAAAAATTTAAGAAAAAAGTTTTGCTAACTATTCTTTGTGACATATCAAATGAAAGGACTTGTTGTGAGGTTCTCATTTTTCAATTTTTTTATAATAAATACTTATAAAGATATTTAAGAAAATTTATGAAAATTGACCATTCTCCCCCTTGTCTCCGAAACTACTGAGCCAAAAATTTTGAAAAAAATACAGAGAATGGTTCTTTACTCATAGATTTTCCTGTAAAAAACCTATAAGAAGTCTATGGTCTTAAAATAACATGGTAAATCTCTCAATATTGTACAAACTTACATTTGCAGTTGGAATGTATGGGAGAACATGTTTATCAACTACAATGTTCAGTTTGTTCTTAGGATAAATTCATCGCAACTACGGAACCCTTCATTGTGCTTGTTCTAACCCGCTCTTGGCCGGTTTTTTGTTAGTGATTCACTTTAAAGATGATAAAATCTTTACAGTTATGAAATACATCAAAATACCAAATTATTTCGAAACTTGATATGAAATCTCACATTCTGCATTCACTATTCTCATATTCGGGGCAGGCCCCATGTGGTTAATCAAATAGCAGAAACAGTCATTGGCTGCAATCTCTGCACATTTGAGTGGTTCACAAAGCGGGTCACACGATACAAAGAAGCATTGTATCTCCAGTTTTGTAGTGTCGGCCATCACGAAACAACAAACAGTGGAGAAATCTTATTAAAATTGTATTTTCAAAGCAAACGATGCTAACACGGTACAGTTTATATTATATCGATAGTACAAACAAACATATAGATGGTTCGGGTCCGAACTAATTTTGTTTGTTTCGAATAGTGATCAGAAATTGTATTTAATTTCCAATCTTGATCGTGGACAGAGTTGTATTAATGATTCTATCAATATCGACACTGGTATTGTGACTTGGTGTGCTCGCGATTTGTCAGTAAATTGTTGCTTTGGCGCTAGAGCAACATCACGAAAGGCACCTTTAGCACTCAATAGACTTGAATGCAAAAGCCGCCTTTCGTACTCACATGCCTGAGTGTCCTTGTGTGAACACTTGTTACATAAAGGCATGTGCAGTTTGGAAGCATTTTACATAGCCACTCTTTTGTATGTTAATTTATTCTACAGATTTTCATTAGTACGTTATTTCTACAAAGTAATGTAATAATTAGATCTTGCATTACCTGAAGGACTAAATTCAATTCAACACCTTACTTAAGGTTTAACACAAGTGTCTTAATGAGTACTATTGTGTTGAGACCAGAGTAACTACTGAAGGAGAAAACAAAGGAAAGACGCTTCACAGCACTAGACAAGCTTTTAGCTGAATAATAATATCATTAAAAAAGTAGTGTGAACTACGATAGTGCAGCTTAATGAATTAAAAGTCGGTATACTTTGAACAGCCACCATTTGTAGATGCATAAATGTATTTAAAAAACTACTACACAAAGGCAAAAACAGAGATATTTGAACTTTGAACAATACCTACCAGATGTTGTTGTTGTTGTTCGACCTAAAAACTTTTTGACAAACGACATTTCGTTATTTCGGTTGTGGTTCGTATTTTGTTAAAAATTGGCTTTATTTATAGCTGGACTGAATAAAAACAACGATTCAAGTTGACCAAGAATACCCATTTATCCTTGATACTATTTATTATGACATGAATATGTCACTGCACCACAATCACTGTCATAATAACCTTTTTCTAACGACCCACCGACGATTAACAAAAAATGGTCTTGAAACAATGTCTTCGCAAAAAGATAGGTAATTAACGTAATGTAAATGTAGCATTTTAGGATATGTTGGATTAAGGAACAAACAAACAAAAGGATGAAACTGTTGTCACAATATATTACCGGGTTTCACGAATGAGGGTCGCCGATAAAGAGATTAGTTGCAAAACGCTTTGCTCCGCGGCGCGGGCGGGGATAATGTAATTAGCATAGTTTGGGAATTCGAGGAGTAGAAAGTGTAATTGTTTAGATGAGAGCAATGCAGATACAGAAGTTATGATCTTTGTAGTAAGAAATTTATTTAAAACACATTTATAACACCTTTACAGACTACATCCAAGGCGATGTTATAAGTCACAATGTCTACACAATATTAAAAATTTACCTGTAAGCAAAATTACAAAGAACAAAAGAAATTACAATATACATGACAACGCTTTCAATTATTATTTGTGCCATTTGAATGAATTTCGGCAGGTTTTGCCCAAATATATCCTCCGATACCGTAGGTGATAACAATAATACGTACGAAATGAGACTGAGAGATCAATCTACATAAATTATTTTGTTCTTCGATTAGCGATACTTACCTAATTAAGTAAATTATTTCACTCTGACTTCTTATAGACTCGAAAATACTTTAGATAACTTTATCGTCTTAAAATCAAACATGAGCATACCGAGCGCATAGACACGCCACAATTGCGGCGATAAGTCCCCTCTTTGAGGAGTGGCTAGAGAGGCGCCATGGCGTCCTCACCTTCCGCCTGACGCAGTTTCTCACTGGACACGGTTGTTTCGGGAGGTTTCTATTCCGAATAAGGCGGGAGGAAACGCCCGGGTGTCATCATGATGTGGATCGCCCAGAGGTCAAGGTGGAGCATACGGTAGAGGTCTGCCCGGCTTGAGCGGAGCATCGCCGTGTCCTCGTGAAGGCGATCGGTGGCGGTGATCTCTGAAGGAACACGAGAAGGGTGGGTTTTAGACAATAAGAGTCTTACACGCCTTCGAGAAGTAACTCAATAATTTAAGAAGCAAAAAAAAAAAAAAACCTACCTAGAGCATACTCGGTACGGAGGTGGTGGACCATGAGACATTTTATTTTTTCCACTTTTATTTTATTTAAAAGAGTGTCCGTGGAGTTTCTTGCCCGTTCTTCTCCATAGGTACCTACTACGCTTTGGAATGGGCGACTAGCTTCATATTTCTGACTGACTGACCCCTTGACTATTCAAAAGTGCCTGTAATTGGTTTATTTGAAATAAATGCTTTGAGTTTGAGTTTTGAGTTTGAGAATCACCGTGTTTATCGCATTTTTTCTATCTATTTTTTCGGCTTGTAAATGTTTAGTCCTCCAAGAGAATCACACAAAAGAATGCGTCATCTATTCCATCTAGCCAGTATAAACGTAACTTCCTATTTGTCCAGAAAGCCCATGCAAAGCAGTGGACGTTTAAACGAAAAAGAAAACAAAAGTCAAAAGCGTGGGCGCAATATATTACGACATCCACGAATGAGGCAGACCGATAAAGAGATTTGTTTTAACTTTAAAACATTTTGCCTCGCTTTTAGGGATATAATTAGCATATTGTGGGTTTCCGAAAAGTAGCGAGTAATGGCTTGGATGGTATTGCAGTGGAGATAACACTTTATTGCATTTATGTTAAAGTCCCTTATATTTTATGTTTTTACACAACTTGCCTATGTGTGCAAGGATCTTTTGGCGAGTGACCAAAATTGGAACAGTCACCGCCGTCTTGTTTTTAGGGTTTCGAATGGTGCTAAACGAAAACTAAGCCTCCGCTGTCCGTCCGTCCGTCCGTCTGTCTGTCAGCGGGCTGTATCTCATGAACCGTAATAGTTAGACAGTTGAAATTTTCACAGATTGTGTATTACTATTGCCACTTTAAACAACAAATAATAAAAAAATCATAATTAAAGTGGGTCACACACAAGAAAGCTGTTTTTTTCGGCGTTTTTTGCTCGTTTTTAATACGGTACGGAAGTTTTCGTGTGCGAGTCCAACTCGCACTTGCCGGTATTTTTCAATACATTCCTCAAAACAATTACACAAATGTTTACCAACGTTTAAATGAAGGAAGGTAATTACATAGCTAAAGCCAATGTCACGTTTAATGAAATCGCAACCCTGTAACTTAGTACTTAGGCTTACCAATAGATTTGTATTCACATGTTCCATGTATTTTCAATTCCGCTTGTAGTTCCCAGGACCAAGCCTAGATTTCGTATACGTAATGTAATTGGGCTAAAGGAAAACCTTATTGTAGAGCTGTTGGACTTTGGTTTTACGACCAGCTTTGTATACTACCAATTTAGACACAAGCTTTGGTCAACACACTCAACACGATGACTTTTTAATGAAAATAAAATTAAATAGCCATGAGTTAGATATATCTAGTTCAGGCAGAAGACAAGCAAAGTTTTCTGAATGCTTGAATTCAAGCCTAATAATAATATCATATATCATAACATGAAACTGGATTATTCTGGATAATATCCCACCTGCCTTAATTTCTAAAACACGTATAAACCCGGATGTGTCCTGAGCGTAGTTAATGACACTTATCACGAGCTTCTCAAGTCGTAACACACAACGACATCGTCATCTCCTTCATTTATTCCTGCCGTTCGTTCCTTAACGCCCGATTTACTTTAGGAAGTTTACTCATGGCACGAATTATTTCGGAACAGTACCTCTTCTGTTTTACTACGAGATACGAGAGCTATCACTCTCACAAGATGTGTCCGTGACGCATATTTTTTTTCCTGACTCATTTAGTCTCCGGGTCGTCACTACCATCACTATAGAGCGTAGACATTTGCCTACATATGTGATCGTTGGGAATAGTTGAAACTTCTTAAAGAGTAAGTATAGATGTCCAATGAAGAGATGGGCGAATGGCTGGAAGAGACATGTAGACCGTGTAGCCGAACTGATTTCGATCTGGCTCAAAATTGTGCCTTCATAAACCACAGCCGTTGGCATAGCTAAGCTTCATAACGTTTTACGTTTCATTGATCGCAGCGCACTGCAGTCACTATTAATCGTACTGAACAAAACCTTATTTGTCTCATATAACATAACATCACGCCTGTATCCCTGAAGAGTTAGACAGAGGTACCTTTAGTACACCCACATTTCGCCAGTTGTGTTTAAGTCCCAAGTAATAGGGGGGCGAGCCTATTGCCTTCAACCGGGCACAAATTGCACACGGCGAGCTACTACTGAGCAATTCCAGATGAAAAAAAGCCGAAGTGGACCAGCGAAGCAGTCAATCTTAATTAAGCAAACAAACGTATTTGTCTTCCAACCCTATAAACTCATTACGCTGTTGAAGTGGCGTAATACGCGTGTCAAACAAACGTGTCCTAATTCTTCCAAAGCGTTAACCTGCCTGGAGGAAGCACTCTAAGATATTGAACGTAGCGTCCCTTCATTCAGATCGTGATTTGATAAATAAATTGAAGTGTTTAATCCAGCGGGGGTGCGTTGAACTGAGCGGAGGTAATGAAGCGATTTGATACCGGGTTTCGAACATTTCTTTATTCAAGTTGAAAAAGACTGAAGAAGTGCTGAGTTAAGTTCTTGGAAACAGGAATGAAGTTTAATCAGGAATCAAATGAAGTCATACTGTATCTGTCCTGCCCTTACAACAAGTACCTACATAGATCATACACCCCACAATGAATCCACGAATCTAAAATTACGTTACGCTCAACATAATTACGTTACGCGAAGCGTAAAAGGCCTACTGCCCTCTCGGTCAGCGGAGTTACCCCGTTACCAAGTCTGTTACCCCGGTTGACATTTATTACCATGATGCCCCACTTCGGGCATGCAACATGTAAATTTTGACCACCATGTTTCATGAATGTTAAACAGCGCAGTGAAATATGTGGTGCAAATGCGCCCACATACTTGTTCGGTGAATTGATGATCCGAATTAATTTGGGATTAACCCGAATAATTTGTTATATTTGTGACTGTTGGCTCTGCCGGAGTGTAATGTTTTACCGCTTCTTAAAGTCTTTGTTCCGAAATTGCATGCAAATGAAAATAATTGACATTCTATTGAAAAAAATATAATAGAATGACCCCGACCTTCATTGCCAAAACATTGGTCCTTCGAGCCGGATGTAGTTCTATATTTAAAAAAACCGTTACATTATGAAGGCACATTGAATGAAGACTGCAAAGCAGCTAGCTGTTTTTTTTAATCAATGAACTTCAAAGTTTATATAGTGAATGTTAAACCTAAAACTTAAAAAATCTTAAAATGAACGATAACCTTTACTTGAAATATACGAAACATAAATATAGCCTCCTGTACACGAAAGAATTCTCTCCACATATACATTATTCATACGGCAAAAGAGATATTACGGTCATTAGGCGTTATGAATGATGGATTAGCAACATACTGCAATACGTGCATAAATGCATTCTTTTAGCTTATATAATAATATGGTAGAGTAACACATGGTATGGCGCAGAAACGGGCTTCGTGCAGAAAATAAACCATGAACAGTATTCTTACAGAGACAGTTTGAAAAACTAGTCAACTGCAACTTTACGACCATTAGGTATAGTTCTAGTGACGCAAAGTGAAACAAATCCATTTATTATAACAGCACTGAAGCTAAGAACATCTGTGTTTCATACTAAGTATTATCAATACAGGGTTAGCGCTTTATTTTTAACTCAAAGTTGTTAAGTGTCAGACAAAAGCCGAGTCTATTTTATTTAATAACAGCCATTCATTCCATGCTGTGAATTTTTGTGCTGTTTCGATGTTGTGTTTGTTAGGCAGTCAACGAGAATTTGGTTTGTTATAGACATAGAAAATAGTTTATTGTCCAAGTAATAGGTACAGTACGCAGGTTTACAGGTCAACACCAAGTTGAGATGACATGAGCAGCTTAAAATATTACCTATAGCTATGTTAGAAAATATTATTTACCAGTGAGCCCCAAACTAGACAGTTGTCTGTATCTTGGGGCTCGAACAAGAATAAACAATGTTGTAATTGCTATACTTTAACTTTACATTACTCTGATGATAACCCAAATCAAGGACTTCAATACTCAGCACATACGAGTAGTAGTTGAAAGCTGCTTGCATACACTGCAACAAATATCTTTTGGCGCTCGAATGACGTTAACAGGGGGGCGCTGTTGGTAAACATTTGTGCAATTGTTTTATAAAATGTATTCAAAAAACAAGATGGCGGCGTTAGTTCCGATTTTGGCCACGCGCCAAAAAATCCTGTTAAGATCTCTTTTTAGACTATACTTATTAGATTCCCTACTCAATTTTGGACATATCACTATCCAACAGGTCAAATTAAATGCTTGATGCCAATTACATTGGATTGAGGCTCGTAGATGATTAAAATTCGGGACGAAAGCCTAAATGGAATGGTGTCAATTAGAGAAGAAATCTATACTATGGGTCCTGTTCAATTTATATTCATTCTGTAAAGGGGTGAACGGCATCAAGAAGTAGTTTAAGCTTTTTATATAGTTGCTGACTCGATTTTGACAGTAATTTTGATTTTAGCAAATATGTGAGCTGAGCTGTTACCTGTACGTATATTATTTAATTAATAGCAGGTCCTTCAATTTTATCGAGGGTTTTCAATCAGTAATGTATCGAGGGTTATCCTTTGCACAAATTGTTAGAAATAGCAGAGATACTTTCAGGATTTTGTTCAAGTTGACACTGGACATAAATTCTTGCAGTTTCGCTCACATACCAGACACATTGCGACTCACGATGTAATGATACGAGTCTAGCTTTAAAATCTCTGGCTATATAGAAATTCTACCAGTATTTATAGTTTGTAGAATTTAGGTGCAAATATGAGAATTATTATATTCCTATCATTGATATATAAAAACACAGTCAGTTTGCACAGTCTCGAACAAAATTAATACTCAAAACTGACTCCAACTATAGATAAGTAGTTATAGTCATGATATAAACGTACTTTTATGAAAATTCATGCTTACGCGCATGTTTTAAAGTTGTTTTTACAAAGCAATGTTTATAAAGCATTAACATTTTAAGACCAAAGTTTTCCGGTAGGACAAGGCATGAATGAAGTGGAGTCGAATATATTTTTATACTTTTTATTTTTTTATACATTGACTTAGTATTTTAAGAGTTTTAAAAATTTATATGAATGTGTATTCTAAACAAATATTTATTCTTTTATAATAATAGATATTGTTGTTATCGAAACTAATATATGTAATCGATACACAAACATTTAAAAAATCTTCGAGTTGAGGACCTCTTCTCTTTTTGGAAGTCGGTTCAAAACTATATTTAATTCTATAAATATTAATTTAAAACTAAATACGAAAATGTTCAAAGGTTGTATACATAAATAAAATTAAAAATACATTATACTAAAAAATCGACTCCTCTGAAAAGAACAATTTGTATTATTCGACTGAATTTAAAGTAGGTTGTAATGCATTGTCCTTACACTACCGTATTATACTTGGACTGTTGGGTGAAGTTTTAAGACAAATTAAATCAAATTCACCTATTTCTCCCTATATTTAGTCATATAAACAACAAAAACAAATCAATAAACTCTTTTACTTATCGAAAGTACCCATCCTTTTTTAACGTTCTAGACGTAATATTTTTACAAATTTTCAAGCAACACTTCGGTATTTTTAACGTGCGGTCAACGACGCGAGCGACGTGATACTATTTAAAATGAGCGCACAATTTTCAATTGCGGTTTTGAGACGCTGAGTGTGTATCTTGGATTTTTAGTATATCAATTATTCCAATTCCAAATTTTACGAAAAATACTACTGATTGATTTTCTGTTAAAAATAATCTGATAAAAATAACATGTTATTATTAGGTATTTAGAATAAGACTTTCTCATTATATCAATGAAGCTTATGCTTAAAACCAGAAATTGGCTTATGACAATAAAAAAAAATATAACCAAGTGTTAGGTATCTCCGCTTTGATAACGTCTTGCCGAGACGAGATTCAGCTCGGCAATCCGATAATCCTATCAATTTCTGATCCATGCATGTAATCCGACACTGACGATAGGAAGCTTAGCTTATCTTCCTAATTTTATGTAGAATGTTCCTCCTTTCTCATCCAAACCTAGAAATAATTACACCATAAGTTCTGCAGTTAGTAAATATCCTAAGCTTTTATTCACACATTAGTGTTTACAAACACACAATACAAAAAACTATCTGTTATACCGAGCGTTTATCTTCATCGTTTTCTCTTTAACATACCCACAATTGGCTATGAGTAAACCGCTTTCCCTTTGCCAACGAAAATAAATCGTGAAATAAGAAGGTGTTAAGTCTTCTTTTGTGATTGATTATCAAAGTAAAGAGAAGTGACTGAAAAGATAACCTTATAACCCTCCATCGACCAAAATCTTAATAAGTCTCGTAATTAGAATATTTTAAGACAGTTTTCATTAAAAGGAAACGTGATGAAGTTTCATTAAACTCAACTTCAAAGGTGGAGTGCCAAACATGAATGTAGGTTAGTTCTTTGTAGAGTTATAGCATTTTGGTGTTTATAGTTTTACTAGCTGTTGCCCACGCCTCCCATGGAATCGTACTACCGGGATTAAAAGAACCCTATGCGTTAAGCCAGTTTATAAACTATCTGTGTTCCAAATTTCATCCAAATCCATTCAGCCGTTTTTACGTTAATCCGGAACATTCACCAAGACAAAAAGCAAACGAAAAAATTCTTCGTTAGTATTTTATTATACTCGTATGTATATATATTGTTTTCTGCATTTGGTTTAATGTGACTTTAATTGGTGTATAGAGGTTGTATACGCACATGAGCTATCTACCTTGGAATTTTGATCAGTATTCTGGTATGCATACATTTCCTGATACATTTCGTGAAATTACCTGTTATGAAATGACAAATATAACACTATAAGCAAATGTGTGTAGTAAAACTGATTCCCTAAGGACTGCAGGTCATCTGTCGTTATCATAAGAGCGAGATTCCGTGATATTGTGAATGTGTATCGGGGATAATGGACCTGACTGTGGCATAGCCGCGTAGGTAAATATGGCATGGTATAGTATCTAGGTAAATTACCAGAGGGTACACCAAACGGTATCGAAACAAACAAGCGGTTTGATTGTCGGCATTTTAAAGCACGATTTAAAACCGCAAAATGTATAATGAATCTACAACCAACCAACCAACCATTTACCTACAAAAACTGTATTGCCCACCACTCTACCGTATTCGATAGTTTGAGCATTCGATATTGCTTTCCTCTGCAATATTATATTCATCTTCCGTGACATTGTGTATGCATGGATGACGAGTTCATTTCCTGTATCTGTTCCATTTATTCGCGTTGTGTGTAATATAAACAATGAATAGAAAGTATTTCGCTATGAGCTTTATTGAGTTATCTATGAAGAAATTGTTCTATTTTGTCTAGGAATCTGGTTGTACACAAAAAGATTCCTTAATAAAATAAAACGATAAACTTAACTTACCTTATATGATATCGGTTCCAGTTGTTATCTTTCTTTCTTGGTGTTTGTTGTTTCTATAGAAGAACTAGGTACTAGTTTTTAAGCTGGTAATTTAATAAACAATGAAAAAAGGGCATCTTGGTTTATTTATTTTAATTATATAGGTTATATAGGTTATTTTAATTTTAAACTTAGCCAATTCTCAGCTTAATTCTTTTGAAGGAGTTAAGTACTTGCAAGCTAAGCAGCTTACCCAGTAAATCGACAATATTAAATAAACATTTCTTACTTATATATGGTACTCATCCCTGCTCTTCGATACATCTACTAGGATGAAAACTGATTGATGGTATAGCTTCGTGCGGAAAATCGATGAAAAGCAGATCAGCAGAATAAGCCTAAGTAAATATCTTTAAAACCTCAGTATCAGTAAAATAAGAGTCCAGGAGTTGTTAATTCTTTACTGTATGTATATTTTATTTGTCGATCGCCTTAAACTTTTTTTTTTAACAGATTCGAGTTAGTGACATTACTCGTATAAAGAACCTTGAACGCTTTCCGTACACACAAGGCATTCAATAAAAACGGATCCTTCCATAAATTGAACAAGGAAGAGTTTCTAGGGATCCGGGACCGTTTTTACACTCCTTTGCAATTGCCATTCACGACTGTTTTCGCTCTTACGAGCGGAAACATTGCTTTGTGAAAACGTTCGAATCATTTTATATGTGCGATTTTTCTTATGGTTCAGGGATATTAAATCTATTCAACTGTTGTTATCGTCTTCAAAATCGATACAGTCAGAAACATTAACTCTTACTACGGCATTTTAGCATACCTTTGAATGAAAATCAATACTCTATATAATTTTGTGCCTGACTAGAACTGCGACGGATGAAATAAACGATTCCTTTAAGCTCCGCAGAGTTTAGTAATAGTCTGCCTCTATACATCGAATAAATACATTATTTCAACTGAGCATTTTCTAACTACACTACTATCACAGAAAATGACACGTGTTTTCATTAATTGTCGTATTGTTGTATCCACATTGTATCAAAATCTCAACGCTCTATGATATCGTCACAATATATTAAAAGCAATACTATTCATGTATGTAAACTTAGTTACTAGGGTTTTAAAACACCACCAATTGGTATGCAAGCGAGCCAACGTAGCGTGGGTACTGGAAAACCAATGAACAATAAACGTACTATGAAAAGCAATGGCGACCTACGCGTGTTTGTGTGACAAAGAGCAGAATTTTCGAATTGAAAGTTCCGCGACTCACTCGAATCTAATTAAAATTATCCGGATATTTACTATCTGGAAAGTCCACGGTTGGTTTCGCTGCAAAATCTGATAATATTGTGAACAATAAATATTCATAGTTTTGTGTTGAAAAATTTACTTATAAGTTGACCGGTAATTTTCAGACCTTTTGCATTCATAAGTAATTTATTAACTCCGACATACAAATAAACAAACCCACACACACAAAACAAAGAAAGTTATTATAAGCTTTTAATAAGTTTAGCAATAAAGTGACAAGAAAAGTCTATTAAATATCGTTGTTGACACACCATCGGGCGTGATCCGTTTTCTGAAGCGTGGTTATCCCATTAAATGACTTTGTACATCTACTTGGTAACATAATATACTTATTATTGGCATTTATATCATAAAGTGGTTATGATCGCTTTTCGTGGAAATTATGATATTACAGACGGTCTTTATGGTTTTATGGGTTGTAAATATCTTGTGTTATAAGATGAAGTATTAGGTAGGTAAAGGACAATTATTTTTGTATTGAAATTGATCTTATAACGCATCACTCACTAGCACGTAATATTATGTTTAACCTTCTTATATTGGACTAGCGTCGACCACAGCTTCGCCCGCGTGGAGGTCGGACATCATCTCATTGAAACGTACCTCCGGGATAAAAAGTATCCTACTTCCTAACCCAGTTCATGGTCTATCCATGTGCCAAATTTCATCTAAATCCATTCAGCCTTTAAAGCGTACATGATTACAGACAGAGTTATTTTCGCATTTACAATATAAAGTACCTGTGGATAGGTTCACATTTGACCACCAGATCACCTAATGTTGAACTATGATGCGGCAGCCTATTGTCTTATTTACATCGTCTAATTTTACAATGTTTGTATATATGTGAGCACCATGTATCTACGACATAATCAATTTTTCTCGCTTCATTTATTTCAATTATACTGAATGTAAGCTTATTCTAGGTCGTCTTCACATAATTATGCTTTTATATAATTAATGTATACAAATAAATTTTAAACATTTTTTAAAGAGTTACGATGGAGTTTCTTGCCCATTCTTTTCCATACCTTGTACTTTTTTGTAAATTTTGACGTTCAAAAGTGCCTCTTATGTGCCTATTTGAAATAAATGAATTCACTTTGACTTTGACCTCCAAAGAAAGACGGTGGTCTAAAACATCAAGCTAGATAAACCGAGTCTAAGAATTCACTCATGTCTTACATTGAGAATTTCGGCGACCTACGTAAACTTTAATGGGCTCCACAAACTTATGTACGTTAGGACAAAGACATTTAGTCTGAGATGACATAATATGGTGAATGTATAACACAGTAAGGCGTAGTGAAGATAGCTTATTAAATACAGCTGCCCAATGTAACTTGATATCTACGTAGTAGTGTAGGACCCTTGACATATATTTGGCAGTCGGCTTTCCGAGCTGTGCTGCTTTAAGCTGCCAGGAGATGCTGGACAACCTGTATATACCCATCAACTTATGACTTAGTACCTACTGCATTCGTCTACTAAGTTATACTTTGTTGTAGTTTTAAAGCTTGACGTTGCCTTAAGCATAGAGTAACATGCAGTTCAAGTGCTCAATTTAATTGTCCACTTCAATAACTTTTTACGAAATTATGAACGCAAAAATTATGAAAATGAAAGGTTGATTTACGGAAAGAACGGTATATTTTGTTTCACTTTTATTTCATTTTCTACGTACAACGTACATGCCTCGCACTCGGCGGCAATTCGACAACAGCACAGCACATTTGTATGGGCCATGTATCGGTTCCTTGTCACCGCATGATTCAACGAGAGCTGCTGTGCTATATTTTTTATGTTCCAATCATGATTTATGTTCCGAAGCTCGTTACGATGTGGCTAGGATCGAGTATTGCCTTCTCCAGTAACGGTAGTCTATGGTCGCAGTCAAGAGGTATTTTTTGTCCATATTGAATATACTTAACTTATTATTGTTTACGGTTTTACTCGCGCGTTTGTTTCGTATTTCTTCAATACATTTTGGATTAAAATTGATCTCTTATTTAGATATACCCGAACGAAGCGCTTAAACTCAATCAAATTACTTTTGAAGAATTCTGAATCATAAAACACTTCAAACATGAAAGAAAAAACCATTGAACATTTTACTGTACCCATGTCAGTAATAAATATAGGTATATTGGTCCCTTTTATAATTAATTTAAGCAACCCTTAGACGACAACGAATAAAAGGACGCATATATATATTTCTGGTAAAAACCGGAAACGAATTTATTTCCTTTAATACATTTTGATTAATTCCACCTCATAAAAGCAAGACTGTGAAAATAATTTGGACACTTTGTCATTTCCACATATTTTCATAATATTTGAACAAAAATTTTCACATATAATATTAATTTTCGTGAGTTTCATGCATGATATATGTATATTTTTTTTATTCATTTTCAACATATGGCCTTGTTTCCTAGAGCTGTACTTGTGTGTGTGTGTGCGTATTTAACATGAGAAAAAATGAGTTATTTATTAGGGAGCATGTTTTGGGCTAAGATACTAACAAAGGCATTTAAATATATTTACGATTCGAAGGACTTTAGGTCATTACGTGTATCGATGAAATGATTCGTCTGTCGCAGAAATTATTTTCCTTCCAAGCATTTTTCCGATTCATTGCTTGAATCTGCAAGTAACATGACGTTCTGCGTAATAGGTGCGCAGATCTACTTTGTATTATTAAAGAAAGGTTTTTACTTAAAACTCAATGTCATTGACTTCTTGATACCAGATAGTTGCAGCAGGTTTTATTCATCTAAGCACAATATATTCATATCTTTAAACAATAATGTTTAAAAATTGTTGGTTTTTAATTTAAATTGAATTTTAAGAATTAATTTTATAAATTTTTATAATATCAAAATTTATTTACATCATCGGAACATAGGTAACATAACATTACATAACACCAGCTCATCTACTATCGCGATTTATTGCAGTCGACGTTTTCTCAGTTTATTTTATACCTTTTGCTGTGCCCTACAGGGTCCGTAATTGTACCTTAGCTTTAAGCCATTGTAACAGCTTTAAACCTTATATATTTGCCTAGCCTTTTCCCAACTATGTTGGGGTCGGCTTCCAGTCTAACCGGATGCAGCTGAATACCAGTATTTTACATGGAGCGACTGCCTATCTGACCTCCACAACCCTGGGTAGTACGATACCCCTTGCTTGTCAGACTTTCGGGCTTCTGACGACTCGTAACGACTGTCAAAGATCCATGAATGACAGCCGGGACCAACGGCTTAACGTGCTTTCCGAGGCACGGATGTGTAAAGATGGTCATCCATCCACGGACTAACCCCGTCAAGCGTAGCTTAACCTGATGGATCGACCCGTGCAGCTGTTATTACTTAGCCACGAGCACCTCACACTACCAAACACCTTTAAACATTATGGAATGCAAATAAAAATATGAATATAAAAAAGTTTAGCGTAAGTTGGGCTTTAATGGGCTAATTAAATTAAAACTTAAATCAAAAACTTGAAACGTCTAACCAACTACTTGAACGAAACATGACTAATTTCTAAAACCAGATGAACCCATGAATCACACTCTACTAAAGCTAATAGACGTGTAAATTATCTTCTCCTTCAATGACAGATATGTAATCTCTTGGCATGGTATCCCTTACCTGCTTGTTATTAGTTACCCTCGAACATGACGCGCCGTGTATCCGCATCGTACTGACACCACATTCATCACGACATTTCCTATTTGTCATCGTCGATTTACCTACGAACTGACACGGCTAGAATTTGTCAGTAACATGAAATGTAGCTAACTATCTTAGTTTGCTCTAGATATGGGATTATTCCTTGAATAATTTGTGTTGTATGCCCCGTAGATGTTCGCTATAATGCACTGACAGTGGCGAGGTGTCAAAAATACAGCCAAAGAAACTCTTATTCGAAAACTATACTAAGAGTTTCGTAAACTAATCTTTTCATTGCTGCAATGATCTTCACCTAAAGGCAGCGTCTAATCAAAAATTTTTGACTAACTAAGTAATAATAATTCATTACTCAACTGCTCATATATACACTGCGCATATCACACTCTACTAAGCCAATAGACGTGTGTAAATGATCTTCACTCTCCTTCAACGACAGCTAATCTCTCGGCGTTTTATACAATACCTGCTTGTTATTAGTTACCCTCGATCATGATGTGCCTTGTATTCCTGTTTGTCAAAAAGACAGACAAAGAAACTGATATTAGCATTTTATTAACCTAACTAAAACGATTTTTTTCGTAAACTAATCCTTTCATTGCTATTAGTGATCCTCACCGCGGCCGCTCAGCTACTCGAACCGTCTCAACAACCATTTATGACTAGCACATTATTTTTAGGTTTTCCTTTATACATATTTACTTTACACCTAGGCAACCGTATAATATCACCAAAATTCAATCGCCTTACTAACCTTAGATTAATTAGCAACTGGAACCGTCTAAACAACAACTTGACTAACTTATTACTTTACTAAACCGTTCAAATGAACATATCACACTCTACTAAAGCTAATAGACGTGTAAATTATCTTCTTATTCAATGACAGCTAAGTAATCACTTGGCATTGTATCGCATACCTGCGTGTTATTAGTTACCCTCGAGCATGAGGCGCCATTCATCCGCTACACATTCATCACCAACACTTTCTATTTGTCATTGTCGGTTTAGATAGATAGATAGATAAATAGAATACTTTTTATTGTACGCCATAAAAATTACAGACATAAATTTAGAAATTTTACATAGGGTGACACAATGGGCGGTCTTATCGCTTAAACCGATATTTTACAGACAACCTTAGGATGAAGGTAACAGGAGAAACAATACTGCAGGTAAAGAAAGAAAGAAAGAAAATACGTTTATTTGCGGTAAACATGACGCAAAGAAAAAACAAAACACGAGAATAACAAATTGGAGGTAAATATGCGTCACATCCACGCAAAACGGCCATCGCTCAGCATAATGCTGCGACCCTATGCGAGACAGAGCCCCAGCGCTGGTTTTGGTGGTTGATAGCTGTTAGTGGTGTACCATTTATATATACAATACAATAGTTTACCTGAACTAACACGGCTAGAGTTTTGTAACGTGAAATGTAGCTATAGCTATCTTAGTTTGCTCTAGATAGGTAATTGTTACTTGAATAATTTGTATTTTATGCCCTGTAGCTGTTTCCTATAATTTATTGATGAGGTGTCAAAAAGACAGCCAAACACACTCCAGCTAGCGTTTTTAACCAGATTTTACCCTTAACTTATCTTAGCCAGTTATACTAAAATAGTTTCAATAACTAAAAAAGTAATGGTTAATATAAAATAAAATAAAAAATAAATAAATTGTGTTTTATTTCAGGCAAAAATACCCATAATGAGAGAATACAAATCACAAAAAGCACAGAAATCATTAAAATATCAATAAAAATAAAACACCATAGTAAAACTCATTCGAAAAATACATTCATATTAAAAATCTATAAAATGTCAATAATAAATAAAAATTATATCACATTCTAAAAGCTAAAATGTCAATATTAAATAATCATAATAAAATTCCAAAATTACGAACACATTAAAAATTCATCAAAATATCAATAAAATGTCAATAATAAATAATAAATAAAATGTCAATAATAAATAAAAATCATATTAATCATATGCCTGAATTAAACATGTACCCTAATTACGTAACAGACGATCAATCGGAATTTGGATCGTTTTGAAACAAATTGCTAATCCATTGCTTCATAAGTTTAAAAATAAATTCTGCTCAACAACGTAAATAACGCAATGAATGTTGTTGAACTGTCAAAATGAAAAAGTCCGTCGTAATCGTTTATGAAAATGTGTTGCGTAAGTAGATAGCAGGTCTTGCGACCATAAATAACAATAAGACCACCTAAAAAGTGGCGGGAAAGACCCGGGCCACGTGAAAAACATAGATATCGGTAATGAAATTCTACACTCTGTGCCGCCAGTGGAATGTGTATCAAGATTTATAATAAATTACCGAAGTCTTTAAAAGAAATAAAAAGGAACAGTTTATTTAAAACAAAATTGTTCACTTATTTGAACCAGAAGTTACTACACATTGCAAGTTTTTTGATGAAAAAATTGTTAAATGAATAAAAAGTAATGACATAAATAGCTGACCATGGCCCACGCACAATGGTCCACCTGACGGACTAAGTGCGGAAACCAAACCCCCTAACATAGATAGAACATAGATAGATAGCTGACCATGGACCATGCCCGGAGGACACGGTTGAGCATACGGTGGAGGTCTGTCCGGCTTGGGCAGAGCATCGCCGTGTCCTCGTGGAGGCGATCGGCGGCGGGGATCTCTCGCGTCCGGCCCTAGTCCAGGCCATGGTACGGAGCGAGAGGGCATGGGAGGCCGTCACCTCCTTCTGCGAAGCAGTAATGCTCGCGAAGGAGGAGGCAGAACGCGTGAGGGAGAGGCAAATTTCGCGCCCTCACGCCCCTAGCCGCCGCAGGAGACGCCCTGGGGGTCGGGAATCGCAGGCCGATTCCCGGCCACCGTAGGCGCGGGCTTGCGGACGGTGAGCAATGGGTAGCTCGCCGTCCGATAAGGACCAGGCCCGGGTCGACGGCGCGTTGTGTTCCACGCGCGCCTCAAAGAGATGTCAGCACAACGGAAGGGGTCCGATAGGACCGATGCCTGCCGGGGTTGCGGGAAAGTCCGAAAGGGATACCGTGGCCCCTGGCAATGTACAGGCAACGGAAGGAACACGGGTGGGTTTTAGTCAGTAAGAGTCTGACACGCCCTCCCGCTCCACCCAGAGCGGGAGAAGTTATTTGATAATTTCCCACCAAAAAAAAAAAAAAAAAAAAAACATGGACCATTGTTTGTATTACACACCTACCATATTTAATTTATTTGAATTAATTCATTTTATTTTATTTTGATTTAACTTGTTCATATTCTTTAACAATAACTATTCTATTCTTTTGATTTGAACCATGACTTTTGTAAAAATGACACATTATAAAAATGTAATGTATTGTAATGTAATTTATTAATTTTGTTTTGTTTTGCAGTGCCCTTACAAGGTGCATGTTTGAAACATACTCTTATTCCAACCTCTGTCGAACATGTTTGCAATAAACAGATTTGATTTTATTTGAATCCTCATCATACTGAAATACAACACCTACTTACGCCGTATTTCCTTCTATCAGCTTCATATTATAAGCACTAAACCTACACATATAAACATCTCATTCGAAACCCAGTGACCGTGTCTCCCGGGTAATGGCAACAATACGCATATTGTCAATCCGGAGTCAGACCCAAATAGAGCGTGTATAGCCACCGAGATACCTTCCTTTACGTACTTGATACAATACTGTATCTCACACTGGAGCGTATTCAGATGGGATACAGTGCACTTTGTATGAACGAGAATTCACAATTCCTAGGTCATTTGCAACCGTCTAAATTACATAATTATGGTTTGTCCTTGGCTGGGCAGTGTCCGAACCGTGGTACGGCGTGTTACTAGCATTTAATATGAAATAGTATCGCTATTGCTACAAGATGCGGCGCTCGTGTCACTTGCACAGGGGATCTAAAATGTAAATACCTAAAAAAAAAGAAAGAAAATACGTTTATTTGCGATAAACATGACGCAAAAAAAGAACACAAAATAAAAAAAAGAAACAAGTTTAGGGAAAATATGTGTCACATTTACGCAAAACGGCCATCGCCGCGAACCTATGCGAGACAGAGCCCCAGCGCTAGTTTTCAGCGACAGCCGGCGTTGACGTTATGACGTCGACCAGTGCAGCATACAATGAAATAGAATTATGATATAAAAATAAAATAAATATACAATAATTAATTCTACATATTTAAATAAAATATAATATTTAAAAACCTACACCATAACCCACCCAATAACCCAACCTCCTACCTAATATTTAACCTACAGATGTACTTATGTAAGAATCTATCGGCGCGTGGGCAAAATCGAAACTTACGCAATCTTGTTTTTTCAATACAATTTCAATTTTTTTTACCAACAACGACCCCTGTTAATGTCGTTCAAGCGCCAAACCACAGTATAAATAAGTAACAAGATTATGTAAACGACCGAAACGACGCGCTTCGAAATCTCAGTGTACCTATATCAATACGCAACAGTCTCGAGTGCGCGGCAGTTATGCACGGACGCGGAAGGTTTATCTACCGAGTGGCCGTAGGTAATTATTTCATGGTCACTGCCGAGACATAATACTGTTACTTTATTTTACTGTGGCCAATTGATCCTTGTAGCACAGTACCTTTCTCCATTCAAGCCTTGGTCCGGATAGATCATGCTCCAACATAAATAAGCGTTACGAAAATACCTAGTAGGTATATGCTTAATACAAGACCTATATATCTATAAATTTATAAAATTACTTGTTTCTCTAATAAACCAAATTTTCTTTCCCTGCCAGATGTTTTCACAGAAAGCCGAAAATAATGTATATTCTGAACGTTCGCGGAATAAATAGTCACTCAAGCTAATACAAATTTCCTTTACACCGAAACTGCTAAACTAGAACGGTGCCTAAAACGTTTGGTAATTTCCACGTATACCGGTAATAATTTTATGTAGGTTAAGGTACCTGTCCCACTGGCGGCGACTATCAACGATTTTTTGGCTCAAGAAACATACAAAAGATGTCCCGTGTAAGTAAACCAGAAATAATTTAACAGTTGATCGCTGACTGTTCACACTACGCCGGGGACAACTCGCTTGTCGTAGCGACAAGAACTATCAAAGAGCGACAGCAACGTTTTTGGGCAGAACACTCGCTGAGAGACTCACGCTTGGCGCATACGCATACCAGCGAGTAATTGCTCGTCGTCGTCGGGCACTCGCTGCTCGCCAGCTCCTTTTGAGTTGCCAGCTCTACTCGCTTCTCGTTTATCACCAGCGGTGGGACTGGTGCCATAAAGTAGGTTGCATAATATAGGCATCTATATGTAGTATGGGTATAACTCCTCATGCTAAAAATAAGCCACTTGACTACTTCAACCCTTTCTGTGGGCGTCTTGATGCTTTTGTTTCTAAAAAGACAAGGGTCAGGTAACAAGAGCTGACATCACTGGTCATCTCTCTGGTTAAGTTTAGAACAATTTAGAGGGCCATCGTATGTTGTTTCTAACGAAAGGATGTTTTTAATTCGTTGCTTAAAAATTAAAATATTCCCTGTTTTAAAAAACATGGCCGCAAATATGTGAAATTAAATAAAAACTTATTTACTTTAATTAGAAGTACCTAGGCGACCGAGCTCAGCTCGGGTAAAAATAGAGAAAACGTATTTTCCCAGATATGAGGCTAGTGAGATTTTTCGCCGCCGCAAACGAAATCTTTAAAGCCGTTTTCGAGAACGTGATTACAAATTATATATACAAATATTGCTCATTTAATAACCTTCAAAACCTCCCAATAAGTGCGTGTTCTATTTCTAAATCAATCTGATAGATAGATAGTGCCTTTCCGGAGACTATAAGGCCTTATCTAGCAATCTCTATATACGAGTACCTACATATTATAAATTAAGTCGCTTTTCGTGTCCATATGTATGACCGTGTTGTTCTTCAAAACTACGCGATTTTCAACATCATTTAAATAATTTATTCCGAAAGGTTAATATGTAAAATACATTAATATTTGACTTAGATCTTATCAAGAAATCTTCATGATTCGTCAAGTCGTAAAAACCGTGCAAAGCAGGGGTGATTCGCTTGTTTTATTATAAACAAGGTTCTACTATCTATCCCTATACAGTAGTTATTTGTGTTCCGGATATTAAGAAAGGTTGCTTCGGTTATTCATTCATTTGCAAACAGGTTTAGCGGAAGAAGATTAACGGAAAAGATTTACCGAACAAATAAGTTTATGGATGTGTCCGGAAAAAGTTACGATAGGATTTTAAACGACTTTAAAAGAAAAAACCTGTTACGAAGTATGTACTGCATTATAGTTTAACGAATAATAAATTCACCTATAGTTATCGCGTTTTACCATGGCAATAACGGTCATTGCCCTTTCCCTGATAACTCTCCATACGAACCTAAACAATAAACTATGTACGGTTTTTCCATATTGGAACATGTTGAAGATCACAATAGATATTGATTCAGAACATTAATGGATGTTCGATCAGTTTTTTTTGTTTTTTTAATGCTTGAAAATGTAGATGGATCAATGACCTCTGTTGCCATTCTAAAACGCGACTACTATAAGGTCAATCATAAGATTATAGTTAGCATCACTGTTGACTAGACATGCATGTTTTTGTTACCTATTATTAAAAATACAATGAGTTTCTGACGTTCACGTTCGTATGAAAAGTCTTTAGCAAGAAAACTGTTTGATTTCGTTTTCAGATCAAGACTGACCAACTCGTACCATAAAAAATAAAAGAACATAGGTAGTACTCTATTTAAATACTCCTTCTTGCGACGCTTTCAATTGCTTAAACCTGAAAACCCTCTTTTTAAAAGACACTGTCTAGTCCTTCGCAAAGCCGTATCTAGGTATAGACAACATAATAACACTTTACACAATGTAAGATTTGGAACGTGTCGCCAAAGAAGTTGAGTCCCCTCTCCACATTGAATTTGAGTCGCGGTAAGCGATATTTCAATAGCCCCAAGAGAGGTCACCCAGCACCAGATCAATGCACTCCAAATTATTGGAAAATCTTCACGAACAGTAAAACAGCTGAGCTAAATGAAAAGTGTCTGCCGAGAAAAAAATTATAAGGTCTCTTCTGACTTCAATGGAATAACGTCGCAAGCAGTTTTTTTTGCATCTTCATTCTATATGGAAAGGATGTTGGAGAGATATCGACACTCGGAACGGTTATCGTTAGGTAACGATGTTGCAGTTATGATACTTTTTAGGTTTCCTTACCGAAGAGTGCCTAACGGAAACCCTATTACTAAGCCTCCGCTGTCCGTCCGTCTTTCCGTCCGTCTGTCTGTCAGCGAGCTGTATCTCATGAGCCGTAATAGGTAGACAATTGTGTATTCCTATTGCTGCTTTAAAAACAAATTATAAAAAATCTGTATTTAAAATCGTGCTTTTTTACTAAAGTATTAAAAATTAATTGTGTTAAATATTGTACGGTGGTACGGAACCCTTCGTGTGCGAGTCCGCTTCGTACTTCGTCAGTTTTCCACATTTGCTGGTAGGTATTAAACGCATCATTCGCTTCCACGCTAAATTCACGAGCTCATTCATTGCATTGTTAAAGCAAATATAGAAAAGCTGGCTATAATCATAAAACACGTACTGTGTGCTCATAATATAATGTTATTTAAACAAACGAACCAAAATACTTGCTAAAGCGAATGAAGCTGCAACAGAACCATAATATTTTCTATTATTCCTCCTTGTTTAATAATGTTACACGTATGATAAAGCAACACGATTTTAATCTAAAATTCAGACCAGAATTGAAATAAATGAAAGAAAACACTGAGAACCATTAGTCCATTTAACAGACAAACAAAGAATATGCTTCATATTCATATAGACACGGAAAATCATTCATAAAACTTTCTAACAAATAAGCCATTTTCCTAACAAATAAGGTCTTAAATACTTGCTACATTTTATTTTACTACCAACAAGTCTAGCACGAAACTTATCTGGCATTCGAAGTCTAGAAATTCTAGTATATAGAAGAAAAACAAGGTGATAAAACCTAGAATCTTAAATAGAATAAATTCCTGCTTAGCTCTTCCACAAGTAGACTAACAATTGTTTTTTACATAAACAAGGTTCAAGGCACGTATAATTCGAAACGACGCCGACGGGCAAAATGGACCGTATCCACTTGAAACACCTTTCAATGAAATTAGGAGCTCTATCTTTTTCATTAGACAAATGGCTGGAATAAAAGTGCATGTTCAAAGTGCTTTTAGAGTTTAGAAAGGGTTGAATGTTGTAAAATGTTTCGTTTAAATTATAAACTTACATACCCAAGACTGCATTGAAACGTGGTCGCTCACAATGGGCCTTATTAGAAGTCTAAAAGTCACCCAAAAGGCAATGGAGAGAGCTATGCTTGGAGTTTTCCAATGTGATCGAATCAGAAATGAAGAGATCCGCAGGAGAACCAAGTTAACCGACATAGCCCGAAGAATTGCCAAACTACTCACAGAACAGATGGCTGATGCGGCGGAAAGGTTCTGGAGTGGCAACCGCGTACCTGAAGAAGTAGCGTTGAAAGGGCTCCCACAAGGTGGGTGGGTCGATTACCTCATGAAGGTCGCAGGAATCCGATGGATGCGGAAAGCACAGAACCGGTCTAAGTGTACGCCTTTCGGCTGAAATGATACCCAAGATATTATATAAATACAAATCGTGTGTCTGACGAACTTCCATACAAACAAACAGAAACAAAAATTATTTCTTGGTGCTCATCTTCTTTACATAAAAACTCTTGTGCAAAACATGCTTCTAGACCCAGCAGTTTAAAAGGCTGTACGTTGTCTGTCAGAGAATTCAGTACCGAATATTCTAATGTCTAAAAACATTTAGCGGCTATCTATTTTGTGGTAACTTAATACTAACCTTACACCTAGGGGTCAAAAATTGCGTACAAAGTTAATCAATTCAAACTTCTAACTTTTATATCTCATTTCGGACTGAGTTTAGAGATATGAATGTCAAATAAGTTTCGTTTGGTACACTATTTTGTACTAGAAAAACAAGATTTGGTTGATGGCCGCAAGAAAAAAAATGACGCCAATTTCAGGCAATGTCTTTTCGTGCAAATCCGCTCAGCCGTTTTAGCGTGATAGCGTAACAAACAAATATACACATTTTTGTATTTATAATGTTAAGTTAACATTTAATATAACTTACACGGACAAGGATTAGTATAACGAGTGTTATTCTTCTGAGTAGTTTTATTTAAGTACTACTCAGGCACTCAGCATTATCATCGTATCAACGTACAGGCAGCTGAAGGAACACGGGTGGGTTTTAGTCAGTAAGCGGGAGAAGTTATTTGACAATTTACCACCAAAAAAAAAAAAGGCACAGTATTATCATCGTATCATGATCATCACAGTAAAGTGTACGCTAAGCATGGATCTTCTAATAACCGCACTACAATAAATAGTTGAAGTGACATTAGTCATACTCTTTGTATAATACCTTCACCCTTATTACGTAACATACTTTCAATCACAATCGGAAAGATTTTGAAAAAAAATTGCTAATCCATAGCTTCATATGGTTGAAAAATGTGTCTTCTCAACAACATTAATAACGCAATGTATGTTGTTGAACTGTCAACTGAACTGGACTTTTGACTTTACCCTTTGTAGCAAAACCCACGAGAAAAGAAGGCACTGTCTACACATTCTTTACCTATTTAAGTACTTACCTTTAACTCTATTATTTATTTCTAAATTCTGAACTAATATCTATTGTGTCCTCAAGTTATCAGGCCACGAGGCCGTCACCAACTTTATCTTAGTGAACTCATAAGTTTTAACTTTACTTCGACGTCAACTATAACTTTTAGGAACAAAGTACGTTCTCGTGACAACAGAATTGGCAGCTAGTTGTACGTGCCAATAATATTTAGAACTATCAGTAGGTACCTATTACCCAATGATCTAAAATTCTTAACTATTGCTGTATAGGGAATAAATCATTCGGAAGCTATATTTAAAATCGACATCGGCTAAGATGAAAAAGCGAAAAATTTACCCACTGATTTCCTTGGCTGCCCCCTAAACCATTTAATCTGTTTACGTAATTTACATTTTATGATAGGGTTTTGGGTAGGGTTGTCAACTTTTTTTAAGGAAAATAACGAATGTTCCTCTCTGACGAATATAAAAAAAGTATTTGCAAACAAAATGAATTATTTTCCAAATGTATTTATTTAAAGATTTGATAACATATTTTTTGGAACTCTAAACTGATTGTAATATTTTTTTATCAGTCTTGAATTTTTTCGTTTAATTTCCCACAGTCTAAATTGATAATAAAATAAATGAGTAAGTAACACTTTTTTAATTAAATTTAAGATCGCTCGGTTTCTCTCTTCCCGCCACTTTGCATTGAGCATCGAGAAAATCCTCTCGGTGTAAGCTGATGTGGCAGGAACAGATAGGAGAAAGGCTACAATTTTTCTAATATTACCGAAAATCAAATGAACTTTTCAAAATTATAATAACATTTTTCAACAGTTTATTTAACTATAAAACTTAAAATTTTGTATTTTCTTTGAATTTCTTTAATAATTCTGATTTCAGTATAAAAAAACATCCATGTTAATATTTAATTTTGTCAACAAATTGAGCCGTTCAATAATATTTTCAAAATGTTCAAATTAAATTATTTCTTTTAAAGATATGCTACTTAGCATTGACAGCCAGTTACTCTGCTGGTTAAAATCAAACCATTTTTCTAAGTAATTTATAGAATTGTCGATAAATAGTGAATAATTTCTGACAATTTTATTGTAAAGTTGTTGAGATGACTGTTCAATGGTTTTTAACAATTTTTTTGTGTCATATCCATAGAACTTATATTTTTTTCTTTCTTGAGATTGTGCATAATACTGTATATATCTAAAATAGTTACACTGTTCCCTTTCAAACATTTAATTGTTTTATTAATAATATACAGCATAGGGCTTGCAAAGACAAGGTAAGTTTCAATGACATTGTGTTCATTTTCACTACTTAACATAATACCCCCGCCAAAACAAAGAACATTGAGTGACTTTTGTTTGACAGTAAGTTGTTAAGTTGACAGTTTGACATTCAGAAACGCAGAAATACACACACACTTGCACTTGCGTTACGTTCCAAATCCATTCGAGCGATAAAATACATTTGTTCTTAAATCTCAGTATCAAGAATACTCCGTTCCATTCCATTCCACGCTTATGTCAAAATAACGTATTCTCGATCCTTTTTTTTATTCAAAAGTATAACGAATAATGAAGCAAAATAAAGTAGGATACGTTATTATAAAGTATGGTTGCCAACCCTAGTTTTGGGTAATAAATCTGTTTAAAGTCATTTAACTTGAATTACCTTAAATTCAATTCAGTTTATCCTTATTGCAATCCATAATGTACACATACTGGTGGTAGGAATAAATAAATTGAAACAATTATGGACCCTGTCTGGCACAGCAAAATTTTAAATAAGTAGGAGTGAGGAAGCTTATTACTTAATATTTAAATTCTATTCTATCCGTCTATCCTCGTTTTTTTTCGTCGTCTGTCCTTCCCCTACAATTACCGTAAACAACTTTATTACCGTCCATGGTAGCTATCTGCATGGGTCAGCTCATACGTCATAACTCCATGACGGGAGAAATCTGAGTGTCATACTGATAAATTGGGAAGTCCTGACATACCCCATCAATATAATAGAAACGATGTTCTTGTTATTACTATGAATAAATAAGTACAGATTCTTTCTAGAGTTCTTATGTAAATCTGTATAATATGAAGCACTTATGTACAGTACAACTATTTTCTTAATGTCCCCCGGCCATCTTCGTGTTTCGTCAGTTATCAGTTGCCCTTTGCACTTGGTGCAGACCGGACGCTCTCAATCGACTTGGAAGTATATAGAGTTGTTAATACTATTTTAACTTAATGTAATTTATGGGTAAACTCTTTGTAAACGGAAATGCGATGATTCCCGAGGGACATTAAGAAAATAGTTGTACTGTACATATTATTTCTTCGTTTATTTTCTATTGCTGCAAGCAAATGTAGTCTTTAGTTTTTTAGCCAGTGATGAATCGTTATACAATATATAGCGATTCATATACATATATACACAAGCAAGAATAAGTCATTTGTCATCTCCTCGAATCAACCTCGAAGATTAGAAAATCATGAGATGATATGACATACTGACGCTATATGGGATTATACCATCGCGCATCGACGGGGAAAAGGATTCGTTTTCCAATATAAATGTATTTTCTTATCGGTTGTGTATTGCCGCTAAACACAGCTACATATCATGTTTACCTGAGTTTTCCGTGTGTTCGCCTTTCTGGGTATAAGCCAACAATAACATAAGTAGAATAAGAAATAAAACTCAATGTCATTGTAATTTTAAGCCGGATTACGTTACTAAGTTTGCGCAAATAGTTTCGCAATGTAAATTCGGCTTTAAAAGTTTGTTAATTAAATTGATTAAATTATGCCAACCCCGTGGTATTTGTATTGTTATGTGTGAAAAGGCTTCATACGGACGTTATTAATAGATAACAGTAATGATGTTTACAACAAAATATTTTCAATTTAAAAGTAATGTAGGTAGAAACTAAGCTCTTAACGAGAATCCGAAGACGTCATTTTAAAATCGCATCTTTACCAGGATTTGCTATACAAAAAAGAAGACAGCGCTTCGCATTCGTACTTTTTCGCTCTTTAGAAAGGACTTAATCCCGTCTCTCATTTTATCGCTACTATAATCCAGTACTTTATGAGAAATAAATCTGTCGTTAGTACTTTTAGCTTTAAAAATAAACACGGCAAATTGTGTCTGCCTTACCACAAAAGGTTTTTGTGACATGACATTGGTTTGAACAAGTGCCTAAGTTCTTGTGGTTAGTAAGAGCCTACATTTCTTATGTCTAACATACTACAGCATATTTCCAAGCTTCTCTACACATTCATCTCTCAGGAAATTGAATTGCATTCCTTTGAAATTTTATGACAAAGGTGAGTTGATGTGAAGGATAACATTGGGTGTTCACCATCCGTTTGTCCGGCCGGACATGACGAAATTACGAACTGTCCCGGTGGATGACTGACCGCTACACAGGATTTATATGGAACACGTCATGTCCGTTATTTTCATGTTGGAGATCACTTCCATGCAGATGTGGAAAAAAGATTTACCTAGGTAAAATTAAACATCATCGAGAAGACTTAGAAAACTTCTAAGTTAAACTAAGAGAAAGGGAATGGAATACCTTATTTTGCTAAATAAATATATTTCTTCGGTGGAATTAATGTGCTAATTGAAAATCTACGGGGATTATGTTTTAGCATAACCCCTTTGAATGCCAGGAAAATAACAATGTTGTTAGTGCTGACATTGTTTGAGTACTTTTACACACAAAACAATCTAAATTCAATATTCAAAAGTAATTTATTCAAACTAGGTTGAGTATCAACACTTTTTGAACGACAAAATTACACTTCCTAGTGCTTCAGCTGGGAAGAAGAAGTGGCGCAACAAAGTCCCCAGCAGCACAGCTGTCTGTTCTGTTAGAAGAAAAAAAATTCTATACAATAGTAAGCAACATACTTTACATTACGTAACACAAAACAAAAATTAAATTATTATTATTTTATGTCTTTAACATTTCTCGGGACCCTAGGGTCCCGGACCTTTGGAAGGTGTACGAGGGGCCGAAGCTAATTTGACGTGTTTTATGAAACGAGGCACCAACCCATGATTATCCCTGTACGCACTATGCTAGTGCACCCAATGACAACCCCTGGTTGGTGCAGAACTATTGCAAGATATGGAACCAAAGATATTGGATTATGGGTTTAGGTGGCTAAGTGAACTGGTTATCTAGAACTATGGAAAGACTATAGCCCTTGCCTGACCAATATTTTATATAAAATACACAGGTAAAATGGCAGGGGGTGACTTGGCCCCGCAAACGGTCGTTAGCACAAAGTGTCGTAGCGACAAGGGGGCAACATGTCCTGAGGTGCTTACAAGGAGTGGAGCGGTATTCCAGGGCTATCAGGACAATCCCAGAAGTACGGTCAATATCCCTACCAGCATCTTACTAGGATACTTCCTTCCTCCGAGCATATTTGCTCTTGCGAATCTCCACTCAAGCCGGCCAATAAAGACAAGAAAGAGGTGGGAGCTCTATTCCTCGTCAGTGTTCACTCCAGACGACCAATAAAGGCAAGCCAGAGGTGAGGAACAAGACTTCTCCCGGGAGATACGGTTCGTGGGGTCGCTAATGCCCAACAGCTCGCCACATGCTGCCCTGCGGGTTTCTGTATCTCTCTTGGTCTGGCTCCTTATCCCAGACCTGTTCCGGCAAAGTAAACTCTACCGGCACAGACCTGGAATTTGGAGCGCGCAAGCCCCACCACGACGTCAACGTAGAGATACGGCGGTGGGGAAAAATTATTATCATTATTATTAAATTACTAACCATTTGTCGCTGACAAATGGTTGGTAACAATATGTTAATGGTTTGTCGCTGACAAGTGATTATGGTTGGTATAGTGGCGTGTGCTAGCTGTAGCACACGCCACTATACCAACCAAAATCACTTTTATAATGAAAGTATCAAAATGCGTATTGCATTTAGAGATGGTACCTATTGATCCCTCACGTCCTTACGTCACGGGAGCGTCAATCCCGAGATTGCTTTCCTATAATGATGAAAGAATACCCTTTCTTTTATCCAGATTACAAAAGGGAATACTTGTTTCTTTCTATATCGCCGAACTCTTGATTTCCGACTTAAATACCGTGAACTAATTCCTACAAAATCTTCTTAATGGGTTTTTTATTAAAATAAGCAATAATAAGCATAAGCATAATCAGCCTATAATGTTCTCACTTCTGGGATATAGGCCTCCTTTGTATAAGAGGTAGTGGGCCATAATCCACCTTGCGGAATTCTTGGCTCTAGGACATGCCGGTTTCCTATACTAGAAATTAATAAAGATAAAATAAATCAACTATTTTTCAGATTATCTAAAGTACAGACGCCAGCACATCAACCTACTACAATCTGTCAAATTTCTTTAATAGATTTTCAACTTTATCACTAACGCATAAGGTTCAAAGTTGAATTGGGAAAATTTGACATTTTCGGGTAGGTTGACCTGCTGGCGTCTGTACATACATCTTTTATGGGGTACTGTGTTAAATGTTACAAGAAAATACCTTGTGATATATTGCAATTAAATGAAAGAAAATTTAAAACTCATATTAAAAGTACACTTTGTAAACAAGCATATTACAAATTAGAGGATTATATCCAAGATAAGAATGCTTGGAAACATGCTGGTCCTGCTCCATAAGATAATCTAGAATCTAGACAAAATCAAACTGGTTGCTAATTTAATTGTATAATTCATATTAAAAAAAAAAATACATTGATTTTACTTTCTGTGATTACTTCCTCACACACTGACTTATTAATTGTAAAGTTTTAGGAAAATCGTCTACTTTTACAGTGTTTGTAAATATGTGAGTACCATGTAACTATCACATAATTAATTTATCTGTTGTTGCTTCATTCTTAATTCTTTTTACCTAGTATAGTAATTTTATTCTAGGTGCATCATCTTCACATAATAACTAATGTACCTATACAAAATATTTTAAAACATTTTAAAAGAGTAACGGTGGAGTTTCTTACCCATTCTTCTCCATGCGAAAACTACCTTTTGGAAGGGGCGACTAGAATCAATTCAATTTTTTTGTAAATTTAGACGTTCAAAAGTGCCTTATAAGGGCCTATTTGAAATAAATGATTTGACTTTGACTTTGACTCCTCACGATGTTTTCCTTCAGCGTTTTGAGAGCAGTGATGATGAAATAATTTACACAAATTAAAGTGCCTGCTTGGGATCGAACTGACGACCTACAACTCGTATGTTGCGGCCGTTACTACTGGGCCACGACTGCTCCAAACAGCAATTAATTATGCTGCTGCTTCGAGCAATAATAAATGATGTCCAAAATTCATTTAGCGTAACTAATAATTTATCGATCTAGAAAGATTATGGTCAGAAATTTTCTTCTTTTTTTACCTTTTACGAACAGGCCACATTCATATTTTAAAACCGCATTCGTTATGAAAGCATTTAAGTAGAATTTAGAATTCGTTTCGGCATTATATCACCTACTGCGCAACTTGGTGAGGTGAACGACATTCAAACGCCCTAGACTCGTAATTATAGCTCAGCTTACTAAAAGTTAATACTGAATGAAGCTCCGAACAAAACGATCTACACATTACTCACTACGACAGCTTTTAATCAACGGCTCCAAGGACAATGTTAGCAATGCATTTATCCACACACGCTACAGTTAGGAATAATCGATATTTCTAAGTAAGGTGACAATCGATAAGAAGAAAAACTAGACGTAGTTAAGCGCCCAATTTGCCGCGCTGCGCCACAGTGCGCCTCTTTGCAAAAATGCGTCTACGCATGTTAGGAGCCGCGGCAACCCGCACCGCAACACAATAATTGTTTCAGACAAATTCTAATTTTAAATTTGAACTATTTCCACTCCAGTGCAATGAGGCTCGCGCACATTTGTACGGGCCACGCCGCAACGCAACCCATTGCAAAAATCATCCTATATCACTTTCGTTCATTTTGTATGAACCATCGCACACTACAGGCGGGCCGCATCGCAACGCATATCAGCAGACGCAAAAATACGCCTGGCGTGCGATCCGCTAGGACGTTGCGCTGTGGCCCGGTGCGACCCGCCTAAATATGCGCGGGCTCTAACAATATAGCTCTAAAAAGTTTTTAGTAACTTTGCAGTATTTTCGGATGTTCCACGTCAGGTGTTCGGAACGTGCAATCAATCAAATCAGCGTACCGCATCTGCTGGACTCTCGACCTCTAACTGCCTGCGCTTCCATCCACCGAATAAACGTCATAGGTCACGAAGGGCTAACTTCGCAGATACATTGAATTATATAAAGACCTGACCTTTCAGAACCAGTTAGATGCGTGTTAAAGTTGTCAGATGGGTCGGGATTGCAATTAACTCGCAGGAAACTAGCTCTCGAAGTGTATTCGAGTTAATTGGGGCTCTAAATCTGACTGATGATATCTATTGATGCTCCCGATAGTACACTCGCCCTATGGTTAACTCGCTTGAACTTTGTGATGTCGAACTATCAAGGAGGCATTAGCTCAGTCTGCGTGGAATGGATTCGCATAAATTACACTTTGGTATTGCGTTGTAAAGTAGTTTATCGGTTCTGGGGTGAACATTTTCGATTTTATTTTATTGTAGACGGAGAAAATAAATGGCGAATTAAGTTATCATATCTTCGTTTTAGTTTAAAATGGAGGAGGTACGGTGCTGAGATTATAATTGGGCGTTTATCTGCTGAGAGACCAATTTGTTAAGTAACACAATATTTCTCTCATCAGTAAACCAATACAATTCACGGCAACCTTTTCAGATTGGTAGGGTATACAAAATTCGAAACATTATTTATGTCTGAAGTTCCGAACGTCCGCGTCGGGAACGACCGGTAAAAAATTTGCACGATATGCACTTTGGAGTTCTACGTTATCTGAACCAACGTTATTTGCAAAGTTAAAACGACGATTTCGGAGAAGTTTTAATGCAATTCCTTTGTGCCAAACCTAAGTTTAGATAAAAGTAGCATAAGGTATTACGGTAGTTAGTACCTCAGGAAAATTCGAAATTAACGCTTTAAAAGTTATTTTGTCGTTTTGCTAAAAGCTACAATATTGTATTGTTTGCGTGTATTTGTATTTTTAGTGTGTCTCTATTGATCGAGTTATTTATACAATAAATATCAAAAAGGCGTGGTCGATTGAAAATTGTGATACAGACCATCAAACTGATCAACTTTCTCAATGAGATCAACATCGAAATCGAGTAGGTATTGAAGTTTTGTATGGAATAGTTGATAGTTTAGTATAGTTTGATAGACTGTACCACACCCTTTAATTTGTTTACACCTCTCTGATACACGCTCTATACTAGGTTAATCTCAAACACATGTTTATATTACTTTATTAACAATTTATTATGTTTGTCTTCAGATCATCGGCAAGCGAGTTGATCTCGAGGCGCGGCGTGTTTTCTAGAAGACAGTATGGATCCGTTGAACAAGTAAGTTAAGTTCATGCCTTTTATAAGCTTAAAAATGTAAAAACTGCAATATCGTATCATCTGAAACGACGGCAAACCTATTCTATATTCTACTAGCTTTATCCAGCCCGGCTTCGCACGGGTAGCACTAAGTACTTATCTACGGCGCACCTACCTACCCTACCCTACCTACCAACCTATCCTACATACCTACCTATCCGACATACCTACCTACCTACCCTACATACCTACCTACCTACCCTACATACCTACCTACCTACATACCTACCCTACCTACCTACCTACCTACCTTACCTTACCTACCTACATACCTAACCTACCTACCCACCTACCCTACCTACCCACCTACCCTACCTACCCTACCCTATATACTTATCTACCTTTCTACCCTATTTATGTACCTACCTAACCTACCTACCTTCCTACCTACCCTACCTACCTACATACCTACCTATCTACCGAGATATCATCAAAAAAGCACAGAATGTATGAGAAAATGAATTTCCTCCACAATTTTTTTTTCGGGAAGTTTCGTCATGAAAATCGGTCCAGCCGTTCTTGAGTCATAAATGGTGTAACTACCCCGACTTTGTTTAGAATACCGAGTAGCAATGCTTTAGGTGCAAACTGCCGTGCGACAGGTCGCGAATTACAACCCGCCCGTGAACTCACTTTAAATTGCCTAGAAAAATAATAGGTATTGTTTGAGGCAGTGCCAGAAATCTTCCAGGAATTAATTATTTTCAATGTCAAAGTTAAAGTCAAATAATTTATTTCAATTAGCCACAAAAAAGGCACTTTTCAACGTCAAAAGTTCGTTTTGAAACAACACAAAACTTTACCTGACATTTGACACAATTTTGTCAAATCAAATACATTAAAACTAGAAGATAATTTATGGAGGATCTTGTGGGTATATTTTTTATGGAGGAAGAAGAAAAATATCTAGTTAATATAAATTATATAGGTAATAGTCTAGAAAAATAACTAGTTTTATTTAAAGCCTTCTAGCCCAGTTACTCAAAATCAAAGCATTTATTTCAATTAAACCATTTACAGGCACTTTTGAATTGTCAAAGAGTCGGTCAGTTAGTCAGAAAGTTGAAGCTAGTTGCCCATTCCAAAACGTAGATCTCTATGGTTAATATCGACACACAAAAATGCAAACCTCGCAAACGCGCATGTAACTATGATTCTTTTATATGTTGTTAGGCCTCCTGACAGTAGTTTATACCCAATTTTGCAACCCTGAAAACCTTGTGCTATTCTCATGTTACTATGACACTATTCCAATACTATCATAAGTTCAGCCTGTACGTGTCTTGGCAAATTATCCTAAATCGAAACTTTTCACTTTTTGGAATAATATGCCCATATTTGCCTAGCTGTATCTTCGCAACCAATAGACCTAGAGTGCTTGAGTTTGACTCAGATTATATTAAATTTAGCTAGCTCACAAAACTAACGAACAAAGATGCCTAAAAAATGCGTCCTTAAGGTATATTTTTCAAAAGAATTGAAACAAGTGCCAAGTTTTTCGAGCACCATGGGACTAGTACAAGGTTTTGAGGATTGCAAACTTGGGTATAAACTACTCTCAGGGGGCCTAAAAACATATAAAAGAATCGTAGTTACATGCGCGTTTGCGTTGTCATTGACTGGGCTATTCGTGAAAGCCTCCGTTTTTTCTCTTAGTTAAGCTCACTTTAACTTACCAATAAAATTGAATCGCTGAGTAGTTACTCAATCTAGATGTCTATTATTTATTACAGTGTTTATGAAAAAAATAAAAAACCATTTTCAAGAACGTGAAATCTACAAACTAAGAGAAATGACTGCCAAATCTTTTTGCATACACTACAGTTTCCTTTTTTTGTCAGTTTCCTTTTACTTTTGTAGCGTTACCCTGTACTGGCGATAATTCGCGAACCTCATGATTTCAAAATTTTAAGTAAATACAGTTCGTTGTTGTCTATATCTCATTACCATCTCGTTAATCTTTTAGATTAGTGTACTGCAATTGTCAATAATAATCAGAGTTCAGGATATGAAACAGAGTTTCCCAGTAAAAGATACACAGAACAGGTAAAATGTTCAGTGGAGCATTCAAATCGAGGTGTCGGATACCGCAGAGCGAACTGGTAAATGTAGCCAACATTTTCAGCATTAGAAGTTATGGCTGCTGTACATAATAGGAGATATACGAACTATCTCCGTAGGAACTGAAACGGACGATATCTTGTTGGAAAATATTTAATATCGAAAATGTTGGGTCGTCTTAGACGTCTTCTTGCTAGAATTATACAAATATCTAAGTATGTGTATGCTCACTTGATTGACACGAAAATAACAAGGACTAAGTAGGTATCTTATATGAGTAAGATAGAGTCAATTACTACGCGCTTATTTTCTGTTTAAGGTTATGGAATTTTTCATCAGTAGAAAATATTATGCTACTAGTGATCCGCTCTTTCTTGGCACGAGTGCAAGCTATTATGAGGCGTCAAGTCAAAACATCGACATTTCTGTGCTATATCTATGTTAAATATTAATTTAGATATTATACAAAAAAAACCTTCCGGAATAAATTATCTAAATTATTGTGAAAACCGCATCAAAATCCATTGCGGAGTTTAAAAGAACAACGCGGTCACACACACGAAAAGCAGCATTAATTAATAAGATGTATAGGTTATATACCACACACGCTACTACGCAGTTTCTTAGCCTTGCTTGTATAGATACGGAAATAAACTTGTAGGTAGGTTAATTTCATATCCAAGGAATAACGATTAAAATCCATTTTCACCAGAAAACGTTAATTCTGATCTCAAAACATTTCTCAAAGATAATTTCAATCTCAAAACTTTTCTCAAAGATAATTCAAATTGCCTTATTTGTTTGTTTCAAATTCAATTAGTTTTAGCGTCCACTGCAGAAATGCTGAGTGTGACTTTGTTAGGGATTGTAATATTAAATAAGATGGATGGGCAGCAAAACCGGTAAGTAGTACCAAAGTTTCCTTTACAATGCGGTAGCAGTCACTCAGGTCTGTTTCTCTCAGGTCCATCTATACATAATTATTTTAAAACAAATTCACTTTTCGTGTTTGTCTGTATGTCCGCGTTGTTCTTCTAAAATACGCCACGGATTCTAGAAGAAATTAAAATCTCAAATTATCTGCGTGATAGTGAAAACTGCATCAAAATCCATTGCGGAGTTTAAAAGAACAACACTGTCACACAGACACGATAAACGACTTTAATTAATAATATGTATAGATGATGTACCACACAAGCTACTACGCAGTTTCTTAGCTTTGCTTGTATACATACTAAAATAAACTTGTGTAAGTAGGTACTTAATTTAAATTCCATTCTCAACAGAAAACGTTAATTCTGCTCTCAAAACATTTCTAAAAGAGTTTAAATAAGGTTGGTAAGAACCACTCGAGTGACTTAAATAATGCACTAGCGGCGAGTTTCATTCACTTCATTATTGCATATAAACTTTATAGCAAGGAATATCAAGTTCTAACAATGTACATTTATTCTAAAATTTCTGAGAACTTCAATAAAATAAATATATGGAGTGACTGCAATTCTCCGACGTTGGTGAACGGTAGCGGTACCGACTCCGCCCGTCCAAGTCGCATTTTAAGTTTTCATAGCTAAAATATTTTTGAAGGAGTTTCTTATATTTCTGCAATTCTTATCATGCGATGTTTATTCCAAATCTAGCAGTCATGTTCCACCTTATTTTTTGTCGTTGTTTGTTTATGTAGCTTTGTTTGTGACGAGCGATTATTACGAAAGTTCGTGTTTAATTTATTTTTGTTCGTCTCATTCAGGTAATTGGGTTAACATTTAAGTAGATTGAACTTAGCTAAAGTTTCTAGTCGACATACAAAGTGACCTATTTTATTGTTGGTGTTGTGTAAAATTGGAAAGAGGCTTGTTTTGACGTAAATACTTTAGACAGAACAATATGAGAACAATTAGCTGCATCTGGTTACACTGGAAGCCGACAGATGAACAGGCAGTCAGATGATCACTTATACTTACAAAAAACATTATAAACTAGTTTTTTTTTTAGCAAAACATGATTTTAAAACTCTTATAAAATCCCACGAAATAGTTCAGCTTTAATTATTTTCTTAACTCAAAAGGTGGCCCCAAATTAATTTGTCGCTAAGTCTCGAAGACGAAATAAAAAGCAAAATTTTTAATATCATAGAATTAGAGAAACAAGAAAATATTTATGATGAAACATCGTCAGACAATAATGTGAAATGGTTCTATTAACGTTTCATTGAACGAAAGTTCAGAGAAGTGCAAGTTTGTACAAATAATTAGCTCGGCTTGTTAGCAGATTGAAGTTGGGCTTAATAAATACACGTGTAGCCGCCATTAGTACTATAACGATTCATATTTTTGCTATTACCAGAATAGCACTAATAGCAATACTTTGTTAGTTTTACTTAAGTTAGAATATTACATTAATTTCATCACTAATTACGTATAGGTTGTTATTTCTGTACATTTCATTTTAATTCTGAATAAACAGATATGACTTTGTTTGAATAGTAGTTAAATAACTTATCTTCAAAAAAAAACAAAACTTTGAAGTAGGCTGGTATATATCACTTTTTATTTTGATTTTAAACGGCGAGCTTTCACCGTGAAACTTGTCTTCTTGAACCGAGTTTCACATCCTTGCAAGTCTAAGGTATTGTACGACTCTGTCACAAGCACGGCGATAAGGAGTACAGTAACGACAATACATGCTTGCACGATTTCATGAAACTTCACCTAACAAATAGTAACAAACTTACCTAGGTATCTGAATTCAAATGAACAGACAACTCTGATGATAACAAACTTTAGAAGACATACATACATAACATTACAACTGTAATACCCAAAGGGTTAGGCAGACATACCTATAGTACACCAACATTTCGCCAGTTATGTTTAAGTCCGGTGTAATAAGGGGCGAGCCTATTGCCTAGTGTAGACATAATGTTTTAAAAATTGATATAATTTAGGGGAACACTTCAATGCTGGTAGCACCAAAAATAACAAACTGTATTAGTGTAGGGCGTGCTGTTTATAAAAATAAATCAAGTTGTTTATCGTCCGCCCCACACGTTTGTTATATTTAGTTCCTAATTACAAACTTAATATATCCTCTTTGTTGCAGGGTTATTAACGTGTGCCTTATTATAAACATTTAATATAAGTATTTTTAGGTTAGAGGAAACTTTTATGAGAATAGTTTGCAGCCTGTGTTTATTACATAGCTCTTGGTTCATAAAAGGTTATTAAATGTAGAAAAATATGTCTGACGCCCAGTTTCTGGAACGGAAATCCTTTTCGCAACTTTGTTGGAGTCGGCTCCCAGTCTAACCGGATGCGGTATTTTACAAGGAGCGACTCAATGAGCCCAATTACTAGGTAACACGCTACCCCTTAGTAAGGCTAGTTGTCAGACTTTAGGGCTTCTGACAACCCGTTAGAACTGTCAAAAATTAACCGATTTTGTGGAACGGAAATGAACACAATAATTTGCTAACAAGTTATTATCAAGCGCGCGTAAACTTCTTTGATTGGTTGACTGAATTATCAAAAGTCAATCGGATCACTTGACTTGAATTTTGATACGACGATAATTTTCGATCCAAAAACAAGCACCCCAATTGTGTAACACACTTTGCTAATCCATTGCTTGATATGTTTGAAAAATTTGTCTGCTCGACAACGTAAATAAAGCAGCAAAATTCATTATGTTGCCGAATTGTCAAAATTAAAGCCATTGTAATTTTACGTAATTACCCGCGGATCTTATTCGCGGCCAGCTATAATACGAGTATATACCAGTAGCACAGCCCTAGTATGGAATAGGAAAATCTGATCGTGTTTACCCAACATTAACTGGAAATTTCCACACCAAAAAAAGCGAATTTCACATTCCTAGAATAATGATCCACTTCAGGGTTCGAAGGGTTCATACCCGTTCTAGTTAGGGTTGAACTATTAATGAGGGAAACCATTAACTTTAAAAAATATATTTAATATTTCGAAATCGCCATCATTAAACTGAGCTAAGATTGTAAATCCACAATATACACACATCAAAAATGTCTAGGTATTAAGTACGTTTTAGAGTATAGCCGCAATTGAGGATTATTATTTTAACTTTTTTGGATCGTTATTGATCATCCCTTTGCCAAGCGGGTTGAGTAATTCGTTTCGACTAATGCACGACAATGCACGTCCACACACGACTAGAGTCGTAATACGCACTCTTGCCGATGCTCGCATCAACGTTCTGCCGTGGCCTGCTCAATCGCCAGACCTCGACCCAATTGAGCACGCATTGGATATACTCCAAAGAAGAGCTCTACCGAGTATGGATGCCGTGCATACCCCACAACAACTTTTTGACCAGTTAGAAAGATCGGCCATTCCTCAATGTGATTTTGATGAACTAATTTTAAGCATGCCAAATCGCTGTGATTGTGTGAGTCGTGTCAATGGTGAAAACACAGTTTTTTTTTCTTTACTATAAATAAAATAAAAATCCTCATTTTTACCTTTTGCCATTTAATTGGCGACATTAACTTAAAATATAAGGATAAGTTGTTAATTTAAACATAGGAATTAAAGTAGGAAGCCAGTCTGGAAGACTAGATTTGGTAAATATTCATTGAGTAATTTTTTATAGTTAAAAATGTACTTGATCCCTAGACACTTTTGTTATATGTATCTCAAAATAACAATGGCCAGTTTTCAATACTGTCAAAAACAACAGGGGCAGTGATGCACCACTGCTCCTGTTGTTTATGCAAAATTGCAGCGCTATAGGGGCTGCGAGAATAACCGTTATTCCATAGCTGCTTATCGTTACGAAGCTGTTTATTTTTATAAAACATAGTATCATGCTTGTATTCCCATAGGGGCAAGGCAGCGGTGTATAGTACACCCACATTTGATGAGCTTAGTGCCATCAACTGGGCACATATCCAGACTCCGGGTTACTAGTAATTTCTAATGCAACAACCAAATTACTACAGTTATTTTTACATTTCAAAATAAGCCTTTGATATTTCTGTTGCTGTTGTGTTAGGTCATAAATGTCATATCCATAATAATTTATCAATTTGTAATCGAATTAATGTATGGAAACAATTAGTTGAATGACAATAATTTCAATGGAATAAAGAAAAATGCTTGTAACACAATTGATAACATGACGCCAACGTCAGCAGCTTTTGATGAAATTAAAGTTTTCAGTGTTATTGTTATTTCGGTTAAAATAAAGTTATGTTCATCACTACCATCACTACCTACTTGGTATGTATAGACAGCGTCACTATGTGGGGGGGTCCCCACAAGTTTTAAAATATAAAGGTCGAGACTGCCTTGCAACGTTTGTTTATAATGTATCGAGTTTTTGTAACGCGTTAAATTAGTCAGTGCAGCGAGCTGAGCCGCTCGATGCGAGTATTGCGAGTGCATGTCAACCTCTACGTCCACCATTCTGAATAAAAATGGAGCACGCTTGAGTCAAGTGCTCGAAGCGAGCGTTCGCAACGTTTAGTGTATCACCGTTTTGTAACAAGAAATGAAGTGCGCTTGAACCATGTGCTCGAAGCGAGCTTTCGCCGCGTCTTGTGTATCGCCATTTTGTAACCAAGTTCGCCTCGACTGATACATTACAAACCTTTACACTGATATAACATTGAATTTTTTACAACTATCCTAAAGAATACTTTCAAAAAGAGAACGGCTTGTCGTGGATTCGAACCAACGCAGCACCCAACGAACGTCGCGTCCGTCGCCATTCAATGCCAGTACAGTTTTAACCACCAGCCAGCGAGCTTGTTTCGATTGCAATGAATTTGTTATCTACTATCGTCAGTTCCACTTTATCATTCGATCTCTGCATAATAACTAACTGAGGGTTGTTATAATTTAAGGGTATGCGAATGCTTACTCTTAGTGTGGGTACCCGGATTCATAACATTAATGCTTAGGTTTGTGATATTATAATTATAGCAATAAATAAAATACCTACTATTAAATAAAAAGATTATTAAATTTATTTATTAGTAGTTTAAAAAAAAATGCAAAATAAAGTAAAAAAGAAGACTATGCATTGAAAAATAATAAGTTTCTAATATAAAAAAAAAACTATGTTTCTGGGATTTGATCTGCGATCCTATTATCTCCGAGCTAACTTGACGGATACCAACATTACTTAAATGTTCTTCTGTATCATTGCTTGTTGTTAAACTTATTATAAAATAATGTTTTTGTAAAAATACAAAAAGCTTTTGCATGTAGCATTGAGCTGTCTGCTGTCTGCGTGTCTTTTGGGGTGGGGTAACTAGTTGATGAAGCTGTCCGTGGAGTTTCTTGCCCGTTCTTCTCCATAGGTACCTACCTGCTACGCTTTGGAATGGGTAACTAGCTTCATATTTCTGACTGACCGACTCCTTGACAATTCAAAAGTGTCTATAAATGATTTAATTGAAATAAATGTTTTGAGTTTGAGTTTGTGTGTACATACCGGGAATAGTGAAACTCTTTAAAATATTGATTTTTATTTAGGATTTTAAAAAGGGCATTAATAACTAAGGGGTTTGATTATAAACGTTGTTTAAAGTCAAGTGAAGTTCAAACGTCAAAAATGTTTGGTTAAACAGTCGCTAATGATCAAAAGTTGACTTTAAGCAACGTTTATAAATAAATCCCTTAGTAATTACAACCCCCAAAAGGAGTCAATATCTTCATTTATTCACGCCTACGCAAAGTAACCTTACGCACTGTATGACTTTTTTAATGATCCTCAGAATAATGTACGAGGCAACTTTGATCATTTCAAATATGCGCTCTCAAAAAGCTCAAGTCACAAAGCCCTTTGTTTATAGATAATCAAAATTAAACTTCAGTGCGCCGAAAAGCAGATGCAAAATGAATAAAACTGCTCATTTTGAGCTTACTTTGTAATTAATATATTAGATGTGTAGGTAAGAAATTCGAACACTTTACAAAAGCGACTGTATTTTAGGATAAGAACTACTATCATGTGTGAAGACATAAAATATGATGGTAGTTCTTATCGTATAAGTCAAGATAATAGCAGTATTGTCTTGGCTTTTGCAGCAATTTTGGGCATTATAAGGGTCTATAAAGCTTTCGTGAGAGTTTTACGGTTTAATTTTATCAGTATTGGAGTTCCTCTCGCGACCTCGCTGCATGATGGTACTTATCATGGCTAAGAGCTCGAACAAAATAGAAACTAGTCTGCGAAATCCAAAATAAAATCGTGATAATTAGTAGATGTGGTCAACTTAATATCTTAACAGATGCTTCTAAATATCAGTATTTTACATTAGAGTGAATGCCTTCTGACTTAAACTGGCATTTCCCATGAAATAATTGGCTAATAACTAGGCATTTTTTGAGATGTGGTGTCAGACTTTTCGGTCACAGACTTCATGATAGTATAAAGCTCCCTTGATATACAAGGTTACGGACAAATGAGCTCTCCGAGCCACGATAAATCGTTAGCACGATGATTCAGTTCAAAGGTCTGCATCAATTCTACAGCCTTTGTGTGTGATAACTGCTCACAATGGCTCATTGTTCATACTTGTCCTGCGTTACTATTGAATAGACACTTTTGCTTTTGTGTTAGGTTTATTGCGCTAATAAAGCCAATGCGTAGTTGTGTGGGCTTTAAAGGTCTTCAAAGTAATTACGAGTTGGTCTTCATAAGGATCTTCAATGATGGTGGTTGGGTCGAACTTCTAAATTAAACTGTCGATAATGGGAAATGGTATTAACGAGTTTGTTAATTGATTCAAAGAAATACGCTTCCAGGATAATTTTGCGAAAATTTCCAATTTTCGTTTATCCTTTTTATAATTTCGAAATCGCAGATAATTCCATTAATCGCTACAGTGAACACACCTCTCCACAGTTTAAGAGGAATTAACTAAATTAATTAAACATTTATTTTTACGTCAGATTTTATGGTTATCTCTTCGTAAAAAAAAATCGCTAAAGAAATCACAGTAAGTCCACGCAGTCAGGATTACGAACAATAAATTCTTCGTAAACATTTTTTGGACAGTTGATTCCTTATTCTTGGTATCTCAATTTTTCTGACATAAACGCGAAAAGCCAGCAGTGTACCTGAAGGGACAGATAAGCAAATAAATAGGTATGACATACAAACAACTATTGAGTTTGAAATACGGCGACATAAAGCCAGCCCTCGTTTCTATCTCTGTGTGTTTTTGATGTTGACGACACGTTGGAGTGTTTAGCAAGTTAAAGTAGTGAGAATTAAATTCATACTCGTTTATAATACTTTACGAGGATTTTACGTAAAATCATGCTCCATCTAAACTATTAAATGTAACTCAGCTGAAGAGACTGGTATGTAAACACAAACAGCTTTGTAAATGCTGGTATTAAAAAATATAAATTCTTATGTTTTACAATTGGGATTCTTCAGTGTTTAGTTCTACTTTTAAGGGAGCACAAGACTGGTTATGGATGCTACATACTATTATTCTTAATTAGAGAATTTGGACTTAAGCTTTACAATGGTTTTAAAGCTTCAAGTCCAAATTCTCTATTTGGAGAGGGCAGAGGTATAGGTACCTATAGTGCACCCACATTTCGCCAGTTATGTTTAAATCCCATACTCCTATGAAAAAGGGGGCGGGCCTATTGCCGTCAACCAGGCACAAATCCAAATTCCGGACTGCTACTGAGAAGTTCTAGATAGAAAAACCAAATAACACTTTGCTCGACCTGGGAATCGTACCCAGGACCTCATGCTCAACAGTGGCGCTTGCGACCACTAGACCAACGAGGCATTTAAGAATAATAATACGTATTCTCCATAAGCAGACCTCTGCTCCTCTATAGGTAGCGATACTTTGGTATAGAATGACATTACAAATTCTTATTTACTACAAAAATGTCATACCCCAGTTACGAGTAGTATCCACTTGACAAGCCCTATTAGGGAAGGGTCAGCACTAGTTGGGTTCTACCCTAATGATACACAGGTACCTAAATAAGGGCAGGGTTTAAAGAGCACTGTGGAGAACCATGAAAATAGGTAACAACTGAAGCAATGCCAAAGTAATATACATAGAATATATAACTATAATAATATTATAAATGCTAAAGTGAGTTTGTTACGCTTTCACGCTAATACGGCTGAACGGATTTAGATGAAATTTGGCACATGGGTAGATCATGACCTGGATTGGGACATAGGATACTTTTTATCCCGATATTCCCACGGGATCAAGAGTTATGCGGGTGAAACCGCGAGTCGCAGCTAGTATGATATTTATTTCATGATATTGTAAGTTAACATTAATAATGAACGTCATCAATCTAAACTGGTAAGATATTTCGATATGTAACCACACAGGCGAACCTATAGGGAAACTAGTTTTAGTTATTAAATTTGTGTCTGAAAAATAACGTCCATTTCCTGAAGGTTCAGTGAGGATTATTAATACTAAATAACTTTTTCGTATTACATATTTAGCTTAGCTATAGTTTCAATGAATAAATCAATCTTCAGTATGTAATGTTATTTCTCTTCAAGTAGCATAACGTTAATTGCGGTGAAAGTTTAGAAACGTGCTGTCTCGCAGGGGGTAGGAGAAGGGGAGGGGGAGAGGGAGAGGAGAAGGGTAAGCTAACCCCCTACTCCCCCCCCCCACCAGAGATACAAAGTAGTCGTGCATGATTTTTTAATATGACATAAATCTCATAAAAAGGTTGATAAATAAAATGTAGCGGGAGGTGGAAGGAAGGAGAGAGGAAGAGGGCAAGTCATCCCCCCACCCGCCAGTTCAAAGGAGACACAATTTCAGGATCAATGTCAAACGTCCCGAAGTCAAATAAAAACGAAGAATGTTATATGGTAAATATTTTTTTTAAAGTAAAGCGTAGTCGACGGAGGCGCGCTTCGCCGGGTTCCTATTTCTATCTACAGTGTTTAAAGGAACCTTACCTGTCCGAGTCGGGTTGCCCAACAACAACTTAGATCTACGTCCCTTGCATCTGTAACAAAAATCAAACTTCGAAGTCAGCGCAATAAAAAAAAACGGCCATTTATGCAGTATTTTGACACTCGCAAATAAACCAAAGCATATTTGGTACTTCCCATTGGCCCATCAGTATGAAGTTTGGCGAGAAGCAAGGTCAAGTAAAGAGGAAAATCCGAAAATTGGTTAATTATTGTTATATAGACACATGAACAAAAAGTTTGCGATCATTTTGAAAAATGGAAATATTTTTTGTTACGGTAGACTATATTATAATTTCTTCTTCTTTTTAGATTCTTTACTTAAAAATATAGAATTAGAACATAAAACAAAAAAATAAATTAAATTGTTTTTCCATATAAAAAGATATTCATCCAAGCTTACGCTCGTTCAGAAATCTGACTTAGTCAATTTTATCGGATTTATTATATTTATTCGAGGAAAGTTGTTATTGATATGATGAAAATGCCAAGAGGATTATCAGACGTTCTACGATCAAGAATTGTAGCTTTGAGAGAAGAAGGATATTCCACGAGAAAAATAGCACGCAGAATTGCTGTATCCCAATCCTGTGTCGTGGCCACGTTGCAGACGTGCATGGATAATTTAGCCGACCTGGTCGCTCAACTGTTCTGACTGCTGATCAGAAGCGCAATATCAGATTGCTGGCATCTTGTGACTTAACAATCAACGCCACTACAAAAAAAGCAGAAGTACAGCCCGCCTCTGGACTTGAGTTAGCACCCAGACCATTCGGAATTGCTTACACCAGGCTGGACTACGAGCACAGATGTCTTGGCAAGCACCTCTGAATTACCGTCAACATCAGCGACGGAGATTGCAGTGGACTAGGCTCCGGCAAATTGAAGAAGATGAGGAGGAAACATTTGGCAAAACTGTTTTTTGTTTTTGACGAATCGCGAATCAATACTCATCCAGATAACCGACGTGTCCGTATCTGAAATAGACCTGGACACTCTGAAAGGCATAGAACTGCCACTGGAACCGTTCAGCAAGGCGGGAAATTGGTGTCCTTTTGGGGTGGAATTATGATTGGAGCTAGGATGCCTTTGATCCCGTATCGAGGCTCCATGACGGCAGATAGGTACAGAACAGTCGCTATTGATGGAATTGTCAGACCATTCCAAATAAACCATGGGCACTCATTCGTACTGGTCCATGATAATGCGCCCGCACATCGAAGTCAACGATTCAATGCTGCTCTCCGAGAATACGACATCACAAGGTTATAATGGCCTGCCGGCTCGCCTGAATTAAACCCAATAGAGCACGCGTGGGATGGTCTTAAGTGAGCTGTTTGGAACCGTCAGCCACCTCCCCAAACAGTGCCAGAGATCAGGGAAGCCGTTATTCAAGAATGGGACAGGTTGCCGCAAAAAATGCTGGATAACTTGCTTGATCCTCAGCATGCCCTGGAGGAGAAACATGCGGAGAGCATGTGTGCGAGCCAGGAGAGGAGTTATATTGTATTAAATAAAAACCTTCTTATTTAAAAAAAGATATAACGTAAACACTTTTTCTTGATAAAGTTCAATTTTAAAAATATATCAGCTTTTGCTAATGATCACAAACTTTTTTTGATGTGTGTAAATGAACTGCAAAGTTAAATTTGTTCTTCAATCTGGGATCAAAAATTCATAAGCCGTGTCTTGAAGTAACATTTAGTATTTATTTCATTCAAATCGGTACTCTACACTCGATTAGAAGTTAGTTTTCAATTGAAAAGTTAAGTTCGTCCTTCAATCCGGATTGGGAAATTCGGGCAGGCGAGCAAGCACAGCTTTTAGACTCTTAACAACTCTCAGGCCGCAAGTCCTACTCACAATTGTCCGGTAAAAAAAAAACAGGTTTATATGATTCTAAATGTGCATTTTACTATTATTATTACCATTAATTTGTACTACCTACTCTAGTGCCGCCATTGACCGCATAATACCTACACGTTAGAAAGGTTCGTTTATGACTTTAAATTATAATAACTTTTGACAGAGTGGGACGATTTGAATGAAATAAAGACAAAATGTTCATTAAAGATAAGGACTATAAAGGCACGCCACAATTGCGGCGATAAGTCCCCTCTTTGAGGAGTGGCTAGAGAGGCGCCACGGCGTCCTCACCGTCCTGACGCAGGTCCTCATCGGACACGGTTGTTTCGGGAGGTTCCTGTTCCGGATAAAGCGGGAGGAAACGCCCGGGTGTCATCACTGCATGGATCGCCCGGAGGACACGGTGGAGGTCTGCCCGGCTTGGGCAGAGCATCGCCGTGTCCTCGTGGAGGTGATCGGCGGCGGGGATCTCTCGCGTCCGGCCCTGGTCCAGGCCATGGTACGGAGCGGGAGGGTATGGGAGGCCGTCACCTCCCTCTGCGAAGCAGTAATGCTCGTGAAGGAGGAGGCGGAACGCGTGAAGGAGAGGCAAATTTCGCGCCCTTAGTCGCCGCATGAGACGCCCTGAGCGTGAGGAATCGCAAGATTGAATTTTAAAATCATCCCCTATTTTACCCCTTTGGGGGATAATTTTACTAAAAAACCTGAAACGTAAAATTCTTTTTTTCTTATCAAAAGCATAAATTTGAATTTCCATATCCCTAACTTAAGAAATGCTGAGTTTCCCCATACACACTTTCATCCCCTATATCACCCCCTTTAGGATTATTTTTGACACAAAAAGTACCCTGTGTCCTTTTTCGGGATGTCATCTATCTCCTTGCCAAATTTTATCGATACTCGTGCAGCTTAGCCGTGAAAAGGTAACATATAGACAGACAGACGAACAGACTTATTTTAGAATTTATAATATTATTAATATGGATGGATTATATAAAGTTAGGATTAGGATTCCGACAGGATATAATATGTCGTTTGGTAGTGACATATCTGTTTATCATCGGAGGCCAATTTCCGTGACGTCAATTCGTCAATTCACATGGTAATTTTTCTCATTCTCGCTTTCCTGTAGCAGTCGGGAAAAAAGCCTTTTAGAAAACAGTTATTATTTTTCTTTTTTGGACGAGTAATTATTTGCAGGACTGATCTTACGTATCATGCATTGCTCAAGAACAATTGAATTTAGAGAAAGCGGGTTTAAAATTGAAAATAAAATGTGGGAGTCTACTTTATGATATATTTTAGGATAGGCTAGCAAGAAAGAGGAACGTTACAAAGACTATATGTATATATCAAGACATTACCAAAAGTAGAACAAGTCAAATATAATTTAGTAGTCCTCGCTTCATCTCCGTCAAACTACACTTGTTTTCACAAACGTTCAGACTTCTCTTGTTTCGTTACACTACACTTCAGTTGAAACCTTCCACATGTAACCTACCTACTTAGTAAACACGTAAGTTTTATTAGAGAAACATTATTACAACTACCAGTAGGTACATGAAACCTCTCGCACGAGCGCAAACCTAGAAACGATTACGTTCAACTAGAGATTTGAAGCTTTTAACGCATTGTTGACTTCCTAGAGAGTAATGCTTTGAAGTAATATTTAAAAGGAATTCAAATAACAAATGAATGAAATAAAATGTTTAAATTATTGACTTACTTGGAAAGCCTTTTTTGTAATGATTAAGAGTCATGGAATTATTTTCCTAATTTCAATCTTGTGGTAGGTTCATTACCTATTCCGTATGGTTTTCGGCGAAGATAAAGTAATCAGCCTCTTTATTAAGCTATCATATTAAAATAAGGCAAGAGCGTCCTCCTACCTACAAGTCTAAATAATGATCACTGGCATAAATATTTTGGCCATGTCTTCTTCGACCAGTCTTACCAAGGGACATCGTGTTACCTACCCAGTAATTTGACTGTGGAGGACAGATAGGCATTGGCTTCATGTAACATACTGGTATTTAGCTGCATCTGGTTAAACTGGAAGCCGACCCCGATATAATTGAGAAAAGGCGAGGCAGGTGATCTCTTTCGACCATTTTTTGAAGCGGTCTTGGGAAGGTATTCAGCAGCGGACGTTTGTGGGCTGATGATTTAAAAAATCCCTGAGTCAGCACTATACTTGGTAAATAGTGTTTGCATCTGTGCGTGTGTGCTATAGTGTGCTAAGTAAGTTTTACCAGTAAAAAAATGTATTGAACAAACAGACGTTAAGAATGGTGTATTTTGCATTTGCCGATTCGCTGATAAGCTATGGACTCCTTGTGTATGGGCGAACCTTTATTACATATTTAAGAGATGTTAAAGACATACAAATAAGACTGTTAAAGTTTCTGGTTAGTAAAAATGTTAAAGATAAGTGCAACAAAGAGTATGATAAGTTATTTCCCATCTGTAAAATTTTACCCATAGATAAAAAAATAGATTATTTGGTAGGGCTGGAATATTATTATAATGATGAGTATAAAGTTAATGTTAAAAATAAGTACCTGCAACACACGTAGGGTTAGAGAGAACAAGCTGGTTCAACCACAGATAACAAATTATTATGGGAAGAGAACATCTAAGTATTTGGTACCTAAAGTATTTAACAAAATAGATTTATTAAGAGAAAAAGTAAAAATTAGCAAAGGATCACTTAAGACAAAATTGAAAAACATTATACAGGATAGTAAACAGAACTAAATACATTGTATAAGAACCATAACAGTATAATATACAAGCAGTAGTTATGTAATAAGATGGTGCATTGTTATGTAAAAGAGCGCCTCTCGCCATCAAACGTAAAAGTTTGGCGAGTTTAGAATTAAGTAACACTTATAACAATTATATTGTAATACAGAGGATTACAATATAATTAAATAAATTAAAAAAAAAAAAAAAAAAACTACCCAACCTTTCGGAGAAAACCAGCGTAATACCTACGTATACGTACTACTCTATTGGGTAATTTGATTGACTAACCGGTTCAGAAATTCCGTTTATCATCAAAGAGTACTTCCAAGAACGTTACACCGATTCATAGAGATCATGGGGACGCCCAGAACTAACTAGAAGGTCATCGGAGCGTATGAAACAATCGGACCATGATGTCGGTGACAATAAGAAGTTCGGGTGACGTTATTAGCCGCACTGCGATCACTGTAATTAATAATGGTTATAGAGGTTATAGTTTAATTTGTTGGTTAAGTTAATAAAGAAGATTAAGTATAAATTAACTCTCACCTTATAAATCGTTACATGAGAGATTTGTAGGTAAAAAAATTAAAAAATCCGTCTTTGGGCTCATTTTAGATCTTCAAATACGTACCTATAGAAGCCCTCACAAAAGAGCTTAAAGGCGGAATAAATACACGAGGAAGACTCCCCAACTCCCCAGTCAGAAGTGTCAATACAGAGTGTTTACAGTGTGTCGAGAACTCGACCAGCATTTTGCAGAACTCATAATGGGGAGTTAGGGAGTCTTCCTCGTGTATTTCTTCCGCATTTTGTGAGGGCTTCTATAGGTACGTATTTGAAGATCTAAAATGAGACCAGTGACGGATTTTTAGAATTTTTTACCTACAAAACTCTCACCTAATAATTTATAAGGTGAGAGTTAACCTTGTTAACTTAACCAACAATCAAATTAAACCCCTACAACAATTATTAATTACAGTGATCGCAGTGCGACTAATAACGTCACCAGAACTTCTCATTGTCACCGACATGATGGTCCGATTGTTTCATACGCTCCGATGACTTATCAAATTAATTGACTAATTAGTTCTGACTGGACCTATAGGCCGCCCGCTTAACTGAGTCCGCGCCTGAGGTAGCTGCGCGGTGCGGGAGGGGTGACAGTTGTCACAAGTTGACCAATCACTGAGCTCTCGCATCACGACAACACACCCCTTCCGCACAGCGCAGCTACCTCAGGCGCAGACTCAGTTAAGCGGTCGGCCTTTAATAATACGTCGTTGTCTCATTTTTTATTAATAAAAAACAATACATTAATTTTTTTTGGTTCTACATTTTTTCTGTTTTTGAATGAGCGTTATGAGGCGTGCACTTCTGGATTATCCATATATTTTTCAGATATTTACTTCAATGAACGAACTTTCAACGATTAGTCCGTATAAATACATCGTGTACTGTAAAAATATAGGTTTACACTTGCGAATTAGTTGCAATCGAAACGAACATCAGAAAAAATCCGAAAAATTTATTTTACCATCTTCGATTATCAATCTTTTTAGTCTTAAAGTTCTCGCAGACAGGCGAGACTCGAAGCCGGTAGTATAATTTCCCTGAAGTTTTTATAGAAATTTTTCCACTAGAGTCGCGACGCGCCTGTCTGCAGAAGCCTTTATGTTCTCAAAAGGACTTAGATACGTATGTGTAACAGTGAACTAATAAATCATACATTGAGATTACAGACATTTCAGCACTATTGAAGATGTCAGCACAATTGAAGGGGTCTGATAGGACCAATGCCTGCCGGGGTTGCGGGAAAGTCCGAAAGGGATACCGTGGCCCCTGGCAACGTACAGGCAACTGAAGGAACAGGGTTGGGTTTTAGTCAGTAAGAGTCTGACACGCCCGCTAAAATGAAAAAACAACTAATTTGTAAAATATATAATCTCTAGAAGAATGATTAATATACTAAATAACAAAATCTAAATTGGATGGAAAGCTAATAAATATGTTAAATTGAACGTCATAATTAAAGCAGATAATTATACTAGAACTAATTTGTTTTGAAGTGGTAATTAGTACGACTGAAGCCTTTCGCTTCAATAATAATATGTTCATGAGTTTACAAGTGTTTCATTTAATTGGGTCGCTTAGTCGGAATGCGCATGATTAATACGTGGGTATGGCATCCAGGGATTTTCTATATATGTTTTTCTTTGAAGGCATACTGGCTGACTAATTAGGTTACCATTTTATTTAAAAAAACTCGATAAAATACCGTAACTTTATGGTGTTTCGAATATTTTTATACTTGAAATATTCCAATTATTAAATTGAAAACCGACATAGGTACTTCAAATCATCCGCCTACGCTAAATACCTAGTAGGTAGTATTGCGAAGATACCAATAAAGTTTCTTGAACAATGGGTCGTCGTTTTCATTTAAAAAGAAAAAAACGAAGGTTCGTAGATGTACTTGTAAGAGCTCTGTCAAAAAAAAAAATCTGAGGTGTATTTCATTGTTTTGTTGCAGGCTTCGCGTTCGAGAGAACTTTATAGTTTCGGAATTTGATTGCAATTAAACAAAACAAAATGGCTGTTATGATGTGGACCATTGTTGTTTAGGGTTAAGAATAATTTCGCTTTTAAAAATATACCAGGTAGTTATTATATTTTTTGGGTTAAATTATAGCTTGCAGGTGGCGCTCTGTAGTTAGATAAAATCAAGCCTTCGTCCAATGGGGGTACCTAAATATGTAAACTATAATAAAAAATTATTACCTTTATAATTTTTTTTGCATTCCTACGAACAAGCCGAAGAAGTGGGGTAACAAATAAACATAGCAGATTCAAGTTTTTGAGATTTTTGAGGTACGGTACGATCTAAAAAACAAGATGATTTCAAATAAAATCAATCAATTAAATCAATGTTTATTTATACACATAGGTTACATGCTAAGATGCTCTGATAAGGTTTTATAGGTACACCCAGAATGTCTGACACTTAATCTATACAGCTTACCTGCTCTAGCATAGATAAGTGCTCTAATACCATACCCCATTTAACCCTACCAACAACCTACGTACTGGAATGTTTTAAAGCCTAGTATGGCTAAAAGCATAACACAGCTTGCAAGGGATAATCCAGGTAATAAGTCTGCCTAATCTTGCATACCTACCATTATTAAAAGAACGTGCTGGTAGCCTTTATTAACATTCATAAAGTAATCTTGGACTCCCTGATATTACAGCATAAATATAAAGTTTCAAACTTGTATAAAGTATGCATAATTATATTATGCTGGAAATAAAAGTGACTGCCTTGTTGGTCTAGGTCGCATGCATGAGCATGAGGTCCTGGGTTCGATTCCCGAGTCGGGCAAACTGTTATCGAGTTTTTCCATCTGTAATTTCTCAGTAGCAGGCTGGAGTCTAGATTTGTGTCCGGTTGATTACGTGTGACTTTAAACATGACTGGAGAAATGTGGGAATAGTAATAGTAATAGTAATATTTATTTCTAAGTATTGGTACATTGAGATCTTAAATTAAACATTGATTCACATATACTACCATTGCTGGTGTAGAAAAATTAAATAAGCTAAGTGCATGCAAATCGTAGACATTACAACAAAAATTATAATAAATTAATATAATTGTTTTGAATTTATATATTTAATTTGATGGTGACCTCGATACATACTATAAAAAATAAACAATTTACATCTAACACTAATATATATAAATTATGTACATATACAGAGGCAAAAAAAAAAATATTACAAAAAAATAAAAAAAAATAAGGAAGAACTCACTGGGCATCAAAAAATTCGTCCGCATCACTGTCAGTGGGAACAGCGCCCAAAAGGCTGGCAGCATTGCCACGTTGGATGGCAATGCTGATTCTTTGACCTAAAAATTGGCCAGCCCTCTGGTCACGTGAAGATTCGACCAACCGCTTGGCGATGTCCCGAAATACTCGATGCGCACTGAGTTCCAACCCCAAACGGCTCGAAAATATAGCTACCAATGAGGTTGTTATATTTGCGCCGTTTAAGGTTTTCTGCACCTGCAGCAGCCGCTCCAGCACAGCCCGCCGTGCTAGGCAGATGGGATGGCGCGAGGGTGTCGACACAGGTTGCATCCCACACCAAGGGTCTACCCAACTTCCAAGGCATTATGGTCATTCCGTCCATTTAATTTGATACAATAATATTGATTTGGATTAATTGAATAGGATTATGTGTAATGTCAAAATATTAATTATTTTGTCAAACATGAAATACAAAACAGGACAAAAAAATATAACCTATATAAACTATAGGTACACCTCTGCCTAAGCTTTCGGGAAATACAGGCGTGAGATTATGTTATGAAATAAAAGCAAATGAAGTATCGTGCTCTTTTTAGGAGTTCGTTATTAAATAATGAATCTTTATTGACTCATAAATTTTCCGTCCGCCCGTCTAGGACAGGAATAAAAAAAGAAACCGGCGTAGTGCGAGTCCGACTCGCATACGAAGAGTTCCGTACCACCGTACAATATTTATCAAATAAATGAAAATACTAAACGAAGAATATAATTATTTAAAATTATTTCATATTATTATTTCATCTAAAATTTTTAAAATCGCAGTGATAAATTTGTACTTCCTAATGATACTATGAATTACAAAGTATTTTTTTGCAGTTGCAGATAATCGCCCATATTTAAAAAAAATACCTTGTAAATCGGCGTTTTTAGCATTTGTTGATTATATAATATATAATACAAATTTCTAACTTGTTTAGATAGAGCTCGTACAAAAATGGTCTAAGACTGACAACTTTTATTTCTTTATTCTTGAACAATTTTTTTTTTTAATTTTTCTTTACTCGATGATTTCTAGACAATGACACCCCCCATAAGTTAAGGTTAAGATTATTTTTTTCAAATCCAATAATGTGAAAAATTTCAAAGTTAAAGGGGGTCTTTAATTTTTTATTTTATTTAAATTTTATTATTTGTTCTTATCGCGGCAATGGAATACACAATCTGTGAAAATTTTACAACATACAGAAGAAGTGCCTTAAACATAGGTCCCCTGGCTCCCAAAGTAGGTTTATACCTGTGACTTGGGAGTCAGTGTTCCTCCATTATAAAAGTCGTTACGTATGTCGTTGGTTATAAAAAAAATGTGTAGTGAAAAAGAAACAAAAGCCCTTATTTTTTACAATGTACAAAAGTAACAATCATTAAATGAGCGGGAAAGTGTGTTGTGAGAGAGTGTATGCGTGTGTGTTTGAAGAGTGTGTTAAGTGTGTATATGTTTGAGGAGCGTAAGTGAGTGTGTGTGTGTTTGAGGAGTGTCAAGTGTATGTATGGAGATGAGATGTTTGTGTTGAACTATTGAGTAGGAGAGAATAGAAGGTTTTCTATTTCATCGTAGTGTTTTTCCATCAACCACGCTTTTACTAATATTTTACATTTGTGTAAATGAAGTTTTTGTATCGCGAGCAGTTTTTTTGACTCCGTTATACAGTTCATGACTACGATAAGAGAATTGGTGCTCGGCAAAGGTGGTATTATGTCTTACAGGTGGAAAAACAGTATCGTCATAGTTATTTTTATTGGGACGCGATGTTTTCTCAGTTTCTCAGTATACACTGAAGCACAAACAGTTTCCTTACTGAAAGCACTTCGCACTCCTAGTAAAGCTCTTCCGTGGGGTATCTGTAGGGCCTGCAACACATTACTTTGAGAACTGCCTTTTGTGCTCTCTTTAATTAGGGCTTAGTAATACAGTTCCGTTTGGCACCCTTCTGGTACGGAACCTTAAAAAGAACAATCCATATCCACATAAAAAATAACATCAAGCCTGTTTTCCACGAAGGGTTAAGCAGTGGTACATGTATACCTACATCAACCCACTATCAAAATGTTATTTATGAAATAACAAGTTTTATCGGTTTCTAAACAACGAATATAATATCATACCTAAGTCTTTACTGTTTTCTGCTTTGATTAACCTCACCTGATACGATGTTTTTACTTCATTGTTCGTCAAGATCTTCCTGCTAGTGATAAAGCTTGTACACTATACGCCTATTCGACAAAATTACCACCATTAATCAGTTTCAATGAAGCATGTGCACTTTATTTCACGCCTCAGTGAGCATTTCCCTTATCACCACAAAATTTACTTGTAAAATGAACTGTAACTGCAATTTATAACAAAATGAAAAAATCAACACTGTTTCGTAATTGAGAAGAATTTGTAATTTGTAATCTGTTGTTAATTTTATATGGGTGTATTCCTGAATTAAAAATTATTTGAATTTGAATTTTGTGTTTGAGCAAACTAAATAAGCAATATTGGCTTCAATTTCCTTTGTTTCAAAGAAATCGACACTACCTTTATCGGAAAACTTCATAACTGTACCAATAGAGTTTCTATTCTCCTTTGTAGGTGTACCAAGAAATGAACAAGCAATATGTTTATTAATTTTAATTTAGCGACGCGGGCACCCTCCTCGAAGTTTTCACTTACCGCTTTGACCTTTAGAAGTTTGTTTCGATTATCAAACTCGAGCAAAGGTTAATCAAATTCCGGAAAATGTACGATCGAACATTTTATGTATGACTTTGTAAGCAGCAGTACTTTTTATGATAGTTACTTAACAATAAACAATATTCTATTCTACCAGTAGTTGGTGGTTAACTGTCAAATCAAGTTGGTAAAAATTATAATAGTATCTCTACAATATTGTAGAGATACTATTATAATTTTTTAGTTTGGGGTGTAAAATAATAAGAAAAAAAACAAACATTGATAGGATAAACAAAAAACAAAATTATGTGCAAGAACTATTAGGTAGTAGTAGTACCTAGTTAAGTTATTAACACTATGAGTGGGATCACGATTATTACCTAAACTGGCCACTGACACAAAAAAGCGGTATCCTCAATTCCTCATAGATCAATAAAAAGGGATCGGACTTTCTACGAAATCGTAGCGACGTAGCTCGTTAGCTACGCCGTAGCAGACATTCTACGCAAACCCCTTACTTTATTTTTTCTGCTGGTAGAGATTAATTTACCTACGTGGAGTATCTTTAATATTTTTCTTTTCTATTTTTTCATTCTTTTTACCTATTGTGGTATAATAATTTTATTCTAGGTGCATCGTCCTCACATATAATTATATAACTAATGTACTTATACAAAATATTGTAAAACATTTTAAAAGAGTAACGGTGGAGTTTCTTGCCCATTCTTCTCCATGTGAAAACTACCTTTTGGAAGGGGCGACTAGAATCAATTCAATCTTTTTGTAAATTTTTGACGTTCGGAAGTGCCTTATAAGGGCCTATTTGAAATAAATGATTTGACTTTTGACTTTTTTATTTAAAATGTTGACAATTAAATTTGCAAGGAATTAGATCCAAGTAGTGTCATATAAAATCGTTATTGATACCGATTATCGATAACCCTCTTGATGCTCGTTATAGTGGAATTTTTACGGAACTTTTGCCTGGCAGATATTCGAATTCATTTTCATCCGGAAATATTTTTTCATCACAGCAGTTTGGTGACCCAATTATAACAGCACAGTGGATGAGCATCTATCGTGGATAAGGGTTCGATATCCACACAGAATAAAATATTTGTTAGCCTCACGATATTTCTACTAGTTTTAGTGTTTTTGCACGCGAAACTTATATTTGTAAACGAATTCTAAATGCCAGGAAATAAATTTAATTTTTACACATAACATAACAGCACGCCTGTTTTCCACGAAGTGTTAGGCTGAGGTGTACTTTACCTACAGTACACCCACATTTCGCCACTTGGTTTTTAAATAACGATTATTAAATATGGACCTCAGAGGAACAGACCTGAGTGACTGCTACCGCATTGTGCATTGTGTTAGTTTTATATGCTCCTTTTTTATATATATATATATTTTTTTTTTACTGTTGTATTTCCTGTGCGTGTCCCAAATAAAATATTTTTCTTTCTTTCTTTCTTTCTTTCATTGTAAAGGAAACTTTGGTACCACTTACCGGTTTTGCTGCCCATCCATCTTATTTAATATTATAATCCCTAACAAAGTCTCACTCAGCATTTCTGCAGTGGACGCTTAAACAAACAAATAAGACAATTATTTTGTTGATCCAGCAATACGATGCTAACTTTCAAAACTAACGAACTAAAGTGTTGCGACACACTTTCGGAATTTAACATTGAAATAGGTAAAACCAATATCGTATTTCGAAACAAAAACAAGACTAAATAACATGATTTGTGGCCAGAAATTGTTGTTACTTTCCGAGTCATTCCTAATATTCTTTCATACTTTTCGAACAAGTTAAAGTATATTTAAAAGAGCAGATAGCCCTGCTACTAACCTTCTAGAGTTCTATTATAGACTCTAGGCTTGTTGTTTCTCCGAACCGACGACATATGAGATGAGTGACAATTTAATTCCGAATCGTGTCATACACAGTAACAAATCTTCAAATATTTCGTCTCGAAACGATCAATTGCAATTGATCAATTGCCATCAATTTGTATTGTAGTAATATTGTCAATCGCTTCAATTGCCTTTGGTAGACGATCAATTTGAGCATCAATTTTTCAATCAATCACGTAACAATTGCAATTGATCGTTTCGGGGACCCTTAAGAAGTAAATAAACGTAATGATACATACTATACTCATTCATTAGTACTACGTTCCAAGTAGTGCTAAAAATATTTCATATCACTTCAATTTAATGTCAGCATGAATAGACCAGAAAATTCCACGACACAGACTTGGTTTAACTAATCTATTTCTATACATATTATAAATTCGAGTCGCTTTCAGTGTCTGTCTGTGTGACCGCTTTGTTCTTCTAAACTACTAACTAATCATTTAGCAAATTTATTCCGTTAGGTTTATGCGTATAACACATTAATAATAATTTTACATATATTAAAGAAATCTCGATGTTTTGTCAAGTTGCAAAACCGTGCGAAGCAGGGGCGGGTCGCTAGTACAAAATAAGTAGCAAATGAACATGTTTTTTTTGGTACCACAGCGAAAATGGCGAAAATCCCTTACTTTTATACAGGCTGAAAGGGTAAAGCATTCTTTAAATTGTGTGGTTGTACACAAGGATTTATGAGATGTAGGTCGACGCCGCTTTGTTAATGTCAAAAATTTTTGCGTGTTAATATACAACATTCAGTGATTTCAGGTAGAGGAGAAAGTACCGTATCTCAAACCAAACGTACAATCGTTTGGTTTGAGATACGGTACCTTCTTATATGTTAGTACTCAACTTTGTTTTTATATTATCCTAGTTTTCTTAAAACTGTATTTTGGTCGAAAAAAAAATAGGTTGGTTCGGTATTTTTAGGCAGTGTATTAAAAGTAATTGCTATGTAAAGTTATAACTTACGATGCAAGTGTAGGTAAGTTTTCACATTGTAACCCCGTAAATAATGAAATACAAAAAGATTGATACAACAAAAAGACAAGTTTCAAAACTTCATCATAGTCTACTTACAGTAGATACTTTAATTATACAATTGTATATCATATAACTGTACCACGTTGACAACTTTTATTACAATATAATGGGGCATTAGTTTAGACTCCAGATCTCCCACAATTTACAAAATTTTGTCAAAATACCTGTCAAATTAATAAACACTAGTATAAGAATGTTAGTGGACTTAAAAAAAATATATCTAATTGTAAACCTGTAGATACTCCAATAGAATGTAAATTAAACATTGAAAAAAAATCCTTTTCATAAAACATGCTTTCTAAGCAGATTTATACTTTGGAAAGCTAAGAACAAGCTTACACACAGAACTTCTCGATCTGTTTAGGTACTACCTGCAACTGTGCAGAACAATACAGTCTTTACAGAAACTGACAATAAAGCCTAGATTGGTATAAAGCTAATATTATGTAAGTTTTCATCTCAGCAAAATACTTCACAGTATCTAAATAGGTAGCTCTTACAAACCACTTACTACCTAGATTTATTAAGAAACTTTGCTTGTAAAGTAATTTATGATGAAGGTTTGATGGTAATAGAATATTGAAATAGTTTCAGTTACCTACGTGTGCCAGATTGCATACGTGACGCGGCATACCAAATATGATGTTCCTCTGATAGTTTTCAAGACTTGATACTGGTGCATTATGTATTGCAAACTTAGTTTTCTATTTATGTTAAATACTAGGAGCCTAATTTCAAATATTAACGGCATTGATTAGGCTGAGCTAGATGCCTTCCACATATGATCACATATGTTGTTGCTGTCTCCTTACGGATACCTATCATTGCCTAGCTGTCCATAGTAATATATACGTGACTGTACGTGTAACACAATTTAATCGTGTAAGAATCGACGGTACCTACTGAGAAATGTCGCTATAGTGGTTTTCTATTGTAGGGTCAGAGATTAACGTGAATGAAGGACATACATACGATAGCCAATAATTCCGATAAGTTCTATTTTGCAGGTCATCATTAACACCGGGAATAAAAAAAAAACAATAAATGTATACTTATTTCCAATTTTGTGACAGCATCAAAAAGGTAGATTGTGTCAGGTCACTTACCTGACATAATCTACCTTTTTGATGCTGTCAGTAATTGTGGTATTCAAAAGCACTTTGATCCGTGACAACGTGACAGGCCGCTGTTAGCCGTATCGTGCATACATTGTATCTCTTCGTCACGCCCTTTCCACGAAGCCGCGTGACTTTGCAATATGAACTGACCCTTATATTGAGGCCGACGGTTGCGCCCCAGTTTTTCAAGAGATGTATCGTAAACCCGGTTTGATGGATTTTTGCACGAAAAAATTATAATAGGCTCTCAGAAAACCGGCACGCGGTACAGGAAAATTGTTAATATAATATATATATAAAAAATACGGTTAGCAGTTGTAATACCGCATGGATGAACCTCTCTGATCCTGTTGGATATGTCGGCAAATCCTTTTTTATCACATTCAAAACATACCCTTTTTATCCATTGTTTGTTCCTCAACTAAATACATAGAAAAATTCAGCCAGCATCGGCATCCGTTATTCAATGCTGAAAATCCTTTAAACACTCCACAGATTATATTATATCGATAGCCGAAACTCGATCATAAACAATTTTGCTAACGGGTTCCCGCCACGTTAGCGCGCATATCATCTGTCAAAATTCGCCATTATCGTATCGATGCTCAAAAATGGCGTCGCGTTCGTCGTAGCGTATTTACCAGCTGTACCTACTGTCTGTTTATAGTTATTGGGAGTTATTGTAACGCGTTCCGCTTGCCAGGCGGACATGACATTAAACAGAACGTATAGGCTGGCCTGAGGCAGCAAGGTGACTACAAAATGTAGGTTAAATGTGATGTGTGTATAGTAGAGTAGGTAATTGCAAGTATTTCTGAGCTTTCCTTACATGTTTACGAAACCAGAATAAGAATGGAATTCAGTTATGATAGAATAACAACCCCTTGATTTTTGATTAGGTACTACTAACATCACCACCCCGTTTCACAATCTACGGGGTACCATAGAGCCGGCTTAAGGATATTAAACTATAGTGCGATATATCAAACCGCGATCACCAACGCCCCTAGGGCCATTCGTTATGGCAGTTATGGCGTCTTTATGCGAGACCTACTTTCCGTGGAATACGATTTGATATATTCATTTTTACTAACAATGAGTCAGAAAGGGAAACAGACTTTGTTCCCAATCAAATTCATACAGTAACTTAGGTAAACATATGTACGACAAAGTTTTATCAGAGCAATTTGGGTTGTCCAATACTAGTGTTCCTGATTTCCTGTTAACACCTTAAGGCTTCGTGTTATAATTTGGTTCTCGTCAATAACTTAGCCGAGTTAAGATCGAACTAACAGCTTCTTGGTCATTAGTTTTTGCTGTTGGACCAGTACCGTTTGATGAAGTAGTTTCATTAGCCTTCAAATCTGTAGGGAATATCATCATAGCTCACCTACTATGCGAGGTACGAATATAGTCTTGTTGTTGGTCAAAATATGGATTAATGAAGTCCATTGGATCCTCATTGTTGCTAGACCACCAACAGTAATGACAGGCATTGTTTAGTTAATTATATTCAGTGACTGAATAGAAAGCAGTTAAACGAGGGATCCAGAATTTGATAGTCAAACTATTTAATACTAAATGTAGGTACATGTGATATTTCAATTAAAACAGTTTAGGTTAGGTTAGCAAAATCCAAATTTTCTTACGTTTTTTTTGCAATTTGCAGGTGAGTGTCAGGTTGAACAAATTTCTTATGGAAAGGGGTTGTCCATTACTCACGTGATGTTTTTTAGCAAATTTTTAATCTCCCCCCCCCCCCCCCCTAGTGATACGTGGTGAGGTTTTACACTAACAAAACTAAGACTAACCTTGAAAATCAAATAAGCGTATTATTTTCAGAAGATTTTATTTCAAGCACTGTTCGTTCATAAAAAATAATTCGCTTCAAGTTTATTCATTCGGAAATAAACTCTGTTCACACAAGATTTTGTTTAATGTGGCGAAATACGTAATATTTATTCCCTTTACATTTTGCGGGTATCTTCATTTGTAATGATTCTTTTTATTACAGAATAATGACAAGATATTCATAACGTCTCATTGGTCTTGCCTTGGGAAACGCAATCAAATATTCATAAGAATGAGAAATTTCGAATAAGTTGGAAAAGTGAAGTAGGCGTATTAAAATCAAATAAAATCAATATACCGGAGAACGTTAGGGCGTTCTCCGGTATATTGATTTTATTTGATTTTAATACGCCTATTTCACTTTTCGGGTCTTGAAACCGAGTTGAATTCTCATTAGTCTTGATTGATTACGATCGACCAGCAACTGACCACCATATAGAGAATCTGTCCTCAAATGTTAGGGAACTATTTTAGAACAGATTACCACAGGAGCATTAGGACAATTAAACCTGTCAGTCAATATAATACGATTTCTATCCGTTAAGGACAGACAGATCGTAATTGTGACAAGATTCGCACATTTAGATTGAGCCAAAGCTTAATTTAATATAATGTTGACGTGCTACCCTGATTAACGGCATGTATTTAAGTGTTATCAAAGAGTTATACATATCGGCTTGCACAGCGGTGAACATGAAACTTGAACAGTGTTTTTTATTTGTTTATGCTGTATTTGAAGAAAGAAAATAAATTTATTTGACTCAGGTTAAACGATGAACGTTGATACTCCGTTGATGCACTCGTTAAGTAGAAGTGTTCTTATTCGCATTCCGAATACATTTTTACTTTTATGCGTGAAATATAAGAATGCTTCTAGCTTGGAGAAAGCTATGCTTCATTGAAACCATTTTTTTACTCTTGCCATGAAACGAGAAACGACTGTTATAGTAGGTACGACCTCAGACCAAATAAAAAACCAAGACATAGAGCCGTCAACAGTGACGTGAGGCCGGTTTCGTAAACATGTGTGCACTTAGTGAGGTGTAGTTTGATTGAAAATGCGTACGTGTGAGCGTGTAGGCACAAAGCGTAAAAGGTGTAGTTTTGGCATGCTTTACTGTATTGTTCGCAACGCTATGTCTTGGTTTTTTATTTGGTCTGAGGGTACGACATAAAAAGTACTTTGGTATACTTAAGATAATGTATACCTACCTGTTCAATTATTTTCATTGGTCCCAAAAAAACCGTATCTACGCCTACGAACAGTATCGTATATCATAATAATACAAACATTTTGGAACTCATGAAAGTTTCAAACAGTCTTCATCCGCATGATTGAGTTTTTCCATTCCTATCATCCAATTTGAAAACTTCGCAGTCTCAGGGATCAAGTAACCAAAATAGGAGCGAAATTTTGTTTGGAGGATTCATTTTCTGCTTTTGAATATTATATTTAAGGTACTTATTTATTTTCGTATTTGTTTTTCTTTTGAGGTCAAACAATGTGAAAAGTTTGTGGTAGTTCGAGTTTTTGATAGGCATAAGCATGGCCATTTTGATTTAGTGATAACAATTTTAAAAGATTTGTGTTCAGAAGAAAGGAAAATAAACAAATTATTCAAAGTATAAATCTCATCCCGTTTTTTGAAATAAGTATAAAAATCTGTAAAAACTTTACTGCTGGCCACAAATATTTCAAAACAATGTTTTTAAAAATAGAATCGAGGTTAATGGCGCTAAAATAAAGTTGGATGGAGGGTGCTACAAGTTTAACCGGTTTATTATTAGATCATTAATTAATTTATTAATACTCAATCCCTACTTCTGAAATTTGAAAAACATTATAGGTGTGGTCATAATATTATTTTTACTTCAGTAGGTACCTTTTTTTCCAAGATAGTTCTTTAAATAGGTTCTTACGATCCATAAAAGCATAGAAAAATATACAAATTTCAGCAAACAGGTACAAAGTAGTTTAAGCTAGTTAGTTTTTGTGAAAGGTTTAAGCTTTTCTATATACTAAAAACCAGCCAGCCCGATTGTCAAGCGTGTTAATTACAGGGCCATCCATTATATTACCTCAGGCGTTCTTCATGTTCAGCAATGGATGCCTGCGGGCGGACATGACTCGACAAGAGGCTAAATCTTTCATTAGTCCGTACCCTTTGCGAATGATTAAAAGTGTCAGTCATTAATAGTAATGTTTGTTTCGCAGCTGTCGGCGTCCGGCGACCCCGGGGCCTTGGACGCGGTGGCACGGCGCTATCGCCTTGAGAACGGCAACTCGCTGGGGGAGAAAGATGAGGTAAGAATTCCTTTTTATCAGTTGGAAAATCTTCGGAAAATGTTTTGAGCTCCTTCAGTTAAGTTTGCGGTGTAATTTTTATAGCTCTGCCACGTTCTATACATACTTCTTAGGTCCTTAGTGTTCAGGTTATTTATGAAACGGTATTATAATAATGATTAACGTTTGTGTTGTAAAAGTAAAATTAATTTCATATCAATATTCCTACGGGGTATTCGGAAAATAATACCCAAGCGTTAAACCTTCCCTCAGGACAATGCTGACCAATTTGGTAACATCGTTCCCCGAGCTCACTTAATAAATCATCACAATGACATAACGACCGTAATTACTCATTCACCATTTATGTAACAAAAATGTAGTCTTTAAACACATTCATAAAATAGAGATGAATATTTTATCAGGAAAAATGTTGAATAGCGAAATGAAGGCACAGGAAAAATCATTGTGGGCCTTTGTCAAAAGTTTATTGCCAAATATTCGGGCAACCCAGCCTCATATATGTTCAGGAATTTGAGTAGGGTATCTCACACATGATTACATATATTATCCATACATCCTGCTTTAGTAGCCATGGAGTGAGCGGGCAATGATGAGATATGAATAATATCGCATGTTCTGGCGGATGTAATTAAGTACATCGGTGCAACTAACAACATTATTATTTTCACAATTTTTTTTTGCATACATTTGTACATACACATCAATAAACTCACGCCTTCTACCTACGGGGGTAGGCAGAAACTACAGAACGCCACCTGCTACGATCCTTTGCTACATTTACGTTCATACTTCCTATATCTGATCATACACGCAGGCCGCCGCCGCTTGTTGCAAGTAGGTACTATGCACTTATTCACTTAACCAACCTGTTTTTTTTTGTAAGGTGATTATACAGAAAAAAAAAACTAAATAAAATATAGGTTCAGATTTTTTACGTGGGTAATATTCAGAAATTACAGGCACAAAACCCTGGGAAAAACTATACATTTTACCTCATAACTTGCACAAAAATAATGGAGAGTCGACAGTGTTTCAAAGATAAAGGATGATGCCAGAGTTTCTATGAGATCTGGTCCCACCTTCCAATAGCTATGTGTGTTACATCGTTGGATAGGTATTTTTGAGCTGAATAAAAGTTACTATGGCGCCAAGTTCAAATCTTAGTCCGTTCAGAGTTATTCTTTATTAAACATGGTAGTTTTATCAGTAGCCAAGTAATGCTATTTAAGTAATAATTGCATTTCTTTGCTTTATACACGTAGTGTAGATACTAACCTACGGTTATCAATTGCGTCACTGAGTCGCAAACCTTATGACAAAAAGTTAAACAGATGTCAACATTGACAAAATGGTTTTTTTTACAAATAATACAACGATTGCGGATTTTAAACGTATACATTTATTTAATCATCGTTGTCTACAATGACGTTATTTAAAAATAAGGCTAGGCCTACAAATCCCTCATGCCTGGCGTGCCCTAGGTACCAAACGATTGACACGATATGCGCACAGGTTCCTACAGTACGTCGTCCCGTCATGCAGGTACAATATCTTTGTATAATATCAGTGTTGCGAACTAATAAGTAACAGTAGTACTTTCTAGCTCTCACGTGTCGCGATTGTATACGACCACGTAAGAGCCGCTGTAATCCTTATTACAAGCCGAATGTCAATTATAAACAGGTACCAAAAAAGTCCAAGAGATAGCCGGGGTCAAGTAGAAACTGTAGAACGAACGGAAAGACAAGACGTAGTCACACACGTATTGCAAACGAACGACTACCTGCGCTTGCGCGCACCCTCGCCGCCTATCCGTGCCGCTAACCAGTTTCATTGTTCTAAGCATACTTAACGAGTGCGAGTGAGACAGACCGATAAAAAGGTTTGCGTTACCGTCTACACTACGTGTATAAAGCACAAATGCAATTATTACGTAAAAATAGCATTACTTGGCTACTGATAAAACTACCATGTTTATTAAAGAATAACTCTGAACGGACTAAGATTTGGAACTTGGCGCCATAGTAACTTTTATTCAGCTCAAAAATACCTATCCAACGATGTAACACACATAGCTATTGGAAGGTGGGACCAGGATTTGCATCCTCCTTTTACCAAGTTTAGAAGCCACAGTCATTTAATATTTGGAATAAAACTTTACGCCACTTAAACACAGTTGGTTTAAACGACACCTTTTTATGAGTTAAAGGACTTACAAGGCATCTGCTGTAGATTATTTAAGGTTGATTTTATTCTTATCCGTTCGTTATATTGTATCAGGATTTTTATTCATTAACACGTAAATAGGTATAAGCTCTATGTATGATTTTAAAGAAGAAACCCTGTTGTACAATCTTTAAAACATATTTAAAAAGACATGTTTTACCTGACATATTTTGGAGTGCCTCGTTGGTCTAGTGGTCGCAAGTGCTACTCCTGAGCATGAAGTCCTGGGTTCGATTCCCGGGTCGGGCAAAATGTTATTGGGTTTTTCTATCTGAAATTTCTCAGTAGCAGCCTAGAGTCTGGGTTTGTGCCCGGTTGATGGAACTAGGCTCGCCCCCTATTACATGGGACTTAAACATAATGGGCGAAATGTGGGTGTACTTGCTAACTTTGAGGAAACAAGGCGTGATGTTATGTATGTATGTTTTACCTTATATTTACAAGTTTTAAAAATGTCGTGAAAATCACAAAATTGTCGATACAAAAGATAAAAAAAGATTTTCCTATTAAAACTCTGTCAGTTACGTAGCTTATAGTTCACGGGAATATTGAAAACTAATTTCTATAGAATAACATTCTGTTCGGCAGGAGTGTTTTTCAAAAGAGCTTTTTAAATAGTGAGTTTCTGAAAAATTGAAAAAGTTAAACGTAGGTAATTACTATTTAAGTATTCAAAATATTGGTGCCATTTCTGAGAATCTTAATTGAAGGCCCTCACTTTCATTTGTGATCGCAAACAAAGCGGCAGATACATGTCAGTAAGTAGATAAAAAAGTCCTTCTGAAAACCAGAAGGAAAAGAAAATAAACCTATTAGCCCAAAAAATATAAAATGGAGAACCGCAAATCAAATAACAGCAATAAAAAATATATATTTATCATCAGTTTTTCTAGAAAGAACTACCTTACATCAAATTAATATTGTTTCTGTTTCTTCACAGTTATTTGGACCTCCGAGCGCACCTGTGCTGGAAAACCCTGAGTTTCAAACACGATGGTACTTCAAGTATTTTCTTGGAAAAAGTGAGTATTCATTCATTCATTTATTTTCTTTTGACATCAGTAATTTCTTTAGAAATCTATACGTACCATCTTTTGAAATCAAAAGATTCTTATTGATAGAAAATTAGGTAAAATTTTCTATCAATCAGAACTTACTGAATTGGAAAATCATGTAACCTTACAGTTATTAAATACAAATTAAATAGAGTGGATACTAAAGGTTAAAATAAAACAAATAACAGTAAAGAGTCGTTAAAAAAAACTCGCATTGTTTCATCGGAATTATCCACTCCACTGAGAAGCCAAAGGAAATAAAGAAATGATTGTAATTTCCTTTGAGTTATACACTTACAAAGAAGTTATGTTTAGTGAATGAAATTGAAAAGGCAAAGCTACTGTCCTTTGTTTCCACGGTATTTCAGGGTTGGCTGAAAACTTGATGATTTTTATTCAGGAAGGCATTTTCGCCCTGTTCTATCCAACTCACGGAGTAAAATATCCTGTCTCAAACATAGACACATAATTATTACGTCGTGTTCGTCTAAATTATACTCTATTCAGGCTTCTTTTTGCTGAATAGACGGTACTAATGAACTCGCGACGACAAAAATTACAAACATGTTTGGGTAATATAATTAAACTAGCGGCTGCGCGTGCGTGGATGTCGGAAATTATCCCATGGGAATATACTACCGAAATAAAAGTGTTCTATGTCCCGACCCAGGTCATGGTCTATATGTGTGCCAAATTTAGTTCAAATCCGTTCAACCGATAAGGCATGAAGTGAAGAAGGTAGGATAGACTGGGTACGGTTGTGACAATCACAATATTAGCGAAACTAGAAGGAATACCAGCCAACTAGAAAGAATCAGCCAACGCGCGTCGTTGACTTTAGCAGAGGCCCTCATTACTTTTTAACAGTCGTAAGTATTTTTATTCGACTTCTTTTAATTATTGTTGTTATATGTTTAAAGATACAGTAATGAGTATTCCTCTTCATTATTAGTTAAACATAAGCGGTTAAATAGCAAAGTAAGTACTACTTTGTACGTACATTGTTTTATATTGCCATAGTGATTGTTTTTTTGCGAAGGAATGCTTTGAGTACGGTTGTGACAGTATTTTTGGGTACGGTTGTGACAAATATTTAGTATTATTTAGTATAGTTTGTATTTTGACATTGTTGCCATATTGTATATTTAGAATTATTTAGTTAGCTTTTTGGTCTGATTGTAATTTAAGACTGATTAAATGATGAAATAAAAGTGTTCTATGTCCCGACCCAGGTCATGGTCTATATGTGTGCCAAATTTAGTTCAAATCCGTTCAACCGATAAGGCATGAAGTGAAGAAGGTAGGATAGACTGGGTACGGTTGTGACAATCACAATATTAGCGAAACTAGAAGGAATACCAGCCAACTAGAAAGAATCAGCCAACGCGCGTCGTTGACTTTAGCAGAGGCCCTCATTACTTTTTAACAGTCGTAAGTATTTTTATTCGACTTCTTTTAATTATTGTTGTTATATGTTTAAAGATACAGTAATGAGTATTCCTCTTCATTATTAGTTAAACATAAGCGGTTAAATAGCAAAGTAAGTACTACTTTGTACGTACATTGTTTTATATTGCCATAGTGATTGTTTTTTTGCGAAGGAATGCTTTGAGTACGGTTGTGACAGTATTTTTGGGTACGGTTGTGACAAATATTTAGTATTATTTAGTATAGTTTGTATTTTGACATTGTTGCCATATTGTATATTTAGAATTATTTAGTTAGCTTTTTGGTCTGATTGTAATTTAAGACTGATTAAAGTACTAGTTATAAGCAATCAGACAGATATATGAAAATTTGTTATAAATAGCTATAGATGCTACAGTGCCTTATTACTTATAACATTAATTGTTCTTACGTAATATATATACGTAAATAGATACATAAATGTAGTTACGTAAATGTCATTTTTATGCTCCGGTTCAGATAATAACGGAAGAAATAATGATTTTTAGGTTTAATGAACTATTTCTATGATAGTTTAATAATATTGCAAAAAAAAGCAGGCTCACTTACCGATGAAAGGAAGTGTTCATTTTTGCGCTTTGTGCGATTCATACATCTTAATACACAGCAACGCCCCATAATATTATTTATATCATTGTGTTTGTATTAGTTTGTACCCTTTAAATTTTTACTGAATTATGAAATACGCGCCACAAAATCAGTTAACCGAAAAAATTGTACAATGACAGCAGTTGATAGCCGTTGTCTGTTGGACCACAGTCTGTGGCTAACCAATGCGGTTTTACAAAAAGTTCTCATACACAAAGGAGATAGAGAAAATAAATATTTTTATCTCGTTTTCTCTCACTACTCGGCCCACGGAGAACAAAAGTGACTGGCCGACCGCTTAACTGAGTCTGTGCCTGTGGTAGCTGCGCGGTGCGGGAGGGGTGACAGTTGTCACAAGTTGACAAATCATTGAGCTCTCGCATCACGAAAAAAACTTCATTTTACCACTAACTGCCACAATAACAAAATTAATGGTCGTCAAATGAAAATTGTCACAACCGTACCCAGTCTACCCTAACAGACAAACAGAGTTACTTACCCATTTTTAATATTAGTATGGATTAGTATTGATATACCTACCTAATGCCAAAATTTTACAAACAAAATTAGGTGTTTTTTGTGTTGATTTTGTTAGATGGTACCAATTTATAGTTTCAAAACTACGTTGTGTTAGTGGGGGTGGGGTAAAATGTGAATGTCTCGTTTCTAGTGCATTTCTTATGAATAGAAAATTCATGACCCTCAAGGGGAGATGACAAGAATAGTTCTTCATTTAGTGTATTTTCTCGTCTAGTCTACTATTTACAAACTTAGACTGTGAATCTCAGACAAACCGCTTGGGATAAGTATTCTATATGGAGAAAAGCTAACGGTTCACTTAAAAATAATGTAGGGAACCTAAGGCAATATTATCTATACATATAATTAATACGTAAAACAAAAACTTTGTACCCCTTTTTCCGAAAATTACGCGGGCGTTTTTTGAAAAAGTTGGAATTTGGCAAAGTTAAAGTTTATATGAAGCAAGAGCGCAGAAAGCTAATATTTTTATATAATATGCATTAGAAATAAATTAAATTAACAATAAAAACATTACACACACTACCATGCTTTTGACACACACACTCTTTGGCTTATTTTTAACCTTAGAATAAACACCTAACACAGGTTATTTTATTAAAATAATTAAAACACTCGTTTAACAAAGTGAGGCCACACTCTTAAACAGGAATTTCGCCATCATACAAAATTTTCTGCAGCCTTTAGAAACACATCAATATCATCATCATATCATAGAAAATATGGGTTCTATGATATGATGATGATATTGATTGAGAATACTCACTGGACAACCAAACCGTTTGTAAAAACAATTAAAGTTAAATAACATCACGCCTGTAATCCCCGGAAGGTTAGGTAGAGGTGTACCTTTAGTACACCCACATTTCAGCAGTTATGTTTAAGTCCCATCCAATAGGGGGCGACCCTGTTGGCATCAACTAGGCACAAAGCCTGACCCCGGGCTGCTACTGAGAAATCCTTGACGAAAGAACCTAATAATACTTTGCCCGGCCTGGGAATCCAACCCAAGACGTTATGGTGTAGAAAGTAAAGTTGTTAGATAGTAGTTTCCTAATAAGTATTGAATGAAAGATGGAAGACCATCGCTACTGATAGATTATTAAATAGCTACTAACTTGGATTTCCTACACAAGGAAGAACTTATTTACAAAAACCATTTATTACTAAATAAAAAAATTCTAGGTAGGTAGGTAGTTAAACCCTTGTGTTTTTATTGCGTCAGGTGATTCGAGATCTAATTCTGTCGTGTACCCACAACAATTGCGAGCCGTTCCAGCTGTTTGTGACAGTGCCCACCTTTTGTAATCGGACGGATTATTTAATACAATTAACGATTGTTTCTTCAGCGACGCAGTTCCTGGGGTTAATAAATTTAAATTAATGTTTTATATAATAATGTTCCATTGAAATCTGAACCAAAGAATATCTTACCAACTTTCATAGATTTCAGTTGCTAGGTATGTTTTTCATAGTCAAGTCTTCTAAAACAAACTTGTAAATTTTACGAATGAACCGTCTAGATAGGTATCCCTTTTCCCAAGTTTTCATATTCTGCAGAAAATACAGATCCATAAAAAAATCCCGAACGTTTTCCCGCAAACTCCGTCTCAGTGGTTCACGTGAAAAATTGCTATTCCCGTTTCCAGTGTGTAATAGTGATGTCCTCAATCAATGTCCAGGCGGACATTTATCGATACATTCTCTCGATAAATCGCTTCATTTATTTCTGAAGAAATGACACTAATCGAACGCATATTGCAATATGGCTGAAGATTTATATCGAAGTGGATTAAATATATAGGTTGTTATGCCATCGTGGCTAAAACAACATTAATTCTAAATTTACTTGGGTAAGACTCTCCAAAATGTTTTAATCATTTGCACCATAAATTCTTAATGTACCTACTAAACTAGAGCACAGAAATTAATTTGGTACTAGTCCCACCGGACTCCTCCCAAAATAGAAACATGGCTTCAAGTGCATTAGAAGTCGAGATTGTGTAACTTGCATGATACATGTGAGTCCAAATTGAGCATCTCGTTCATTCTGAGAGCCCAATTTTGTGTGGTGTGCGTCGGTGAATCATACATATTAGATATGACAGCAAAATGCGGTATTTCGCTCTGGAGAATGTTCTGTGTTCCTCTTTCGAAAGTGGTTACTATAAATATTGCTCCTCCTAAAACAAACAAATGAAGATGGGCCTGTTTTTTCCGAAGATAGAACACTAACCCCAGGTGTCAAGATTTGACGGTGAGCAATGGGTAGCTCGCCGTCCGATAAGGACCAGGCCCGGGTCGACGGCGCGTTGTGTTCCACGCGCGCCTCAAAGAGATGTCAGCAAGTGAAGGGGTCCGATAGGACCGATGCCTACCGGGGTTGCGGGAAAGTCCGAAAGGGATACCGTGGCCCCTGGCAACGTATAGGCAACGGAAGTTACACGGGTGGGTTTTAGTCAGTCAGAGTCTGACACGCTCTCCCGCTCCACCCAGAGCGGGAGAAGTTATTTGATAAATTCCAATCCAAAAAACAAAAAAAAAAAAAGGTGTCAAGATTTTTTATAAACAACGCTAAGAGCTTGTTGAAAGTAATCAGAGTAGGAAGCATGTCGTTTTCATCACCAACTATCCGGTATAAACGCCCAACTTTATCGTACTTGCGTGACGTAATCATATCGTCACTCATTCACTTCACCAAACGGCGAACGTTACTCTGTAGACCGTTCAAATTAATTTCAACAAATGTTACTAATTTCAGGGCGTCGACACACGTAGTTAGTTATTATGCCTAGTTTGTAACAACAGTTAAGGTAGTTATTAACTTTATTAGTATGCGGGTCTTAACAGTCAATTGTTTAGCTCTTATCTCAACGTCTACTTCATTTCAACGTCGCAAACATTCTTCACTGTCAGACAAACAATCGATATTCCAACAACTGGGAACTTTACAACAAAACTTTACACTACGTTTCGACCTTTCTTCTCAGAGGGATATAGGAAACGCAGACCGCGTCTAGTTTTTAAAATATGATTGACGTGTAAAACTGATACAAACCTACTTACAGAAATAAAAGCATTTACATTTAATTAGTGCCACAAGTCTTAATAAATACTGTACTGCCAGATTAAATGCGAAAATCTCAGGATTATTTATTGAATTATTTAAGTACCACCCTACACTAAATTAGAGAGAATGCGTGTCAATTTTATAGTAACGAATATGTGTTTTGAGAATTTGCTCTTTATTACTTCTAGAATCTGTCCAATTGACAGGTGTCAGGAACGCATTTTGTCGACGGCTGGACTGTAATACAACGCAGATGGTGATATAATGTAGGTAATATTAAGTTTTGTCTTACCAAAATTCTATTTTATGCTATCTACTTGGCAGGTATAGTATTGGTTATAGGGTATAGACTTGGTGTATAGCTCAACTGCAGCTCTGTTAGGTTACACGACAGACACGCGTTTCACATAGCACTGATATTATATTCCTTGAAGCGTATTTACTTATGTCCTAAAAGGAAAATGAGTTTTGTACAACAAAATAAGAGTGTCGCAGAGCCTGTGTCAACGACAGAGATGTCTACCGAACCTGAAACAATGAGGTTACAGCCGACGGCGACCACGTAATCCACTTCCAACGGAACATTACAGTTTACTCCTATATATTATTAATTTTATTTGTCTCGACTAAAAGGCTGTTGCTAAAGTACCTACAATAAATGACCTACTATTGGTCCTCAAATGATGTAAGTGAATAATGTTTACGTCACTTGTTGGTATTATCAACTGTCAATCCTAATCAATGTTGATAAACAAGGTGGCTAGGACATCGTCGCGCAAACTGTAACCATGAATTCAGCACGTGATTCTAGATCTAACGTAGAAGTTTTTCGTCTGTTATCAAAAACCAAATAAATTGTTTCATAGAAAAGTACCTACTCGTACAATACCTACGCGGCCGAACTGTATGGAATAGCAGTTTCTTTTTTATTAGCTCTGATTAATTTCTCCGCTAGAGGGTCTAGAATCATGTGATAAATTCATGGTTAGTTTGCGCAACGATGTTCCCTGCCATCCTGTATAATACCTACCTTCAAACGACTGTTTTATTGATCGCTTAATAATTAACTCAATCCCAATTAAGCTTAATAATTGGAAACGCTTTACGAATTTGATATTCATAACATCGGGCATAATCGATGTGCAATACAGTTTGTGGTGGTCCTTTAATCTGGTGCATACACAGGAAGTTTTAAACTGATTAGGGAGGTATAATTTTCATTTAGACTGCCTTTTTGGTCTGGTAGTTCCAAGCACATCGCAATTGCTGAGCATGAGGTCCTGGGTTTGGTAAAGTGTTATTCGGTTTTTTCATTAACAGGAAATTCTCAGTAGCAGCCCAGAGCCTGGAATTGTGCCCGGTTGATGGCAATAGGTTCGCCTCCTATTACATGGGACTTAAACATAACTCATGTAATGTGGGTGTTACTATAGGTACACCTCTGCCTCTGTAACCCTTCGCGGATTATAGGCATGAAGTTATGTTATGTTACTTACATGTAATTTTCATTTTCCAATGTGCACACACAAGTCTTGAACAAACTTTACTGGAGTGTGTATTACGAGAAGCCATTTGGTACGTATATGAAAGAATATAATGCGTACTCACAATAGAAATAAAAGGCGTATTTGATCTCAAGCTCTAAGCCAGCATAAAGGCTCCAAGTTATTGAATTCCTTTATCAACAAGACGTTTCATACGTACGGTTCATATACATCTGTATATGTAGGTACTTATTTTTATTGTCCGTTTAAAGTAGAAAACTAATGTGTACCTATGATATAATACGTTTCGTGTAACAAATATTAGACCAAACCTAAATAGTCTATTTTCAACTCGCTTTGACCCTCGTTATTCTAAATTTATGACTAAAAGCTCACGAACCTGCCAAATTCACATACTGAAACTAAAATTCCAAATAAAATGTATAGGCATAAACATAAAACCTTTACAATATTTTCCATTTTATTTATATCGTCCATGAAATTCCTGGAATTTGAAACGTGAAAATTGCTTGGTAGCGTTAATGTTAGAATTATCCCATAAAAAATGACGATATTTTCAAGCTGCTTTGGCTTGCTATATGAAACCATGCATTGTGTGATTTTATATAAACTATTTTCTTATTTTTATAGACTTTATCCAATCAAAGTAGTCGTTATAAATATTAGGTTCTCTAGATTTAAGACACATCGCCAAAATACATTTATTTATTCTCTAGGGAACATAAAACAACAATGAATAAGGCATCTAATCGGCTAAAACATTCGGTTTGACTGAGTAAACAACAAACAAAAACCTCAGTGAGTTTTGTTTACCTTCATATGCCGATTTAAATATTGTTTGGAATTTCCATATTGTTTTTTTTTCGACAGCGTAGTATAAATTAAAAACAGTGATAATAAAAATTAAACCTTGCTTGATAAATGAGGCAATGTATAGCAAAAATATACAGAAGAAGGTCGCAGGGAAGACCTGGATGATGCTCGGACAGTCCAGGGAACCATGGCACAAAAGGGAGGAGACCTATCCTCAGCAGTGGGTGGATTAAGGCTGCCAATGATAATGATGATGATGATGATATTAAAAACAAATCATATACAAACAGACAGATGATGATTAAATTACCATATTTCAACAAAAACAACCAGCATTTACACAATTGTTTTTACTTAGTCCTATTATATAAGGAGATATTACGTTTAGTGGCACTTCCCGAAATTGTTTACACGCGTCCTAGGTAAAGTTTACTTTCTTGATAGAATCCAAAGTCATCGTAAGGTAGGTGTCGGTTCTTGGAATATAATCCGAAGTGGCTAACTTTACAGTTTTACTCAGAAATCTATATTAACTCTTACATAGTGTTCAATATAATTTCCATTATTAATTTATACCAGACCAATGTTTGAGAATAGGTATATCGAGTACTGTATAGGTACACCGTGTATCGGTTTATCTAAATTTAAACTAATATAAACAAATATTAAAGTCAAATCATGTATTACATAATTTACAACAAAAAAAAATTGATTCTAGTAGCCCCTTCCAAAAGGTAGTTTTCGCAAGGAAAATAATGGGCAATAAACTCCACCGTTACTCTTTTAAAATGTTTTACAATATTTTGTCTATGTACATTAGTTATATACTCGTACATAAATGATATGTGAAGACGATGCACCGACGATGACGATGAATAAAATTACTATACCACAATAGGTAAAAAGAATTTAAAATGAAGCAACAACAGATAAATTAATTGTGATAGATACATGGTGCTCACATATTTACAAATATTGTAAAAGTAGAAGATTTTCCTAAAATTTTACAATTAACAAGTCAGTTTGTGAGGAAGTAATCACAGAATGTAAAATAAATTTAAATTGAAGTAAATAAATATTTAAAAAATATATTTTTATAAATTATACAATTAAATTAGCAACCAGTTTGATTTCGTCTAGATTCTAGATTATCCTATGGAGCAGGACCAGTATGTTTCCAAGCATTCTAATCTTGAATATAATCCTCTAACTTGTAATATGCTTGTTTACAAAGTGTACTTTTAATATAAGTTTTAAATTTTCTTAATTTAAATGCATATCACAAGGTATTTTGTTGTAACATTTAACACAGTACCCCATAAAAGATGTATGTACTTTAGATAATCTGAAAAATGGTTGATCTATTTTATCTTTATTTCTAGTATTAAAATTATGTCTATCTATTAAAAAGATGTCGATTTTCCTTACATACGTAGTACATAATATTTTGATAAATGAATTGGCAAGGTACCGTCATAATACCTATTAATCCTTTTAAATGGTTCCCCGAGAGATTCGCAGCGACGTAGATTATAAATGGCTCTGACAACTCTCTTTTGCAAAATAAAGATGAATTCAATGTCAGCAGCTCGACCCCACAGTAAAATGCCAGACATAATACTGTGGGAGTAGCTAAAATAGACCAAACGCGCGGTTTCTATACGTCTGATATTATAAAGAGAAAAGATTTGATTTTTTGTATATTTGTATGTTTGTTTGTAATAGATAAACTCATAAAATACTTAACCGATTTTAAAAATTCTTTCACCAATAGAAAGCTATTATTAGGGGTCCCTACGAAATTGCAATAATGTAACCCAAGGTATCAAAAATTTGCCTATAAACGTAATTATTTGACGTGCGCTGCAAAAACGATTAATTGATGATACATATAATAATGTACTACATAATTATAGTACTCATAATTACCCACAAAAAAGTCCGCGAGGCTATTATGTCTAACTATTATTAAGTCACAATAACCGTTTTTTTTGTTAAAATTTGTCAATCAAGACAGGGATAATATCCTTATGCAACTAAATAGTTTCATACATTTCTAACCTGGATTTGCTACTTTTAATCCCGGTAGTACGTTCCCGTGGGATATTCTAGGAGAAGCCGCGGGCTAGTTCGGTACATATAAGTACAAGGTAGTTATAAAACCGAGTTTCAGCATTCCACTTGCATCGAAAGCCGTAATATTCTACAATCATAAAACATTTACAGTGCATCAGAACTACATCGGAGTGGATGGATCCAGAGAGCCGTACCTGCTAAGTGTGGTGCAAGAAGGTGGCGCGGGACTTTTACGAGCCATCCTCTTCAATAAAATGGTGAGAAGTGCTACTTACAGTTACGGCACGCGCCCTTCAAGATTTCAATCACTTTTATTTCGCACGTCAGCTCCAAGTTATATCGCCCTTTATCGCCAGGACAATAAAATTGGAAAAAATATTACCCTTGATATATTCAGACCGACTGCTTTCTTTCCAATTGGTCTCCGTGACAGAATAATTTATTTATTGGAACGTGGAACGTAAAGTAGTTGATTTCATCTTTATTGATTGTTTTACGATTTTATTATCTGACGAATTAGTTAGTTAAACTTATTTCACTATTTTTGTTTAAAACTATTTACGAGCGTAGTCTCTGAGGTGCACTATAAACGTTGAAAGCTAAGAAGATAGTGTTAATTGGAATGGTCAAAGCTCTAACGAACAATAAACAGACTCCTCATAAAAATTGCAGTTTCTTGATCTATAAAAATAAAATGCATTTATAGGGTGCCCATAAGATATATCTGCCGCCAAGTGCTTGGAACAGTGGCGGTGGACAAGCGCCGACGAGACCAACAGTCAAGCAGATTCTGGGACAATTCCCTTCAATGGAACGAGTTGATAAGGTCCCAAGAGAAGTGAGTTGTGTTACACTTGAAACTATCATGATTTAATGATCTCATTTACAAACTCGATAAGTAATGCTTTTCTTATTTAGATAACATGTGCCGAATTACAAAAAGATGTTCTGCTACTGGAAGAACAGGAAGGCTCTGTAAATTTTAAGATAGGAGTAATGCTAATGAAACCCGGCCAGAAGACTGACGACGAAATGCTTTCTAACGGTAAATATAACACTAAATATTAAAAGCAAAATATATTTCTGAGGAAGGACATTTAAATGTTGAAAATCTTTCAGAGAAAGGCGACGAGAAATGGGACAGATTTATTTCACTTTTGGGAGATAAAATTCGATTACGTGGCTGGAACCGTTTTCGAGGGGGTCTGGACGTCAAAGGTAACATTCATATTTCAATTTGTTAGAACTTATTACGCAATAAACAAACGGTAGAAAAAGTTATTTTCTTTGACCCTAAGGCTACACGTTCCAGGGCTTCAGCGAAGATGATTGTTTTCGCAATCAATCCGACCGAAAACATTCGTCGAAACTCACGTACTTTTCGGAGTATCGAAATAAACACGAGTATTTAATGAATCCCAGAAAGTGAAGCTTCAGCATAAAACGAAAATAAATTGCTTAAATTCGTCTTATCTGGACTAATCTTAATTGTGCCCGTTGTAATAGGTGACATGACTGGCAGCCATTCCATATATACGATGCATCAAGGACACGAAATTATGTTTCACGTCTCGACAATGTTGCCGTTTTCCAAGGATAATAAGCAACAGGTGAGCTTCATAAAAGTATAATTATCGATCACTTACCTAAATGTTAATGATAAAGTGTGTCTTCTAATGAAATTATTCGAACCATTCATTCTTCATTATTTTCGTGTGGTTAGTAACTAACCTGGTGTCAGAGTTTTATGCCGCTCATGACCCTGTGATTTGGCTTCACATGCCGTCGAGAATCATCTCTCAGGCATGCCGATTTCCTCACGATGTTTTCGTTCCATTTCATTTTGTGAATATAGCACAGGTAATCTGCACCGAAAATTTAGCTTTTCGCCGTTTCTATAAGTTATCTGTATCTGTACATCCGTTAATAATGGAAAGCCTCTAAAATTCCAAATCTGAAATTATAAACTTCAGTAAACTTAGCCGTCTAACAAAACTAAATTAACTTACTCCATTAAACTTTGGGTCTATGATGCGTCTTTCCAAATTTGTGAGGATTTTTTTCTACAAGATACCGCAAATCATATTTTAAGATTTACAAGTTTGTGATGAATAATGTACCTACTGCGACACCCCAGTTAAACTTTGTACTTCGAAATTCGTTTACGATCTCAGAGATAGGATAGATAAGTCGCACTGCGGCGCCTTTTTTTTTTTTTTTTTGGGTGGGAAATTATCAAATAACTTCTCCCGCTCTGGGTGGAGCGGGAGGGCGTGTCAGACTCTTACTGACTAAAACCCACCCGTGTTCCTTCCGTTGCCTGTACGTTGCCAGGGGCCACGGTATCCCTTTCGGACTTTCCCGCAACCCCGGCAGGCATCGGTCCTAACGGACCCCTTCACTTCTGCTGACATCTCTTTGAGGCGCGCGTGGAACACAACGCGCCGTCGACCCGGGCCTGGTCCTTATCGGACGGCGAGCTACCCATTGCTCACCGTCCGCAAGCCCGCGCCTACGGTGGCCGGGAATCGGCCTGCGATTCCCGACGCCCAGGGCGTCTCCTGCGGCGGCTAGGGGCGTGAGGGCGCGAAATTTGCCTCTCCCTCACGCGTTCTGCCTCCTCCTTCGCGAGCATTACTGCTTCGCAGAAGGAGGTGACGGCCTCCCATGCCCTCTCGCTCCGTACCATGGCCTGGACTAGGGCCGGACGCGAGAGATCCCCGCCGCCGATCGCCTCCACGAGGACACGGCGATGCTCTGCCCAAGCCGGACAGACCTCCACCGTATGCTCAACCGTGTCCTCCGGGCGATCCACGCAGTGATGACACCCGGGCGTTTCCTCCCGCCTGATACGAAACAGGAACCTCCCGAAACAACCATGTCCGGTGAGGACCTGCGTCAGGCGGAAGGTGAGGACGCCGTGGCGCCTCTCTAGCCACTCCTCAAAGAGGGGACTTATCGCCGCAATAGTGGCGTGCCCAGCACTGGGTTGCGACAATCGCACTCTCCATGACGCCATGAGATCTCGCCGGAGCTCTGTCCGCTGCGCCGCGATTTCTCGCGGCAGCGGAGTTACGCCCCGGCGTTTCGCCTCCTCGCGCCACTCCCAAATGTGCGCGAGGACTTTTGCCTCCAGATCCCATGGCGGTAATCCGGCAAGGAGGCTCGCCGCCTCACCGGAGACCGTGCGGTATCCCCGGACCAGCCGGGTGGCCATGACCCTCTGGGACGCGTTCAACCGGCGGGCTGGCCGCCGCCTCAATGAACGCGCCCAAACCGGTGCCCCGTAAAGGGCCATGGACCGCACGACCCCCGCGTATAGCCTCCGGCAGGAGGCGTTTGGACCCCCTAGATTGGGCAGGAGCCGCTTCAAAGCAGCCCCGGCCCGCTCCAGTCTGGGAGCCAAACGTCGGAAGTGCTCCACGAAGTTCCACCGGCTGTCGAGGACGAGTCCTAGGTACTTCATCGTCGACTCGACGCCGATGTGAACTCCTCCTACCGTTATTTGGGAACCCGACGGTGGCGCGTTCCGAGGACCATGAAAACACATAGCCTCGGACTTGTGCAGGGCCACCTCGAGTCCCAATTGCCGGATCCTGTCCACGATTGTCGCAACCCCGTGTGTCGCTAGTTCGGCCGCCGCCTGGTGCGACCTCCCCTGCGCAAGGACCAACGTGTCGTCAGCGTAACAAACGACGCTGACGCCGCTAGGGAGGTCGGCGCGCAGCACCCAGTCGTAACCGATGTCCCACAGATGCGGCCCCAGGACCGATCCCTGTGGGACACCGCACGACATCTCTTGCCGGTTCCATTCTCCCTGGTGACCGGGGTAGATGACGGCCCTGTCCGTCAAATAGGCCTCGACCACACGACAGAGGTAGGTCGGCATCCGGTGATACCGGAGTGCCTCCCTGATGCAACTCCAGGGCAGGGTGTTGAAGGCATTGGCGATGTCTAGAGACACCGCCAAGACGACCCCACCCCGGGACACAGCGTCCCCCGTCGTGAGGGCTCGCACGCGCATGATGGCGTCCACCGTAGAGCGCCCCCTGCGGAAACCAAACTGGCTCTCCGCCAAATCCGGCCCCACCCGCACCAGCCGCCCGACGAGGCGGTCTGCAATGACTCTTTCAAAGAGCTTGCCCACCTCATCGAGCAGCACTATGGGCCGGTAAGCAGACGGAGAGTCCGCAGGGCGCCCCAGCTTCTTGATGAGGACCAGTTTCCCCGTCTTCCAGCGAAGTGGGAACTGGCCCCTCTCCAAGCATGCGCTTAGGAGCCCTCTTAGTCGAGGCCCGAGAGCCTCCAAGGCCAGGACCCAGGCTTTCCCAGGTAAGCCGTCGGGTCCCGGGGCGGTATTTTTGGCATTCAGCCTACGTACCGCCACTCTCATCTCTACCTCGGTCACCTCTGGAGCATCGTCGTCGTCGTCGGCGGTGTGATCCGCATCGGGCGCCGCAGTAGGCGGAGCCATGGACGGGGAGGCATGTTCCCCTCTCGAAGGGAACAGAGCGCTCACCACGTCCCCCACAAGCTGCGGCCGGAGACTCTGCGTCAGCGGGGGAGCCCATGGGCGGAGTTTCTCCCGCACCATCTTGTATGGGCGTCCCCACGGGTCCCTGTTCAGAGTCTCCAGCGACTCCTCGCGGGCCACTCCCCTGGCCCGCAGGATCTCCGCTTGGAGGGCGGTCTTCGCCGCTCTGTACCCCTCGTACAGCTCCGCCTGAATGGCTTCCGTATCCGGAGGACGGATACGGAGCCTGCGGTGCCTGGTGTACCGGCGTCGCGCAGCAACGCACGCATTGCGCAGTGTAGTCAACTGTTGCGACCACCAGTACACCTGGCGCGAAGCACGTCCGGGCTGGACCCGGGGCATTGCCACGTCACATATTTCGGACATGGCCTCCCGGAACCACTCCGCCTCGTCGTTGATGTCGGCAGGCCTGTCCGGTGGTGACACCCAGGCCTGCACGATCGAGGCTTCCAGGAGGAGCTCCCGGTCCAGCTGCTTCAGCGCCCACCGCGGACGCACTGCGGCGCCTCGAGCTGGTGTTTTATGTGTTTAGGGGCCGTGCACGAAATCGCCTGATTTTGATGAATTTTGTTCATAACTTGGGTGAAAAAATTTAACAATTAATTTGTGATTTTAAAAGTCGTTTTTTTTTTTTTGCACGTCGCTAAATGGGATTTTTGACGTACTACTTATAGGAAATCACAAAAATTCAACAAGTTTTCCAAAAAATTACGCAAGACTGACGTTTGATCATCTTTTTACAAGAAATAACTTTTGACTTTGAAGCAATTTTTCGAAAAAAACCCAGTCAGTAATCAATTTTTTCCAATTATTTAGCAAACCATTTCAATAAATTTAAAAATCACACATTAGTCTTCAGCTATCCTTGAAATAAAATAAAAATGTTATTTTATGATAATTCAATATCTTCATTAAGTAAAACAGTGGCGAAATAAATTATATTTTCAGAGCGCAAAAGTGATGAAACTATTAACTGGTCCTGACTAACGCGAATGGTTTAGCGCCGCCAAAACTGTACTTTTATAGTCACACAGACTTAATGTTTCAATTTTTTCAAGCTTTTTCACAATTAGATAAAACATTGACAAAAGAGATTTTTTTTCGTGCACGGAGCCATTCTAGTTTAATAATAAATTATTGGCGTCTAGCCAGTTTAGACACAGTAGACTAAGAAAAATAAATGAAAAGAATTGAAACAATCTTAAGTATTCTACTCAAAGAGCGCTACGCCACCGTAACGTTCAGAAAACGTTATGAGATGGTGAAATTAAATTAAATTACATTGTTTATTCTGTAATATGATATTAGAATTGCTTTTACATGTCATATTAAAATAATATGAAAAATTTGCTAGATGAGTTCGACGTTTCCTATCAGAGTACTCTGCGAAATTCGAAACAAACTCAGAGGTCACAGTCTCTTTCAAAGTCCAGACATAATCTTGGTCAGGCCATATGAGGACCATGTAGATTAGTGTCTAAAATGGTATTTTGAGTATGGTATGTACAGTCAGCTACAATGAGTAATAAGTTTTGTGGCTACACATTGATACAATATTATGGAACAAAGATTGTAGAAAATTAAATAAATTCTTGTCGATGTTTACATCCTTTTCAGGTTAACTGTACCTTCCACATTTCGCGTACTTCGGCAGTTATTTCGGTTGTTTTCTATCAATACGGAGCCATTCATTAGTTGTTGCAGAATGGTTGCACTATAGTAGACTAGAACACACTTCACAGCGGGAAAACAACAACGAACAGTGTACGCTCTAGGACTGTAGGTAGATCAGCAAGGCCCAAAGTTTATCCTGCAGTTCGGCTCCGTAATTCTAACTGGAATCATGAAACTTCGGTTTAAAGTAGAAACCCAATCCACCCTTTTGTACAGCAGTAACCCGTTAACTTTAGTCATATCACTGCAACTTTGTGTCCTTATTACAGCTGGAGAGGAAGCGCCACATCGGCAACGACATCGTCAACATTGTGTTCACAGACGACTCGGTGCACAATACATTTAATCCGCAGTGCGTCAAAAGCCATTTCACACGTATCCTTTTATCAATATTTTTCAGTCTACTGCATACATATGTATTTTTATTGCTCACTATAGAGGTCGTTGGTGGTGGTATAATAGTGCATTTTTTGTGGTATATTGCTTTTACTTTAGAATATATTTTTGTGTAAATATGAACAGAAAAAAGGACAGAAATGCTTAGAAAAACAGTCATGTTTGCTCAAAACTCGCTATTCTTCTAACCTAGTTTCTTAACTTATGTTGCAGTTCTTATAATAAGTCATTTATCCAGCAAGATATGTATGATATTTTCCTTAAAGATAAAACAGACATATTCGCAGTAGTTTCAGAGGTTGAAGAAGGATACAAGCTGAGCGTATACAGTGACGATACAGTTCCACCGTTTGGGCCCTCGTTACCTTGTCCACCGATATTCAACGATCCACAACTATTTAGGGAATTTCTATTGGTGAGTTAACTTTTATAGGTATGTAGGTACCTACAGATGGTAAGAAGTCATTCTTGTGATTAGCAAACAATTTTTATGCGATGTTTATTGCTTCTCAATCCATTCGTAAGTAAATTATCTCGTCTGTCTTCAGCCTTCCAAGCATTATTGGTCCCTTGTCCTTTGATGATATGCTTTCTAAGAAAAAATATTTAACAATTAAGACTGTCAAGAATTTGTCAAAATACAATTCAAAATCCCCAGGTAAAGTTAATGAACGGAGAGAAAGCGGCCTTCCAAACGCCTACATTTGCATTGAAACGACAACGAACCCTGGACTCGCTCATAAGGGACATCTACGCGGAACACTGTTCCGACCATAAGGTGGTAAGTTTCACTTTGACACGCACTTGTTACTTTAAAACTATCTTTGTCTACATCCTAGATTAGAAGTTTTATTTAGTCTCGACATACTTTTGCGAAGTTTTCTTATTAGGGCAGTGATTTCAACTGCCCCTGGACCTAAGATTCCGAAATTTAGCAGAACCTTATAATATTCTGCTTGGTGCCTACCTATAGTAAATACAATTATACATATTGCCGAACGTAAGTTAAGTGTTTCATGCCACACGCGCTTGAAATTTAGCTAGCAGCAGTTAGCACTTGCAAGCATTTGTTGGAGAATATTTTTGCGCAGCTTTCTAGTTAGGATCTAACAATGCAACGAAGCTTGTAGTATGCTAAAGAAGTTGAGCTTCTTCTTATAGAACTACATATTGTACTCATTTAAAAAGTTTGAATAACATCGTTTCATGCACAAAGATTTCTGTAGCGCTCATTTTAAAAACACACTTGTTTTATTTTTTCGCAGACTAGTTTTGCTTACCTGTGCATTGTTCTAAAAATATGTTTCTCTTTCACTTCCAGATCATATTCATATCATTATCATCATGCCTGTGAGGAAGGGCTAGCCAGAGCCATAACTGTTGAATACTTGCCAATCGAAAATGTGTCCATCAAGTCCTAAATAAAAGGCGACGAGCTACGACAGATTCGGAAAATTATTGGGCACGATTTTGCGACAGTTTCATTGAGAGCTGGAATGGAAGTCATTTTCACGCATATTCGAGCGCTTAACACTATGCTATGCAAATATGCTGAAAAAATAAACCTAATTAATTACCTTCTCCCTCCTCCACCATTTTATCATTTTTCTCCCCGTCTTCCTTTTAATAACTAGTCATATTTTCAGCCAATGCTATCTCGTCGAGCGCTATCAGACGTTTGGTCGGGCGGCGCAGGCGCAGGCGGCGCGGGCGCAGCGCGGACCGAACACTTCTTGCACGTGGGACAGGCGCTCAAACTTGATGCGGTATTGCGAGGCGATGCTCCCACTAGTCTTGTATCATCAGGTAGCTAGTCTGATATCCGAGTATCCAATACATGTATCAAATTCTTCACATAGAATTGTTACTCACAAAACTAGGAAAAAAGACATTGTGATTTAAATATAGTTTTGGTCAGATTGGTTGAAGTTGCTTGTTGCGGATCTTCCAATTTGAGCAAGTTAATTCGATACATTTTCATATTTTGTTTTATTATTCACATTAGCCAGATTTGTTGTTGTAACAAAATTAATGGGTTCAGGATGTGGCGGTTCCCGGAGAGCCCCATGGGAAGGCAAAGTTTGGCGCGCTGCACCACTCCCAGCCACGCCTGTCTGTGCCGAACAACTGGCAGAAGGACGCCTTCTACTATCTACTACTTCCAACACATATATTTTAGAAGGTACGTACTTTTTATTGCATTGAATTTTCCTGACGTTGAAGATCGTTAGTCGAACATCTTAATCCTAAGACGTTTCCCTCGAGACCACTCAGCGTCGCTCAAAGAAATGTGCCCATTCTTATTCGTAAAAATGCGTCGTCTTGTCACTCTTCTTTTGTAATAGACTGTCATCTTAAAGGTACCTCATGGCCCAAGTCGTATTTTTTCGCACGAAAATCTCATTTCTACGACATTTGAGCTTTTAAATTTTTGTCCTTCAAACAGAAAGTGGGACAACTCGAGTAGTATTAAGATGGGAAGGCTGCGTTCGAGCAGCTCGAGTCAGCGAGCGAGCCGGTCTATTCCGCGTGGGAGCGCGCGTTGCCGCGGGGGGCGGGTCCACGACCGGGGGCGCGGGCGGCGCGGGCCTGTACGCGCTGCCACTACAGGAGCTGTGCGCCGGCGCCTGGGCCATGCGACCACTGCAGGACTGCAAGCATGCGAGGCTTCCACGGACTAAGACTGCACATTATTTTGATCTACTAGATACGGGTATGAGTATTTTTTTTTCTCAGCTATCTACTGCAGTCTAAAATTGGACAACTCCTTACTTACTCGTTTCAATGACAAAAGCAATCGAACAAATTTTAGCCAAGAGACTCTTTGACCTGGTTGTGGCCCAGGCGGCAATCACTTTGGCCGAAAACAACCCGGAGAAAGCTAAAATAAAGACTACATTCTGCGATTGATTTTTAGGTGAAGGAGGTAGAACAACATTAGCGGTAGCAATTGGTAGAAGAGTAATGCTTATGATTGAAGAATCAAAGACTGACAATGAGATGGGTTTCGAATATACACATATCAAAGTAAGTCGACTTTTGGACAAATTCAACTTTTTCTCTAAAACAGGATTTATAAAATTACGAATATTTTGTATCTTTGCAGGATATCCAACTAAGTGAATCTCCTATACTGATCAAGCTTATGGACGGAGAAGTGGGAATAATTGTAGTTGGATACAAGCATCATTGGGAAGTTTTAGAATCTGGATCAGGCCAGGTAAACCCTACAACCTCGAACATTACTAAGAAGATCTGTTTTATATTGACTTCTTTTAATTTCGGTATGATATTGATACTTTGCAGGCAGTGAAAAGAGCAGAAAACTCTGAAGATAGCGGACCCCGTCGTGGAACTCTCGTCAACGCCTTACGCATAGGAGACGAGAGAGATGGACAGATTGTTTTATGTTATAATCGTAAGCATTCTTCTAATATATCCCAAACATTTTCTTTACATAGCACTAAATTTCAATTAAATTATAAATGTTTTTTACAGATACGTGCCATTTTGAAAGACTAACAAGTAAAGGACTGGAAAGTGATAGCGAATATGATTTTCATTGGACAACTGTGCCTGCAGCAGTAGGTAAGGCGAAATAACAAAAATAATATAATTATTACATTGTTCCTACAATTTCTTGAAAAGCCATATCATTTACTACGACCGCAACATGAATATGAAAGTATGTCATCCAATATACCTCGATGATCTTACCTATTGGTTAATTTATTTGTATCATTTACTTCAACATTTTATCGATTATTTTTGTTTCAGTATGCGCTTTCCCGTACATTATGGCATTTGCCGAAGATTTATTAGAGATACGACTAGTTGCTAATGGATCCTTAGTACACGCAGCCTGCATACCTGGACTGAAATTGCTTTGTGGGCGAAGAGTAAGTACCGAACTCAGTTAATTTTCTAATAATACATTAACTCTTAATTCGAAAAATGTCTCATTTATCTAGATACGCAATTATATCGAATGTTTGTTTTTGTGCTCATTCGGCACATTAGTCAATTTGACATCCTAAACCATCCTAGGCCTTGCAAAAAACAAGAGAAAATCCCAGGCTTTGTCAGACATTTGAGAACTATTATCTCGTCTCAAGCCTATATTTTTTTGACACGACTTTGTTTACTCAACCGTGATTTTTGGTAGATCTAAGTGTAAGGCTGCCTGTCCACTGGAGCGGAGAAGAATGTACACTGTGTCACCAATAGAATGTAAACTCTGGAGCGGAGTTTAGATTCTATTGGTTAATATTGGCACAGCTCCGCGCCTCTCCTCTCTTCTCCACTCTTCTCTTCTCCGCTCTTCTCTTCTCCGCTCGTCTCTTCTACACTCCTCTCCCGGTCGTTGACAGGTAGCCTTACGTTCTGCTTAAAAGTCAACTTGGACTGTAACTGAACTGTGAATTTGAAGAAACTTCTATCCAGAAGAAAACTTCTATTCATCGTCAAGAAAAGTAGAATGCCTACTTAAATGACACACATTAAGTTTCAGGATATATTCTATGTGGCATGCGCACCGGAATACGTGCCTTTGAGTCGGGAGATAGATCCGTGCCTCAGCCTACACGACGAGCTCGTCAGGCAGATGAGCAAACAATGCGGACCCTATTCTCTCGATGAAGATGATAATCATGATAGGTAAGCAACGATATTACCTACTTCCTATAAGTATCGTGAAAATTTGAGTTTGGAGATTTAATTTTATTTGAGTCTCAGAGCGTTAAAAGATCAACTTGACATCAGACATGCAGGATTGCTGCTAGCTTTTAGGTCTCGGTTGAACTGCGGGGTAATTGCGTAACACACTTACAGTAGCAATGGCTTTAATTTTGACAGTTCAATAACATTCATTGCGTTATTGACGTTGTTGACCAGACAAATTCTTCGAACATGTGAAGCAATGGATTAGCAATATCCTTCAAAAATCATTCAGGTTGTGATTGATAGTGTGTTACGCTAGTTATAGGTGCTGATAAAAATTTCTTAGAATCTTCGAGGAGAGTAATTCAAAGAGAAATGGGAGGAGTGAGAATAGTATATCTTCGGCCAATCGTACTTTAAAAATCCGGTTTTCATATTATCTATTTTTCTGACTACAGAGGAGACCCCTACAATATTAACCGCACTGCACCTTCGGAGAATAATTCAGCGTCAAGCCGAAGCAGCTCGATTTCTTCTGAGCAAGAGAACATCAGACCGCCACTGACAAGAATGGCTCCGATCTCACCACCCACTTCTCCACAAGGTTGGTATTTTCAAAATAGCTATAGAGCTTTTATATTTCTTCATGACGACAGAAATTTGTGATACTGGTATATAAGGTAAATAAGCTGGTTGGAGCGGGAGAATGGACCAAAGACACACAGTTTAATGTTTACTAAGCCTCAAAACCAGAAGTTCGCTCTTACCTGCTCCGAGAATTTACAGACGAGAAAAAAAGAAAGTTTTGAAACCACTCCAATGTTTGTTTTTATAATTTCCAGTACTACCAGAAAACAGCGGGCGATGCGTGCGCATCTATAAGATCCCGCAGAGCAACCTGAGCGCGGGAGCATACCAGCGACAGTCGGTCTCCGCCGACCAAGTGGTCACATCCTACTTCTCTGATAGGTGAATATAATCATACTAGTTAATTATGTACATTCAACCATAGCATGACAGATATGGTCACACTTGCACTACGAAAAACATCCTTACTGCCACGACATAAAGACGCTGTCAATATCAAATTTTTACCATGGACGTAGTGGAAGTGTCCCAAATCACTAAACTATAAAAAATACCCAAAATGATACGAAGTTGAGGGTTAGATTGTAAAATCTTTTAACTAAAAAAAATCTTTTAACTAAAAAAAAAAATTTAAGTAGTAAAAAAAATCTTTTAACTAAAAAAAATATTTTAACTAAAAAATCTTTTAACTAAAAAATCTTTTAACTAAAAAATCTTTTAACTAAAAAATCTTTTAACTAAAAAATCTTTTAACTAATAAAAATCTTTCTTTTTCAGGCCAAATAGTATTCGGCAGAGACTGGCGGAACTGAGACTAGACAGCAAATCAAGAGGAGGAGGCGACGATGAAACTTTATAAGTGATACGTAGACCACCAAACTAACTTCGTAGCTTGTTATCGAATACGGAACCAGGTGCACAATTTTAAAATATGAGTAGCTAGATAACCGTTTGAGTGTTAAAAAGTTGTCTACACGCGACATTTATTGTCATCGATAGTCTTAGGAACACTGTAGAAAACAAAGTTTATGTCGTGTACAGCCAACTTAAAATGTCTAGATAGTAGATAATAATTATCTATAATGAAAAATATTTTTAAATCAAGTAGAATCGTTACATGTAGACATAGTACGAGTAGATATTAGAGGGATACTTTTGAATGGCGAAGATGTGATATAACAAATGTGGGTGATGTATAGTGAACAAAACTATATTTCTTAGAGCGTATGGACAAATTAGTTTGAAACTATTTTACGTTGACTACTATAATATTCTATCATTGTTGCAATATTGGAGATTTATCAGAAATAATACTTTATAACAATACATGACATGCATATTTCTCTTCCCTGCTATTGAAAATAAGACAAGTAAGAATCATTTAAATATCTATGCAGTTAAATTAATTGCTCTGCACAAAATATATGCTCAATATAAGGGAAACATACTGTATAAACAAAAATATATTTAAATTAACAGTTACGATGTAGTTGGTCGTTCGGTGTTAAACTAATTTATTGGATAAGAAATTTTATGACCTAGCAACAATTTTTACAAAAAATATACAATGTACAGTGTAACCTACAGATACTATGTAATTCAAATAAATAATATTTATAATTAAATGAAGAATCTCATGTTTTAATGTAATATTCTAGTCACTTGACTTCAACATGTAAGACAAAAAAGTGATGTAAAATAGTTCTCTTTAGGATTAAACGAATTATGAAGAAATGATTATAATATTATCTTTCGAGAGTCTATTTGACACCAGAAAAGAAGTGCCATCCAATTATTTGGTTATCTTTCTAGACTTAATAGTGTAAAACTGTAATATTTTGCGATGCAAGAGAATTGAAATCTTATTTAAGTGTTAATACAGATTATCTTCAATGTACATAAAGAAGTAACAGTAGTGTTAACATTTCAATGTATCTATTAATTAAAGTTACCTGTTTACTTGTATTACAGAAATTCTAGTAGTGAGTTGAATGTTTCGATGTCGTGCGAAAATGTATATTACTAACCAAAGAAAAGAACCAAACTGATAGTCATAAGTTTAAAACATAAGAATTATTATGAATGCAGATATCACATGAGAACTAAAATTGTGTGTGTACAATATGTAGTCATAAAGTTTTGTCCAATTGAAAATGAAATATATTGTAAAACAGACAAGTCTTTTAGGATGTAAGATTTTCGATAGAAAATTATGTAGAACTACTCTATACAGGGTGACAGGGAAATCGAAGAGCAACCAGTACTCTAATTGCGTAATACACGATCAATCAGAATATGAATCGTTTTGAAACAGATTGCTAATTGCTTCATTAGTTCGAAATAAGAATCTGCTCAACAACGTAAATAACAAAATGAATGTTGTTGAACTGTCCAAATGAAACATTAGTCGCAATCGTTTACGAAAATATGTTACGTAATTAAATAGCTGTTACCATGGATTCAGTACATGATTCTGAACCCCCCGTTGAAATATTTCGACCGCGTGGGTATTTCATTTTCTATGAAACAGTTGGTTTTCTTTTTGTTAACCGACGATAAATGTCTACGCTAGGGGTCATAATGGGGGGATTCATGGTTACAGTTTGCGCGTCGATCTCCCTGCCACCCTGTATACATCCTACTTTGTTTCTTAATTATAATAATTATGTATGTGTCCCAATAATGTATGTTGAACTATTAGTGTAAATAACTAAAAATAAGATTGTTTTTTTTTTTATAATGTTTCTCAGTTTATTATTGTGCTGTTCATAGTTCCCACTTTGACATAGGAAAGAGTTATGAAGAATATTGATCATAGAAAATATTATAAATGTATTAAGCAGAATATTGGTGAATGTTAAAAATATTTTTATTGCCATATCCAAAGTTATGGAAGTACAATTGCCTGTGAGAGATATTTGAATACCTCCGAAAGAAAAATTATAATGATGTTAAAGTAGTTCACAAGTTTATTAAAGATCTATTTATATTTTAAATGAGAGTATAAATGCCGCATGGACATTAATGACTAATGCATATTCGACGTATTTAGTTACGAAAATGTATGTGTGTTATAAATGTATACTTTTAAATGCACATAAATCTAGTCTCAGTATTAGTCAAACGAGGTATTTTTTATTAATGTACATGCGGCTCAATTTTCCTAATCACCTGTTTCGACAAAATGTGATATTGTGTGAAACAAAATTAAAAATTAGCACATTATATGAAATTAAATTTATTGTTTATATCATATACGTAGACAAAATTAATGTATATTACTATAATACTTCATAATAAACCCGAGATACTGAACAAATATAAGTGTAATATAATTAAAACAACTGTTCCAGTAACAAAATATACCTACTTATATAATGTACCGTTTTACTCTGTTATTTTCTCTGAGGTTTAAAAATAAATGTCTGTTCAGAATCTGGCGTCTCTTTTATTTTTAGGCTATAAATAAACCTAACATTAAAGCTAAGTAAGTCATTCACAAATCTAGTCCAAACTAAATAACACAATATAATAAAAGTTAAACTTTAAGAACCACACTTAATTATAAAAATAATAATAATTATAAAGAAACTACAATTAACTATAAAAACTTGGGCTGCTGTTTCAAAGCAGTTATGTCTAAAAATCTAGGCATCTCACCTGGTGTTTGCGACGTTGACGTCGGAGGTATACCTGAAAAAAAAAGAATGGTTAGATATGGCGTTTAGACAATATTGTCTCTGTCGTGGCCAGATCTTAGAATCGATAATTTCTTGAGGTGTTCGACCATCAAACAAAGTACGCAAAAAAAGTCGATGTTCTTTTATTAGATTTCCAAATGATATTATGGAAAGCGACCAACTTGGACGTAGTGCTCGCCGACCGCGTCCGCGGCACCGCTCGCTTCGCTCGCTCGGCTCGCGCACGATTGGTCACAATTCTAACTTATCCTAACCCATCTGGTCGGGGTGCCACAAGGAAAATTAGTTTACCACTTAAAATAAAAAATTCTTGCCTTTTGTGGCACCCTGACCAGATGAGTTATGTTAGAACTGTGACCAACCGCGCTACTTCCGTCAAGTAGGTCGCAGTTACTTGGCAATTTTTACGACACCTTAAACTATGGATAGCCATTAATGATATTGCCAAACGTCGACTGACATGTAATTAAATGTTAACGTTTAAACAATATTGTCAATTTTAAGTAGCCATTTCATGCAATAAAACCATTTCATGAAATAGTCGAACATTTCATGAAATGATCAATTCTAAGATCTGGCCATGACATCTGGCAATGTGATTACTTATTACTTTAGCCAGAAATAGCCACAGCCTTCAAATTACTGAAAACTGAACATACAGCAAACCGCTAGGCCTCAAAACTGGTGATTGCAGAATATTACAAAGTTGCATGCTGCTGGCCTTCCTTATTCCCTAAGCCCCTGCTTTACACACCTTGGGTGCAGTGGTAATATTTGTTTGCTAGGAACTGCGCGTCCGCAAAATATAATTAAAACGCCAAATAATTTATGTACAGACGCCAGCACATCAACCTACTACAATCCGTTAAATTTCTTTAATAGATTTTCAACTTTATTTGTAAAGCTTAAGGTTTAAAGATGATTGGGAAAAATTGACAGTTTCGGGTAGGCTGACCTGCTAGCGTCTGTACAGTATTGCATACCTTGCAACAATTTATGCCTTTCCATATAATTCCTGGTCGCGAAAGACATGTCGATAGGCGCAGGCACAGGTGCAGGCCTGGGAGCCGGCCTTTGTGGTGCTGCTATAGGAGGCCCGTTCTTCAAGTACTTTGCAGCAAGCTGGTTCATCTTCAGACTAGTGTCAGTGGACGCGTAGATGTGCGGTTGATGTAACCCGAGGGGATCGTCACCGAATTTAACTCTGAAATTAGGCAATAAAGTAAAAATTAAGAAGGGATTTTCAATTTGCTTGTAACCATGTCAATTATTTGTTAGGTCTAATTCTGAACAAAACTCAGTGTGAGTTTGGTTAAAAAGTAGACCTCAAAACTCAAAACTCATGAGGTAAGATGTTACATTCACACGAAACGAATGAGAATGTTGTTCTGTGTTGGATTCCAGGCAACCAGAACTGAAATTCAATACCTCCATTTACCTTTTAGTAACACTAACATTAGTCTTGTCAATCTGCATTTGCACGGTCTGCATCTGTTGTCTTGTATTTCTGTATAGGGCACTGGCTGAGGATGGCATGTCTGAATCCTGCAGCATGCCATTGACGTGAGTCTGAAAAAAAACATTTTTTTTACAAAAAAAACGTTTTTGACTCAAATAAATAGAAATATTGGTGTTGATATTACCATAACTTTGTTATAATAGGTCCATCCAACATTAGATTGGTCATCACTCCCTGCATCAGAACTGAAAAAGAAAGCTATAACTTATAATGTAATAACTTGTTACAAGATTTACACTGTTGCTCTTGTGTTGCTTGTTGATTTACACCGTTGCGGGCGGTTTATTACGCGACGATTTTGTAACCTAGAGTTGATAATCCAATGCGTGAAAAATCACGCATTGGATTATCAACTCTCGGTATTGAGCCGAGCATTGAGAGACCAACAGAGCACATCCCAGCACGTAGAGAAAACCCACTGTTGTATTTTCAACTCTTGGCGCTAAGCAGACCGTTGAAAATCCAGTGTGCGGTAAAAAAATCGGCGCGATAAAAAAACGCCCGTGCTACCTGGGCTTACATCTTTTCTGTTACTCATTTTTGCGAGTAGGAGAGGCGCAATCGTGGCGTTATATAAGAGCGCGTTACCACTGAAAAAGAAGTCGAGCAACCAACGAGTCAACCGCGGCTGAGAGTGCGTGGAGATATACAACACGCGTCGAGTATTAATTAGGAATTTGTATTACATTTGGCTTCACACCTTTTGCATGTGCATTATTTAGCGGACGGCCACACCATACTGTATCCAAGCTTGGAGAAATAGGCTGCAGCGTTTTCCAATAAAACAAAATATAACAACCATTAGTAACAGGGTGATGATGAAACTCACTCGCTATAATCTCTGATATCCAAATACAAGCTCTGCTCAGGGGACATGTGTGGTGTAGCATTATCTATTTGAACATTATACAAGCTCAACTCATTCAATGTTTTCTCATCATTCATACCAGCTGGTCCCAGCATACAACCATTAGTTGCAGCATTTCCTTGTGCCTCAAACTCTGCTCTCATAGTTTCTCCAACAGGTGCAATGCCATCCAAAAAGTTTGGATTAGGAGACTGTCCCTTAGACAGAACCTCTTTTATACTTATTTGGGACCTGTTACATTGAATTTGAGCATTGTCATTTGATTTCAAGATTTCTTTATTGATTACTGTTGAAGTGCGTACCATTTCAAAACTGGTCATGACTCCTATAGATATTTTGTGCTGTTCATTACCAACAGTCTCAATAGCTACATGTTCTGTGGTGTGGCTTTGTGCAGGCACTTGTGTCTGTTGACTGGCTGAAATGAACTTGTCCACTTTCTCTTGCAGCAGTTGTAACTGTTCATTCTGGAGCTTAATAATCTTGAAAAGGTCAGACACAGTTGGTTCTCTCTTCTCCTTACTAACATTTGTCTGTTTTTCAACCTCCATAGAGTCTGACTTCTTGCTCTGTTCATATTTTTCTATTGCCCAGGTTTTTTTGTCAACTGCATTCATTTTTGGACTCGCAACCTGGTCCATGTTACAAGTGTTGTAATGGTACTGTCTAGAAGGTGGTGTATGGTTACAACATGAGCATCTGCTGGGCGGTGGAGGTAATCTACATGGACATTCAGTGTGTCTGCTACCATTTTGAACAATATAATTGGGCTGACACTTAGCCATGTGATGCTGAGGTGTTTGTTCTTTTGTCATATAGTGTGCACTTGGTGAAGTAATTTGTTTAATGCAATGATGGCAACTACAGTCCATATTAGCCACACTAGTAGGCTGTGTAACATTTTGTTTTAAGTTTTCAGGTAGATTAATTGCTGCCATTTGCATCATTTCAGATTTCTTAGTAAAAGGATCATTTTCTTTATCTAAACTTAGCTTACTTAATTGCTTTTGTATAGGATTCATATCCAAATGGAATTTATCTAAGTTGTCCCTTTTTATAAAGAAATCATTATCTTTGATAAGCACATTAGGAGGTTTCACTGTTTTATTCTCAATGGAAGTTTGCAGTTGAGAATTACTTTGAGGAACATATTTCATGGCATTAGCTTCAATATTATGATTGACATCTGTACGCTTTAGGACAGACCTACAAACTGTAGGTCTTCGAGGCTCGTGGTAGGAAGCATCAAGCATACTCAGTTCTAAGTCGTTAGACGGCGACCAGTCAGGCCCCTTCTGATAGCCCGGTAACGGCGTTTTGTTCATTATTGGATACGGGGAACTATTGCTACATTCAAACAATTGCACTGGGTCATTACTATAAGGCAAAACCTTCGGGTGGCTGTAAAGGTCATGTATGTTGGCATGTAACTGCCTCTCAATCAGAGGACGAGGTGAGTGACACTCACGCTCGTTCATGTTGATAGATTTAAAAACTTTAACAGGACTCTCAAACCGAACTTTCTTCATTAAGTCAGTTTTTATACAAAAAACACCCCACAGTTAAAAAAAAATTAACAATCGCTTCGTAAAAACATTATCAATAATCACATATCATATTCGAATAAAAATCTTATCAAACTACACTGAAAATTAATAAAAACCAATTCCCACGTAAATCGTACAACAAACTTTTGAAAATACTCGACTTGTTTATGACATTGACAGTTTGTTTGACCACTTTTTTTTTTGGGTTGTAATTATCAAACATTTTTTTCCGCTCGAGAGTCAGCTAGTGGTGAGTGAATAATGAATCGAACCCAAATCGGATCAGGCGAAAAAAAGAATGCGGGGTAAACGACGCTACAGCCACTAATATTATTAAAAGCCTATGATGTCCCATTGCAGGGGAAAAGCCCTCCCTAAACTTAGTACTCTCTTTCCAATTCTCGTAAAATATTACGGTTCAGTTTTTGCCATTTGGCTACGGAACTCTAAAAATGAGTTGGTTTATCTCAAAATAATAATAGAGTTAAAAAGCAAAATAGTTTTAACGGTGTGAGGCAAGAATCCGTCTAATAGAGAATTTTTTCTCTGATTTTTCCGGATGCTTAGAAACAACCAACTTCCGAGTTCAGAAACGAGAAATTTAAGCATGGCAACAATTAAACATACAAACTTCAGAATAATATTTTTGTTTTGAGGTTATCTTATTATTCTGACCAATAATTTGTAGGCTTTGCAGTTTCTGAGTATTCTAAATTATTGTGACCAAAGAAAATGAATGGGCAACTGCTAAAAGTTTTTAGCCCTTTAGTTTCAATAACTAGATCAAAAGGCTATAAAGCGCCTGGTGGAATCCGATATCCAGGGGGCATAGTATATTATCCAAGGTATTAGAACATTTAAAGGAAGTGAATGCCTAATCATTTCATATTGAATTTCGTACGTGTAACCAACTATAACATTTTCAGACATCCAGATCACAAAGATCCAGAAGTTACACCAGCTAAGTTATTCAGAGTTGAACGAATCAAACCCAGCAAACACCAGACACACTGGCTAAAAGATATTCTTCGGGAATTTAACATTTTGGAAGAAGTGAGTCAAATAACGCTATCAATCACAAGACACTGTGGATTATATAATATTTGTATCTTAATTTATCACTGCTCAAAAAATATTCAATATCCCTACTTTTTATTGGTCCTACAGTTTTCAAAAACCTTATAGATCTAGCATTTATTAAACGGTTTATTAATTACTAATGACCTGCTCCAGCTACAAATGGGTGCACATTACATGTGAAGCCAGTATTCTGATCACAACATGTTGTGCACAAGTTCTGAGCAGTAACTAACAAAAAGTACTAGGCTTGCATGAATTCAAGATAGTATTTAAGGTGTATTTTTTGTATATATTTATTTAGCCTATGTCCATTTGAAATAATGCACCTTTCAAATGATGCAAGAATTTTTCAAATAGGAGTTGTGGTTCTGGAGATTACCCTCCGCATATACACAAAGTCACAAAATTCACTCTCTCTCTCTCTCTCTCTATAATATTAATATAGATAAGTCTGATTTGCTAATCAAGGCTAGGCTTTCGCTTATGGTGGGATCAGACTAATAAAATGAACATCTTTCTTATTTTCAGTGTCAAAATCATGTTACTGTAGTGAAAAATATACCAGAAGTGAATTCAAAGCTTTGGAAAATAAAGCATTTAATAAAGGTCACACCTATTGAATTCCCATATGGAGAGCCAACCAAAGATGATATCAATTACACTGTTCTGATGGAAAATGGCCAATGTTTGGTCACCAAGAAGTTGGTGCCAAAGCAGGAACAAATAGAAGCTTTAGAACAATTTGAAAATAGTAAAAAGAAAATGGACGGAGATACGTTGAAACGAGATTCAAGATATAAGTGGAATAATGCATTTGCTGGAGGATTTTAACTTTAGTAATAAAGTGTAGATTAGTTATTTAGCATACAAAATATTAAAAGTTATCACAAAATAATTAGTTATTATTTTATTAAAAACATACCAATTTATTCAATATGTCATATTTTGCAAGAACTGATAACATTTCATAAAAAAAAACAGCAAATATTTGTTTTATTAAAACAATTATTTATTCAAATTAACAGCTAATTACATCTAAAGCTAAATCGTAGTACAGACGCCAGCACATCAACTTACTACAATCTGTCAAATTTCTTTAATAGATTTTCAACTTAATCACTACAGCATAAGGTTCAAAGTTGATTGGGAAAATTTGACAGTTTCGGGTAGGTTGACCTGCTGTCGTCTGTACAACAAAAATAATATTTTACAAAACAAATAAACACATTATTCAATATCCTCATCAGGTTTATCTGCACTCTTTTTGTTCAATAAGTAGTTAAAATGTTCAGGACTTTTAAAATAATTCTCTAATATTATCCCATGCTTGTCACCAAGACCAAATCTGGCATCACCCCAAGAAACCACAAAAGTCGGATTCAATTTTTTAAAGTCCTTCAAATGGAATTGATGTTTAGTTATATTATTGAAGAAATGACCTCTGAATACTGCTAAATATTCGTCGCCGTCTTTATACAGCCTGATAACATATTTTGATATCAATGCTTTTACAGCAAAGTGTAATGCAATAAATGCTCCAAGATATACAAAGCACTCCATAGGGCTGTTAGCAATGACAACATTATCACCGACTGTTACAGGGTTATACGCATCAGATTTATCATACACAAAAGTACCATAGTAAAATGAGCCGGTCGCGACTATAGACGTTGATAAGGTTAAATATGTGGAAGCCCATTTTAGTGCTGTATCCATAGGTGCTTTATATATCAGCTGCCATCGTTTAGATACATCATCCTTTTCTCTCCACATGTTCTGTGTCTCCATGAAACGCATAGGATGATTTGAGATAAATCTAGCCGAAGCTGTCTGAATTTTTTTAAATTGTTGCCTTTCGGCTAAACGTAGCAACCGTAAACAGTTCATTTTGCTGGCACTAACCACAGAGAATTGGCACTAACTGTCAACTTAATATTTCAGCAGTAATCAAAGTTCTATTTAGTCATATTTTTATTTACTTCGGCAAGGGCTTGGCTGTTCCACACTATCTACCCTTAAATTTTTGAGTGAGGTTACTTTTTCTGACACCTGACAGTGACAAGACAAAGACATTACAAACAGCCAGCTAGCAAACAGTATGTCGCGTTCAGAAACTTGTAATTTTACCCGACAGGGGATCGTTATTAACCCGACTACGGAAAGCCAAAAGGAAGGGTTATGATTTTAGCAGTCTATGTAAGTATTTTTGTATTACGTGTGTTCCACCGTAGCGCCTAAACTCCTAGAGGCCTACCATGCACTCTTATAGCAGGTAGCAGGTCCATTTTCCACGGAAAGTGAGCTGTCGGGCTATTCTGTACCATGAACACGTCAAATAACAGGCGAGCCAGCAATCACGTGACTAAAGCCGGTCAGTGGTTACGTGACAACATTTCACTGGTCTGACCTGCGATAAGCTGTATCATCAAGTCCTTTTTGACATGTAAAACCTTGTAAACTGAGCTGCCCTGGGGCGGCAGTCGGTGTGGTTCTCATCCTGCTAGTGATTGCTACACCAGCAAATCGCTGCAGTTTTTCGAGATTTCTTTGGGCTGTACTGGTCTGTCCTGCTTTGGGCAGTGCTCACGTCTATCCTGGGCCACCAGACTAGTGAGCCGTATGTGATAATTGGTCGGATGACTGTGGTAAGTAAGTAACCTTGGGGCTAATCCCCCAATTTCTGCCAAGCACTGCCACAGGGATATGCTGGCTTTTGTAGTGATGTAGTTGGTACGTTTTGCCCAATTCAGCTGGTTGTCCAAAAAGATGCCCAGGTATTTGGGTTTACTTGATAGGCTTAGGATTGTTCCAAAGAATCATGGCAGTTGTCGTGTTGCCAATTTCCTCTTTTTTGTGAAGAGAATCAGTTCGGTTTTTGTAGGAGACATCACAGGCTTTTAATAATAACTTAAGGGAAATCAACAATAATATCAGCAATTTAAAGTCACGTTTGATTCGCCCGTTAATAACTTCGACTACCCAGTGACATAAGGTGACTATTAGTCTCGATTTGTTGGCTTGTTCAGTAGTCAACTGTTTCGTTTACTCGCTTTTTATTATCACATCGCTTATCATAGGCCAGGTACACGGAGTAAGAATAGCGGAAGTCGAACGTAGAGCCTCCCTCCCTCCCGTAGAAGACTCTGATAATCCACTGCCTCCCCTCACTCTAGACGAAGTGCACGATATCATCAAAGGTCTTAAAGCCCGCAAAGCCCCCGGCTCAGTTAGACTTACCATTAGGGTGATCCAACTTTTCCCTGCCCACCTGATAGTGCTATTGGCTACCTCAATCTATGATATATTATGATTTTGATATTGATAATGCTATTGGCTATCTATATCTTCAATGGTGCCCTAAGTAAAAACATTTACCCACAAAAGTGGAAAGAGTTTCCAAGCCCACGAGTTACCGCCCCATTAGTCTGCTCAAGGTCCTCGGTAAAATCTATGAAAGCCTTATTTTTAAGCGTCTAAAAGATTATGCCGAGACCAAGGGCCCCATTCCCAACGAGCAGTTTGGCTTTCGTACTCAGCACTCTAGCGACCATCAGGTCCACCGCATCATCGAGGATATAAGCGCTGGTTTCCAACGCGGATTGATGACGGGTGCTATATTCTTCGACACAGCAAGTTCAGAAAGTAGAGAATCGAAGTCGATCCCCCTGGTATGTTAGTCACAAGATTCTTCATCTCGACCTCAAAATCCCCACTATTGCCCAATTTCTTAAACGCAATTCCAAGCGTTTCTTTGATAAATCCGCCAAACATCGCAACCCTCTGGTTGTCGAGGCCGCTAGCTATATCCCCTCTAAAATCAGTAAAGTCCGCCGTCCGAGGCACGTTCTCAACTATAACCCTCCTCCAGGAGAGCAGTAGGGCCACCAGTACAGTATACAAACACAAACGACGACCCGCATTCCGACCACGCTCCGAGGTCCTCCGCGATCAAGACCCCCCCGAGTAAATAATACTCTCCCCCGACACTTGCTCAATGATGCGCCAGCCCGCGTCGATGCTGAGCCTGTAGCTTTAAATTCCCCTGATAATAATAATTATCCTTGTTTGTTCCAGCCTGTCCCACCTTACTGTCCTCCCCCCAGCCCTAAGCCGAGGTTCGTACTCCACAGGGGTGCCTTTAGCGAGCGTTCGCCTTATTTATAAGTTATATTTACGCCCTGGCTGGAGGCTTTAAGTTATAACTTAAAGCAGCCACAGGAAAGCCCGGTTAAGCAGCTACGACCTTCTGAGAGACCAATTGAGTGACGCTAAAAATAAAAATAAAAAAACGCTGTGGCTCACTCTGCGTTCGGCGCTTTGGTGGCAACACGTTGTGTCCACTTCGCAACAAGTCAATCGTCATCCTGAGGATGCCTCGTTGAGAGGTGAAACACGTGTCGATTCGTCGATTTCTTACAGGATTCTTTATGACTCTTTAAGAAGAGTTTAGCGGATTAAGTTACTAAATATACGTCGTCTATTGTATTTTTAATTCTCCAATTGCAAATGCAAGTTTGTACCTAATCGCAAAAAAAAAATATGCGATGAAACTACAAATTAACGATACCTTTTACTTGTGCTATGAGACCTTGCTTCTTGCCAAATTTCATGATTTTTGGTCAACGGGAAGTACCCTAAAGGTTTCGATTTGAGAGTATCAAAATATATCGCATAAATGGCCGTATTTTTTTATTAGGTTGACTTAGAAGCTTGATTTTTCAATGAGTTCAAAGACACCGTAGCCCTACGTATTTGATCTAAATTTCAACTTTATACCTCCACGCGTTCCTGAGAAAAAAAGGCGAATAATTTTTATACACTATAATACACTTAATTTTATGATCACATATTGAAACATCTGTGTTTGAACTATATATAAAATATTGTATTTCAAACATCAGCGCACTTCCCCTGTTATAGGCGACACTTAAAAAAATATTTGTTTGACTTCAATACACATAAACACTTTCGATGAGAGATAAAATAAAATAATATTAAAATAAAAAGAAGTGACAAATGTAGGAGAACAAAAATTAGATGTATAGTGATGGTCTCCGGTGAGTAGAGTGTAAATGAGTGTATGTGTGTAGGAAAGTGAGTATTATTATAAATAAGATACTTTACTATAGACAACAGGTATTCGGTCTCATTGTAATTTAGCTTGCGAATGTAGTCTACTACCGTACGTTTACATTTTCTTCTATTAAAGGGGTATATATCTATATACAAGCTTTTTTAATATTTCATACAGAAAAGAGCCTAGGAAACAATAGTACTTGCGAAAGTATGGGTGTTTAAGTCGGTCGGTAGATCAATGCATGTAATGAATGACCTTTCGTCTGCGTTTAGATAAATAGAGGATTTGTCATAAATGATGTCTCAAGATTACGTGCAGGACAAAGAGCTGCCGGACAGTAAGGACTTCAAAAGACTGGTACAAAAGGTATATGGGAATAGATAGGGCCGGAAAGTGCCGACTTTGAGTACAGCTCTTTGTGCAACTGCTAATGACTTGAGTAAAGTTTTTGACGTGCCTCCCCATACAGAAATACATACTGCAGCACTGATTGGCCAAGAGCTAGGTATACTTGCTTAACTTAATTAATTACTTATTCACATATATATATAATTACTTATTAACTAATTAGGTATACTTGCTTAATTAATTAATTATTCTACCTTAATAATAAGGAAAATGAATGCACTTCTTAGATTTTTGAAAACATATATCAGTTTTCTTACCATAGAAGTAACCATGACTATATGGGTCGAAAAAATAGATTATTGTCAATAATGATTCCTAAATATTTTAGTTTGACCGTTTTAATTAGGGCAGGGCACAGACAAGAACAGCTTATATTATTACAGCAATTGTGTGCTGAGAGAGAGACAGAGAGAGTAGAGGATGGCGGATTACAGTTGCGCATAGAAAAGTTGAAATATTGCGTCTTACCTGCATTAAGAGTAAGAATATTTTTTTGCAGCCAATGGCTTACTATATTAAAACCATGCTGTGCACTCTTATACACATTCTCCCAAGTATCAGTAGAAAACAGAAGCACCGTATCGTCCGCGTACGATATTATTTTACCTCCAGCAAGATTTAGCTCACAATGGTCATTTAGATAGACGAGAAATAAACTTGGACCCAAAATACTACCTAGCCGGACACCGAAAAAGACAGGTAAGTCACTGCTTATGTTATCACTAATTTTCAAAAATTGTGTGCGACCAAAAAGGTAGTCTTAAAATATTTTGAGTGGATCTCCCCTAACGCCTATTCGTTCCAGTTTTTGCAAAAGCATTGGCACAGAGACCATGTCAAAGACTTTGGCCAATTCTAAGAATATGCCCATAGTATTTTTGCCCGCATCTAAATCTCCTACCACAAAATTCACAAGCTCATGGACTGTATCACTTGTCGAATTGCCAGCTCGGAAACCAAATTGTTTGTTATTTGTTTCTAGGTACTGGGGTAATCCACGGTTTAATAATTTTATTACGGTTCGATAATTTTAGGACAGTGTTTGTTGCTATTTCATGCTGAATAGTTGTAATGAAAAATTTCATGGCAATATTTGCATCAGCTATGGAGTAGACCGGTTGCCAATCAATTTCGGATAAATTAGTGTTTAATTTTTCAACATTTATTTTGTTGACGGAGACATGGGCAAACGTTCTAGCCTGCCTACGATGAAGACATAGCAAAACAGCCTGATGATCAGTGATTGCTGACTGCAATACAGCAATGAGCGCCTGATATTGCGTTTCAAGCATTACGTAATCAAGGCACGTATTGCCACTTCTCATGGATACCGTGGTATGCACATAGATTTAAGTACTCTAAGGATTTAGAGCATTGGCCTTCAGGGCAGATGTTTATGTTAATATGTCCAATGACAGAGATATTCTTAAAGGTACGTAGACTAGTTAAGATGTTATTGAGAGATAAAAGAAAAGCATCAGTGTTTCGATTTGAGGGAGATCTATTAATTGCCACTATTGCAGTTTCAGTGCCGATTTTTAGGACGATGCAGTTACAGTCTTGGCATGGCGGCTCCTTGCAAATAGCATGGAACTTGTTTTATGAAAAATTGTTACATCATTTTGATTAGCAAAATTATTTGATGAGAATCGATTATATCCCTCGAGATTAGGTAATACAGGGTTACATGATAACCAGCACTTTGTCAGAATAATGATGTTACAGCTGATACGCAATCTAGACGGAAACACTGCAAATGCATCAAAATTTCGAGACAAACTGTGTATATTTTGGGTAACAACAGTCAAACAGTCATTCGGGTAAGGAATCAAACTCCTGCAATCTTCAACATGACACGTAACTAAATTTGACACTGATATTTCATCAATTTCCGTAGAAATATCAAGCATTTTTGATAACATATTTAGGCATAGGATCAATTAAATGTATCTTAGAATATTTGTAGATAAACAATTTCATAGTTTTATTCAGAAGTCGGGTCTTGACAGACTGACAGACAGACGGACAACAAAGTGATCCTATATGGGTTCAGTTTTTTCCTTTTGAGGTACGGAACCCTAATAAAACAATGGTCAACATATTAGCTTTTAATTTTTAAGATTACGACCACAACATTAAAATATTAATACCACACGCTGTGTTTAGTGAAATGCATACAAAGCTCGTGATCTCTTACGTCTCCCCACAACCCTGCAGGTTTTTCTGCAAAGTTCACTTGATTGAAAGTAAGTATAAAGTCACCCTGTGGAAATAAATTCTTGGAGACTTGCCTAACGAATGATGTCACATTTGAAACTTGGCGATCCTTGCAATCATTATCGAAGTCGCCACACTGCCCAAGATGAAATACTCTGGTGCCAGCAACAGCTAACATTAAAATACTCCCTAACCATCTTTGCTCGCCCACATACCTGAAGGAGCTGTCCCAGTTAAAGTCGTCGTAGTAACAGAATACGTAGCTATTTGATTTTAAGGCGTTCCAAATGTTCCTGTTGAAGGCTATGCCTGATCTAGGGATTTTGTCTGTCCAAGTTTCTATCGATATAATCATTTTTTTATCGTACTTAGATAATTTAGGTTTGTGAGCTCCCAAACTCAACAATTCACAAAATGGACAATGCAGCCATCTAGAATATCTAAGGAGTGTGTATACGTATAGGAAATCTTTAGTCACAATATCGCCTTCTTCCAGAAATAAAATGGTATTATTGAAGCGCTGCGGCTGCGTAATTTCCATATTATCAAAAACCTGGTTGACTCCCCACCACCAGTGATGCTTTGCCTGAGCGGCCTCGGGGTTTCTGCGTTTTGATTTTTTGCAGACATAGCCTTCAGAACAAAACTGATCATCTTTCCCAGGGAATACATTTGGGTGCAACTGTATTGAGTATGGATAGAAAATTTGCATGTATTTGGCAAAATGTACTGTTTTGATGAGTTGGTTAATTTCAAAACTGAAGTAATCATGGGAGAAGATAAGCAAGGCATTATTAATACCGCTGGCATCACTAAGAGATATCAACAGCTGTTGGAGATAAATCACATTCGAATGGACTTGTATTACTACGATGTTCGTAACGTTGCTGATGGGCCCAATTTTTTTATTGTACACAGTCTGCTCCATGTTTCTCTTTTTTATTATATCTTTAACCTTGAATATCTGTTGGATATCTCGTACCTTGTTTCTAAACTTGATGTCAAAGTAATCCGTGAAAGTGATATTGTCAAGATCTTCTTGATAGTTCATAAGAAGGTCTCTCCTCTGTTTCTTTACAAACAAGACTTGTTGGTACACTCCATACACTACTGTAGAAATAATAAGGATAAAAATTAAGACGTAAGCACGTACTAAATGATCTGGATTTGGATTCATGGTTCCAACTTATCGAACATGAATTTAGCAAAGAAATTAAAATAAAACACAAAATTCAAAAGAAATACATAATTATTTGACACACTGCCATTGTAACATTTAAAAATAAAAATGACCAAATGATTGATGGAATAGACTATAAGCAGATACCTACAGAATAAAAACGAATTACTTGTTTGTGGGTTAAAACCCGAAAAAAAAGGATAAATACTATCTATTCTGTGAACATACTTACCTACTTTTTTTGTGATCAACTTGTGTGTAACACAGAACACAGATAATGAACCACTCACATACACCTTGTACCTAAAGCCACGTACAGACAGGCGCGATGCGATACCGGTAATTATTCTACCGTGAAGCTTTCTTAGAAATTGTTTTGTTAGAGTGCCAGTCTGCACGAAGCTTAAAAGTGTATTTAAATAAGGGAAGTCCCCAAAATAATTGCGGGGTATTACGTCTTTTCGACAAGCGACAGAACTTACCTGCCACTGTGGGTCGAAAAAAGGCTCTCGAAGACATTAAAGGACCATCACCAAAGTCCTATACATGCATACCCTAACCAAAATAACCATGTCCAAAAGCTACACATAGTGCATTTAAAAGCACATTAGACCTAAATTTTGTAAGAATGACTCTATTTTAATTTAACGGGCAATGTTTTGTATATTTTTCATACCAAAAATTTACTTTTCTTGTCAAATAGCTCATTCACATAAAAAAAACGATTGATTGCTAATCATTTTTTTTCAGGCGCTTTTACACAAAATTAGTTCAGTAGGTATCTAATTTCGATTTAAATAACAATTGGTGTAACCTTACTAGGTTGCACCAATAGGTATCGCTTGACGAGATTTAGCAACATAAATAACTAAATGTTGTGGCACAACTCGCCACTAGGTTGCAGCCGCAGAAACAAGCTTAAAATGTACCAAGACTGTGGTGAGAACTATGTACAGACGCCAGCACATCAACCTACTACAATCTGTCAAATTTCTTTAATAGATTTTCAACTTTACACCTAAATCATAAGGTTCAAAGTTGATTGGGAAAATTTGACAGTTTCGGGTAGGTTGACCTGCTGGCGTCTGTACCTACGTATTTTTAAACCTGAGAATTTGGTAGTCTTTCCATCAGGAATGTGTGAGGGCTACGCGGAGAAGCTAAGCTACGAAACTATGTGTAGGTACTTCGTTTCATTTAACGCTTTTCGAGTAGAATTTAACCAAACTATGCCATGGAAATCAAACGATCCTATTGGATGGATCGCTAAGCAGCTTGACAAATAAAAAACCCGGAGTCACACGGAATCTGTTCGACTTGTGCCCTACTCGTGTGACTCCGGATTTTTAATTTGTATGTCTGTGATGTCTTGTTTATACCTTTTTAGATGACTTTTAGTTCGTAGTTGGGTTTTAGTTTTTATTTAAATTATTTTGGGGTAATAATATATATATATATATGAAATGTTAAATAAAGCCCTTTCATTTGATACCCAAAATGGCATCAATAAAAAAAATTGTTTATATCCTCTAGTTTTTTCGAGAAATACTGTGAAATATAAACTTATTCTAGCGGTCGATAACATCAATACTGTGCATGCGTAAATATTCTATAGAGTAAATACTCTTGGCCATTTTTTTTTGTATTAGTACTAGATGAGGTCCTTGTTTCCTATCAGACTCATTTCTATTCTATCCAATTCATTCAGTTTTCTGACGAAGTTTTGGTATCAGTCAAGTTGTCGAATACGACTTGTTGGGGTTGAATTGACACGGTCGAGTTGTCGTAATACCGTCTGTGATTCCTATTCCAGTTGGTTCACCGTGTAGTTATTTTGCCCCTAGTGAGTTTTATTGAAGGGAAATGTTTTGTGCATAGGTACCTACACTATGTCGTACGTCTTTATAATAACCCACAATAAAGTAAAACAGGATTCAGCAAGTAACATTTCTTGAAAAGTCGTCAAGTCAAGGCTTATTAACAGTGATCGGAGTAGGTAGATTGAATTGGGGTCATTGATCCGAAACGTATATATTAATATGGACATTCCTCCGGAATTGGTTAATTATTAAGAAAAAAACCGGAACTTAGATAGGAATTGTATTCAAATGAGCAATATTATATTCTTCATAATTTTTTTAACGGCACACAGTCATGATTCCAAGCTTTGGTAAGTAATATTTTACTTGTTACAAGGAGTTTAAAGCACGTTTGGATGTACTATAAGAATATTTTTAGTATTGTGTTTGTTTGCTTAAGCTGTTGAATATACCATCACCAACTTTGAATTGAGTAGTAATAATATCACTACCAACATTAACAATATTTAATTGAATCCGGTAATACCGGAATTGCTTTCCGGAAAAATGGCTTATCCATGTTATTCTTTCTGTGTGCATTTATGATACAAGTACCAAAAATCAATCTACCTACTCCGATCACTGCTTATTAATGAGTTGACTTTTGACCAACTTTACCAATTCACATTTAAAAAAACACGTGGATGTATTAAATGAAACGGTTTATAAAAAAATGTATATAATTTATTTATAACCTGAATATTTGATTCACGGAATAAAAAAACAATACTCTTTACTGTCAGATTTATATACAAAAAGGTGCATACTTACCTAATGTGAATAAATTATATCCCGTGAAATAAATTCAACATAAACAACAAGTGGTAAACATAATAATAAGTTAATTTTGTGATAGTTATCTCTTTCTTAATATAATAATATGTTGAAATATTAAGTTTAATTAACATTTTAAACTAGCTGACCCGACAGACGTTGTCCTGTCCTAAATTATTAAAATTTGGTTTAATAATTTATTTAAAATTCCCATAGAAAATGCACCAATTTTTCCGTGTGCCACGGAATTTCCATCGAATTAGCAGTTCACCACAAAGACATTATGGTGTAGGTACTTTCTTGACAGAGTACAACATTACAGTAAAAAAGTACTTTCTTAAAATAGCCAGCTGAGCACAAACACGTCGCATAATCAGCCTATAATGTTCCTAACTTCCCACTACTGGGATACAGGCCTCGTCTTGGTTAGAGAGTGGGCCGTAATCCACCACGCGGGGCTAGTGCGGGCAGGTGGATGACACATGTCTGCGAATTTTGAATTTGTTCTAAGTAATGCCGGTTTCCCGTTTTTGATTAAATAATGTTCACAATGTAAACTGCCTGCTTGGGTTCGAACCCACGACCTTACAACTCGTAAGGCGCGGCCGTTACCACTGGGCCACCACTGCTCAAACACGTAGAACAGCATCCTAATTGAGTAACAGACTTTGAATCACAATCCGAGAGTTCTGAAGGATATCGCTAATCCATTGCTTCATAGGTTTTAAAAAGTCGTCTGCTCAACAACGTACTATTAACGCAATGAACGTGGGTGAACTGTCAAAATGAAACCCATTGCGATCAATTGTTATTTTATGTGTTACGTAATTACCCCGCTGGTACTTTAATACATTATAGCTCTACGCCAAAGGCCATGCGAACAACTTTGACGCCAACAGCATAAGACTAGCTTTGAAAAATAATATAATTATACTATTCAACCAAAATACATCAGTAAATGGAATATTACACACAATACCATTCCTGTAATAATATTACACGCACAGCCAACACAGTTATATTACTTTTGGCTTAATAATTAAGTAGGCATGTCAAAAACTATATCTCTATGTTTTTTCTACGACTAACAGTAACACTGTAACATACATATTTTCAGGTTAATCTTTTATAGCTATCAAAACAATAATTTCATACCTTAAGGTTTCGACGTATTGAGATCGATACATAATTAAACTTAATCTATTGTTTTTTTATATAATATATTTCATGTTTAAATGGAAAACGTCGAAGTATAGGTATCAATCCTTATTAGATCTTTTTGTATAACCAACAATGGCAGTTGAAGAATAAAAAAAAACAATCGGTTACAGAACCAAAACACAGTTTGATTCTTCTATAAATTCATCATCAATAACTATTTGGTAAAGGTATCATAATAAGGTATAAAGTCAGGGAACCTGATTGACGAGCAAATTGGCTATTAACTGAAATTATGTATAATATAAACGCAAATCACAATTGTATTTCTTTGTCAGTTGTGGGAAATGGTTATGTTGTAACACGGAAAATTTACGTAGTATTTAATTTAATTTAATCGGCTGAATAGTCCCTGACTGTAATTTTATAATACCACACTGACCACGCTGACCTAACAGACGTTGTCTTGTACAAATTTCAATAATTCTTACAAACATTCAATAGAAATAAGGACGTTTAGTTTTTCCCCAATTTGAACATTTTCCGGGCATTTATTCCAATTTTTCGTGTGCGTACGCGCAGCGGAATGTTGTTGAATTTAAAGATTTTAATTATGCAGATATTTAGTGTATGACGTCGTATAATTGTGTATGGTAAAAAAAAATTTGTGCACGCAACCATTGTGGAGAAATTCACCAAAAACTGATTCCGCTGGGCGAACGTTGTCCTAGCGGAACTTTTTTTAATCCATAGACTTAAGAAGAAAAGAGATGTGTCCAAAAATTAGTGTGTATTTGTGTGTAATTGTGTATGTATGAATAAAACTAGTGCATGCATAAACTTCGGAGAAATTCAAGTTTCCGCTACGCGAACGTTTGGCCATTAGCTAGTTTTCATATAAAGCGCTTACATAGAGAACTGTAGATTTTTACATACGTTGTTTTGAATTTGTTTATATTTGTTTAAAAAACAGATTTAGAAAAAATCGTAGGGCTTAAAAGATAAAAATATAAACGTAAAATACGCTTATTAGGTCTTAGTTCTTAAAGTATGCACTTTGGGGTCTAGATTTTCACGTTTATACAAACCTTGTAAGTGTCTGCAACATGTTGCCAAGTATCAATGATGTTCCGTTAGTAATTAAAGAGTTATAGGACAAATTTACCATGAACAGATCACTGTTTACAAAGCAGTCAAATATCACGACGTTCTGAAGGAATTGCATGGTAATATGTATGTCAATAATTAGTGTATTCATTCAACTATTCTTATGCATAATTTCATGTCATTAAATTCAGTAATTAAAGAAAAACAATTGTAATACTGACGAAGCATCGAAAACCTACATAACCCGACCAAGTTCGGATGGCTACAAAAAAGCGGCCGTGCAATATATTTAGGTAACATCCCAAAATTTACAGTATAATACCGGTATTGAATTGGTATAGGTGATAACACAATTGTTGTTTCGATATAATTTATAGGTCATTTATTTTTGTACACCTACTTTTTTAAATGTATTTGACTATGACAGAAAGTAGGTACTAAGTATTTACGTAGGTACTTTATTTAAGTATGCGCTTGAGACTTGAGATATAATCTAAATATATTATTTAAGACAAATAAAATTCATACAGCTAATTTCTATTGAAGATTTCACGGATCAGGATTCTAACTATCAAAAATAAAGGATTCTAACTATAAATATTTAATTTCCCTTAGGGGAATTAAATATTTACCACATGTAAGTATGTACTACTGTTTAGGTAAATATTTATCATATTGTAGCTTATTACACTATTTAACCAATAGACTAGGCATGCACGAGCGTTCCCCTTTGCAACTTTAGTGGATCAAACAATCTAATAACTTAAAAAAAACTACTTCTTGAATCGATTTTTTTTTCTTATGTATGTGAGCGTGTTCCCCCGCACCCCACCAAAATATGCAGAATTATTTTGTTCGAAGTTCGGTACGCTTAATCCTTTAGTTAAATAGTCTAAGTATTGTAGTTATGAATTGATCAAAAATATTCTTGTGTGAAAAAAATTAAAAATATTTTTGTACGCGGATATTTAAATAGAGAAGTACTTGTTAATTGAAGATTTGTTTTTATCGTAGATAGTGGCGTTATTATTAAAAAAATATTTTTCATTCAAGAAATGCAATTGTTTTATTTTTTCCTAACGCTTGTGTACGCAACTGTACCATATTAATAAATACTATATTGGAAGGTTAAGAACGTTTCTTAGATATATGGCACGGCCGCTTTTTTGTAGCCATCCGAACTTGGTCGGGTTATGTAGGTTTTCGATGGTTCGTCAGTATTATAATTGTTTTTCTTTAATTACTGAATTTAATGACATGAAATTTTGCATGTGAATAGTTGAATGAATACACTAATTATTGGCATACATTTTACCATGCAATTCATTTAGAACGTCGTGATATTTGACTGCTTTGTAAACAGTGATCTATTCATGGTAAATTTGTCCTATAACTCTTTAATTACTAACGGAACATCATTGATACTTGGCAACATGTTGCAGACACTTACAAGGTTTGTATAAACGTGAAAATCTAGACCCCAAAGTGCATACTTTAAGAACTAAGACCTAATAAGCGTATTTTACGTTTATATTTTTATCTTTTAAGCCCTACGATTTTTTCTAAATCTGTTTTTTAAACAAATATAAACAAATTCAAAACAACGTATGTAAAAATCTACAGTTCTCTATGTAAGCGCTTTATATGAAAACTAGCTAATGGCCAAACGTTCGCGTAGCGGAAACTTGAATTTCTCCGAAGTTTATGCATGCACTAGTTTTATTCATACATACACAATTACACACAAATACACACTAATTTTTGGACACATCTCTTTTCTTCTTAAGTCTATGGATTAAAAAAAGTTCCGCCAGGACAACGTTCGCCCAGCGGAATCAGTTTTTGGTGAATTTCTCCACAATGGTTGCGTGCACAAATTTTTTTTTACCATACACAATTATACGACGTCATACACTAAATATCTGCATAATTAAAATCTTTAAATTCAACAACATTCCGCTGCGCGTACGCACACCAATTTTTCTCTCCATAAAAATCTAATCTATAAATCGAACTCTTACGAACATTTTAAAATAAAAAATAACCAAATCGGTCCCGCCGTTCTTAAGTGATGCGCTCATCAACGAACAGCATTTCATTTTTATGATATAGATTAATAGCTAGTTATTTGAGTCCTGAATCTGGCTGAAGTGTTTGTTTGAAAACGCTTCTATGTCAGTCCGACTCTAGGACCGGACCACGAAACCTATCCTTGTGCTTCGAGGGTGAGACAGGGAGACGTTATCTGTCCGAAACTGTTCACCGCTGCACTAGAGGATGTCTTCAAGGTTCTGTACTGGAAAAGGGTTTTGGCATCAACATCAATGGCGAGTACATCACTCACCTTCGGTTTGCCGACGATATAGTAGTCATGGCTGAGACTATGAAGGACCTCAGTAGCTTCCGAAAGAGTGGGTCTAAAAATGAACATGGACAAAACGAAGGTCACGTTGAATGCCCATGTAACACCCACCCTCATGAAGATTGGAGACTACACACGAAGTTGTGGACGATTGTATTTACCTAGGACAAACTGTCCAGTTAGGTAGGTCCAACTTCGGGAAAGAGGTCAATCGTCGAATCCGATATGACAACCAGTCTTACCAAGGGGTATCGTTTTACCCAGTTACTGGGTTGTGGAGGTCAGATAGGCAGTCGCTCCATGTAAAATACTGGTATTCAGATGCATACGAAAACCAATGTAGTTGGGACACTTGGGCACTTGATTTACATCGTTTGAGGTCGGTATCCCGTGGCTCGTTAACGAAAAAGAAGAAAAACTCAAAGAGTTGATTTTGCAATCGGAAAATGTATCCTAATTAGGACTTTATTCAGGTTGAACTTAAACTGTTATTAGAAAATGTAGGAATATCTTTTTCCACATTTCTACTACTTTTACTACGCGGCCTTTTAACTGGACTATCTTTAGAACTTTCGTACTTGGAAAATAAGTAGTGAGCGAACGAATCCTCTCTCCCCACATCTACTTCTTTATGTGGCACATTTTGATTTTTTGAATAATTTGATATACTATTACTAGCGTTTTTTAAGAGATTAGTATCAACATTATCATTATTTGTTTTGTAATAACTATTGGTATTTTCTCGTTTATCTTCGTTTTCCATTGTAGCATCATTGGAAGGTTGTTTTCTTAAACTTTCGGGCAGTGAATCTGATTTTAACTTGACTAGAGTTGTGTTGACGACTGAACAATCAATTTGCATCAGTGTTACGTGATCGTTCAGCAGAGAATCTGAAATTAAAATGACTGGTTAGGAAACTTCGATACAGGTAACTATCATTTCGAGTGGTTCATCAAAAAATGAAGCTTATGGTAGAGTACATGAGGTTCATTATTGGAGTACGTAAACTCACCATTGCCGCTCCTAGCTGGTAAAATTAGTGCCATTTTCGGAGGTCTAGTAATATTATGTGATACGGCCGGTAACAACAAATGTTCTCCTTTTCCAAAGCCGACAATATAGAATGTATCATCTCGCCTATGTAGTGCTTGAAGTAATGCATTCCATTCGCCCATGTCATCCATATTAAAATCGTTTACAGCTTTCCTTATAGGTTTCCGATATAGAGTCTCATAGTCTATGACTGCGTTTTCTGCGAAGTCTATTTCTTTGTTCCTCCTCAGTCGGCGTAATCGCGATTTATCTTTGATAGTTTTCGCCTGACTCCTTACGCTAGGGATTTCGACGAGATTGCCGTCTAATTGCAGTTTGTTGAATAGCCTGTAAGTTTCTTCTAAACCACCTGGAAATTTAAATATATATAGGTACAGGGTTATTGGTTACATGTCGGCAATCCATTAAGAGGATGTATGAGAGATCATTTGCAACCAAATGACCCCTTATGACTCCTATGCCAAGGTCAACCATTTTCGAGTAATTTGAAGTAGATGTTTTGCGTAGGAGTCTAAAGGGGTCATTTGGTTGTAAATGACCTCTCCTACATCCCCTTAATGGATTGCCGACATATAACCAATAACCCTGTAATTATGTAAAGGTTTAGTTAATGTTTACCCGACCACGGCGAAGCAAAAAGGAGGGTTATGATTTTGACCGGTATTTATGTATGTATTTGGGTATGTAAGTTCATCTGTTCCCTCATAACTTCTGAACTACTTATCATATTTTAACGAATGAGGTATTGTTGAAAGCGTCTCGATCGTTCGCTGGTTATAGGCAATGTAGGCTCTAGAGGATATAAAGTCATGAACATTTTTTTTTTATCACGTCGGTTCAAAAAGAGCTAGTTTATTCTTTGTAAACAGGGACTAAAACAAGACATCACAGACAGACAAATTAAAAATCCGGAGTCACACGTAATTTGATAGATATATTGATGCCCTAACACGATGTGTGAGTCCGGATTTTTTATTTGTCTATCTGTGTGTTTTGTTTAAACCGTTTTAGTTGGCATTTTTGTCGTAGTTGGGTTTTAGTTTTATAACTTTTATTTTGTAGTTGATAATAGAGTGCATTTACACATAGATACAGATTCTATTCCACCCTGACGTCAGTTAAAGACTAGATAAAGAGTATTTTTGGTGGATTTGAAATTTATTCTCTATAACTAATTGTGGCGATATTGCATAATTATTAGTCAAATAGATCGAGAGCTTGAGAAAGCTATCCTAGAAAATGAAAAACTTTACACGAAGTTTCGGGGTTCATCTTGTTACATTAACATTAATGTCAACTTCAGTTTAACCATACATTTTTCGTAGTTTAGATTTAGCATTACTTTACTGCGAGTTTATAAATAAGGGGGTAAAATTTACCATTAATCTTTTCCTCACTCAGGTAAGCTTGTCGTTTTTTCCTCGGCACGTCATACGTCCAGTTTAACGTCATGCCGCCTCCGATCCAGCGGTTCAGCTCACCCGCTATTCGTATGCTCTCAGTCTGATTTATATTCACGAAATCCGTCGCTTTCACCGTCGAGTTCTGACAGTCTGTGACGTATGTACTGTTACTTAAGTCATCTGTAAATAATATTCGTAATTAGAATGACTTATGTAAAACTCAAGGTGATTGAAAGATTTTACAAACTTGAGTTTGATATTGAATTTCCAGTTCTGCATTTCTAGCTAAAAATAATGGTTATGACATCTTTGACATTTTGTAAACGACTTTAATAAAGGTCACAACATGAATTAGAAATATAATAACAAGTTTTATCGCTTTTGAAACGACCATATTTCATTCAAATTATTTGACTCTAAACTACGACTTTCAAGAATGTGAATAATGTAGGAAAAGGTTACACACCATTTGTGATATCTACAGCAGTGTCCTCTGACCACAGTAGATGTCTTGTGTGATGTGGAGTGGAGGGCCCGACAAAAGGCTTTGTGTTCCATCTTCAATGAAAAGCATTCAAACATTAGGAAATCGTAAAAACAGACATTGTTTTGGAACGATACAGCAGACAGTGAAACGCTTAACGGCTTTATTACGTACTGTTCATTATCAAGTGAAGAAAATGGACTTCTTTAACGGTTCTTTTTACGACTAAGCTATATAAGGAAACAACACCAGTACTCATAACTAGAGATCGGATATATATCCTAAAGTACGTTTTTTCCCGGCAAAGGGTACAAAGTATGAAAGCGGCTTCTTAATACATTTTTTTTTCCCGGGATCGCGGGTTTAATAAATAACATTGTGTATAAAATTTAGTATTAATAAACATAACAAATATTTCTTATAGATATCTATTTAAAACTAGGCAAGAATTTTATGGACAATATAACACGTAAAAAAATACTATTTAAGTATGATAAGTAACTTTATCGTTTTTCTAAATTTTTAATAATTAATTTCTTTAAAACTTTGTAATCTAATATTCGCCCGAATACACAACACAAAATAGTAGTTCTTAATCATTCGTTGGTCCTGGAAACCGACACTTTTCCCGTACCGAAGCGTTCTCCATACTAGTCAAGTCTCAAACTTTAGGTAAATATGCATCCGAATATCCGATCTCTACTCATAACAGTCACAACTCAGCTTCCAGTTTCTAAAACGATTGTGTCTTCTCTGATATTGATCTTTAAACTGTTAAAATGAGGGTAGAAATGAAACATGTACGTAATTTCAAATTGGAACTGATGACTGAAGTCCCAAACAAGAAATAATATAGGTGCGGATACGCTGTTTTAGTTTTCAGGAAAGCCGTAATAAATGGACATCAATCAAGTAGTACAAATTACATACCCTAGAACATTCCAATTTAGCGAAACCATAAAGACCATAGCAAATATAACAGCTATATTCTTCTTAGGTATCAGAAGTGAAGCATCGAGCCGCGGCATCTGTGGAAACACAAACCATCTGTATTTGACGACGAAAGTAATTAATAAACTCATTATATAGGTATGCGAACTGGAACAAGGTTAGATTGTCACACCTGTATACACATCTGTACATTATATAAACAGAATATAATTAGCTATATTAAACTGTTCTGAACGATATGTATTTTCATATAATCACTACCTAGCCTTTTCTCAAATATATTGATTGGGGTCAGCATCCAGTCTATCTTGATGCAGCTAAATAACAGTATTTTACACAGAACGACTTACGAGTGTTGTTTATACCCGACTGCGGCGAACTCAAAAAAGGACGCTTATGAGTTTGACCTGTATGTATGTCCGTCTCTATGTTCCCTCGTAACTATTAAACGGCGGAACCGATTTTGATGAACCCCTTTGATTTTGATTACCCTTTGAGGCGTATTAGCCGCGAGGTATCTCGAAATGCCGCAATGGCTATATTACCTCCACTCTAAAGTAAGGTATTATCCTGTGGGGTCATTGTGTGGAGATTGATCAAGCATTTGTAATGCAAAAAAAGTGTCTAAGACCTATATTTGGCTTGAAACAAATAGTCATGTCGTCCATTCTTTAGGAAATATAACATACTAACTCTACATGTATTTATATATTAGAATCCTTTATATTTGTTTTCAAACATAAGAGACTTTTTCAGCAAGCGACAAGCTACTATGCCCCACGATCTTTGTATACTATAAGTTATTTCAGCCGAGGACGAATCTCACATTTACAGGTAAAACAGCTATATTACATACATTACATTACCATTATCTAGATTTAAAAGTAATTTGACGAGGTTTTTAATTGAAAAATGCTTTTATACTGTACATGAGTTTTTAGATTATAAATTGTAAGTTTTGTAAATTGCACGGTCTTTCTAAATTATTACTTATTGTTATTATTATTGTGTAGCGAATCTCTCCCATTATTGACATGATTGTTATTGACATTTATGATTATTATTTAATTATTATTATTTTTCTTTATATTGACATTTATTTAATTCAATTTTGATGGGATTATCATGTTTAATGACTGCATGATTATGATCAATAACAATTTTTTTTTTAATTTTTTTTGATTACATATTTGCACGACGAAATTAAAGGCAGAATAAAAGAACAGTTTTTTTACATTTTACCAACCTTCTGTACCTTATTTAGGCAAATAAATGATTTTCGTTTTGTTTATGAATGATTTATGTCGGATCTAAATGGCGGATTTTTGACGCCAAAATGTAAGTTAAAAAAAACCTCCCTACCCTATCGAGTGGGGTGTCAAAATGAAGGGTTTTGAAAGGTGATTACAAAACTATATAGAAATTATAAGTTTAAATATAATTTGGAATGAGAAATGATAAAAAACTAAAAAGCTGAAAATTAGAAAAGTAATTTAAAAAACAAAACCAAAAAAAGTTTTTTATATTATATTGGTTTGAATTGAATGTCATATAATTTTCCTGTTCAGCTATTGAATTTTAACGCTTCAAATGGGATGAGGAAAAAAATTTCATACATTATCAGATTTAACGGTCGTAAAACCATAGTTACTAAAATATTATAATGGTAAAATGAAAAACTGCATTGTCTTAAAAGTTATGTGGTGGTCCGGAGACTGAGATGTCTTGAGTTCGAAGTTCGAACTAATGTTTAACTCACGCGTGGCCCACTCCTAAACTAAGCTTAGTCGGGCTAAAAAAGAAATCAGATGAGTACCAGACCTTCCCTTTTTTTGAAGTCTGTGAAAAATGTACAGTTGATATTTACCTTTCGACCCCTCCCACCATTTTCAAGCTGGTCTCTTAATAATTTATTCTCTAGTCGCAACCTGGCGTTCTCTTGCTGTGCCTCAAACAGCTGCTGCTCCAAAGCAGACACATATTCTTTCTTTTTCTGTCGAGATTGACATGCAGATTCCCTATCAAATAGAAACAAGAGTAATTTTAAATCTCGCTGGGCCAATGTTACGTAAATAATCGTGCAATTTTACGTAGATACGTACAATGTGAACCTTAAGTCAACAGTAAAAAGCATAAAAGCCAAATATGTGTAGTGTTTCACTACTATAAAAGATAGACTCTCATTCAGTTATTATAATTATTAGTTTCGTTTATAATAATAAGGTTTAATGTGACCAGTTATACAAGGAAAACTATTATCTAAATAAAGGTCAAGGATGAAAAGGTTGTTGCAGAGATATACATATATTTTGCTTTTTTATTAGCGTTATTTTTGATATTACCGACCATCGTCGTATTTTTATTATATTTTGTTTTCGAAACAGCGAAAAAGAAATCTCTTTTAGACCAGACATAATCTTGTAAGAACCATGTAGATTAGTCTCTGAAATGGTCTTTTGAGGAAAGAACCACACAGATTTGAGTGGACTTATATTATATAATGTATTATAGTATATTGATATCCTCACCTATTCTTAATCATCCTCTGTTGCTTCTTGATAGCTCTGATCTCAGCTTCGCTGAACCTCGAGAGGTCTATTGTAGGACTCTTTGGACATTCATTATCTGCATTAGGGGGTATCACATGGTTTTGTACTATGTTTGGAGTTGTACCATTGGTTGGTACAACCGGCTTAGGGTTGATCACTATATTGCTTCTAGGGGAGGTGACCTTAAAAGAAAAAAAAACCCTATTAGTGTACTGATATTTCATCAACTATTCACTTTAGGGATCATGCGCACTACACGGCCATGACTTGTGGTATTGTATGGTCTGCGGCTGGTTGGCCGTTGCGACCAAGTGCGCTTATTCGTATTAATTTCTTTAGTTTACCTGGTCGCTGTGACCACTGGTCGTGGTCGTGGCCGTTTAGTGCGCGAGGTATTAACCTTATCAATATATAGTGTAGGTCTAGGTAGATTATTGATTGACCATTTGTAATAGATAGGTTGCAATGGAATATTTCATGTGTGACATTGTTCCCAATACTTAATAATCAGAGATACTGAATTCAAGAGCTTTTCTACAATAGTAGACATCAATTTTGTCAATGCTTTCGTGCTTATTAGATTTTTAATGTGACCCAAATTAAATATGGTGTGTATATAAAATGTTTCTGGGTCTCATCACTTTGTTATGAAATAGCATTCATTGTTAGTCTTTTCACAAGGCTTTCATCTAATTAGTAAACATTGCATTTGGATGTCAGTTGTTTTACTTCTCCTGTTTTAAAATGTATAAATAACCAACCTGAACTTGATTATCCTTGGCACCGTTAAAGGTCTGAGTCAGCGGCGATATGGCAATCTTCCCGCCCATTGTGCTCTCTGCCGGGATTACAATACTGGAAGGTTTCGTCACTACATTGGAATTCCTTTTAAGAATACTGGGCACCTTTTTATGTTCTACTTCTACCATCAACTGAATCTGGCCATTCACTACTAATTGCTTATCGTTTGGCGAATTATAAGTGTTTTCATTTACTACTTTGAAGTATGCATTTTGTTGGTAACCATTTCCTGAAAGAAAAATATAAATTTATTACAAAATGCGGCGAATGGAGGTTGGAGGTTGTCTATAATCAGACATTAGTAACCGGCAATTCCGTAAAAGCCTTCTTACTTATGATATAATTGCTTTTAATAATCATTGTAAATATTGCGATAAAAATATAAAGCCAAACAACAAATTAAATATTGATGAGCATAACAATTGTTATCTTGATAAAATTTATAGGTACACAGCAACATGCTCAAAAGTAAAAAAATACACAACTGCAATTAATGTAAATTGCAAGTACATACAAGGTCACCTCACATGTAATATTTCATATTGTTTTTTTTTTATGTTCACTTGCAATGACATTCTCATGTATTGTTAACATTTATAACTGTTATGTAATGCTTATGTTAGTTTTAATGTTGTGTATAAAAAAATACTTTTTTCACAAAAACAGTTATCAATTTTTATTTTATTTATTATGCTATTAGGCTAGTAGGTAAACTTACCTTTGTGTAACTTAGAAAAAGTGCTGCTTAGTTCAGTATCACAGTCTTCAATCTCCATTTTAATGCACTGAAATAAAGACAATCTTTTATACAATCCAAGCTATGGAATTTTGTGTATGCATGCAACTCAAACAAATTATTTCACCAGTGGGTGATTGCTATTTCACAATTAGTTGCTACTTCCTTGAATAAGGTAATAATAAGTAGTGGAGAGATTAAAATGTATCCATGGAGTTTCTTACCCAATCTTTATGGGCAAATACTAAGCTCCGGAATAGGCAACTAGCTTCATCTTTCTAACTGATTCTAATTTTGTTAAAACAACATGATCAGTACCTTAATAACACCATTTTCAATAGCCATAACAGGTCCATTTCTTTCAGGTGATATTCCATTTGGTTGCTGTTTGGGTAAAGGTGGGTTAGCAGGACTGGGAGCTGTGTGTACAAATAACATTTATTTATAACACTTTTTTTAAAACGTTGTTCCTTTTACAGATAGTGCCATCCACGAAGACTCACCCCACTCCACGATTACTGTACTGTAACCTTTACTTTAATGGAGTGGAGCTTGTTTTCTTGAATAGCACTATCTATACTGTTCTACTTGATAGGTGACTCAATAGGGTGCACTATTAGATTCTTTAGTAAAGGTGCAACACACCGTGCAATTATTGCACTGATCTGCACAAACAGTGAATGCACAGAGATCAAAATAAATAAAAGTTGTTATGATATATGATATGTACACTTTGTTTTTTTGTGAACCCTGAGATATTATCTTGCATAATCATTTTCAAAAGAGAATCTAACTAGAATTCATACCAGTTTTTTGCAGGAACAGTTCAATATCTTCAAGGTTCAGGTTATTGGTGGGTTCCTCACTAAAATTTAATGTCCAATCAAAAGGTGACTGAGATGAGCGTGTTACTGAAATGCTACTGGAACTGCTACAAGAAAGAAGAAAGTACATAGTTAGCTTGTCAAGTATACAATAATTGAGTTTATTTATTTCAACATGCCACCAGACATTGTAAAAAGTATTTATAAGTTTGAGATAAAAGTTTTTCTTCTATAATAACATTAATAAGTGAAAGTACATGTGCTTTTACTCCAAAAATTATGTAAAATCCAGTTTATTAAGTGAGTGTCTGCAAAACTTACTTTTTGGAATCATCATCACTGCCCGAATCTGAATTGCTGCTACCTTCTGATGACTTGATGCTTAATATAGGTGATATCGGCGGCACCAGACTTGGTGCTGCATCAGCCAGGATCTCGCTCGGCGAGGCATCCGGCGCATCCAATAGTGACGTCCATTTGTAGTCGTTCGATAACAACTGATCAAGAAAATCCTCACCTAAAAATACAATTTATTTGGTGCAAAATGCAAGTGACAGTTCTTATCGGAGGTGATAAAACACGATACCTATAAACTTTCTTGCCTCTACTACGCGATAAAATCAGATTTCCTGAGGCACATGTTCCCGAGAAATCTTTGTTTCTTTGTAACTAATTACGTGCTTTGAAATAAAACCGAAAGCGTAGTCAAGGACACGTGCGATCACAAAATACGTTTGAAGGGTCAATAACATGATTCAAAGGAAATTAGCACCACATTGTTGTTGTAAATTAGCCGGAGCTGAGCGTGAGATATGAAATCTGAAGTTACCGTATAAGCAGTCTTTATTCTCAATCAATATGTCTGTATCCATTGCAACAATAGCACAGGACCCATTTAGATATTATGCCAATATGATTTTAATTACTAAGGGTGCATTCCGAGTTACGCTGTAATCGATTTGAGCGCGCTAACTCCTGTACCGTATTAACGTGGGCGCGCTAACAGTTCGTCTTCAATCGTCATAGATGACGTCATGACATGCGCCATCTTGCGATAACGCCGACCATGCCTTTTACTAATATCACCGTGGGCGCTGTCAAAAATGACAGTTGTGCTGTTGTGTTTTGACTCGCATCCTATCTTTAAACTAACGTGGCATTTTCGAAATTGTGCTTCTGGCTACCGTTTGCCACCTAAAGAAGAAATTTGAAGAATAAACACAAAGAAATATGTTATGCAAATTTTGACGTCGAGCGAGTACTGTGAGTGCGTTCACGAGCGTTCCGAATTGATGACAGCCCTCAGCTGTCATAATCGTGACATCTTAATCGGAACGCCAATTATCGATGTCAGCGCTGTGAGCGATTATGTTCTAATTCGGAAAGCGGGGTAATTATTGCGTAGGAATCACACATCACAAACGCACAATAACACGACGGCGATGAATTTATGTTTTTAATCTGTGTGCAATCAATGTAGCAGGTGCATTTGAATACTTCAACTTTCAACACATCATTACTATTTATTTTACTTTTCTCATGAATTAAACAAAAAAAAGCCTTAATTATAGTTATTTTGCGAAAAAAATAGTAACGGTCTTGTAAAATGTATAAATATTTTTCTTGAAATTTAGAACATTATTTATTTTAGCCCACATTCAGAACGACTCCAGACGCCCAGACAGTAACTACGTTCCATTTATCATAACAAAAAATAGGTTTTTAATTGCAATATGACAAGTAAACGTTTACAAATTTAGTGACATAATGATTTTTCAAAATTAAATTCTCTTGAAATAAGTATATGTAAAAAGTGATAATGAGCAAAATATATTACCCAGTCTTTATTTTTATTTTTTCATTGGTAATGAAATCACACAGCTGATTCCCGAAAAACGGAACGAAATCCATTTGACAGTTTTCTTCGGGCCGATTGATTTGTCGATTCTTGTTTCGATGTATTATTTTAATAATTTTTTTACTCGATATTCTAGAATGAAAATATAAGAACCATCGATTGAAATTGTTAAGGTTTCACAATATAGTTTTTGCTATTACTTAAAATGGGTTTATGAATGAGTTCAAGGCACCGGTTGCGAAAATGTCTGTCCCTGACGAGCAGGACGATTTCATATTTCGTCCACAGCAGCATTTGGATGCAAAATGGTTAAATCCTGATTTGCAGGATGCGCTACATAACCCTGATGCTCTGTGCACTCTGTTCAACAGTCTCTTGCAAGATAGAGAAATATATTTCGACGCCGGAAATGGGCTCGTAAATGGTGCTGGTGTTACTGCTAAACTTGGTGACAGTGGAAAATATTACTGTGGTCTGAGGGTATGTGTATTTTCTGTTGCATATATTTATTTAAAATTGTAAACATTGCACTTGTTTACTTTTAATAACTCCTGTAAATATTTAATTAAAATGAAATAAACAATGCTTAAACATAAATATTTATTTTACCCTACATAGATATTGACCTGCACCTGTTGTGATGGGCTCTGTGGCCCACATTCAGGGTGTGCCTGCCCACCCTGCAGTGCTCTGTCAGCAGAGGAAGAGCTCAGAATCTCTATACAATCTAAGCAGGTGGCACCATCACCATCCCACCAAATTATTGATGATCTGAAATGGAAACAAGACCCAGGTATTTTTTCTGAAATTTTTAAAATTTTAGAAATCATGGCCACATGGTTCCTTTGTTCTTCAAATAATATTTGACATATTTCACTTTTTGAATCCCTTTTGTGTTAAGCCAATAACAAATAAATCTCTGTATTCAGGTCCAGAATGTCTGCATAGTTTAATGGAGGCCCTGATCTGGGAACAGCGAGTGAGAGCAATCAACACGGCCGTTAGCTGTCCATTTATATCTCAAATCCGTCGACTCATTGCATTGTGCAACAGGCATCTTGTAGCTGTTATAAGGTTATTTAATTTTTATGTTGTATACACAAAGTTTTATTTCCAAATGTTTCCAAATTGAAGTAATTTATCATGTCTTATGAGGTTTAAACAGATTGTGGCAGAGTAACAATTTTATGCCAAAGAAATACTTCTACTTTACAATAATTATTTTTCCAGAGATCAAAGCCAGAACAAAGAAGTTAAAAGAGTGAGAATAGATAAGAAACCACCTCACGCAGTCAGTAACAGAGCATTGAGCAATGTGGTTGGTACTCTCAACAAACCAGGTGATGGGAGTACTGAGAGCCAGGAGGATAGTGAAGAGCAGACTGATGTCTCAGAGAGGTAAAAAAAGTTTTATATTCGTAATAAAATTGAAATACTTTCTTTAAAAAAAATACTGGCACAAAATAGACGAAGATGGTTTCCATGTTTCCTTGCTTGAATTCTCATCATCTTTCTTGCGTTAATCAGTTCTAGAATACTTTCAAAATTATTGCTATAATCTATTTGCAAAACCTTTGCACTGTATGGAAGTGTTACGTAAGCATGAACATGCAATATGCAGGATGCAGTTTTATACTGTGACTTACAAATAACTTAGTCATTGAAATGCAATTGGTTTTTGTTTTTGTATTTGGCTTGGTGTGGACAATTTATTACAATGCAATCAACTTGAAAGATATTTCCATAAACAACTTAAACAACCATGAACAATTGTAAATAACCTGAAAACTAGTCTAATAAACAAATAAATAATAATTTCGATAACTTCTAGCAACTTAGAGTAATGTCATTAGTTACATCATTTAGTTTGTAATGGGCAGAATATTAAAATAAATGTTAAAAAAAAAAACATCTTCATACTGTGTTCAAACAACTGTCACTTTTTTTTTTCTTTATTATTGAGTTCATGGTTCCTTTCAGCGTTTTTCTCTATGACCTGTCGTTTAAAACTTACCCATGCAGAAAAAAAAAAAACTAGAATAAGCGTTTGTTAAGAAAGGTTTATATTTATGACACTTTTCTCTTGCAGTGCTATAGGTCTGGCTCGTGTCGGCGCCCGCGCTGCTCTTCGCTTAGCCCTCTCTCTCGTCCGCCGCGCATGGCGATGCGGTGAAGATGCGGACGTATGTTCAGCGTTGCTCCGTGATGCTCTCGATGCGGTGCGTGCGCTCCCTGATGCGGGACTGTTCGCTGGCACGGGATCAACTCCTGCGCCGCGCTCACAGAAGATATGGGCCGAAGTCGTTGATAGTGCTGCTAAGTTCCTGCATCAGGTTGTGATTGGGTATGTATTTTATTAAATGATGAACTGTGTAATCTATACAGGGTCAAATTAAATTAGCTAGCGAAACTACGGAGACGTGATTGGTATGGATATCTAAACATGATAAAACAAAAAAAAAACAGATTTCTCAACTCATACTTCAAGTAACAACTACCACAACTTTTTTTTTTTTTAGTCTTTTAGTGATCGATATACCCATCACGTCCGCGGAGTTTCTAGCTAGTTAATTTAATTTGACCCTGTATAAAAAGTAATGACAACCTTTAATTAAATATGTATAACAATTTTATTATTCAAATAATAATTGTTTGAAAAAGTGGTGAGCACTGCTGCAACAGCACTGCCGCGTGCAGCGGGTATCGCAATCATACCTTTACTTGAACAGGGTTTGTTTAAACTTTTATTCATCAGATATTTGTGAAACAGACACATTGAAGTCTCGAATGACGCTCTTATTGTTGAGTTTAATAAGTTACATATTTTCGAACTAGCATAATTAAATATTTATTTATCAACAGAGAAGTAGGCTGTAATGTCCCACAAGGGGATTGGCGGACTTCTCTATGTGTATGGATAGAGTTGTGCGCCAGGAGAGCGGAATTACCCGCACTATTGAAAGCTGCCGATGTTCTAGTCACTTTACCTCCTCGACAAAAACGTCAACCGGATAATAGGTGAGTCTTCTATACACATAAATACCTTCTGTAGTTTGGTGTCTATAATTGAAATATTTAGATGAAAGTTTGCATTTCACGACGCATGATATTTGAACCTTATGTTTTAAATATAAGAGTCAGAATGGAATAAAACCATTTTCAATTATTGTTATTATTGTATGGAGCTTTGCTAAGACTTCTTTTATTTTAGGATTGTACTAGAAGATTGTACTGCGCCATTGGGACCGTTTCTAAGACGTATGGCAAAGGTGACAGCACCTAATCCAATACTCAACAGTGAACCAACTACTGAAGTTAATCATACAGAAATATTCCTCAAGTAAGTATTTTCTAATTTAATTTTTAATTGATTCACTTTCAAAAAAACTGTGCTTGTGATTTTAATTTTACCATAGAACAGGATGAGGGTAAAAATATAAAGTAACCTTATGTTAAAAAAAATCTTTATGATCTCCATGTATATATATGTTACAAATAAATAAAATCCATTTATTTCGGGTTCTCCCATATAACAATCACAACGAAACACGAGATACATACAAATCACAATATAAAATGAATACAATGTCATCAAATTATTAATACAATGTCAAATTATAACGAATGAATTATAACGTAATTATAACGTTATAATATAACGTAATTGTTATTGTTTCAGGGACTTAAACATCCCAACCGGCGATGGATTGATGGGCGTAAGAAAGGCTGGTATTGCCTTATTGTGTCACCTAGACAGACTCGGAGCACCATTACTACCGCCTTTAAAAGGTTTTGTTACTGTAAGCATCATAAGTATAGCCAACATTTAAATAATATTTTGAAAAAATAAGAACAATATACTGACATATTTCTTGTATTATTTTTCTAAGTGTACAGAATCCGCGCAAGAAGTAGTGTCAGTTGGTTCCGGACCGCTTCATTTGGGAACTCTAAGGATTCAACAAATAGCGTGTGCTGAGAAATTAGCCTTGCTGCTGACTCACGATGGTGCTGTTTACACTCTGCCGTATGATAACATGACGCCGCAACTAGTCCCAGGTAAACTTGGAAAAGATACTATATAACTTAAAAATAAAAACACTTTGAACTTGAAACAAACTAACAAAAAAAGAAACGAATGAGCGTTACAGTAGTCCCATATGATGTGTATGTAACACCTGATATCTAACCAGTACCAACCTCTCGGAAAATGGGTTGGTACTATCTCACGGCCAACTATAGCACCGCGCGCTCTCATTGTTTAATTTGAACAATGAGCGCGCGCTTCGCTGACTTCATGTTACACACTTCCGTTCCTTTTCACGAAATCACTCCCACTGATTGCAGTAAAGAAAATACTAAAAAATAGATACTAAGAAATAGAGAGAAATACTAGAAAATAGATTTTAATAGAGAAGAGATTTTCTTTCCTCTTGCTTTCCTGCAATCAGTCATCAATAAATAATAATAACCGAAAAGAAGATAAAAAAAAACAAAAGAAAGTGCTGTCAATTCAGATATTGGTGCTCATTGGTTGATTTGACCAATGCGCGCGCAGAAAAGCGACAGGAAAGATGTTACATATCAAAAATTACATACAGAAAAGTGCTCTTTTTTCAAAAATATGGGTCTCTATAAAAAAAGAAGAACATCTGTGTTTATATGAATTTCTTTATACTAAAGTACGTCTGCCGACCATTGGGAAATCAACCTTGCTACCAAATTTGATTGGACATCTTTCCAGCAAGTTATCCAAAATTCCATTATTTTCTCAATATTTTGTCCCTTGAACAGGTCTTGAAAGTAAAACAATCACGCAAGTATCGTGCCACCCCGCTGGTCGGCACTTCTTGTGCTGTTCATCATGTGGTGGAGTGTGGTCCTGGGGATCTGGTGATGATGGACGCCTCGGACACGGTGACACTGCGCCTAGGGATGCACCCGCGCATCTACACCATCTATCTCACCATGAGGTCGTGAGAGTTTCGGCGGGTGCTGCTTGCAGGTACCTACACTTATCAGCGAGCTTATTACTGTCAAAAAACAGCCTTATCAGTTCGTAGGATAAACAAAAAAAACTGTCTCCAAACAACTCATCTTGGCTCAAATAACTTAATCTATGACCACCACAGTCGGATTAATACGACAAATGTTTTCGTGCCCATGCCGCCTCAGTCGTATGTATACGACTGAGAACCGTTGTTCGTTTTTATTTTCATTGCACGACCCGATACGCCACGGCAATAGATATTACACCAAGCTGTCAATAGGTTCTCTGAATGCTGTATGATTGAACTGCATTATTTGATTTGCCTAATAGTTTGGCAGATTAATAAAACTCCTCATGCACCGGGTTTTTTATTTTTCCTTTCATAATTGAGTGACTTGTTTTCAGTGCTGTGATAACATCTCGAGGCGCTTTATATACTTGGGGTCGAGGTGCACAAGGCCGCCTCGGTCACGGCACTATTGAGAACTGCCTCACGCCGCAACCAGTCTCCTTCAACGCTCACAATATTGAACGAGTCATCGATGTCGCGTTAGGTAACACGCGTCTTTTAATAGTACTATACTTGCTAAGTACCTGGTACTTGTTGATAGGCCTACACTGTCCTCTCATACCTATTAACACTATAATTTGAAAACATTGTAAAAACCATTGACTTTTAAAAGAGTAACCGTGGAGTTTCTTGCCGGCTCTTCTCCGTATTGGAACCGTGCACCTAGCTTCTGACGTTTCATAAGCGCCCTTGTAGGTTTGAATTTGAATGTTGACTATAAAATAATAAAAAAACGAGCGAGCTTTACCATAGTCTTATATGATGTGTGACATCTCACCTCGGTAAAAGCAACATTAACATTATATCCTGAAAAAAATGATTCCATTATTATTTGAAATGATTTTTCGTTCATCGTCATCCATCAACATTCCATTTCGTCCATGTTTGTGTTATCATAATCAAGTGTTTTGGCGAATGAGTGTGTGAATTCGATATATTGTGATACAGTTTTAAGGTTGAAATTCGAGTGAAAATTATCAAAATGAAAACATATCACGCGATATTAGTTCAGTTTTATTTGCTTATTTTTGACCAACTCTAGCACCGCGCGCGCTCATTGGTCAAAACAAATAGCGCGCGCTTCCCGGCTTCCTGTTACACTCTTCCGTCGCTTTTTACGAAATCATTCCCACTGATTGCAGGAAAGCAAGAGGAAAGAACATCTTTCCTCTTACTTTCCTGCAATCAGTCGTCAATAAATAATAATAACCGAATTGAAGATAAAAAAAAAACAAAAGAAAGTGCTGTCAATGCAGATATTAGTGCAGTCTGAATCTCTTAGTATAATAATGACTGTATTGCCCTGGCTGAAGGCTTTAATTTATTAAGGCTTCCCAGGGAAACCCGGTTAAGGAGCCAATAACCTCTAAGATAACTGCGACCTACAAAAAAAAACAGAAGCCTTGCAGAAGTAAGCTGAGTTCTAATGACACCGTAGCTCTGCAAAATATTTTTATACGGCTTCGTAATATTGTCCGACTCAAAAACGACTTTGGTATATTTGGGAAATTGTGAAGACATTGATGTTGAACTCAGTTTTACACATACATAAACTCACGCCTTTTCCCATGGGGGTAGGCAGAAACTACAGAACGCCACCTGCTACGATCCTTTCATACTCCTTTTGCTTCGTTTACGTTCATACACCAATAGGGATGATGCCTGGGTCAAAAAAAAAAAACTATTAAGTTCGTCAATAAGATAATAAAAAAATGTTGGACACGTATTTTTTGCTTTATCATATTAATAAAAAATGACTTAGATAAAACGCATTTAAGTTGGGGAGTGGGGGTGATAACGTAAAAAAGAAAAATACGTGTGCAATATTTTTTAATAATGTACCTGAGGGACAAAAAAATTTTTATGTCATCATCCCTATTTAGTTTTCTTAACCATTATTCCTTCTCTAGGTTGGGGTGAAGCTCAAACTCTGTGCTGTACATGGGAAGGTGCGGTGCAAGTGTTCGGAGACACCGAGGGCGGCGTCCCTCGCACTCTGACGTCACTGTCGGTATTGAGGATTAACCGCGTTTATACTGGAGAACATTGGCATGCTGCTCTAACTGACGCGTAAGTTCATTTTCGTAGACGTCACTAGGAACAAGATTGAGTCTGGACTTTAAAAGAGACTGACCCTTGAGTTTGTTGTGCCATTTCTTCTCAGGGTAGTCAGATAGGAAATGACGAGTCCATCTAGCTTTTTTTACATGACGTGTAAAAGTGATTCCGATATCCTATTTAGAGAATAAACAATTTCATTTCATTTAACAGCTATTTAAATCACTTTATTCGTCTTACTTGTGCAACTGAAATTTTATTTTATTTTATTCGTTCAAGAACTCTCCAAATTTATTTCATAATTAAACCGTTATCAGATCAACAATGTTAAATTTATATTCTTCTCGCTGTAGGAACCTTTGTGAGATAATGGTGTACCGATTATTAGTTCAAAATCGCATTTATATAGAACCTTGGTTTGTTGTAATAATATAATACGAGGGGTGATCCAAAAGTAATGATAATCAATAATAAACACAATGAATAAAATAAAAAAATAAATTTATTTCTCAACATAGTCTCCTAGCAAGTCTATACATTTAGTCCATCTCTTTTCTAAACCTAAAATTCCCTTAGAAAATAAATCTTTATCTTGACTCTCAAAAAAGTCCTCAACCGCGGCCATCACGTCGCTATCATCGTCAAATTTCTTGCCTCGGAGGTGTTCCTTGAGTCGTGGAAAGAGATAGAAGTCACTGGGGGCTAGATCTGGTGAATAGGGGGGGTGTTCCACCAGCTCAAAGCCCGCTTCCTGAATGGCAGCCATGGCAATTGCAGCTTTGTGAACCGGTGCGTTGTCTTGATGGAACAGTACTCCAGCCCGCAGTTTGCCTCGCCTTTTCTCCTTAATAGCCTCCCGCAATCTTCTTATTTGTTCTGCATAGTAGGAGCCTGTAATAGTGGCCCCCTTTTCCAAGTAGTCCACCATGATTATTCCTTCAGCGTCCCAAAAAACAGACGCCATAACCTTCCCTGCTGAGCTTGACACTTTGAATTTCTTCGGCGTCGGTTCATCGGATCGTTTCCATGTCATCGATTGTTGTTTTGTTTCAGGATCAAAATGGTGGATCCAGGTCTCGTCCATGGTCACAAAACGTGACAAAAAATTATCCTTGTCTGCCTGGAACTTTTCGAGATTTGCTCTTGACATGTCGACTCGTTTCTTCTTTTGCTCGTCGTTTAACATTTTCGGTACCCAACGCGCGGAGACCTTTCTCATATGCAATTCGTTTGCAAGGATTCTTTGAATGCTGCCATATGAGAGCCCTGTGACCTCAGCTACATGCCTGATAGTGACTCTTCGATCTTCCAATACAACTTCTTCAACTTTTTTCACATTTTCTTCAGTGAGAGACGTCGATGGGCGTCCTTCGCGGTGTTCGTCTTCCGTCGATGTTCTTCCCAGCTTAAACTCCTTAGCCCAGCGTGCAACTGTGGAATATGGAGGAGAAGAGTCCCCTAATGTTTCCACCAAGTCGCTGTGTATGTCTTTGGTAGACATTTTTTTCAAGCAGAGGTATTTAATGACAGCTCTGATTTCGTGTTTTTCCATTTTGATGTTCACTCCTTGACAGTCCGTATTCAAATGAATGTAGCTCCCGGGAATCGTGGCCTATTTATATGATTTTTTTTTCCTGAACTAGTGCGTAACTGAGCAAGTGACTGATATTTTTTTTGTATTTTTGTGTGCACTAGAAATAACTGATTATCATTACTTTTGGATCACCCCTCGTATGTATCTTATTTGCAGTGGTCAAGTCTACACTTGGGGTAAAGGCGAAAGCTATCGCCTCGGTCATGGCAATCTTGAAAACGTGAAGATTCCAAAAATTCTCGACGCACTACAGGGTAAACCAATGTTCCACAAATTCTCCTTGACTTTTTCTAGCTTACAATTTTATTTTACTCACGAATTCAATGTTTCATAGGTATAAGAGTAGTGGATCTTTCTCTGGGCTCGACTCACGGCGTCGCCCTGACGTCAGAGGGCGCTTTGTACGCTTGGGGCACACACGAGCGCGCACAAATAACAAGACCGGTGCCTCAACTGTTGCAAGTACTCAACCCATCTTTTAAGGCTCATGGTAAGTTTATTTAATGTATGATAGCGGGCAGCAGTTTAATTTAGAGATAACTGTTCAAGAAATCTAATATAATTTAAATACCCAATTAATGGATTAAAACTGAATTAAATCCTTGGCTCCCATGTCAAGATTTGCCATCTTCTTTTTCTCTCTTGTTTCTAGTGCACATTCATGCACACATATGAAATAGTATGTAATTATTTTTTTTATCGTTTTTCAGGTGTTTCTAGTGGCCCTGCACAGATTTTAGTATGGAGTGAAGAAAGTCCTAGAGATTTGCCATCTTCCTTGCCCTTCGTCATTGATTTATCTGAAAGCACTTTCAAGTAAGTACCTAACTAAATAGGTACGTTCCTAATTGTCTTCACCTAATACATAGAAAAGTTGCTCATCTAGTGTACTCTTTTGCAGACTTCTAGAGAGATTATTGAGGATAGTAGTCGAACAAAGCAGCTCCGCAACAATAAAGGAGGTCGAATGCATGGCTATATCTTGCCTGAATCTATTAAGACTACAAGTAAGTGACTCTTAACCAAATCTGTATCGCGAACATGCGTGTTTGTTTTAGTTTTCTTATTATTGGTGGCCAGTGTTACAAAATTCCATTTTCAAAAATTGCATGTTTATACAAGGTGCAAGCATGGCAATGTTCCCGTGGCCCGGAACCCGATGACACGGAAGGCGAACCTCGTTCTTGGTGCAATGGCGTGCATTCTGCTTTGGTCGCCTTGGTGGAAGGACGCGCGGGGGCCGGCGCGGCTACTGCGGCGAGGCGGGCGTTGGCTGCGGCGTGGCCTTTGTTGTTGCCGACGCCGCATGTGAGAGCGCATCATCTTATTACACTACTGCCTCAAGGTGAGCTAAGTAGAAAACTGCAACAGAATATACGATAGCATATAATGTATGTTACTTTTATAAAGGCAAGCGAGTGGGGCATGCGGTGATTTTACTGCGCTTGCGCACGCCCAAAAGCATGCGTATAATCTCATCGTACTTCCGTTACATTAATCTAATAACTTATTCATAAGTATTTCATAAACGAATCAACAATTGTCTACAGGATCAGTGCCAGCTAGCGCAGGCGCAAGATTTATGACAGAGCTACTAGTTTGGTCTCTACTCGGCGGCGGTGGATTGCGTGACGCGTTACGCAACGCGTTGCAGGCTCACTCTGTAGACGCGTACAATCATCTACAACTTGATGCGTATGTATAATGATTAAAACTTTATGGAATGTTGGATGTATTCAATATTTAATAGGGACACTGTTTTAGGGACTACGATCAAATTGACATTGTAACTGGGCAACGTGGATCACCCCCTGCAACTGCAGGGGATGACGCTGATACTGTAACAGGTTTGTGTGTTTCAGTCATTTCTACAAAACTCTGATAATACATACTTGCTTAGCAGAGTTTTAACATAATGTATTTTATCATTTTTGTAGGATGTCCAGAAGAATATCAAATAAGCAACGCGACATCATCAGATAAAGGAGCATCTGTTCCTTTAATGCACTTGGTAAGTTTCATAATAATTTATAAGATTCATAATCTACGTAATTAGGGTACTGGCCTGTGACCTTGCGTTGCAAAAGAAGGGATAGTGAAATCAACCTACAATGTTCCCACTGCTGGGACACAGGCCTCCTCTCAGTGAGAGGGGAATTTATTTACCGCGGCTTCGCCCGCGTGGATGTCGGAAGAATTCCCGAGCCGATTCAATAGCCGAGGAAAAGTCATTGACTCCTACCGCTGTGACCGCGTTGGCGTCAACCATAATTATTTTATTACGCGTAATTTTGAATCTGTGACATCTTCTAAAGTATTCATTTTAATGATATGATGTCAAGGCATATTTTAATCCAAATTAAATAACATGCCCAATTTAAATAACATATTTTATTGGTTAGGGATAAATATAATACCAAATTATGAAAGATAAAAATGGTTACTGTAGGTCATCCTTAGAATATAGACATATGCCATCGCTGACTTTTTTGTTGAACTTTTTTCTACAATTCTATACAACATAAATTTGATGTATCCCTTACGGCGTACGCCAGTAAAGCTCCCAGTCGGTATGTTTTTTTCCGACATCTTCGACAATAATCGTCATATTTCAGCAAAATTTACACAAAACCTTAATGAATTATACACAAAAATCTTCCGCATGAATCACTCCGTCCATTGGTGAAAACCGTTTGATAATCCGTTCTGCAGTTATTGAGTTTATCGATTTCAGACAAACAGACAGACAGACGCGGGGGGAGGGGGGACTTTAAATATGTATGTTTTAAGTGAAAAATATTTTTTCTTAATAAAACTTAATACTAATCCCTAAAATAAATGAGTTTATTATTCAAACTCAAACTATTCATTTCAATTAAACTATGGCACTTGAATTATCAAGGATTGGGTCAGTCAGAAAGATGAAGTTGATGATTAGGACAGCCACAGATAATATAATACTATGGGACAGCTAAGCATAAAAGCGCTTTCATATCATAACATCGCTGATTGATCCATGTAATCAATATATATATTTTTTTTTAACAGGTAAAACATCTAATTCGCAACACATCCTGCCAGACTCAGATGCATATCAACGCTATAATGCACGGCGATACAAGCAAGACGGACGATCCTAAAGGACACGACACCGTCAGTCCTAGCTGTGATCTACTCATACGATTCCAAAGGTAACGTTATCCATTTAATCTGCGTTCATCAAACATGTAAATAAACACGAGTTTTCCACTTAGACAAACATCAACTTTATATAAGTGTAAATAAAGTTGATTTTAGACCGGCTAGTTCTGTTGAAAAAGTCATAAAAAATATGTAGCGCAAACTGAATCTTCTGTGTAGGCATTACAGTTGTTTTTCCTAAAACTCGTGTTTGTTTACATGTTTGGGAAATTAATTGCGAACGCAGGTTATATTATACTAGCTATCTTCTGCCCGCGACTTCGTTTGCGTGGAAGTCGTAAGATACATAATATACTAAAATAACAGCCACATTTTTATAAAACTCCCTCGACCCCGACTCATCGCGTCGCATCGCCCGCCCGCGCATTATTTTTGTATTTTTGCTCGGCTCCTAAGGATTGTAATATTCCTCATGAATCACTCCATCCACTGGTGAAAACCGTATGAAAATCCGTTTGGCAGTTTTTGAGTTTATCGTGTTCAGCCATACATACAGACGCGCCGGGGGGGACTTTGTTTTTATAATATGTAGTAACCCGTTGACCGTTAATAGCGAGAAATTATCCGCAGCTATTCGTATGACAAACAATACCAATCGACAAATTGATGTTATTTCCACTAAAGCGAATATCAACTTTACGTCAGTGTAAATTAAGTCGATTTTGGAATGACTAGTACCTACTATTAAATAAGTAATTTTTTTTTAAGTCATAGCGCATATGTAAAATTCTGCTTTGCTATAAAAATTGTTTTTCCAAAAAGTTAATATACATACCGTAAATATAATTGATGGGCTTAAACGTTTAGGTTTAATCTTTTCTTGTTACTACCCCTCTTTATCATAAACTTACTACAATTATCAACCGACTTCAAAAATGAGGAGGTTCTCAATTCAACTGTATGTTTTTTTTTTTAGGTTTGTTACGTGATTTATCCGCCAATTATGAATTGTTTTTAATGATTATTTTTTGTTTGATAGGTGGTCTCATATAAATTTTATTAACCTTGCTTGGATAGTGTTTGAGTTAGCTTCAATAATACGTATTTTTCCCACTTAGACTATATGGATGATGTTATAATAAGTTCCTTTCACTGTTATTTACATAGCAGTTAGTGGTATTCGAACTTGTGTGGGGTAGGTACCACAACTTAAAAGTGAAAAACCAAAACTTTTACAAAAAAAACCACCGATTTCCAAAAAAAACACTGCAAAGTGAAAAACAACTTTATAATTAAAAACCAAAGACACCGACTTTCGAAAAAGTTTTTTTACTTCATAATATTGTCCTCAGGTTACTATTCTGCGAAGCCATGTGGTTACGAGGGGGTCGAAGTACTAGAGGCGGCGTGCGCGCACTTATCACACAATACATAGAGCTACTAGCTGAGCACGTGCAATCTACTCTGTGTTCGTTCACGAGGGCTGTGCATAGAGCGGATAATACGCAGCTTATAGCGTTGTGTGAACTTGTGGCTGCTGATATCGTTGGTAAGAAAATAATCACATGTTAATTTATGAAAGATTCGAAGGATTTTTGTTTGTGGCTTAGTAATCCGCACGGGTCATCGATCAGGTTAAGCTACGCGTCCGAGGATGGGATCTTTACATACCAAGACCCCGCCGTACCTCGAAAAGCACGTTAAGCCGTTGATCCCGGCTCTTATTTGTAGATCTTTGACAGTTGTTACGGGTCGTTAGAAGCCCGAAAGTCTGACAATCAGTCTTACCAAGGGTATCGTGCTACCCAGTAACTTATGGAGGTCAGATAGGCAGTCGTTTCATGTAAAATAATGGTATTCAGTTGCATCCGGTTAGACTGCAAGCCGACCCCAACATAGTTGGGAAAAGGCAGATGATGATAAAAGATTTTTGTTCAGTCTTCTAGAGGCCCTCGTCCCGCGGTAGTTTTTGTTCAAATAATAAAGGCGTTTATTTCAGTCAGATTTTTTGTGTTTTGAACAATCGTTAACGAAGAGCATTGGATTCCTCATACCATCAATTATTATTACGAAATTACGTTTGATCAAAGATTTGAGGACACGTGCATCAAAATATTTCTACATTTCTCAGGTCGCGTCGTCAGTGAGCTAGGCGCCTGGGTAGGCGCGTGCGCAGCCCGTTCCCCATGCGCTCTAGCTGACTCAGCAGACTCTCTAGTGAAGATAGCACGCGCTTGTGATGACGCTGCCAAGTCTCTGCCATCTGCTGCTAAGTTAGATGCCGACCTACTGGGCTGGCCAGGACTAGTATCCAAGAAACATCAGCTTAAGAACAGTATTATTCGCAAGTGAGTAAACTATCTATTAGAAATGTAGATTCCCTTGTCACGATTTCGTGAAGTCAACTGAGGGAATAGCTGATGTTATGGAAGGTTACTAAGGCAACATTAATAGCCTATCTGCAGGGTGAAATTGAATTCATGGGCATTCTCTTAAGGGGTCATTGTACTCATCATTATGAACAACTTTCACTATGGGGCTAACACTGAAATCGCAAAACAAAAATCGGCTCTGTTCCCTACATTTATGTGTGGGGAATAGCTGATTTTTTTTTCCGATTTCGGTATTGGTCCCAAAGTGGTTGATAACGATGAGTACAATGACCCCTTAAGAGGATGCCCATGAATTCAATTTCAATATGATAAATTCGTAATTGTTTATTCGCTGATGAGGTTCTGTCGACTGATTGATGGAGACAGGTATAGACGTTTAACTCTATTTGACTGTAATTTCAAAACCTCGACGACTTCCATCCATTGAATGGCTTACATGATCATCATCAAATACAAAATAAAATTAATCAATATTATTATTCTAGATGTGATCTCCAAAACCACACAAAGGAAGGCGGTTCCTGGGTCGTGATAGCCGGCCATGTTTTTGACGTTGAAAACTTCGAGTGCGAGAGCGCGAGTACGGTCGAATTGATAAGAAAACTTCGTGGTTCCGATGCGACAGCTGCTATGAGTGTGGAGCCACATGCTGCGTATCTCTCGAGGGTGACCGAGAAGTGTGTGGGGCTATATGCTGATCAAATATACAGTTATAGGTGCTATGTGAGTATATTCAGTTAGTGACTGTAGTTATCAAAGCGGTTGCAATTTAAAAAAATCAGTGTACCTAAATATGTTTGATTTTGGACACAGATTAGTACAGATTCACTCCACAAAATCATTTAAATAAAAAGCGACTCTTGCTTCGACACAATAAAGTACAATTCAGGTCCCACAGCGCTAATTACCTACAGTTATATTCACCTAGAAGTTGCGCTTTCTGTAATATTCTCTGCTTTGGAAAACTAAATAATAATTGCCGAAAAAGTTCACAACACATTACAGGTATTTGAGTACCCAATCTTAGATCATTTACATACGCCACTGAATCAACTATCTACTTTGGCGTTATGTAGTCCTAGTTGATTGTTGATTGTCTGTTTGTAGTAAAAAAGTCCTAAATAAAAATGTTGCAATGGAATTTGAACTTTATAACGTGTATATGAAATTAAGTTGTATTCCCAAAACATGATAATTATCTGATTCTGAATTCAAATATAATTAATTTAGAGTTTTGACAGCATTAAATTGACTAAACTATCATTGGTTGTACAGGAGAGTTCAGCAAGTCTCCGCTCCTACCACTTACTATCAACATGTGCGTTCAACGTAGCTGTGGGTCTGACCCAATGCGGCTCACGCTTGGCGCGCTCGCTGCCAGTACAGCAGGCCGAGAGAGATGCTGCGCCCTATGCCGCCGCTGTGTTCTTGCGAGGAGGCCTGCAGGTTTGTGCTCTTCCACTATACAAAACGAGCATATGAAAGATGTATCTCCGAGAGTTACAGCAAATAGATTACCTTCCCTAAATCTTGGAAAAATAAATTGATACTTTATCAATGTTGATGATGTTGTAACAATGTTGTACAACTTTTGTTTCCTCTAGTTACGGAGTTTACCGTGTTACATTTTCACAGGTTCCACAACTCACAAATCCCTTCGACGAAGAAAAAGCAGAGGCTCGCAGTGGATCTTCTACTGGCGGTAACAGTCCGGCCGGAGAAGCGCCTGTTCCGACGCGAACGTCCCGCCCCGCCCGCCCCCCGCCCCGGGTCAGCGTCGCGCAGTCCCCTGCGAGGGCTGAAGCATTGCTACATGCACTTGCTGAACCGAAGTTACACGTAAGTAATTGTATTGCTCTATGCGTCTAGTGTCACCGGCAGCGTGACGTCATGATGATGTGGTGGTTGCTTAGGTGGGCAATTTTTACCAGAAATATCCATTGTTTAGTTAACTTCAATGACTTTATGTTTTTGTGCATTTTGGAACAAATAAATAAATAAATGTAAACTCTTTCCCGCCCGTTGCCGTGTAAGTACAGTCAGGCTGTACTCACTTAAGAGGAGTATTACAAAAATGCGCGTAAATGCATGATTTCCTCGTTGAAATTTAATACTATTCGTTGGTTAGTATAAATAACAATGTATTGGTAAAAATAGTTCGTTTTCTCCTCTACAGTAATAATAAAGCGATTTTTTAAATATTTATTTATTTATTTAGCAATAATCGTTCTCCTGATGCATGTTTACGCAAAAAACTCATGGAGAGCTCATTTGAGAGCTCTAATTTGCGGATTCTGTTGAATATAATCCATCAAAACTATTTTTCTCATATTACTAATATCCTATACTTTTATAATAATAGAATACATTTTTGTAATGTGCCTTTTATGTAAAGAAAAAATGACTGGACCTAATTCAATTTTCTACTGAAAAGGTGGAAACAAGTCTGAATGTCCGAAGTTCTACATCATTTTGACGTAGTATTTATACTAGAATAATCACTATCATTTGCTTATCTACGCGTTTGCGTACCTATTAAATCCGGCTTTATGTAACGACACGTGATTATTTCATGCAACCAAAATTTCGACATCGAAAAAAACAAAAAAACCTATGAACTCATCATAATATGTTTTTGAACTTCAAGGATCCACTAGCACTCCATCTTTGGTGGGCGTGTGAGAGACGTGAAGGTTGCGCTCCACATTTTCCACCAGAACATCCGCTTGAAGAGCTGCGTCGAGCGCTGTTAGCGGCTTTATTGTACCATGCTGGTCTGAAGGAACATGCGCTGGCGACTGCTATGGCGGGTAAGATTATAGTGCAAGAATATGAAGTCCACCTTTGTACAGTTTTTTTTAAATTAATGAAAAACTTGAACAAAGTAAAAAATACATCTTATGATAAAAAAAATCGGCTACCAGCTTCAATTATTGTTTACAATGGTTTATTTAACTAACTTTTCTGAAATAGAAAATAGTTTAAGTGTTTACGGCAATGTTGATCGACCTTAATCGATGCAGGAAATAAAAATAACTTGACGTGTTTTAGAAATGGAAAAAGGCGAAGTAAAACTATCACCTGCGATGTCTGAAATCGTAAAAACTGTTCAACAAAGTAAATGGACTCTAATGAGGACGAGACAACAGCTTTCACGTGGTTATAAAGAGGTATGTTACTGATGCAGTCTATTTAAATAGTACTTCGATCTTTACTTACGTATTACTATAGCTTCACATGTATGTCTAGGTATGCGCAGCGCCTCTAGAAAGAGCGCGATTCCTTCTTCACGAAGTTCGCGCAGCCATGTCTCCCGCGGTATCAGCATTAAACTCACGACCGCCGTCCCATCGCGCGCCCACTGCCAAGAAAATATTCCAAAAAGTCATGCGAGCAGCCAAAACACCTGGATTCAGTAAATGGTAACAATCATAATTGTGTAGGTTTTTATTATATCATTGTTTATTGCTTAAAACTTTTTTTTTAATTTCGATATATTCTGTTACAGCTTTGAAACTACGAAAGATCTCAGAAACAGACAAAACAGTCTTAGCAAAAGTATGTTCAAGGCTACAAGTAGCCTTCTACAGGGTGATGCACTCCTCATAAAGTCATCCATAGCTCAAGCGTCGAAAACGCCCGAAGATGCTCCGAGCATCGTCGTCGAACCCTCAAAAGGACACAACGAAGCCCCTACAGCCCCTATAAAAGACCAAATGCTTAGATCAAAAGTAACTCTAAAAGTCAAAGACAAACCCTTAGAAAAGGACTTAAAAAACGCATCAAATAATGACGATATGAAAAACGAAAGTCGCTGCGACAGAGACAAAGGAGATAGAGACGATCTGTTAGACAAAGACAACGATGATAAAACGCCAACGAACGAAATGTCGATTAGCTCGATTAACGATATTACCGATAACTCGATTCTCAAAGAATCGATGGAGAGTGAGAAGCAAGTTATGTTGCTGGCTGATGATCTGAAGACTGATTTGATTATGGCTGATGAAGAAAAGGATGATGATAATTCTGAGAGGAATAAGTTTGTTAATGCGTGGGTTTCGAGGCTTGCGTGTGAAGAGAAAGGTAATCATTCCCTTTCTTTGGATTATTTTATTTGTACATAAAATTCAAAATTCAAAAGTCATTTATTCAAACTAGGCTGAGAATCAGCACTTTTCGAACGTCAAAATTACATAAGACTATCCCCCAAAACGCCCACCCTTCACCACTTAGGGGGCGTTCATAAAATACGTGAGATGTTTAAGGGGGGGAGGGGGTCGAGTCAAATCTCATCTAATCTTACGTTGGAGAGAGGGGGGGTCTCGGCAAATATCACGCAATTTTTTTTCTGATTGAAACAAAAAAAATTATACTATTTTGGTCCATTTAATCCAGATAGTACATGCTTAAGATTTAATCTTAAGCGTTATCGTATTACGATTAAGATCATTCACTAATTCGTTCGAAAGAAAATAATTTCATTCATACTTCGACGTTATACATCTACTGACTGTCAAACCACCATATTTGTTTTATACCAAATAGCTCAATTTAATCTGAATTTACGGTACAGTGTAGCCCGTCCTTTGTTTTCGCGCCACTGTCAGCAATTTTTTTTTTTCTTTTTACAATAACAATCCAACGCGTTTACGTAAGAAACCCACATTTTGAAAAATCTCATGTGAGATTGGGGGATGGGGGAGGGGGTTGAATAAAATCTCACAACATCTCACCAGGGGGGGGGGGGGGGGACGGACAGAAAATTAAAAAAAACACCTCACGTAATTTATGGACGCCCCCTTACTAGTGCTTTAGCTGGGAAGAAGTGGCGCAACAAACTCCCCAGCAGCACAGCTGTCTGTTCAGTTAGCATACCTATACAGGCTGTCAGGGACATCCACGCGCAACCTGTTAGCATGGATTCAGTACATGATTCTGGATCCTCGTAGGTTGAAATTATTCGTCGGTTGATATTTTTTTTATTTAGATTTCATTCAATTATGTTCTTCTGTTTTAGATTTATATTGGTTGCTAGAAGAAGTAACTCAAGAGCAACAAGGTTTGACAATAGCCATTATTGACTTCGTTATGACTGAAAACCCCTGTGATATAGATATACTAAGAAGAGCGTTGTATTGTCAGGTATGACTGCTGCCCATAATTATAAACATTATGTATTTTAGATAAAGTTGAATATTGCATTTAATCGTGAATAACTAAATAAAATTGAATTTCAACTCTATCGTCTTAGTTATATGGTTCAATTTCAGGTACAAAGAGCAGAGATAAGAAAGAATGGGTACTGCATGATCAATAGTATACTGAACTCGTCACAGACGATGTCCGATAGCGTTAAATACGCGGCCCTCGCCGGTTTATTAGGCGCTTGTATGGCAGAAGCCGTTCCATACATGCCATTAAAACCTACCATACCGTTGACGCACCCATTGATTGGCATAGAATCTGTGATACCGTACTCTAAGTATATGGTATTATTAGAAAGGTCTAAATTGATGGATTATATACTGTTAGAGTTGAAAGCGCGGGTTTTGGAGGGAGAACATACTCAGGCTTTGCCGTTGAAAATGAGCGCGAATTATGGAGCGCATGCGCTGTTGAATCGGCCTGCGAGAGCCAGGTAAGATTAATCAAAATTATGTTCTTTATCTATCCTAACCTCTACACTTGTATTTCAGTTCTTTTTTTGCTGTCTGTCACGGAATACGGCATGCGCGCGAGTTCAATAATAACGCGTTAATCTACGTTCCCGGCATCCGATAGATGCATTAAGCTTATGTCTCATGGCAGGGTCTATGCTGTGCAATAAATAAGTTAAAATATATTCTTTATAAATTACTTTTTATTTAGGAAATCGGTAAATGTTTTTTGTACGGACTATCTAGTGTTTTCTTTCAGGTTCTTGATAACACTACTATCACTTCTCATAGAGGGGTGTCAAGGTCCAGAATTAGAGCAGCTAATCAATGGTGGAGCTTTGAGCTCATGCCTAACTTTACTGAAACAAATCGGAGGCGATACATCTCAACTTACATCTCTTATATGTAATGGATTAAAGTCGAAATGTAAGTAACGTCACAGATTATCACAAAAGATTCACTCCGCAAAATCAGTTAAATAAAAAGCGACTCTTAATACGACACAATAAAGTGCAATTCAGGTCGCACAGCGATAATTACATACAGTCATATTCACCTAGAGGTACCTCTCTTTCTATCGCGTAACTCTTATATCTTCTGACTACGTTACGCTCACTGAATTGGCCCGACAATATGAGCCCGCCATGTACTTGTAGCTTCATACCTAAAATGCGGAGTGCGCCTTCTGTACTATTCTGTGGTCTTTAAGGTGTTGTAATAAATATCGCTCCATATCCAAATGAAGCGTTTAACGCGCATATAGTGGACGCAACGAGGCGCCCCGAATATCTGGACTCGTTCGTTGTGACGCAAGTGAAACGCGCTCATGTGCACTGAACTTAGTGGCTCATTTATAACTCTGCTACCTGCGTCTACAGGATCAAATTGAAGTAGCTAGCGAAACCCCGCAGACGTGACGGGTATCGATATCTAAACACAATAAATTAATTTGATGATTTTTTAGTGTAGTCAATAGAAATATAAGTTTTTTTTTTGTGTAAACTTCACTGACGTAATGAGTATCAATATCTAAACACGATTAAACAGAATTTCTCATGCTACTATTTGTTGAGACCCTCCTCTCAACATCGCCTTGCGCTGGCGGCAGTGAACGAGCGGTGCGGGGACAGCGGCGAGTCAGTGCCGCACGGCTGACCGCACGGCTGCGCTTGAGCGTTTTATTAAAGTACATATTAACACCGGTTGTAATTTTCACTTCTCTGCACAAACTTACATGTTATTCAGTCCAGTCATCTTTCATTTTACTCCACCACGAGCTATCGTCGCGATCTAACAGAGGTCGCTGACCCCAAAAAAAAATCATCAAATGTATTTTTTTACACGCATAGAGAGCATTAAATTATGACCCGCTTACATCTACAAGGTCAAATTAAATTATGAGGCAAAACATCACAGACGTGATGGACATCTTGAATACATTTTTTTTTCCTTCAGCGGATTGTCTCATAATATTCGAAGACGAGAGACTAGGTGCACGGGCTCGCGGAGCTTCGTTGTCAGGTCCTGAACTAGCTTCGCTGATGAAGATCGGCACTCGAGTAGTGAGAGGCAAAGATTGGAAGTGGGGTGATCAGGTAAGCATAAAATATTACATTATCAACATAATCTGTAAGGCTAAGGCCGAAATCCAATGGAAGATGTCGGTAAATTAATCAGCATGTCATCAGGGTCTGGGACACCCTAAACGTTTATTTTGGAGTTGTAGTTGCAGATAATTTTAGATCCTGGTTTTTGCCTACTAACAAAATTCCAAAATGTACAGTATTCTTAGTAAGGCTTGTCCACTCTGAAATGACGCGCGCCACTACCGAATTTTACGCACATGGCAATGCGGTAGTGGAGCGCGTCATTTCCGAATGGACAGGATATAGCTTCAATTCAATGCTACGATAAACAAACAAAAAAAAAAAACTCAGAAATACTTTAATAACCTCTTCAGTTGTCGCATCAAAAGCATCAGATATTTAAAAAAATCATCATTTCTTAAATACTATAGGACGGTGTTCCCGGTGGTGAAGGTCGCGTCATAGGTGAATTAGGAGAAGATGGATGGGTGCGTGTCGCATGGGATGCGGGAGGTACCAACTCTTATCGTATGGGCAAGGAGGGTAAATACGATCTGAAGCTAGCCCGCTCGCCGTCACCGCCGCCTTCAGTGGATGAAACTGTACATGGTACCGGTAAGGATTTTCATAGACTTTGAAACTGCTCTGGTCTTGTCTTCAACTCATTGTCTTTGCCCCATTTACAGTTTTGATTACTCAACAAAGAGTTGTATTTGGTCTCGTTGTATATAAATCTTAGTAACATGAAACAAAATAAATAAAACATTTAGTTAACAATAAAAATACCATCATCGAAGAAAAAGTCGCTGGTATGGCATGGATGTATTCCCAATGACACGGCCTCTATGATTAGGGCCTCTGAAACTCTTAATCCGCAACTAATTCCCATGCAAACTTAACTCATTCAAGGACAATGAACGAGACACAGAAGATTTATAGTTATAAAGCCTATGGGTGTTTAGTGCCCGCCAAAGTGTTAAAAATTATAGGTTTTATTTTGTTTTCGCTTGCCTATTGTCTCAGTTTCCTGGTCTCGATTTATCATGATGAATACTTTGATATGAATGCGTGATTCTCCTATAGCAGCCGTCGTAGACAACAGCGTAGAATGGTGGCCAGTTAGTGAAGTTCGCTCAGCCTGCACGGGTGCTATCCGTGCTCTATGCGCCGGCGCAGGCGGCGCGCTCGCTTCCGTTGGTACAGTCGCAAGAAGAAATGTTGCTGCTTTACAAAGAAGACTATTGACTTTAGCACATGCACACTCTACGCCGCCACCGACGGCGTTCGCTACGCATTATCATACGGCTTTGGCGTTGTTACGAGGTAAGGATAGTGTTTTATTAAGTTCAGTAAAAAAAAAAAGTTTTTCACTACATTATATCACTTGATAGGTCAAATTATACCACCCAGTTCGGACCCCTGCCTGATATATAAGGTCCCATTAAAATAGATGGACAAACATTTATAAATCATTCAGACCACCAAAATAAGGACAATGGTAAAAAAAATATAAGAAAAACGCTTTAGATACTTACAAAAAAATAAATCAGCTAACGAAAATACACTAAAAATGTTGGTTACCCAATGCCATTTATGTTTTTAGATCAAAATAAAATCACTTTAATCAGTGTTTTTTTTTTCTTGGATGTCTTTGATTAGACGTTCTGAACGCTGTGTTAAAATGTGTCCATCACCATTTTTAATAGGACCTTGTATAATACAGTACAATTTCAAATTATGCAATTTTGCTGTCAAGCGACTTGCGTATAAACAAACTTAATATCTATTCTAGGTGATATCCAAGGCGCGAGTTTCTTGCTTACTTACAATAAGGATTGCAACAGGCACTGCATATTTACAAATGTTCTCAACTTCTCCGTTTGCTTTTTTGTTACAGCAAGTGCACAAAGTCTGGAGATGCGTATATCTCTATGCACGGATTCATGGTTCGAACTCTGCTACAGTATTATTTCAGCGGCTGACAAACCCATCTCACAGGATCTCATTTATTTACAAGTAAGTTTGTGGCACTTACTTACTTTCTACATTATTTTTAAAATGATTTGATTCTTCGTACTTTTAAAAGGATTTTATTGTTGATCCAAGGGGCAAGTCAGTTCCGACACTAAAAATAAACTCATTACTTTACCCAGTGTTGACAGCACGGATGACAGTGGTTAAGCGATTGACTGCTGTGCTGCGTGTCGCGGGTTCGATTCCCGCACGGAACAAATATTTGTATGACCTACAATTAGTTGTTCCGGGTCTGGCTGTTTGTGTATGTGAGTTTAAATGTTTGTAAACGCACCCACGATACAGGAGAAATTCCTAGTGTGGGGCAACGGTTAAAAAAAAATAATGTATAACTGTCTAAAGTACTGTAATTTTTAGATGATTTATATTATTACTTTTTATCTCATCATCGGCATTAGAGATTTTAAAGCAATGTCCTCAATACTTTTTATTTTTACAGATTCAGTCATTATGGCTTCTTCGCCGTGTATTAGTAGAACACACGGGACCTCCCGAGTGGCGACGAACGGTTGGCGCTCAATTACTAGCGCTGATTGGAAGATTATGGCTTGAAACTCACTCGTGGGATCCGGCCTTCAAGCCGAACCACCAGGCTATTGGCAATAGTGCTGATGATGAAGAAGTTGGTAAGGAATTTTTATTTATTATTTATTTATTTAATACTTCAAGCACAGAAATTTACAGAGGCGGACTTAATGCCATAAGCATTGTCTACCAGTCAACCTTTGGGTGATGCAGAGACAAACAGTGGTAGGTGCAATTACGAGAAATTGAGGAATATTTTTTTAAAGAACTATAAAGATACACATAAACTTATTACAAACTATTAATATAATATATATGCCTAATTATATATAAATATAAGCACAAATAAATATACATAAATGCACAAATATACTTGAACAAATAAGACAAACAATGGGAAAACATTAAGATTTTAATTGGATTGGTTGAACTTTCATAGACTATTTTCGAACTATTGAGATATTCCCTCTTATTTATAAATTTTGCTTAAAGTTTTGCTCTCGTTTAGAGGCTTATCGTTACTCAACTTTAAGCAACGTTTATAAATATGGGAGATTATGTCAAACTTCGTAAGTCCTCACTCTAATAACACTTAAATATAAAATATCCGTTTTGAGTAACACAGAAAGGTAAATGTTATAAAAAGACCTAAATCCAAACGCCTGATTATGCGATTCTAAACCCTACACTACACTACTCGAGAACTTGATCGAAGTTAAGCTAATACGAGAGTGTAGAAGGGTACTTCCTTCTACAGTAAATAGGAGAGCTAATAGCTTAACTTCGATCATTTAGAAGGGCACTTCGGTACGCTTCGTACAACTTCCGCTCGCTTCGGGGGACTTCCAATCGTTGTAGGTTTGTGCGCCCGAGTCAAAGGACTCGAAGCTTGTAGTTCTTCGCACGAGTGTGTAGACACGTACTTCGGACTTCGGTCAACTTCGACGAGTACTTCGTCTAAGCAACTTCGCGAGTAGTGTAGTGGAGGTTTTATGTACTCCTTTGCCTTCGTTGAAATGAATTTTAAACATGGATCAACTCCACTTTTCTGTGGTAATACTCATTTAATTTTTTATTGTTCTATACCAGAAGGGTGCCAAACGTTACCCTATTATAAAGCCTCCGCTGTCCGTCCGTCTGTCTGTCAGCGAGCTGTATCTCATGAACCGTAATAGGTAGACAGTTTTACAGATTGTGTATATCTATTTACTACAAATAATAAATAAAGTGAAATATTAAAAAGCCGGAAAAAAACGTTTCTTGTATGGGGACCCCCCATACAAGAAACGTTTTTTTCCGGCTTTTTTTTGATAAATATTGTACGGTGGTACGGAACTCTTCGTGTGCGAGTCCGACTCGCACTTCGCCGGTTTTTTCTTATCACACTCATTTCAACTAACCTATTTATACAACTCACTAGCTATCTAACAAACGTACCAATTACAGACAACAGGTGGCGCGCCCCAGCGACCGCTAGTTACACAGGATCGACGTGTGCTGCGCTGGTACAGCTAGTTAGACAACTACACGCGGCTGCGCAGTGGCATACACCATTAACGACTTTATTATTGGATAAACTGCAGTTGGCTGCACAAACGGTAAGTACTTATTGTAAGATTAGAATTATCTGAGATTATTTGGCAGGTAGGGGTGGTGTTATAAATAAACTAAGCTGGAAGCATCCTGCCACTCCCAAACTAAACATAACCGCAACGAAGCTCAAATTCCTCACAGATGGCCGAATATTTTGACTTCGAGCACCTAATGTGCGTCCGCAATTTAATTGCCAAACATGTAAACAAACACGAGTTTTAGGAAAAACAAATTGAATGCTTACACATAAGGTTCAGTTTGCGCTACAACTTCATATTTTATGACTTTTTCAACAGTACTAGTAAGTCTAAAATCAACTTTATTTACACTTTCATAAAGTTGATGTTTGTTTAAGGGGAAATAACATCAATCAGAAACAAGGATTTAAATGGACTTTAGGTGACGCTTTTAACCATCAGTACAGACTTGTCTAATAAACAATGATATCAACCTTTTCTTTTGACAGGTAACAAGCGACTGGCATTGGTGGCCCCATACTAGCCAAGATCTGACGCATACAATCAAACCGTCACCTCCCAGTCTTGAAAGTTGTCTCATAGGTAAGTTACAAGGCACAAACACTATGCAAACAAAATGTAACTTTATTTACTAACCCATTAAGTTCTTAATCAGTTACCGTAAACTCAACACGGGGAAAATATTAAATTTAACTTTAAGAACTGTGATAGAAGGTTCATAATCTATTGCAGCGGGTGCACTAGGAGTGGTTGGTGGTGTAGAATGGCGCATACGATTAGGACAGAAGATAGCCGCTGGATCACCGCCCCGCAATGCGATTGTAACGCAACTATCGCCTCGAGCGAAGATTACTTTAGTACATGACGATAATACTACTACTAAGGTATGTTTCTTTAAGCAAGTTAACTTTAGACATTTCCTTAAACTATCAAAACAAAATTTTGAGTAAAAGTTTTCAAAAATATAAACCAGATAAATGTAAGCAGCCGTGCGAGATGCCTCCATTCCATCTCTTTGACGCAGATGGCAAAAGGATCGTCTATTCTAAACCCAAAGTATACGTTGAATTTATTCCTGAAAAAATTCTGTGGATATTAAAATTCACCAGCTGTTATCAAATGGACATTAAATTTTTAACTCTATTCACTCGTTATTAAATGCTAAAATCTATCATCTTGCATACATCCCATTGTTCTATCATCAGACTGAACTAAGCGGCATACAGAGCGCAGAAGGCGACCGTCTGTCCTTACCGCTAGGTGGCGGTGAGAGCGCACTACGTGTTTGTGCTGCGCTATTAGGCGCTGGACCGCAAGCCTCGCCTATGCATCCACATCATTTACCTGGTAAGACCGTTTATTTATTTTATTATTTATGTACACACAGAAAAATAGATACAGATAAGACATAATCATAATATTATGAGTACAAAGGTACTGCGACAGGAGAAATGAGAAAGAAATGTAGACAATAGTGTGAAGAGAAAAATCGAAACATGCGAAGTCTTAAACTAAAATTTCCGTTTACTGTTTCCGTCTTTTTTTCAGTCTTTTAGATTTTTTATCTAAAATAAAATTATACACCGACAGCAGATCTTAAATAACGCATTGAAAAATCGCCAAAATATATGTTAGAATTTTCTATTTCGCTACTCAAACTGAAGATCGGTTTCCACATTTTAGAACTTATCATACTACAGTAATAAACGTCATAATTATTGGTCAAATATTTACCTTTGTTTTTAGCTGAAATCGACGTATACGGACTAAGGAAGCAACAAATGGAACTGCTTACTTTATGCGCAGTACGCGGTCTTTTAACAACAAGGACACGATTACGGAAAGTTCTGATGCAGCCACCAGACCATGCGGGTATGTTTCTTGCAGAATTCCAATTACCATAACCCTTTTTTTTTTGAATGGGATATTATCAAATAACTTCTCCCGCTCTGTGTGGAGCGGGAGGGCGTGTCAGACTCTTACTGACTAAAACCCACCCGTGTTCCTTCAGTTGCCTGTACGTTGCCAGGGGCCACGGTATCCCTTTCGGACTTTCCCGCAACATTTCTATAACCCTTAAATCTTGAACGTGTTTCAGTTAAATGCAACCTTATTTGTACGTTACATAAAGTAGAAAATCAAACCACAAACAATCAAAAAATGAAAAGCTTTTGTAATATTTCAGGTAATATAGACAGAGGAACAACATTAGGTACAGAAGGGACCTTACTAAGACGGCTACTAGCGCTAGCTACTCGCCCAAGTCCACTTGCCGCATCCCACACGCCGCGTGAACTTGAATCAGCGGCACTCACTATCGTTCAACAGTTAGCTGCTCATATTAATGGCAAGTATAAGTTGTAAAAATAACATAAGTACAGTCACGGACTTTAATTGATTAGCCACTTGCCACTGTTCGTATTTTAGCCGTCTAATGCGTACTTTTTTATAAACTAGGTACATAGTTTAAAAAAAAGTTGGGATTTGTAGAGCGTTGTCTCTGTCACACATAGTTTGAAAGTCTTCTAAAGCTCAATGTGTTATTCTTAACTAAACTCTGTCTTGATTGGATTACTCAACTAATACGGGTGAATATGATGTTTCTGAATTATTATTACTTCTACAGGCGACGACAAAGACCATGAAACTCCACCCGAAATGCCAATCATAGACAAAAGTAATGTAATGCAGATATCTATGGGTCCATCAACTAGTACGGCATCTCTTTGTAAGTATACAAAACACATAAAAAAGCCCCTACAATATTTTTTACCGTGATATTAACTTTATATTCTATCTTCATTTCCAGCAAGAAAAGATCTCAACACATGGGCAAACTCTTCACAAGTGCAACAAGTTATAGAAATGGGATTTTCTAGACATGCTGTATACGGCGCTATTCAAGCTCTAGGTAACAAAACAACCATTTTGGCCATTCAAATATTAACTTTATCTTCTTAGCTATAAAGTTGACTATTCCTTACATTTTACCGTTATTAGAGTTTTTAGTCATCAAATTATTCGAACTCTATTCTCTACAAAATAAAGCTCAATATTCCTTACAGGTGGAACAAGTCTACCCTCAGTAGAATCGTTAGTCGTATACCTATTAGAACTACCTCAGCAAGGTATGGACGACTCAGTCTTCGAAATGAGACCATTAAGTGCTAAACCAGAAAAGAAACAGATTCCGTATAGATGGCGCAGTTGTTTCGCCTCTGAAGAAGAATATGCGCAGTACTTGTCTGACGTCATCACTCCGGGGATGACTGTTCGGTGCTGTAAGGCTGTTGAACCAGTAAGTATTAGGTTATATGATATTTTAATATATTACGATGATTCCACAGGGAACACACCTTACATGCTTATACTTCTTCACTAAGAGCTTCAGCTCATTTGAGGGCCTAAATGTTATCACACTTAATTTATTATTTTCTTTGTAGGCCTCCATACTGACCTTGAATTCGCTTCTCGCATCTTTTTATTCATGTGTTGCCTCCACCTAAATTTATTTGTCGCTTGGTGGAGACCTTCGGTTACAGGTTATCTTTAACACTACGGAAACCTGTTCACCTGCTAATCTAAAAACAGTTCTACACATCACCTCTATTTGCCCCATACATTATTTTGAAGTTTTCTGACACAGTCACATTTTGTTAAAAGTTTTAGTTTAGTTGAGTTCATGTAAACGCTTTTTTCAGTAAGTATGCTTGCTTCAGTTATTTTGAGAGTTTATACGTGTTTTTTCAGGTTGCTTTAGGAGATGTTGGACAAGTACAAAAAGTTGAACGTGATATAAAACAAAATGTCTTCTTACACGTAAGTTTTCTGCATTTTCTATATGCGTAGTTTATTTAATTGACGCTTAGATATATGTTTATATGTGTACGCATTACCCATACTTCATATGTCATTGTTATATCTCATAAATAGAATAGTTTTTGACTTCTATCAAAAATATACATGAATTAATCCTTATTTTAGAGATGGTATAAAATAGTGCCATCCACGAAGACGCGCCCCATTCTTCTTCATAATCGTATACAGTACAGTAATCGCGTTTAAGAGAAATAGTGGGGTGCGTGCGGTGGTCGGGCGGTCTATTAATTAAAAATAAATAAAAAATCGTTGGAAAAATGGAGAAGCTACACGCTATTGTAATTATTTCTTCTATCCTTGTCACGCAAAACGATCATTTTACGGAATGAGGCGAAGATACTATGGCGTTCTTGTGTTGTGACGTCAGATCGCAGGATTACCGTCTCTGCCTAGCATAGATTTAAAAAGAAATATGAAACAATTCTATGTTTCTGTTATATTTTGTTTAACTCCAGTTTCCCTTCTTCAAGAACCTAAAGCGAGGTGTAACTGTAACTCGGTAAGACCAAACAAAAAAGAAAAATATCTAACTTGAAAAATCTAAAACTAACGAATAATTAAACAAAAGAATGTCTATTAACACTCATGGTTTATTAAACTTTTCATTTAGACCCACATTTAGCGCCAAACGTTTAAAAAAAAAAACATCGTTCTATTTTAGTCAATCTTTTGAAGTTGACAGAGACAGAACGATGTTTTAAATATGTTTACCGGTAAATGTATTTAGTGTATTTTTACTCGTTCCAAAACCAAAATTCGCAAATCATTGCTCAGGTTGAATGGCGCGGCCTAGGTCGTGTGTTCGGCGTGCGCGCAGTGCATGCTGAAGTGGTATCGGGCACGCCACCATTTGCAGTGAGTGACCGAGTACGCGTCCGTGCAGCTGTCACCCAGCCGCGGTACAAGTGGGGATGTATTGATCATACCAGCGTTGGAACTGTTACTTGTACGTATTTTGTAACCGCTACTTTTGTCACTACTATTAATTAAGTTATATAAGAATATGACATGCAATACACAAATGGGATAAGCCAGTCGTTCAGTAGGTGGGTGACGGCAGATATAGTTCAGTAATGCCACTTATACTGCGCCCCTATATTGTTCGGAACATCTATTAAATAGTGGTACTTATTTTTTTTTTTTTGCAGCAATATCAAGCAATGGTCGTGATCTAACAGTGGACTTTCCTCAACAACCAGGATGGACAGGTCAAGTCAGTGAAATGGAACTTGTTACTGATCAATGTAAGTTACCAAACGTCGAATATAGTGTGACGTTAAATAAATTCCCTCCACACCATGTGAGGTGTGAGATCATTCATTCATTCGTTCACTCTTATTCACACAGTTTGTGTTCCAGCAGTGGGAACCTTATAGGCTGATTATGTATTCACAGAGTATATGAGGCCTAAATAAAAAGATAAACAGGTTAATTTACTCTTCATTTTGGCCTTTTATCTTTTATCCTGTATTTGTATTTTAGTTTGTATTTGTTCTTATAAACAGCGGAATGGGGTGAAAGTGCCGGTGGAACTGCAGTAGGTTGGCGCGGCGCAGTGCGCGCTGTTCGCGTGTCGTCATGTCGACCCGGCGCCGGCGCAAGACGTCTGTTAGATTCGCAACCTCACACGTACTGGCAGAGTTCTAGTGGGAATGGTCAGGTGAGTTATCAACTTTCATGGCATAATCTGTCCCATTTCCATAAACTTTAAGTGGTTGATACTGATAGAGTGAGTCAAAGTCAATGTGGGAGGAATCCTGACTGACTGACATATCGACTATCATAAACCTGAAATTGGATGCTCTTCGGTCTATAGTCGAGTGCGAGACTGCCATTTGTCACCTCTGTAGGTAACAAATGCGTCTGTTTTACGTACAAACATCACTGAACCTTTACATAATTTATGTTCTGTGTAACTTCTGAGTTTATTTGTTTTATTACTTACGTTCGCAGCACTGGATCCGCGTAGAAATGTTGCGCGGCGTGCGCGTGCGCCGCCTTGGGCTCGGCGTGGGCGGCGGCGCGCACGGGCCGGCGGCGCTGGCGGTGCGCGCGGGCGCCACGTTCGACGACGCCGCGCTGGCGCCGCTCGCGGCCGTGCCGTGCGCGCCCGCGCCGGCCGGGAGGGACAGGCCGCCCGCGCATTTAGCGCAGATACAGCTGTTGGCTGATTGTAAACAGGTTTGTGGATCCAGATTAGTTTAAAACTTTGTTCATGACTAATTTACAGCCTTTAAATGTTTTTTTTTAGTTAAAGATAAGCAAATAAAATCGATAAACATATTTGTGTCAGATTTTCCCTTAGAATGCTACTTGAATCATGTGTAAACGTGCCATTATAAATTTAGAATAATACTGCTCCACCAATAGGAGAAGATAACACTGTCGGTTTTTAGCTAAGTAGTATCTTTCTTTGAATTACATAAAATCTCTTACTTACCTTAAAATCTCTTCTTACCAATGCTGCTAAATCTGTCGTTAAGATTTTAATTTTTTTCTTTGGTGGTTATTTTTGTTGCAGTATTATCCCTGTATTGAAATCGGAATAAAACAAAATCGAAACGTGAACGCCGATTGCCGAGTCCATGGTCTCTACATAACCGGCTTCAGACCAAACCCTCTATACACTGAAGTGTTACAGGTAAGCGTACAGAATTGAAATCTAAAGTACGAGACATAAGAGCGTGTTTTGATTGTACTGAATGTTTCAGAGTATGAACTTCGTGGCAGAAGATTGGATGGAGAAAGATAATCCAACGGGTGCCGTATCTGCAGATAATAATCCCCCAGCGTTGCCAAGTGACTGTCCTAAGGTAAGTTTATTCTCGTTAATTTTTCACTTACGGCCAGTTTCTTCATCAAAAGTAACAGCCAAAGTAACGTCACAAAGTCAAAGTAACGGTTAAATTTGTTTCTTCACAATTTTAGCTGTTACTTTTACCATGTGTAAAAAAAAGATTTTTCGGGGAAATTACGACGTTTGGGTAATGGTAATTCTTTTGACTTTTACTCTAGCTGTTACTTTAATGAAGAAACACATTTGCCGTAGTATCAGTAAAAGTCAATACTCTTACTAATTACTTTAGTGGTTGATTAAGAAAGTGACTGTTAGTCTGGACATCCTACAGACAGTGCTTATTTTCAACAGGTATACGTATGGGGTTTGAACGACAAGGACCAACTGGGTGGTGTAAAAGGCTCCAAAGTTAAAATTCCCGTATTCTCGCCAAGTCTTAGCGCGTACCGCCCTGTCCACATTGCGGGAGGGTCCAAGACTCTCTTCATTGTGTCTCATGATGGAAAGGTAAGTTTACTGTCTTATAATACTGCATGATATTCGGGAGTCTCTTGGAATCCCAAGAAACCATGAAATTTCGCACCAAGCAAACAGCAAAGAGCCATAGCAAAAAGTTTTAAACCAACTTGTTCTTGTGCATCTTTTCAAAATCAAAGACTATTTAATCAACGTGGATGCGGTATTTTTTTTTATTTCCGACATTAGTTTTTTTCTTCTAATCATCATCACAGATGAATACAATGAATACAGATGGTTCACTCCACATTTTAGGTATGAAGCTACAAGTACGCGGCAGGCCCGTCCTGTCGGGCCAATTCAGTGAGTGTAACGTAGTCAGAAGATATAAGAGTTACGCGATAGAAAGAAAGGCAACTTCTAGGTGAATATAAGAGCTGTGCGACCTGAATTGCACTTTATTACGTCGTAGCAAGTCGCTTTAATCTTCTTAAATGTTGAATTAGGGGCCGTGAAAGTTGTCAGTTTTAGACCATTTTTGTACGAGTTCTATCTCAGCAACTAAACAAGTTAGGAATTTGAAACTTCTGTATATGCTATATATAATCAACAAATACTAAAAACTCCGATTCATAAGGTATTTTATTTTAATATGGGTGATTTTCTGCAACTGCAAAAAATAACTTTGTAATTCATAGCATCATTAAGAAATACAAATTAACCTTTGCGATTTTAAAAATTTAAGATGAAATATAATAATATTCTTCGTTTAGTATTTTCATTTATTTTCTAAATATTGTACGGTAGTACGAAACCCTTCGTGTGCGAGTTCGACTCGCACTTGGCTGGTTATATTTAAATGAATTTGCGGAGTGAACTATCTGTATTCATCTGTGTCCTCGTGTTACCTGTGGAGTCCGTTTATTTGATCTTCATATTCAACAGTTATTCGCCTGCGGTGAAGGTACAAACGGTCGGCTCGGGCTAGGACATAGCAACAACGTGTCCAGTCCGCGCGCTAACCCGTACCTTGCGCATGTGCTTGTAAGACGTGTAGCCGTGCACTCTGGAGGAAAACATGCGCTTGCACTTACTGCTGATGGGAAGGTAAGATAAAAGAATTAAACCTACTTACAGTGTGAACTATTTATTAATTTCGGAGGCTGGATTCCCATCGTCATTCAAAAATCAGAAATACTTGACGAGTTTAAGTCAATAGAGTTCCAAACAATTTATCTCACTGAGATATTAAGTAAACTACCACGGTCGCACTGCCACCAAAATGTTGGGCTGCCATTGTGTCTTAGTGAAATTCCACCCTAAGTCATAATATGTCTTTTGGCTCTTCTTTTAAAATAATATAGCTTGGAAACTGATTTTAAAATAAAATCTCGGGCTACTAGTTGATCCGTAGTCCTTTTGAATTATCAAAGCTCAAAATAATACCGAAACCAACATACCTCTTTACTCAATCTTTTATTTTCATATCCAGGTTTATTCCTGGGGTGAAGGCGAAGACGGCAAGCTAGGTCACGGCAACCGTATCACACTAGAAGTGCCCCGACTCATAGAAACATTAGCTGGTGAACGAGTGGTCGGCATTGCGTGCGGGTCTGCTCACAGTGCGTGCGTGACTGCGCGCGGGCATCTGTATACGTGGGGAATGGGCGAGTATGGCAGGCTTGGACATGGAGATGATATGACGCAGCTGTTTCCTAAGATGGTAAGGAACAATAATAAAAATGCGTAGGTAAATTATTAATGATTTTATTTTGGTTTGAACAAACACTTTTACACATCAATGATATTTTAAAAACTAGATGAGGTCGGCGTTTCCTATCTGACTACTCTGAGAAGAAAGACCGAAACAAAGTCGGAGGTCACAGTCTCTTTTAAAGTCCAGATATAATCTTGGTCAGATCATGTGAAGACCATGTAAATTGGTGTCTGAAATGGTCTTTTGAGGAAAGGAGTGTGGGGACACATTGAGTGGACTTATCCAGTCAGTGCACGCATTTGTCAGTAATCGTGCAGCTCAACTCAAAATTTAAGGGTCTCAACGATTCGACGAACAATAAAAAAGAAAGGACATTTGGGTAGGCCGCATTAATTACTCAAACTGCCAGAAGAATGACCATATAATAATATAATACTTGACTACTTACTTACTTACTTTGATGATAATATAATACTTTAAAAATTAAATATTCATGTATATAATATTCATGAGTATAAAAACCCGGTAATAACCTTGGTTTGAGGACCACGAAGACTTGTATCTGAAATGGTATTTTGAGGAGAGAACCACACAGATTTGAGTGTTGGTGTAGAATATCATAGAGATATTAGCCGCTGTTTCCTAAAATGATAAGGAACAATACAATTAAATGTTACTTCTTACTCAGTTTATAAAATTCTTGTTAATCGACTTCAGTAGCGTGCCGTCAAAGAGGTCAAATTGGAAGTTGCTAAAGGATAATGACTGTCGGTTAGAACTAAAACAAAATAATAATAACGACATAATAATTTATACAAAGTTAAAAATGTTTTTTTTTTCGATGTTCTAGGTGGAAGCCTTATCTAGCTTGAGAGTAGTTCAAGTGGCCTGTGGATCTCGAGACGCGCAAACTTTAGCCTTGACAGCGTGTGGCAAAGTATTCTCATGGGGAGACGGAGATTTTGGCAAGCTAGGTAAGTTACTGTTAAGAATCTTAAGAATAAAGGTGCTCTTCCGAAACTCTATGAAAACGCTTCCGTAGATAATAATATATTTATTTACTAACATAAAAAGGTTACATCGAAAATATATGAATCCCCTGGCCCCTAAACTAGTGTTAACTGTATCATAGATACCAGTGTCTTCGCCTACTTTAGTTGATATTTATTATGTCTAACAAAATAAAATCCGAATACAAAACAAAGAATTGATAGGTTTAGATGAAAATTACAATACAAAAAAAAAATCAAAATAAAATTAAACCAAACATTTTGTGGTGTGTGTGTCTGTGTTGTGTGTAGATTGTATAGTGTGTAGTCGTTGGTTATGTGTTGCTTATGTAGTGTAGGTGTAGGTGGTGGTTGTGGCGTAAATAAATAATCATGATGGCGACATTCCCGCCTTCTACTGTTACATAGAACCCAGTCGTGTCGCTATGGTCTGTCATTGCGATTGGGCTACGTTAACGTTACGGTTTGCGGCTATGGCTTTCGGAAGAGCACCTTTAGAAGGGTATTTACTTCCTAAACCTTAGAATACCTTAGCAAGCAGCAATACGTGAACCAGGTTCTTCGGTTTCAGGTCGTGGCGGGTCCGATGGTTGCGCAGTACCAATGAATGTAGAAAGATTAAATACTCTTGGTGTTATTCAAGTGGAATGCGGCGCACAGTTCAGCCTAGCTTTGACTAGAGATGGAGAGGTAACAGTATTATTGTTTATACTTGAATTCAGAATCTAAGGCCCGTATTACAGGACCTCACTGAAGACTTAAGCATTACTTAAAACTAGTTTCAATCAATCAAAAGACTTTAAACGAGTTTTAAGTAATGCTAAGTTTATGAAGCGTTGTGTAGTCTAAGTTGATTTTAGAATGACCATATCGCACCTTCATTTCGAAACCGTTACTAAACGAAATTTTCACGAATGGAGATACCGAACTAGAACCGAACGAGAAATAGAACGCCATATTTTTAATAGTCTTGCAAAAATCGTAAAAAAGCTCTCCTATAAAATTTTGTTTTTATGTTTAGTAACGGTTTCGGTTGAAGCTGCGATATGTAGTATAGCTGTAATGGAATTTAAACTTAATCATGTATGACATTGAGTATTTAGTTCCAAAACATGATAATTTTATTATCTGAGATACTGCATTCAAAAATTGGTTTTCTTCTTCAAAGACAGATTAGTGGAACAATGATTTTTTTAATCTCAGGTTTGGACATGGGGTAAAGGTGACTACTTCCGTCTAGGACACGGATGTGACGCACATGTGCGCCGGCCCACGCTTGTGGAAGCGTTGCGCGGGCGACGTGTTATACATGTTGCTGTTGGTGCATTACACTGTCTTGCTGTCACTAGTGAACATCAGGTAAATGTTATTGACATCATTATTACATACAAGTTTCACTGTAAATTAGTTCCAAGCGTTCCAGTATCCAAACTCAGTACTCCGCTGTCTTTAGATCCGCTGACCATCGACCCTCCCTTTGCATACAGTTATAGATAAAATAAATTGTCAAACTTTTATTGCTTGAATACGAGCTAAGTGACTAGGCTTTTGGCTACTTTGCATGTGTGTATTTTATGTCTTTTTTTTGGAATGTGCTTTTTGTTCGTGCAGAAAAATCTTGTTTTTTTTTATATTTGGAAAGAATCAAGCTAACCTTATGCCATATTTATATTTAATGTCGTGGTGTCCTATAAATGATGGAGTACACCTACTTAATGCCTGATGTTGGCCATTATTTATGTGTCCTATGATCCTAAACAAATAATTATGTAGATTGCAAAGTTAGCCATTTTTGATACCGGAAACTTTAGACCGCATCCCATTGAAAAGCTATCGTATACGAATACGTGATCGATCGCGTACATGTCACTTTTTTTTTTTTTTTTTTTTTTTTTCGGGAAACCTGAAAGCGCCCTCTATCGGCGCGACAAAGCGTTTTTATTTTTTTATTTTACACCGTAACTGGGCAGCTCTTGGCCTGCATCTCACCTGATGGTAAGTGATGATCAGGCTGAAGGTGATGATCAGAGGAACTGGCTATTTTAACTCTAACTGCCGAAACACAACAATGCTCGATGCGTTCAGTTTCACCGAACAAAACCGTCGATCGTGTATTCGCGCGACGATCGCTTTTAAATAGGACACGAGGTTAGAGATATGTATAAAATATTCGTTTTCACAGGTTTGGGCGTGGGGCGACAACGACCACGGCCAGCAAGGCAACGGTACCACCTGCGTGAACCGTCGCCCTGCCCTCGTAGCAGGGGTCGAAGGAGTACAACGCGCAGCTGCGGGGTCTTCACATTCAGCTGCTTGGTCACTGAGACCAGCTGCTTTACAAACTGATGCGCATTCACCACATATAGCACCTCTACCGTTCCCTACGTTGAAGGATCCATTGGGAGCTCAAAGTCTCGGTAAGTAGTAACTAGGAACTAATTATGCAAAAGACAAAACAGGAATTTTTCGTCCATTAGGTTTAGGTGTACATGGTTGAACACCACAAAAAAACTGCGCAACTTTTTTGCGCCAACCAAGTCGTTCTGCTGAACCAATTGTACTAAGTACTTACGTTTGAATTTTTCTTTCTTTACTTAGTTTAATCGCTACAATGTTCTGGTTCAATATCCGCTCAAGCTTAGAGGATTTTTGCAAGATTTGAGTCAGGGAAGTACGAACATGTGTTACAATTTTTTAAGTGTTTGTTTCTCACCACCCAGGATTGTACTCGGAAGAAGTGGTAGTAGATGAGCCTCAAGGTCCGCGAGCGTCACTAGCAGCTGCGGCGTTGGCGTTAGAGCCGCCTGTGGCCGTGCAACATGCACTGTCGTTGATCCTGCTAGCTTTACATATCACGCAGGTAAAACATATTAATTTCTGTCCCTGGTCTCACTTTCTCTGTCATTACACCGTATAACTTAACAAGAATACTAGTCCTAATATTTTTGCAAAATAATATTTAGAATTAGAAATTTTATTTGCTCACACATCTGCAGGTATACATACAGAATTAAAATAATACATGCATGCAAGATCTTAAATAAGAGCAGTTCACGACATGCCTGCCATATATCATGGCGTGCAAATATCTTAGGTACACAATTATTATTATTGAATTAATGATTTTTAAATATGACTCTTTCAATACATTAAATATCAGTCATTCAATATCATCATTTTTTATATTCAATCATTTACATTATCAATTATTTATTTTCCTTGTCCAATATTACAGATTAGGTACAACTATCACAATGAAGATTTATATTACTTTACACACAGGCAGGCAGGCTTACAGGCATTCAATTATTATTATAATAAAATTCACACTATATTTATTAGAATTATAACATCCTCAAAAATCAGCCCAGGACAATCGGAGAGAAAAGGAGCACTGGTGGCCCAGTGGTAACAGCCGCGACTTACGAGTTGTAGGTCGCAGGTTCGAACCCAGACAGGCTATTTATTTTGTGTAAATTATTCATCACCACAGCTCTAAAACGGTAAAAAGAAAACATCGTGAGGAAACCGCCGATGTGCTAGAACCAAAAATTCGAAGACATGTGACATCTGCCAACCCGCACTGGGCCCGCATGGTGGATTACGGTCCACTCCCTCTTCCCGAGATGAGTCCTGAGTCCCAGCAGTGAAAATAGGCTCATTATGCTATTCCAGACTCACTATTATTGTACTCACATATATGTATTTTGTAGTGTTCGAAAATTCTAGCAAAACTCCTGAATAGAAATCATTAAACAACCCTCTTTCTCGTTACTGTTACCAGGCACGAAACTTACTAGTTGAAGCATTACGCGCTCACGAAGCGTGTTCAGCCGCTTTGCCCGTAGTGACGACAATTGACACTGAAGATGAAGATGCTGAGGCCGATGCCCGGACTGGAGGGGGCGAAGCGCCGGCTGATAGGGCTACGTTACCGGTAAGTACCATAAGACCAATAGCAAGCCCGTTATCTGTAATAGAAATAGAAAATCCGATAGATTAATATTCACCGCGTAGAATGGTGGAAGTCTACAAAGAGTAATGTCGCTGGTCTCGTATAAATTGCAGTCTACGTACAGTCACGAGCTTTAATTTGGGACCCATTTCCGTTAAATGTTGTTAGAACAATCATAATGCAATAAGGTCGAAACTTTGAAACTTTGCTTTAAGGTTGAAATGTTGAATGTCAAGTTAAGACATAAAATGTCTTATCTAATCGACCTATGAAATGATAACCTCGTTGCAAAAAGCTATCATTACGATTTTCTAATTACGAACATGTGTCGTGTCAGTGTCATTTAAGAAAATAGTTTAATGTCATATTTTCACAAAATATAATTTACCAATTAATAAAATGCTTGCGGCTAATCGTGACCAAATAAGGCTCCAAATTATTGATTTGCACGAACAAGGAGTAGGCATTCACGAGATATCGCGACGAATAAATGTGACAAGAAACACAGTTCGCCGCTGGGTTCGACGCCACGGGAACGAGGAAAATGTTATTGACTTACGACGAAACAACCATCACCCGCAAGTTATAACACAAGAGCAGAGCCGCTTGATGCAAAGGCAATACCTGATGAATGGATTTACGCCAACGAGGCATTTTGCGGAAGCGTTTGAAGTCCACCCTTCAACAGTTAGAAGGCATCTTAAAGCTATGGGACTGCATCACAGGCGGCCTGCAAAAAAAATTGCGTTGACGGATGCCCATAAAGCTGCTCGACTTATTTTCGCACGTCAGTATCTAAATTTTGATTGGACGACGACGGCTTTCATCGATGAAAAGACTTTTCAATCTTCCCAAACGGGCAGACTACATTTGTGGCGAATTGACAGGACGCAATACACGGAAGACCACGTCATAGCTAACAACGCGTCTGGTCGCATTACAGTTAACATGTCTGGCTGGATTAGTTCAGCCGGCATTGGAGAACTAATAAATTTACCACCCAGGGCCACTGCTCAAGATTATGTCGATTTATTAGACGAGAGTGTCCTTCCAACATTGCAACTATATTATCCACAAGAAGATGTTGCTCCAATAAACTTTGTTCAAGATAACGCAACAATTCATACGGCAAGAATCGTTAGAACTTGGTTCGACAATAATAGAGCAAATTTAAATCGTATTCCGTGGCCTGCAAAGTGTGCCGATTTAAATCCTATAGAAAATTTATGGGGCTTAATGGTTCAAAAATGGTCAAATAGAAACGAAAGAACTAGAGAAGCACTTATGGATCACTGCCTCACAGTCTGGGAAAGTTTAAGGGGTACCGACATATGTGACAAATTGATTGGATCCATGCGTAACCGGCTCCAGGCTGTGATTGACAATGAAGGTGGATATACGCGGTTTTGAATATTTATGATAAAAAAATTACTGGAGAGATTTAAATTAATTTAGTCGTAGCCTTCGGTGATAAGTGTTTATTTTGTGCACCGCTAACCATGCTTTCTATATAATTGTGTTAAGATTGAGGTTTGTGTCATAAATGTCTTAATAAATATAAAGAATAAAAAACTTTGTTTTTCTAAAGATTTTATTAATCAATATTTTAGCTGAAATCTTCTAAGCCCCCATAATCATAAACGGCCTTTAAACCTATTTTATTTTAAATATGTTGTTTTGGTCCGTCACTTTGATATTTATGTTTGAGAAAGAGACAACACTTTTTAACTAATATAGGTTTGAAGAATAAGCGGGTTAGTTGACTAGCTATCATATATTGACAATATAATTTTGTTCTTTTTTATTTGTTTCTTTTTTCTTATGGGACCACAGGACCAAAAAGTAATTATTACTCGGAAATCGGTAATGATCGTTTGCCCTCGCTCCAGTTGACGTTAGCCCCTAGAAACGTAAAGTTGTCGATGGTAAACATTATGACGTTTATTGTTTGTGCAGTGACAGCGTTAACATAATAGCTCTAAATGGCGAAAGTTTGCTACACGATATTCAACCTTAGGTGGGTCCCAAATTAAAGCTCGTGACTGTACTTCAATAGCGCTGTTCTAATTACCCATAGATTTTTTTAAGATACTTCTTTTATACACTTCTTCATTCTATAAGGGACCTCGCGCACTAGACGGCCGTGACTCCGGCCAATTGTGGCCGTCTAGTGGTATTGTATTATGGCCGGCTAGTTGGCCATTGCGATCAAGTGCGCGACTCGTATCGGATTCTATAGTTTACCTGCACTCTTAGCATGACCACAATAGAAACGGGGTTTGTTGACTGAAGAATAGACAAAATGACAGATAAACAATCAAAATCCGTTTCTATGGTTGCCATGCTTTGCGTGCTGGTCACGGTCGTGGTCGTGGCCTTCTAGTGCGCGAGATCCCTTACACTATTATTTTTTTCAGAGTGGTGCAAGTAGTCCTCTCAGCGGTTCGATATCGTCTCGTCATTCGGCTGTAATGTCATCGAGCGCTGTATCTGTCGCTGCTGCCACAATGACAGTACAACAAGCTGAGGCGCCTAAGGTAAGTTATATTGTATATTGATTTACATAGGTGTTTAACATTCAAAACTGACGTTTAGTGTCAAAGTTACTCTGACTCATTTTTTTTCAATAACTGAAACCAACGACCCGAATAATATTGTTCGTGATGATCGTCGTTTATTTTTTACAACATAGACTGTTGTAAAATGTACATATGCCTGTTTATACGATGGCAGTAACTGGATCCAGTGACTCGGAATTTCGGACCCAGTTAGTGGGTTCATGTAGACGAGATCGGCAGTAAGTCAGGCGGGGGAAGCTACTGGGCCCGAAAATAGACTGGTCGGTTAGTCAAATGGACTGACTTGAGGGCGCGAAGTCAGCACTGGACTGTGTTGAAACTAGTGTCTACACGAGCCCAGTTGTAAGTCAGCGCTGGACTGGCTTACTGTACTGTCACATTACTGGGCTCGTATAAACATGCCTTTACATCAATTCAACACATATTTCTTACATAGTGATTGTCTTTTGTTTTTTGAAATTAGCCCATAAGTATTCTTGCAGTTGGCGCTAGACGAATTTACGTCACAACTCGGTGAGTCAGATGCACGTGCGCTTGTTGACTTACTGAAGTTAGCGGCTGCCGGCAGGATACCTGATTCGAGTAACGCTGTGAAAATTATTACGGATGTACTTATGGGTAAGTTAAAATTATTCCAAAAAAACACACACACATCTTAGATATAGCATATAACATTCCTTAATAATATGTATTTCTTACCCATGTTTGCTGTTTTTTTTTTGCATTTATTCTCATAATATTTAGTGCAAAAAGATCGTAATTTCTTTCTGTGTAAAATATTTTTCTAAACAACTAAAAATACAGTTTAATTTTTACCCGAATACGGCAAAGCCAAAGCCAAAGGAGGGTTATGATTTCAACAGGCTATGTATGTATGGATGTTCACCTGTTCCCTCATAACTCCTAAACTACTCGTCGTATTTTGACAAACGGTAATGGTATCGTTTGAAGCGTCATGTTGTTCCGCGGGCTATAAGACGTTACACACAATCAAACATGGTGGCTTATAGCGTATGAAGTGCTATGGAAAAAAATGAAAAATAAAATATATCGTGCTTAGTATTTTTCAACGTAAAGCGGCTCTTATAGAACCGCTTTTAGGTTCATAATGCAGGGTATTAAACGAGCTCTTTACTTTATATTACCGCACTAGTGTGGTAGATATCAATTTACTAGTCGGAAATGTGCATTTTTTAATCTCATCAAAGAAACTTCATGCCTTTTTATGTCTATTGTGTAAATAAATAAAATATGATAAATTAACTTAATATTTCATCAAATTATATAGTTTTCACTACATATTAACTAAAATTTATTTTGTGTTTATTATATTTTTGTATAGGCTGTTTAGCGGTTTGGCCAGTGCCTTTATTTACACCTGCGCACGCATCGCTAGCGCGGCGCGCGGAAATAACAAAACCAGCGCGCCATTTTCCATAAATATTTGTTAACGTTTTTGTTGTGTGGATAATTATTATAAAAAACACGAAATCTAAAGTATTGTCACCAACCGACATGTTATTTTTTCGATTTATGCCTTAATTACATGATTTTTTTTTGTACAAAATCGAGCTCATAACCCCTTTGACGACTTAGCTCTTTTTTCATAGTTACACCCTGAAATCCCATTTCCAAAACTTCCTGAGTTTCTTATTTTTGACACGTTTTTACAATTAAATATTATGTTTCTTTGACCAGCTCTCTGCGCAAGTAAACCAGCCGTAGCCGACATGGTGGTAGAAGTGTGTGTCTGTGAACTAGAAGAAGCGGCCGCGGGGGGTGGCCGCGCCCCCCCTCAACCTGTCACCGTGGACAGTCCACACCCGTATGCTGATGATACTGATATATCAGGTATGATCTGCTTTCATTTGAAAGACTACATGGAAGCGAGGCCATTTCAACACAGAACTTGTAGTGTAGTATTACTAATCTCATATAGACTCAAGGTATAATAATGGCTCAGCCTGTTGTCAAAACATTGACCAGTCAGCAACGATGCTGAGCTTCCAAGAGTGACAATACTAGGCTTATTGTGACTCTTCTTGGAGACTCACCACCGTGAAATTACTCATACTTTTTCACATTGTTGCTTATACAGAGTTTTTCAATAGGGACAAGGTATCTTTGACAGCTGATGGTGGCCATATTAGATTTTCTTTTGGCGCGATTTATTGACAGATGAGTCAATAAATGTTTGGTATTTATCAAGACGAGTCGCTATACAGTTGAACAGCGCCTTGAAATGATTAAAGTGTATTATCAAAACGGCAGTTCAATTCGTCAAACGTTTCGTTTGAATGGGAAATTCAATCGGTGCCTGATCTCAAGATTCCGGAACATGATCATGTTCATGTTCATGACATTTAACGCCGCTTGATATTTTTTTGTGGAGTTATATGGAATCACTGGCGAACAAGCCAAGCGAAGATCTAAAGAGTAACATCACACGCGTCATCAATGTGATAGGGGTGGTGCCATTAGGTCAAAAAGTTACGGAAAATTGGTCTCTCGTATTCACGCTACCATACAAAGCCGAGGTGGTGATTTAAATAATTTGGCATTCCATAGATAATGCCAAAAAGTAAGCATAAAAAAGAAACTAGTTGTAAACAATCAATGTGTTTTTAATAGTCATCGACCGCAGCTTCGTTTTAATTTTCGGCCAAAAACAATGATTCGGTTTATTTTTGTTTTCGGCAATAAGCCAGCCGAAGCTTCGGCCAAACCGACAATCAGAAGTTCGTGAATTGTCGCGCGTTTTTCGGCCTTCTTCACCCAAAAAGCTCAGTAATATCAGGTGAATCAATACAACAAGAAATACACGTTTTTTTATATATAATTTAAATCTATCTAATGGAATTCTCGTGTTTTATTTCTGTTAAAGCCTATATTTGCTCTTTCTTTCCGTAGGTGTAAAAAAAAAAACAAGATTTCAGTGTACGGCAGAAACATGAATATTCTATAATGTCTAAATCATTTTCGTTTTCGGTCGAAAATAAGACTAATGCCGAAGCTTCTTTTTCGTTTTCGACTGAAAATCCAGTTTCGGTCGCTAGTTTTTATTTCAATTCAAATATACCCGGTCCCTATTGAAACATACAAATGATTTTCAGCTGAATCTCCACCCTTTTCCATGTGCATGTTAGCGTCACGTTGAAATCAGTGTGCAAATAGTAAAGTTTTATTAGTTCATTCAATACAAGACTGTTTATCCAAAATGTTCTTTACTTATTGAATAATAGTAATAGTAATTTATTTTTTCTCTCAAAAAGGTACAATTTGATTCATAGCATCAAGTTACATTTTTAAGTTTATCCTTTGTGAGAGCTGGATTCTATACTGGGTTCGGGACCTGTATGACAGATCTCCAGGCTCACACCCTTAAAATTACAATATATAATACACAGGTGTAGTAAAAATCCCCGGCGCATCATCACTACGCGTAGTCTTTGAACAAGGATGTTCAACGGAGCGTCGCAATGATCCGCTAACGATTTCTGATAGCACTGGGCGGGTATTAGCAACACGATCGGGACGGGAACCTACGGACTGGGCACAGGAGATCATTGTTAACGGTAAGAAATATAAAAGCCTGTATGAAAAAAACTATCTTTAAGGTTCATGCACACACGTCAGTCTCAACGTTAAGAGGTAACAGGGCTTGCGATTCTCCATACAAATGTATTCCCCTTTTTTCTTACTGAATAATGCCTCTAGAGCATTTTTTCATAATATCAAAGTCTGTGTAGACACTTCCCTATTATTTCCTTTTTTTTCAGCAACTTATATGTAAATAAAATATGACCTTCCAAAAATTACAAAAACCGTGATTAGAGGACTACCAGACAAATTCGAAAAGTTTTTAACATAAAAGAAAATGATAGGAACCTAGACATATACTCTTTCTGAAAATTTAAATGTAAAAAATAATTGAATCGGCTCAGTTTTCGAGGAGAAAAAAGGGGAATACGAAACGTCGATTTCGTCAATCTTTTTTTGTGATATAATCGGTCTGAGCAGCAGCTGTCCCTATCGCACTCTACGGAGGCAGACTTGAGGTAACACGATGGCAATAGTTTCTTCAAGTACCTTTTTTCAAATTCCTCGCAGGCCCTGTTCCCTCTTAAAGGTTCATGCACACACTTCGGTCACGTCAACGTTAAGTCGCCGATCAGTCACGTCATGAAATATGGTTGCGTAGAAGTTGTAGGACGTTAGCTACACACATCAGGCACGTCATTACCGGCGCGTCTCAGTCAACGTCGCGTCACCGGAAAGTCAAAACTTGTATTGCTACGAACGAAAAATGAATATAGAAAAAAATATTGAGTGACTATGACTAACTGACTTACTATCTGTTCACACACGTCCCTGAAATTGACGAGACTGATCGGTGACTTAAACGTTGTTGGTTCTTCGTAGTTAGTAGTTGTGATAACTTTGTGGTATGATTTGAGTACTCTTTTCTTTTTGATCGATTAATTTGCTATTTCAGGTGATGAATTACGTTGGAGATTCACGAGCGATGGTTCCGTCAATGGTTGGGGATGGAGGTTTACTGCTCATCCTATGCTACCCTCACATTCTGTTACAGTAAGTACTCTTTTACTTTAACAAATTACAAAAGCATTAATGATTGTTCAGTCACAGACAAACTAAATCTTTTTCGAATAAAATTTTAGAACTTAGGTCCGTAGGTAGGTGAATTATCATACTACAACTTGGGACATAATAATATCTGGCCTGGAGCGTTATGTACTTTAGTTTTACCTTTACCGCTGTACCGCGTCTTAGGTATATGCGTGGCTCACGGAGTGGGAGTGCAGGACGCTCATACGACAACGCTCACGGCGTCCAGCTCCCCGCCTCGCCACGCATTCCTAAGGCGCGTTACAGCGGTATTGGTCAAACTATACCACCGACTGACTAGCTAGTTCAAGCGTGACGAAACCCCATATAGTTAATAACATAGAATTTTTTGTTATCAGGAAAGTGGATCAGATCGCTACGTCTTATCTTGTCCATCAGTAGAGTTGGCGTGGAGGCTACTCGACGGTCCATTGTTGGCGGCCATTTCAAATGATCATCAGTTGGCGCCACGGTTGGCCCAAGCTTTGGCTATTTGTGCGCAAATGCCTACACTGAGTAAGTATGCAATATGTGTCCGACCAAGAACACTAACTTGTTTTTAAAAGACGCTGACTCTTGTCGACGGCCGCTTTAATAACATTACAAGTTTCCTGGAAGAGCCAGATACCATTTTAAATCATGGATCTTAATTTTTTCAAGGTTCTTTAAACCAACACAGTAAACCATTTCGACCACTTCCTTTTTATTTGTGTTCACAAAAATCTAGGCTCAAGTGTTAATACAGCGTTAGCCAACTGACCTTCCTTCCAGAAGCTAAACCACGTACAGAAGTTATTTTTCACGAACACGAGTCAATCATTCTCGTGAACTGCAATACCTTCACTTCCATTTCAGCATGGCGCGCGCGCGTGTGGTGCGTCCGTCGCCTCCGCGGCGTCGTGTGCGGCGGCAGCGGCTGCGGCGCCGGCGCCTGCGAGACCAGCACCGGCACGCCGCCCGCCCTGCACCACCTGCCGCAACTGCTGCATGCGCAGTACGAACACGAGGAGCCGGCGCTGCGTACTGGCACGCATCTCTTACACACGCATTATCTTAAGGTTTGTTGTTGCAAATCGGTTCTAAATTCACAGAAAGTGCGGTGGTGATGGCAGATTAAAAGGGGTCATGGTAAGCTGCAAAGCCGAAGAGAGCAATGTAAAAAAAAATGCGCTTAAACTCCGAGAACTCATTAATCAAGAGTATAATAAATTAATAACAAAAAAAAAATTGTTTGCAAATGAAAAAAAAAACCGTCTAAAATTATAAAGCAGTCCTTTTGTACTTAATCGAATTTTCTTACCCCAGGAACTAGCGTGGCTCGCATGCGGGCTCCGCATGGATTCCCGCGTGTGCAGCGGCCCCGACTCAGTCCGCTGGTCGTGGTTCAAACGCTACTGCCTCTGCGTGCGCACCGCCGACGCGCTCATACGACGTACGCCATTACCCACGCCTTTCGTCGCGGACGTGAGAAAAAGATTGGCTGATCTTGGAGTGTATAATAGTGATGAAACGACCAGTGAATCGTTCTTCTTGTGGGAAGATAATACTAAGTTTACTAAGCAGCATGATGAACAGCTTCTACATTGGGTTAACAAGTAAGTATGAAATATAAAGAGTATATTGTTCACCCTTTTCTTAGCGGATGTGCGCAAGAGATTAATCATGATAATCTTGGAGTATATAATAGTGATGAAACGACTAGTAAGTGATAATACCTTTACTCAGCAGCACGGTGAGCAACTTCTGCATACTGTTAACGAGTAGGTTGTTAGTTTTAATGAAAGTCGAGTTGCGCAACAACTATGAACTCTTACATTCTGCCGTATGTTGAGAGTAAAAATTTAACATTAGCAGTGCTTTTAATTCATAAAAATATGGGCGAATGCATAGTTCATTCAAGTGTTAAGCTACTGACGTGCAGTTGACCGTACCTTGGCCGAATTCTTGTAAACTTTTCTATTGAAAAAGACGATGTCCATATTTTCAAAACTTATGCAGAAGTCACGGCAATACTTCGATGCTACCTTTGCGCCGTGGGCCAACTACGCATTGCATATTTGTGTCTCCCCCAGACGTGCAGAAGACTGGTGCGGCTGGTGGGGCGGCGGCTCCCGCGGCTGCGCCGTGTACGGCTGGGGCCACAACCACCGCGGCCAGCTGGGCGGCGTCGACGGCGCTAAGGTGCGCACGCCCACTCCTTGCCACGCTCTCGCCGCACTCAACCCTGTGCAGTTGGTGGGAGGCGAACAGACACTGTTCGCTGTTACACCTGATGGAAAGGTTTATGCTACTGGTGAGTTTGTTCATTATTCGCGGGCTTTATAGTCCAACACAACATTCACATCTTATAACTTAAGCTAGTGATAACATAGTGTGTGACCGTCGGACTGCCAAATCATAGGTCTCGAGTTCGAACCCAAGGCACGCACTTCTGACTTTTCGGATTCATGTGCGTATTGTATAATTTTCACTTGCTTCAAAACGGTGAAGGAAAACATCGTGAGAAAACCGGCATGCCTGAGAGATATTTCTCGACGGCATGTGAAGCCAAGTCAGAGGCCCGTGGGTGGCTTTAAAACTCTAACACCAAGTTTAAAAAAAAACCGGAAGACTAGATAGCTAAAGTTTTCACTTTCATCATTATTTTCACGTGTTTAAATTACTACTGATTGTACAATTTTATACGAATATTTTGCTGTTCTGTATAAACGGGATATAATTGAATCTTTCAAGAACATGCTTTTTGTGTCGAGTCCTACTTTAGTATTCCAGATCCAGATCACCGTGAAATCTTAATGGTTGTTTTCCCGCGGCAGAACAACTTGCCATAAGGAGTACTTTCGAAGCATAGAGTAAAAGTAAAAAAATAAAGATGTTTGTTTTTGTTCTAAAATAATTTAAAAAATATTCATCAACTCGAAAACATGAGAATGAATAGTAACAGATAACTTGTAGGTACTACTCGAATCGCACGCGCCGCAAACAAAGGGAACAGCAATGCATAAATGTTCAAAGCAAAATAAACTCTCGCACGTGGTGATACGGCATACACTAGTTTGCACGCAACAACACGAAAATTGATTTCAAAATTGTTTCTAATATTTTATTTGTTTATATAACGATGTTTATATAGCGAAATGGTTTTGTCTTGGTAATACAACCAAGACAAAACCATTTCGCTGCGGGAAAACAACCATTAAGATTTCACGGTGTATAACCAGCTTTTTTTGCAACAGGCTATGGTGCAGGCGGAAGATTGGGAATAGGAGGCATCGATTCAGTCTCACAACCAACTCTATTGGCTTCAATACAACACGTTTTCATTACAAAGGTAAATATCAAATCATAGTAACATAACTTCTTTAAAGACTTCTAAGGCCCTAGTGTGAGTTTCTTTTAACCATGTCGATTTTAAGCATCGTCCGCGTTCGGCGCTCCGATTGGCCCTTCACTGATGAAGGCCGGCCGGCTACCAATCGGAGCGCCGAACGCGGTCGATGCGTAAAGTCGAGATGGTTAAAATAAACTCACACTAGGACCTCTCTTGTAATTGGTTAGTAATGTGTGTTGTGTTGCCAGGTCGCTTGTAATTCGGGAGGAAAGCATTGCTTAGCGCTTTCTGCTGATGGTGATGTTTACAGCTGGGGTGAGGGCGAAGACGGTAAACTTGGACACGGGAATAGAGTGTAAGTATACATAATAACACAAGGTGTATAATATTGTATCTATCTATATATATATGTATTTATTTTATTTTTGATTTTGTTATTTCACTATATGCTGCACCGGTTGACGTCATCACGTCAACGCCGGCTGTCGCTGAAAACCAGCGCTGGGGCTCTGTCTCGCATAGGGTCGCAGCATTATGCTGAGCGATGGCCGTTTTGCGTGGATGTGACGCATATTTTCCCCCAATTTGTTATTCTCGTGTTTTTTTTCTTTATTTATTTATTTATTTATTTATTTATTAGGGACAACAAACAGCAGTATATTAAATACGTCATATTTACCGCAAATAAACGTATTTTCTTTCTTTTTCTTTCTTGTATCTCAAAATACTGTAATTACATTTTTGGCAAATACTTTTGGCTAAGGCTTGTAACATCAGCGATAAAACTTTCGAAACCGCAACTTTGGCAGTTCCCAGCGCGCTTATTAATTGTTTTACGCCGCCCTTTGACCCGACCGCAAAATGGATTATGTTTTTCGCGTGGATCAACATAGTATAAAACAGCTGGACATATTATTTAAATCATTGATGCATATTGTGAACCCTATTTATCGTTATTTGGCATTTTTAATATTAAACTAATATGTTCTTCAGGAGCTACGACCGTCCTAAACTAATAACAGCTTTATCGGGACTGGAAGTGGTAGCGATCGCTTGCGGTGGCGCACACTCTGCGTGTTTGACTGCGCGTGGTAGGATATACACGTGGGGTAAGGGCCGGTACGGGCGACTGGGGCACGGCGACTCTGAGGACCAGCTTGTGCCTAAAATGGTAAGTGGAAAACATCCACATTAGAATTTTTTTCAGAATAAAGTTTTTTCATTGTGTCGGTGTTTCACTTTCAAGTAAAAGAAGCCGCATATCGGAAAAGAGCATAATTATACCAGAAATCATTGAAAAAAAAAAACGCATTACTCTTGTTTTCTTCTCTTACTTCATTATTTCTGTAACCTTAGTAAGAATATCCGTCATTCTCACTGGCACTCATTTATTTATTCTTCTGCTTGTACATATGTACATTTATGTATTTTAGGTGGATGCGTTATCGTCATACCGTGTAATAGACGTCGCTTGCGGCTCGGGAGATGCGCAGACGCTTTGTATAACTGATGATGACAATGTTTGGTCATGGGGAGACGGCGACTATGGGAAGCTAGGTAACATATTTTTTTCAAATTAATATTTAATTTTCTTGTGCTATTACATCAATCAATCTGTTCCAAATTACTACTAGCGTAAGAAAAGCAATATAAATATGTATTGGTCCTTTTGTTTTAGGTCGTGGTGGTTCAGAAGGTTGTAAGCTACCAATGCGAATAGACTGTTTGAAAGGACTGCGAGTTGTTAAAGTTGAATGTGGATCTCAATTCTCAGTGGCGTTATGTCAATGTGGAAGTGTATATACTTGGTAAGTCAATAAAACACGTGGGAACAGGGTCGGTGAGACCTGCCGAAGCGAAACTCAGTCTGGTTAATTTTAATTGTAAAAATAAATAAAAATATTTCACATAAACCTAAATGGGCACTTATGAAACGTCAGAAGGTAGGTGCACGATTCCAATTGGTCGTTTCCTATGGAGAAGAGCCGGCAAGAACTCCACGGTTATTCTTTTAAAAATAAATGGCTTTTATAATGTTTTCAAATTACAGGGTTAATCGGTATGAGAGGACAGTGTAGGCCTGTCAACAAGTAAAGGGTACTTAAAAAAAATTGAAAATGGTCTACAAATCTACTACAATCACTGCCAAACAAGTAGCAACTGTTGTGTGCATTGAAATATGTTGTGCTTCACAAAACTTTTCTACAGAGTACACCACATGAGTAGGGTGTATTATCGATGGGTGATACAGAAAAGAAAGATAAATAAATTTTAAAATTAAGAATAAGTTAATTTTTCCTTTACCGATTTAATGTTTTGTTGTTGTATAGGGGTAAAGGTGATTATCATCGGCTTGGTCACGGCAGCTACGAGCACGTGCGAAGGCCCATGCGTGTTACTGGCATGCAAGGGAAAACTATTGTATCTATAGCTACAGGTATGTTACATAAGTACTTACTTACATACCTTAGCACCTAGATTTGAAGATGCTTTCTTCATTTATAAAACTTTCATAAGTGAAGATATTCAAAGTAAAAAAGTAAAAAACTGCCCCACACTAGGAATTTCTCTTGTATCGTGGGTGCGTTTACAAACATTTAAACTCACATACACAAACAGCCAGACGCGGAACAAGTAATTGTAGGTCATACAAATATTTGTCCCGTGCGGGAATCGAACCCGCGACACGCTGCGCCGCAGTCAATCGCTTATAACCACTGCGCCAACCATGTCGTCAAAATATGATATGTATTATGTATGATTGATATTATATATGATTGGTTGAGCAGGCAATACTAACCTCGCTGCTGGCTTCTTACCATAGCAAGGAATTTTGTGCTAAAACTCGTGATGATTATGACGAAATGGAAATAATACAGTAGCAAAGATGTATAGTTCGTCCAGATTTCATTAGTTGTGTTATTGAATTAGTATAATTGATTTGTAGGGAGTCTTCATTGCGTGGCGTGTACAGACAACGGTGAGGTTTACACCTGGGGAGACAATGATGAGGGACAGTTGGGAGACGGTACCACACTTGCTGCCCAAAGGCCTAGGCTGTTGATGGCTTTGCAGGTAAGAAACTCTACTACTGTCTTTTTGTATACTCATGATATTGACGTTCATAAGTAGAAAAGTACCGAACGTGCGACGCCAAAACGTTGGTCTTACAGTCAGGAAAATTAATTGACACCCTACGTCAATTTGCCGTGTTATAGCCATTTCATATAAGTGTCGAAGATTGACAATTGTGATTTGATTATACGGACAATTTAAGTTGGTAGTCTTCACAAATTTATATGTATTTTTTTAGGGTAAACGTGTTACAAAAGTGGCTTGCGGCAGTGCTCACACGGTGGCTCTGTGCGTGGAAGCTCCCCGAGCCCCGCGCGCCCCGCCCGCCCCGCCGCTAGAGTGCCATCTGTTACGAGATCTCGCGCCACAACTCATTTGTAATAGACTGGTGAGTGGTATTTCATGTCTTTTTTTTCTTTAATGCGCTCCTGTCTGAATATCATCACTTATCAGTTGTTCAGTCAATGTTGTGTAATCGCATCACTACAGTGCGTTCATTATAACTCGTCCCGTGACACGATTGGTAGCACTGAATTATGCATCTTAGTTTCAATACAAATAGAGTTCAAAATGGCAACTGACAGAACAGTTAAACTACCCAGTAGCGCAGCTACTAAATCCTTTAGAGGGAAACCGAAGAAAAAATCGTTCAGTTCTCATATACTCAAGATAACATCAAAATTGATTCCCTCAAAAATTAAAGTTTTTTTTTTTCTGAATTTAACGCTGTCTATGTTCAAGTAGTAGAACCAAAGAGACGTACTACACAAAAAAAATATCAATGTTTTACACAAATATAATAAGAGGTATTATCGATTATAGTTTTATTTCTGAAAACCAGTCTAATACAAATAAATTCCAAAATTATGCTATAAATAATAAAATGCGAGGGAACAGGTTAACGACCGCACTGTAACCGTTCAGCCACTCCTGCTTCCATAATTAGGAACAGATAATTCAAAAGTTACACAAGAATAATGTAGTGTGAAGTTTGTTGGCATTACAACTTGCAATAATATGTTGTTACAGGTATTACTGCATCAATTCTCTGACCTGCTGTGTCCAAATCTGCCGCTATTGATCCTCGATGGTCCTCTGGATCAGTTAAGGACTCTGTTGTTCTACAGTGTGAAGGAAGCAGCTTTCAGAAAGGTATGTATAAAATGACAATGTTCCGATATTTATGGCCCCATATTAGTAAGCCAATCTTAGTAAAAAATGATCCCGATAATGTCTTTCAATAATAATATTCATCATTTTAATTTTGTAATTACATAACATCACGCCTCGTTTCCCCGAAGGTTTCGGCAGAGGTGTACCTATAGTACACCCACATTTCGCCAGTTATGGTTAAGTCCCATGTAATAGGGGGCGAGCCTATTGCCATCAACCGGGCACAAATCCAGATTCTGGGCTACTACTGAGAAATTCCAGATAGAAAAACCCCAATAACACTTTGCCTAACCTTTGAATCGAACCCAAGACCTCATGATCAGCAGTAGCGCTTGCGAACACTCGACCAACGACGTCATATAAATACGAGTTTTATAAATAGATAGATTCTTGATCGATCAAACTAGTACTGTGTCAAGTCCTTCGAGTCTAACACAAACTTCTTGATCCTTTGAGTCCCAAGGCCCTCTTGCTCCAAACATCAGTAAATACGTTGCGCTAAACGTACGTTCTGTCTCCGTCAATCGTTTGAAGATGACAGAGACCAAACGATGTTAAATATGTTTAGCGCTAAACGCATTTAGTGATTCATGGTGCAAACGAGCGTAAATGTCATAATATCGTTATTAACCCAGGCTATAATGGCAACAATGGTCCGGGAACGTCAACACGGGCCCGTAGTAGAGCTATCCCGCGTCGCAGCCCGGCGCGCGCGGCGCGGCGGCGCGGGGCTGGCGGGCCCGGCCGGCATGCGCTCCGTGTTCGGGCAGATGGTGGCGAGACTACCGGCGCTGACGCAAGACGCGCTAGCTCTGCCGCATCGCGTGTGGAAGGTCAAGTTTGTTGGTACGTATTGGTATAATTTGTGCTGTATGGTACAGCCGACTACATAACTCGCATTAAGCTCTCGCGGATCTCGCGCACTAGATGGCCACGACTAAGACCAGGTAAACTATAGAAACCGATGCGAATCGCGCACTTGGTCGCAACGGCCAACTAACCGTAGACTATACATACCACTAGACGGCCGTGGCCGTCTAATGCGCGAGATCCCTAACTGTCAGTCAGTTACAGGCCACAATTATGCTGGCGCGAATTCTGGTAAATATCGTGTGGCGACTTTGCCGCCGTATGGACATGCCAATTGTATCTGTAAAGTTATTCTTAGTTGGGTCGTTGCCCAGCTAGCAATAACTTAAGAGTGGCATTGATATTATTACTAATAGCAGTAATTGTAATAGTTATTCATTATTTATTCATTAAATATTCAAAAATTATGTGTGATTAAATCTTCTTTAACTATCAGGTGAGAGTGTGGACGACTGCGGCGGCGGCTACAGTGAGAGCATAGCGGAGATGTGTGAAGAGCTACAAAACGGTTCACTACCGCTACTCATGGCCACGCCCAATGGACGTGGAGACGCAGGCGCATCGCGCGACGCATTCTTACTAAACCCCACCGCTAATACTCCGTTGCATTTGAACTGCTTCCGGTTTCTTGGTGAGTCTCGTTTCATTTTGATATGTGAATCAACTATTGCCATAAGTAAACGAGCAGAATTCGTGCTACATGATACGTTACGTTGCAGGTATTGGTAAAATAAATACATGAAGACTTGTTTTTTTTTCTACTCGCACGTTGTTTCGATACCTGCTCTCAGCACAAAATTCGATATGCAGACAAGTAGCAGCAATGGAAAAAATATTTCAGATAAAGACGCCTTTTTGCTTCGCCGTAGTCGGGTAAAAAGACGCATAGCATACTAAATGTGCATCTTGTATTGTAGTGCGGACGAGGCATATGACAGTAACTTTACACATAATGATACTATACTACATGGTTATTGGTTATATGTCGGGTTGGGTAATCCATTAAGGGGATGTAGGAGAGGTCATTTACAACCAAATGACCCCTTTTGACTCTTATGCAAATGTCGAGTCATTTTACATTTTATACTTTTCTTTTATTTTTCTTTTATTTCATTCATTTTAAAATATAAAATTACTCGAAAATGGTTCACATTGGCAGTATAACTAAGTTATACAAACACAGGTGTACTAATGGGCATCGCAATCCGTACCGGTTCGCCCTTATCCCTCTCGCTGGCGGAGGGCGTGTGGCGCCAGTTAGCGGGACAACCCCTCCGGCCACAGGACTTGGCTGAAGTGGACAAAGACTTCCTGCCTGCACTACTTTGTATTAGAGATATGACACCTAATAATAAGGTAAGAATCTATACATACAGACATACTTACATACATACAAATAAATAAAATTGTAGTTTGTTTTTAATGTCAAAATAACAGCTTTTTACTAAATTCATATGAAAGTATATACGTATTTATATACAAAAACTGTCTGTCTGGTTGTTCCTACTTATCTCAAAAATGGCTGGATCGATTTTGACGGGATTTTCACTGGAAGATAGCTGATGTTATATGCGAGTAACTTGCGCGGCTACTTTTATTTTAGAAAAAGGCCCACGCGGGCAAAGCCACTGGAAGCAGGTAGTTATTAATAAAAATTAGAAGTACCTAAGTATGCGAGACGGTTGCATTAGTTGGCTATTAATTTTAGAGGTTACCCCTCATTTATTCAAATACCTTCGGTAATTACCTACCCAATTAATACATTATTGTGGCGGCATCTACAATGCCACATGCGAACTACGTATCAAAGACCTGACGTCACACAAATCCTGCATCGTGCAAGCAGAGTTTACCGCACGATCAACATATATATATAAAACTTCCCGACACCAATCGTCGGGCAGTTGCCCACCAGGCACAACACCCGTCCGGTCTGAGGATCCTGCCTCTTCTATGGAGGATGAGTGTACTTTACACCCTGTTCCTCATATCTCTATATTATCTCGACTATATTATGATAGCCGTGCTAACTAACTTAGATTAACATATTATGCTGGATTATTTTATCAGATCAACATCCGCATATGTTTGATAATAATATTATCAAATATTCTTTGTAAATTATTAGCTACATTTTGTTGTTATTAACAGGAACTGCAAAATCTCGAGCTCCCATTCTCAATACCATCCGCGGCCGGCCACGAGGTTCCACTATCTACGAGGCACAAAAGAGTCACACCGGACAATAAAGATGAATACGTGCAGTTGGCTCTGCACTACAGGTAAAAGACATAGTTTGATCACAGATTAATATAGATGAGTTCACGCCGCAAAATCATTTAAATGAAAAGCGACTCTTGCTACAACACAAAGTTCAATTAAGGTCGCACAGTGCTAATTGCCTACAGTTATACAGGGTGGACCAAAAAAAGACGTCATAATGGGTATTTTTGGATACCCCTGGGCATGAGGAATCAATTTTTTTTTATGACGTCACTATTTGGACCACCTATTTTAAAGCTTAAGAGGATTTTTAGCCTATCCACATTCGAAGGCCGATTACAGCGAATAATAGAAGTTAAATACTAACTTTTTTATGTTTTGGTAGCTTAGGGATGCATAGTTTTAGTCCTGTATTTAACTAGAAGTTGCCTCTGATTCTTTTTTTATTTTCACTCTTATATCTTCTGACTACGTTACTCTCACTGAATTAGCCCGATAAGACGAGCCTGCCGCGTACTTGTATACCTTAAATGCGGAGTGCGCCTTCTGTGTTATTCTGTGGTTTGATTAGATTTGGAAGATATAGTGATAAGGATGATAGATAAGTTGACGGCATAACTAGCGAGATAGATGAAATGAAATGAAATTGTTTATTCTGTAGTTAAGATATTGGAATCACTTTTACAAGTCATATTAAAAAAAACATTAAAACATTGTTAGATGAGTTCAGCGTTTCACGGTCACAGTCTCTTTTAAAGTCCAGACATAATCTTGGTCAGATCATGTGAAGACCATGTAAATTGGTGTCTGAAATGGTCTTTTGAGAAAAGAACCAAACGGATTTGAGTGAACCTGTCCAGTCAGTGCAAGCATTTGTCAGTAATTGTGGAGCTGAACTCAGAACTTAAGGAGCTCAACTCGACGAACAATACCATAGAACGGACATTTGGGTAGGCCGAATAAACTACCCAAACTCCTAGACCATCATTAAACTAACTGAGAAAGGAAAAATTAATGAAAGCAAATAAAATTAAAAAAATAATAAAAATATCCACATAGTCCTCACATTCACAAAAATTAAAATAATATAATAGTTTGTCAAGTAGTCATGTCATTTTGTATGTAAGATGTTACGCAACACAGTGTTTGAATGGAATGTTTTAAGTGCCTTCGTATTTGGCGTTTATAAGACGTATGCTCGTATTGGAGAAGCTTATGTCCAGCAGTGGACGTGTTTCGACTGAAATGGTAATGATGGTGATGGAGTCTGCACTACGCTCAACGCAGACGCCGCGACGACGTACCGTATGCTCCACGTTAACGCCTATATTCTGTGCCAGCGTGGTGTAGACGTATTTGCAGATTTTAACTGACACATCACATCCATTATCATCAGTCCCTTGGATGTATTATGAAGTATTAATGACATCATTATTCCACTGCGAAAACAAGGATGGTGCTATCGACCTTGTGTAGCTCCGTCTCTTACTCGCACTGGATAAACGGTGGCATTAATAAGTCATAATCCGGCCCCTGACCTCAATTTTGTGGGGGTCGGCACAACATGTCTTCTAACTGATTTTAACTGACATTATAAATAAAATAAGTATAAATAAAAACCCTTTATTCTACCACAAATTAAAAGTACATCAAAATCTTCATTAAAAAATACAATCATTCAAACGTAAAAATATTCTAAAATTAATGAAATTCACAAAAAATTAATTGTTATTTTTGTAAACATGCATTTTATATGCAGATATTATTATAATTGTTTAATAATAAAATAAATAATTTGATATCACCGCTGTTTAAGATAATTCTTATTTGTTTCAGATTTAAATGTAATTTTTATTTATTATTCTCCTGACTTCATGGAAACAATAAATTAACCTTTCTCAGACTCCACGAGTTCGACGAAGAAGTCCGCGCAGTTCGCGACGGCATGTCCCGAGTGATTCCAGCGCCATTGCTCGCATTATTCAACGCCGCAGAACTTGAAACCCTCGTATGTGGCTCGCCTGACATACCTGTGCATTCGCTCAGGGCTTCTGCTACTTACAAAGGTAGGATTACCTTACTACCTTGCTTTTATTTAAGACATTATCTTTTTGTGTAAAACTACATGGAAGCTTCCTCAACATCATACTTTTGGGTCTCATTTGGCCAGAACATTTATAGGACACTTCGGCTACCATAAGGTCCTTAGGGTAGCGAAAAACCCAACATCTCGGATAAAATTGTGACATGGTTCGGAAAACCGTTTCTAAACGGTGTCCGGCTGTTTATCAACATCAAGTTGTGAATGTTTCAATATGTTTTAACCCCAATCTCTTTTCGCCCAGGAATCGAGCCAAACGCACCTCTAGTGCAGTGGTTCTGGGAAGTAATGGAGGAGCTATCGGGCAGTGAACGAGCCCTTTTCCTACGTTTCGTTTGGGGACGGACGCGACTGCCGAGAGCACCACAGGACCCTCGGCAGAGAGATTTCGTATTACAGGTATGTAGAAGGGTTCTTCAAAAACTTCTTCAGATGGTCCATTGCGAGTCGGAAAACCTATTATTATGCATCTTTCAAGCTCAGCTGTTATCTTACTTCCACTTTGTAATGATGTAATTTCGTTTTAGGTGTTAGACAAATACCAACCACCTGACCACTTCTTGCCTGAGAGCTACACGTGCTTCTTCCTTCTAAAGATGCCGAGATACTCATGCAAGTCTGTGTTACGGGAGAAACTCAGGTAAGAATCTCATGCATAAACCACTCTCGAGGTCACTACACGTAAGACCTTAAAGAAATAAATCCATTAGAAGATTTGTAGTACCCACTTGTATTAACTATTATGGACAAAGATGTCGAAAATGCTTAGTTCCAACTATGTTTAATGATATACCACTCGATTTAGAAAGTAGCTGTACCACAAAAATGTTTTTTAATAATAAAATGGGGAAGTTACTTTTTAATACCTTTTGTCAAAGCCTCATAAATGGAGATGCATAGATTGAGTTTATGTCATACTAGCTTATGTCTGCCGATGTGATTTATAATGTTATTAACATTACGTAATAGTCAGCCTTTGTGCTGCTGTAAAATATGTGTGTTTAGGTATAGGTAATATTCAGCGGTAAATGTATTTTTATTTTTGTAAGTGATGAAAAAGTATTATACGAGCATAAGACTGCATATTGGAGCTACATCTGCCAAAAACCTGCTTTGCAGTTTGGCGGAAGTAAAAATTATGGAAAAAATTGTATTTCCCAACAAATAAACGCTTTTTCATTTACTATATTATGTCTGTCGCATGGCAGTTATGCTATGAGATATTATGATTATTCATTCCTAATCAATATTTCAGGTACGCGATCCACTTCTGCAAGAGCATAGACACGGACGAGTATGCCCGCGTAGCTCTAAGCGCAGCCGAACGCGTTTCTTCAGAAGAATCTGACTCCGAAGCGGACGCTGCGCCCGCGCCGGTCACCAACACCCCGCCTCTGTACTCACTGACTAGGGCGCCGACATGGCTCTGAGACCGCGCCGACGGTCCCTGGACCATACATGAGGACCTCGCCCTACTCGCCGCACGACAAGTTTAGTGGAATCAGAAGTTGATGTGATCGGCTTGTTGGTTACCTTTGAACCAAAAAGACAGTTGAAGAAATAAATCACCAAGATCTAGTATCAAAGTAGGTAGTTGACTATTTGTGAAACACCCTCAAAATGGTGTTAAAATATTCAAATCAGTGAAAATTTAAGCTATTTAACTTTGTCAAGTTATAGGTATTTATTTTTGCTGAGATTGTAATTATCTAAATAAAAATAGTCAACACCTTATCCGCGATAAACCTTCTATGATAAACATAAGGTCCAAAAAAGAAAGAATTATACTCGGTTATGTATTTTTCTTTCCTTTTGAAGCGTCTAGTTTTATACATTGTATTGTATGGCAACCTTGAACTAAGTCACAGTATAATAAAGTAATAACAGTATTATGTCTCGTGACCTTGAAATAATTACATACGGCCGCTCTGTAGATAAATATTCCTCTTCCGTGCGTAACTGCCGCGCAATCGATACTGTTGCGTACTTATATGCACTGAGATTTCGAAGCATGTTGTTTCGGCCGTTTGCTATGAAGATAAATAATACTGTTACTTATTTATACTGTGACGAAGTGTTCGTAAACAATTGATTTAAACTCGCCTGTTTTTCATGGGCAGTTGCCAATGTATTTACTGTAATAATTAAGATCGCTGACACAATTTTACACCATGCACTTGAAAGCATTCATCCTAGTCGAGCCGTAGATATTTATACGTTAAATGACGTACGCTTCATTGGTATTTTTCCAAATGGAAACATCGATGAAGATATTGGGCAGTTGCAACATACTTATTTATTATATATTATTGATTTCGGCAATGACGTCGAATACTCTAGAAATTACTCATTGTAATCATGATATTTAAACTTTTATACTCTATGTTATAGTAAGACTTCCTTATATTGTGCATGCAATATAAGTTAACGTTACTCGTAAAGCAAATCGGATTTTTCAATTACAGCATTCCATCCATAGCTTAGGTACCGACGCAGACGCTCGAACGATTTACATATTTGTGTGGACGTGTTTATGTATAATATTGTATACAACGAGAGGCAACACTGCCACATTCCATTTTGTCGTAAAGTATCGTAACGCTTAGTAATCTCTTACTTGTCGTTTACCTCATAAGTTCGCCACAAAGAATCAGTCTTTTTTGATTACCCATTTTCGTCACAAATCAATTTAATCACGTCCAAACAGATGTCGCAGAATTCTTTGTTCAATAATTTATTAAGGACGTGTTTCTAAAAGGACTGATTTTGTGTGACTTTAGATAATATGTTTTAAGGAACGATAAGGCCCCAAAGAATGGCGTTAAAATGAGGGAAAGGAATGTTTGCATTGAACAAAAAAAAGCACGTAACGCGCATATAATTACGCAACACATTTTCGTAAACGATTATGACAAATTCGTTTCATCTTGACAGTTCAACGACATTCATTGCGTTGTTGAGCAGCAATGAAGAACTTATGAAGCAATGGATTAGCAATTTGTTTCAAAACGATTCGAATTCCGATTGATCGTGTATTACGTAATTAGGGTACAGCCGGTCTATTCTGTAATAATCTCACGGTGAAAACTTAGGTGAAGTGAACGTGAAGTGAGCTGCCATTCCACCTGCGGCTAGGGACTGACAGCTCACTCCGAGCTCACTTCACCTAAGTTCTCACGGTGAGATGGTTACAGAATAGCACTGCTGGTTGCTGACTTCCACACCAATGTTCCTTATTTATATTGTTCCACTAGGTCGACTCTCCGTCGCGTACGGGACCGTGGATGCGAAAACGAATACTCGCTTACTTTCATTTCACTGCGGACTGAACTAATGAGAAATCCGGAGAAGTCAGTCATGCCGAAACGTTTAACTTCGGAACTAAAACAGTAGTCTTCCTAAGATGAGTCGTATTTCTTTTTTACGTGTGCGTACGCGCAGCGGAATGTTGTTGAATTTAAAGATTTTAATTATGCAGATATTTAGTGTATGACGTCGTATAATTGTGTATGGTAAAAAAAAATTTGTGCACGCAACCATTGTGGAGAAATTCACCAAAAACTGATTCCGCTGGGCGAACGTTGTCCTGGCGGAACTTTTTTTAATCCATAGACTTTAGAAGAAAAGAGATGTGTCCAAAAATTAGTGTGTATTTGTGTGTAATTGTGTATGTATGAATAAAACTAGTGCATGCATAAACTTCGGAGAAATTCAAGTTTCCGCTACGCGAACGTTTGGCCATTAGCTAGTTTTCATATAAAGCGCTTACATAGAGAACTGTAGATTTTTACATACGTTGTTTTGAATTTGTTTATATTTGTTTAAAAAACAGATTTAGAAAAAATCGTAGGGCTTAAAAGATAAAAATATAAACGTAAAATACGCTTATTAGGTCTTAGTTCTTAAAGTATGCACTTTGGGGTCTAGATTTTCACGTTTATACAAACCTTGTAAGTGTCTGCAACATGTTGCCAAGTATCAATGATGTTCCGTTAGTAATTAAAGAGTTATAGGACAAATTTACCATGAATAGATCACTGTTTACAAAGCAGTCAAATATCACGACGTTCTAAATGAATTGCATGGTAAAATGTATGCCAATAATTAGTGTATTCATTCAACTATTCACATGCAAAATTTCATGTCATTAAATTCAGTAATTAAAGAAAAACAATTATAATACTGACAAAGCATCGAAAACCTACATAACCCGACCAAGTTCGGATGGCTACAAAAAAGCGGCCGTGCCATATATCTAAGAAACGTTCTTAACCTTCCAATATAGTATTTATTAATATGGTACAGTTGCGTACACAAGCGTTAGGAAAAAATAAAACAATTGCATTTCTTGAATGAAAAATACTTTTTTAATAATAACGCCACTATCTACGATAAAAACAAATCTTCAATTAACAAGTACTTCTCTATTTAAATATCCGCGTACAAAAATATTTTTAATTTTTTTCACACAAGAATATTTTTGATCAATTCATAACTACAATACTATTTAACTAAAGGATTAAGCGTACCGAACTTCGAACAAAATAATTCTGCATATTTTGGTGGGGTGCGGGGGAACACGCTCACATACATAAGAAAAAAAAATCGATTAAAGAAGTAGTTTTTTTTAAGTTATTAGATTGTTTGATCCACTAAAGTTGCAAAGGGGAACGCTCGTGCATGCCTAGTCTATTGGTTAAATAGTGTAATAAGCTACAATATGATAAATATTTACCTAAACAGTAGTACATACTTACATGTGGTAAATATTTAATTTCCCTAAGGGGTCTATAGTTAGAATCTTGATCCCTGAAATCTTCAATAGAAATTAGCTGTATGAATTTTATTTGTCTTAAATAATATATTTAGATTATATCTCAAGTCTCAAGCGCATACTTAAATAAAGTACCTACGTAAATAGTACCTACTTTCTGTCACAGTCAAATACATTTAAAAAAGTAGGTGTACAAAAATAAATGACCTATAAATTATATCGAAACAACAATTGTGTTATCACCTATACCAATTCAATACCGGTATTATACTGTAAATTTTGGGATGTTACCTAAATATATTGCACGGCCGCTTTTTTGTAGCCATCCGAACTTGGTCGGGTTATGTAGGTTTTCGATGCTTCGTCAGTATTATAATTGTTTTTCTTTAATTACTGAATTTAATGACATGAAATTTTGCATAAGAATAGTTGAATGAATACACTAATTATTGACATACATATTACCATGCAATTCCTTCAGAACGTCGTGATATTTGACTGCTTTGTAAACAGTGATCTGTTCATGGTAAATTTGTCCTATAACTCTTTAGTTACTAACGGAACATCATTGATACTTGGCAACATGTTGCAGACACTTACAAGGTTTGTATAAACGTGAAAATCTAGACCCCAAAGTGCATACTTTAAGAACTAAGACCTAATAAGCGTATTTTACGTTTATATTTTTATCTTTTAAGCCCTACGATTTTTTCTAAATCTGTTTTTTAAACAAATATAAACAAATTCAAAACAACGTATGTAAAAATCTACAGTTCTCTATGTAAGCGCTTTATATGAAAACTAGCTAATGGCCAAACGTTCGCGTAGCGGAAACTTGAATTTCTCCGAAGTTTATGCATGCACTAGTTTTATTCATACATACACAATTACACACAAATACACACTAATTTTTGGACACATCTCTTTTCTTCTAAAGTCTATGGATTAAAAAAAGTTCCGCCAGGACAACGTTCGCCCAGCGGAATCAGTTTTTGGTGAATTTCTCCACAATGGTTGCGTGCACAAATTTTTTTTTACCATACACAATTATACGACGTCATACACTAAATATCTGCATAATTAAAATCTTTAAATTCAACAACATTCCGCTGCGCGTACGCACACCTTTTTTACTTGGCTCAGAAATCAGAGGCAAACAATGTAATAAAAAAAACTGTAATAGTTTATGAAGTACAAGAACCAAATTAACAAAAATTGACTGATTGAAGCATGGAACTGTGATCATATTGGCATAAAGACGAGGGTACGAATGAATTAGATAGGATTTGTAAGTGACGCATTTCGCAGATCAAACGTTTTTAAAGCTACCTAGTCATTTACTGCAATTTGTATGTAGGACGCCAGCATGATATTAAAATGTGCATTGTTAACGCAATATAGCAACGTAATCAAAATGCTGCTTGTTTTAATAAGATAGCCGATAAATACATTTAAACATCTGGGTGTTGCCAATAATTATTTTAAGTAAGCAATTGGTAGAAACCCAATAAACGAAGGGAAAAAACAACTGACAACACTACACGATTGCTTAAGGATGGCAATCTTTTCTCTTGCCATTCAAATGTTTATTTTTTCTGCGTTTAAATCAAGTAATCATAATGCTACGATGTATTGTAGGATCAGAAGTTACAAGTTGCTTATCAGAACAATATTTTGTATTATGAATACACAATGTTTTATAGCGATATAGTAAAGTCTATAGTTAGGTAATCAATCTACACATCTACATTACAAACTCCATTCCCAGCCTATGTAACTTAGTGAAACGAATCTGTAATGTATTTTAAATTCTCGAATTATTTATTAAATAATACATTCACGGAATAGTTGCTTTGCTAGTATTATTAATCTGTAGGCTTTTGGTGCTAGAGTTTCACGATTAGTCTTAAATTTTTATACTGAAAAATATAGAATGCACAAATGATTAAATGAAATATGCAATATGTCCTGCAGTCTTTGAGCTTTGTTATTGATTAATCTTCAATTGGTATTTTTGTCGATATATATATATATTTCTATTAATTTCTGCCTCATACATAAAGGAAAACAGCTATAATTAACAGTTCAGGAGCTCAACAAACCTAATGTTTGTAGGTACGGTATATTTTCCATCACTGTACCTACGTTTTGTATATCTATTTAAATGAATAACACCATAAAGAAACAAAACAAAAATACTCTCAACCATAGATGTATTATTTAGAACTAGATAATATATATAATTATGACTCTGACTGTGTAGCACTGTACTGACCTTTTTGTGTAAGGAGTTCAATACCATAAATTCTCCTACTATTTTACTTGTAGCATTTCCTATTGTCATTTGTTGAACATACAAATATTTCTATAACTACCAAAGAGTTATTAATTAAGAAATATGAATGTTCTTGCTTTTGAGATCTGAAACTGTGAAGCTTTCTTTGTGATCTATCCTGTGCAGCTTTATTTATTTTATACATGCATACAGTACTATAAATACAAATATTTATTTGTTGTTTTTTATTGAAATCTTCATCCTCATAAAACATTGCAGCTGGATTATGTGTCCTAGCAAATTAAACATACAGAATACAACTGTTGATAAAGCACAGTTTTTGATATATATAACTGTCACTTATCTCTAAATGACAGAGACGATGCTGTACAGACACAGAACCTTTCCTAAATCTTTGTATACCATATCAAATATCAACAGTACTGTACCACTTTCATAAATATGTGCAAATGAAAAGTCTTGCGGATAGGCCGCTCCCAGCTGTTTCATAGAATTGTTAGCAACCCGTATAGTCTCCTCAAGTGGAATTGATAACTTACTAAGCAGGGTCCAAAGGTTAAAATAAAAATAAAATTATCAATCAAATTCAACAATGAGTTCACATGATTTTATTTACTAAATAACTTACATGTTGCCCTTAATGAAATTAAAAGTACTAAAATGATCACAAATGACAAAAAGCATAAAAATGCAGATTACTTCTTCGCCTTAGGTTTGAGTGTGAAGTATAAAATCATAGCGCCCATGAATGCATATGTTGCCTTGGCCGTCTGAAATATAAAAAAGATATTATAGCATTTTTTATAATTATCTATATCTGGACATACAGCAAGACCTTTAAATAAAACCATACAATAAATATTTATTGAGTAAAATTAGATTTTCTGTAACATGCTTGGAAATTCGATTTGTATGAAAATTCATATCTGTTGTGTGTAATGATATGATAAATGTGTAATTTATTCAACTGCTAACAGTCGAATAAATTACTATGAAAATCATAATCAAATCAGAGGGGCAATTCCTGTAACTTTAAGAATGTTCGCATTTGCATCTCATTTGAAATCTGTCAAAAAGATAATCTATTTATCAATATTTTTAACAAGTTTGACAGATTGCGACTTGAATGTGAACTTTTTCTATGTACGAGCATTGGCCTTCTGTTGTTTTAAAAATGGACCAAACTTTTTACTTCGTCACATGACAACCAAGGACTTGATAATTTTTTTTTTAAATTTTGTTTTGTGTTGCAAAAAGAGCTGTTTAAAGTAAAAGAAACAAATATTGGTGCGTGGAAAATTATCGTTGTTCTCATTGATTATGGAATTTATAATGAATTTACTTAATTTTAATTTCCGTGCATTATTGGAGAAAAGTACTATACAAGCCTTGGCCGCAACCAGGCATTGATAGACTGTGCCTCAGCTTGGCCTTGGCCCACATTTGCACCTTCATCTATCAGTATCCTTGTTGCAGGCCGTGGCAGTAATGTACTATTAATACAGGCCCAAAAAGACCCAAAAAGGTTTTAGCTAGTTAGTGTGAAGGCTGAGCTGACATAACAATCCATCCATCCTGAAGATTGGAGCCAACAACAGAAATCTCATTCTATAACGAATAAGGACTCGTCTATCAAATTAGTTTTTCAGTACAATTTTGGAAATAAATGTGAGTACTGAGTATTTCCCTGCAATGTAAATGATCAGCCTCTTAAAATCCGAGACAGGAACTAAGAATAATAACATTTAAATATATTTATTGACGCCACTATGGGAATGTCCAAGATAGCACATAACCTCAAAGTACTTGCTATACTTTGTTAAAATTTAACTAATCGTATAATAAATACTTACGTTAGCTCTGCCCTTGTTTGTTTGGCTGTTGAAGTATTTGGCCAAGCCTTTAAGCTGGGATTCATCGACAGAACTGTCTCCGGCCATTCTAAAATGAAATAATAAAGATACAGAAAACTGAGATAAATAAGCACTGAAAATGTTTCAAATAGAAGATTGCACTGATCAGTGATTAACTAACGTTGTAAAATAGAATTCCCAGCAAGAATTTGTGTGAAAATAGGAATATTACCTGACAAAAAGGTATTTTAATCCTTATGTAATAACGCAAAGTAGGTGCACTTCCCAAAGTCGTGTAACAACTTGAAACTCGACAGTATTTCTAACATAACGATGACAGCCAGTGTTGCCACGTTGTATTGGTGGATGTCCCTAGACTGCCATTCGAAAGTCCCTAGATATAGGTAAACTTAGTAACATAAAAAGTCTCCAGATGTCGCTAATTTTTTTTAAAGAAAGAAACAGTAAAACGAAGAATCAAATTTATTTATTGAGTAAAAATATTAAAAACAAAACTTAAAAGTCTAACTCAACATCAAATAATGTAGGAAACTATTAAATTATTGTTATTATTTCATTAAATGTTTTTTCGATTGTTATTATTAAATTATAGTTATTATTAAATTTCGATTGTTATTATTAAATTTGCGTAGTGGGACTCGAACCCAAAACGTTAGTCACCGCAGCTTAGCGCTTTACCTCGAAGCCACCGTACCATTCTATATTTGTATTACAGGTTATATTTTATTTAAGCTGCGTAATCGCTTGCCCATGAAAGCAAAGGAAATTCGCTTTTTATTTGAAAATCTCCTGTCAGGGGTCTTTTTATAGTGAAGATTTATTGATATTTTAAAATAAATAAATTTATCTACAACTATGTTCATCGTTGGATACAATATTTTAAATACCCGGGCGTACGCCATCTTTTTTGACCCATGTGCTCGGCACTCAATAACTACTAGCGCCGCGTATCGGAAGAGAGTCAATAACAGAGTAAAAATAAAAGAGAGTTGGACAGGGCTGATGTAGATTATGCAAAACTCGCCAGAAGTCGCCAGAATATATTTTCCCGCTAAACTTTAAATTTAACTCCCTAAATTAACAAAAATCTCGCTAGATCTAGCGACAAAGTCGCTAAAGTGGCAACACTGATGACAGCAGATATCCGTATTGCCGTATTGAAAGGAGAGAAAGAGACAAAATAAAACAATGCCAAAGAACCGATTTAGCTACAGGTACTTTAGAAGTCAAACTCTCGAAACTGTCAAGAGTGTCAGGCAACGTTTCGTTCGATAACCTCCAGTGTGGAAATTGAAAATAAGGAAACGCATCTTAGCCGGCCCTGTCTACAAATAACTAGCTTTTGCCCGCGACTTCGTTCGCGTGAAAGTCGTAAGAGACCAAAATACATTTCCCTACATTATACACCAACATACATTTCCTACACTTCCCATCCGCGCTATGACATCGTTTTCGCTCAACGTTCTTTCTGACGTTTTTTTCTTTTTGCTCGGTTCCTTATTCCTAAGGGTTGTAGCTTGATGTTAAATAGCATAAAACCTTTCTCAAGAATTGGGCTATCAAGCAAAATATTTTTCAAATCCTACTGGTAGTTCCAGAGTTTAACGTGTTCAAACAAACTCTTCAGAATTATTATATTAGTAGGACAAAAATTCCTATTAGGGCCGGCGCACAACAAATAATAATCATTGCCTTTCTTGAAATAAAGTTTAAAATAAACTTCCATTATGAAGGTAGTCCGAGAGTGAGACGCATTGCAACGCACGGAACAAGGTCCCAGATTTTATATTTTCGAGTTTCTTTTTCAGGGATTGCAGAATGTTTACAATTATTTGGCATTGAAGACCACGTTGCGCTGCGCCAGCCGCTATTGTACAAATTGCACTTACTTATTTATTTACTTCTTTTTCTTAGCCGTTCCTTTGAAATACTTGTAGTAAATAATGAATACTGCAATTAAACCCATTGTCACTTTAGATGTCTGCAAATAAAACAAATAATCATTTGCTAAGTATAATCGATTGCAATTGCCTAGGTAGGTAGGTATCTAGATTTTTACCCGACTACGGCGAAGCAAAAAGGAGGGTTATGATTTTGACCGGTATGTATGTATGTTCATCTGTTACCTCATAACTTCTAAACTACTTATCATAATTTAACAAATGAGGTATCGTTGGAAGCGTCTTGATCGTCCGCTGGTTATAGGCTATGTGCCTCTCCCTATATAAAATGTACTCTGTGATAAAATGTATTCTGTGTATGTGACGAAAAACAAGCACATTACAAATATGTATATATATCATACTGTCTAAGTAAATAAATATGTTTAAATTGTTATTAATAAGCGTAAGTGAGACTACTACGTACGGCGCGGCTGTAACATTAATACCTATTATACATGAAATCCTAAAAATAAAAAATAAAGCGGCTCTGCAAGTACAGACGCCAGCACGTCAACCTACTCGAAACTGTCAATTTTTCTCAATCAACTTAGAATCTCATGCTTTAGTGATAAAGTTGAAAATCTATTAAAGAAATTTGACAGATTGTAGTAGGTTGATGTGCTGGCGTCCCCGAAATTGCAAAAATAAAAAATAAATTCTAAAAATAAAACACGACTACTGAAAAATCATCTATGTGCTAGTATGCCGCAAGCTGATGGCACTATAACCGATCGTAATATAATACCGCGTGCGGCTTTTTAAAATTATGTACTAGCACATGAATCTTATTTGTCATGGGGTACTAGCATGCAGCAAGCTGACGACGGCATTATATCCGATAGCGATACAATGCCCCTACCGGCACTCTATACACTGCCTATTTTTAGGGTTCCGTACCTCGAGAAGGAAAATACGGAACCGTGTGTCTGTCTGTCTGGCTGACCGGCTGTCCGTCTGTCACACCCAATTTGCCCCGAATCTACTGGACCAATATACTTAGTTGAAATTTGGTATACATATGAATTTCTGTGACCCAAACACGGACGTGTAACGTAAATAAACGAATTTTGAATATGGGGTCATTTTTCGGGGGCAAACAGGAAAAAAAAAAGTTTTGCCAGCTGTACCGTGTGACGTATCAAACAGAAGAGTTTGTTGAGAGGGTCTCAAATATTACTTTTTTATAATTTTAAAATTAATACTTTACAAAAACCACACTTCCAAAAACACAAAATACTCACACTTCCCTGTCTATATATCTTAGAATTATGTAAATTTGTCAAGAAACACCCAGATTTTTACACCACTTGCGAAGAAACACAAACAAGATACACCTTTCGACACAACAAAAACAAAATAAACATACCTCAATCCCGACTCAAAATGCACTCAACCAGCCCTTTAGTTATGTCCATAAAAATATATAATAAATTGCCAAATGATATTAGAGAAGTAAGTAAAACAAATACATTTATACATAAATTGAAACAATTTCTGGAATCCAAGTCATACTACTCAGTAAAGGAGTTTTTAGAAGACAAATCGATTCCAAAATAAAATAAAATAAAATAAAAAAATCTCTCTCAAATACACCAAACATTAAGAAATATTATAAAATAATATAATATAATATAGAATATCAAAAATAAATATGAAAATATTAATACATAAATAATAACATAATTTAATAATAATCAAAATACTATATATAATAATAATTACTTACATTATTCATATTCAATACATAATTTCAAAATTACACCGATATACGCAAACCTAATAATATATAATAAGAATGTATAATTGTGTATATATAAATAAGGTATACACCCAATTAAACACATGTAATACTTAATTTATAATAATATTAATTGTTTGAATTGTTATCCCTCTTCCTCTCTCCTAATGTTGCTGTGCCCGACAGGGTCCATATTGATCTTTTACTTGTTTATACCATCTATGTAATACTATGGAATGCAATAAAGAATTGAGTATTGAGTATTAAGATATTTAAGAAAATAGATGAAAATTGACCATTCCCCTATGGTCTTAAAATAACATGGTAAATCTCTCAATATTGTGCGTACAAACTTACATTTGCAGTTGGAATGTATGGGAGGACAGGGTTTTCAATTACAACGTTAAGTTTGTTCTTGGGATAAATTCATTCCAACTACGGAACCCTTCATTGTGCGTAGTCCGACACGCACTTGGCTGGTATTTTATTTCAGTCCTATTTATCTTTACCTTTCACCTTGCACTCTACCTTTCAATACAGGCGTGATGGTAAGTTTTTAATTATAATGTAGGTTGCTTGCGATATTTTTAACTTAGGAAAATATTTTTATTCTTGTAATATAATGGCACTGGGGCTAATAGGGGCCGATATCAATAGCTAGTGATAAGGGTACCTACACTACCTACACACGGAAGGTCTCTCTATTTGAGACCGAGACAATAATGTTCACCTACCTACATAAGCTGCCTAAAAATTTCGTTGCCTTGTGATAATTTATATACAGTGCTTACATTGGCTCTTCCTCTGTTTGTTTGGCTATTGAACATACGGGCAAAGCCTGTTAATTTTGGGTCATCGTCTGTTCCGTGCCCTGCCATTGTACAGTAATGTATTTTCAACTATTTTCTATTGTCCAAAAAAAAATCAAATAAAACGATGATGTAAGTCAAGATGACATTACCTGAATAATATTTTTTTAAATAAAAAAATGGCCTCAATTATAATAAATCATCATGGAGGATGGGGGCCACTAGAGAAAAAGTTTTCTTACAGGCGTAGGCGAGACGCTGCCTGAAGTAGCTGCACTACTGCGCGGTGCGAGAAGGGTGTGATGAGGTGTCGCGAGACGTCAGTCATTGGCACAGAGCTTTCGTCATTGCCCGGCGACGGTCATCAACGACCCTCCCGCACTCTGCAGCTACCTCAGGCTTCGTCTTAGTTAAACGGTAGGCCTGTAGTTTTTATTCTTGCTTTAATCACCTGGGCTCTGTGTTCCGTTTGGGAAAATTTTATCCTATTGATAAACTTTTTCACATAATATCTTTGGGCATTGGGCCGTGAGCAGTGTGCAGCTTATGAAAACGACATTATATTTTTTGTGCATTTCGTAAATGCGTTTATTTATTATTGATTGTATTCCTTACAAAACACATCACAAAGACTTAATTAATTATTTTCAAGTATAACTGGTTTTTGCATTAATACAGAATATAATGTATTTTCTTTATTTCATCAGTCATTGAATCTTTGGATAAAAAATGTGTCTATAAAAATTATAAGCAAAAAATTTACATAGAGCGAATTCATTAGTAGAAAAAAACAACCGTACATAGCAGTACTTACATAATTATTGCAAATAGACATTTATGTGTACTTAAAATTACTTACAACATAATTTCATTCCTATTGGAATTCACAAGCTTAACTAATGATGGACTAGTATTTAATACAATGAGATATCAACATAATACTATCCGACCATCTTATGTATCAAAAATATATAATGCTATATAAAATTCATTAATTTGCTTTGCTTTTAATATAAGCCATATAAGTTTAAAGGACATAACAAACCAAATTACATTAATTAAGTACGCTAACTTTTGAGCTTGTCAAAAGATGTAAAAACATTTATTAATCTCTTACAAATCTCTTTCAAATCACGACAATGCTGTCAATTATTACTAAAAAAATAGCATACACTATAAAATCATGTTGATATTGTCCTCTTTTCACAGAGAAGATCACAGTTTAGTTAGGACCAGTTGTTTTAAGCTTTGACATTAATATTGCACCATTCCCTACGATTTACGCTAGAGCCACAGCTTGGAAAAATTGCATGACTTGTTGTTTGATGTAGTCACGTATTATAAACCCGTTAATTCCGCACTTGCTCTAGTTGACCTGTGCCGCAACTCCTGGCCTTGAATGCATAAGTCCACAAGAGTGCACTCTTATATTAGAAGGTCTTCCTCCCAGTCTTCTTTCTGTCTCTCGGACACTGACACCGTGGGCCGCGACAGTTGCTTGAGCTCGTCGTACGTGCGCGGCGGAATGGGGTTGTCACTGAGGTCAACGTACTCCAGGGCGCGGGATCTGGCTAATCTGTCCACATCAATTTCTGTAAATAAGAAAATAATGTAGTGATAAAAATGGGGCCGAGTTCAAAACTTCTTACAATTTTCTTTTACAAAAAACGGAGGAAACCGTCTATGGTAAGTGAGTTTCCTACTTCTTCTTATATTGCCAACAGGATTTCTTTCTGGGTTCTAGCTCTACTACTAAAGACACACACAAAAAGTATGCCAATCAAACAATTACCTTACTATAGTTTTACAATAAAAGTTCAAGTACCAATGATCTGATTGTGATGGGCCAACAATGTGTGCAGACTGGGGCACTGGAAGGTGATGTGGGGCAGCGCCACAAACGTGTTGTGCGAGATATCCAGCCGCTCGAGACAAGCCAGTGTGCATAGCTCGTCAGGGAGCTTCGCCATTTGGTTGTTGGACAGGTTTAAATCTGGAATTAAGAGATACTGGTTTTAGTTATGAATTTTAACTGGCAATATTAGAACTCTTTCTAAACCGACTTAAAAAAAGTTTGAGGTTATATATCCTTCTACAAATATTTTTCTCTTTTACAAGTCCTAAATAAATGTTTTCTATTCTCAATGTTTAAAATTTAAATTGTGGTACCTTACAAATTTACAGGCACCATACCATACACTGAATACACTTAATGTCGCTAGCTATTCATATCAAAAACATAATAATTATAATAGAAATAGAGAAAATATTAATATATACAAGATATTTGCAGCAATCTCTAAATAATGCATTACAAATGCATTTTCTGAAGAAAGCAACTGAAGATTGACGGTGGTTAACTAAAATAATTAAACTTGCACTCACCTGTAATTAAACTAAATTTGACTGCAAACTTAGGAGGTATCTTAGTAATAACATTTCCACTGAGATCACAACTCTTGAGCTCTGTGTGTCGCATCAGGTGGTACACAGCATCTGGTACTTGCATCAGCTGACATTCTGATAAATCTGAAAAGAGAAACATATTTTTTGTTTAGAGCTTGGCTGTTGCACTGCCATGAACTAAGATAATGTTCAGGCACCACCCATAGATGGTTGTTATATTTCTTATCAGTCAAAGATAGTGTGAGTAATTTATAACAAATAATTATTATTTCAAGAAACTTGTTCAATGTACAAAGTAATCAGAGCCATATTGATAGTGACGTATCAATATATTGCTCTGATTACATTTCTAAGATATGATAGTAGAGTGATAAATAAGAAAATGTAACCCCTCTCTTGTGACTAATTTCGGTCTCAAGTGCAAAATGACACAATACAAGTAGAGAAATAATGATTTCTATAAGAAGTTATTGACATATTATTATAAAATTAATTTATGATGTATGTATTAAGGTATATCTTAATTAGACAGTAGTCGGCAAGATAACCAGGGCCCTTTCTACTAATTTAAATAGCACTAAGTTCATATTATAAATACAAAACTGAGTTTATTTGTTATGCTTTCTTACAAAAACAGCTGAACAGATTTGGATGAAATTTGGCACGTGAGTGGACTATGACCTGGATTAGGACATAAGATACTTTTTATCCCAATATTCTCACGGGATCATGACCTATGCTGGTTAAACCGCAGGCTGCAGCTAGAAATTAAATGTTAAACTTGGTTGTATGCTTGTTTCTCTGATAATATACAACTTTCTCTTATGACACATAAGGAAGTTACTGTAATAGGCCTACAGTCAGTCACAAAGTTGTGCTTTATGATTGTGATATAAATAAAAACATTGATTTGATCCAGTACTGTACTTAAAAGAAATATTAGGTCTATTAAAGTAACTGCCCATCTTGAACCTACGCAAATATAAACTAATTAGCAGGTTAAGAAAAAAACAGTTTCTGCCATAAATTGTCTAAGCATTTTTAGGACACATTGCAAACTGTTTATTAGAGCAGAAATCAGTAGTAGTTACGTCATTAACTAGCACAAATATGTTTCTAGTTTTAATTACAATTAGCCTTGTGTTTAATAGCTGTTAATCATACCTAGTACTTGAGTTTGTTGAGCGTCTTCGCATTTTAGTACCACTCGAGTCACTGCTAAAGCCATTTTTAAATTAAACGCACTACTCTGAATTAACTAGCACCGGCTGTAACTAACTAGGAACGGGAACACGAGTATCGGCGCCAGTTCCAAAAGTTATTTATAAATCCATAAAATATTCCGAAGTTCACACGTGAAGCGCGTAGCTAACTATTAATAAATTAGCATTACAATTTATAATCGATTTGAAAGGAAACGTAAATGAGGTTCTAGGTTAAGTGCTTATAACAATAAGGCCGAATTGGTATTAGATTTCTATGCATTATTTTAATTTTATTCGTGTTTTCTTTTTGTTTTCGTGTTGACATCGCAGGCAATCGCAGGTATGATATTTTGACATTTCGAAAATCAGCAGATTCTGACGTTTAGGCAGCTTGACATTGACAATCAGCTGACTGTCAGTTTGCGAAGATAGTTATAGCTGCTATTCCGTTTTTAAAAACTTTTTGATGTGTAGCATCTTTCCTATCGCTTTCCTGTAACCAATATCTAAAATAAATGAAATAATCAAATCTGTGGGAGTCATTTCGTGAAAAGGGATGGACGTGTGTCACAGGAAGCCAGGGAAGCGCGCGCCATTTGATTGACCGTCAGAAACGACCTTGACAAGGCCCCGCCCCTTATGTTGGTTATTGCCTTAATGCTTATTACCAAGCTGACATGTCAGGTGTTAGCTAGGTACACATCAGCGACTACTGTAAGGCTCGCTCTTTTTTTTACAGAACAATAGTTTTGTATAAAACGGTTTCGGTTTTTTTTGTTCAAAAGGACTCATTTTACCCGGATTAATGAGGGGCATGTATCAAGGTTCCTTCCTGCGAGACAACCAACAGTGAGGGAGTTTGCTAACCTTCACCAGTCCAGGTTAAGGCCTAAGAATGAGGACCTTCTTTACAAATTATTCAACACCTGGCATTTATTACGATAATCCTTGATGGTTAGTCGCATTACATACATAAATATCAATGTCGTTTTATCTGTGTAATTATTAATCTGAGGATATTTGGTACGGTACATAATTTATGGAGTTCTGTAACTTTACGCATAGCTTCCGAGCCTGTCTCGAGGCTAGCCACTTGCCTGAGGTAATCCCGAAGGGCATTTGGAACAGGTACTGTTGATCTACTAGACAAACACTGGCCATGGTTCCCGTCCGCTAAACCAAAACAACCGAGTTCCAACCGAGTTCCTTGAGACTCTCCGATTAGCTCATATGATACAAAATATAGCTGAGTAGAATATGTAGGTAACAGCCTTTCGCAACAACAAAGCAAAAACAAATACTTCTTGTTACAAAGCATTTTTTTTGCGGCTTGATTACAGATATACATTACTTCTTGTTGTCATAATCAACAATATGTGAATCACGTCGCTACAAGGAAGTGTCTAACGAGCAGTGACCTCTCTACAAGCCGGTGTTACTCTATATGGAATAAATTGGTCAGCTAAGGCCAACATGTGTTCAGCTGGCGAGTTCAAGCCGTTTGAGTTTGTAAATCAACCGCACGCGCATGTAAGAGATGTTCTAAATCGATCGCACTTGAATGGCGCCGATGACTATGGCGCAGAATTGTTACATGTGCGTGCGGGTCTTCCGCGTTGGCGCATTCTTTGTGCTTAGACGTTTTCCGGGAGCCGATATGGATGGGAATGTGGAGTATGATGGAAAACATATTAAATAAGGCACATGTAAAACAAAATGGTTCTTGGTTCTGGCTAACCCTCTATGAGGTAACGGGTCTCGTAGAGACTAGAGATCAGCTACAATATCCTTTGTACTACAACAAAATCCTAGTTACTGATCTGTTTGCACGGCATGATTATTAGTCAGGCAAATATCCCTCTAGGACTCAGTCTTTCCCAACGTGGGCGATAACGCCCCCTTGTGGGCGCTGCAGGCCTAAAGGGGGGCGGTAAGAGACCCAGAAAAAAAAGGGGGCATTGTGTAGGGCAGTGATGTAGGCCCCCACGTGAGATATTTCTTGGCCCCACTTATCAGTTAAGAATCCCCACTTTTTTGTGTAAAAGGCCCCACCAGTCGTTTGAAATTCCCTCTTTTTTGTGTAAAGAGGGGCGTTAAAAAATAATTTATTCTTAAAGTGGGCAGTAGACAAAAAAAGGTTGGGAACCCCTGCTCTAGGTGAATAGGTACCAGATAGGACGTGGTTTAGAGTCACTTTAAAGGTCGCTCTGAAGAAGTAAAGTATTTAACACTAAAATCTCATTAAAACGTTAATAAATCTAAAAGTCCTGCTTATAGTGCATAACGAATTGATAAAATAAGTAAATTACCCTGATATCTGTTGAAATTAATTGTCATTAAGGCAGCACTTAACTCTTCAATAGATCTATCAACATTATTAACATCAACATACACTGCAATTAATGAATTCAAGACACGCAAAAGTAAATTGTAATCCGCGTTCTTGTTTGGGATTGGGACGCTCGCACATGATTGTTTACTGCGCAAAAGATTTTCACTTCTCCAAAATAACACACTAATATTAGGTATTACGACTTTGTACGTTAGCCAGAAATGGATTTGATTTTCGGTGAGGTTTTTGAGATTCAGTGTTCTTCAGTGTACGTAAAACATTAGTGTTAGCGAGTATTATGAAATATTTTACACGATAAACCGAACGTGCCAAAAAACTGAGTGGATACTTGGATAGGGCTTCGTTCTATCTTCGTCGATGGTATAGGGCGCTTAGATATACCATAATTATTTCTTCGGCAAAGTATAGTTTGAGCGGGATTAAGACGATTACTAACTAACCGTGTCAGTTACCTCTAACTATGATGTACTTAGTTGCATAAAACGCCATTGTGTATCACAAGGAATTAATTAACCATATGAAATTAATCTGTGTAACAAAGGCCACTGTTCCAAAGCGGGCCGGCCTCGCTCAGTTTCACAATTTTTACACGATATCTTCGTTTACGAAAGGCGAATGCAACAGAACCCTCATTTGAACCTCGTTGTTGCGTAAACGGGCATATTTCGCGTAATTATTCATTCGAGATACCGCATGCCATTTGCTACGCTATGTGAGACGTAATAAGGTTGGATTTTGTAACGTTTTGATGAATGGGTCGTTAGTCGGTAGTTTCTTGCGGTTCTCTGATGATGTACTCGAGCGGAGATAAGCGTGAAGATTGGACGTAACAGTGTGACAAAAAGTAGCGATTTTGTAGAGCTGTTACGTAGTTAGGAAATGGTGATTAAGGGCTTTATTCATAAATGTACTGTTGGGGAATATAAATAGGTATAAGTAGGTAAATTACCACGGCTATTTTAACAAACAGCGTGGGTAGAAGTAGGTAAGTATGCAATATTAGCATAAATTCCATTAGTGTAAGATTCTTGCAGCATCCATAGAATTATGTGTTTTGTTAGTTCATAGTTACATATTATTTTGTTTTGCCTACGATATTACCAGTGTTCGTGTTAATAAACCAATTGTAATTGCAGATAAAGGCTATTTAATAATGTGAAAAACCGGTCAAGTGCGAATCGGACTAGCACACTTTTTTTAAAATACTTTAGTAAAAAAAACATTTCTTGTATGGTTTCTTGTAGGTATAAATAAAATAGAGATAAAAATTTAAGGAGGTCCCCCTTAAAGGTCATGGCCCATAATCCGACCCGGTACAAACATGTTTTTGTACAAAAACGAAAATGGTGGTAAATAATGCAAGCATAACCCCCTTTCCATTATTTATTTATTTATTTATTTATTTTATTATTTATGTACACACAGAAAAATATATACCCAAGTAACACGTAAGCAGGATAACAGTACACATTTAGAACAATTTTACAGTTTAAAGTTGAATATCGTTTGTCTATGAGCTTTGGGTATAGCCAAATGCTGAACTAGGTTGAGTTCGGATGCTTAAAATTCTTAACGCTTAATAAATTCTGTATTTCTGCCCTTCCCTTCTTTAAGCTTAAAAACCACTCTCCGTAAGATTATAATACAAACGTTATTAAGCATTACGCATTCCAGGTGACTTAAAACTGAAAAACAGCTCCGTCGGAAGCATTTATCCGAGTAACAATAATATGTATTGCTATTATTAAAGCAGTTTTCAGCTAGTAGCGTTTCAAACAGCTAATTGCTGAATAAAGTATCACCTTCTGAATAATATTGTTACATAATTCTATCATAGCGCTTGATACTGAATAATTGTTTTTATTTTATCTTCAAACTGGATAAGATTCTATGTTTTACTAATTATTCAGCTGCTGAATAAACGGTATTATTTGTGTTTTTATTAAGCTTTTTTCAGTTTAATAGAGGTATCAAACTAACTTAGTCAAATTAAAGACCACATTTCTATTGTTATAGCGCCCAGAGCTTAATACCAGCTTAATTTAAATACTATTGTACGTAGGTATTTGTTTTATGCGTTGTTTTGCATCATGGATCGAAAGTCGTGGAAAAAACTTAAGAGATCCGGTAATATAAAAAGAAAATTGTTAAAAGAATATTTAAGTCCAGTTGGTGTTTTAAGTGTTCCTAGTCATCCAAGGATTTGTGAAAATAGTTTGACCAAAACTGCTCCCGGCCCCAGTCAGCATGCGTGGTTGCCGTGCAATGAACAGGGTTCCGTCCCCCAATATAATCAAACAGCATTGGGATTGATGCAAGAAGATTGTGCATCTGATGGCAGCTGTACAGATATCGAAGAAGAACAATATACCGAACACATGAAAAATTTGATATTTCGAGAAAAAATTAGACATAATGATTAACACAAAAGTTGTGCCAGAAAACATATCACTTAATATAAGCATGGATGGCCTTCCAATTTTCAATAGTTCCAAGAAAGAATTTTGGCCAATATTGTGCAACATACATGACATAAATGAGCCACCATTTGTCATCGGTATATACTATGGGACTGGAAAACCGAAAGATTTAAAAATCTATTTAGAAGATTTCATTTCTGAAATGATTATTTTGTTAGCAGAAGGTATTACAGTGCAAGAAAATAAAATTAACGTTGCGATAAGATGTTTTATTTGCGACTCTCCAGCTAGAGCTTACGTAAAATGTAAGTATAATTTGGACCTGCAGCAGTAGAATTCAGTTCTGAATGATAGCACAGAACACGGCTGTTCTGATCAAGATCTGTGTCGGTGTCTGTTTTGTTAAGCATATTTGCCATTTCTTCTTCAGCCTCTTCAAAGGTTTGAAATTTTTTTCTTTTCAAGGAACAACTCATCGTAAGCCAATCTGCACGAGGTTGGACTGTGCTATCTTTAATTAATAAATTAGCATTATATCTTGGCCATCGAAGTTGTCCTTTTTTCTCCCATTGGGACGGTACAGTGCACAATTCTTGACGACCCTGTCGACGTGTCGATATAATTTTAAACGACATTTTCCTGAAACGAAATATAACTTATCGTTACGATGCATTGATATGTATTTTAATGTAGATGCAACATAGTAAATGACTTATATAAATAAAGGAACACATACTGCAAAGTTTAGCCTGTCGCGCGCGTCTTACCAACGGTCGTTATTGTTTATTTTTTGTAGGACTCAACTCGCATGACGCTCCGGACGCGTATGCCGTCTAGCTTGCTCGCTACCAAACCGACTGACTGGCTGGCGTGGCGCCGTGTAGGTAAAGCGGTAGCAAGCGCGCGGGCCTGGGGACTTCCCCGTGAGAGCAGGGGCGAGCGCGGACACAGAGGCGCGGGATTAAACGCGCGCGGGCCATTTAAAATTCCAAGTTATTGGAATTTTAAATGGCGCGACAGGGCGACAGAAAAATATACATTAACCTGTAAAACACATGCAGTATACGTTGAATACAATCCATTGCACCTATTCGTTTTTTTTTTGCGAGATTAATTAATGTTTTTCTGTCACCCTGTATATTATCTTTGATGACGACGCACAGTGTTTTTTTTACCCTTATTTTGGGACTGCCTAATTTTATTGAATTATCGAATGGAATATATCACTAACGCAAGAGTAAAACTCCCACGGGCCTCGCTCTCATAGTTTTCAAAATATGCTGTATGATCTAAAAGTACCGGTATTTTATTATTGTTTTTATTTTATTTTTATTTATTTTTCTATGAATGTTATGAGTTAGTTTCATTTTGGATAGGTCAAACGGTTTTCCATCATTAGTGAAAGTCAGGGAGGAAAAAGGTTTTTGTTCATTCGATTAGAGAACTCTAAAAATCTGAGTAATGGAGAAATGTGGTCAACTATAAAATTGTTATTCAGAAGTTAGTGTAATGAGACTACTCCTTTTCAAGTCATATCTTAGTAACAAGACGTATGTGCACTTTTATTCAGCATTATAAAGAGAACCATCGATCACCATTAAACATCTTTTTAATTTATACTTACAAGGAATTTCCGAGATCACCAAAATGCCTAATCTTAGAATTACAACATTTTCATCTCGATTCAATGTTATTTTGTTGGATGAAACTTGCTAGAATTAGCTATTTTGTCACAAGTACTTTTGTCAGTCCTAGTTTGAATACATGAAAATACTGTTTACAATCGTTATCTTGATTTATTCTTACGGCGCGTCAAAAATAATGACAAATAAACATAACTTTTCACGACAAAATTACTTGCGCACTATCAATTAACTTAAAGCAGACTGTAACTTAGTTAAAATAAATATTTACTTACCGATTTTAAAACTTCACCATTACATTAAAGTCACCAACGTAAAAATATCTATCAAAGTCATTTTTTTTCACAATTTGTATGAATATTGTTTGCAAAAGTGTGAACAATAAATTAAATACTTAATAAAGTCTGAATAATAAAACCAATTGGACTTAGCTGAAATATTGAGTTGTAAGAGCTTAATAAAAACAATGTGAGCTGTTATTCAAAAGTTATTAAGCTAATTGAAACGTTATTAAGCTCCTACTCAGAAGTTGCCCAGAATTTATTCAGCGTTAAGCATTCAAAATTGGGGCCCTTTTTGCTTGAATAACAGTTGAATAGACGGTAAGTCAGATGTTATTCAGCTTAGTATTCAGCATATGCTCTTGATGACAGCTCTTACGCAATCTTTATTCAGCACGTCTGTGTTACATGGGTACAGATAAGACATAATCATAATATGAGTACAAAGGTACAATATATGTAAAAAGAAAAAAATAATTCGTTGGAGAAATCTTTTAGCAGACCAATAAATATTGGATAATAATTAGCGGTTTCGCCTGTCTGTAAATTATTTTATCCATGGAAACATGTCACTTGGGTAAAAAGTATACTATGTCCGACTCCAAATCAAAAAATATATCTATACACGGCAATTTAATCAAAATCGGTTCAGTGGTTTAGACTTGAAAATGAAACAAACAAATTGCCATTGTTTTGTTAAGTTTTAGACATCGATGGGGCTGAATAAACATAAAAAAAAAAATGTATTTTATTTTCTCCTCCCTAAAACCACAAGTTATAAGTTAAGTTTTCATACTAGGTAGATTACATTTTTTTATTATTATTCTTTCATGATCCCCATGAGCCACAGCAATGCGCCACTTATCATTGAAAAGTATAATCATTTGTCTTTGATTCCCGCCATATTTTATTTCTGTACGCCGTGGGTATATTTTTCACACTAAATGGGCCATTACCTTTTTAACTTTATTTTATTTGTGTTATAAATAAACGTTTTTTCTTTGTCTGTCATCCCTCGACACCCTTACGGTACAGAATCCTAAAAAAATGGTACCATAACGTAACTGTAGGTATCTACATAGTTATAGGTATTGCTACAAACACTGCTTACCTACTAGTTAGAGGTACCTAAGTTATAAAGTTATGCTTTTACTTTTATTTACCGCATTTAGCAATATTGTAAATCTTTGGAAATACTAAATGACTCATTCGCATAATGATTAGAAGAGTTACAGACTACCACTGAATAGTCAATTGGAAATATGTTATGCTGTAATATGTTATGGAAAGAATTAGGTAATCATATCACAAACCTCATCTTGTATTCGTTCAGTTTTGAAATATTCTTATTTACTTCACGTTCAATGCGAAACAGAAACATTATTTTGTAATAAAAATAGAATATTAAAACACCTTAGTTTTATTGATACAAGTGAAAGTAAACGCCCCATATTTATAGCAAAGAATAACTAACTAAGTAATAAGGGGAAACGAGGATGCTTTCGACTATTCGAGAATCGAGCCTCAGACGGAACATAGCTGGCTTTAGGCGCTCGGGCGCTCTACCTAATCGCTACACTCAACAGGTATTTAATGTTACATGCACAGTAACATTTCGAATCGTCTCCTACAATGATTCTATTTGTAGCTACGGATACGTCGATCCACGTAAGAGAAATCTGCGTAAGAACAATGACAATAAAATTGATTGCAATGCGATATCGATTGTCTACGCAAGTACGCACGTTCTCATCACAAGATTGAATAGTGATTGTGATCAAATTAGTAATTATTAAAGAACAAGCTTTCTAATTTATTTGTATAAGAAAAACAATCTACTCAATAAAAATCATAGATTCATCAATTCACTGACAGAATACGGACAGCCTAAAACGCTGGCTGGGCTTTCGTAAAGAAGTTGAGCACTAAGGAAGGATTTTTTAAAATTCGTCCCTAAAGGGGTTAAATAAGGTATGTAAGTTCGTAATTTTTGTCGAAGGGAATTCCCAACAGGATTGTCTTCATAGAAATGACTCATCAATAAACTGTTTTGATAATCATTCTCATGTTTATCAATAAACAGCTGATTATTATTAGTCATTAGATTACACAAATTAATGTAATTAAAATATCTAAGTATTTAATAAATTTCATTGAACTTTACTGTGATTTGTGTTTGTGATGCACTTTTATTTTGTTTGGCCTCGCCAACAACAGTGGGTAAGGTCATGAATTCCTTCAGTTTTCGTTCGAATTATGAGGTCAATGTGATTAAAACTAAGGCTGTATTAGTGATTAACTTATTATAGATAATTAAAATAGATGAAGTCTATTTTATCAATGCCGTTGCCGGAACCATCTTCAATAGCGCTGAAGATTGCTGCTACGATAACGATAAAATTAAAAACAAAAGGGAGAGTTGTTTATTGTTTAAGTACTTACCTACTCAGTTATCAATTTGAATTGCGTTTGATATTAGACTTGTTTATTTCCATTTTAATTCTATTAGAGGAGGGAAAGTAGAATAGATTAATAAAACAAATGTCGTCTGTTAATTTAATTAGAGTCAAAGCGATCATGAATGTCTTCGTCAATTAGAATTTCCATATTTGTAATTCTAATTTCGTAAATGTAGGTAATTCTCATGTCCTGAACTTCTTTGTATTATGTAAATAAGATGCGACGTCCATTTTAATAATCGTAACACCTTGTTATGTATGACATTAGATTGGATTTTTAACATAATGTTAAGCCACAAGTTGTTGGGTCACTCCCAATTATGTGTCACGGCCTCTTCATTAATTCATTGATTCTCACACTCATTATTAACGATGTTAGTAAACATTTTCCTACTATAGAGGTCATCTTTATCCATTAATTCACACTTAGCTTGACCGCAATTAATTGACAGACGCTCTACTTCTTAAAGGGTACAAGAACATTATCATATCTTTGCAAATCGATAAGATAACCATGATCATTCATTTACGTTTAAATAATTAAGTTAATGAGGAAGCAAATATTCGCAAATATTTAGGTTTCTGGATTAGTTCGACGAACTTATTCTTTTGTTGCGCGTTTTAGAAATTAAATACGATTCACGGACGCGTTATTTCGCTCAATGACACTAATATTTTATTCATACAGTATAGTCGATTTGTAGTAGCTCAAGTAGGAACTGGGTAGTTGTTTTTATTATCTTTATCTTGTTTATTATTGTTTCTTCGCAATCAAGTTTCCCTTTGTGCTGTTGTTGATATAATGATGTTGCTCACCATGGTTAGATTTATAAGTGGATTTATGCACACAATTTGATTAGCATCTACGCACCTAGTTGACTATTCTCCTGAGCGTCTTCACAACGTCCCACAACTCTGATGATGGCGCGCCCAGCCAGCCTGGCACAGATCATCATGGGCCGCGCGTCAGGCCGGTTTCCTTCCTCCGCCTCAGTCGGCACCCTCGCTCCACCATCGTATTCCGTAGGGGGCCTCATCACTGCACTTGATTATTAACAGTCACTGCACAATCCCTTAGTTAAGTCACTGCTAGGTCACAATTTCTGTGGTCACGACTATGAAAGTCTTTCACTAGCTGAAAGAATCACGAATCATCTACCACCGCAGCGAAACGCGATGCGCCTGGGTCCACGGTAGCACTCTGGTAAAATTCGAGCGCCGCGTTTGCTGCCTGCTTATATATCGTTGCCAAAACAAAGAAGCGTGGTGCGGGAGAGAGAGCGCAACAACAACAAATGTCCGTCTTGCTCGCACTCACGCACTGTCTGCTGCGCAGTTGGTTGACGCAAGTAGGCGCTGGCGGAAGCTTAGCTTGCGGAAAATATTTTATGGGAGATGGATGAAATCCAGTCACGGGTTTCGTCCTGTCACAAAGGAAAAGCTGTTTTCCGCTTGGATAAACAATCCTGCGATCTCGTTTTCAGTGGAGCGCATTGTCACGTCGCGTCGTCAATAAGAGCATTGTGATTACCGAGCCCGTTATCTGATTGCATTGTTTGTGGGAATAATCGTTTGAATGCATACAGTTGATCAGCTCAATGTGAAAGGCTAGGCTGACGGTCGAACATGATTTTCCAACCTAATTCACAACGGGCCATCAATGTGTTACATGTTGCAATTTATTGCGGACACGTTCGATGCGCAAACTTGATTATGATGAATTAAAACGGTTTTATTTTTGAGTCATGAACATGTTATTCAATATATTTCCTGAAATTGCATCATTTTAAAGTAAAAGTAACGAAGTAGAACATACTGCACAATCAATTTACTTTATCTAAATATAAAAGCAGCTACTTATCTAATTACGCAACACATTTTCTTGAACGATTACGGCAAATTTGTCCATTTTGATAGTTCAACAAAATTCATTGCGTTATTTACGTTGTTGAGCAGTTTTTTTGGATGGATGGATTAGCAATTTGTTTCAAAACGATTCAAATTCCGATTGATCGTGTATTACGTAAGTGGGGGACAGGTTGGTTCCTCTATCATTTTCATAACGGCCTTGGTTCACTTTCCGTCATCGATCGTGATTCAAGAAATCCATAAGAAAGTGTTATAACTTTAACTAGGTAATTAATTAGTAACGCTTCGTTCAAGGACCGTAAAAAGATTTCCGTTGTAAAAACCGTGAGGTACAACAGTAACAATATTGTGGAAGCGGCAAGTAGTTAGGCCTATTTAATGTAGGCTGAATTATAACTTGTATAAAATTTGTCCAAGTTCGAAGACCGAACTAAACGTAAACAGTAAATATCTTTAGTTGATTGTAGATATGCGTTTGATGTAGGTACCTATCTACTCATACGTGCAAATAATTGCGTCAATTAAAAACTTGACGTCCATATGCCGTGCGTTCAACGCACTGCCTTGAAGTTTCGGCCAAAGAGAGTCGTAGATTTTCGCCAGCACAACCTAACCTTGAACGGGTGCCAGAAACTATTTTCCCGACTGCTGTGCTCCGATTATATTATTATTTGCAGTAAACTATTTATTTTTGGATGATAAACAAGGAACTTTGAAACAGACCATTTTTATTTTACTCCAATAATCTTGACATGGTTGTGACTTGTGCCTATGAGCCAACAAACAAATGAGGGTAGTTAGTTGGCCATTATATCGTTGGTCTACGGCTCTACCAGCGTAGCTGCGTGCGCATCACCATTACCTACGGCGAAAATCTTTTTCAATTAATGAAGTTTGTTATTTAATTATCTAACACAGAGGTTCCCAAACTTTTTTGGCGACGGAACGCTTTTGGAAAACGAAATATATGATGGAGCCCTAAAATAATCAAAACCTGGTTTTATGAGTATTATTCATTAATAATCATAATACCTACTTGACATTAATCGGGTAATGAAATAGATTTTTTTCTTTTCATCGATTGTTTGATGTCAGACTTGATTGAACAGGGCTCCGCGGAGCACAGTATGAGTAATATTGATCTAACAGTAGCGTAATATGTATAACTAAAATATTTAAATTTTGAGTACCTAAGTCATTTAATTTAGCCTGCATTTTGTCTTATAGTTCCAAGTAAAAAATGAATTAATTACTTACTTACTTTGTTATTTTTGTTCATTACATATTTGTTTATTACTTAATAAAAAAATAATTGCTGGTAATCTTAAGTCAAAGGGACCGCGACAGTTTTTTTTTTAAACGTGGCATACGTTAAAAAAAATGAAACTTATTGGGGATCCCCGGTGTATAGCTTAGCTCATACGCCATACCTAATTAATTATTAGAAGGTGGAAATACTTAACTAAGTAGTTCTTGCTCATAGCTCAACAAAGACGTGAGCATTAGTTAATAAAAGAGAATAATACAAAATTTCATACAAAATTGATAAAATTGTAATTTTTGCCCGAAAGTCTGACAACCAGTCTTACCAAGGGGTATCGTGTTATCCAGTAACTGGGTTGTGGAGGTCAGATAGGCAGTCGTTCCATGTAAAATACTGGTATTCAGCTGTATCCGGTTAGATTGGAAGCCGACCCCAACATAGTTGGGAAAAGGCTAGGCAGATGGCAGTTATGGATGGATGGGTTTAAGACGCAGATATATGCCAGTGACCTTGAGTGGTTAGCTTGCGTGTTCTGTACTGAGCTCACGCAACGCGTCGTACGTCCAGCCAGTAGTAGGACTCGCCCATCAAGGAGCGCTGTCCCAAATTAGACGCATTATTAATTTATTATTCATAAAAAAAGGTATTTTAATAAAATACGTATACTAAAAAATTAATAATTAAATTATCTTTAAAATGGTAAAGGTTTCAGAAAAATACGCTTGATAGATTTTGCTTGATTCTCAGTTTTTTTTCCGCGTTGGACATAACATTACAAATTAATTTCACTGTGTAAAAATAATCTAAAAGTCTCTATTAAGTTATTAAGAAAATGCTCTAATTTATCATATATTTATTCCAAATCATTAACACTACTCGTTTAGACGTGATCTTCAGTATAAAATCATTAAAAGTCGGTTATGCTCGCCTTAATGGGTTGGGGATTGAGTTTAATAATGTTCCTTTCAAACACTCGGGCGATATCTGAAAAATGCAAATGAACCTTGTTTCTTTGTTGCTGTTTTTAAGCCGCCCATGGGCCTCTGACTTGACTTCACACACTGTCGAGAAATATCTCTCAGGCATGCCGTCTTTGTTTCATGAAAATGTTATTTATTTTTGAGGTCAATGTCGCTTTTGTCGGATATGCTTTCAGTTTTTGGAACAATTTCAAGAAGGTAGCCCATTTAGATTTTTTGATAATAAATCGATCAACTAGTGCTCTATTCCTACACGGGGCGACCTCGTGTTTACGTAGATACCTATTTCGTTCTTCATCATGGCCCACTTTCGGAAGCATCTCTATTTAATTTATTGAGCATTTTATTACTCCACTGGGAGTCGTAAACAGAATCACGGAAAGTTTTTTGTTTAAGGGGTTATTCCGTTTGGCTAAATGTCGTCTAAATAGCTCATTTTCTGAAATTCTGTACCTAATCTACCTAATTAATTACAGAATCCATCTGCAGATTTTAACTGCTATAGAGACGAACGTATTGTGACCTTTCTTCTCTGTAATTTTGTTACTTTTTAGGGGTCGGACTTGTTGAATGGTATAGGTAAATTACCTACCATTCCATATAGACTACTTTTAGCCAAGTGGAATTAGCCCTTCGTCAACAATTTTTTTAAAAATAAGTACGTGAACGCGAAACAGATACAATGTTTCGTTTTGTATTTTCCCCTGATTCACGCAAAACAAAGCTTTGGTAAAGTCAGATTTAATCACAGTTCGAAAGCGGCTAATGACGGATGGTGAATAACAAGCAAGATGACGCAGGTGTGGATCCTGAGTATGTGCAGTCAAAATATTGTTGAAAGACTTGAAAGTACAGGATCGTCGGTACAGCCGCATGTCAGTAACACTTTGACCGACCGCGAAATTCAAATTTTCTTACGTTTTTTGCACTTAAGTACTTTTCCACGAGATTTTTTCTTATGGAAAAAATCTAAATTAGAGAGATGTATTAATGATTCTCATTCTGTAAATACATATTTGTTATGGTCGCGAGTCATATTTTGATTAAGATACCTGACGCTGACCTGAAAATTGCAAAAAACGTAAGAAAATTTGAATTTCGCGGGCTACTACTGCGGATTCAACTTAAGCTGGCCCAGTGTGGTACGGACTTTCAATAGAAGAGGCCAGCTTATACTACTTTTGTTACCATTAACGTAGGTACGGCCTACCGTATACCGTACCGATTTTCAGAGACCAAAAACTTTACCACTGAAAGCCTTTAACGTTTATGAAATAGCCGCTTCTTTCATGATTTTGGTACTTACACGACGATAGCAATTGAATAAGTATCTAATTATAATAAAACTATCTAAGAAATTGTATCTGCGTCTAATGTTGTTAGGAGACTAGTGAGCCAGAAAATGCAGAATTTTCTATCTTCATCACTCATGTGTGACACAGGTATTACAGTACAGCATCAAAGGGTGACAGAAGGGAGGAGCTGAGAGTTTTCTATCCAATACAGATTGAATTCCGTTTCGGAATTTCAAATCGGAAAAAAAAACGAACGGAGAACGTGATTTTGTATGGATTTGCTGCCTTCGAAATTCTACTATTATACTATCGAAGAACTTCCAATCTAAGCAGTTTGAAAACAAAATCCCGTGAACACGATGACCACATCTGTTACTGCCCCGGTTCTATAGCGGCCGAGCGCTACAAGCAGAAATAGTCCTTACGGTGTATAGATATGAACTTCTACGATGGTAGGTATGTGGCGGGCCTTATTGATAATATATCATTATACTGTTTCAGCACCTACCTAATTAGTTTAATAGTTTCTGACTAACATACATTAGGTTTAGGTCCTGTTCAAATCACTGCTCGACCTCATTAATCGGAACCTACTGCATGAGCAATAGGTATAGGTTCCGATTATGTATATCGTTCGGGATCAGGTTTATTTACCAATATCCTGTCATTATCTAGTGATTCATTATTGTAACTGTAACTACCGAACATCCTAAGACAATCGTACCTACCCAACACAACACATATATCGGACACTTATCTAGATGATATCCGTCCGTATCTGGCGCACACGCATGGTTGGTGACGCACAAAATTTTCCGTCGGTCGACCGCTGACATTTCGCAGAAGTTTTTTTCACACCGAAAGTTGAGGTCGATCCTTTGTGCTATTTCAGGAAAAGCTGGACAGAAGCCAGTTCCCTGTTCGGCAGAACATTCGACGCAATTGGTACACGCGTTCCTTGATCCCTTGGTCCTTACAAACGAAAACGAACCTTACGTAGTAGGAATAAGAATGAAAAGGTCAATGCCACTGAATTTGTTATTGCTTCTGATCCCGTTTATTAATTTTCTTTTGTTTATAGCTGAAGTCTGGATGGGAATATTGCCTTAAGACTGGATACAATGTTTAGCTTTTGAGTTCATTTATGTTTTCATGAGTAGCATTTTTGACACTTTGTATCAATCTATAGGAATATCTTTGTATAGTTCTTTGGTAGTTTCTTACTGTTGGAAAATCTCTCTCATTTTCCTTCTCATACTTTCTTTTGTTTGTGGACAAACTACATTTTTGCACATGGCTGTCTCGACTTCCGTTATAACAGTCCAAATAAAACAAATCTCTCAAAGTGAATCATTTTTGAGCTAAATAGGAGGGACATCCGTCTCCAGTTTTAGAATTATTGACAATTGGAAATATCCGGCGTTGGCGCAGTTACGACTTATTGATTAGACTCGTGCCACCATCAAAACTGAAGTTTACTTCAATCCTTCAGTAAAAATGACGTCTTATTTCGACTTTGTTTACAAAATCGAACGATAGTCGTAAAAACTAGCTCGTGTTGATAGCGTGCATAGTGCGTAGTAATATCATGTTTAGTAGATTTTTTCCGTTGTCCGAAATAGAATTATTGTAGCTGTTTAACTAGTTTGAATTGACGTTAGTTTTTGTAACAACACGAGTTTTGTTGTCAAGGTCAGTTATGCGTAAATAGAGGATATTCTTATTTGAAACGACGTTGATGCTTCCTTAAATATTTTCAAAATAATTTAACTTAACTATTATGATGGACATTTTTCAAAGTTTTCGTTTATCAAAACAAAAAGTCCACTTCGTTGCTTTGAAGTATGAGTCGTAGATCGTAGATTCGAACCCAGACAGGCGCTTTACTTTGGGTGAATTATTTTATCACCACTGCTATAAAAACGGTGAAGGAAAACGTGAGGAAACGGCATGTCCTACAACCAAAAAATCGAAGGCCTTGTGACATCTACCAACTCGCACTGGGTCTGCGTGGTGGATTACGGCCCTCTCCCTCCCACCGAGAGGAGGCCTGTTACCCATCAGTGGGAACATTATAGGCTGTAGTAGGAAACGGGAAACAGTTTTGGAATACTTAGGTCGCGTTCTTTGTGTAACACAAATAGATAGAATGACGACTTTATTTCTTGCGCTCCCAGATGACTTACCATCGGAGTAATGACTTATGACGTCACAATATATTGAACAGAGGCCCTAGTGTGAGTTTCTTTTAACCATCTCGACTTTACGCATCGAGCGCGTTCGGCGCTCCGATTGGCAGCCCGCCGGCCTTCACCAGTGAACAGCCCTCAGTTGCTAGTTTATAGACTATCAGTAGATAAGTGTCAGTGCCCAGTGAGTGCGGGTCTGGAGTGGGTGGCAATCAGTAAATTATTAGGTGACAACTAGTTAATCAACATGTTGGGGAAAACTGTTCGAATAGTCGAAATGAAACAAGCCATTGCACAATGAACATTAATGTAATATCATCAAGTGGGCGCGTTTTCTGCGCGTTGCTGCGCGAGCTGCGCAGCCGCACAGCAGTGCAGCATGAGGGCGGTGAGGGCGCATGCGCGAAGTTCGCCGCCGTTCGAGTCGCCCGCGCTGCTTGCGTCCTCCGCTGATAGTTCTTCTCGTACAGCTAGTAACTGCGAATAGAAATCGATAGGTTAGAAATGACATTGATACAGGAGAAGAAGATACCGTAAGTATATTCAGGAGTTCAAAGAGCTCTGATTTCTGAGAGCCTTTCAGTAAATTTGGCGGAGGGAGTGGGCGAGGTAAAGGATGGCAAGAGGATACCGAAGTAAGTAGTATCCTTAAAGGTTCCCTACGTTTTGAGAACAGCTGGCAATAGTTTCGAAAAAAAGCAGAAAGTGCATGATCATGTTCACACACGACATTGATGTGCAGTTGCTATAAACTGGACTATAATAGATGACCTAGTAATAAATTATACTCGTACAGTAGCTTCATAAATTACAAGTTGCATCCTTCGTTGAGGTTACGTTATTTTGGGAAGGATTTATCTTTATAAAAGTAACTGATTTATGATGAATCAATGTCAAAGAAATTTCGTTTGATGAATCATTAATTTCTACTTAAGATAAAATGTTCTATAAATTCTGTCGTCAGTTTAATAACTCCATCTGTGCTATTTGCTTACTCATTATTGCAGGTAAGTAGGTAACTTTGCCTATGTGCAAAAACATGATGCACAAACGAATTTATAATTTTCTGTTAAAGCTGTATACAGTCTACCGCGAAGGAGATCATCCAGCTTCCAGGTGACAATTTAACACGGAACTTCTTCTCTGAGGAATTCCTGCCAGGAGCTGAGGTAATGTTTAGAAAATCAAGTAAATAAGCTCACCAATACCTCAAACAGCAGCATGGCTGCCACGCGCCAGGGTTAATGTTAGTACTCACCATGTCATGTATCTGTTGCGCGGTGAGCTTGCTAGCCAGCTCAGGCACGCAGTCCCGCGTGGCCGCGAGCAGCACGTCCGGCGGCAGCTCGCTGCGCAGCGACGGCGCCAGAATGGCCGCCACGCGCCAGTGTTAGTGTCAGTACTCACCATGACATGTATCTGTTGCGCGGTGAGCTTGCTGGCCAGCTCAGGCGCGCAGTCCCGCGCGGCCGCGAGCAGCACGTCCGGCGGCAGCTCGCTGCGTAGCGACGGCGCCAGAATGGCCGCCACGCGCCAGTGTTAGTGTCAGTACTCACCATGACATGTATCTGTTGCGCGGTGAGCTTGCTGGCCAGCTCAGGTGCGCAGTACCGCGCGGCCGCGAGCAGCACGTCCGGCGGCAGCGCGCTGCGCAGCGCCGGCGCCAGCATGAACTTCAAGCGCCAGTGTTAGTGTCAGTACTCACCATGTCTTGTATCTGTTGCGCGGTGAGCTTGCTGGCCAGCTCAGGTGCGCAGTCCCGCGCGGCCGCGAGCAGCACGTCCGGCGGCAGCGCGCTGCGCAGCGCCGGCGCCAGCATGGACTTCACGCGCCAGTGTTAGTGTCAGTACTCACCATGTCATGTATCTGTTGCGCGGTGAGCTTGCTGGCCAGCTCAGGCGCGCAGTCCCGCGCGGCCGCGAGCAGCACGTCCGGCGGCAGCTCGCTGCGCAGCGACGGCGCCAGAATGGCCGCCACGCGCCAGTGTTAGTGTCAGTACTCACCATGACATGTATCTGTTGCGCGGTGAGCTTGCTGGCCAGCTCAGGTGCGCAGTCCCGCGCGGCCGCGAGCAGCACGTCCGGCGGCAGCGCGCTGCGCAGCGCCGTCGCCAGCATGGACTTCAAGCGCCAGTGTTAGTGTCAGAACTCACCATGTCTTGTATCTGTTGCGCGGTGAGCTTGCTGGCCAGCTCAGGTGCGCAGTCCCGCGCGGCCGCGAGCAGCACGTCCGGCGGCAGCGCGCTGCGCAGCGCCGGCGCCAGCATGGACTTCACGCGCCAGTGTTAGTGTCAGTACTCACCATGTCATGTATCTGTTGCGTGGTGAGCTTGCTGGCCAGCTCAGGCGCGCAGTCCCGCGCGGCCGCGTGCATCACGTCCGGCGGCAGCGTGCTGCGCAGCGCCGGCGCCAGCATGGATTCCACGCGCCAGTGTTAGTGTCAGTACTCACCATGTCATGTATCTGTTGCGCGGTGAGCTTGCTGGCCAGCTCAGGCGCGCAGTCCCGTGCGGCCGCGAGCAGCACGTCCGGCGGCAGCGCGCTGCGCAGTGCCGGCGCCAGCATGGCCGCCACGCCGCCCTTCGCCAGCCACGTCGCGGCGCACGCGCCGAACGGGTTGCCCGACTCCAGCGACTGCTTCCTTTACGTCACACGGGCTGCTCGTCAACAAACGTGTAGGCTCTTTCTTTCAACCACTTTGTGTGAGAAGAGTTGGAAATGATTTGAGGATAGTCATTTGTGTTTTATGGTGACATGTTGTAGCCAGCAGCAAAGACACTACTTTGTTTGTCAGAGGAGCTGAGCTATTGCAGTGTGGCTTAAGATTCTTTTACGACATTGTATGCGAGTGTTACGAAAGGAGTAAAATAAAATGTATGTTAGATGTGTAAGCCAATACAGCTGTAGTCGTAGGTATCTAATTAATTTTTCGCAGTGGGTCAAGCAATGGCCCCTGTTTGTCTATATCAACATTTAATACGGGACGGGAGTTCAAAGAAGAAGGGCAAATAGATGTAATTAACAAATCAATAGGCAGAGAGCCAGGGACACGGCCATACAAAGATGTAAAGCACACAAATCGAATTCAAACTACAAAATAGAAAGAAGGCAAAACACCAGTGATCGGAATTTGATGATTTACTCACCTAATTCCGATCAATGCACATCACAAAGGTAAGGTTTACAGTTTGATTGAAAGGTTCCAAATGAAAATGACCTAACCTAACTCTCGTAGCGAGAAGAGACACATCAATTTCATTTACCTTTCATCAGGCACCTAGGATACCTAACAAACAACAAATCTGTTATGTACCTACGTAAGACAAACGATAGCCTAGGATTCCCATATTGGTTCGCATGGCCTCAATCGAGGTGCCATTAAAGCTGTCGCAAGGCAGTAAAATCTTTTGTATTATAAAAGTAATAAGTTAATAAGGTCGTAAGTACTTTATTGCCTCGATTCAGATAACTTGTAATGTTTTGTACTAGTTAGGAAGAATGATCCGTTCATGGCGTTGGAATTCAATTAGTTTAACGTTATTCTAAATCATATTAACGGATTGAAGATGATACTTCTTTAACGAAATAATCTGTGGTTATAAAGTAAAAAGTTTGAAGTGAAAACTAGAACCCTCCATGACGATATTGAGGAAGAAGAAACATTTAAGGCAGTAGATTCAGGAAACGGCAAGGGGCAACAATAGGAATGAAGAGAAAACAGGTAGGTAACGTTCAATAAAATACCTTGTGTGTCTTCAAAAGTTGAAGGACATAATGATGTGCGAACTAAAAACAAAGTAAAGTATTATCACGCTACTCTTCAATAGTTTATTTCGCGGTTTTAATTAAAAACCTACAATTTGAAAAGAAAAGATTGATTTGTAGCTATTACTGTGTAAAGGTAGGGAAAGAGTCATCCATTTGAAAAGCGGAGCCTTGCAATAAGCTCGTTATAGACCAAACTCAAGGCGCGATTTTCGAAATGCCTGCATGCGTTTGTCAGCCCGCAACTTGACACTGCAAGTTTGGTTTTACATCTTTTTGGACTTATCAATGCATTTTTCTGCCTCTACTACCTCTGATAATGTCCTTAAAGTATATAGCTGATATATTAGCAGCTGTCCAAAAGTGAAAAACGTAATGAGTTTGAGAATAAAACCCTAACCGCATCGGGCACGAGAAAATCGAACTATGAGTTAGATCATTTACATGTAGAAAAAAGCAAAAATACAGCTCCAAACAACACTAAATGTAGGTGCATCAGTGTCTCATTGCTGAAAAAGTGCCGTCAAAAGCTGGTGTCTTTACCGGTTGAAGGCATACAGTTGTTCAGTTTAACAACACGACATAACGGTGTGCTTAACATACCTGGGTGTATGACTAGGTGATGGTGGTAAGGACCTGGATGAGGCGTTGTTTTTAGGCGCAGAGAGGGAATGAGCGGAGCCAGCGCGCCTTAGTCCAGCCACCAGAGCGCTCATTGCTCCGCCACCTGAATATTATAGTATCTAGTTTGAATATATCCAAGAATTAAGAAGGAAGGAATGTGATGTTGGGTGAAAAAGGTGTTAAAAAGATGACTGTAAGGCGTGGAAGTGAGGCTTACAAATATATGTAGGTATTGTAATTTAGAGGCAAGGATCAAGGACACAGATGAGCAAGGAACTAAAGGTGCTGCTAAAACGGGTTGAGTAGCTGGACTTGGAATGGTAACTCATTGAACACTACATGACACAATTGGTACACAAAATAAATGTAAAAATTAAGTGTAACAATAATATTTCGTAACAAAACAAGACTTTTTGGAGAATCATTTTACACTCAGCAGCAGAATATGCATAGATTTTTTTCTAACATTTCCAAAGTCGACTAATTAGATTACATTGCAGCAATGCAATAAAAACTGAATGTAGAAATTATAATAAAATTTAATGAGATATTTCGTGGTATTTTTAAAACAGTTCTGATATTAAGTACACTAGATAGGTAATATGCAATCCTTGGTAACAAACTTAACCAGAGCGTTAAAGGACAAGTGAAAAAATTGCTTTTCGGCTTATGTATTAACTAATTAGGAAAATAACCAGTGTCAAGCGGCCAAGTGGGTTAATTTTTGTACATTTCGGAAATATTGTGTTGCGTCGTTGATAATATATAAGATTGCTTAACGTCATACGGCTGAGAAATCTGTTTCCTGGATTACGATGTTCAAAGCGATTTTTTACTCTCTCTTTTTAAAATATAATAATTTTGATTTAGTTCATAACATAACATTATTCACTGTTTTGTTATTCACTAATGTCCATTAGGCACGTTTGAAAGTTAAGTATAAATTATTGCTCGATGTGGTAGTCCGCACTGGTGAATTGTCATCGTACGAGGTCATTATGTCAGTATTCACTTTGGGGTTAATGGGCGCAATAGTCATGGTACGATCTTGTAATGTCATTATGTACATGTTTTTATTTCTTTTTTTATTGCTGTGTCTAAGGTAGCTTACGTAAGCCGTATTATTTTTATGGGCTATGTTCTGTATGACATACCTACCGTGGAAAATAATAAGAAGAGCTGTTCCAATACAGAGTAAATTTGTTTGTTGATTTATTTGGTGTGTAAAGGAATATTGGACAACACGGGATCCTCAAGCATTTATTCATTCAGGTCACACGGCACTTGGTAGGTAAGGAAAACGTAGGACACTAACAAATATGCAGCTTTTGCAAATAATGGCGTGGCGTTTACCCATGTTTTATCCATTGATAGACTGCCATTTTGCGCCAACGCACAGAAAGTGGCGGATTCAGTTTTCATGTCTCAAGCCTGAAAATAAGGCTTTCCACCAGCAAGCACGAGAGGGCCAAGTCTACTAATTTACAAACGTTGCAATGGACTGGCCATTGTCAGTTTTTGATAGATTTGCCATACAAATTCTGTCAAAAACTCACAATTGAGAGACCATTTTAACGTTTTTCGATTAGATTTAGGCCCCAGAAATGATGCAAGGGTCATGCTCGATTTCACCAGGGAGCTTTTATGTGTTAGATTAGATGGCATACAAGGAGGCACCTGAGATGGCAAGTGGTCATCAACATCTACGGGAATCTCCAATACCAGAAGCATTGCTGGTATGTTAGCATGCCAGAGGCATTGCAAGTGCGGTAGCATCTCAGAGATAAAACTGAAATGTATCATGTGCAATGTTGAGAGCAGTGGTGGCCCAGTGGTACCGGCCGCGACTTATGACTTGTAAGTTCGTAGTTTCGAACCCAGATAGGCGCTTTACTTTGTGTAAATTATTTCATCACTACTGCTCTCAAAACGGTGAAGGAAAACATCGTGGGGAAACCGGCATGTCCTAGATTCTAAAACGTGACATCAACCAACCCGCACTGGGCCCGCGTGGTGGATTACGGCCCACTCCCTCTCACAAAGAGGAGGGCTGTGTCCCAGCAGTGGGGACGTTATAAGCTGATTATGCTATGTATCATGTGCCTGTAAATATACCGCCAACAAAAGCTGGTGAAATTCTACGGTGATCTCCCCTTGGTCCTGTCACTGTCATTCAAGTATGGAATCCATTATGTACAGGGGCTAAAGGACCACATTCGGACTGTTCACAGACTAAACATGTATTTGCAGTTAGATATATAGATATAAAAAACCTGTGTATGTCTGTGTACGTGACGGGTGGAGCCGGAGGTGTTAATATAGCGAAAAGTTCTCCGTACGTCAGCATTCGAATAATTCGTCTGTGCACAAACAAAAATAAACAACTTATTTTATATAGGTAAATATTTTTTTCTAAACACTACATAAATAATTTAAATAAAAAAATCTGTGTAAACTGTAGGTACAGACGCCAGCAGGTCAACCTACCCGAAACTGTAAATTTTCCCAATCAACTTTAAACCTTATGCTTTAGTAATAAAGTTGAAAATCTATTAAAGAAATTTGACAGATGGTAGTAGGTTGATTTGCTGGCGTCTGTACAGTGGTTAGTAAATTAGAATTTCTGGAAATAAAATACTATACTATTTTTTGGAACGTTTTCATTTATGTGCCAATTTGTTTAATACCTATCTGTAATTCTAATGATTGAAGACGGTAGTTTTCATTTTGATACCAATATACAATTTATTAGTGCCGATGACACTTTGTTGAAAATATGAAGTAACAAATAGAAGTTGCCAAGCGCCGCACATTGTTGGCAGTAATCTAAATCACGCAACTAACGCAACGAGAAGTAACAAGATCGACACAAGCGCCTCAATCGCGTCTCCCGGAACTGATAGATGGTGCGCTTCATACACTAGCATTTAATCTTTTGTTGTCTGTATTTTTCTACAAGCCTTTATATTATTTTCCAAGTTTACAATTATTTAAGTTTCGACGTTCAATACCGCAACGATATACAATCTTGGCCAAACCATGTTACGTTTTCAAGCTTCGTCAATTTCTGTCCAATTTTGACAACAATTCCCACTAGAATAAAACTTCACTAAAGGTCCTCACCGGGAGCGTTCGCCGGCAATGTAACGTTAGAGATTCGATTTTGAGCATTACGTTACAATACCGCCGCCCTGACTGAAATGCTCGAATTGTGTCATTAAAGGTTGCGCACTGTAATGCTCGGTTCCCCTTTTTTTTTTTTTTTTGGGTGGGAATTTATCAAATAACTTCTCCCGCTCTCGTGTCAGACTCTTACTGACTAAAACCCACCCGTGTTCCTTCCGTTGCCTGTACGTTGCCAGGGGCCACGGTATCCCTTTCGGACTTTCCCGCAACCCCGGCAGGCATCGGTCCTATCGGACCCCTTCACTTGCTGACAAGACAACACAACGCGGTTCTCCTCCCTCACAGATGTAATTAATGCTCGACTCTGAACTTTACATTAACGGCGAATGCTTCCGGTGAGGGAGCACCTTATGGTTGAAACTATCTAACTGTTACAAAGACAAATAGACCTTGTCGTTTTATGATATGCAAGCGACATTCAACCTTAGTGTGTTAAAGCAATGACGAGGTTAACTATACTATTACCATCGCAGAAACTCAGTTTTACGTTCAACATTAAAGACGTTTGTGTGAGCCCAAATTAAAATAGAAATATAAAGTACAAACTATCAGTATTTTAACTTACCCTCTTCATGGACGTCTAGGGAGTCTTTTCTCTCGGGTTCATCATCAGAGTCAGGATCAGCGATGGCGTCTGCTTCGGTCATGATCAACTCAGGAGGTGGACAGTTTAACATGCCTGAAGAATCTAGATGAAACAACAAAAGACAAATTAATGTAAAAAGGAAAAACATTCTCACTGTGTAATGAAAATTATGTTGTATGAGTATTTTCTAAGGCCATCGAGGGATCCAATAGAACCGATGCCTGCCGGGGTTGCGGGAAAGTCCAAAAGGGATATCATGGCCCCTGGCAACGTACAGGCAACTGAAGAAACACGGCTGGGTTTTAGTCAGTAAGAAATGAAATGAAATCCACCCAAAAACAAAGCCCATCGAGGGTTTCTTATAGAAAGATCGGTCATGTTATATACTTGGGTGCAAATGGTTCATGTTTGTCACAGGTAGTCAACCTAACCCTAAAGCCGTATTTTCGGCGGCAGCGGGCTGCGGCGCAGCGGCGATAGCGGCGCGAGTGCAGTGCGTTCAAATGCATAGTTTTATATGGAACTCGCCGGAAAAAAAAACGCCGGAGCCGCACCGGATCGAAGGTTTTTGTATATGAATGAATATCACCCATCCGCCGCACCGGCGTGGGACCGCAAGATGAAAAAAAAACAGAATATCTCAGAATTAGTGTACATAAAATCTACGCGGCGCCTCCCGGTGCGGCAAAAATTAATCTGCATCGGTCTGAAACATTGGCTCTTTAGATTTTCCAACTATACCTACAATTTAAAACTAATAAGGCAGAGAATATTTTGGGGAAGTTGTGACAATTAAGAAAATGAGTTGTGTAAAATACGTGTGGCAGATGGCTTGCCGGTGCACGGACCAGAAATATTTACGTTTTCCTTGTTTTTGAAACGAGTCAATTTGGTGGCAATTTTCTCTCATATTAGAGCTTTTTACGAAGTTTCTAAAATTATTGCAATCATCAACAATATTGTTCTCAAGTCCATTCAAGAAACTACAGGGTCAAATTAAATTAGCTGGCAAAACTTCACAAAAGTTAAACAAAAAATTATTTTTCTTAACTCAAAATTTCAAGTTACTACTCTATCAGAGGCCGTTGAACCAGTAATCAGCTCTAGTTACTCGGAAATGAAGGGTTTAGGTTTTTGTTTCATCGTCATTAGATATCGATACCCATAACTTTTGTGAAGTTTTGCCAGTTAATTTAGTTTGACCCCGTATAAATAAAAACCCTACTTTCTAAAACATACTCATTTCTATATTTACGACGATCCATCGGCTCTTATCCTTAATTACTGCATCGTAAAATGCGTGTAACTACAGTTAACACAGTATTACAACTGCAAAGAATAAATTAATTGTAAAGTGGAGCATAATCTCTTCCGCGTCGACGTTCGCAATGCACGCCAACCTTCTAAATTTTTATAATACTTATTGCCGTGTTGGAATTCTTGTCAGTTCTGTTTGTTTCATTATATTATTATTAGTTGCACATATTACTGTAAATAATGCGTCAGTATCTAGCGTGCATTTGCGGAATTATAGCGCAATTACTGATGTAACTCAAGTATTGCAAAATGTGACGGTTTTTAGATATATCGTGCAGTCGTTCACATTTTATTTTCCGAAGATGAAAATGTTCTTTGTGATAAAATTTTAAAAAAATACATAATAGTTCTATGCTAGATTACAGGAAAATGTATAAGCAATTTATGGTCAAATACCATGGTAAATCACTCAATATTGTGCGTACAAACTTACATTTGCAGTTGGAATGCATGGAGGAACATGTTTTCAACTACAATGTTAAGTTTGTTCTTGGGATATATTCATCCCAACTATGGAAACTTTCATTGTGCGTGGTCCGACACGCATTTGGCAGGTTTTTATAAAACATAAAATCAAATTTGAGTAAACAATTACGAACGAAGGCAGAATGCCATTCGCGCGATCTTTTTAATTTTTTCACAAACTTTTTTTTTAAATTGTTTCGCGTGCGTTTTACTTTATCATTCAGCCTATTACAATGTTCATGATTGATCTCTTTGGTGATTGGAACCTTCACAATCCAAATTCAAATCACTTTTGGTCCCTAGGGATTAAAGAGCTATTTTGGTCCTTGTTTACGAAGAACAAACTAGCACTTTTTCAATAGATGTGATAAAAATTAATATAAATTACTTCTTGCTGGTCAATACATTTATGAGGTTTATGATCAGTTTATGTTAACGTTGAAGTTTCCCAAGGCAGATGCTTTGTTCCTAATTTTCGTATCCGTATTGCGTTGAAGTTCATTCTTTGTAGTTCTATTTGCTGAACCTAATGTTATTTTCTAACCCTTTGATCCAAACACTTCCCTTAATATTAGATAGTTCTAAAAGTTACCCGGAAAGGTCAAAGGTAAATCGAACATGGTAAGGGCACGATACGCAAATAACTCTACAGCGAGTCCCATACAAAAATTCAATACCTACTCGACCCAAATGTATAAGACAGTTGTTTTTTTTTTCGCCAAACGATGTTGGTCCCACGGAGAAAGTTGTTCAGTATAATGGTCTGTACCACATCTTTTTAATATACGCTGTATAAGAATCGATTTGATGTGTCAGCTTTGTTCAAGGAACCCATACATTTCCTTGTTCCTTTTCTTTTTTATGTAAGTTCAGATGTTGACGTCAGCGAATTTAAGAGAATTTCGCGTAAATCCGTTGACTCATTTTGGATTACATCTGTAAGTGTCTTTAAATTTACTGAGAACGCTTCCTTCCTTATACTTAAATGCAGGCTCATGTCTTTGTTAGCAAACGTACTACGCTGTATCTGTATTTCTTTGCATTCGAATGTAGACTAGTTCATTTATTCACAGTACATATTTCGCGCAGTAAAATCACGTGCTTCAAAAGGTAAATATAACACCTCAACGCAGCAGGTGGAAACTATGAACCTTTGCCAAATTTAAGCTCATTAAGTGTTTCCGAGAAATATGGGAACGTGGCTGTAAAAGCAAATAAATGGTAATTTGGACTAGAATTGATATAGATCCGTGTTTAATTTGGCATGGGTCTGATCTAATCGGTTGAAGCTGCCACAGCATGTGCGTATGGCTTGACTGACGTATCGCGTGATTTTGCCAATAAATTTATTAATACTTGATTTTACTATTTTTTAATTGATCCTTCATCATGATCATTCTCCTACCCTTATCCCAATTTATTTGAGGTCAGCACAACATGTTCCTTAAAATTCTTCCATTCTTCTTTCTCTATTAGTTGTCATCTCGGTAGTCACACCCTTTCTAGTCATATCATCTTTGTTACAGTCTATCTATCGTTTCTTTGATCCTTATGGGATTTAATATACAGATTTAAGTACTTAAGAACGCGTCAATCGTTGAATTGTTCATACAAACGTAATACCTAAATCATTTGCAATTTGAGAATATTTCCACCATAATTATGATGTTGATATTCGGATTTAGACAGTATTTATCGAGGCTTGTAAGTACATCTTTTTTTTTTCCAAAAAACTTACCTAAAATGAAGTTTACGCGAATTGAATTTCGCACATTTTTACAGCGTAAATGACATATTTTCATATTGTTTTTTCTGTATTATAAACAACAATATTTGTAATATTGTTTCAGCAGAAGCATAGCTTATATTATCAAGATACAAAGTATCGAAAAAAAAATAGAAAAGCATTAAGTTTTCATTCATCATTTTTGGTATTACGGAACACATCCAAATGTATCATACATTTTCGATAGCTAGTAGTGCAATCGCGTCAAGCAATAATTGTCAATGTGTGCGTGGTCGTACTGCTCACTGTAGGTGTATATCGCTCCGACAAGCACTCACACTATCGCAACGTGCTTGGTTGGAGTTCGTTCGGGGTATTTTTTGTCAATATTAGACGATTAGGTATTTTACTGTGCTGTACGTGCGTACTTATTTGTTTGCTAAATTGTAATATTTCTGACACTATTGACCTATTTTATTTTTATTGGAACCGGAGTAAATTGGTAGAAATCGTCACGTAACGAAAAAAGCGTTATGGTCCATGCGGGTTTCTCTGAAAAAATTTCAGTTTTTCATCATGGGTATTTTTATTTTCATAGTTTGCGATGGTACTAAAACCGATAGTGAAATCATAATGAAAATACAAAATTACGGTTGCGGACATTTTCAAATTTTTCGTCATAGGTGTCGTTTTCATAGTTTTTTCGCTATCGTCTTTGTATTGCGGTTGTTCTGGTATTTTTATTATATCTCTTTAATTATTTAGCGTAGTGAGCTGAAATTTTACATGTGAATAGTTGCATTAATACACTAAATATCGGAATATGTTTTATTTTATCACCGTGTTGTTTTATTACAGTGTTGTTTTTTATCGCCGTATTATGCTGAGATAGGGGGGGGCCTTTTTGGCCTCGCACAGGTCTTTATTATTTCGTTAGTTTTTTTAAACTTAAGCTCCCTTTTTATTTAATTTTTTATATAATTTTGTTTTTTTATTTTTTACTGTTTGTATTTCCTGTGCGTGTCCCAAATAAAATATTTTTCTTTCTTTCTTTCTTTTATTTTGCTTTTCCATTAAAAAGTCCTACAATATAGTGGTCCAGTCGTAGTAAATTATGCCATTGCTCATTAATTACCAAGACCACATAAATTAAGGCTTGACTAATAATAAATTAAGACTTGGCAGGACATTTTAGACCCTTACAAGATACAAATAAACGTTATAAGTCAGGCTCTAGAGTTCCTATTTTAAGTACTTTGACCTAATAAACTTATTTTACTTTTACGTGTATATCTTCTGAACGGTATGTTTTTTACAAATTCTATTTTCACAAACATTACACACAAATTCAAAGCAACATGCGTAAAAAATTACAACTCTGCACTAAACCGTTTTATATGATTTTCATCAAATAGCCAAATGTCAGCGCAGCGGAAACTCGATTATCTTCGCAATTTTGTGACACAAATTTCATTTAAACATTCACATTTACCTCTCGTTACACACTAATTATTGAACGTATTTTTTATTCTTGTACGTCCATAGGAAAAAAAAAGTGCCGCAAGGATAACGTAGTTTCAGCGGAAACAGTTTTGTTGAATAGCTCCCCAATGGTTGGATACACAAATTTTTACTTACCATACACAATTACACGATGTCATACACAAAAAATCTGCAAAACTGAAATTCAGAAATTTGTCATTTTACCGCAACGACTACGCACACGTTACTCGATACCAAATCACAAGACAAACATAAATCCAAGTTCATAGCATAGGTTGAGATCCCTGAACACTGCAGTTAATTCCAATTCTATATAATTTTGTCTTCTTTTATCAAATTTTGTTTAATTGAATTTAATTTCAACTAATTTTGTTTAGTTTTTTTAACGGCACGGTTAGCGCAGTGGTTAAGCGATTGACTGCTGCACTGCGTGTCGCGCGCGGGTTCGATTCCCGCACGGAACAAATATTTGTATGACCTACAAGTAGTTGTTCCGGGTCTGGCTGTTTGTGTATGTCACTTTAAATGTTTGTAAACGCACACACGATACAAGAGAATTTCCTAGTGAGGGGCAACGTTTTTTTTTAAAAAAAAAAGTTTTATGTAATTTAACCTAATTTTATGTACTAGTATTGACCGATAACGACACTTTTCCGCTGCGACTACGCACACTCGAGTAACCTACATTCTTACAAAATTAATATATCCAAGTCCGTAAACAAAACAAGACCTTTGTATTGTTTACGGACTTGGATATATTTACGATGACTTGACTGCCCCGTCGGTGTAGTGGTCGCAAGCACTACCGCTGAGCACGTGGTCCTGTAGCAGCCTGGAGCTTGGACTTGTGCCCGGTTATGGCAATAGGCTCACCCTCTATTACATAGGACTTAAAAATAACTGGCGAAATGTGGGTGTACTATAGGGAGACCTCTGCCTAACCCTTCGGGGAATACAGACGTGATTCTGATTGCCATAATTGTATATTTTTTTACTTTTTTACTAACGATTCCCCAAAGTGGAACATACCTAATTAGTAATTACTAATAAATATAAATGCCGTCGAGTCGTTATGAATGAATGGCAAGTAGGTACAGCTAATAATAGATATCTACCCTCTCATACACACACACAGCTCCGCACCGCGTCCCCCGCTCGTCATCTTTTGTGAAACAGAGATAGCAATATTTCGAACGAATTTCGCACGCGTCTCGATTTGCAGTTGCGAGCGTTGTTCGTCTCCCTCTTAACCGTTTCCTCAATGGCCCAATAAAACATATCGTGAGGTCTATCTCATAAAGAAATCGGCCCAAGAAAACCGTTTAATTCGGCCTGTGAAAATAACATAGGTATTTAGTCAATTGTTCATCTTTTTTTTGAGTCCTCAATTAATACCGAAATTGAGAGACTGTGCCTAAATCAGCATGACAGCATTATTGATAATTTTAGAGTGCATTATTGACGTCTGTCAAAATATCCGAAAGTCATCGACCCTATTGGCCGTTGACACATTTCGGCCGTGAAGATTTTATTTTGGCCCGATTTCAAGCCAAATCCGAATAAATATATTCGCGTATTTTATATTCCTTTTGAAGAATATATTCGACGTAAAAACATTCCACTTTGTGCGATATTTCAACATGTTTTTAAATAGAACTTTGTCAGTAATGACCTGAGGAACGAATTGCAGAATGTTGTTTTGGGTTTTCCCGAAACGTTTTCAGGAAAGTTTTCCATATTATGTTTTGATATCAACGTCTTACCTAGGATACGACGCAATAATATAAACAAATTTAGAAAAACACAGCCGCTTGGTGTTAAGAAACGAATTAAAAACAGATAACAGTTAACAGGTTAGAATATGGGGTTTCAGGGTTAATTCAGTGACTCTGGTAAACCTACATTCCAGAGATTGAATCAAGCCCTTAACAAATCAAATCATACAAGTTATTAGCACTATACTTTATGTTTATGGTCAGAACAAGAATTGGTGCGTGATACAAAGACAGATAGTCATTATCTACTCGCCTTATTTGGTAGATACGTAAGTAATGGCTCAGAGGACAATGGTAAGCTATCAGATGTAGCTTATCATTATCCTCTAAGCCATTTGTAGTGCGTATGGTCATTGGACAACTCAATCACACATAGGTATGTCATTAACTAGTATTCCTGTTAACCAGCTAAGTGTGCTTGTCCAAGGAGTGGCTTCTCATCAACAGGTGAGGATCGAACTCACGAGCTTTCGCTCGATTTAATCTATTTGACTATCGCCGCTTCTATTTTTAGGGTTTCGTACTGGAAGGGTGCCAAACGGAACCCTATTACTAAACCTCTGCTGACCGTCCGTCCGTCCGTCTGTCAGCGGGCTGTATCTCATGAACCGTAATAGGTAGACAGTTGAAATTTTCACAGATTGTGTATTTCTATTACCGCTATAACAACAAAAATTAAAATAAAATAAAGTAAAAAATTAAAGAATACAACCCACACCCCATACAAAAAAACGTATGTTAAATATTGAACGGTGGTACGGAACCCTTCGTTTACGAGTCCGACTCGGACTTGGCCAATTTTTTTTTAATTTACTTTTTTTGTCCCACTGCTATGCAATGTTCTCCCCCACACTCTTCCAAATCTCTTTTATCTTTTCTCTAATATTTATAAATTTACAGTGCTTAACTGCTTTAGCGCAGTACGTATACGGCTATTAAATTGCTGTAAAAGAGTTGAGCAATATTCGGACTGACGATATTTTGATGCTTGCTCGAATTTTAAAGCTAAAAATAAATTGTTTTGTATACCAATTAAAAATATAAGATTTCGAAATAATATGAATTCCTCGAAAGAGTAGGAAAAGGTATTTTAGTAAACCCTAGGTAAGCCAGTATTTCAAGAGTTAATAACTCTCACCACGCAACAATTTCCTTTCAAAACAATTCATTTGACCCTACACATAAAACAGAATGTCATCGTGGGACATTTAGCCTAGACCTCAATACAAGGTTACTCTACAAACACACAAGTTTCAGGAAATGCGTCCACTTACCTTAGTGCCTATGACTAATACTTGGCAAAGCGTAATAAACATGACAAGATGAACGGTCGGCCATGCCCCGATGCAGGGAAATAGTGCAAGAGCTATATGTCATCGGCAGAACTGGCTTTCGAGTGTGAACGTGTGTGTGTGGCAATTCCAGTATATGATGATGTATACGTGATGGTGTATGGAACTGTGAGAACTTTAATTGATTGTTCGTATATTCAAATCACTACTGCAATTCTTTAATAGTTGTATTTTTTTTTCCAAATGAAAAAAAACACTACAGACAGATAAAAACCATTTTTTTTTTTTTTAACTAGGGCCTCTTGTAGTTGACCACTAAGGTCGTGGCTGCTTTACCGGACTTTCCTGTGGCTGCCAATAGATACTACACTAAGGGCCTCCAGCCAGGGGCATAAATGCAAACTATTCTAGATTACATACTACCCTTTGGGGTACGAACCTCGGCTTAGGGCGTTCGCTGAGGGGGGGACAGCAAGTGCTGGGACAGGCTGGATCAAGGAGTGATCATTATTATTAATAGGGGAATTTAAAACTACACGCTCAGCTGCGGCACGGGCTGGCGTTTCATCGGACAAGGGGAAAAAACCAAGACAGAGCGCTGCTTACAATACAGTGAAGCATGCCGTGTAGTTTACACCGCCGCTCTGTGTATACACGCACACATTTACAATGATACTACAATCAAACTACACCACACAAAGAGCATACATGTTTACGAAACCGGCTTCACTTCACTGTTGACAGCGCGCTGTCTTGGTTTTTTATTTGGTCTGAGACGACAAAGTGAAAAGTACCTAACTTTAATTTTGGAAGTCGGTGGCAAAAACGATAATGCAAAACAAAAACACCGGAGTCAGTATTTTTATTTTTTTCTCTTTTTAGTTGTGGTACCTACCTGCTATGTAAATAACATAGACAGGAAGTTATTATAACATCATCCATATAGACTAAGTGGGAAATATACGTATTATTGAAGTTAACTCAAACACTACCCAAGCAAAGATAATAAAATGGGACCACCGTGCAACGTTACTCAACCAAACAAAAAAAAAACCACATCGGTCCAGCCAACTTCGAGTAATCGGGGAACGTACACGCCAGCAGGTCAACCTACTTGAAACTGTCAAATGTTCCCAATCAACTTTGAACCTTATAGTTTAGTGATAAAGTTGAAAATCTATTAAAGAAATTTGACAGATTATAGTAGGTTGATGTGCTGGCGTCTGTACATAAAAAAGAACCCTGATAAAAATATTCCGATGAACTGAGAAACTCCTCCTTTTTTGGAGTCTGTTAAAAATGGCTATAACACGGCAAATTGACGTCGGGTGTCAATTTGCTTAAAAAACTATTTGTCTGACTGTACCTATTTGTTTAACAGTTAATTTCCCTGACTAAACTATTATTTACTCTTTGGCTTTAAAAGCAGCGCTACTATGGACGGCCAAGATAAACTGGTTTTCCTTAAGACAAACGGGAATTCTTTCACGTAGAAAATTCAATACCTAGTATGTAATAAGATTTATAGATAATATGTAATAATGTTGTTAGTACGCCGCTTATTACGATATATGGATAACTACCTGCACCCCGTGGTTTCACCCGCATAAGTCTCGATTCCGTCAGAATATTTAGATAAAAAGCATCCCATGTTACATGTAACCTAATCCAGGTCATGGTCTACCCATGTGCCAAATTTCATCCAAATCTGTTGAACCGTTTTAGCGTGAAAGCGTAACAAACAAACTCACACTTCGCAAAAGGAGCGTAGAGAGTACTAGACATTTTCATTACACTGATATAAAATATTGTAGCAACAATGATTGATAGAGTGAAGTTTTAACGAGGCTGGTGCGTCATACTAACGCAACGCACTACATACTGCGGGGAAAATACATACCTTCACAATAAAACGCAATTCATTCTGTACGTCAACATGAATTTCACCAGTTCCGTCATCAATTAAGTTGTAAATCAACTAAAACTGAGCATCCGCTTACTCTAACCTCTGTTAAAATTGGCTAACCACTAATCCATTCGACTGTAGCACATAATCTAATCAATCGGCCTAGCCTTTCCCAAATATGTTGGGGTCGGCTACCAGGGAAATGAAATGAAATTGTTTATTCTGTAAATAGGATATTGCAATATCTTTACAACGTCATAAAAAAAAAAAAAGAAGAAAATGCTAGATGAGTTCGGCGTTTCCTATCTGACTACTCTGAGAAGAAAGACCGAAACAAATTCAGAGGTCACAGTCTCTTTTAAAGTCCAGACATAATCCTGGTCAGGCCATATGAGGACCATGTAGATTAGTGTCTGGAATGGTCTTTTGAGGAAAGAACCACACAGATTTGAGTGGACCTGTCCAGTCAGTGCAAGCATTTGTCAGTAATCGTGGAGCTCAACTCAGAACTTAAGGAGCTCAGTCTAACAGGATGCAGCTGAATACCAGTATTTTACATGGAGAGACTGCCTATCTGACTTGCACAACCCAGTTACTGGGTAACACGACACCCCTTGGTAAGACTGGTGGTCAGACTTTTGGGCTTCTGACTATTCTTAAGGACTGTCAAAGATTTACGAATGACAGTAGCACATCCTAACTCCCTAAATAATAATTATTATAAATGCGAAAGTGAGTTTGTTTGTTACGCTTTCACGCTAAAACGGCTGAACCGATTTGGATGAAATTGGGCACATGGGTAGACCATGACCTGGATTTGGACATAGGATACTTTTTATCTCAATATTCTCACGGAATCGAGACTTATGCGGGTGAAACCGCGGTGCACAGCTAGTAATCTAATATCTTTCAAAACAATCCATAAGGAGATTCCTGAAGGCTTTCCTGGGATCTAAAGGAAGCGATAATACTGCATAGCCTATTTTTGACGTTCTAAAAGTGCTGATTCTCAGCCTAGTTTGAATACCACTTTTCATTTTAATATACATAGGACCTCTACGCTATTTATCATCTAAAAGGCCATACTTTATACATTAGTTCATTAAGAAAGGCAGGAGCGAAATAAGAGTTGTTAAAGCAAGGTGCCTCTTTGCCGATATTATGCTCCATTTGTCAAAAGCTGTATCTACCAACAGACTAGGTTTGCTGAGCTGAGAACAGGATACAAAAACAGCACATAGGTACCTCTCTCCAGCTTAGGAATACAAGGTGAAGACTCCTGACACTTCGTGACGCATTTCTTATGGCAGGACAGCCCACAGTTTCGGCACTGCATCGCGTCTTTCAGCCAAATCTGAAAAATAAACGTGTTTGTAATAAAGGTCGAAAGACCCAGGCGAAAAATAACTTGATTTACGTGAATATTTTTAAAGAAAAGTTCACTGAAATGTGTCTGTAAATAAGTTTATTTTTGGGCAGCGTTTATTTTGTTCAAAGGCCCGATAAAATATCTTAGTTTATATTTTTCCTTTGTATGGGAATTTACGATTTACAAAATTATCTTTGAAGAACATAACATCACGCCTTGTAGTAGTAGTACACCCACATTTTGCCAGTTATGTTTTTAAGTCGTAGGGGGCGAGTCTATTGCCATCGACAGGGCACAAATCCAGACTCCGGGTTGCTTCTGAGAAATTCCTGGTTGAAAAACCCAATATCACTTGCCCGACCTGGGAATAGAACCCAGGACCTCATGAAGCAGAAGCGCTTCCGACCACCAACGAGGCAGTCTTTGAAGAAGGCTAAGTACAATACTGGAAGGAGGACACGCGGGCAAGTCCGAAAGGTATACCGTGGTCCCTGGCAACGTACAGGCAACTGAAGGAACACGGGTGGGTTTTAGTCAGTACGAGTCTAACACGCCCTCCCGCTTCCCCCAGAGCGGGAGAAGTTAGTTGATAATTTCCCATCCAAAAAAGAAAAAGGACACGCGGGCTGGAGAAAGATGGAAGGTGTGGAGGAAGGTCTTTGCCTTGGAGTGGGACAGCGCACATACGGGTATTTGAATGATTTAGGCGGCCATAATTCAAATTTATAAAATGCAAAACGGGTAAAAAAGAACGACTACCTGAGGTAGGGCACAGGTTTGAGAACAATACCCAGCCCCATCCACTTTTCCCCCGTGCATGCCGCGCTTCTACGTGCAGTTGGAATTCGATCGTCCCGCTTGGTGTATGTGTCTGTTCTCGGCGTTCGTTTGCAAACAAAGACTTTAACAGTGAATATTTATTATTTCGCGTTTATTTCGAAAGAAAAAGTTATGGATCCTGATACAACAGGTAATTATCTAATATTTAAAATAGAATTTCGATATTTTTTACCATTGGAAATATTAGTTTTAGTGTATTGTAAGTCTCGCGTATATTGGAGTAGTTTTTTAGCTATGATTTGTGTTTAATAGGGAATTTGTTATACTTCCAAGTTAGATCCTGTAATAATTCTTGATACAGTCGAAAGATTAAACCTTTCAGTAATAAATAATTTAAAAATTTGCCGCGGAAAATCGCGGATAAGTACCTAATTGATACTGTTTTTTTTTACGAAAACTTAAAGTCATTATGTGTGTTAATTTAATTTTTATAGATTCTCTGTTTGTATCTGTTATAGGTTCACAAAATACCCCGGGAGCAAGAACTATGATCCGTAAATACCTATTCAACCGCATGCAGAGCTTTGATTTGCCTAATTTGGAAGAATAACTGACTTTCTTAAATGAGAAGCTTCTGTCATACGAAGGGTACTCTGAAGTCCAAATTAAGAGTTTAAAACGCACATATTCTCACTTTAAAAGCCAATTAAGATAAAGGTGGTCAAACGCTCATAAGAAGGAAGACGTATTTCGCAAATACAATGATTCGTGCCTTGAAGAAACTATTGAGATTCCCGTGGTTGCACAAAATCGGCCAGGCCACCCATCTAAGTTATTTGGATAGTCAAGTGAAAGAACCAAAGGAGGAAAACTGAGAAGATACGGTTTAATCTAGAAGAAGAAGTGATCGTTCATGCTGCTCAGATTGAGTTACGGAAAAGTGGAAAACGAAATGCTTCCGATATATTAAAAGAAATCACCAGTAGTCCTACACGTGCAAAAAAAATATAAAAGGGTATTTTCTGAAGCAAGAACAGAAAAAGAAACTTGCACTCTTCCACCATTAAAAACATTGGCAATGTTTGTAGACAGAGACATACAGAGAGAGAAAGACTGGACACGAGAAAAAAATCAAAAACGAAAGGAAACTGGAAATCCAGGCCAGATTTCGCAAAGAAACTGAATTGCTAGTGGATATGCCAAAGGCAAATTTTGGCAACACGAATGACGGCAACACGAGTAGAAGTTTTTTTGAAGATCCAAAATTGGCTTCCGATATAACGGGCATCAGTCATGACATGATAGTTTAAAAGTCATACTTGAAACGATTTTGAGTGGACATGTAATTGATCCAGAAAAAATCGACAAATACGCATTAGACACCGCTCGCTTATATGCCGATTTATACTCTTGGCCACCAACAATGCATACAATTTTGATCCATGGTGCAGTCGTGATAAAAAATGCATTGTTGCCAATAGGCAACAATGCATTTTTCCAATTTGTCCAATAGGACAGCTTTCCGAAGAGGCCTCGGAAGCGCGAAATAAATATTTTAAACCATACCGCCAACTTCGCTTGAAAAGTTGCCTCTCTTAAGAAGCGTAAAAAGTAGGAAACGTAATTCCTTCTTGCCAGAAACAATTGCTTTACTTCTGCCTGCGAATCCGAATGAACCTGGTCATTCTTCAGAAAGCGAAGATGAAAATTAGACTGTTTTTTTTATTTTTTTTTATTTATATTTTCAATAAATGACTCGATGTAATATTAAAACGTTTCTTTCATTTACTAATATCGTTTAGAACCAATATTGACCACAAAATAATTTTGGCCGCGTAGATCATTCAAATACCCGTATGTGCAGCGTCGGCGAGTAAAACAAAAAGTACAGGTATATCTAGACATGATAGTCTTTCATCCATCTAGAAATTCTAAGTGATGAATCAAAATATAGATCTCTACAAAAATGTACTGTAAAGAAAAGTTTAGTAAAGATTTATACTCCATTTGAAATAAGATTTGACATTTAAACAAACCTTTTTTACAGTCCGTTCAACCGATTCTGACTTCTATACCGTAGGCATAAGGATGGCATTAAAAGCAAAAAAGTGGTTACAATAAAAACTATTTACTGCAGCTGCCATTTGTCATGCCACCAACGCAATAGAAGTCAAAAGGTTTAGTTAAATATCTAATCTTATTTCAAATGGAGTATAGATATCTACAAAGAAAATTTTAGTAAAGATTTAAAATAATAATACTTGACCTATTTAGGAATGACGTATTCACCTATTTCTACAGTTCTTTGTTCTCAAACTCACCTTCTTATTACAGAAATCGCACTGCGTCGATCTATGGAAATGTGTTCGCACAAAATCATGGCTAGCTCTGGTCGGTTTAGGCGGCCTGGGCAGGACTGGGTCCCGGCTTGATCTGGGGATTGCCCGGGCAGGACCTAACCCTTCCCATTCCCACCAGACTAGGGCGTCGCCGAAGCATAGGCATGGCTCGAAACCCGCGTGTGATGATAACTTGTGGCTTTTGCTGGAAATATATTTAGGTGTTAATTGGTAGTTTTGCGTTTTCTGTCATAGTGGTATATTACATTACACTTTCATATACCTATAGGATCTAATCTCTTATCCTGTAAGAAATTTAAGACAAATATATTATCACGATGCTCGCAAATGATTCATATAATTAGATTGTCAATATATTCCTCATATGTATATGACTCATAGATATATGGTAGTGTAATGACCCCTATGAATCCCGCTACGATATTGTAATAATGTGATCACCAGAGATTGGACTAGGTAGAATATATTTACCTAAACTTCGAGGCAGTAAGTAACGCATGTATCAAAGTGCAATAAATAATTAGGAAATTCTCAAATCCCGGGACTTAATCGTCATGTTTATGAATCCGGGATTTTAGAGGAGGTATTATCCACTCTATGATACTTACTTACTACTTACTCGAAGTTTAGGTAAATGTACTCTACCAATTCCGATCTCTGGTGATCCACATCAAAAATGTTACATTGCTAACAATACCTAATATTGGAGTTTTAGTTTTACCTACTCATATCGTCTATGTATAGATTCATAGCTGTCACAGCATTATAATGACTGATAAGGTGTTGTTCTATGACGATAAAATTATAGTGTAATACGGTCCCGTTTGCTGATAATGATAACACAAAACATCACGCCAGCAGTCCCCGAAGGGAAAGGCAGGAGTGTAGGTTGAGTACACCCACATTTCACTTGTTAGGAACAGACGCCAGCAGGTCAACCTACCCGAAACTGAAATTTTCCCAATCAACTTTGAACCTTATACTTTAGTGATAAAGTTGAAAATCTATTAAAGAAATTTGACAGATTGTAGTAGGTTGATGTGCTGGCTGGTCTGTACCAGAATACCCGCGAAATTTCGCGTAGTTGCATAACTTTTTAATTAGTCGAGATTTTTAATTAATATTTTTTATACCTCTTATGAAAAAATATTTTGCATAGGTCTTATGGGGGTGGTGTGAAAATTGATTCGCAGTTTCAATGTATAATAGATGTTCTGTGTTTGTGCTGACTATGATGTTCATATTCTACGGTTTTCAGAGCGTTGTTGCGACCTTGACAAGCAGCAATTTAGGTTTCCCCGGGCACAATTCCAACTCCGCAATTGTTACTGAGAATTTCTCAGAAACCCAATAAATACGTATTAGTAAATAATTCTCACGTAAATTGGGAAGAATCCTCATGTAACTAAAACTTCTAAGAAATGTAATCATTGCTATAAGTAGCTGTCGGTCATGAGGACCATTGTCTCGGTGGCGGAATCATGTCTTATTCATCGCTGTCAAAATTATGGCGCAATGTGAGAAACATTTCAACATTTTAGCCAGATGCGTAAAACTTGAACTAGAATAAGGATGACATATTAATTTTTATAGAAGGTTTAGTGAAAACATAATCGACGGTATCTGTTATGCAAATATACTTTCAAATTATTTTTTAAAGATTAAGCAAATCTCCAATAATGCACAGATAATCTAAAATCTAACAGATCAATTGATACAGATAGTGCCATCCACGAAGACGCGCCCCACTCCGTGATTACTGTACAGTAAGCTGTACTTTAGTACGAAGCGGAGCGGGGTGGGGCGCGTCTTCGTGGATGGCACTATCTATAGTGAGGTTGTAATCAAGCAGTGTAGATCCCCAGGCCTAAATAAATAAATTATAATTCAGATAAACTTAAATTATACGTTTTAGAGAAATAATGCTTACTTGTGATTTTTGTGAGAGACATGCAATAAAAGATTGTTGTTATTGTCGAAATGGAAATAGTTTCACATGAATATCATTATGCTACATAATTATTTGCGCATCATCAACGGCTTCTAAATGGTGGTAAATCCGCAAAAAATCAACGCTTGTCTCTTTGTATGTGCAAGAAAATCGATTGTATGTCAAAGGCTTTGCAGCTATATAATATGAAATTAACTATAGGTGCAGTAGCAGGAGCGCAAACGCACTAGAGCAACAGTAGCATACGTTAAAAAAGACGAAACATTTTATTTTATTAGGAAAACATAATTTTTCTTCCACATGTAACGCCATCTAGCGGTATTCTAATCTTACCTGAACTTGATATCGACATCTGGCGGCAAGAACTGGTACCTCTTCATTTGGTGGGGGACTGTTGAATCCTGGCATTCAGCCAACAAAGCTGTCAGCGGAATATTAAGATACCCTAACAGAATCTCTTCCTTCTCCCCGGCAACTGTCGCCCAGACATTGATGTTCAGATATTTGTGGTTCTCATTTAGCTTGAACTCCGTTTCTTCGTCAAAAGGTATAATAGGTTTTAAAGGCGAGTTTTTCGTCCAGAACATTTGGCATATTTCGACGTGTTCACACTGTCGGGGGCCTCCAACTTCGAACATATTTTGCTCTTCTTCTTCGGTTGTTTCTTTCTCTGGTATCCTACATTCTGACGAATCAGTTCTGATTATGGGTATGTCTGGGTGTTTGACAGTTTTGTTAATAACGTTTGCTTGTCGTAAGGGTGTGCTCGCGCCGGAAGCTGGCGGGGTACTACCGGCTGAACTATCGGAAGACTTATTTTCTACGGAGCAGCGGCGCTTCCGAAGCCCGAAGTTAGCCGAAGCAGGCTGTTCGGATGCCTTCGTTGGCCGCGCTGGCTCTGTTTTTGTGTTCGGTTTGGCTTGTGCATCAGTCTCGTTTTGTGGTTCTACTGTTTTTGCTGGGCTGGATTCGGGTTCCTGACAACGAAACACAGTTGAATGTTTGTTATTACCGTTGATGATGACGATGATGAAAAATGGTATTAATATGATGTTCTTAGCGGTTTCTTCCTGGAGCTTGCCGTTTTTTACGTCTACAGAGAGATATGAACTTTCTACAGAGTCTTCTCTAGAGAAGAATATACTTTCGTACTGGTCATCTACTATTATTACTATTAGAACATCCAATTGCAGACATGTAGCCAATGAGTTGAGTACATACTCAGTTTTTAGACAAAAGGCTTTTTTCAATTCAGAATGCTAAAGAATTTTCTGTACCCAAGAAGAGAAACCCTTGTTGCATATAGCTATTTGTACCACAATTTTATTATATCCCCATTCCACTAACCTGTAAATTACTCTTGGACGCCGCAGCCCTCATACCCTGCAACCTGACCCCCTCCATGACCTCTGACACTCGTCTGAAGGAGAAGTTCGGCTTCATTCGTTTAGGTTCGCTAGCCTCGTCTCGACGTGCGCCCGCGCCGCTGCCGCCGCGTTTGACTCGTACGGTTACCGCGCGACGTTCTACTAGGCGCAGGAGTTTGCCTACCTGTTGGAGGCAATAATTTGGTATAAAACAACTGAAAAATATTTTGATTAAAAATTTGTGTTTTCTATGCTAAACTTTAGATTTCATGACTCCTAGGTGTATTGGCTGGCATGGAGACATACTGGATGGATCCCCAAATTGTAGTAAATGGTGCCCATGGCGGTCATAAAATTATCTGACTACAAGGTTTTACTGATGGACCATGGTGAGTCCATACAATGTTGCGGCTAAGGCTTGTATAATACTTTTCTCAAATAATGCGTGGAAATTCAAAGTAAGTAAATTAATTATAAATTCCAGAATCAATGACGAACAACGATAATATTTCACGCGCCAATATGTTCATTTGTGTCTTCTTTACTGTAAATAGGTCTAAGCTCTTTGATAAGTTACTTCTTTGGTTGCCATGTGTTGAAGGAAAAAATTTCGTACCGAAAACATTGCCGACCGGGCGCTCGCATGTATTCGTATAGCATTTACGATTTATCTCCAAGAAAGTTGTCAAAATAATGCTCCAATTTCCAAGCGTGTTTGAGAAAAAGTACTTATCTATCTTATGTTCGCAATTTGGTTTCCAAGTATGTACTTAAATAAATATGTGTTTTTGGGAATATAACTTTAATACCAACACATACAATTCTTTTTCAATAGTAGTAGTCATTCTGAATCCAACTTAATTTACAGTAATGTAAAACTGATAATTTATTTAAGTTGAAATAACATCATTTGAAAAGAAGGATTTGAATATGGAATAATTATAATAAATAGATTTTTACAATAAATCTGTTGAATATTTAAACAGTAGGTACCTGAGCAACATTATTGACGGGCTTATTATCAATAGCCAGTACAACATCGTCTCTACGCAGATCGGCACGATAAGCAGGCGACATCGGTACGACAGTGTCGACCAAAACGGCCCCCACACCCTGGCAACACACGAGTCCCAACGGCCCCGCCACAGCTGGCAACACTACGTCTAGGACAAGCACGCCGCGGCGGAGCGATACCTTGAGAATATAGAAAAAAAATTGTGATTATTCGGGTAATATTATTAACACAAAAGATGTTAGGTATGTGTGTTTGTTAGTTCTTCCTTCACGTAGCAATGGAGCAATTTATCGTAGTTTTTTTGCATAGAGTTAGTTTATGAACCAAAGAGTAACATAGGCTACTGTTTATCCCGGAAAATACACGGTTCCTGTAGGCATTTTTTTAATATGGCCACCTTCTCTGGCAACACACGAGCCTTATGGGGGCTGTACACTCCCGTCCGACTGCTCTCGCTAAGTCTCGCGAAAAAGTCTCGAGCGAGGGGCTTCAGCCCGAGTACGGCCATGTACACTCTCGCCTAGTTCAGTTGAAGTTGTGAACCACGAGAGGATGGACGCAGACATTGAACGTCTTCTCTGTCAATCGGCGCAAGCAACACTGGAGACACGATAGTGTACAGAGACGCACTCCGACCTGCCGCGAGATCCTTTGACTCGGGCACAAAAAACCGACTTGGGACCGAGAGCGAGCGAGGAACACCAAGACACAACGAGGCGCTCGAGCGCTTTCATCTACACTCTCGCACTCGCCTGTCTCGGTGTGCCTCGGCGAGAGTGTACAGCATTAGTGGTCCGGCTACAGTAGACAACACTACGTCTAGTCTAGAACCCGCAAACTGCGGCGAAGCAATACCTTGAGGAATAGATAAGAGTGAGGTAGGAATAATAATGAGGTCTTGAAGTAAAAAAGTGTTTGAAATTCGAATGTTTCCTGGAGTTAAATTAGTTCCGTGTCAGTTTATTGTCTTAATTAAAACATTTGAAAAATTCAATGCTACTGAAAATAGTACTTGTTCAAATTATAGCACACTATTACTACCGGTTCCTGAAGACTTATTCATTTTAATCTCTTAACTTAACACACACTAATTCGGCTTATTGGTTGACTCACTCAAATATACTCGCCCGAAACGGGCGAATCGACATTTTTAAATTAATTATTTTAAAAACATGCCAATTGCTTAATATATTCAAAATTCAAAAGTCATTTATTCAAACTAGGCTGAGAATCAGCAATTTTCGAACGTCAAAATTACATAAGACAGTCCCCCAAAACGCCCACCCTTCACCACTTCCTAGTACTTTAGCTGGGAAGAAGAAGTGGCGCAACAAACTCCCCAGCAGCACAGCTGTCTGTTCAGTAAAAAAGATTCTATATAATAGTATGCAAAATGATATTTACATTACGCAACACAAAACATAATTTAAATTATAAAATTAATAGCCATATGACAGCTAGCACACGCCAATATACCAACCAAAAACATCGAGAACTATACTCAAGCAGAAATAAAAATAACGAAAACAATATCTAAATAAAAGCCTCCAGACATAAAGGGCGTGCCCGCTTACATATAGCTGTAACTAGAAGTTATAATTGATAAACTAGGACCATTGAGGTAAAGTAAAAAATTATCGAGGTCGCTAGCTAACCACATATTGCAATACAACTCATAAAAAAAACATTGTAATGAGTAGATTATGTCAACAATAAATAAAGTAAAATTAGTAAAATTATAAACAATTATATAAACTTGACGGCAGCCATATTGTTTAACAGCTGCGAGAGACGGCGACTAGATGGCGCTAGTGGAACGTGCACCGGACGCATCAAAAACAAATCATTCACTCTATCGATCATTTGGCTTAAAGGACTTGAAGTACAATCGAGTAAAATATTGTGACGTTCCCCCCCACTAGCGATTGCCTTTATAAGGAGCTGCGCTGTTGAGTCGGTACGCTAGAAAAACATATAGTCCCGCGCCCAGAACAATTTGGCTTCAGGGCGGAACATAGCACGACGCTTCAGCTGTCAAGGGTACTGCACCTACTAACGACAGCGCTGAATAAGAAGGAATGCTCGGTGGCAGTATTCCTTGACATGGAGAAGGCCTTCGACCGTGTATGGCATGACGGCCTTATCTACAAGTTGGCCACGTCCGACGCGCCCCGTCGCGTTGTAAGGGTGGTCTCTTCTTTTCTGTCCAACAGGATTTTCAAGGTGGTGGTCGACGGGGCGACATCCGGTGCCCGCCCAGTGCTGGCAGGTGTGCCGCAGGGCAGCTGCGTGTCGCCAGCGTGTTACTCGCGTTACACCGACGACATCCCCACCACTCCAGAGGCGACGCTCGCGCTGTATGCTGACGACGCCGCGTACATCACCACTTCGCTAAATGCGAAGCACGCGGCGGTCAAAATGCAGCGCGCCCTCGACCTCCTTCCCGACTGGTTGTCGAAGTGGCGGCTGTCGGTGAACGTGGGTAAGACGCAGGCGATGGTCACCGGATCAGCGCCTCTCCCGCCACCTTTGAAACTGCAAGGGGCCGCCGTCGATTGGACGCCCCGGGTCAAGTACCTGGGTGTGACCATCGACCGCCGCCTCACGATGGGGCCACATGTCCGCAAGGTCGCCGCGCAGGGTAGGGTCGCCCGCAACCTCCTTAAACCTGTGCTCTCATCCCGCATCCCGGCGCGCGTCAAGTTGGGCGTGTACAAGATGTACGTGCGCCCAATCTTGACGTACGCCGCCCCAGCGTGGTTCGCCCTCACGAAGGAGTCGAGCCGCAAGACGCTCCGCGCGCAGCAAAACCTTGCGCTGCGGACAATAGTCGATGCTCCTCACTTCGTGAGGAACGATGTACTCCACCGGGATCTCGGGATTGAGAGCCTGGATGAGTTTGTAGGGCGACTCGCGAAGGCGATGTTCGCGCGTGCCGACGCCTCTGCCTGGCCCCATGTCAGGCAGATAGCGCCATTGCACGCGCGCCCGCCCGACGCGAGACCCCTGCCCCGCGACCTGGTAGCGGACGATTGACCCCATCCACCGGATTGACGCCTCGAGTGAGCCGCATCCAGGTTACACGCAGCTCACTCGATATAATAAGACTCTACAGATGTACACATACATCTGTTGCGTGGCGTGTTCTAAGTTAATATAGGCATGTCACGCAACTAAATACAGACAACCTAACTATACATGCATCTATACACAACACGTGCAGGCGCGACGCGGGCCGCGACGCACGTAGACACCGAGCGGCGTAACACTACAATACAAACCGCTCCCACATACACGACTGTTGATCCCTCAATCCGTAAACGGCTAGATCTGTGAGCGGGGCGAGGGTAAACTACATATCTACCTGTAGGGCGTCGAGTCGGCATCTCTGTCGCTGGTCGTCTTCGTCGGGCCTCCCCCAGGCAACTGGGGGTCTCACCTGGCGGGGACTGACCGCCGAGATGCCGTGAAGAAAGCGACGCTATAGGAAATAGCGTCGCGGCGCGCCTACAGAAATATTCATTGCAACCATTCACACAGATACAGCTTGCTGTATCACATGCCGTAGGCCGTTTTTAGGCCGACCCGATGAAGGGTCCGTAGTCACGGGCCACTGTGACGCATTCGCGGGCGAGGGGCGATGCTCCGACCCCGCTCGCCACGCCCCCTTGCGGGGGCGTCGCGACATCTCGACCGTCGGTACGCATTTCGAACGGATGCGTCTTGGTGCACGGACCACTGTCTCTCGACAGTCAGTACTGCCCAGTCATTGGATGTGGAACACTGTCTCCGACGATCTAAAAGATAACCGATTGTTCGATTGAAATAAATTTGTGTATTGCCATATCTGAGTTTTACTTCTGATGTCTGGACCAAACCCGACATCAGAAGTGTATATTTTGCCTAATATATAATATGTTGGCGAAAATGAATTGTGATGCCACTGTGAGGATACCGATATCTTTGAAAAAATCTCTCAGAGAAACTCTGGCACCGAGCTGGTAAATTGCTCGAACAGCTCGTTTTTGAAGGACAAATATATTTTGAATATCAGCAGCTTTGCCCCACAGCAGAATACCGTAGGACATAACGCTATGAAAATAACTAAAATAGACTAACCGAGCTGTATCAACGTCAGTGTATTGTCTTACTTTCCTGACGGCGTAGGCGGCCGAACTGAGCCTTCCCGCTAGGCTCGATATATGTTGGCCCCACTGAAATTTGGCATCTACTGTTATGCCCAGAAAATCTGCCGTGTTTACAGTTTCAAGTGACTCTTTATCTAAGACGATGTTGGGTCCTAGATTTCTAACATTTGGAAGGGCGAACTTTACACATTTGGTTTTCTTGCTATTGAGAACTAGGTTATTTGACGAAAACCAATCCGTAACCATTGAGAGTGCACTGTTTACATCGTCAAAGTCTTGTCTATTCCTGTCTACTTTAAAAATAAGTGACGTATCATCTGCAAACAGTACAACTTCACAGATACCCTTTAAATAGAATGGTAAGTCATTGATATAGACTAAGAACAAGAATGGACCCAGTATTGAGCCTTGAGGCACACCTAACTGAACTGGCAGCCCGGAAGATTTCACACCATTAACATCTACACATTGGGACCTATTATGTAAATAAGAATTTATAAGGTTGAGAGCTTCATTTTGCACACCGTAATGACGCAGTTTACGCAAAAGCGTGTCATGGTGCACGCAATCAAAGGCTTTGGAGAGATCACAGAAAACCCCAATAGCATTTTGCGAGTTCTCCCATGCGTTAAATATGTGTTTCAGCAGAGCAACACCCGCATCTGTGGTCGAACGACCCTTTGTAAAGCCATATTGTTCATTATGGAGGAGGCTATTTAAATTAAAATGGATTAGCAACTGCTTGAGTATTAACTTTTCAAATATTTTGCTAAATGCTGGTAAGATAGAAATAGGCCTGAAATTGCCAACATCATTTTTATTACCTGATTTAAATAATGGTATGACTTTACTACTCTTCATGAGGTCAGGAAAAGTTCCTAAATCAACACATTTATTAAAAGTAACAGCTAGATATGGGGCTACGATGTCTATTATATTGCTTAAAAGTTTAATGGAGATGCCCCAGTAATCACCAGTGTTTTTTGACTTGAGTGTGTTAAAAACATTAACTACATCACGCGGCGTAACATGTTCGAAGCTGAATAAGCGACTACTTTTAGACACACTACTAAACAAAAGGTTTTCAGCTTTAGACGGGGACGAATTTAAGGAGCGAGTCGTGGTTATAGGTATGTTTGCAAAAAACTCATTAAACGCCTCAGCTACGTCAGCTGCTTTAGTAACTAATTTATTGTCGACCATAATCTCAAGTTGTTTATCTTGCTTAACCGATTTACCCATTTCATTATTAATAATGTTCCAAGTGGTTTTTACTTTATTATTGGAATTTTTAATTTTATCGCTTAAAAATTTAGATTTAGCAAAAGCACTAATATATTTCTGGAGTTGTCGATTCGCCACAAATAAATTAACATCGTGCGAATCGTCTCAAGTAAAAATAATATTAATAAAAAGCGTCGATTCGCCCGTTTCGGGCGAGTAAATTTGTGCGAGTCAACCATTAAGCCACTAATCCTTAGTCTGGGTCGAATAAAGTTATGTTCATTTTATTCTTTCTTTCTGACTAAACATAGAGGTGCTCCCTCACCGGGAGCATTTGTAACGTAGCATTTCAGATTCAATTTTGAGCATTACGTTACTATACCGCCTCCCTGACTGACGAGCATTCGCTTGTATTGTAACATTTCAGATTCGATTTCGAGTATTACTGCGAACTGCAATGGTCAGTTCACCTCCCCCTCACTGATGTAATGCTCGAATTGCATCTTTACAGGTTGCGAACTGTAATGGTCGGTTTTCCCCGCTCTCTGAACTGTTACATTACAGGCGAATTGCTCGCGGTGAGGGAGCACCTTAGCATTTTAACTTACAAGATTGATTTTTTTCCATTTTGGTCGATCAGTCACAACATCCAACATGAGATTTAATAACAGATTGATGAACAGAAATCTGATCAAGCTTTTAAAACCGTGACTCGACATTGCAAAACCTCTTAAGAAAATATATGTAAATGCGTCATCCATCTTTGTGAGTCAACAGCTAAGTTCGCGCGCAAAATGGCCATTTCTCCGAACCACTGCAGTCGCTTGACCTCTATCAGTCGCACAGTCAGTCGTCCGTGTAGACAGGACCCTTCGTCACCTGCCAATCTACTAAGGTCTGGTTTTATAAATACTGAAACTCACCCATCCATGCGAGTCAACAGCTAAGGCCGCGCGCACAGTGGCCGTTCCCCCGGACCACTGCAGTCGCGTGACCTCCATCAGTCGCACCGTCAGTCGTCCGTGTGGACAGGGCCCTTCGTCACCTTCCGAACTACCAGGGTCTGACTTCGGGAAAAATGGTTTGTATCTGGAAAAAAAGTTTCAAGGTTTCAGGTGTTTGATAAAACTTTCCAAAAATACGAATAATGTTTAAGTTATTTTTGACGTTGTCTAGAAAGGCATGTTGACATCTTCTACAACAAATTTCTGAAGGAAAAAGGTCAACATTTATCCCCTCAGACAGCGTGCAAGTATTTTTATCTCACGAAGCGACGCGCGCTTTACATGTGGTAACCAAGTGTACAAACACGTGCGATATTTTTCTTCGGTTATTAAAATAAAATATACGCTGGGGCACAGAATAGTATAGAAGATTCACTCCGCAAAATCATTATTTGAATGAAAAGCGACTTTTGCTACGACACAATATAGTGAAATTCAGGTCGCACGGCGTTAATTTCCTACAGTTATATTTATCTAGAAGTTGCCTCTCTTTCTATCGCGAAACTCTTATATCTTCTAAGTTGCGCTCACTGAATTGGCCCGACAAGACGAGCCCGCCGCGTACTTGTAGCTTTATACTAAAATGCGAAGTGCGCCTTCTGTACTATTCTGTGGCTGGGGTTCAAGAATAATGTGCTGAATGCATGGTAACAGTTTGAGATTTTTTACATTTGGTATTCACCCAAGAATCCATTACTCCATTATCACATAAATTATAATACCAACGTCAAACTTACCGTATCTTATAATTAGGCAGCGTATGCCTCTGCGCCACCGCCCTTCTAATATGTGCAGCGACTAAAGAAGCCAGCCTAGGCTTGATCTGTCTGCCCTGGAATCTGCCTCTCACTCGGAGCTCAAGCTTCGGTGGCGACTCGAAGGCTATCGCCCAATGAGTGTAGGGATTGCGACGGAACATAACCCTAACGTTGCCGCTTATGCTTTCCACTGGAAGAAAGGAAAATAGGGAAGCGTATTAATGGGGCTACTGAAAGTTATTCCGTCTTATTATAACGTTTGTCACTTACGATAAAACATAGTTTTAGATCTGTTCAAAACCTGTGATGCGTTAAGTTAATAATAATTAATAATAATGACAAATTTATACAGAAAAACAAGAGCGTAAGTGACGATTTTTGAAAAACAATATGAAATCATGAACTTCTCTTTTATCGTAAGCGACAATAGTAGTAATTATTTAACTCTTTCTGCTATTATTTAATTGACTATAATTAAAGCCTAATGTGTTTTGCAATATATAAAAAAATGGAGTTCTATAAGTAAACTATAAAAAAATATTCAATAAAATACGTCTCCTGTAAATTTTACTTTTTGTCGCTTACGATGTTCGTCCTTATAAGGCTCGATTATATCTATACATATTATAAGACAAGACCGCTTTTCGTGTTTGTCTCTATGTCCGTGTTGTTCTTCTAAACCACGCAACAGATTTTGATGAGGTTTTCACTATGATTTAGAGAATTTATTCCGGAAGGTTTATGTGTAGACTACATTAATATTAAACTTAGGTATACATAATAAAGAAATCTCGATGTTTTATCAAGCCGTACAACCGTGCGAAGCAGCAGCGGGTCGCTAGTATATAAGGTCCCATTAAAATAGATGGAAAAACTTTTAGAAATCATTCAGACCACACCACATTAGATACTTACAAGAAAAATAATTCAGCTAACGAAAATACACTAAAAATGTTAGTTACCCAATGCCATTTATTATTTTAGGTCAAAATAAAATTACTTTGATCGGTGTTTTTTGAATTATGAAGTATTAATGCCATCATTATTACACTGCGAAAAAAGGATGGTGCTAGCGGCCTTGTATAGCTCCATCTCTCACTCACACTGGAATAATGGTGGCATTAATACGTCATAATACGGCCCCTGAACGGTGTGTTAAAATTTGTCCATCTATTTTAATGGGACCTTGTATAATACAATGAGTCACCAAAAACCAAACCTACCAGTAATAGATATGTTAGCGATTTTCCCCAGCAGCATGACGGCATCGACATCGATGCGGAAGTTGCCGTCATACGCCAGGTCGAACTTCAGGTCTAGGGCCCTGAGGCGAGCCCCATCCTCTTCTAATTCACCAGACTGGAGACGTAGGTTCGTGATGGTGGGGAACTCTGAGCCCACTTCTAGAGAGCGAAGCTGTGGAGGAAAGTGCAGTGGTTAATAAAGAAATAAAAAATATTTTAGCCAGATTACCTGCACATGTTATGAAGAGCTTTCCAAAGAAGAGTTTGCTGCAAGGGAATCATCGTTTTTCCGAATGAGCACGAACGTCGCATCTCAGGGTAACCCCCGACAGAGGCAATACTTCTAAGTGTTGTACTACCGCGCTTTGTAGTAGCGATCATTGCGCGTTTGTATGAAGTTTTGCTCTCTGTAGAGGTTACTCAGAAGATTGATTGTTATTTGTAACTCAAAAGTTTTGAAAAGATTTTGGAATTGCATAGAGATTATGGACAAGAAATCTATTTATCTCTTCTTTCTGACTGGGATCTGGATGCAGCTTTTCTTAAGTAAGTTATTTTCCATACATTAGTAAGAATACTTATATAAACAGGATAGCAGTCATGAATTTACCGCATAGTGGTTAAATTAATAAAAAGATGCACGCAAGTTCAAGTCAAGTTGGCTAAAAGTCAAGTTGTTAATCTACAATTTTGTAAACATGGCACCTAATACAAAATAGGCAACCACAACTTATACTTCCATGGTTGCAACAGCTCTATATTAGATCTCATCATCGCGCGTTCGTATTTCTGTTTGTTATGGTTGTTACTTAGATAAGATGGTGGTAGCTAGACAGGCAGACTTAGAACAAGTCCTAACACCAACCAAACCGAGCAGAAAATATGGCCCCTACCGGGAATCGAACCCGGGACCTCTGGATCTGAGACAGGTGGTCTAACCACTAGACCAGAAATGCATAAAATTCCGTTGATTTCAGATTAAGCCAATCACAGATAGACTAACCTTCTAGTATCATAGAGAACTCTTGTAGACCTGATAGATGCAAGGGTACAGTTAATAATGTAGAGAATAGGGTTCAAAAGAATGTTAGCGGTATACAACCAATAATATGTAAATTAGATGCCCCTGGTCGCTTCCACAATCCATCACGTCTTTCACGTCGCGCGTCATGAATATCGAGCGAATATCATAGATGCATTTAATACCCGCTTTATGTACCCGAGGCACTCGAGGCACGAGTGGATTAACTACACGAAACGATATCCCATTAAACACGAGTCTATGAACTCGTGAACATACTCTTAACAGCCTTCCAATGTTAAATTCTCCGATAACATGACGTAGATAATGTTACGAATTTTCCAATGCTACATGTAACCCGCTGGCGTACTACGAGCCCATATAATATTTCTTGAGACAATTAAAATGAAAAGAAAACATTGTTTTATATGTGTTATCCTAAGGGAATGCCTAAAAACAAAAGTTTCAGGCTTCAGGACTATCTAAAAAAATCACGTTGTAAAGCGGGCAACTGTTTTTTTTTTGTCGGTAAGGTACTCAAACTGCTGGGGGCTAAATCCGACCCACTTAGCTCTTATGAAACTTAAAACTAACTAATTAAATTACGAGCAAGACGTTCTTGCTACCTTCTTTAATATCTGTAGGTACTACAAGACTTACTTCTCAGAACCAAATGTTAGGCACAAAAGTTCACTTTTATGTTTAATACTAAGAAATCTTTCTTGAGAAAGGTATTTTATTCTCTTCGCGTCCCGTAGCAGCAAGTAATTTATTCTAAGAAAAAATGCTAAAGAGACTTATAAATCCACAAGAGATTCCTTTTACGAAGAGTGTCTTTCTTAGAACAGTTTAAGTACCTCGTGAAAGAAGATAACTCGAGCCAAGCATTTCATTTAAGTCTACGTAGATTAATCGAGACTTTTCTAGTTCTACCTAGCCCGATGACGTGCTCGCTCAAAACGATGTGTTGCCACCCGATTTACAACTGTTCGATATCAAACCGAGTCGATTAGGACTTATCGACATTTTAAGGAGTAATTTATTTTCCATTCTACATCAGTATAATGTGCAAGAGTTAGACAATACGATTACAAAATACATAGACGTCGTCGAAGCAAACCATCATCTGGCGAGCCTATTTCCAATTATGTTGGGGTCGGCTTCCAGTCTAACCGGTTGCAGCTGAATACCAGTATTTGAAATGGAGTGACTGCCTATTTGATTTCTACAACACAGTTACTGAGTAATACGATACCCCTTGGTAAGAATGGTTGTCAGACTTTCGGGCTTCTGACTACCCGTAACGACGGTTAAAGATCTACAAATGACAGCCGGGGATCAACAGCTTAACGTGCTTTCCGAGACACGGAGTGGTCTTGGTATGTAAAGATGGTCACTCATCCACGGACCAACCGCGGCAAGCGTAGCTTAAGCTGAACTATCGATCCGTGCGGCTGTTATTACTTAGACACAAGGCCCCGTCGTCAAAGCAAACCAAACGACAAAAAAGTTGTCATGAGATTCTGAAAAGGGAAGACCCTTCAAAAGATTCAATTTTGGCAAAGCTTTACAGACACACAAACAACACTTTGAGGGCAATATCGATATTCAATGTTCCGTAAGTAGTACGTGTTGACGGTACGATAAACATAACATTATCCGTTAGTGGTTTTTATAATTCGTTCCGAGTCGGGCGGGGCGTTTTCACATCGCCGGTCACGAATCGTTGGCGCCGATTGAACCGCAAATCGCCGGTCATTGGAGCGAATAGTTTGCTAGTCAACCGAACTAACTAGCCGTGCTATTTAATATTTTATATAGAAAACGCAAGTTTCTTAAGGGGCCTGCGGAGCATGCGTAGTTCATACAAACGAAATACCAAAATAATTTGCAAATCAAACATATTCTTAAGGTAGTGTGTATTTATTCCGATTGGATTACAGAATATCTAGGCTCCCAAATATATATTTTGAATGGACACTGATATAAAGACGAGATATGAGGAATTTCAAATTTCTATAGAATCCTTATTTTTTTCATAACTCGTCTTTAAATCAGTGTTTGTATGAACTACGCATGCTCCGCCAGCCCGATATCGTTACAAACGAAAACTTGAATCATCAAGTTCACAAGCAGCCCTCAGCAGTCTTTTAGACTATGTAATTTTAGGCTAAAAACCTCTTTCAGAGAATGAAAATCTTATTCTATCAAAAATAAGTAACAAGAGGTTAAAGATTGGTCCATCTCTTCACATTTCTGAGGCTAGCCCGCCGAAGTTGATAAGCCTACATTGTCCTCTCATACCTATTAACTCTGTAATTTGAAAGCATTGTAAATACCATTTACTTTTAAAAGAGTAACCGTGGAGTTTCTTGCCGGCTCTTCTCCATAGGAAACGACCAATTGGAACCGTGCATCTAGCTTCTGACGTTTCATAAGTGCCCTTATAGGTTTACGTGAAATAAAATATTTTGATTTTTTTTGAATTGAAGGCTTGATAGACCAGAAAGTTTTTTTTGGAACGAAATTATTTAACGTGGCTTGCGGTAAGAGTAAACAAATTTTTCATCATGAGTGTCGTTTTCATGGTTTTCAAGGCTGTTAAAGCCGATAGTGACGTGCAAATGGAAATCCAAGATGGCGGATGCCAAAATTTAAAAAAAAATCGTCATGGGTATCTTTTACATGGTTTTCGAGGGTGCTGAAGCCAATACTGAAGTCAACATGAAAATCCAAGATGGCAGCTGCGAGAATTCAGTTTTTGTTTTAAATCATACGTGAGAAGGAACTTCGTTCCTGACGGGGTCTCCTGACCGCGCACGTTGTTTATTCATATTGGATTTTATCCTCTCATCTTTTGCCCTCTAGAACTTAAGGTTTGTATTATTGTATTACGACGAGCAATGGTAATGAAATGATCTCTATCTGTAGTCACAAGGCAATTATACAATCAATGCAATATTATAGGTAGCAGCCATCTATAATTTGTGCAACTGCTACGCAACATGTATCATACAGGGTGGCCAATTAGGAAGTATACCACTTTAAATTAAGATTATTTTTATTACAAACGAAAATTACCGGATATTTTTCTATAAGTGTATTATTCAGGCTTGGCAATTTTTTACGGTAAATAAGATCCGTCTAATCTGCTCCTGTTTTATTCTTAAAAATGCGATCGCTTTTCATCGTGTTTTTCATTAAATTTCATCATTTTCGCATACTTTATTAGGTATCTCAGTAACAAAGTTACAAATATTCCACTTTTCGTATTTAAGCTTGATCATGACACGTCCGTTTAGATAACACCACAGAAAAAAAGCCAGGACGTGTCTCGAAATCCTCGGTGATCAAAATGGTATTCGCTACATATAATTTTTGTTTTTGAAAAATGTAGTCGTTTTTTTTTTTTTAAGAACTTTAGGATAAAATTCATCTAAGTATTGCAGTGGTCATGGTCTTATAGACTGTGAATAACAAAATTGCCGCATTTTAATTAAATAATAAACACCAAATAACTGTAAAATTATTTGTTGATGATGTAGATGTTTAGTAAAATCAGAATGGGTGCTAAAAAAGATTGTATACCTACTGCTTAATTGGCCATCAACGGACAATGTACAGGACATTGACCGTCGATCACACGACCTATATTTACTCCATAATGGATATAACGTAGGAACCGTCATTATTCCAATTATATGCGATGGGCGGTTTAGGTATTTCATTCGTATTATTAAAACAAATACACATTTTGAAAATTTAAAATGTATAGAAAACTTGTATTTTGTTATAATTAAAAAACTGATGAACTTCCGTGAAGTATTTACGCCGTACTAAGGGTTTATTTTGTTTTTAGAGATTACTTTGGTTTTTTTTCTGTAGATGAAACTACAAGTAATCATGTTTCTGAAGTGTAAGATTTATAGAGTGAATCCTTAAATATCTTACATATTAATTGCATAACTAAAGGTTAATTAATAACGATGCAGCAAGGGATCAAACGAACGCAATTATTTCACAATTACGTATCGTTCCTTCGGTGCGCTCTTAATGATACTAGTCCATATATTTTTACGATATAATGTTTATCTACTACTGCCATGTCCCTTTTTTATTTTTTTTTTGGCATAATTATACAAATTTTAGAAAAAAATAGGTATTTGGAGTAGTATCATTAACTAGGGAGAAAACAGAGGAATACGTCAGCATGGAATGATCGCCAAGGACCACGTGACCCGTGAGAGGGAACAAATGTATTCCCCTTTTTTCTTCCAGATTTTTTTTTTCATAAAATCAGGTTCTGCTGTAGACACGTCCCTGTTATTTCTTTTTTTTTCAGCATCTTATTGGTAATGAAAATATGATCCTCCAAAAATTACAAAAATGCCCGTAAAAGTTTTTAACATAAAAGAAAATGATAGGAACTTAGACATACTTACTATTTCTTAAAATTTTAATGTAAAAAAATATTGAATCGGCTGTTTTCGAGGAGAAAAAAGGGGAATACTAAACGATCTCGTAATTTTTTTTTGTGATATAGTCGTTCTGAGCTGCAGCTGTCCCTATCGCACTCTGCGGAGACAGAATTGAGGTAAGACGACGGCAAAAGTTTCTTCAAATACCTATTTTTCAAATTCCTCGCAGGCCCTGTTCCCTCTAGTACTTCTATCGTAATTAGAGGTTGATTTATAAGAAAACGTTGAACTTAGAACGAATTGTGAATAGTGCGTTGGAATCCATATTTACTAAGTTGATTTTATTAATAGGGCGATCCCGAAGTTTATTCTAGGGTAGCATTTAAAAGTTCATAGTTCTTCAGACATCATCTTGTAGAAAGTTCAAATAAACTTTGAAGGCGAGTTAGTTCTCTCGATTTCTTTCGATGATAAGAACATGACCTATGCTTCGAAGGTGACGAAGTTTCCTTATCTGATGTTCTTAACACCAGTTTCTGCTTCACTTCTTTATCTTCTCTAGTACCCTACTCAGCTAGATGTAACACAAATCGACACATTGATGCCTTATCATATCAAAAAAACCGGCCAAGCGTAGCTTCGTAGTTGGGATGAATTTATCCTAATAACAAACTTAACACTGTAGTTGAAAAACATGTTCTCACATACGGAATGTATGGGAGAAAATGTTTTTCAAACTGCAAATTTAAGTTGGTCGATTATTAGTTAACGTGTAAAGCCTACTTAGCTGTGATAGTTTTCCTTTTAACTTCGTTATATATACTACTGCTGTGAATTTTTCGCAAATCCAACTACGACCATTTAGCTGGCAGGGGGGGGGGACACTTTACTCTAACAAAAACTAGCACTTTAAAGCTTAATATTTCGCAAACGGATCCCTGAATTGAAAAATGGTTTTCACACACCCACAATATATTTAAACAACCTTTCCGACGACACCCCACACCATGGGAAAGACGAGAAAAAAAAAACATCCCCACTTTACGTGTAATTTCTTTCTTCATTTTATTTTACCACTTTGTCGGAGTGATTAATATGTACACATATGCCAAATTACAGCTTTATAGTACAAACAGTCACCGAGCTAAGCCGCGGACAGACTGACAAACAAACGGACATGGCGAAACTATAAGGGTTCCTTGTTTACTACGGAACCCTAAAAAGTTATCGAAAAATTATTTAGTATTGTCAGTGGTTAGATTCATCCCCTTAAATTTATTAAGTAAGTTAGTGCTCATTTAGACCTACTTCGACCATAAATCACTAATTATGCGTTTAACGCTAAACATAAACCCTGTTATTCATAAACGTTGTTTAAAGTTAAGAAACGTTTAAACGTCAAAAATGTATGGTGAAACAGACGCAGCGTTTATAAATACGGGGGAAAATATTTAAAATAGCATTCTGTCTCTGTCATCTTCAACCGATTGATGGAAACAGAACGCTGTTTTAAATGCGTGTAGCGCTAAACGGTAATGATGTGTGGTGCAAGCGGGCCTTAATTGACGGCACGGTTGGCGCAGTGGTTGAGCGATTGACTGCTGCACTGCGTGTCACGGGTTCGATTCCCGCACGGAACAAATATTTGTATGACCTGCAAGTAGTTGTTCCGGGTCTGGCTGTTTGTGTATGTGAGTATAAATGTTTGTAAACGCACCCACGATACAGGAGAAATTCCTAGTGTGGGGCAACGTTTTAAAATAAAAAAAATAAAAAAAATAAAAATGTAATATCGGGACATAGAAGACTTTCTAATTACGGCGTTAATGTATATTTTAGCCTGTTTTCCCAATCGTGCATATTTCGTTTAATACCGCGGTCGGGAGGTGCGTACAGGGAGCCTACATCAACGGCACAGGTATACATATACATATAGGCATAGGCACATACCCTGCCTAAATAGGTATCTCCAGAAATGGCGCCAAATTTTAAATTTTGTCCTATGACGTCAGTGGACGTTTTCGGCAGCGTACAAATTAATACTGGGTGACAAACGTCACTTTTTTCTCGAAAATTTGGAAAAATACCTTAATTGTATATTGTCACAAAAACTATGCATAGTTTAAATTTGTTTTTGTACCGTCTTAATTAAAATATATAAAAATAAAAATGGATTTTTAATTTTGCATTGTGCATATTTCGGCCTTTTGAAGTGTTTTACTTTGTTAATCCGATGTCTAGTAATATCCCTTACCGTTAAAGACTCAAAGATCTTTCCAGAAGACGTTTTAGCGAGCAGTTCGGCGAGTTCGGACGCCATTCGCGTGCGCAGCCAGCGGGTGTCAGCCGTGCTTTGCTGGAAGACGAACTGCAGCATCGTGTTGAGAGCGCCCTCTGGCGTACAGCCTAGCCCGCGTGTTAGCTCGTTCAAGACCTCCTGTAGAAAAAAAAGGCTTTTAAAAATTATTGAAGAAATACCTACATAAAATTATTTGGATAGGTTCATCTCAAATAAGATTGTGTGTTGATTGTGTTTGTTTTTCTCATTTTTAATTTCAGATTTTATCAGTGGAAACTTGTAAATGGTTTAATTACATATCGTTTAAGAACACTGCATAAATTAGGTGTATGTTTCCCAAATAGAATAAAATAAAATAAATAAACAAATAAAAATAAACTTAATCCAGTTAGTAAAATAAAAACAACTTTCTGTTGTGTTTTTAAAAAGATCTCATTCAAAATAAAAAAAAACAAGTCTTCGTTAAGAAAAACGCGACTAATTCATGTGATCCAAATAAAATCAAAAAGTTCTCTACGTTGTGATTGAAATATCTTACCTATAGTCAATGTGTGGATAAAGTCTCTAGAGATTTTTATCGATATCCACTTCAGTTAAAAATACACTCTAATCAATGTCTGCGTATTGAAGGTTTTATAGCATCTAAGCTACGTTTATAAATAGGACGATATATCAATAAACTATCTACTATTCGTATCTTAAACGTAACAGTAACATCAGAAGCACTATGTATCCTTTACGTCATTATACCTTAGGGGACCGGACTGCTTCTCCTTAACACAGGTTTTCATAACCTAGCTAGGAGAGTAGTGCTCATCCACACGTTTGTAGATATAGTACTTATTATAATAGTCTTTGAATAAATAAATAAATAAATCTGTTACTATGTAATGTCTGTTACTGCCATCAAAGGCAACTCCTAATTTGGATCTATCGGTTATCTACCGTAAAATTGTCCATGTTTTATAATCCCTCGTCTACTAAGTACTTTATGCCGCCGCCGACATAATATTTTAAGATAACTTAAGCATTTTACTCCCTACCCTATTAAATAAAGACTTGATTACAAACCTTTCATAAGTTTAACATGTTCTCTATACATTTTCATATCAAAAAATTTGTAGGGCAACGGTTTTCACAAAGCCTAAAAGATGTCTATAAAAATACAGGTTAAAAACATTACCCGCTACCCGCTGTCGGGTAAAGAAGGTCGTTAAAATATAAACGGGAAAATGGAACGAAAAACGTGTTGTGCCGATTTAAAGTAACATGAGACAACGGCAGGAAGATGATGTTGGAAGGAATTCTTTGAGGATCAGGCAAAATTCAAATCATACTAATCAAAGTCTTGATAACAATATTGCGTTCTAGAGCAACTTTACAGCCCTTCAGACTCTTCTCGTTATTATGAAATTATATTAAAATTTAAAAATCCCCCGACATAAACATTTGCTCATTTCTCTTTCCTACTCCATCACCAGACCCTGTTCGTCATCTATCTATAACCTATTTAATGAGACCATTCCAATGAGCCCAAACACGATACCTGTGCTGTAAGTTGGTAAGGGAGTTGGGTATCCTGCATATTCCAGGTGATGCTGTAGCATCAGTTTAAGGTTACTATGTTCTTCTAATATCATTGAAGTAACAAAATACAAATTTCAAATCGATCAGACCTGTGGAAGACGCTCACATCCATTCATCAACTAGAATTGATGTGAGCGTCTTCCAAACGGCTGAACCGATTTTGATCTAAGAACCATCGCTAGAAAACCTGCTTTCGAATTTAAAAAAACCGCACTCAAATCGGTTTACCCTTTTAAGAGCTACTGTGTCACAGATAGACTTACACAAACAGACAGACAAACTTATAACACCCCTCTTTTTGCGTCGGGGGTTACAAAAAGAATTCTACATTTAAAACTGGGTTTACAGACCTGCAGGCCCTGCTGCTTACCGCTATAATCAAGTGCTGGATGGATCGGTACCTTTTTACTGACTAAAAACGACCCTGGTGTTGCCTTCCCACACTTGGCCATAACCTAACCAAAACATTTTTCTATATCGAACACCAAATCTCAGAACCGCACGTCATATACAATAATTAATGGTTTCCGATGCAATTAACACCCCTGCCGCACAATTAATCAAATACCGACCATATACGACGAGCATACGAGCATATACGACTACGCAATAATTATGCAGGTGTGCCCAATGTTGCTATAATCAATCAATTACCTGTTATTACTTGCTCATCCGATGGGATAGTGTTCCATTTCCACGTTGTAGTTTCACTATCGATCTGAATATGTGCCGTAGAATTTGAAGCTTGAATTATTTTTCATTGGGGTTAAATAAGCCTACTTCTTGGACTGGTTGCCTAGTATTGCATTATCTGCCTAGTCGAGTGGCAAACTCATTAGAGCCAAATATAAATACTATAACGACTAAGATTTCTTATGAGAGTCAATCCTTTAAGTGTCTCCAAGCTGTCTCAGTACACTTTTCTTAATCCTTAATAAAACTCCCAACCTCTTTCACTCTGTTGGGATCAGAAGGTTTGGTAAAGTGATACACCAATATTGTAGATACAATTGTTCACATTTATTTACTGGAATCCCTGCCTTACATTATATTTTTGGTTTTACAATTTGTTCCTCTGCTACACCACACAATATTTCATCAACCAATAGGAGAACACTAATTTAATTTTAATTTATAAAACTTAAAACTAACGTTCTACGATGTACGAGCACCCGTCTCACTCTAGCATGCGCGCAACGTATAGCGTCGCCTGTACGCACACAATAAATATTACCGTCGCCAGCGCAGCTGCTCAGTACACAAAGCTTCCTAAAATTGACTTGCTAAGAAGTGCCTTCATCATCATCATATCAGCTGATAATAGTATGATGGAGGCATCTTATTTATTAACAAGATATCGTTGGAAAACTTTGAAAGGTACAGTAAATTATTATACACAAAATACTTCGGAAATAAATCTTTGAAATATATTTTGAATTTTGAATAAAACTTGATATCTTGCTTAATGACCGAAACCCCGACCCCCGCGCGTATCTATGCTCGCATATCGACTTCTGTACAGAGCCGCACTCTATAGGGCGAAGAGCGGCTCGCGCGAGTCGCGATTTGCCGACAACTGGCCTAGCCTTTTCCCAACTATGTTGAGTTCGGCTCCAGTCGGTTTCAGTCTAACCGGATGCAGCTAAATACCAGTATTTTAAAAGCGACTGCCATCTAACCTCCACAATCCAGTTACCGGGTAACACAATACCCCTTGGTAAGACTGGTTGTCAGGCTTTCGGGTTTCTGACGAATGCCTAATAGTATATAATTGTGCTCGTGGTCTTGTGCTCAGCCCAGCACAGAGAGTACCTACACTACTTTTATTCTTTCCGAAAGTGTCGCCAAGTTTCTTCAGAGCTTACACTTTCTCAGAAATGTAAGAAGCCGATGCGTTCTCCAAGGCAAATGCTAACACAAGAAACCTGCTTGTAATCACTTATCTAATATACCAAGTGTGAAGTGGTAAATGCAGTTTTTCCAGAACTTTTTCTTTGCAACTGTCTTTGAAAAGACCATTTTAAGGAGTTGAAGTCCGGGGGTGAAAGGAAAATAAAAAAATATTCACCACACACATACATCTTTCTAACCCCTTTGTAGTACGGATCATGGTAGATATTACATTTTAAATGATGTACTAAGACACCTATTAACGGGAGAAGAAAGGCAAGATAACAGAATGCTTATCTCCCATCATTAGCATCTGCCACCTTCATAATTCCCTTTAATGAAGACAGCTGAGAAAATAGCACTTATGAAGATCCTCCCTCTGAGAGTAGGTAAGTACTTTTATATGTACTCTTTTTAGTCTGTGGTAAAGTCTAGCATAATGGAGAGTAAAAACTCCTTTATATAAAAACTTTTTATTTGAGTTCAAGAACTAAAAGCACTCAAAGCTTATAGCCGTGTAGTTATTGAATAGAGAAATATACGTATTAAAAATCGATTGGATCGTCGTAGTTTTGTGACGGTACGTCTATGAGAAATAACCTATATAATAACCGACAAACACAGACGTTTTCATGTTAAGAGATATATAAAAAACGAAAACATACACGTCTTTTTTATTTATGTCAATCCGCCGTTCCTTTTTGTTTTGGGGGTAGAATTTCCTATAGCAGGTAAGTGCAATTTATCAAGCTTTACGGATGTCATATGTCAAAACAATCATGGGATTTGTACGATATTATTATTATAGATAACTACCACGAAGTGCAAAGTTCGATGGCTCACCTTGTTGCGTTGCCGTCATCACATGACGCTGGCAGAATAGTCGACATTGGCTCAGTTGCCAAAGAAGGAAAAAAAAAACTCCAACGAATCAAATACTTAACCAATTTGTCGTTTCGGAATATAATCGAGTACATTTTCAATTTATAAATTCTGGGAATAAATAATTAAAAGGTGGGTAATGACGTCACGCACTTCATCAGTCGGCCATTTATATCGAAGCGGTTGGATTAATTACATTATTTCGCACTGAAATTGAGGGCAACGCGCTTAATTAAAAGGCTGTAAGCTGTAATTGGGACACTATTTAATGTCGGACGCTGCTCAAATAAATATACGGCACATCCGACGAAGAACAGTTTTCGGTAAATAACAATAGTTCAAATACGATTTGGTACATAAGCTAAATCAATAAAGGTATTACGGCGTTTGTTTTTCTAAATGGGTAAACATATTTACCGAACAATGGATTAGCGACTGTGTGTACAGGTCTACACAAATCGTATAAAAGTAAACAATAGATTGGACGTACCTACTCTAACAAAGCTGTAATAACTAATAAGTAGTAACTATCTTATTTGGTTCTGTATAAATGAGGCGAATTTGAAAATTTGAGGAGAGCGCTCTTTGAAAAACTAAATCTAACTATACTAGGGCTTGAAATAGATACTTAGGCCCGTATTACAGCATTATTTCTAAACTCAAGCATTACTTAAAACTCGTTTAAAGCTTTTGATTGGTAGAAACAAATTTTAAGTAATGCTTGAGTCTTGAGTGATGTTCTGTAATATGGGCCTTAGATAGACACTTGTATATCATTTCGGGTATTCCCTAGCTCTTTAGAGAAAGGAATGTAACGGGTATTTTAAATTTAGGTCACAAAAAAGTACGAAAGCACTCCTGGCTGTCGTCAGTCTGAAAGTGATGCCCTATTTCTAAAAATCTTTCTCTCATCGTTCAATCAGAGGGGCAATAGGGATGATGCCTAGGTCAAAAAAAAGAAATTCTATTTAGTCCGTCAGTTAGATAATAAAAAAATATTAGACCCGTATTTTTTGCTTTATCATATTAATAAAAATGACTTAGATAAAAACGCATTAAAGTTGGGGAGTGGGGGTTGATACGTCACAAGTAAGTATAAAATCTACATACTAGTGACGTCATGGCACATTTTAACTCAATGTATCGCCGTATTCTTGTGATAACGAAAAAAAAGAACAAATACGTGTACGTATTTTTTTTATAATCTACAAGACGGACAATTTTTCTTTTTTTTGTCATTATCCCTATTCACGTATTTTTGAGAATGTCGACATTTTCATCTCGGTCTCAATCTGTTAAAAAATACGTCTAACTTTCCTACATTTTTGACAAGTTTTTGACATTGATTGTCGCTGAGATGACCTCGCGAATAGATTTTGAACGTTTTAAATAACGGGAATTGGCTTTCTGTTCTCGGCTGATGACGTCACAAGAGTGAGGAGACGGGTCGGGAACTCGGGAATGGATTTAGGGAACATGATTGGATTGACTAGGCACGTGTCGGTATTGAGGGTCGAAACGGGGGTTGAGACTTCTTGAGGGGCCTATTCACCCCGCAGCGATTTTTATACATATTTATCAACAAATATAGAAAGAAAAATTGAACTATCGTTATTAATATAACATTACCCTTTTTCTGTGGCTGTCGGGTAACCATCGTTTTAGCGAGAAAAAAACACGGCTATTGAATTATGTCTCTGTCTCGATGAAGCTATAAAGTCCGAAGGAGAAAAACACAGATTCTTATCGGAAAGCAATATTTGTGCGGCGGCATAACACATTTTTTAGGTACCTACTGAGTTAAGGTGATCGCACACGCACAGGTCTACCTGTAAAGAAAATGTACAATATTGTTACAACGCGTTGGTTTGATCAAACAATCAAATCTGGCAAATACCACCGTGCTGTGTTTGAGCCTTAACCGCAGGGTGTCAAATATTTGGGTTTCCACACCTCTAATATGCCTTTACATAGTTTAAGTACATACACCCGCCAGTAACATTACGCATTCCATCTACACATATATTACTACAAATTAACACACATTTTAACGATAACATAAATTAAAACTACGGTTGGTTTTCGTAATTACACTTCATAGACTCGAGGAAGTGTACCGACTTGGCTTCTGATTCCGACCTTGGCTGGCGATCAAGTCATGCCACATGGGAGTACTTTTTATTACGCTTTTAAAGGCATTTTTAAGGTTTTGGTAAATTGAACCTTTAATAGGTCAATATAATATTGATGGCTTTCTTTTAGAGGTCGCCCAGCGGCCACTAATGTGGGGTAAGTGTTTTTTATCTCGTGTAAAACGTTTACCCTTACCGGATAATCGCTAGAGGTTTTTACCTGATGGAAGATTCGGCCTTCCATCGAATAGGGTATCAGGAACTGGTTGTAAGTTTTACAGAAAAAAGAGTCACTATGAAAAACTAACGTTAACCTTGGGAGGGCTAAATGGAATAATAATGAATACTTCGGTAATAATAGAGAATGCGTTGTGGCATTAACTCCATCTATATATCTAAACTGTATATGAACTTTTAAATACATATGTTATGTATACATGCCAGGGGAACGTAAAAAAAAAAACTGCTGTATTGTATTTCCCTTTTCAAAATCGTTCTTTAAAGTAGGTACTTAACACACACAGGTCCTCACCGGACACGGTTGTTTCGGGAGGTTCCTGTTTCGGGAGGAAACGCCCGGGTGTCATCACTGCGTGGATCGCCTGGAGGACACGATGGAGCATACGGTGGAGGTCTGCCCGGCTTGGGCAGAGAATCGCCGTGTCCTCGTGGAGGCGATCGGTGGCAAGGATCTCTCGCGTCCGGCCCTGGTTCAGGCCATGGTACGGAGCGAGAGGGCATGGAAGGCCGTCACCTCCTTCTGCGAAGCAGTAATGCTCGCTAAGGAGGAAGCAGAACGCGTGAGGGAGAGGCAAATTTCGCGCCCTCACGCCCCTAGCCGCCGCAGGAGACGCCCTAGGCGTCGGGAATCGCAGGCCGATTCCCGGCCACCGTAGGCACGGGCTTGCGGACGGTGAGCAATGGGTAGATCGCCGTCCGATAATGACCAGGTCCGGGTCGACAGCGCGTTGTGTTCCACGCGCGCCTCAAAGAGATGTCAGCAAGTGAAGGGGTTCGATAGGACCGATGCCTGCCGGAGTTGCGGGAAATTCCGAAAGGGATACCGTGGCCCCTGGCAACGTACAGGCAACTGAAGGAACACGGGTGGGTTTTAGTCAGTAAGAGTCTGACACGCCCTCCTGCTCCACCCAGAGCGGAAGAAGTTATTTGATAATTTACCACCAAAAAAAAAAGAAGTAGGTACTAACTTAATAAACGAATAAATAAATAACTATATCATAAGTCATACATAACGCATATCTACGACGTTTATCCAATTTTCAATAGGTACTCCAACAAAAACAAGCACGGACTGATAAAAATAAATTGAACCTATAATTTCCACGTCTACGCAAGCACAGTTCGGTGCCAATCATAACAACTTGTGAATGTTGCCTGACTCTGAAAGTGGCAGTTGATTATTTTCCTATCCAACTTGCCGTAGTCTGAACTAACTAAATTACTGTTTTCAAGCTAAAATGTTTTTAGGGTTCCGCGCCTCAAAAGGAAAAAAACGTTAAGGTTTCGTACCTCAAAAGGAAAAAAACGGAACCCTTATAGGATCACTCATGTGTCTGTCTGTCCGTCTGTCACAGTCAATTTACTCCGAAACTAATGGACCGATTAAGTTAAAATTTGGAACTCATATGTATTTCTGTGACCCAAACGATGTGTAACGTAAATAAATGAATGTTGAATGTGGGGGTCACTTTTGAAGAAAAATAAAGTTTTGCAAACTGTACCGTGTGACATATCAAATGAAAAGGCTTGTTGCGAAGATCTTAAATATATTTATGTTATAATTTTAAAATCAATACTTTTAAAGATATTCAAGAAAATTGATAAAAATTTACCATTTCTCTTATCTCCGAAACTTCTGAGACTAAAATTTTGAAAAATATACAGAGACTGGTTCTTTACTCATAGTTTACAGGAAAACCTATAAGAAGTCTATGGTGTTCAAATAACATGGTCTTATCTCGCAATATTGTGCGTACAAATTTAAATTTGCAGTTCGAATGTATAGGAGAACATGTTTTTGAACTACAATGTTAAGTTTGTTCTTGGGATTACTCCGGAACCCTTCATTATGCGTAGTCCGACACGCACTTGGCCGGTTTTTTTTCTCTTTTCGGGTAACGTAATAACGACGCCTATTCATATCATGAAAGTCTGAAAAAAGATTTTGAATAGAAAATATTTATGAAAAGATTGCTAACAATATTTTCGATGCTTTTTTATTTCTTCCATCACGTAATAGTTTGTTTTAACGCTTCAGAAGTTAAACAACCCTACGCCATGAAAGATTGATGCGAAATTTAATTTTCCAAGATAGTGCTTTCGTATGCAAAATAACACGAACATGAACTTGCTCCTATCTTTACACGCAAATGTTAACTAAGATAATCTTTTCTGTAAGTGATGGGGTAGTAACACAAGTTATAGGTTCAGCTATCTTATGCTATATTTTAAACTCCCAACGCAAAAAGAGGGTTGTTATAAGTTTGACCGCTGTGTTTGTGTGTGTGTGTGTTTGTCTGTGGCACCGTAGCTCTTAAACGGGTGAACCGATTTGAATGCAGTATGTTTTATTTGAAAGCAGGTTTTCTAGCAATGGTTCTTAGGCATGTTTTATCAAAATCGGTTCAGCTGTTTGAAGATTATTAGCTGTTTTCTAGTTGATGAATGGACGGGCGCGTCTTCCACAGGCCTGATAGATTTGAAATTTGGATTTGATAGATACTTCAATGATATTAGAAGAACATAGTAACCTTGAACTGATGCTGCAGCATCACCTGGAATTTGCAGGATATAATGATTATTAATTGCCAATTCATAATCATTATATTGATTTTAATGACTTTTGGCAGTGGCCAAAAGTCATTAAAATCAATATAATGACTATATGCCTTTATGCCTGACTAGACTAATGACTTTATGCCTGTTTAGCAGCTATCGGTCCACTGACCGATAGCTGCTAAACAGGCATAAAGTTATAAAGATCGTAACAAGTGGCGTTCTGCAGTTTCTGCCATGGGAAAAAAATGTATATGTTAAAGTTATATTGAAACAAGTACTTACAGGCGGCAATGTGATAGGTAAACTGTAGTCCTCTGGAGTCTGTGCCTTCTTCTCGAAGGGGCGCACGAAGTAGATGAGCAGTGCCAGCGGCACCGACAGAGCCGATACAGCCCCGAACACCGCCGCGAACACCAACCACGTCCAGTCCGGCATTTTGTTCTAGCGATATATACTGTGGACGAGAATTTTATGAAGACAGTTTTTCACAGATTTAAACACAAAAAGGAAGAAAGAAAATACGTTTATATGCAATGTTTAAAAAAACCTTGTTCGATCCAAAAAGGGCACATAGGTACTGCAATAACATTACCAAAAAGTAATAAAAAATCTTATTATTATTAAAAAGTTTCATTAAAAAATTGCAAATTATCAACAGGGGTCATAAGTTATGATTTGTAGACACCCGCTAAACGACATCCCGCGCCCCAAGTATTGTCCCGGTAATATCCTTCTTTGAAAAAAAGAAGCGGCTGATAGCTTATTATCTTTTTTTCTTTTTCCTGAAAATTACCACATAAATAGACTCTCAGTTCGATACTTAACAACACCCTCACGGTTCGACCAGGGTGTTTTTACACATTGTTTAAACGGTAAAAGGCGACGATAACCGACTTTTAATGATTTTGCACTGATGATCACGTCTAAACGAGTAAGGTTAATGATTTGGAAAAATTATATGTCAAATTAGAGCATTTTCTTAATAACTTAATCTGTGAATATTTTAGATTATGTTTATATTACATAGTGAAATTAATTTGTAAAGTTATGTCTAACGCGGATAAAAAACTAAGAATCACGCAAAATCTATCAAGCGTATTTTTCTGAAACCTTCACTATTTTAAAGATAATTTAATTATTAATCTTTTAGTATACGTTTTTTGTTAAAATACCTTTTATTTTTGGTATAATAAATTAATAATGCGTCTAATTTAGGACAGCGCTCCTTGATGGGCGAGTCCTATTACTGGCTGGACGTACGACGCGTTGCGTGAGCTCAGTACAGAACATGCAAGCTAACCACTCAAGGTCACTGGCATATATCTGCGTCTTAAAGAAAAAACACAAACAGAACAAGTTATGGAAACAATTGACTCACATCCACGCAAAACGAGGTAAACAGGTAATCAATTCGTCGGAATCTTTTTATTACACAAGTCTAAGTAAGTGTCAGAGAAACTATGACTACTATGAAAGATTTCAAGGAACGATAGCCAAGGTTCAAGGGAGTAAAGAAACTTCAACAGTATTCAGACCAATGACGAGACAAGCACACTTGATAGGATAAACCAAAATAAACAAACAAGACCAACCGACTAAGCTTTAGGGATAACAAACAAGAAAATACAGGGATTACACCACGATAAGTTTCGGAAGTATGATCTCTGATAACCCCTACTGTTCCAGGTGTAAATATAAATTTAGATACTTAGGTACATTTGGCAATAAAATCTGTTCTAAAAGCGGTATTTTGGCACAGCTGTTCGGTATTAGTTTGGAGCCTAAAGCTGCAATCTTGAATAATCCTTTAACAATAAACCTTCACAGATTCCCACGAAAATATATTAAGAGATAAACTCCTAAGCCTCGTCCTATTTTTCCGAATCCTGTTGGTATAGTAAACGAGATTTGAATAATATATTCCATTATATCTCGGTGAGATCCGTAACGTAACATTTGTACGCAAACCATATTCGCTCAGATGATTGGGTCAATAGAATTACGGTGAGATCGACGGGTTTAACTTGTTTACAACACCTGACCTCTTTTGTGCTTAGAAAAGCTGGTCACACGACAGTTTACGATTCCAAAATTGGCTAAAATGGGGTGTTTCCACAACCCTCACTAAAATTTTCAAAAGTGTTAGCTGTGAATGTCGAACTCGAAACAACGGAAACAAGGACTGTATTATTTATTTAGGTCCTCCAAACTTTTGTTCTGATGTGAATTGGACGTGAGATCCAATAAATTATGAAGTTGCAATGTAAGCACTTCCCCAGTATTTACTCTACCCTGGCTGTGTACAAATCATTACATGGCTACATGGGTAAAGCATAGGGCTGCTACAGGCACAGCTTATATGACCAGGCCATGGACTAGGCACTGAAGATACTTACATAACAGTGCCTATTTCATTAGCTTCTGGCATAGGTTGTCAAAACTGTCATCAGTAGGCTACGACGTCAACTGGGGCAGAAAACCATGCTTGTCGCATCCAGTCTATGTCTATTAATGCTGGCTGAAAGGGCGGGTATCTCGCGTAAGGTTGACCTTTTGTAATGCTGAATTTTGTGACCCTTTCTTTAGATGCCTTTTTGCCCTATTAAGGAAGCGTTTCATCATCCCATTAGCGTCTAAAAGGCACATAATAGGAACGCCTTTTAGCAGTACATTGAATTCTCCTAACGCTCACGATTACACCAAGACGCATCATAATTCACTTTATTTTCAACCCTTACGTTCCATTCGTTTAATAAGTGGCAATCATAATGTCATGTCTTAACAACATTTATTATGTTCAAAGTGAATCTTTTTACCGACGACAACCATTACAGAAATTCATGAATAAAAAGTAACCGATGATATTAGGTCAAAGCAGTCCCATTTGTCATAATAATTTTGTTTCAGTTGTTCATGTATTGGACATTTAATATTTATTACAGTTTTATAACGTAGTTCTACAAAGTTTTCGTGAAATGTTTGGTAACTAAACAATATTGAAGTCACGAATTTGTTTAAATAAGAGTTTCTTTATGTAAAATATTTCGTTTCCATGAATACGTTTTCAATCTATTTTAATCACTTAAAACAGCTTAAGAATACTCAAGTACCTACTATGGTGAGCTTTAACATTTATTACCTCGATGTATAAATATAAAAAAAAATATATATATATATATTTGGGACACGCACAGAAACGGAAATACAAACGAAGGTACAAAACCGACAATCAAACCGCTATGCTACTAGAAAATAAAGTCTTTAACATGCACTTTTATGCAACGAGTCTAGTTTATTTGGCATCGTAGCTAAAACTATAAAGTAAGTCGACATAAAGTATTTTGAAGGCTTGGTAGTAAAACAACGATTTAGACATCATTTATTGACGTCACAAAACGCTTACTTACTATCAGATCGGTCAACGTTGTAAGGACGAATAAAAGTGCTATAAGCACGGCCATACCTACATCTCATTTTAAGAACATTGTTATAGGCAATTGAAGCTGGCTGAAAGTTTGTAAACAGCTGGAAAAACAGAACTTTGAGATTACCTATGTTAATTGGCAATTGGCAAAGGTTAATTGGCAATTTGTTCTCGCTAAATATGTATATATATTAGTTATGCACCTTTCTCAAATCTAGCTACAGTTGCCGGGGAAAACAAAAGAGAAAAAAAATCATTGGTGTTCATGTTCATCAATACTAACTGAAGCTTTGTGTAAACTACACGATGGGATGCATGAATCAATCAATTAATCAATCAATGATTGATTCATTTATTAGTACGTTCGCATCTCTAATTGTTTTCTTTACGCATCAAATTGTTCTCTTGTTTTGTTTTCTAAAAACCTTTTTTAAAACAAATAAAGAAGGGGAGGGGAAAATAAAGATATCTACTACCCTTATTTTGTTTGTGGCTAAAACCTAATACGATAAGATATATGAAGGGATAAGCATTGATGGTAAATTAAATCTAACATCCCTAAACCTGTAGCTCTCTATTACAGGATACGTATCGCATTCTGCTGAATATAATATGAACTTTATCATATTCAGTATTAAACAAGCAGTTATAATCAAAATTTACTAGCTACCATAGACTTAATCACAAAAGGGTATTGGTCAAGTTTCGCTCAACTTCCAACACTAGCCGGTAGCAGACCAAGAGCCAAAGTTAGTTTAGCTTAGCTCGCTTATTCAACAGAAAATTATACGTTACATTATATACCGGAAAGGGCACGGGCCCAGTTTAGTGATGTTAGATTCCTTCTAACCTGTTTATACTCCAGTAATACAGGGAGCGTGCTTATAGTTTGCGGTCCGCGCACAAGTCAGAAAAATTACCTGAGCTATGCGAGCTTAACTAAACTAACTTAGCTTAGCTTTGCAACTGGCTCGGTGGACGACTTCGTTTCTAAGTTCTCTATTCCATGTCTATTACAATACAACTCCCACGGGAAGCATTTGGAGCCGGCACCGTGCCATATAAACACAACAAAATGTAGCTACAATAGCAGAAAAAGAAAGGAAACGTTTTGCAGTAGGGACAGTAATTATTTCAAGTTAAGCCCCGGAGCAGCTCCAAATTAATTACTACAAAGTACCGTACATATAAGGCCTTGCAAAAATACTGTGCAGTATTTTAAGGAGAGTAGTAGGTAGGTAGGTTTGTGTCCACGAATATGAACAACTTGTAATATGGGATCAAGTTTGACTTATAAATATCAGCTGTTCCAATTGTTCCTTAAACAAATATTCAATACCCTACACTCGCAGTCAAATAATACGGGTGGATGACGAAAATTCCTGTAACCTGCAAATTCATAATGGTGCATGCATGAAACTAACTTTATATTGCAGAGAATTTTAATAGTGTATGAAATAAAACCTTAAATGATCTACAACATAATTTAAAAAAAGTAAAACTTTAATAAACCTTTCATTTGGAAATAAATTCAATTTGCGGTTGTTTTACTTTTGCTTGTTTTCTCAATTTGTCAAATCAAAATTATTAAAGGCGGTTATTGTCGTCTTTTACCATCATTATTGAATTACTATCATGTCGCTAACTCCAGAAGATGTACACGTATTGTCACTGTGTTAGAAGAAGGCAAAAGTCAGCAAAGTACAGCAAGTACAATAGGCGCGTCACTTTCTACAGTGCAGCGAGTCGTCAAACGTTTCCGAGAAACTGGGCAGAACATAAGAAGACCAGGAACCGGCAGACCGAGATGTATTACGACTCGAGAGGATCGATTTATTGTTACGACCATGCTCCGAAATCGGCACCTCACGGCAGTTGAAGTAACAAATCAACTTCGGGAGACCCGTAGAGACAACGTAAGCGAGCGGACTGTAAGGCGGCGGCTTCTTACGGCGGCGGCGACCCGCAAATGGTCCAAAACTTGAAAGGGAACATCGGGTAGCAAGATCACGTTACGCCCGCGAACACGCACGATGGGGAGACGAAGAATGGGCAAGAGTAATGTTTTTTGACGAATCCAGATTTATGCACATGATGGGCCAGGGGATGTTTTATTCCAGCTTGTTTTGAGGAAAAACTGCCGTTCAGCGGTGGTTCTGTTATGGTTTGGGCTGGAATCTATTCAGAGAGTCGCACGGAGTTAGTGTTGATAGAAAATGGTACGCTAACTAGTGCAAGATATGTGGAAGAAATTCTTAATGAGCATGTCGGCCCATATTTAATTAATATGGGTGAAAATTCCATATTCATGCATGACAACGCCAGGCCACATACAGCTCAAATTGTAAATGAGTATTTTCAGGACGTTGGCATCAATCGCATGGACTGGCCCGCGGGAAGCCCGGACCTGAATCCAATTGAACACGCTTGGGACGAGCTTGGGAGTTGTGTAAGAAATCGAAACCCCGCCCCAGCTACACTGCGAGACCTGAAACATGCGTTAGTGGAAGAATGGACCAATATCCCGAAACATTGCATAAGAATCTTTATAAACAGCATGCCCAATCACCTGGCAGCTGTGAGAAGAGCCCATAGAGGCAATACAAAGTATTAATTTTGTTTTAAAGCTCGTTTTTGTGTTTTACTCGTATGTGAGGTGTCAACCATTAATTTTCAACGTAAAAGATATTGATATTTTGTTTCTTTATGTAATTTTGAAAAAAAATGGTGTTTTTTATTAACTAGTAAATTATCTACCATAGGTATACAGTTTGCCTCTTTGGTCTAGTGGTTACAACACCTGTCTCAGACCCAGAGGTTCCGGGTTCGATTCCCATACCATTCCATTTCCATCGTTGGGCACGCCACTATTGCGGCGATAAGTCCCCTCTTTGAGGAGTGGCTAGAGAGGCGCCACGGCGTCCTCACCTTCCGCCTGACGCAGGTCCTTACCGGACATGGTTGTTTCGGGAGGTTCCTGTTTCGTATCAGGCGGGAGGAAACGCCCGGGTGTCATCACTGCGTGGATCGCCCAGAGGACACGGTTGAGCATACGGTGGAGGTCTGTCCGGCTTGGGCAGAGCATCGCCGTGTCCTCGTGGAGGCGATCGGCGGCGGGGATCTCTCGCGTCCGGCCCTAGTCCAGGCCATGGTACGGAGCGAGAGGGCATGGGAGGCCGTCACCTCCTTCTGCGAAGCAGTAATGCTCGCGAAGGAGGAGGCAGAACGCGTGAGGGAGAGGCTAATTTCGCGCCCTCACGCCCCTAGCCGCCGCAGGAGACGCCCTGGGCGTCGGGAATCGCAGGCCGATTCCTGGCCACCGTAGGCGCGGGCTGTGTTCCACGTGCGCCTCAAAGAGATGTCAGCACAACGGAAGGGGTCCGATAGGACCGATGCCTGCCGGGGTTGCGGGAAAGTCCGAAAGGGATACCGTGGCCCCTGGCAACGTAAAGGCAACGGAAGGAACACGGGTGGGTTTTAGTCAGTAAGAGTCTGACACGCCCTCCCGCTCCACCCAGAGCGGGAGAAGTTATTTGATAATTTCCCACGCAAAAAAAAAAAAAAAGGTATACAGTTTCGTTCATGCCGCTAGCTCTATTATTTTAAGAGTAATTTTAGTTTTTCGTACTGACCCGTATTCTTTCTCTGCGAGTGTATGACCTTATTATAATACCCAATCAAAATGCATAATCACAATTTTTATGTTGTATATCCTCTCAAGCGTCGTCGTAACACCAATGGATAATAAGATTTAATGGCTCGAAATGTCAGCGTTACACCTTTGGATAATAACAACTTAACTAACTTAACAAGTACTTCCAACTAACTTAACAAGTACTTCCAAATGTGCCGACGTTTGTGGCACATGTGCGGTACAGAGGCCTGACGTCCGAGGAGATATATAGTTTTTTTTATAAATGTATCTTCCTTTCTTTATCTCTTGAAATATTTGACACTATTATTTGTTAAACGTTATGTATATGTCGCAGTAAGATGGTTATAGACGTGATATAGTTATATCCCTAGAGGTATAGCTATATACCGTAATGTCGTTATATGAAAGTATTCATAACTGTCGGAGTGCCCTAATTTTGTTACTGCGACCAATTTCGACGTAGCTGGTCACATTTCTAACCTAAACTATTTGGTCGGAGAGCCCTAATAGTTATATTACTAGATCGTGCTCATATTATAGTCATATTCCTAGTAAGACAGTTTTGAACCGCTTTCACGTACTTCATTATAATACGGTATATAGCTATATCCCCAGAGATATAACTATATCACGGCTATAACCATCCCTCTGCGACATATAAATACATACATATGTATGTATGTTTGTCGTAATGTGCAGTCGAGCTGTGATTTCCTTCCCAGAAATTATATTGTTAGCTGCATGCTGCAGACGTATGGACAGTCAAACGAACAGATATGTTTACAACAGGCAGCTAACTTGCTACTATATACTTTAAAACAATGTTGTTTGTGAGTATGCTAAGTAGTGTCTTTTACATCAACCTTTCAAATGTGTCTTAAGCGTTATCAAGAGTTATTACTCGCACGAGTTTACTCATCTTTAACTGCCCGTGTGCCTTCCGGGGGTAAAGTGAGTGAGTGAGTGAGTTACTTGTGTCTCATCACTCATTAGTCAGTACTTGACAGGTAATTAATAGGTATTGGCAGTATAACCGCTTAGCTCCGGCTGGTACCAAGTAATTATTGATAAATTATTTTGGTTTTTGCAAACACTTTAGCACGTAAAAATACCTACATATTTTTTTAAATTACCTAACTATTTTGATGCCTGTACCTAAAATACGTGTCGTAGGGGTGTGGGTCGTTGTCCCAGCTCCCTTTCCCCCTTGCAAGCCCGTGAGCCCGTGACCCGCGCAGTTTCGCCTCGCTTATTGCTCGGCACGAAACTGCACAATGCATTGCTATAGGACGATGTGGGGCGAAATATAGGTAATGTTTTGGTAGCACGTCGAAGTACGTCACGAGAATAATTGAGCTGGAATGGTGTGAGGTAGAGTTAAATATTTATCTGTTTTTGTTTCGTTAGCAAGTTTTAGTACATGTATGGTGGCCACCTACTGGGCTCGAACAGTATAAGTAACATACTAGTAGATATACCGTCAAAATGGAAAAAAGAAGAAGTATATGATACATATATATCTGAACAAACCATATTTAAATTAATTTAAAGCGTGCTCTGCAAAAGAGTGTTTTCCTTATTGGATATGATATCACAACACCGCGGAAATTTTCTCACCTCCAATGTTTATTTACGTTACTTACAAAAGTACACGACGACGCAAAAACCTTTCAGTTTACTGTCAGAAACAATTGACACATTTCACATAAAAGAACACTTTCTTTGTTGTATTTCAGAGCGGGTTCATTGTTAGATAAGTTACGAGTATCTAAGTAGCCATCCTACCGTGACGATTGTCAATGACGTGACATCATTCCCGCGTAGCCTCGTAGCTCTGTAGCACCGTAGCACGACGTGTAGATGTAAATTTTGCTACGACAATTTTCCGCTACGCTAAGGTTCAAAAGCAATTGCTATCAATGACCTGTATTTTTCAATTTTCGTCGTAAATAGACAAATGGAAATGTCAACTCAATCAATGTTTTCAATCAAAATAGAATTTATTCAGATTGAAGTGAATCAATCACGCGGCCTCGTCTCTTTCAAATTAAAGTTTCCTAATGCTTCGGAATTGAAAAAGTTCTTAATGAAATCTATTGATATAGGGTTTCTGATATCCGTCTAATAAGAGAAGTTCTTTCGAGTTCTTTTTTTTGTCAATAGTAAGATATGATACGGAACTGTTTTCATCTTACTTTAGAATTTTTAAGGAAAGTATATAATGACGTCAGTCTGATTCCCTATGCACTAAGGAGAAATTTGCAGACTAGAAGAAAACAAAACTATTAACTTACAATATAAACGCTTCGCTTTAGCATAATGGATCTTGACACCTACGTTATTAGGACCATTTTCATAAATTATTGCACCGTGGACGCGACCAAACGCCTCTTTAATATGATATGAACAGCGATGGTATTGCGACCATTAGTTGAATTAATTTCTGCTATTAAATATAATACTGTGTCACGTACAAGTAATTACTTTATGGAGATGTCTGTCCATATTTGATTGATTCCGGTATTTCTATATTAGAGACTTATGTCCGATTAATTAATACTTTTACACATGTTGTCTACATCTCCCGTTACCCTGTGTCCTATCGCAGGTATGCTGGAAGAGATTTCTTTAGAAATAAGCATCCCCTTTGTACGTATTTTTCTGTTCCTTTCTAGTTGTCTGTTTATATATGTGTGTTTACAACTCTACACAATATCAAAAGTTTGTTTGTAAGTTTGTATGTAGGAAATATACAAACTTACTTAAAAAACCAATTTAAGTCCTCTTTATAATATTAAGTATAGATAAAGAGGTAAAATTTGTTTCTAAATTTGTACGTAGGGGACATAAAAAACTTACAAACCTCTACCTTATCCACCTCTAGATTGTGATCTCCGGTACTACCAGTCGGATTAAGAGAAATATTTTTGCATTGGTTAGCCCAATTCTAGACGGTTATAGGCTATGTAACATCACGCTACGACCCTTAGGGGCCGAGCGAGAAAAAAAATGTTTTATTTATTTAACAACATACATCTACCATTACAGCTAACCAATGCGGTAAATGCGCCTTAATTAATACTTAACTTAATTGTTGCTTATCACTAATACCTATAACTAATTACAAACAAAGCATTCCCTGTGAATTCACCCAGAGAACTCAAACTTAAACTCAAAGCATTTATTTCAATTAAACCATTTACAGGCACTTTTGAATTGTCAAAGAGTCGGTCAGTTAGTCAGAAAGTTGAAGCTAGTTGCCCATTCCAAAACGTAGATCTCTATGGAGAAGAACGGGCAAGAAACTGCAAGGATTTTTTTTTAAATATAGAAATGACAAAATCCTGTGTATATTACTCTTGTTGCTTCTATACGTCAGAACAATGATAAAAAAAAAGATTAAAAATAAGCCCTGGCAGATATGAGATGATCATTCTCAACCGACGCGACGGCGCCCGTTAGCAACAGAATAAGTCCGTCTCACTCGCTATGAAGTTGAATTAGCTAAGCGAAAACGAAGTAATAGCGCGGGCGGGGGGGCAATGGGATGCGATGCGACGCGGTGGGTCGGGGGCCGATATTTCGCGCGGACGACATCGTGGGTAGAACTAGTCGTTAAATAAATAAATAATTGAATAGACTAGCCCTGTATGTATTACATATAATAAGGCGTTGACATTACTCGCGAGGAGCTCGTGGCTAAGTAATACCAGCCGCACGGGTTGATCTATCAGGTTAAGCTACGCTTGCCGGGGTTGGTGCGTGGATGGGTGACTATTCTTACATACCGAGACTCCTCCATGCCTCGGGAAGCACGTTAAGCCGTTGGTCCCAGCTGTCATTCATGGATCTTTAACAGTCGTTATGGGTCGTCAGAAGCCCGAAAGCCGGTATCGTACCCAGTTGCCCAATAACTGGGTTGTGGAGATCAGATCGGCAGTCGCTCCATGTAAAATACTGGAATTCAGCTGTATCCGGTTAGATTGGAAGCCGATCTCAACATAGTTGGAAAAAGGCTAGGCAGATTGATTGAAGGCTTTAACATAACTGGCCAAATGTTGGTGGCAGAAACTACAGAACGTCACCTGCTACGATCCTTACATACATACCTACTCCTTTTGCTTGGTTTACGTTCATACATCTGGTGGTCATACACGCACGCCAGTTGCGAGTACTACGCACCTGTCTTTTCTGAAGAACATCACCAATAAGGTCACTATAATATGTCGTTCTAGGGCGTCCCCTCCCGGCGTTTCCACTCACATCTGCCTTGTAAATGCCTTTGTTAGTCGCCTTTCACTCATCTTCTCAACCTGACCAAACCGTCTAATCATACTCTTTAAAAGAATTTGTCACTACATCTTCTTTAAAACCGTAACGCTCCTTTATCACATCATTTCTCAGCCTAAGATGCCTTCATCATTCCTTCAGAGTAACTGTAGCATAAATTTGAAAATTTGCTTTCTTTAATTTCAATTTTACGAATGTATTTGGTTATATTACTTCACAAGTTATTGAGTTTGCGTAAAGATCATTTTCACCTAAAGCAGTAATAAATATTGGTGATTTTGAAGGCGCACTCAGTTCGGATGGTGATCGGTTTTACGAATTTTGCCGATGCTACATCTAAGTTGTGTCGTACTGTATGCCCCTTTGAAAAATGTATTATAGTACTGCAGCTAGTTTTATTTAAAAAAAAAACGGCCAATTGCGTGTCGGACCACGCACAATGAAGGGTCCCGTAGTTCCTAGTTGGGATGAATTTCCAAGAACAAACTAAACTTAGTAGTTGAGAAACATGTTCTCTCTCTGTAAACATTGTCTCGCATACTTCGATATGCGTCACGGTCAATTCTCCAACCGCAAATGTAAATTTGTAATCGCAAAAAAAAAAAAATGTGATGAAACTACAAACTATTGATGTTCGGACCTTTTCCTTTACTAGTGCTCTGAGACCTTGCCATATTTCATGATTTTAGGTCAATGGGAAGTACCCTGTAGGTTTTGATTTATTTGCGAGTATCAAAATATGTCACATAAATGACCGTATTTTTTTACTGCGTTGACTAAGAAGCTTGATTTTTTTTGAGCTCCAAGCTAACCTTGAGAAAATGGGTCTTGACAGACTGACGGACGGTCAACGAAGTGATCCTATAAGGGTTCCGTTTTTTTCCTTTTGAGGTACGGAACCCTAAAAAAGACAAATAAATTAGGTCCCTATATGCAAATATCTATCAGATACGAATTTATTTGATTGTCAGTCGCCTCTTAAGAACAGTATGTTTTAATAAACCTCAATATTTATGAACAGCGAACATAACATAGCATCACGCCTTGTTTCCCCGAAGGGTTGGGCAGAGATGTACCTATAGTACACCTCTGCGTAAGCATTTCGCAATTTATGTAGAGCGAATTACCTACAAAATAACGTCGCCTTATTAAAAACTTTAGCAAGCTTTTAAGCAATGTTTTATTATAATAGGGTCGGTGGCGTACCTAAACAATTTCACTAACATTAAAATAAAACTTAAAAATGTTATTACAGTATTAAAATTTTCTTTGCTTTCCATGTTTTAAGGTTAAAGCAATATTGTTTTCCAAGAAATTTTTACGAAAATGTTGATCATAATAACTTTTGAATTAACAAGCAATTCTGGATAATTTTGTGTTTCTGACACGGCGCTAATGAGCGGTTTAACATTGCTATAACAAAAGTTTAATGAGTTTGAACCTAAAATGTAAGTCAAAAAGGTCGGAGTTCCAATGTCAACGTTAACGATACAATTTGATGGCTTTTAACCTCGAATATATTACGTATACATGCAATTGTAAACGACAGCCACGACAGGGTACTTACTAATTATGCAGTCGTGATTGGATTCTATTATATTATGTTTTTTTACTACTGCAGTCGTCAAATATTCTACATGACGATTACCAACCTACCTCCTGCCACAGAATAGTACAGAAGGCCCACTCCACATTTTACCTATAAAGCTACAAGCACGTAGCGGGCTCGTCTTGTCGGGCCAATTCAGTGAGCGTAACGTAGTCAGAAGATATAAGAGTTAGGCGATAGAAAGAGAGGCAAATTTTAGATAAATATAACTGTAGGTATTTGGCGCTATGCGACCTGAATTGCACATCATTGTGTGGCGTAGTAAGAGTCGGTTTTTGTTTAAATGATTTTGCGGAGTGAACCATCTGTACTAATCTGTGCTACTGCAATAAGTACAAATGTAACCTTGGACTGAACTTCATGTACAAATTGCTTCTAGAACTGACCAATTCAAATCTCAACACTTTGCATATTGCATTCGGTCGTACATAGGTCGGTACTGCAGGAGTCAGCTAGTATCGTACTTGCTCCGATTTTGCATGCATTTTTTATACCGAAAGGTTCACTGTTTTGGTATTTGATCGCGGAGTAACCAAGCTCAACAGGCAGCTGCTATAATGAAACTCCGTGTCACGGGCTCACGTCACGATAAATCATAACTAGAGGAAAATTGAGGGACACCCGTGGCTTTGCACTTTAAAAGTGAATAAGCTCCAAATTCATACAATTTTATTTCACGTAAACCTACGTGGGCTTATGAAACGTCATAAACTAGGTGCACGGTTCTAATTGGTAGTTTCCTATGAAAAAGAGCCGGCAAGAAACTCCACGGTGAGGTACCTACTCTTTTAAAATAATTGGCTTTTAAATGTTTTCATATTACAGTGTCAATAGGTATGAGAGGACATGTGTAGGCCTGTCAACAAGTACCAGGTCACTCACGTTGATCAAGTCATTGCAAGAAGTTTTCATTGTATTCCTCCATATGTATGAGTATCCTAAAGCCAAGAAATTATACAACTTGACACAGTAAATACCAGGAAAGCCTCACAAGATCCGACTACGTTTTTCTTAATAGCTAGTTGTTAAGTAAATTACGAGGACAGCGCGGAGCGGAGCCCGGTAACAGCCAAGCCATTACGGTAGTTAAAATAATTTACGATTCTGGAATCAATATGGAAATTAGGTGTGAATGAATAGGAGATATGGGTATATAGTGGTCATTTAAGACTGTATAGAGAATTGGCGAGGCTAGGAGAGTAGGGACAAGCCCAAAGAAACTATGAATGATTGTCTGACAGATGATACAAATGTGCCTACCTATGAGAGAAGAAGCCATGATGTACCGGGTCAGTGACAGCTCGGCCCGAGTCAACCCAACCCGAATAATAATACAAGCTATTTCACTCCCGATTGCGGTGATTTGTACGGTCAGGCAGAAAATACATATTTAAAAAAAAAAAATTACGAATTTAATTTAGTTTTGCGAAGATTTTGGTTTATTATTTACATACAAAGCAGGAAAACATATTTATCTACAACGTCATTTTAAATTATGATACTTATCTATATCCCTAAGCAGTCTAGTTTTTATTTTTTTTTATTTTCTTCTTTCTTTTTTTTGTCAATAGTCTAGACTAGAACATTAAAGACAAGACGGCGATTTCTGCGAAAAATTGACCGTGCCCTGCTGACGGTACACACCACTTTTAGGCGTTTCGACGACGTAGATCGGTATTATTATTTGGGTTGAGTTAACTCGGGCCGAGCTGTCACTGACCCGATGCACCGACCCTTAATAAATTGGGATAAGGGCAGGAGTATGATGATGGTAATAGTGTGGCTGCGGATCGAGTTCAGTGGCATGCAATTGAAGAGGTCTACTAAGTCTCGCAGTGGACTGATAAAGACTGATGAATGACAGTGAAGTGCTATGATGATGTACGTGAGAAATCATGGCAAGACTATGAAAAATAGCTGGTAGATACAGTAAGCAAGTAATAATTATCTTAATCATAATAAGGTAGAGAAGGACTCGTCCTTGTTATAAATATCGACTATTTGCTATCGTGACCTCGGAATAAAAACAAAGAATTGGTACCTACGCTAAGTATTGTAGGTACCTATAGGCTCAACTACTGCACTTGTAAAAAGGTACTTTAGCACTGAAAAGTACTGAAAACGGTGGCGCATCTATGCCGAAACACCCCGACCCGATATACGTGCACTATTGACCGAATAGCCGTATACATGTATACGTGCATATTATAATTATACACTTTCGCTTGCATAACGAGACGAGTGTAGGTATGTATATTATCCTCTTAGGTACTTCTTATACATTATGTATGTGATATTTCATTACCTACGTGCCTCGTAGAGATCTGTCAGAAAACTATTTATTATGCTCAAAAAGATGCATCTGATATAAAACCTGTTCGTCGGATTCGTCCCTCATTATGTCTTAATTTTATTCATCATTAAACATTCTATGGCAAAGTAAAATAAAGGATGAACTAACGAAGTTTCCATTTTAACAGAGTTCTTCACAATTTATTAATCAATCAATTCCTTTTTCAACCCAAAACCGTCCATTAATATTAAACTAGGGATTGAATCAAATAGTATGTTTTCAATTATTAATACGAGCACATAAACACGTAACTGCGTTTGACCTGTAGCTTCACATACACTTTTTATTAGATTGGTTTTGTAGAAAAACTTGTGGAAGAAAATGTTTGAAGAAAGCACAGTTAGAGAAAATAATTTAAGAAACGCGGTGTCCAAGATTTTAAACTAAATTTCAAATGATATGCTTCTTCTGTGTTGTTAGAATTAAATAGAATTAAGAGATTTTTTTTAAGGAAATTATGTGGAAAAAAATAAAACAAAGTTTACAAACGCAAGCAAAGGAACTCTAATATATATCATAAAAAGTAAGAAGTAACATTAAAGATAACGAGCTCAAATAAAAACAAATATGAAACAAGAAACACCAACCACTTACCTGATAATAAATTCACCTAAAAACAACGATATTTCTACATACAATCGATATACACTAAAACAATTGACATTAATCGCTTCACTAAACTAATCGTATGTTTTCATTCAGTTAAGACTATTTTTCTACTACATTTTTCACGCCAGCCGGCTCGCCCGGCGGCGTCAGATGTCCTTTACATCACTGACACTAAGTAAAATTATTATTTTTTGATAAAAAAGCACCTTTGTGTCCACTGGGCATGCGCGGCCCCTCGCCAATTAGACCAGAGCTCACGTATTGGAAAGCAGTAGACCAAATTGATATGCAACGCAGAAATAGCTGTATTTTGTTAATAAAAATCATTTCCGAACTGCTAATTCCCTATATTTAACGTCTGCCTAGGCATTGTTAACGTATTTCAAGGCATTAATGTCATTTCATTGACAATTTTGTTTCAATTTTCTGTGTTTCGTGTCGCTGTGCATGTATAGACGCTTGCGCGAAGGAGCGATCGATACCAACCACATGTACAGCTGCAATAGGTCCGGTAACGATACTGTGAGCACCTGAAAACCAATCTTATTGCGTAGGTATAGGGTATGAAATGAACTGATTCAAAAATTAAAAGGACAGCGGCTCATTCATGAAAGTAAAACAAATTGTTTACACGGCAGATAAATGTCAATAAAGTTCAGATTGGTTGTACCCGCCGATACAAAGCCGTTGATATTTACAATTTAAAGTGTCCTGTAGCCGTTTAGATAAGGTTAGTACTGGCAGGTAGGATTGAAAACTACGACGAATTTGACCCGAAGGTGTCCTTACCCATTCTCTTTTAAAGGCACGGTGAGACTGTACAAAACTTGGGTACACTATTGTTGTTCAAACCCTCATTACTTCGTGGTATAGAATGTAAAAGTAAATCCGAGATAAAGATGGATAGACCGTACTTTATCGTTGAGGGTGATCGGAAGGTCGTAGGTTCAAATCGATAGACTGTAGAGCTATTGCAGTCTTATGACTGATAGGTAAAATGTAGGTTGGTAAGTTTTCTTTCAGGCTTCAGTGGTTAATGATCATTACTTACGATCATTTATCATCTTTTAGGAGTTGACAGTTGACGTTTAAGAAAATAGACATTGGTTTTGCTAACGGAGGCGTAGAGAACTTAGTTTTTTTTTTTTTGGGTACATTAACTTCAGGCTGATGTCTCTATCTATGGTCCCTCTATGCTTAAATTCAAGACGGCATCAGCAGAACAGCAGCTATCGTTTGCCATAAAGATTAGCATTATTAATTATTTACATTATTTTAGAGTATAGCTTACCTATCTACTTAAAACAAATTGCACAAGAAGACTCGAGTCAAAGCCGGCATTATTAATCCAAATTAATATTTGAATAGTGAAATAATTTCAACCCTAATGGCGTTGGATAATGGCCTGGAAGGAATGGCTTGGTTTTATAATAAGTTTTTCCTATAGTAGGGAAAGTACCTACACGATAGAGGAATAAAGCTAAAGAACTCGAAGATTAATTTATTCGTTCTACATGTGACCTCAGACCAGGTCATGCTAAGCGTGCAGGTGGAACATAATCGTTGATTATAATAAAACACAAATCGCTCTGCTAAATCTGAATTTAATTATCAATCAATCTGCCTAGCCTTTTCCCAACTATGTTGGGGTCGGCTTCCAGTCTAACCGGATGCACCTGAATACCAGTATTTTACATGGAGCGACTGTATCTGATCTCCACAACCCAGTAACTGGGTAATACGATACCTCTTGGGAAGACTGGTTGTCAGACTTTCGGGCTTCTGACGACCCGTAACGGCTGTCAAAGATCTACGAATGACAGCCAGGACCAACGGCTTAACGCGCTTTCCGAGGCACGGAAGAGCCTCGGTTGGGGGCGTTCATTAATTACGTGCAGTGATTTTGACAATTTTTCGACCCTCCGTCCCTCATTGGTGACATGTCGTGAGATTTGGGTCGATCCCCTCCCCCTCCCCCTAATCTCACGTGAGATTTTTCAAAATGCGAATCATCTAGCAGTGAAAGCAAATAGTTACAACCGGGTGTCCCACGACACCTCACGTTTTTGTGTAGGATTTAGCTAGCCATATTATAGTGGAGAAATACGTTTTACTTCATTTAAATTTTCTCGCAATTTTACAGTCTCTTGCGTGAAAAATCAATTACGTGATATTTGCCAAGACCCCCCTCTACCCCACCTGAGATTGGGTAAGATTCGTCTCAACCACTCCCCCCTAAACGCCTCACGTAATTAATGAACGATCCCTATGTAAAGATGGTCACCAACCCCGGCAAGCGTAACTTAACCTGATAGATCGACCCGTGTGGCTGTTATTACTTAGCCACGAGCTCCTCACAGAACTTAATAATGAACTTTGGTAAATGTTTTACACTTGTACATGTTTCTACACAACAGTAATTATCAACTTGATTTGTGAAGTTGATAATTACTGTTGTGTACATGTCCAGGCGATATATAAATCTTTGCTGAAGGTGTCATTCCGACAACCCGAAGTCACTAGTTCGATATCCTAACTTCCTAACTAATAATATTATAAATGCGAAAGTGAGTTTGTTAGGTTGAACGGATTTGGATGAAATTTGGCACTTGGGTAGACCACGACTTGGGTTAGGACATACGATGCTTTTGATCCCGATATTACCACGGGATCGAGACTTATGCGGGTGAAACCGCGGGGCGCAGCTAGTATCGTAACTACAATATTATAAATGCGAAAGTAAGTTTGTTTGTTTGTTACGCTTTCACGCTAAAACGGCTGAACAGATTTGGTTGAAATTTGGCACATGGGTAGACCAGGACCTGGATTAGGACACAGGATACTTTTTATCCCGATATTCCCACGGCATCGAGACTTACGCGGGTGAAACCGAGGGGCGCAACTAGTTACAAATAATACTAACAGTAGGAAGTCAATTCACGCTAACAGTAGGAGGTAGATTTAAGAAAGCCGCTCTGAAATTAGTCTGGTCGTGGACGGGACACTTAAAGCCTGTTTTTATGTTATTTATACTTATAGGCCTGAAAATACTATGGAGGCTTCGTGAAGGCCAATCTCACTTAATTTGATTGAAGCTACGCCCTCTTTTTTTTATAGAAGTAGAAATGTTATTTTTTGCAGAAAACTGTTTGTTAGCTCTGGTTCTTACAAAACTGTCACAAACATTTATTCTGCGACGTCTTCGTCATTCAATGGGGCGGGGAGGCTTTCAGTCTTAGTTATACAATTATCTTACTTTTAGGGTTCAGTGGTAAAATAATCTTTAGGTATCTACCTCTTTTTGTCCGTCATGTCGATTATTAAAAAATATTGGATACGTATTTTTTCTTTTTTTACGTAATCAAAAGATTACGTCAATACTTTGAATTAAAATGTGGCATGACGTTACTCTCCGGTAGATTTTATACTGACTTGTGACGTAGCGAGCCCCACTCCCCAACTTTAATGCGTTTCATCTAAGCCATTTTTTATTAATAAGATAAAGCAAAAAAATACGTGTCTAATATTTTTTCATTATCTGACTGACGGACTAAATAGTTTTTTTGTTTTTTCTCCAGTTAAAATCCCTATTCCGTAAACATAAATTGCAAAATGTGGGTGGAAGTTATAAGAACGTACAGAGGCCAGCAGGTCAACCTACCCGAAACTGTCAAATCTTCGCAATCAACTTTGAACTTTATGCTTTAGAGATAAAGTTGAAAATCTATTAAATAAATTTGACAGATTGTAGTAGGTTGATGTGCTGGCGTCTGTACATCTCCCAACCCTTCGGGGATTACAGGCGTGATGTTATGTTATGGTTATAAATTCCGTTACGTGCTTGATTTTGACGTAGTCTAAATCAGTGTGCCTTCAAATTCAAATTCAAAATATTTTATTTCACATAAACCTACAAGGCACTTATGAAACGTCAGAAGCTAGGTGCACGGTTCCAATTGGTCGTTTCCTATGGAGAAGAGCCGGCAAGAAACTCCCCGGTTAAAAAATAATTGGCCTTTACAATATTTTCAAATAACAGTGTTATTACGTATGGGAGGACAGTGTAGGTCTTTCCACAATTACCAGATACTTAACAGAATAATCATGGTCAACAAATCTACAGTCCACTAAGCCTACAGCCAGCTACTAATTCTTAAGCTTACTGATAGAAAAATCAAATTTAAGCGGAATTTTTTGACTATGAATGTCGATGGCTATAAGAGTAGGGGAAGACCAAAGAAGCGATGGATAGACTCTGTCAAAGATGATGTGGCTAGACTGTGACTACCGAGGTGAAGAAGTATGGAAGAAAGGGACATGTTGTGCTGACCCCAAATAAATTGGGATGAGGGCAGGAGAATGATGAAATCAAATTCAACGAAAACCATAGGACATAAGGGTTTAAGATTGTATCGGACTTTTCATAAAATTCATTTCTCAGATAGCCAATCACACTAGCAAATTAAAACTGAATACCAGCAGTGGAAACATTACTGGCTGATTGTTTATGCTATACAAAAGCTATCATCTTCAGGCTCGCTCAATCAGTCTTTTCGGACACAAATTGCACGAATATTCCCGATCAGTCCCACCTTTTCGTCACCACTGTCGACCGGGAAAAAAAGTTCCGTTCGATTATTCCGAATTGCAAGTTACTCGATGTAAAACCAATAGATATTTCAGTACCTACTCAAAATAATTACGAGTACGGAACCCCACTGATCGCGGCGCGTGGTCCGTCACGCACTGGCAGGTTTTCTTTTGATTAAGTTTGCTCGGGGTTTCAAGAGTTTTGCGTACCCGGGGAGTTCTCTCCCGCTGATTGTTGTTGGGTTGTATTTGTACAGCAGGAATGGAAAGTATAATCAATAATTGCGCAAGTCCTACCCACCTACTACAAGACTAGTGGTATGAATATACATAGTTACCTACTAATATAAGGCATGTATTTAATCGAACCTCAAATAATTCCCATTTTGCTTTCCTAAAAATATTATTGAACACTCATTTATAATAAATGCGCCTCTATTTGTGAACCTCAAATAATTCCTATTTTGGGGTCTTAATTCTTAATATCCAGAAACTGCGACCAACTTGGATGTACCGCTGGCCGGCCGTTCGTCACTGTTCCTAACCTAACCTAGCTTAGTTAGCGTAGCTTAGTTACTGCGACCTATTCGGTTCGCGCGTGGTTGGTGACCCGTTTGTTTGGGGTATCCTAGCTTAGCAACTGCGACCGACTGTGAGAAAATCCAGAAATAAAAAAGAGGCTCATTTATTAAAAAAGGTTTGCAACATTAAAAACCCAAACCAAAAGAAAAGTAAATAGGCTCCACGCGGGCGAAGCCACGAGCAGCAGCTAGTTGTTGGAGAATAAGAACGTGGAGTCCGTAAGTACCTATATTAATATACAGGGTGGCAGGGGAATCGACGCGAAAATTGTTACCATGGATTCAGTACATGACTCTGAACAGCTATACATGTAGGTAATGTGCGCTTTTACTGGGGTTCTGTACCTGAAGGGTGCTAAAACGGAACCCTATTACTAAGCCTCCGATGTCTGTCAGCGGGCTGTATCTCATGAACCGTAATATGTACAGTTAAAATTTTCACAGGTTGTGTATTTCTATTGCTGCTGTAACAACTCGTATAGGGAGGCAGCGTTGCTGGCGACGGCTGCCGTCTCACAGGTGGTGAGTCGCATACGGTGCCTGGACCTGGAGGTAGCTCTCAATAAGTCGGCGGTCGTGGTGGGCTAACACGTCAGGTCCACTCCCAGTTGGCGCTCAAGGCGAACCTAACCTAACCAAAAAGGGTACCTACCTATTCTACCTACCTAAATACCTGCCTACATACCTACCTACCTACCCTATCTACCTAAACTTAGGTTTAGGTAGATAGGGTAGGTAGGCAGGTATGCGCGCTCGATTTCGACTTAGCTGCCATAGTATAAATTAAATAATACCCCAAAAGCTTTCACCTGACATAAGTTTCATCTCCGTTGAGAGTTGGGTCCAAAAAGGACCCTGCACGATTACGTCATAACGTTCTCGTATTTCCATATGTTTTAAGGACGTGGACGTTCACGATATATCGTCATGTTAGAAATTATAAAAACGCACAGTAGGTCAAAATCAGAATGAATATGTTCTATGTTCTTTAGTCCGTCAGGTGGACCATTGTGCGTGGGCCATAGCGGCCCTCCAGAAGATAATTAAGTCTCCTGGTCTGTTAAGAACATCTATGTATGATCTGGGTGACCCGAGGGTTTCTGTTCTAATCTGTGTGACGCCCGTGCATTCAAAGAGCAACGGTCTCCTCAGCCTCCATGCACGCCCTGCACAGAGGACTGTCCGTTATGGCTATTGTGTGGAAGTGTTTGTTTAGCGAGCAGTGTCCCGTGATGGTCCCCGTCACCAGGCTATGCCATCCTTATCCAAGGATGGCATAGCCTCCTTTGACTGCCTGCAACCTGGGTTCGAGGTCCACCTGTGCTCCGCTTGTGTGTGGGTGAACTCCTGCAACCACCTGCGTATTTGGTTGAAGGGGATGGGAACGATAGGTTCGGGTCCGCAGACTGCCGTGCTGGATCCACGTCTAGCAAGTTCGTCAGCCGCGTCGTTACCTAGCGATCCGCTGTGTCCTTTTATCCATTGCAGTGTCACTGTGTTGCGGCTAGATACTGTTATTTGTTCTAATGCATTGTAACACTCTAGTGTTAGCTTCGAGGTAGTATATTTTTTCCGTAGGGATTGGAGAACTGAGGCGCTGTCGGAGAGTATACGTATGTGGGTGTCCGTAACCCTCCTGGCTTCTAGTGCGTAGACCGCTTGTATGATGCCCACACACTACGCCTGATAGACGGTGTTGAACATTCCCAGAGGTCTGGATATATTTATATACTGCAGTCGGTCTTTGATCCGTCGGTGTATACTCTCATCTCTTTTGGGCCTGAGTAGTCACACTGTTCTCCTGTAAGTATTATGTAATAGTGCCTTTGAAAGTGGTGTGGTTTTGTCGCAGCGTGATGCCATCATTGGCTTTCGTCTGATCGCATCCTCCTTTTTTGAGTGTGTGCTTAACTCTGGAGTCGTTGCATAAGGTTCCTGATAAATGGAGCCTAAAGGTAGCCAGGGCCGCCTCCTACCGCACGATGAGGTGCAGAGGTGGCAGTCCCAGCATTGCCTGTAGGGCGGCGGTGGGTGCAGTTCTCATACTACCAGTGATTGCGACGCAAGCAAACCGCTGTAGTTTTTCGAGATGAGTGAATAGGTATTCTTCTATCCTTCTATCACGCGTAGCATGACAACGGGTTTCGTCGACGGAAGAATAGACAAATTGACAGATAAACAATCACAATCTGTCATTTTGTCTATTCTTCCGACGACAAATCCCGTTTCTATTGTGGTCATGCTAAGCGTGCTGATAGGCATACAAAGCTATCTAGGGATGCTTTTAAACATTTTCATTTTAATTATTTTCTGAATTATTCGGTACAAAGCCGCGCTGTAAATACAGTAAATATTTCAAAGCATTAGATACTTACATATAACTGTATATTTCATACGTTACCGCTCCGTAAATGAATTACCTGACGTTTTAGCGTCAACATTCACCTTTATACATAGGTAGGTATGTTTATCTTACATACGAGATCCTCTTCTAAAGGGTTATGATTGAGTTACGGAACATTTATAATTCACTCCACCTTGCGGTATATCGTGGAAGTAAGGTCTTGTAAATATTGTAGGGAGGAACCTTCCCTTACGCGAAAGACGCACGTAGGTAAAATAATTTCGGATTGCTTTATTAAGTTTTTCGAACTACACACATAACATCACGCCTGTATTTCCTCGAAGGGTTAGGCAGAGGTGTACCTATAGTACACCCACATTTTGCCGGTTATGTTTAAGTCCCATATAATAGGGGGCGAGCCTATTGCCAGCAATCGGGCACAAATCCAGACTCCGGGGTGCTACTGAGAAATTCCAGATGAAAAACCCAATAAAACCACCACTATATGTATTTTACTGTGTGTATATAAATAATAAAATAAATAAACACTGCCCGACCCGGGACCTCATGCTCAGCAGTATCACTGGCGACCACTAGACCAACGAGGCAGTCTACGTTAATTAAATTCTCGCTCGCGTTATTGAAATCCATCATGATACTCATTGGGCTAAAACAGTAGATTGATACATGGCGCAAGTCTCGGATACCGGTAAAAAATTTAAACCGTTATTATGTACTTGACGAAACTTAAATTCGGTTTCGTTCGAATAAACCGGTTTTTGGAGGAGTCTAGTCTTTTTCGGATTAAACGGTTTAGAGCAATACATTCGGTTTTTTGTGGTTTTTATTCAGCGCGGCATCCTCATAAGTAGTCACAAGTTGCAACGCGTTTACCGATACGCCGCTCGTCGTTAAACCGGTTAATTGAGGTCAAGATTAAGTTCTTAAAACGTTCACGTTCTTAAGAAAAATTTGGAGCATAACCGAAATAAAATTGTATTAACCGGTTCCGAGCCTCGTGGAGCAGAACAGACTAAAAATATTCACCTAACGCATTAATAGTTTATTCATGAATCGCATTACAGATAGTGCCATCCACGAAGACGCGCCCCACTCTTCTTCCTAAACGCTTACAGTACGAGCGTGCAACATTCCGCTAGTGTTTTAGTATTGTCAATACAATTATCTATGAGTGGGTAATTATTAAACATGAAAAAACTAAAACACTAGCGGTATTTTACACACTAGTACTGTAAGCGATTGGGAAAAAGAGTGGGGTGCGTCTTCGTGGATGGCACTATCTGTTACGTGATCAGTAGATCATTAATTGATGTGAGAGTGAAATAAAAATACAACAAAATTATAAACAACAATGTATTTTATTTGTGTTGGTAATAAATTATTACATCATTCGATTTATATGACACGATCACTTGTCTAAAACTTAAAAATAATGTACAATACATTCATATCACTTAAAAACATAATTTCTGGATTCCTTGCTCTATCAAATAGGATGATTTCATATCATTATAAAGCATAATTAATATGGTACGAATACTCTATGCTTTTTATTATGATTTATGCGTCAGACAGAGCCGCAACTCCAGGCAGTACTTTACCTGAAAAATAAAATTTGAAATAAGAACAATGTTTTTTTTTTGTCTCCCTCTAATTTACTTTACAAAGAGCCGATTTATCAATCGTCAATATTTTTTTCTTAGGAATAAATACGTCGGTTTGTTAATTTTCTATATAAAAGCTGTGAAACCGTCATAGTTATTCGTCAGTAGAAAAGTTATGTGGCGATTGAAAAATCAGCCCTAAGTCTAACCTATCTACTTTTGCTAAGCAAAGTATTTAATACTGAAAATTAAACGGCATTTTTATTTAGATCTACATCGATCGTCATACATCCGAAAATTCACTGGCAAATTATCTGTCCGTTTTCCGCTTATGAGCAAACCACAAAGAACGTTTAGAGCACAGACGTGCAGCCTAGCGGAATCTACCGAAAGCCTTCGGCGAAATGACCGAAGATATGCGGTGTACGGAATAAACTTACTTTACTCATATGCGTAGTTCGATTAAACTGACAACACAATGATAAGCCTTTAATATGGATGCGTTTAGTCAGAGATGGAATCTCACAAAACGCATATCGTCAGTTAAGTTCTAACAGTACGGAAATCAAAAATGGCTACTTTACAGGAGAGTCAAAAAAACTGTATGAAATGAATGTAATTTACGCTTAAGGCCATATTGTGTTTAATTATTAATACAAATTAACTCTGTGATGATTTGAACCCATGAAAATCTCAATAATCTTTTCCATTGAAGTAATTTGGTGACTTTCGCAGTGTTGCCAGTAGTAAATAGCCATTTTTGACTTCCGTACTGTTAGAACTTCACTGACGATATACAGTTTTCTACATAAACAAATATACCTACACCAATTTGTACTCTACACCTACATCTCACAAATACAACAGACAAACTAAACTAAATAATTATTTCTGCATAGACACAGTACATTTCTAAATCTACCAACAATTTAATAAAAACATAAACTCTACGCAAAGTAAATTATAAGGTTAAAACATAATTACGATTAGTTTGTTCTTCTTTCTTCGGTAATTATGTCATAGAATTTGCAACATAAAAAAAAACACAAATTGAAAAAGAAAATAATTATTGCGACTTGTAGAAGGAAAAAAAAAGATGCATAAAAAAGCTGTTTTGGATCCTCAATAATCATCAGGTATTAACACTACACTTAAAAGTATTTTAGCCTTATCGTACATAGCACATTCACATGGTTCTATTGTTGGCATTTTTGTTTATGTATTTGCGCATATATTCGCGTTATTTCATTAGTAAAAAATGAACTTTATTTGAAATAAAAATAGAGTACATTTTGTATTACCCAAGAAACGCGAATGTTTTGACAAATACGGCATAAGGTATATAAGCCCTCTATAGTTACTTACCCTCAAGCAGCTCAAGGGACGCCCCACCACCGGTGGACACGTGGGAGACTTTGTCTTCAGTTCCCCACTTGGCGCAGCAGGTGGCTGTGTCACCTCCACCTATTGGAAAAAAGCACAGGTTTTATCACCCAAAAAATGTAGGCTGTGTAAGTTTAACATAATGTAATTCTTGTGTGTGTGTTCGTGAAATGAAACAATTGTAACTAATCGAGTTGAACAATATGCTGATTTATATTAATATAATATAAAGATGAGTTTGTTTTTTGTTTGAACGCGCTAATCTCTGGAACTACCAGCCCGATTTAATTTGCTTTCAGTAGCCTAATTCTTGAGGAAGGATATAAGCTATTTATTTAACGTCACGCTATGGCCCCGAGGAGCCGAGCAAAAGAAGAAAAGTCTGAGCGAAAATGAAGTAATAGCGCGAGCGGGCGATGCGTCAAAATATACACCGTGAAATCTTAATGATTGTTTTCCCGCGGCAGAACAACTTGCCATAACGAGTACTTTCGAACCATAGAGTAAAAGTAAAAAAAATAAAAATGTTTTTGTTTTAAAATAATTAATAAAATATTCATCAACTCGAAAACGTGAGAATCAATACTAATAGGTAACTTGTAGGTACTACTCGAATCGCACGCGCCGCTGACAAAGAGAACAGCGATGCATAAATGTTTAAAGCAAAATAAACTCTCACACGTGGTGATACGGCATAAACTAGTTTGCACGCAACAACACAAAATTTGTTTTCAAAATTGTTTCTAATATTTTATTTGTTTATATAACGATAGTATTACCAAGACAAATCCATTTCGCTGCGGAAAAACCACCAGTAAAATTTCACGGTGTATAATTAAGATTATGATCATAAATTTTCATTTTATAGGGGTAGAATTAGTAAGAGAAAATACGAAATTCACGAGAACGAAGTCTTGGGGGAAGTGCTAGTTTAAAATATATTTATGGGACTTTTTTTCTTGGTGTAAATCCAAAAAAGCGTATCCTTCTCAGCGTCAAGATTTACATTTAGAAGCAAGCAAGTACGATATCTTGTCAATTGATTCGATTCGAACATCAATGAGTCGAAACTCATTGATGTTATTGGCTATGACAAAGAAGATGACGACACACGGGCGCTTACCAATAATGGTGATGGTTCCATTGGCAGTGGCTTTGACAACGCCATCCATCAAAGCCCGGGTGCCACCAGCGAATTTTTCGAATTCAAACACACCAGCAGGGCTGTTAAACAAAAACAAACATTATAACATTATTAATAAAGTCGACTTTGCAAATTCAAACATAGTTAGTTACAATACATACCCATTCCACACAATAACTTTAGCCCTTGCGATGGGATCGGCGAAGATTTCCCTCGATTTAGGTCCAACATCAAGACCCATCCAGCCGTCAGGGATACCACTGGCTATGTCAGCAGTACCAGCCTAACAAAAAGTGAATCATTTAAATGTGTGTTCCATAAACACAAGCGGTAAATGGCTTGCGGCTCGTGTGGCCAGCAACATCCATTCGTAAACATCGCGAGACATGTCAACGACAAGTATTATTCGGCTTTTATCGCCCAAAAGTATTTCATTAAAACAATATAAATAAAACTCACCTGTGCATTCTCATCAAACTTATCAGCAGTAATAAAGTCAACTGGAAGGTGTACTTTGACATTGTTTTTGGCGGCCTTTTCCAATAGTTTAGTCACAATCTTTGCGCCCTCACCATCATACAAAGAGTTTCCGATCTAAAATATAAACTCTTTTTGAGTACAGGGATTTTTTTTCATGTTACCATTGTCTATTGATTTTGCAGCTGATATTAATGGCTCATAATTAATGTGATTAAAATTATACATTTTAAATAATTACTGTGTGTGTTCTATACTTACAGCCATACCCTGTTTCTCCTTGAGGAAAGTGTAGGCCATGCCACCTCCGATGATCATCTCATTGACTTTGTCCAGCAAGTTCTCAATCAGCTGAATCTTGTCAGCTACTTTAGCACCTCCCAAAATGGCGAGGAAAGGCCTAAAATTTAAAAAAAAATACTGTTAGTAACTATTTTTTTTTTGTATGCTTGTTTGTAATGAATAAACTCAAAAACTACTGGACCGATTTCAAAAATTCTTTCACCAGTAGAATGCTTTATTATCACTGAGTAACATAGGCTATAGTTTATTAAGATATCACGCGGGCGAAGCCACCGCGGAAGCTTCTCAGATAGGATTAGGAGATTACTTCTCAGATAAGATTCAGGATTCTCAGCCTAGTTTGAATAAATGCATTTTGATTTTGAATGAGTAACCATATTAAGATATTTAAGACATGTGCAATAAGATTCCTATTTACAATAAAAGCATTTTACACAATATAGTATGTTTGAGGCCCACAGCAGGGCACAAAACAATGAAAACAGTAAAACAATGATTATGTTCATTGATTTTATAGGAGGATCAATCAATTGCTTTCAAACTGCTTTGAAACTGACTGATACATTATCAGTCAAATTAAGTATAAGTCGATATAAAATTAACAATTTTCCCCAGTTTCATGATTAACAAAATGAATTTGTTAATTTAGAATTTTTTCTTTTCATTTTATTGGTTCTGCTTTTAACGAATTGCGATTTTAGACTTATATAATATCTTGAATTTAACGATTTTGTAAATTAACATGTCCTGTCTAAGAGAGCTGGGTGATATGTAACTCAGGATGGTCCTACCTCAGACCTTTCTCTATTTAAGATTGTGAATTTTCTTAACCAGTAAATAGCCAGAATTTTGTTGTTGAGATAAAACAAGATTAATGATTATAAAGGCAATACAACTGCTATTAAAAAAAAAATACTTAGATACCTTTCTGGCTCATGCAAAGCCTTGGCAAAGTATTGCAGTTCCTTCTTCAGTAAGAAACCACTGGCTCTCTGCTCGAAGCCTTCACCCATCATGGAGCTGTGAGCTCTGTGGGCTGTGCCTGTTGAAAGAAAAATAAACTTTTATGTTACAAAAATACATTCATTCAGTCCATTTCCTCTAACAAATTATGTACCTCTAAAACTGAAGTACAGTTTTACTTACTAATAGAAGGTAATGGGTAAGAATAAACAAAGACATGGGTGTTAAAAAAATAAAAATAAAATATTATTGAGAAAGAAGATCATTATCATTATGCCTACAGAGGGAGATAATACTGAGATGACAGCTGATAGCGAATAAAGATGTGAGGAAAAAGTAGATGGCTCCCTCAATCATAATTTGGGGTTAGGGCAGGAGCTTGATCATTGTGGTATATTGTCAGTCCCTTCTAGTATGAGAGAGAGCACGTAGAATTTGAAAAAAATTCGATGTAACACTTACCAAAGGCATCATTGATGTAAACATCACCCAGCTTCCTCAAACTGGCTCTAAATGCCTTGACCTTCTCAGGGTCAGCCTTAGCCTTGGCACCGGAGGCATCAATGCCCTTGCCTTCCTCCTCAATGTGGAACCTGAGGTTCTCCAGCAAGATTATAGATCCAGGGGCGGGGTTAGCACAGGCAGCTTCAACTTCAGAGCCCGCACAGTCGGAGAGGAAAATTACATCTCTGCAAGTGTGATTTTGAATATGTAGATATTGTATTGGTGAAATAAATATGGAGGGACTTGGTTTGGTAATATTTTAATGAATTCAGACAAATTCAATTGTAAATTTGTAAAATGAGCTATAAAATATAAATTGATGTCAGAAAAATTATTAATTTTATATTGGGACATTGATCTGTTTACCTTGAGTTGTGTATTTATCTTAACAAGGAAAACAATTAACAATAATTCATGATGCAATAGCATTTCAGATGTTTACAAGATACATTATATTTAATTAATTATTAATATAATTTTATTTAGTTCCCATACATATTTGCTGGGATTTCTCGTATCTTATTTGAGCTCTACAGTATTCTGTTCAATCCTACACAACCCCTTTATCTTAAAGACGTTTCAAGTTCCTTCATGACACACATAATAGATATCTAAGGTCATCAGAAAACTTGAGCATAGAGATTCCTATGCATTCCACCATTTTCTATGATAACTCTTTTACAGTTCTAGCAGTACAGTTATGGAATGCCTTGCCCGTGTTGATAAGGGATGCCCAATCATTGTCCATATTTAAAATTATGTTAAAAAAACATTAACTCACTTTCAACATCATTTTTATGTTCTTTTCACTTGTTTTATGATTATTATTGTATATAATACATATATTTATCTAGATAAGTAAATGTTTTATGTATGTATGTATTTATTGTATATGTAAATGAAAGAATGAAACACCATAGATGACCTGCAGTATTCTCTCTTTTCTCCCTTAATCCATCCAAAGGTTGTCTTTAAAAGGTCGCTTTTAGCGATAAGACCGCTCATTGTAAAATTTATAACATTTATATCTGTAATCATATTTATGGCGTACATAATAAAAAGTATTATGCACCTACAGTATCTATCTATCTTTAAATCTCTTACTTGTTCAAGAGTTTCTTGAGCTCTTCAGCAACCGGCTTCAAGGTGTATTTGAGGTTCGCCTGACCGTCCGGCCTGCCCAGATGTGACATAAGCACAACCGACTTGGCACCTTTCTCCAAGGCATACTTGACGGAATCAAGAGCCGCGACAATCCGCTGATTGTTGGTGATTACTCCTTCTTTCAGGGGAACGTTAAAGTCCACTCTGTAATCATTCAATTAATTTTTATTCAACCTAAACGAAGGTCGGTACATAACTACCATGTAAAGTGCGAAGGTTCATAAGAAAAACTCACCGCATCAGCACGCGCTTGCCGGCCAAGTTAAGGGCATCAATACTGAGTTTATTTAATGCCATTTTGATAGTAGTTTTTAAAAAATATATTGGGAATTCTTCACTTGGTCAGCGGCGAATTTCAAAATGTCAAATATAACCTTGGAAATGTCAAAGAGGTCGTTCCTTCATGCCAACAATGTAAAAAGACTTATTTTATAGCTGGCAACAATTACATTAAATGCCTTTGTAAAACATTCTTTGTTATAAAACTATTTAAACAGTTTATTTTTTATTTTCATTGATAAAAAAGTATTTACATATGTAAAAGTGTGTATGTGTATGAATTAGTAAATTCAAAATATAGTTTGTTAGTAATAATTCTACAAAATGAACTAAACAAAGACAATAGGCTGGCCAGCTAGAGTTCTGCAGGAGGGAATAATTTAAAAGTAGGTTGGCACCACTGATCGTCTTCGCGAAATATGCACGCATTGGGACGCCCGGATTTAGAATGTTCTTTGAAAATCTACGTTGAAATAAATGTAAAAACTGAAGTGAGTGACAAGTTCCGTGTGTTACCTTATCCAAAGTTTAATTTAGATTGTTTTTCATTGTGTAATAGTGACTGTGTTGGGTGACGAACAAAGTAAAGCGTAGTGCGTCGAAAGTTGAAACATGGTGCCGCTAGGTCCCGGCCCAGGCCATCCTGCTGCACACCAAACACACGGTGGGCCCTCCGCCAACCTTTCCGGCCCAAATTCGCTATCACAATCCGCTCCTCAGTCGAACAAGTCTTCAGTGGCGGTAAGTAGCGTCCTCCCATTGCATTTCATTGGTTTGCGTCAGTCTGGCGGGCGGCACATGTTTATGTAACTTCAACTTGTGTGAGCACGTGCGATTTGGCGCTAATTTTGATGTCGGTTTCCAGAAGCCGAATTACACGCTCAAATTCACACTTGCGGGGCACACGAAAGCTGTGTCGTCGGTTAAATTCAGTCCAAATGGCGAATGGCTGGCAAGCTCCTGTGAGTATTACACATTGAACTGACATAAATTACTAATGGTCTATCTCATTTATTTACGTTTGATGACCCCATATGTTTAGATTGTTTATTTTTTTAAAGCCCTGAAGAGGCCATAATATTGTCTAATCTAATAAAATTATTATCAGCTTCCACTATCAATTTGTGGGCAACTTTATTTTTAAAAGATCTGAAGTATCTACCAAGTATTAAACCTTATATGATAAGCATAGTGTCCAATTTGATAAGCAAGAGTCTGTTTTGAACTTTTGTCTTTGGAAATGTATCCTAAAAATACCCCCTAGTTTATTGTTGCAGTGTACTCATCATTACTTTATATTGTGTAAGATTAACAGAGTACCAACATAGGCCTTGATGCTCTGTCACAGTTAGTTTGAGTACAGTTCAATCAAATTAAGTCATCATTAATGTTAAATTGTGAAATCCTTGGTGTTTACTGCTTCCTGTTAAAAACAGAAGCTTCTAACAATATTTTTAACATAAAATGCCTGCCCTAAATCAAGATTAGGACACTACCCACCCAACTGGACAAATGACCTTCTTACAAGATTATTATTATACATAACTAAATTATTTTAAACTTAAAAAATGATCAGTCAGCAATATTGAGGCAATGGTTTAGTATAAAGTTTGGCCTTGAATACTGGCAGCCAATAATAAAAGAATAGTTTACATCACTGTTTTTTGTTTAGTTGAAATAGTGATGTAATGACTTGTAGTCACATAATAAACTCTAGACTTAAGTCACATAATTAAGTCTAGACTTAAATAAGTCACACTCATGGTTTTGGGTGTAGATATTGTTCAACACACTTTAAAACAAGGTCATACTGTAAATGAAAGAAAGTTAAGAAAAAAGAAACCTGTGAAACATTCATTGACAAAATTCTTATGTTAAAACGAATGTGTTATGTTGCCCAAATGAGAATGAAGCATTTACTTTAGCCTTAAAATGCACAATATACAAAGCATGTCTAATTCCATTGACTTATTCGAGTTTGTTGACCTTCAATTCAATTTACAATTTAAAACAGCTGTTGCTAGGCAAGCAACTCCACACCATTTTATATGAATCCTGTTTTTTTTTTACTACCAATTTCACACATTAAATAATGATTTCATACTAACTGCACATTTAGATAAATGGATAAGGAAATATTTTTGAAAAATAACACTTTATTTCATACTTTACAGCCGCTGACAAACTTATTAAGGTGTGGGGTGCTTATGATGGCAAATTTGAGAAGACTATATCTGGACACAAAATGGGAATCAGCGATGTGGCTTGGTCCTCAGACAGCAGGCTGATAGTCAGTGCCAGTGATGACAAAACATTAAAGGTAAACTTTTATTTATCAAGGCATTTTCTGCAAATTTTTGCTTGGTATAGTTTTTTTCTGTGAAAGTTTTTAGTTAGTTAGTTTTTTTGTGTGTAAAAAGATGAGCTGATATTCTATAAACAAGACATTTATAGAATATCAGCTCATCTTTTTATGATGTTTAAATGTTATAGTTCTTTTATAACAGAACTCTAACAGAAAAAAAACGTATTTCTACATACTGGCCGTACATACTCAAGGTTACGTCTTCTTACAAGTACCAGGTACCCAAACCATAGACCGTCAATGCGCGCGAAATTCGAACGGCGAACGTTAAGGCGACGGTAACCGACTTTTAATTATTTTATACTGAAGATCACGTCTAAACAAGAGCAGTGTTAATGATTTGGAAAAAATATATGTTAAATTAGAACATTTTCTTAATAACTTAATATAGGAATATTTTGGATTATGTTTATATTACATAGTGAAATAATATAAACATAATCCAAGTTAATTTGTAAAGTTATGTCGAACGCGTATAAAAAACTGAGAATCACGCAGTCTATCAAGCATATTTTTCGAAAAGCATTTTAAAGATAGTTTAAATATTTATCTTTTAGTAAGTATACGTTTTTTATTAAAATACCTTTTGTTGTATGTATAATAAATTAATAATGCGTCTAATTTGGGAAAGGGGCTCCTTGATGGGCGAGTCCTATTAGTGGCTGGACGTACGACGCGTTGCGTGAGCTCAGTACAGAACACGCAAGCTAACCACTCAAGGTCACTGGCATATATCTGCGTCTTAATAGGGGTCGCGCAGGTGCGGTGACTGATCTTTACGGGGAGGGGGAGGGGTATAAGGAATCGCGCGGGGACCAATTCACAGTTCACACACGCGAATTACGTGTCGCCATACTCACGAATACCGTTTGTACGAAAAAGGTTACCGCCGTAAGTTGTCGCCGCCCGGTGGTAGCTGTGAAAAATTGTATCAGAAGAACAGATAGACATACATTTATTTATGATATTCGATTGTATTGACGTTTACTTATAATCTAAGCTACAAGTAATGTTCTGTTGAAAAATTTAACTTCCCATACAAATGTAGGTTTTAAAATGTTATCACTAGCCATTGTGAGCTGTGAGTTAATTAAGTCTTTTTAATGCTTTTATCAACTTACATTCTGTAAAACATTGTTACTGTCCAGAGTAAACATTTGTTTTATCAAAGACAACCCTCCACAAATAAGCTCGAAAAATTCTTAATTTGGGAATAAGAGATAGACAAAATTAGGTGTCATGACTTTATCATGATTGATAGCCATTATTTCCACTTGCTCTGATTCTCAAAGGCCAACTACTAAAGTTACTTTTATTATAATAGTCTGGGAAAGTAGATAAAGTACTTCTTAGTTCAGTGAACCAGCTGATATCTTAAAAGATAACAGTGTGTGTTTATGTCCACAGCATTCATAGATAAGAATCTGTGCTTTTTAAAACTTTAATATGCATAATTGATTCTCAGACCTAATTAAAAACCAAGACAGCACTGTCAACAGTGACGTGAGGCAGGTTTCGTAAATATATGTATGTTTAGTGAGGTGTAGTTTGATTGTAAATGGTTGTGTGTGAGTGTGTATGAACAGAGTGAAGGTGTAGTTTTGGTATGCTTCACGGTATTGTTTGCAGCACTGTCTTGGTTTTTTATTTGGTCTGAGCTTTACAAAGATATCTGCTGGGGCAGATGTAGAAAATAGTTATTTATAGACTGTAACTAATAACTATGCAAATTAATATTGAATGTCTGGCAGACATTAAACTTGACATCTTATAAGTAGTCAATATGTTCTTTCCTGGGTGTGGCAAATAAAATAAAGTAAATGATGAAAAGAAAGATACAAAAAAAAAAACTTTATCTTCTATTGATTTTAAATATGTCTTATCAAAGTATTAAGTAATATGTTTCTAATATTATATTGTTATGCACAATGCATAGTTATCTTTTGACCTCAATATCCAATAGCAATACATTATTTATCTATTATTAATGCTTTATTAAGATCAATGTATATGGTGTCAAAAGCTATCTTGAGGTTTCAACTTCAGTACCATTTGGTCTGCTCAGAACTCTTACTGGACGGGCAAACCAAAAGGGCCAAATCACGGTTTTTACCTACACATGCATTTTTTCTTAAATTTGAAGTGCCTGGGAACTATAAATATCCGATATGATTTATACTTTATCATGGATACCCATTGAGCTCACGAAATACAACAATAATATCGCTACGAACTTATCTGACAGATTTTTATTTACTTACCAGAAAAGTCAAGTTTTCCTAAGGGAAAACTTATAGGGCAAAGGTACTAACATTCAAATTAGGGATTCGCCTGTTTATACCGACTATGAAACTCGAAATTTCCGCCTCATTAGAATAGGTATTACACCATAAACCTCAAAATAGAATGACAACACCCACACCAAATATTTTACGACCCATTTTCATATTACAGGTATGGGAACTGAGTTCTGGCAAATGTTTGAAGACTCTGAAGGGACATAGCAACTACGTGTTCTGCTGTAATTTTAACCCACAAAGCAATCTTATCGTATCGGGCAGCTTTGACGAGAGTGTACGGATATGGGATGTAAGAACAGGTGAGATTTTTAGCCTTTTGTACCAACGCCATTGAAAAACGGCCGTTGATTGTGATATTTATTTCACAATCAATGGCCGTTTTTCAATGTGAAATAAATAATGCAGAAAATTTGCCCCTTAATTTTTTTTGCCGTTAACGGCACCAATGGCATTTCGAATGTTGTCGTGCGCATGCTCGTAGTCGCGAAAAGGTTAGCTCATACGGCGGTGTTTGTATTATTTTATTCACCGACTTCCAGAACGGAGGAGGTTCAATGTTCGACTAAATGTTTTTTTTAAGTTATGTGCCTATATTCACCGATTTTTCTGTCAATTGAGGACCGATTGAGAAAATTATTTTCTTTTTGTTCTTATGCAAAGTTTAAAAGTTAAAAATTGGATGATTCTTTACCTACCTATTTCTTATACTGGCTATCGTAAGGAATTTTGGGTGCAACGCGTATCCGTACAATACCCGCCACGAAAGATGAGACTACCGCGCCTCCCGCGCTTAAGGCGAAAGCGTCAGGGTAGCCCGCGAAATTCAAATTTTCTGCAAGTAGCAGGTCAGTATCAGGTTCTATGTTGATCTAAGTATGATTCGCGGCCGTATCAAATGATTATTTATAGAATTATAATCATAAAAGTCATCAATACAACTCTAAGTTCATGTAATCCTACTGAATGACTATTTCATAAAATCATGACGTTTGAGGATTATGCTAACTTATGGAGCTGTATTGCTGATTCTAATGATTATAATTATGTAAAGCCATATTTGTTACTGTTGCGAATCATATTATTTTAATCAACATACAACTTGACACTGACCCGCAGACTGTAAAAAACGAGAAAATTTGAATTTCGCGGGTTACCTTAGCGCATTCCTCTTAAAGAGACCTATCGAGACCTATAGAGAGATAAATCGGCTACTGCGCAAGTCAAACCACGTAGTGTGTCACGTCTCATATTATTTTAGTGGCACGTATTGTACAGACGCCAGCAGGTCAACCTACCCGAAACTGTCAAATTGTCCCAACCAACTTTGAACTTTATGCTTTAGTGATAAAGTTGAAAATGTATTAAAGAAATTTGGCAGATTGTAGTACGTTGATGTGCTGGCGTCTATAGGTAGATACTAGATATTTCTGAAATGTAACAGTTGTTTATTGATATTATCGTGACCATTAAAACGTATGCGTAAATATCGGTCAAGGATCCACATTTTGTAACACATCTTAAACATACCAACCGATTTAATAATACATCTCCATAACGTTAAACAACGAAACTAAAACGTAGGTGTGACACATAGTCACGACTTCACGAGCGTAGTACTTCAAATAACTAATCCGAAACTACATAGGTACTTCGTTACACAACGTTCGCCAAGCATATTAACACCATACTGTGAAACAATTTTCACCATTCACCACACGGCTTTCGACAAATTTTCACAACGATAATAATTACTTCTAATAATAGCCACGTGGAAACAATCGTTAATGTCACGCTTGCTACTCCTGTTGAAGTAGGTTAGTGCACTATTAATACTATTAAGAGGGAACAGGGCCTGCAAGGAATTGGAAAAATAGGTATTTGAAGAAACTATTGCCGTCGTCTTACCTCAAGTCTGCCCCCGTAGAGTGCGATAGGGATAGCTACAACTCAGACCAATAATATCACAAAAAATAATTGACGAGATCGACATTTCGTTTTCCCCTTTTGTCTCCTCGAAAACTGAATCGATTAAATTATTTTTTACATTCATATTTTAAGAAAGAGTATGTCTAGGTTCCTATTGTTTTCTTTTATGTTAAAAAATTTTCGATTTGATTCTCTACGGTAAACTAGGGTCATTTTTGTAATTTTTGGAGGGTCATATTTTCTTTACCGATAAGTTGCTGAAAAAAGGAAATACAGAGACGTGTCTACAGCAGACCTTGATTTTATGAAAAAAAAAAAGATTACTCTAGAGAGGCATTATTCTGGAAGAAAAAAGGGGAATACATTTGTATGGAGAATCGCAGGCCCTGTTCCCTCTTAACATCCTGGCCAAATCGGTATTACGTCCCACAATGTAATACGGAAATCTATTGATCAAAGTGACTAGTTAGGGTTCCGTCCGCGAAGTGTGCCAAACGGAACTATTACTAAGCCTCCGCTGTCTGTCTGTTAGCGGGCTGTATCTCATGAACCATAATAGATAGACAGTTTACAGATTGTGTATTGCCGCTTTAACAACAAATAATAAAAATAAAATAAAGTAAAAAATTAAAGGACCCCTTTTAATTTTTTACTTTATTTTTTTTTTTACAACAAGAAACGTGATGTTTTTTTTGCGAAATATTGTATGGTGGTCCGGAACCCTTCGTGTGTGAGTTCGAGTCGCACTTGGCCGGTAGTTAAATTCATGCAGTGTTTCTCTTCATTCTATGGGCCGCGTAGTCACTTTTCTTTCATCGTTCCGCTATTGCAGGATCGCGACATACATACATGCTACCTCCCGACGATTTTCTTTTTACTTAGTTTTTATTGCCTTTCTTGAGCGCGTTCTAGCTTATAGATTATTTAAAGAAGACGTAATTTATTATTGATTAAATTTTGTTGTTTCCAGGCAAATGTTTGAAGACACTACCAGCGCATTCGGATCCAGTTTCAGCGGTACACTTCAACAGAGATGGCAGCCTTATTGTATCGTCGAGTTATGATGGATTATGGTAAGACCAATTTACTACGGCTTGTTATTTTTCCACTAATTACTACACCGTGAAATCTTAATGATTGTTTTCTCGCAACAGAACAACTTGCCATAAGGAGTACTTTCGAAGCATAGAGTAAAAGTAAAAAAATAAAGATGATTTTTTTAAATAATTAAAAAAATATTCATCAACTCGAAAACGTGAGAATCAATAGTAATCAGGTAACTTGTAGGTACTACTCGAATCGCACGCGCCGCCGACAAAGGGAACAGCGATGCATAAATGTTCAAAACAAAATAAACTGTCGCACGTGGTTTTACGGCATAAACTAGTTTGCTCGCAACAACACAAAATTTGTTTTCAATATTGTTTCTAATATTTTATTTGTTTATATAACAATTGTATTACCAAGACAAAACCATTTCGCTGCGGGAAAACAACCATTAAGATTTCACTGTGTATATTCACGGTTTTGTAATATCTCTGGTTAAAGACATTTATTTCTCATAAAGAAATTTACACTTACATGAGAACACATTTAACTATAAAAACTTAATCATTGTCCTTCGACACATAATATAACCTTGTTCAAAGTTGGTTTTTCGAAATGATGTTTAATTTAATTTGACCCTGTGTATTTTACATCAAGTATAACTCAGCTGTTTTGGTTTCTGTCCAGCTGGCAGAGATTTTAAACGAAACTCCTTTCTCCTTTCAGTCGAATCTGGGATACAGCATCAGGTCAATGTCTAAAGACTTTAATAGACGATGACAATCCCCCGGTTTCCTTCGTGAAGTTCTCTCCAAACGGCAAATATATCTTGGCTGCGACGCTCGACAACACCCTCAAACTATGGGACTACAGTCGGGGCAAGTGCCTCAAGACGTACACGGGACATAAGAATGAGAAATATTGTATCTTCGCCAACTTCAGTGTTACTGGTGGAAAGGTAATATTACTTATACATCGTAATTTCTTCCGAAAGACGTGCACTGCTGGTCGTAGGCGTCCCCCTGTCATCACCACAACAACTGCAGTGCTATTCTGTAACCATCTCACCGTGAGAACTTAGGTGAAGTGAGCTCGGAGTGAGCTGTCAGTCCCTAGCAGCATGTGAAATGACAGCTCATTCCGAGCTCACTTCACCTAAGTTTTGTCGGTGAGACGGTTACAGAATAGCATTGCAGGTCTTGCACTGTGGATTCCCGCGACCGTGACCACATATGCATAGGTTCAGTTTACCTTAAGAGGGAACAGGGGCTGCGAGCAATTTGAAAAATAGGTATTTGAAGAAACTATTGTCGTCGTCTTACCTCAAGTCTGCTTCCGTAGAGTGCGATAGGGACAGCTGCAGCTCAGACCGATTATATCACAAAAAAATTGACTAGATCGACGTTTCTTATACCCCTTTTTTCTCCTCGAAATCAGAGCCGATTCAATTATTTTTATATAAAAAAATTGAGAAAGAGTATATCTAGGTTCCTATCATTTTCTTTTATGTTAAAAACTTTTCGAATTTGTCTGGTAGTCCTCTAATCACGGCGGTAAAATGAGGCATTTTTGTAATTTTTGGAGGGTCATATTTTCTTTACCAATAAGTTGCTGAAAAAAAGGAAATAACAGAGACGTGTCTACAGCAGACCTTTATTTTAGGAAAAAAATGAATGCTCTAGCTAGAGGCATTATTCAGGAAGAAAAAATGGGAATACATTTGAATGGAGATTCGCAGGCCCTGTTTCCTCTTAAGCGGCTTAGTAGAGTCAAACGCACTGCTGAACATAAGTGTCATTCAAAAGTATTTAATTTGTTCCGAATGATTAGACCAGGGATTCCCAACCGGTGGGGTGCGCTCCCGTCGGAAGGCGTAGAGTGACCAATGGGGGGCGCGGCGGCTCTAATAATAAACTATAGATTTATTAAATTTTATGTTCTTGATTTAGAAAAGGTTATTGCTAGTTTTCAAAACCCGAACGTTTCATAACATTGTCGGTAGGTACTGTAAAATGAGCTTCAGCTTTTCTGCATAAATCGATAAAGTAATCCCTTTTTGTGTATGAATTGTCAAAAGAAAAATGTAACGAATCCGAAAATGTACAACTTTTTTCGAGCTCGCTTTGCTCGCTTTACATAATGCTTTCTCATAATTCTTGTTTATTTCTGCAAAACTCGACAAAGTAATTTCCATTTCTGTTTGAATGGTTTAAAGAAAATCTGACCTCTATGGGGTGCAAACATTTTCGACCTCACTTTACATTCTTATGCTTTTCTGCTTAAAAAGTAACTCAGGGGTGTAGTGATTTTAAAACAAAGTTATGGATGGGGGCGCGTATGTTAAAAGGTTGGGAACCCCTGGTTAGACTGGCATCAACAATGGATTAAGTTTTCAGAATAACATTTTTACCTTTTTCGAAACTAGCCACGTGTGTTAGTTTCGTCACATGGAAACCATTATTTCATCAGACTTGTAGCTTATCAGTAAAAATGCTCTCACAGATTTGTTAAGCTTATCTTGCGGTAGCTAGCTGATAAGAGATTGCAAGTGTGTCAAGGTAAAAGTTGAATTCCCACGATTTATCTTAGCGACTTGGTACAGTTGGTACCATGTTACTACCCAATGATTTATTTGTCCATGCTGATTTGTAATTGCTTTCTGAAATAATCATTTACATCAGCGAGATGCAGTTAATTCTACCTATGCAATCTGCTATGTTATGCATGATAAACAAATAGCGCGTGTGAGATCGCTACGCTATTCGTGTTTCTAGGCAAATGTGTGGCATCTTACATGCTGTGATAGTAAAATAGTAAGAACTACTAAATTGAACGTTGATACTGCACGCAACGGTTCTGCAAACTGTGTTGGATAACTCATTTAATAATTTTTGTTCTTGAAATAAAAGTAATTTTTAAATAAGATTTCTTGTAAGCCCACGTTCGCACGGACGTAAAAACATCGCGGCGGAATTTTATCGCGCACTGGATTTTCAACTCTCGGTGTTGAGCCGAGCGTTGAGAATCCAATGTGTTGGGACGCACTCTTGTCCCAGCGCGTTGAAAAAACACACTTGTTAGATTTTCAACTCTCGGCGCTAAGCAGAGCGTTGGAATCCAATGCACGAAAAAACATCGCCGCCATTTAATTACGGACGTAATTAAATGGCGGCGATGTTTTTTCGTGCACTGTGCGAACGTGGGCTAACTCAACGTTAGTAGTTCTGTTTCATTCATAAATTTTTGGTCGCCGTTCGTATTTCTACGAAACGCAGTGCGCCAGACAAAACAAAAGCACAACGACTGCGCCGAAAAACTAATTCTAATTAACCCCATTTTATAACCATCTCTTTTTTCCACAGTGGATAGTATCAGGCTCTGAAGACAACCTCGTATACATCTGGAACCTGCAATCAAAAGAGATCGTACAGCGGTTGTCTGGCCACACGGATACAGTGCTGTGTACCGCGTGCCATCCCACCGAGAACATCATAGCGTCTGCGGCGCTCGAGAACGACAAGACTATCAAGCTTTGGAAGAGTGATACTTAAAGTAGAGTTCGTGAGTAGTTTTAGCTGAATCTTTTGCTTGTATTCACTTTTTTATTACCTAAGAGCGTGAACATATTTTTTTTCATGAAATGAAGAAATTAATTCACTTGTATAATGTGGAAAAGACAATACGACAATAACTAAAAACAAAGGCAATAAATACTAATCCATAACGGTATTTTGAAATTAACAAATAAATCCTAACATCGAAATTAGAAACGTGATATTTTCAAACATACTAAATCGTAGTGATGGCCGACTATGGATTTTGTCGATCAGCCGACTAGGTATAGTAGTGACTAAACCATTGAACATACCTATTTGACTGAGTTTTGTATGTAGACTGGGAACGTCTTGAGATATAATACCTTGATCACACGTACCGAGTAGATGGGGGAGACAGTGCTCTCGGCCGAGTGCTTGGTACGTTAAAACACATCACCGAGTGCTCGCGGTCCAGTTATAGACCGAGACAGTCACTCGGACCCTCTTTTATTTATTATACCGAGTGCCTAGCCCTGCTCTTCCCCGCACTGACTCGTTTGCCTACTCGGCAGGTATAAACATGCACTCTGTACGTACTCGCCACTTGTCACATTCACGTCGCTTGCAGCATGCTATAGTACAATTTTTAACTATATTAATACGATTCATTGTCTTGCTAGTCTCCACCTCCAAAACTGAACTGACTGGACTCAGTGCCAAATAAAAAAATACGTGTTAACATCTACTTGTCCACCCAACTCTCTTGGCCTAATATTATTTTGCTGTCTCGCGCATCTACTCGGTACGTGTGATCTAGTTATAAGAACTGTAATTTACCGTCGTATTGTCGTCTCCACCTTTTATCCGTCGTATTGTCGTTTGAGTAGTATAGGCGGCCTACCCAAACGTCCTTTCTTTGGTATTGTTCGTCGAGTCGAACTCCTTAAGTTCTGAGTTGAGCTCCACGATTACTGACAAATGCTTGCACTGACTGGACAGGTCCACTCAAATCTGTGTGGTTCTTTTCTCAAAAAACCATTTCAGACACTAATCTACATGGTCCTCATATGGCCTGACCAAGATTATGTCTGGACTTTAAAAGAGACTGTGACCTCGTGAGTTTGTTTCGGCCTTTCTTCTCAAAGTAGTCAGATAGGAAACGCCGAACTCATCTAGCTATTTTTGTTTTTTGTTTGTCGTGTAGAATTGATTCCAATATCCTATTTACAGAATAAACAATTTCATTTCAAATAAATGAAATACTATTTTTTCAAACATTATGTTTAAAAAAGTTTTGGTATAGAGATATATTACTGACTACAGTGTGCTAAGGGGTCGTCCATTAATCACGTGATGTTTTTTAGCAACTTGTTAACTCTTCCCCTAGTGATACGTGGTGACATTTTAGACACCCCCTCCCCCCTACCCAAAATCGTGTGTAAATTTTTGGTACGTAACTTATCTTTAAAAAAAACCTGAATATTTTATCTTTAAATACAGGTATAACCGTTGCCTGGCAACGGCGAGTCAGTCACGCGCCGCTTTTCGGTTTAGAATCGCGCGTTCAACGAACAAATAATTACACGTGATATTATCTCACTTCCCCCCTTGTGATATCCGAACCCTTTCCCCCCTTGTGATATTTTCCGAACTCCCCCCCCCCCCCCCTTTCACTAATGCACGATCCCAAAGCTGAACGTTTTCAGAAAGTCGATGTGAAATATAAACTTGTAACTTTATCAGTTGGCATCAAGCAAATTGCAGTCCATCTGTGCTCTTTCCTAATCAGTTCTTTTATTAATGCACGAACCCAAAGCTGAATGTTTTCAGAATCTCGATGTGCAATATAAACTTGTAACTTTAATCAGTTGGCATCAAGCAAATTGCAGTCCATCTGTGCTCTTTCCTAATCAGTTCTTTTTCTTATTAGCATACTGTTTTGTTGCAGACTTGTAACCAGACAGTGATCTGTACATCGTGGCTTCATATTGAAAGCCGGCGCCACTGGTTTGTGAATACAATTTATAATAAGATACTAGTCGAGTATCCCCCGGACGTTGGACGCTAAAATTATGAGTGCGTTGTTTTATTTCAATAAGTTTAGTGTATCACATGGTATGAGTGAATTTTCTGTTGAATATATGATATAAATATTTTTGTATCTGACATACAAATGAGAAAGGTTCGAGTTTTAGCGATTATGTTTTAGTTATGTATGATTTAAAAGATTCGCTTAAGAGTACTTGTTGGATATAATTAAAGATTCAGTAGATGTACGTAGTGTTGTTTTTATTGAACCCTCGCATTTTAATGTATTTCGTTTGACTAATGTATAAAAGGACATACCAAGATTTTTTTTGTTAAATGAATTAATAATATAACACACTCTTCCGTGATGGAAATTGAGAAAAAGTGTTTTAATTTACCATTCCTAACAGTTATCTAGACCTCTCGAAGCTACTTCTTGTCATTACTCACAAAATTTATTTTACTTTTGTAGCTACCATCATTTCCATCGTAATTTATGTCAACTTGTTGTTGATCCAAAATAAAAACTTATTACTTTACCTACACATACCACAGAATACAGTGCAGAAGGCGTCGGGCCGATTCAGTGAGAGTAACGTAGTCAGAAGATATGAGTTACGCGACAGAGAGGCAACTTCTAGTTGAATGAATATAACTGTAGGTAATTAGCGCTCTGGATTTTACTTTATTGTGTCGTATAGCAAGAGTCGCTTTTTATTTAAATGTTTTTACGGCCTGAACCATCTGCAGGTATTAATTAATCTGTGCACATACACTCATGTTGCACTTTCCCAATGTACATCTTACTAGTTATAGTTCGCACCATCACGTCGTACTTACAACTAAAATAACAGACTCTTCACATATAATTATATAATTGATGTATATAAGATATTGTGAAAACATTTTAAAAGTGGAGTTTCTTGCCCATTCTTCTCCATACGAAAACTACCTTTTGGAAGGGGCAACTAGAATCAATTATTATTTAAATGTTGACGTTCAAAAGTGCCTTTTTTGTGCCTAATTGAAATAAATTATTTGACTTTGAGACGGTGCAATTTTAAACTGATTTGATAAGTACAGATATAGAAAATAAAGTTTGTTGTAACAGTTTCAATCGTCATCAATATTTAAAATTGCTATCACTACAATAGGTTATATGTATAGTAAGAGATGCCTATACATTGCAGGCTTCTTGAATATGTAACACCTTACATGTCGCGCAGGCTAAAGCCTCGTGCAGACTGCCGCGACGCCACTTTAACAAAACAATTTCTAAGAAAGCTTCACGGTAGAACAATGATCGTATCGCGTCGCGCCAGTCTGCACGAGGCTTAATTTAAATATACCTATTGGTTTTCTGCAGCTCTGAATTAAAAAACGGTAACTATTGTCAGAGTTTACTGAGGTTCAATCTCAGTTTTAAGTATTCTGAATGGCTCTTCATTAATTGACATTGGTTGAGAATTTTGCATATTTTTCTGAAAGCCATCATTATATTGATTCAATCGATAGGAAGGTCCGGGTAGATCCATGGATTGACGGTTATCTGAGTGCGTTTGGTTCATAGACTGCGAATGTGCACTTCTAAATAACTTGCTTCGTTTCCTGATATTCATCAAATATTTGAATACAAAATTATCAATATCGTTCATTAACACGAGTCTGTCGTCGACTTCTAATGATTTCAATTTTTGAGCAAGAAGCTGGCCGTACAAATCACACTCGGCCAGTGCACTCACCGTTTCTTCATTATCTCTACGACTAGATCTATCATTAGTATGGGAATAACCTTCCTCCATCTGTTTCTTTGTAGCCGAATATTGCACTCGACGTTGTCTCTTAAAAATCGGAAAAGAATCTGAAAGTGGATCTGCGTTCGATTCTTTATGTTTCCGACTGGTTGATTCTCGTGACAAAGGTCTTTCTGTATTTGATTCACGAGAAAGAATGCTTTCAAGCGGCTGTTCCTCTGTGCTTTCCTGCAAGATAATAAGTAGTTTGAAAACTAAAGATTATTACACCCCAGAATCATTTGTTTTGGTTGTAAATAATGTCTTTTATACCGACCCGGAACTTGGCGAAATGAGGTCCAACCCCATGATCTGATCCTGATTGTTCCGAGTCCTCGACGATCAGCAATTCCTGCACAGAATATTAGAGAAGACTTCGTGAGTAATCATATTTATTTCAATTAGAATTCAGGACTTTAACTATAGCTTGGATAACTCATCAGTTACGCATACCTATAGGATGTTATACTCATTCATACATAAACCTGAAATTATCTATTTAGTAGGGATGCAACGATACCGATGTCAATAATCGTAAATCGCAGGTTACCGTAATTTTTGACGATCATCCGCATCGTAAAAGTATTAAGATTAATAACGATTCTTGAAACTTTCATTTAAAGTTATATTTTGCGTGAAGAGGAGTGCAAGACAGCGTCTAAATTTGCGCTGGCAACATTAACGACAGCCATCTTGCATATTTTTGATGTTTCCTACTGATACTTCTAACGACATTTGCTAAGTACTGACAACGCGTTGTAGAGCGTTATTGTTTATAATTTTATTAGAAAATATTATAACCTTTAGATTGTAAATAATCTTTTTTTTTTTTAAATAAAATGTTATTTTACTCAATTATCCTGTTTTATTCAATGTAAATAAATGAATCGTAATGCATTCGTTAACGTAGGTAATCGCTATTACGATGCATTCGTCTCGGTATCGTAATAGATGTATCGTTGCATCCTTATTAATTAGATTACAGATTTATGTACCTACCCACCTACTATTAGGTAAGTACTTAAATAAATTTGTTTATTTACTCACCACAGGTTCGCCACTTATCTTTGGTCGATAATCATATAATTCACTCATGTAACTGTCGATAGCATCGAATGCAAACCATGATGGTTTGTAAAACTCAGCACCAGTTTGTGTAGACTCCTTTATTTTTCTCAAGCAATCCCTGTATTGTGTTAATAAAGAATTTCTTTTCTTTTTTAACTCCTCGACTGAGCAAGGAACTGAAAAGTTATTTGATACTCGGACCCAGGCTTCATTCAGTAAATTTCTATTTTTACGATCCTTACTTTTATGGTTCCAAATACACGGTTCCTCGTGCAGCAACTCAATAAATTCAAGTACAGTTTCGTTGCTCCAGTCCATTTTTAATGACTTCACTTAAACGACCGTTCCGCTCAGTGACGCACACGCAACTGGACTTTGCGCAAGTATGGCAAGCTATGCAAATATTTGAACTTTGAACACTTTATCGAGCGTTCCAAAAACCAACACGACGTGAAACGGCCATGGAAAATTTCAAATGTGTGTTCAAACTGCACACATGCTCAAATACCCGAGCCGTACACACATAGCGGCTTTGCAGGTATTTGTGCTATGTCTGGCGTCGGCTTCACACAAACGTAAATAAACACAACTCACACACACTTCTGAGCACCCGTGGTCGTCGCTCGCCATCTAGTGCCTGCAGCTAATCCATCGCTGTCTGGTGCGTCTAAAGTGGTTATTTCTATGTACAGCGCTTTAGGCACGAGTGTTGCTCGAGGTCGTTCGTCGCAGAGTTCGGATTTACTCGTATCTAGTCGTGTGCGGTGTATCGCGGTCTCACGCAAATCAATGTCCAATGCTTGTACCAATGGACCAATCAATTATTATATTCTATTCTTGTCCAATATATAAATTATACTATGTAGTTATTCTCCGAAAATGTGGTCCCACAGTGAGTTTGCGTATTTGTGCACATGTGCAATATGAGTGACCGGGGTCGGGATTAGAACCGGTTCGCGCTATGCTTCGCGTTCGCGGTCTTATATATTATGTCTATTTCACTAATTCTGGTTGTCTGTAAACTAGCGTTCGGTTCGCAACGTCGTTTTAGTTCAATATAGAGCGATATTTCATATTTCCATACAGAAATATTGCCAAATTAGTCAAAACAGCCAAATATTTGACAGCTATTTGCGACGTTACCCACATTTTGTACTTCTCTTAATATTAGGTTGGGGAAAAAGTCTTTTCGCATTATAGTATGTATGAACTTGTAATAAAATCTCTTTGGCTATACTATGTGTATCTGGCTGGTTTTGGTATCATTGAAAGTTTAAATTTTAAAGAACATAATTCCAAATTCAAATTAGGAAAATGTGTGATTTTTATTTGTTTTTCGTATTGTCAAGATGAGTGAATCTAATGAAGAAATTCGATACATTTTAAAATTTTACTACAAAAAAGGTGAAAATGCAACGCAAGCCGCGAAAAAAATTTGCGATGTTTATGGACCTAGTGCAGTGTCTGTGAGAGTAGCACAAATTTGGTTTAAGCGTTTTCAATCCGGAAATTTTGATGTCAAAGATGCACGTCGCTCTGGTCGCCCTATTACGGATAAAATGGATGCCATTTTTGAAAAAGTGGAGCAAGATCGGCATATTAGTAGTTACGACGTAGCTGAAGAACTGGGAATTGACCACAAAACAGTTTTGGCGCATTTGAAAAAAACTGGGTACACAAAAAAGCTCGATATTTGGGTACCTCACGAGCTCACTGAAAGAAACCTAATGAACCGTGTACTCATTTGTGATTCTTTATTACGACGTAATGAAACCGAACCATTTTTGAAGAAGCTGATAACTGGTGATGAAAAGTGGATCACGTACGACAAGAACGTGCGAAAAAGGTCGTGGTCAAAGGCCGGTCAGGCTTCACAGACTGTGGCAAAACCCGGGTTAACTCGCAACAAGGTGATGCTGTGTGTGTGGTGGGATTGGAAGGGCATTATTCATTATGAGCTGTTACCACCAGGCAGGACCATCGATTCTGAACTCTACTGCGAACAACTGATGAGATTAAAGCAAGAAGTTGAGAGAAAGCGGCCGGAATTAATCAACAGAAGGGGTGTGGTTTTTCATCATGATAACGCTAACCCTCACACATCTTTAGCCACTCAGCAAAAATTAAGAGAGTTTGGCTGGGAGGTGTTAATGCATCCGCCGTATAGTCCTGACCTTGCACCTTCAGATTTCCACCTGTTTCGGTCTCTTCAGAATTCTTTAGGCAGTGTCAGGTTAACATCACGGGAGGACTGCCAAAACCACTTGTCGCGGTATTTTGATCAGAAGTCCCAAAATTTCTATAGCAATGGGATCATGTCCCTACCTACAAGATGGCAAAAAGTTATCGAACAAAATGGTACCTACATACTTTAGTTAAATGTAAACATACTATGTTAAAAAATGTTTTGAATTTTCTTAAAAAATACGAAGAAACTTTTTCCCCAACCTATTATTACGATACCTACCCAGTGGATTTAATCCGTATACCTACTCGAATAATTTATTATGTTTATTTCCTAGAAAAAGTCGGAGTTATTATCATAAAATATAAGCATACCTACTTTGCAAAATAGGCTGAGATAATAGGTAGATGACCAGATACATTGAAAAGTCAGAGGTGTATAAACAAATCTAAAGGGCATTTGTTTAATCAAACAAAAGTGATAATTTCATTATTATTATTTGATCATAGTTTTCCAATGCCGCTGCCGCTGTGCTGGCGTGTGAGGTCATCTGTCTTGGGAGCAAAGATAATAGACCCGGCAGCTGTTGATGCCATTAGTGGGGGTGAAGAAATTAGGTCGACCAACCTTCGGGGAGATCGGGAGACAACCTATCAACGTCGCCATCGCCTTGAAAGTAATAATAAAATAAATAAATAAAAAAATAAGGCGTGTAGGGTAGGTATAATTATTATTAAAGTACCTAGGTTGATTTAAAATAATAATAATATGTACCTACAAGTATATAAAAGGAGGGGGGATAATAACGTCTAACCTAGCTTAAATAAAGGTTTTTCAAAGAGCTTGCATGTTACAGTTATTTCAGAATTGGGCCAATTTTGGCCACATTTTTGTCGCGCTGCATCATTTCTGGCGTTTTACAAAATACGTGCTAAGTATAGATACCATAACTAAGTTTCTTGTCGTCTGCGTAATTATCAGTGATCGGAGTAGGTAGATTGAATTGGGGTCATTGATCCGAAACGTATATATTAATATGGACATTCCTCCGGAATTTGTTAATTATTAAAAAAAACCGGAACTTAGGTAGGAATTGAATTAAACTGAGCAATATTATATTCTTCATATTTTTTTTTTATTGGCACACAGTCACGATTCCAAGCTTTGGTAAGTAATATTTTACTTGTTACAAGGAGTTTAAAGCATGTTTGGATGTACTATAAGAATATTTTTAGTATTGTGTTTGTTTGCTTAAGCTGTTGAACATACCATCACCAACTTTGAATTGAGTAGTAATAATATACTACCAACATCAGAAATGTTTGCGCAAGCCCGCACCGACGGCTTCCATGCAATTATACGCAAAAAAAAACTGCGTCACTACTGAGGAGAGTGAGGGGCAGTCGGAACAGCATCCTGAAAACTGTAGCCGAGAGCTTCGGCTCTCCGATTGTAAAGCAGTTTGTGCGGAGGTTGATTTTTACTAACACTAGGCATTAAGTTATTTTTTGTATGTTACTAACACTATATGGATATTGTCCGAAATAAAGAAATTCTATTCTAATAGAATATAATTCTATTCTATTCTATTAACAATATTTAATTGAATCCGGAAATACCGGAATTGCTTTCCGGAAAAATGGCTTATCCATGTTATTCTTTCTGAGTGCATTTATGATACAAGTACCAAAAATCAATCTACCTACTCCGATCACTGGTAATTATAAACATAAAAATCTCAAGGTACCTACTAACTATTCAAAGATACTTTGAACATAAACTGCGTTATGGATTCAAAACTAATTTACTGGCGCTTCTCGGATGCGTTGAGAGCCGAGCGTTTACCACGCCTGACATTCGATTAAGAATTTATACTCGGCAAAGCAAAATAAACGCGAGGATGAGTGCCTTGTCACTCATAGTCAGTCGCCGCATACGTTTAATGATAGTAGGGTGCTAAATACTAGTTTATTTTGGCGTGTGAGGTCTAAATAGGAATTGACAGGCTGTTAATTGGAGATCTAAGTAATAAAGCCTGTTGCTGTTGGGGATGGAAACGGGAATCATCATTAGAATTTTGAACGGTGGCGGTGGTCATCAGGCTGCTAAATCAGTACCTACGCGTAGCATGACAACCATAGAAACGGGTTTTCTAAAGGTTTTGTCGACGGAAGAATAGACAAAATGACAGATTGTCATTGTTTATCTGTGTCATTTTATCTATTCTTCCGTCAAAAAAACCCGTTTCTATTGTGGTCATGCTAAGCGTGCTGAATAGTGAAGTTGTCACTACGTAACGCCTATTATCACAGATAAAAAAGATGGGACACTCCGCAGTTTAAGTATGAAACTACAAGTACGTGGCGGGCCCGTCTTGCTGGGCCAATTCAGTGAGTGTAACGTAGTCAGAAGATCTAAGAGGCACGCGATAGAAAGATAGGCAACTTCTAGGAAAATATAAGTTCTGATTGGCGCTGTGCGACCTGTACCCTAATTACGGTGCGGCAGCACCACTCCAGGGCGCTATGGTCAGGTTACCTGTCGCGGTGGCTCAGGTTCAGGGCTCTTTGACCAGGCCCTCCGTTGCGGTGGCTAAGGTACTATGTCGGGCGGGGAGCGAACAGGGTACTGATGGAGAACCCTCGCCGGATACGCAACTGACTCTCAGGGAGGAAATAAGGCTTTTCCGATCTGAGCTACGGGACGTTCGGGATGAAATGCGGGAATATCGTCGGGAGATGGCAGGCATGCATTCGTCGATGGGAGTCTGCATCGAGCGGGTTGATGGCCTGAATTGAGGCTCTTGAGAGCAGGCAAAGTACTGCATTGCCAGACATCAAATTACCCGGCTCGAACAAATAGTGATGGAGCTGCAGCTTGACCTCAATGACCGCGAGCAGGATTTACTTGGCTCTGACTTGGAGATTGCCAACATCCCGGAGATCCCTGGCAAGAACGTGATGCACACCGTCGGACTGGTGGCGGCAAAGCTGGGGGTGGCTCTCGAGCAACGGGACATAGTTTTCGCGCAACGGGTGGGCCTGCGAGCTGAACGAGAGGTACGGAGGACCTCTACTAATCCATTGCTACATAAGTTCGAAAAAAAAATCTGCTCAACAACGTAAATAACGCAATGAATGTTGATGAACTGTCAAAATGAAACAAATTTGTCGTAATCGTTTACGAAAATGTGTTGCTTAATTAGATAGCTGAATTGCACTTTATTGTGTCGTAGCAAGAGTCGCTTTTTATTTAAATGATTTTGCGGAGTGTCCCATCTGAATTAATCTGTGCTATTATTGAATATCAAACCTACGTTTTGCCTACCTACATAAACAGGGTCAAGCTAAATTAGCTAGTGAAATTTCGCGGATATGATGGGTATTAATATCTATACATGATTAATCAAAAAATAAATAAATTAACTGTGGGAGTGATAGGTATTGTGAAAAGGGACGGAAGTGTGTAACAGGAAGCCGGGGAAGCGCGCGCTATTTGATTTGACCAATGAGCGCGGGAGGTGCTCGAGTTGGCAGTCAGAAACGACCTTGACGAGGCCTCGCCCCTTTAATGTTGCTTATTATTACCAAGGTGAGATGTCAGATGTCATATGCGACTACTATAAGGCTCGCTCGTTTTTTTCGGGTGTCTGCAACTGCAGGTAGTGTAGTCACTTGAAATATCAATTTTATTTGTGTAAACTTCACAGAAGTTTGCTACCCAATCAATATCTAAACGACAATGGGAACTTTATAGGCTGATTATACATATACTAAACATCACGTCTGCGGGGTTTCGCTGGGTAATTTACTTTGACCCTGTATTGTAAGGGTGTAACGTAACTAGGTATTAGACCGTGTTTTGGAATAAGAATCGTAAACAATACGAATCCATTTCATTGAAGCGTTTATCCGCGTAAAATTAGATGTTCTTTTTATTATTTCGCCTCGAGTAATCCGCGGTCGAAGCGCTGCGCCGTATCATTTATATTAAGTTATTAAATTGAGCAAAATGGGTTTTGGCGTTTTATAAGTACTTAATTCGGGATACAGCTGCAGCAAAGCGATTGAACAAAGACATCATACCTTTCTAAACCCACATGTTGGTTTTCTTTTGACCATTTTAATGGAAATAGGAGACACAATTGTAACAGAATGAAAACTGTACCTAAACATTTTTTGAGCAATTTACGTAACACACGATCAATCACAGTTTCATTTTACGTTGTTGAGCAGACAAATTTTTCGAACAATATGAAGCAATGGTTTGGCAATATCCTTCAAAATGATTCATATTATGATTGATCATGTGAGCTAGTTACTGTATATACTCGTAATAGGTATGCGGGATATATATTTCTAACATAGTATTATAGACGTTAACGGATATGTCCATTTATGTGATTCCGAAACACAAATTTGGGAGTATTTTCGCGAAATGCACTAAGTAATTGAAAGCTTGCTTAAAATTCATAACAATATCAAAATTCCCGCTAGAAAACTGAATGTTTTCTAGCGGGAATTTTAATATTGTTAAAGTAAACTCGACATTCTGAGAAACTATCAATGACTGCATTCCCGAATCTACCTATAGGAGAAATAAATGCAGAGAATTTAACTTAACATTTTGATGCTAGAAAATAATAAGGCATAATGTAGAGAGATATCTTTTGAAACTAACGAGCTCAGACATGATATTGTGAAGTATCATAGTTTCATACGATTCAATAATCAACGTGGAACTCAGCTTTTTCTTTTATTCTTTCAGAAGTTACCTAGGTAGAAACTTCTTTGTTGTCTAGGTAAGTAATAGGCTGCTTACTAAATTACTGTCTTACCTAACTAGGTGGGTACCTATTTTGAAGATGGTAATTGTATACTTAGTCACCACTCTTCACCAGTTATCGTTGGCGACGTCAACATCAAAGTTGTTACAAAAACTATTTTATCTAGCACTACCTATCTATCTAATCTGCCTAGCCTTTTGCCAACTTTATTGGGGTCAGCTTCCAGTCTAACCAGTCTAGTTACAGTTATAGTTACAGCTATATGTAAGCGGGCACGCCCTTTATGCCTGGAGGCTTTTATTTAGATATTGTTTTCGTTAAGTTATTTTTATTTCTGCTTGAGTATTATATAGTTCTCGATGTTTTGGTTGGTATATTGGCGTGTGCTAGCTGTCATATGGCTATTAATTTTATAATTTAAATTATGTTTTGTGTTGCGTAATGTAAATATCATTTTGCATACTATTATATAGAATCATTTTTTTTTTCTAACTGAACAGACAGCTGTGCTGCTGGGGAGTTTGTTGCGCCACTTCTTCCCAAAAGCTAAAGCACTAGGAAGTGGTAAAGGGCGGGCGTTTTGGGGGACTGTCTTATGTAATTTTGACGTTCGAAAAGTGCTGATTCTCAGCCTAGTTTGAATAAATGACTTTTGAGTTTTGAATTTTGAACCGTAGGTATGCAGCTGAATAACAGTATTTTACATGGACTGGCGACTGCCTATCTGACTTCCAGTAACTGGGTAATACAATACCCCTTGGTGAGACTGGTTGTCAGACTTTCGGGTTTCTGACGACCCGTAACGACTGTCAAAGATCCACGAATGACAACCGGGACCAACGGCGTAACGTGCTTTCAGAGGCACGGAGGAGTCTCGGTATGTAAAGATGGTCACCCATCCACGGACCAACCCCGGCAAGCTTAGCTTAACCTGATGGATCGACCCGTGCGGCTGTTATTACTTAGCCACGAGCTACCACAACCTATAAAAAAGCAGTGATAGCCTAGTGGTGTGACCGTCGGATTGCCAAGTCATTGATCTCGAGTTCGAACCCAAGGCACGCACCTCTGACTTTTCGGATTCATGTGCGTATTGTATAATTATCATTTACTTCAAAATCGGTGAAGGAAAACATCTCGTGAGGAAACCGGCATGCCTGAGAAATATTTCTCGACTGGATGTGAAGCCAAGTCGGAGGCCAGGGCGGCTATAAAACTCTGACACCAGGTTAGTATGTTTGGTTGTATGAAGGACGAATTTTCCTGCTAATTTTCATTTCAACAGACATAAATAAGTTCACTTATAGGTATTCAATCTCCAAGTAAGATAACACAAAGGTAAGGACCTCTTTAGAAACAAATCCAGAGCACTTTGAGCTTCTGGCAACCTTTAATACATGGCAGTTTCTTATATCTATACGTATACCTAATTGCTACATTTATATATGTAGCTATAAGGAATTAATAAAAGGTTTTTATTTATTATTTTACTAGTTGCGCCCCGCGGTTTCACCCGCATAAGTCTCGATCCCGTGGAAATAGCGGGATAAAACGTAACCTATGTCCTAACCCAGGTCATGGTCTACCCATGTGCTAAATTTCATCCAAATCCGTTCAGCCGTTTTAGCGTGAAAGCGTAACAAATAAACAAAAAACAAACATAGGTACAAACAAACAATCTCACTTTCGCGTTTATAATATTATTTAGTTTATAATCTCGTTTCTCGTTGACGATTCACGGTGCGGTGGACAAACAGTGTAAAGGTCAAATGGGTAGGTAGTATCTTTTTCTAGTGAGTACAGTCTGTAGGTTAGAGTATCCAATGATTTTTTGCCTACTTAAGCAGCGAATCTCTCACGAACTCATTGCAAAAAAGTGAAGCTTTACCCAGAATTTCCTTGATACAGGTTTTACCGATGAGTTACTCGTATTCAATACCTACCTGTACCTACGTGTAGACGGTGTAGATACTGGACCCGTGTCGTGGATTTTATGAGCTTCAATTTTCATGGTAAATTGTAACTCAGATCGGTGTGATCATAAAATATTTAATCTCGATCGTCATCTTAACATCTAAAGTGATAAAAACTTTTAGAGCATCATCAATTTTATTTATCTACACCTATTGTTTTCCAGTAATTTTCCTGTATGATCGTGGCCCATAATCCTGAGCTGTTTGCTTTAAAGCCAACTGGTTCAATCAAGAAAATGCTTTTATTTCAGTTATTGCATGTTGGAAAAACACTTCTTCACAAATTAGTCTTTACAATCACGAAAACAAAATGTTTTTTTTTTGCTCTGAATTTCAGCAAAACTACCTACTTACCGTATCTAATTACATTTCTGTTGAAGTAGGTCCCTAAAGGTCACCAACGTGTAATATACCTACTCAGAGGCCACAGTATGAACGCACGACGTAAACGTGGCGTAAATTGGAACGAAATTTTGAATTATGAATACAACGTAGCAGCGTCACTGCTGCACAGAGTGCGTGTGAGTAGCCGCAGCATCCTAAGTGTGTTAGCGGACAGGCAGGTATGACTGTCCGTTCTTCAAACATTAAGAGCTTTATTTATAAATGTTGCTTAAAGTTAAGTGAGTGAGGAGCTCGTGGCTAAGGAATACGCTTGCCGGCGTTGGTCTGTGGATGGGTGACCATTTTTACATACCGAGACTCCTCCGTGCCTCAGAAAGCACGTTAAACCGTTGGTCCCGGTCATTCGTGGATCTTTGACAGTCGTTACGGGTGGTCAGAAGCCCGAAAGTCTGACAACCAGTGTTACCAAGGGGTATCGTATTACCCAGTTACTGGATTGTGGAGGTCAGATAGGCAGTTGCTCCATGTAAAATACTGGTATTCAGCTGCATCCGGTTAGACCGGAAGCCGACCCCAATATAGTTGGGAAAAGGCTAGGCAGATTGATTGCTTAAAGTGACGATCAAACGTCAAAACGTATGGTTAAACAGTCGCTGATCATTACTTAACTTTAAGCAACATTTTCAAATAAACCCCTATGCGTTTAAGTGTGAATTAACCACTATTTTACAAACTAACAAAATGGATCAATGACCAAGTTGCCTGAAAAAAAATGCATTTGTTTTGATTGTTTGCGACATGCAAGTAATTAGTATTAAGTATAAGATAGTATATATGGGAGATATGAATAAAGTCTGAAAAATAATTAAATATTATCTGTGAAACGAATATTTTCAATTTTAAAATCGTTCTTTATGTTTACTCCGCGCGTTCGTGCTAGACCCACAGTTCTGGGCGCTGGACGTGTTCCTATAAAATTCTAGTGGATTGTGCTCACTGCTACATGATCCAATATTGTAGCGTCTGATAGAGACGTGTGTGAGGGGTGATGTCTATTCGAGAAGGTACTCACAACATTCACGAAACGGTTGCTTTTGTTTTCCTCATCTTGAAAATTATAAGGTTGTTATTGGTTGGAGTCTTTGGAGTACCTTTCTTTGCTTTGATGCTTGTCTTGCTTTGCTTTGATGCAATCTGATATTTAGCTTGACGAGGTTGAGAGAGAATTTCAAAAATCTTCATAAAAGATAGCTTGACCTCTGCGACAGCTGTCAGTAAAATCACGCGTATGAAGTTCTGAATTTCATAATAGTACATACAGTAACTGTCAATGTCATACTTTATGGGCATGCCGACGTAATTAGTGATGGGCAATGAATCATCGCAACCACAGACAATCGATATTTTAAATAAAACTTAATTTAAAAATAATTGTTCTTTTAATTTTATTGTACCTATATTTTAATATCATAACATTATTTACATTTGTACATACTTGATCTAAAATAATAGTGAGTAAATAAAATCACAAATTGGAACAAAGTTGTGTTTCTAGACGAGCCATGGCTAAACGCCAATCATACCGTATACAATGCTTGGACCGATGATACTGCACAATCAACCACTAAAGTACCCGAAGGCAAAGGTCAAAGATTAATCATCACTCATGCTGGGACGTCATCTGTTTTTGTGCCTATTTGCCTATTGGCATTTAAATCAACTAAAACTACTGAATACCACGAGGAAATGAATTTTGAAAAATTTAAGGAGTAGTTTTTAAAATTGTTAGATAATTTAAAGGAGCCACATTGCATTATTATAGATAACGCCCCATATAACTCGGTCCAAAAGCACAAACCACCAACTTTGGCAAACAGAAAATTAGAAATCATTGCATGGCTTCAAGAAAAAGGAATAGAGGCCAATGAAACTATGCTCAAAGATAAATTATTTAGACTCGTTGGTATGCACAAACCTAGTACTCCAACGTATGTCTTAGATGATATAGCCTACGAAAATGGTCATACCGTCATAAGACTATCCCCGTAGCACTGCCAGTATAATCCGATCGAGCTTATCTGGGCCCAAGTCAAAGGTTTGTTTGCTGGAATTACAGTTAGATAGGTACTTTAAGTATCAACTACTGTATAAATTAATGTTAGTAAAAATATGTTTTCTTTTAAGAATACGCTGCCAGACACAACACAACACCGCCTTTCACGGCAAATAAAATGTTGCAGTTATTAAAAAGTGCGGTCGACAATGTATCTGCAGAAGACTGGAAGAAGGTGGTAATCAAATGCAGATAACTAATGGAAGAGGATTGGGAGCGGGACGTCCGATTTGACAATATTTGCGAACAAGAGTTAAATAATTTTTTTATAAGATTGTTCTAGCGATTCAGAAACTGATTCAGATATAGATTTGGGGTGTACTCCTTTAAGAGAATAAATGTATTTTATATTAAAATATTCGTTTAATTTAGTAACGTTTGTAATTAAATTAAACTCAATTATATGTTACATTAGCATCGATGATAGTAAGAAACGTCGATTCAATTTTTTACATCCTGACAACCCTAGGAATGTCAGTTTGACAAATGTCGCAGAGATCAAGCTATCTTATAAGTAGTATAAGTCTTGGATCAAGTTCATTTCCTAATTATTTGACAAATACTCTTAACCCTATGTCTATCTTTAACTGAATGGTTACTTTATTGGGTACAAGCCTAGCTTCTGTCCGCCATTTGTTCGCGTGAAAGTCGTAAGACAGCAATATACTAACTAAAATAACAACCACATTTTTATTAAAATTCCCTGTATACTACGTTTGTAGGTTTGGTCTCAGCGCCCAAAATATAGAGAGATTCTGGAATGGTGACGCGGGAGCAAGCGACGTACAGGTGTGAGAAGCAGCTCGTCCTGAGGTCAACACCCGCAGCCTTCAGTACCAATTTTCCATTGCTTATTGAGCAAGTCTATCAATTATAAATAAAACCGGCCAAGTGCGAGTCGGACTTGCACTCGAAGGGTTTCGTACCACCGTAAATTATTTAGCAACAAAATTAAAATACGAAGCCAAGAATATTATTATTTTTCATCTTAATGAAAATCGCAAAGATAAATTTGTATATCATAATGATACTATGAATTACAAAGTTATTTTTTCAGTTGCACAAAATCACCCGTATTTAAATAAATAATTTATGAATCGGCGTTTTTAGTATTTGTTGACTATATATAGTATATGGTATATACAGTAGTTTAAAATTCCTAACTTGTTTAGCTGTTAGAGATAGAGCTCGTTCAAAAATGGTCTAAAACTGATAAGTTTTACGGCCCACTATGCCAAAATTTTTGAAAAAAAATAAAATGTATTTGTTCTCTAGACAATGACACCCCAAATGCCAGGGTAAGAATGTTTTTTTTCAAAATCAATAATTGGTTGTATGGAGAACCTCTCCATACAACCAATTATTGATTTTGTAAGTACCTACCTAAGTCTTATTTCTACGAAATGTATGGAATAAGCTTTTTACGATCTCTGAATTTTTTAGTCCCTACTCAAACCTCAGGTGGTCTTATCGAGTTTTTTGATCGTTATAATTAACTAGATCGATTGGTATCAAAAAAAGTTGTTATGAGAATTGTCCATTTTCTGGTTGATTGTATAATTTTTTCTAAATCTGAGAATGCAGATCAACATTTCAAGAAAGTCAAGGTCAGCCTCTTAAGACCGTTTTTATGGTTAATTCCCTTACTGCCCTATCTAAAAAAAAATTAACAGAATAATGTATCCAGTAGTATTTGCGCGATGCTGGAACATACATTCAGACAAACAGACAAAAATTCTATAACTAAAAAGTATATTTTCGGCATTAGAATCGTTCTCAGACCTTAGAATATTTTAGAAAAAAGTAATTGCTACGAGGTAATTACTTTTCAAAGTGCAGTTTTAAGTTCGCTACGATTTTATTATAATATGTTGGAATAGATGTGAAAAAATGTAGTTGAAATCTTTGATTGATAAAAAATAAAAAGTATTTTATATCCCGTTGTAAATAAAATTCAAACTACCGATAGTTATGTATAAATAGTAAGTTTCATCCACACTGAAACAACTTTGGCACCGCAGCGCGCGAGCGAGTGGTGCCTGTGGCGTGAATTCGTGCGTTGGACACAATTCATTTTTGGTGTATTGTATTGTATTCTGTTTCATGAATACGTAACTTCGTTTCAGAAGCTTTTAAAATGTAAACCTTCAAGCGTTAAAGCAGTTTTGTGTATGCAACGCTATTGATTTTATATTTTATTGACAGAAATCATTATTGTTCTTGCTTTTTTTTATTGACTGTGAATATTGAAAGGTACTCAGTATCCCGTTGGTAATCCCATATGCTTGTTGCAGTAAATCACTTTTAACAGACCACGTCTTTTAGTACTTTACTTTATTTACTAATAAGAATGATTTTTCCCGACAAAATTAATAATCATGAGAATTAGAACTGGCCATTTAGAACAGCGAACGAAATCGCTTTGTAATGACAGAACATGAAATGGTGCGATAATCGTACAATACCTAACCGAATTAAGGAAAGTTATGGGTCTCCTTGAAACTGTCGAAATACTTGAGGTATCTTCCTGTAATCAAAATATCCATCAGACAATGTAAATCTGGTCCAAACTTAGATTATGCTGGGAGATTCATCGTTACCTGGCTACGTGGTAAACTCAAATCTGTCAAGATTATTAATCATGGAAGTTGTGCAGTGCATCCGAAGTTTGCATAGTAATAGGAAGAGAATCTAAAGAGGTAGGAAGTTTTAAAGGGAGCTAAGAATTAGTAACAAAATGTTCGCGACATTTGCGGTGAACCAATTTTCACACTTATGACCTTAGTAATAAGGTTGAAAAATGGTTCACCGCTTGTGTCCGCGATGTACCTACTTGAAAATTTTTAGTTACCTATTTCAACTTCACTTGACCTGCGTACCTAAATTAATAGGTAAGTATGTGCACTCAGTCTGTTGAAGGACGGTTCTAAACGAGACACAATAGTTGTTTTATTTGAACAAGTAGACAGTGACGGATCCAGGATTGTCGTTTGGGAGGTGTTGACCCCGCTGAGGGTAGGTTACTAGGTTTTAGCAAAGTAAGCATAAAAAAAACCGGCCAAGTGCGTGTCCGGATCACGCACAATTAAGGGTTCTGGTTGCGATGAATTTATCCCAAGAAACAAATTAACATAGTACTTAGTTGAAAAACATGTTCTCCCATACATTCCAAATGCAAATGTAAGTTCGTGCACAATACGCCCGATATTGAGAGATTTACCATGTTAATGCCTTAGACTTTTTATAGGTTTTTCTGTATATGAGCAAAGAACAATTCCCTGTATTAAAAAAAAAAAAAATTGGCTCAGTAGTTTCGGAGATAAGGAGGGGAATGGTAAATTAATTATTAATGGGAAAATAAGGGGATAAGGAGGGGAATGGTAAATTAATTATTAATGGGAAAATAAGGGGATAAGGAGGGGAATGGTAAATTTTCATCTATTTTCTTAAATATCTTTAAAAGTATTTATTTTAAAATTATAATTAAATTATATTTGAGATTCTCACATCAAACCTTTTCATTAATACGTCAGTTTGCAAAACATTTTTTGTAATTTTCCTACTCCCATCCTACAAAATTCATTTATTTACGTTACACGTCAGTGTTTCAGTCACAGAAATACATACCTATGTGTACCAAATTTCAACTAAATTGGTCCAGTAGATCCGGAGCAAATTGGCTGTGACCAGACAGACAGACACAGTGATCCTATAAGGGCTCCATTTTTTCATATGAGGTACGAAACCCTAAAAAACACTCAAAATTTTATTTTGCTTAACGCATAACCAGCCTCCTCGGATTACTTTTCGCAGATTCCTCAATGACTTCGTTAGGTTGTAGACTACCGAGATATCTCGGTGAATATACATGGCGGCCAAAGCGGGCAGCGTGAGTGGCGGACTAAGTGGCGCACGGATTAAAAATAAAACATCTTATTAAATAGAAATACTTTATTAAGTTATGGTTAATTGCTGACAATTTTACCTTATGTACATAGTATAATGATTGTTAAAAACTTTAATTAGAATAATATCAAGTTCACTTTAGGATTCGTCACGGAAGAATTCGGATACTTTTGTGGGGGGCTTGAGCCCCCCCTTAGCCCCCTCCTCCTAGATAGTTGTAACGACGTTCGCTTTTTATTACGCATATGGACGTTTAGTGTCCGTTAATGCGTTAAATGTGAACCGTGCGTGAACGAATATGTTTTAGTCCAAAATTTTGGAAGAAGGCCATAAGAGAAGTATGTAATCGATCTGATATGACACTTGCTTAGACTAGGAGGAGCCACTACCTTTGTAACCTACAAAGATCGTGGCTCCGAAGAAAGAAAAAAAAAGAAATAAAAATACGCACGATATTGAGAGATTTACTATGTTATTTTAACACCATGGACTTTTAATAGGTTTTCCTGTAATCTTTGAGCAAAGAACCATTCTCTGAATTTTTTTCAAAATGTTTGACTCAGTTGTTACGGAAATAAGTGGGGGGAATGGAAAATTTTCATCTATTTTCTTAAATATCTTTGAAAGTATTTATTTTAAAGAAAATACGATCATTTGCGGTAAACATGACGCAAAGATAGAACACAAACACTAATATAAAGAGATCGATGACGATGAGAGTAGTCGAGAATTAAGTAAATGGCGTGCGATTGGAGAGGCGGTGGATTACATAACATCACGCCTGTATTCCTCGAAGGGTTAGGCAGAAGTGTACCTATAGTACACCCACATTTCGCCAGTTAAGTTTAAGTCCCATGTAATTGAAGGCGACCCTATTGCCACCAACCGGGCAAAAAACCAAACTACGGGCTGCTACTGAGAAATTCTAGATGGAAAAACCCGATAACACTTTGCCAGACTAAGGAATCGAAACCAGAGCCTCATGCTCAGTAGCACTTGCAACCACTAGACCACCGAGGCAGCAGATTACTTAGTATAATTATGATGATGATTACAGTCAATATGAAGCTAAATAGACTACCGTTTTTTTTTTTTTTGTGTAGGAAATTATCAAACTCCTCCCGCTCTGGGTGGAGCGGAAGGGCGTGTCAGACTCTTGCTGACTAAAACCCACCCGTGTTCCTTCCGTTGCCTGTACGTTGCCAGGGGCCACGGTATCCCTTTCGGACTTTCCCGCAACCCCGGCAGGCATCGGTCCTATCGGACCCCTTCATTTGCTGACATCTCTTTGAAGCGAGCGTGGACTACCCTTAGGATAGGTATGAGATAGATTTCTCAACCGCTGACGTGTACAAAATTCAAAGGCACGTTCCTACTTACTTCAAAATCACTATAAAACCAAGAAATTCGTAACTGCAAGAAGCGTTCTAGAATATTTATTAAGTAGGTACTATATCCGTACTGCCATGGTTGTAAATAAACTTATGCTAAGCTTGTATCCTTCTACTTTATGTGGAGGTTAAAAACGGGACGGTGTTATCAACGCGACCTCTTTTATATGTTTTATATGTGAGTCTACAATCATTCTTCACGTTTCTTTTACAACTGACGTAAAGTTCTGTCTTATAGATTATAAAAGACTCCAAGTAGGCTCAAAGCTAACCACAGCGAAGAACACTGGTAATAGGGATATTGACAAAATTTTTGTCTGTCAGATTGATTATTAAAAAATATTCTACACTTATTTTTATTTTTTTACGTAATAAAAATATAAATATGTTAAAATGTGGCATGACGTCACTCCCCGGTAAATTTTATACTGACTTGTGACGTAGCGAGCCCCCACTCCCCAACTTTAATGCGTTTTATCTAAACCATCTTTCCGCAAAATTTCTAGTGTGAGCTTACCGGCGTTCCTGTCCTCGGTCCACAGCACCGAAAAGTTAACCAGAAAAATCTTAACCGCTTCCCAGGTTGACTCTGAAGTGCCGTGTTTGACTGATGCGATAAACGCCTGGAAAGTGGCTTGTCCGGGCACGGAGCAGCCCGAGAACCCGTCTTCCCAGAGACAGTGGGATGAGCCGCTCTGCAGGTTGGTACGGAATAACCTCATTAATACGTCCACCAACACTGCTGAGCGTGCCCGCCTATTGGCTGTGGGAAAATAGGAATCGGGCCTCTGGCTTCAGGCGCTACCTTCACCCAACATAGGCACTATGCCAATTTTTAGGTCAAAGAATCAGCATTGCCATCCAACGTGGCAATGCTGCCAGCCTTTTGGGCACTTTTCCCACTGACAGCGATGCGGACGAATTTTTTGATGCCCAGTGAGTTCTTCATTTTTTTTTTATTTTTTTTTGCCTCTGTATTCTTGTACATAATTTATATATATTAGTGTTAGATGTAAATTGTTTATGTTTTATAGTATGTAAAGGAAAACAAATAATTAAATATAGCTATGTCATATGTTCAAGGTCAATTACTTACTTAAACCATCTTTTATTAATATGATAAAGCAAAAAATACGTGTCTAATATGTTTTTTTGATCTGACTGACAGACTAAATAGTTTTTTTTTCTCCCAGTCAACATCCCTATTGATGTTCTATCTCATTTGTGTAAGTATATTAATAATTTTGTTTTCCTAAAAAATTTACTGAAGACTAATATAATGAATGCGCCTCTTTTTGGTAACTTCTAATATTTCCTATTTTAGGGACCTAAAAATACAAAATAGCCAAGTAATTGCGACCAACTTGGATATAGCGCTCACCGGCCGCTGCCGCGGAAATTTAAAAGAGGCAATTTTTTTTTTTAACTACCCAAAACCTTCGGTGACACACGGCGTGATGTTATATTGTTATGTTATTTAGCCCAAAAAGTTTTTAATTAATTTAAAAAAGATATCATCATAAGAAGGTCAATAAGTTTTATCAGTTAAATATTTACCCTTTCAAAATAAATACGTAATGAAACTACATCAGTCTATACAGTAATGCGAAAAGTTTCCGAAGTCTCGTTGACTAAACGCTTAAACTCAATTCCCACATTGGTAGTAAAATTGTGCTTCATTTCGACAGCCATTTTCCTATTAACGCCTAACTTTATGGGTATTAGTAAATGTGAAAAGTTAAAACCTGGGTATGCGAGGAACCATGAATGTTTGCTAAATGTGCTACAAATACGAATTCAGTTGGCTATTGAATTCTGCTGGGTTCGAATTATAAAGTGTATTTTTTTAACAAATAGAAACACTCACATAACTCTCGCCTTCTTCCGATGGGGGTAGACAGAAACTACAGAACGCCACATTCTACGATCCTTGAATACTACTTTTGCTGCGTTTAAGTACGTTCATACATGTCTGGTCATACTCTTACGCCCGGTTGCGAGTGCTGCACACCTTTTTTTTTTTTGGCTGTGCAATTATCAAATAACTTCTACCGCTCTGGGCGGGAGATATAGATATATCAGACTCTTACTGATTACAACCCACCCGTGTTCCTTCAGTTGCCTGTACGTTGCCAGGGGCCACGGTATACCTTTCGGACTTTCCCGCAACCCCGGCAGGCATCGGTCCTATCAGACCCCTTCAATTGTGCTGACATCTCTTTGAGGCACGCGTGGAACACAACGCGCCGTCGATCCGGGCCTGGTATTTATCGGACGGCGAGTTACCCATTGCTCACCGTCCGCAAGCCCGCGCCTACGGTGGCCGGGAATCGGCCTGCTATTCCCGACGCGCACAAGACGCGTTCCGTATCCTCCTTCGCGAGCATTACTGCTTCGCAGAAGGAGGTGACGGCCTCCCTCTCGCTCCGCACCTGCGAGGTAATTGCATAACACACAGTATCAGTACTGAGCAATATAGCAGTGATAGCCTAGTGGTGTGACCGTCGGACTGCCAAGTCACAGGTCTCCAGTACGAACTCAAGGGTCCCTCTGACTTTTCGGATTCATGTGCGTATTGCGAAGGAAAACATCGTGAGGAAATCGGCATGCCTGAGAGATATTTCTCGACGGCATGTGAAGCCAAATTAGAGGACCGGGCGGCTTTAAAACTCTGACACCAGGTTAGTCACTAACCACACGAAAAAAAGAAGTAGCAATAGGTTTCATTTTGGCAGTTAGAAAACATTCATTGCGTTATTTATGTTGTTGAGCAAACAAAATTTTCGAACTTAAGAAGCAATGGATTAACAATGCCTTCAAAATGATTTAGATTGTGATTGAAAATGTGTTACTCAATTAGTGTGACGAACTTTCTGAAGAGCATCACCTATAAGGTCACTGTAGGTATATTATGTTCTTCTACTGCGTCCTCTCCCGGCGTTTCCACTCACATATGCTTTGTTATTCGCCTTTCATTCATCCTCTCAACATGACCAAACCATCTAAGCATAGGGACTCTTTTCAGTTTTAAGCCTTTGTAGATTATACCTACATATCGAATGCTATCTGTTATTACATGAACAGTACTTTAAAATAGAACAAAGCAATGCTGCTTGACACCAGCTAACTAATTACGCAACACATTTTCGTAAACGATTACGACAAATTTGTTTCATTTTGACAGTTCAACAACATTCATTGCGTTATTTACGTTGTTGAGCAGATTCGTTTTCGAAATTATAAAGAGATCATTTATTTGTCCAAAACATGAGTATACACACACATGGGATGCAAGATGTTACAAATAAATTATATCACAGTCATGTTTTGCCTTAACGGCGTACAAAATATAGGTCAGTAGGTAGGTTATTACATGTAATCAAATAATTATAAATTTATCAGTAATTAACAGTTCAAATTAGAATTAAAAAAATAAAATGTACTACAGAATAGTGTCAACAACTCATAATACAATAGAATTAGTCAATTTAATGTCAAAGTAATTAGGAATACACAATTATAAGAATTAGATTAATTTATCATTCAGAAATTCGTCAGTGCTGCAGTAGGCTTTCTCTATAAGAAGGTTTTTTAACCTACTTCTTAATTTTTTCGTTGTATATTCCCTTCAATATTTTGGCAACGTGTTATAAAGAATTGGCGTCATACAGAATATACTTTTACGCAGTAGAGCTGTCTTGGATCTAGGAATGCAAAGTTTGCTATTGTCGCGACTATTTCGAAATACTTTATCTGACAATAGGGGGATAGATTTAGGTTCGATTTGACAAACATAATGGTCTCTAATATGTACATGGGTGGAAGGGTTAATATATATATATATATATTTAAATGGTTTGCAGCTCTCAGTAACATGAAGTCCACACATAGTTCTAAGGCACCTCTTTTGGGTTTTAAAAACGACATTCTTATCTGTTGAACTGCCCCAAAAGATAACTCCGTATCTTAAGTTAGAGGACACTAATCCACGATAAGCAGTTAGCAGCGCATCATCATTTAACATGGGGGCTAATTTGTACAGTGCATATGTGGAATTACATTTTTTTTTGCTTAAGGCTTCCGTATGAGCTTTCCAATATAATTTACTGTCTCTTGTTACACCAAGAAATTTGATTGTGCCAACTATGTGTATGTTATTATCACAATAGTGTACATTACATTTGGAATGGTTGATCTTTGGGCAAAATGCATAATATTAGTTTTTGCAAGATTTATTTTAAGTTTATTGTTTTTTAACCATTTTATCATTGATTCTATAGAATTGTTATTGTCAGTTTCGTATATTTCTCTATTTTTACAAGCAATTGTAATGGTACTATCATCGGCAAACAGTGTCATTGGCTGGTCGATACTTCTGGGTAGGTCATTAATATACAGTATAAAAAATAGTGGTCCTATGACAGTACCTTGCGGTATGCCAAATTTATCCACACGCTGTTTTAATTTATGAATAACTTCATGCTTATTGCTTTTATTTAATGCCGAAATTTCTGTAAATTGTATTCTGTTGTTTAAATAGGATTGAACAAGGCATAAGACATTCCCCCTAATGCCATATGCTTGTAATTTCTCAATTAGTACGAGTATGTAGTGACGCATATGGTCGAATGCCTGTGTTATGTCACAAAATATCGTACATACAGGTATATTCGCCTCTACTTTTGTCATTACATTATGTAAAAAATCATATATTGCCAAGTTTATTGTTTTACTACTTCTGAGTTCTCATTCGCGAGTATATGTTCTTTTTCGAGATAAATATACAACTTTTTATATAAGTACTTTTCAAATAAGGGCCTAAGGGCATTAGCTCTTTATTTCCCTTTTTAAATAGTGGTTTAACAGTCGATATTTTAAGTGCATCGGGAAAATTACCAGTCTCTATGCAAAGGTTCATTATATGACTTAGATGCATTGATATTTCTCCTACTACTGATTTTAAACCTTTTGTTGATAGACCACCGTATCCTACCCTATTTGTATTTTTTAATGTTTTTATAATTTTATTGTGAGATGAGCGTATGTCTGTCGAGTAGATGTTTAATTTTGTTTACTGTACTTTAATAATGTATTTGTCTTTGTCTTTAACTAATGTAATAGGCCTTGGCCGTTTTATGTTAAAATAAATAAATAAGTAAATTGTTTTGCAATGAGCTCTGGCTGTACTGCAATGTTAACAAAATTCAATTTTAGTTATTGTCTAAAAACAATCGTGGTGATTACATTATAACAGTAGGTAATTGATGGTATTTTTTTCCGTCATAGTCTTTTGAAATGTGACTAGGGATCCTACTGCTCCTCTCATAGACATAATTTCAGCCTTTTTCAGACAAGAGAACCACTGATAGACATCGACTTCTCCATGAATTGCCAAAATGTGCAATCCTGCGTATTCCTGGCAGCCCGGCCCACATCCAGCGGATTCCCGCAGTCTTCGTTACGTCTCAAAATCAAAATCAAAATCTTTTATTTCATATAAACCTACATGGGCACTTATGAAACGTCAGAAGCTATTATAAGTGCACGGTTCCAATTGTTCGTTTCTTATGGAGAAGAGCCGGCAAGAAACTCCACGGTTACTCTTTTAAAAATAATAGGCTTTTACAACGTTTAATACAGTGTTAATAGGTATGAGAGGACAGTGTAGGCCTGTCCACAAGTACCAGATACTTAAAAAAAAGGAAAATGGTCTACAAATCTACAGTCTGTTAAGCCTACGTTCTCACATTCACAAAATATAAATCTCGTCGGTCCTCATTTAAAAGGCATAAAGTACACTGAAACTTCATAATTATCAACATAAGCTCGTATGAAACAGTGCCGTGACTTAGAATGTTTCGGTAACATTATGTGAGGGAGAAGTAATGGGATTGACTCCCAGTCTCGATAGTGTCAATCTCCAAAGATTTATGGTGTGACATTCAGAATTTCATTATAACTTTCTTATGAAGGGAACTGTTTGGAATGACACGTTTCTTTGCAGTGATTTTCCTGTTAATGTTCATAGGTAGGAATATCTATATATGTACAGTAGGCGCTCAGTAATCCGGCACCCATTTTTTACGCCAATTATCGGAAACACCGGATTATTGGTTTTTCTATAGGAAGTTTCAGCTACCTAGTAAAATTTTAAGACAGATAAAAAAAAAAAAAAACTTTATTAGTTTACATAATAATACCTACTCGTAAAAACGGACCGGACTGCATAACGATAACAATCAATGCGCGCGCTCTTTAATCCGGCACTTTTGTATTAAACCCCGACAGGTTTAATACAAAAGTGCCGGATTACAGAGTAGGAGACTGATATCTATGGTAGAAGAGCTAAGTTAGAAAACGCCGGACTATTGGACGTGTCGGATTACCGAGCGCCTACTGTAACTGGTTTTAGAAAAGTCTACGTCCTAGTACTTATTCGTTTTAGTTATTTCAAATTAGGAAGAATTCTGTATTACTAGGATAATTTTACGGTGGACGTTTCGAACTAACGAAATGTGGGTGTAGAATACAACTGCCTATCTCTTTGAGGGATACAGGCGTTATTTATTTATTTATTTATTACATTAGGGAAAACAAACAGTAGTATATTAAGCATAAATAGAATAAACTTAAAATTACACTTAACAAATATACTACCCACAACATTTTCCACAGATTACTATAGTAAAAAAAAGCTGTTAGCAAACGTTACCTGTATCAGGGCTAACTTAATGAAAAAGAAATTAAAGAGAAAAAAAACACATACAATATTCTATAGAAGATGTAACAAACACAAAAAAAAAACATGCGTGATGCAGGAATTAATAATAGCCAATTAATAATTATACCTACATTGCGTAAAACCTATGGAGCCTACTGCCGTTCCTTTAGAATCTCACATATCGTCACCCTCCCCGCTAACTGTTGTATCTCACAAACTGCCGTATCTGCACTGACATTACCTACGTGTTCATAAACTTTTCGAAAAAAAGTTTTATGGCCTTAGGGCTTTAGGGCAACTACTAACTCAAAAAGTAAGCCAAAAGCAATATAAAAAAGTTATTAATTCATTAACATGATTGTAGCGCCCGACTGAAAAACTGTTGCCCTGGAAAAATATCAATTGCTAGTTAGGACAGTTAGCGGGGAGGGCGACGATATATCCCTTTTAAATTTATATCTGCTTAGGAATAATATGTCTATTGCACCAAAACGCATGTTGTATGTGTCGACTAAGCGTTATAGCGGCGAGCGCATACTAGCATTGGATCTACAAAAGCTGGTAGTGAACAGTCACCAGGTGCGTACCTCCCGTCCATGTACTGTTCGAGGAACCAGATAACACAAACCAGTCACCAAGTCAGGGCAATCAAACTTGTTTCAGCATGCACGGTTATGTTATGTATTCGATAATGTGTAGGATAATATAGGTAACAATAATCAAGCTTTACATTGTGGCGGCATCTACATCGCCACATGCGAACTACGCATCACACTGACGTCACGCAAAATCTTGCATCGCTCAAGCAGAGTTTACCACTCGACTAGCATATATACAACGTCCCGACGTCAATCGTCGGGCAGTTGCCCACCAGACACAACACCCGTCTGGTCGGAGGATCCTCCCTTTTCTATGGAGAATAAGTAAACTTTACACCTTGTTCCTCATACCTCTATAGCATAAAAATACAGAATATAATCTTCAAGCCATCTCTTACAGTACCTAAAGAGAAGAGGAAGTATACCTATTGACATAGGTATGCATAGACTCAATAAAATAAATAGTTGTCAAATTAAAGCTATCTTCCTCTCCCCTACAGCTTTGCTATGACCGACAGGATCCACACTGATCATATCTTTGTTTACCTACCATCTAAGTTCACATTGTGGAATGCAAGATAGATATAATAAGTATTATTGAGTATTGACACTACACTGAAATTGACATAAAACTACTCACTTAATTTAAATATAATAGAATAACATACAACATCAATCAATATTAGGTAAGTGCTATATACAGGTGGATTTTTGAGATGGGGCAGTAAGGGAGCTACCTTAACCGTTGAAGCTACAGGAAAATGGTCTTATGTGACTGTCCTTAACTTTTGAAACATTTTGATCTGCATTCACAGATTTTGAAAAAAAAAATACAGTTGGCAAGAAAATGGGCAGTATTCACAAAAAAAAAATTGATGCTAATCGATCCCGTTTCTTATAAGGTTAAAAAAACTCTTTCGGACCAGCTGAGGTTTGAGTAATAGAAAAGTCGGAAATCGCAAAAAACTTTTTTCATACTTTAGGTAGAAAAATCCAACTTAATTTTTTATGATGGACAGACTAACCGAAAATAAACAAAAAAAATATACTTCGAACGATTACGCGTTATAATTTTATTTGCGTTAAGAACAAAATAGTTTGTTGCATGTGATTTCCGACGTTCTGAGAAAATGATTACCTCAAATAATTTTAAACTTTCAAACTTGTATGGGAAACGTTAAAAAGACTGTCCTTTACAAAAGTCAGAAAACGCAAAAAACTTTTGTAAGTACGGAAAAGTTTTTTCATAAGCAACTAATTTGTTCTCAAATCAAATAAAATTTTAACGCGTATTCGTTCGAAATTTGAAATACCCTTTTTTTCTTTATTTTCGGCTAGTCTCAGATCGGATGTCATCAATAAAAGTTTTTGTGAAAAAAGTGAGGACAGTGTTTTAAGACCGTTTTCCTGTAGCTACAACGGTTAAGGTTGTCCTTACTGCCCCATCTAGAAAATCCACCTGTATAATCCCATGGGAAAACTTCTGCTTTTTACTTTAGCTTAACGATCCCCATATGAGTTTTCAGTGCAGTGCGCTCTCCAGTCGGAGTTTACTCATAAAAGTCCAATTTGCTGTGAAAACCCGATCGCGGTCGCCGCCGTGCACTCCTGTAGTCCAGGAGCTAGAAAGAATCAATAGTCATATTTATATTGTTGGTCATGGTGGCATTGATGATGGAAAGGCGGTATATTGTGCGGAAGGTAAAATATGGTGCACCTCGTAGGTTACGGATACAAAGAGTGAAAATTTATTTGATCGAAATTGTATCTTTCGTGAGAACAATCTTGAAAAAATATTAGTATTGACTGCGCAGGCGCGCCTCCGCGCCCAAGTATCGTTTTTCGCGCATGTTCCAGATTTTTGGCGGTTATTACGTATTTTGAACTTGTAACCTTCTCGTGTTTTATTCTCATGCAGCCCCGGAATAAATACGGGAGTAAAAATAAAAACTATTTATTAGGCTTAAAACTGTTCATTAAAGCTTCTTTCTTGTAAAATATTGATGATTTAATTCACAGTTAATTCAAATAAAATGACTGATACTACAAAACATTATACTGAAGAAAGTAATCAACTAAGTAGTAAACAAACAACTATCAGCTTTTCTAACTACTCCTTTAAGTAGTGTCTGCTACACAAAGCGCTGCGGTGACGCTTGTAAAGTGCTGATAATAATAACAGTCCGGCCGTTGAGAGAATGCGTTCCTGACACCTGTTAGTTGGACAATTTCTAGCAGTAATAAGGATCAAATTCGCAAAACACATATTCGTTGTATGAAACTGACAGGTGTCAAGAACGCATTGTCTCAACGGCCAGACTGTAGTTCGCCATATTCTATTTTTACTGTTTGTATCCTTGAATACGGTCTTTATTAAACATTTATTATTATAGATTTTAAAATTTATGGAATACTGTAAAGGTACCATTCCATACCCGACCGCAGGAGGCAACAGCAGGCGACGTTTCGCTGCGACACGACTGGTTTCTATGAAATACGTTCAGTAGCTAACGACACGTCGTTGGCAGCTACGAGCGAGTGATAGGCGACACGTGCGGCCCGACCGCAGACCAGTAGTGCCGCCAACGCTCGAGCGATAACACGTTTTTCTATCTTCTATCTACAGACTGGAATACGGGCTGCTGCCGCCTGCGGTCGGGTTCGGAATTATGACTGCAGAGACATGACGCCGCGGCACGTCGCGTGCAGTTACTGCACGGTCGAGTACGGAATGGTACCTTAAGTATGCTTATTTTATCGTAGAAACTTTCAAACATGCAGGCTGTAGACTATGAGCTAAATCATCGGTGGCCACTTCTAAAACAATTGCGAATCACGCCGGCAGTTTCATCAAAGAAAAAAAAGGACCACGTAATTTGCCGCCATAAAATCCCAAATGATGTCGTCCTAGGAAGCTGTACAAAATCCCAACATTTTTTCATTAAGCTTCAACAAAAAGTAACTAATGAGGGTTACATGACCCAATTTGTTTGAGCTCCTCAATTAAAAGTTTTAATTTAAAGAGCGTAAATTAATATCAATCTTTAAAACGAAATTTTTATTTTGGCGTATTTTGCAAATAATAAACCGGAGAAGTATTAAGGCTCGTGCAGACCAGCGCGACGCGACGGCGCGACGCGACTCGAACAAAACAATTTCTAAGAGAAAATCACGGTTTAACAATAACCGATGTCGCGTCGCGCTATCGCGTCGCGCTAGTCTGCACGAAGCTTTAAGAGACGGTTTTGTAAGTCCGTCTGACCGTGGGCAGACAACCACACTGTCTAGCTAATAACAGCCGCACGGATCCATCTAAGGCTAAGCTACGTTTGCCACGGTTGCTTAATGGTGTGTGTGGGAAATTATCAAATAACTTCTCCCGCTCTGAGTGGAGCGGTAGGGCGTGTCAGACTCTTACTGACTAAAACCCACCCCTGTTCCTTCTGTTTCCTGTACGTTGCCAGAGGCCACGGTATCCCTTTCGGACTTTCCCGCAACCCCGGCAGGCATCGGTCCTATCGGACCCCTTCAACCCCTCTGTGCCTCAGAAAGCACGTTAAGCCGTTGGTCCCGGCTGTCATTTCTAAATCTTTGTCAGTCGTTACGGGTAGTCAGAAACTCAAAGTTCTGACAACCACTCTTACCAAGAGGTATCGTTTTACGAAGTGGGTAACTGGGTTGTGGAGGTCAGATAGGCAGTCTCTCCATGTAAAATGCTGGTATTCAGCTGCATTCGGTTAGACTGGAAGCCGACCCTAACAGTTGGGAAAAGGCTAGGTAGGCAGATGATGACAGAAGCTATTTTTACCCGACTGCGGCGAAGCCAAAAAAGGAGGTTTATTGATGATACGAAAAACGATGAAAAATACTGAATCCTGAATCTGAAGCTTCAACTAATTATCAATTTTGTGATCGTGATTACTAAAATATTACAGCTCAATTGAGAGAAACCAGTTAATTAGTTATATCTCGTATCAATCATATATTATTTGGGCTTGTAGGTTTAATTACGAGATAGCAATTAGTAGATATTTGAAAATTGAAGCGACTGACATGGATTAACTACGTAGGTACTATAATGTGCTCAATAATAATTGGGGATTCAATTACTTACTTCTTGAAATCAATTAAAAGAAAAACAGAAATAATAACATTTAGCAGCAGCTCTATTTGGCAACAGATCGTGAAACACAAAATACAAATAAATAAAAAGTAAATGTTAATTAGTCATAATTATTTTCTAAATAGTGTATTAATGACACTGTAATGTATACACTGTATTATAAGAAGAAAAAAAACACTAAGAAGTGACAAATACTTTATTTTAATTTCGGAAGCCGGTGTCTTTAGAATTTTCGCTTTTTGCCACCGACTTTCGAAAATTTTAAAGTTATTTTCCACTTTGTAGTTTTTTTTTTGTAAATTTTTTTTTTTTCATTTTTTTGCTGTTGTACACAAATTCGAATACCACAACCTACTATGTAAATAACAATGACACGAACTTATTATAACAACATCCATATGACTAGGTATAATATACTAGACTAAGTGGGAAAAATACGTAATAGTGAAGCTAACTCAAAAACTACCCAAGAAATGTTGATAAAATGTATATGGGACTATCTATCTCTGAAGTAAGACCTACCAAACAAAAAAGTAATCATCATAAAGATATCATGTCATAATTGGCGGAGTAACCTCGTAACATACTCGTACATACAAAAAAAAAACACAGAAGGATGTTGACTGGGAAAAAAAAACTATTTAGACCGTCAGTCAAATCATAAAAAAATATTAGACAAGTATTTTTTGCTTTATCATATATAACTACTACTTCTGAACATTAGTAACTAGCTGTTGTCCGCCACTTCGTCTGCGAATCAGGATGAAAAGTAGCCTATGTCCTATTCTAGGTCATGGTCTACCTATGTGCCAAATTTCAGCCAAATCCGTTCAGCCGTTTTAGCTTGAAAGCGAAACAAACAAACTCTCTTTCGCATTTATTATTATTACTAGCTGCACCCCGCGGTTTCACCCGCATAAGCCTCGATCCCGTGGGAATATCGAAATAAAAAGTATCCTATGTTCTATTCCAGGTCATGGTCTACCCGTGCGCCAAAGTGCATCCTAATTCGTTCAGCCGTTTTAGCGTGAAAGCGTAACAGACAAACAAACACACTTTCGCATTTATAATATTACTAGCTTTTGTCCGCGGCTTCGCCCGCGTTCATGTCGGAAAATATCCCACAGGAACGTGCTACCGGGATTCAGAGTATTTATCCCATGTCCTAATCCTGGTCATGGTATACCTTTCATCTAAAATCGTTCAGCCGTTACGGCATGAAATATAACGCAGATAATAAATCTGGTTTAGAGTTCCGTACCTCAAAATGGAAAATTGAAACTCTTAAAGGATTACTTGTTGTTGACGTTGTCTGTCAAGACCCTTTCTCTCAGAAACGCGTGGAGGCATTTTTTTTTTGGATGGGAAATTATCAAATAACTTCTCCCGCTCTGGGTGGAGCGGGAGTGCGTGTCAGACTCTTACTGACTAAAACCCACCCGCGTTCCTTCCGTTGCCTGTACGTTGCCAGGGGCCACGGTATCCCTTTCGGACTTTCCCGCAACCCCGGCAGGCATCGGTCCTGTCGGACCCCTTCACTTGCTGACATCTCTTTGAGGCGCGCGCGGAACACAATGCGCCGTCGACCCGGGCCTGGTCCTTATCGGACGGCGAGCTACCCATTGCTCACCGTCCGCAAGCCCGCGTGGAGGCATCAAGTTGGAATAAAAATCAAAAACTTAGATCTACGGTCTCTTGGAGATGTAACGAAAATCAAACTTCCAAGTCAACGCAATAAAGAATACGTCCATTTATGCAGCATATTTTGACATTCACAAGTAAACCAGTCTATTTGGTATTTCCCGTTGGTCCAGCAGCATGAAGTTTGGCGAGAAGCAAGATCAACTAAAGAGGAAAATCCGAAAATTGGTAATTTATAGTTATACATATATTGTTCAATCTGGGATCAAAAATTCATAGACCGTGTCTTGAAGTAACATTTACTCTGTATTTAATTACTTAATTAAAAGTTCTTTTTTAATTGAAAAGCTAAGTTTGTTCTTCAATCCAGATTTGGAAATTTGGGCATCCTAGCAAGGGATAAAAATAAACAGCTTTACATGATTTTAAATGCCTATCTCGAACCTATTTTGTCGAAATTCGTTCAGTGGTTTAGCCGTAAAAAGGTACATACAGACAGACAGTTACTTTCAAATTTATAATATTAGTATGGATTATAGATAGTTAATAGTTATAATATTATATTACTAGCTGCGCCTTGCGGTTTCACCTGCATAAGTCTCGATCCCGTGAGAATATCGGGATAAAAAGAATTCTATTACCTAACCTAGGTTATGGTCTACCCATGTCCCAAGTTTCATCCAAATCCGTTCAGCCGTTTTAGCGTGAATGCATAACAAACAAACTCTCTTTCGCAATTATAATATAAGAATGTATATAATTATTTTCTAAATAAGTGTACCTACTGCAACATTTTACCAATCAAACTAAAACAGCTACAGAAGAAAAATTACTGTCATCAAAACAACAGAAGTTCTCGAACATTTATTCGGGAGTTTCCACCAAAGTTTTTTTGCCCTTTCAGAAATGAAGTACCTACCTACAACAGATCCAAACAATAGTGATGAAAATCATTCAAATAAATGTGTTTTGTCCAACTTTTGGAGAGTTGGTCATACTTTTTCATGAACATTTCCTGCCAACATGTTTACTGATATTTATTTTGTTCGAACATTTGTGTCGTAATGTTATTGTGTTATTTCTGTTTAGAGACAAACGGCGATACCAAACTCAAGATATTCGAACCTTTCCATACTTCTTGGTTTTCAGCATAGGTCAATACCTATCTGTCTGTCTGCTTTTATCTTTCTAGATTTATCAATTTTTACCTCGTCCGACCTGAAAACAATGCGTAATGTTATATATTATAAATGTCTTAATCAACTATGCGATGTATGTAACTTTTAACTATCAGTCCCGGTCAGGACAGCTAATCCAATTTGACTACTTTTCTTTGAGAAGCAAGATCCTTTTCTACTTACGTAGGTACTTTATCAATAGATTTTATATCAACTAGATCTAAAACTTTAAAAAACGTGCACGTATCAATAAGTTTTTAATATCTTCTCACATGAACGTTGTCTGAGTGCGAAGCGTGTCTTACCTATTTATTTTTGCAACGCGGTATGCATTTCATTTCAGTTCGATTTTATACACGGCACGGCAGGTTTCTCTATTTCTATCGAGCAATTTAATTGCTCAATCAAATAGAATTTGTTTGTTCTTTTGCCAGTTGTTTATTGAGTTTCTAGTTGATTGAGAGTATATTTCTGTGTTCGTTGCTGAGTCGTGTGCTCAACATTTTATTGATTGTTTTTTCCTTGGAAAAGATGGAGTAGGTACTTAAGAGTCCATACTACCTCAGCTCGAATTCACTTTTTATCTCGCGCGCACTATACTACTCGCGGACTGAGTGAGAGCGAGGCTGAGTGGGGTGCTCCAAAACGCCAATAGTTTAGGTAATCTCTTTTTACGGAGAAAATAATGAAAAAAAAAGCATAGAATCTGCTTTATAGTTTGTTCAGTTATTATGCAAAGTTTCATGATCTAATTTGAAGTTTTTTTTATAATACTAGCGGTTTATTGTTCAGTTTGGAGGTAACATTGGATTTTTTTTCTATCAAGAAAACCGCGTGTTGCTGCCGCGCTCTTGCCGCTCAATGTTTGGACACACCTTTAAATTCAACGGTACTATTTACCATAGTTTTCCAAGTATTACAAATCGAACTATGTTCACATCAGATAATAAACTAATCTTCTAAAAACTTGTTGATCTGCCTCCTCTAAAATCTCATGACGCGAACTTGTTTTATATTAATTAAACCTCTTTTTAACTCTCTGGCCTTTTGTGACAAAAGGCCAGAGAGTTAAAAAGAGGTTGACCGCAGAGAGTTGGTCGCAGTAACTAAGCTAGAGTAGGTAGCTAGGTTAGGTTAGAACTGTGACCAACCGCGCGCGAGCCGAGTGAGCGCTACATACAAGTTGGTCACAGTTACTTCGGCTATTTAATAAGGACGTTTAGGACGCCAAAATAGTAATTATTTTGTTATTATAGAGTATTCAATAATATTTTTAGGAGTGCAAGATGGGAATTATTTGTGGTACGATTAAATATACATGCTGCTCACATCTACATACCTAACTCATCGCGCATTGCAGATATGAGGATCATTCATGACACGCATGATTCTATCCTAACTATGTATAATATTTTAAATGCGAAAGTGAGTTTGTTTGTTACGCTGTCACAGTAAAACGGCTGAACCATGACCTGGATTAGGACATAGAACTTTTAATCCGTAGTACGTTCCCTTGGTATAATTTCCGACGTGCACGCGGGCCGAAGCCGCAGGCAAAGCTAGTGACTCTATAAAGCTAAGGTTAATTCTGCTCAGCAAAAAGCTCAGCATGTCCTAGACCAGCCTAAACTGTTTTGTGAGCCTGCAGCGATATTAATCATAGGAGACAATGTAAGGAGCGGGGAAGAAAATCAGTTTTCACTTCATTTTAGCGAAGGAAAATAGATAAATTAATAGCGTTTAGCAGGCTTGCCTTGAGTCAGTAATGTAGTTGTGTAGTTAAATATCAAAACATGTGGTCCATTCTAAGTGATAAGTGGGAAATGAATCAAATATAATATGTTTTTGTCTATAGATTATTAAGTTATGAGGTTTTTTATTAAACGATCGCTCGTGTAGAATTGTGATTATTAGAATATAAATATAAATAATATATAAATAACGGATTAAGCTAAAAACACAGGTTAAAGTATGGACATACCGAAAAAAATAATTTTGAACTTGCTGGCTTCACTCCTGATAACTCATGGAAATGGCAGCCATCTTAGACCTCATACTTTACGCTGATTGGTCGTCGCGCACGTGCTAGACTTTGGTAAACACATGTTAATGGACATTAAAGAAATAATCGATTTTAACCGTTATTTTAGTAGTGTTTATAGTTACTTACCTTGATATGGAAAAAACGAATATAAATGTTGAAATTTAAATTTTACCCCATTCACAGTTCAATTTCGAGTAGGGGTGTGACTTGCCGGTTTTTCATATTTTACTACACAGTTATAAGTAATGTACTTAGTTCTTGTTTAAGACAGATTTTACAAGCTTTTTATAATTGCTTAAAGACAGAACACATATATTATTAACCCAATCATCGACTTTTAGTTACAATATTTAAATCTGAATTTATACATAAATAGTAGAAAACAAATCGCTTTTCGTATGCATCTGAGTGACCGCTTAGAAATTCTATACTGCAGAATGGATTTTGATTTGGTCTTCACTGTTATTTACCGCATTTATTTCGAAAGGTTTATGTGTATCTAGATTAAAATTGAACTTAGATTTACCACAGAAATCTCGATGTTTTGACAGGTAGCCATTGCACCCATGCGAAGTAGAGGTCGACACTAAGTAGATAAGTAGAATCCGCGCCACTACTGAAATCCGGCGGAAAATTGTGGAACTACATTTTTTAAAATACAATTTGATGCAATGACATAGACACTAGCGCCGCGTCAAAAGGACTTCACACAAACAAAAGCACAAAGTTATTAAACAGATTCATTGATGACTTCATAGACAAAACATTTCAGCTTCCTGATTCATTTTCCTTAAAAAAATGCATAGGTTAAAGTGAATGACCTAAGTGGGTGGTACACCAACTCTTAATTAGCGTAGTCCATGCACTAGGTAATCCAACACCACTAATTAGGAGTTCGATCGATACGACACAGCTTCCTTGATACTATAGCTAGTCTACTATGGCTAGCAGTCTGTGTCGAGCGGTCGACAGGAGAGGGGAAGGGCGAAATAGCAAGATTTATTCTAGGAACAAAAATAAAATTAAACAAGACCATCAAATGGCAATAAAAACGGATATTGCTGTTTTAGGGGCCCGTAGGATGTTTTTTTAATGTTTTAAATAAAATAGTTAGTTATGGTAAGTTGATATTGTTCTGTAAATCATGTTTGGAGTACCTAACTATTAAAGTAAAGCGTAGATATAGATGCGGAAATATTTTATAGTTTCCCTTCTGTGTACATTTAAGGAGACATTTAAGGAGTAGGATTCCATTCACACCATAGACAATTGAATTTTGTAGGGGGATTCAAAGATTCCACCTATTCGAAATACCTCAAACAACAGCTAATAAAATATAAATCATTCCCACCAAAACACGTGCTACCATTGTGAGAAAAATAGTCCGTAAACAGACAACCAATCACGTTGTCACGTAGTGAGAATTTACAACAAAACTTCTCCAAATAAAAAGTTTGTTATTGGAACGCATATACAAAAAAACTTGAAACTCGTGAGTCGTTGGTCCAGCGAATTCGTAAAAATACTTTGTACGATTTTCCAAATTATTACCTACCTCGGTAGGGAAAATTGAAATGTTCTACTTTGCTTCATAATTGAGTTTACGGTTTTGTTAATTAATATTTTTATTATTTTTGCGGCACGAGGCTTTTATTTTCGGAAAAATAATTTGAGTAGGTTACCTAAACCATAGACCATGGAAGCATGGCTCAAAAGGCCAATTACTCAGCAGTGGGTGGAACAAAGCTGCCAATGAAGATGATGACCTAACCCACACTTAGGGGAGTGTGGAAGGCTATGAGTGAGGAGGAGAGCTTTGCCCAGCAGTAAGATGGTACCTTCTTATTCATAGCAATCTAGTCAGAGCGGTTGTGGTCTTCATGTAGTTTATTGTCTAAGGGCTGATGTGATTTCTCGTCATCTACTACGGTTTTTGATGTTTTTAGTGCACTCATACACAGGTTCGCCCACTGCGGATTTAATTTAGTCAGTCCATCTCATGGGTGAGCCTCCGCATGGTCTAGTGCCCTCCACTCTACCCTGCACGACAAGGCGCTCCATAGAGTCACACTTTATTTTCTTTTTTTTTTGGATGGGAAATTATCAAATAACCTAGAAAATCTGGGCGGGAGGGCGTGTCAGACTTACTGATTAAAACCCACCCGTGATCCTTCAGTTGCCTGTACGTTGCCAGGGGCCACGGTATCCCTTTCGGACTTTCCCGCAACCTTGGCAGGCATCAGTCCTATCGGGCCCCTTCAATTGTGCTGACATCTCTTTGAAGCGCGCGTGGAACACAACGCGCCATTGACCCGCGCCTGGTCCTTATCGGACGGCGAGCTACCCATTTCTCACCGTCCGCAAGCACGCGCCTACGGTGGCCGGGAATCGGCCCATAGAGTCACCCTCACAACTCAAAACGTGTCCGAAGTATTTGAGAATGCGCGTCCATGTAGGAACCTATAGGTCGACAAATAACGTACCTCAGGGAATTTATAATATTAAAATTAATTATAATAAAATAATGTAAGGAACCTTCAAATGCACCGCGTCATTTTCTGAATACATTTTTAATTCAAATCGCGATCGTGCCGTCCGCCGGTGGTGGAGACAAAAATAAAAACAAGTTCTAGAATATTATAAAAATAAAATATAAGAGGTGAACGCCGAGAAGTTGCACAGGTAGGGTTGCCTATTAAATTTGATAGGGCTTGCTTAGATAAAAGCAATATTCTACAAGTGCAACAATAAGAAACCTACACCTTTTTATTACAAAACTTGGTTTGACGAAAGTCTTGGAGTCTTCTTGGTCTAGTTTTTGGCTGTCACAAGAAGAGAGTGTTTAAATGGCCTACCCAATTAAATACTCTCTTCTTTCTCTCTCTCTTGCGATATTTTCTGTGTTCAATTCACTTGTGTATTCGGTCCGTGGAAGTAGGGTACTTTGTACCTATACAGGGTGTATCAGAAAGGTGTAGTCAAATTTAAGTGTGTGGTACAGACCATTAAACTAAACAACTTTCTCTGTGGGACCAACATCGTGATCGGGAAAAAAATATCAGCCTACATTTACTAGGTTGTTCAAAAAGTAATGATAATCGGTTATTTTTCTTTTTGCTTGGCGCCTATGGATCCGTGATGTTAAATAGCCTGCAGCCTCAAGAATTGGGCTATCAAATGCAAATCTGACTGATAGTTCCAGAGATTAGCACGTTTAAACATACGTAAACTGCCCTAACTTTGCCTGGCGTCCTAAGTTTGCCTATAATGAAAATGATGTAATATCTTTTTCATTTTACTTGTATGGCAAAGGAAACTTTGAGATTTTATAGACAGCTTTAAGTTTCGATTGCCATACAAGTAAAATGAAAAAGATATTACATCATTTTCATTATAGGCAAACTTAGGACGCCAGGCAAAGTTAGGGCAGTTTACCGGTACAAAAAATCTCTTCAGCTTAATTATTAGTATAGAAAATATGAACCGATTATCATTACGAGGAGGGTTGTTATGAGGAGGGTGCGGGGGAGTCACAACAGCATCCTGAAAACAGTAGCTGAAGATGTTCGTGCACCTGTGTTGAGGCATTTCGTTCGTCTGGTGATTTCTAGGGAGGTATCTCCCTATTGGTTATCTTGACGGGACGGGGTGTCTCAGCACAGGGGTATTTTTATTTTTGTGTGTTTTAGATAGGTACCTATTATTATGATGAGTACCAACAATAGTTTCTAAGTTTTTTGTATAACTAACCCTTGGATCTAGATGTCCCAAAATAAATATATTTGAATATTTGAATTTGAATTTTGAATTACTTTTTGAACAACCTAGTAGTTTGGGTCGAGTAGATATCGAAGTTTTGTATGGGACAGTTGATATTTTTTTCGCATTTACGATGTTGGTCCCATGGAGATAGTTGTTCAGTTTGATGGTCTGTACCACACCCTTAAATTTAACCACATCTTTCTGATACACGCTGTCGGTACTACATACTTACAGCTCCTTAGTTCAGTCAAATCGGTACCAGGAGTGAGGTGAAAATTACCGCATGTGTTGTTGCGTATCAACAAGTAGTTACCGCGTAGAAGTTTCGTTTAGTAAAAGGTCAGACCATTTACAATTAGTAGGTACCTACAAGTATCCCTGGACAACAGAAATAAATATCCAGGCATAACGTCACCTGAATCTCATTATCAGGTAAATCAACATCGTTTTATCTGTGTAGGCTTTCAAAGGGCAAATAAATGACGTCAACGCGAGTAATTTAACTTTTGATTAAGTAATTTTAGAATTCAAGGTAAATCGTGAGGTATCACTTAGAAATCAAGATTGCTAGAATGTTCTTGTAGCAATGTGTCTGGTTGAAGCATTCCAATGGAACATTGCGTCGTTTGCGAGTACTAGAATGTTCCATTTAACTTAATTGGTTCTTAGAATTTGTGAGAAGCTCTTAGATTTAAATAGGACTACGTGGGAATAGATTTGCTGTGATCAAATTGATTTGTGATATCAATAGCACGTGTAATATAACTGAGCTTTAAAGCTTATAAGTACCTATTTGTAATGGGAATTTAGTTATTTACTTAGATCATTTGTCTTTTGATAATAAAATAAATAATTCTTCTCTCCAACTATACTCTATACGAGAAGGTGTAATATATTTAGGGATGTCAATGACCTTCGATTAACAATATGTTGACCGATGTCAATCACAGATATTAAAGTCACCCCTTTCATCAAGTTTACGTTTATCCTACACTCTGCAAACTTTCAGTACTTCATTTAAGGTCGTAACTCAGCGATTTACTCGTTGGATTCACTGAAATTCAGGCACTAAAATTCGTGCAGTAAAGACCTGTTGACATCAGGATATCGCCGTTTTGTGGACAGCTACGAATAGTCAACGCGTTGATGCGTGACAAAATCCGCCATGACAGTGCCGCGATGTTAAATGGGTGACAACCAGAATGCGCACGTGAATGTTGGCAACACTGACGGATCCAATATTCACACCGGCAGGAGGCGTTAAATGTTTCAATAAAGGGGAATGTTTAAAGTATTTTGTTTTATTGTAAGTATACATTTACACACTGGACCTCACATTTAGAAAAAGTTCTTCTGTCTCTTAAACTTGTGAGAATATTTATCTGTCTTAGTCTAAAGCTCGATCTTTCATTCCTCAATTTAATTCTTCAACTGCTATCCTACTATTCATTTACAAGGACTCCGGAAATTAATAATTTGTGATAACAAATTCCTGCCGTCAGCGTACCGACAAACATTTTGACGTGAAAATGGAATTATTGGAATACGTTTTATCGACTTTAGAGAGTAAACTCGTTAGTCTGTGATGACACCTTGCGATTACAATGTTGATAAAAACTTGTTTGGGAATTGTTGAAAGCTTCCTTTAATCAATAGATATTAATTTTCAATTTCGAGACATCAATCTGCCTAGCCTTTTCCCAACTATGTTGGAGTCTGCTTCTAGCCTAACCAGATTCAGCTGAATACCATTATTTTACATGGAGCGACTGACTATCTTACCTCCACATCCCAGTTAGGTTAGGTTGCAGGAAACAGTCATTTTGCAGAAGGAGGCTGCGGAAAGGGAGCGGGAGATTGCATCCGCTAACCCGATCCGCAGCAGACGCACCGGGCGTCGGCGGAGGGCGGATAACGCCCTCTTCCAGCCCCCCATAATGGGTCCAGGGGTGACGGTCTGGAGAAATCCGTCACCCCCTACTCCTAAGGACCCGAGATGGTGGCGCAACACCTCACTCCCCCCTAACTCGAGGTGGCCCGCAGAGGCGGGCCGGCACTAGCCGGGGATCGCGGAAGTCGCATTAAATCCCGTGATCCCCGGTGCAAGTGTGAGACGGAACACCGGGGTGGTTTTAGACAGTAAGAGTCTAATAGACCCCTCCGCCCTCCTCAGGGCGGAGGACATCCATGAGGATTTCCCCAGTAATCAAAAAAAAAAAGGTTAGGTAACTTGGTAAGATTGATTGTCAGACTTTTGGGCTTCTGACTACCTGTAACGACTGTCAAAGATCTACGAATGAAAGCCTGGTCCAACGGCTTTCCGAGGCACAGAGGTCTTGATATGTAATGGAGGGTCGCCCATCCACGAACCGACCATGGCAAGCGTAGCTTAACCTTCGATCGACCTGTGCTGGTATTATCTGTTATTTAGCCACAAGACACTTTCTAAACATAAAATGCGTTATTTATTTTATTGGAATCGCACCCTATATTGGATTGAATTCCCAGATAGATCAGAATGCGATGGGGTGATTATCTCAGAGCAAGGAAATTTTGGATACTTGACATCATGTACATCTGGTGGGCTGATGAACTCTTAGTCAAGCAGTAAGTACTTGTTCCACCAAACAGATCAGTACATCGCACTATCATTTATTTTCTGCCATGTAATCGATCCATTTCCAATTCTCAAGTAAACAAAGTTCCAATCGCCACTTCAGAACTTGATCTTGCAGATCCAGATTCGGAACTCAAAGACCGTACACATCTCAGTTTGTCGGACCATTTCTTACCGACTACCAAGTACAGTCGCACAAAGAGATTGGTAACTTGCAACTTTTAAAGTGTAAGTGTTCCTCGTACTACTGTTAATTATTTTATATGTTTTGTCGAAATAAAACAACCGGACTTTTTCTTCCGTAGACAATTGATACCCGCCCCGGCTTAGCACGGGTATCACTAATTACTTATCTACGGTACACCTACCTACCCACATACCACATACCCTACCTACCCACATACCCTACCTATCACTATATATACCTACCTAGCTACATACCTAATCTGCGGTGGCAATTTATTTGCCAAACATGTAAACAAACACGACTTTTAGGAAAAACAATTGGAATGGCAACATTATAAAGTTCAGTTTGCACTACAACTTCATATTTTTATGACTTTTTCAACAGTATATTAGTCAGTCTAAAATCAACTTTATTTAGGTATGCATAAAGTTGATGTTTGTTTAAGTGGAAATAACATCAATTGGAAACAAGGATATAAATAGACCTTACCTACCTACATACCTACCTATTTACGTATGCCTATCTTACCTACACCTATCTACCTACGTACATACCTACCTACCTACATACCTACCTATTGAAACAGGTACTATCGTAAATTCATGCAAGCCTAGTACTTTTTGTTGATAAGGATTTATAGCAACGACAGCTAGGAACAGTTTGTATGGGAAAATAAAATTGTTAGTTTTATTATTTTCCTCACAATTTTTCCATCTTTTCTCACCATTTAAACTTCCCCGTTTGTTTATTTTCGGCTAGTCTATCCATCGCGAAAAGTAGGTTGGAGTCTCATTTCCTACGAAATGTATGGGAAAAGCTTTTTGCGATTTCTGACTTTTCTACTACTCAAACCTCAGTTGGTCCTTTAGAGTTTCTTGATAATTATAAGAAACGGGATTGATTGGGATCAAAATCGGTGAGTGTAGATCAAAATTTCTCAAAGTGTTAAGGACAGTCTCCTAAGACCGTTTTCCTGTAGCTACAACGGTTAAGGTAGCTGTCCTTACTGTCCCATCCTCCTCAAAAATCCACCCTGTGTAATGTGGAGGTGACAATACGACAATAAATGAAAACACTGGCGATATTAATGCAGGGTATTTTGAAACTGACAAATAAATCTTAACATCGAAATTAAAAAAGGTGTTTTTTTTAAACAAATTATATAGTAGTGATGGGCCGAGTATGAGTTTTGCTAATTTTTGTCTACAGCTATAGTGTATATTTGATTGAATTCTGTATACAAATTGGTAACGTCATTACATTTACGAAGTTTGATTTATTGTCATATTGTCGTCTCCACCTTGTATATTTATGCCTGCATACCAAACTCTTTGTTCAACTGTACTTTTGTGACCCATTTCTTCGGTTTACTCTCACAAGTTGCGCGGGAAAGAACCAGCTGAAACTATGTAACACTTTCTTAGATAAATACTGAGATCTTTTAATCTTTATGATGTAGTTCATGCCGGAGTTAGTTTTGTGGCGATCTGATAATTAAAGCAGCGCGTGAAGTGAATCTAGCTCGGTGATTTCGCTTCAATAAAACAATAGTTGTTGTTTATATTTCGTCTAGTTGCTGTTTTTTTTCGCCTACGTCGATTGCGTGTGTAACTGTAAAAGCTCGAATCTTTGGTAATTCTGAGAAGTTTCGGTAAATAAAAAATAAGATTTTACAAGGATTTCTACGAATAGACATTCGTGCTTTATTTCACAGACATTTACTTTTAAGCTTAAAATATCCTACTAAAACCAACGCGAATTATGAATTTGGAGAAGAATCTTACAATTCGTTTCATGATCCCTAACTTGTTGCGGTACACAAGTAACAATGAAACTCCTGTGTGTAGCCATTGAGGTTCAATGTGAATCTCAATGCATTTAGTAAAGGAAATCTATATGATTTTATAAGCTTTTATTTGTTTATTTTTCTGGCAAAATTTAGCTAAATAAAAGCTTTCATCAGTCTTTAATGGCGATTCCGGTAAATCTTAAAACTTACCTTCTACCGCTCTTTCGCAGTAACGTAAACAAATATTTTGCTCGATAGTAAAACAGTCCAAACATTCTATCCGTTGGCAACTGTTCCTGTGATTAATATCCTGACAAGCTCATAAACAAAAAGGTGCGTTGATAACGTGTTTATTTTTATCTTTTATTTCGATCGCTGCAGAAACAAGCGTTATTATGTAAAACTTGGCGGCCATGATTCATAAACTGGCCAGTGATTCTTTTTGGCGGGAAAACATCAATCACTCGGTACGGTGTTGCTATTGTGGAAATATTGCGTTGATTGTAGATCGAAAAATCTGGGAAAGTTGTATCGATTGAAAAGTTTTATTTGATTTATTGATTTATTGGGCTTTAGTAATCCTTATATATTTATTAGGCTGTGGCACTAAAGCAAAACAAATAAATTATATTAATTACTTCTTGTAACTTGAAACTTTCGTAATTACGTACTTTTCTAACTTTATAGTATTGATTTTGGTATAAAACATTAAATTATAGAAAGTTTTTGTACAAAATGATTGGTTGGTGAAACTTAATTAACGAGCCATCAATTTTACAGTCTAGTATTTGACTAGGTACCTACAACCACGTGGGATCCCTTCCCACGTGGTTGTAGGTATAAGGGACGTGGTGTAAGGGACAATATTTCGAATCGGCTGGCAACACTAAGCTATGAAACGCACTCGACATGGCACACCTGGGTTCCGTCGCTAATTTACGTGTAGTAACGCGTAAAATTGGGTTACATAGATTATTATAAGATCTATGTTCGGAAGGGGGCGACGCGCGAGTTTCACACGTACCGTGTTTCCGTTGGTTCGGTCCGTTAAAAATAATCTACATGTTTCAGGCTTGTTTAGAAACGGATTGGAATTTTTAAGATTTTTTTAGAACTTCTTAGACTTTTAGAAATAACTGCAATTTTGGAACACAAAACGGTAGTACATCAAGTTAAAACTTTTGTTATTTGCCATGTAATAAAATAATTCAGGTAAATATAATGAAAGCTTATCTCTTGCTGTTATCACAACAGTGAAACACTTTAAGTAATATCTCTATTATACTTTGTTTCTAGCTACTTCCATCATCTAAAAATGTTTTATTTCACAAACAAACTGCAACAAAACCGATTTTGATCAAATTATACTAACGCACTGCTCGCCTAGAGTACGTTACCTGAAAAGTGTTTTTGACGTTTATGTAAAGCAAAAGCAACAGTTGTACTAAACATATAGAGCTTGCACGAGCATATTGCAACCGTCCTCTGAAAAGCGAGTATTGTGTGAAAACGGCGCGAGCTCTGCGCGAGAACCAGTGAGCGACGCGAGTTAACAACGTTAGGACGCCTACCGTCGCGACTGGCTGTACGGAATCAACGCCTTGGCTTTACCGCGATAATTTAAAAAAATAACGCATCTGTTCCTTATTTAAATGGTGTCTATTTTTTTTAATTAGCAGTGAGTAGATGTGTCTGTGAGTTTTTTAGTGTTGTGAATTTTCTTGTGAAGCTTTACACATTTTCTGGATTTTCGTGCGGGTATGTATGATTTTAAGTATTACTATTTGGTAATTTATGAAATTAACGTTGATAATCTTTACTAATGATTTGAATGGATTTTTTATAACCCATTAGGAAATTTAAATTACTTCTAACTCATAAAAGCGAATCAGAAAATGATGAAAACGAAATTTGAAACCAAGTTGCCGCTAATGTGGGACGTAAAAATTTGAATTTATCTGTTTTAATGTCTCCCTGTTTATTTCTTTTTGTTTATGGCGTATTTGAATATTCGTTACACTTAAAGAAAATAAGAGTTTAAAAAAAGGAACTGCATTTGAAAGGAACGTGGATTCCCATTCTTTAAATTATTTCATTACTAACAAAGAAAAGATTTATCTAGCATTTGAGAAAACATAAATAACTGACATTCAAAGTTGTTAACCCTAAAACTAGTTAAAATATTTTATATAAAAGTTATTTGACAGACAAAGAGAATTTTCGAACGGAGAACAGTTATAAAACATTCAAAATAGGTAAAAAGGTTTTCTATGTGCGAAATGCCATAGACACTCGGCAGTGATTTGGCAAAATCCAACTTTTAAAACGTTTTTTTTCCCTCGAGAATTAGAATTCTAGAGGCTAAGTAAATTGATGTTACCAACTTTGTTTCGGCTTTCTTTCAGCAACTTTTTTTTGTCGTACAATACACAGACAATAAAATTGGGTTTTTCTGTTTCGAACAAATATCGGAGATTGAGGAATATTTTCTAACTTCTTCCTCACAATTTAACTTGTTTCGAATACGTTTGTATGACCGATTCAAAATTTCCATTCAATTTTCGAACAGATTATGACGGGAGAATGAAAATGCAGTGTGGTTCGGCAAAAAAACCCTTACCTTCGGCGTAGATTAAATAGTCTTTGGAGTAACATTGTGTCCAGTCCAGGGGTTTGTTAGTTTTTTCAATAGTTTGTAGGAAATTGGAAAACCCGATTGGAAACTGGTAGAACAGTTTATCGGTACGGATAGGCAAGTAAATTAATTGTTCCTTGGTACATGCAAAGCGATTATACTCAGATCTAGGATGGAAACTTTGGCTATTTGTGATGATATGGCTAGCGAAACAAGTAGTTTTGGTAAAAAACTCAAACTCAATCAATAAAAAGCCATTCCAAAAACCGATAGGTAACCAGAAGAGTAATTAAATAAATTCACTCATTTAAAACATTTCTGCAATCCATGTCGTGGTATAAGACAACATTCCAATATTGAAACCGCGCCCTAACAATGTTCCTACACGTTGTCACCTAATCAATACCTATTATAGGTTAATAAGGCATTACCTTTACACAACACGTGAACTAGTAGACTGTATGAAAAAATTCCATTGACAACCTACAAGTAAAAAAGTAAATCCTATCTAGATGTGTTCCAAGTTTGAAAATCAAATGTTTCATAATACAATTTTATTGGTTTTATTACCTAAATAATATTGAAACTATTTGGAATAGAAAAAAAAAAACAATCTGATTTACCGTGATTGGTGGAAAAGTAAATGATAAGCACTTTTTGGGTCTTCAAATTTGGACTTTGGAGGGTTCTATAATCTCTATGATCAAAAGAAAGTATAGAAATGCTTGCTTGCATTTTATTTTAAAGGTAACTTAAGAGCCGAACGTTCGTCGACTTCGTGTGACAGATTTTCCTTTAAAACGAATTGTTTTTCTTCTTTATTCAGTAGCTACAGTACACTTCCTGAGATAAAATCTATGGGCGTGTCCTAAGTAATATAAGCGATCGCGGTAATTTGTCACTCATTTGTTGGAAAACCCGGACGCCTCTGTCGGTGCGACGACGCATCCGGGTTCGCCGATAAAAATGAATCAATCGCACAAAATAGAACACGCGGTAACATTATATTTCTCTTAGTTGGACATTATTTTGCATGTCGCTTCATGCGCTCTTGTGTTTTTCCTCCATATAGAAGAACTCGGAAGGCTAATTATTGGTATGCTGAAATTTTTATGAGCTTAAAACATTGTTTGCAAATGTAATAACTTAATAATTCATGATGAATTATAATTAAAATTTGTAATCTGGTTTAAATTATTTATTTATTTGGGTGTATACCTGAAATAAATATGATTTGAAATCTTTGGACTAGTGGTTAATCATGATGATCAATGTGGTTCCATATCTCTATGAAAAGAGGTGTTTGCTTTTAAGTGAAGCACGCATCTATTAAAACAAGTCAGAAAAGTAACATTAAAATCAATATTTCAGTAAATTTTACACCTTCCATCGCAACAGATCCTATATCTTCCGAAGGGGCTTCCCTAAGTAATATATGTTACGGTCGGATTTCGAACTCTAAATAGTTTCCGAGTTCATACCCCACCTGTTGAGTTATGGTTTAGCTAGTTTACCAAAGGCTTATGTAGGTAATATTAGACATATGATACTAGGCTTACTGTAAACTGGGGGGCTGGTAGTTTTGCACGTGCAGAATAACAATTTTAATGAGCGGCAGAAATTTCCCGGAAAATTGTTGCGTCGTAAAAATGCACAAATTTAATTTCTGGTTAGAAATATGTATGTGATTTTCGTTAAAAAACGAATAGTGAACCTTCTGCCTGCGATGATGAAGGATTATCTAGCCTTTGCTCTGCAATGGTATTATATAAGTAAAACATTTTTACAAAAAAAAAAAAACAATCCACTTCCAAACTTTTTTTTTTAATTTTTCACTTTTTTGTTATGGTACCTATCCCACACTAATTCGTATACCACTATTTGCTATGTAAACAACAGTGACAGGAGCTATTCATTATCAAGATATAGAAAGTGGATTAATTACGTATCTATTATCGAAGCTAACCCAAAAAATACCAAAGCAAAATTTAAAATATGGAACCACCGCGTATGCTTGTTCTAATAAATGAAAAAAGAACTTTCAAAATAGGTTCACAATTGACGACAATATTGATGATAATAAATAATATTATAAAAAAAAAAATATAATACATATACGAATATATAAAAAATGTTGGAAGTCGGTTGAAAAGAGGTAGATAAGTTATACATGCTCCGCAAGTGAAACGTCAAATCTTGGTTAATTAGCCTAGTTACCTATCGTCTTGTCTCTTTTTCGCTCCCGATAATTACAATATGTCATCTTTCCTCGTGTCATCTAATAGTATGACCTTCTGGCGTTTTTGAAGATCGAATGTTGGGTAAGTAACCTATCTACCTTTTTTACTTTTAATATTATTAAGGGGTATTGGGAAAGTATAAGAAGAGAGACCTAGATAATTAATTACACGTCAAATATCGACTTACATTACTATACAACTCAAGTTACTAAAGAGATTTTATTAAAAGTGGTCTTCTAGTTCTTTGTCTATAATATAAGTAAATAAACCACAACCACACTTAGCAAAAAAAGGTTTTTACCATTGTAAATCTGTATTTAGGCGATCATTTAACCGTCTCAGTCGGAATAAAGTCGGATAGGTAAGGTATATTATTACGTGAACAATGGACACTCGAACCAGACAGTGATATAATACTTACCTTGTTAGTTTTCAGTGTTACGATTTCAGTCAGTAATATAGAGTTACAGAAGAGACACTTAGAGTATACTAAAACACTTATTTTCTTTAAAATTCTTAGGTTACACCCTCTATAACTGTATCAAGGGTGTGTTATTGAACGATGTGTCACTCAAGGGAAAAAATACGTGGTTGTGATATTATTTTTGAACTGAAAAAAATAATATTGTTCTAGAAGAACAGGCAGTATAATTATCTGTATAACTTTAGCATGACTGGCGAAGTAAGATGTTCCCTTAAGAGGTAGCCAAGCGTTTAGTTCAACCTTAATTATCATTAGGTAGTTATTATAGTTATTTAACCGTTTTAATTAAAGTAAGTAAATAAATTATAAATTAAGGGAAATCAATCTACCTACTTAAAAACTTGTTTTTATATTGCCAACATCTCTGAATGATGGATAACAAAGATACTATTTAAAAAAATCATTACAGTCCTTCTGGGACAGTCAAAAAGGGTAAAAAATCTGTAACTCGATTCACAAGTTAAGTGGATTAACTACTCACTTATTGGAATAAGATTTCGTTTAAAGACCTCTTTTTATTTAAAAATAATGGCTTTGTTAATCTTCTTCACTCAGCGTTCGGACTGAGTTTGTAAGTGAAACTTGTAATTTGTCTCTTTAGAACGCTCTTAGTCGCTGGCTCGCTTCAATGCTTGGTCAACAGGTAGTTTCCGATTCTCAATTTTCCCAAAGAATTAATGTTGTTTGAAGTAAAGACTGTGTCTTAACTTTTCAAACACTCGGTCTGGTATAGAAAATCAACCGAAACATGTAACTGCAATGATAACATAATACAATTATGTTAATCTCTTTGAAATCGATTTACGATTTTCTGTGATATTGATAGTATCTAGGGAGACGCTTGGGAAGTTAAATTAATAATAAAAAAAATACAGAAAAACTTCGCAGGTCTGTCCTTTATATTTGAATTTCAACCATTAGAATAGGTATCCTGGAAATATTAACATTTGCACAGGCAGTGTCACGGTTACGCCTAGCGAAAATATCAGGCTGTGTTTTTAGCACTCGAGCGATGAAGAGCTTAGTCCTGCACTTAAAGGTAAAATAACAAGGAGTTCCGGTACCTCAACTTTTATTGAACGTTGCGAACTCTTGGACTTCGCTAATTAAGTACCTGCAGGTCTAAAATGTTCCTTACTTAATTAAAAATGATCAAAGTTTAGGCCCGGACTACACCAACGCGAAGACGAGACGTGGGAGAGGAGATGTGTTTTAAATAACCAATAGAATTTCGTTATTCACACATCTTGTCTCCACTCAGCTTCAGTGGAGACCACTGAGCGGAGATGTATCATATTTGTATAGCGCAATCGAAGCAGAGATGTGAGCTGCCTGCCTGTGAGTGCCTCGCCGAGAGCTGGGCGGAGGTACAAAGCGGAGTTGTGACCTGTGCCTCGCAAGCTGGCGACGACGGTGCGCAGCGGAGATGAGATGAGTTGTGAGCGGCGTGCAGTGAGCGGCGCCGTAATTCGCTCGCCGCACGCAGCTCAGTTGCCAGCACACATCTCCGATCCATTCCAGCCAGTACGCATCTCCACACAAATTCAGTGGATACCCTAGCTGAAAACATCTCTTCTTGTCTTCGCTTCGGACATTTTCGCATATCTCCGCTTTGGTGGAATCCGGGCCTGAGGTTAGGGTCACAGGACTTAAAATGGGGCGAAATTTACCAAAATGGTATGGCTAGATTTATAGGTCAGATTAAAAAGTTTTTAATAATTATTTATTATTTTTGTGTATTATTTTTTTTTGTTTATGATTGTTTGTATAAACTTAACTGAGCTACAATAATCAGTAATTATTTGTCATTGAATGATGAAACTGAAACTTAACGCGAATCAGCGTCCATTTGGACCCGAAAAATGGCTATGGTATTATATATTGTTATTATTTAAACGTGGGAATATACCTAAATAAAATAATTACTTTATTTCCAAATTTGCAATTTACATAGGATAGGTTATATTATGACAAAAAGGTTTCTAAATTGCATAAATCACTGACTGTTTCCACTCCATTAATGACCGCTACCTATTAATGTATGTCTGTATTAGTAGGTATTCATTTTCAAGTTATCTATCACTTACATATGTTGTACCTGCCATGTTTTGTCTCTGCACCACCCTAAGGTTGACTGGTAGAAAATGCCTCAGGCATTAAGTCCACCTTTGTACAGTATTTTTTTACTTGTGCATAAAGTTTTAATAAATAAATGAATTGCTATTGCAAACTATTAATGTAAACTAGGAGATAATTAAGATGTGATAAAGCAGACAGAATATAGGTAAAAGTACTTAACTTAAGAACACTTAAAAGAGTTCTAAGTTAAAGTAAGCTATTGCCTCGCGAGGCAGGTGACTTGTCGTTTAGTTGTAAACTACTGGACGTTAATACTGCTCGTTCAGGGACTGTATTCCCGAGTATTTTATTGTGTAATACTTTCAAAGCTTCTTAAAATATTAAGAGGAAGGTGAGTGTTTCTTGCTTTTAGAGGTAATTGAAAATGGGTTTTACAAAATACCTACTGCAGTGTTACCTCTGCGGGTTGCAACTTTTTGGTGTCTAGTTGGTCAACGATTGCAAACGAGTCTCTGGCTCTAAAACCAATTGGGTAACTAAAAACCATCTGATGTTCTTTTCATTTAGGTCAAGTTACCCGTTCCGCGACTATTCTATTCATATTGTTACTTCAGTGTCTTATATTTTTTGATGTGATGGCTTTTTTAATAATAATAAATTAATATACGTGGTGAAGCTGCATTTTTATTTCGCTACACTACCTACCTGAGAAATTATCAAATAACTTCTCCCGCTCTGGGTGGACCGGAAGGGCATGACAGACTCTTACTGACTAAAACCCACCCGTGTTCCTTCCGTTGCCTGTACGTTGCCAGGGGCCACGGTATCCCTTTCGGACTTTCCCGCAACACCGGCAGGCATCGGTCCTAACGGACCCCACATACCTTGCCTTTCATCGAAATCCGTTTAGCCGTTAGATAAGGCTTGAAAGGTAACAGATAGACAGACCGACAGACAGTTATTTTTGCATGAACTTTTTTTTATGAACTTTCAAAGCTTCTAAAAATACTAAGAGGAAGTAGAAGAGTGTTTTTTACTTTATTTATTTATTTATTTATTTAATATGGAAGACTTACAGCTAAAACAAATCAGTGTAAAAGCAACATATAAGACAGACAGCCAATTACAAGACTTCACTTATAGAATTAGTACAACAAAAAAGAGGTGATTGAAAATGGTATATTCTAAAACCTAGTAACAATGTATTGGTTATGTTTATTCGTCGTGACGAGGCTTGGGGGAGGCCTTTGTCTAGCAGGGGACGTTTTTCAGCTGGGATGATGTTAATTGCTGAGAACCCATACCAGTAGTTGGACTAACTTATTTTATGTCTATTGACTAAAGTAGGAGACGTATAGTTTCTTCACTATATAAGCTTAGCCAACCTCTGTTAGCAATAGCTTATGGTGAAGAGCCCCACGAATGGCCAAACTTAAGTGGCAGTGGCAAAGAGAATATAATATATAGTCTTTGGGCAGTGGGCAGGGCACATTGCTCGCAGAACAAAATTAAATGGCCGATGGGGCCGAAAGGTTCTGGAGTGGCGACCGCGTACGGGTAGACGTAGCGTTGGAATGCCTCCCTCAAGGTGGACCACGGAGGTGGACCGATGGTGGACCTTGTGAAAGCCGCACAAATACTGGATGCGGCAAGCACAGAACTGGTCGAAGTAGCGATGCATGGGTGAGGCCTATGTCATAATATAAATATGTGGACAGTATGAAATCTAGGCTTATTTGTTGAAATAATTACCTACGCTCCATTTTTAAAAAGATCGCGGCTACCACTCGTCTCGTCACGGCACCCGCAACTGTGTTTGTATGAGTTTGCTGTTTCGAAAGTTTACTCCATAGTTTCTATACTGTCCATATTTATACTGTGCCTATTTCCAGCAGTGGACGTCTTTCGGCTGTAATGATGGTAGTGAAGAGATTGGGCAGTTAGCAAAGTTGGTAGCAGTGCTGACTGCTCAGAATGTGACGGACGTAAAGGCTGTTTTTTTATTTGCTTGACTGATTTAAAGCGGTAGTAGTTGTGAGTACGAAACCCAGATAGTGCGAGCGGGCTTCGCACATTTGTTTTTGTAGCACCCCACGTGAGCATTAGCATAATCCTTCCACCGCTTTCTTTTTACTAAATCTTATTAAGGCGCGGTAAGAAGCAAATCTTTAGGTATTGCAGGAGGTGAAGCGACAGTAGTGCATCGCTATATACAAATACGGTTGAAAATAGCAATGCGTTTGATTTTAGTTGAATCTGGTGTCCGCCGTGTCAGTTTTAATTTAATTTTTAAAAAATACACCAATAAGTTAAAACATTTTTACATATTTCTTTAGTTGATTAATTTTCCTTTTTTATAGTTACAAACTTATGAATAGTTGTCGCTCAAAATATTGAGCATTTCGAGACGAAAAGTTTTTTCGTGTAGTTTTATGCGATTTTTTTTTCTACACTGTATTTTTTGGGGCTTGTAATATGTAGCAATACGGCTTACTGTGTGACGAAAAAGTGGACGTTTTACGTTGTCTATGTGACAGCGCCTTAAATTCGGAATTTCATACTAACGTAAGCGCCATACCACGGAAAGCATTTACCAAAGCAATTATTTCTCATTCATTATCGATATTAATCTTTATTGGAACATTAATATTATTGAGGATTGTTTTTGGTTAAGTATACATATATCGCTGGCACTTAGTGTAAAAATATCGTAAAGTTTATGATGATTGATTTATTTGTGTTAATGTAATTCTAATTAATGATAAGCTAATAATTGTTTTGTATAACCTACTGGTTAAGTGGGAAGCAGGTTGAGCAGTGGTGGCCCTGTGGGTTCGAACATAGGCAAGCGCTTTACTTTCTGTAAATAATTTCATCACTACTGCTCTCAAAACGGTGCAGGAAAACATCGTGAGGAATCCGGCATGTCCTAGAACCAAATATTCGAAGACATGTGACATTTACAAGCTCGCACTTGACCCGCGTGGCTCACTCCCTCTCTAAGAGAGGGGGCCTGTGTCCCAGTAGTGGGGAAATTATACATAGGCTGATAATGCTATCTAAAGTGGGAAACATGGCACAAAAGGGAGGAGAATATACTCAGCAATGGGTTGAACAAGGCTGCCGATGATGACTATGATGATGAAAGTGATTTTCTTTCTTTCTTCAAGTGATTGAGCGAGCGGTGCCGCGGCAGTGACCTGCGAGTGCTAGGATCCGATTAGGCACAAGAGAATGTAATGTTGTATTTAATTTAATGTTGAATGTGTATTTATTTATCATATTATTGGTTGCCAAATTAAAAGTTCGTTTCAATTTTACACCGGCAGGGGTATAAAATTGATGTAATGTTTTTAAATAACTCGACAGATATGAGTTTTCATAATAGTTTATTCGACCGCTAAACATGACAGATATGGGTTTTCATACAATCATTGCCGGCCGGGCGCTCGCATGTATTCGACCAGTACACTTCGATTTATTGTATACGAAGAAGGTTGTCAAAATAAACCTCGAATTTCCAAGCGTGTTTGAGAAAAGATATTGTGTGGCTAAAATACGCAAAGTTTGAATTGAATTTCATGTTAATATTAAGTTTTAATTTCTGATAGTCTAAGTTATCTAGTAGTCTATCAATATACCAATCACACGGTGTATAACTCTCAGCCATTATGGAATAGACAATGCCTAATCTATGTCCACCCTTATCTACATATAGCTGTGTTGGCTAGAAACGTCCATTGTCCGTAATGGTTACTTCCATTGAATAAGGCCATTAGTCCTACGGGATATTTGCTATAATTACCCACACTTAGTAGGTGGTTTTGATCTGTAACCACAGATTGATACTGTAGATCGATACATACTCGTATTATAAAATAATTAAAGTCGCTTTTCGTGCCTGACTCTGTGATCACGTTGGTCTTCTAAAATACGCAACCGATTTTGATCCATTTTTCACCATCACTTCTATAAATTATTCCGAAATGTTTATGTGTAATATATTAAACTTACATATTATAAAGAAATTTTGATGTTTTTTCAAGTACAAAAACCGTGCGAAGCAACGCGGGTCTCTAGTACTTAATATTAGGTTTGTTTGTTATGTTTATTGTTTCCCAAAACAAATTACAACACAACAATTTGTTTTTCGGCAATTACCATGACATGGCATGATGTTGATGAGGGAACCTACCTAAGTATTTAGCTTAAATTTCTCTGTTTATTTTGTTTTTCATCACGATCAGTTCATAAATCGTTCGTTGATCCATTATTTTAAAGTGTGTCATAGCCAATAGTGTCATCACAATGTCTTGTTTTCTTACTTTTTTATTTGTTTGTATATTGGCACCTTTTTTTTTTTTTTTTTTTTTTTTTTTGGGTGGGAAATTATCAAATAACTTCTCCCGCTCTGGGTGGAGCGGGAGGGCGTGTCAGACTCTTACTGACTAAAACCCACCCGTGTTCCTTCCGTTGCCTTTACGTTGCCAGGGGCCACGGTATCCCTTTCGGACTTTCCCGCAACCCCGGCAGGCATCGGTCCTATCGGACCCCTTCCGTTGTGCTGACATCTCTTTGAGGCGCGCGTGGAACACAACGCGCCGTCGACCCGGGCCTGGTCCTTATCGGACGGCGAGCTACCCATTGCTCACCGTCCGCAAGCCCGCGCCTACGGTGGCCGGGAATCGGCCTGCGATTCCCGACGCCCAGGGCGTCTCCTGCGGCGGCTAGGGGCGTGAGGGCGCGAAATTTGCCTCTCCCTCACGCGTTCTGCCTCCTCCTTCGCGAGCATTACTGCTTCGCAGAAGGAGGTGACGGCCTCCCATGCCCTCTCGCTCCGTACCATGGCCTGGACTAGGGCCGGACGCGAGAGATCCCCGCCGCCGATCGCCTCCACGAGGACACGGCGATGCTCTGCCCAAGCCGGACAGACCTCCACCGTATGCTCAACCGTGTCCTCCGGGCGATCCACGCAGTGATGACACCCGGGCGTTTCCTCCCGCCTGATGCGAAACAGGAACCTCCCGAAACAACCATGTCCGGTGAGGACCTGCGTCAGGCGGAAGGTGAGGACGCCGTGGCGCCTCTCTAGCCACTCCTCAAAGAGGGGACTTATCGCCGCAATAGTGGCGTGCCCAGCACTGGGTTGCGACAATCGCACTCTCCATGACGCCATGAGATCCCGCCGGAGCTCTGTCCGCTGTGCCGTGATTTCTCGCGGCAGCGGAGTTACGCCCCGGCGTTTCGCCTCCTCGCGCCACTCCCAAATATGCGCGAGGACTTTTGCCTCCAGATCCCATGGCGGTAATCCGGCAAGGAGGCTCGCCGCCTCACCGGAGATCGTGCGGTATCCCCGGACCAGCCGGGTGGCCATGACCCTCTGGGACGCGTTCAACCGGCGGGCTGGCCGCCGCCTCAATGAACGCGCCCAAACCGGTGCCCCGTAAAGGGCCATGGACCGCACGACCCCCGCATATAGCCTCCGGCAGGAGGCGTTTGGACCCCCTAGATTGGGCAGGAGCCGCTTCAAAGCAGCCCCGGCCCGCTCCAGTCTGGGAGCCAAACGTCGGAAGTGCTCCACGAAGTTCCACCGGCTGTCGAGGACGAGTCCTACATACTTCATCGTCGACTCGACGCCGATGTGAACTCCTCCTACCGTTATTTGGGACCCCAACGGTGGCGCGTTCCGAGGACCATGAAAACACATGGCCTCGGACTTGTGCAGGGCCACCTCGAGTCCCAATTGCCGGATTCTGTCCACGATTGTCGCAACCCCGTGTGTCGCTAATTCAGCCGCCGCCTGGTGCGACCTCCCCTGCGCCAGGACCAACGTGTCGTCAGCGTAACAAACGACGCTGACGCCGCTAGGGAGGTCGGCGCGCAGCACCCAGTCGTATCCGATGTCCCACAGATGCGGCCCCAGGACCGATCCCTGTGGGACACCGCACGACATCTCTTGCCGGTTCCATTCTCCCTGGTGACCGGGGTAGATGACGGCCCTGTCCGTCAAATAGGCCTCGACCACACGACAGAGATAGGTCGGCATCCGGTGATACCGGAGTGCCTCCCTGATGCAACTCCAGGGCAGGGTATTGAAGGCATTGGCGATGTCTAGAGACACCGCCAAGACGACCCCACCCCGGGCCACAGCATCCCCCGTCGTGAGGGCTCGCACGCGCATGATGGCCTCCACCGTAGAGCGCCCCCTGCGGAAACCAAACTGGCTCTCCGCTAAATCCGGCCCCTCCCGCACCAGCCGCCCGACGAGGCGGTCTGCAATGACTCTTTCAAAGAGCTTGCCCACCTCATCGAGCAGCACGATGGGCCGGTAAGCGGACGGAGAGTCCGCAGGGCGCCCCGGCTTCTTGATGAGGACCAGTTTCCCCGTCTTCCAGCGAAGTGGGAACTGGCCCCTCTCCAAGCATGCGCTTAGGAGCCCTCTTAGTCGAGGCCCGAGAGCCTCCAAGGCCAGGACCCAGGCTTTCCCAGGTAAGCCGTCGGGTCCTGGGGCGGTATTTTTGGCATTCAGCCTACGTACCGCCACTCTCATCTCTACCTCGGTCACCTCCGGAGCATCGTCGTCGTCGTCGGCGGTGTGATCCGCATCGGGCACCGCAGTAGGCGGAGCCATGGGCGGGGAGGCATGTTCCCCTCTCGAAGGGAACAGAGCGCTCACCACGTCCCCCACAAGCTGCGGCCGGAGACTCTGCGTCAGCGGGGGAGCCCATGGGCGGAGTTTCTCCCGCACCATCTTGTATGGGCGTCCCCACGGGTCCCTGTTCAGAGTCTCCAGCGACTCCTCGCGGGCCACTCCTCTGGCCCGCAGGATCTCCGCTTGGAGGGCGGTCTTCGCCGCTCTGTACCCCTCGTACAGCTCCGCCTGAATGGCTTCCGTATCCGGAGGACGAATACGGAGCCTGCGGTGCCTGGTGTACCGGCGTCGCGCAGCAACGCACGCATTGCGTAGTGTCGTCAGCTGTTGCGACCACCAGTACACCTGGCGCGAGGCACGTCCAGGCTGGACCCGGGGCATTGCCACGTCACATATCTCGGACATGGCCTCCCGGAACCACTCCGCCTCGTCGTTGATGTCAGCAGGCCTGTCCGGTGATGACACCCAGGCCTGCACGATCGAGGCTTCCAGGAGGAGCTCCCGGTCCAGCTGCTTCAACGCCCACCGCGGACCACTCGGGGCCTGTCGGACCGGCGCACTCGAGGTCTGGGCGGAGACGTCAAACCGGATGAAATGAAATGAAATGAAATGAAATGAAATGAAATGAAATGAAATGAAATTGTTTATTCTGTAAATAGGATATTGCAATCACTTTTACACGTCATATTAAAAAAAAATAAGAAGAAAATGCTAGATGAGTTCGGCGTTTCCTATCTGACTACTCTGAGAAGAAAGACCGAAACAAACTCAGAGGTCACAGTCTCTTTTAAAGTCCAGACATAATCTTGGTCAGGCCATATGAGGACCATGTAGATTAGTGTCTGAAATGGTCTTTTGAGGAAAGAACCACACAGATTTGAGTGGACCTGTCCAGTCAGTGCAAGCATTTGTCAGTAATCGTAGAGCTCAACTCAGAACTTAAGGAGCTCAACTCGACGAACAATACCAAAGAAAGGACATTTGGGTAGGTCGCAGAAAGTACTCAAACTGCCAGACCATCATTTAAACTAACTGAGAAAGAAAAAATTAAAGAAAGGAAAAACAATAAAAATAAAATATCCACATAGTCCTCACATTCACAATAATTAAAACAATATAATACTTTACAAAGTAATCATGTTATTTTGTATATAAATTTCAACAATGTCAATATGTATATAAAAAACTGGTATTTTTAATGATTTACATAATAATTAAAATGTCAAATTTTATAGTTTTATCACAAAGCTTAGCAGAGCGAGCAGCTCAATCCCACGCTTTTTTATCTTCTAAATAATCTGAAATTTTATAGTACCCTTTTTTACAAAGTTTGGTTTTTATACAGCTTTTAAATCGTTTAATGGGTAAGTTTCGAATATCAATGGGAAGTTTGTTGTAAAAGCGTATACATTGACCCATGAACGAGTTGCCTACTCTGTGGAGACGTGTGCGATGTACAGCAAGGTTGTGTTTATTCCTGGTATTTAAACTATGAATATCGGTCATTTTCTTAAAATTTGATATATTTTTGTGTACATGTAATAGGTTTTCAAAAATATATTGTGAGGCTACAGTCAGGATGTTTATTTCTCTGAATTTTTCTCGAAGGGAATCCCTTGGACCTAGGTTGTAAATGGCTCGAACAGCCCTTTTCTGTAGAACAAAGATAGTATGAATGTCCGCACAGGTTCCCCAGAGAAGAATCCCATAAGACATAAGACTATGAAAATAACTAAAATAAACAATTCTGGCTGTATCTACGTCAGTTATCTGTCTAATTTTTTTAACAGCATAAGCGGCCGAACTGAGCCTTCCTGACAATTTTTCTATGTGTGGGCCCCATTGTAATTTACCGTCAATAGTGATTCCAAGAAAAACTGTTGACTCTACAGGGTCCAACTCTATTCCATTAACTTGAACATTAGTAGTTAGCTGCCTGACATTTGGCGTTGAAAATCTAAGGAGTTTAGTTTTTTTTTCGTTCAGGAGAAGATTATTTACATTAAACCAATGCACAACTTTAGAGAGTGCATCGTTAACTTGTTCATAGTTGACTAACTGACGTTTGATTTTAAAAATGAGGGAAGTGTCATCTGCGAATAAGACGATCTTGTGATTATCCCTTATGTGGTAAGGTAAGTCATTTATATAAATTAGAAATAAGAAAGGACCTAGAATTGAACCCTGCGGAACGCCCATAGTGACCGCAGATCCTGCAGATCTCTTGCCATTAATATCGACCCTCTGAATTCTGTTGTTCAGATAAGAAGTCAGAAGGTCGAGAGCCCTGTCCCTCAAACCATAGTGGTAAAGTTTCCTGATGAGAGTATCATGATGTACGCAATCGAAGGCCTTGGACAAGTCGCAGAAAATGCCAAGAGCATCTTGCGACTCCTCCCAGGCCTCGAATATGCTCTTCAGTAATTCCACGCCCGCGTCTGTAGTTGAACGACCCTTTGTGAAACCAAACTGTTTCAGATGAAGTAAATTATGTGCATTGAAATGTCCTAACATTTGTTTTAAAATTATTTTTTCAAAAATTTTGCTCAAAGATGGTAAAATCGAAATAGGCCGAAAATTTGTGGGATCAGTTGTGCTGCCAGATTTGAACAGTGGAATCACTTTGCTAAGTTTCATCAGATCAGGAAAAACACCAGATGCAACACAAGAGTTAAAAACGATTGCTAAAAAGGGTGAAATAACATCAATTATTGAAGACAAGGTATGTACTGATAATCCCCAAAGGTCAGCAGTTTTCTTTACATCAAGATTTCTAAAAGATTCTATAATGTCTTTAGCAGTAATAATTGTGAATTCAAAAAGTTTGTCACATTCTGGTACACATTCTTTAAGTATTGAGTAAGCAGAAGTGGAGGATGACGATGACAGAGTTTTGGTTGTTAAAATGGGAATATTAGTGAAAAATTTTTCAAACTCAGTGGCCACTTCCACGTCTGCCTTAATATCTACATCATTGATTTTTAGATGGAAGTCACGATTCCGTACTGTCGTTCTTCCCGTTTCTGAATTAATAATATTCCAAGTTGTTTTAATTTTATTTCCAGAAGATTTTATTTTATTTTTAATGTGTATGGCTTTAGCTGAGGACCAGGCTCTTTTAAAAGTTTTTGAATATTTCTTAACAAATTCTTTAAAAGTTTCATCATGGTTATATGATTTTTCATGATACAATTCAAATAACCTCTGCCTACTTTTATAAATACCTGGTGTTGCCCAATCACTTAATATAATGCGGTCACTAACAGGCAATGTTTTTGAGGTGAAAACCTTCCTAAACTCACAATTGATGAGTTTAAATAGTGAAGCATAAGCTTGATCCGGGTCATCATGATAAGGCAAACCCGGTAGCTTTTCCATTAAATTATTTTTAAATTGTCCTAAGCGACTTTTATTTACAGGAACAAAACTCACTAGTTTTCTTTGAGCTCTGACTGTTTTCTGAGGGAAAGTGACTAACTGGCCACAGTGATCAGAGTCCAGCTCATTTATAATTAAATGGCTAGAAGGTCTTAAGTTTGTAAAAATATTGTCAATACAGGTAGCACTAGTGGCAGTTATTCTAGTCGGCTCAAAGAAAGTATTGTACAAATTATACGACTTTAATAAAGTTATAAATTTATTTACTACAGCAGATTTATCCAGTATATTAATATTGAAATCTCCACAGACTACAACTGTTTTATTATTGTTACAAGTCTTTAACAATACTTCTTCCATATATTTCTCAAAAAATATCATATGAAGCACATGGGGGCCTGTACACGCTCATTACAATGAACTGCTCAAGCTCAATGCAAGCTATTTCAATAACTCGCTCAACAGAGAGGCTCACAATATCCTTACGTTCTTTAAATTTCATATTGTTACGAACAATTATTAAAGAGCCACCACGTATCATATTAACTCTGCTGAATGAGCTGGCAACCTGGTGGTTGTTAAAGCTGAACATGAACTGGTGGGCTTTTAGCCAATGTTCAGTTACACATAGAATATCAATATAACTACAGTTCATGAACAGCTCCAATTCTAATTCCTTACCTATCACACCCTGTATATTTTGATGAACAATTTTAAGAGTATTATTATTACATTTATTTAGATTACTACTATTTGACGGGTGAGATATTAAAGAAGATTTTTTTTTTACATTTTGATGATTTAAACCGGTATTTAATTTTTTTGCATTTATTAAGCAAGAGGTTTCCTCTATTGGAATGGATGTACCGGTGATCGGAATAGGTCTCCACCCCCTCCATGACGCGCCAGTCAATTACACGCGGCGACAGAGCGGGGCTGGCGAACGAAATGTCCACCACTGATTCACCCCGCATCCGCACACACGTGGGGACAGAACCTCGGTTCAGGACGACTAGGCCTGTCTCGAGAGCCCAGTCCTCCACCATCCTGCCCCGTGTGTCCGTATAACGGGAACCCCAAGCCACATTTTTGGCATTGAAGTCCCCGAGGACGAACACGGGAAGGGAACAGAACCCGACGACGACGACTCTCAACTCCGCAAGGGAGTTGTGGAACTCGGCAAGAGTTCGGCTCGGGGAGAAGTATACCCCTACCACAACAATCTCCCCGAACCGTGCTGCAACGCAACCCCGTCCTCTCTTAACAGCCTCGAGGGACGGAGTACCGGCGGCGGCCGACGAAATTAGGGTCACTGAGCCGCTCAGGTCCTCCACCCAGTCGTCCCTGGGCGGGACAAAGTACGGCTCAGCGACCACGGCGATGTTAATCGACCACTGCGCCATGCTCTGGAGCAACAGATCCTGAGCTGCGGCGCAGTGGTTGATGTTCGCCTGGAGGAGGCGTAATGGGGCCATTATTGGCAGTCCATTTCAGCCCCCTCCCGTGCCCCCTGTGAGGGCCCTGCCGCGGCGGCTGCGGCGGCGACAACGACGGTAGTGGAGGCGGCAACGGCGGCGGTGGTGGCGGTTGCGGCCGTGACGGCGGTGGCGGAGGGCTTGCCTTTGGCTTTGGCGGGTGGGGCGCAGGCCTTGCTCCCAATCCGGTGATTGGCCGGCTTGCCAGCTGCCGCACATACAGCGCAGTGCGGCGCGGCGTCACACGAGCCGGCCTTGTGACCGGCCTGACCACAGCGGTAGCAGTGATCGCTGCGGTCCACCTCCGAGGTGCATTTAGCTCCCACGTGATTACCCACATGGCAGCGGAAGCACCTCAGAGGTCTGGGTTCCAGCAGTTTGACCTGCGCGGAAACCCAGCCCACCAATAGCCTTTGGCCCTCCCCGGCTATTTTCTTAGCCGCCGACACAGGGCAGCTCAACGGCTCGCATCCCCGTGTGGTCAGGACGGATGGTGCCTGCCCTCACCTGCTCGGCAGAGCACCCCCCAGTCCTAACGACAGCGGCCACCACCTGTCCCTCCGTCACTGAGTCGTCCAAGCCCAGAATACGCACATCAGCGCATTTGGTGGGCCTGGACACTCGGGCCTCGTCCGCATTTAGGGACGCCCTAAGCCTTGCGGCCAGAGCGTCAGCGGCCGGACCGCTTGCCGCACCGGGGACCTCCAGCATCCGGGCCCCAGTAGCCGTGACCCTCACCCGGATGCCATCGGCGGCGCCTATCTCCTTAAGGTCCACCGCCGCTCCCACCTTGGCGAGCACGTCGCGGTAGGACACGCCCTTCTTTTCCGCCTCTGGCTGTAGTGTTATCACTACAGCTGCGGACTTCGGGGCGCGGAGCCTAGCCGCGACGCTTCGCTCCTTGCGCCGCTGCCGCCTCTCCTTCCTTTTGGCCGCCCTCTTTGCCTTACCCGCCGTCCTCTTTTCCCCGGCTACTTGCCATTCGGCATCAGCCGGAGTAGCTTTAGGAGGAGGGGGCAGCTGTTTCGCCGCTGGGTCCGTGCCTCTCGCCGCCAGGGCCGGGGCCTTCGCCGCCAGGGCCGGGGCCTTCGCCGCCTGACTAGCCGCCCCACCCTTGGTCTTGGTCTGCCCCGACGAACCTGGTTTGGCCGGGGCAGCTGCGGTGGCGGCATACGATGTCGCCTTCTGCTGGCCAGAGGCCGGCATGCTCGCCGCCAAGGGGGGGCGCAGAACGATGGCTTCGAGGGCGGAAAACCGGGACCGCAGGGAGGCCATCTCCTGCCGCACCAGGGTCAGGACCCGGTCCTCAGCAGGCATGGGCTGTGCCTGCCCATGCTGCTCCTTCCCCTGCGGCACCTCACGGGGGCCAGCTCCTCGGAGCCCAGCCAGGTCCGCTCGGAGCTCCTCGTTCTCCTTTCGGAGAAGCTCCATGGCGGCTGTCAAGCGGGCGACCTCCGCCCGCATCTCGGACATTCCGTCCGACGGAGGCCTGAGGACATAGGTCTCCGCTGCCGCCAAAATAGAGGCCATGGCCGCGGGTATGGCCTTGTCTTTGGAGGACTGGATCCTCTTCAAGGCCACACCCTTGATTGCCGGTGCCACGACCTCCGCAAACCTAGCCGCTTGCTCCGACTTGGAGCCACCAGCGGCGTCCGGCTCACCACCTGCGGGTTCCGTAAGGGCCGCCCCGGTGCTGGTCCCTACAGGGTGGTGCTCCTCCATGGCGGGCCTCTCCAGCTCCGCTGGGCTGGCCTGGCTCGGCTCGCCGGCCTTCTTGGTGGTGAGCCCTCTACCTACACCTTTTCCCCGGGCCGCACCCCGCCGACTGGAGTGGATTTTTGACCTATGGGCTGAGCCCGAGACCCACTCGTCGGCGGACGACCCCTCTCCCGGTTTGGAGCGCTTCCGGAAGAACTTCCGGTTCCTCCCTGCCGCCCCCACCACTTCGCGCTCCGAGCTCTGACTCGAGCTCCTTGCGCCCGATGCAGCGTCGGACTCCGACCCCACATCACTCCCCTCCTTCTGGTTTTTTGTTTGTTTATTTCCATTGCTGTTCCCACGAGTATTTAACTTTTTATTATCTCAAAATCTGTGGTTCGCACTAGCGACTAATTACTTAGCTACCCATTAGTCAAGCTTACAACCTCCCTCACGGTGCGCCGCCGCTTGGAGGTTTGGGGTGATTTTTTATAGAGGCTTTCTTCCTCGCGGCCCGGGCGGTTAAGCCAAGACCCTCGACCCCCGTCAAGTGCCAGAGACATGACCTTGACACTCTTCGGGGCTACGAGACCAACGGTGGCAGAAGAAAAGACTTCCTCCTGCCTGCCCGACGGCAGTGTTAGTGCACGCCGAGCCCGCACTCCAACGCTACTTAACGTGTGCTCTCTCCGAGTACACGTTAGAGCGTTCCTCCGACAGGATATTGGCATACGGGCAACGAGACCCCATAGGCACAAAGTACCTAATGGGGAGTCATTGCCTGTACCCCAGGGTGCACCGTCCCGGAGACTGGCCTTCCCCCCGGACGCATCCATAAGGGAACTCCAGCCCACAGGCACACGGGGAGGTTTCCTGTCCAAGCACCCCGTATATTGGCACCTTGCAGCTATATTTCCTAATAGCTAATTAGTCATTATTTAATCGTGTTTTTGTATGTTGTCCTGTTTTTGTGTGCACTAAATAAACGATTTATCAGTCTATCTATCTAATTTGATACACACTGCTATGGTTGCTCATTTTATTGTGTGTGTAAGAAAACCATATGGACATGCGGTAGATATCATTTAAATACAATTTCTAACACATATAAAACTCCGATTGGGAGTGGAGTCTAATTCTTCATACAATAGTCGATCTATGACAGAGTTGTTCAAAACCAGTTTTCACACAAATCCTACAAAATCTATTTATTTTATTATATTGTTCAAATATAAGGTAGCATAATGTTACTTGAAATGGGAATATCGTGCTTCAATTGGCTATCAATAAAATCGTATCGCGAATCCGAAACAATACGGTTGGATTGATAAAAGAATTTCAGTAAACAAATAACGGTACATGTTTAGTTTTCCTCGCTTTTCATTTCCGAAGTAGATGGGGACGAAATCAAGGTAGATGTAGGTAGGTAGATCACTACATATTATAAAACAAAGATGTGTGCCGCGCCTGTCTGTCTTTGTTTTATAAATAAATAAATAAAATCATTTTAATTCGGACAACTAAGAGATCCAAAAATTGTTAGTAACAGGTTTGCACTTAAAACACTATTGTTAGTAACTTAAACTAAAGATGAATTAATGAGAAGACCAACCATTAACTAGACAACGTGAAATGGAAACTAGGGTATAAGTCTTCTCACAAATTGCCTTATTATGGCCGAGGAGGTATCTGCCGCCACAGCCTTCAGGATGCTATTGTGACTGCCCCTTATTCTGCTCAGAAGTGAGACCGTTTTGTTGCGGATGATGGCATTAAATCCATCAGTATGGTTTACCGCGAACATTTCCAAAGCCCTGCAACAACGAGGCAGTCGCAATAACATACTAAAAACATTGTTATATTGGACGCGTAGAACATCCAGCGACCTTTTCGAATAGTTGACCCAAAGATTCCCGGTGTAAAGGCTCTGAAATTAAGCTTTAAAAAGCGTAACTTTTACTTGGTCAGTACACCGAGCAAATTTTCGTGCCAACGTTTATAATAATGTAGTTAGTGACAGTGATATAAACAGTGTTGGTGATACCACCCTGTCATACCCAAAGCCGTCATGTACGAGAGAAAACCAAAATATTTAATTTAATCTTTAATTTTAACGTTTATGTTATTTTTAATGAACTGTCAAATAAGTAAATAGAAGCTGCCATGGAAGAAATGTAAACTGAATTGCACGGAATTAAACGAATTGCCGGAGGACATCTTTACCAACTTATTATGGAAAATTTAATTAAAATTACATCTGTATACATAATTGTATCTGTTTTACAACATTTTTCGATAGCTTTAATCTGAAAAGCCGTATCTATCTATCTTATATATATATTATATAAATAAAAATGACTCGCTGAATGTGTTGCTAAGCGCAATCCTCGAGAACGGCTGGTCCAATTTAACAATTTTAGTTTTGCTTGAAGTTCGGGGAAGGTTCATAAGAAGAGAAAATTTCGAAAAATTCGAAATAACGCAAAAATTAAAATACAATCTGTTCTAAAACCAAAACAAACAAGACATAAAAAAAATACAAAAAAAAAAAAAAAAAAATTAACTTTAAAATTACAAAATCTCAATTGAAAATGATAAGTACTTAACTCATTTTAAAGTATGTAGGGTAGGTAGGTATGTAAGTAAGTAGGTAGGTAGGGGTAGGTAGGTAGGGTAGGGTAGGTAGGTAGGTAGTTAGGTGCGCCGTAGATAAATACTTAATGTTACCCTAGCGCGACGCGACAGCGCGACGCGACACCGGCTATTGTTATACCGTGAAGTTTTTTTAGAAATTGTATTGTTCGAGTCGCGTAGCGCCGTCGCGTCGCGCTGGTCTGTACGAGCCTTAAGAGCTACGATGTCACAGAGACAGCGGTCAAACTTTTTGCGTCGGGGTTAAAAAAAACTTTATAATGGTCGTAAAACGTTATACTCGTACGTTATAAATTATAATGGTCTTGGCTGATAGTAGAATCACCAAGGTATTTTTGGATAATTACATATTTTATAGGTAGGTATGGTAAGTAACCGAATCGTGCGCCTTTATTTCATTCTTTTATCGAGTGTTAAAGCCTCGTGCAGACTGGTGCGATGACGCTAACTCGATCCAGATCTGGTTTATTAAAAAAATATAGGTACCATCGAAGAAGTTCATATCTATACACCGTAAGGACTATTTCTGTTTGCAGCGCTCGGCCGTTATAGAACCGGGGCGGTAACAGATGTGGTCATCTTGTTCACGGGATTTTGTTTTCAAACTGCATACATATAAAGTTCTTCGATAATACGTCGTTTTACGAAGTTATGTAGCCTGAAGTTATGTAATGACCCTTTAGAAAGTTGCTAACCTCCCCGAAACGGCAGATCACATACTGTAATGTAAGTGCGATTCGTTGGAAAAACGAATGGTTCTCTAGGGTGTTGAGTACGAAACTTGAGCATATTTGCTGTGTAAAATCCCGTACCCGGATTCTCGTGAAAATATTGTCGATTGAGTTTGGTGAATAAGGGAAAATTAAAACACACTGTAGTTTTATTCCTAAGGATAAAGTTTTATAGTACGTTGATTGCTGACTATACTCTGTTCATTTTGTGGTGATTGATATGACACATACCTCCTGCCTCTTTTTACCTGATCAACCTGACCAGCACCCTTATTGTATCACCCTTGTTGCTCTTTCAATCACAATCTGAATGATTTTGAAGGATATTGATAATCCATTGCTTCATATGTTCTAAAAATTTGTATGCTCAACAACGTAACGAAGAGATTTTTCTGCCGCCTATTCGCACTCTAAAGTCTTTCAAATTGATTTCAGCTGACACGTACCAAATACCCTATACCATAAAACAAAACGAATCTAATGATACCTCGTTTATTGCCTAAATCGCTTGAGGGGTAAACCCGTGAGAAGGTACCCCAAGGTAAAATAAAACATAGTGTATAGGTATGCGTTACAATCGCGTGAAAAACATTATCCTCCCTTAGGATTTACCATAGTCAACGAAACCTCAACGCTACCCAAAAAGATAAATGGTTTATCTCCCCTGATGTTGTATTTAGGTTTAGCGACCCGCCCCTTCTTCATACGATTTTGACAGCTTCAAAAAACATCGAGATTTCTTTATTCTACGTAACCTACACTTAAACCTTTCAAAATAAAAATGGTGGTGAAACCGCATCAAATTCCGTTGCGTAGTTTAGAAGAACAACGCAGTCACACAGAGACGAAAAGCGACTTCAATTTGTAATATGTATAGAAGAAAATAAATCATAAAAACTTTGACTCGGAAGATGTCACTGAAAATACATAAAACATTAAATTATATGCGGAGGGAAATATAAAGTTTTATTTGTAAACAATTTGGATTTACGGAAACGTATTTGAGTTTTGAAAAGCAATTATAATGTGAGCGCCGAAAGAAGGTGGCGTTAACTGAGATGATTTTTGAAGGTTTCGTACGCGACAATTTTGGCGGTAAGATTTTCGAGAATGGCACTAGTCATTATTATTATTATTATTTATTTATCTTTATTCCAAAAAAGTAAGTAACATATAAGCTAAGCCCCACAAAACCGTTGCAATGGTTTGACTGTGGGGTCGATGAGTCTCTAGACATACTTAAATGTACTTAAAACTGAATATTATTTAAACTTACACTGATATAAGACTTAAAACATTTTTATTTTTTTATATTTTATTTTTTTATTTTAGGAAAGCTTACAGTCTAATAACTATAATTATAACAATAATTTATATCTAATTTGCTAATAACAAGCTTCCACAGATAACTACAAAAATAACTTCCTCATCGTTACTTCCAAAATCATAATATAAAACTACAAACTTTTAACACAACAAAACAAAACAAACTACATTGTATCTATACTGTAGTACAATAAAAAATATTAATTGAATTTACGTCTAAATCTATTTATGTTTGTTTCACTCCTTATGTCTGCCGGCAGACTGTTCAATAGGTATGGTAGTCTGTTGTTTAGTGTTCTGTCACCAAAGTATCTAATTGGTGACTCTGGGTACATTGAATCTACCAGCAGCCATAGATCGTGTATGATGATTGTTGTATACGTGAGTTAAGCTATGCTCTTGGGTACTGTGGTGGTTAACTAATAAAAGATATTTATGTTTGATAGTGCACTGTTATATCTTTATATACTTACATTATCGCAGATGAATACATAATAATATGGTTCACTCCGCATGGTATGAAGCTACAAGTACACGGCGAGCTCGTCTTGTCGGCCCAATTCAGTGAGTGTAACGTGTCAGAAGATATAAGAGTTACGCGATAGAAAGAGAGGCAACTTCTAGGTATGTAAATGTAGGTACTTGCACTTTATTGTGTCGTAGCAAGGGTCGCTTTTTATTTAAATGCTTTTGCGGAGTTGACCATCTGTATTTATCTGTGAAATTATAGATGAGCACAAACAGTTAATTACTGCTCAAAAAAAAAACACTATGATGTTTTACTATATGCGAGACTGTTGGGAAGTCGATAAGTATCTTTCGCATCATTCATTTTTTTTTGTTTTTATATTTTAATGTGTTTTTTTTGTAGTACTGAAAATTTGTCTACTCGCGCCGATGCCCTATCGACGCGTGTTCGCGTCTTCTTTTATTTAAAGTTTCCCACTTTTAATTAATTAATTAATTATTTCTTTTAACAGAAAAGTGTCTCTGATCTGCTTTATTTTCTGAGCAGAGATAAGTACTTTTCTGTCTGCTTTATTTTCTGTTGGGGAATGTGTGTGGTATGGTGACTTTTATGTGAAAATAATAATTGATCATTGTTAATTAGCATGGCCAGGTTTTGTTCTAACAATTTACGGTTATTACCATAATTTGTAATGTAAGCCGCAGTAATTTATATATGAAACATTTTACCAAATAATAAAATAAGGTGTTTACGCTACAGCGATAATTATTATACCACTACCATTATTATATATACCTTTATTATATATTTTTTTAAATATTTAGATAAAACTCATTAAAGTTGGGGAGAGGGGGCTCGCTACGTCACTATTCAGTATAAAATATACCGGAGAGTGACGTCATGCCACATTTTAACTCAATGTAATGCCGTAATCTATAAAAAATACGTGTCCAATATTTTTTAATAATTATTATATTTTTTTTTAAATAATCTATCTGACGGACAAAAAACAATTTTTTTGTCAACATCCCTATTGACGACCACTATGATTCTTTTTGTAAAACAATACTGGCCTATCCCAATTATTTTTCCATCAAGGCCCGTCATAATTTAATGTGCGCTTTATTAATTTCTAACGTGACGGCATCACGATAACACTGGGAAGAAAAATGTATGGAAATGTATGAAGACGCTTTTAATTTTCCATCCATACATTTTATGGACGGGGGACGTCCACGATAATAAAAAACGATAATTAAAAATTATAAAAGAAAGAAAAGAAAGAAAGAAAGAAAGAATAATATTTATTTGGACACAGTTCGTGAAACACATAATACAAAAATAAAAATAAAAAAGTGAAAATAATCATAAAGCGATAATTGTGTGCCTCACGGCTGCGCCAAAAAGGTTCATTTCAGCATTAATACCAGACAAATGCTGTCTGACGCTGGTTTTCTAATGAACCCTTATGGACAAGTGACGGGGAGTACCAACAGTTTCAACATACCTAATAATACATACTTTTTATACCTCTAAATAAATAAATAAACTATATAAGGTCTATTTAAATAATTGTTTCGAATCAATGTTATTTCCACCCAAACAAACATCAACTTTATGTAAGTGTAAACAAAATTGATTTTAGACTGACTAGTACTGTTGAAAAAGTCATAAAAAATAATATGAAGTTGTAGCGCAAACTGAACCTTATGTGTAGGTAAAAGCGCACGAACGCGCTTGTCGAATATTGAAAAATACATTTTTACTAACGCCATAAGTCAAGTTATTCCCTGAGAGACGGTACTACATAACCCAGGATGGTTATTTTTTATTTACACGGATCTCGAAAAATACGTACAGTCACAAGCGGTACGTTCCCCTTATACAAGATTCAATAGCGATTTTCTCGTGAAATAACGATTGCAACTTTGAGAAAAGACGATGAAATAGTCAATCTGCCTAGCTAGCTTTTTCCCAACTATGTTGGGGTCGGCTTCCAATCTAACCGGATGCATCATACCAGTATTTTACATAGAGCGACTGCCCATCTGGTTTCCACAACCCAGTTCCTGGGTAACACGATACCCCTCGGTAAGACTGGTTGTGACTTTAGGACTACCTGTAACGACTGTCAAAGATCTACGAATGACAGCCGTGACCAACGGCTTAACGTGCTTTCAAAGTCAAAGTCAAGTCAAAGTCAAATAATTTATTTCAATTAGGCACAAAAAGGCACTTTTGAACGTCAACATTTAAATAATAATTGATTCTAGTTGCCCCTTCCAAAAGGTAGTTTTCGTATGGAGAAGAATGGGCAAGAAACTCCACCGTTACTCTTTTAAAATGTTTTCACAATATCTTGTATACATCAATTATATCATTATATGTGAAGACGATGCACCTAGAATAAGATTACTATACCACGTTAGGTAAAAATAATGAAAAATTAAGGAATGACAGATAAATTAATCATGTGATAGATGCATGGTGCTCACATATTTACAAACATTGTAAAATTATACGATATTCCTAGCATTTTTACAAGTAATATAACTCAGTGTGTGAGTTCGAGTAATCACAGAATGTAAAACCAACATAAAAAAATATAAAAAATAAAAATATATATTATACAATTAAATTAGCAACCAGTTAGATTTTGTCTAGATTCTAAATTGTCCTATGGAGCAGGACCAGCATGTTTCCAAGCATTCCGAGGTACGGAGGGGTCTCGGTATGTAATGGATGGTCACCCATCCACGAACCGACCTCAGCAAGTGTAGCTTCACTATTGATCGACCCGTGAGGTTGTTATTATTTATACATGAGCCCCTCATTAATCTATTTCTGATGGTTTTGAAAATCACCCGAAGGTTGACTGGTACAAAATGCCTATGGCATTAAGTCCGCCTCTGTACATTTGTGTGCTTGAAGTATTAAATAAATAAATAACAATACTTCAAGAGAAAAATTGCTTTTTAATTTTGCGTAAATCTCATATGTTTATGCTCGTGACTGTACCAACTCATCGGCAGCTTTTTCCTTATGAAATACATAAGATGCGTGACATTTTTCGTATTTCATTCAACCTGAGTTGTTTGAAGACGTATATATATTTTTTTTTTTTTTTTTTTTTTTTTTTTTTTTTTTTTTTTTTTTTTTTCGGGTATTCCCTTGACACGCGAACTTAGTCTCCGTGATTTTATTCCGATTAACGGTTAAAATGTCCAAATTTAATGTCGAATCAGCGTTCAACGATTTGATGAAGAAAGTGGCAGCGTTGACAGCAAAAATTACGGCTCAAACATCAGTGATTGAGTCGCAAAACAAAAAAATTGAAGATCAGCAGCGGATGATCGGAAATTATTTTGGCACAATCACGGAACAGACGAGGGTACTTGCAGATTTAACCACTAAAATTGAGAAGATCGAAGTTCACGTTGCTTCAATGCATATTCCAAAGAGTGGGATGGAAAAACCAGTTGGGATACCTTCTACGCAGCGTGCAAGTGAGATAGTCATTGGAAGTGTTGCTAAGGAACCGCGTGAAAATGTGACGGAACGTGCGCGCCGAGCGACTGAGCGAGCCAAGAATAAGGCTGCTACCACACTGCAGAAAACCAGCGAGAGTTTATTGGAAACCGCTGAGACAGTATCGGAGAATAACCTTGTTTCCGAAGAATGGAAAGTAGTAGCTGATAAAAAACGAACCAAAAAGGTTACTGACATACAAAAAGGAGGAAACACTCAAATTGATACCCTTCAAGCAATTCAGAGGAAAAAGTTTTTGCATGTTTGGTCACTACGTCCAGACACAACGGAGAAGGCAATAGGTGAACATGTGGAGGGAATCTGTGGATCTGCAGATATAAAAGTTGAAAAAATTGTTCCGAAAAGTGCAAGAGACTATGCATCATTTATGATTGGAGTTCCGGAATCCCTTTTTGATAAACTGAATAACGTGAACAGTTGGCCATTAAATACGCAATTCAGCCAATGGGTGTGGTTTCGAAACTACCGCAAACCAGCAAAAGGAAATCAAACCCAGCAATAAGGGCATTCAAGTGTACTATCAGAATGTTAGAGGATTACGAACGAAGACAAATACGTTCCATAACAATTTATTGGCATCGACATATGATCTCTTTGCAATTACAGAGTCAGGTCTCAATAAAGGTATTCATGACGGAGAATTAATTCCAACTCAATTCACCATAATACGATGTGATCGAGCAGACGGGCGAAAACAAGGAGGAGTATTTTTGGCGGCTTCCCCGTGTTTTGGTTTAAATCGCGTTTCTGTTGACAATGTCGACAGGGCCTTATTTGAGATTGTGTGTGCGACGGTACACAGAAAAAATCATTTTCTGTTCTTGTGTTGTGTTGTTTACATTCCGCCAAAATGTGATGCTACTGAGTATATGCATTTATTTCACATATTAGAGAATGTTTGTGTTAAATATGACAAAGTTTTAGTGATGGGTGATTTTAATATGCCGTCTGCGACGGCGGAAATTCAAAGTTATTTGGAATATTTTATTGCCTACGGTGGATTTCGGCAGGTAAATAATGTTGTTAATATTAATGATCGTACCTTAGACTTGGTATTGTCTACGTTTGAGTTAAGTGACTTAGGGGTACAACTCTCGGATGAACCTATAGTTAGTATTGATACACAACATCCGCCGTTGGTAATTAGCGCCAGGCTTTCTCATCGTGAACCAGAGGGTAACCGGGGGCTTTCTCAGAATGAAAGTGTCTCTTCACTCAATAGACACAGGTGGAATTTTAATAAAGCTGATTTTCTAGGCTTGTATAATTCTTTTAGGCTAGCTAATTGGGAGTTCTTGTTTAACATTAAAAACTCCGAAGCGGCTTTAAATTACTTTTATAAAATAGTGAATGAGATCCTTGACGAATGCGTTCCTAAGAAAAATATTAAAATAAATACGCATGGGTCTAGGTTTAGTTATCCATATTGGTATACACCTGATTTGATAAGGGATATCAAACATAAGTGGCGATATCACAAATTATATAAAACAACCGGATCCCAGAGTGATTATGAAATGTTTAGTTGTTTTCGAACTCGTGTCAAATTAAAGATAACTTCAACCTATGAAGTCTACCAAAATAGACTTCAGACGAACCTACAAGGGGATCCGAAATCGTTCTGGAACTATATTAGGGCTAAACAATCGAGGCGCAATAAACCCAAAGTCACAAAGGACGGCTTATTGCTGAAGGAGGAGGAGTGTGCGAAATGTTTTGCCTCGTATTTCCACTCGGTATACAGTGAAAAGCGCCCAGCGTTAGACCCAGTAGCCGCGGAGCGCGCGGGTGGTGAGGCGGCGGGAGCGGCGCGCGTGCATGTCGACCGCCTCAGCGCGCGAGACCTGCGCGCGGCGCTCCTGCGTCTCAAGCCTAAACGCTCAGTAGGTCCTGACGGCATACCACCTTACATTGTCAGAGATTGTCGTATGGTTTTTGAGGAGCCCTTGTTGCACGTTTTCAGCTTGTGTTTGCGGGAGGGTCACTACCCGGACGAGTGGAAGATCACCCGAGTTATACCAGTCCCTAAAGGGGGTACAGGCACTGACGTGAGTGGATACCGACCGGTGGCGGTGCTGTCGGCGTTCGCTAAGGTATTTGAATCTGTGTTGCATACAAGTATTTATACACAAGTGAGCCCACAACTGTCAGACGCTCAACACGGCTTTCGTCCGGGTCGCAGTACCGGGGGTAACTTGTTGTCATTTGTTAACTACCTGTCGCCCGTCATTGATGCCGGGGGGCAGGTGGATGTGGCGTATTTCGACTTCCGGAAAGCTTTTGATACCGTGGATAACGACGTACTTTTGTGCAAACTCTCTGCAATGGGATTTACACCGCACTTGCTTAAGTTTTTTGCTAGTTACCTTGGCGAACGCCAACAGTACGTCGAGTTTGCGGGACATGAATCCAGACCTTATTACACGTTCTCCGGGGTAAGTCAAGGGAGTAATATTGGACCTTTAGAATTCATTTTAATAATTAATGATCTGCCAACAGTCGTGAAAGAGGCGAAGTGTCTACTGTTTGCAGATGACTTAAAATTATTCCTAAATGTTGAGGACACTGCAGACTGTAATAGGCTCCAGTCTGACATTGATAATGTAGTTCAATGGAGTAAATCCAACAAGCTGCATTTTAATATTAAAAAGTGTTGTGTGATGAGCTATACCCGCGCGCGTGCTCCATTGCAGCATCAGTACGAGATGGACAGCGAATTTATACCGCGCGTCTCACAGGTACGAGACCTGGGTGTACAGATGGTGTCTGAGCTGACGTTTCGCAAGCACATAGTTGAGATGTGCGGCAGGGCTTTCAGAAATCTCGGTTTCATCTTGAGACAGTGTAATGATTTTTCCGAAATTGCAGCTGTTAAAGTTTTATATAATGCACTTGTGAGGAGTCATCTCGAAACGAGTGCAATTATTTGGAACCCGCATGAAGGGAAATACAGCCATATGTTGGAAAAGGTTCAAAACAAATTTGCTAGGTTTCTTTACCATAAACAGTACGGGGTGTATCCCTTTTATCCTCTGATGTACCCGAGTCTGTTCGTCCTGGGCATGGTCGGGTACACCAGACTGGCAGTAAGAAGAGACGTCGCGCTGGTCAAATTCGTGGCTCGCGTACTGCTAGGGTTGCTACACCACCCGGAGGTGCTGGCAGCGCTGCGGCTGCGCGCGCCGGACGGGTGCGTAGGTGCGCGCCGCCGCCCCGCTCTGTTAGACGTGCCAGCGGCTAGGACTAACCTACTCAAGTTTACCCCTATGTCACGAGCCGCACGTATTATTAATGTTATTACGGTGTCGGAGGATATATTTGGGCAAAACCTGCCGAAATTCATGCAAATGGCACAAATAATAATTGAAAGAGGTATATTATAATGTTTGTATATAATATTGCTATCATAGATAATTTTTATTTAATTTTTTGTAAAAAACTGTTACAGACCTTGTAATTTATAACATCGCCTTGGATGAATCTGTAAAGGTGTTATAATTGTGGTATAAATAAATAAATAAAAAAATAAATAAAAAATATTTGTGTTGTTTGCGCTTTTTTCGGAGTAATATCATGTTTTTTGGACAAATACAATGGAATCAACACATCTGGGAGCTGTAATGCGATCAGGCATTTTTATCAGAGTACCGTATATATGTCGCAGTAAGATGGTTATAGCCGTGATATAGTTATATACCTAGGGATATAGCTTTATACCGTAATATAGTTATATGAAAGCGGTTCGTTATTGTCTTACCAGGAATATAACTATGATACGAGCACGATCTAGTAATATAACTATTAGGGCACTCCGACCAAATAGTTTAGGTTAGAACAGTGACCAACTACGCGCGAGCCGAGCGAGCGAACGTTGAAATTGGTCACAGTACCAAAATTAGGGCACTCCGACAGTTAGGAACCGCAGCTGAGTCAAATAAATTTATTTTCTTTCTTTCTTACATATAACTATATTACGGTATATAGCTAAATCCCTAGGAATATAACTACATCATGCCTTTAACCATCTTACTACGACATATAGATCACTGACATAGGGTTACCTCCTTCCTACATAAGTTGTTAAATAATTCGCGGTTCTAACTTTGTCTACTCACTTCTAATAAAGCATATGTATTTTTTATCCCGCGACGACGATTCTAAAAGTGTGTAGCTTTTTTGCTGAGATGGATTCGTCTTTTATGTTCTGAATTAGTAATATGAAAGCGGTCTTACCAGGAATATAACGTAATTTGTATATTTACGTTTATCTGTAGTCGAGTACTTTTATAAGATACCTGCTAAAGTCTTGTTTCAGTGGATGCTATTTAATTAAAGACCAGTCAAAACCCAGTAGAAACGGCCTCGACTTCTCTTGACTCGACGTGTTGTCGGTCGTAGGTCGTAGGCACTTTACTTTGTGTAAATTATTTCTACACCACTGCTCTCAAAACGGTGAAGGAAAACATGGTGATGAAACTGGCATACCAGAACTAAAAATTCGGAGATATGTGACATTCATCAACCTGCACTGTGCCTGCTTGGTGGATTACGGCTCACTCCCTCTCATAGAGAGGAAGTTTCTGTCCCAGTAGTGGGAACATTATAGGCTGATGGCCACGGGCGGCTTTAAAACTCTGACGCCAGGTTTGTCACGAACCACACGAAAACAAGAAGATAGGTTGATTATGTATTTATATTATCGTAATACAGGCTTGTAATCAGTGAGTCACGATTTAGGTTGTTTTGTATAGTGTAAGCTCTTAGTGGACTGTAGATTTGTTGACCATCATTATTCTGTTAAGTACCTGGTACTTGTTGAAAGACCTACACTGTCCTCCCATACCTAATAACACTGTTATTTGAAAATATTTTATAAACCACTTGTTTTTAAAAGAGTAACCGTGGAGTTTCTTGCCGGCTCTTCTCCATAGGAAACAATCAATTGGAACCGTGCACCTAGCTTCTGACGTTTCATAAGTGCCCATGTAGGTTTATGTGAAATAAAATATGTTGAATTTGAATTTGAGTGTGTCCTGCATTATAAGTTTCTTCATATTACCATTTTATGGGATACCTACTAGCAATTCACCCGCGACTTGGTCCGCGCGGATTTCGTAAATAAATCTCGATAACAGCGCCACCTATCGGGTCCAAAACCATCTTTCAAGCTGGAACCAACCATACACATGCAAAAAATTTCATTGAAATCGGTTGTGTAGTTTCGGAGATTAGCGTGTACGAACATAGCGACACATGATTTTTATATTTTAAGATTATTACTTGCATCCTTAATCACCCGTGATTTTCTAAAACTCCTACTTGTCTACTGCCTGTAATTGTAACGTTCTATCATTCTTTAAATATTCTTCTTTCAAATTTAAATATAATATTTGTTTAACTGAATATACCTAACAATTGTCAAGACTATCACCAAGTCGTGTTTGTACGGGACCAAGCAATAAAGACTGTGACACGGTCCACTAGTTCACGGGATCTTAGCCGCAGGCAGACGCTACATGTACGCACATCCATCGCTTTTATAGCCCGCATAACGTTGATAACATTCAGAAAGCAATTTCGGTCTTACAGATTAGGTGCGTGGTGTATTTTCTTTTTGGTGATAATGCGAAGTATGAGAGGCTTTTGTTTTACCGAGAGAAAATTATGGTGATGCGTTTATGCGATGCGGGGGGAATAATACTGAACCGACTTTGCCCAATTCAAAAAACAACCGAGGATATCGAACCGCTTACCCGCTAATCCGGCACACAGTTCTTTATCGTCTCCTATCAGCAGATCATGGCGATGATTCAGGTGAAGCACAATGCTTTATTTTACGCGATTAGAGTTTATAGTTAGCGGGTTTTACAGATTAGGATTATAGTGGGTTTTTTATCCAGCGGCGCGTCCTCGAGTGGCACTTTAGAAAAGGCGATTTTTGCTAAGACCTGGGCATCCTTCAATCTAATACACTACAGAATTAGTTCAACAACCGTTGTGGGAAAAATAATGAAGTGCATTGTCATGAGGATAGACAATAATGTCTTCATGTACTAACTACCCATGTTTTGAAAGTAATATGATTTGATTTAGCAAATAACATCAAACTGCAATCACCAAACTGTTTAAGAGCGGCATGAGCCAGTACTTAGTGGCGTATGGGTTGGCCACCCAGAAATCTAACCCAGGATCCCACGCTCAGCAGTCGCAGTTGCGAAGCACAAAGGCAGTGTCCTCAGGTCTTCATAAAACTCCCGAGTTCACTGTGATGTGTTTGTTTCTTCAAAAAAAAAAAAACACGTGCTTATGACCACACGACAGAAGTGAAAACTTACGACTGGAGTCGAGTATACGCGATTCAGTGCCGAGCATACTCGATTCAGTGCGGAGTATACGCGATTCAGTGCCGAGTATACGCGATTCAGCGTCGCCGACCGACTGGAGCCGAGTATATCCGATTCATTATGGTGGGTCGCGGCATTATGCTGAGCGATGGCCGTTTTGCGTGGATGTGACGCATATTTTCCCCCAATTTGTTATTCTCGTGTTTCTTTTTTTTTTTTTCTTTGCGTCATATTTACCGCAAATAAACGTATTTTCTTTCTTTCTTTTCTTTCTTCTTTCTTTCATTCAGCGTCACCGAGCCGAGCGTGACGGTTCAGTTTCGTCACAGATGAATACAGATGTTTCACTCCGCATTTTAGGTATGAAGCTACAAGTAGGTACGCGGCGGGCTCGACTAGTCGAATTCAGTGGGCGTAACGTAGTCAGAATATATAAGATTTACGCGATAGAAAGAGAGGCAACTTCTAGGAGAATATATCTGTAGGTAATTAGCACTGTGCGACCTGAATTGCACTTTATTGTGTCGTAGCAAGAGTCGATTTTTATTTAAATGATTTTGCGGAGTGACCCATCTGTATTAATCTGTAGTTTTGTGTACTGTTCAGAAAGAGACCAAAGTACGCCTAAAGAAGTTTTCACTTCAAAAATGTTTATTCATGACGCCGTTTCACCTTTAATAAAAATCGATGACCTATTAATAATGTACGCAAATCTGTATCACAACTTGTCACGGAATTTTTTATCAATGTCCGCGAGATAAACTGATAAATTAACCGAGCTTACTTGTTCCGTGATTAATTTAGTATGTAATAATAAATCAATATTACGCCTGTTATGAAGTGGCTGTACTAAAATGTGTGGCGTTATATTTTTTGGCGATTATTTATCGCTATTTTCTGTGAGTTGTGAAATAGCTGTTACGTTGTACGTTTAATTCGTCCACGGAGCTAAACGTAACGTTAGTTGGGCGCCAAATTGTAACGTTATGTTTAGTACTAAATTCTTTAATTTCCTCGGTCCCTATATCTACAATAAACTCAATAAAAAACTGATTTTTTATCCACTTAACACAGCTGCAGGAAAAAGGTTTCGGAATTTCTACAAGGTCTTACATTATGATGAGACTGAGCAACTTCTAACTGTACCAAGTTAGACCGTAAATAATAAATAATTTTAGCACAAGTTCTTTATCTCTATAGTTACATATATAATAATATACCTACATATTCACTATATCCGCGTATCTCACTAATTCATGTTTTCACTTATAAAAATCACAAGCACACTCACAAATAGACACAAGCTCTCACACTCACTCATTCACCATATCACATAACTAACACAAAGAGAGGTGCAGACAATTATTATAACCTAGACTACTATTAATAATTTGTTTTTGTAAAATGCTAGCATTTAAGAACTTTTTTTAATGTAACTTGAGGGTACTGGCTCTGTTAGCCGAAAAACAGGTTCCACCTAGTTCGGCTCCAGATGCTAAAACTTTTGTGTACTTTTGTTTTCATAGCAGTTAAGTGTAAATGAATGTAATCTAAGTACTGTTTTCATGAAATAATAATCTTATCTTAGCTCCGTGGATTAGTTAAACGTAACGTTACAGTGTAACTAATTGAATATCTCAACTGCCTAGCCTTTTCCTAACTATGTTGGGGTTGGCTTCCTGTCTAACCGGATGCAGCTGAATACCAGTATTTTACATGGAGCGACTGCCCATCTAACCAACATGTGTGTAAAAAAAGCCGAGAGGCACTTGTTCTTCTCGTTATTATGGTCATTTTTTGCACTGGACCATACCTGGGAACTTTCTGGTTACGGAGATATTGAAGGCCAAAGTTTCAACTTTATTTGATGTTTCTTTGCAAAAACATGTTTAAGGTTAAATTTAAATACTCCCACGAACACTGCACTGTACCGTAGCATGCACCCGTAAGCAGAATGTTTTGCATGCGTTGCGTAGCGCACTAAGTACCGCAAACAGCGAATTTTCGAACATACAAAACAAACGACTTCAAAATAAAAAAAACACAAAAAAGTGAAAAATTACTTTAATTTCAGAAGTCGGTGTCTTTGGTTCTGTATTTTTGTTTTTTGCCAGCGACTTCCGAAATTAAAGTTATTTTTCACTTTGTAGTGTTTTTTTAAAGTATAGTATTTGTATAGTTTCAATAATCTAGGAATATGTATAACTAGCTTTTATCCGCGGCTTCGCCAGCGTGGATGTCGGAAAATATCCCATAGAACGTGCTACCGGGATTCAGAGTATCCTATGTCCTAACCCAGGTCATGACCTGGGCTTATCCGTATGCTTTTCATATAAATCCGTTCAGCCGTTAGCATGAAAAGGTAACAGGCAGATAATAAATCTGTTTTAGGGTTCCGTACCTCAAAATGAAAAATTGAAACCCTTAAAGAATGACTTCGTTGTCTGTCAGGCCCTTTTTCTTAGGAACCAGTGGCGGCATCAAGTTGAAATAGATATAAAAAACTTAGATCTACGGTCTCTTGCAGCTGTAATGAAAATCAAACTTCCAAGTCAACGCATTAAAAAAATACGGGCTTTTGTTGCCGCATATTTTGACACTCGCAAATAAACCAGTCTATGGTACTTCCCGTTGGCCGCAGCCAGAAAGATATTTCTTGACGGCATATGAAGCCAAGTCAGATGCCCATGGGCTACAATAAAATTCTGACACCAGGTTAGTCACTAACCACGCGGAAAGAAGAAGAAGCAGCATGAAGTTTGGCGAGAAGTAAGGTCAAGTAAAGAGGAAAATATATGAACTGCAAAGTTTTTTCTTCAATCAGGGATCATAAATTCATAGACCGTATCTTGAAATAACATTTAGTCTATATTTCATTACTCTATTTAAAGTTCTTTTTCAATTGAAAAGTTAAGTTTGTCCTTCAATCCAGATTTGGAAATTCGGGCAGCCGAGTAAGTACAGTTTTGAGACGGAACCCTCAGGGCGCAAGTCCTATGCACACTTGTCCAGGTTTATATTATTTTAACGCCTTTCTTAAAATAGGTACTAATTATTCGTTTTACCATTATTATGACCATTGATTTGTAATCGTTACTCTTGCTACCATTGAAAACATACATAACTTACATGTTAAAAAGGCTAGTTTATAAAAAAAATTGTAATAGTTTTTGACCGAGTGGGCAGATTTTAATTACATAAAGACAAAATGTTAATTCAAGATATGGACCATGACTATGTATATTTCGAATCCTTTAAATCTCTTGAAGAGAAACAAACAAAAATTACATGTGAATTTTAAAATCGACCCCTATTTTAGCCTCTTGAGGGATGATTTTTGAAAAACACAGAAATACGTAATTCTTTATCTGTATAACCATACTTTTAAATTATCATAGCCCTAACTTAAGAAATGAGAGGTTTCCCATACAAACTTTCATCTCCTAAAAAATAAAAAATAACCCTAAGGGATTATAAGGGTTCTCCTCGCCAAAGAACAATGGCGAAATGCCTAACAAATTTTTGTTAACATTTTTTTTTTGCGTCTACCTATGAAAAATATTTAAAAATGTAGAGATTGAATTCTTGAACAGTTTTGTCTTCCGCTATACTTTTATAGGAAGTCTAGAATTAAAGATATTCCCGTTTAAAAGTTTTGAGGTTACGTTTTGTCAACAACAGACGCTAATCGATAAAGAAACAGAAATACCTACTTAACACTTAAAATAACATTGATAGAAATGCTTTCTAACAGCAAAATAAACTACGGACCACGTATTCAGAATTATAAGTCTAGCCGACGTGTAGGTTTGCCACATTATCCACATGCGACGTGAGGTAATAAATGTTTAGAAGAATATTGATTTATCTAATAATCTTAACTATCTTCAGGACAGACACATAACATACATACATAAACTCACGCCTTTTTCCCATGGGGGTAGGCAGAAACCACAGAACGCCACCTGCTACGATCCTTACATACTTCTTTCGCCTCGTCCACATTCCTACATCTGGTCATACAAGCACGCCGGTTACGAGTACTGCGCTCGCAACCTTTCTGAAGAACCTCACCAATAAGGTCAGGGTAGGTCTTTCTAGGGCGTCCTCTCCCGGCGTTGCCACTTTCATCTGCCATATAAATCCCTTTTGTTAGTCGCCTTTCACTCATCCTCTCAACATGACCGAACCATCTAAGCATACTCTTTTCAACTTTTGTCAGGAGAGAAGGTATCTAAAGAAATATTATAAAAGGATGAATATTATTAAATGATTAATTATATGGCAGGTAAGTCATGGTAAGGGGTAGGTCATGGGTTAATATATATATAAAAAAAACAAAATATATTTTTAATATTTATTCTTCATCATCCCTAACCACAATGTCATCCAGAAACCCGGCGGGGGCCGAAATCATTGGTTGATGTCTGGCCCACCCTAAATACCATACGACAGTCATTGTATGAGCGCAACATCCAACAGTTCGTCTTCCAACTAAACAACTACAACAGTACTCTACTATTCCTGCTCGACCGGGGACATTATTTTCTATTATAATGTACACATAATATTGTCTTCTAGAAATATGGCGTGACTTTATTTTACCCCTTATTAAGGTAGTGTCACCACTGCCTCTAAGATTGTACTCAGCTGAATTAAATCGCTCACTGCACACTTCAATTCTGTACCCGCCGTGGAAACGTACATGCTCGCCGTAATACGAACGAGCCTGTCTTATTTGGTACGTTCCCAAGGCGAATAACAATAGATCCCTGTATTCTAAGACAGGAAAGTAAATATTATTTCTGTCTGCAGTCATATTTTGAAAATTGGATGTTCTCCTATTCATATTAACAGCCTCAACCATACTAGCCAGATTGTTTTCAAAAAACATCTTTTCTCTAATAATGCTTAATATTTCATTTGCATTGACATTGTCTTGCAGGCGAGCACCAAACTTGTTTAATAAAGCCGCTGCAATTTGGAAGTTTTGCATCATGTGGGGAAGTGATCTATGGAAATATTCCTGCCTAAGTAATTTAAAATCTCTTTTGAAGTAGCCATTGATCACTTCCACCACCCATCTGCAAATGGTAACACAGCGGCTTCTATTTGCTTGAGCTGTAGTCAACTGGTGCTCGCCTTCTAACAATGATTCTGGCATGAATGGTTTGTAGCCACATCCTTCTAACAAAGCAATGCTGTCTCTAAAACCTCTATCTAAAATAAAAGCGTCATTACTTCTGAAATACAACCTTAGAGCAGAATTATTGTTATTGAACAAATTATTTATGATTACAGAGTCTGATGTAGTTGCTTTGTATGGGCCAAAACTATCAATAATGTACCCATCAGTGGCAACTATCAAAAATGGTTTCAGGAGATTCCTATACTTATGCAAAGAATATGTATCTTTTTGAAACATATAATTTGAACTTTTATTGATATAAATATATGTGCCATCACAAATAACTATGGCATTATTATCATTTCCAAACAGCCCATTGGGAATGGTTAAGTTATGTGGAATCAATTCTTCACGAGTGATATGACTAATTCCTAGATATCTAGGTACAAAATCTTGGCATAAAATCTCCCGTACTTTGTTCATTAAACCCTCCAATGTACGTCGAGGCACTTGTACCAATGTAGCAATTCTCTCATCAGAATCCCCTGTTCTCATCTTTAGCAGAAATGCTGCCAAGCCCAAACTACCTCTATGCATTTCAGAGATACGTGGTATTTCCCCAATTAGTACATTGAATTTTTCTTTTGAAAATCCTATCCAGTATTCAAATACTCTCTCATCCATATCCTGAATATTCTCGAAGTCAAGTGTGGGACTATATGCATTCACAAAAGAAAATACATGCTGTATTTGATCTACGTTAAATGTAGTCATACTGTTTTCAGAATCATATAATGTATCCCATGAATTATTTGTCAAATGTTGACTACATATACGAGCTAATTTTGGCAAATAATAATTATGGTTGTGCAGAACTGTGGCTCGTAACTTGTCAGAAATATTGTGGAATGTGGTGCTGCTGCAATTTGGAAATACACAAGTGTGTGTGGAATTGGCTGCTCGTCTATAATTGGGTAATTCCACTGTTTGTGTCAGAACAGGCTGGGTTGAAGTTGATGGCAGAGTCACATTTTCTTCTGGTTGCACATCGTCAGTTGTGTCCAGTTGAGGTCTGCTTTCATCTTGCCGATTCATACGTACAATTTCTCTTTTTGTGCGCAACCAGCAGGCATGGCAAACACGATCTGCAGATGATATCTAAAAAAAAAGAATAGGTAAAAATTGCTGCCTCATTAAGGGTGAAATGGGAAGCACTGTGCTTTAGGGACCGGCGATATTTTATAGTAGGTTTTTTTTTTTGGTAGAGTACATCCTTTTTAGTGTAATTTTGAAAACCGCAAATCTAGCAAAACCATAGGGGCTGAGAAAAAAATCGCCAAAAGTTTCTTTCGGGTTTGGTGGGATAGTGGGAGTATTAAGGGTGGGGAAGTTTATGTGGCGGGTCTAAATTAGGTTCCAAGCAATAATGAGGTCAATGGCATCTTGAAAGTCAAGGTCAAAAAAATTTTTGTAAGGCCTTGTCGACGGAGCCCCGCTTCGCGGGGCTCCTACTTCCGTGTGGTTTAAATAAAAAAGCCATCCCCTTCTAACCTAACCTGTCAGGGTCACTTACCTTCTATTACGTTTCGATACCAATCTTTTATGAGTAGGAATTTAAACTTTATTATTTTTAATTTCATTAATTATATGATTTGCTTCATAATTGAATTCATTACAGAGAACTTAAAACCTTACTATATTTATACTAAAAACCGTTAAAATCCGCTGTCACTTTGTCCGAACGTAAAACGGAACAACCTAGGAGTGGAATTCTTACATTATCTGTGACAAAATGTCAATTTTATTACGTGAATATGTTGAATTTTTCGAAACTTTAGGATTTTTTTTTTCGGAAACTGGGCGTTTGCTAGCTGTTTCGTTTTGTAAAAGTGTTCTACACGGGAGATATCTATACGCAAAAAAAAAATGAAGCTTCGCACGCGCGGTCCCTAAAGCACAGTGGAGCCGTGAAATGTAATCAATCCTTTACCATTTAAATTGCAAAAATAAACAAACCTCTCGCGGTGCTACTTTGCTCTCTATAATATTAATTATAGATTGCTGCATCTCAGTAGGGTTTTCTCTTAATATTTTGTCACTCTGTCTTTGAAGTGTTGAACAACCACATAAAAGGCATACATTTGTATGCCCTCTTGTACTTGGTCCAGCTTCTTCACTACCAGAAACTTCAGTATTTACATTATTATTAACTGCAGCCATTGCAAGATCCCTGCATGCCTCACAGACATAGTCATCTTCCAAAATCTAAAGACAAACAAAAAGCATAGTAATCTTAATACATTAGAATGATTTATTGATATTTTATGACCAATGTTATAGATGTACTCATATGTAATTGAAACTTGCCAATTGAAATTCATGATATTTATGGTAGAAACACAATATGTTGCTTGTTTGACAAGAACATTTCTTTAAAATAATGTTTTGAAACAACAAAGTTAGCTAAAAACGGAAATCTAGCGCAATGTTTTCAACTAGGGTTGATAATCTTGTAACGTGACTAGTTGTTAGTAATACTTACAATTTGAGGGTACACCCAGCTGCAGATTATACCAGTGACTCTCGAGTCTAGTGCCAATGCTGGGTATCGGCGCAATTTATTAACACATATGTTACAGTTGACACACATGATGCGTGTAGGCATTACACGGCTTCCCATCGTGGTAAACAAATCGATGCACACACAACAAAATCCAAAGTATCAGGCCGAAAGTCGTCGTATAGGCAAATTATCAGAATCCTTAGGCAAGCAGTAATCACGTAGGGAACAGTAAATCTCAGAATCCATAAGCAGAAGCAGTCGATAAAGTAAGAAATCACGGATAATCGATGGATAACACAAAATAACAAGACGCGCGCCCAAGCAACGAACTAGGTGTTGAAGTTTTGTCAATATCTATTTAGTGTCTGTCATCTGTCAAGTCGGTTAACAGATATCATAGATTTTTATTTATGGCGGTGTTGCCGTACTCGCATTTTACAGCGATTTCATTTATGTATTAATTATGACCGCTATTTTCGCAGCACAAACAATTATTTTTGTTTCCACATTTATATTCTGAAGTAGAAATATATTTCTTAAGTATATTAATGCAATCTGTAAAGCAGCATTTCATGTCACTTGACTAAGATTTTTATTACATGGCTACATTAAAAGTTCGGCTTATTTTTGATCATCATTAAACTAGTCAAGTAAGTTTCCAATTATGACGATTTTTTTGCCAGACTTCGATAGGCAATAAGATTGATTTGATAAAACTTAGCAAATTATTTCGCCAGTATCTATCATAGTGACATATGTAGACGCTTAATAATTCCATCAACAATTTTCTCGCCTTTGTTCTTTGATCAAAATCCGTTCAGCGATTTAGGCGTGAAAAGGTAATATACAGACAGACAGACAGACTTACTTTCGAATGTATAATATTAGTATAGATATTCCCTCCCCCCCCCCTTTTTTTTTTTTTTTTTTTTTTTTGGGTGGGAAATTATCAAATAACTTCTCCCGCTCTGGGTGGAGCGGGAGGGCGTGTCAGACTCTTACTGACTAAAACCCACCCGTGTTCCTTCCGTTGCCTGTACATTGCCAGGGGCCACGGTATCCCTTTCGGACTTTCCCGCAACCCCGGCAGGCATTGGTCCTATCGGACCCCTTCACTTGCTGACATCTCTTTGAGGCGCGCGTGGAACACAACGCGCCGTCGACCCGGGCCTGGTCCTTATCGGACGGCGAGCTACCCATTGCTCACCGTCCGCAAGCCCGCGCCTACGGTGGCCGGGAATCGGCCTGTGATTCCCGACGCCCTGGGCGTCTCCTGCGGCGGCTAGGGGCGTGAGGGCGCGAAATTTGCCTCTCCCTCACGCGTTCTGCCTCCTCCTTCGCGAGCATTATTGCTTCGCAGAAGGAGGTGACGGCCTCCCATGCCCTCTCGCTCCGTACCATGGCCTGGACTAGGGCCGGACGCGAGAGATCCCCGCCGCCGATCGCCTCCACGAGGACACGGCGATGCTCTGCCCCCTCCCCCCCCTTACGGTTATTTTTGAGACAAAAAGTACCCTATGTCCTTTTCCAGGATACCATCTATCTCCTTGCTAAATTTTATCGAAATCCGTTCTGTGGTTTAGGTGTGAAAAGGTAGCAGACAGACAGACAGACTTACTTTCGAATTTATAATATTATATTATAGTAAGTGCGGATATGGATTAAGTCATAACCAAGCACCCATCTCAAACTCTTCGTGCAGTAACCTATATTGGATACACGTCACCCACGTTAATACGCGCTCTTAAAAGTTAAGGGAGTAATTATATAGGTAGGCGTTTTTGTTTATATTATTCCGCAATCTCGATGTCATTTCAGACCCCTGTCAGGAGAAAGTTGGAGTAATCGTCAATACCAAAGACAAGGAAGTATTTTGAGTAATTATGTGTGGTAGGGTTGCTACGATTGAAGGGTCTCGGTATTTAATGCATAGTCACCCAACTAAAGCTTACCGAGGTTGGTCCGTGGATGGGTCCATTACATGCAAACACTTCTCCGTGCCTCGAAAAGCACGTCAGAGTAATCGTCAATACCAAAGACAAGGAAGTATTTTGAGTAATTATGTGTGGTAGGGTGGCTACGATTGAAGGGTCTCGGTATTTAATGCATAGTCACCCAACTAAAGCTTACCCATGTTGGTCCGTGGATGGGTCCATTACATGCAAACACTTCTCCGTGCCTCGAAAAGCACGTCAGAGTAATCGTTAATACTAAAGACAAGGAGGTATTTTGAGTAATTATGTGTGGTAGGGTTGCTACGATTGAAGGGTCTCGGTATTTAATGCATAGTCACCCAACTAAAGCTTACCGAGGTTGGTCTGTGGATGGGCCCATTAAGTCCACGTTAAGCTGTTGTTTCCGGCTGTCGATGGTAGATCTTTGACAGTCGTTACGGGTCGTCAGAAGCCCGACAGTCTGACAACCAGTCTTACCAAGAATATTGTGTTATCTGGTAACTGGGTTATGGAGGCCAGATAGGCTGTCGCTACATGTAAAATACTGGTATTCAGTTGCATCCGGTAACATTGGCAGCCGACCCTAACATATTGAACGAGCAACCGAAGCGTCTCTGCTTCAAGTCTGGCAATATTTGCTTTCCTCTGTCAGTTTGTTGGTACTCTAATGGTCGTATTTTACAACCGATCTAGACTAAACTTGGAATACAGGTTTTACAAATTTATAGTTTTTTTTTGTCGTCGGCGACTTGATTGGGGGGTGCTTCCTCCAAAAAGGGGCAAAAAGGGTGCTACTAGATATCTCCGCCTCATGAGATCAGATTTAGATGGTTCTTTTATATTTAAAAGGTAGTATTTTTTTTTATAAATCACATAAAAATTTGATGAAGATCTGATGAGGATCTTCGGCGTGATGTCGTTGACAGAATAGCTCCTGAAAATGCAGTAAATTCCTTTAGTGCAAGTAGATTTCTACCAGTGCAATCGACCCTTTAACTACTCTAATAGGTAGGGATTGATGGAGCACCTGGGACCACCTTCTTAACACAAAACTTGAGAATTCTCAATAATAATTTTCAGAAATCCATAAACGAGGCTTTAAAACCAATATTAATGTTAGTTTAACAGCGAGGTCACTAGATGGCCCTACTGTGCACCGCTAGATTGCGCTGTCGTTGTCGCTCGCCAAATGTTTAGGTCCTGTCGAACATTTTGTATGACTGAGTTATGTTGGGTGTAAGGTAGCTTCAAAAGTAAAGTCTCGTGTTTAACAGATAGTACAAACACTGTCTAGGAATCAAGTATCTTTTAGAGTATCGTCGCAATTGAGGATTATTATTTTAACTTTTTTGGATCGGTATTGATTCTTTTTAGTGAATTTCACTATTTGAATAAAGAATTTTCTATAAATTTTGATTAAAAATATAAAATCAACTGTCAATCAGAATTCTTATAAAAGTGTGTAATAGCGTTTGTACAAAATCATTACAATTTTTGCATCGGAACTGAAAAAAATTGCATCGATATGGAGCGACGACATCATTTGACATGAGAAGAGATGGTGAGAGCCGTCGGAATGTTGCAAGCTGGTTCCAGGCAATTTACTGTGGCTGTCGCCCTTGGCACTACACAGAGCGCCATAAACCGCCTCTGGACACGCTATCGTATCACGGTCAGCGTAGCCGAGCGACATGGAGGACGATCTTGCATCACCACTCGCAGACAGGATCGGTACATCCAAAATACTGCTCGACGGAATCGTACGAAAACATCGACCAAATCATCCGAAATCGTTTACTTGAAGTGGGTCTGCGTTCCCGAAGGCCGCTGAGAGTTTCACCTATAGCACCTCGCAATCATAGGGCCCGTTTACAATGGGCTCGCGAATACAGAAATTGGGAGGAAGAAGACTGGCGTTGTGTTGGCTTTTCCGATAAATCTCGTTTCGGTATGAGGCCGGATATAAGACGTACTCGAGTTGGGAGGACCTCTGGACGTCAAAAACGTTTGAAATTTTGTCAGGAACTTCATTCATATGGAGGGGGAATAGTAATGGTTTGGGCCGGTATTTGGATCGGTGGAAGAACCGATCTCATTTGGATCAGGGGCAACCTCAATGCTCTGATTTTTGCGGAGAGGATTGTTTCAGACGTGATCATCCCTTTGCGAAGCCGGTTGGTTGATTCGTTTCGACTTATGCACTACAATGCACGTCCACACACTGCTAGAGTAGTAACACGTACTCTTGCCGATGCTCGCATCAACGTTCTGCCGTGGCCTGGTCGATCGGCAGACCTCAAACCAATTGAGCAAGCATGGGATATGCTCTAAAGTAGAGCTCTGCCGCGTATGGATTCCGTACATACCCCACAACAGCTTTTTGAACTGTTAGAAAGAACGTGGGCGGCCATTCCTCAAAGTAATTTTGATGAACTAATTTTAAGCATACCAAATCGCTGAGATTGTGTGATTGGTGTCAATGGTGAAAACACAGATTATTATTTTCTTATCTTTAAAATAAAAAAATTAAAAATCCTCTTTTTTGCCATTTAATTGACTACATTAACTTAGGTTAATTTCCCACAATTTGCAAAAATTGCAAATTTTCTTAATTTTTACAAAATATAGGGATAAGTTGTTAACATATAAATTAAAGTAAGAAGTCAGTCTGTAAACTAGATTTGGTAAATATTAATTGGATAATTTTTTATAGTTAAAAATGTACAATGTTTAATTACTTAACTCATTAAAATAGCGTCCACTGTACACAACTGCTTGTTTTCAATATCAGACCAAAACTGTACGTCTGTGTGTTTTTTACTGTAATTCAGTGGTGCCTTTTATTTCGAAAGACATAGAACATAAAGTTTTAAAAAAGCCATAATCGTACCGTGTTCTAAACCATCAACCTCATACTTGTAAAGCAGATCCTTAAACTCGAAAGCATTCTTAAAGTTTTATTTTATAGGCATACCATAAAAATTTTTTTCGCGGGTAGGTGTGAATAAACGATAGACGTATCTCTGTTTTTAAATTTATATTTAAAATAAAAATACTCAGTTTTTTGGCAAAATTTCTATCAATTATTCGTATATAACCTCTATTACACGGTTACTCACGTTTGTGGCACATTTATGTGGCTCAAATAGTAAAATTACACCACCTGCCAGCTCATCATCTGTATAGTCACTACACTTTTCACCTTGACACTAGTGGATCACTATGTCCCAACTTGCTGAGATTCTGTCAGTACAAAAAAGCCTTGAAGAGAACTTTACACGTAAAATGGAAGCACTGGAAGCTCAGATTCAGTGCGCTGGACCTGCCAAGGATACTGTGGCAAGGGTGGCTGAGGAGTTTCGGACCTTCAGGGAGCTTATTTTCAGCATGTTTGGCTTGCTCCGGACTCAGATCAGTGAGTGTGCTAAACAGGTTGACGGATTGGAGACCAGACATAGGCGGAAAGCACTGATCTTTCAAGGTGTTGCCGAAGTTGACAGTGAAGACAGCACTGCAGTCATCCTGAATGTCATCACAAATAAGCTAGCCCTGAAGAACTTCTCTGCATCTTCCATAAAGGTTTGTCACAGACTAGGCGCTGCCAGTAAAGATCATCACAGGCCGATACTGATTAGGTTTTCCAGCTATGATGACAAATCAGTAGTCTGGAAGGCTAAGACACGATTGAAGGGAACATCAATCGCAGTCAAGGAGTTCCTGACAAGGGTTCGGCAATCCATCTTTGGGAAGGCGCGTCTTCACTTTGGAATGCGTTCGTGTTGGACTCAGGACGGTGTCATCGTTGTAAAGGCCTTTGACGGAAGTAGACACAAAGTTTCTTCAATGGATGAGCTGAATCCTCTGCTTGCGAAGTTTCCAAAGGTCCAAGGCACAGGAGATAGCCTGCAAAACAGAGCGTAACAATAATGGTATCATGTTTTCCATATTGTATCTATTTAATGATTTGCATGCAATTGTTAGTACGGAATTACTTACCGCTGTTATTTCTTTGTTTGTTTTTTTATGTTCTTAGAGTCCCTCTAATATACGTTACGCAATTTCCTTATAATCTCTTCTCAATGTTATTGACACACTGTAGATAATAATTTACCCTCAACAAGTTATTTTCTTTTTTTAAATTTTGTGTGTATCCAATGGTTGATCCTTTCTCAAGTTTTATTTTTCTCGTACGTATACGTCAAATAAGTCAAAATGTCAAAATGTCAAATGCAAAAGTTGAAAAGTCCACAGACTATGTATCAAAGTAAGATTGACGGATACGTTTCACGACTTATTCATATTTTTTATGTCGTCTTAGTGTTAGCGTAATATTTTATTTGTGTAAATTTCGGTTTTTTATCTTGTTATTATTACTATTTTATTCTGCATGACCGTTACACTCTTTTATTGTTATGTGTCGCTGTGTGCTTTTATCTTTTAACAAATAAGTTTTAAATGCTTAGAGATGATGTTGTGAGCTGGCGGGTGGTGCAGAGTTGCAAACGTCGTACCAGTCATTCTAGCATTGTACATTATTATATATTTATAGATATTTATTTTATTTTACATATTTATGACATCTGATAACGAATCATTTCATTCTGCCAACGAATCTAGTGCCTCATCCAGCGATGAAACTTTTACTTCTCTTACAGACACCTTAGGTGTTCTTTTACGCCAAAATTTCAGCCAAAATTCTTGCCGGCTATTTAACGTATGCCACCTCAATGCCCAGAGTATTCCCAGTCACTACAACGAACTATACGACACGTTTTCCGACAACAACGTTCACGCCGTCCTGATTTCCGAGACTTGGCTCAAACCAGACCTGCTTTCAACCACTTACCCGCTCCCCGGTTTCGTTCTTCTTCGGAATGACCGGATCGGAAGGAGGGGGGGTGGTGTAGCCATCTACCTTCGTGATGATTTCCCATTTAAAATTCTAGCTTCTTCTTCTTCCAATGAATCCGCAGAGTTTCTTTTCCTCGAGGTTTGTGTCAAAGGTGTTAAAGCCGTTCTCGGCGTAGTCTATTGCCCCCCTTCCATTGATTACTTCACTGAATTCGAATCGGTACTTGAATCTTTGGGTTCGGAATATGCACATCACATTGTTATGGGAGATTTTAATACCAATCTCCTTGCCCTCAACTCCCCTCGGTCCCGTAAACTCCTGCACTTAGTCGAGTCAGCAAGTCTGCATATTTTGCCTCTTCAACCCACTCATCACAATATAGTCGGTGATGATACTTGGCTTGACCTGATCCTGACCTCTAATCCTTCCCTAGTTTCCTCACATGGTCAACACGATGCTCCTGGTTTTTCCCATCACGACATTATTTTCTTATCATATGTACTTAAACCCCCTAAACCTAAACCAACGTTCCAGTACAGGCGTGCCTTTGCTCGTATGAATGGCGAGAGGCTTCAACGAGATGCGTCCAATATTGACTGGTCATCTCTGGAAGCAGCTGCTTCAGTTGAGGAAAAAGTAAAATTATTCAACGATGTTGTGGTCAAGCTATTTGACGCCCATGCCCCTATGAAGAAAATCAAGTTGAAGCGTCCGCCTGCGCCTTGGATGAACAGGGGAGTTCGGATGGCAATGCGACGGAGGGACCGCGCGTTTCGGAAGTTTAAAAAGGATCGCTCGGATGACAATTGGGCCTTGTTTAAGGCTGCTAGGAATCGGTGTAATCAGATGATACGCAACGCTAAACGCCGTCACATCCTAAATAATATCACTTCTTGTTCTCCTGCCGATATTTGGAAGTTCCTTGGAACTTTAGGCATCGGTAAATCGCGACATTCGGACCTTCCTAACACAATTGGTTTGGACGATCTAAATCGCCATTTCTCCACTGTTCCCAATCTAGATAGTCTAACCAAATGTCAAACCCTAGACTACCTTGCTGGTCTGACGCGTCCCAATATTAACCCCTTTGTCTTCACCCCTGTCGACCCGGGAGAGATCAAAAAGATAATCCTTTCCATTAAATCCAAAGCTATGGGCTGCGATAATATCAGCCGCCATATGATCGTAGCGGCTCTTGATCAACTCCTTCCTGCAATCTCGCACATCATAAACTTTTCCCTTTACACCGGTGTTTTCCCTTCCCTCTGGCGTAAAGCCCTTGTTCGGCCTCTGCCTAAAATACCCAATCCCTCTCTTCCTTGTCACTTTCGCCCAATTTCCATCCTTCCCTTTCTATCAAAAGTGCTCGAGGCCAGTGTTCATAAGCAATTCTCCCACTTTATTCTCCGCAACTCCCTCATCAGTCCATTGCAATCCGGTTTCAGGCCTGGGCACAGTACCGTTTCAGCTCTCCTTAAAGTGACTGACGATATAAGGCGGGGAATGGAAGACACTAAGGTTACAGTCTTAGTATTAATTGACTTCTCCAATGCTTTTAATACCGTCAGTCACGAAGTCCTTTTATCCATCCTTTCCTATCTTATGGTCTCTCGGGAGGCGTTGGAATGGTTTTCCTCTTATCTTCAGGGGCGTCAGCAGTCTGTTCGTGCTGGAGACTCTTCGTCTGGTTGGTGTGAACTTGCAGCTGGCGTCCCTCAGGGCGGTATATTATCTCCTCTTTTGTTCTCAATTTTTATTAATCTCATCACCACTGAACTTCGAACTGCGTATCATCTTTATGCTGACGATTTGCAGCTTTACTGCCAGGCAAGTGTTGAAAACATATCCGATGCGATTGAGGAGCTAAACCGGGATTTAGATGTGGTTAAAAACTGGTCTGATCGTTTTGGGTTGGCGGTTAATCCTACCAAGTGTCAGGCTGTCATTGTAGGGAGCACCCACAGTATGAGGAAGCTGAATGGCTTAACTGTGCCACCTATAATGTTTGACAACTCAGTCATCCCGTTTAGCTCCGATGTTAAGGATCTTGGTCTGCATGTTGACACATGTCTTGACTGGCGTAAGCAGGTCACGACTGTAAGTAAAAAAGTCACTGGAACGCTGCGGTCGCTCTATCGGTTGAAAAACCTTCTCCCATCACACATAAAGGCAATGCTTGTACAGTCCCTAATCTTTCCCATAATAGACTATGGTGATGTGTGTTACTATGACCTGAATGCAGATCTCCTCAATAAACTTGACCGCCTTCTAAATAACTGCATTCGATTCGTATTCAATCTTCGAAAGTATGATCATGTATCTGCGCATCGATTGCTTTTAAAATGGTTACCCATACGTCAGCGTAGAGAGTTGAGGGCTCTGTCTATGTTGTATTCTATACTCGACAAACCCACTACTCCTTCTTACCTGACTTCCCATGTTCAATACCTATGCTCTGCTCATAGTAAAAATCTTCGTTCTACCAACAATCGTCTTCTACGATGTCCTTCTCACCGCTCTGGTTTTATTCACTCTTCTTTCTTTGTCCAGGCGATATTTCTTTGGAATGCGCTTCCTCTGAACATCAGGATGGCAACCAGTCGGTTATCTTTCAAACTGAAGGCACGTGAACATATTCGTGAAAAGTTGGCAGAATCTTTGCAGTGCTGATTTGCTGGATTTGTGTTCTCCTCTACCTATCGTTATTTCTCCTGACAAAGTTTATTCGGTTTATATGTATGTATCTATGTATGTATGTATTAGTAAGTATTCATTTCAAAGTTATCTATTACTTATGTTGCACCTGCCATGTTTTGTCTCTGCTCCACCCTAAGGTTGACTGGTAGAAAATGCCTCAGGCATTAAGTCCGCCTTTGTACAGTATTTTTTTTACTTGTGCATAAAGTTTTAATAAATAAATAATAAATAAAAATGCTATTCTGAAGCATCGCTTTTTAGGGTTCCGTACTAGAAGGGTACTAAACGAAGCCCTATTAATATGCCTCCGCTGTCCGTCCATCCGTACGTCCGCCGGCCTGTCAGCGGGCTGTATCTCATGAATCGTAATAGGTAGACAGTTAAAATTTTCACAGATTATATATTTCTATCGCGCTATAACAACAAATAATAAAAATTTATAAAATTAAAGGGGGTCCCCATACAGCAAACATTTGAGATTGAAAAATAAAACTCTCCTTCCACCTCTCTGGACAGATCCAGAGCTGCCAAGGACCAAGTTTAGAATAAGAGTCCAGCTCATCCCACCTTCGCCGTCTGGGCCTGCCATGACGTCGTCTGCCATTAAGCGGATCCACTGGGTCGTAAGTTTGGCCCATTGATCGTCTAACATGCGGCAGATGTGTCCAGCCCAATTCCATTTAAGCGTGGCAGCTTTCCCAGTGTCATCAGTTATTTTAGTGATAGAACGGATTGTTGAAGAATACTCCGTTCCATAGCTCTCTGGCAAACACCGAGCGCGGACCTCTGCTGAATTGTCAAAGAGCATGTTTGAAAACCATACGTGAGTAAACGATGAGTCTTCTCTTGAGGGATAGAGGACGCCCTTCATTCTTAGTATAAATAAATGAAAAAAATATATATCTTCAAAAATGTAGAAATAGGGTCTGTAAAAGTTGTCAGTAAGTAAAAATAGACCATTTTTGTATGATCTCTATCGCAACAATTAAACGAGTTAGGAATTTGAAACTTCTGTATGTCATGTACCATTACACAAAAATTATTAAAAACGCCGATTCATAAGGTATTTTTAATTTAAAAGAGGCGATATTCTGCAACTGTAGAAAATTACTTTGTAATCCACAGTATCATTATAAAATACAAATTTATCTTTGCGATTTTTAAAATTTATGTAGAAAAATATACTTCGTTTAAAAACAGGCCAAGTGCGAGTCGGACTCGATCACGAAGGGTTCCGTACCACCTTACAATATTTAACACTACATGGTTCTCATATAAGAAAAAAAAAATAGGTTTTTTTTCTAAATATTGTACGGTGGTACGGGACCCTTCGTCCGACTCGCACTTGGCAGGTTTTTCTACGTTTCAATAGTCCTCTGCATCGCCCGATATTAAACCTTGAGCGAATATATTTTTTCAGTGATATTTTTTTTAGTATTTCGTTTCACGAGAACTCGTAGTCTGTTACGTCTTTTTTGTGCTTCGCGTTTGTTTCAAAAGGGCTATAGTAGTGAGGTATTTCCACGAAAATACCAGTAATACTAGTAGTTCTGCGAACAAACTGCACATCCTTCCACTGTTTGTTACATCATAATCAGCCTATAATGTCCCCATTGCTGGGACACAGCCCTCCTCTCTTCGAGACGGAGTGGGCTGTAATCTACCACGCGGGCCCAGTGCGGGTTGGTAGATGTCACATGTCTTTGAACTTATGGTTCTAGGACATGCCGATTTCCTCACGATGTTTTCCTTCGCCGTTTTTGAGAGCAGTGGTGATGAAATTATTTACACAATTATTTACAAATGTTTGTTTAGAAATTATAATGGAGGGGCGTGCACTTCTTTCTAAATTAGACGATTTCTATAAAGGTATATCTAGCGTCCTCTTGTTTACTAATAACTGCATTCGACAATCAGTCTATAATTACGATGATTACTTTTTTACCCGATTGCAGCGGAGTCCAAAAGATGGGTAAATACTTTTAACCGACTTCCCAAAGGGGGAAGTTATCAATTCGGTAGTTTTTTTTATGTTTGTATACCGTCGCTCGTTTGGGAAATATTTTTTTTATTTGAAAATATAAACTTCCAGAGTGGTTCTATTTTTATCAAAATCCAGTTCTGATGCTGGGATCCATTAGTTATATTAGGTACATTATTAATCTTTGGGTTGCCTCCTTCCCTCAAATATGGCGAGGGGAGTAATGGCTGACCTTTGCGTTATGCTCGTGAACGGGTGCTGCTTGTGGTGACTGGTCGTCTTGCTGACCATGGTTTTTGTTGTTGTTATTAGTAATTAACTGTTTATTTATATTACTTCGATTGTTAGCTAGTTCGCTAGTTTATCATTTGTGATTTGGCATGCCCTTTATGCCTGGAGGCTTTCATTCGGGTATTAAGTTCTTTTTACTTTTTTGTTGTTGGTAAAATAATTTAATTTAATGTTTTGTGTTGCGTAAAGTAAATTATTAGTATTGTATAGAATCATGTTCTTCTAACTATTCAGACAGCTGTGCTGCTGGGAAGTTTGTTGCGCCACTTCTTCTTCCCAGCTAAAGCACTAGGAAGTGGTGAAGGGTGGGCGTTTTTGGGGGACTGTCTTATGTAATTTTGACGTTCGAAAAGTGCTGATTTTCAGCCTAGTTTGAATAAATGACTTTTGAATTTGAATTTGAATCTGAATGAGAAACTTTATATGATGAGTCGTGATAAACTTTAATGACGAACATACTATATCTTAATCAACCTTTTATTTCAATAATAAACTGTCCTTTTACAAATTTATAAGCAACATGAGGTCCCTACATTATATTCAGACAGCAAGGTTATAAACCAAAAATAGCTAGCTAATTTTGTGGCAGCCCTACCCAAAATCCTTTATTGCCTCACCTAATAATATCTAATGGTGATTGACGGAGCAAAAACCCGATGTCACCCGAAGTTTTCCGATTAAGTGCCGATGGTAATCAATGGTGAATGGAGACACGCCTTTAGGTTTAGGTACACTATCAGTTGGGAAACAAAGACCACTAGGGATAATCGACGTAAAGATTTAGCGGAAGGGTTTTGTAAATCAAGTTTAGTCGATCAGTTTCAGTCGGCAAAAGGCATACCAATAATCGCTACTCAGAATGAAAGGAACTTAGTGTTGGAAAATAGTTTAATGAACTAGGATAAAGGCCTGTCGCACGCATTTTTTTTTTTTTTTTTGGTTTATTTAATTTTATTATATTTTATTTATATTTATTTATTTTTACAATTTTAAGAAAGCTTACAGACTAATACACGGAAATGGTAACGAAATAGTAAACAACTGACAATTGCTAATTACAAGCTTCCACGTATAAATAAAATATATACCTATATAATAAAATTATCAAATAACTTCTCCCGCTCTGGGCGGAGCGAGAGGGCGTGTCAGACTCTTACTGACTAAAACCCACCCGTGTTCCTTTTGTTGCCAGTACGTTGCTAGGGGCCACGGTACCATTCGATACGATTCCGTATCGAATCGAACATCAATCAAAGTTTTCGAAGGGTTCCTCTAAAAAACGCTGATTACATTAAAAACCCGACAGTTTAAACCAAATAGACGACCGCTATTCTGCCGACAGCTGTCGGGGACTAGGCAAGCAAGCTTACCGAAAATGTGCCATGTTCGAACCCTTGTGAACCCTTGTGTAGCTATGCTGATGTTAAAAAGCACGCTAGTTGCCCCGCTCCTCTACAAACGCAGCCTTAGACTGACCACATAATGACAACGTGGTAGCGTGGTGTGTCAGCTGTCAGAATGTATGAACTTAGTGAGTGTAACTACATGACTACAGGCATGTAGCGGATAGTGTAGTGATGTAATTATGTTCCGTGTCGGCGCGCGCTTAGTGTTTAGATTAACTGCGACTTTGAACTTTGCATATGTGGCTGTTCTACGTGCGGCCTTTTATTGCCTATGGATTACGTCAATGCGGCTAGTAGGTACCTATGCGAATGAATCGCGTTTAGTTATAGCGGCGTCCTGTATTTTTAAAGGCTGCGCTGTATATTATGTATTCAATGACAGGCGGAATAAAATAAAATAACAACGATTGAGAGTAAAAAAAAAAACACGTAGGTACTTAGAGTGCGCACAGGATAAGTCTGCGCGCGATTGGTGGCGCGATATTTAAAATATTAAATCGACAAGACGGCGGCACACGATTAGTTCCGATTTCAGCTGCACACAGACTTATCATGCGCACGGATCCGCGCGGTCTAGTGTCGTGACGGTCAAAATGTTACACATTTTTCGGTCTAGTTCTCATTCGTCAAGTGTGCAGAGTATAACGTGCAATAAGGAACTTCGTTTCAAAAGATTAAACATGGCTGGAACTTGTTAAAACCTGACGTAGTGTCGACAACAGTTTCAGAATGAAATAGTTTTACTCGCTACGTTATTCCAGTAACAGTAAAAAGAATAGGCCGTTCACCACTTCTTGGGTGTCGATAACAGAACCGCAACAAGAGCTTGACAATTTATTAAAAAGCAGAACTTTCTGCTAAAAAAACTACAATCAGATGCTTCATGTGTTTGCCAATCTCTTTTTTGACCATTTTTGACTGTTATTGGGCGTTTTTATAATTACTAACGTGACGATATTATCGTGAACATCCACAGCATTGCGATAACAAAGCGAAGTAAAATGTATGGAAATATAAGAAGGCGCTTTTCCGTTCACGATAACGTTATAGTATGGAAGAAAGAGATATTATGTCACGCCAACCCCAAATAAATTGCGATAATGACAGGAGAGTTATGAAATGATTACGTCATAACATCCACCGCGTATGTCCATACAAATTACTTCCCTGCCGTGGACGCCCACGATAATATCGTCACGTTAGAAATTATAAAAACGTACATAAGGTACAAGATAAAGAGATATTCAAAGATGCTATAATTATCTTAAAGGAATGTTGCCATTTTTAAATATTATACTTTATTTATTTATGTAGAATTAATTATTGTATATTTATTTTATTTTTATATCATAATTATATTTCATTGTATGCTGCACCGGTCGACGTCATAATGTCAACGCCGGCTGTCACTGAAAACCAGCGCTGGGGCTCTGTCTTGCATAGGGTCGCAGCATTATGCTGAGCGATGGCCGTTTTGCGTGGATGTGACGCAGAGCTTCTCTAAACTTATTTCTTTTTTATTTTGTGTTCATTTTTTGCGTCATGTTTACCGCTAATAAACGTATTTTCTTTTTTGACATTTAGATAGTTACTAAACTAGCCTATATACATTAATTTGTGAGGCCTGAAATATGAAGAAACGGATACGTACATAGACTACTAAATGTTAGGAAAATAGCCTTTTACTTGGGTCGGAATGTAATATCGTCGTCCCAATGCAATTTACTAAAGGAAACCTAAATATATGAAGTTGATGAACCCTGTATATTTTAGTACGTGTGGGCAGTACGTACTTTATTTTGGGATATTCAATGTGGAGTAGTATCTATCAGTAATATTGTTAGTAGGGACGTTTTCGGTTGAGTATGAATAAGAATTTACGAGTGACCTAGCAATAATATGGTTATAAGCAACATTAAAGGGGCGGGGCATCGTTAAGAGGGAACAGGGGCTGCTAGAAGTTTGAAAAATAGGTATTTGAAGAAACTATTGCCGTCTTCTTACCTCAAGTCTGCCCCCGTAGAGTGCGATAGAGATAGCTACAGCTCAGACCAATTATATCACAAAAAAAAAATGACGAAATTGACGTTTCGTATTTCCCTTTTTTCTCCTCGAAAACTGAACCGATTCAATTAATTTTTACATTAAAATTTTAAGAAAAAGTACGTCTAGGTTCCTATCATTTTCATTTATGTTAAAACCATTTCGAATTTGTCTGGTATTCCTCTAATCACGGCGGTAAAAATGGGGCATTTTTGTAATTTTTGGAGGGTCATATTTTCTTTACCGATAAGTTGCTGATTTTATTCGATAAGTTATTTAGTTTGTTTTAGATTTAGATTTATATTTTGATTGCAGGAAAGCGAGAGGAAAGAAGTTACACATCAATAATTATGTAATTGTAATTAAAAATTATAATTATTGAGGTACATAAAAAAACGGGCTGGAGAAATTTGGTTGGACCCTTTGCCATCATTCAAAATTCAAAATTCAAAAGTCATTTATTCAAACTAGGCTGAGAATCAGCACTTTTCGAACGTCAAAATTACATAAGACAGTCCCCCAAAACGCTCACCCTTCACCACTTCCTAGTGGTTTAGCTGGGAAGAAGAAGTGGCGCAACAAACTCCCCAGCAGCACAGCTGTCTGTTCAGTTAGAAAAAAATGAATCTATATAATAGTATGCAAAACGATATTTACATTACGCAACACAAAGCATAATTTAAATTATAAAATTAACAGCCATATGACAGCTAGCACACGCCAATATACCAACCAAAAACATCGAGAACTATACTCAAGCAGAAATAAAAATAACTTAACGAAAACAATATCTAAATAAAAGCCTCCAGGCATAAAGGGCGTGCATTACAAATGGTATCACGATAAGCAATGACGCCAAAGTAGACCCAGGCAGGGGATCAGAGATTCACTTTAAGCAACATATTGCGGATTCAATATACGGTAAAGTATATTTAATACGTTTCATCCTTTGGTTTAGTATCAAAAATTGGTTCTTAAAATACTAAGATAAAATACAATCAAAATATTTCCAACCATTTTCAAAGATAAAGCGCAGAAGTTTACATATGTCTGGAAAAAAGACATAAACTGTCGAAAAAAGTAAGTTCAAAAACTAAAGCCGTGGTCGCATGCCTGATGCGACCACGGCTTTAGTTTTTGAACTAACTTTTTTCGGCATTGGATAGCCTACAAAATTATAATGGCATGTGGCATGTGGCTTTACCTTGACCATTGTTGTACCTATGTCTTGATTTCTGACTGAAATATTTTCATGTTTCATACTTTTTAGAGCGTGATTTTTCAGTGGTCGGGTTTTAGTTTTTGAATTTACTTTTTATTTAAACTATTTTGTGGTTAAAATTTCGTGATAAAGTATTTGTAGAGTCGCTTTCATTTTTTTTTGTTTAGATTTTATTGTATAATAGGTATTAATTTTACAACCGCGCCGTACGTAGCGGTCTCACTTATGCTTGTTTTTAACAATTAATACATATTTATTTAATTAGACAACATGATATATATACATATTTGTAATGTGCTTGGCAAGGCCTTTCATTCAATACACAACATGGCACAAAAAAATGTTTATGACTTTATGTCCTCTAGAGGGCGCCATATTGGATATGACGTCATATAGCCTATAACCAGCGGACGCTCAAGAAACTTCCAACGATACCTCATTTGTCAAATTTTGATCAGTAGTTTAGTAGTTATGAGATAACAGATGAACATACATACATACATACATTCATACCGGTCAAAATCATAACCCTCCTTTTTGCTTCGCTGTAGTCTGGTAAAAACAATTGAATAATCACAAATTAATTATATCTTCGAGCGTTCCTTAGTAATGGACGTCGAAAATTAATGACTACGTTGTTTGGCAGTTGTCAACAATTTATTTAATGAACAATCTACATCTTTATCTTTGAAGATTTGCCATTAATTTTACCCAAATCGTTTGGCCATCATTAATGATAAATATTTGGCTAAGTTTGATGTTAAAATCAACCCACCTCACCAAGCAAACCATGCTGAATCAAACCTTATTCCAAGATATTTATTTCTAGATTTTAATGGAATGGATTCTTCTGTGAAATTTCCGTTATTTTTGTTAGAATATTTTAAACTGCAGATAGAATATTAACTCAATTCTGTATGACCAGTCACGAATAGTCATTGATGGTTGAATAGTGCCATTCTAAAAGTTTATTGATTTTTCTCAATACTTAAATAATATGGACTTTTTATTGTACCAGAGTAGGTACAATAAAAAGTCCATATTATTTAATTTTGTCTTGAATTTTGTCCATATTACTTTTTTATCGTAGTTGGGTTTTAGTTAGTGACCAGAAGAGAAACTAGTAAACCCGTAGAAAACCCGTTTCTATGGTTGTCATGCTACGCGTGTAAGTTAGTCACTAATCACACGAAAAGAAGAAGAAGGGCGCCATATTTAATTGAATGTGACGTCACATAGCCTATAACTAGCGGACGATCAAGACGCTTCCATCGTTACCTCTTTTGTCAAATTATGATAAATACTTTAGAAGTTATGAGGGAACAGATGAACATACATACATACATACTTATCGGTCAAAATCATAACCCTCTTTTTGGTTTGCAGTAGTCGGGTAAAAACACACACGGACTTATGTTTTTCTCTCTTAATTGAAAATACGAAGAATACCTACGAGTCCATAACCTACCTATAGGACATACATCGCTCCAACTTCAAAAATCAAATCAAAATCTGTAAGTCCATAATATGTGCATAATTAGTTAAGGGTCTGTACACACGAGATATGAGAACGAACCTTTTCAGTGGAACGAATGATTGATTGAAGCTGAACTGAATACCTAATCAATCTTTGTTTTTATCGTTTCGGGATTCCGGAATAGGGCAGGCTTTTTAGGAGGTAATAATGTTACGGTATTCGGATTTGGTTTTTATTGCTAGGCATAGGTATTTGGCTCGCTTTGATTGTTGAATGTGAGTGAATGGTCTCGTTTTTTTAGAAATTAATTATTTGTGACCAATTATAAAAAAAATCGCCCCGTAAACTCCTATATTGCAACTTTCACTTTCGTCGAAATCGTTAGAGCCGTTTTCGAGAACGTGATTAGAACTATATTGCAAATATATAATTTATACAAATATTGCTCATTTAATAATATAGGATATTTGATTTGACACTATTTTGATAGCCGTCGAGGTTTTATTACGTCATAATTAGAAAATACAGTCTGATCAGCAACATGGTACGGCCAATCCATTCTGAAAAATCTCACGTGAAGTGAGCTGTCATTCTCTCTGATGCTAGGGATTGATACTATTACCAACAGCAGACAGCGAAAGACTGAGTTGATAGATCGATGCAATACGGTGCGCCAGAGGAACTACAAGCCATCCATTACAAGACTACTGGCATAATCACAATGTATCACTTACTCAAGGGACTAGTAATACCTCCTTCGATCATTTACATCCATATATCGCACAAAACTATACAGAAACTGTAACATACATTTATATTATTTGTTACACGAACAAAACAAAAGTTGTCTGGTGAAATAAATCGCTAGGAGCCGGGTTTTCGCGTCAGAGAATATATTTGTGGCACGTGCGTTTCTGCGGTGACAGTAACTGTGTCGAGTGAACCATATGAACTGTTATGGAATGAACGAATGGTATGATTTGTGAAAGGTATTGTTTTATTTATTTTGGTGTAGCATGACCGGCTTTGTAGGAAGTTTATTCTTTAAAATTCTAAGGTTTGTTTTCGGTCAGGAAATTCTCATGGAGGTATTCTGTCTGGAGAATTTGCAGGGGCATCCTAGACTCCTGCCTGTTTAAGCCATTTAGTAGCCATCTTCAACATATAAGAAACAAACTCTGATGTCCCACGGGCGACCGCTACGGAATTTTTCTTGAAAAAAAACAGTGGTACCTAAAAAAGGTTAAATATGAATTTGCTTTCGATATCTTATTTCCTTTTTATCTACACCTACAAGGTAAAACATTATTCTTGCCTGTCGAGATGGTAATAAAGCAAAATGACGCTGTCTCTCATCATTATAAATGAAACATAATAAAAAACGACGCTTCTAAACATAACAGCTTTCGAAAACAATTTGTGACGCCATTTCTTTGTTAGGAAATTCTTCGAAGTTGAACCAATCTTGCTATTTATGATTTCATGGTTAAAATAACACTTAGCTTAGACATAGTTTCGGGCAAAAATTGTAATAATTCATTGGAAAAACTTCCTAATTCACTTCCTTTTGTGTTTCGAGTTAGTATTAGTGCCGCGTGAGGTTAATTGACCACGCGATCGCATTTTGAGGGTTGAAAGAATATTAATATTTAGTTTCAATCAATTTTCTTTCGACTTCACGCCAAATTATATTGTAATAATTTTTTTTCTTTATTTATTTTATGGCTATGACGCTATAACTGTAAAAAATATACTGCTGCGTCAGATATTACTGGGCTTGGTGTTGAAAATTACGACCAAGCGGTAAATCTAATTATAATCGTTGAGGATACTGGCTAGTTGAATTATATACAATGCCGCCCATGGGCACGTGACCGCCTTATAAGCTTATATGAGTTAAGCTTTTAGGAATAATAAACAGAATACAAATCGAGCAAATAACACTGGAGATATGGCAAACAATTTAAAGCAAGGTCACAAACGCTACTCAAAAACATTTCATAAAATAACTTGAAAAATATTAAAGTTAGCCCCCCCTTTTAAAGTTAATTATCGATAGTTTTTCATGAATATTAAGAAAAATACGGGCGGTCTCATGCCCTTGGGCAGTATTATATATTTTATATTACGATGCGGAAAGAAAAAAAGTGAGGAACTGAAAATGCGTTTATTTGTGTTACGATAAAGGTACCATTTCGTACCCGACCGCAGGCGGCAACTGCAGGCAACGTGTCGCGTTGTCATGTCGCGGCGATACGTCGTGGCGTCATGTCCACGTGCCCTGCTGCCACCACCCAACCGTAGGCGGCAGCAGTTCGTATTCCAGTCGGTAGATAGAAGATAGAAAAACGTGTTATCGCTCGAACGTTAGCGGAACTACTGGTCTATGGTCGGGCTGCACGTATCGCCTGTCACTCGTCCGTAGCTGCCAACGACGTGTTTTTCGTGTACGGACGGTATTTCATAGAAATTCATAGAAACCAGTCGTGTCGCGGCGACACGTCGCCTGCAGTTGTCTCCTGCGGTCGGGTACGGAATGGTACCTTTACAATAACGTTGATTATAATATCTCTGATGAACATATCGTTTTTCTCAAACCAATTTTTTCCTAGAACTCCATACGAAAGAAGCTTCTATAAAAATCTAGAGAAATTGCAATATAACTTTTATATGGGTACCTACTATATTGACGTAGTCACCACTCCGCCAGTAGTAGATGTTTACATAATATACAGAAGAAAACTAAATAATAACAGCCGCATGGGTCAATTAAAGATCGACCCATGTGGCTGTTAGGTTAAGCTGTCCATCAGGTTAAGCTACACTTGCCGAGGTCAGTCCTCGATTACATACCGAGACCCTCCGTGCCCCGGAAAGCACGTTGAGCCGTTGGTCCCGGCTGTCATTTGTAGATCTTTGACAGTCGTTACGGGTCGTCAGGAATCCGAAAGTCTGAAATCCAGTCTTACCAAGGGGTATCGTATTACCCAGTAACTGGGTTGTGGAGGTCCGATAGGTAGTCATTCCATGTTAAGTACTGGTATTCAGCTGCATCCGGTAAGACTGGAAGCCGACCCCTACACATTTGGGAAAAGGGTAGGCAGATGACGATGACAGAAATAACATATTTTTATTTATTTATTTTATTATTTATGTACACACAGAAAAGTAGATACAGATATGACATAATCATAAATATGAGTACAAAGGTACTGCTTATTTCTTAAGAAATTTCTTCGAGCAGACTTGCGACGGGAGAAATGAGAAAGAAATTTGGACAATAAATAGTGTGTGAGAACAAGAAGAGAAAAATATAAATATACGAAGTCTTAAACTAAAATATTGTTAACTTTTGTTATTAACTTTTCTTGTCTTTATTAAATTGTTTAATTAGTAGAAACAAAAGACACAGACAGACACTGATATTCTTCGTAACAAAGACATACAGCGCAATAATTTGTATTTATTTCTCCAAGCCCGTATGAATTCTCTAGCTCTCATATGTTTCAAAAAGTGTATGTGTATGAATAAAAGACGTATTATTTAAAACACTAGTTTTAGCCCGCGACTTCGCCCGCGCGAAACTTGTTGTAACATAAAATATGTGATGCGATGCGACGCGCTGGGTCCAGCAGCGTGTCGCATCGCATCGCCCGCCAGCGCTGTTACTTAGTTTGCGCTTGGAGTTCTTTTTTATTTTGCTCGGCTCTTAAGGGTCGTAGCGTGATATAAAATAATGTATAACCTTCCTCAAGAATTGCGCTATCAAATGCAAGATTAGCGCATTCAAACATACAAACAAAGAAACTCTTCAGCTTTATTATATATATAACAAGCGGGATGATCGTTACTCTCCTAATTATATTTTTTCATTGTAAGAACATGCTTGTTTACCTTTGTTAACCTAGTTCCTAGTGATGCTTTGTCCTTTGTGTGACATTTTTGATATATAAAAAGCTATATGAAGCTTTCGTTTTTTAGAAATCATTTTTCCTAGAAGCTTAGTTAATATTACGTTGGGACAATAAAACGCAATTACTAACATGTAGTTATGTACTTACTAAGTAGGTAAGTATTTTATTTTATTTATTCGGGAAAATAAACAGTTATACATTAAAATCTTATACTAAGTTATAAGTACTCAAGAATTACAAATGTATAACCTACGACATTTTCCACAACATATTAAAAGTTATATCTAACAGTGCGCTATTCTAAGCTGATAAAAGTACGTAGCAAACATCAAAAATAAGATTGCAGTTTGACTTGTATTATACACCGTGAAATCTTAATGGTTGTTTTCAGGCGGCAGAACCACTTGCCATAAGGAGTACTTTCGAAGAATAGAGTAAAAGTAAAAAAATAAAGATGTTTTTGTTTTAAAATAATTAAGAAATAATATTCATCAACTCGAAAACCAGAGAATCAATAGTTAACAGGTAACTTGTAGGTAATGCTCGAATCGCACGCGCCGCCGACAAAGGGAACAGCGATGCATAAATGTTCAAAGCAAAATAAACTCTCGCACGTGGTGATACGGCATAAACTAGTTTGCTCGCAACAACACAAAAATTGTTTCCAAAATTGTTTTTAATATTTTGTTTGTATATATAACGATTGTATTACCAAGACAAAACTATTTCGCTGCGGGAAAACAACCATTAAGATTTCACGGTGTATATACAGCATGTAGTAGAAACTATCAAACTGAATAACTCTCTCCATGGGACTATGAATAATCGCGCAAAAAATACCAGCCGTCCTATACATTTGGGTCGCGTAGGTATTGAAGTTTTGTAGGGTGTCCCATATGATAATTATTTCGTGATTCAATTATTTAATCACGAAAAAACTGCCGCACATTTCGAATACATTTTTTTTTTCTTGAAAAAAAAACTTTTTAATCTGTATTTAAAATCTTATAGTGAAAACCGTACATCAAGAAATGTGAACCCACCCTATCCACATTGAATCAATTAAAATGATAATGATTGAGTTCCAAATTACATAAATCTTCTCATCGATCTATACAAAAGGAGAAACTGACTGACTGACTGACTGACATATCAGCGCACAGTCGAAACTACTGGGACTAGGAATGTCAAATTTTGCACAACTCTAACTTTTATATTAGGGTAGCATTAAGAAGGGGTTTTTCGAACTTCAAGCTTTACGAGGGTGAAAAGGGGGAATTTGTTTGTATGTTTTTTTTATTTCTTGGTGTAATAAACTTGAAACATGGCCTTAGTAAATATTATATACGTTTTAGAGGGGGTGTTGAATTTTGTGGGACAAAATACGAAATACACGAGGACGAAGTGCTAGTAATGCATATATATTATATAACTAATATAAACACCATGACATTTTCCACTACCAACCTCAAATTAATTACGGCTGAAAAGCCTTCATAATGGCCCTACAAACAACAATAACTATGATATTTCATCATTACATAAATATCAAAGTTCTACAAATTGACGAGTGACCGCGGCCACATGCTGTTAAAAGCACTCGTGCGGTAAGTGGGTTCGACTTGTTGTTGTCATATTACACGCTTCAGTTTTTCAGTCAGATGTAGCGTGATCTGCTGCTAGGCTAACATGCGCAGCGCGACAAAATTTTGTCGTCGTATTATCTCGTGCCGAATCGAAATTCTGATTTTCAGTTAGTCGTGTCTAATATCAGCGACATCTTAATTTGGCCTGCGATTCTCCATACAAATGTAATCCCCTTTTTTTCCTGAATAATGAATGGATCTAGAGCAATTTTTTTTCATAAAATCAAAGCCTGCTGTAGACACGTCCCTGTTATTTCCTTTTTTTCAACAATTTATTGGTAAAGAAAATATGACCCTCATAAAATTACAAAAATGCCCTTTTTTTACCGCCGCGATTAGAGGACGACCACACAAATTCGAAAAGTTACTAACATAAAAGAAAATGATAGGAACCAAGACATACTTTTTTTTAAATTTTAATGTATAAAATAATTGAATCGGCTCAATTTTCGAGGAGAAAAAAGGGGAATACGAAACGTCGATCTCGTCATATTTTTTTGTGATATAAGCGGTCTGAGCTGCAGCTGTCCCTATTGCACTCTACGGACGCAGACTCGAGGTTAGACGACAGCAATAGTTTCTTCAAATACCTACTTTTCAAATTTCCCGTAGTCCCTTTTCCCTCTTAAGCTACGGTCTCCTAGAAGAGCGGTGGCCGCCATATAGCGTCTGCAATTTCCGGGCAAATGACGTCACTGAAATGTAATGAAAGTAAGTTGGTGTGTTTTCCTAGAGAGCGTTTTTTGACACCGTAAAGTCAAACCTCGCTGCCATCATTTCATGACAGCCGTCACTGCGGTCGTTATGTGGCGGCCACCGCTCTCCGTAGGCTTTCAGGGCCGTCTTTAACCTATTGAATGCCATGGGCACATAAGGATCACGGTGCCCCTGTGTAGATAAGAGTAGATAAGCAAAATTCTAAAACTATTCAACAATAATTATAAACGACAAGGACGGCCCATGGACAGGCTCACTCTATGTATAAAAACAATTATGTGCTAATAAAAATCTCATTTTCTGTAACGAAATACAACATATTTTTTGTATTTAGTTTACCCTGGTTAAGTTTTACGACTTAATTAGTATGCTGAATAGAATTCAATGTCATTATTGCCGCTTTTGGTCCCGTTTTACGTATTTTGATAGTTGGCATATTCAATTCCTTTCAATGTTCAATTGAACCTCATTAAATTATATAAAACGAATAAAAGAAACACAATACTATTATTAACGAAACTTATTTGTAAATCGCACTGCTAATCAATTATTTTGTCATTGAATCGGGTACAAATAATGCGTAGAATGTAATGGCGGCTGCAAAGAATGATTTTTTTGAGTGCAGGCCGGGGACCTCCCGTCGATCGCGGGGCCCTGGCCACTTGCCCAGAGTACCCAATAGAAAAGAGGGGCCTGTTGGCTTTAGCCCGGATGATGCAGGGCTTGTGTGTGTGCGGAGGAGCGAGAAAACTTTTGAGAGAGAGTCATCGACATATTATGACTATAAGAATAGAGAAAGAGCAATCGATGAATTGATTGTGTGAAAGATGATAAACTCAAACTCAAAGCATTTATTTCGCCTAAACCAATTACAGACACTTTCGAATTGTCAAATTGCTAAATTCAAATTCAAATCTTTATTGCATGTGTCATAACGTACAAGATCGTAAATGATAGTTACAAAGTTTACATGGACCTTGTCGGGCCAACAATTTAATACAATATGAAAAGTAGCAGAAGAAGTTGCTTTATAATTATTAAGGGCGAATTTCACCAAAGAAACTGAATATGAAGGAGGTAGGTAGGTAAATACTCATTTGATGACTCTCATGCGTATAATATTATTCTTAAATGTTTTGTGATTATATGGACTGTAATACTGTCTGAAATAAAAGATTTATTATTTACTTTATTTCATTTTACACCATTTACGTAACATTAAAAAAAAAAATATTATTATTTAAAAACAAAATAGCCCATCGGTATCGGGAACAGGGTCCAAGCCAGGCCAGAGTTCCTGAGAGAGGAACCTCTTAACCTCATTCTTAAAATAAGTGTCATTCCGTAGGTTTTTCGTTTCTACCTCAAGCAATGTTTGTATCAATGTCGAAACATATAATTTTAAAAGAAAATTATGCCTATTTTACTGATTCTCCATAAACCAGATGTTATCAGCTATCTGACCGACTGAGGGCGAACTTAAATACAGGTCACTGACAGTGTGACAAGGGCCTCAAAACATTTAGATACGATTTTGAAACGTAAATGGAGTGGTGCAGGGGTGGCAAACCTATAAGTAGACCAATGACAGAATAAATTTAGGAAAAAAAATCATATGTTCCTGTCGTCGTGTCAAGAATTAATTTTGGGAAGTGTATAGAGTGCAGCTAGCGGTACTTTATCCCTGTCGGATAAAGTGCCGCTATTTGTAGCATATTAGTAGTGCTGCCTCGGATCGGCTAAAATGCCGTAAGCATTGCATTGTCATTTTCACTGTCACTTGTTGGTCTCCTGGTGTGTTCACTGTCACCTGGTGCCGCGGTAGCGGCCGGGGAGTGCCAGGGTCCGTTTAGGCACAAGAAAATGTAATATTTTGGGAATTTGGTGTTTTACAGCGAACTAACCTTAACAATCAAACAAAATAACAAGGTGATAGTGACAATGACAATACAATTCTTATTAGCCAGCGACACTATTATGCCACTAACGGCACTTTATCCGAGTGGTGTAAAGAGTGCCGTTAGCGGCACTCTATACAAAGCATTAATTTTATCTTAGAACAAAACAGTTTGGTATGTAATGCGGGAAGGAAATAATATCTTCGTAATACGATGCTCGTATTCTTTACCGGAAACTTGCGGACGAATGATACTCATAGGATCTGGATACTAACAACCGCACAACAATAAGAAAAAAAAATAGGGTATGTGCTTCTGACCACACGATACAAGTGAAAACTAACGACTGGAGACGAGTATACGCGATCAGCGTCACCGACCGACTGGAGCCGAGTATACGCGATTCATCGCCGAGCATACGCGATACAGCGACACCGATCGTCTGGAGCCGAGTATACCCGGTTCTGCGTCACCATCCGCGCTTAAGGAAGTTTTTACTTAAAAAATTTAGTTGATCATACTCATTTATAGCTCTTGTTGACTTTGTACCAGTTCTGTTGACGGTAGGCACAGTACTAATATTAATTAGTGCCTGCATTTTTTTGTGTCATAGCATATTAGGCACGCATGCCATTGGTTTACCAACCCTGTACAACTGGGTAAAGAAAGGTAGAACTATCAGTAGATGGCGCTAATGATCTGTGCGGTACACGCAACGAGCCGATTAGATCGACCCTTGGCTTGGGGGCGCAATTTCCGCTAGATACGGCCGATAGTTGCCTTTTACCATTGTGGGGTTATTCTGGAGTTCTTGGACGATGTACCTAGCTCTTGGAATATTATGGTTGTTTACGAACAACGATTTTTTTAACGGTTGGGTAATTTTTTGTGTTTTTTTTTATATTGAAACGGTAGGCGTTCCGAACTTTTTTGATTTTATGGAGTTGGTATAAAGCTGATTAAATCGGAATTAGTGTAGCTAAGTATACACTTTCAACATTGGTGGTTGTTACAATTAGTGCTTTTGTGAGGACATAAAAAAAGATTCGTAGATACCTAATCTACTTGAAAAAAAGATTCAAAGCATGTCATGTTTTGTAAAAAGATGTTGCATATGACAGCTACGAACTTAAAAGTTATAATGTACAGTCAGAAAAAAATATTGTTAAGCAAATTGACACCCTACGTCGATGAGAGTTTGCTGAAATGACGTTCACTAAGTGGCAGCACTGAGACGTTAGATCCGGGCACCTGTCAAAAGTGTCAAAGCGCCTATATTTTCTTTAGTCGTGACTGAATGATGAACGATTGAATGAAACGAATTGATTTATTTATTTTTCTTTAATGGCGAATCAAAAATTGCTCTGTTAAAATGATAAAATATGTTTTATAAAATCTAAGATTAGTGTAAGTAACAATTTCAATGATGAACGTCGCCATTATTTATTTTACATTCATTGTAGAAATGGAAGACCTCTTGTCAAAGTGGCGCAAACTGGTGGCGTGCAGCAAATTGATAAAGCCGTTTCACACAAACTGTCAAAGAATGACTGTTGTGATTTAAACATACGGACAATTTAAGTTGGTAGTCAATTTGCTTAACAATTAATTTACCTGACTTTCTATATGTACTGAAGCTCAATGTCCCTCGGTGATTTTCATAGACTTAATAATGTTTTATGACATGACATTAACAGAATAATATACACTATGCTTGAACAATAAACTATGTCTAGACAAAAAGTAATTTCGTTGTATTACTTTAATAATACTTTGTATCTATTACAGAATCAGCCTGCTCCACCCCACTATGACTGGATACCACGAAATTGTATTACAAGATGGAAATACGCACACCTTTCCTTTGAATTGTTTTGGTTTTGTGAGTGAAAGTAATCTGAAAAGTTTACAAATTTTGGTAATTGTTACGAAAATTACAATAAGGACAGCCGAAGACAACTTTGCTTTTGTGATTTTTGTAAACAATCAAGTGAAATTCTATATAATCTGTATATTTTTATATTCTTTCAAAGTAAGTAGGTACCGAGCTCTGCTCGGGTGAAAATAGAGAAAACGAATTTTCCCAGAAATTATTAGCTAAATCGATTTTTCGTCCCCGTAAACCTCTATATTGCAACTTTCATCGAAATCGTTAGAGCCGTTTTCGAGAACCTGATTACAAATATACAATGCCACTCATGGGCATGTGACCACTCTTATTTTTCTGAATATTCATGAAAAATTATCGAAAATTAACTTTAAAATGGGGAAAATAATTTTAATTTTTTTTTAAATCACGCTATGATTTTATGGACTTACACTAGTGTTTTTTAAATAAAACTGATTTAAAAAATAAAATGCCCTTTACCTCCGTTTTTTTTATAGTCGACAGAATTTTAATAAAAAATGTTAGTTAATCCGATAAAATAACTCATAAGCTTTTAGAAATAATAAAAAGAATCCAAATCGAGCCAATGACACGGAGATATGGCAAACGTTATTAAAAAAAAAAATTGAACCGCATAAAAAATATTATATATAATATGTATAATTAATAAAGAAAACACCACCATAACAAACACAACCACCACCCACAATGAAGTGTTTCTTTCTTTATTTTTTCCTTTTTATTTTTTTCTTAAAACGTTGCCCCACACTAGGAATTTCTGCTGTATTGTGGGTGCGTTTACAAACATTTAAACTCACATACACAAACAACCAGACCCGGAGCAACTACTTGTAGGTCATACAAATGTTTGTTCCGTGCGGGAGTCGAACCCCCGACACGCAGCTCAGCAGTCAATCGCTTAACCACTGCGCCAACCGTGCCGTCAGGTTTCCGTGGTCCGACACGCACTTGGCCGGTTTTTTTAACTTTCTGTTATCGTGCTTAGATATGATACCCACGACTTCTACAAAGTTTCGCTACTTATTTTAATTTGACCCTATATTTTATAAGTGCTACTTTTTTCAATCTTTCTTATTCCAGATTTCAATTGTAGCCCTGAGAAACTTGGCAAGATAAAGCCACCTGTCACGTAGAAAACTCAATATAGGGGGCGGCAGGCATCCATTAGTCACCGACTCCCCGCTGAGTGAAGTCGCGGAATGCAACTTATATTTGTTTAACTTACTAGCTTTATATCATAGAGTTTTATTTGTTCTGAGTAAACAAATGCACGCTGTTTTAAATTATCGAGAAAAATAATAGTGATTGGAACATTTTTGGATGTAAATGGTTACCAACGTTCTCTCTGTCACATAATGAAGCGGGAATTATAATTATTTCTTGGGTCAATATAGAATAATCAGCCTATAATGTACCCACTGCTGGGACACAAACCTTCTGTGAGAGGGAGTGTCAATCAGAAATTTCTTAAAGTAGATGCGCAAAGGTAGCCCGCGAAAAACCTTGTGCAGACTGGCGCGATGCGACTCTAACAAAACAATATCTAAGAAAACTTCACGGTGAACAATTACGGGTGTCGCGTCGCGCCAGTCTACACCAGGCTAAATTCAAATTTTCTTACGTTTTTTTCAATTTGCAAGTCAGTGCCAGATTGTATCTTTGTTAAAATATGATTCGCCACCATAACCACCACACCACCTAAGTTAGATTTATTCCATTGAATTACTTTTTCATGAAATCATGACATTTCAGAATAAATCTAAGTTAGAGAGACGTCTTAATGATTCTAAAGATTATAATTCTGTAAATACATATTTGTTATGATCGAGAATCATATTTTGAACAACAATACAACCTGTCTTTGACCATTGTTGATCTCAGCCATGTTTTTACGCGGCTGAGTGTACTGAATGACCATTCAATTGTAGCCGTAGAATAAGACAGCCGTAGATATGCCAGTTTCCTCACGATGTTTTCATTCACCGTTTTGAGAGCATTGGCGATGAAATAAGTTACACAACGTAAAGCACCTGTTAGGGTTTGAACCTACGATCTGATCTACAACTCGTAAGTTGTCGTTTAATTCCTAATTCTTTTTACCTATTGTGGTATAATAATTTTATTCTAGGTGCATCGTCCTCACATATAATTATATAATTAATGTACTTATACAAAATATTGTAAAACATTTTAAAAGAGTAACGGTGGAGTTTCTTGCCCATTCTTCTCCATACGAAAACTACCTTTTGGAAGGGGTAACTAGAATCAATTAATTTTTTTTGTAAATTTTTGACGTTCAAAAGTGCCTTATACGGGCCTACTTGAAATAAATGATTTGACTTTGACTTTGACTTTAAGTTGCGGCCGTTACAACTGGGCTACTAATGCTCTACTCTGTTAATAAATGTGATAGTTTTTTGACAAGGTGTTAATGATGTTTTAAAACTGACAATGAATTATAATTATATCCAAGTTTTTCGTTGAGTCGTACACAAGGCACAGTCGACCTCGTATTTTCTTCATCACCCTAAGGTTGAATATCCCTTGCACGTCATAGAACGACAAGGTCTATTCGTCTATGTATCAGTTACGTTAGATAGTTTCAACTTTAGTGAAGTGTCAATTTACTGGGAATTGTTGGCAAAAGTGGTAAGGCAGTTACAGTACGACACAACTTAGATGTAGCATCGGCAAAATTCGTAAAACCGATCACTATCCGAACTGAGTGCGCCTTCAAAATCACTAATCTTTATTACTGCTTTAGGTGAAAATGATCTTTACGCAAACGCAATAACTCGTACAGTCATATAAACGAATACATTCGTAAAATTGAAATTAATGAAAGCAGATTTTCAAATTTATGCTACATCTAAGTTGTCTCGTACTGTACGAGGTGGACTGGTGACTTACTGGTAGTAACTTTTTGCTCTTCGATTAATATGTGCGCTTAGAACAAACAAGAATGGATACTCATGAAACCACGCCAGATTTTTAAAGTCTTCTTTTTAAAGGTATAATTAATTATTTATACTTATTTATACTTTTTCAAGTTATCTATTCAGTTTCGCAGGTCTATTAATAAAGTTGATGGCGTTCCGATAAGCGTGAACTTTAACATTATCAGCTTAGCATGAAGGGCGGTTGAAAGCAATTTTGCATAACGTTTTTAGAACAGTCTTTGAACGTATTAAAATGAAGCCACAAAAAAAATGATTTACAGCAATCTATTCTCTTTCCTTTTAAACTTTTTTGTTAAGTCTCTCTACCTACAGCGTCAGGCACTTATAGTTGTCTGGCATTTTTGCTGAACTGGGCCTTTTTGGCGCAGCGCTGTACAGAGGTACACTTTCCTTCTATTTTCTTATACCGTAATCGTACTTTACAGTTTTAATTAGATTTTTTAATTTTTATTTACTGTTTATCACATTGTGTGCATTTTAGTCTATGTTAAATAAATATATTTTCTTTCTTTGTTTCTTTCAGTCGAATGTTGTTGAAGAGTTTTCCCTTATTTCTTGTTATCTGACTGAATTGTATTTAATTTAGTATATCTGATCGTGGTTCTATTGTCATAAGACACTAATCCACATACCAAAGAAAATAAAGAAAGAAAGAAAGAAAATAAATTTATTTGACTCAGATCAAGGCACACAATATTCACACAAAAACAAATAAAACAGAGAAAGCTTAAAACAGTATTGTGTGCCTCACGGCTGCGCCAAATAGGCCCAGTTCAGCATAAATGCCAGACAACTAGTGTCTGACGCTGGTTTTCAACTGGACCTTATGTTACGAGGACGTCTTACGGATGTAAATCAGTTTTATAGTGTGTAAGTGTTTTATATTTAAATAAAAATAGATAGATGTGTAGCAAATAATATTAAACTCGATTAGATATTTGTTTGTTGTGGTTTTTGTGGAGTTTGTACATGGGATAGTGTTAATGACAAAGAAACATTCCCACCAAAGTAACTGTATAACAGCAGTTATTTACATTATCGTGTAACATTACCACATAACATTATTATCACATCTACATTGGTTTTGATTTATTTGATTTGATAATGGCTAAGAACAGTGGACTAGGTAACTAATAGGTAGGGATTGATGGAGCACCTGAGGCCACCTTCTCATCACAAAACTAAAACGAGGCTATAAAACCAATATTAATGTAAGTTTTACAATAAGATCTCTAGATGGTCCCGTCGAACAATTTGTGTGACTGAGTTTTGTTAGTTGTAAATTAGCTTCAAAAGTAAAGCCTCGTGTTTAACAGATAGTAGTTGGTTAGTTGTGGGTAAGTTTATTTCTGTTTAATTATCGTCTTGCCACCATAATATGCCTACAGCCGCATTCGGGTTTTTTTTTAAGTTGGATAGGAACTTATATTAATTATAGGATTTTAAACTGATATGGTTATTTTCACTACTAAAGTTATAAATAATATTATGACATAAAAAGTTCTGCTATAAAAGGTAGACCCTTGATAAAGTAAAATTATTAGAAGTTCTACGAACAATAGCTGAACAAAATACCTTGTAATATATTGCAATTAAATGAAAGAAAATTTAAAACTCATATTAAAAATACACTTTGTAAACAAGCATATTACAAATAAGAGGATTATATCCAAGATACTTGGAAACATGCTGGTCCTGCTCCATAGGATAATCTAGAATCTAGACAAAATCAAACTGGTTGCTAATTCAATTGTATATATATATATATATTTTTTTTTTTTTATATAATACATTGATTTTACATTCTGTGATTACTTCCTCACACACTGACTTTTTAATTGTAAAAGTTTAGGAAAATCGTCTACTTTTGCAATGTTTGTAAATATGTGAGCGACATGTATCTATCACATAATAAATTTATCTGTTGTTGCTTCATTTTTAATTGTTTTTACCTATTATGGTATAGTAATTTTATTCTAGGTGCATCGTCTTCACATATAATTATATAACTAATGTACCTATACAAAATATTGTAAAACATTTTAAAAGAGTAACGGTGGCGTTTCTTGCTCATTCTTCTCCATGCGAAAATTATCTTTTGGAAGGAGTGACTAAATCAATTAAATTTGTTTGTAAATTTTAACGTTCAAAAGTGCCTATTTGAAATAAATGATTTGACTTTGACTTTGAAATTACACTCTAGGGGTAGGGCAGACAAGACTATGTGGAGTCGGTTTTGCAGCGATTCGGTTCTGTCACTAACTTTTGTAGCACAACATATTGACTTTTTAAGACAATATTTTAATATTAATTTAAGGTTAAAAATGCTATTTTAAAGAAATGGCAATATGCCTAATAAAATGATTCCAAATAAAATTCTGTCATCTTAAACGCATTCCATTGTAAATTCGGACATATAAACATTCGGCCAAACAAAAATTATAATAAATATTTTTATGCCTTTAAAATATTCGTTTAAAGAAGATTATGCCAAGTGTGTTATGCCAAATAAATTTCGCAGCATCAAGATTCTGCCAGATAGAGGGAACCCCTTTATAAAACCACATGACAACCAATATCCATAGCAACCAGCTTTATCATAAAGGAAAACAAAGTTAATAAATTATATCTGTAGGCTTAATTGGTAATAACATTTTCTGCTCATAAATATTAAACTCGAGCTAATGTGTGGCTGACCCTAATCGAACTCGGTAAGGTGTTTCTCGAATGCCTACCAGGCACTGAATATAATGAGCAATGCCTAGAGCTAGACCTAGGTACAGACCACTCACAAATGTATAGTAAAATAGAGGTACCTATTAATATATATTATGCCGTTTCATTTTATATTGCAACCATGCCGCTGTTTTTCTGCACTACCAATATTTATTCTTGTATGTGATTTAATTCTCGTCATTGCATACTTTTTGATTGCTTTTCTTTCGAATGAATGTTTATGCTAAACACACAGATGTTTAACAGAAAAATGTGAAAATTATTATATAGTAATTAAGCAAAGCATATTATTTAAAAATAAAATGCTTTGCTTTCTTTCGAAATCGTCCGGAACACGTGCTACTAAAAGTTCGAGTTTTGTGATTAATATGTCGATAATTATTATATTTTATAACAAAAATCTAGAGACACGATTTTTGTTTTAAAATATTTTGCACATGTCACCTAAATTAATTTCAGACGCCACTAATCTGTCTATAGGCATCTCTAGGTACCCTTACTAAACAGACCGTGGGCTAGACCAAATTCAGACACAGATAATAAGAGGTTTTGACCCTTTGAACTTTGTTTTTGAATAACATGTCTGGCTAGTTCAGTTATTGTTTTGAAACGTTTCTAATGTGACAAAGGGGAATAGAGTTATAACCATACATATATGATAAAATAGTAACGTAAAGTTAAAAGTGTGCATTGAATATTTTTGAATAACAGTAATTGCTACGAGGTGTGGGAACGATTCCGAAAATATAGTTTTTAGAATATTGTTGTCCGTTTGTCTGGATGATGTACGATCCGGATTGGCGCACGAAAACGGCTGAACGAATTTGGATTAAAGGACAATGCAGATTTTAGTACGGAAGGTGGCGTGTTTTTTTTCTCGTGGCGTACCGAATTCTTAAATGTCCAAAAACATTTAGCGGCTATATATTTTGTGATAACTTAACACTAACCTTGCACCTAGGAGCCAAAAATTGCGTGCAAAGCTAATAAATACATACAAACTTCAAACTCTAGAGTTTAGAGATATGCATGTCAAATAAGTTCCTTGTGCTACACTATTCTGTACTAGAAAAACAAGACATGGTTGAGGTTCGTGAGAAAAAAAAATACGCCAAATTCAGGCATTGACATTACGCACACAGATAGTTTATAACCTGAATCAACACGTATACATTTAATCCTGGTAGTACATTCCCGTGGGATAGTTTTCGACATACACGAGGCCGCGGGCAAAAACTAGTTTTAAATAGACGTCGTGTCGGTATTAATTTGTCACGAAACATGTTGTTTTTTATTACAATACTGAATTATTTACGTCGTACAAATATGATAGAAAATTGACAGGGTTGATTTTTTTGCGCTGTATGCTTTATATATTTTTTATTGCAAGGTCAATTTTCAATCTTTCTGAATGTACAGTTCACACCGCTCCCACAATAATACCAAGTACGTGCTCTACTTATGGGTGAGTGTCGAAGGTCGACAAATTGCCCTTTTTTCATATAGGTATACCCACTGAATATAAACAGCCCTCATATGTTATTCGACGGAGGCGTTTTTAAATCGGCCTAAGTGAATTCTCGAATTACGTGCGACTTTTCGATCAATCGTTTGTGGGAGTCGTATTGAATGCGCGTTTGATTTTTAGGGTTCAGTACCTCAAAAGGAAAAAAACGGAACCCTTATAGGATCACTCGTGTGTCTGTCTGGCTGGTTGTCTGCCTGTCTGTCCGTCTGTCACAGCCAATTTGTTCCGAATCTACTGGATTAATTTAGTTTAAATTTGGTACACATATGAATTTCTGTGACCCCAACATGGACGTGTAACATAAATAAATGAATTTTGAATACACTTTTCGGAGGCGATCAAGAAAATTAAAAAAAAAGATTTGCAATCTGCACCGTGTGACATATGAAATGAAAGGGCTTGTTGTGGGGATCTCGATAAATGTTTTTAAATATATTATTTAAGAAAAGAGATGAAAATTGTTCATTCCCCTTCCATTGCACTCTCCGAAACTAATTGGCCTATTTTTTTTTTAATACAGAGAATGGTTCTTTACTCAAAGATTACAGGAAAACCTATGAGAAGTCTATGGTCTGAAAATAACATGGTAAATCTCTCAATATTGTGCGTATAAACTTATATTTGTAGTTGGAATGTATAAGTCCCGACCATGTTTTTCAACTACAATGTTAAGTTTGTTCTTGGGATAAATTTATGCCAACTACGGCACCCTTCATTGTGCGTGGTCCGACACGCACTTGGCCGGTTCTATTTAAATAAAGGTGGTGTATTTTTCCTATTCTTGAAATTCACTAGAATATGGCAAGGGTTCTTAAGTTATACATTCATATATACAGGGTTAAATTAAATTGGCTAAACTTCGCAGACGTGATTGGTATCGATATCAAAACGCGATAAAATCTATATACAATATATTAATATACAAATACTAATAATATTATAAAGAGGTAAAATTTGTTTATTTGTTTGTATGTAGGGGGTAATCTCCGGAACTACCAATCAGATTTGAAAAATGCTTTTTGCGTTGGAAAGCCTAATTCTAGAAGACGATTATAGGCATGCGGGCGAAGCCGAGGGCAGAATCTAATAATAATATTATGAAGAGGTAAAACTTGTTTGTTTGTAAGTTTGTATGTAGGTATCATATAAACCTACAAACAAACTTACAAAGAAACAAATTTTACCTGTTTATAATATTATTATTATAACTATTTTATTAGTATTTGAATTAAATTAAATCATTTATTTGCATAAAACATGGTATAAAATGGTGTTAAAATAAAATTATAATGGCACAAACATGTTTAGCTACGATAGAACATACCAAGCAAAATTTGAAAATGTTACAACGTACTTACATCAACATTTTTTATCCATAAATAAAAAATGAATATTAGTATATATTGTATAGATTTTATCCCAATTCAGATAGCCCAATTCTTTGTGACAATTTCATGCGGACAAAGTCACGGGCTAGTAAAAAGCTAGTAAAAAATAAAAAGATTCGATGTTTTTTTTGGTCGGTCAACGACCGCTGTTAGTGCTGTTGTGTTACTTGAAGTATGAGTTGAGAAAAAGTGTTTTCTTATGTCTTATTGTGTTTAGATATCGATATAGTCTGCAGTTTCCAAAAAAAAAACAGGTTTTTTAAACTGATATTTCCAAGTGACTACAATAATTGCGGTAGATGAGCCCACAAAAAAAAACATCAAAATTATTTATTTTTTGTTATGTTTAGATATCGATAATTATCAGGTCTGGGGAGTTTAGCTAGACAATTTAATGTAACCCTGTATAAAGTAACGCATAAGGTGCGAATGTAATTTTTTTTTTCATATAATTTTAGAGGTGATTTGTCTAAGTTTTATCTTTTCCAAAACCTCGATCGGTATACACAAAGGTAGGAATATCCTAGGTAGTATAGTAAATCTCCACAATCTACAGGTTTGATTAAGTATTTCCTGCTTTTTAGGATTTCGTACCTCAAAAGGAAAAACACTGAACTCTTATAGGATCACTTCGTTGTCCGTCTGCTATGTCCGCCTGTCTGTTTGTCAGTCTGCCAAGACCCAGTTTCTCAGGAACGTGTCGAGGTATTAAGTTTAAATGAATATCAAATACCTACGTAGATCTATGGTGTTTTAAACTCTAAAAAATCAAGCTTGTAAGTCAACGCAGTAACAAAATATAGCCATTAGTGGCATATTTTTATACTCGCAAATAAATTCAAAACCTACAGGGTACTTCCCGTTGACCTAGAATTAAGTCTCACAGCACAAGTAAAGGAAAAAGTTCGAAAATCGTTCATTTGCAGCTTGATCACATAAAAACATATTTTTTTGCTATTACAAACTTACATTTGCAGTTGGAAAATTGATTGTGACGTATATGAACATGTTTTTCTACTACAAAGTTAAGTTGTTTTTTTGGGATAAATTCAACCCATTTACGGAACCCTTCTTTGTGCGTGGTCCGACACGCACTTAGCCGGTTTATTTATCATCTGCCTAGCATTTTCCCAACTATGTGGGTGCCAGCTTCCCGTCTTACTAGATTCAGCTGAATACCATTACTTTACATGGAGCAACTGCCTCTCTTACGTCCAACGTCCAACTCAGTTACTTGGTACCACAATATTTGACGTAGAAGTTCAAAGTAACTGGTCCTTTTTTATGATTACGGGGGAAATCCTCATGGATGTCCTCCGCCCTCCCAAGGGCGGAGGGGTCTGTCAGACTCTTACTGACTAATGCGACTTCCGCGATTCCCAGCTAGTACCAGCCCGCCGTAGCGGGCCGGCAGGATACCACAATGTTTGAAGTAAAAGTTCAAAGTAACTGGTCCTGTGCTAAGTAATTCGTACTGTAGAAGCTCGTAGCTACCATGATTTTCCGATAGGAATATCATGGTAGCTACGAACTTCTACTGTATTTTCAGGTAATAGGTTTAAAAGGCTAAAATTGTTTCCAACTCCATGCAGAAATACGGCACGAGGTTATTAAAAGTTTTTAATAGAGTTAAAGCGATGTTACAGCCTTGTAGCTGATTGTAAGTTTGCTCTAGAAACTTTCTCAGAAATATGAGTAGGTAGTAGAAGTAGATACTTCTGACACGTCCCAGTTAAACGATCACGGATATTATATAATAATATTTCTTGGTGAATTTATTGTAAGTCCAATCAACGTTTAATTTGTCGAAATTTTTACCATGTTTTGTTATGGGGTTACTCCTTCAGGAGCGTGAAAATTCGTAAATTTTACCATTTACGGACTCCGAATATTCAAAAATCTTTTTCTTAAACTAATAACAACTACCGACTTATCTTTTAAAGTTAAGGCACGTGAAGACATTCGTGAGAAGTTCGCAGAAACGTCCCACCGCTAATTTGCGGGAATCGTTTTCTACTCTACCATGTCGATCGATATTTCTCTTGACAAAGTTTATTATGTATGTTTGACGAGCTATGCGAACTTATATAAATACCTGTTTTTTTTCGGGATATCAATGTTGGGCCAATTGTGAAACTTGTTCATAATGATGAGTACAATGACCCATTAAGACGATGCCCATGAATTCAATTTCACCCTGTATATGTATACTGGAAGAACTCAACATCACCAAGCGGCTTATCTATCTATGCCAGGAGCGTGCCCTTAAGTTCGGACATATTATGCGTTTACCTAAGCATGGTCCGGAAAGGCTTATGTAACTGGACCGAGTGGAAAGAAAACGCGCTCAAGGCAGAGCACCGGTGAGATGGTCAGACGCGATCAAGAAGGCTGTTGGAAGCGGCATTTACCAAGCGGTCCATATGGCAGAAGACGGCATAGCTTGGACACGCGTCGTATGTGGTCGCGATCCTCAGCATTGAGGGAACAACGAAGAGCAACATATGTATCGATGTATTAGTATTTATTCTTGTATTTTTTTATAGTTATTTTCGGGCTATCTACCCCGAATATTGCACCTGCCATATTTTGTCACTGCTTTACTCTAAGGTTGTACAGTATTTTTTTACTTGTGCATATTTTTGTGTAAATAAATAATTTAAAAAATAAATTGATAGCGACGGCGACCTATTTCCCTATTTAAAAGGTTCTCTCTATTTTATGTCATTGCTCCGAGGTGCGTATTAGGAAAATAAATGACATACCTTTATCCATTACGTTTCGGTGCAGTAGCGGATCCAGGGGGGGGGGGGGGGGGGTTGGGAGGGGCTCAAGCCCCTCCCAAAAATCACCTGAGTTCTTCCGTGAAAAATCTTAAAGTGAACTTGATATTATTCTAATTAAACTTTTTAGCAAGCATTACTCTACCTAAGGTCTATTTATATTTCCAATTAATAAAGTTGATTTTAGTCTGTCCGGTACTGTTGAAAAGTTATAAAAAATATGAAGTTGTAGCGCAAACTGAACCTTATGTGTAGGCATTACATTGTGAACGCAGATTAGGTACAATTGTCATCAATTATCCTTAACTTAATAACTAGGATTTCTTAAGTTTAAAATTTCTTTATGATGTTTTGTTTACGCGACGAAGTTTGAATCCGCACGCCACTCATTCTGCCACTCACGCCGCCAGGTTTGGCCGCCATGTATATTCACCGAGATATCTCTGGTAGTCTACAGCCTAACGAAGTCATTGAGGAATTTGCGAAAAGTAATCTGTTACTTAAGTGCTAAGCAAAGAAAAAATAATAAAATTAAATATAATAATATATAAAATAACTTTTTAGTGTTTGCTCAAAACCTACCCTCAGTGGGGTCAAGTTTGGGGGGGTCAAACGACAATCCGGGGTCCGCCGCTGTTTCGGTGATATGATTTCGGTAACTCTTATGCGATTGAAAGGGTGAATTATGCTGTCCTCTTATACTTACGTACACACTTATGTGTATCAGCTGACCAGTACCTACTTATCTTAGCCATCCATCTGCACAATATCTAGCATCAATACTTTCATCAGGAAATAAAAGTTCCACCAATATTACAAGAAAAGTTATCTAAAAACGCTGAGTAAATCCAAAGGATGAGATTCCTTGAGTGGGAAACACTTGTTGAATAAAGCGGATCATTACAGGTTTTGACAAGGGTATTTACAAAGTCCTCAAATGGTCTTTTTGTGTTTCTTGCTTGTATGGGCCTCCCCATACAAGCAAGAAACACAAAAAGACCTTAGAGTATTTTGAAAACATCAGTATAGATAGGAACAACACAGCAACAGTATAATGTATTTTTCAAAACTCTTTCTATCTTTCGTACACCTGTACTTATTTTGTTTACCTATGTTCTACAAATAACAATATATTAATTTGAATTTGAATTCGTTTTTTTTGCTTAAGATTTGTCAAAGTATACTAACTTTGACGAATCTTAAGTACAATATACAACCTGGCACTAAAATATATTATTACAATACAACTATATAAAAAGGGAAGAGCTGATTGGGCATCAAAAAGATGATTAATATCGATCGTAAATCAATCCCTGAGCAGATCAAACAGTGTTTAAGTTTACTTTACGAAGTTGCGGACAAAAGCTTATGAAAATGAAATATAATGTGCAACTTTATATCGAATTGTGTAAATTTATAGTAGTTAGAGCAAAAAAAGGTGTTGAACGTTAATTGACAGTCATTGATTAATCGATGCAGCTATGATTATAATTGACTAGTTTCAGCTCGCGACTTTGTCCGTGTGTTTATTCACACCGCGTGGCATCCCATCGCCCGCCCGGCTATTACTTCGTTTTAGTTTAGCGTTCTTTGTGACTTTATTTCTTTTTGCTCGGCTTCTGAGGGTCGTAGCGTGATGTTACATAGCCTATAGCCTTCCTAAAGATTTGGGCTATCCAATGCCAAAAGTCTTTTTCAAATCCGACTGCTAGTTCTGGAGGTTACCTACCCCTACATACAAACTTAGAAACAAACAAAAAAATTTTACCTCTATAAAATATCATAATATATATTATAGTACAGATACGCACACAGGATATGCATTTGTGAAATTTCATGTTTCCGATTATTATAATTATTTTAACAGTAGTTATGAATGATGCATGCACTATGGTATAGGAATGTTGGGATATTAAGCTGTTGGGATACCAACCTTTTCAATGTTGGCAAAAGACTGGTCTAACTGGTCTTTTCTCAACTGTATTGGGGTCGGCTTCCAGTCTAACATAAGTATTTTACATGGAGCGACTACGTATCTGAACTCCACAACCCAGTAACTGGGTAATACGATACCGCTTGGTAAGACTGGTTGTCAGACTTTCGGGCTTCTTACGACTCGTAACGACTGTCAAAGACCCACGAATGACAGCCGGAACCAACGGCTTAGCGTGCATTCCGCGGTACGGAGGAGTCTCGGTATGTTAAGATGGTCACCCATCCACAGACCAACCCCGGTAAGCGTAGCTTAACCTGAAGGATCGACCCGTGCGGTAGTTATTACTTAGCCACGATCTCTTCAAAAGACTGGTCTAATATTAATGTTAGATTTAAGTTGACACGTAGTACACACATTTGTAAAAGAAGTACAGGATGCTTCTTTTAAAAATGAGTTCTTTTACAAATAGGAATTCCACAGTTGACGTCACATGCAAAGTATTCCGATTGATTATTGGTAAAATAAATGATTCTACTTACATCAAATGCTCAAAAAATAAAAGTATTTTATTCGAAAATGGTGGTCGCCCAATTTCTAAGGAATAAAAACTTCCCTTTGAAGATTTTTATGTCCCAAATCTTTCTTTATGTCGATTGAAAAATTGATATGAAAACACTCATTTTTCCTTTGATTTTAATTCCAATTAGTTCCTTCTAATAAACGTATGCGAACAATTTATGATAATGAAGAGTGCTAACAAAGATGTAATTATTTCAGGCAGACGCAAAGTACACCTGTTTCTTTGTAACCTAGAGAGCTAGTAATTAATTCCGAGATGGGAACGAGACTGACAATTTTGTGGTGATGATAGCGGTTTATTATTATATTTTATTTTATAAGTAATTTAATTATTAATAAAGTTTATATCGGGTTTCCACGGTTTCACTCACTTTATAGAGGATGTGTGTGACTTTTTGTAAATAAACCTTTCATAAAAAGTAAAAAACCACGCGGTGTCTACGCGCTTTTTTGATGCGCTGCGCTACGTGCTACGGCGTAGCGGCACTGCTAGAACCGAACCGGGGGCTCTACGGGGGAAGTTACGAGCGCTTCGTACTCCGGCTCACTTACGGTATGTCCGTAAGTGAGACAGAGTATGAAGCGCACGTAACTTCGGCCGAATCTACGAATTTCGCTTAGGGAGTAGACCCCCTGCTACGAACAACAGAACTTTTAACATATTTGTAGATCAACTAACGGTTATTATTACTAACTTACTATTGCTTTGTTGCAGCTGCAGTGGGTTTTTTTAAATTTAATCACTGTCTCTCAATAATTTAGTAAGAATAATTGAATTTTCAGTAAATCCACACTGAACATTTTATCCTGAAAACCGATACGGTGAGGCAACGTGCGTTACATGCAACGGTACCATGTACGCACGAGTGCTATGTACAGTAAACCTTTGCCTGCGGGTAGCCGAAGGCCAGTAAATGAATTAAAATGGCTGCCCCTTTGATGCATGATTGAGTGAACGTCGAGGTCTTTTAACTTTTGAATAACTATTTCAATGTTATCAACCATAATACCCGCGAATTTCGCGTTGTTGTATAACTTTTTTATTTGTCGGGACTTTTAATTCATACTTTATAAGGCACCTCTTCAGGTCGTCATCATTTCAACCGAAAGACATCCACTGCTGGTCATAGGCTTCCCCAAGCATCGCCAGTTCGACCGATTCTGTGCTTCCCGCATCCAGCGGTTTCCTGCGGCCTTCACAAGTCATCGGTCCATCTTGTGGGAGGCCTTCCAACGCTACGTGGTCGCCACTCCAGAACCTTTCGGCCCCATCGGCCATCTTCAGGTCATGAGTTATTCGAATATCAAAAAATATTTGACCTAGATCTTAGATCATAACTAAAAAAGTTCAGTTGGTACTTTATTTTGACAAATTCTTCTCATCAATTGGTCACTAAGTTAGCTAGCTTAAAGATATATTTTTTTGCTAAAAATCTTTTGAGATCCATTGGTTATTTTTGATCCTGCCAAAACTGAAAGGCAGTTTAGAATGATGATCAATTGTTTTTGAGTTTTCTCAGGCTAAAAAGTGACCAATGCTATGTAACATACCTAATTGCTTATTATCGCGTATCGCCTTAGTTAAACTAAGTTTGTATTAACATATGATTTTTTTTAATTGTCTGGCAGTTTGTGTACTATATTGTTGAACACTTCTATTTTTTAACCGACTTCCCAAAAAGGAGGAGGTTATCAATTAGGTTGTATTTTTTTTTTAATTTTTGTTTCCTCATAAATCCGTCACTTATTTAACGGAATAAAAAAATAAAAAAAATATTGAATGGATATACTTCTCGATTGGTCCCATTTTTATCAAAATTCAGTTTGATGATGGAATCCATGAGGAATTGAGAGAACTCAAATAAAAGGCATACACATAGCGATTTTGAGATTTTCAGCAACAAGTTAAGCATTTGCATTCAGAAAGTATCATTTGGTGAAGTGGAACTGATGAAGAAGACTTCAGATGGCCACCGAAATTCCTCAATGATAAGTATTTCACGGGTGGTGCCATTTATGAACCGATTTGGAAAATTATTTTCTGATTTGAAAATATATAGGGTACTTCCAGATTGGTCCCATTTATATCAAAATTCAGTTCTGATGATGGAATCCATGACGAATTGAGGAAGCTCCTCAAATATTATAGGCATTCACATAGCGATTTAGATATTTTTAGCAACAAGTTAAGCATTAATATAGTTAAGCGACTATGAAGCACATTTAAATAAATAATTCTGATGAAAATCGTACCATCGAACTGATCTGAATATGAAGCCGGAAGGACGGCACCGGAACTCCGTCATAAAACAATGTATCCTAGCTGTGTTTGGGCTTATTGAAATTGCCATGCATGACTGGCTATAAATGATTTTAATGGTAATATCCCGGCATCAAATTGCGCTACTTGAGTCGTATGTTATGTGTGGCCTTGATTGTCAGAAGACAGATTTCGTAGCCTCGTTATTTCCGTCAGTGATCCCGTCATGTGCTTTAATAATTTGTTGGCGTCCAAACGCCAACAAATTATTAAAGCGACCTGATAAAACTATGCCTGATAAATCTGATAAAACTATGCCTTCCAAACTTCTGACAAGACTAAGCGCGACGTATATTAGCCCTTTTTCAAAGTTTTTTTTACCAAGGTCGATTACAGCTTTTCCGAGGGTACCCTGTAATTTATGGACTGTGACCGCCCAGCTCAATATAAGAGGCAGCATACGCTCCACATCTCCGTAACCCCTTGCCGCCTGGAACGTAGTGCTTGCTGGTGGTATGGATATCACTTTGAAAACTTTAATTAGCATATATTTTTATTGGACGAGACGATTGCAATGAAACAAAAACTAAATGTTACTTCGTGATTATATATTCTATTTACAATTTTAATAGGACTGTAATTAAATTTAAAAAATGTTATTTCTGTTAAATTGTGTGTAGAAAAATGTATTCATTAGTACCATTTTGGGCCAAAGAGAGGTCATTGAGATACATAAAAAAGTAACGCCCTTTCTACACTTTCAAGCCAGTTTTGAAACATTTATGATTCCATCTTTATTATTACCTAGATAAGTTTATATCACGTTTTATAAACCAAATGAATAAGATCTTTCACACAAACTGTATCCTCCCCTTTTCACCCACAGAGGGGTTAATTTAAATCATTCGACTTTGCCCCACCAAGTCATCGCACTGGTAGGGCAAATGCTTTCTGCCCCATGGCATGAATTCTTCCCCACTAGGGTTGGCACTTTTTTTTTTTTTTGGTTGGGAAATTATCAAATAACTTCTCCCGCTCTGGGCGGAGTGGGAGGGCGTGTCAGACTCTTACTGACTAAAACCCACCCGTGTTCCTTCCGTTGCCTGTACGTTGACAGGGGCCACGGTATCCCTTTCGTACTTTCCCGCAACCCTGGCAGGCATCGGTCCTGTTGGACCCCTTCAGTTGCTGACATCTCTTTGAGGCGCGCGTGGAACACAACGCGCCGTCGACCCGGGCCTGGTCCTTATCGGACGGCGAGCTACCCATTGCTCACCGTCCGCAAGCCCGCGCCGTCCGCAAGCCCGCCGTAATTGTGTCTTGCACTTATAAAGAAAAATGTACGAGTAAACTACGATCTTTGTTCATCCTATATTATAAGTTCAAACTCTTTTACAAAAGGGAGGCCATTATTTACAGAGTGACTTTCAAGTAACCGTCTGTGTCTGTATCGATCGATCAACACGCTGCGTCGCCGTTACATACATTTTATGGTGTTTATTACTCTATTATCTACAGCCATCCTTTAGTTTACGCTTACCGAGAAATTTTGTCATGGGAATGGGGATAGATTAAATAACCTTTTTCCACGAATCACAAATTAAATGGTAGGTCATAAAACTGGAAGAATGAATAAACCTTCAAATGATTGTTGTGATCAATAAAATTATAAATGCCAAAGTGAGTTTGTTTGTTTGTTACGCTTTCACGCTAAAACGGCTGCACAAATTTGATTGAAATTTGGCACATGGGTAGACCATGACTTGGATTAGGACATAGGATACTTTTTAACCCGTTGTTCCCACGGGATCAAGGCTTACGCGTGTGAAAACTTGGGACGGTGGTGATAAGAACAATAAAAAAAACAAAATTAAAACGACATCATGCCTGTTTTCCCCGAAGGGAAAGAGGATACCTATAGGTAACCTAGGTAAGATAGGTACTGAACGTACCTCACCTACCTTAACCAGTTATATTTAATTCCCATGTAATAGGGGGCGAATCTATCATCTTGAAATAAATCTTTAAAGATTCTTCTTTTAAATAATGAAAAAAAAAGCAATTAAGAAGTAAATATTTCTTATTTGTTCTAAAGATAATTTGACCAAGAAATCCAGTAACAGAACCGCAAAGCAATTAAATTGTTGCCACAAGCACTTAACTTGAAGTACTTACCTCTGCTAAGGCGATTGTGGTCTTAGTGATTGTTGAGAAGTCTGATCCCATCTGCCGTCGCAGAAACATCTCAATGGAATTCAATAATAATAATATCAGTGTGTTATTTTACTTGTGTAGTACCTACAGAGGCAGCCTTTACCACCATTCAAATTCAAAACATTTCATTTCACATGAACCTAGTTGTGCACTTATGAAACGTGAGAAGGTAGGTGCACGGTTCCAATTGGTCGTTTCCTATGGAGAAGAACCGGCACTAAACTCCACGGTTACTCTTTAAAAAATAATTGGCTTGTACAGTGGTTTCAAATTACACTGTTAATAGGTATGGGTTGACAGTGTAGGCCTGTCAACAGGTATAGTACTTAACAAAATAGAAAATAGTCAACAAATCGAAGCAATCGAAAATGTTGAGAGTCATAGGACTCGAAAAGGCCAACTTTTTGTTCACTGCGTTTTGGTGTTTACAATGTTTCTATCTGTATTAACTTTAGGTTACCATACAAAAGACACGGTGGAGTAAACGGTGGAGGTCTGCCCGGCTTGGGGCGGAACATCGCCGTGTCCTCGTGGTGGCGATCGGTGGCGGTGATCCCTCGCGTCCGGCCCCGGTCCAGGCCATGGTACGGAGCAAGAGGTCATGGGAAGTCATCTCCTCCTGCGAAGCAGTAATGCTCGCGAAGGAGAAGGCGGAACGCGTGAGGCAGAGGCAAATTTCGCGCCCTCACGCCCCTAGCCGCCGCAGGCGCCCTCGGCGTCGGGAATCGCAGGCCGATTCCCGGCCACCGTAGGCGCGGGCTTGCGGACGGTGAGCAATGGGTAGCTCGCCGTCCGATAAGGACCAGGCCCGGGTCGACGGCACGTTGTGTTCCACGCGCGCCTCAAAGAGATGTCAGCACAACTGATGGGGTCCGCTTTTACCGATGACTGCCAGGGTCACGGGAAAGTCCGAATGGGATACCGTGGCCCCTGGTAACGTACAGGCAACTGAAGGAACAAGGTTGGGTTTTAGTCAGTAAGAGTCTGGCGAAATTTATTTTTTATTCTCAAGCTATGCATTTCATTTTGAGATGTATTGTAGTGGCAGACTGATTTTTAATAACGTCTTAAAGTTAACTGAATAATTCAAGGGTAAGGTTATGTCAGAAAGTGGATCTATATCAGATTGAAATTTACATAAAAAACTTGTTAAGTTTGTAACCCGTAACCCAGGTTCATAAGCGTGTTCATAAACCTGCAAGTCACCATGTCAATGTAATGTTCGTTGATATTTCAGCATACGAGGGTGCTCGCTAGAACGGAACTTAGCTAGGCCTCCATAATGCTAAGCCATTAATAACAAGCCCTGTATTTATGTTTAGATAACATCTTTGTGATTGTAAGGTTTAATACAATTTTGCGGTTCATGCCGATGGATGACCGGCTTTTGATTTGCAACTCCGTAATATCATTGTATTGTATGAAAAAAGTAATTCAGTTCAAGTCAAAATAAATCATTCTTAACCCCACAAAGCCGTGAAAAAGATGACCAGACGGTCATCTTTTTCACTGTAGAGACACTAAGTATACCTATCTTGACATCTTGGTTGTGATTTTCTTTGAGTTTATGCTTTGAGTGAAGTCACAATGGACATAAAAAAACCGGCCAAGAGCCTGTTAGACCACGCACAATGAAGGGTTCAGTAGTTGGGATGAATTTATCCCAAGTACAAACTGACAGATAGACAGACACACGAGTGATCCTTGAGTATTTCATTCCGACGTACGGAACCATAAAAACGTCAAATTACTTCTTTTGCATCAAAAAAATGACCGTTACTGATTAATATGATGCTCAAGAACAGACAAAAAAACACATCCATCAATTACTAACTAATCCTTTTTTTCGTATTCCTCGACAATCTGGTAATAAAGCGCTGGGAGGTGGTGACACCAATCCGGCCGAAAGTCAAGCCACTTCGAATGTGATTCAACGGGGGTTGATTGATTACCTTTGGGCACGTTATCGTCATAATGGTTCTCTGTGGAACTGGCTTTAGGGTGCTAGCGTCTGGATGCTACAAAATCGCCACTACGCCACCGTGCAGTAGCAATTTTGATGAATTTGTTTATCGTAGCCTTATATGTGACATCTACCAACCCGCACTGGACCCGCGTGTTAGATTACAGCCCACTCTCGAAGAGAGGAGGCCTGTGGCCCAGCAGTGGGAACATTGTGGGCTAATATGAAGAAAGCGCAGCGTAGGTATAGGTCTTGCACAAGGTGGATCGATAACCGTGTGGTCGCGCTAATCCGCTGGCTGGATGCGGGAAGCACGTAACCGGTCGATGAGGCAACCCTCCGGGAAGGCTTATGTCCAGCAGTAGTCGGATTTCGGCTGTCAAAATCGCTCGTTGTAGTATTACGTCTGCGACCAAAAAGTCTCCAATCAATAAACAAAAAATTGGAGCGTAAACGTTTACGCTAAATTGACAGTCGAAAGCAAAGTTGCCATAATTATTACGATTTACGGACTGATTGGTGTGGCGGCATCTACATCGACACATGCGAACTACGCACCACACTGACCTCATGCAAAATCCTGCATCACGCAAGCAGAGTTTGCCGCGCGACGATGAATATACAACGTCCCGACATCAATCGTCGGGCAGTAGTCCACCAGACACAACACCCGTCGGGTCGGAGGGTCCTCCCTTTTCTATAGCGGATGAGTAAACTTAACACCTTGTTTCTCATACCTTAACTAAGTAATAGTTAGTAAATAGGACGCTGCTACCCATTCTTTTGATGCACTCTGTCTCTAGGCATTTTAAGATGCCTAAAACAGTGGTAAAGGCTTTTCTCTACAGGGATCACATCGTTGGGAAAACTTTTCAACTAGAAATCATAAATGTGCATAGTTGAGGGTTCGTTCCCTATAACTGGAAAGTCTAAGCTGATAAGTAGCTTAGCAAAAGCTTAGCGTGTGTATGAGAACTTATGTATTCTGAAACATGTTGTATACCGTTGCGATAAAGATCAAAATCAATTTATGGTTGCGACAATTATTTAATTAAAAGGTACAATGTTTCACAAAGATTAATTGTTTCTCGTTCTACGAAAAGTCGTGGAGTTTGGTTTTTCTTCCTGTAGGTACTTCAACTTAAATGTAGGTAATGAATAACCACCATTTTCTTCTATTGATATTTCGTAAAGCAAAATTACTTAACTATCGGAGTTAAGACTAGCATTGGTCATAGATATCTGGGAAGGTTTTTACTGGAATTATTAGAAAAAAAAAAACCTTACACTTATATATGTCGGAAATACGTTACTGAGTTGACGAATCGGGACGCCAGCGCCACCTAGCGGCGCTTGACAGAGTCTACAAGATAACGCTCGGACCGGCCGAAGCAAAGCAGACTTCATGCGTGGCGGTCAAGCGGTGAACACGTTAAGAAACTGTCGCGCGTTTCGAATAGTTGTGTCCTGTACCTCTACTATAGAGTGTGAATCGCTAGTGTGATTAATGTGATCGTAAATTATAATTTGATCTGAACTGCAAACGGTTTTTCTATTGCGCAATAACCAACATTACCCAGTAGTTGAAATATGATTGATAATAACGAAAGGGATACCCTCCGCCGTCATATATATATCTGCCTAACCGTTTCCCAACATGTTCGGATCAGCTTCCAGTTTAAGCAGATGCAGCTGAATACCGGTATTTAATAGCTAAATTCTATTACTATACTTTAGTATTTTTGCCAAACAAACTTATAATGTAGAAAAATAAATCAATATCAAGTTCTTTTAGAAAAAATATCTAAAACAATGGCCGCTGAGAAAAACGTTTGGTTTTTATTCTGTTATCTGTTCACCGATAAGAATCTCTTAGCGAAACTAAAGACCCTCTCCGGAACACTTCAAACATTTGTGTTAGGTTCGAGATTACAGTTCACAAAGTGGAAACATATCGCCTTCGAAAACTTTACTTAGTTTAAGTTAAACTTAAGTAAATATACTTAATTACTCGTATATCAAAAGTATCTACTCAACTACTGCTGAAATTATTAAGTATTGTTTGGTCTTTCATGTTTATATCAAAATTATTATTTAAAATAAAAACATTCTATTTTTATTTTTCACGTAAACCTCAATTTCTTTGGTTTATTCTTTTTTTTAAAGCTGTAATTTTTATTTCCAAACAAGATATTTAATTAAAAAGGTAACCAGAAATAGTGAAAATTAATAAAGCGCTCTTCCTCTCTCTACCCATTTAAAAATTTGCTGTGCCCGACAGGGTCCATAATTGTTTCTATTATTATTTCTTTTATTTACCACCTGTAATTGTACATTATGGATTGCAATAATCGATTTGAGATTTGAGATTTAGTGTTGTAAATAAGCCATTCCATTTTTCGAAATGGGTTCTAAATTTAAATCCTGCGGACTAATAGGGATGATAACTGGGGAAACAAAAAATGATATCTAGTCCGTCAGTCAGATTATAAAAAAATATTAGACACGTATTTTTTGCTTTATTAAATTAATAAAGAAATGTTTTAGATAAAACGTATTAAATTTGGGGAGCTACGTTACAATTCACGCTGGTAGCACACCTTCGCCGCGAAACCGCAGTAGTTCAATTCAACTGGCTCGCGTCATGTTCCGCTACTCCAAATTCGAGTAGTTAGTTGAACTACTGCGGTTTCGCTGCTACCATTTCGCAGCGGAGGTGTGCTACTGGCGTCAGTACAAAATCTACTGGAGAGTGACATCATGCCACATTTTAACTCAATGTGTTGCTGTAATCTTTTGATTACGTAAAAAAATACGTGTCCAATATTTTTTAATAATCTATCTGACGGAAAAAAAATATTTTTAGTCAACATTCCTATTTCATGATCTTATTAATGCCGAACATAGTTATGATTTCCCCAAACTTGACAACAGTGATTTCAAACTGTTACTGTGCCGTAGACATCCAATATAATGTAGCTTTATTATTCTGTGTTTCTCAAACAATTTCTATAACAACATACCGAAGGTACACAATTAAATGTACCCAAAATAACCACAATAATCCTGTTGAAACCAGTAATTTAATTTTCCTAATCCCACTAATACCTCTGGGAGTAATGTAGACTGGTCCTAAAGGGTCTGCCTCAAAAGGGACAAATCGATTTACTGACTATCCCCGGACTAACGTCAGAGGTTAAATTACACCTCGATTTTTAATCATGCATACGAGTAAACTTGGTTTTTAACCATACATACCTACGTTTTGGCAACATTTGTGAGTGAACTTTTAAGTTGCGGGACATAAAGGAATAATCCTTTAATATCTTTTAACGAAAACGAGTTTTTAAACGACTGGGACTTTTCGAAGATTATAATGGATGGTTAATATTAGGGTGCATTCCGAGTTACGCTGTAATCGATTTGAGCGCGCTAACTCCTGTACCGAATTAACGTGGGCGCGATAACAGTGTGTCTTCAATCGTCATAGATGACGTCATGACATGCGCCATCTTGCGATAACGCCGACCATGCCTTTTACTAATATCACCGTGAGCACTGTCAAAAATGACAGTTCTGCTGTTTTGTTTTGACTCGCATCCTATCTTTAAACTAACGTGGCATTTTCGAAATTGTACTTCTGGCTACCATTCGCCACCTAACCAAAGAAGAAGAAGAAAATTGTGGTATAAACACAAAGAAATATGATATGCAAGTTTTGACGTTGAGAGAGTACTGTGAGTGCGTTCACGAGCGTTCCGAATTGTTGACAGCTCTCAGCTGTCATAATCGTGATATCTTAATCGGAACGCCAATTATCGATATCAGCGCTGTGAGCGATTATGTTCTAATTCGGAAAGCGGTATTATAATCCGCTGGATGCGAGAAGCACAGAACCGGTCGAAATGGCAATGCTTGGGGGAGGCCTATGTCCAGCAGTCGGACGCCTTTCGGTTGAAATGATGATAATAGTTGGTAATAAAGGTTAAATAAGATGTGCTAGAAGAGTATCTACGATTGGCACAGTATAACTGGAGTAACTTTTCGTAGTGCTGGGCTATAGAATATAGATGGCGCTAATACCAGTTTTAACTTTTTCACTTCTGTCAGCTGTCCCCATGACAGGCAATTTTTTTTTGTCCTGATTTTTAAAGTCCTCCTGGATGTCGTCCGCCCTGGGGCGGGTGCAGGGGTCTGTCAGACTCTTATCGACTAAAAAACAACCCGGTGTTCCTTCCCCACACTTGTTCGATCCCCAGATATCTGGTGTACCTACCCTGGCAATCAGCCCCGCTTGCTACCTTACTGACGGACTAGAGTACTCTTTAGCAATGCATTAGCTGTTCTCCGATCTGATGGTATCTTTGGAAGAGAGGAGGCCTGTGGCCCAGCAGTGCAAAAATTATAAGCTGTTCTCATCACAGATTCCGAAACGTGAGAAAAAATATAGTACCGAAAACAATGTTATTCAAAAGGATTCTCTTGATGAAAATCTATTTAATTAGATATTTTTCCAAAAGTTCCACAATAATTTACGTAACTTACCTAATTACTCACGCTGTCTGCTCAATGCCAAACTTCGTATCATTTTCCTTTCGAAGGAAAAATATACGAGTTTAGTAATTACTTTATTTCGTTGTTCTCGAGATTACAAATAACTTATTTCGACGGTGTCGGCACGTAAATCGAAGTTTAAGATAAGCCTCATTACATAACCCGCAAACGTTAATTTATTTATTGCGAAAGGATGGGTAGTCGTACTCTCTTTTTAGGGTTTCATACCTCAAAAGAAAAAAACGGAACCCACTCGTATGTCTGGCTGGCAGTCTGTCTGTCCGTCTGTCACAGCCAATTTGCTCCGAATCTAATGGACCGATTAAGTTGAAGTACACATATGTATTTCTATGACCCAAACACGGATGTGTAACATAAATGACGGCACGGTTGGCGCAGTGGTTAAGCGATTGACTCTGAGTTGAGCTCTACGATTACTGACAAATGCTTGCACTGACTGGACAGGTCCACTCAAATCTGTGTGGTTCTTTCCTCAAAAGACCATTTCAGACACTAATCTACATGGTCCTCATATGGCCTGACCAAGATTATGTCTGCACTTTAAAAGAGACTGTGACCTCTGAGTTTGTTTCGGTCTTTCTTCTCAGAGTAGTCAGATAGGAAACGCCGAACTCATCTAGCATTTTCTTCTTATTTTTTTTTAATATGACGTGTAAAAGTGATTGCAATATCCTATTTACAGAATAAACAATTTCATTTCATTTCATTTCATTTCATTTCATTTCATTTCATTTCATTTCACTGCTGCGCTGCGTGTCGCGGGTTCGATTCCCGCACGGAACAAATATTTGTATGACCTACAGTTAGTTGTTCCGGGTCTGGCTGTTTGTGTATGTGAGTTTAAATGTTTGTAAACGCACCCACGACACAGGAGAAATTTCTAGAGTGGGGCAACGTTTTGTAAAAAAAAAAAAAGAATTTTGAATATGGGGGTCAATTTTGGGGGCTAACAAGAAAAAAAATCGTTTTGCAAACTGTACCGTGTGACATATCAAATGAAAGGGCTTGTTGCGAGGATCTCAGTTTTTTTGGTTATTTTAAAATTAATACTTTTAAAGATATATAAGAAAATGTATGAAAATTGACGATTCTCCCCCTTATCTCCGAAACTACTCAGCCTAAAATTTTGAAAAAAATACAGAGATTGGTTCTTTACTCATAGATTACATGAAAATTTGTAAGAAGTCTATGGTCTTAAAATAACATGGTAAATCTCTCAATATTGTGCGTACAATCTTACATATGCAGTTGGAATGTATGGGAGAACATTTTTTTCAACTAAAATGTTAAGTTTGTTCTTGGGATAAATTCATCCCAACTACGGAACCCTCCATTGTGCGTAGTCTGACACGCACTTGGCCGGTTTTATTTATTTCAAGAGCGTCTAATGTGATCACTAATCGGTTTTCCAATCGTGGTGATCAAGGTTGAACCGTAAATCCCATCCAATAAAAGAATGCACCAATGTTCTGCATTTGCTTATATTAAAATAAACACCTTTTACGATCATCTGCTGTAGTCGCCGCGTTAAGGACTGAGTCTTCGGACCATAAATCATTGTTATTAGTCTGTCTCGCGCGCACTTATGAAGCTTATGGAGCTGGTAGCAAACTATCGATAAGACGTTGTACAGTTTTATTGCTACTGTCATTTATGGCCCGACGACTGAGTTCATAACGCGAGTACTGTAATCTTTTTTCAAAGCATTGTGATTGAGGCAACAGACCTACTAACGTAACTACAATTTCTTAGGAGCACGCCGAACACTGTTTTCTATTGCTATCACCAATGGATTTTCCGAAAGTTGTATTAAAGTCAAAATTATTAGGTATTATTTTAATTTCCTCATCATGAGTTAGCATGATGAGGAAATTCAGTGTTCTTGTGTACATACTACTTACATAATCACCTATCCCAGAACATCCTTTATTAACTCTTATAGATTAGCACATACCGCGTAGGGTGACCTACGAAACCTATTAAATATGAGAATTTTCAAATTTATCATCATGGGTATCGTTTTCATGGTTTTCAAGGGTCCTAAAGCCGACAGTGAGGTGTCAAAATGTAAATCCAAGATGGCGGCTGCGAAAATGTTCATTTTTGTCTGTCGGGTGTCTTTTCCAGTTTTCGAGGGTGCTCAAACCGATAGTGAGGTCAAAATGTAAATCCAAGATGGCGGCTGTGAAAATTTTGTTTTTGTTTTAAATCATACGTGAAAAGGAACTTCGTTCCTGACGGGGGTTGGACCACACACATTTTTTTTTCTCATAGAGGGTGATAAAAAGTACAGTGTTCACCTCGGGAGCAACACTATTTTTAGCTCGAGTGACGTACTTTGAATCCCTCGCAGCGCTCAGGATTCTACTTTAGAATCCCTCGCTGCGCTTTTTGCACTCTCGCCTTAAAAATAGTTGTTGCTCCCTAGGCAAACAATCTACTATTAATCCTCCATCCAAGGGCTTCCCGAAATACCCCCATGTATGTACAACGACTATTTCGCCGCCTTACAACGAAAACCAATTAAATCGAAATTTTGACGAAAATGACTTTTGAATGCCAAAGTACTCAAAATTTTGAGTTTTTTCGTCTGCGAAAACCCATTAATCGCTAAGTCTTATAGTTTCGCTGCTAGCTAATAAGACAACCAATTTTTTTAAGAATTTCCACGGTTTGTGTTCAAATACAAAACATTAAGCAGATTTAACTCGACTGCCGACATATTTGTCTCCAATGATTGTCAGTTAATTTGATAAAATTTGTTTTTCTTCAGAGAGAGCTCATGAAATACTCTATTTTTCCCTCAGTAACAACCATTTACTAAGATTTAAAACTCTATACTAGATCAAAATGGTCAAATAAAAGCTATTAAAACAGTTTGATTGATTTTACCTGACGAATCACATTATAACAATACAATCTAATCCTCTAAGAAAATATTGTATATCCAGATAATTGATTTTCTCTGACGATACTTATTCACGGATGCAACCTAATCACTACAGCGAAAAACGATCAAACCTCATTAATTTATTTTACCTGACGAATTCCATAATTAAACAATACAATGTAATTGTACGGTTCGTACACTTGCAGAGTTGTTGTTGTTTAGGTTGAAGCGCGTAGAGAAAAGATCACTTAGTTCCCGTTAGGTTTATTACGTATAATTAGTGTTTACAAGTAATACTGTTGACGATTCCTTTCTCTAATGTTAGTCACCGCGTAGCAGTAATCGCATTATTTATTGTAATGTATGTATATTTATAGTAATAAAATGACGCACGTGAGGTGCAAGCCACCGTGTCAGCAAAACATGTACAGTGTAAGACTGTACATCTTGGCAACCCCAAAAGGAGAAACAAACGAGAAGAGAAAGGAAAAGCCATCACAAAGTTAGTAAAGTAAATTAGTCAATCAAATTGAAAGGCGATGTTCCTGTTTCCAGGTTGAGGCTCCGGCTGCAAGTCCTTTGTTGTTTGTGCTGTGACTGCTTCTTGCCGGCACTCTGGTTTACGTATAACTTGAAGTTCGATATCTTCAGGTGGTTGACGAGTAGTTTTGTTCTTAGCGTTGTTTGTGCAATAGTGCGGACAACGATTCCTCCCAACCACAACAAGTACAACTATGATGGCGGCCGTCAGCAACGAGTAACAGATGGCATATTGATGAATGTCGTGACTTGTTATTGTTGGTAGTGAAGCTTCATCTTTCTTTTGAGTTACAATTTTCTGTTCAATTGTTGCAATTTCTTGGTTCGTTGCCTTGGACTGAAGGTTATTTGGAGCATAGCGATACGTTAAGTTCACTATCTTGTTGATAGATGTATCAAATGTTGGAGCTGTGAACTCATAATCCATCTTCATATGACTGCTGTATTGGCGTTGAGCGTAGATGGTCATATCGGTGGATTGTAATACGCATCCCTGAGATAATGTAACTATGCTCGATGACGCGATGGTTTGTGATGTGACGTCATTGCTACATATGATTCGCAAGGAACACATTTTGCAGTAAATCGCCAGCCAGCTGTTGTGTCTTTGTAACTCTATCCAAGTGTCCTTGCATGATGCGCGTTCGACATCACAAGGTTCGCTGTTTTGATGTGATAGCAGTTTTGCCTCACACGGAGCGCTTTTGCTGTGTAGGTCAAATGATGGCAGGTTTTTCTTGCATAAGAAGTTCTGCGATTTTTGTTGCATGCAGTGTTTCAAGTCATCTTCGGATATAGACACGTAAACGTTCTTCTTGAAGTTGACAGCGATGTACTTGTTTGATAGCTGCACATATGTAGTTTCCTTAGCAATGACCGGTAAAGCTATAGCTTGGTATATGTCGAAATCTTCGTTAGCTACAAGTGGAATATGTGCTTCGAATAGAAAGTAATTTTCAGTAACTCGTGCTCTCACATTGATCAGCTTGTAAATATCTTTAATGTTTTCTTTGTAGTTTTCAACTGGTAGCGTTAAAGATTTCGGAAGGTTTCCGGATATTTCCGTTAGTTTTTGAATCAGACGAACTGGAGATATCAGATGAACGTCTACATGTCCTTGGTAGACGTTAGTTAGTGTGTTGAACAGCATCTCCTGGAAAGTCCTCAAGCTGTTGATCAGTAGGTACGTTGTTAACGAAGCAGAATTTATGTAGGTGGTGGCCGTAAGTATTTCCATTTCCGTTTCGATAGATGCTATGTTCATGTTGGTCTGATTAATGAAGTTATCAATGGAGTTGAACTGACGCTGAATATTGTCTTCACTTTGTTTCAGTACTTGATTTTAAATAAACAAATGAGACTGATAACTTTGTTTAGAATTTAAGTTTATCAAAGTAAAAAAATTCCTTGTTTGATTTTCTAATTTGATTGTGTTTATTATTTCAATTACCTATTCTCGATACATAGAATTTGAAGGTGAAGGCTTATTTTATTTATCCCAAAAATTATTTTCCCATGGGAATTTCGGGATTTTTTTCGAAGCTGGATTATAAAGGTACAATATTTTTAAATTTTAGACATCTACCTCAATAATATTGGTTTTGCTTTGGTATGTCAGTGAGACGGTCGGTCACTCAATAATAAGCCATTTTTCCTTTATTTACATAATTTTTCTTGTCGCCTATTACTGGCATTTGAAGCGCGATTTTATTATTATTTGAACGAATAAAGCTAATTTGTACTTAATTAATTATTTCGAGTTATAAATTTGATAACAAATGAACGTAATGAAACTCTAATAAATTACTTGCTTAACTTTTAAGATTCTTAAATTTTCTGCAGGGAAAACCAATTATCTTGATACATTTTCACTTGTAACTTCACAAGGGACAGCTGTATAGGTATTTTTTTATCATGGTTAGTCTTAATTAGCTAAAAGTAAAAAGTAATTTTTCGGGATTTGCTGTAATCCTATTACCCTGAAATATATAGACATTTATCAGTTCTCAGGGAAAACCAATTAAATGGGTGGCCTTGCGACAATTATTGCAAATTTCATTACAAAGCAATTTTTTTTTAAAACCTCAATAGATATGTTTAAATAGAACATTATATCAATGTACTGATGCTAAAGTAATAATAACAATATAATACTACAAAGGGTATTTTCAACCCAATCAACTTTGTAATCGCGATATCTCTGCTTGCACTCTTTATGAATTAATTGGTTTTCGTTGTATGGCGGCGATTTATAGTTTAGGAGCGAGAGTGAAGAAAAAAAATCTGAATTCAGGTGATAATTTCCCAAAAGGTTAAACAAAAAGTCTAGCTCCTAAACTATAAACAATTGCTGAACGTACATAGGGGTGTTTCGGGAAGCCTTTGGATAGAGGATTCGAAAATTTTCGTTGAGCCGTCATTTCATTTGGCCATCGTTCTCATCATCGTTTATCGTTCTTAGCAAGTCAATAAACCTGTAGCAAGAATTTTATTATGTTGCTGTTGCTACATATTGTGCACCCTGTCGGTACACACTTGCACAAGGATATTAGTTTGTAAGCGAGGCACGTTTGCCCCGTATGAGATGCCACGCAATTTGCTGTTTTGTTACTGTATGAAGTTTTATTGTAGGATATATAATTATACCCACATCGTGGAGGAAATTGTTTTTTATCGATACTTTGCTGTTGATAGTTATCATAAAGAAGGAACATAGATGTTACTCGAAGGCCTGCGGGGTAGTTGTGTTACACACTTACAGTAGCAATGGCTGTCATTTTGACAGTTCAACAAAATTCATTGCGTTATTTACGATGTTGAGCAGATACATTTTTAGAACATATGAAGCAATGGATTAGCAATATCCTTCAAAATCATTCAGATTGGGATTGAAAATGTGTTACGTACGCAACAAATTGAATTGATTGAATGAAATTGGCAACCTTTTATTTGAGAGATCCTTACATGAGATGTTTTATTTCAGATTGCTTTTATATTGTCAAATGAATATATGATAAATGAAAAATTCTGCTGAATACTGTCGTAATTGAAAGCTCTAGAACTGGGGCTCCCAAACTTTTAACATACGCGCCACCCTAATTTTCTTTTAAAGTCACTACGTCAGTGAGTTACTTTGTTGACATAAACATAAAATCATAAGAATGTAAAGTGAGCGAAAGTGTGGTTGAAAATGTTTGCACCCCCTTTGGATAGGTTGGATTTTCTATTGATTATTCAAACAGAAATAGAAGTTACATTGTTGAGTTTTGCAGAAAAACTCAAGAATTATGAGAATGCATAACGTACATAACTAATTATGAACTTAAGAAATGATAGTGCCACTGGTTGGGACGGTATTTCCTCTACTCTTCTAAAATTATGTAGAAAAACCCTTGTACCATTAATAACTCATGTTGTCAACATGTCCATAGCAAACGGGATTTTCCCTGAGCCTTTTGAAAAAGGCTCTGGTCCATCCGATCTATAAGAGCGGGAACAGGGACTGTGCGAACAACTATAGGCCGATTTCTGTTCTTTCAGCTATTTCTAATGTTGGCTGATAAATGGTCGTTACTGAAGTTCTTAGAGAAAAATGCAATTATAGCGCCCAACCAGTATGGCTTTAAAAAGGGGTCTCTACAGAAGATGCTATTACAGATCTTACAGAACTCGTCGCGAGGAAGTTAGATGACCATAAAAGTTGCCTGGCCATATTCCTGGACTTACCTAAAGCCTTTGACACAGTCTCTGTTCCTACTCTTCTCTCAAAAATGGAATTAATTGGTATTCGTGGTAAAACGCTCGATCTGTTTAAAGTTATCTCCAACACAGAAGACTCAGTGTCAAGATTGACACGTGCGTCACTGGTGAAGAAATTATCTCATATGGTGTGCCGCAGGGCAGTGTGCTCGGTCCTACTTTGTTCCTTGTTTATATTAATGACCTTTGCACACTGCCACTGCTCAACTCCAATATCTTCACGTATGCTGACGACACGGCAATCGTAGTTTATGGTGATACATGGGCTGATGTAAAGTATCATGCTCAGCAATCGTTACAGGTGGTTATGAACTGGCTGCAGCATAATCTGCTTTCCCTAAACCTATCCAAAACGAATTTCCTCCCATTCTGTGTTAGTCACCGAACCAAAGCCCCACCGGAATTTGCCATAACCGCGCATTCATGTGTTGATTCCTCTTCATGTTCTTGCACAACACTGTCTCGTGTTAGTCACACCAAATACCTGGGTGTAGCAATCGATGACGGGCTGAAGTGGTACACCCATGTCGATAGTTTGGTTTCGAAAGTTAGGAAGCTAATCTACATCTTTAAGTCGCTAAGACAGTGTGCGGATTCAAAAACATTGAAGATGGTGTACCTTGCGCTTTGCGAGTTCGTTATTGGTTACTGCATCCCGGTGTGGGGTGGCACAGGCAAAACTAAACTGCTGGGTTTGGAGCGAGCACAAAGGGCTGTTCTTAAGGTGATGCTTGGCAAACCGTTTAGGTTCCCCACAACCCAATTATATACGGATTTTAAAGTACTAACTGTACGACAGCACTTTGTGCTTCGAGCCACCCTCTGAAAACACAGTCAGATCCCTCCTCCGGATCCTAACAAGCGATCACTAATCACGTCATGCCATATTCCACAAAACGTCCTTCGCTAGTCGACAACTGTATGTCGTAAGTTCTCTTATCTATAGAAAGATCAGCAAAAAAGATAGATAGATAAGTTAAATAGATATGAAGCAAAAACTAAATTGAAAAATTGGCTATATGACTTGGACTATTCCAAAACAGAAGAGCTACTCATCTTTCATCGCTAGTTTCGCAGTTACATGTACAATCACACTTCACTACGCTTGTAGTCAAACACGCTTAAACCAAATTATTTGTAATATAAAATCATTCCACTCAAACATAATTGTGAATATTAGTAGTTATTTAACATTCATACACAACACTTACACACACATACACTCTCTCTCACACACACACACACACACACACACACATACACACACACACACACACACACACACACACACGCGCGCGCGCGCGCACTCACTCACGCTCACATGCATACTTACACACGCAATGTAACAAACTAAATATTGGACGACTACGACTGGGTGCTGCGCGCCTTCCTAGCGGCGTCAGCGTGGATTGCTATGCTCATGGCCATCCGGCTGGTCCAGGGATACCGCACAGTCATCGGCAAGGCGGCGAGCCTACTTGCCGGATTGCTGCCATGGGATCTGAAGGCAACAGTCCTCGCGTTAACTCCACTGTCGCGAGAAATCACGGCACAGCAGACAGAGCGGCGGGATCTCATGGTAACATGGAGAATGCGATTGTCGCAACCCAGTGCTGGGCACGCCACCTTCCGCCTGACGCAGGTCCTCACCGGACACGGTTGTTACGGGAGGTTCCTGTTCCGGATAAGGCGGGAGGAAACAACCGGGTGTCACCATTGTGTGGATCGCCCGGAGGACACGGTAGAGCATACGGTGGAGATCTGCCCGGCTTGGGCGGGGCGCCACCATGTCCTTGTCGAGGCGATCGGCGGCGGTGATCTCTCGCGTCTGGCCCTGGTCCAGGCCATGGTACGGAGCGAGAGGGCATGGGAGGCCGTCAACTCCTTCTGCGAAGCACTAATGCTCGCGAAGGAGGAGGCGGAACGCGTGAGGGAGAGGAAAATTTTGCGCCCTCACTGTCCTATCCGCCACAGGAGATGCTCTGGGCGTCGGGAATCCCAAGCCGATTCCCAGTCACCGTAGGCGCGGGCCTGCGGATGGTGAGCAATGGGTAGCTCGCCGTCCGATAAGGACCAGGCCCGGGTCGACGGTATGTTGTGTTTCACGCGCGCCTCAAAGAGATGTCAGCAGATTTGACGGAGTCCGCTAAAGCCGTTGCCTGCCGAGGGAAGTCCGAAAGGGATACCGTGGCCCCTGGCCACATATATGCAACTGAAGGAACACAGGTGGGTTTTAGTTATTAAGAGTCTGACACACCCTCCCGCTCTCGAGAAAAAAGTTTTATTTCGCCTTTGATTTACTTAATGAAGATATTTTATTTTCATAAAATATTTCTTTAATTTTATTACAAGGATAGCTGAAGATTAAAGTGTGATTATTTAACTTCTTCAAAGTTTTGCTAAATAATAGGAAATATTACATTATTGACATAGTTTATTAAAAAAAAAATCTAACTTATTTTTCTCCTGTGTATCGACGTTGAAAAAGTGGTCCAGCCACGTGCAGTTAGACCATGATAATGATGTTGATGATATTTTTACATGTTCAAAATCACAAGTAGTTTCTTGTAAAACAATTATCAAAGGTCCGTTTCAATTTAAAAAATTGGAAAACCGGGATAAAACGTATCCTATGTGTTAATCCAGGTTGTAAACTATCTGTGTGCCTTTTTTTCTAATTGTACATATTATCAATCAATTCTTCAATATTTCAACAATTCCCAAATTCTACCTTTGCCAGCATTTTCGACATCTCTAAATATTTTTAATCTTTTATACCTCATTAGATAGCAGATTAAATTTAGATATCTTCCCTGCAATTTTTACGCTTAATGCCGTAGTAAAATTTTGAGATAACTGGTGTCAAAGTTCAAGTACGTAGATGATTTTTGAAAATGGTTAATATACTACTTTTATTTTTTAACCGTTTGATGTTTTAGAAAATGTCGTTACATTGAAAGGTTTATTAAAGTATTCAGTACCCAATGGAATCGCAATGATGGACATTCAATTTGAGAGTTTAGAGACAAGTGATATTTGGTGGCGAATTCTGCGAAATTTTCAAAAATACTTAAAAATTTGGTTTTATCGAGTCCCATCAATATATGCCTTGGGTTTAAGGGGTATTTGTTGGTATGCTAAAAATTTCTAACAGCCAAAACTAAGAACCCGACTTTTCAAATCACAAATCATTTTGTTTAAATTCTTTTCCCTTTTTCACAAAAAACTGAACAAAATTTATAAAAATCAGTCGATTTTGTGAACAGCCCCCTTACGCTAATCAAAGTTAGAACAATACCCTAGACAGCTGTACTCCTTCCCACGTAAGTCAGACTAGGAAGTGGGTCACCATAGTGCCATGGTGTTAACAGTTAGACTTGCCAGTTAATGTTAGCTGTCATAATGACACTAGCTTTGATATAAAGTGCCTCGCTTCACAGAAGTTATGTCGTTGACAGGTTTGTGGTTTAAGTTTTTTTTTGGGTTCCGTATCTTGAAAAGAAAAACGGAACCCTTATAGGATCACTCGTGCGTCTGTCTGTCTGTCCGTCTATCACAACCATTTTGCTCCGAATTAAATGGACCGAATAAGTTGATAGGTACACATAGTATGTATTTCTGTGTCCAAACACGAGCGTGTAACGTAAATAAATGAAGTTTGAATATGAAGGTAACTTTTAGGGGCCTATATAAGACAATAAAAAAAAAGTTTTCCCGCTTTACCGTGTGACAAATCAAATGAAGGGGGAAAAATTATAATATTAAATAAATACTTTAAAGGGTATTTTAGAAAATTGATGAAAATGGACCTTGTCTCCGAAACTACAGAGCAACCTACAGGAAAACCTATATGATCTTAAAATAACATGATAAATCTCTCAATATTGTGCGTAAAAACTTACATTTGCAGTTGGAATGTATGGGAGAATATGTTTTTCAACTATAATGTTAAGTTTCTTCTTGGGATAAATTCGTCCCATCTACGGAACCCTTCATTGTGCGTGGTCCGACACGCACTTGGTCGGTTTTTCTTATGTTTGTGTTAGTTACTAAGAAAGTACTGATAAGATAGTTCATTAAAACTTCATAAAATTGACGGTTTGAGGGGCCCCGTATTTTGAGGGACGTTTGAGGAACGATTCTCATCTTTGTGTTCTGTGTGTTAAGGTTTTCATATTGATTGTTGCTGATATGTGATTTTGACTTAAATTTGAATTTTTTTAAATAGAATTTGCCCTATTATCAATTTATTTTCTTATTAACGTTAACGGCGAATGGAACTAAATTACTTTAAGCTATCTCTAGAGTCCGCGCAACCACTGAAGTCCGGAAAAAAGTTGTGGAATTACATTTTTTTTAATGAAAATGCAATGAAAAGAAAAAAAATCGTCTATGTCATTGCATCAAATTGTTGATGACGATTTCTTTCTTTTTTTTAATGGAAAATTCTCAAACCCACGCCCTCCCACTCTGACCAGAGCGGGAGCGGTTATCCCGCTCTGGTCGGAGTGGGAGGGCGTGTCAGATTCTTACTGACTAAAATCCACCCGTGTTCCTTCAGTTGCCTGTACGTTGCCAGGGGCCACGGTATCCCTTTCGGACTTTCCCGCAAACCCGATGACATAGACGCTAGCGCCGCGTTAAAAGGACTTCAGTAATGGCGCGGCCTCTAGTTCGTTGAAAAAATCGATTAGAGTATGATTTTTCTTGTGAGTTCAGTGACAGGAAAGAGTAGGTACGACGTTAAAATAAAAAAAAAATATTAACGATATCTTCAAAAGGTTCCGAAAGAAGTGATTCTGATGTCGATGATTTTATGAAAAAACGCTACAACAGCGAATACTATTTTAAGAATTTACTTAAATCTCAAATGCAAAAGAAGTATTCACACAACTTACTACTCAGACCTGTGATCAAATGCAGGTGCGACTTATTACGGCTTCACCTAGCTTTCGCAAGGTAATCACGGTTCATGTTGGTCACTTGCAGTTCCATTTCCATCCGTTCTTATAAAGGAAAGGTGTGATGTGAATTCCATATGTAATATGGAATTCACATCACACCTTTCCTTTGTAACAGAAAATTGCAATGCCAATTACAAGCTCGAGCAAGCATTAGCTCAAGCTTGTTTTGCCTACATGAAAATATGCTTTGCCAATGTCGTCATGTTCTCGATAATACTTTTTACATGTTGAAGAAAGAAAAAGTCACTTACACTCCAAGATCTACTAGTACTATAGGGTGTATTGTGAGGCAGAGAGCTTTTTTCTTTTTTTTTGGGTGGGAAATTATCAAATAACTTCTCCCACTCTGGGCGGAACGGGAGGGCGTGTCAGAGACTTACTGACTAAAACTCAACCGTGTTACTTCAGTTGCCTGTACGTTGCCAGGGGCCACGGTATCCCTTTCGGACTTCCCCGCAATAGAGGCGGAGAGCTTAAATTTAAATAAAACAAAAAAAATGTTTTTAATATCCATGAAATTGGCTTTATTTGAAAAAATTGTATGGCATTTATGTTTGAATATGATTTCTGGCGCAAAGGCCTAATTTTCAGAAAGAAACATTTGACGAACGACTAATTTCATTAAATGCACCTGTTAACTGGCCATCTCGTTCGTTACTTTTCTCTGGGGACATGTCACATGTCTTCGCCGATAAACCAGAAACAATTGAGTACTTGGATGCCAACATTCGACGCATTATTGGCGAAACAGCGCTTACAGTCTGATTTATTGCGAAGAGTGTGTGAAAATTTGACCGCCGGATTACGCTATGTATAGACGCCAGTAGGTCAATCTACACGAAACTGTCAAATTTTCCCAATCAACTTTGAACCTTATGCTTTAGTGATAAAGTTGAAAATCTATTAAAGAAATTTGACAGATTGTAGTAGGTTGATATGCTGGCGTCTGTACGCCAACCGTGGCGGCGATATGCCCGAAGTCATGTTTAAATAAAATACTTGTTCCATGTACCAACTAACTTTGTCTTACCGTCAACCTTAAATAAACATGACCTAGTATTTGATTCAAAGGAGCTATTCTCACAAAGATCTTGTGCGGCTAGTACTGAGAACAAATTTCTTTGTATGCAGGGAACATACCAAACATTTGTGAGCGTAATTGTTTCGTTTTGGCCATTAATGTCAGCTTTTATTTTGTACTGAGCCCTTTCCGATAGCTTCAATATTTTCACCATTTGCTGTCATTACTCTGTGAGATTCGTTAAAGGACTCGAAAGATACATATTGATCTCCTCTATTGGTTATGTGACTTGTTGCTCCATTGTCTACCATGAGTCTTTATCAATACTCTCACCAAGAGATAAAGCTAAACTTGTCAATGTAGCAGCATTTGATGTGGATTGCTTTGCGTAATCCATTTCTTGCATTGCTTTACTCGATGTCCGCTTGCTCCACAATAGTTGCACTTGATCTTCTTCTTGTAATCTTGCTTTCTGTTATGTACTACCAGTACCTCCGTGCTGGGATCACCTTCAGCTTCAGATTTATTCTTATCTTTCAAAACTCTCTCGTGAGCACACAACTGGGTGGTCAAGTTCTCGATTGTACGATCCTTCAATGTAATCAGTAGCCAACTTGATTTAAAACTGAAATACTCTTCTGGCAAGGAATCCAATATCTTGCATATCAAAAGAATTTCTGGTAGTTGATTGCAAACTCTTGACAAAGCTTGATTCAGATCATGCCAAATATTCTTTATCGCAGACATATGCGAACCCATGTCATGAGTGGGGTCTTTCTTGTATTTAAAAAGTTGCACACACAGATCGTAGTATCCTCGTTCGTAAAGACGGTTTAATTCGTCCCACATATCTCTCTCAGTTGTAAAACGCATTACTTTGTTCAACATTTCGTCGGTCATATTAGTAGTCAGTAGTAATAGTGTAGTGCTTTCTATTTTATTATAGCTGTCACACTCTACCTTGTACTTTGTAAGAGCTTCCGCTTTGGCTCCTTCACCCGGGTGTACTGGCTTTATACCCTGCACCGCTTCTAAGGTTTTTTTTTTTTTTTTTTTATATACAGGACAATTTAAATACCTGCGTTACTCCGCAGCAGCAATAACACTCTATATTTCCAGGTCGGCCAGTTGCTTCCATCGAATAGTCCTATTTCAAGTTTCATTTTTGAAGACAACATGATTTACTCCATCGAACTTTTATTCTTTAGGAAACAAAAGTAAAACTTTTAAACTCTCGTTTTTGCACGTTCTGCTACCATATTAAAGTAAACGCAGTGGAATTAAATTTTTACAAAATATATATTGCGTGCGATGTCAAAGCTACATAACAGTCAAGTGTCGCCTAGCAATCACAACAGATCATACTTGAATCTAGAACGGAAGACTTTAAAGAGTAACGCTGTTAACACTGAAAGTGCTTTCCTAACATTAAACATTAATGCCATAAAATGGTCTATCAAATAAAGCCAATTTCATGAATATTAAAAATACTTTTCTGTAAAATAGTACGTAGTAAACGTACATAACCTTAATAAATACATGGTAACCACCTCTAGTAAACCAATAACTGTGTACATTCGGGACCTATCTCCTATCGGATGTAAATGTTAAACCACTAATTGGAAACTGTTAGGTCGATGGATATTTCGTTAGTGTCGTTCGGCCAGCTAAACGGGTAGTGTCAAACGTAACCCACATTTCATTTCAGTTCATTTCGTTGTAATTTAAACTATTTAGAGTAGTTTTGTAAATGTTTGTTACCGGTTTGCATGAAAGACTTTTCAGTTTTATTCCACAAAACTTCCTAAAATTGTTATTCACCGGAAAATCTTAATTAGCTAACTTGTGATGAGTCTCCATTGAATAACAGTTGAAGTTGAAACAAATTGTAACGTGATTATTGCAAGGAATGCAATTCGATAGAATTTACTGATTAAGTTATATTTTCTAATTCAATATAAAACTAAATTTATATCAAGATATATCGACTCAAGGTTGCACTAGTCGATAGCTCGAATTCGTTTGTGGGCGTGGCTAATATGCATGTTATTTATTTAGTATTTATTTATCTAGTTTTTATTTATATATTTATTTATTTAGTGCAATAGACGATGATTTATAACGAAAATGTGCACGTAAAATTTCATGAGCAGACATTTGGGCGTATAGATATTATGGAAAAACTACTGGATATTATATATTCAAAATAAATATATTTGAACTTTTGAAGAAATTATCTATCCCTGTACGGTTTCTATTTTGCCATTTTTTACTACATAAGTCAATTATTTACGCCCAAATAGGAATTAAATTGTTAACTGTTGTGAAGTTCGATTATTATTATACGAAGTACTTACTTCATTCAAAGATATTCGCATAAGTATCAGTTGCATGCAAGCGTCAAGGCACTACCAATGTTAATAATATCGAGAATGAAGTGGTCTGATGGTTGATAGGAACAGATAAGTCAGACTCGAGACGTTATATTCTCTACTATTGAGTATACCCAAATCGGTTTAGCGCGGCAATAGCAGTCATTGCACTTTCCCTAATATCTCTCCGTAGGCAATCAAACAATAAACTATGTATGATTTTTCGTTATTAGAACATGTTGAAGATCACGATAAATATTAATTCAGGACGTTAACGGACTTTATTTCAGTTTTAGAAATAAAGAATGCTAGAAAATATAGATGGGTCACTGTACAGTGCAAGCACAGCACAGTTTTTATATTAATATGTCAGCATTTTACCTGCGCCGGGCCGGCCAATTTAGTACACGAATAGCATTCATACCGCGTGCACTCATCTATCATGCAATCATACTTTAATCAATAAATATCAATCAATCAATAATCAGTGTATCAATCAGCATCAACTCAAGGTGTGAGGTCCCTAACCATACATCTTAATGGTCCTTCGAGCCGGATGACCGCTGTTGCCACGCTAAAGCGATTCGGGTATAGCATCAAATGTACTATGAAGAAATTGACAGTTTGACATCTGCTTATAGAAAGCAGAGTTGTAGTAACTACAATTTATGTAAGTAATTGGATTTACCTTATGTATTAGACGTTATTGCTAGTAATAAAAAGTAAATGGATGAGTTATTATATTCTAGATTAGATTTTGGGCTTGTTCGCTTGTGCTTTTACGATAATAGTTTCCTATGAAGAATAATCAGGTTACAGTTCTCTTGACAAGGCTTTTCCAGAGGTAGAATATTCGATCGGATATGGAGAATATGGCTTTTTAACCGGAAAATATTGTGTTTAAAAACAACCTTTTGGAAGCCTTTAGGGAGTTCCGGCTTAGTAACCTCTGCTATGATAATAACCTTTACTATAATAATAACCTCTACTATGATAACAACGCACCCTTCAAACTCCAACTTTATGTTCATCCGATTAATAAATCATTGACTACTAAATAGATTTATCCTTTCAAAATAAATCGCGTTTTCATACATAAACTCTAGCTTAATTCCCATTAACGCAGGCAAAAACTACAGAACTTCACGTGCTACAGTTGCGTAAAGTTTTGGTTTCCTAACAAAATGGTGAACGGTTACACAATAACGGCTGTCCAGAGCGTTTTTTGACAGTAATACTGGTGAAAATGACAGGACGGCCGTTATAATACGGAACCGTTTTCCTAGGACCAAAGTTTTACTCGCCCACACCCACAATCCCGTTCATTTTGATAATACAAAAACTCCATTCCTTCAGTTCATAATTATTATTTATCTGTTTGATAAAAAAATATTCCGCCCGACAACTTAAAAATATGAATATTGTAGAATTTTTAAAATTAAAGGGAATTGCGAATTTCGAGTGTGTGAGCAATTAGGCTGCCAATCTACACGTGCTTCGATTTTATTTTGTGAAATCTGACCTTTAAATGTAAAAAAAATATTAAATGCCCGTACGCTTGCCTAAACACAGTATAATAAATGTCGGTACATAACAGAAATAGAATTTGACGTCGATTTAAACAAACGAAGACGCGCTAGACAATACATATATCTTTGAACACATCGTAAACACGTCATAGCAATGTTTAATCTTTCAATACTTAAACAATCAACACCTTTGTTGAAACCTACTAGCTTTTGATTGCAACTTCGGTCACATAGAAGTTCTATACCTAGGTACCTATACCATTCGACCTCAGGCGCTGACTAGAGGCAAATGTTAAAAGTAGGTTTGTCTTAAAAAAATAAATTGCCTATAGTTTGTGGTAGCGGAAAAAATATGAATCTTGAACACATTTCTCAGAACTTGGTTATTACCAAAACACGTTTTTAAGAAAAAATCTCGATACTAATTAACGGTAAACTAACCTTTTATCTTGAGTTCCAATCCAAAATATCTGTATTAAATATAAAGAACATATTATTTGAATGCAGAATTTGGTTGATTTTTAGTTCGATTACAGAAATAATTTTTGATTAAATAGAAAAATGCTTCATATTTTGAAATAAATTACAAGCGGTGTGTCATCGCGCTTCTCTTTCTTTTCTATGCAGTCCGATAATGAGTGCGGGTTAGCTCATGTCGACGTCTTAACAGGTGAATTTTCGAAAATTATTTTTTGTGTACATCTACGCCCCTTGTATGAACTTATTAAATAGCCTACTTTCAAGCAAGCAAGTATCTTCAGTTGTTCAGGCTGTGCGTTGTCTGTCTGTCAACAGCTTTATTAAAAAGCAATATAGGTGTAACTTTTCAAAAGATAGCATGTCATCGTTTAATACCACTTAAAACATTAAAGTCACGCAACAAATCAATGTGATTCCAAAGAAATAACAGACGATGGTCCAGGTAAAAGCCATTTTCCAATAGCAACAGGGCTATTGGAAACCTCCAATGTCCTTCCGAGAGTATTATTTTTGGCGCGAGCGCGAACGGGACGATGAATCGGGGCGGCAGACATCAGTGTGGGACGCGACCTGTTGACGTGAGGTTGCCAGCCGCGTCGCGCTGTGTTGCCATACGATGCAATTCATAATGGCGGGACTTTTGAATTGAGAAGCGGTTTTTTTTTCGGATCGAACGATAATGAGTGCAGTGCGGCCAGTTTTGTGTTATGTTGTGTTGTGAGTTTTGAATTAGGAAGTTGGATTTCGTGTGTGTAGGTATGATTTTAAAGAAATATTTTACAAAATTATACATACGGGTGTGTGGTACATTACGTTATGTACTTGTAGTACAATAAGTAGTCATTTCACGTGTCATTTAATTCGGGTACAGACGACTATCTATAGTTTTAAGTATATGGGAACAGTACCTATGTTGCAGCCATGTTGTAGCACAAAGAAAACGGGTAGGTACAAGATTTTCCGAAACATATCAAATCAAAGAAAATGCAAGAAATACCTACTAATTACGTTAACTTATACAAGTTTAAAGAATTAGAACAATCATTCGTTTAAGATGTTTTGATAGGTATCTTGAAAAATCATTGCAAAAATTAAGTATTTTTTGATGAATCACAATCAATGTGTGTTTGTTATTTAATTTTCAAGAAAACAAAATAAAAGTCATTTGTCTTTCCCAAGTTACAATTTTCTTCAGGGTTTAATTTCTGAATGCATTATTGCCAATGGCTACAATTGCCTTAATGGCTCTTGTTTCAAGTTGTAAGTGATACGAGTGCCTACGATCTACATGCAAGCCATTTGCCGCAGAGCCACCTATTAGTTGACCGGTAATATTTGTGTAGGTATCCAACCATATCCTATTTTACTATCATTATTTATAGTCATTTTTAGTTTATAATGAAAAAAAAGATATCAGTGGTAACGCCTGCAAATTCTAAGCCAGATCATAATTTATTTTTCAAACAAAACGTACTTCTTACATTATTGCATTAATATTATTTTAAATAGCACTTCCATTCTGTGTGTACAACCTACATAAAAACGATTTCCGTACGAAAACAGATTATCGAGTTATTTCCACATGATTAATAAAACCTCTTTGTCGGTTGTTTCAGCATGGGAAATTATTTACATCACCATTTGTGTCGTATATTATTCTGTGAAGCATTCTGTTTTTATTTTGGGAAAGCGAACATATTTAATGGCAGTATATTTTTTATTCATTACTAACACTTTGTCAGCGACTGCGCCAGACATATCCCGTGGGAATTTCGAAAATTCCGTATTGTCTACATCTTATTGGAATCGAACCTCAGCTTTCTAGGTAGAAAGGTTTGGGCTGGGCGTTGATGATTCAGTAAGTGAGTGAGTCTGGACTTTTTTACATATATTGATGATAAGGAAGGAGATTGTCATCATTGAAATAAGGTCGAACAGATTATGCGGAAAAAATACAGTCAAAGTTTTCCCTCAGCCTTGAAGGAAAATTTTGCCGAACTGAGCGACAAAATATTATTTTTTGTTCTCTCAAGGACATAATATTGTCAGATGGATGATAATATGCGTTTACAAGCTGCTACTAAGAGCATTTACCTTCCGGTAAAACCTCTTAATAATACGGTCAGGGAAATTTATTGTTTATTATCTACTGCACGCGGTTTCGCCCTAGTGGCATTTTCTAAAATAAAAGTAGCCTGAGTTACTCGTTATAACATCAGCTTTCTGCGAGTGAAAGTCCCTCCATCGGTCCAGTCGTTTCGGAGATTAGCTGGAACAAATAGACAGACAAACAAAAAAAACATTTTTGTTTTGTTTTAAATACCGTATGTGTACTTATATATACATTTAGTAAAAAGCTGTTATTTTGACATTACAAACAGACATTTCAATTTTATTTATTTGTATGTATGTATGTATGATGTATGTATATGTATGTATGTCATCATCATTCTCCGGCCTTATCCCAATTTATTTGTGCTCGGTGCAACATGTCCTTCTTCCATACTTTTCTATAAGTCAGTTGTCACTCCATTTCCAGACATTACAAACAGTTACTTAATTTTTTTTTATTTGTATGTATTTATTTATGTATGATGTATGTAAGTATTGTATGTATATGTATGTATGTCATCATCATTCTCCGGCCTTATCCCAATTTATTTGTGCTCGGTGCAACATGTCCTTCTTCTATACTTTTCTATAAGTCAGTTGTCACTCCATTTCCAGACATTACAAACAGTTACTTATTTTTTTTTATTGTATGTATGTATTTATGTATGATGTATGTAAGTATTGTATGTATATATATGTATGTCATCATCATTCTCCGGCCTTATCCCAATTTATTTGTGCTCGGTGCAACATGTCCTTCTTCCATACTTTTCTATAAGTCAGTTGTCACTCCATTTCCAGACATTACAAACAGTTACTTAATTTTTTTTTATTTGTATGTATGTATTTATGTATGATGTATGTAAGTATTGTATGTATATGTATGTATGTCATCATCATTCTCCGGCCTTATCCCAATTTATTCGTGGTCGGCGTAACATGTCCCTTTCTTCCATACTTCTCTATTAGTCGGTTGTCGCTCCATTTCCAGCCATTATCATCTTTCACACAGTCCATCCATCGTTTCTTTGGTCTTCCCCTACTCTTATAGCCATCGACAGACACACTCAAAACTTTCCTCACGACATTTTCCGCATTCCCCCGCATCACATGCCCATACCATGGCAACCGATTTCCGCACAACTTATCGGTCATCGGTGCCACTTTCAGACTTCCTCTTATGTACTCATTTCTTATTCTATCCATTCGTGTCACACACATACCTCTTAGCATTCTCATCTCAGCATGTATATGTATGTATAGATCAAATTAAGACACTACTTACGTCAATTTGTCGTGTCATAGAGATAACGACTAAAAAAGAAGGTATGGAAGAAAAATGTATGTTGCGCTGACCCCTAATAAATTTGGATAAAGGTAGGAGAATTATGATAAAACGTTAAATAAAACTATTAAAGAATATAAACATTTATTTTTCTCCCTCACGTAGATTATTCAAAAATATTGGACATGTATTTTTTATTTTTTTACCTAATCAAAAGGTTACGGCAATACATTGAGTTAAAATGTCGCATGACGTCACTCCCCGGTACATTTTATACTGACTTGTGACGTAGCAAGACCCCACTCCCCAACTGTAATGCGTTTTATCTAAACTATTTTTTATTAATATGAAAAAAATACGCGTGTAATCTTTTTTTATTATCTGACTGACGGACTAAATAGTGTTTTTTTTCCCCAGTTATCATCCTTATATAATAATATAGTTGTGATTTGAATATACGGACAAAATAAGTTGATAGTCAATTTGATAAACAATTAATTACCACAAATTTACATCGTCCACTTGATACTGTGAGTGTACTTAATATAGGACACTGTATCCCGTCTAGCGGATCCATTTACGTTAAAATAAACTCTAAAGGTCAAGCTAAAAATGGTGGACAGATTTTTGTATTTTTTTGATAAGCCCTAAAACCATGCAACTTCCATAATAGAGCTGTAATCTTTGTACCTACTTGTTGCATAAAGTACACTAATGCCAGTACTAAATGGCGTCAGAACGACTTAAAATTGGTAGTTAAAATTTTACATTTATTCATTGAGATAACAAACACCAGTTTAAATATTAACACGAACATTAGCACTGTCTAGCTCAAATATTATTTGTGCAAGATTTTACCAAATTGGCGGTTAAACAATCGAAATTGTGTATAACATGGTGCACACTGGCGCAGACCATGCGATATGCAACTGCGAAAGTAGAAAAAGGAAGCTGCGGCCGACAATTTTCAAGTTTATTATTTTGTTCAAAGATCCGCAACTTTGGCGACGCGTAGGGGAGTCGCACGCTCTCGTTACCTGATGCAGTTGACGCACGGTGCACGCGCACTCCTGAGGACAGTCGCATGCGACAGGTTATCGTCAGTCTAGCTGTGAACGCGTACTCTGCGCTTTCGCCTTCACATGATAAGCACCAAGGCAAATGCAACTAGAATACTTCTTAAAGAAAATGATCTCTTCCTGCACGACGTCTGTCGTAACGACTAGTTGCAGACGCAAACGAAAACGAAAGCATTGCGTCTGGTTGCAGCGCATGACAAAGATGCAAACGACAACTCTGTGTCTTGTTGCACAAGACGCATTTTGCGCTGGCAAAATACACCTATTTTTACGTGGAAGACAAACGACACGAAAAAGCCACTCTTGATGAAGCGAACAAAATAAAAAATAGAAATAGAAAATAGTTTATTGTCTAGGTAATACAGTACGCAGGTTTACAGGTTAAGAAGACATGAGCAGCTTAAAATATTACCTATAGCTATGTTACAAAATATTATTTACCAGTGAGCCCCAAACTAGACAGTTCTTCTGTAACTTGGGGCTCGGTGTACGAATTCCAGAGTGGAGAGTAGGGAGGTGATTTCAGGTGTTGTATGTTACAAATATGGTGTGTTTGTGTATGTTGTGTGATGTGACTGTGGTGTGTGTGTATGTGTGATATGACTGTGGTGTGTAAGGGTGTGTGTATTTGCGTGCGTATATGTTCCCATTGTGTATCGTTTTATTCAGTGTCAGATCAGGGTATTTATATTAATTACATATTCCGAGTCATCATAACATGAGTTCTGCAATATTTTTGCTGGGGTAGTATTTCACTTATTAATTACCGTATCCAGTTATTCGTTGTTCTATGCAAGTGCTTGCAGTCAATTAAGCAACCATGTTGCTTTAAAGCTTTCGTGAATATAGATAAAATACTTGTAGTGATTACTATGTACATTCTCTTGTCACCATTATGCTTGTTGCACTGTTGAGATAAGCGACAAATAGAGTGGACTGATACTGAAGTATTACCTACGCTAACGTCCATTTCTGTTGTTTATGTATTTTATATCTTCGTCGGTTTCATATTCTTTCCTTTATCAAGTCACGAAAAATAATATCTTTAGAAACAACGGCACTACAGGCTAGCATAGAAAACTATACTTAATTACTTAACTTTTTTTTTACTTTGTCCTTCTTTTAATATTATATCATTTAATGGATGAGGAAGTATTGTATTTATTTTATTTTTGATTTTGTTATTTCACTGTATGCTGCACCGGTTGACGTCACCGTGATGACGTCAACAATCAACGCCGGCTGTCGCTGAAAACCAGCGCTGGGGCTCTGTCTCGCATAGGGTCGCAGCATTATGCTGAGCGATGGCCGTTTTTCGTGGATGTGACGCCTATCTTCCCCCAATTTGTTATTCTCGTGTTTTCTTTTTACTTTGCGTCATATTTACCGCAAATAAATGTATTTTCTTTCTTTCTTTTATAAAAAAATCTAAATACCACACTCCTTTATCCAATGTCGAGTTGAGTGCTAGTGACACATTTTTAATTCGGTTTGACATGTAAAGAAGATCAGTGGTCATTCTGCGATATTGACATTACAACGCATGGTACAATTTATCGGACGCGTCCGTTCCGTAAGCCGCGGCTGACAGTCGCTGTATCTGGATAGTACATTTAGCACTGCACTGCAAACTATCCGTCGTAAGTTGCGGACGTGACCTTGGGCCGTCCTTGAGCGCTCGGACGTCTGATAGAAATCTGGCCGGCTGGAGCTGGTAACAACGTGCACACTCATCGGTCGCGACTGTCAGTCGCGGCTTACGGACTCCTCAAAGGGGTTCATTTATAACGGTTGCTTAAAGTTAAGTGACGTTCAAACGTCAAAAATATGTGGTTAAACAGTCGCTTATCATTACTTGCCTTTAAGCAACGTTTATAAGTAAATCCCAAGAGTTTATTGTTTTCTCGAAACTGTTCATAAGACATTTTAATTGCGGACATTTTAAGGAAAATAGGGATGTGTGTTCCGGACAGGTACGTGTGCCAACGACGACAGCCACGGGCTGCTCGCGGAGCTGCACGCTCGGCCAATCTATTATGGGGGGCGCCACTGACGCGAGTACTCCGCACTCTCAACTTCGTCGTTAGTTGTTCTGTGAGTTTGTTCACAGATAATACGTTGTTTATAATAAGTCTACAAAATTTAATCATAATAAAGGAGTATAATAAGAATTAAATAAGTACACTATCACAATAGGTAATAAATATATTTTTTTATTTATAATTTTAGTATTTTCATTTTAGGAATACCCAAATGTTAATCTTTATGGTATAGGTAATAATTGCTATTCTTTTTTTACAACTTCCACGATAAATGTCAATAGCACTTGTCTCTGGACTTTCCTGCAATAATTATTACAAAATACCATATACCTATGAACATACATCATAATAGATAATGCACTCGTATGATAAGCCTAAATGAAGCCTTTATCTAGAGTAGTTGCTGAAATCTGTTAGTGACGCAACAGTACATTAATAAACCGGGGTGATATGGCGTGTAATGTTATAACACAGTGATAAAATATTATCTTTGAAGTGCGGGCCAGCGTTCACGTAACCCGAGAGGAGAGGAAGAGGAACAACCAATAGGCGTGGATTATTTTGCAGCTGAAGTGGGCTGGCCATGTTTGACGAAGGTCCGATGGCCGGTGGAGCAGACGAGATCTGGAGTGAAGACCTCGTATCGGCAAGCTTAGTTTGGGAAGCCCCATAGCTGGATTAAAACTCACACTCAAAGCATTTATTTCAAATAAACCAATTACAGGCACTTTTGAATTGTCAAGGGGTGTGTCAGTCAGAAATATGAAGCTAGTCGCCCATTCCAAAGCGTGGTAGGTACCTATGGAGAAGAACGGGCAAGAAACTCCACGGACACTCGTTTAAATCAAAGTATGGTTCCAAAATATTAGTTACATCATTCATGTTGAAGTTATGCATGTGAGAAAGATGCAAAACATTAAAAGCGTCCGTTAGAAATAATAAAAAAAAAACAATTCAAACATTAAATTAAATTAAAATCGCCGTGGCAGCTAAGAGATGACCAGTCCCTACTGATGGCGCCCGTACACGAACATGACGCACGGATTAGCACCATTCAGCTTAACCATTTTGAAGGGAGCTAAATGATCCAACACACGCGCCACCGTCAGCGAGACAGAGTGAGCATGACATACTCTCAGCCGCCAGGGCACATTCAAGTCAATGAAAGATATACCCAGTACCTAAATGGTAGCTTTAAAGTCGGTACAAAGTACTCACACATGTGCTATGCAATTATACAATGCTAAGAGATTGAATTTATACAATACAAAGATAGTTTTTAAAATATTCAGTAGCTCCAACGGTATTTTCAAATGTTAATCAATTAGTTTATGCGCCCTTGTGGAGCAGGACCAGCGTTGAGCCAAGCATTTTTATCAGCGATGTAATCTCCCAACTTATAATGTGCTTGGCTGCATAGTGTGCGTTTAATATAAGATTTAAATTTCGTTTCATTCAGTTGAAGTATGTGGGGAGGTATTTTATTGTAACATTTTAAACAGTACACCATGAAAGATGAGTCCACGTTAGCCAACCTGAAACCCGGTGGAACTAATTGGTCCTTATTCCTAGTGATATAATTGTAGATGTAGATTTTTCCTTACGTACATAATGTTTTCATAGATATATTGACAAGGTACCGTCATGAAGTTAATATCTTTAAACAGTTCCCTTAGAAAGTCGCGCGTGCGGAGGCCATATATGGCTCTGATGGCTCTTTTCTGCAGAATAAAAATGGACTCAATCTCTGCAGCCCGTCCCTATAGTAGAATACCGTACGACATAATACTATGAAAGTAAATAATATAGACTAGCCTCGTGGTATCTACATCAGTATATTGACGGATTTTTCTCACAGCATATGCTGCTGAAATTAGCCGTCTTGAAAGGGATATTAAATGAGGACCCCATTGAAGCCTTGAGTCGAGCGTGATCCCCAGGAAAACAGTTTTATCGACGAATTGTAGTTTTTCTTGATTCAATACTATCTCACAATTACTACTTTTGACATTTGGTCTTATTTACGTCGTCAAGATTTGATGCACGTCTATTAATTTTAAAACTTAAGGAAGTGATTTACCGATTGATCACGACTTTGAAAAGGTGGCTGAGATATACTGTATACGAAAGGTTGAGGACAGGTGTTGTGGCATAGCCTGGGAGAGGCCAGCAGTGGCCATAAGCTGAGTTGATTTTTTTTTCACCTCTCCGCGCAATGCAATAACCTATTTGTTTTTTGAGAAACATTTCTCTCTTCGCTTTGGCGAAAACCGGCCCATATAGTCTGGGAGTTAGGTAGCGTAATTTTGAAAAAATCTACAATTATTTATCTTTGACTCTTCCTAATAAAAATTGAGAAAGAAGATGTCAAGATCTTCCTTTAATAGAAATCGTGTATTGTTCTTATTGCCGGTGTCAAGTTAAGTAGGTACCAATATTGAGACTTCTTTTTATTGGATTGTATTAGATTTCTCTTTTTTGTGTAGTTTTTAACGTTTGATTTTTCACTGTTGAGTACGAAATCAATACACATACGTACGTTATGTACCGTTGAACACAGATATCAAAAATAATTGTAATAAATGCGTTGGTATGCTATATTACAGGGCTTAATTTCAATCAAATTGTACGAGATTCACTGAAACGTTTTAAACAAACCTCTGGTCACGTTATGACCATTACCATTACGCCACACCATTCAATTTGCCATTATAACTTTGAAACAGGAAATTCGAAACCAGTTCAGGAAAACCAATCATTTTAACTTGTTAGCCGCTGCCAAATCCTCAAATATATGTCACTAGATGATGAGTTAATTGATGTATCGGGAAACTATAAACTACATGGCTTAAAATATAGTGTAATTAATAATATCACAATTGATTTATTAAATATTACACAACTTTCCGGAAAAATGCTCTAAATGATGGTGAACACCGGATCCTATCCATTGTGCACTTTATAATTTCTAACGCGACGATATTATCGTGGACGTCTACGTCCATAAAATGTATACGCATATGCGCAATGATGTATACGTGCATGTTATAACGTTAACGTGGACGGAAATTTAAAAGCGTCTTCATATATTTCCATACATTTTACTTCTCTGTGTTATCGTGACGTCGCACAGTGGATCGAAAATCGGCTGTAGAAGACATAGGATCTCGATTTCTTAAATGTTATTTTTTTTGCTGGAAATGACTTCTGCTGATCATTACTGTTCTATAAAATGTCATATGAAGTAATTGTGTGCACAAATGGAAGAGTTATAATTTTTATAAGAAAAAAATGTATGGAGCTGACATGAAAAATGAGGATATCTCTGGAATCGAAAGGTTGGCCATTATATCCTTGCACACTGTTATAGTACTATTTATTTGTGAATTTTTGACATACTTAATATTGCGGCATCACTTGCGATTTTTTTTTTAAAAATCGTCAAATTTAAAAAATTAAAAATGTTTATGATATGTACATTTTAATGCTTAAATATGGCTATGCCAAGTGTAACTTACAATATTTTTTATGCTTAGACCAAAACATTCTAAGAAATCACAAAGTCGTATTACCTACTTTGTGATTTTCATTTGAAATGACATGGTAATTATGAATTACGTAATACGTAATCTTGTCTAATGCCTCAAGTCCACATTAGCTAATGATTAATAAAACTTAATACCTATATACCTAGTTAAAAGGATAAGCACCAAATAATTTGGGGTACTCGCTAATTTAGCAATTAGTGCAGGATTAACTTAATGAAAGTAATTAGATAAATGTGATACCATCATTAGTCAATAACAATAAATATTCAAACATTGGATTCACAACTTCAGTTCATTTAGAGCATTTCTAATACTAACATCTATCCTACCGTGTCTTTTTACTCAGTGATCGTGAATAATGGAAAGCGTTATTACAAATTTGGATTTGTTTGTTATTCTGAGCAATCAGGATGCTTCGTCTTTCGATCATGAAATATTGTTCAACACACTTGTTATTCGACTGGGGTCTAGCCTTTCAGATGAAGACAGTGTTACCGTGAAAGAATTTTGTCGAAGATTTACACGGGCAGTTCAAAAGAGATGGTTACGATCCCACAGGAAAAGTGAAGTTTTTAGACGTGATTACAGTAATTGGCTTGAGGCAAATATTGACTGGCCAAACTGCGTGCAAACCAATTTGCTCATTCAAGAATCAACAAGTGAAAATATTTCTACTGACTTCTGAGTTCTTAGAAGTTATAATATCTATTGTAGAGCCTGATTCTGAAGTGGATTCTGATGGTGACGAAGTATAAAATAAGTTAACTTTTATTGTTTATGTTAGGTTAGGTTAAGTTAATATTTTTTTTTAATAATTTGCTTTTATTTTTAATCATACAATATTTTACCATTTATTGTTATTGACTAATGATCACGTTTATCTAATTACCCTCATTATGGTACATATCCTTTTAACAGGTATAATAGGTATTAAGTTTTATTAATCATTAGCTAATGTGGACTTGAGGCATTAGACAAGATTACGTATTACGTAATTCATAATTACCATGTCATTTCAAATGAAAATCACAAAGTAGGTAATACGACTTTGTGATTTCTTAGAATGTTTTGGTCTAAGCATAAAAAATATTGTAAGTTACACTTGGCATAGCCATATTTAAGCATTAAAATGTACATATCATAAACATTTTTAATTTTTTAAATTTGACGATTTTAAAAAAAAAAATCGCAAGTGATGCCGCAATATTAAGTATGTCAAAAATTCACAAATAAATAGTACTATAACAGTGTGCAAGGATATAATGGCCAACCTTTCGATTCCAGAGATATCCTCATTTTTCATGTCAGCTCCATACATTTTTTTCTTATAAAAAATATAACTCTTCCATTTGTGCACACAATTACTTCATATGACATTTTATAGAACAGTAATGATCAGCAGAAGTCATTTCCAGCAAAAAAAATAACATTTAAGAAATCGAGATCCTATGTCTTCTACAGCCGATTTTCGATCCACCGTGCGTCGTGACGTGGACGTGGACATTATAAAAGCGCACATTGTGAAGTTTAAAAGACCGAAGTACAGTACAACTATTTTCTTAATGTCCCTCGGCAAACTTCGTGTTTCGTCAGTTATCAGTTGCCCTTTGCACTTGGTGCAGACCGGACGCTTTCGATCGACTTGGAAGTATATAGAGTTGTTAATACTCTTTCAACTTAATGTAACTTTTTTTAAAGATGGGCGGAAAGCTGTTTGTATTCGGATATGTGATGATTCCCGAGGAATATTAAGAAAATTGTTGTACTGTAAACACACAGACCGATACGAAAAGTGAGTTTATTTTATCCTAGTTATGGATTAAATAAATAGGATAAAATAAACTCATTAATACTTTGGATTCATAACAAATTCTTACCATTCATACAGTATTCTATTCTATTCTTATGATATATGTGCCTGATGTCTTCCTCTCAGCTCTAGAAACAGTTTAAATTACTTAATTTTGTGGTTTAACATTAAATAAATAAAATAAAAAAATTCAGAAAAACATTTACGGTTCACCAAAACAATTTTTCAAGTAAAAACAGAACATTCCAGAAATAAGTGTATCGCGGTTGGTGTCTGTATTATTGAAAAAATCATTGTTTCACAAACACCAGGAAATTAAAATATATTAAAATAGGTATCTAACAGTTTTCTGCTGTTAATGTTGTTAGTAAAAATAAAGAAAGAAATATATTTCTCTATCGAAGGCGTCTAATAATATTATTACAAAATATATTTTGTTTTAGTTGAAACCAGACAAATTCTTCAACTTGTTTCTTCCAACGTGTGTTTTTCTTAAAATACATCTTGAATAAACAGTCTTGGGTGAGTTTTGCCACAACTTGGAAAACAAAAATATTATTACACTCAATTTCAACAAACTTCTGAAAGTTTTTCATACTTCTTGAATGAATTTCCATCTTCCATGTTCATTAATTCGAAGCGATCGCGCGATTATCTGAATTACTTTCTAAGTGGCGTTGTCGACATAACTGCCACCCAGTAGTTTAGGAGCTATGCTTCAGAACAGCATACTAATAGTTGACAAGACATTAACCATATAGGGAAATGGACGATTTCCAAAAGCGGAAAATTATTTATTTTATGTAGAAAAAATGTTTTGGCGTCTGCATTGGACAGGATAAGAGCAGAACATCAAACACTGCTGTTTTTTCTAGTAACAACCGTAAAACCATATCGTAAGCATATTAGGTCATAAAAATGTAAATTCGCGGGTTTTAATCCAAACTGTATTTTTTTGCAAAATCATGTAAACGTATGTAAAATATATTTTTATATTATTCAGCGTTGCTATACTATTAAGATGGTTGTGTTGCTATGCGTTGCAGCGTTGCAATACTATTAAGATGGTGGTGGATGTTTGTACCTGCTTGTAATTAGGTATAATGATAATCCACGTACCCAGCTCCTAGTCTATAGTTCTCGTGACGTGGAGTCGTTAGCTACGGTGATGCTTCGCACCTTGTTAGTTCGCATCTCACTAGGACGTTCAACGTCATTACAATGAATTTATAGAGGTTGAATAAAATTTACTTTTATTTGGATTATTCTCATCAACATCTGCTTGGTCTTTTCCGAACTATGTTGGGGTCGGCTTCCAATCCAACCGGATGCACCTGAATACCGGTATTTTAACATGGAGCGGCTTGCTATCTGGCCGCCACAACCCAGCAATTGCGTAATACGATATCCCTATAAGGTAATCGGTATTTGTATTATCCTATATTTATAATTCGGTGGTATTGTGGCTTAGAATATAAAAAGGCGTTTAATTGTAGTTACTGAAAATGTGTTTTAAACTGACTCATTGATCGTGGCTTTTTATCGAGTCGGTACGCGCTATACGTAAATAATTCAGTGGAATAACGCAATGGAACTGACTGCCAATGGTGCATAGGACTTACTTAAGTATCGGCAGACTTATATGTCCATACTCATATACCACAGTTCAACCAAAGGTTAGCTTTGTTTCTGACTCGCTTAAAAATTTATTTCCAAGTACAGTCAGGAAAAAATATTGTTTAACAAATTGACATACTACGCGGCTACGCCAATTTGCCGTGTTAAAGCCATTTCGTTTCATAAAGATTGACAGTTCCAGTTGGTAGTCAATTTTATAAACTATATTGGCTATAAGCTATGAGCCGCGGAGGGCGTGTCAGACTCTTACTGACTAAATTATATTGTTTACATAAAGTATTATATTGTTTTAATTATTGTGAATGTGAGGACTATGTGGTTTTGTTTTTTCCTCTCTCTTAAATTTGTTTCTATCTCAGTTAGTTTTAATGATGGTCTGGCAGTTTGAGCTAATGCGGTCTACCCAAATGTCCTTTCTTTGGTATTGTTCGTCGAGTTGAGCTCCTTAAGTTCTGAGTTGAGCTCCACGATTACTGACAAATGCTTGCACTGACTGGACAGGTCCACTCAAATCTGTGTGGTTCTCTCCTCAAAAGACCATTTCAGACACTAATCTACATGGTCCTCATATGGCCTGACCAAGATTATGTCTGGACTTTAAAAGAGTTTGTTTCGGTCTTTCTTCTCAGAGTAGTCAGATAGGAAACGCCGAACTCATCTAGCAAATTCTTTTAATACGACGTGTAAAGGTGATTGTAATATCCTATTTACAGAATAAACAATTTCATTTCATTTCAACTAAAACTTAATTTTAAATTTGATTTTAATATTAATTATATGTGTTTTTTTTATGGACCATGTGGTCTGCAATAAAGATTTTAATTATTAAAACCCACCCGTGTTCCTTCAGCTGCCTGTAAGTTGCCAGGGTCCACGGTATCTCTTTCGGACTTTCCCGCGACCCCGGCAGGCATCCGTCCTATTTAATATCACTATAATATCTTAATATCCCTGACTATACGTTTCGATCTCTAATCAATGTGATTGTTTTACCGAATTTCAATACACTTTGCTTGTAACAACACATTATTATTTACCACATAACATTATATAGAGTACTGTAGGTATATTTTCATGTATAAATCTCGAATGTCAAAAAAATTCAATGTACGAGTTTTCCTGGAAAATTAAAACGAGTGGCAACGGTAAAAGCTTTTACCCACAATCAAAGTGCATATACTACGAGTACGTATCCGTACTGATTTGGCTTCCGAATCCTGAAACAAAAGAATTTTCGGTAGGCATGGAGGAGTAATTGATTTGGAACTACGGACCATAGAATAGAATACTCTTTATTTTAAGCATCTTATGGATGAGAATGCTTAACGTATTTTTGTGCTGTACTGTCGAGTATTTGTAGATAGCTTGACAGTTTCTTTATAGTTCATTCCATGACCATCTAGGGTTATTATTCAAGTCTGTTTCCTGCAGTACAGTGGTTAGGCTGATTATGCAAACCTTGTACTGACAATGCACCATGGTTTGCATAAAAGCTTTCTAGAGCGGCATCTTGTATCAACCTACCTACTGTTTAAAAAAAATTGGTAAATATGTAATCGGAAATACGCAATACGTTTCTACGATGACCTGTTGGACCTTGGTCAGTCGCTGTGATCTTCATCCTACAGCTGATCCTATTGGCAGACAGCCAAACGAGTGATCTTACATAGTTTTCAAGTGTAAACCAATTTTACGAGTACGGTGTAAACATTTTTGTACAATGATTGTAATATTGATTGATTCCGCTGCCGCCGATCGGTTATAGTTTCTAATTTCGTTTTCAACTACCTATATTTAAAAACTTTTGCTGCATTCCGTGTGGCATGCTAACTGTACAAATAAGTAGAAGAAGAACCGCTTAATGATAAGATAGAAACTTCGGAAAATTGTAGTTGAGTTTGGAATATTTAGGCTAACTTGCATGACTCACCAAACTCAATTTATAGCTGAAGTTATTTAAAACTATTCGTTTATCTTTACAAAAACACAATCAACATCACTGTTTAAAGTGACTCGTCTTCAAGGAGTTTTAATGTATTAGCTGTAACTAGAAACGTAAAGGCGTGTACGTACGAACGAACTAGAACATGGTGAACACGAACATCGAATATTTTGTTCGCAAGTGCGTACCACTAATGTTGCGGACGGCCTAGGTACCTACAGTACCGCAGTCGCCCTGGGACAATCTCCCACTGATTTTGATGTGTGCTCCGTACTTACCTGAGCCTAGACGGCTCTGCTGGCTACACACACCACCACGTACCCCTGAATACGTACCTGGTTTTGGGTATCACTACCCAGAGACCACGACACAGACTGTCTGTTAAAGAAATAAGACACCTTGTTTTTGACTTAAGAAATAAGACACCTTGTTTTTGACTTAATTCTGAGACTCCAGCTTGCTTAGTTGATTCCTTGTTGATGGTTGATTTACGACTACATTTTATAAAAAAATTGCACGCCTTTTATACTAAAATCCTTAAGGATTTTTGGGTGCAAGCCGTATTCTCAGAATTTTGCATTTATTTTGCCCTTTTTCAAAAAACCTTATAAAACTTAGTACATTATATCCTTACATAACTAATATCTATATAAAACACGATTACAAGTAATTTACTTAAGTAATTAAAACATTTTAGAACAAACAATTATACATTTCTAGTCAAGTAAAATTTTGTTACATAAAAGTGACTATATCTTTTTATTGCATGGACCGATTTTTACAAACTAAACATACAAATTAGTTTTAAGCCTATACCTTTCATTTGAGACCAAAATTAGCAAAATATCTCCATAAACAAAAAAGTATGTTTTCAAGTTACGTAATTATCTATGACAATTTTTCCTTACAAAAATTTCCTTTCAAATTTAGTTTTAATGCTCTTAATGGCTCAAGATAAGAATTCTAACACAAATCTAATATGAATCTAACATGAATATACCTAAACAATAGCACAATAATCAATTCTAGTTGGAATCTAATTTGACATACAATAAATGTTCCTAATCTACAATTTAGCATAAAAATAACAAGATTTCCGTCGCAATCTATCCGCTACTTGTACCCTAGTGCACGGATATGGTCCTATTGCTCAAAACAACATTATCATATACAAATTCTAATAAAAAACAAGTTAAAACTTTAAAATTTGCAATCTATCGCGCTAATATTCGTTAGTAGACTACCTGCTACTTGTGCCCTGGTGCATAGATAGGGTCCCGTCGCCAACATTCTCCCCCTCGTGCGTCGCACCATTCTCCAGACTCGGCGACACTCCCGGCACCAACAGCACCACTCTCGAACTGGGTCTTCGCAGCACTCCACCTCCACTTGTCTCGACGTCGACGATGCGGATTCGCCCATCTGGTCCTGGATACACTTGCTGGATTCTGCCGCGTGGCCAAGTGCATCTCGGCAGGCTGTGGTCGACGATCATCACGATGTCCCCGACGTGTAGGTCTGTGGCGCTGGTTCTTCCTGGAGTCTTCCTCGGCAGCAGGGTGGGCAGGTATTCTCGCAGCCAACGTTGCCAAAAGTGGTCGGCAAGTCGCTGCGTAGCCTTCCAAGTGTGCCTGCCCACGAGCTCGTTGTCTCCGAAGTGGCCGACTCTCGTAGCGCCGCATGACCGCCCGAGGAGGAAGTGATTTGGAGTGAGTGCTTCCTCCTCAAGGCTCTCGGAGAGATGGGTGAGAGGCCGAGAGTTGACTATGTGCTCGGCCTCCAGCAGGAGGGTGTGGAGTACCTCTTCTCGTGGATGCTTCTCGTTGAGTGTGGCGTCCAGTGCGGTTTTAATAGATCGCACCAGACGCTCCCATGCACCGCCCATGTTGGGTGCACCCGGAGGGATGAATTTCCACTGCACGCCGATCTTCTCTGCTTCAGAAGTGAAGTCTTCTTGTTTCATGGCTTCCAATGCTTCTTTCAGTTCTTTGTTTGCGCCGACGAAGTTGGTCCCGTTGTCTGTGTAGATTGTCTTCGGCATCCCTCTTCTTGCGGCGAATCTTCGTAGCGCCATGACCATGCTGTCGGTAGATAGTGACGGCGTAAGCTCAATATGCACAGCCCTTGTGGTTAAGCATGTGAACAGAGCTCCCCATCTCTTCTCATGACGTCTTGCTACGGTGATTGTCATCGGGCCGAAGTAATCTATGCCGGTGCACGTAAAAGGAGGGTTACTGTGCATCAGCCGTTCGACAGGTAAGTTACCCGTCGGTAGTTCTTGAGGTTTCGCCTTCTTCGTCTTGCACCACTGACATTGATGCTGAACTGTCTTGATTGCCGACCGTAGTCCCAGCACCCAGAAGCGTTGTCTTATCTCGTTCATGACCGTTGCGTGATTCCCATGATTGAAACGGCAGTGGAACTCTTCTAAGATGAGTCGTGTTGTCCTTTCCTTGCTGTCGAGCACGACGGGTCGCTTGTAGTCTCTGGTTACGCCCTGTATTGCGTCGATTCTTCCTTTCAGCCGCAGGAGACCGTCTTCCGACACTACGTCGAGCTTCTTCAATTTGCTGCTGCCCTCTACTTGCTTTCCTTGCTGTAGACACCTGATGTCTTCTTTGAAGCTTCTTTCTTGACTTCTTTTCAGCAGTAGAGTTTCAGCTTGCTCCAGTAGTTCGGCGTCCAGCGGCTTGTAGTTCCTTTCTGTTACTTTTGAAGACTGTCGTTGCTTCTCAACTGTCTTCTTTTTCCCTTGTGTTGCTTTCCAGGTGGGATCTTTCTTGCTGACGTTGACCTTTTCCTTGCGTCTGCAGAGTTGTATGAACTGCAGTACTCTTGCTGTGGCTCGCCATAGTCTCTTCCATGATGAAAACCTTTCAGGATCCGGTGATGGGTGGGTGATGCTTACTGCCGCTGCGATGTCTGTTGTCTTCTCTTCGCCGGTGGTTTCTTTTTTGAAGGTTCTTGCCGCAGGCCAGTGAACTTCTTTTCTTTTTAAGAAGTCCGGTCCGGTGTACCATCGGTGATCGCAGTTGAAGTTATCTGGCACGTCACGTGTTGCATCATCTGCAGGGTTCTGTGCTGTGGGTACCCATCTCCATTCTTGAGGTTTGGTGAGATCTTCTATCTCAGCCAAGCGATGAGCCACAAACGTCTTGAATGTTCTCGGGTCCGTCTTGATCCAAGAAAGTACGATGCTGGAGTCTGTCCAATATGTCTTCTTTTCCACCTTCAGATCCATTTCTTCCTCCACAGAGTGTGCCAATCTGCTTCCTAGGAGGGCCGCTTGCAGCTCGAGTCTTGGAATCGATACCGGTTTCAACGGAGTGACTCGCACCTTCGCTGCCACCAAGCTGACGTGGTAAGTTCCATCTTGATCTTCTGTTCTCCAGTAGACCGTCGCTGCATACGCCGTCTCGCTGGCATCCGTGAACGTGTGCAGCTCCCCCTCGGTGCGACGTGGCGCCAGGCATCTTGGAATCCGCAGGTCTTGGAGTAGCTTCATCTTCTCCAGATATGTTCTCCATGTTTCGTACTCCTTTTCTTCTATTTCTTCATCCCAACCGACGCCGCTTCGCCATGTGTTTTGAAGCAGCTTCTTGCCTTGGACGAGAACCGGTGATGCTAATCCCAACGGATCGAAGGTCGACATCACTGCGCTGGTGACTTCTCTCTTCGTCGGCACCTGAAGTCCCTTTGCAATTTCTTCTGGCGTATTCCTGAGGTTCGCCCTGAAGCCGATAGAGTCCTTTTCTGTGAACCAGCGTAGCCCTAATGTCTTCTCTTCCTTCTCGCCAAGGTCGACTTCCGTCTTCTCGGTGGTTTCAGTCTTCACGTCTCGCAGCAGCTCAGGTTGATTTGATGCCCATCCCCTGAGCTCGAAGCCCGCCTTCTTATGTATGAAGTTTACTTGCTCTGTCACTCTTCTGAAATCCTCTTCTGAATGGAAGCTGTGCAGATAGTCGTCCATGTAGTGATTCAGCTCGATTGCCTTGACTGCCTCTGGATATTGTTCCTTGTAGTCCGCCGCGTTTCGATTCTTGACGTAGATTGCTGTGCTCGGAGATGATGTTGCACCGAAGATAACTGATGTCATCCTATACTTCTTCGGTGACACGTCGCGTCGATCTCCACGCCATAGGAACCTCAGGCTGTCTCGATCTTCTGGTCTGATGCGAACTTGCAGGAACATTTCCTTGATGTCAGCTGCCACTGCTAGGGGTCCTTGTCTGAATCTCAGCAATACTCCAAACAGCGACTGCAGTAGATCTGGTCCTGGCAGCAGAGCGTCGTTGAGGCTTCTTCCTTTTGACTTGGCTGCAGCGTCGAAGACGATCCTAATCTTCTTCTTCAACGGATGAACCACGGAGAAGTGAGGGAGGTACCATGTTTTCTTGGAGTCTTCTTGTCCAGCGGGTGCTTCTTCTGCATACTTGCTGTCGATTAGATGCTGTATCTGCTTGCAGTACTCTGCCTTCAACTGGGAATCCTTATCCATCTTCTTTTCGATGTTGGTCAGTCGGTTCTTGGCAGAAATGTAGCTCTCTGGCATCCGTTCTTCTTCGTTCTTCCACAGAAGTCCAGCTTCGAATCGACCATCTTCAAGTCTCCTGCAGGTCTTCTCCAGGATGGTGAGTGCTCTTCCTTCTGAGTCCGTAGTGGGTCTTCTCGGTTGCACGCCGAGTGCTTCGATGGCGAAGTGATCCTTGATCGCTTGATGCATTTCTTCTTCTGGCGTGTTGACATGCAGACATGTGTTCATGAAGTGTACCGGTCTTGCACTTCCGATGTCCGACCCGTGGAGCACCCATCCAAGTCCCGTTCGCGAAGCTACTGGTTCCCCTGGCTTCCCTCTTCTTATCTCTTGAGTCACGATCAGCTCCCAGTTGTCTTGCCCGATGAGCAGCTGTGGTGACTCTCCTTCGTAGTACAGAGAATCGGCAATCTTCTTCAAGTGTTGACAGTCTTGAATCCTCTTCTTGTCCAGGAACTGCGGTGTAAGCTTCAACTCGTCAACGGTCCGGACTCTCTTCAGTGTCTTCTTGGCTTCTTGATGAACCCCCTTCACTGTCAGGTCCAGCACTTGAGAATCCTTCTTCCTTATCAGCTTGCCGCCCACTGTTTCGATGACAAGTTCTTCATTGTTTCCTTGAGCGCCGATTTCTTCTGCCACCTTCTTGTTCAGAAGTGATACTGTTGACCCTTCATCCATAAGGGCTAATATCTTCTGTGATCCTTGTGACCCGAAGACTTCCACCGGAACTATCTTCAGGTATGCTCTTGCGTTGTTGACTGCATTCACTGATGCAGTGACGCTTGCCACCTCCTGCGGTGTCTCCTTCTTCTTGTCTTCAGAAGTGTTATCTTCTGACTGGACGTGCAGGAAATGATGATGCCACCTTTTGCATTCCTTGCACGGTGGTTTCTTGCAGCTCTCCTTCCTGTGTCTCCCTTGAAGACATTTGAAACAGACGTGACTCTTCTTTACAGCTGCCCAGCGATCTTGCACCGATGCCTTCTGGAACTTCTGACAATCAACCAGGAAGTGTTCACCCTCACATACAGGGCAAGTCTTCTCTGATTTTCTTGAATCCTTTTCTTTGAAGTCCTTCTCTTTGGTCGAATGCGCCGCTTGCCGCTGGATTCTCTTGAAGCCGCTCTTCTCTTCTGAAGTCGCGAAGGCTCCACACTTGTCTGCTTCTGCGTTCAAGAATCTGGATATCAACGTCAGGTCGGAGAACTCGCCTTCTTCTGATGCTGCAGTGAAGTCGTACCAACGGAACTTGAGAACTGTAGGTATCTTCTCCACTATTTGTTTCACCATCTCAGGTGAATGTAGGTACTGTGGTTTCTTCAGTCCCTTGATTGCTGCTACGCTGTTGTTGATCTGGCTTGCGAAGATGCAGATGTCTCTTGGGTTTTCTGAAATCTTCGGTAGTGCTTTGACCTTGTCCAGTTCAGCCAGCACCAGCGCATCAGGTCTTCCATATCTTCTCCTGAGGGCTTGCATTACTTCCAACGGAGAAGCTTCGGAGTACAGCAGACTCTTGATTGCTTCTCTTGCGTTGCCTTTCAGCGCTCTTCTGAGTCGCGCCATGTTTTGAACTTCGTTGAACATCGGTGCTGTATCTTCGTAGACGACCTTGAACGCCAACCACTCGCTGCTGCTGCCGTCGAAGTAGGGTAACTCGTGTATGTACTTCGGCTGCGCTGCTGGTCCGCCTCTTGAAGTGAAAGCTTCTCTTAACGCTGTCGTCAATGCTTGAATCTCGATCGAAGCTCCTTTCGTTGCAGTATTCACTTCAGGCTTGACCTTCTGAGGCTCTTCTGACGTCTGGTTTCGTTGCTCTGGTTGCTCCATGTTGCCATCTTCCAATACTGATGACTGGATCCAGTTCTGCACCTGTGCTGTTCTATCTTCTTGTTCTGCCAGGTCTTCATCCACAGAGTCCCCATCTTCACACTGTGCCAGCTCCAATCTGACACGGGCTAGCTTTGCCGCAGCCTGTGCTTGCTTCAAATCCAGGCGTGCTACTTCTTCTCTGGCTTCTAACTCGCGTCTTCTGGCTGTAGAACTCGTGGTCTTCGTGGACTTGGCTCGACGAACGACCCCCTTCGGCTTCAGGGTCGTGGCGGAGCCATGGCCTCCCTGTTCCGGAGTATCTTCTGGGATCTTCTCGTTCGTCTTCTTCTGGGCGGCACCTTGCTTCTTCTGTCCGTTCTTCTCGGACGCCGCCGTGTTCGCAGTCGTAATCGTAGCTTCTGATGTCGTGGTTTCTTCCGTAGTCGTGGTACCCGAAGAAGTGTTCGATGTAGCTTCAGTCTCCGATGACCCTGACGCGGTCGTGACCCCTTCTGACCCTGCCGTTTCTTCTGTCGCGTCCTTTTCCGTTGGACGGGACGCAGAGCGTGAGGGGGCATCCTTCTGCGATCTGGTAACCGGCATCTTGAAGTCTTCTTATGTTCTGAACTCTTCTATCTTCTTGCAGGGAATCCGGAACTCGAAGGACCAACTGTTGCGGACGGCCTAGGTACCTACAGTACCGCAGTCGCCCTGGGACAATCTCCCACTGATTTTGATGTGTGCTCCGTACTTACCTGAGCCTAGACGGCTCTGCTGGCTACACACACCACCACGTACCCCTGAATACGTACCTGGTTTTGGGTATCACTACCCAGAGACCACGACACAGACTGTCTGTTAAAGAAATAAGACACCTTGTTTTTGACTTAAGAAATAAGACACCTTGTTTTTGACTTAATTCTGAGACTCCAGCTTGCTTAGTTGATTCCTTGTTGATGGTTGATTTACGACTACATTTTATAAAAAAATTGCACGCCTTTTATACTAAAATCCTTAAGGATTTTTGGGTGCAAGCCGTATTCTCAGAATTTTGCATTTATTTTGCCCTTTTTCAAAAAACCTTATAAAACTTAGTACATTATATCCTTACATAACTAATATCTATATAAAACACGATTACAAGTCATTTACTTAAGTAATTAAAACATTTTAGAACAAACAATTATACATTTCTAGTCAAGTAAAATTTTGTTACATAAAAGTGACTATATCTTTTTATTGCATGGACCGATTTTTACAAACTAAACATACAAATTAGTTTTAAGCCTATACCTTTCATTTGAGACCAAAATTAGCAAAATATCTCCATAAACAAAAAAGTATGTTTTCAAGTTACGTAATTATCTATGACAATTTTTCCTTACAAAAATTTCCTTTCAAATTTAGTTTTAATGCTCTTAATGGCTCAAGATAAGAATTCTAACACAAATCTAATATGAATCTAACATGAATATACCTAAACAATAGCACAATAATCAATTCTAGTTGGAATCTAATTTGACATACAATAAATGTTCCTAATCTACAATTTAGCATAAAAATAACAAGATTTCCGTCGCAATCTATCCGCTACTTGTACCCTAGTGCACGGATATGGTCCTATTGCTCAAAACAACATTATCATATACAAATTCTAATAAAAAACAAGTTAAAACTTTAAAATTTGCAATCTATCGCGCTAATATTCGTTAGTAGACTACCTGCTACTTGTGCCCTGGTGCATAGATAGGGTCCCGTCGCCAACAACTAACGAACATCAAATACTGTATTCGTCAAAAAAGTTTGTATCGAATCCATGGCTACTAAAGAGAGCGGGCGGTTGAACGCGAACACAAGTCGAACTGTTTTCGTATGATTGTGTTCGCTTTGCTAACTTACGAATCAAATGTATCGTGTTCGATGTTCGTGTTCACCATGTTTTGTTCGCTCGTGAGTACACGCCTTAATAAAGGTTCTCTGCAATGAATAAAAATAACATTTAATCGATCAATAAAATCCCGCGTCTATACTGTAAATAAAGCTGTAAAATCGCTAATAACCACCCACGCGACGTCCCAACTCACTTTCATAACGAATCATTTCATTTCGGCTTTATGCATCTATTGATTTTCGCTAAAAGCCTACCACGGTCATCAAACTCGATTGTTATCTCACTCTAAGATCATAAAGGTGGTCAATAAAGTTGATATAAGTACTCGATCACGTGATGTGGCCGGGTATTTCGAGTTCGTAGTGTTATGTACGGTTCCCACCTATACGTTTACGAACCATTTATGACTGTCATATTGTGAGTTATGTTTTTTTACTTTAAATAGACGTTTATAGACGTACGTATATTATAAACAAAATTATTGTTTTTATTATAAAATAATTCGATTTTACGAAGTAGAAGTTCATCTAACAAAGTAACGAAGAACAAATGTCAATGCTCTCGGTTCGTTATTTCAAGAATAAATTCATCGTACTTATGTCGAGGTTTTGATGAATATTAAGAGTGGCTCCGTCCGCTTTTTCAGGATCGTTCATGCGAATTTGCTTAAACAAGTACACTCAATGCCACTGCAAATTAAAATGTATCGGCAAACAAACGGTCCTGAAAAAACAATTACTGCTTTTATTAAAATATTTTTCTTTGTTACGGAACATTTTCTGTATTTTCATTATTATGGCAAAATATTTGTCACACATTTCATTACAGTGCATCACATTTTAATTAAAACCTTTTGTTTTCGAGTTGCTGTATCCAATGGATATCGGAATTGAATAAATATATTTACAACCGACTTCAATGCCTTTATTCAATCTACAACTCGATGACAAAAAACGATACCTTTGTGTAATAAAATAGGGCTATTATAATACCAGCCTATTATTGTCCTACTGCAGGAGGAGGTGCACTGGAGGACCTCGTGGTAAAGTAATAACAGCCGCACGGGTCGATCCATCAGGTTAAGCTACGGTTGCCAGGGTTGGCCCGTGGATGGGTGAGCATCTTTACATACCGTGCCTCGGAAATCACGTCAAGCGGTTTGTCCTGGCTGTCATTCGTGGATCTTTGACAGTCGTTACGGGTCGTCAGAAGCCCGAAAGTCTGACAAGCAGTCTTATCAAGGGGTAACGTGTTACCCAATAACTGGGTTGTGGAGGTCAGATAGGCAGTCGCTCCATGTAAAATACTGGTATTCAGCTGCATCCGGTTAGACTGGAAACCGACTCCAACATAGGAAAAGGCTAGGCAGATTGATTATACCACTGCAGGGTAAAGACGATTTCAGACATATTGTCTATAAGTCTAGGTTTCCAGGTGGAAGGAGGCCAGTAGGAAGGTACTTTTACAGATGTTTCAAACTGTGGAAGCTAAACAAAAGTAGGAGAGGGAAAAGAGGCACAAGAAGAAAATGACTGAAGAACGAACATAATTGTAATGTAATATATGTACCTTTTATTGGTAATCCTGATAATTATAATATATTTAAATAATATTGATAGACTTTTAACAGTTTAATTTTAAAACTCTCGTGGCTGGTTAACTTTCTGCAATGTATGTATACTTCTTCCAAAACTGTAACTAGTGGAAGTTGAAGTAGAATATTAGGACTTGCATGTAGAAGTCGCGCAATGCCAACAAATTTCCAAAAATAACCAAAGCTTTCTCTTTCCAGGTACAAAGAAGTGCAGTGAGAAAGTAAATACGTGTGCAAGTGTATATAATGTGCACACGCTCCTGAGTGCAGTGTAGTGCTAGTGCTGTGCCGCGGTGCGCAGGCGCAGGCTCGGAGTTGCCGGACGCCTCCGTCATGTTGCTAAGTTGACGACGGCGATCGGCCGCGCCTCACGCCGCTGCTCCACTCGCACGACAGGTGAGATTAGATTTTAGACTCATTACATTTAAAAAATATGCCATTATTTCCTCTGAACCTTCTTCGTGCATATATAAAACAAGTTCTTAATACATACAAAATTTAATAGTAATATGTCTTGTGGTTATTAACTCTATATTAGCAACTATCAGCTATGAGGTGAGGCTGTCTTGAGACATGAGCCTCCTATATTTTCCGCCACTTATTACTGTCCAAAGATGTTCCTGTGCAACCTTTTGGCAGATCATTAGAAATGGAAAAAGACAGGTAAAAAGGTGGGAGATTAATTGGATACTAGTATTTAAGTCTGACAAACAGTCTTACCTAGCAGTATCGTGTTACCCAGTAACTGGGCTGTGGAGGTCAGATAGGCAGTCGCTCCATGTAAAATACTGGTATTCAGCTGCATCCGAGACTGGAAGCCGACCCCAACATAGTTGGGAAAAGGCTAGGCAGATGAATGGTCCTAAAATAGTTGATATGTTGGCAGGTATACATAGACATACTGATATAATTATTGTATGTTATTGACGAAAGCCGGACTTACAATGCTCGGGAGTTTGTTTCACCACTTTTGAAGTGAAAACTTCTTTAGGCGCGTTAAGCACTCTTTGGGTGAACAAAAATCGTGGAACTTGCGTCATCGTCACCGACCGCTTTCCATGAGCTATATGTATACTGTGTATATATGTGTACTTTTTGGGTGAACAAAAAGCGTGAAACTCGCGTCATCGTCACCGCGCGCTGTTTTCACTTCTATCGGCAGTCCCCAAAGACTGCCCCGCATGATTTTTTTCAGTTTCAATTCTGGGAAGCGATGTAAGGTGCTGAATGGTAGCGCATAAAAAATAGATTTCGAAAAACGCTTCCCTTTAACTTTTGTTTTGTGTTTTCCTGAAATTGTCACTAGTTGCATCATTGTTATCTTGATTCATTATGACAACTTCCATACTAGCCGGAATGTTTATTCCAGGAACAATTTGTTTTTGCGTATCTAAACGTTGAAATACAGACATTCGGTACCGCCAGCCGTCTGCCATTCCTATCACCGGAACACGGCAGCAGATTCTTGTTGCTAATTTCGGCGGTAATTATGTTGTCATCTCCGTTTGTGCCAGCAACTAACCGTATTCAGTTTGAAGAACGGCTCGGTGCGGTTATTAGGGGTGTAGGATTTCAGTTCTGTGCTACAGAAATGCGAGCAATTTTGAACCAATTTGCCATATGCATATTGGTATGGTAAATCTTTACAGTTACGGGTAATATACCGGTAATAATCATGTAGAATCAACGTAGAATGCACGCTGATAAAGAAATAATAATAATAATATATTCTTTATTTCGGACTACACATACAAGTACATAAAATCCATTTATAGTGTTAGTAACAATGATTTAAAAACTATGTTAGTAAACTTTTACAAAACCACTAAAACTGACGTGGCCCAACACACGTTGGCACGTGCCTCCGTACCCAGTGCCTTATAAAGGGACTGTCCACTTTGTCTGATAATATTTTTAGGATGCTGTTGGAGCTTTCGGGCAACCTACCCATTATTGACGCTGTTCTTTTCCTGTTATCGTCAACACGGGCTTCCGCGAACATCTGCGAAGCGCTGCAGAAGCGCGGAAGCCCCATCAACATCCTACATCCATTATTATATTGTACGCGCAGGACGTTGTAGGCTCTCTGAGTATACTTCACCCACAAGCAAAGTTTGAACCTAAAAAAAATGTTTTAACAATATGTTTTGCACTAAACTTATTCATGACAGTCTAACAGATTTGACAGATGTTAAATAAGTATTATATTTCGGAATGCTTGACCTCGTGTCCTAACCAAAAGTGACAGTCGGGCGGGACAGTAAAATAGCGCGTCCATCGCGTACCCGTACGACGATCGCTGTCCGTAAGGACGCGGCCTGTGGCCAATAATAAAACTGTAAAAAGTTGAAAGTAAACACAAAATAATGATAATGGATTTGTGTTTTTTTTTATCGGTTTCAGGTATTTACAAAACAAATAGAAATGTTGCTATTTACTAGAGCTCTTTCATTATCCATGCAGCTAACTGCACTAAGACCCCTTTTACGTGGATTGCTACTAGCTGTTCATTTATTAAATGTAAACGTTCTTTTAGAAATCGACCGCGTGCATTATTAAATGTATAATTCCACTATAAAGCGATTTAACAATGTCGCTTTGCTTGGCAGACGGAAGAAACAACGTTTTAGTTAGCTATTTCGAGAACCAAATGCAATGTATCATGTATTGTGTACATATTTAATTGAGTATAGGTACAATGTTGTGCGAGAAGATGGGCAAGAAATGTCCATAGCAATAAGTTTTCAATCCTACCATAATATAAATATTTGTATTATAATATTATAAATGTGTAAGTTTGTATGTTTAGATGTTTGTTACTCAATCACGTAAAAACGGCTGAAAGGATTTATTTGAGATATGGCACACAGATAGTTTATTACATGAATTAACACATAGGATGCTGTTTATCTCGGTAAATAACAATACAGCTTTTCATTTCTCGAAGTTTACGCAGATAAAGTCGCGTGCAGAAGCTGGTACTGTTGAAAAATGAAAGCAGAAAAAAAAAACTTTAAATATTATTTTGAGTAGGGAGGTACAGTGTAATTTGGCAAGGTTTTGGCGTATTGGGAGAAACTTTGCGCATGTTACACTTAGTGCAACAAAAATATTTACAGTTTTATTGCATGCCATTATTATATGGTTATTGCCATTATTTATTTTCGAACATGTTTATTAAGAAAAACAAGTGAAAAATAATTCTGTGCACTTACGATTCTTGCCAAGTTACGTGCCGGCGACTATATGTTGTATGTGAAGCGACAATATTCTATTAATATTCAAAGAAATTCGACTTCGACTTTTCAATGTTGATCTGTATGCTACTGTTTACATCCTATAGCATTTTCATGTAGGTAAAGTTGCGCTACAAAGTGCACGTGCAGTCTTAGTTCAATGGAATAATCCTTCACGATGACTTGTAATAATAATAATAAAAATCATTTATTTCTCACCACAATATTTAAACATAACATGAAGATATTGTTTAGTGATTATAATAAAATATACAATATTGTGGGAGACTGGTGCCTAAGCTAGGCTAATAACCTGTGTTATAGGACACCAGGTCTCCACTCCGAGTAACAATGTCAGGACGTACTAAAGCAATACAATTAGTTGCGGCAAGTTCAGTGTTGTGGGAGGTAAGTAAAAAGAGGGTGTGTATGGTATGTGTGTGTGATAGTGTATGTACGAGTATGCTTGTGTGTATGTGGTGTTAGATAAGTGGACGCGTAAATGGTATTTAATAGGGAATAGATTATGTATATAGAAGGTATACTAAGACATTGAAGGACTACGAGTTAACTATAAGGACACATTCGGTGCTATCGTAAGACAACTCCTGCAGCCAATTCGTAAGCTTGGTTATCAATTTACTTCTGTTGAGAGGATATATATCGAGAAGGCAATGGATTTTATTATATATTCTAGCACTGAGGACGCTGAACTGCCGGCTCCGGAATGAAGTACGACATTGAGTTGATGTACAAACTGGATGACCTTTGCGTTTCCTTAAAATTTTGTTGTCCAGAGGAAGCAAAGAATGACGGCGTAGAACGGCACGCAGAATGTACAATTGGCGCACCGTTAGGACCATTGACTCGGAGTAGAGCAGGGCAGTTGGGTAATCTCTGAGTTTGAACTGCATAACTTTTAAGACTGCTCTTTGAGCTCGCTCAACCTGAATCAGGTGGGTTTTACTGGTTCCTCCCCATGCAGAAATGCAGTAGGTAAGAACAGAGACACACAGGCTCTGGTATACAAGGAATAGAGTTTCTCGATCAGCTGAGTGTCTGAGTTCTTTGAAAATATATATTAATTTCTTAATAGTGATAGGGTTAAGCAGGTGCAAGTATTGGGGCTGTGATCCAAAGAGTTCAGGCAAGTATGGGCTTTGACCATACTAGAACCCGCGGTAGGTGTGGACGTGTGAGGGAGAGTAAAGCGAACAACCTTGGTTTTCTCAATATTGAGGGTTAACAAATTCGCCGAGAGCCATGCCATCACTCGTTGAAGCGACCGCTCCGCTCTTAGCTTACAGTTGTATGATTAGTGCCGTATCATCTGCATAAGTGAATATATCGCAGTTAGGTATTGATAGGCGGCACAGATCATTTATGTAGAGTAAGAAAAGGGTAGGACCCAAAATACTACCCTGTGGCACACCATAACTGATGCTCCTCTCATCACTATACAATGAGTCGATTTTGACACACTGTGAACGATTTGTCAGATAGTCTGAGAATATCCTGAGTGCCACTCCGCGGATTCCGACGCCTTCCATTTTTGAAATGAGTATAGGTATAGAAACCGAGTCAAACGCCTTTGATAAGTCAAGAAAGACACCGAAACATTTAAACCTCTCATCCAACTTACCAACCACCGCACTCGTAAGGTCCAGAACCGCATCTTCAGTAGAGATTCCCCGTCTAAAACCATATTGATTATTTGCTAGAAGTTTATATTTCACGAGATATGTGGTAAGACACTTGTTAAGTACTTGTTCGACTCACAGACAAAGATTACGCATGGATACATCTAACGCAAAGAGCAATGTAGTCCGTTTGGTAGGCCAGCTATTATGAATGCAACTTTACCTAGGTATGATCTAATTTGAACCTGATCGCACATAGTATATGACAGCGCAGCAAGTGGCGCCGTCTAGTTTTGAGACGAAGTAACTGGAATCTCCGAAAAGGTTGGATAAAAATGACACTGGCTGGTGACTGTCACTCCAGCAGAGCGTCGCATCGATGTCGGCTGTCTTCTGACAGATAATGTGAGCCGCTTTCGTACCACGTCCACGACGAACTGTTATATTCTGGCACGATCTTGATGATATTGAAGCTGCTGAACTACTAATACGATGGCCACTTCTGGGAAAAGCTATTCTGCGCTGTCATATAATACGTCATTGTCACCTTGTCATCTCCAGCTTATAAGCAATCTAGGCTCGTATACGTGTGTGTCTGTGTGTGTGTTTGTAATATCATTGCATGATTGCTACCCCTTTGATGTACTCATGTTAGATACACGTCAATACATCGACACACTATGTATTGAATGATGAATAGTGTACTAGGACCGGCTGGAATTAGATCTGTGTTGGAAAGCAATATCAGAAGGTAAATTCCTGTATTTAACAAAACAAAACCAAAATCTAGCCGCAAACTAATTCAAATTCAAATTCTTTATTTCAGACGTAAGTCCATAGTGTTAGTAGCAACAAAATAACTTAATGACTAGTGTTAGTAATAAGGAGGAGATAATAGAAAACAATATCAATTGGTATGGTTCCTCACCCAGTGGCGCAGCAGAGGGGAGTCCCACCTATCTGAGAACAATGTCTCAGCGACATAAAATTTCAAAAACTTGGCAAGAATTTGGTAATTAGAGGTATCCTTACGAGTACTATATATTTTTTTATTGTTTTTGTTACATTTTCACGCTAAAACAGCTGAACTAATTTGGATGAAATTTGCCTCATTAGTAGACCATGACGTGGAAAAGGACATAAAATACTTTTTATTCCGATAATCCCACGGGATCGAGACTTATGCGGGTGAAACCGTGGAGCGCAGCTAGTTTTAAAATAAATTGAGACTGAGATTATAATGCAAATATTTGCCCCTCTGGCACTTATAGTTAGCAATAAGAAGTATAAAACTAAAACTTCTGAAAATATATTATTAATATTAATAATGACCAGCTTCCATTTTGGAAATTTGTCACAATTTTAGAAGTATGAGGAACAGGGTATAAGGTTCACTCATTCTCTTTAGCAAAGGAGGGATCCCCCGACCAGACGGGTGTCGTGTCTGGTGGAACTGCCCAACGATTTAAGTTATATATATGGTGTTCGCGCGGTAAACTATGCGCGATGCAGGATTTGTGTGACGTCAGGATTTTGTGTGACGTCAGGTCTTTGATGCGTAGTTCGCATGTGTATATAATAAAATTATTATTACCGCTCCTTTTTTTTTTTTAATTAAGCACTTTTATTTATATTTTTTTTTATTTAAAAGAGTGTCCGTGGACTTTCTTGCCCGTTCTTCTCCATAGGTATCTACTACGCTTTGGAATGGGCAACTAGCTTCATATTTCTGACTGACCGACTCCTTGACAATTCAAAAGTACCTGTAAATAGTTTAATTGAAATAAATGCTTTGAGTTTGAGTTTGACTTTATTTCTCAGAATTATTTATACTCTTCTTTTAGACATACATAGATACCCGTAATATCTGTGAAGAACCTGGAAAAATAACAAATCTGAAACCATTTCAAACAAATGAATCCACGGTAAGTTAAAAAGTATGACATTATGTAAAACACAAATAAGTCCCCTTAAAAAAGGTACATTTCCGACGATAACGGTTAACATGAAATATAATATAAACCGCTTTATGAGAACAATGTAACAGACATTTGATGCACGTTTTCAGATTAAGATCACGTCGCCGTATTTCAATGTAATATGTCATTCAATGCGTGTTACGAAGATTTTGTATGTTACGCAAACGTATTAATAGGTACACCTTTATGTATGTTCATACTCATGCTCTTATCTACCTATATGGTACGCACATCGTGTATTAACAGCGTTTATTCTATAAGTTGGCAACGTCGCAAATAGCTGTCAAATATTTACCTGTTTTCATTAATTTGGCAATATTACTGTATGGAAATATGAAATATCGTGAACGTAAAATATAGATAACTAGCTTCTGCCCGAGACTTCGTTCACGTGGAAGTCGACAAAATATAGCCTATGTTACTCGCTGATTATGTAGCTTTCTATATGCGAAATATTTTTTTAAATTGGTTAAGTAGTTTCTGAGTTTATCAGTTACAAATAAACAAACATATAAAATATCAAATCTTTTCTCTTTTTAATATTAGTTTAGGTGTAAAAAAGTCTCTTTATATTTAAAACTAAATATTTGGTGTTTACGATAATTATTGCATTTCATAATCAATATTTTTATTCAGCTATATTTCATATTTTCATACAGTAATAATGCTAAATTAATCAAATCAACGAAATATTTGACAGCTATTTGCGACTTGGCCAACTTTCTGAATGCACGCTCTTAAATGTACCTTAGTGTAGGCAAACAGTGTGCACTTACGATTCGCGTGCGTGGCGGTGAGACGCCAGTACACCCGTTATCGAAGACGTCGTCGTCGGGTCCCTGACGAAGAAGCCGCGCTGTATGAGGTGTACCGCGCGGCTAAGGGGACTCTGTGGCTGGCCATCGGCGAGGCGAAGACGCGAGCCACGGAAGGGATGTTGGAGACTCTAGACGGGGATCCGTGGGGGCGCCCTTATCGAGCGGTTCGAGGGAAACTAAGAGCCGCAGCGCCCCCACTTACGGAGAGTCTCCAACCCGAGCTGCTGGATGAGGTAGTCGCAGCCCTCTTCCCGGCAAGAGCGGAGCACACTCCGCCGCCGATGGCTTTGCCCACAGCCGCAGAGTCTACGGAGGAAAACGCCATCAGCGTCCCAGAGGTGACACAGGCAGAGATGGGGGCGGCCGTGATGCGGCTCCGGGCCAAGAATGTGGCTCCGGGGCCAGACGGAGTTCACGGCCTAGCATTAGCCCTCGCTCTGAAGGAGCTAGAGCCCCAGCTAAGAGGACTCTTCACAGCGTGCCTGGAGCGGGGCCAGTTTCCCACTTTGTGGAAAAGTGGTCGTCTGGTCCTGCTCAGGAAGGCGGGGCGCCCTGCAGACTTGCCGTCCGCGTACCGGCCCATAGTGCTGCTAGACGAGGTGGGTAAGCTGTTCGAGCGTATACTCGCAGCCCGCCTCGTCGGCCACTTGTGCGGAGAGAGGCCGGACCTGGACGAGAGCCAGTTCGGCTTTCGGCATGGGCGCTCCACCATACACGCAATAGCGCGTGTGAGAGTCCTGGCGGAGGAAACGGTGTCCCGGGGTGGGGTGGTGGTGGCGGTGTCCTTGGACATCTCCAACGCCTTCAACACCCTGCCCTGGAGTTGTATTCGGGAGGCACTGCGGTACCATCGGGTGCCTCCCTACCTCCGCCGCATCGTTGGGGCTTATTTGGCGGGGAGGTGTGTCACCTACGTGGGACGTGATGGCGGAAACCAGCGCCTCATGTCGTGCGGTGTTCCACAGGGATCGGTTCTGGGGCCGCTCCTGTGGAACATCGGGTACGACTGGGTGCTGAGAGGCGAGTTCCCACCGGGCGTGGACCTGACGTGCTACGCGGACGACACGCTGGTCACGGCTCGGGGGAAATCGCACAGGGAGGCAGCGTTGCTGGCGACGGCTGCGGTCTCACAGACGGTGAACCGCATACGGCGCCTCGGCCTGGAGGTGGCCCTCAACAAGTCGGAGGCCATGGTGTTTCATGGTTCCCGGCGGGCGCCACCGCCCGGATCACACATCGTGGTCGGGGGGGTCCGAATCGCTGTCGAGCCCACCATGAAGTATCTGGGACTGGTGCTCGACAGCCGATGGGATTTCGGCCCCCACTTCCGGCGGTTGGCGCCCAAGTTGTTGGGCGCGGCTGGGGCGCTGTCAACGCTGCTTCCCAATCTGGGGGGCCCGAGCGCCGCTTGTAGGCGGCTCTACGTGGGGATCGTGCGATCGATGGCCCTTTACGGGGCCCCGATCTGGGCGGCTGACCTGACGGCCGGTAGCATCTCTGTGCTGCGAAAGCCGCAGAGAGCTATGGCTGTCAGAGTCATCAGGGGGTACCGCACGATCTCCCACGAGGCGGCTTGTGCACTGGCCGGATCCCCGCCCTGGGACCTGGAGGCGAAGGTACTCGCGTCACTGTATCGGTGGCGCGAGGAAGCGCGGGCGCGGGGCGAGAGACCGATGCAGCGCCATTTGGAGCAGCGTCGGTCGCAGCTTCGCGAGGTCCTGGTGGCGGAATGGCGGGACAGGCTTTCACGCCCTACCGCCGGCCTCGTCACCATCGAGGCGGTCCGGCCAGTGCTCGACCTCTGGCTCGGGAGGAGGCACGGCTCCCTGTCATTTCGGGTGACACAGGTGCTCTCGGGGCATGGTTGCTTCGGGAAGTACCTGTGTCGCATAAACAGGGAGCCGGACGCCCGGTGTCACCACTGCGTCGACTGCCGGGAGGACACGGCGCGGCATACGCTGGCAGAGTGTGCCGCTTGGGAGGAGCCGCGCCGTGCCCTCATCTCAGGAGTAGGCAGTGACCTGTCGCTGTCGGCCGTTGTGAATGCAATGGTCGGCAGCGAGGAGTCCTGGGACGCGGTGGTATCCTTCTGCGAAGTAGTAATCTCGCAGAAGGAGGCTGCGGAACGGGAGAGAGAGATTTCATCCTCTCACCCGGCCCGCAGCAGGCGCACCGGGCGTCGGGGGAGGGCGGACAACGCCCTCTTCCAACCCCCCTAAATGGGTCCAGGGGCGACGGACCCGGGGAAGTCCGTCGCCCCCCATACATCTGGACCCGAGGTGGCGGCGCGTAGTGTTCCACGCGCGCCCCTCTTAGACGTCGCGGGGGGAGTCAAACACCTCACTCCCCCCGCTCGACGAGACGGAGCCCGCAGAGGCGGGCTGGCACCAGTCGGGATCGCGGAAGATTTGAACGTTCCCGCGACCCCGGCGTAGGTGTGAGATGGAACACCGGGGTGGTTTTTAGTCAGTAAGAGTCTGACAGACCCCTCCGCCCGCCCTAGGGCGGAGGACATCCATGAGGATTTTCCACCCCGAACAAAAAAAAAAAAAAAAAGGCAAACAGTGTGACATCGTTGTTGTTAAGGTCGGGTTGCCCGTCTATTCAAATCACAACTGTAATTTTTTGAGAGTTGTATAAAGTGGCTATAAGACTGCAAATTGACGTAGGGTGTTAATTTTTTTGATCATTATTATTAAATATCAATAAAGGAGTCTTGGAAATTGACGAATGAAATATGTGTACACTACGAAAGGATTACTGATACAAATCACACTCAAAAGATGTCACAGATTTGACTCGTCAAAGTTGGGTTGAAAAGTAGTTGTAGTTTTCTAGTTGTTTACTTATCACTTTTGTTGACTGTACATCTATACATCTATACCTACAAATAAGTAAAATTTAAGTGTTTCTTTGTAATGTCAATATAACAGCTTTTTACTGTTCTCCATTTATTATAACATTAGATATATATCCCTTTCGTTGTTTCGATGTAAACTCCGTTATTTCACGATAAGTACAAAGCACTGTAATCTATTTACTATTTACATGAAAAAAAACACTCTTAAGTGCAGTAATTTCAACAATATTATACAATAACTATCGTTATTTGTCTAATGCTATAATAAATGGAGTATAAATGTATATGAAAGTATATACGGTACCCATAACAAAAAAACTATTTTTTTAAATGTTTGTCTGTCTGTCTATTTGTTCCGGCTAATCTCCGAAACAGACCGATTGAGACGGGACTTTCACTGGCAGATAGCTGATGTTATAAGGAGTAAGCTGCTTTTATTTTAGAAAAAGAATAAGGCTGGCTTCACAGCTGTGCGGGAGACCCGCACGGGTTCCCGGAACGGAGACACATGTCAAGTGCTAGAACATTGTTTCACAGCGACGCGGATTGGTCCGTATGCGACCCGCTCCGGGAAGAGCCCGTACAACGTATCATACTACTAGCTCGTTTCAGAGCACTGCGGGTGCTACCCATACGGGTCTCCCGTGTACAGTCACCCCGTGCGGATTTCCTGCACAGCTGTGAAACCAAGAAGAGAAGAAGAAAAAAAGGAAAGAAAGAACGAAAGAAAAAAAAGAAAAGAAAAGAAAAGAAAGAAAGAAAACAAGAAAGAAAAAATAAAAGAAAGAAAAAAGAAAAGTAAGAAAGAAAAAAGAAAAGAAAGAAAGAAAGAAAAAAAAAGAAAAAAAGTAAGAAGAGTATTCTATTTATCTATCTATTCTTAGGGTTCACACGGGTGAAGCCGCGGGTAGCAACTAGTTGTATAATATAGTGAGTATTACTTAGTATTATTCAGATGCCAAACCCATACCAATTTCATTCACTGAATGACTAAACAATCTCAAAAAGCCTTTAACCACTTCACAGAGCCTTCCAACCTACCTGTTGAGTAATTTATGCGAGGCCCCGACAAATATCGACGTACCTATTGAAATTCTACTTGGAATTGAGTCCAGATAAAATCTCTTGGGCATATTGCGCGTTGTATTAGAGGAAAAGGCGACATAAACCACTATTGCCAAGGGAATAGTAATAAATCAACGCTCTGGATTTAGTTTATAGCCAGTCGTAAACTTTGAAAGCTGTTGTTACTGTTTATGTATTGTGGAAAAGAACCATTAGCGATTATTGTGATCGTAAGGGAATGCGTAGCTATATTTCGTAGAGGTGCTACGGCGTAGCACCGTAGCAGGCGTAGGCGGCTACGAGAGGTAACTTAAGTAACTGTGGTCGTGATTCATCATGAACTGATTAATTTTTAAATGTATATCAATGACTACCGGTAGTCGACATTATGATAAATGATGTGGAATCGGTCGATTGAACGATTACTACATTTTGACCGATCGAATTTCCGTTGGAACATAAATTAATCACCTGCCAGTTACAGCTCTAAGAAACCGTGGAAGGGTCAACTTTGAAGCCCAATTCGCAGCGGTGGACATCTAGCAGAATTCACTGTTTAATGGTAGTAATAATAATGCCACTTACGGTAAAATGATCGAAGTAAATATTAAATGATATTTATGAATTGTTAAAAAAAAACACTTTCAACACACACACACACTTTTTATTTTTGTTTAAATAGAAATAATAATATTTTGAAACTCGTTTCCTAATCGACTCTGAGAAGAAACTCAAACTCAAAGCATTTATTTCAAATAAACCAATTACAGGCACTTTTGAATTGTCAAGGGGTCGGTCAGTCAGAAATATGAAGCTAGTCGCCCATTCCAAAGCGTAGTAGGTACCTATGGAGAAGAACGGGCAAGAAAATCCACGGAAACTCTTTTAAATAAAATAAAATGGTTACATAATATTGGTTACATCATTCAAGTTGAAGTTATACATGTGAGAACGATGCAAAACATTAAAAGCGTCCGTTAGAAATAAAAATATAAATTAAATGAAAATCGCCGTGGCAGCTAAGAGATGACCAGTCCCTACTGACGGCGCCCGTTCACGAACATGACGCATGGATTAGCACCATTCAGCTCAACCATTTTGAAGGGAGCTAAATGATCCAACACAGGCGCCACCGCCAGCGAGACATTTGAGTGAGCATGACATACTCTCGGGCACATTCAAGTCGATGAAAGACATACCCAGTACCTAAATGGTAGCTTTATAGTCGATACATAGTACCCACACATGTGCCATGCAATTATACAATGCTAAGACATTGAATTTATACAATGCAAAGATAGTTTTTAAAATCTTCAGCAGCTCCAAATGCTAATCAATTAGTTTATGCTTGTGGAGCAGGACCAGCGTTGAGCCAAGCATTTATATCAGCGATGTAATCCCCCAACTTATAATATGCTTGGCTGCATAGTGTGCGTTTAATATAAGATTTAAATTTCGTTTCATTCAGTTGAAGTATGTGGGGAGGTATTTTATTGTAACATTTTAACAGTACCCCATGAAAGATGAGTCCACTTTAGCCAGCCTGAAACCCGGTTGAACTAATTATTGGTCCCTATTCCTAGTGATATAATTGTGTTTTGCACCTCTTTTACTAAAAAGATGTAGATTTTTCCTTACGTACATGATGTTTTCATAAATATATTGACAAGGTACCGTCATGATGTTAATATCTTTAAACTGTTCCCTTAGAGAGTCGCGCCTGCGGAGACCATAGATGGCTCTAATGGCTCTTTTCTGCAGAATAAAAATAGACTCGATGTCTGCAGCCCGTCCCCATAGTAGAATACCGTACGACATAATACTATGAAAGTAACTAAAATAGACTAGTCTCGCGGTATCTACATCAGTAAATTGACGGATTTTTCTCACAGCAAATGCTGCTGAACTTAGCCGTCCTGAAAGGGATGTTAGGGGATCCCCAGGAAAACAGTTTTATCGACGAATTCTAGTTTCTCTTGATTCAATACTATCTCACAATTACTACTTTTGACATTTGGTAAATAAAATCTTATGCACTTAGTTTTTTTCCCATTTAATACTAAATTATTAGCAGTGAACCAATTGTGGACCTGCTGTAGGGCGATATTTACGTCGTCAAGATTTGATGCACGTCTATTAATTTTAAAAATTAAGGAAGTATCATCAGCAAATAACACCATTTGTGGTTGAGTTTTTAACAAATGGGGGAGATCATTAATATATACTAAAAAGAGGAAAGGACCCAATATTAATCCTTGTGGTACACCCATTTCTACTTTTAAACCGAGTGAATTGACACCATTTATTTGAACTTGCTGTTGTCTATCATTTAAATACGATTTTACTAAACTGAGCGCAAGTTTCCCAAGTCCGTAATGCTCAAGTTTCAAGATTAAGGTTTCGTGGTCGACGCAGTCAAATGCCTTGGAGAGGTCACAAAAAATTCCTATGGCGTCTTGGGCCTCTTCCCACGCCGTAAATATGTGTTTTAATGACGTGACACCGGCGTCAGTCGTACAACGTCCCTTGGTGAAACCATACTGTTGACCATGTAAGATTTTATTGGTGTTAAAATGATTGGGCAGTTGGTTAAGCATAACCTTTTCAAACACCTTGCTTAAAACTGGAAACACGGATACGGGTCTATAATTATTGGTGTCTTTACTGTCCCCGGATTTGAAAAGTGGTATTACCTTACTATATTTCATTAGATCAGGGAAGATTCCTTGATCCACACACAAATTAAATATTAAGGCTAAGTACGGCGCTATAGTCTTAATAATGGAGGTACAAACTTTAATTGACATTCCCCATAGATCTTCGGTTAATTTGATCTTGATTTGTTTGAAAGCTTTTAGGGGTTTATTAAGGGGTTTATATCCTTGAATTTAAATTCAATCGGGCAGGATGAAACATTTGATCTTAATAAATCAATAGAACGCGAGGGCGAGGATTGATCTGATTTGATCTTGTTGCTAATGTACAAGGCTTTAGCTACTTTGCAAGTATTTTTAAAAGTTTTAAAGTAAGTAGCAACGTATTTATTAAAAGATTCAGGGTTAATATAAGGCTTAAGGCCATACAGCTCAAACAATTTTTCCCTGCTTTTCCTAATACCCTTAGTTGCCCAGTCACTGAACAAAAAAATTGGGCAAATGGTTTTAGTTTTCTTTTTTAAAGTATTATTGAACTCGGTGCGCACTACCGAAAAGAATTCCTCATATAATTCATTTACATTGTTTATAATATGACCCGGTATACTTAACTTACTAATTAAGTTATTATTAAATCTGCTTAAATTGCTGGTTGTTATTGGTCTAGATTGTATCTGAATTCTTTGTAATGGTGTGTTGGACTTGAAAGCAACGGTTTGACCGCTGTGATCAGAAGGGAGATAATTTACAATGGCTTTATCTAAGTAGTTGCAGCAACAAAACACGTTATCAATACATGTAGCAGTATTTGTGGTTATGCGGGTTGGTTCTGAAAACACATTTGACAAATTGAATGATTTAAAGAGACTTAATAATCGACTGCTATTTGAACTATTTTCTAAGATATTAATATTGAAGTCACCACAGATAATTAGCGATTTTTGAAGAAACACCGAAACAAACAAATAAATGGTTATCAAGTATCTATGTTTCTATGAGATGTAGGGTATACCTTTTACAAATGTACTGTTCCGATTTTAACGTATGGAGTGTCATTAGATATAATTTGTTTTATTTTATTAAGTGGTAATGCAAAGGTGCATAATGCAGTTATTTTAGGCCAGGTGAGTCTGTGTGTTCCGGACAGGTACGTGTGGCGGCGACGGCAGCCACGACTGCTAGTGGAACCGCGTGCTCGGACCAACCTGTTAAAAGAGGCGCCGCTGACGCGTGCACTCCGCACGCTCAACCTCATAGCGAGTGAGATTGACTTATTCTGTTGTTCTCTGGGTGAATTCACAAGGAATGCTTTGTTTGCAATTAGTTATAGGTATTAGTTATAGGTAACAATTAAGTTAAGTTAAGTATTAATTAAGGCGCATTTACCGCATTGGTTAGCTGTAATGGTAGATGTATGTTGTTAAATAAATAAATATTTAAATTTTTGATTGATTTGATTGATATTATGTATTTTACATCTCTTTTTACCCTCTGTCTACCTTTATTAGCTTACCATTATTAGTTTTGATCATGTTATTTATTCACGTTACTTAAAAACTAGATACTACATGATAATTAAGTATATATATTTTAGTGATATTTATTTTAGAAGTATTTATGTAAGTATATTCTAATATTGAATGTTTATATTTAAATTAGTGGATAGTTTTTATTTATTTTATTTTCTCTTCTACTCTTACACACGTTGTCTACATCTTTATAACTACTTTCCTATCGTAGGTATGCTGGAAGAGATTTCTTTAGAAATAATCACCTTTGTACGTATTTTTCTGTTCTTTTCTTCTTGTCTGTTTATATATGTATGTACATAAATGGTTAAATAAATAGATTGGCTTTGATCTAGACTGACGTTAGTCTAAGTTTTGACGTATTAAGATATACAAAACGGCGGACGCTAGACGTCATGACATCAAGTTTTATACACTTCAATAATCAAGTTAAGGCATACATTACATACATTTATAAACTCACGGCTTCTTCCAATTGGGGTAAGCAGAATCTTCTCTTCATTCTATTCTTCATCCTTGCATACTCCATTTGCTTCGTTTACTTTCAAACAACTGGTTATGCTCGCGCGCACGTTACGAGTACTACGCACCTGACATTTCTGAAGATCTGTACCAATAAGGTCACGAAATAGGTTATTTTGTTCATTTAATTAATTTTGCTCTGTCAGTTACGTTCGCCATCAGTTTGTAAAAATCTAAATTGTTATCTGTGGAAAATGTAGTAGGTAGTATATTTGTTAAGTTTATTTTTTAGTTAATTCTGTTTATTTTTAATATAATAGTGTTTGTTTTCCCTTACAAAATAAAATAAAATAAATATAATATGTGGGCGTCCAAGCAAAAAGGGTCCAGTTCTCGGCATTTAAGTTTTGTAAAGTTGGGTGAAAAAATTGCAGTTCACGATTTTAACTGATTATTAATAAATGCTCAACTCTCTACAATTTCATATAGTAAATAACTATATACCATTTTTCAGAATTTCAATTTCAAATGTCTGATTTTAAAAAAATGTGCCAGTTTTTGAATATTTTTTCAATCCTTACTATCAATTGCCTATTCTAAATACTGAATCTAGTCTTAACTCAATACCCCACCACTGGACCCTTTTTGCTTGAACGCCCACATATGTCCTTCTAAGGCGTCCCCTCAATATTACATATCCTGTATTAAGAGTGAACTCTTAAAGGTATGCAGATACACATACCTCACACATACTAATACACAGCTCTCTCACACTCACCCTCACTCTCCACAGAACGCAGTGTTAATTTAAACTCTTTTTTTTTCGCTTGTATATTTTGTAAACGTACCTGTCAATGCATGCCATAACTGTAATTTGTTTAATTTTTGTCTATCGCGCTTCTATAACATATTCCCTGTAAATTAAGAGCCTGGCTCTTGTGATATAGGAACTCCTAGTACAAGAGCCAGGGCTACACAGATAATTGTGAGTTTGAAGTTTAAATCAATAAATTACTAAAATTATTATATCGTGTAATACACAATCATTACCGACATGGGATGGTTGTTTTTTTTCGCTGTAAAAGGCAGTACGTGCGCGTCGGTGAATATGATTAAGTTTTATGGGGTCACAACGTCAATATTGTTCATTCACGTGCAATGTACGTGGAATTTTGTCGAGAGTGTAGACTTGGATGGTTTTTGAAGAACGCCTTAGCATATAATTTTCCAGACTTAACAAAACATAACTTAACATTACGCCTGTAATACCCGAAAGGTTAGGCAGGGATGTACCTGTTGAACAACCACATTTCGCCAATTATGTTTAGCATAATCAGCCTAAAATGTTCCCACTGCTGGAAGAGTCTGCTGTAATCTATCTCGCGGGCCCAGTGTGGGTTGGTAGATGTTACATGTCTTCGAATTTTTGGTTCTAGGACATGCCGGTTTCCTCACAATGTTTTCCTTCACCGTTTTAAGAGCAGTGGTGATGAAATTATTTACACAATTTAAAGCGTCTGCCTGGGTTCGAACCCACGACCTACAACTCGTAAGTCGGGGCCGTTACCACTGGGCCACGACTGCTCCTCAGTTCTGTTTAAGTCGCATTTAATAGGGGGCCGGCCTATTGCCATCAACCGGGCACAAATCCAGACTCCGAGCAGCTTTACCGACTTGTACATTTTAAAGGTTTTGTTGAGTGGTAGGACAATAGATTTCACTTATAGCTTCATTGATAACATTTGTAGATAAAGCGCTATTATTGAAATAAAATCTCTGTTATGTCAACAATGATGGCGACATGTGACTCGTCATATTCATATAGACAATGGTAATTACTGTAATTGGTGTTGTACCGTTTTAATCTTCTATCTATCTATATAAATAAAAATCAACGTTTTTATGTTAGTCCTCTATGCGTTCCTAAACTATTGATCAGATTGTGATGAAACTTTGGTAGGGTTTGCTGAGGAGGCCGGCGAAGGTTTCTGGCCCAAATAATCTATATAAAAAAATAAAAAAAATGGCATTGCAAAGCTATAAAACAATATATTCTACTATCATAATATAAATGTGAAAGTTTGTGTGTTTGGATGTTTGTTATTAAATCAAGCAATAACAGCTGAACGAATTAAGTATGAAAATTGGCACATTAGTAGACCATGACCTTGGTTAGGACATAGAAACTCGACGACCACGACAATATTCGGAATAGGCCCCGAAATGCTTGACTGTCATTTGAAATTCAGAACAGCTTCTAATATCAAATTTTAATAAAAATCAAGTAAATATAATCAAAACACGAATTTACAATTACAATTTAATATTCAGAGTCGTCATATACCCGTGTCTGTGGCGGAAACGAAGGCCTTACTTCATTAAACACCCGTCGTATTAAAGTAAAAAGGCCTTAAGCGCCCTGCAAGCTAAATTGGCCTCTACGCTCTTCATAATTCAAGCGTTATCCGACACAATCTGATTACAAGTATCCCACGTGTGTACGTAATTAGTCTTGGAAAGAAAATAAGGTAGTATAACAAGTTTGAATCGAATTTGTGACGTGTCGAAACAATTGAACGTCATATGCAATGTAAAGTGTGAAATCTTTTAGATTGTAGGGGCGAATGACCCCAAAAAGTTTTATTTTTAATTTTTTACAGTATTTACGAAATTACAGTCACCCTGTGTGAAAAATACAGGCCTAATATTTTGTCAGACTTCAATCTAATAATTGGTTAGTAACGTAGATTTTGAATTTTTGTTTTGTACCGGTGAAATTAACGATTATTTCTGTATTACTTGAAAAATCTTGTATCCAGTTTCTGAAAAGCACATTTTAAATACATGCTGGCAAATCTCGTGTGTATGTGTGTGTTGTGTGTCTGTCTGTGTGTGTGTTGTCATGTCTCATGTGTGTGTGTAAGTATTCTATTCTATTCTATGTGATTGTGTGTGTGTTGTCATGTCTCATGTGTGTGTGTAAGTATTCTATTCTATTCTATAACGTTGGTTGGTTTATTATTTGACTAAAAATTTAATTCATTGAGCTTCCAGAAACCGGGGGCTATTAAATCTCAATCGCTTTAGCTTATCGATACACACCTCGGATAGAGACCCTTTTCGCATCACTTAAGAGTCGATAAATCTTTTCAATTTCAACAGCTATAGTTAAACACATTTAAGGGATCAGCCCCGAGATTAGGGAGGCTTCGAAGGACAACCTGTCGATCAAGATAATTTATTTTCTTTCTTTACTGTCTTTATTTTCGGTATCAGTCTGATTGAGTCTGAAAATACAGTTTGTATAGGATGGCGAAAATAGCTGGTCATTAGCGAAGTGGGATCTACGTATAAGAAGATTTTTGCCCAGTTTCATTGAAGGCCTAAAAAGCTTAAAATATCGTAAATCAATGTAGGTATGTGAAGGTGTAGAAGATTGGGCACGCCACTATTGCGGCGATAAGTCCCCTCTTTGAGGAGTGGCTAGAGAGGCGCCACGGCGTCCTCACCTTCCGCCTGACGCAGGTCCTCACCGGACATGGTTGTTTCGGGAGGTTCCTGTTTCGTATCAGGCGGGAGGAAACGCCCGGGTGTCATCACTGCGTGGATAGCCCGGAGGACACGGTTGAGCATACGGTGGAGGTCTGTCCGGCTTGGGCAGAGCATCGCCGTGTCCTCGTGGAGGCGATCGGCGGCGGGGATCTCTCGCGTCCGGCCCTAGTCCAGGCCATGGTACGGAGCGAGAGGGCATGGGAGGCCGTCACCTCCTTCTGCGAAGCAGTAAACGCGAAGGAGGAGGTAGAACGCGTGACGGAGAGGCAAATTTCGCGCCCTCACGCCCCTAGCCGCCGCAGGAGACGCCCTGGGCGTCGGGAATCGCAGGCCGATTCCCGGCCACCGTAGGCGCGGGCTTGCGGACGGTGAGCAATGGGTAGCTCGCCGTCCGATAAGGACCAGGCCCGGGTCGATGGCGCGTTGTGTTCCACGCGCGCCTCAAAGAGATGTCAGCACAACGGAAGGGGTCCGATAGGACCGATGCCTGCCGGGGTTGCGGGAAAGTCCGAAAGGGATACCGTGGCCCCTGGCAACGTAAAGGCAACGGAAGGAACACGGGTGGGTTTTAGTCAGTAAGAGTCTGACACGCCCTCCCGCTCCACCCAGAGCGGGAGAAGTTATTTGATAATTTCCCACCCAAAAAAAAAAAAAGGTGTAGAAGATAGATTAGCACTATTTAATTTATTTAGTGCTTGGATTGGAATTAGATCGACAAAAAAACCTTGTTTTCGGCCAGTATTTTAGAAAACGTCTTATAAAAGTTTGTTTGTAGTTATTCCAGAAGTGCGCTTTCCAACTATTTTCGTTCCATTTAGCTCAGTCTTGTGCATTAAAGATCAGTTTTATTGGTACTTATATCGACTTATATAGCATCATGCTTACGGTCTGTTAAGGTCACTTTTAATTTCTTTATTTCAATATTTTTTATTTTTTTATTTCTAGTAGTCGCAAGCGCTACTGCTGAGCTTGAGGTCTTGGGTTTGATTCCCAGTTCGGGCAAAGAGTTATTGGGTATTTCTATCTGAAATTTCTCAGTGGCAGCCCGGAGTCTAGATTTGTACCCGGTTGATGGCAATAGGCTCGCTTCCTATTACCACCACCAACACCAGCGTCAGACACTAGTTGTCATTTATGCTGAACTGGGCCTATTAGGCGCAGCCGTTAGGCACACAGTACTATACAAGTTATTTAATTTTTTTCTGGTTTTGTGTGCCTTAACCTGAGTCAAATAAATTTGTCAGTTTGTGCGTCCGCGAACATACCCGAGGCACTACAAAAGCGTGGCAGCCCCAACAGCATCCTGAATGCATTGTTGAACTGAACACGAAGAGCATTAACAGCTTTTTGAGTGAAACTAGTCCAAAGGCTACACAAGTAAAAAAAATGACAATATGCCTTAAAAAGTGTTATTTTAACCGCATCCGTGCAGCGTGAGAACCTTCGGATCAGCATATCACATCTCACTGCCAATGCTATTCGCTCTCGGTCTACATCTAGATTGTCCTAAATTCTCCGCTAAAATGTGCCCTAGATATTTAAACTGAAGAACATGGTTCAAGACCCCCACCATTCAAAGTGACAGTTTATGTCTATGTATTTGGAACTTTGGAACAGATGTTATGATACATAATGTTGCCATATCCAACATAGTCGATCGTTGCAAACTGTAGTTAGTAGGGGCTTCTTCAAACCAATTTCTTCAAAGTAAATTAACTTAACACGAAATTCCATGTAATTAGTTTGCAAAGAAATTCTACTCAAGTTATTTTGTTATTACTTGAGTTTCTGAGGTGAAGAATTGTTTTGAGTTAATAAGACTGTCTTACCGAGAAACAGCTAAGCTTGAGACTGGTTTTGTTCTGTTTTCTTGTTGTCAACAGGACGCCTTATTATCGTAAAATGGAGTAACTGAGAAAATACTAAGCTCCTGTGTCGTGAACTGTTAGTGCATAATTCTTAGGACTGAGCGAAAGGAAATTAAAGAAAAGTTGTATATTTTTATTTAGTCATATTCGTTTTTTGTTAATGGATTATTACAAGTTATCAGAATAAAAATAATATATTTAATGTCAAATATGTTAATGAACTAAAAATAATATAAAAGTCATAGATCAAACATACAGGTACGTCAATATGTAATAATCAAAAAGAAACAAGTAATAAAATAAAATAAAAAAGATATATACTAAAAATCTTATATTCAGACAACGCACAGCCTAAACTATGAATAATATGATGTGAAATCCCATCGGCCCAGCAACCCAGCCGTGTGGCTGGTACTTCAATAATGCACATAGCAGATTATTTGAACTATTCAAAGTCAAAGTCTTATTGTATTTAAAGTCAGTCTTACACAGTCTTTACACAGTTTTTTTATTTTTTATGAGTTGTATTGTAATATATGGTCAGCTAGCGACTTCGAAAATTGATCATATTATTCTTGTCTGAGCAACCGGCAGCAAGTTCGTCATGCCCTCTTAGATGTCACTGCTTGCGTTAGCGTCGGGGGTCGGGTTGCCTCCTTCCCTCAAATATGGCGAGGGGGGTAATGGCTGATCTTTGCGTTATGCTCGTGAACGGGTGCTGCTTGTGATGACTGGTCGTTTTGCTGACCATGGTTTTTGTTGTTGTTATGAGTAATTAACTGTTTATTTATTTTTACTTCGATGGTTAGCTAGTTCGCTAGTTTATCATTTGTGATTTCCGAGTTACAGCTTTAATAGATATATGTAAACGGGCACGCCCTTTATGCCTGGAGGCTTTCATTCGGGTATTAAGTTCTTTTTACTTTTTTTTGTTGGTATATTGGCGTGTGCTAGGTGACATATAGAAAATAATTTAATTTAATGTTTTGTGTTGCGTAAAGTAAATTATTTTGCGTAAGTACTATTGTATAGAATCAAGTTTTTCTAACTATTCAGACAGCTGTGCTGCTGGGGAGTTTGTCTGCCACTTCTTCTTCCCAGCTAAAGCACTAGGAAGTGTTGAAGGGCGGGCTTTTTTGGGGGACTGTATTATGTAGTTTTGACGGTCGAAAAGTGCTGATTTTCAGCCTAGCTTGAATAAATCACTTTTGAATTTTGAATTTTGAGTCAAATCATTTATTTCAAATAGGCACATAAAAGGCCCTTATGGACGTCAAAATTTACAAGAAAATATTAAAAAAAAACTACTGAACTGATAGACGAATGCCCGGGTCTCTAGATACGATAGCTATTCCACTCTTTCTGTGTCTGTAAAAGTTCGTTTTACCAAGATTTTTTTGCGAATTACCCTACATGTTGAGCCTCTAACTTCGTTCTTCCACCAAAAAGCCTAAATTACCGTGCAGCATTAATTTTAAAATAATTATTTGATAAAGTTGAGGATAAGTGTTGTGTAAGTGTGTAATGTTTGACGAAAACACGATTCCATAAAAAAATCTCGACAAAAAAAACTATCAGCTATAATAAATCTAGTTTTTCATAGAGCTTCTGGCGAGAAGCCTTTATATGCACGTATAAGCGAAGCTATACGAAGGACCCAGCTAAGCTCAAAAGGACTTAGCTCGGTTCCTCGAAATCTCAGCAGCTTTGTTTGAGCTAGCCTTGTTTAATATATAACGTTAGAATATTACGTCAAACGTCGTGGTTAAACAATGGGCTTGCTCCAAAGTCCAGCACATGATCATTTGAACGTAGCTCTGCCAAAATGAACCAACTCAAAGTCTGTCGTTAATTTCGTTCAACGATCCAATTCAAAGATTTATATAAGTGATTAGTGTAATAAGATTACAAATCGAGTATTCCCCTAAGTTGCGCAAGTGACAGCATCAGAATAATCATGTATCTCTTCATACTCCAAACTGGGCTAAAGATCACAAAAATAACTACCTGTGTACGAGTATTAAATATCTACAAAAATGTACAGTTTTTAATTCTCCTTCAATATGTCCCTGGTTTAACCAGTTAGTCTGTATTCATGTCAACGCAACTGTAAGTACATCTGCTTTGTGTATCTCAATCAGCCTATAATGTTCCCACAGCTGCTGGAACCAGGCCTCCTCTCGTTGAGAATCTGTGGGCCGTAATCCACCACGCGGGCCCAGTGCGTGTTGGTCTTTGATTTTTTTATTCTAGGACCTGCCGGTTTCCTCACCATGTTTTCCTTCACCGTTTTGAGAGCATTGGTGATGAAATAATATACATAAAGTGAAGCGCCTGTCTGGGTTCGAAACTACGACCTACAATTCGTAAGTCCCGGCCGTTACCAATGGGCCACCACTGCCCGTGCGCTGTGCATGACGTCACTAATTAGATACCTAACAGTAATTAATTATTGTTTTAGAATCAATATAATTATGAGCCATCCTCTATATCTCTAAAGGTTGAGATTTAAAGAAATTAATGTTATTTTGCGGATATTGTAATTGAATACTAGAAAATAAGTGCTATTGATTTAAAAATTGCTTATTTTTTACGTTATTTTGAAAGTAGACTTTTGGTCATATTAATATCCCAGGACTTTCTATTAATTTTTGTGTTATTAATTCCCCTGTAAATATCATTAAACATCCATAATATTTGCCTTGTAGCCAAACTCGTCTACATAAATATTGTATATATCATCTTTAAATACTAAAGGCGATAAAACAAGGTAAAATCCAATTCCGTATTCATTGTTTCATCGCTAAAACGAACCAGAATATATTTAAAAACCAAAAACTTTTAGTTTATGTATTTCCCCCAACTCGAAAAACGTAAAATATGAACCTTATAACATTCATACCAATAAAGAACTCGTTTTGACGTTTAACGAAAATGAATCTAGGGTAAAGAAATTCAAGATCCAATTTCGATTATTCCGTCAAAATCCGGATTTGAATCGGGTGTTATGACGAATTTCGCGTGTCTTGCGAATTTGTCGATGTAAATTGTTAGGACGTGTCTCGCGACATTTTGTCTTAAACGTTTTGTTGTATACGTGTCGCGAGCGACAAACGTGTCCGCTTTACTAGACAAAACGTTTCCTTTGAGTTTCGAATTTTATTGTTGCGTAAGCTACATATATTTTCAAGTAAATACAGTTGACAGTGGAAACTATTTGGAATATAAAAATGAGTAGACTAAATACTTACATGATTGAATTTTATATCCAGTCAGACGTATTTTTCTACCTAAGAACATACCCACATTTTTCGGGTACCGATGTTCAGTTTTATGTAAAATGTCCATGTCGTTTATCGGAAACAATTCCAATCTTCGAGCCGCTCCAAACAATTTCCTGATTAAATAACTTGGTAAAATTATGTCTAACCTGAAAAACGGAACTCAGACACAGAAAGAAAGAAAAGGTATTTATTGGGACAAGCACAGGATCTTAATTAAACTAAACACACACTCACTAAAAATAAAAATAGAAGATACAAACAAAGTAAAAATTAAAGTAAAGCGGAAAGTCTTGTGCGAGGCCAAAAGGCTCCTATCTCAGCATAATGCTGCGACATTTAATAATAAATGTCGCAGCGCTGGTATTCTGATAGGGCCTGCAGTGATGTCACGGATAGAAATATACATAAATAAATACTAAATAAAAATAAATTAAATAGATGTACAATAAAAAATAAAACATAAGTAGTCAGCGCGTCAGCACCCGACGTCAGTTACTTGTCTATACACACTTCTCTTTCGACCACTAGATTGATGAACTAGGTTGCAATATATAAACCCTTCATAGTTTATAAAGAGTTGAAACTGTAATGCAGTTGCACCTTTATCGACGCAGTAATTACAACCTACAGTCGGCAAATTGATAATCTTAGTTATATATTATTAGATGTCACCCGCACAATGCTTCCTATCCCTTAGCTATCAATCCTTTTGTCATTACAAACTATTATAGTAAGGGAAAATCGGCCTTATTGGTTTCATAAGTGAGAAAGAACGACAAAGTAGTGTACTACTTAAGTACTTTTATTTTTCTTTGGTCATTTGAAAAAGGACCTAAATTCAATGCAGTTGGAATTTGCATTAAAAGGGCAGTATCCGTTGAACTAAAGTTAATGAATCCCGTGGTTATGGTTAACCCGATTGCCAGTGACCGAGAGTGCTTTAAATGGCAAGAGTTAAAACTAAGGGATGGTGATGTAAAATGAAATTGTGCAGCGAATTTGTTTTCGTAGGTTTTATATTTTAGCTTCAAAAATGATCTTTCCTACGGCATTATGGTCCAACTAATAAAATCTAAATCAAATCACCCTATTACGCTCCACAAGTTTCCATTTTGTATTTTCAAAAAGATTTTGACCCCACAAAACAGACCCCGAATTTGCAATATCTTATTTGGTAACCAGATTCACTTACACTGTAATAAGATTGGGTCACACGTCAGTCCATCGTTCACTGACCACTCCAAATCTCGAGGGATCCCGAGATATATGAGTGAACCTGTATACTCATGTTTCGTGATAAATCATATTGGGTCATAGTTTGACAAAGTGGGGCGTTGAGGCACGCCCGCGTCTCTTGGGCACTTCACTCGAGTACCGCTGATTTCGCATTCGACTCTTGCTGCTTATAAATAGGGATGGATACATCTATAATGAGGCAAGAGAAATAAAGAAACAGAAAAAGTGCACCTGATGATATAATCAAGTGGAAATCGCTTTCAAAGCGTTTCGTATTTCTTCAACGACTTTCAACGCGATTGTCATCAGTTTTTCGGTAGCTTATGTCAGTCTCAGAGTCTTTGAGTTTCCCTACGTGATCGAATCAGAAATGAAGAGATCTGCAGGCGAACCATGGTTACCGAAATAGCCCGAAGATTTGCCAAACTTAAGTGACAGTGGGTAGAGTACATTGTTCGCAGAACAGATGGCTCATGGGGCCGAAAGGTTGAGCACGCGTATCGTGACAACCATAGAAACGGGTTTTCTACGGGTTTTGTCGACATGAGAATAGACAAAATGACAGATTGTGATTGTTTATCAGTCATTTTGTCTATTCTTCCGGCGATAAAACCCGTTTCTATTGTGATCATGCTACGCGTGCTGGAGTGGCGACCACGTACCGGAAGGCTTAGCGTTGGAAGGCCTACCACAAGATGGATCAATGACCTTGTGAAGACACAGAACCGGTCGCAGTGGCGGTGCTTGGGGGAGGCATATGTCCAGCATTGAACGTCTTTCGGCTGAAATGATGATGTCAGTCTCATACATTTTTGGCTTTTCCAGCATCATTATCGCAAATGGATTGTCACTTTGTCTAGGCCTGGTATATGCAAGGAACCTGTTTTAAACAGTTTCCAAAACTATAGGAACTGATCTCAAAATTGCGGCTAAGTATTCCAAATATTACAAATGTATGTGTTATCCTGAAAGTTTAGCGTATGTGCGGAAATAACAGATACTAAAAAGAAATACCACTCTCAGTTTTATTTTAAGTCTGAAATATATTCTACGAAGGGACAACCCTATAACAGTTGTTGAAAACGCTAGATTATGTGAGCAAACTTGTGCCAAATGTGGGTGTGAAAAATATAAAAAAAAAGTATATATCAAAGGGTGGAGTTTTTATAAAGTAAGCAGTTTCAATAATGAAGGCATAACTTTGAATGTGAAATAAGTTTCTGTTCTAGCTCTAAATCGCATTTATAACTGCCATTTACTTGTTTCAGGGATTTATGTAACTTTAAAACATGAGTCGTTTTGATGAATGCATATTTGTTTTGCTCACCGGACCGGCTGAAATATTATCTACAGCAGTGCAAAGAGAAGTACGTTAATTTAAATCAGAAAATGAAATTGAATAGTCTCGCTCGTGTAATCCACTCACTGTTTGTATTTTACCTTTAGTAAATTAAAGGTGAGTTTATTTTAAAAGTCTAATATTGGGTTTCGAAATAATTTTGCTCTTTGAAACTTATACCGATTGATTGATGTGAGTTTTTAAATCTGTTTTTCTTTCGAATCACTTCGAAGTTTACGGTCGTACTTCGTTTGAAACATAAAATGCATTACAACAGTGATGTTTCGATTCTAAAACGTAATGAAGTCACGTACTTCCCCGTATAATCCCTTGGCTCACCGTAATCCAAAAACCATGGCATGAAGGGCTACTGCCGAGGGTATTACCTGCTCGTTCGAAAGGAGCGTGTAAAACATTTTGTATGGACGCGCTTATGCCTCAGAAAATTGAAATGAAATTCACCCGAAATGGACACAATTTCTTACGGAGCCTTCGATATACTAAATACACCTATTCCGCTGCCCTAAGGCACTTTTTTTTGGGCTCATATTATTTCTGTAGGTACTTCTATAGTGGCTTGATGTGAATCTTTTATATTAGGGTCTATTTTACCACTACTGATAAGCCATGTGAGTAGACAAATTCAGAACTGAACATTTTTTATGGTTTTATCTTGGAGTAGTTATGAGGTACTAGTCAGATAGTGGTAGAAGACGTCGTAGGAATGACATAATTTTAAGCTTCTTTAAACATAATTTAACACCAAAAAAATATGTAGGTAATGTTTTTTTTTGTATCGGTTATTTATTTCATTGTTCATATCTGAAATACGATCTCCATTATTAAATACTTTTAAACTGTTTACAAACGTGTATTCCACCATTTTTAAAAACAAATTCTGTTTCTTATGTAAAGTCAAATTATTCTGATATGCGTCGAGTAATGAACGAAGTTATTTGAGGTGAAAAATATTTTTCGTTTTCGTCGTTACAAAAAAGAAATAAATTAAATTATGGATCATCCTTTTTAAGCTGTTATTAATATGAGATCTTGTTGCGGACTTAATGAAGGTCCTTTATGCTCCATTCCTGTGAGAAGAAAAAAAAGTATCAGCAAACGTAAATAAAATGCTTTAAACGAAAGGAAAATCTTAAGATGTTTTAAATGACTATTATTTGGGTCAATTTCAACATGTCGTGATTTTTTATCATTTCGTGTTTTTATTTATTTCAAGATTTTATTATTTGTTTTTAAAAGTTAAAAACAAATAATAAAATGGTCCTTCAGTCTATTTTTATGAATATCTTTTAGATGGGATCAAATATCGTAAGAAACATACGAGATATTTGAGATTAATTTTGAATGCCACCAAAATGATAAAGCGGTCCACCGAAATTATATATCTCACCACCAAAATTTGATTTACGTCACCGAAATCAAAATGTTGATACCTCAGTTCATTTACGCACCCGCCTACACATCAGAAGGGACCATATTGCAAATGGGATATTGTGCGAATAGGACCATTTGCGAAAGAGGGACTGCTTGAGAATGGGACCGTCTGCTATTCATTATCATCATCATCTGGGCCACTAGACGTCCCCTGCTGAACATAGGCCTACCCCATGGATTTTCTAGGTGCATCGTCCTCACATATAATTATATAACTAATGTACTGAAACAAAATATTGTAAAACATTTTAAAAGAGTAACGGTGGAGTTTCTTGCCCATTCTTCTCCATGCCAAAAATACCTTTTGGAAAGGGCGACTAGAATCAATTATATTTTTTTGTAAATTTTTGACGTTCAAAAGTGCCTTATAAGGGCCTATTTGAAATAAATGATTTGACTTTGACTTTGACTTTTCGGAATAGCCGGTTGCAGGCGGCCTGCATCCAGCTACTTCCTGTGACCTTTCTTGGGTCTTATGTCTACCTTGTGGGTGGACGTCCTACGCTGTCCTTGCTGGTACGTGGTCTCCATTCGAGAAATCTTCTGCCCTATCGGCCATCAGTTCTACGCGCTATTTGCTATTTAGAAAAACTTATTTCGACTGTATTTTAACTCTCTGCAGTGGCATTTACATCCACGCCAAGAAAATTTTCTGTTTGGAAAATTCACCCATTTTTAGTTACACCATTACATCATCTAAGTAAAATCATAAATGATTTTGAATAATACACAACATTTTCTTACATTTATGAACACAATTTCTTATATTTTGCTACATAAACCAATTTAATTTTTTGATACGAATAAAAAAAATCTTAAAATACAAGTTTTGTTCTCAACTTGCATTTGACAAAACCCTTGACGTAAGTCTAGACGAATATCTCGCAGTACATGCACCATAATTATACCTTTTTTTTTTTTTTTTTTTTGGGTGGGAAATTATCAAATAACTTCTCCCGCTCTGGGTGGAGCGGGAGGGCGTGTCAGACTCTTACTGACTAAAACCCACCCGTGTTCCTTCCGTTGCCTTTACGTTGCCAGGGGCCACGGTATCCCTTTCGGACTTTCCCGCAACCCCGGCAGGCATTGGTCCTATCGGACCCCTTCACTTGCTGACATCTCTTTGAGGCGCGCGTGGAACACAACGCGCCGTCGACCCGGGCCTGGTCCTTATCGGACGGCGAGCTACCCATTGCTCACCGTCCGCAAGCCCGCGCCTACGGTGGCCGGGAATCGGCCTGCGATTCCCGACGCCCAGGGCGTCTCCTGCGGCGGCTAGGGGCGTGAGGGCGCGAAATTTGCCTCTCCCTCACGCGTTCTGCCTCCTCCTTCGCGAGCATTACTGCTTCGCAGAAGGAGGTGACGGCCTCCCATGCCCTCTCGCTCCGTACCATGGCCTGGACTAGGGCCGGACGCGAGAGATCCCCGCCGCCGATCGCCTCCACGAGGACACGGCGATGCTCTGCCCAAGCCGGACAGACCTCCACCGTATGCTCAACCGTGTCCTCCGGGCGATCCACCATAATTATACCTAACAATGCATTTACAATGTAGTTAGTATTGTATTATAATTACAAAACAGTGTGTCAGCGTAAATTTAAGTTTAATTAGTGAACTGTTCTCGTTAGCCTTTATAAAATGGTCGCCAACAAAGTATGCGTTTTAATTGTACGTTGGAGAACTCATTAGAGAAAGACGTTAGTTTTCTATTATTTGGAATACTGGTTTTATTTGTCAGTTAGGCCATGAGTTAGCTTTACAAACTTTTAGGTACGTAGCCATGCAATTTAAGCATTAACGGTAGATCAGGAAAATATAGAATTTATATTGCGTCTTGTGCTGTAATGGTCAAAATCACTAATTTAACAATAGCAAAACATCTACCAGCTCATAAGGTTTCTATTGCTTAACATAGTCCGCTTCACAACAAATTTAATTGAATACTACTCACACATTTCAGCGATAATGTCTGATGCCTATTATGAGATTCTGTATGCATACCCTGCGACTTGCGACCTACATGAGTCGTAGACATATCAAACCGTCCTTTGTCTCAACAGCTCAGTACTGTTGCTATTGAAACATGTCTCCGATATATTCCTCAATACATTATATGAATACACAATAGTTTGTTAAGGGTTATTCATGTAAACAATATTCAATATGAAGTGGTTTCCATTTTGTTAATGGAACATTTAATAATTGTTGTAGAAATACTTAAATTGGTCAGGTTAAATTCGAAATTATTGAACTTGTAAATAGAATTATGGAAAAGATAGAATTTGAAGTCTCATGATGCTAATTTTTCTGATCTTTATCTATCGTGGTATCTACTAGATTATATGAAGAGCGTAATTTTGTGTTTGAAATAAGGTCAAACATTTTTTTTTTTCAAAATTAGAACAGATTTTTACGTTCTAAAGCCAGCGACAGACTATTCTACTAAAACATACCTACTTAAATCATTAAGCCGACAGAATGTGGTGGCGTCACACAATTTTGGTCTGAGGCCCAGGCACGAAAACGTGATGTAGGTTAACGTAACGAAATTCGAAAGATTTTTTAATCGATAATTTGACTATCCTGTAGCTTTTCACAATTATGTAGTTTAGTTGAAGTATTTTCAAATCGTTCAAATAAATGTGACGTTTATTTCGCGTGTTCGTGCTAGGCCTACAGGTATATCCATTGTGAACGGCCCGCTGTTCAGTGGACCATGTGAAGCTATTTTCACCTTTTTAAGAATATATTTTTTCGTAGAACGCTCCCAACAGACGATATTATTACCAGATTTTGTTTGAAAAGCAATCCTGATCGATGATTGGCTGGAATTTCGTTTGTTCTTAGAATCGTTATTTCTTTTTGATGTTGATTTAATTAGAGTAGGTAGGTATTTGACGGATTTTCAGTTGCCTTATATATAGGGAAGGGTTCTACTTAAACTAAATCTAACTACATATTGATTGTTTCGATTCAATTCAGTAACTGTGATAAGCAAAATTTTGTTCTTATTTTATAGAAAAAGAACAAGAATAAGGGTCAAGCACTACTGCTGATAATGAGTTCCTGGATTCGATTTCCAGGTCGGGCAAAGTGTTATTGGGTTTTTCTATCAGCAATTTCTCAGTAACAGCCCGGAGTCCGGATTTGTGCCCGGTCGACGGCAATTCAAATTCAAAAGTCATTTATTCAAACTAGGCTGAAAATCAGCACTTTTCGAACGTCAAAATTACATAAGACAGTCCCCCAAAAACGCCCGTCCTTCACCACTTCCTAGTGCTTTAGCTGGGAAGAAGAAGTGGCGCAACAAACTCCCCAGCAGCACAGCTGTCTGAATAGTTAGAAAAACATGATTCTATACAATAGTAATAATTTACTTTACGCAACACAAAACATTAAATTAAATCATTTTCTATATGTCACCTAGCACACGCCAATATACCAACAACAAAAAAGTAAAAAGAACTTAATACCCGAATGAAAGCCTCCAGGCATAAAGGGCCCGTTTATATAAAGTGCCCGTTTACATATAGCTATTAAAGCTGTAACTCGGAAATCACAAATGATAAACTAGCGAACCAGCTAACAATCGAAGTAAAATAAATAACCAGTTAATTACTAATAACAACAACAAAAACCATGGTCAGCAAGACGACCAGTCACCACTAGCAGCACCCGTTCACGAGCATAACGCAAAGGTCAGCCATTACCCCCCTCGCCATATTTGAGGGAAGGAGGCAACCTGACCCCCGACGCTACCGCAAGCAGTGACATCTGAGGGAGCATGACGAACTTGCTGCCGGTTGCTCAGACAAGATTAGTATGATCAATTTTCGAGGTCGCTAGCTGACCATATTATATATTACAATACAAATCATAAAAAAAAAAAACTGTAAATAGTAGATTACGTCAAATAAAAACAAAATTGAAATAAATTGACTTATACAGTCAAATAAAATGAACTAAACAGTTAAATTAGTATGGAGTAGTATGGAGCTAGTCCCAAGCCTTTTTGTCGTCTAAGTAATCTTTAATTTTATAGAAACCTTTTTGACATAGTTTGTTTAATAAATGATTTAAATTTATTGAGGCTCAGTTCTTTAACATGGATTGGGAGTTTGTTGTAAAAACGTATACTTTGGCACTTAAATGAATTACTAATTTTTTGGAGCCTAGTCCTGGGCACAATAAGTAAATCTTTGAATCAATAGGCTCGCCCCCTATTACATGGGACTTAAATATGACTGGCGAAATGTATAAATAGTACGCCTCTGCCTAAACCTTTGAGAATTATTAAAAAATCAAATCAATTACAGGCGTGATGATACGTTATGTTATGTTATGTAATAATAGAAATGCAGTAAGTTAAGTTATTCCGCTTGCATATCCCAGATAGGTATCCGACATATTTATTTATATTTGAAGCGAGGCAATGGGAATATTTCGTTATGAAATTCTTGTTGCATCAGAATTGAATAGTTTACACGTAATTTACAGACAATACGACTTTGTGGACTAGGTGTTTTACAATAATAGAGTCCTTTAATTTTTATTGCTATGAAATAGGAAGAGTAACATCGTAGCATCACGCCTGTAGATCCCGAAGGGTTGGGCAGAGTTGTCACTTCTAGTACACCCACATTTCGCCAGTTATGTTTAAATCCAATGTAATTGGGGGCGAGCTTATTGCCATGGATCGGGCAGAAATCCAGAGTCTGAGCTGCTTCTGAAAAATTAGTGATAGAAACTCAATAACACTTTTCCTGCCCTAGAAATCGAACCCAGGACCTCATGCTCAGCAGTAGCACTTGCAACCACTAGACCAACGAGGCTATCAGAGAGGCAACCATGCGTTCAGAGAAGGAGAGGTAGGAAGAGTAACTCGTGTCATTATTGCTCATTTAATCTACCTAGCCATTTCCCAACTGTATTGGGGTCGGCTTCCAGTCCGACCGGATGCAGCTGTATACCAGTATTTTCAATGGAGCGACTGCCTATCTGACCTCCAAAACCCAGTAACTGGGTAATACGATACTCCTTGGTAAGACTGGTTGTCAGACTTTCGGGCTTCTGACGACTCGTAACGACTGTCAAAGATCCACGAATGACAGCCGGAACCAACGGCTTAACTTGCTTTCCGGGGCACGGAGGAGTCTCGGTATGTAAAGATTGTCACCTATCCACAGACCAACCCCGGCAAGCGTAGCTTAACCTCTTGGATCGACCCATGCGGCTAATATTACTTAGCCACGAGCTATTGCTCGTATCCTATAAATTGCAACTAAAAACACACAAACAGACACATAGGAAAGAAATAATAATTTTTATTTGAAACACAAAATACAAAATAAAAAAGTGAAAATAATCTTATACTGTGTGCCTCACGGCTGAACCAAAAAGGTTTATTTCTGCAGTAATGCCAGACAAATCACGGTCACATAGTGACATAACCCAATAGTTGATGTTATAATCGCTAAAGCGTTTTTTTATAAAGATGTCGATAGCAGTATATTTTAATAAGTAAAATAACAAAAATAAATTATAACTTAATAATTATACTACATTAATAATAATGAATAATTTTTAAGCGAGTAAAGAAATAAGCAATACTAAATATAATTAAATAAACAATATATGAATAGATAGACCTGCATATAAAATATTAATAGAATAAGTGAATGAATGGAAATATAAGTACATACGGTAATAGGATATAAAATAATTCTAACTTAATAATAAGGAAAATTAATAAAGCGCTCTTCCTCTCTCTACCTATTTAAAAATTTGCTGTGCCCGACAGGGTCCATAATTGTTTCTATTATTATTTCTTTTATTTACCACCTGTAATTGTACATTATGGATTGCAATAAACGATTTGAGATTTGAGATAAGTGTCGTTCTGTAGTTTCTGCCTCCCCCATGGTAAAAAGACATGAGTTTATGTATATTTGTGTATGTCGAAAGCCTATATTGTTTTAACATATTTTTCATCAGAATAACATTTTGCGCTTATCATTTAACGCTGCATTCACCATCAACAGTGTATAGTGTGCAGCCTAGTGGTGTGACTGTCGGACTGCCAGGTCTCGAGTTCGACAAGGTCCACCTCTGAGTTTTCGGATTCATGTGCGTATTGTAATTATCACTTGCTTCAAAAACGGTGAAGGAAAACATCGTGAGGAAACCAGCATGCATGAGAGATATTTCTCGCTGGCATGTGAAGCCAAGTTAGAGCTCCATGGGTGGCATAAATACTCTGACACCCGGTTAATCACTAACCACACGAAAAAGAAAGATAGAAAGAAAGTGATACTAAAGGGGTTGAAAAGAAACCGCACTAATTAATATAGGCTAATTATAATTTCAATTGCTCAATTACTTGGTCGGAGTCGAGTTCAGTTTTTAATGAATGAATGAAATGAATGTTTTCGTTTTTTGGACAAGAAAACGCGAATGAATTTTTGCGTTCATTTCTTTTATAAATACAGGAATTTGAAATTCAACGTGTATTTGTGTCGGTTATTTATTACCTGCTTGTAAAAAGTCAGGGAAATTAATCCTGCATAATAAAATAAAAAATATACCTAAGGGGTCCGATAGTTCCACGGCCGGGTATCTACCCTGTGCCGTGTCTGACCAATCGCCGAAGTAATTCTTCGTTGATGGTAGATATAGGTAGTTGGTTTTCAATCACACACAACTCTTAACTGAAACTCAAAGCATTTATTTCAATTATAACATTTACACGCACTTTTGAGTTATCACTTATCAAGGAGTCATTCAGTTTGAGATAGTTGGTGAATCTAATCGCCCATTCCAAAATGAATTAGGTTCCTGATGGAGAAGAATGGCAAAGAAACTCCATGGACACTCTTTTAAATCAAAACATTATGTTACAGATGTTACTTGTTCAACAATTACAATTTCAGTCCACAACTTTTCTTTTCATATCTAGTCGCGAGATGAAAAGAAAAGTTGTGTTTAGAGAAAGGGTCGCGCACACACAGCCCTTTCTCCAAAAAGTGGGCTGACATGCCGCTTATTCCAATACAAAATCTTATTAAGTACTAAGTTTATTCAATAAAACGAAAACAAACAATGCTTAAATTCTAATCAGTTAATTCTTTTAAAATTAAATAATGCTAATATTCACAAATACAAAAGTTATTTAGAATTAAAGTTAAATTAGAAGCTTCATTACTTTTTTGACAATACTTCCTGTGATCCAAGTAATTTAATCAAATAACAGGTATTCTTTAGTAAATTGCAGTGTAAAATAGTCTTATTACTTTATAGTTTGTTTTCTATTATTGAAACTTATTTAGTTCTCGTATTAAATGATTACATTCAGTTATTGATCATAATATTCGCATTCCGCGCGGTAGCGCATAGCATAAACAAATTTACTATGTCAAATGATCACTTGTTAATATGACTAAAAATCCAAAAATCATTAAATAAATGTTCCCTTTTAATTTTAACTTTAGTTCAGTTTAGAGATCCAGCATCGAAATTATTTTAATAGTTTCTCTTCCAGTCGAACTCACAGACTGGGCAATAGATGGCGTTTGATCTCAAAGGAATCGATACCATTCACAGATACATGCAAATGGTTGTAACAGTATTCCACAGTAACCCATAGAGGTCTGGGTCAACGACTTTATGGTGAATAACAATTATAATAAATAGTTACGCATAATATTATGTGCTATGATTGCTTTTAAAATGGTTACCCATACGTCAGCGCAGAGAGTTGAGGGCTCTGTCTATGTTGTATTCTATACTCGATAAACCCACTTCTCCTTCTTACCTGACTTCCCATGTTCAATACCTATGCTCTGCCCATAGTAAAAATCTTCGTTATACCAACAATCGTCTTCTACGATGTCCTTCTCACCGCTCTGATTTTATTCACTCTTCTTTCTTTGTCCAGGCGGTATAAGCTTTCGCGGCGACATATATAATAATATTATAAATCTTTGTTACTCAATCACGCAAAAACGGCTGAACGGATTGAGATGAAATTTTCACACAGTTAGTTTATAACTTGGATTAACATATAGGATATTATTAATTATTATTTTTATCCCAGTGGTACGTTCTCGTGCTCGTCCACGCGGGCGAAGCCACGGGTGAAAGTTAGTTGTTAAGTAAATTGACTACCAACTTTAATTATCCATACGTATGTTCAAATCAACACTGTCATCTTTAACAGCTGTATAGAATGGCTATAACACGGCAAATTGACGTAGGGCTTGAATTTTCTTATCAACAAATTTTCCTTACTGTACATTTAGTTTACTAAAGCTGCCTGCATGCCATTTTTTTGGGTGAGATATTATCAAATAACTTCTCCCGCTCTGGGCGGAGCGGGAGGGCGTGTCAGACTCTTACTGACTAAAACCCACCCGTGTTCCTTCAGTTGTCTGTACTTGCCAGGGGCCACGGTATCCCTTTCTGACTTTCCCGTGACCCTGGGTATCATGTGTTACCATGTTCACAACCAAATGCAATTTTGATTAGTTTTATTATTTTCGTAATGACAAAAACGTCCAATTTTCTTACATCAAAACTGAAAATAAAAACGTTGATATTAGACACTATACAGCTACGGTTTCCTAGAAGAGCGGTAGCCGCCACACGACGGCCGCAGTGACGACCGTCATGAAAATGATGGCACCGGGGTTTGACTTCACGGTGTCAAAAAACGCTCTCTATGTTGTTGCCCGGGGCCACGGTATCCCTTTCTGACTTTCCCGCGACCCCGGCAGGCATCTGACATCTCTTTGAGGTGCGCGTGAAACACAACAACCGTGTCCGGTGAGGACCTGCGTCAGGCGGAAGGTGAGGACGCCGTGGCACCTCTGTAGCCACTCCTCAAAGAGGGGACTTATCTCTGCAATTTTGGCGTGCCCACTGCCTGCATGCCTAACATCTGTTTTCATATTGCCTTCTTTTCATATTTTATTTTATTATATTAATGTTTTCCTCAATACTCACACTGAATTAAACCATTATTATTAGGTACCACATTTACTATCTATCCGGGTACTCTAATGAATTTCTACAGAAACTACATTAATTTAGAGTTCGCGGCCAAAGCTCAAAGCGTATGTTCATCGAAATACCTACTGCATTTAAATTAACACACATAAGTACTGGTTTGGGAATGCAAACACCGTTGATGGGCAATTCCGTTCATTTTCATATAGTTCATTAATGAATAAATACGTAATATACATAACTTAAAAGTAACGTAATTATGTACATAACTTAAAAGTTGTTGTATATAATGTGGAAAACAAAACTATACTAAATTAAAACACTAGAAATACTAACGCGTAAGAATATTTTAGAACTAGCAAATAAATCGTAGCAAAAAGTGATTTTTCAAATCACTTTTTAAATATTGAAAACGTAAAGTTCAAAACCCACATCAAACGCGTCCTTATTAAGAAAGCATATTATAAAATTAAAGAGTTCGTTGAAGACAAGGAAGTTTGGCAATAATTCCTTCTGCACATGTGGCTTCCCTGGTACCTCATTAACGGCAAATTATGTTAGAGTCTATTAACTGCTCCCAAATTACCATATTAACATTATATTTTTTACATTCTTCCTTGCAATAATCACCCTATTATTTGACATTATATACCTAAAATTTAATTTCAACTCTTTATTAGTGGCTTTTGTGGACATGATAATTATTTAGATTTGATACATCTGTAATAGCAATCACGTTATTTCGTTTAAAATACGTTTTTATTTTTATTAATTTATTTATCTTTAAATAGATTATTTTCAATTTTGTGAATGTGTGAACGCGTTAGGCCTAGTGGACTATAGATTTGTTGACCATCATTATTCTGTTAAGTACCTGGTACTTGTTGAAAGACCTACACCGTCTTCCCATACCTAATAACACTGTTATTTGAAAATATTGTTAATGCCCATTATTTTTAAAAGAGTAACCGTGGAGTTTCTTGCCGGCTCTTCTCCATAGGAGACAACCAATTAGAACCGTGCACCTAGCTTCTGACGTTTCATAAGCGGCCCTGTAGGTTTATATGAAATAAAATATTTTGAATTTGAATTTGAATCTATGACTAGCTATAGTGACTAAACAATCCTACTAATATTATAAACGCGAAAGTTTGTGAGAATGGATGGATGTTTGTTACTATTTCACGCAAAAACTACTGAACGGATTTGGATGAAGTTTGGCACACAGCTAGTTTATAACCTGGATTAACACATAGGATACTTTTTATTCCAATATTCTTACGGGATCGAGAATTATGCGGATGAAACCGCGGGGCGCTGCTAGTTGGATACATTTGATTGAATTTTCGTATGCCGACTAGGAACGGTATTATTTAAATAAATGCTGTTTACACATTGTATAAATTAGATACAACGTCTGCCTGTTAGTGTTCTGTCTGTTGGTTTGTTCATTCATAGATATGTTGGTCTTGCCAGGTATTAGTTGGTATATGTATGTATATAATCTTTACACAGGAACAGAGCCGGTGGCACAACTGTTGCATATTTCATAAGAAATCGACCAAACATTTTCGCAAATAGATAAAAATAAACAAATAAAACTTGCTGTTGTTGGAAAAGATATTTCGTAAACTACCTGCATCCGTCGTTACAGGAAATAACAAGGACGTTCAAAGAATATATCTGTTTGCAAAGATATTAGGTTTAATACGTCAGACTGATGCAGATGCGCCATCTGATAAGGACCAGGCCCGTGTCGATGGCGCGTTGTTTTAGACGCGCGCTTCAAAGAGATGTCAGCAAATGAAGGGGTCCGATAGGACCGATGCCTGCCGGGGTTGCGGGAAACTCCGAAAGGGATACCGTGGCCCCTGGCAACGTACAGGCAACGGAAGGAACACAGGTGGGTTTTAGTCAGTAAGAGTCTGACACGCCCTCCCGCTCCACCCAGAGCGGGAGAAGTTATTTGATAATTTCCCATCCAAAAAAAAAAAAGACTGATGCAGTGGGGAAATTGTTTCTTTGTTAATCACCTGTTTTTCTAGCATGACTCTTGGCTTTAAGGTAGTGCATTCACTGAAATAAGATCCAAAATTGCTAGATTGTCAGAGTACAAAAAAAAAAAAACACAATAATTGGTATTTCATTCTTTTTCGTGTAGTTAGTGACTAACCTGGTATCAGGGTTTTAAAGCAACCCATGGGCCTCTGACTTGGCTTCACATACCATCGAGAAATATCTCTCATGCATGGCCGGTTTCAATAAGTAAAAACCTGCTTGAGCGCCAAAGGTGATTAAAGTCACTAAATGTTTTTTATCGTTGAGCGCCAATAGGAATAATTTTAACTCTTGTCATAATTTTTTCGGCATTACTTCGCCGCTTCAAACATTTATAATAAAAATAGGTACATTCTCTTACATTATCCGCATTTTAAGTTACCATATAAATACACATTGTGGAATGAATAAAACGGTTGAGTATTGTAAACCACTGGACCTAAATGCGTGGAATTTTGCACCAGAGATCCGACATGCGACATGGTTGGCGCAGTGGTTAAGCGATTGACTGCTGCGCTGCGTATCGCGGGTTCGATTCCCGCACGGAACAGATATTTGTATGACCTACAATTAGTTGTTCCGGGTCTGGCCGTTTGTGTATGTGAGTTTAAATGTTTGTAAACGCGCCCAAAATACAGGAAAACGTCCTAATGTGTGGGGCAAAGCTTAAGAAATAATATTATATATTTAATATTTTATGATGAAGGTGAGCAGAACTAAAAAAGAATTGAAGAACATTCATCTCCTAAAGGGCATACTAATAGGTAGTTATCCCTATTAGTATCCCCTTTAGGAGATGAATAGTGGATGAATATTTGTGTAGTGAGCAGTGGTGGCCCAGTGGTAACGGCCGAGACTTACAAGTTGTAGGTTTCGAACCCCAGGCGCTTTACTTTGTGTAAATTATGTTATCACCACAGTTCTCAATACGGTGAAGGAAAACATCGTGAGGAAACCGGCATGTCCTCGAACCAGAAATTTGAAGATATGTGACATCTACCAACCCGCACTGGGCCCGTATGGTGGATTACGGCTAACTCCCTCTCACCGAGAGAAGCCAGTCTATTCTGTAATAATCTCACTGTGAAAACTTAGGTGAAGTGAGCTGTCATTCCACCAGCCGGTCTATTCTGTAACCATCTCACCGTGAAAACTTAGGTAAAGTGAGCCCGGAGTGAGCTGTCAGTCCCTAGCAGCGTGACTGACAGCTCACTTCAAGCTCACTTCAGCACTGAAGTATGTGTCCCACCAGTGGAAACATTATATGCTGATTATGCATTAAATAGGGGATAATAATGTGTGGGGAAGTTCCTCATGTCTTTGGCGATGAGAAATCTCATCGGGTACAAGGCTTGGAATATATAAATTGAATGGGGCTTGGCTCAACGCTGGTCCTGCTCCACAAGCATAAACTAATTGCTTAGCATTTGAAAATACCGTTGGAGCTGCTGAAGATTTTAAAAACTATCTTTCTTTGCATTGTATAAATTCAATCTCTTAGCATTGTATAATTGCATAGCACATGTGTGAGTACTATGTACCGACTTTAAAGCTACCATTTAGGTACTGGGTATGTCTTTCATTGACTTGAATGTGCCCTGGCGGCTGAGAGTATGTCACACTCACACTAATGTCTCGCTGACGGTGGCGCGTGTGTTGGATCATTGGATCAGTTTTTAGCTCCCTTCAAAATGGTTGAGCTGAATGGTGCTAATCCATGCGTCATGTTCGTGAACGAGCGCCGTCAGTAGGGACTGGTCATCTCTTAGCTGCCACAGCGATTTTAATTAAATTAATGTTTGAATTAGTTTTTATTTGAACCTATTTCTAACGGACGTTTTTAATGTTTTGCATTGTTCTCACATGTATAACTTCAACATGAATGATGTAACCAATATTTTGATTTTAAAGAGTGTGGAGTTTCTTGCCCGTTCTTCTCCATAGGTACCTACTACGCTTTGTAATGGGCGACCAGCTTCATATTTCTGAGTGACCGACCCCTTGACAATTCAAAAGTGCCTGTAATTGGTTTATTTGAAATAAATGCTTTGAGTTTGAATGTTATGTATAGTAAACAAATGAAAAATATTACAGAAATATATTATACATAGTAGAAAAATATTCCCGATTAACATATCGGCGAAATGAATAGGTACCGTACTATATTTTCTTTTATTCATGTTTCAGTGACAAGTAATCGACTAATGGGTCACCTAATAGATTAGTTATATAGGTTGACGATATTAGACTAATAGACATTACGACGTGAATGTCATGGTTCAAGTTAGAAAGAAGAAAGAAAGAAAGAAAAAATATTTCTTTCTTTCTTTTCTTTCTTTCTTTCTTTCATGGTTCAAGTTTGCATAGTCTCCCAAGAAGGTAATTTAAACATAAACAGTCTATAACGTCCCCATTGCTGGCACACAGGCCTCCTGATTCGAAAACATCTGACATCTAATCTACCAACCCACACTGGGGCCGCATGCTGGATTATGGCCCACTCACTCTCAACAAGAGGAGGCCTGTGATTAATATTATATTACCAGCCTGTTATTGTCCCACTGCAAGGCCACTTCTCATATAGAGAAGGCACGAGCATTGATCACCAAACTTGCTCAAGATGGCGATTTTCGACTTATATCATAACATAATAAAATTATATTAATAAATGCGAAAGTGAGTTTGTTAGTTATTCTTTCAAGCTAAAATGGCTGAACGGATTTGGATAAAATTATGCACATAGCTAGACCATAACCTGGGTTAGGATATAGAATAGTTTTTATCCCGATATTCCCACGGAATCGAGACTTATGCGGGTGAAACCGCGGGGCGCAGCTAGTTAACTATAAGTCCGGGTTCCTCACCATTTTTTTAAATTCAAAATAAACTCGGAAACTTTGATATTAATAAAAAACGATGTGTGTTGTTTATTTCAGCGTAGGAAAGCGTAATCCGTATTTACGGGAAACTGCAATTTTCCTTCCCCTCGGATTTCTGCGAAAGCGTATTAACAACTTTACGATAGTAGTGAACTCAGTCTGTGGTTTGCCTAGATTACCATATCGGTTCAATATTATTACGTTGTAAAAATATTATAATTAATTTCTCTCACACCAAATATTCTAGTATAAATCCGCCGTATGCCTAGTTTTCGAGGAAACACCAGAGGTGCACTAAGAATAAGAATCATTTATTTGCAGAAAATACAGGTGTTACCAGTTGTAAAACTTGGTCGTTTAAAAGTTTGTCCATATTTTGCCTGTTTAGGGCATGCAAATTAATTTTACATTAATACCTAATAGGTATCTACTTATTTTAATAAGATATACAGAAAAAAATACCTATGGTCTAATATAATTTTTAAATTAAACCTTAAAACACAGCACAAAACAATAGGAAACTTAAATTATTTCATCTTTGTGTTGCAGTAATTCTTGTAAACAATCAAAACAAGTTTCCATCAACCATCTACGCAGTTTAATTTTAAAATGTTTAAATGGAAGCTCCCATTTAAATATTTTAAAATTATATCCCCTTATGATATTTTTGGTAATTTATTAAGAATTGTAATGCTGATAATTATGATAAACATTATTTTTCATTAGAGTTGCATTACAAAAAGGAATTAATTTTTTGGTTGCGTCTCTTGGTTTCTGTTAAGTGTAATTATTTTGTTGTGTTGTACATGCACCATTTTCCCAGACAAAGAGCTTGCTTAAGAAGGCAATAAAAAATACGTTATATAGTTAATCTGGAACTGATCCTACTTTTTTTATCTAAATGCAATTTTATTTTAATTAACTCCATGGGTACATACTGCAACATTTTAATCGTTATGTTAATGCCTCTCAAGCCTCAATTAGAGTAAAATGCAAATTAATAATAATAATGAGACAGCTGTCATATGTCATGAGACGTAGTAATTATAATAGTTAAATGCTATAGACGTTGATTGAAGAACGTTTGAATTAGTATAATTGCTTGTTACATAGGTACATTCCCTTGTGAGTTGAGTGTGGGTACAAATTGTAAGCTGAACTATCTTCACCAGACATAGGGTTCAGTTTATTTTTTATCAAAATAGTTAGTATAAAACTTTCAGAAGAACTTAGTAGGAAAAGTCAAGGAAATTAATTGAAAAAAAAAATGTATATTATAATGATTGTTTAAAAATACTCGTTTATTATTATTTATATGTTTTATGTTGTTTATTATTTTTTATTTATTATATTGTTTTGTTTTTTTTATTATTAATGTACACTTTTATGTGTGTATCAATTTATTTTTTATTATTTAATAATAAATTAAATTGCCTGTATATTTAAATCACAGCTGCAACACAGCAACCATGCATACAACAGCAGTCAAAGAATGACTCTTTGACTGCAGTTGTATAAAATCGTTATGACACGGAAAATTTACGTATCAATAAAAAAAAACGACTCTTTTCCCTGACAGTACATAAGGCTGGCCGGTTAGTGGAGGCAATCGGTGGCGGGGATCTCTCGCGTCCGGCCCTGGTCCAGGCCATGGTACGGAGCGAGAGGGCATGGGAGGCCGTCACCTCCTTCTGCGAAGCAGTAATGCTTGCGAAGGAGGAGGCAGAACGCGTGAGGAAGAGGCGCCCTCACCACACCTCTAGCCGCCGCAGGAGACGCTCTGGACGTCGAGAATCGCAGGCAGATTCCCGGCCACCGTAGGCGCGGGCTTGCGGATGGTGAGCAATGGGTAGCTCACCGTCCGATAAGGACCAGGCCCGGGTCGACGGCGCGTTGTGTTCCACGCGCGCCTCAAAGAGATTTCAGCAACTGAAGGTGTCTGATAGGACCGATGCCCGGGGTTGCGGGAAAGTCCGAAAGGGATACCGTGGCCCCTAGCAACGTACAGGTAACTGAAGGAACACGGGTGGGTTTTAGTCAGTAAGAGTCTGACACGCCCTCACGCTCCACCCAGAGCGGGAGAAGCTATTTGATAATTTCCCACACAAAAATAAAGGCTTGCCAGTTAGTATATTTTTGCAAAAAAACAAAAATAAACTGGCCTCAAAAATATTGGGTAGCCTTTAAAATAGAAGAACCAGTCTATTTTAAAATATTCATTAAATTTTATAATGAAAATGTTTGATGAATTCGTAAACTTTTATACATTGAACGCAAACACTGAATCACTTCAGAAACTTTTTGTTTAAAGATAAGTTACAGAAGTTAAGAGAATATTTTTGGAGACATTTTACTGTTTGTTATTTTATTTTTTAAATATAGGAGATTTAAACTTTTTTAGATTGGCAAAATAGGTAAGTACTTTATCTTCTTCAAATATTGAGCACTGAATTTAAAATGTTTTGAAGTGCGGTTTGGCTCAAAACGAATACTAAATTAGAAGTAGAAGTGAGGGTATATACCTCTCACAGTAAAAGTTTCTTTATCAAATAGCTTAAATACAAATGTTACCACAACTATTTGTAGTTTTTTTTTTTAAGAAAACAAGTCTTGTTGTTATTCGTTCTTAAGCTACGGTTTCGAAAAGTGGGGGCCGCCACTTAACGGCCGCAGTGACGGCCGTCATGAAAATGATGGCGGGATTTGACGAGTCAAATCCCGCTGCCATCCCGGTGTCAACTAACGCTCTCTAGGAAAACATAACATTTTTTTTTTTTTGTTTCATTACGTTACTAACCCAATAAGATCTACATTGTGTTCAACTGTATCAATCGTAGTTTTTTTTTTTAATTTATGCGCGCTGTTTTTTTTCCAACTCACGTTAGACATTGGCAGAATAGTCGACATCGGCTTTGCTTGCCATTTATTAACAAGTGAGAAAATATTAAAATTTAAAAATCCCCCAACACAAATATTTCCTCATTTCTCTTTCCTACTCCATCACCAGACCCTGTTCATCATCTTTCTATAACCTATCCATTGAGACCATTCCAATGAGCCCAAACACGATACCTGTGCTGTAAGTTGGTAAGGGAGTTGGGTATCCTGCAGATACTAGGTGATGATACCGCATCAGTTAAAGGTTACAATCAATTGTTATAATCTTCTAATATCATTGAAGTAACAGAATACCAAATTTCAAATCGATCAGAACAGTGTAAGACGCTCACATCCATTCATCAACTAGAAAAGAGCTGATAATTTTCAAATGGCTGAACCAATTTTGATAAAACATCTCTAAGAACCATTGCTAGAAAACCTGCTTTCAAATAAGAAAAACCGCATTCAAATCGGTTCACCCGTTAATGAGCTACGGTGCCAAAGACAGACACACACGTAGCGGTCGACCTTAAACACTCCTATTTTTGCGTCGGGGGTTAAAAACAGGATAGAAAACACACCAATTTACTTTCATAAATAACGCTTTAGTGACATCATTCGCCGGTAAATTGCAGACGCTGCATGGGCGACCACCGCTCTTCTAGTTACAGTAGCTCAACACTTTTTTTAAAGCACTAAACAAAGGTTGTTATATTAATTTACAATGTTGGCAAACCCTAGTACAAAACTAAAGTTATTTTACTTGTTAAGACTACCACTGTAATAAGAAACCTCATGAGATTCCAGAGCAACTTTTTCAAGTACGTAAAACTGAAGTCTTATACTCGTAATGATACCTACGTCTCGGAATACGGTATGATGTACAATTTTGTAAGCATGTCTGGTTTTCGCATAATAAGGTAGCTAGTAAAATGTTTCTTTTTTACTGTTTTTCCATTATATCTAGGTATTTTGCTGGATAACTTCTGCTTAAATTTTGTTTTGATAGACAGTTAACTTAGAATAACGACACAATTGGAATCTAACCAAAAATAACGTGACGGAAATTATGGCCGCTTTTTGCTTTGTTTTTACAATAATTACGCGACATAATTTCGGCCTGATGTGTAATTAGTAATTTAAAAAGCATTGTAGGCATCTTAATTCCATGGCGTAATTTCGGCAGTTGTGTTTCTGGACATATCAAGTACTCGTGAAAAACATTCGTTTAGTATAATTTCTGCTCTCGCCTAGCCAAAGCTGAAGGGCATTTCAAGTAATACATACCTATGTATACAGCGTGTTCCTTCTGATATCCCAAAACTCTAGGGTATTATTGAGACCATGTCAAAGAATCAAGTGGCCTGTTTTTTTTTTTTTTTTTTTTCATTTTCATACAAAAAAAATCGCCAGTCACGATTATTTATGTAAAACACCTTTACGTGAAATACATATATGTATTCAAAAAGAAACAGATTATTTTTTTCCATAAAAAAAGGCTAATTATTTTCCAGGCGACTAACAACTTAAAGGGCGACTGACTTATCCCACTGTTAATATTAGTCGCCATGTCATTATTTATAGTACCTCGCCTATGAATTTTTGTAGCAAATAATTAGTCGCCCTTTAAGTTGTTAGTCGCCTGGAAAATAATTATTTGTCGCCGCGTTAAATACATGCCATAAAAAATATGGCAACGTCGCATTTTCTTGGCTTTAAATATGAATAAAAGTGACTTACTCGTACTTACTTATCAATGAAACTTGGTACACACATCGGCAGTCTAGTGTTATGTTAACTTCGAAACTATGTATTTTTGTAACACTTGTTCTAGGACTTTTTGTATTTGTTTTACTTACCTATAGCACATAACCATATAGATTATGGGACATCAAATAGAACACGTTGCATAGATATCAGTTTATGGTACATTACAACTGTAATTAACTAATTATGCATATTAACTCAACACTCAATCCTCATTAACCCATGTCTCAATATATTTACAGTTAGCCACATAGCGGTTGATTATCTTTGACGTACTGGTCAATTATCTATGCCTTTATATGGAATCTTGGTATGCTGTTGACAGAATAATTATTCCTTAATAATAACGTATCTCGATAGATTACAATGCACTCTGTTAAAAGTCAACTCGACCCATGTATAAAAAGTGTGTTAAAGAGTGCGATTTCAGATAGTGAAGAGCCGTGGGTCGTGCGTTTTTATGCAAACATAAATAGAATTAATGTAAGTTATTCTTTACAATAATGATTGAACTTCCAAATATTTAACTTCTCATGGACTGCACACACCTTGCCACCCATACCTTCTGTCAATTCACACACTCACACTTAATTCTGCACAATGAGAGGTCACTCATTCATACATATTCATACTCTACATATTATAATATGTGTAAAATAACAGTACTGTTAGTTATTCTGTAAAAATTAATATAAATGTAAAATTATCCGAGGGGCTTGTCGCTGATAGCCGAAATACAGGTTTTTTCTAGTTCGGCTACAGATGCTTAACTCATTTGTACCTATATACTCAAAACTATTTTAAGTTTAATTTGTAAAACAACCTAGAAATAAAATAAAATAATTTATTTTATTTATTCATTCTACTGATTAACACCACTACCTTCATTAACACTACATATTAATTAACCAACGATGGCCACAAGTCCACAAGTTTATGCTCGTAATGACAGATTGACCAATAACTCATCGATCATTCAGTGGAATGAACCGTTCATGGTGTTAATTGACTGAATGAATGAATGAAACTGTACACGTAATTACGTTGGTTAACAGGCTGGAACACTGCCAATAAGTGGTGCAACTTTTCAACGGTAGTATTGAATTACTGGATTTTTTTATCAATTGGATTTCAAAGACTATAATTAATAAACTTCAATAGCCCACTGTTTATGGTCGAACTGACGAGTGAGCTCTTGTGAGTAATTGCCAAGCCATTAACTAAATAGCAAAAAGTAAACTTTAAAATCTAGGAAGTTCATAACGACATAAAAGTTTTATTTAAATATAATGATAACAAACGAAATCAATTCATAAACATTACTAAGTTAGTTTCATACATCCGTTGTATACGACAGACATCAGAGCCACAGAGTAAAATAATAAAATTACGGCAGTAGGCTAACCGCATCGGTCGTTGAAATGCAACCGGTGTAGCCCACTACTCTACCACTCGTAGCTAGTAGGCTACGGAGCGTAGGTACCTATTTGCCCTGCGATACCGCCTTTGATGATAACTGTTATAGATCGTGGGTTTCACAGAGAGATTCGTTCGATAGAAACCTGGGATTTGTATTCGATGTTCGTATAGGTATTTGCGTACGTGCTTTCGAATCAATATTTGTGATATATAAGTATTGCAAGTGGTGTTTGGTTTACGGTAAATTTATTACATGCTCGGTAGCTTAGGTAAGACATGTTGTTCACGCATCATACGCGTGTACAGCAGCAGGGGACGCGCGGAGAGAGGGGTCACACAGCTGATCGAGCCAACGTCCGCACCCCACTACTCGTCAACAGCCGGTCTATTATGCAAAATCTCGCCTTAGATGAAGTGAGATGTCATTCCACCTGCCGACCGATGCTGTAAAAATCACCGTGATAACTCAGGTGAAGTGAGCTTGAAGTGAGCCGTCAATAGTGCCAATCTCTACCTGAATGACAGCTCGCTGTGAATACTTACGTGAAGTGAGCTGTCATTCCACTGATGCTAGGGATGGACACTATTGACAGCTCACTTCACTTAAGTTTTCACCGTGAGATTTTTACAGAATAGCAACGCAGATACGGTCATCGGCGGACGTACCGTGCGATCTATATATTGTAAATTAATATCTGTATTAAATTAAGTCTTTTCTAAACGAGTCATTTAATTTCATATCTTTAACACATGTTTGTTGGTAGGTTTTATTCGTTTAATTAACAAGCAATCAAATAAGATCTAGAGTCGTCTTTTGTTAATAATCAGCCTATAATGTTATAACTGCTGGGACGAAGGCCTCCTCCCTGTGAGAGGGAGAGGGCCGTAATCCACAACGCGGGCCCCGTGCGGGTTGGTAGATGTCACATGTCTTCGATTTTTTGGTTCTAGGACATCGGTTAACTCACGAGGTATTCCTTCACCGTTTGAGAGCAGTAGTGGTGAAATTATTTTTCGCAAAGTGATGCGCTTGTCAGGGCCTGATCCTACAAACTCGTAAGTCGTGACTGTTACCACTGGGCCACCACTTCTCTGCTGCTGCGTCCTTTGTTAAGGCGAAAGCGTCAAGGTAGCCCGCGAAATTCAAATTTACTTACATTTTTTGCAATTTGCAGGTCAGTATCAGGTTGTATGTTGATCTAAATATGATTTGCGAGCATAATATCAAATGTTTATTTATAGAATTAAAATAAAATAAATCATCAATACAACTCTCTAAGTTCATGTAATCATATTGAATGACTATTTCATGAAATCACGCCATTTGAGGATTATGGAGGATTAAGGAGTTGTATTGCTGATTCTTATGATTGTAATTCTGTAAACCCATATTTGTTACGGCCGCAAATCATATATTAATCAGCAAATAACCTGACACTGACCTGTAAAATGCAAAAAACGAAAGAATATTTGTATTTCTCGGGCTACCTTAGCGCATCCCCATTAACGTATTTTTTAAATCATACATTAGTCACCGTGTTTATAAAAGTAAGTTAGGAAAAGTTGATATTACATACGTATAGTTTCAAAATTGCTTTAGAAAAAAATGTGTGTGTGTATCAGCCCCGACGCACGACTGGAGTTTTACTCCTTAATACGATTGTCTTTGAATATGGCAAAGGGGGAAAATAAACGCATGTCTTACAAAAAAAAAAACAAAAGCCCTACCCCCTATCAATTAAATATTCCCATTTAACCTATTGGCCGCCCCCCCAGACGGCTTAATACGACAAATGTTTTGCTGCCCGTGCCGCCTCTGTCGTATTTATACGACTGAGAATCTATGTTTGTTTTTTGTTTTAAGGGTTCCGTACCTCAAAAGGAAAAAACGGAACCATTATAGGAACACTCGTGTCTGTCTGTCTGTCTGTCCATCCGTCTGCCACAGACAATTTGCTCCGAATCTAATAGACTGACTAAGTTGAAATTTGGTACACATATGTATTTCTGTGACCCAAACACGGAAGTGGGGGGCTAACAAGAAAATTAAAAAAAAAGCTTTTAAAACTGTACCGTGTGATATATCACGTGAAAGGGCTTGTTGCGAGGATCTTAAATATATTTGTTTGTAATTTTAAAATAAATACTTTTAGAGATATTTAAGAAAATTTATGAAAATTGGCAATTCCCCTCTGAAACTACTGAGACTAAAATTTGGAAAAAAATACAGATATTTTTTCTTTACTCATAGATTACAGAAAAACCTATGAGAAGTATATGGTCTTAAATTAACATGGTAAATCTCTCAATATTGTGCGTACAAAACGCACAATATATAACGCGCTTACATTTGCAGTTGGAATATATGGGAGAACATATTTTTCAACTACAACGTTAAGTTTGTTCTTGAGATAAATTCATTCCAACTACGGAACCCTTCACTGTGCGTGGTCGGACACACACTTGGCCGGTTTTATTTTTATTTTATTGCACGACCCGATAACGATTTGTCAATTTATGAACTAGGCGCTGAGGGCACGGCAATTGATATAAAACCAAGCGGTCAGTAGGTTAATTCAACTTCAATTTCACACAAAGGATTTCCTATAGAATTGAAACTGTTTATTGTATTATTAGTACCTGGTCGACTGAGCTCTGCTCGGATGAAAATAGAGAATGCTCATTTAATATTATAAGATAGTATATATTAATTCCATGCTGCCATGACAGTAGGTACTTACTAATTCCTGCCGTGTCATTATTCTAAGGTAGCCATCTTGTTCTAAACTTTGGGCGATCGAACTCTGCTCGTATGAAAATACGGAGAAAACTAATTTTTCCAGATTGGTCGCTCCCGTAAACCCCTATATTTCAACTTTCATCGAAATCGTTAGAGCCATTTTCGACAACGTGATTACAAATATATACATATATATACAAATACACAAATATTGCTCGTTTAATAGCATAGGATAACGAGCGCATTGGTCAGGGAAATTGTTCCCGACTACGGAACTTCGGAGCTTGAACCTTTGTTCTTAATATTATTACTACCTGTTGTACGCCTCTCTGTGTTGTTGTTTTTTAAAAGAATTCTAGGAATTCCCTTTTAATTTCATTATTAACACTTTGAATGTAATTAACAATGTTTATGCTGACAGTAAGTTTATTATGGCTTAAATAAGCGACTGTTTTCCGCTGGTTCAACGAATTTAAGCGTGGCCGAGTAACTTTGGCGGACGAAGAAATAAATGGCCATCCTATGACGGCTATTACAAAAGAAAACATGCTTGGTATGAAACATTTAATAGAAGAGAATCCTTTAACATAGTATGAACTTAAAGTTCATATTAAAAGAGAAACGTATTGAGCACGCTAACGTTATTGTAAACTTTCATTGGTACCGTAATTATTGCTATACCTTGTAATTGTTTGTTGAAATGAACATCTTTATCAATCAATTGTACCGTTGATTGATTACGGACTGCATACCTACTGTAGGGCTGTTGTCCAACATCGAGCAGGGATTAAAAAATCACGAGTATTCATAAGAACTTTCTTTTTGAGAATCGTACATTAGGATACTCGAGATTATCTTGAGAGACACTCTGAAACGTAATATAGGAAGATATAGAAAGCTATCGCTGTTGCCATAATCGGCTAGATGACGTCATCATCATCAAGAATACATTTTTAGATAAGCGTGAGTTTCTGAACAGAAACTTTTTCCTTAGAAAATAAGTACCTACGCTTTAAAATATCGATCAGTAGACCAATAGCGTCATGGTGATAGAACATAGTTATCGGTTTCTCTCCATCTATAGGGTGTAAAAAGTCTCATTACGAAGCCGTCATCTACAGAATCCGTAGATTTGAGCAAAAATAATTGCTGGGAGACAATTTATATTGTAGATGTGAAAATTCCCTGTTTACGGTAGTGCACAGTTAGTGTTAACGTACGCAAAAAAAATTGCGTATGGGTACAGAGATCAACGCAAAAAAAAGTTGTATCTTTGAGCTTCAATATCTCCGTAACCAGAATATTCCCAGTTATGGTATCACTACGTAAGTGATTTCGGCTTCGCCAAGGGTATAATTTCACCCGTATAAGCCTCGTGCAGACTGGCGTGAAGCGACGACGCGACGCGACTCTAAAGAAACAATTTAAAAAAAAATCGTCACGGTAAAACAATTACTGGTATCAAAGTCAAAGTCAAAGTCAAATCATTTATTTCAAGTAGGCCCGTATAAGGCACTTTTGAACGTCAAAAATTTACAAAAAAAATTAATTGATTCTAGTTGCCCCTTCCAAAAGGTAGTTTTCGTATGGAGAAGAATGGGCAAGAAACTCCACCGTTACTCTTTTAAAATGTTTTACAATATTTTGTATAAGTACATTAGTTATATAATTATATGTGAGGACGATGCACCTAGAATAAAATTATTATACCACAATAGGTAAAAAGAATTAAGAATTAAAAATGAAGCAACAACAGATAAACTAATTATGTGATAGATACATGGTGCTCACATATTTACAAACATTGTAAAAGTAGACGATCCTCCTAAGATTCCACAATTAATAAGTCAGTGTGCGAGGAATTGGTCATAGAAAGTAAAATCAATGTCATATAATAAAAAATAATAATAAAATATACACTTAAATTTGCAACCAGTTTGATTTTGTCTTGATTCTAAATTATCCTATGGAGCAGGACCAGCATGTTTCCAAGCATTCTTATCTTGGATATAATCCTCTAATTTGTAATATGCTTGTTTACAAAGTGTACTTTTAATATAAGCTTTAAATTTTCTTTCATTTAATTGCAAAATATCACAAGGTATTTTGTTGTAACATTTAACACAGTACCCCATAAAAGATGTATGTACTTTAGATAATCTGAAAAATGGTTGATCTATTTTATCTTTATTTCTAGTATTAAAATTATGTCTATCACTTATTTTATTAAAAAGATGTCGATTTTTTCTAACATACATAATATTTTCATAAATGAACTGGCAAGGTACCGTCATAATATTAATCCTTTTAAATAGTTCCCTGAGAGATTCGCGGTGACGTAGATTATAAATGGCTCTGACAGCTCTCTTTTGCAAAATAAAGATGGATTCAATGTCAGCAGCCCGACCCCACAGTAAAATGCCATACGACATAATACTGTGGAAGTAACTAAAATAGACCAATCGCGCGGTTTCTACGTCTGTTAACTGTCTTATCTTTCTAACAGCATAAGCGGCTGAGCTTAACCGCCCCGCAAGAGATGTTATGTGAGGTCCCCATTGTAATTTCTCGTCTAATGTGATTCCCAGGAAAACAGTTTGATTAATAAATTCCAGTTTTTCTCCGTTCAATATGATGTCACATTCGCTACTTCTAACATTAGGTAATTTAAATCTAATGCATTTGGTTTTTTTTTTATTTAGTACCAAATTATTTACCGTAAACCAATGTTGGACCTGAAGAATAGAGCTATTCACGTCGTCAAGATTTTGTGACCGTCGATTGATTTTAAAGATCAATGATGTGTCATCTGCAAATAACACCATCTTCGGTTGATTTTGAAGTAATTGGGGTAAATCATTAATGTAAACTAAAAAGAGGAATGGACCCAATATTGAACCTTGAGGAACGCCCATTGCCATTTCAGACCCCAATGAGTTTACGCCGTTTACTTGAATTTTAACCTTTCTATCTTTCAGGTATGATCTTAGTAAATCAAGAGCTGTATTTCTAATCCCATAGTGCTCCAGTTTCAGCAGAAGTGTCTCATGGTCTACGCAATCGAACGCCTTCGAGAGGTCGCAAAAGATACCAATGGCATCTTGTGCTTCTTCCCAGGCATTAAAAATGTTCTTTATTAGGGTGACACCGGCGTCAGTGGTACAACGCCCTTTGGTGAAACCGTACTGATGTTCATGAAAGATGGAATTTTTATTAAAGTGACGTAACATTTGATTGAGCATCAACCTTTCAAACACCTTACTGAGAACTGGTAAAATTGATACAGGCCTATAATTGTTGGGTTCTTTACTATCACCGGATTTGAATAATGGAACTACTTTACTGTGTTTCATGAGATCCGGAAAGACTCCTTGGTCTAAACTGGTGTTAAATATGAAAGCTAAATAGGGCGCAATGGTTTCGATAATAGATCTACAGACTTTTACAGACATTCCCCAGAGATCTTCTGTTGATTTAATTTTAAGATCTTTAAAAGCTTTTATAACAGCCTGGGGGTTTGTATGCTGAAACCTGAACTCCAAAGAGCATGCCTTCACATTCTGTCTAAGTAAGGCAGCAGAAAGCGCTGGTGAGGAATTTAAAGCTTCAGTAGTTTTAAGGGGAATATTAGCAAAAAAGTTTTCAAATTCCTGAGCTATTTCTACATCTGAGTTGATAGTGCCATGTGCAGTCTCTAAATTAAATTCAGTATTTCGCTGTTTTTTCCTACCTGTTTCATTATTTATTATTTGCCAGGTAATTTTTATTTTATCATCAGCTGATTTTATTTTATTGCTAATATAAAGAGCTTTGGCTATTTTGCACACACTTTTAAAAGTTTTTGAATATTTTGCAACATACTTATGAAAGCTTGTATTATTCGTATGTTGCTTTAGGCCATAAAGTTCAAATAGTTTTTCCCTGCTTTTACGAATACCTGCAGTCGCCCAATCACTAAATAAGAACTTTGTGTAAATATTTTTAGTCTTTAGTGGAAAAGTGTCATTAAATTGCGTGCTTAATAGTGAAAAGAACTCAGCGTAGAACTCATTTGGGTCACCTATATTATTAAAACTCTGAACACATAATCTACTGGCCAAAGAATTATTCAATTTCTCTAAACCTTTACATGTAATTGCCCTAAACCTTATTTGAATTTTTTGTAAAGGTATGTAGGAGCAAAATGTTATTGTTTGTCCACTGTGATCTGATGGCAACTTGTTTACAATTTGTTTGTGTAAGTAATCACAATTACAAAAAATATTATCTATACAGGTGGCAGAAGAAGCTGTCACTCGGGTTGGTTCAATAAAAACATTTGACAAATCAAATGACCTAAAAAGACTTAATAATCTGACAGTATTCGAGTTATTTTCTAACAAGTTAATATTAAAGTCACCACATATGATTATTGACTTACTACTAGTACTAAGTTTCTTTAATACATCTTCCATTACAGAATCAAACACAGATAGATTCTGGTAACTTGGAGGTCTATATACGCATACTACAACATGCTTATCGAGCTCAACACAGGACAATTCAATGTTGTGTTCAACAGACAGTTCGATGATGTCTTTTCTTTCTTTCGATTTAATAGAATTTTTAATTAATATTAATGACCCGCCATGTATCATACGTTTTCGGCTGAAATGGCTGACTACACAATAATTTTCATAATTAATTGACATCACTTGATGATCTTTTAACCAATGTTCTGTTAAACAAATGATATCAAACTTGGTATTTTCCAAAAACAATTCTATTTCGAGTAATTTGGAAGAGCAACCTTGGATGTTTTGATTAAATAATTTTAAAGTATGTTGAACTCCCTTTGATTTAATATTATGAGTTATATTGCCAGAAGATACCTTTTTATTATTCTCTAATAATAATTGGTTAATTGAAGGGGTAACTTCTGTTGTCTTACTGCCTAGTTTAAAGAGTTATACGGAGCACCATCCACAACTACAAGCGAAGAGTCTAAAGTGCCCATATGAGTTCCAGCAGGAAGAGAATACCCTGTCTGACTGGTAGAGGCCTCCAAGTATCACGTCGCGCCGTCGCCTCGCGCCATTCTGCACGAGGATTTGTCGCGCGTGGTAACGGCGCCCGGAGCAGTCATTAGGGTTAGACTTGAAGCAAATCGTTTAAATTGATTTATTAGGTGATTGTTTCGTCCGTGTATGTGCACGCATCCTAATTAATTTCTACGTCAGTTTCATTTAAATGTGCTGTGTAAAAGTCTGTGAAACATGCCTTGTCACCACTTGCATTTTTCTATCTTCCATACATCCTGGTAACAGGGTAAAGTTATAAAGTATATCAGTTTAGACATCAAAGCGAACAGTTTCCTTTAGCCGACTTTTACACCTTCCGCCAGATGAGAAACAGTCGATTTTCGGTGTTTTTCTTCCGTTGCTATTCCTTTGAAAAAGTTTCTGATTTATTTGTAATTTTAAACAGTGGTTAGCATTGCTTATACTTCTCGTATTTTTCGGTTTTACAATTAAATAACATAATGTGACAGGTAAAATTCCTGCGTATTCGCGTATTAAACAGGTTTATTTTCCATTTAAGTAAAATTTGTGCTTCTTAAGACTGCGGTAGCTGTAATATAGCGTCCGAAGTTTACCAGCGAATGACGTCATTAAACGTGATTTATGAAACTAATTTGGTGTGTTTTTTTAGAGAGCGTTTTTTGACACCATGACGTCAAAGTCCGGTGCCATCATTTTCATGACGGTCGTCACTGCGGCCGTCGTGTGGCCGCTACCGCTCTATGAAACCGTAGCTCTATAGTGTCTAATACCAACCTTTTTAGTTTCAGTTTTGATGTAAGAAAGTCGGACGTTTTTGTCATTACGAAAATAACAAAACTGATCAAAATTGCATTTGGTTGTGAACATGTAACACATGATACCCGGGGTCGCGGGAAAGTCCGAAAGGGATACCGTGGCCCCTGACAAGTACAGGCAACTGAAGGAACACGGGTGGGTTTTAGTCAGTAAGAGTCTGACGCGCACTTCCGCTCCGCTCAGAGCAGGAGAAGTTATTTGATAATTTCCAACCCAAAAAAAAAGCACATGATACACAAATTGGAACGTATCTTGGACTCTTCTTTCCAAAGGTGTCTTCGTCGATAAACTCAAGTTGTCAGTAATGATTTTTAAAGTAAAGCATTACTGACTATATTGAGGGGAAACAGTATAAAGTCTACTTCAAGACTGAGTGTGTTACCTCTTTGATGTCGGTTGCATATTTTTTTTTGAAATGCCAATTATTAATGAGTTAGTTACATCTTTTGCTAATTTGCAGTTGGTGAAAAAAAAAGAAAGAAAATACTTTTATTTAGGGTAAACATGACTCAGAAAAAGAACAAATACACGAAAAGAACAATTTGGGGAAAATATGCGTCACATACACGCAAAACAGCCATCGCTCAGCATTATGCTGCGACCCAAAGACAGAGCCCCAGCACCGGTTTTTAGCGACAGCCGGCGTTGATGTGATGAAGTCAACCGGTGCAGCATATACCTAGTGTTTAATGCAGCATATAGTAATTTAATGTTTGAATTAGTTTTTATTTTTATTTCTAACGGACGCTTTTAATGTTTTGCATCGTTCTCGCATGTATAACTTCAACTTGAATGATGTAACCAATATTATGTAACCATATTTTGCTTTAAAAGAGTGTATTTGGAGTTTCTTGCCCGTTCTTCTCCATAGCTACCTACTATGCTTTGGAATGGGCGACTAGCTTCTTAATTTTGACTGACTGACCCCTTGACAATTCAAAATTGCCTGTAATTGGTTTATTTGAAATAAATGCTTTGAGTTTGAGTTTGAGTGAAATAACAAAAACAAAATAAATACAATACTTAGTCCTAAATGTATGTGTATTGCGTGTGTAAAGATTACTTTCATCCTAACTTCCTAACTATCGTTTTATCTAATATAATAAATATGAAAGTGAGTTCGCTTGTTTGTTTGTTTGTTATGCTTTAACGTTAAAACGGCTGAACGGATTTGAATGAAATTTGGTACATGGATTGACCATGGTCTGGGTGAGGACATGAACACTTTTGAATATTTCACATGAGAATACTTTTTATCCCGATATTCCCACGGCATCGAGATTTATGCGGGTAAACAGCTAGTCTTTTATAGTTGCTTGTACTAAGTAGAAGTCCTTACTATCATCCACAACAGACTACACTCGCTGCTAGTCGGAGGCCTCTATTTTCTTGTGCCAATGCACTGTACAAGTCAGGTGGACCTTATTTCTTTGGTTTAAAATGAAACACTTATTTGTATCTTTTTTAGTTGGTTGCTCTATCAGCTATAGAAAGAAAGAAATAAAGAAAAATAGGTTTATTTGTCACAGAAACACGTGCATACAAAAAAACAACAATATAAACATAACAGAAATATTCGGCAGCTGCACGTCATGACTGTGACAAGAAGGCTTCCAATCAGCATAATGCTGTGCTATGGGGGACCCACAGCACTGCGCTGATTTTCAGTGGTCACCCGAAAAATACGTACGGATAGCAGTTAGCTATATGGTTTTGAGTTGATGAGGCAACAAACTGATAGTGATCAGCTGAATCTGTAAAATGGAATCCTCCATACGACGAAGAAGAAGCTGAATCTATTAAACATGGACTCTTAAAGTAACAATGATAACGGTTCATGTTTATGCCAATATCAAGCTGTTGACTTTAAAATAATTCGCCACTCCTAATGGCGTTCCTTATATTAGCATCGTTATTCCCTCCTAATTCAATTTGCAAGCCCTGGCTGAGGGCGACGACGACGCCGCGTCGGTCAGTCCACCGTACTTCATTTTATATATTTTTTTTACTTATTTACTGAAGTTACGCTGCTAGTTATTTTTAAATAACATCATCTGCAGCTCTGGAATATAATTTTTTACTTGCATTACGCTGACTGATTTTTATAAGCCATTAAATATTAAAGTCTCAGTCGCTTCGTATTAACCAACACTTTTCTAAGAAATTCTTATGTGTTCATGGTTGAAGATATATTCGTGAGCTCTGCCGAACATAGGTTATCGTACTTTAGTGACGTCAGCCAATATTGAGGCAATAATTTCCGTAGGTACTTGCCCTGTCGCTTTCCTATAAACATTCATTTGAAATTCACTTACAGTTAGAGTTGGTCCCTGTCATTTGAAAGTGAAATAAAAGTGAAATAATCAGCTTATAATATTACCACTGCGCGAGTGGGCCGTAATCCACTGCGCGGGCCCAGTGTGGGTTGGTAGATGTCACGTCTTTGATTGGTTCTAGGTCATGCCGGTTTCCTCACGATATTTTCCTTCACCATTTTGAGAGTAGTGGTGATGAAATAATTTATACAAAAAAAGCGCCTGTCAGGGTTCGAAGTCATGACCTACTACTCGTAAGTCGCGGCCGTTACCTGAAAGTGAGTTCAAAAGATAATTTTTAAAAAGTACTGAATATCACGTTTCGAAGTCGAGATTTGAAGTCCTAGCTATATTGATCAAAAACTTTCCCTTCCATGCCTTTAGTAAGACCTCTTACACAATACAGTTACACGCAACGTTGACAGCGAAGTAAATAAACACACGCTCGTCGTAATAACACGCGCAGACAAGAAAGCTCTTCATCAACATTATTGGCTATACCCTCATTCTTGTGTCTATTACCGTTGAGACCACCGCTGTCACATCGGGCTTTTATTTAATATTATATCGTTTAAAAACGTCGGCTAGTAAGGTGCGGTCACTTTTTCTGTCGGATCCTTTATGTTAGCAGTCGTTGGACAGATTACTTATTGATCAGTGGTTGGTATTCCCTGAACACGGTGTTGTTTACTTAAAGATTTAAGCTTGTATTTTATTTTTAGCACCTACCAACAATATTGCTTGTGAGATAAAATGATTAAAAGCATCTTTCTGTTATTAATGTACTGTAATACCTACTTGTTATCAAGATATAAATACATGTTTAGGTTAAAAAAGAGTAAGCGGAATCATAGCGATCAATATTAATTCAATATTGGGAAATTAGTACCCACTAGGTCGATAGATGGCGTTGACGTCTAATTGGAAGTCACTATGGTTTCGTTACCGCTCGTATATAGTCTACATAGTTGACTGAGGTTCGGTACAAGTTTTGATTATACTCTATTCAATACCAGACCAGTGTTTTGTTTAACTATCCGCTTTAAGTCGACCCTCGGCCACGTTCATATATTTTTGATATAAGTCTAATTCACACTTATCTATAATAATATAATCGACTAATAAAGCTGAAGAGTGTGTTTCTTTGAACGTGCTAATCTCGAAACTACGAGTCGGATTTAAAAATAAATATTTGCATGTGACAGCACAATTTTTGAGAAATACTACAGGCTATTGAACATAGGATAGGATCCATAGAAGCCGATCAAAAAGAAAGAATGCTTGGCGAAAAACAAGTAATAGCGCGGCCATGCATTGCGATGTAACAGGGTAACATGGGTTGAGGAACAAGAAATTTCAAGCGACCGAATTCGCGGGCACAAACTAGTTTATTATTTATAAGATGTGTAATTTTCGGTAGCTCTGGGACTGCAGAAATTTTATTGCGAAAACAATAATTAAGATAACTTTATGGCCGTATCTAAGAAGCTACAGTATCTAGGTTGGTGTTATCTTCAAAGCAGTACATATACTCTATACTCCACTCTTTCACACCCACAATAGATCCATCAAAATGAAACCAATCCATCAGTATACCCTACCTACGCTAAACCAACAGGTCCTATTGTGTACTCAACTGAATCTTTACTTACCCGTACATAGGTACAGTCAGCCCATAGAGTTTAGTAGTAAAAGAGTGTAGTGGTCATAGATTGTAGTAGTCATAGAGTGTACAGGTGTTTTGGGACAAAATGTTTGCTTTGTTTGGGTAAAATAAATTGTAGGTATACTATGTTTTGTACCTGTACGGTGGATACAATTTTATGGAACAATGGATGTAGACAATAAAATTGTTCCTTGATGTATACATCTTTTTGAGGCTAAATGTACATTATTTAAAGTGTGTTTTTCTTACATGTCCTATTTAGTAAGCAAACGGTATGTAAATCACGAGTTTTGATATAAATCACTTACCTACTTTACGTTAAGATTTGATCTCTGTGAAAAAAAAACACTTATTCCCGCTTGTACCATAAATCACCAAACGTTTAGCGCTAAACGAATTTAAAACATTGTTTCTGTCAATCGTTTGAAGATGATAGAGACCAATGATGTTTTAAAAATATATTTAGCGCTAAATGAATTTAGTGATTAGTGGTGCAAGAGTATGAATTAGTTTTTTTTAAACTCCTAATTAACCATTTAGGCATTATTTTCACAAAATTGAAATCTTAGCGCGCCATATTTGTTTACCTAATAAGACAAGCCAAAAAAATATACTATAGAACATGTAAAAAAACCCTGCCCGATCCGTGTGGTTAGTTATCATACTTACAGTCTATTTATGTGGTAATTTTGAGGAAAAAATAAAAATAAAAATGGCCACATTTTTTTCAATGGGGAATTTTACCGGGTCTACAAGTCATAACATATGACCCCTGTTGAAAATTTTCTATAATATTTGTTTTAAAATTATTATTGAAAATAAATAACTTTTTATTTTCAATAATATTTTTAAAATAAAAATATTTTTGGTAATGTTACGTTGTACCTACATATGTGCCCTTTTCGGGTCAGACAGACGGGTTTGTTTACGTATTGTATGTTAGAGTTGCCACAATAGGTATCGGCTGTAAGCTTGTCCAATTTTCCCAGATTTTTTTCCCCGTTGTTAAAGTTCGAGTGTGACCCTTTTCAAAGGTTTACTCCGACAAAAGCATTCGTTAAGTTACTTCATGTAAGAGCTTTTGAAAGACCCAAAAATAGTTTTATATATTTTCTTTATTCTCACGTAATTTCTATACTCTGTTCCAGAAGTATCTAATGAAAGTGTAAACAAAGCCTGTTCAGGTAAAATTCTTAAGCAATCGCAATCACTAAAAGAAAGTAGTAACAAATTAAAACTTATGTCTTATCACTTTTTTCGACAATTATTGTTTAAAATTAATTATTAAATTGTAATAGAAACATCATCGACGAAAACTGAGGTTATAAAATTAACCTCAATTGACAAATGAAAAACACCTTTAAGGTGATATAAACTTAGAAATCGAATCAAAGCAGTCAATTTGTAACAGGCACGTTTTTTTGTTTACATTTTCATCACATACTTTTGGAACAGACCAATCAATCGAATTATTCCGATCTATCACCCTGCTTTGTCCCCTTAGTCCCCCAAAGATCGTTTTTTTTTAATATATTGATAATAGAATGCCACAAATTAGAAGTATCATTACATTAAATAAAGTGGTTTGGGTTTATAATCATCTTAGTTGCCTATAATGTGTGTTTTGAGAATTAATATATCAAATTCTATGGGGGAACAAACAGGAATAAAAAGTTCGTTATCTGTCGTCATCTGTCGTGTAGGAGTGAATAAAGTTCGAGCTGTCCCCTCGTTGCTAACAGGGGGATAGATGAAACTTTTTTTTCCGATCTGTCCCCCTAAGGGGAAAAAGCAGGGTGACAGATCGGAATAATTCGAATAGAATGGTCTATTCGAATTATTCCGATCTGTCACACGACCATATTATGACTAATTGCGGTTGGTTGAAGACGTATAATTTCTCGGAGCAATGATGTCGGACATAGCATATTCTCATGTCTTGAAATATTGATTTTGCATAAGTAAGCGGCTGTTCACCTAGATCCGTTACTAGGACATAAGTATTACTTTATGTTCGTTATTGAGGGATATATAGCGGCTAAGGGGTTGAATTAAGGTTTTTTGTTTTGTGGCATGTTCAATTAAGTATTAGGTAAGCAAAAAAAAACCTGTGATTTTATTGATATTGTTCTTTGTTCATAGAGACAAGTTTGACAAGAAAATGTGAAGTATGAATATAGTAAAGGAAAACTAAAGAAAAGATGGATGACTTGTGTGCAAGATGAAGATGTAAAATTTCTAGGAAGGAAGTGAACTCTTAGATGAAAACTAATACACATGTAAGTACGGAAGAAAAAGACGTGTTTCGCCCTCATATTATATTAGGATAAGCTCAAAAGTATAATATTTATATGATGATTTGCGTTCATAAATGCAATCATAATTGTTACTTATTAATTTGTTGATAAAAACAATTAGTGCTAAGCTTGAATAAACAATACAGTCCAGATCGAATAACAAGATTAATTAGTATTTCATTACACCACAATATCCCTTCACCCTACCTACAAACCATTGTTCAACAAATTGTGCATAATAACTTGTGTAATAAAACACGACTGATAATTTAATTACACAAATCATAATGAACGTTATTAAACAAATATTATTAAATGAACCGAGCGTCGGAATCAGAGATTTTAATATTGCAACCTAATTGCCACGGTATTGCATCTACTACGTCTGTTATTTTACACAACATTGCAGCGTACTTTTACTATAACAGCCATTCCCCAAATTGGTAAAGGGTGACCATAAGAGCGTGTCGAGTTAAACACTGTCCATTGCTCGTTGTTAATAAGCTGCGAATGTGTACGCTCGGCTGCGTGGGTCAATGTAGGAGGTAATTGTGAACGGTGATATTGTTGAAGTTTGATTTAGTAGGGGGGCTGCTTGGCAACGCTCCGGGCACCTGTTGCCCGGGCTTCCCCCCTTCTCACCCCCATTCACCCCACCATCCCTCTCGGGACGCTAGTACTCGTTTCGTCTGTCTACGAGCGAGGGACTAATATGGAGCTTACGCTTTGTAAGTCTCGTAACTACACGGAAGCTTACGTCTAGACTCGGTTGCAGCGAGTTTGTAAATGAGTTAAGTGTTCAGTGAGGATTGGAGAGCATGTGATGCAGAGATATTGCCGAGAGATTCGGCAATGTAAGCGCGCTTTGGAGTAAGTTCAAATATTTGATTGTAGCTTCATGTTGCTCGTCTTTGAGACGAATTGATTCAGTAGTATTTGGATTGGTGTTTACTAGTTGTTGGGTTGGCGGTTTCTGATACGACTTTAGATTTAATTAAAGATGCTCTTGGTAATCTTGTTAGTGATCTTTAAGTGTGGATTAACAATTGGTAGAATTGGTGATCGATATAGAATGGTGAAGTATTTTGTAACACCCACAGATGTTTGTAGTGCTTGCCTATTTGAACAGCAGTTTCATTAACGCTGCAATAATTCTCAACCATGCAGTACTTACCTAGTGCACCATAACCACACCAAAGCAGATTAACTGCCAGTATCAATCGAGTGTGGTTGTAAAATAAAAGATGGCATATTCACCCCGCGTTCCTAACATTTGCAATAAACCTACAATATAGTGCCACAGTCCTACTAGATCTATAACTATGTGCAGTTGGTCAATGCAAGTAATTTGAGCATGCAGGGGTGGCAGAATGAAAAACTGGGATTGATTGAACTGTAACATAACATAGGTAAGTATATACTGGTGCGGATTAATTTTGAATCGGTTGCATCTATTTTATAGTAGCGCTTCTATTACAAGCATCTTTATCTAAGCTACTTACTGCTTACAAATAATAAGTAACAAACAAAGTCAAAGTCAAATAATTTATTTCAATTAGGCACTTCTGTACAAAAAAAGCACTTTTGAACGCCAAAATTTACAAATAAAATTTTAAGATTCTAGTCACCCCTTCCAAAAGGTAGTTTTCGTATGGAGAAGAATGGGCAAGAAACTCCACCGTTACTCTTTTAAAATGTTTTCACAATATCTTGTATACATTCATTATATGTATAATTATATGTGAAGACGGTGCACCTAGAATAAGATTACTATACCAGGATAGGTAAAAAGAATTAAAAATGAAGGAATCACAGATAAATTAATTATGTGATAGATGCATGGTGCTCACATATTTAAACAAGAATCAAACCTACGACGTAAGCACAATAGCCAATCACTCAGATTTTTTTGTTTTGTTTAGTTTAAACGTCGATTTCCTTCACAACCCATATAAAACGCATTGTACCACTGGATAATTAATTCTCTGTGTCAATTACCACTACGAGTAAGTGACAGCCCTAAAAACTATTGAGCCTCGTTCGAAAGGTGCAACCGTATCGTTCAATATTCGCTGCCTTTATGTATCGCTTCAAAGATTGAAACGTTTTATTGAAAGTTGAAAGTATTTTATGTTTAATAACTTAGGGCGAATTTCTATCTAAACTCCGTTCAAGAGCTGTCATTGTCATCATTGCTATGGAAATATTAACACTGACGGCTCATAAACGCGGTTCAGATGTGCTGATCGCGTTCAGTTTTATTGGCGACAGTCGCCCTTACTCGTATTACGAAAGGATGTAAACACCAAGATGGCAGTATCCCACTTCGTAATTACAATACTTTACATCAATATGATTATGACTTCTTTATCCACACCTTCGCTTCCTATCCGCGATTCGCCCCTGCTTCGTATCGGTTTTTACGACTTTGACAAAATATCGTGATTTATTTATTAGGTTATACTATATAAGTTCAATATCAATGTATTATGCACATAAAACTAAAATTTATTTTCTTTGTACTCATAATTATGATTATGTCTTATCTGTATTTATTTTTCTGTGTGTACATAAATAATAAAATAAATAAATAAATAAAATTTCCAGAACAAATTCTTCAAATTATGGCGAAAACAGCATCAAAATCCGCTGCGAAGTTAAAAAGCACAATGCGGTCACACACACAGACACGAAAAATAAATTATATGCATAGAGATATAGTCATTATATATATGTATCGATTTGACGTGGTTATGTCTAGTTGTAACAACTATAACGCCAGTAGCGTCGTGTTCCGCTACTCGAGTTCCGCTACTCAAATTTCGAATCGCGGAAAATGACGCGAGTCAGTTGAATTGAACTACTACGGTTTCGCTGCTATGGTTTCACGGCGGAGATGTGCTACCGACGTAAATGTTTGCTAACTAAAGGCCAATAACTTTAACTTAAGCCTAATAACAGACCTGTACAGATAGAAAAGTAGGTACCGACTTAAGAATAAGAAAAAAATATTCCTTTTTATAAAATAATAAAAATAATCTTCCATTTTTTCGCATGATAACAGAGAACAAGAAAGTAGAATCCCCGTACACTTGAGCTGTTACGTAAACATAAAATCGACAAGGTAACGAACTTCAATTGAACTCAATATTATCTTTCATCGTTTTTCATTTCTCCGAATGGATATAAATAACTTTACTTGCCTTTAATAGAACAATATTTTCTCCAATCCATAATTTCTAATGGCTTTATAAGAGAATTTTGTGCCTATATTGAACCAGCATTGCTTAATTTTGATGTCCGTTTTCAAAAACCTTCGGAATTTCTTTCACCATTACTAAGAGCGTATGATTTTAATTCTTTTTGAAGCCTGTTGGTTTCTTAAACTCAAGACTATTATAAAACGAAGCGGTCGTATCGGTTTTTGACATGCATCAAATCATAAAGAATATCTAGAAAGGAAGAAAGAAATATTATATGGTGACTTCTGGCCAGTTATAACTCATTGACCGACGACAGACGGCATTATTTAGACTAAATCCCGTATGTAGACAACCGTATGTGGGCAAAGGCCTCCCTTTCCTCACCAATCCTTCCTATAAGCGTCAAGTTCGTCCTGCCATCTACATGTGGGCCGCGATGCCGTTGGGTGTTTTCAGGAACCCATGTTGTAGTGGTCTTAGCCCACAATGCATTCTACATGCGACAAACGTATCTGGCCAAGTTCCACTTGAGCCTGGCTGCTTTTTGGGTGACGAACTCCAAGGATACTGCGCTCTATCGTTCGTTGGCAAACCACGAGCTTGGTCCTCTAGTAGTATACATACATCGTTATACATAATAAGTTGGTGCAAACATAAATTCATTAGAGTTTTACCGTGTACCAAAATCATCGACCACATAATTTAGACAATTAAAACAAACTTAAGTTCTTAATTATAAGATGAAACAATAACAACAACGAGGGTAAGAAGCAAAACATTTTACTATTAAAACAAAAATATCTTAAAACAAAAAGTGGTGGAGGAATGTGTTTTAGATTGATACGGGTTGTTCCTAAAAGTATGATATTATGTTGAACTGTCAAAGACCAGGTTTGAGCGCCATATCGCACTTTACACGCGACACCCACCGTAATATATAAGAATATAATAATTAGGAAGAATTTTTTTGTAACCACATGCACCGTGCAGCGACAAATTTTTCACAACATTTCACCTTTGTCCTCAAACATCAATTAATGTATACTGTGTGTCATCACTATGACTGAACATTGTTTCCCAAAATACAAGCTCTAGCTTAGTTTGGGAATCAATATCAGCATGTATTGTACTATACATTTCAATTGTTACCCGCTTTAGCCTGCAAAGTTGTGAATGTAACTGGTATCAATAAACAATTTTTATTTTTTTTATTTTTTATTTTTTATATGTAGGGATAGGGAGAATGACAACCTTGTAACTCAAGATATTTTAATATAAAAAATAATCAATGAAAATAGGATGTGTCGCAAAGTTTTCTTGGATAAATTAAAGTTCGGTGCCTCTCTCGACAAACAATCTAGATTTTCACCACGAAACTTTGCTCCTAAACCTAACAACATCTTTAAGATAAGTTTAAACAAGACAAATACCAGTGAGCTGTGAACTTACGAAGCATCAGCGTACGATTGACTCTCTGATTGCTGTATATTTCATTAAACTTGGTCCAGACACAGATTAAATAAGTTAGATTTAGTCGAATCACGAAGTTTGTAGCTTTATAGAACGCTAATAGCTCCTTCGAGGTGACGACCATTTTGTAGGTGTGATAGTTTTATTGAGACTGTTTTTATCTTCAAGATTTAACTAATGTGCCCCTACTATGCATCTCTGCTCAACCTTTCGTTCCAATACAGGCGTGATTTTATGATATACTTTAAAAAAAAATCTTAATACCAACCTAGGACTTTGCACACTGCATCCGATCAGAATTCGATCTAAATCTGGTCCAAATCCTATAAATTACTCAAAATAGCCGTAGTAGGCACTAGGTATTTGTGTGAGAGGTTACACACTAGATAAATCCGAATTCCATCCATCCGAACCTATCATCCCAGATTTTGGCCAATCGCTAAATCAGATAACAATGTAATTGTGTTAGTAATAGTTGACAATAGTACAAAGAGACTATATTTTTCATAAGCCGGCACCATTTAGGTGCTATATCACACAGGGAGGACAGTATAAAACATAACAATACCGAAAAAGCTAACTATTCTTGTTGCGTCCTTTCAATTTTCAACAAAGATATACTCGAGAATCGATCCGGTTCGGGCACGTGACGGACGAGCCGGCAACAAAAGAAACCGACTGCCGTACGAATCACCGGGACGCAATATCCACGATTTTGATTGTACTCGTACTGAGTACATGGTCAATAATGCGATGTATTTTAATAGGATGGAGGTACTATTACGTTGAGACTCGTTTAATGTCATAGGTTGATGTAGGTGCCATATCTACTTGTGTACGTATTATACAAGCTTAGTTTTTGTTTACCATAAACCTTTTATGGTTCAACAAATAAAAAAAAGCTGTAATCCTATATATTTTGTCAATTTATAAGAATAATAATAGTTTTACAGACAGAATTAAAAAAAAAAGTATTTATTCAAAATAGGCTGAGAATCAGCACTCGGCCATGGAGGCCAATAAACCAACCAAAAACAGAGACCTTCGGCGCGGGAGATATCTTAAGTTCATAAGTTTAGTGTGTACACACACAGGTGCACTCTCCCTGCCCTCATTCTCATAGTCCGATGGGTCGGAAATCCGACACGGCCGGAGAGAGATCGGGGCGCAGTACCAACGGCTTAACGTGCTTTTAAGAATACAAAAATGTACTAAACATCAGATTTTTTTTTTCGATTTCAGGTTCTGTCCAATAAGTAAGATTTGTTCATAATGACCTTTTAAGAAGTTTAGGGTTAATAAAAACTAAAGGTCTCTGCACACAGCGGGCGCGATGTTTAGTACATCTAGTACATTACAACTGCTCAGTGTCGCGTCGCCGTCCCGTCCCGCCGCGCCGCGCCCGCTGTGTGCAGAGACCTTTAGGTTGTCGGTAGTAGCGTTATCTCACGACAAGTGTCACGAATTTTGTGACATGTGTCTTGCATGGTTTGCTACGGTAGTCTGTGGGGTAGGCTAGGTCGAATTAGGCAGGATTGTTTTGGGGGAGTCATGCATGACTAAGCGAATATCTGTTTATATTCAGTGGTCTGAGCCGTTGGGAAATCAGCATGCATTTCAGCAGTGAGCTAATGTTATCGGTAGCTTATTGCTTTTACTTGGTACTTGTTGAAAGACACAAAGACCTACACTGTCCTCCTATACCTAATAACACTGTTATTTGAAAATATTGTAAAAGCCCATTATTTTTAAAAGAGTAACCGTGGAGTTTCTTGCCGGCTCTTCTCCATAGGAAACAACCAATTGGAACCGTGCACCTAGCTTCTGACGTTTCATAAGTGCCCATGTAGGTTTATATGAAATAAAAATATTTTGAATTGAATTGAATTGACTTATCTACGAGAGCAAAACTTCGTAAATAAGTATTTGAAGCATGAAATAGCGCAAGTACGTTATTATATTCAGGAAAAATTTCGGTCGTCGATATTTTTCTACACATGATCACAATGACATCTATTTCTCCTTAAAGAATTGAACCAGCGGGGTAATTGTTACAATTTCTCAGTTACCTTTCATTTTGACAGTTCAACAAAATTCATTGCATTATTTACGTTGTTGAAAATACGAATCTTTCAAACGCAAGAAGCAATGTATAAGCAAGTTTTCCAAATCTTTCTGATTGTGATTGAAAGTGTGTGTTACACAATTAGACCTTTTGTACACGGCACGTTTTCTTTACGGTACGGCGTATAAGCCGCGCCGAAGAAAAAACGTATCTGTCAACAAGCTTCCAACACTGACGACCGTGCCTACACACGTCGAATAAGCCGTAGTTTTTCACGGTAAATGAACGTGTGTGAACAAAGGGCCTTAGGGTGCTAGTGAGCGCAACTGAAATGAAACTCGCTCAAAATTAGTTTCCGAAATTACGTTCGATTTTATAATATTGCGAGGTTCTGAAATTACGCTCACCGTTTTCTAAACACAGTGTGTTGTATACAGCGCTCCGCCACATCCTAGTTACTTTCGCAATCATATACATACACCCTTATATACCTAGCTACAACTCGGCCTTTGAGATGCCTACTAATCGTCTTAATTGCTATGCATAATGTTAGTAAATGGCTTACCTTCCTAGCTATTACTGTATACAGGTTTAATCATGCAAATCGGCATCTCTACAATTGGTATGCTTGCTTTAATTGAAGATTGATCTCGACCTAAGCTGTTAAGTATAAGTGGAATTTGTAATGCTTAGTAATTATTATCTTCATGTTTGTTTTCTTGCATAAAACTGCATTTGCATTTGCATTGTAAATTATTTTAATTAAGGAGTTGAAAAGAAATACTCACTTTTTATTCATGTCATTTTGCAATGTGGTTAAGTGAAGATCCATAGAACTATTTGATTAAATTCGAAGAAAAACAAAGTTACAAAAAATAATTTCAAAGAAAATCCGGTCGAAGGTCAAGATTTTTTTCATCATTTTTTTATTATTTTCTTCTCTGTCATTATTATGAAAATATGACACGAAAAACACAACTTCTATCTAGTAGAAGATAAACATATATAGTAAAAACCCATTGAGAATTAATGATCAAAGTGAACAGACTTTATACAACGTTAAATGCGCAAAACCTGAATATAGTTTGACCAGAATAACGAGCAGAATCAATTGAACCACCTTTTAATTTAGGTCACATTTTTCAAAAAAATCTTCACTAAAAACGTTGCCGTGTTTATTAATAGGTCAAGCCATCACATGCACAAAGCCGCCAAAATAGGTAAACAAACACAAATTGTTGTCGACCAATTTAAATTTTCTCATACGCGGCATAATAATAGCTTTTATTTCAATGCAAATTCGAATATTCTATACAGTACCACGAATAAGACAAGAGCGTCGTCGCAGACGCTAGAAACAATTAGAATTGCCAGTAAAACTAAAACAGCACATACAACCTTTTTAATGATTATTTTTCTCTCTGAAATAGGTCAATTGAATTAAAAATTTGTTGGGGTGTCTGAGGTTTTGCGCATTTAACGTTACACGTTGTATAGATTACCTACTTACTATCTATGATTAATACGCTGCTTACTTTGATTTTAAAAATTATATAGGTCAAGTTGTTTGTGATAGTTGATGTCCGTATCGATTTCTGCAACTACCGAGTGGGTTGATATAAAAATTAGAAGTAAATGTGTATCAATCAGAAACTTAATAATGGGTAAACTGGGAAGCACTTCGAATTTTAATTATGGCTCATGTTTTGGATGTGTGGTGTTACGCGAATGGATAGAATAAGAAATGAGTACATAAGAGGATGTCTGAAAGTCGCACCAGTGACTGAAAAGTTGCGCGGTAATCGGTTGGGGCAAGTGATGTTACAACAAAATACCTTGTGATATTTTGCAAATAAATGAAAGAAAATTTAAAGCCCATATTAAAAGTACACTTTGTAAACAAGCATATTACAAATTAGAGGATTATATATCCAAGATAAGAATGCTTGGAAACATGCTGGTCCTGCTCCATAGGATAATTTAGAATCAAGACAAAATCAAACTGGTTGCAAATTGAAGTGTATATTTTATTATTATTTTTTATTATATGACATTGATTTTACATTCTATGACCAATTCCTCGCACACTGACTTAGTAATTGTAGAATCTTAGGAGGATCGTCTACTTTTACAATGTTTGTAAATATGTGAGCACCATGTATCTATCACATAATTTTGTTGCTTCATTTTTAATTCTTAATTCTTTTGTACCTATTGTGGTATAATAATTTTATTCTAGGTGCATCGTCCTCACATATAATTATATAACTAATGTACTTATACAAAATATTGTAAAACATTTTAAAAGAGTAACGGTGGAGTTTCTTGCCCATTCTTCTCCATACGAAAACTACCTTTTGGAAGGGGCAACTAGAATCAATTAATTTTTTTTGTAAATTTTTGACGTTCAAAAGTGCCTTTACGGGCCTATTTGAAATAAATGATTTGACTTTGACTTTGACTTTGATGCGGAAGAATGGGGAAAATGTCGTGATTAAAGTTTTGAGTATGAATGTGAATTTATATTTTAATTTAGTCTCCGTACATTACTCTCCAAGCCAGATTGTAGGAAATAATTAAATACACCATGTACTCTATAAAAATAAATATAAAAATAATAAAAATACTGAACCCTTGACAACATAGAGGAAGATTATTGATGGCTAACAAAGGCTGCACCGTCAGACACGGCGCTCATTAAATGAAGAAGGCACATGGATTATAAAATTAGCGGCGGGACAGCCGGGTAATTATGTATATAGTCTAGCGGCGACGACAATGTCCGATCTTCTTTTGTTGTTTTTATGCTAGGTATTGGTATTACCTTTGAAGTTGGAGTTTTTAAGGCTTTTGTTTCGTTTTTAGTAGAGGATAATAATGATTATTTATGCCATGTATTTAATTGAATCTCAAATTTTTCGCATTTTGCACTCCTAAAATATTATTGAACTCTCTAATATAATGATTGCGCTTCTTTTTGTGAACCCCTTATTAATTCCTATTTTAGGGTTCTAAAAATACAAAATAGCCAAGTAACTGCAATCAACTTAGATGTAGCGCTCAATAAGAGCTATTAATAAGAGATATTAATAAGAGCGCGCAATAAGTTTTTCAACGATCGGTGAAATATTTTCCATTATTTATTGATAATATAAGGTTAAAGTGAAATAAAACATGTTGAATTTGACTCTGGTGGTCTGATTGCCTCAATCAACGAAATTGGGAAAATTGGATGGTGAATTTTTCTGAGTTTAATATTAGTTCTGTTATGAGTGGCATCTTTATTATTATAACCACAGTCATTATTAATTTAAATGGTTTGTCTATATGGCAGATTTGAGAAGCACACCCGGTCGAAATGGCGATGCTTGGCTGCTTGTCCAGCAGTGGACGTCTTTCGGCTGAAATTATGATGATGATGACCAATATAGAACATAATTACATTTCAATAACGTCGATAACATTGTTTGACCTCGCGATCACAAAATTATTTACGTCAAGAACACAAATCACTCGATTTAGGAATCGACAGTTTAATCATACACCTCTATTGACTTTACAATCTACAAAATCAAAATTAAATTTCATATAAGTTAATTGAAACTAGGAAATAAAGCTGAAACTCAGTGGAAGTCAAGACTAGTACTTTAAATTAATACAGTCAGCCCCAAATCTTACAACGCACTTTACACTTTTTATTTTGTATTCTTTCTTTTTAATTTTTTTTTTTACTTGTGTACATACTACATAAAGAGTGCCTTTTAGTCTGTGCTAAATAAATGTATTTTCTTTCTTTCTTTCCTTTCAAATAATATATACATCGACAAGAATTCATTTGATTATTTAAAATTTGTGTTCATAATTCAGTTTCAATGTGTAGTTATAATTAAGTACCCAATGTGTTAAAATAAATTATTTAACTTCTGTAAGTAGGTTTGTGGTGTAATGTTTTGTGGCTACACATTCTTTTTGTTAGCTTATTGATGGCACAAAGTTCAAACATGTTTGGTAACTCCGTTCACTGACGCAGTCACGAGATCATCAAGTGCACAGGTGACAGGGCATGCGGCGCAGGAAGGAAAGTGGGCCATTGTCTATAGGGAGATGCCGGATACTCACTTGAGATCTGAGCCCTCCATGAGCCCCCATCTGTGGAGATTATCTTTGCTCCACGGCCGCTCTGTCGGCCACGGAACACACACGCTACACATTGATACAATATTATTGGAACAAAGATTATTGATGACATATTTTTTTTCATCCTCTTAAGTCTGACTGTACTTGTAGTTACGCCTCACCGCCCCACACAGCTCGTATTGGTGGTGAAACAAAGGACTATATTACTAATGAACCAAGCTGTGCGCTGAAGGCTTCTGTAGGGAAAAGCTCTATAGTTTTTTACTTCTAAGTTCTAAGTCAGCCTGTAGAGTGTGGATTTGTATTTAAATCTGCTGTAATACGTAGTTAAAGTTGTGTGTGAGTATTTACTACTACTTTAACCACTATAATTTTTCTTAGTAACAGCCCGAAGTTTGGAAGTTGGCGGTGTGATATACGTGCCTCGGAAAGCACGATAAGCCGTTGGTCCTGCGTCTGATCTCTCATCGGTCCTGCCGGATTGCCGACCCATCAGACTATGAGGCTGAGGGTTGAGTGAGTGCACCTGTGTCTGCGCACACACTTGTGAACATTCAAACCTGCGTACCCCGCGTATGATGACTTGGTCTCCGCTGATATTGGCTCCCATGGCCTAATTTCGGTCTGGAGGACTTTAGTAGAGCCTTTTTTTTGGAACGAAGTTCTTTAATGCGGCTTGTAAACTTTCAGAAATCGTTACGCTAAAAAGTGTTATTATTTGCGACTGTTTGCTTTTAATTCAAAGAGAAAGAAAGATAATAGTGAAGTGATTACAGTGTCGTGGGATAAAATTGTACACATCGGTCCGAGTACACTGTTTGAGAAAGTATGAATTTAGTCAAAATGAAAATCAAAGACGGCGGATGCGAAAATTTTGTTAAATCATACCAGGGAAGGAACTTCGGTCCTCCGACCGCACACGTTTTTTTGTACTACTGCTTTTTAATACTTGGGGATGATTCGTCTTATGTTTGTGGGTATGTTTCTAATCTATACTAATATATGTAGGTATCAGATGTCATAATCGTCAGAACCGGACATAATAATCATCCGTGTCCGTAGGAGTAATAAAAAATACTCGCGTGTGAAATAATAAAAAAAGCTTGAATTACATTTTTTTTTTAAATTATTTGTGGGAACAGATAATTTAAATTAAGTTATGTATAAAAATAATAATGACCTATTCCTATAGGATTATGAGTTTTAGAGCTATAGATCATTCTCTTGATTAAGGTTATGTTTCGGCTTTTCTTTTATATCCAAGTCAAGTTTATAGAACCAACCTCACTGTAATAACTGAAGTAGACCATACACAAAAGTCTATTTATTATAATGAATACGAAGAGATAGAGCTACATTGAAAGGAGTCCGTATTATCTTACTCACAATAGGTATACCCTTTGTGACAAGGTCGAAGCCAACTTTTAATCTACGCAAGAAACCAAGATTACAATGTACCAGAATCCAGCCACTAATCTCTTGAAAAGTATTCGATCGAATCCACACAACTTTTATACTTGAGTACCTTTTTCATAGAGGCACTGTGTTTTAATTTTCTTTGACGAAATGAAAAATAAATTACGTAGGTACATTATTTCGTATACTTGTAATGCCTCCCTATCTTTTGATGAAGAGCTTCTCAAATTTGCTGTCTTTATATTAAGGCTTATATTCTTTAGTTGAGTGAATGGTTTTTGAAGATTCTTTTGAATATAATATACCTATAGAAACTTTTTCTTGGGCTTCATATACAGGTTAATTTCCAGACGTTAATTGGTGGCTCGGTTTGTGGTTGTACATAAATTAAATAGCTACTGTTTCGTTTTATTTGTTCTCCTTTTTTTATTCCTTTCCATACAAAGGTTGCCTTTAAAATATCGCTTTTAGCGATAAGACCGCCCATTGTGTCAGTCACCCTATGTAATTTTTTTACATTTATATTTATATAGTTCGTATGGTGTACATAATAAGGAGTAGTTTATTCTATTTTTAAAGGGTAGGTAATATTTTCAGAACAGCTTAGTCCATAATTTTAAGAGGAAAAAAGAGCAAGAAAGTTCATGACAATTTTTCTTCAAAGGGGGAACGAACTGGTAGATTTAGTTCGAAAGAAAAAGCAGCGTTCGCATTCAGATTAATCTCTTACGTGAACATCAAACCAAATAAAATAGTAAAGTAGTACTTAGTAGTTTGTTAGAAGTAGGTTCCGGTGTTCAGATCCAACGTTAAAAATCCATTTAAGTCATATTTTACAGAACAAAGGTCCACACAATAAATCACTAAACACGTTTAGTGCTAAACGAATTTAAAACATCGATCTGTTTCTGTAAATGGTTTGAAGATGACGGAGACAGAATTATCTTTGAATTATGTTCGAACTTAAACAGCACAGAACCACCAAAAACCCTTTTAGGTACACGTAACAATTTATTTTAATCCACTTAGCCAAGTTCAACGCCATCGGATAGCTGTCAAAAGCTTTGAACAATTCGACAGCTGGCGCGACCTGTTGATAGCCGATCCATGTAATAAATAAGTCAGGTTTTATTGGAAAACCGGCTACGTGTAGAGTTTGGTGACGTAATCGCTCTATTAACTGTAATTCTTCATCTGTTGCTTTGTTTGTATTTGAATTGTTGAGCAAATGAGTTGGGCGGTCAGTAATAGGCGCTTGCGCGATGCCGATGTAGGATTTACATGACGTCAGGTGTAATGCGTGGGTCGTTTAAGGCGTTTTAGACGACACAAAATGCAAATAGTTGAGCAGTTTATAGTATGTGTATTTAGAATATTGCTTCGATGGTCTAGTTAGTGGTTTAAGTACGACCCATAATTACTCCAAACGTGTGTCTTCAGTTCGAAAGCCACGGGTCGCGTAGTATCTTGTATCCCGGATTCGGAATTTTTATGCTGTCAATGTATGTAGGCGTGAGGACAGGACGTTAAACTAAGTTTAGCTCGCGGTGGACAGCTCGCTTAAACAATGGCTACATTTGGGTGTACTTGAGTCACCTGCCTTCCCGTTCCCTGGTTTTTGTTGTAAACGTGAGAATTCCTAAAGGATCCAGGGGTCAAGGAAGTTTGACTAAATTCTCGAAATTACATTTGACATTTTCAGGCTTTATTTTTAAAACTCGATAATGGAGGTACTTTTTGGTCAGACGCATTTCTTTGCGGGTATCTTCCACCTTTAACTAGTTCTGAAAGTATTTCTAAATAATGTGCCCAAAATGGCAGATTTAAGACAATTTCTCAAAGTGAAAAAGTTTTCATTTTCGTCAGGTGAGCGTTATTATCTGCCAGGATTTTGTTAACAAAAGTTTTGGAGTAGGTATTTTTGTAACATTTCACATTATTGATATTTTGTTTTGAAACCCTGACATCGATTTTAGGGTTTCTGCATCCCAATTGCGTAACACACTTTCCAACACAATCCGAAGAATTTTGAAGAAATATCATAATCCATTGCTTCATATGTTCGATTACGTAAATAGTGCAATGGATATAGTTGAATTAGCCCACTGGTTCGATTCGCAGTAACCTGGAAACAAATAAATTTATAGCTATAACTTTATGGCAATATCGATGGCTCACAGACAGCACAGTACGTCATCACGCTCATTAACGCAATAGTGAAATGCAACTGCTGTACTTTTTAAATACAAAGCGCGCGCAGGCGACGCGACGGTGAGGGTGGGAGCGAAACAAAACACTGGATTTAATCAATATTTACACACTGGATTTATTCATATTTAGTTACTGACTTGATGTCCGTACATATTTTTCGGGTGACCACTGAAAATCAGCGCAGTGCTGTGGGTCCCCCATAGCACAGAATTATGCTGAGTGTAAGCCTTCTTGTCACAGTCATGACGTGCAGCTGCCGAATATTTCTGTTGTTTATATTGTTGTTTTTTGTATGTTTTTTTTTCTATGACGAATAAACCTGTTTTTCTTTCTTTCTTTTCTTTATTTATTTTAATAAACCTTCATCTCGCTTTTACAAATCTTAAATACAATATACAAGTATATAAAAAAAGGAAAGAACTCATTGGGCATCAAAAAATTCGTCCGCATCACTCTCAATGGAAAAAGTGCCTAAAAAGCTGGCAGCATTGCTAAGTCCGATACCAATGCTGATTCTTTGGCCTAAAAATAGGCCAGCCCTCTGGTCACGTGAAGAGTCGACGAAAACAAAGAATAAATTTATCACTATTACTAACATTCATCATTCAACCTACCTTTTATTTCCTCAAAGGTAAAGGTAATATTTACCCTCAGCAATCGAAACCGGGAGTATCTTCTATTGTAACTTCCACCTTTTTGTTTCGTTATTGTCAAAGAGATGTAAGTAGGTACCCTTTTGAGCTTCTATTTGAGGCTTATGAAGAATAAATGTCCGTCGCTTTTGTTGCTTCTTTGGTAGATTTCTGATTTCTGCAGGGAAAATTAAATATATATATATATATAGCATTATTTGTTTTGTTGCTTATATATTTAGTATGTATGTATTTATGTATCTATTTGTATATAGTATACTAATAATTTGCACCAGCGACCAGCCCCATTTTAGGTCCAGGCAAATCACTGTACATTCCTAGGTTGCCTGGAAGGGATCGCGGAAAGCGATAGGGCCCGCCCATTGTATATTTTGTAGTGTTTAATTGTTATTTTTTTGTTATGTATTTTTGTGGTGTACAATAAAGTATATATAAATAAATATTTTTCAGGCTTGCTGATGTTTTAGTTTACTAAAATATCTCGAAGTCAAACTAATTTATACTAACTGATTTTAATAAGAAATTACGTAACGTAACAGATAACATCACGCCTGTATTCGCCGATGGGTTAGGCAGTGGTGTACCTATAGTACACCCACATTTCGTTATGTTATGTTATGTTAAGTACGTAAGTATTTACTGTCGGTAAACCTTCGCAGTTTATACGCAACGATAGCAAAAAAAAGATCTATATAATTATTTATTTAAATTTAATTATGTTTTCTTTCATCTTTAAATCATTAACGCCCAAATTAAAGAAAAACCGCGGAATACTGATAATTATGGCTTCTTATGGTTGCCCAGTGAACATTTTTGCAGAAATTCACTATACAACACGTACTATTGTATCATTATGAACTTTAAATAAAATAATTGCGATTAAAGTTATCGCAATTATTTAATTTTTCTATTATATTTTATATTTTTAATTTAATAGTATCACATGAGTGTTTTAATACCTAATTATGTACAGTTGCATACAATACTTTATCTACACCCATGATATGAATCCGCTTTAAAAGGTTCTGAAACCATAAGATGTTGTACCTACAGTATTGTAAGAACTTTATATAAATTATTTTTTTATTTTATTTTAAATTCATGGAAAGTTTAATTGCTGAGTATCTAATACAAACAAACTATGTATAGGTAATAATATAATTATGTATTGTAATAATTATTTACATTTTTTAAATTATGGCGCTGTGGTAGTGAAATGCCCGTGCATGACAATGTTCTTTTTTTTAAATTCATAAAGATACTACGAATTGAGTGAGAATGTGGCTGTTTGATGAGTAAGGAAGGGATCGAAAAAGTAAAGGAGTTGCATAATGAAATTAAGTACAACATTATAACACTCGTTTGGATGATATTATGGTTACTACCTACTGGTTGTTTTAATGTTGGCAATAAGCTAACTGTTTCAGAAACTTTTAGATAGGATATATATCATGGGTGTAGATATAACGCATTAGGTATCAGATATGGATAGTTAAGACTACATGAATATTTATAAAATATATTTTGCTTACGGAAACTCGCCATCTTGTTCGTATTCGTTTCTTGTTCGAAATCTTACTTCGAATTCCTGTTTTAATGACTTCCACGCAGTTCAAGACTTTGGTTCGACGGTTCTTTTCCTTTGATGCCATACAAAACTGTAAATATAAGTTTCTGTGCTCGTATTGAGATTTGAAAGAACATTAAAATATCCATTGTAAAATAGGTATTTCAAAAATTATTTATTTTGATAAAAATTTTGAATTGTGAAAAAGTCGGTTAGCACGTTAGAAAGCAAGTTGCCCTATTCCTGTTTTTCCGGAAAAGCAATTCCAACATAAGTACCTTTTTCTACCTCCAAGTACTATAATTTCCACGCTGCTTATAAGCTCCTATAAAAATTATCAGGCGTCGCCCAAGGCCGTAAACCTGTAATTATAAAGGTCAGACACATAATCACGTAATAAATTAGAAAAATAACTCGGTGAAATTAGTTTTGAAAGAACATTTAATAGGTACCAAAAGATAATCTTTAGTGTCGCGCACTAAAATTAGATGTTCTTTTTGTACCTACTGATGTTCTTCCATTTTTTTTAATTAAGAAACCTGTCATACTTTTACGTTAATATTAAGTCCGAACAAATTCTTGAGTAATGTAGGTATTCTGTTAAAAATTGTCCATGTAATTTTTTGGGCCACAGATAAAAAACTAACGAAATACGAAATAGCATGTTCCTTCAGTTGCCAGGGGCCACGGTATTCCTTTCGGACTTTCCCGCCCTTGCCCCATGTTACGTGGGGTTGGCGCTACACATTTTCTCCTTCTATATTCCCCTGTTAACCGTCATGCTATCATTCACTCCTTTTTTCTTTCATATCATTCATCACACAATACATCCATCTTTTCTTTGATAAAAACAGTACCTATAAACCATTATAATCCCCAGATAAGGAATTTCTTAAAGAAAACATCGTCAGTAGTTATATATTTTGATATTTTTGGTATTCCGGTATCGATTTTAGAAGCTTACGTCGACACGTGTTACCCACCCACGCAATTATCAAAATTTTGAATGAAAATATCATGATCCTCAAGCCATATGACGAATTCTAAATTTATTCCCATAAAGCCGATATAATTTACCGAAAAGCAGAAATAACTGCAATAAGACATTATTCGACACAATATACAGAAACTAAAACCCAACTATGACAAAAACGCCAATTAAAAAGGACAAGACATCACAAATTAAAAATACGAATGTTTTTTTTAGCCTGTGGAACAACATGACGTTTTCAACAATAACTCGCTTGTTAAAATATGACAAGTAGTTTAGGAGTTATGAGGGAACAGATGAAAAGACATACATAACAACGCCTGTTAAAATCATAACCGTCCTTTGGCTTTGCCGTAGTTGGGTCACAAAGTAAATCACAAGTCACAGGAAAATACAGCTTTAAAAGTTGATGCCAGGTTAGTATTTATAATTCAAACATCTTGATCCATAAGCTAGCATATAGAATTTTCAATAAGTTCGACTTGGTTCGACTCAAGTATACTAACTTCCATTGCAAAGTCATAACTGGCATCCTGAGGTTCCAAGTTAGTAAGTTGTGAGCGGGACTTTAAAAGTTGCACATAAGAGATAGACTTTTTATAGGGTTGGTGTCGTATTGCCTGTATTGATATTCGAAAATTTGGTAAACATGAATGCAGTCAAACAAATGCACATCTCTGTGGCGCAGGCTCCACACCACCCCCAACACCATTCTGAGCGTCTTTGCGAACAGGTTTGATTGTCAGTACATTAACCATTGTTATATTATTATGATACATGTAGTGACAAACAAACAAATGACTCAGAGGCAGGCGTATTATAATCATTTTAATAAAATTTTATGATTTTAATTTTATTTATATATATTTATTGTGATTGGAATTTTAATTTTATTTCATATTTACAACATAATATGATCTTAAATGGATTGAAATGAATGATTTTAGAATTTGAATTTGAATACCTACCAAATCATTTACCAATACTGGTTTTCCATGAATTCGAAAACAAAAGCATAGGTTCTTGCAGTTAAAAAAAGAATCAGTCATATGTAAATGCAATTAGAATAAATAAAAAACACAGCCATATTGTTCTTTTATGCAAGAAAAATCATGAAATCCCTTTTGCATTCCACACGTCGACGTCGCTTTCTTTTGCTTGTATTTTCCTTTTAAATTAAGCCGTGAACAGTTTTCTAGGAAACTTGAAATCCTCAACATAACCCAGTGTACTATCAAAAACAGTATAAAAATAATATGTACGTAAATAACATACGTATTATACATTACTTCGCGCTTACCATTTATGGAAGCACGGTCACCTTTTAGACAGAATGAACCAAATTATCCGGCACAGATTAACTTCGATTTTAAATGTGGTCATGGACGACCGAACTGGGGCACAAGCTCCTCTTTCCATTCTTATGGGAGGCCTCGGTGTCCACAAAATTTGTGGTATTAGTTTCACATCATCGGTCCGCGGCACTGAGAAATTAATTAGGAAAATCCTAGCCACACTGATGAATTTTGATGTGCCGTGCTTCACCGAGGCTATGAATGCCTGGAGACTCGCTTGCCCAATCTCAGATCTACCCGATAATCCATCTTACCAGTGACGGTAGGATGACCTGCTCTGCAGAGTAGTTCAGAACAATTTACTTAACACGTCTGCTACTACTGCGGAGCGTGCGCGTTTTGGCGGTGGGTATGTGGAAGTCGGGTCTGTGGCTTCATGCACTCCTGTCACTACTTACCGCCTGGATGCTTCCCTACGATTAGAAAGAAACTCCATGTGGTTTTCCTCATCGCTGTCACTGTGGCGAAATTTTCAACACTCTCGGACACCACGGCCTGTCTTGCAGCCAAATTACGGGTCGCTTAGTGGAGCACGCGAACATCAACGATATCATCCGACGAGCTCTTGTCACTGTCGGCGTTCCAGCTGTATTAAAACCAATGGCCAATGGCTTTACACGCGACGATTGCAAGATATCGGAAGACATGTCTTTGTTTCCATGGATGCTGGGTAGTCCTTAAGTGTGGGATGCAAAGTGTGTCGATACTCTTGCGCCATCCCATCTTCCTGGCTCGGCGTGCTGTGCGAGAAAACCTCAAGCGGCGTAAGTATAATAACTTTATTGGTCATTTGATATTCGAGCCGTGGGGTCCGAGTGCTCATGGTCTATAAAGAAATCTCGAAACGGCTGGTTGACACTTCCCGTGACCAGGGGCTAAGCATTGCCGTACAACGTGGTAATGACGCTGGTCTCTTGGGTACACTACCATCCGACAGCGATGCGGATAAATTTTAACGATTCTTTTTTTAACATGTATTGAGGCTATACCACTGCGGGTTAACAGGAACGCCTTTCGTTAACTAACTTACTGGATATCCAATAACAAACTTATAAACTTTACCTCGTTATAATATCAGTGTAGAAGAATAACATTCTGGTAATTTAACTAAGTAAAGTTCAAGAAACCCAGTATGAAAAAGTAAAACAATCTCTTCCACAAATCACATAATAATATAAATGCAAATAAAGCCCATTTGCCGCTATTTTACGAGAAACGATTAAAATAACATTAGAAGAAGTATTTTCTTTAGACCTAGAATCTTTTGAATACTAAAGAGACACACTACACAGGCCCTGTTTAGTCGATAAGCCTTTGTTTTATTTCGTGAAATAGTTACTTTTCGCAAAAATGGCTACATAACTGAAATCATTTATTTCAAATAGGTACATAAAAGGCACTTTAACAAGAAAATAGAATTGGTTCTACTTGCACCTTCCCAATGGTAGTTTTGTATTGGCAAGAAACTCCACAGTTACTCTTTTGAAATTTTTTACAATATTATATAAACCTACATTAATTGTATAATTGTTTGTGAAGACGATGTACCTAAATAATACCACAATAGGTAACAGAAGTAAATAAAGGTAAGATAATATAAGATTTAATGTTCTAATGTAAGTTACGATTGTCTTAATGATAATAAAGTTCTATAAACCGAAGGTACATAAGTGAAAGTACGTACATAATTCAGTCAACTAAATAATCAGCAAGCACCATAAAACAAAGACACTAACATTATCATAATCAGTCTACTATTCTTAGCCTTACAACGAAACTCAGAGCACCACAAATTGCCTCCACACCATAAAACATGGCTATGAAGGGTTCCAACCAATCCCAAGTGTTTACGGCACCCTTTAGTATCGTCCCAAATGATCGCGGCAGATGAAAACGTTCTATGTTGATAGCACATGTTGATTGAAGCTATGTTAATTAACTGAGAAGGTTTTATGAGGATCTCAAAGCTACTGGTGGGTTTTGATTCGACGATGCGTTTTTGTTTTATTGTTTATTTGAAACGACGAGGGAATGGGAGAAAGATTGAATTTTAGTAAGTTACAAGCTGTGTGCGATCACCAAGGTGGGGGCAGCGGTGGACCTGAAGGAGATCGGCGCCGCCGATGGCATCCGGGTAAGGGTCACGGCGACTGGGGCCCGGATACTGGAGGTCCCCGGTGCGGCAAGCGGTCCGGCCGCTGACGCTCTGGCCGCAAGGCTTAGGGCGTCCCTAAATGCGGACGAGGCCCGAGTGTCCAGGCCCACCAAATGCGCTGATATGCGTATTCTGGGCTTGGATGACTCAGTGACGGAGGGACAGGTGGTGGCCGCTGTCGTTAGGACTGGGGGGTGCTCTGCCGAGCAGGTTAGGGCAGGCACCATCCGTCCTGACTACACGGAGATGCGAGCCGTTACGGTGAGCTGCCCCGTGTCAGCGGCCAAGAAAATAGCCGGGGAGGGCCAAAGGCTATTGGTGGGCTGGGTTTCCGCGCAGGTCAAACTGCTGGAACCCAGACCTCTGAGGTGCTTCCGCTGCCATGTGGGCAATCACGTGGGAGCTAAGTGCACCTCGGAGGTGGACCGCAGCGGTCACTGCTACCGCTGTGGTCAGGCCGGTCACAAGGCCGGCTCGTGTGACGCCGCGCCGCACTGCGCTGTATGTGCGGCAGCTGGCAAGCCGGCCAATCACCGGATTGGGAGCAAGGCTTGCGCCCCACCCGCCAAAGCCAAAGGCAAGCCCTCCGCCACCGCCGTCACGGCCGCAACCGCCACCACCGCCGCCGTTGCCGCCTCTAGTACCGTCGTTGTCGCCGCCGCAACCGCCGCGGCAGGGCCCTCACAGGGGGCACGGGAGGGGGCTGACATGGACTGCCAATAATGGCCCCATTACGCCTCCTCCAGGCGAACATCAACCACTGCGCCGCAGCTCAGGATCTGTTGCTCCAGAGCATGGCGCAGTGGTCGATTAACATCGCCGTGGTCGCTGAGCCGTACTTTGTCCCGCCCAGGGACGACTGGGTAGAGGACCTGAGCGGCTCAGTGACCTTAATTTCGTCGGCCGCCGCCGGTACTCCGTCCCTCGAGGCTGTTAAGAGAGGACGGGGTTGCGTTGCAGCACGGTTCGGGGAGATTGTTGTGGTAGGGGTATACTTCTCCCCGAGCCGAACTCTTGCCGAGTTCCACAACTCCCTTGCGGAGTTGAGAGTTGTCGTCGTCGGGTTCTGTTCCCTTCCCGTGTTCGTCCTCGGGGACTTCAATGCCAAGAATGTGGCTTGGGGTTCCCGGTATACGGACACACGGGGCAGGATGGTGGAGGACTGGGCTCTTGAGACAGGCCTGGTCGTCCTGAATCGGGGTTCTGTCCCCACGTGTGTGCGGATGCGGGGTGAATCAGTGGTGGACATTTCGTTCGCCAGCCCCGCTCTGTCGCCGCGTGTAATTGACTGGCGCGTCATGGAGGGGGTGGAGACCTATTCCGATCACCGGTACATCCGGTTTGACGTCTCCGCCCAGACCTCGAGCGCGCCGGTCCGACAGGCCCCGAGTGGTCCGCGGTGGGCGCTGAAGCAGCTGGACCGGGAGCTCCTCCTGGAAGCCTCGATCGTGCAGGCCTGGGTGTCACCACCGGACAGGCCTGCCGACATCAACGACGAGGCGGAGTGGTTCCGGGAGGCCATGTCCGAAATATGTGACGTGGCAATGCCCCGGGTCCAGCCCGGACGTGCCTCGCGCCAGGTGTACTGGTGGTCGCAACAGCTGACGACACTGCGCAATGCGTGCGTTGCTGCGCGACGCCGGTACACCAGGCACCGCAGGCTCCGTATTCGTCCTCCGGATACGGAAGCCATTCAGGCGGAGCTGTACGAGGGGTACAGAGCGGCGAAGACCGCCCTCCAAGCGGAGATCCTGCGGGCCAGGGGAGTGGCCCGCGAGGAGTCGCTGGAGACTCTGAACAGGGACCCGTGGGGACGCCCATACAAGATGGTGCGGGAGAAACTCCGCCCATGGGCTCCCCCGCTGACGCAGAGTCTCCGGCCGCAGCTTGTGGGGGACGTGGTGAGCGCTCTGTTCCCTTCGAGAGGGGAACATGCCTCCCCGCCCATGGCTCCGCCTACTGCGGTGCCCGATGCGGATCACACCGCCGACGACGACGACGACGATGCTCCGGAGGTGACCGAGGTAGAGATGAGAGTGGCGGTACGTAGGCTGAATGCCAAAAATACCGCCCCAGGACCCGACGGCTTACCTGGAAAAGCCTGGGTCCTGGCCTTGGAGGCTCTCGGGCCTCGACTAAGAGGGCTCCTAAGCGCATGCTTGGAGAGGGGCCAGTTCCCACTTCGCTGGAAGACGGGGAAACTGGTCCTCATCAAGAAGCCGGGGCGCCCTGCGGACTCTCCGTCCGCTTACCGGCCCATCGTGCTGCTCGATGAGGTGGGCAAGCTCTTTGAAAGAGTCATTGCAGACCGCCTCGTCGGGCGGCTGGTGCGGGTGGGGCCGGATTTGGTGGAGAGCCAGTTTGGTTTCCGCAGGGGGCGCTCTACGGTGGACGCCATCATGCGCGTGCGAGCCCTCACGACGGGGGACGCCGTGGCCCGGGGTGGGGTCGTCTTGGCGGTGTCTCTAGACATCGCCAATGCCTTCAATACCCTGCCCTGGAGTTGCATCAGGGAGGCACTCCGGTATCACCGGATGCCGACCTACCTCTGTCGTGTGGTCGAGGCCTATTTGACGGACAGGGCCGTCATCTACCCCGGTCACCAGGGAGAATGGAACCGGCAAGAGATGTCGTGCGGTGTCCCACAGGGATCGGTCCTGGGGCCGCATCTCTGGGACATCGGATACGACTGGGTGCTGCGCGCCGACCTCCCTAGCGGCGTCAGCGTCGTTTGTTACGCTGACGACACGTTGGTCCTGGCGCAGGGGAGGTCGCACCAGGCGGCGGCCGAACTAGCGACACACGGGGTTGCGACAATCGTGGACAGGATCCGGCAATTGGGACTCGAGGTGGCCCTGCACAAGTCCGAGGCCATGTGTTTTCATGGTCCTCGGAACGCGCCACCGTCGGGTTCCCAAATAACGGTAGGAGGAGTTCACATCGGCGTCGAGTCGACGATGAAGTACCTAGGACTCGTCCTCGACAGCCGGTGGAACTTCGTGGAGCACTTCCGACGTTTGGCTCCCAGACTGGAGCGGGCCGGGGCTGCTTTGAAGCGGCTCCTGCCCAATCTGGGGGGTCCAAACGCCTCCTGCCGGAGGCTATACGCGGGGGTCGTGCGGTCCATGGCCCTTTACGGGGCACCGGTTTGGGCGCGTTCATTGAGGCGGCGGCCAGCCCGCCGGTTGAACGCGTCCCAGAGGGTCATGGCCACCCGGCTGGTCCGGGGATACCGCACGGTCTCCGGTGAGGCGGCTAGCCTCCTTGCCGGATTACCGCCATGGGATCTGGAGGCAAAAGTCCTCGCGCACATTTGGGAGTGGCGCGAGGAGGCGAAACGCCGGGGCGTAACTCCGCTGCCGCGAGAAATCGCGGCACAGCGGACAGAGCTCCGGCGGGATCTCATGGCGTCATGGAGAGTGCGATTGTCGCAACCCAGTGCTGGGCACGCCACTATTGCGGCGATAAGTCCCCTCTTTGAGGAGTGGCTAGAGAGGCGCCACGGCGTCCTCACCTTCCGCCTGACGCAGGTCCTCACCGGACATGGTTGTTTCGGGAGGTTCCTGTTTCGTATCAGGCGGGAGGAAACGCCCGGGTGTCATCACTGCGTGGATCGCCCGGAGGACACGGTGGAGCATACGGTGGAGGTCTGTCCGGCTTGGGCAGAGCATCGCCGTGTCCTCGTGGAGGCGATCGGCGGCGGGGATCTCTCGCGTCCGGCCCTAGTCCAGGCCATGGTACGGAGCGAGAGGGCATGGGAGGCCGTCACCTCCTTCTGCGAAGCAGTAATGCTCGCGAAGGAGGAGGCAGAACGCGTGAGGGAGAGGCAAATTTCGCGCCCTCACGCCCCTAGCCGCCGCAGGAGACGCCCAGGGCGTCGGGAATCACAGGCCGATTCCCGGCCACCGTAGGCGCGGGCTTGTGGACGGTGAGCAATGGGTAGCTCGCCGTCCGATAAGGACCAGGCCCGGGTCGACGGCGCGTTGTGTTCCACGCGCGCCTCAAAGAGATGTCAGCAAGTGAAGGGGTCCGATAGGACCAATGCCTGCCGGGGTTGCGGGAAAGTCCGAAAGGGATACCGTGGCCCCTGGCAATGTACAGGCAACGGAAGGAACACGGGTGGGTTTTAGTCAGTAAGAGTCTGACACGCCCTCCCGCTCCACCCAGAGCGGGAGAAGTTATTTGATAATTTCCCACCCAAAAAAAAAAAAAAAAAAAAAAAAAAAAAAAAAAAAAAAAAAAAAAAAAAAAAAAGCTGTGTGCGATCAGTGCGCTTCATTTTTAATTCTTAATTCTTTTTACCTATTGTGGTATAATGATTTTATTATAGGTGCATCGTCCTCACATATAATTTATATAACTAATGTACTTATACAAAATATTGTAAAACATTTTAAAAGAGTAACGGTGGAGTTTCTTGCCCATTTTTCTCCATGCGAAAACTACCTTTTGGCAGGGGCGACTAGAATCAATTCAATTTTTTTGTAAATTTTTGACGTTCAAAAGTGCCTATTTGAAATAAATTATTCGACTTTGACTTTGAATTTGATGGCCCAGTTGTAACGGCCCCGACTTACAAGTTGTAGGTCGTGGGTTCGAACCTGGGCAGGTTCTTTAGTTTGTGTTAATAATTTCATCACCACTGCTCTCAAAATGGTGAAGGAAAACATCGTGAGGGAACATCGTGGTATGTCGTAAAAACAAAAAAAAAACAAAGTAATTTGACATCTAACTTGCACTGGGCCCGCGCGTCAGATTACAACCCACACCTTCTCGAAGAGAGAAAACCTGAGCCCCAGTAGTGGGAACATTATATTCTGATTATGCAATCTTTGTGCCCGCTGGGGTTTGCCATTGGCAAAAATCACAGACTTCCATACAAACTTTCATCTCCTATTTAACCCTTGAAGGGATGTTTTTAGGGTTTCGTAGCAAACGAGGAACCCAGGTCTGTCTGTCTGCGGCTTAGCTCAGAGATTCTTTGTACTAGAAAACTGTAATTTAGCATGGGTATATTTATTAATCACGGCGACAAACTGGTAAACTAAAATAATTAAAAAAAAAAAAATTTTTTAGCGTACCTCCCCTAAACGTAAAGTGGGTATGTTTTTTTTTCTCATCTATCCCATGGTGTGGATTGTCGGTTGGAAAGGTCAAATCAAATCAAATCAAATCACTTTTATTTCAAAAATATTCTGAGTGAATATTTCGCTAACCAACTCCTGAATCGTAAAATGGTCTTCACACAAGACCGTTTTACGATTCAGGGATTGGTTAGCGAAATATTAAACTTTAAATTGCAATTTTTTGTTAGAGTCTAGTATCCCCCCCTTGCCAGCTAAATGGTGGGTTTTAAATAAATAAATAAAATCCATTTATTTCGGGTTCTCCCTGGGAGTCTTCCTTGATTTAGCAAAGGCCTTCGACACTGTGTCTGTTTCAGTTCTTCTAAATAAATTAGAGGCCATAGAAATATGGGAAATGCCGCTGAAACTATTTGCGGACTACTTAAATGACCGATATCAATGTGTTAGAATAGATAATATTACGAGCGATGAGCATAAAAGTACTGGTTTTGGTGTTCCCCAGGGAAGTATTCTGGGCCCTACGCTATTCCTGATTTGTATTAATGACTTATGTAATCTGAATATTAAAGACGGCAATATGCCGACGATACGGCGTTAATATTTACCGCTAAAACCAGTAGTGAACTGTTCGAAATTGCTCAACTAGGTTTTAATACTGTGACTAATTGGCTTCAAAGCAATTTACTAACATTAAATGCTGACAAGACAAAATAAATTTACTTCTCCATGCGCAAGCCTCAACTTAACATTACTAACCCTCATCTATATGCCCATTTTTTTTTTTTTTTGGATGGGTTATTATCAAATAACTTCTCCCGCTCTGGGTGGAGCGGGAGGGCGTGTCAGACTCTTACTGACTAAAACCCACCCGTGTTCCTTCAGTTGCCTATAAGTTGCCAGGGGCCACGGTATCCCTTTCGGACTTTCCCGTAAGTAAGCTTTACATGTGAACGAGTAATAATCGACATGTTCTCCCATATTTTCCGTATGGGAGAACATGTTTTTCAACTACAAAGTTAAGTTTGTTTATGCGATAAATTCATCCCAACTACGGAATCCTTCATTGTGTTCATCCGCATCGGTGAGCACTTATCACCTTCGCTATGAAAGAACTCGTGTGCAACATTTCATGATTCTAGGACCCAGCTGTTTGGAAAGTGCGTTGTTTGTCAGTAAATGAATTTTAGATTTTTACTAAGTACAATTTCAAAAGGTAACTGTTACTTATTCGATTTTTCAGTAGCAGCTCGGAGGCTGAGTTTATGTTTTGCCCTTCTTGGCTATTTTATAGGTAAAAAAACTGGCGAATTATGGGTACACTAAACAGCTCTGCATAACCTTTCAGGCTATACAAGCGTATGATATGTAACCTAAGACTAAATTATAAAAATATATGACAATTGCTTTTCATTTTGTTTTCCTTTGCATGATTTTCGTGTAGTGTATTTGATTTATTTTAATGTTTTCGTCCTTGCCTACCTAGATTAAATGTGAATTATGTGGTCTCCAATAATTGGAGGCGCACACTTGTATTTGTCACTGTTTTTGTAAACTTGCGTGTACCTAATTGTGTATGTAGCCTCTGTTGGAGATCGAATAAATAAATAAACAAGTAGGTAATAAGCGGCTACTAGCTTTGTGTAAACAGTTATGTATCAGTTACGAAATAACGATAAAAGAAATATAATATCACGTCTTATTAAATTGTGGTTAGTGAACAAACGAAAGGTGTCTATTACAGGTTTAAATGAACCTTCTAAGGTATGAGAGGTACTTGTGCTTGAATTAATTCTATCCGTGAGTAATCCTTTATTCAACAGTATTATGTGATCATCAATACGTTTGCCAGGCGAGGTGATTTAAAATGTTTGTTTCCAACCTGTAATTTTTGCAATTTAAAGCGAAAGCGACAAGGTTGTCCGCAATTTTTTTTTTTTTTTGTAGACTGCGCTAAGGTAGCCCGCCAAATTTGTTTTTTGCAATTTGCAGGTCAGTATCAGGTTGTATGTTGATCTTATTATGATTCGATCGTATCAATTGTTTATTTATAGAATTATAATCATAAAAATCATCAAGTTAATGTAATCCTACTGAATAATTATTTCATGAAATCATGACATTTGAGGATTATGCTAACTCAAGGAGTTGTATTGCTGATTCTAATGATTATATTTCTGTAAAACCATATTTGTTACGGTCGCGAATCATATTTTAATGAACATATAACCAGACACTGACCTGTAAAAAACAAAAAACGAAAGAATATTTGAATTTCGCGGGCTACCTTAGCGCATCCCCATTAAAGACTTTTATTTTTTAAATCATACATTAGTCACCGTGTTTATAAAAGGAAGTTAGGAAAAGTTGATATTACATACGTATAGTTTCAAAATTGGCAAAAAAACGAAAAATAAAATAAAATCGCTGGCTACCTTACCGCATCCTCTTAAGAGGCTTCCGTTTAGAAGTAAGCCGTATACCCGATGGGATTTCCCATTGCCAGAAATGACGAACTTCCATAAAACTTTTACCCCCAGCACAGCATAATCAGCCTATAATGTACCCGTTGCTGGGACATAGACCTCCTCTCAATGAGAGGGAGTCGGCCGTAATCCACCACGCGGGCCCAGTGCGGGTTGGTGGATGTCACACGTCTTTGTTTTTTTTTCTTTTGGTTCCATATCATGCTGGTTTCCTCACGATGTTTTCCTTCGCCGTTTGAGAGCAGTAGTGATGAAATAATTTACCGAAAGTAAAGCGCCTGTCTGGGTTCGACTCAGACCTACAACTCGTAAGTCGCGGCCGTTACCACTGGGCCACCATTGCTCCCAGTAGGGAATGAATTTTCAAAAATCCTTCATTCCTTCCTTCATTACACAAAAATTCTTGTGCAAAATGTCATGCTTCTAGACCCAGTAGCTTAGGCAGTGCGTTGTCTGTCAGTGGATGAATGTAGATTAGAGTGAAGCCCCGTTTTTGATTCCCAGGTCGTAGGGCCGGCTGTTATTACGTTTCCGTAGTGAAAATCGGAGCCTGGAGTTTGGAACAATAAAATATATAGGCTCGCCCCATTTACAATATTAGGAGCAGTGATAGCCTAGTTGTGTGACCGTCCGACGGCTATAGGTCTCGAGTTCGAATCCAAGGCACGCACCTCTGATTTTTCGAATTCATGTGCGTATTGTACAATTATCACTTGCTTCAAAAACGGTGAAGGAAAACATCGTGAGGAAACGGACATGCCTGAGAGATATTTCTTCGACGGCGTGTGAAGCCAAGTCGCCCATGGGCAGCTTTAAAACTCTGACACCAGGTTATTCACTAACCACACGAAAAGAAGAAGAAGAAGATAGAATATGGGACTTACTAATGCTGCTGTAACATTCAGACAGCCTAGTCCATCCTTGTATCATTTAGGTGTATCAAATCTCCGTTACGTGGCACCGAGTTGTATCATTATTGGCAGTTTCGACACAAAATGATACGCAATCGTTTGAGTAGCACACACCCACACATCTGCTAATCCTTTCATTGGAAAAATCGTCACTTTATAAAACTACTTTCTTTCTAGCTTTATTTCCAGAAGAACAAATCATTTATTTTTGACGTTATCTTTCTAGTTAACAGCAGCAACGAATGACGTGAATCAATGTTTCAAAGTTAAATAAATAATATGTTGTGAGTTACTTTTTATTTCTTTTTAGCCAGTCGTTTCCGATATCAAAGCAAAGTTTTCATTAAAATTGTATCTCACTGAAGAACACAGGGCTCTACTTTTTTCAGGAAAAATATTCAATATTCTATGCATAGACTGATGAAGTTACGCAGGTCCTTTTCTCATGACTATTTAGTACATGATATTGCAATATTTATGATCAACTCTAAGTGCAAAGAAGATTTCTAAAAGTAATCACAGTTTCAGAAAGTTGGTACTACGCGTCTAGGGTAAACAGTGAATTTGTAGAAATGGTCTTCACCACCCACGACCATACACCAACAACACCACCAACATAAACACACACATGCACTTAACACCATAAACAATAGAACTCACCTACCTAAAAAGTTCTCGACACAAACAGCCAAACAAGTGTCGAATTTTCTCTCACCGTACATACAAACTGAAAGAGAAAGAGAATAGTACAATAACTTAATCCCATTGTCAATAGGTACTCAGACATACCGATACCACTACCTGAGACGAAGGAAAGCACTCACCAACGTTATCGATTGTGAGAACTAAACAGCCGATAGACTCACTGGTGGATCAAATAGCCCCCTTACAAATAAGATTATGGGATCAGCGGGAACAAACTCAACTGCTCATGCTCAGTAGGTACTCGTAATATATTTGTAGGAATAGTTCTTACGTTAGTAATATTGGATCTTAATAAATGAAAGCATAACGCGACTTACTTCGCTTTCAACGTATTGAAAGCGAAGTGCTTAAGTCGTGTTATGCTTGCAGTGTCACATAATCCTGGTACAAGGATCTTTTGGCGCTCAAATGACGTTAACAGGGTGGCGCTGTTGGTTAACATTTGTGCAATATTGTTTTGTGAATATTGAAAAAACAAGATGGCAGCATTAGTTTTTATTTTGGCCACGCGCCCGAAGATCCTAACGCATCAGTGTGTATTATCGCACTCCTAAACTCCTACGTCTCGCTTGCAGTTGGACGAAGGCTTTAAAATTAAGAACCTTTAATGAAAGGAAAGAAAGCGTTAGTGTAGCGTGCAAAATTCAAAATTAACGATTTATGCTTTTTAAGATTGTATGGTAAAATAAGTTAGACGTTTGTTACGAGTATAGACATGCATTTACATTGTGGTATACTCATTAAAATCATATATTATACAATGTACGTTTATTAAAAAAAAAAAAAAAAAAAAAAAAAAAAATGTTCTAAGTCCAAATATGAATATTTCATGAAAGTTATGGTTTGCGACCCATTCTACCTAAGTGTAAGAAGATTTGAATTACCCGTGATACCATAACGCATCCTCCTTTCATATTATTATAAAACATATATTATCAAGTTTTGCCTCGAAAACTGCCTCTGGCCTAATGGTCGCAAGCGCTACTGCTAAGCATGAGGTCCTAGGTTCAATTCCCAGGTCGGGCAAATTAATATAAGGTTGGGTTTTTCCATTTGTTTCTCAGTAGTTGGTCGGGGTCTGGATTTATGCCCAGATGATGACAATAAGCTCGCTCTCTGTTACATGAGACTTAACATTACTGGCAAAATGTGTTTCGGGTGTGTTTTTTATAAATTATATCCAAGATAAGAATGCTTGGAAACATGCTGGTCCTGCTCCATAGGACAATTTAGAGTCTAGACAAAATCAAACCGGTTCCTAATTTAATTGTATAATATTATATTTTATATCATTGATTTTACACTCTGTGATTACTTGAACTCACACACTGACTTACTAGTATTACTTGTTAAAATGTTAGGAATATCGTATAATTTTTTTTTAAGTGGAGTTTTGCCCATTCTTCTCCATACGAAAACTACCTTTTGGAAGGGGCGACCAGTTTTTTTTTTTTGTAAATTTTGACGTTCAAAAGTGCCTTTTATGTGTCTAATTGAAATAAATTATTTGGCTTTTAACTTTTAAAATTAAAAAAACGTTTATTTGTCACTAGAAAATACATTAAACAAAGTTTTTCCTAGTGGGCAAAAGTCGCTCAGTCTAGTGTGGTACGCCTGCATGTCAAGTCGCAGTCATGTCCACCAAAAGAAAATTATTTTCGATGTATATATGCCGAATTTTGCCATTATGATATTGCAAATCTAGTAATGATAAAAGGACTAGACTGAATATGGTTTATTTTCGTTAGTATTTTTTAATTTACCCAGTATTTCGATAAAATAAAAATAAATCTTAGATGTTTCAAACTATCTGACGGTTGGTAATCAAAGGTTAAACTAGGAACAAATTATCGGACGCGTCCGTGAAGAGAATGTAAAAGGTATTAAAGAAGTAATAGATAGTTTCAGGATATGTTGAGGTGGTATGAATGGAGGATACGTGTGTGTGAACTAACCCTTCGGTAAATACAGAAAAGATGTTATTTGTTATAAAGACTTTAGCTGTATGTATTTATGAATGTTTAATATTTACAAGTGGGCACATAACAACATATAACGAATTAATTAATAAATATAGCAAAATATTATCTCCTAACTTAACTAAAAATAATCAAAAACTAAAATGTGGCATCGAAAGATTCATCTGCATCGCTGTCGATTGGTGATGTATCAAAAAGACTGGCCGCATTGCCTCTCACTCTTGCGCCATCCCATCTTCCTGGCTCGGCGTGCTGTGCTGGTGCTGAAAACCTCAAGCGGCTTATAACCTTACGGGTAATTATATCTTCGAGCCGTTTGGGGTTAAACCTCGGGCCGTGGGGTCCGAGTGGTCACGGCCTCTTTAATGAAACCTCAAACGGCTATTTGATACTTCCCGTGACACAAGGGCTGGTTTTTACCTTGGGCAGAGGCTAAGCATTGCCATACAACGTGGCAATGCGGCCAGTCTCTTGGATACATGACCAGTCGACAGCAATGCCGATGAATTTTTCGATGCTATATTTTAGTTTTTAAACAGTTTTAGTTAAGTTAGTATACAATTTTGCTAGTTTTATCAAGATTTAATCGTCATCTCATTATCTTCACAGTGAACTTCTACATAATCTTTATGTGTTATGAACTAACGCGGCTACATCAAATTATATGGATAATAATATGAAGGTAATAGACGTGTATGTATGTAGTGTAGATATTTATTTTATACAGTATATCATTTTCTTTAGAGCCTTGGGCAAATATTGGTTTTGTAACGCTTGGATAAGGTTGGCTGTTTATTTACTTTTCTACCGCTGAAGGTATATTTTCCGTGCGGCTTTTATTTAGGGATGAGCTACTTCGATTGAGGTATCAATCTGGAAGTATACCTGTTTTGTAAGAATATTGAAAATATTTACTTTTTATTCATGCGCGTATCAAATCGGTAGATCAAATTAAAGTTGGTGATCAGACCTTGGAACATGTATTTCTAAATTATTTGCACCAAAATAAATCTTGAAATAGGCTAGTATATAATTCTCGATGTTGACTTTTTGGCCAACGGTTGTATTTTGATATAAAACTACTATTACTACTATTTTGATAAACTAATCCCCACGAACCTTTTAACTGTATAAGCCACGCCTCTGAATAAAGCCAATACACACACGTCACACAAACAGACAACCCACTAATCAATACCCACCTTAATTACTCTTAAACAAACTGTTCCAGGTCACTTATTTGCGAACCCTTGACTTTAAATAAGTTCAATATGTTCGTATGTAAAGTCGGTAAGAAATGAATTGGTTGGTTTTGGGTTAACCCGTCATTAAGAAAGGTCTTGAGACGCTCTCTGCTAGGCATATTAATGTATACATCTTGTTTTCTCATCACGGTAAGTATCTTACCGTTATTAAAAGCAATAAACTAATACTTTCTTTACAAAGTAATTGTATAATGATCCTGTTGCGATACGTACTTCTATCAATTATTTATTTCTCTTACCAAAACTACTAAGGTTCGTCGTTTTCATATTTTCTAAACTAAAAATCACTGGCCCGAGGGGGTCACCTTGTTGACAGCCAATAGTATGTTGCAGAAGGTTCTCTCGATAAAAAAAAAAGAAAAACTCTGCTGTTCCATACATTTTGACCGCGTAGGTTTTTTTAATAATCGACGGAAAATTTCAACGCAGGGGTACAGATTCATGTACTAAATCTATGGTATCAGTTTTCATGTCGATGTCCCTGCCACCCTGTATAGTTTCGTTTGACAATGTTACAGACACCCATCTAAAGTACTGTGTCGGGACAATTTTCAAATTTAGTATGTTAAAAAATATATCGCCCGGTTGGCAAAAAAAATCCTGGCCAGACTATGATTAATAAAAAAAAAAAGACTGACTATTCTTCAAATATTGCACTGATTCGATTAACGATTCATTCGTTTTAATAACAAAATATGTTATTCTTAAAAAGCACTATGCATTGATCCACTTCATCCATCCACCTATGGCTGTTGGGCGCCAAAAATATTCCTAAACTTAGGTGGCATAGTAGTCACCTATTTAGGTCATTAACTCTGAATTCACTAACAATTGGCAATTGTCGAGTTAGTAGCAAAGATTCTCTTTGAAAAGCTCTTTCAATTGGTGTATATCTTGCAATGTTTAAATAAAAGTCATTTTTGAATTTTTAATTCTTCATAATCTGGCCAGGATTTTTTTAGCCAACCCACTCGCGATGTATTTTCTAACGCACTAAATATGATTTAAAATACTTTACATCCATAAAACAGATGGGTGAAGGTCGTTCCTCTGCGGATCCTCTACTAAATGAAAGAAGTTGTGGGCATGCCACGAGTCATCGCGACGCGATTTGCTGAGTGACGAACGGAAAAGCCTAAGGCCTCTGCCTCGAATTTTGCGGGCAGCGGGGCGGCAGCGGCGGCGGCGCGGGAGCGGCAGGATCTTATGCGTAAAATCAAATGGACCGGTTCTCGAAAACAGCGGCGTGGCAGCGGCGCGGGGGCGGGCAACGAGCGGTGCACTTCAGTCAAGCGGTGACCGCCCGCATTGCGCGTTTGCATTGTAGTATAGTGTTGTACATTTAATAAATCGAGCGTTAGGAATAAATTTGAATCAAAAAGATGTCGCCGTTTTTCAGACATTTCGTTCGCGAATAAAAACAAATATCTCGACAACACAACCACGAACACAACACTACACCGCTATAGTGCCGCGCGATTTGCCTGCTGGTTTGGAGAACAGGTATGCGTTGCCCGCTCCGCTCCCGCGCCGCCGCCGCTGCCGCCCCGCTGCCCGCAAAATTCGAGGCAGAGGCCTAACGCGCGCGATTGTCGCTTGCCGCAAGTCGGTCGGAAGTCGCATCGCTCGAGGCCGTTAACTGGGCCTATGAGTACAAGCACACATAGTAAGCTTAGTTAGTAATTTGGTGTGCCTTAACCTGAGTCAAATAAGAATTTAAAATAATATTTTCTTTCTTAGTAATAGAACACTTTGATTTAGTCATTAGATACCAATTTAGATTTAGTTCTCAACAAAAGTTTTCGTAAAACTATTTAGTTTTAATTACATAACTAAGTAACATATAACTTTATAATATCGACATCAAAGTGGTTGGCGAAACAATTTCCTTTTGATTTTTAATGAGTTTCGAGGAAAATATAATTTTGTCATCACGCAATTACAATTTAAGTTGGTCAAAGGAGCGAGAAAACAACGTTTATATAAATACATAGGAAAAGCTGTTCGTTGGTAAGCGAATCACTTCAGGAATGTTGGACCGTTTTGGCAACTATTTATTTAAAAAAAATTGTATTAGGTAGTACGAATTAAGTTTTTGCAAAAAAATACCGGAAATATTTCAAATTCCGAAAATACTGGACGTCTTTTTTCTATGATATTTTCGTATTAATTATTGTTTGGACAGGCCGACGTCTGCCCAGTTTTTCCTAAAACATAATCATTTCTACATTTGTTATTTCAAGACTCACCGATACTCCTTTATCATGGGACATAGATATACTAACCTAACCTAATAGGTGTTCTAAAAACCCCTGCCAACTCCATCGGGGATAAAGTCATGTTGTTTATAAACATTTTAAAATTCCATCAAAGCATAATTGAATAATAATCATAAAAAAATCGAAATATCTGTTTGAAAATTCCTTTAACTAGATACCGTCATACCTTTGCAAAATGTACTGCCGTAATCCTTCGTTCAGCGACCCATCTGAACGCGACTGAATCCTTCAAGAACCCCAAAATGGATTAGCATAGATCCCTCTAATCAGATTACTTCTAACAAGAGCTTTCTCGTTTTTTAATGTCGACCGAGTCGATTAGTAAGGGGGCGTTGAAGATAACCGTAGTATTGCTGCCACGGGGATTATTAAGTAATCAGGGCGTAAAACAATGTTTTAAGTGAATGTTTTAAGTACTTTTTAGGAAAGAGGTTCAATATTGTTTGGAGATATTGAATTGGAGGGAAAATTCTGTTTTGTTACTTTAGTTTACGAATTGACTGCTCGTTACTTTACGTTAATTTTTATGGAAATTTTAACGTATTCTATTCTAAATTGCAGTGTTACGAGTTACAAAATTTGGGTAAACTTGAACGCAGCTTACTTTAAAAAAAAAATAGTAAGTCTACCCCTAAAGTAGGAAGGGTTTGACTTACTATTTTCCAAAAAAACTTGTTTTTATTATTTTATCTTGGGAAAAAATAAAGATAAAGATATATTTATTGCTTATCTGTGTACATCAGTTCTTATTCTAAACGTAAAGTCTAACCATGTCGTATATGCAATAGTATTACAAGGCAAATAAATTAATAGATTACAAATAAATTACATAGGTACGAACATAATTTTTTCTCAAAAAACTCATGCAGATTATAAAATACATAACAACAATACAATCTTATCTCATCAACAATACTTAACCTCAACTTCAAATGCGTTCTAAATACTTAGGTACGTAAGCTTGACTTCGGGACGTGTTATCAAAATCGTTTCAGTTGCTAAACTTTTCAGTACGTCTGAAAAGTTTAAAGACAGACACACAAAGTAATTTCACACTTCTCATAATAATTGTACACAAGAAATATTGCAAAACAACACTAGCGTTATTCTACACAAATACAATTATGGTCTGCTCTCAGACGGAGATTAGCGGTTAGGTTAGCCACGATACGAGGTTCCACCTCAATGTGTGAGCTTAATTACTCACTGCACGCCAAGTTTCTCACAGGACAGGCAGTTGACGGCCACGAAATTTACTGTATTTGCATAACAAATTTTCGGGAGCATGCAAAAATTAAATCAATCAAAAGTTTGTGATTCAAACACTGTTATTTTTAGAATGATTAAAGAGTTTGGTCTTATTTTCTTGGAAAGATTGGGTTTTCTAAGAGAGCGGTGTCGTCATATAGAGGCCGCAAAATGACGGACGTCTTTAAGCCCTTTGTATAAACACGTTTTTCTTGCCGTGAAAAACTACGGTTTATTCGCCTTGTGTAGGGTCGGTCATCAGTATAGTATGGATCACTATGGAAGCTTGTTGACAGACCCGTTTTTTCTACGGGGCGGTTTATACGCCGTGTGTAGGGTCGGTTGTGTTGGATCATTCGGTTCCCTACAAAATGGTTGAGCTGGATGGTGCTGATCCACGCGTCATGTTCGTGAACAGGCACCGTCAGTTGAGACTGGTCATCTCTTATCTGCCAGGGCTTATTTTTAATCATTTTTGATTATTTTTTGTATACATTTTTCCCACATATAGTCGTAGAAGCAACAAGACTAATGTACTCAGGATTTTGTAATTTCTATATTTAAAAGAGTGTCCTTGGAGTTTCTTGCCCGTTCTTCTCCATAGAGATCTACGTTTAGGAATGGGCAACTAGCTTCAACTTTCTGACTAACTGACCGACTCTTTGATAATTCAAAAGTGCCTGTAAATGGTTTAATTGAAATAAATGCTTTGAGTTTGAGTTTTTGAGTTCGGTCGTCAGTGTTGTATGGATAACTGTGGAAGCGTGCTGAAGGACTCTTTTATTTGTACGGCGCGGCTTATACGCCGTATGGTAATGAAACCATGCCGAGTACAAAGGGCTTTATACAGACACTGATAGATTTTTTGACACCGTATAAAACACCGGGAAAAATGACAGATTTTCATGATGGCTTTTAATTTGCGTCCGTTATATGACGGCAACGCTGTCTGTGAAAGAACGTCTTATTGCTCTCCTTGAAGTAACGGTTTCGTTCGTGATTTTAAGAATATTTCAAACACAGAATCCCTGTAAAGAGTTCCAATTTTAGTAGTACTCACCATATACGTGTTTCCAAAAAGTTTTGAGCATTATAGTGAAGGCAGTTAAACTGTTTTTTTAAATGAAATTTAACTGTTTAAATACAAACCTGAAACAAACGCGCGAGGGCAGTGAATTGAAGTGAAACCAAACATGAGTGAAATCAAATATCGGTGCAAAACATTTAAAACCAAACACTAGTATGTAATATTATGGTATTGGCAAACAAGAATCTGCAAATAATGAACTCTGTTTTAATAGTGAAACAGATGTGGGCAGCCTATCCACAATGATTTTTAGGAAATTATGGAGCGGTGAGTTTGAGCTTTCAATTAGTGAGTTGAATAACATTGTGTGTTGTTAAAATTGATTTGAACATTCTTTCATATTTTGTTCTTGTTCACATGAAGGCTGTTTCTTATCAAATTCAAACTCAAACTCAAAGCATTTATTTCAAATAAACCAATTACAGGCACTTTTGAATTGTCAAGGGGTCGGTCAGTCAGAAATATGAAGCTAGTCGCCCATTCCAAAGCGTAGTAGGTACCTATGGAGAAGAACGGGCAAGAAACTCCACGGACACTCTTTTAAATAAAATAAAAATGGTTACATAATATTGGTTACATCATTCAAGTTGAAGTTATACATGTGAGAACGATGCAAAACATTAAAAGCGTCCGTTAGAAATAAAAATATAAATTAAATTAAAATCGCCGTGGCAGCTAAGAGATGACCAGTCCCTACTGACGGCGCCCGTTCACGAACATGACGCATGGATTAGCACCATTCAGCTCAACCATTTTGAAGGGAGCTAAATGATCCAACACACGCGCCACCGCCAGCGAGACATTAGAGTGAGCATGACATACTCTCAGCCGCCAGGGTATTCTACTCAGTAAAGAGTATAAGCTGATCACAAATCGCTATTCTCAACCATTCGACAGGCTTCCGAATCGAAAATGATACACTATCGGGTACCTGATTTACTTAGTCCCCGACAGAAAATAGTCTGTCGGAAGAATAGCGGTCGTATATTTGGTTTAAACTGTAAAAAAATTCAGGTTTCGGATTTTGTGAACAGAGTTTAGATAAATAAGTATTATTATTAAGACACGGAAATAATTAGACGCTGGCGATTACTTCCAGGAACTCTCCAGTTCCTAAACAATAGGACTGCCATAAAATAAACAAAAAAAAAAAAAATTACTGCAATCAGAAAACAATGCCAAACAAGGTCTCTGATCATATCAGAGGGACACTGAGCAAAGGCAGGAGTGGGTTTTAGCCGGTAAGAGTCTGGGCGTCCATGAGGATTTCCCACTCCTGCTAAAACAAAAAAAAAAAAAAAAAACAGAGTTTAGAGGACTCCTTCGATAACATTGATCGATGTTCGATTCGTCACGAAAGCGTATCGTATGTTTGTGAATACCTATTCTGATGCAGGATTATCCCTTAAAAGTAATACTGGGTCTGTGAAAGACATATCTGTTTATTTAACGTATACCTACTGTCCCACTGCTATGCATTTTCAAGGTGATAGCAGCCAAGCCTGATTCCCCATTCCTGGAGCACTGGACCTGTATGCACAGCTGCAGATCTGGTGCTGCGGGAAGGGGAATGAATTATAAGTACCGGTTTTTAAATTAGTTTTATTTTGTTTTAATTTAATTTAATTTAATGTCATTTTTATTTTTTTATTTGATTAAATTTTTTATTGTATTTAGTTTAATTTAATTTCGATATTTTCTATTTCATTTGTATTTTTCTTTTAATGGAACACTTACTAACGTAGTTCATAAGTTTTACTAACAACAATATGAATCATTTGTATTTGATATAAATAAATAATAATAATAATACGCAAAGGTTCCTCCCAAAGCCTTCCACATCTCTCTTTCTGCTTCCTTCTATGGCAACTGCGTAATGAATCCAAGTCATCACGCCAGCGCCTCCTAGGCCTGCCTCTCCTGACTAAATGCTGGTCATTCTTTTAGCGTGATGTCTACTTAATCATAACGCTGAAAAAGCAAACGAATGACCAGCATTGTAGCCATTTTTATATTCTAATAGATATACCTTTATGAATATAAAAATGTTTATAATTATAATTTTATTTCTTGGGTTATATCTCAGTCAAATAAATGTTGGAAACGCATTTGCAGTTTAGGAATCCCATAATTTTTCTCTGCTGTGTAGGTAGGTAAGTACGAGTAGGTGGTCCAACCAATGTATTTATTTATTTCTTCGCCACATAACAGAATATTTTTTCCACAATATTTTCTCCTAGCCAAAGAAGGAAATAAAACGTTAAACGTATCAAAGAGCACCCTCACGCTACAAAAATACAAAGCTAAGATAAAAGAGAGTGTATAATGATTGCAATTACACCATATGTTTCTATCGATGTGATGCCAACATAGAATATCATAACACCCACATAAATGGGTAAATATGATAGAGCAGGGAGAAGGCTCGGCGACCGCTGCTAGAGGCGGCTTTCTTTTCTTTCTTTCTTATTTCAATTAAATTTTTATTATTTTAATTAAACTTAAAATGAGCGTAACTTAATTTGTACGAGAACTATTTGTATCATTATGTTATTACTATAGCAAATCATTGTTGTAGGAGAAAGGAGCCGGTGTTTGTCACACAGTTAATACTAGCACAGACATCGTCGTTAACTCTATCTTTAAAATGCTTAAACTCTGTACATTGTGTTTTTGTTTAGGATAGATGAGTTGAACCAACATTATTGTTAATAAAAAAAACATTAAAAGATAAAAAATAAAAAAATGTTTGTCACCTGGTGGAGTTTTTATACCGCCCATGGGCTTCTGACTTGGCTTCACATGCCGTCAAAAAATATGTCTCAGGCATCTCACGATGTTTTCCTTCACCTTTATTGAAGCAAATGATAATTATACTATACGCACATGAATACGAAAAGTCAGAGGTGCGTGGGTTCGAACTCGAGACCTATGACTTGGCAGTCCGACGGTCACGCCGCTAGGCTATCACTGCTAGAGGCGGCAATGTCAACAGTTTCAACACAAACCGAGAATGTCACCAATTTCTCGACACAGTATACAAACTGCTTTGAATGAGATCTGCGACAGAAGTTGTGCGCTCAACGCACTTTCAGTGCCATTAATTTTATTTATTTATTTAATACTTCAAGCACACAAATGTACAGAGGCGGACTTAATGCCATAGGCATTTTCTATCAGTCAACCTTCGGGTGATGCAGAGACAAACAGTGGTAGGTGCAATAGCGAGAAAAGAAGATTTTTTATATTTAAATATAAAGATATACATATATACCTATTTAAAACTATAAATATAATAAATACACCTAATTATATATAAATATAAGCACGAATAAGACTTACAATGGGAAAACATTACATTTGTTGCATTTATTAGTACTGAAGTTTGTAGGCGCTGCCAAAGATTCAGTGCTCTGTGGTAAATATATATCAGGGTGTAATACTGAGTGGATAAAGCTGTTTATGATGAATAAGAAACAGTTATATTTGAAGTAATACGTCGGGGGATAATGATTTGATGTGTTTATTCGATTATGCTGTTACGTTTTGCTGTCTTGAGAAAAAGGGCACGGTTGTTTGTTTTGAATCTAAGAGTAAATAGCGTTGGCTAGAGAGGCGCCACGGCGTCCTCACCTTCCGCCTGACGCAGGTCCTTACCGCACCGTAGGCGCGGGCTTGCGGACGGTGAGCAATGGGTAGCTCGCCGTCCGATAAGGACCAGGCCCGGGTCGACGGCGCGTTGTGTTCCACGCGCGCCTCAAAGAGATGTCAGCAAGTGAAGGGGTCTGATAGGACCGATGCCGGGGTTGCGGGAAAATTCGAAAAGGATACCGTGGCCCTGGCAACGTATAGGCAACTGAAAGAACACGGGTGGGTTTTAGTCAATAAGAGTCTGACACGCCCTCCTGCTCCACCCAGAGCGGGAGAAGTTATTTGATAATTTCCCACCCAAAAAACAAAAAAAAAGTGTAATTAGCGTGATAATTTGTAGAGTTGATTCAAAGTTTAAAAGAAAGTGAAAAAAAAACACATTTTGTTTCCTTGATTATGACGTTCTTCGTGTTGTATGTTTTGATTAATTTTATTATTTTTACTTTGTCAAACTTACTGTATCTACCTAGATTATAAGACAATGATGTGGTCTCCTTTAATTGGAAGCGCAAACTGGTATTTTGTCCCTGTTCTTGTAAACTTACATGTAATTGTGGAGCCTGTGTTGGAGATCCAATACATAAATAAATTATAAATAAATTATAAATAAATTATAAATAAATAAATAATTATTAAATCTTGTTGAGACAGAGACATCTCAAATTGAGTCATTTTTATTATAAATCTGCTAATAATTATGGTTTAGTTTATTATCACGACTTTTGTCAGACAGATTGATAACAGTAATTTGAGAACACTTATTTTGTTTTCACCAATTTTTTCAGAGCCTGGTACATATTTATGTAGCTATTCAAAGACGATTTTAGATGGATATTCGCAAAAGCTGGGATTAAAATCACCAAGAATAACAAGTAAATTTATTCGCATAGACAAATGTGTTGCTACTGTAGGTGCTTTTTTACCTTCGCTGTTGAAAGGGTTTACTTGTTTGGTCGATGCATTAAGTTTTTTGGGTCTTCTCACAAAATACAGGATTATCCCATGAAAACAAATGGCCCCTGTGCGATTACATATGCAAAGAAAACATTTGAAAAAACCCTTGAGGAAGATTTAGTATAGAAAATCAACATGAGTAGATATCAAACAGAATCAAAGCACACAATTGTGCTATTTGTATGCTTCTACATATAAGATGTTTGCATGACTTTGAATAGATTGTTTACGCGACGTATACGTGAAGATCATCATCCTCCTGCCTTCATCCATACCATCACCTTACTAGAAGTGCCTGATATCCTAGGTATAGAATCCGATTACTAATCGAAGTCCATTGATGAGACGTTGCACTTGCTGCTGTTCAACGTAATAGTGTGCAATGGGAAAAGCTAAGAACACGTACCACGTACGTACGTCACATATACTACTTTTTTGTCTGGTATCGGTACCTATCCAATAGCTGCTGTTGACGATAATTAGTTAACTGCAATGCTTTATTATATAAGGTCCCATTAAAATAGGTGGACAAAATTTTTGAAATCAATCAGACCACCAAAATAAGGACAATGGTAAAAAAATAATAGGAAAAATGCATTAGATACTTACAAGAAAAATAAATCAGCTAACGAAAATACACTAAAAATGTTAGTTACCCAAAGCCATTTATTATTTTAGGTCAAAATAAAATCACTTTTATTAGTGTTTTTTTTTTGCTTGGATATCTTTGGTTAGACGTACTGAACGCTGTGTTAAAATTTGTCCATCTATTTTAATGGGATCTTGTATACTATATTGTATGAAGCTTGGTCTCTGTTGGGTATCTTACTCCGTGGCCAGCCCGCCGTAATATATTTTTATCGCAACGGCTCATCTACGACACCAACGCATTATGTTCTATTTTATAGTTGCGAGTTTTATGTTTGTTTGGAGCGAGGTGTAAATCTTAAAGTTGTAAATCAATCGATAGAAATAATTCATTCCTCGCTATTTTGATTTCGGAGTATTTTTACGATAAATGCCTTAGATTTTTGGTTTAAGTGCTTTGAAACGATACCTTTTGTAGTCTGTATTGTGTAGAATAAGAGTAAACAGTTTACGTACGGTCTAGCCGTCTTTGGCAGAATTTACACTATACACAAATAAATAAATAAATAAATAAATAATAAAGGTGTATTTGGAGTCAGTATAATACAGCCTAATACAGTTATATTCCTAAGAAAAAACTATATGAACTCTGTATTCTAATCTAGGTAAAAACCTGTATCTTGGAAATTAGTGCTCTTCCGTGCTAAAAATGGTGTAAAAACTTCAAATCCTATACATCAAAATTATAAAATAGACTATGAAAGAGCCTATATAAGACTGGCATTATTGCACAGCCGCTATTAAAATGAAACTAGTTTTCTTAACCAATTCTTCCAGTATCCATGGTGAAAAGAGGTTCTTGCCCGTTCTTCTCCATAGGTAGGTACCTACTACGCTTTGGAATGGGCAACTAGCTTCGTATTTGGGACTGACCGACTCCTTTTTTTTTTTTTGGTGGGAAATTATCAAATAACTTCTCCCGCTCTGGGTGGAGCGGGAGGGCGTGTCAGACTCTTACTGACTAAAACCCAGTCGTGTTCCTTCCGTTGCCTGTACGTTGCCAGGGGCCACGGTATCCCTTTCGGACTTTCCCGCAACCCCGGCAGGCATCGGTCCTATCGGACCCCTTCATTTGCTGACATCTCTTAGAGGCGCGCGTGGAACACAACGCGCCGTCGACCCGGGCCTGGTCCTTATCGGACGGCGAGCTACCCATTGCTCACCGTCCGCAAGCCCGCGCCTACGGTGGCCGGGAATCGGCCTGCGATTCCCGACGCCCAGGGCGTCTCCTGCGGCGGCTAGGGGCGCGAGGGCGCGAATTTTGCCTTTCCCTCACGCGTTCTGCCTCTTCCTTCGCGAGCATTACTGCTTCGCAGAAGGAGGTGACGGCCTCCCATGCCCTCTCGCTCCGTACCATGGCCTGGACTAGAGCCGGACGCCGCCACCGATCGCCTCCACGAGGACACGGCGATGCTCTGCCCAAGCCGGACAGACCTCCACCGTATGCTCAACCGTGTCCTCCGGGCGATCCACGCAGTGATGACAGCCGGGCGTTTTCTCCGCCGGAGCTCTGTCCGCTGTGCCGCGATTTCTCGCGGAAACGGAGTTACGCCCCGGCGTTTCGACTCCTCGCGCCACTCCCAGATATGCGCGAGGACTTTTGCCTCCAGATCCCATGGCGGTAATCCGGCGACTGACCGACTCCTTGAAAATTAAAAAGTGCCTCAATCAATCTGCCTAGCCTTTTCCAAACTATGTTGGGGTCGGCTTCCCGTCTAACTGGATGCAACTGAATACCAGTATTTAACTTGGACCGACTGCCTATCTGACCTCCACGACCACTGGGTCGTGGAGGTCAGATAGGCAGTCGGTCCAAGTGTTGTTACCAAGGTGTATCGTGTTACCTAGTAACTGTACTAGGTAACACGATACACCTTGGTAACAACACTGGTTGTCAGACTTTCGCGCTTCTGACGACCCGTATCGACTGTCAAAGACCCAAGAATGACAGCCGGGACCAACGGCTTAACGTGCTTTCCGAGGCACGGAGGGGTCTCGGTATGTTACGCTGGTCACCCATCCACGGACTGACCGCGGCAAGCGTAGCTTAACCTGGGCGATCGACCCGTGCGGCTGTTATTATTTAGCCACGAGTCCCACAATAATTCAAAAGTGCCTGTGAATGGTTTAATTGAAATAAGTAAATGCTTTGAGTTCGAGTTTTTATATTTTATTAGTAAGAAAAAATCCGTATACCTACCTAATAACAACAAATACGTCATGTAGTAAGATTGTCCCTAACACCAACTTTATAGTGCTTTTGACACTTAGGACGATAAATGGCCGATCATAAACCGTTCAGGTCCAACCAACAGGTTGCCATAGAGATAGGCCATCAACAAACAACAAACGGAATAAGTTTACAACGCTTGAATTCTAAACAAGCTAAAGGAGGATGTATAAAACGTTATTCCCACATTTATATCGAGCACTTTAATTGTAAATTAGTACATTTTTACGTGTCTATATGTAACAGAAATGGAGCCCTTGTGAAAAAGCAGATGTATCTGCGGATGTAAAGGTAATGCCATGCCATATTTATTTCGCCAACCAGGCAGCAATTTAAAGGGTATTTGAAGGGTCTGGTACTATCCTGCTGGAAGGAAATGGTCTCCTTCCATACAGAAAAGGGGACGGGCGTTGCATTGGTACCCACTTCACACTCCAACACTGTAGGTCAGGGATCACCAATTAGTTTCATTGGGGGTTCGTTTTAAAAAAATGTTATGACTGTCGAGGTCCGTTTGAAAGACGATTACTAGCAACCAATATTAAAAGATGTTCAAGGATCGTATTTTTGTGTTTTCTTGGAAATCGATCATTATAGAGTACCTAGCTCTATTACTCTCGAAAACATTTGTAGCTTCACGCGGCTTGCGTCTCGCGTCGTCCGTTGTCGTGTCGATGGCAGAAAATACAAAGCGTGGGCTTAATTAAATTACTCAATTTTACTTTTTTTTGTATAAAATGTTTTATTAAATTCCGCACAAAATAAATAGGCGGTCCGCTATTTGGTGACTCCTGCTGTTGGTAAACGGAATTCTTTAGAATCTTAAACAATGCATGTAAACGGCATCTAAATATTTCGGTAATTTACTCAGATTGAAATCAAAACAACTGCCGTACTCCAAAAGCTTAAAAATGTAAACACTCACTGTTATTTTTGGAAAATTTCAGTCATAATCCTGTTCATGAATAAGTCGAGAGGTTCAAAGCCAGTGCCGAGCCTCCATAACGTTAATGTTAGGTAATATCGCTCAACACATCACAAAATTGAGTTTACTCTCAATGTTTCATTTTGGGTTTAGATTTTTATCAATTTCAAGACAGTAGCTCGAAAATGAACCGTTAATGTAAAGGTGTAAAGTCGGTATTAGATTGTATTGGTACTCTACCCGGGAGAACGCAACAGGTCGACTGAAATGAATATTGAGTAATTTTTGTAGGGAACTAAAACATAGATTTATGAGAAGAAAATGTTTTATTGAGTTTTAAAGAGATATCGGTTTTGTTTCAGAAAAGGTGCCCATATAATTCTTATAATAGGTTTCTACTTAGCATTGTCATTGAGATTATAGAGGATAATATATTATAACAACATTACGCCTTCATGTCTCAAAGGGGTACGCAGACTTGTAAAGTACTGTAAACCCTAGGTGGAAGCGCTGACGGTACAAGGATAAATTAAACATTTGTTTGTGATGAAACTCGAATACTTTTTTGAATCTTTAAGTTTTTACATTATTATATTTAAGACGAGCGGTTGTCGATTTTTTGTAGTTTTCGAGTAATTTTTTTTTTGTAATTTTCTGGCGGTATACATTCAAATTTTTTTTTTTTTTTGTAATGTTATTTTTCAGTTTTTTTTTGTGACATAACCTATAAATAAACCTAGAATAAATGACTATAGGTAGATACCACAATAGGTAATATAATATATAATAAACAAGTGAAACCACATAATAAACAAACAGCTTTTAGTAAGTCACAGACAACAACAACTGCAACAATAAACAAAACAATTTGATACATTTTTGATCAACACGAACAGCGGGCGGTAAATACACAATGACCCAATGTGTGACCACAGCATGCCACTATTGAACTTGTTGCTATAGCTACGTGTGTTGCTCAAGTCTCAAGAGTACGCAATTAGATCTTAATTGCCAATGTTCGGTATTTATTTAGGCAGCCACATGTATAAGCGTCTTTATACGATGTTCCGAGTAAAAGGTTTTCCTCTGCTTTTTATTTTTGTGTGATTTGGAAATGGAATTTTCGTAATATCAACTTTGGGCGTTGTTTTTATACAAATGCCCAAAAAAGGAGTGTAATGTTTTCAGGGTGAATGTATGTATGTATGTGCGTTTCTTTATTCCACCATCACTTTTAAATGCTTGAACAAATGTATGCGGATGTATGGGGTATCGTCTAACGATCCTTACCTCATATGTTCGCATATTGTTTTTTTTTTTAAATCAATATGGGAGCAGCATGGCTTCATTTTCAAAAGTGAAAAAAACATGTTTTAAAGAAAAACTTGTCACGACAATGTTTAAAAAAAAAACACGTTTGTCCAGCACAGTCGTTTTTTTTTAAATTTTTAATTAAGAATATGGTTTGTTGTTTGTCAAATATTTTAAGATACTTATAAAATCTAGTTTTAAGTGCTCCATTGCTAATATTTTTGGATAACCTGGCAGACGTCATAATATGTGTTTATGTTTTTGATAGTATCCGTGCGGGTCATAAGCAAACAAACAATGATTTTCTACTGAGTCTGCTGCATGTAAAGGAATTTACCATTATATCGTTGATTATATCGAAACTCTTGATGACAACATTTCACGGAACTATCTATCGATTAAAACCTTTTCGTGAAAATTATCCCTTCGAACTTGACAAAATCAATCGATCACATATCTTCAGTATGGGAAAAAACACGTCTATTATTAGCTCCAATAACAGCTTGCCAAGGTTGCAGAGAAATATTTATATCATAAGGTGTGGGCAGCATGAACGGAGTGCCTTCAACACGTTGAGTGTCGGCTTGCGTACGCCCACGCGTGCCAACCGGTGTCGCGTGTTATTTAGATTGCTTGCAAATACCTAAGTTATTAATCTGCGTCCATACAGAATACCATCGCTATAATATTATATCGAGTTATATGTTTAACCGAAGCACAAGCAAAGAAAAAATTGTTCGTACTGAATGCTCATTTGGAATAAAGGGAAGTTAACAACAACCAGAGATTGACCATTGCTACTGTTTAGTAGAGCTGATTTAACTTAACTAGATACATGCAAATGCAAACCGAATCTGGCCAGTCAATGATAACCTTGCGCATCCCGAGGCGTGAAATATGCATCTATTAATCATGAATAACCATAACATAATACTAGTTTTTGCCAGCGGCATCGCCCGCGTGATATCTTTATAAATCATAGCCTATGTTACTCAGTGATAATATATTATTCTACTAGTGAAATAATTTTTTATATCGGTCCAGTATTTTTGGAGTTTTTACATTACAAACATGCAAAAAATCAAATATTTTCTATTTATAATATCAGTTTAGACTATAACAATCATCATCTGAATCATCTACCAAACCTTTTCCTAACTATCTCGAGGTCGGCTTCCAGTCTAACTGGGTGCAGCTGAATACCAGTATTTTACATGGAGTGACTGCCTACCTGACCTCCACAACCTAGTTACTGGGTAACACGATACCCCTTGGAAGACTCGGTTTTCAGGCTTCTGACAAAGTAACAACCCACCCACTGTTTGTCTCTGCATCACCCAAAGGTTTACTTGTAGAAAATGCCTATAGCATTAAATCCGCCTCTGTAAATAAAAAAATAAAAAAGAACAACTTTCAAAGATCTACAAATGACAGCCAGGACCAATGGCTTAACGTGCTTTCCGAGGCATGGAGGTCTTGGTATGTAAAGATTCACGACCAATCCACGGACCAACCATGGCAAGCGAAGCTTAACCCGATCGATCGACCCGTGCGGCTAAAAATACTATACCAATATAATCAGAATATTTACCGGAATATCAATAATAAAGTATCATTACACCCACGCATGTACTCCACAAAGCCTTAGACAGAGGTGCACCTATTAGTACACCCACATATTATTGAAAAACAAAGCCGAACTCTCAAAATTTCATGAAAGTTTAGGAACACAGGTTAGGCTTTTTGACAAGTTATGAATAGTAACTTGGTTAACTTTAGGGCAAAACGAGACTAATGATTAATAAGCTTCTTCAGTAATTGAATTCCAAATTGATCTTATAAGCACACATTAGCCAATTACTTGCAATTATGACGGTTGATGCCTTTAATGCAATTATGCTTGCTAATGTTTCAGCCTACTCGACTTAGTACAGATAACGTACAATAAGCCTAATTCAGATGTGAGAAGGTTTGTATTGGTATACATATAATCACAGTGCTTCCACTTCTATTATTAATAAGAAAATGATAGCGGCTCCATTTGCCAATAGGGTAAGTACACCTATTTCACGTATAAACTGAATTCTTGTAGAACAGCGTATAGCGTACTTTTCATTCCGAAAAATAACAAACTATTTCAGGTGGAAAGCGGGTGCATATCTATGAGTCTCATATACATGTATTATCACTCTTTTGTTGCAGTGGGTGTGACCGTCAGATTGCCAAGTCATAGGTATCGAGTTCGAACCCAAGGCACGCACCTGTGACTTTCAAATTCATGTGCGTATTGTTTAATTATCACTTGCTTCAAAAACGGTGAAGGAAAACATCGTGAGGAAACCGGAATGCCTGAGAGATACTTCTCGATGGCATGTGAAGCCAAGTCAGAGGTCCACGGGTGGCTTTAAAACTCTGACACCAGGTTAGTCACTAACCACGCGAAAAGAAGAAGATGAAGACTTTATTGTTTTTAGTAAATATTATTTTCTTGTGGTACAAGCCGTGTGCGCGTGTTGCCATTGGAAAAAATGAGAAGCTCCAAACAAAATTTCATCCCGTATTAAATCCTTATGGGATGAATTTTCAAAAACCCTTCCTTAGTGCTCATTTTCGCTAAAGAAAAAACTCTTCTTCAAAATTTCATGTTCCTAGACCTAGCGGTTTAGGCCTTATGACCTCGCAATATTACAAAGACTGGTTACTTCTAGGCAGTCAATGAATATAACAAGTTATTTCAAAAATGGAACGAGCAATGTTTTTTTTTATATTTTGAAATGTTCACATAACACAGCAAAATCAAATTCGATGAGATCACAGTCCAAGCCGCTGCGCGCTGCAGCGTCGCTCAATAATAAGCTTGAACATCGCGAACGGCTTCCCTTCCGTGCAAATAGGGTTTCCAGATGACAGAAACGAAAAATACAACATGACACTTGCCGTAGTTTTATTAGAGAGCGTGCAGCAACCCTGCAGTTTTAAGGGGTTTTGTTTTACGAAATATAGGATGCGTCAGGTCAGCGACAGAACGTAAAAAAATTATGAGTGTTGATTTGTATTTTGAGGGAATATTTTTTTTTAAATTAGAAAGAAACATGAAAGGACAAAATGTTTAAGAATGCATAACATAGAAATAGACATAAGGTGTAACAAAAGTAAATTTATAAAAAAAAAAATCACACATAGAGAGAGATGAGTTAGAGAAAAAAATACCTATTCAATTTCAAAAACGTCTTAAAATGTAATCATCATAACATTATATCACGCCTGTAATGCCCAAAGGATCAAACTACAATTTAATACTCGTTCACTTTTTTTGACTCTAAAAAAAACAATAGTTAAACGTGCTGAAAAGCTTAGAAATATAGTGCGATATCTTCGCGTGTACGAGTTGTGCCGGCTTCCCTAATTGAATACCATTTGTAAGTTTAATGTAGTTGGGAACGATAATAATTCAGGTCATACGTTGAATTTTCCACGGTGGCATATGTTCTTGCTACTTGAATTCATACATACGAGTACCAATTTGGAATGATCAAAAAACAATTGAGACACTTAGACACTTGAACACATTGAAGTATGTAGCTTGTTTAAAATGGTGGTATATCGCGCGATTGAGCGCTTCTTTTTTGTTTTTGCACCTCAGCCCATAAAAAAAACACTACAAAAAGAAAAATAACTTTAATTTCGGAAGTCCGTGTCTTCAGTTAAGAATTTTCGTTTTTGGTACCTATCCCACACAAATTCGAATACACTACCTGCTAAGTAAATAACAGTGACAGGAAATTATTATAACATCATCCAACAAAGGCTAAGTAGGAAAAATACGTATTATTGAAGCTAACTCAAAAACTGCAAAGAGCAGTTTTTTTTTAATCTTTCCGCAATTGACGAACATAACGAGGGACACACATAAAAAAAGACGAACAACTTTCAAGCTAAGCAGCAGAATACTTCTTCTTCCCAGCTAAAGCACTAGGAAGTGGTGAAGGGCGGGCGTTTTTGGGGTCTTATGTAATTTTGACGCTCGAAAAGTGCTGATTTTCAGCCTAGTTTGAATAAATGACGTTTGAAATTGAAAAAAAAACTCAAACTCAAAGCATTTTATTCCAATTAAATCATTTACAGGCACTTTTGAATTGTCAGTCGGTCAGTTAGTCAGAAAGTTGAAGCTAGTTGCCCATTCCAAAACGTAGATCTCTATGGAGAAGAACGGGCAAGAAACTCCAAGGACACTCTTTTAAAAAACTAGTTGCGTAACACTTACAACACCATTCATTTGACAGTTCAACAACATTCATCGTGTTATTTACGTTGTTGAGCAGATGATTTCTTTAAACATATAAAGCAATGGATTACGAATTTCCTTCAAGAACTCTCAGACTGTCATTTAAAATATGTTACTCAATTTAGGTGCACGATAATAAATTAATAATGTTAGACACAACTGTATTATTATTGTAGATATTTCACCTTAAAATAATTTCTTCTGGATCTTTAAAAGCAAGTTATGCCCAACCTAACGCTGTAAAAAAAGTAGTTCAGTACTTTTTGTAAAATAATTTAATACATTTTGTATTTTCGTTGTCGTTTCTATAGCAACATCTCTTTTACTGTATCAATAAGTTATTCCGATAAACTCGTAAGATATTGCAAGTAAATAAAAAATGTTATCAGTTCGAGTGCGAAGAAAGCCCTATTCGTCTTGTACGGGTCTCCAAGTAAAAGGATACGATAGAATGATACGATCAATCAGAATATAAAAGTTGTTTGGGTATCTTCTACGTACTAGGTACCTCTATTTCTTTTTGCCCTGCGCTTTACCATAGATTTTTGCAAGCTAAACTGATTATTAATACACCCAAATTGGTCTTGAACTATTTTTTCCATTTTTTATACAGTTTGAAAAAAAAAACATTAAGATAGTCTACAGTATCTGTGGATAGACTACATAAATATTGTAATTAGTAACCCTACTAGTACTTATCAGGGACTAGTCATTGAATCCGTACGCAACACTTTGACAAACTGTCCCCCTGTCGAACTGAACACGCTAGTACTAACTAATAAGTACTAAGTACTAACTACGAAGAAATAACTACTAACTTCTAAGTAATAACTACTAACTACTAAGTAATAACTACTAAGTACTAACTACGAAGAAATAACTACTAACTTCTAAGTAATAACTACTAACTACTAAGTAATAACTACTAACTACTAAGTAATAACTACTAACTACTAAGTACTAACTACTAATTGTCTGCCCAGGAACCACTTATTATAGTAGGTACTCTAGCTATGAACAGTTTTCTGAAAAAACACCGTATTTGCTTCACAGCCAAATTTATAGAAATTCATTAGGAGTTCTTGGTGAATGGCATAACACACATAAAAATGATAATGCTAACAATAATATAGTTTTTGCCCGCGACTTTGCACGCGTGTAGGCGTGGAAAATTTCATACAAATCCGTTCAGCCGTTTTTGCGTGATTGAGTAAAACAAACATGCGAACATCCAAACATACAAACTTTCACGCTTATTTATTGTAACGATAGGTCGTGGTGGAGTTAAATGAAATTGTGACGACTGTATAATAGGTTTAATTAATTAAATAAGTGAAATTACAAACGGTGTCGGGAAAAATGCAAACAAGAGAATATGGACGTTAATAAAACACGCAAGCGCAGCCGTGCGTGGAGGCGTGCAACAGCTGACTGGTGTGAATTTATGCATAATTCGTTTATCGTATTACCCAATACAATAAATCACAGCGGTTTTTAATTCTTTGATATTCTCATACAAGCTCTGTAATAAACCCGTCGCTCAAACGAATATATTCCAGACGTGCTAGTTCAATTAAAATGAATGGAAAAAAAATCATAACCAATACTGGGATGAAAAATAAAGCGTGGGTTTTATTCTGAACTGACGTCATGTTATGTATAGACAAATGCAAGTTTGTTTAACACTTGCTTTTTATGAGCATCTGTGTCAGTAAGCCTACGTACCCACGGGCGATGTTTTTTGCAGACAGTCATGATCCAACGCACTGCGCTGGGATGCGCTCTGTTAGATTTTCAATGTTCGGCTTAATACCGAGAGTTGAAAATCCAGTGTGCTATAAAAAACGTCGCGTTCGTGCGAACCTGGGCTAACTTTTACGCCCGGGTACGGTATGTGAGGTTCCGCCCACTCGGTAGTTCACAGAATAGTTTATTATTAGAGATATGGGGTTCGTTCGGTGATAATTGAGATGTATGACAATATCGTGGGCGGTGACGTGTTCTGATTTACAAGTAGATACTGAGGTTTTCTAGTCATGTTCTATGGTAGCTGAAGTTCACTTAATAAACCATAATATACTGAGTCTATTGATTACAAGAAATTGCAATTTGAAACATGATTTTTTGGAAGGAATTCGAAACTATTCTATCTTTACTGCCTTTTATTTTTGCTGTATTTTTATTCTAAAAAGCGGTGGCTGATGGGTTTATTTCTGCGCCTTTATAATTTTGACGTTCAGGAATACTTTTTTGAATAGATTTTGATTGAATTTAATTCGCATCTTATTGAATAAGATTGGCAAGACCAGACATGGCATGAAAAAATACGCATTTCTATCAAACTGATAGTGTACCCAGCAGAAAAATCCAATAAAGCGTGTCGGCGCTTACGACCACTAAACTAAATGAAGTACCTAGTCAATTATGAAGATTCACGACTATCTTACGTTCTATCTACAAAAGAAGTACTAAAAAAATAATTAAACCAAACTATTTAGTACAATGATTGTGCACTAATAGACTATTTATTTATTTATATATACTTTATGTACACGAGAAAATACAGACTGTCTTTGACCAGAGCCTCAGAAACCGTATTATTATTGGATTGTCAGTATTACTTCACTAGTGTGCAAAGTTTCAACTCAAGAGCTTTCCCTAATTACTGGAAGTGAGTGAAAAATACAAGTGTTAGATGGGTGTGAAATTGATTAAATATGTTTTTGAAATGACGTCAGGAGTATGGAGTATATATACTATACTACATTTGAAATAAGATTAGACATTTAACTAAACCTTTTTTACAGTCCGTTCAACTGATTTCGACTTCTATTGCGTTGGTAGCATGACAAATGGCAGCTGCAGTAAACAGTTGGTATTGTAACCATTTTTTGAAATGAAATGAAATGAAATTGTTTATTCTGTAAATAGGATATTGGAATCACTTTTACACGTCATCTTAAAAAAATAAGTAATTAAAAATTAGCTAGATGAGTTCGGCGTTTCCTATCTGACTACTCTGAGAAGAAAGGCCGAAACAAACTCAGAGGTCATAGTCTCTTTTAAAGTCCAGACATAATCTTGGTCAGGCCATATGAGGACCATGTAGATTAGTGTCTGAAATGGTCTTTTGAGAAAAGAACCACACAGATTTGAGTGGACCTGTCCTGTCAGTGCAAGCATTTGTCAGTAATCGTGGAGCTCAACCCAGAACTTAAGGAGCTCAACTTTTGCTTTTAATGCCATCCTTGTGCCTACAGTATAGAAGTTAGAACCGGTTGAGCGGACTGTAAAAAAGGTTTGTTTAAATGTCTAATCTTATTTGAAATGGAATGTAGATAGATAAAGAAGAGTATTTTTATTTTTATAAACAAACAGGACCATAAATACAGGAAAAATAAACAATAGGTGATATTATTTTGCTGAAAGCAATACATAATAGAGAGTTACAATACGTTATAGAACCATGTTATTGTTTTCTGATCCCCAATTATAATGTGATATTCTGATTTCCCAATACCCATTATGATCTACATTTTGCAGCAATTCGGTAATCCAATAATTATATCACCTAGGCGAAATTCTAGGAACGATTGCAATCGCTAGAATGCTTCAGATTTCGCTTCACGTTTTTCTAGGTCGATTGAGCCATTTATGAGATAATTTCAGACAAACAAACAGACAGATGGATGAAAATTCCCAGATACACTGTTTATATTTAGTTCAGTGTAAGCAAACCAACGTCATATTTATTTTAAAATCTCATTTATTATAAAGCTAAAGTTTTGTTTTGTTATTTATTTTTGGGCAGATTTACACCTTCTTTTAGTTATGCTTCAATGTTTTTTCTTCAAATAGAATAAAATTCCATATGTATTACATAATAAGCTTTTTTTTAATGACATATTAAAACTCTCATGTACCCACCCAAATATAACCTGTAGGTGATACGGGTAATACCTAGCCAATCTCTTACAGAGCTCTGTCAAATACTTCGTCAAAACACAAAACGCTGAACACGAAAAAAGTATGCAATATTTAAAATTTTTGACGACTGTGTACGCCGAATATTCCGTTATCATGTACATTTTAAGCTAGTGTTTACATCCGAGTATGTGCCATCGGCCGCGTACGATGATTTACATTTATATTGCCGAAGTTCCACCGCTGACGTTGACTGATGGGTAAACATACAATGTACGGGAATATTGCAGTGTCTGTTCAGAAGCTTGAATAAAACCGGCTAATATAAACAGCAATGGTTCCGCCGGCGTTTTAATTTCCATTTTGATTTTGCTTGTTACATTGTATCTGCATTTTATAACAGAGATGATGGTGAATGGAATACTGTAGTTGCGGCGGGATATTTTTAGAAATAACTATGAAGGAACGCCCGATTTTATTTATCTGTATTGTCCTACTGCTTGGCAATTGTATATGTATGTATGTTATTTTGTAATCACGTTCTCGAAAACTGCTCTAACGATTTCAATTAAAGTTGCAATATAGGGGTTTACGGGGGCGAAAATCGATCTAGCTAGGTCTCAGATCTGGGAAAATTGTTTTATCTATTTTCACAGCCTCTGGAATGTGATTCAACGTTGGTATATCTGGACGATTTATGTTTACCTATTTTCACCCGAACAGTTTGGTCGACCAGGTACTAAATAATTATACGAAAACAAGAACAATCCGAAGAAAAATCCCGAGACTATGTAATAATCAGTCGTTTATGAGTATGTAAATATTATCACAAAACTGACAATATAATTATGGTAATTGATAAGTAGTTTCAAAATAACAAACAAAACCGACGGATGATTTTTAAACGCATGTCTTACTCTATTCAAATACATCGTGCTAACATCTAAATCAGTTTATAACAATATCAAAACACTCACATCATTTTTACTTCCACTAATACATAACATAACATCACGCCTGTATTCCCTGAAGGGTTAGGCAGAGATGCACCTATTGTACACACCCACATTTCGCCACACACAAACAAACTGTACCACACCACACACCACAAACACACACATTTTCCAATGGTTTTATTCACTCTTCGTTCTTTGTCCAGGCGGTATTTCTTTGGAATGCGCTTCCTCTGAACATCAGGATGGCAACCAGTCAGCTATCTTTCAAACTGAAGGCACGTGAACATATTCGTGAAAAGTTGGCAGAATCTTTGCAGCACTGATTTGCTGGATTTGTTTTCTCCTCTACCTATCGTTATTTCTCCTGACAAAGTCTATTCGGTTTATATGTATGTATGTATTAGTAAGTATTCATTTTCAAGTTATCTATCACTTATGTTGCACCTGCCATGTTTTGTCTTTGCACCACCCTAAGGTTGACTGGTAGAAAATGCCTCAGGCATTAAGTCCGCCTTTATACAGTATTTTTTTACTTGTGCATAAAGTTTTACTAAATAAATAAATAAAAAGCAAAAATTATTTATAAATCAAATGTTTCTTACTTCCAACGTATTTTTATTCCGTACGTCTGTTAAGGTGTGTAGGTGTTATACGGTACGTCTTACTAATCCCGGATGGCTCAGGAATGTGAAGGTAACTCAGACATGCATCGCGGTATTCCAATCAACTTCAAACTTGAGATCATGGTGTACCTATTTTGGAGTTGTAGGTGTCGTGAAGCATGTACTTAATTATGTAATGTTCTGGTATTGAATATGGTCAAAACATGAACATAATATTGGGTATTTTCTAATCCTAACTCAATCTGCCAAGGCTTTTCCCAATTATGTTGGGGTCGGCTTCCAGTCTAACCGGATGCAGCTGAATACCGTATTTTACACGGAGCGACTGCCTGTCTGACTTCCACAACCCAGTAACTGGGTAATACGATAGGCCTCCATTTTCCACTGGGTCCTCTCAGGAGCTACCCTTCTCCAATGATGTCCAGCCGTGAGTTTGAAATCATCGTCCCATCTCGTTTGTTGGCATCCTCTATTGAACATCACTGGTGTACCAGTCAGAAACAATTTTGCTCCATTTTTCTTCTGTTGGATTCGAGCAAGTGTTGCTCGAATAGACTAATGACTTAAAATGAACACAAATATATCCTGTTTACGGTAATATTTTCTATTCGTGTTGATTTAAAACAACTTCACAGAGTTTCCGTGTCTGTATACAAAAATACAAAAAATATTGGAAGTGTATAGAGTGCCGCTAGCAGCACTTTATCCCTGTCAGATAAAGTGCCGCTATTTGCGGCATATTAGTAGCGCTGCCTCGGCGCGGCTAAAGTGCCGTAAGCATTGCATTGTCATTGTCACTGTCACCGTCACTTGTTATTTTGTTTTTGAGGAAAAGCTAATGTAAATTTCTGTCATCTATAGACCACACAACGCACGAGCCGAGCGAGCGTAGCGACCGGTGCCGCGGCAGCGGCCGGCGAGTGACAGGTTCCGTTTAGGCACAACAAAATGTCATGTATTGGGATTGTGGTGTTTTACAGCGAACTAACAACAGTCAAACAAAATAACAAGTGACAGTGATAGTGACAATAACAATGCAATTCTTACTTTAGCCAAGCCGAGGCAGCGCTTCTATTATGCCTCTAACGGCACTTTATCCGAGAGGTGTATAGAGTGCCAAAATTATTTTATTTGTCTGTATATAAAAGAAACATAAATACTCTTTGCAGCTGCTTAACACTGTTTGTCCACCGCACCGTGGACGGGACGTCAATGAGACACGAGACGCGGCCATAGTAAATGTACTGTCTCTACTTTGGCGTCGTTCTCGTTGACGTGCCGTTCACGGTGCGGTGGAAAAACGGTCTTATAGGAACTATGTATAACAAGTGAATTACTTCTGGACATGAAAACAAATTAGTTAGGCGCAGTTCGAGCCCGCGCCGCGGAGTTTCGTGAAAACGTGTGGTCGAATTATAACAAATTTCTTTAACGATATTATTTAATATTTAAAATTAAGTACAACATTTTATGTTCATCGCATTCCTAATAATGCAAGCTTTCATCGACTGTAATATTTTTCAGTTCTGAGCAGATTTACGTCGGACGACATCTTAAATTTGCAACAGATTTTCTTATGGTTTCTATTACTGTCGTAGCTATTGTATTTAAAGATAAAGATAAAGATAAAGATATATTTATTTGTAAACATGTGTAACATTATACGTATAAATGCAAATGTGGATGTAAAAGTGAAAATCTGTAAGTTTCAACATGTTTTAAAAAAAACAAATTAATAAATTATGGCCACTTGAAATATAGCAAAATCAAGAAAGAGAAAAATAAAAAAGCACAACAAAATTAAAATATAACACAAATAGATTAGAAACTATCATTCAAAAAATCTTTAACATAATAGTAACATTTTTCAGTAAGTAACTTCTTAAGTTCTCTTTTGAATAAGTTTGGCTGGTTTATACTTTTAATAACCTCTGGAATCTTATTATATATTAATGGTGCCATACAAAACACGCTTTTATGAAGGAGTGCTGTTTTTGCAGAGTGAGGCTGTAAGAAGTTTTTATATTTAGTACGTCTATTTCTAGTGACATTGTCTGACAAAAGAGGAAACCAGTGAGGATTGCTTCTAACAAATAAAGCTATTTCCATGATGTAAAGAGACGGAAGTGTCAGTATATGGTATTTTATAAACATTGGTTGACAGCTGTCGGTATTTTTGATGTTAAACATAGCCCGAATACAACGCTTTTGTATTTTAAACACCATTTCGGTGTTTGTCGAATTACCCCAAAATATTAGACCGTATCTAAGCACCGATTCAACAAGTCCATAATACGCCATGAATAATGCGTCTCTACTCACTGTTGGTGCCAGTTTGTACATCGCAAAAGATAAACTACTTATTTTTGTACAAAGGTCTTCCGTGTGACATTTCCAATTGATTCTACTGTCAATCTTTAAACCGAGGAATTTGGCTGTTTCTACTTCATTTATTATATTATTATCATGTATTAATTTAAATTTAATTGAATTTTGAGGCCTTTGACTGTAGTTAATTACGTTTGTTTTATTTATATTTATTTTTAGATTATTATTGATTAACCATGTTATTATAGATTTTAGTGCTTTATTTATGTCGTTTTCAAATTGATTTTTATCATTACATGTAATATTTACTGTGCTGTCGTCTGCAAATAATGTCATAGGTTGCACAGTTGCATTAGGGAGGTCGTTGATGTAGGTAATAAATAGCGTAGGTCCCACTACGCTGCCCTGGGGAACACCATATCTAACATATCTTACATTGGATTGGTATTGTTCTTCTTTTTTAGTTTTTGTGTTAAATTTTGTAATTTGGGTGATTTGTTTTCGATCAGTTAAGTAAGATCTAAATAGTTCTAAAACGTTCCCTCTTACACCGTAAGCCTCCAATTTACTAGCCAGTATTTTGTGATCCACATAATCGAAGGCTTGTGTCATATCGCAGAAGATGGAGCACACAGAGGTAGTTTTATCAACCGCAGTCATAATATTTTTTAAAAACTCAAAAATAGCCATATTTATATTTTTATGTTTTCGAAAGCCTTTTTGTTCGCTGCATAAGATATTGTTATTTTCCAAGTAATTATTTAATTCTATATTGTAATAAGTTTCAAAGATTTTAGAAAATATAGAAAGCAGAGCAATGGGTCGATAATTTTCAACAACTTAAAAACTAATTCTTTATCATCTTTTTTCAACAAAGGTTTAACAATTGCTACTTTAAGATCCTTTGGAAATGTGCCATTTGTTATAGACAGGTTAATAATATGACTTAAGTGATGACATATCTGACTATTTACTTCTTTTACAATTTTTGTTGAAATTCCGTCATATCCGACACTTTTTGTATGTTTTAGGCCATTTATTATCTTAGACACATGAAGAGGTGTGCTTGGAGCTAAAAACATTGAATTAGGTCTGTGATTAATTAGGGATGTTACTTTTTTACCTGCACCCAAGATTGGTTTAACTTTATCAACGAAGTAATTATTAAATGTGCTAGCTATTTCTGTAGGATTTGTGATACTTATATTTTGGATTTGAATTTTTTCTATGGGTTCTCTTGGTAAATTTTGCCGTACTTTATTAATCATTTGCCACGTTGTCTTTGATTTATTGTTTGACATTTTAATTCTATAATTATTTTGCGCACGCTTCGTTAGTGATATAATTTTTTTTAGTAATGTGGAATAATTAATATAATTTTGTTTATTCGTCTTTGTTGCTTTTTGTCTAAGTTGCCAGAGCAATAATCTTTTTCTTTTGCAACAAAGTTTTATTCCGCGTGATATCCACTTTGATTTATAATTCACTTTCATCATTATGCTTTTCTGCGGGAAGCACAGATTGTAGAATAGTTTAAAATTATCCATGAAATATATATAAGCATTATCTACGTCCTTAGTTGCGTAGATTTCTGAGAAAGAAAAATTATTCAGGCACATTTTGAATTTATCAATGTTTTCTTTACAGTAATCTCGTTCCGTTTTATACCAGTATTTAAATTTGAAAAGCTTTTTTATCGGAAGTTTTATTAATTGGGCCGTGTGGTCTGATAAACCAAATTCCAACACTACAGTCTTACACTGTTTTTTGAAATCATGGGCAAAGTTATCTAAACAAGTCATGCTAATCAGTCTAGTAGGTTGTTTTAAAGCAAGCTTTAAGTTAAAGTTCAATAACAAACATTCGAAATCTAGGGATACATTATTACTTTTTAAAATGTCAATATTAAAATCTCCAACTAATAAAATATTATTAGAACTTATTTTTGTAATGAGCAGAAGTACTTTTTCAAGTTTTGAAAGAAATGTTACTACATTGTTTGGATTCGGTACTCGGTAGACACAGACAATAATAACTTTGTAATCAATAAGTTCGATAGCACAGCATTCAAATACATTAGTTATAGTATGTTTCTTAACATCTGGAATTTCCCTCCATTTATGCTCCTTATTAACTATTATACACGCTCCGCCTCTTTTGCTATTGTTTCGACTAATACAACTAGCTAAAACATAGTTATTTATATGGAGATATGTTTCGGATCCTGCCATCATAAAATGTTCCGTAATACATAGTACATCAATTGATTTGCTTTTGTCTGCAAGCTCTTCCATATTTATCATCAAGAGATCAGCTTTGTTAAATAATCCTGCTATATTTTGATGTAATACATATAGGTGTTTAGTTTCGAAAAAACATGGATTCTGAGTTGTTTTCATCAGTCAGCTGATTTGTGTGTGAAAGGCTACCCAATGTTTGTGTTTCCTCCTGTACTATTCCATTAATGTAGTCTTGGATGTCTTGGAAAAGGGTTTCCAAGCCGAGTTTGTTCAACGTGCCACTATGTTTATTAAACATCTCATAGCTCCACTTAAGATTTCTATTTGAATCTAAGAAGTACCCATGCTCATGTTCTAGTATGTCGAGATATAACAAATTATTAAAATTCTCTACTCGCCAGTTGAACATATTGGTGTGGTACCCATACTTAAAAGTGGGTGCACATATAATTATATTAGTGTGACTTAACTTCTGTACAACTTCTCTTATGTAGAATATAAGGCCAAAGTAGTCACGAGTATTCTGAAAGTCTTCTTCGCCTATTAAGATAACACAGAAGTCGTTCATTGTAAAATCTTGTATTTTGTTTTCCAAATTATTAATTAGTAGGTCTGTGCTACAGTTTGGCTTGAGATAGTGGCATACATCGTAATGTTCTGAGAATGTTTTTTGAGAGATAGATAATATTTTATTCCTAGTGTTAGTGCTCAATATGTGAATTTAGAATTTTTTAGAATTTTTTGTTAATATGTGAATTTGCTTGGCACTAGATTTTTTAAGCTCATTGCACTCCTTATGGTACAAGCTTTCTTCGATTGGGATTTTTAAATTTCTGAGCAGATTTACAGCCGATATGAATCTCTATGATGAAATAATTTTTATTAAAAATTTTACCCCTATTTTAAATATTTAAGTTGTATGTCACCAGGTCCTGGTATTCCTTTTTCAACTCTTGTGAACAACACCAGAATCGCCGTTCTAGCTGCACACGTTTTTGCACTATACGAATTGGAATTTCGACAAATAGAGTTTCGTGCGCATGTGTCTGCCCTCGCAATTTGACGTCATAGGCAAATTATATCCTGCTTCAAAATTTTTATAATATGGCCTATCTTTTACGTGCTCAACAATCACGCTATCAATAAAAGTCTTTTAGTTATTAGTGATTCAATCTTACATGTTTTTGACGGTCAGAAATATTCAACTTACTACCAGTACTCCGAGCAAAAAGACGTTTGTATGACCCCGATAGTACACCTCCGCTGCAAAACCATAGCAGCGAAACCGCAGTAGTTAAATTTGATACCGGCGTGAACTATAATTTTGTCACTACCTTGAGCGAAATGAATAAATATGACGGCGCAACAAGTGGCGCCGCGCTCGTTTTGTTACGAAGTTACTGGAATCACCGAAAAGTTCGGATAACAGTGACACTGGTTGGTGGCTGTCACTCTAGCAGAGCGTCTCATCACAGTCGCATTGATGGTTGTGTGGCGGCTGTCTTTTGATGACAGAGATCACAAAGTACTTTTTTATTGACAGAGATGATGTCAGGGGAGTCGTGTTGTACCACGTCCACGTCGAGCTGATACATTCCGGCACAATCCTGACTATATTAAAGCTGCTGAACCGCTATCCTGCGGCGTTAAATAGGTTAAACTATTTAGTGCAAAAGTTATCTTACTGTCATAAAACTATCGCCAAATAGAACAAAACTATGTGAAAATGAAAATAGTTTTCATAGTAATTCGTGTCTCAAATAAATTATTCTAAAACATACGATACGTACATTAACATTATTTACTAGTGCTAGATAAGACTCGTTATTAAGCGTAGGTGCGTAATAAATAGCGCTGTTGTTACTTACGTTTCATAGCGACTAAGATTTATTGTAATGTTGCCACTTCTAGCACAAGTACCTATGTATCTATGTATTTAAACATTTTGTTATCGAGGACTACCTACTAGGAATGTGGGTTGCACAAAACACACATTAGGTACCTAGTTACCTTTATGCGTTAATAATATTCTACTCATCGAGTTCAGTCACAATGACCAATCTCAGCGGAGAATAGCCATATAAGATATTACTATGCACAAGTGGGTGCGCAAACACAGGTGCACTTTCTGTTCCTTTACTCTCATAATCCGATGGGACGGCAATCCGACACGACCGGGGAGAGATCAGGCGCACACCAAGCTTTCTATAGAGGATAGATTTTATTTTATTTTAATGTAGTTATTATGACACAGATATTGGGTGTTTATTTATTTTAGTTTCTCATTTAAAACACACCGCACACACATGTATGTCACAATATTTTATTTGATTTAGTGAGCTTTTCATATTATCCTATCTTTGACTATTTTTAATTTATTCATACGGACACACACTTCCCTGTCTTTAATATTCTAGCGTAGTGCACTCGTAGGTTGCAGCTGAAAATCTGCGTCAGGTGGTCGGCGTGGGGCGGTGGTGGCGTCACTTTGTGTTGCCATCTGACATTATGCTGAGCTCAGGCCCTTTTGGCATTATAATCATTGTTTTCTGTTTTTTTAGTTATAAGGTGTATTTTTTTACTGTAATGCCAATAAATGCAATTTTGTTTGTTTCTTTCATTCTTTCTTTCTTTCTATATATATATAGTCCTCTGGACTGTATTTCGGCTACGGCGGCCAATCTCAACGGAGACTAGCCTTCGGCGCGGGAGATATTATAGTGCACAAGTGTGTGCGTCAATCTCTCTTCCCTCACTCTCATAGTCCGATGGGACGGCAATCCGACACGACCGGAGAGAGATCAGGCGTAGGACCAACGGCTTACGAGGCACGGGTGTATCACACCGCCAACTTCCAAACTCCCGGCTACTAAGAAATTCCTAATGGAAAAACCCACTTTGCCCGACCCGGGAATCGAACCCAGGACCCCACGCTCAGCAGTCGCGCTTGCAACCACGAGACCAACGGGGCAGTTTCTTTCTATATTTAGTAACTTAATCCGCTTAATTTTTCTTAAAGAGTCAGAGTTCCTTACAGGGAGAGAGTTTCTTACAGTGTTCTTTATAATTCTTTAAGAACAGTTAAGCGGATTAGGTTACTAAATAAACGTCGTCTATTGTATTTTTTAATATGCTGCATACAAGAAATATACCATCAAAACTCCAATTAGTGGGCTTGGAACTCATATGCTCTCGCACACTAGTCTAATGGGTAAGCCGCGATTTAGACATTAGGCTGTTCCTACTACAAAGGCATAATAATTATATTTTTTTTTTATTATCTTTTTTCCTCAAAAACTTCGAAAGAAGCTGTCAATTATCATCTCAAATTAACAATATGATTTCCTCAAGAACTTGAACCTCCTACGTAATAAGAAGCCTAAGTCCTTTAAATAGAACTCCAGACCGCTACTGAGAAATAACCACAGGTTAAGCAGAGGTGTACCTATTTATAGTACACCCACATTTCGCAAGTTATGTTTAAGTCCTATGCAATAGGGGGCGAACCTATTGCCATCAACTGGGCACAAATACAGACTCCGGGCTGCTACGTGTGCGTACGCTAAGCGTGCTCCGACATGCGTAGAAATCAGAAATGTCCCACTACGTCAAAAAGAGTCTAAACAACACCTATATGACACTGTGTCTGTACTCTCTAATGTTCTCGGCATTGATGTTAAATCAGACATTAGAGACATTTCTAGGTATCGAATTGACAAACAAAATAATTCCTCCGCGTTGTTCTTGGAATTTAATAACACTCTTACCAAAAGCAGGTTTCTAGACTCTGTGAAAAGCTACAACAAGCGAAACCCCAACCAAAAGCTCAATTCAGCCAACTTAGGATTCACAGTTACTGCGGTACCTATATACATAGCAGAGCAGCTGACAGCTCAGTCTAGAAAACTGTTTTACTTGGCCAGAAACTTTGCTAAAGAACATAAATACGATTATTGTTGGATTTCAAATGGCCGTATTCTGATGAAAAAGGCTAAGGAATCACCATACATTGTGATTAAAAATGATGATCAATTGCAACAGTTATCGAAATTGCCTAAAGTATGACTATTTCCACTGGCCTTTCTTACATTCGTTTTTCTTTTTTGTATTAAACTATTTTGTAGATTAAGTAAATTTATAATCTCTGTAACTTACCGCTTAAGAATATTAATACTAATTCTGCATGCTAATTTCTACATTAAAATAAGCAAAAACTCTACTATACACTTCAGTTCACCCATACTAATCTATACACACAACAACTCAAATAATATCCAATCACTCACCACTATATCTCATAATAATTTCATACAAATCACGCCTTACTGTAAACCCTTAAACTTGCTACTTTTACCTGAAAACCAAGAATCGCTATTCGAACTGACCCTTAAACCTTTTTCAACTATATACCTAAACATTCGATCACATAAACTTTTTAAGTGATAACCTAGACGAATTCTCTGTATCTAAAGTTTATCAGTGCACACCAGAAGACTGTTTATCTACCATTAAGTCCCCTGATAGTTATCTAAAAGTTCTTTCCCAAAATATCAGATCAATTAATCGAAACTTTCATGATTTTGAAACACTACTTTCGCGTCTTTCTCTTGAGTGTGATGTAGCTGTTCTAACAGAATGTTGGCTTCCTTGTTTAAGTAATACCACCTTACCCCAGCTTCAATGTTACTCTTCGGTCCACACTACTAAACACCGTAATCAGAGTGACGGAGTAGTCGTATACATCAAGTCAAATCTTGCAGTCAAAGTACGCGAACCCGAATTTCATGACTCTGCTTCTGGTTTAATCATTGAACTTGGGTCTAATGTTGCTATCCTCTGCATTTATCGATCCCCCTCTAACGAGAGTATTGAAGTCTTTCTCAAATCCTTAAATGAAATACTATCTTCCTTGACTACCTTTCAAACTGTAGTGATAACAGGTGATATAAACATAAACATAAACATAGATACTACAACTTCGACTATGAACCATTGGTCGCACGAATACCTTAACTGTCTCTCTTATCATGGGTTTTTACCCTCCCACCAACTACCCACCAGAGGTAATAATTGCCTTGACCACACAATTCTTAAAACCAAATTACCCTCTTGTACGTTCATTTTCGATTCCACTGTTACTGATCACTTCTCTACTCTCCTTTGTTTAAATTTAAAGCCACCCTGTAATTTTTCTAATACCTCAATCCTAAAGACCGACTTCGTCTCACTCGACAAGTCTATGCAAAATCTGGAATTCACGTATATTTTATCCTTGAATGATCCAGACGCTGCTACAGACTGTCTGATACAAACTCTATCGCAGGAGATAAATAATCACTCAACATTAAAGCGTACAGCAAAACGCAAGAGAATCCTAAAGCCATGGATTACTCCAGGGCTACTACGATGCATGAGGAACAGAGACATTTTGCACAAAAAATATAAACAGTCTCCTGATAATGAAGTCCTTAAAGCTACTTACACAAGATACAGAAACTTCTGCAATAAGATTCTTAGGAAAGTTAAAAGACAGTTCGATTCAAATGAAATTGCTAAAGCCGGTCGTAACACAAAGATGTTGTGGGATACAGTCAAGCGTGTCACAAACACAACGAAAATTACTCACCCTCCTACGGAGTTACTTTCCTCCTCAGAAACCCCTTCTCAATCTCTTAACGATGTTAATTCATTTTTTGTAAATATAGGTAAAGATCTCGCTAATCATATTCGGAGTGTACAGAATAGCTGCCCTCCTGCTCCCCGATTCAATACCTCCAATAGTTTGAGTTCCTTCGTACTCTTAGAAACAAATCCTGATGAGATAGCTTTTATTATTGAATCTCTGAAGTCCAATGCTGCAGTGGGCTTTGATGGCATTTCTACAACCATGATAAAAAGGTACTCTGCAATCCTCACACCCGTTCTTTGCCATATCTTCAACCTATGCCTCGTCTCTGGTACCTTTCCATCTTCTTTCAAAAAGGCCATTATTCATCCCATTTTTAAAGGGGGGGACCGGGTCTCTGTAACTAATTATCGCCCTATTGCGGTGCTACCTGCCCTATCCAAGATCTTAGAACGACTCGTTAATAACAGGCTTACCACATACCTTGAAAGCAATAATTTATTGTCAACCAACCAATTTGGGTTCAGGAAGAAAAAATCTACTTCTGACGCAGCCTTGAAACTAATAGATGGAATCGTTGATAAACTAAATCAACGCAAAAAATGCCTTACAGTGTTTATGGATCTTGCAAAGGCATTTGATACCGTTCCTCTCCCCTGCCTTCTATCTAAACTAGAATGTCTTGGCGTACGTGGTGCGCAACTACAGTTTTTTAATTCATATCTCACAGACCGTAGGCAGACAGTCAAAATCGACGGTTGTTATAGCGACGAGCTGCCTATTTCGTATGGAGTGCCCCAAGGTAGTGTTTTGGGACCTACATTGTTCCTGGTGTTCATAAACGACCTGTGCAACATTCACCTCAGCTCTGGTAACATTGTCTCTTTTGCCGACGATACTGCAATTACCTTTCATGATGAATCCTGGGCTAAACTGCAAGCAACTGCTCAAACTGGATTTGATTTAATATATAGATGGCTTATCTCTCACTCACTCACGCTAAACACTAGTAAAACTAAACTCATAACATTCTCTCTAAATTCCACTACGCAACCCTTGACACCCATCACACTAAAAGCTCACACCTGCCAAGACAACTCGGCCCCATGCGAGTGTCCTATAATTTCCTCTACTGACACAACTAAATACCTCGGTATCATCCTAGATAAACACCTTAACTTCAGAGCACATATCACCCACCTTACCGCTCGAGTTCGTAAACTCATTTATCTTTTTAAAACACTCAGACACATTGCCAATACTTATGTGATACGCACCGTGTATCTCGCCATGTGTCAGTCAGTTATCTCGTATTGTATTAATAGTTGGGGCGGTGCTGCGAAAACTACGCTCAAACCTCTGGAAGTAGCTCAGAGAGCCATTCTTAAGGTTGCTACTTTCCGGCCAATGCTCTTCCCAACCCTTGATTTGTATAAAAAATGCAAAGTCCTCACGGTACGGCAAACATTCATTCTCAACATTATATTACAACAACATACAAAAACTCCGTTTACACAAACTCAATCCTCACATAGGCGAAAGAACGACAATTGTAAAGTACCCTTCACTCGTTTTGCCTTTACTAAACGATTCTTTTACTACCTTGGTCCATTTTTATATAATAGAATAAACAAAACTATCCCTGTACATCAATCCTCCTACGAAATGTGTAAAAAACTAACAACAACATTTCTAACCAGTTTAAACTACGAAGACACTGAATATCTGCTTACATCACAATCGTAGTGACTTTCTTAACACTCCGTACCTAAACTCAACCTCTTTCTCTTCCGATTACGCACACACACCACACCTACATCACAAAACACACACACAAACACACACCACACCTACATCACAAAACACACACACTTATTTACCACTTCACACACATAATTATAAGTTAACGTTAAGTTATAGGTTTGCAACTTATAGTCCTAAGCAGTCTATAATAAAGTTTGTACTACTTTTTTGGGAACATGGGCTGGCGAACCTTAATACAGGTTACTATGTAACCTAGCTAGGACGCCAGATTCAATTCTGTATATTGTTACTCTCCTTAAGATTTATGCCTAAATTGTAAATTGTAATTATTGTAACAGACTGTACCACACTTTTTTGAAATAAATAAATTATTATTATTACTGAGAAATTCCAGATAGAAAAATATAATAACACTTTACTCGACCTGGAAATCGAACTCAGGACCTCATGTTCAGTGTAGCGCTTCCGACCACTAGACCAACGAGGCAGACTACTGAGAATCTTTTCACATTACAATGTCTAATTACCTTTTCCGACCTGTAAATCGTACTCAGGAACCATGTTTGCTCTTACTAATGAAATATGAGGCATATAATGATCATGTAATCAGATAATACAAACTATGGCACGTCTTGATTAATTAAGTACTATCGATTAGCGGTGATCAAGGGTTCAACAAACATCCTCAAGGGTATTTCCCATAATTACAGGTGAAATTATGGAGTATGTTATTACATAGGTTGAATATCCTCGCCCTTCGTCTTGATATAATCGTTTGACAACTATTTACGACACATGGGAATCTAGGGGACTTATCCTACCACAGAGTACAAAATTATTAGGTAAGGTCATTCAAAATACGATGGATGGACTGTCTGAAAGATGATATGGCTAGAAAGAGATGACAAGTATAGAGTAGTATGGAAGATAAATACATGTTGGCAAGAGAATGGTGATTATGAAGGTATTTATTGAAAAAACTAGATGCGCCCCGCGGTTTCACCCGCATAAGTCTTAATCCCATAAGAATATCGGAATAAAAAGTATTTTTTGTCCTAACCTAGGTCATGGTCTACCCATGTGCCAAATTTCATCAAAATCGGTTCAGCCGTTTTAGTGTGAAAGCGTAACAATCAAACAAACTCTCTTTCGCATTTATAATATTAGTAATGATGATTCATCCAACATTTTCCGTTCCAGTATGGTTTCAGCTTAATGAATATTTAATTTAAGAGTGAATGATTAGGAATTTTCGACCTTTCCTTTCAACTATTAGGAAACTACGCTATTGTGTCAAATTTTAAAACTAAAGTTTGAAAGAATATCAAGTTCCTTCAAAAGTGTGCCGCGTACACAATTCACGTATCACGAACTCGTAGCTTGTCATAGCGAGTTCGTAGCATGTCGTAGCGAGTACGTAGCCCGTAGCGCTCGTAGCACATAGTTGTTTTAGATTGTTACACGAAAACTTGGTTAAGTTTACATGAACATAAAACTTAATTATACTCAACAATAATTAAGTTGTATGTTCATGTAACAGGAAATATTTTAATGGAGTGTTTAATTAGTGTACTATGAATTTGTTTAATGTATTTCATTTCATTAGCGTTTACACGTGCCGAGGTATTTTATTTCTTTTGATTGTGGAAAGTTTATTCATTAATTTTTTAAACACTTTAGGTCGGTTGTTCTTTAGATGCTTAGCTTCTTAGATAAAAACAATATGAGTTTTAAAACCATTTCTAATAAGTTTCCATATGTTTCGATACACTATTTATTACCATTATGATAACTACACATATGGTTAGTTCATGCCACTTCATTGCAACAACCATACACGAGACACTTTCCTATCTCGCCACTAAATAATGAAACCGCGAAACTTTCATCTAAATAATGCGGGTAGTTTGAAAAGTTAGAACTATTTACAAAAGAATGTTAGCACAGTGATAACAAGTCGTGATAGTACGGAGATTGTGACGTATTTAGGATTTAGTACATAAAGTAGCTTGCATAGTGTAGCCTCATTCTGAGTTTGTGTTGAGGATAACAATTCCTAATGTTTCGTGATGGAGTGACATGTTTTTGGTAACTTACTTTTTAGGGTTCCGTAGTCAACAAGGAACCCTTATAGTTTCGCCATGTCCGTCTGTCTGCCTGTCTGTCTGTCTGTCCGTCTGTAAGTCCGTCTGTCTGTCTGTCCGTCTGTCTGTCCGTCTGTCTGTCCGTCTGTCTGTCCGTCTGTCTGTCCGTCTGTCTGTCCGTCTGTCTGTCCGTCTGTCTGTCTGTCCGTCTGTCTGTCCGTCTGTCTGTCCGTCTGTCTGTCCGTCTGTCTGTCCGTCTGTCTGTCCGTCTGTCTGTCCGTCTGTCTGTCCGTCTGTCTGTCCGTCTGTCTGTCCGTCTGTCTGTCCGTCTGTCTGTCCATCTGTCTGTCCGTCTGTCTGTCCGCCTGTCCGTCTGTCTGTCTGACTGACTGTCTGTCCGTCTGTCTGTCCATCTGTCGGTCCTTCTGTCTGTCCGTCTGTCCGCCTGTCCGTCTGTCTGTCCGTCTGTCTGACTGTCCGTCCGCGGCTCAGGCTCAGGTTTAGGGACGGGACTGTATTTTATTGAGTCAATTGTTTGCACACTAACATACAATTTTCATTCTAAACTGTTACCAAAACTACAATGACAGCATAAAACAAATTCCTAATGTATTCGCGCGACGATCGTATAGGCATGGTTACCCTCGCGCCCTTACCAAAGTCGCGCGAATACGTGATCGTCGCGTATATAATATTCTCTAATTGTTCGGAAAAGCCGAACGCGTCTTCTGTTGGCACCATCACGCGTTCACTGAACAAAATGAACGCGGCGTTCGCTTCGGTTAAGACGCAGTCTATGGCTGAGGGTGGAATTTGATCTCATTTCAATTTCCGTCACACTATTACATTTATAGAAGTCTCTCAGAAATGAGCCTGTCACTGGAAATAGAACATTTTATTTTTTGTTGTTTATATTTCGAGAGCTATCACATCTGCGCACTTTCGCTACCTATTTTACTTTGACCCTGTATTACAACCAATTTGTTAAATTAAATAAATGTTTCTTTAAAGTATAATCGTTTTACACAGGTTCAACAGAGGAGTACGTAGTAGACAGATAAACATAGCACGCTGTTTACACGATCATTTAATTGTTATAATATCAATAGTACGCAAAATTCAACTCCTCGAACTACGCTCGAGTATGCTTGCTCGCAATGAGCTCACCACTAAAGTTCAACAGACTATAACTTGCCAATTAATAGCCAATCAGAGCACGCGCCATCGGACAGACGTTTGTCGCTTCAATTAATATTATTGACAACTTGCCGTGTCTGTTGCAAGTCCATTCAGATGCCTGGTAGAAAAGTCCATTCATGCTAAACGTTTATTTTGGAGCTGGTATGGAAAGTTCGTTAGTCGATTATTGGTTATTTTATCTTTTAAGAACTATTCCATATAAAACACGTCGAGGCTGCACACCGAGCGCGCCTCCGGCTCTAAAAAAAATCACGGGATCTAGCAAACAAGTACCACGTGGAGTCTCGATTGTCAAATTTGATTTTAGTCAAAAAAATCTAACCCGAAAGTGGGGTGTCATTGTCTAGAGCTCATCGAGCAGAGAACAAATATATTTTACATTTTTTTATCTTCAAAAATTATGAAATAGGGGGCCGTACAAGTTTTCAGTTTCAGACCATTTTTGTACGAGCTCTATCTCAACAACTAAACAAGTCAGGAATTTGAAACTACTCTTTATTATGTACCATATACTTTTTATAATCTAAAAATACTGAAAACGCTGATTCATAAGGTATTTATTTAAATATGGGTGATTTTCTTTAACTGCAAAAATAACTTTGTAATTTATAGTATCATTATGAAATACAAATGTATCTTTGCGATTTTCATTAAGATGTAAAATAATAACATTCTTCGTTTAGCGTTTTCATTTATTTGCTAAATAATGTACGACGGTACGGAACCCTTCATGTCTGAATCCGACTCGCACTTGGCCGGTTTTATTATTTGATGTGTCATAATATCCATACTATTAAATGAGCAATATTATTATTATATTATTTGTAATCACGTTCTCGAAAACGGCTCTAAAGATTTCGATGAAACTTGCAATATAGGGGTTTATTGGGGCGAAAAACGATCTAGAGATCTCATATAGGGGAAAATTCGTTTTCTCTATTTTCACCCGAGCAGAGCTCGGTCGCTCAGGTACTCTATACATTGCGTGCGTACCCCTAGTAAGGTACCTACTTTACGCCTACCACTCCTAGTATCAGTTAAAGTAAAGTTAATAAAATACTAGCCAATTATTGTCCCACTGCAGGGCAAAGGCCTCTTCTCATACAGAGAAGGCACGAGCATTGATTTCGCTTGCCTAGTACATATGTATTGAAAAAGCCACATTGGTACGTACCTGGATTTGAAGCCACAACCTCACCTACCTCCTACCAAATAATATCTCCTATCCTTTTAAAACCCTCTTCAAAACAACCCTTTGTTTATTTTCCCAGTTGCTGCTATGTTATTAGCGGCTAAAATAATAGACTAGTTGTCTCGCTAACATTGGACACAATATTAATTTAGACAAATGTTATTTGTCAACACACATAAACTCAAGATGAGTTAGCACTTAGTTTCAATATTTTTTTCGTCTATTTGCTGCTTTTATAGGCCAAAAATGTGAAATTTGATAATGAATCTGAAATATTTTATCCGATCCTAAAGCTAGTACAACTATAGTTTCAAATAAAGATAGCATAAAAGTACTACCTACTATTATCTTCTATGCTTTTAATAAACCACTTCAAAACAACCCCGAGAATATTTTTCTAGTAGCCGCTAATAACAACAACTGTTGCTTTTTAAAATTATGAAAGAAAAGAAAGAAAGAATATACGTTTATTTGCGGTAAATATGATCCAAAGAAAAAAAAACACGAGAATAACAAATTGGGGGAAAATATGCGTCACATCCACGAGACAGAGCCCCAGCGCTGGTTTTCAGCGACAGCCGGCTTTGACGTGATGATGTCAACCGGTGCAGCATATAGTGAAATAAAAAAATCAAAAATAAAAATAAATACAATACTTCCTAAATGATATAATATTTAAAATGGCAACATTTCATTCCGTCGGCGACTCAAGCGCCGCAGATGCAAGCATTGCGCGCAGCTGTCAAAACTATTTGTTTCAATGTTTTGACATATTGATTTATAAGTACTGGTTACGAAATAATTATATCATGGCGCATTATGTAACGACATGAATGCTATGGACCAGTTGTCTCAATAACAATGGACAAAATATGAAAAAATAGAATTTTATTATTTGTCAACACATACAAACTCATCTTGCACTAAGTTTTATTTTTTTTCTTCTATCTGCTGCTTTTGAATTTTTTTGAGTCAAAAATTTTCTCTCTTCGATTAATGTTGAATTTGATAGTTAATCTAAAATATTTTATCCGTTCGTTAAACTTGAACTTATAACTATATAACGTACACACATGTACGTCACCACATTTTATTTGATTTTGTGTGAGTTTGTTTCATTTTATTTTATATTACCTTTAATTTATTTATTATAACGGACAGACACTTGCCTATGTTTATTATTCTAGCGTATGGCACTCGTGGGTTGCAGCTGAAAATCAGCGTCAGGTGGAACACTTTGCTTTCATCTGACATTATGCTGAGCTGAGGCCCTTTTGGCATTATAATAATTTGTTTTCTGTTTTTATAGTTTTAAGGTATATTTTTTGTAATGCCAATAAACGCATTTTTCTTTCTTTCTAATAATATATAAGGACTACTATTGTCTTCTATCTTTTTAATAAACCACTTCAAAACAACCCCGAGAATATTTTCCTAGTAGCCGCTAATAACACCAACTGTTGCTTTTCCAGTACTCGCCAGGGATCGAGTATAAAATAATGGACTAGTTGTCTCGCTAACAACGTGTGGGGACAACATTTAATGGGTTATTTATTGCTTTGGTGGCTTGGGATTTTATAGTTTCCTTTGAGAGGGAATGTATTCTCTTTATTATTGTCATTATATGTTTGGTTGCTTTGGAGAAACTAATACTGGTAAGTAGCAAATTAAATTCATATATACAGAAATAAAGAAATAATAAAAAAAAACAACGGGTTGCACTCCGGGAGTGCCGGCAGAAGTGAAAACTTGAATATTAACGTTGTGCATTTTTGATATTTTGGTACTACTCTCCCTCCGTCTTACGAATTTTCCATCAGCCGGTCTATTTTGTAATAATCTCACGGTGAAAACTTAGGTGAAGTGAGCTTGAAGTGAGCTGTCATTCCACCAGCTGCTAGGGATTGACAGCTCACTCCGAGCTCACTTCACCTGAGTTTTCACGGTGAAATGGTTACAGAATAGCACTGCTGGTCACGTGTCCTGACGCGAGTTTAACATTTTTTACCCATCACAAAAAAAGTGCACGACGCCGCCGCCGCTAAAGAAGTTTCCACTTTAAAAAAAATTCATGTATCAGAAAGGCGTGGTCATATTTAAGGGCTTAGTACAGATCATCAAAATGAAAAACTTTCCCCGTGGGACCAACATCGTAAGCGCGAAAAAATTATCAGCTGTCTTATACAAAATTTGAATACCTGCCTAAATGTTTTATACACGCAGTTTATCGTTAACTGAAAATGATAATTTTATATGAAAGAAATTTAATAATATAACGGTTATGTTCATCATGCATGCAGTTTCATCCATAGAGTTTTACCTATACTTATCTATAATTTTAGTTTTATCTATACTTATTTAACCACCAACATTTACGTTGGTGGTTAAATAAGAATTAGTTAAACATTTTTGAAACTTTTTTTACATTATTTATGACTGTACTTAAAAATCATTTAGTAACAATGATTCGGTAGTTAAAATACGGCTATGCACGTTGCACACCTACAGCATTACAATTACAAAAATTGCAAAAATCCTCCCGCATCACTTAAATACATTTTTCATGAAACTACAGGCGGGCCGCACTGGCCGGCGAATACTGTTTTGCGTTGCGATGCAGCCTGCTTGTGGTGTGCGATGGTTCCTACTAAATGTACGAAAGTGATCTAGGAGGAGTTTTGCAATGCGTTGCGGTGCGGCGCAGCCCGTTCGAATGTGCGTGAACCTCATTACACTGGATTGGAATCAGTTCAAATTCAAACTCGAAATTTGAATCTGTCTGAAACAGTTACTGCTGCGGCTCCTTACTTGGCGCATTTTTTGCAATGCGGCCCGCCGCGGCTATAATATACATATATGCGATTAGCTTTCAAAACGACCAATTGACCCCCTACGTCAATTTGCCGTGTTATTATACAATATTAATTTATTTCATTTAAGATTAAATATAATAACACTAAAATATATCAATTATGTACAAGTGTATAAAGGAAAAAAATAAAGGAAGAAGAGCTCAATGGGCATCAAAAAATTGTGTGTTATTGCCATTTCATACAACTGTCAAAAATGACAGTGGTTATTTGAATATACGGACAATTTAAGTAAATAGACAACTTTGCTAACAATTTATTTCCCTTACTTTTCTATAAAGGGCTGTGGTTATAAAAGGATCGGCTTATTGTGTACTAGCGACCCGCCCCTGCTACACATGGTTTTTACGACTTGACAAGACATGTAGATATTTTCTTCATAACTAAGTTAAATATGTATTATACACATAAACCATTCGGATTAAATTTTCTAAATGATGTTGAAAACTGCATCAAAATCCGTTGCGTAGTTTAGAAGAACAACGCGGTCACACAGACAGACACGGAAAGCGACTTCGATTTGTAATATGTATAGATACCTAAAATGAAAAGTATCTTTATTCATGATACTAAAACTTGACATCAATGAGTATTTTGTTAAGAGTCCTTGATATGCTAACAATAGTGGAACTGACACAGATACCCAAAATCAACCTTTAGGGACGGGACTGTATTCTATTGAGTCAATTGTTAGCACACTCACATACAATTTTCATTCTAAACAATTATCAAAACTAAAATGACAGCATAAAACAACTTCGAAGGCTGCCCCCTTGTCCTAATATAAGCGATCGTCGCATACATTCGTCACTTATTTGTTCGGGAAAACCGAACGCGCCCTCTGTCGGAGCGACCCACGTATTCGCGTGATGATCGTGTAGGCATGGCCACCCTTGCGTCCTTACTAAAGTGATCGGTCGCGCGAATACGTGATCGTCGCGTATAAAATATTCCTTATTTGTTAGAAAAAGCCGAACGCGCCTTCTGTCGGCGCCGCCACGCGTTCGGGTTCACTGAACAAAATGAACGCGGCTTTCAAAAAGTGAAGCTAGGCCATGGGCTGCTGTAGACCGGCGCCTTTAAAACTTGCCCGTCCTATATTGTGAGCATGCCCTCTCGATCAATCATTGCTGGACAAGTTACACTGCACTCCGATTAAGAAGACATCAATCTGCGTAGCTTTTTCCCAACTATGTTGGGGTCGGCTTCCAGTCTAACCGGTTGCAGCTAAATATCAGTATTTTAGATGAAGCGACTGCCTATCTGACGTCCACAATCCAGTAACTGGGTAACACTGTACCCCGTGGCAAGACTGTAAGTCCAAAAATCCTTCGACCCATGCGGCCGTTATTATTTGGATACGAGCCCCTTTTCACGGGAAAGTCCGAAAGGGATACTGTGGCCCCTGACACAGGAGCCTTATTAATTAACTGCTTTTTTTCGTAGTGGATTAATGCCATCATTATTCCACTGCGAAAAAAGGATGGTGAGAGCGGCCTTGAATAGCTCCGTCTCTCATTCACACTGGAATAATGGTGGCATTAATACACAGTTAAACGTTTTTCGTTTTGTGTTTCTTTACATAGATTATATCCTGTTTTCTTTTACACCATTTGCTTATTGTTGGAACGTCCCGTTTTACTATACTGTGGCTTTGTCTTGGTTGTTACGGAGAATCACTGACTCCTAAGACACAGGCACATCACCTAGTTTAGGAGTCAGGGAATTAAAATTATTGTGACCTAGTTATAAGCCTTATATGCTCTTAGTTTTTGGTTCTTGTACTGTGATGGCTTTTGGTGAAATTAACAATTTATTTACTTAATACGTCGTAATACGGCCCTTGGCAACTGAAGGAACACATACGGGTGGGTTTCAGTCAGTAAGAGTCTGGCACGCCCTCCCGCTCCGCCCAGAGCGGGAGAAGTTATTTGATTATATACCAGCCAAAAAAAAAAAATGCCTTTTAAGCCCCAATTAAAAAGACATGTCCGTCTTTATTAGAATTTGGAGGTTAACTATTTGGCTCTCTGAATCATTAGGTTGATTATCTAATTCGTCTGGAAACAAACACATATAACCGATACACACAATGGTCAGATGAAATAATTTCGCAATCAGGGTGGTTTTTTAAATGGAAATATATTTGTCAACAAAAAACCATGAACAATGGCAATCATTTGAAGCAAAGGATATGTCTGAGTAACTACTTCAAATTTACTTTTAACAAAGGCATACAAACCTATCATACTCATAAAATTCTGTTTGTAAACACTGATAAAACCGATAGCGGCAACAACAAAGTAACCTAAAAACCTAAATTCACCTTCACTAGTTCATAAAAATAAGTTTTTATCACATCTATTCAAAAAGAGCTAGTATATTCTTCGTAAACAGAGACCAAAATAGCTTTTTAATCCTTAAGAACAAAAAATGATTTGAATTTGGAATGTGTATTTTGTTAGTAAAAGTTCCAATCACCAAAGAGATCAATCACGTACATTGTATGAACAAGTAACCGGCCGGCAAGAGCGAATTAAAAAAAAATATATATCGTCTCGCGTTTCGTTTTCATAGTTTTCGAAGGTGCTAAAGTCGATAGTGAGGTCAAAATGTAAATCCAAGATGGCGGTTGCAATTTTTTTTTTTGCTCTACGTCATACGTTAAAAGGAACTTCGTTCCTGACGGGGGTCGGACCGCACACGTTTTTTTTTATATCATAGAGGGTGATAAAAAGTAGAGTGTTCACCTCGGGAGCAACATTATTTTAAGCTCGAGTGACGTACTTTGAATCGCTCGCTGCGCTCAGGATTCTACCTTAGAATCCCTAGCTATGCTCGAAATTCTACTCTGGAATCTTTCGCTCCGCCCTAGATTCAAAGAAACACTCTCGCCTTATAAACAGTTGTTTGCTCCCCAGACAAACAATCTACTATTCTATACGTACTTAACTCCTTATATTCACTCATACGAGGCAAAAGCGGAAAAAATAAGTGCAAAATTCCAAAGGTATTGTTCATGGGAGTTCATAAATGTTGCGAGAGGTCAGTGACCTTATGAGCGATACGTTGATGTGACGTCATAAGAACCTTTACTCCGACCTTGAGTCTGACAGCTGTGATTGATATCATGTTATAAGTATGGAAAAGGGCGGTGATTTTTCCGCGCAAACCTAAATGGAGTTTTTTTGTAGGAGAATTACATAACATAAATATAGACTTACGCCTGCTTCCCATAGGGGTAGGCAGAAACTACAGAAAGCCATCTGCTACGATCCTTACATACTCCTTTTGCTCCATTTACGTTCAGACATCGTGTATGACACACGCACGTCGGTGGCGAGAACTACGCTCCTGACCTTTCTGAAGAACATCACCAATAAGTTCACTATTATGTCCTTCTTGGCTCCTCCTGATGTTTCCACTCACATCTGCCTTGTAAATACCTGTGGAAGAATTTACTAGAAGTAATAGCCATTTAAATAAATAGAGGGCATTTAATTCTAGCAACGAAATTTTTTAAGTATTATTCTATTTTCTACCAAAAACTTTTACACAAAGTTTTTTCACCAGTTTTATTCAAAATCAATCAACAACCTTCCGCCAGCAAAATCCATACAATCCTGTTGCCAGTACAAAACCAATAGCTTCAACAAAAGAGATGTCTAGCATAGAGAGGTACAATCAAGCGCTGCAGCTGAAAAATTGCTGAACAGGTTTTAGAAAAAACTTTGGACAATGGTGGCCTAGGTTCTGAGTTGTTTAGGATTATTTTCCATCGGTTTTGTAGGACAATAGGATTATCTTATGGAAGCAAAAGCTAAAAGACTGTCAAACTCATGTTAACTGCCATGATTGGCTGACTAAAATGACTCATCATTGGACATAGGCCTCCCCCAAGCACCGCCACTTCAACCGGTTCTGTGCTTCCCGCATCAAGTGGATTCCTGCGGCCTTGACAAGGTCATTGGTTCACCTTCTAGGAGGCCTTCCAACGTTACGTTTTCTGGTACGCGGTCGCTACTCCAGAACCTTTCGGCCCCATTGGGACAGATTAATAGAGATGGGAAACTCTGAAAAATCATTTTAAAAGACTCTTACTATGACACAATAAAGTGCAATTCACAGTGCTAATCACCTACAGTTAAATTCACCTAGAAGTTGCCTCTCTTTTTATCGCATGACTTAGATCTTCTGACTACGCAACACTCACTGAATTGGCCCAGCAAGATGACCCGCCGCGTACTTGTAGCTACATACCTAAACTGCGGAGTGTCTAATCTGTATTAATCTGTGCCATTGGCCATCTGTTCTGCAAGCAGTGTCATGCCCATTGCGACTAAAATGACTACAGCCAATCAAATACTTTTTTACATGCGTTTGATTTTGATATCCAGTTGATAAGCTTTTCATACACCAGGTGTCCATCCATCAAAAAGATTTCGTTTTTCAATCCTCTCACAACGTGGTTTTGGTTAACAAAAAGAGTTCAACAAACCGAGGTATTTTATCTCACATGGTTTTTGAGGAGTGTAACCACAGTAACTCTACTACATATATACATAGTTTAGTAAAGCTGAATTTGTAGACGTTGCATTCGTTCAAAATGGCAGTCCTAACCCCGCATCCTTCCGCCACGGTCCTTGCATATCCTACCCGCTTTGCTATACAGCTAGTTACGACAAAGACATATCCTGTAACAGCTTAAGCTTCCCTCGCTCAGCTCATCTTTCTGTTGAAAACCCAGCCTAAATTTCGTACATTTCTAGGACATTTTCTATTCAAAAGATGAGGTATATTTTCAAACGGTGTTCTCAAGTGGGGGAACAAATACATATATTCATGAGGATAACTGCTTGTCTGAGAGTGGTTTAGCGTTTTTTCGTTTCAATATGGAAGTTGCCTGTCGAGTTTTACTTTATTTTGAGATCGAGGTCCTTGTTTTTGTGTGAGAATAATAAAGAAATGAAATAAACGATTGTTTATGTTACAGGAATGTGTCTCGTAATTTTATTTGAAACGGTACCTCGTACATAATATGTTGTAATCGTTGTAAATCACGCGAGTATGTCAATTGAATTTTACGTCATTTAAATAAGGTTTAAATTGCAGTAACTGATGCATGCGCGTTAAATGCAACAACCAAACCTTTGTATCTTGTAGCTCCTGCAAGTACAAATCTTAAACTGAATAAAGAAGTGGGTACTGCATAAATGTCTTGGAATTTAAGCAGACAATGTACTACACTAGAATTTTCGAGGTTAATTGAAATGTTAATGTGTATAGGACTGCTCATAACAGAGCAATAAATATATACAAGAGAGAGAGAGAAGAAATACAAGCGATCTTCTGGCAGGCAACACATGTGATAGTTGCTAATGAGGATGCGAAAGTCTCATGTATCTTAGCACATACCTAATAACTTCTTCTTTTCGAGTCGATGGCAAAAGTAAAAATATTTAACTTATTTAACCTAATAACTAACACGTAGTCCTCTTAACCGGTTCAGTCCCCGTTAGGGACCGGTGACGCCTCCGGCCGTCGCGCGATGGCAGCCGGAGGCGTCACCGAAAAATATTATTTTTGCATAAAATATGGAACTAAATCGATACCTACTATTTTTTCTACACTGGCAATAATATTTGTAAGCCGTAGACAATAAAAGGCATCGATTTAGTTCCATATTTTATAAAAACATGTTTGTATAGCATCTCCATAATTGTACTTATCTAGCTGTGCGAATCGACAGCGTTTATCATCACATTCCACTTACACGTCCTACAAAAAACAAGAACAGCAATTCAAACCAGCACAACACACGTTATTCTTATAAAATGTGATTCACATCTCCACTATGATATTTCACAAGTGAAAATTACACTACATTCTCACTACATATGTACAGGCGACGTACACATGATTGCAAACCGTTTGTTCCTGTCGTCATTCTGACGGGAACGTGTATTTTGTTCAAGTTTTTTGTTTAAAATAATATGAAATACGAGTACATTGTGAGTAGTGTTTTGTTTTATGTAAATCAACATTGTTCTTGAAAAATGGTGGTTGTTTTTGGTGCAAATCAAATGAAATGATTTATTTGCTTGTTGCAGCGTATTTGGGGAAAATGTTTGTTGTACTGATTGATACATGGGTTTATTTAAATTCAAATACGTTGTGTATTTACTACTCCTCAAAGAAAACTAAACATGTTCCAGGTTTTTAAAGGTAGAATTTTTTTATACAAACATATACTACAAAATTTACTATTTCTACAAAAAAAAAACAATTTCTACTATTTCAACCCTTTTCCTGACAGTCAAGTTTCTGAAGTTTTGATGCGGTTTCTACCCTCATTTAGGGAATTTATTCCGGGAGGTTTATGTGTATGATCACTATCTGCCTAGCTTTTTCTCAACAGAGTTGGCTTCCAGTCTTACCAGAAGAATTCAAAATATTTTATTTCACATAAACCTACATGGGCACTTATGAAACGTCAAAAGCTAGGTGCACGGTTCCAATTGGTCGTTTCCTATGGAGAAGAGCCGGCAAGAAACTCCACGGTTACTCTTTTAAAAATAATTGGCTTTTACAATATTTTCAAATACTTAACAGTGTTAATAGGTATGGGTGGACTGTGTGGCCTTTCAACAAGTACCAAGTACTTAACAAAATAGAAAATGGTCAACAAATCTACAGTCCACTACAAGAAGCAGCTTAATAGCAGTATTTTATATGGAGCAACTACCGATCTGATCTCTGCATCCCAGTTACTGGGTAGCACGATACCCCTTGAATTATATAATAATAAAGTAAAACCGATACAGTTAAAGTAATCCAAAGAGATATAATTCAAATCACACGATTAACTTCGCCGGTAAAAATTAAGTTAATTCTAGGTTTGCTGAAACTTCTCCTCATCAAAAGTTGGCGAGTAACTTTGATAAAACATCCAGTAGTTACTTAACTAGACCGGAATTTAACGTGCTCATCTTATCAAGAGCTCTATTTTAACTATTAAACAATTCAAAGTAAGTATTTTTATTCTTTAGATTAAAATAGATAATATCTTCTCTTCTCTTATATTAGGTAATATCTGAGCCTCGCGGTTTCACCCGCATAAATCTCGATCTCGTAGCAATATTGGGATAAAAAGTATTCAATATCCTAACCCAGGTCATGGTCTACCCGTGTGACAAATTTCATCAAAATCCGTTTAGCCGTTTTAACGTGGAAGCGTTATAAACAAACATAAAAAAACATCAAATATGTTCTCTTTATAATATTAGTGTAGACATGTTTGTTAGAAAATACAAAAAGAAAGAAAATACGTTTATTTGCGGTAAACAGAAAGAACAGCAACACGAAAAGAACAAGTTGGCAGAAAATATGGGTAACATTCACACAAAACGGTCATCGCTTAGCATAATGCTGCGACCCTATGCGAGACAGAGCCCCAGCGCTGGTTTTCAGCGACAGCCGTTGACGTGATGACTTCAACCGGTACAGCTTAAACTGAGATAAAAATAACAAAATAAAAAATAATTTAAATACTATACTTAGTCCTAAAATTTTATTTAAATATTTAAAATGACAACATTCTATTCCGTCGTTTTGACTAATTAACTCTGCGCTTAGATACAACGACTACCTTTTTTATACTATTAACGACTGATAACAAACTCACATGATTCTTTGTCATTATAATTTTTGATTAGAAACATAGGTCATCGATATTACGATTTCTAGGGTTATTATTCTGCTGATATTTAAAGAAAATGCGTTGGTATTTATGTACCTATAAGTATTTTCTAAAATGTTCTCCTGGCCTTTCCCCATTAATCGATAAACGTTGATAACATTTTCCGTTATTAATGAAGTCGATTAAAATCCAACCATCTCATTAATAAGGTCTTTAAATCCGTTAAAATCTCATTAACAGAGTAAACAAACCAATTCCAGTTTAAACACCCTTTTACATCCACATTTTATAATTATTTTCTAGCTACTATGTTGATTAGCTGAAATTCTTTCTTTCTTTCTTTTTTTTTAAGCATTGGTCACGTTAACACTAGGTTACACGTCACGTTACTAACATTTAAACTCACATACACAAACAGCCACTTGTATGTCATACAAATATTTGTTCCGTGCGGGAATCGAACCCGCGACACGCAGCGCAGCATTCAATCGCTTAACTGCTGCGCCAACCGTGCCGTTGTACTAAAATACTGGTCAAACTGAGGCGAATCTTGCTTGGCACCTTGCGTAATACACGATCAATCAAAACCTGAATAATTTTGAAAACTTACACAGTCTGATTGTTCTTGTATGGCGTTCTTCCCAAATTATATTGAAGATGCTATTTTTCACTTCAGAATTACGAAGTTATGAATATTGATCTTTAAATTCTTAATTGTCAGCCTAAAAAATATAATTACATTTTAAATTAAAGATTACATTAAATAAAAAAATTAAATTTTCCATGTGTTAAGACCGGTCCCTGGAGGCTTTTGATTTAACAACAACACACAATAATATAATAGTAAATATAAAATAGTAATTCGAATAAAAGTTCTAAGAGACATCACCATCACTGGCTTAACCTTTTTTGGACGATTATGTACAACATTCCTAACCATGGAAAGTCTCCAAGCTCATACTACTCAATTATATCCCAGGCTAAGAAAGCTTCCATCACAACTATTCCCATTGCTCGTGAAAAGAGTACGCAGCATCCTGTCCACTGATAATCTCATACTGCACGATCTTGATTTCCCACAGGATGGCTGAACCTATCCTAAGCAAAGCGAATACTGAAAATATTTTTAGGAATACACTATGTGAAGAAAACTACTTTCTTGTCCCGACTAGTGGAGGAAAAATAATTATGGAATGACGACGATGTAATGGTGAGGCATGCGTTCAAAGCAATGGGTCACGGGCTCAATACATTATTGCATCGACAGATAATAAAGTAACAAAGCATGATTATTACGGGGGAGGCTTGAACACTACAACATCACGACGAAGGCTGTGAGTAGTAATGATTAAGACATCCCATACTATTATACGAGCAATATTTGTATGAATGAATGAATGAATTGCACCGATCTCAGCGTGGTTTATCCAGACTCGATAAATCGAATGAACCCCAAGATTTGCACTAGCCCATGAAGCCTCATGTTTCATGGGGCTTCAGAAGAAATTGCATATCAAGGAGTAGACGGGGGCGCGGTAAAGGTAGGGAAGACGTGCCCTCAGGATAAGGAAGGATTTGCGAACCGTACCGGATATGTATCCTATTCCTATTATACGAGCAATATTTGTATATAATATATTTGTAATCACCTTCTCGAAAACGGCTGTAACGATTTCGATGAAATTTGCAATAAGGATTTCCGGGGGCGAAACAACGATCTAGCTAGGTCTTATATTTGGGAAAAATCGTTTTCTACGTATTTTCACCCGAGCAAAGTCCGTTCGCCCAAAATTTAGAACAAGATGGCTACAGAATAATGACATGGCAGCATGGAATTAGTAAGTACCCTACTATCATGGCAGCATGGAATAATTAAGTACCTACTATCATGGCAGCATGGAATTAGTACGAACTATCCTATACTATTAAATGACCATTCTTTATTTTCACCCGAGCAGAGCACGGTCACATGGTCGACCGAGCTCTGCTCGGGTGAAAATAGAGAATGCTGTAAATGTTATTGGAGTTAGTTAGAGAGGAAAAAAATGTTAATTGGAGATGTTAGTTCCAAACAATATTTTATAACATAACATCACGCCTTGTTTCACCGAACGGCTAGGCAGAGGTGTACCTATAGTACACCCAAATTTCACCAGTTATGTTTAAGTCCCATGCAATAGGGGGCGAGCCTATTGCCATCCACCAGGCACAAATCCAGACTCCAAGCTGATACTGAGAAATTCTAGATAGAAAAATTCAATAACAGTTTTCCGACCTGGGAATCGAAGCCAGGATCTTATGCTTAGCAGTAGCACTTGCGACCAATAGACCAACGAGGCAGTCTAGACAATATTTTTAATATGTCTCCAATTTTCATTCAATTACCATCTAGATGACTATTATTTGCCTTGTCGAAAAAAAACCAGTTAGTAAAGTTTTCGTATCTACAAAGTTACAAGTGCCAATTGATATGAACAACATTCGTAGGTCGAATATATATTGAAAAATTTGTTAAGCTCACAATAACGATGCCACAATAATTGGCACCGGCTTCACTCGAAGTAAATAAATGGAACAGTAACGAACCCAGTTTCTAGTTAAAAGTTAAACCTTTAGTTATTGTGTAATCGAGTTTTTAATAAAGCAATGATAACAACATTTTGACCACCGGATGTTATTGTACTTAATGTAACATATAGGAAAGTTTTCTGGCATTAGCAAATGACGAAAACAATAACGGCTTTAATAAAATTAATTCAATACAATTTATTCGTAAACAATTTACATTATGTTTGAAATCACTATATAATTTAAAAAAAACACTCATCACATCATTCAAGTATCACATTTACAAACGAATTAATAATATTGATTTATTTTAAATAAAATATAATAATAAAATAATTACTTATGTAGAATGTACATACATACGTACATAAACTCACGCCTTCTTCCCGTAGGGGTAGGCAGAACCTACTGAACGCCACCTGCTACAATCTTTACATACTCCTTTTGCCTCGTTTACGTTCATACATCTGGTCATACACGCACGCTGGTTGCGAGTACTAAGCACCTGTCCTTCCTAAAGATCATCACCAATAAGGTCAGTATATGTCAGTAAATTGTAATAATTAGAATCAATATGTAATTTAATAATTTGTTAAGAAATATGTATAGTGCCCTTACAGGGTGCATGTCTTAATAAAGTGTAATGCACGCCTACTAACCAGTGATTTTACATATAAGAAAATAATTAAATAAATAAAATTAAAAACATTACTACCAAAATTAACAACAGTATAAAAATAAATCTTTTAACCGAACACGCATTTCTAACTTTTATGCCACAGAAAACGTATTCGTAACTACAACCATAATTTTCAATCCATAAAATATGTTAGGTCAAACATACATACCTATATAGACTGCATATTAAATGCAACATAACTTTATCAAAGGAGTCTTCATGCTTGCTTTTCCATTTCCTAGGAATGATTTTATGTACCTACTTGAGCTGGGGATTTTCAAACTGCTTCCAATGAATTTTCCCTGTGAAGAAACAGCCACCATACAGCCAGCAAACTTCACTGGAAATGCATCGGTTAACTCATTTCCACTTCAGAGCTCTTGCGAATGTTTTAAAGGACATCTTTGAATATTTCATTCAAGAAATGTTAGTGCAGAGAGCAAAATCGGAATAAAAATAAAAAGTTATAAAACTAAATCCCAACTACGACAAAAAATTCATCTTAAAGGTGTAAACAAGACATCACAGACAGACAAATAAAAAATCCGGAGTCACACGTGTTAGGACTCTCACTCGCTCAACTGCCTAATAAATATGTGAACATAGAGATGCGCTGCGCACGACTTAAGCGTGAAGCGTACTGGCAAGCGTCGCAGAACATAATCATAATTATTTATTTGCAGTGTTGGTGTTATAGTCAGTTATAAGTTCCTAATTCAAAGTCAGACATTTGACATGCAACACATCACAATGTATAATGCTAGAGTATAACATTTATGGCATGCTTTAAATGTCTCTATTATTAATTAATTTTACATACATCCATTATTAATATTATCGTTACATTAATTTAAAATAGATTATTAACGTTATTTATAAATTAATTAATAGAATAAAATCGTTCCAGTAGCAAGTAGAACTCGCAGATAAGGTTGAGCGACTGAGACACTAAACCACAATACAAATAAGGGTTACGTTTTTTTCTTTCAAATTATTTACGAATAAATTGTATTGAATTGATTTTATTAAAGCTGTTATTGTTTTCGTCATTATAATCTTGCATCTACAAACAGTGTGTTGCTAATGCCAGAAAACTTTCCTATATTTTACATTAAATACAATAATATCCGGATGTCAAAATGTTGTTATCATTGCTTTATTAAAAACTCGATTACACAATAACTAAAGGTTTAACTTTTAACTAGAAACTGGGTTTGTTACTGTTCCATTTACTTTGAGTGAAGCCGGTGCCAATTACTGTGGCATCGTTATTGTGAGCTTAACAAATATTTCAATATACGAGTATATTCGACCTACGAATGTTGTTCATATCAATTGGCACTTGTAACTTTGTGGATACGAAAACTTTACTAACTGGTTTTTTTTCGACAAGTCAAAGAATAGTCATCTAGAAGGTAATTGAATGAAAATTGGAGACTTATTAAAAATATTGTCTAGACTGCCTCGTTGGTCTATTGGTCGCAAGTGCTACTGCTAAGCATGAGGTCCTGGGTTCGATTCCCAGGTCGGACAAACTGTTATTGAGTTTTTCTATCTGGAATTACTCAGTATCAGCTTGGAGTCTGGATTTGTGCCTGGTGGATGGCAATAGGCTCGCCCTCTATTGCATGGGACTTAAAGATAACTGGTGAAATGTGGGTGTACTATAGGTACACCTCTGCCTAGCCCTTCGGTGAAACAAGGCGTTATGTTATAAAATATTGTTTGGAACTAACATCTCCAATTATCATGTTGTACCTCTCTAACTAACTCCAATAACATTTACAGCATCCTCTAACAGCATTCTCTATTTTCACCCGAGCAGAGCTCGATCGATCAGGTGACCGTGCTCTGCTCGGGTGAAAATAAAGAATGGTCATTTAATAGTATAGGATAGTTCTTACTCATTCCATGCTGCCATAATAGTAGCTACTTACTAATTCCATACTGCCATAATAGTAAAGTACTCAATAATTCCATGCTGCCATGTCATTATTCTGTAGCCATCTTGTTCAAAATTTTGGGCGACCGAGCTTTGCTCGGGTAAAAATACGGAGAAAACTAATTTTTCCAGTTAAAAGACCTAGCTAGATCGATATTTCCCCGAAAACCCCTATATTGCGACATTCATCGAAATCGTTAGAGCCGTTTTCGAGAACGTGATTACAAATATATACATATACAATATTGCTCGTATAATAGGAATAGGATGCATATCCGGTACGGCTCGCAAATCTTAACTTATCTTGAGGGCACGTCTTTCCTACCATTACCGCGCCCGCGGTCTACTCCTTGATATGCAATTGCCTCTGAAGCCCCGTGAAACATGAGACTTCATGGGCTAGTGCAAATCTCGGGGTTCATTCGATTTATCGAGTCTGGTTAAACCACGCTGAGATCGGTGCAATTCATTCACTCATTCATACAAATATTGCTCGTCTAATAGTATAGGATGTCTTAATAATTACTACTCACAGCCTGATCGTCGAGATGTTGTAGTGCCCCGTAATCCATAATCATGCTTTGTTACTTTATTGTCTGTCGATGCAATAATGTATTGAGCCCGTGACCCATTGCTTTGAACGCATGCATCGTCGTCATTCCATAATTATTTTTCCTCCACAGACTGTCACTAGTCGGGACAGGAAAGTAGTTTTCTTCACATAGTGTATTCCTAAAAATATTTCCAGTATTCGCTTTGCTTAGGATAGATTCAGCCATCCTGTGGGAAATCAAGATCGTGCAGTATGAGATTATCAGTGGACAGGATGCTGCGTACTCTTTTCACGAGCAATGGGAATAGTTGTGATGGAAGCTTTCTTAACCTGGGATATAATTGAGTAGTATGAGCTTGGAGTCTTTCCATGGTTAAGTATGTTGTAGGTAATCGTCAAAACAAGGTTAGGACAGCGCCACCCTATTTCAATACATTGATGGTAATGTCTGTCAGAACTTTTACTATTATATTATTACTAGCTGTGCCCTGTGGTTTCACCTGCAAGAGTCTTGATCCCGTGGGAATATCGGTATAAAACGTATCCTAAGTCCCAATCCAGGTCATGGTCTACGTACCCATGTGTCAAATTTCATCCAAATCCGTTCAGCCTTATTAGCGTGAAAGCGTAACAAACAAACAAACTCACTTTCACATTTATGATATTAGTTATATATTCTACTAGCATTTCCCCGTGGCTTCATTTTGCCGCGTAAAGGTCGGAAAATATCCCACAGGGACGTACTACCGAGATTCAGAATATCCTATGTCCTATCTTAACCCAGGTCATGGCGTGACGGGAGGACACGGCTTGGCACACGCTGGCAGAGTGTGCTGCTTGGGAGGAGCCGCGCCGTGCCCTCATCTCAGGAGTCGGCAGTGACCTGTCGCTGCCGGCCGTTGTCGACTCGATGGTCGGCAGCGAGGAGTCCTGGGACGCGGTGGTATTCTTCTGTGAAATAGTTGTTTCGCTGAAGGAGGCTGCAGAAAGGGAACGGGAGATTGCTTCCGCTAACCCAATCCGCAGCAGACGTACCGGGCGTCGACGGAGGGCGGACAACGCCCTCTTCCAGCCCCCCTAAATGGGTCCAGGGGCGACGGATCTGGGGAAATCCGTCGCCCCCTACTCCTTAGGACCCGAGATGGTGGCGCGTAGTGTTCCACGCGCGCCTCTCAATGACGTAAGGGGGGAGTTTAACACCTCACTCCCCCCTAACTCGAGGTGGCTCGCCTCTGCGGGCCAGCACTAGTCGGGGATCGCGGAAGTCGCATTAGATCCCGTGATCCCCGGTGCAAGTGTGAGACGTAACGAAAATAAAACTTCCAAGTCAACGAAAAAAAAAAACGGCCATTTATGCCGCATAATTTGACACTCGCAAATAAACCAAACCCTATTTGGTACTTTCCGTTGGCCCAGCAGGATGAAGTTTGGCGAGAAGCAATGTCAAGTAAAGAGAAAATTGGTAATTTATTATTATGAACCCTAGTGTGTAGTTGAGGCACTAGTGTGAGTTTCTTTTAACCATCTCGACTTTACGCATCCACCGCGTTCGGCACTTCGATTGGCTCTTCACTGGCGAATGCCGGCCAGCTGCCAATCGGAGCGCCGAACGCGGTCGATGCGTAAAGTCGAGATAGTTAAAAGAAACTCACACTAGGGCCTCTGCGAAGTGAAGTTTGTTCTTCAATCTGGGATTAAAAGTTCATAGGCCGTGTCTTGAAGTAAAGTCTGTATTTCATTCAAATCGGTACTCTCCAATCTATTAAAAGTTAAGTTTGTCCTTCAATCCGGATTTAGGAATTCGGGTAGCCGAGCAAGCACAGCTTTGAGACGGAACCCTCAGGGCACAAGTTCTACTCACACCCTGTCGGTTTTTTTCAAATAAATAGAACAGGTTTATATGATTTTAAATTCCTTAAAATACGAATTATTCATTTTACTATTATTATCACCATTCATTTGTAATACCTACTCAGTGCGGCCATAGACCACGTAATACGTACAATTAGTTCAATTTAAAGTCATAAACTACCTTTCTAATATGTAGATATTAAATAGGTTAGCTTATGACTTTAAATTGTAATATTTTTTGAAAGAGTGGGCTGATTTTAATTAAATAATGACTAAATGTAAAATATAACAGAGAATCGTGTATTCCAACACAACTATTTGGAGGCTGTCCAGCACTCGCCTGCGTAAAAATAAGACCGCGACAATGTATTTTCCATTTCATCTTACACTTCACTGACATCAGTCAGTGAACTGGATGGACATAAGTGCACTTTCTCTCTACAATAGGCAAGCGGGTTGTTAGGCCAGCAAGCTCTCAGACTAAATAATAATAAAATATTTATATGACTTCACTACGACTTATCTGGATTGAGAAGCAACAACGCAAGTTGCTTTTTCAAAACACAGTTTACAGTAAAAAAACTTATTTTATTTCCTTTCTTTAACAAAAAAACTTTCCTAGAAGAGCGGTGGGCGCCACATAACAGCCCCAGTGATGGCTGTCATGAAAATGATGGCAGCGAGGTTTGATTTTATGGTGTCAAAAAACGCTCTCTACGAAAACCCATCAACTTACTTTCATAAGTAACGTTTCAGTGACGTCATTCGCCGCTAAATTGCAGACGTTATATGACGGCCATCGCTCTTCTAGGAAACCGGAGCTCTGATTATGATTCTCTCCAATAACTGACAGTAGAATCAATTCGTCACCTCCATTAAAGACCCTAAAACCGCGGTGACCTGACCGGCTTGATCAGGCCATTAGATATGTATGTCAAATTGGTGTCCATCTTTGTTACCGCTAAAAGCTTTTTTATGCACTAATCGCGATATATGATGATTAATGATGGTATTAGGGGTTGGGGAACTTCGACTAAAAAGTGTACAATAGTAGCCCTAAGTTACAATTCTGATTGGATCTAACGCGCCGTGCATTAAAAGGCAGTGTTACAAACAACAACAAAAAAAATGTAGGTACATATGTACGGTCTTATCGCCGTACATTTTTCTGCTTACTCTGTAACTTTATCTAGGCCAACGATGCGCGTCATAATTTAGCGTAATAAAATAACATGACTATAACGAATTTAATTATACCTAGTGTGTCAATTAGGGAAATAATCGCTTTTCACTTTAGTACTGTTACTTTCTCTTAACTTACGTAGGTATTTAGTGCATCTTAATGGAACTTTTTCTCTATACTAACTGAACCGATAAATCTAGACAAAATAAAACTGGTTGCTTATTTAATTGTATAGTTTATATATTTTTTTTAACTTATATGGTTTTTATTACGGACTTATAAATGACATAACCAGCACCCCAATTGCGGAGCACGTTTTAAATTACAATCCGATGGATTTTAAACGAAATTCCTAATCCATTGCTTTTTAGGTTTAAAAAAAATCATCTGCTCAGCAACATAATAGCGCAATGAATGCTGTTGAACTGTCAAAATGAAAAGCATTGCCATTGGTAAGGGTAAGTGCAATTACCCTGCAGGTGCAATGTGCATATTTTTCTCACAGTTATTTTGACCTGTCCGTAAAATAGTTCATACTTTGTACCGGTTGTAGTAGTTAACTCCATATACTGATTCCAAGTCAAAGTCAAATAATTTATTTCAAATAGGCATATTGTATATGTACAAGGCACTTTTGAACGTCAAAATTTACAAAAATAAATTTAATTGGTTCTAGTCGCCCCTTCCAAAAGGTAGTTTTCGCATGGAGAAGAATGGGCAAGAAACTTTACCGTTACTCTTTTAAAATGTTTTACAATATTCTGTATAGGTACATTAGTTATATGTGAGGACGGTGTACTTTTGCGGGAAAGTCCGAAAGGGATACCGTGGTCCCTGGCAACGTACAGGCAACGGAAGGAACCCGAATGGGTTTTAGTCAGTAAGAGTCTGACACGCCCTCCCACTCCGCCCAGAGCGGGAGAAGCTATTTGATAATATCCCATCCAAAAAAAAAAGGGTAAAATTAATAGTGTGTGAAATGATGCAAAGTTGGGAAATTGCTGCACCAAAATGAAATTCTGGCTGTCATCGTTTTCTTTCTTTTGGCGCTTGATTAAATGTACCTACTTAAGGGAATTTATCCCAAATAACTACCTACTACAGAATAAATTACCCTTGCCTACATTTTTATATCCTTTTATTTAACATAACATAACATCACGCCATGTTTTCCGGAAGGGTTAGGCAGTCTTTTTATTTGTATCTTTTTTATATATGTATCTGTATCTCTGTTTTATGTTTTAGGCAAATTTTGGTCTTGATGTTAGATTTAAACTCTCATTAACTCACTTAAGAGAGAACAGGGCCTGAGAGGAATTTGAAAAATAGGTATTTGAAGAAACTATTGCTGTCGTCTTACCTCAAGTCTGCCCCCGTATAGTGCGAAAGGGATAGCTACAGCTCAGCCCAACTATATCACAATTTTTTTTTACGAAATTGACGTTTCATATTCCCCTTTTTCCTTATCGAAAACTGATCTGATTCAATTATATTTTTCATTAAAAATTTTAGCATACGTCTAGGTTCCTATCATTTTCTTTTATGTTAAATTTTTTTCGAATTTGTCTGGTACTCGTCTTATCACGACGGTAAAAATTGAATTTGGAGGGTCATATTTTCTTTACCGATAAGTTGCTGAAAAAAGGAAATAACAGGTACCAGACAGACTACAGCAGACCTTGATTCTATGAAAAAAAAAAATTGCTCTAGAGGCATTATTCAGGAAGAAAAAAGGGGAATACATTTGTATGAAGAATTGCAGGCCCTGTTCCCTCTTAACTTTAAACTTGTTTTTTTTTGTCCTACTTAGTAATTAATTTTATAGTATAGTGGTTGTGGCGTAATATTTATGTTTATGGGGAATTCGGTGTGAACCTATAAGAAATTGTTACTATTACCGTTGATAGTAAAACGTTATTTAAAATTGTAAGTGTTAATATTATGGTTGCCATTAAATAAAATAAATAATAAATAGTGCAATAATTACTCATAGCAAAAGCCGCATTTGCAGCTGCTCAACTTCGCTGTGCTAACACGGCTTTAGCATAACTCGTCAGAAGATCACCCTTTTACTCCCATTTACCTTTTTTTTTTTTTTTTTTTGTCGCTGAGAAATGCTTTATGCATTGCCGCTCGTGGGGGACGAGACGGGGTATGTGGGACTCCTGTCGGAATGACAGTATACCCACTAAAACTCAGCGGTGTTCCCACATCGCCGTGATGGGAGGGCCATGGGAAACCGGCTCAGCCTTTACATCCACAACCCTCCCGGCGCATGCCCGCCTAGCTGGCGGGCCCCGCATGCCCCCCACGTTGGGGGGCTACGGGAATGGCCGGGAACACCTGGCCATTCCCGTCCGACACTGGTGGAGGCCTGTGCAATACAGGCAAGGGTGCCCCCACATCCGTTGCCTGCTGGCCTCCACCTGGGAGGAGTCGGAGATGACTATCAAATTGACGTCTTCTTCGACCCCTCCTCCGCCTTCGGAGCGGCGCCGCGTGAGGATCGTCCTCCCGCGCGCGCTCTGCCGACTCCTTCTGGGACATGACATGTTCGCAGAAGGAGGCGACTGCCGCCCAGGACCTTTCATTCCCCAGCATGGCGTTGACCAAGCCGGGGAGTGAGAGGTCCGGTCCTATCACCGCGATAAGACCTTGGCGCGTCTCGGTCCACGACGGGCACACCTCGAGGGTGTGCTGCGCCGTGTCCTCCACCGCACCACAGTCGTGGCACGACGGTGTCTCCTCCCGTCCGATTCGGTGCAGGTACGATCCGAAGCAACCGTGTCCGGACAGCACCTGCACCAGACGGAAGGAGAGGAACCCGTGCGACCGCTCGAGCCAGTCTCGCAGGACAGGCCCGATCGCGTTGAGGGTTCGGCGGCCGAAGGCTGCGGTGGCGAGTTCCCCCGTCCAATGGACGACGATGGCGTCCCTCGCCTCCCGCCGGACGGCCTCCCGCTCTTCCGGAGCTGGGCGTTCTCCTCTCGCCCTCCGCCCCACCGTCCATTCATACACTCTGGCGAGCACCCACGCCTCGAGTTCCCAAGGAGGGGTGCTGGCCAGAGCACATGCTGCCGCGAAGCCCACCGTGCGGTAGGCCCGCGCCACCCGCTGGGCTATGGCCCTTTGGGGCGCCCGCAAGGCGGTGGCGTTCTCCCTCCTCTGGAGGGAGTCCTCCCAGATAGGAGCCCCGTAAAGGGCCATACTCCTCAAGATGCCGGCGTAAAGTTGCCGGCATCGCGCGCTGGGCCTCCCCAAGTTGGGAAGCAGCCACGAGAGCGTACCTGCGGCCTTCAGCAGGCGCGACGACAGCCCGCTAAAATGCGGACCGAAGCGCCACCTGCTGTCGAGTACAAGGCCCAGATATTTCATCTGGGCCTTCACCTCAATTCTGACACCCTCCACGAAGATGTGGGCGTCAGGTGGGGGGCGCTGCCGAGGTCCGTGGAAGAACACAGCCTCGGTCTTGTGCAGCGCCACCGTTAAACCTAGGCGGCGGATCCTCCCCGCGACCAAGGATCCGCCCGCCGAGGCCAAGTTGGCCGCCTCCCTGAAACTCCCCCCCCGGGCGGTGAGGAGAGTGTCATCCGCATAGCAGATGACACTCGTGCCTCGGAGGAGAGTTCCCCGCAAGAGCCAATCATAGGCGATGTTCCAGAGGAGAGGTCCTATGACTGACCCCTGCGGCACGCCGGCCTCAACGGCGTATCGCCGGACTTGGCCAGTCCTATTTACCAGGACGATCGCCCGATCCTCCAGGTAGCTGGCCAGTAGATCGCGCATGTATCGAGGCACTCCGTGGAATCGGAGCGCCTCTAGGATAGTGGAGTGGGGAACGGAGTTGAAGGCATTGGCTATGTCGAATGACACGGCACTCCGTCCCCCACCTCCATCGCCCCCTTCACCTGGCCCTTAAGGCGGGCCAGCGCGTCCACCGTGGAACGCTCAGCCCGAAAACCGAACTGAGCGTCCGACAAGTCCGGCCCGATACACCGCAAATGGCTTTTTAGGCGGGCAGCGATTATCCCCTCGAACATTTTTCCGACCTCATCGAGCAGAACGATGGGCCGGTATGCCGAGGGGGAGTCTGCTGGGCGGCCCTCTTTGCGAAGGAGGCACAACTGCCCCTCCTTCCACGGTTTCGGGAACCTCCCAGACGCAAGACATGCGCTGAAGAGGTCCCGAAACCTCTCCTCCATTTGAGTGGCAGCGATCGCCACCACTCTTGCCGGAACACCGTCGGGGCCCGGAGCTGTCTTCTTGGCGCGGATATGGAGAATCGCCGCGCCAAGTTCCGACTCCGTGACAGGAGGGGCCTCCTCTACTTCCTCAGCTGGCGGAGCTATACCCAGCGGTGGATCCATCACTGGTGGGGTGAAGTTGCCCCTGCACGGGAACAGGGACTGAACCACCCCATCCAGTAATGAGGGCTCCAGGGTCTCGGCCACTGGGGGACCAAAGGGGCGCAGTTTGTTGCGCGCCGCCTTATACGGTCTCCCGTATGGGTCGTTGTCGAGACCCTCCAACATCTCCGCTCTCGCCGAGTCTCTGGCGGCGACGATGGCCCTATCGAGGACCGCTTTTGCCTCTATGTAAACCTCATAGAGGTGGTCCTCGTCGACGTGGTCTCGTCGACGCCGCCGCCGGCTTCGCGTGTAGGCCCTCCTTGCCTCCACACACGCTGCTCGAAGCCCCGCCAGCTCCGCCGACCACCAGTACACGGCGCGTTTGGGTGGCGGTCGGCAAGACCGAGGCATGCTAGAGTTGCATACCTCAGTCAGAGACTCCCTCAGGTGCCCCGCCACGGTGTCCACATCCAGGCCGGCGGAAGGTGGTGAAAACCAGTCCCGGATGAACGCCGCCTCCCCCGCTGCCTCCCTGTCCAGGCGGGTGAGAGCCCACCGCGGGAACGGTGATCGCACCGAGAGGGGCCGCGTCTCTCCGGGGCTACCGGTGGAGATGTCGAACCGTACGTAGCGGTGGTCCGACATAGTCTCCACCAGGTCCACCCGCCAGTTCAACACGCGCGCGGCCAACGCAGGGGTGGCGAAAGTGACGTCAACTATTGAGCCACCCTGCCGCCGCACGCATGTCTGGACGCTGCCTCTGTTCAAGAGGGAGAGTCCAGAGGAGGCTGCCCACATCTCCACTGCCCGCCCGCGTGCGTCGGTGGCCCGGTTGCCCCAGGTCACCGACTTGGCATTCAGGTCTCCCAATACGGAGACCTGACGCGGCGCCGCCCTGCCGACCACGGCGGCCAGGACTCCGAGATAGTTCTCGAAGTCCTGTAGGGGGCGGTTTGGGGAGAAATAGACGCCCACAAGGGCTAATTCTCCCCACGCGGCGGCCACATATCCCGGTCCCTTCTCTAATAGCGAGAGGGGAGGGGAGTCTGTGGAAGACCGCGCCGCTAGTGCCACCAAGCCATCCTCGTCACCCAGCCAGCTGCCGGGGATTGAGTAGGGCTCGGCGACCACCGCTACGTTCACCAACCACTCGGCCATGACCTGTACCACCAGGTCCTGGGCCGCTCTGCAGTGGTTGATGTTCGCCTGGAGGATGCGATAGTCGGAAACCATTACTCCAACATCGCACACCCCTCCTCAGCTACCGCCGCTGGAGCTACAGCGGTGACGACGGCAGTGGTGGCGGTGGTGGCAACAGGGCGAACCTGCGCCGGCACTATGCCCTTCCTCGCGGGTGGCTTGCAGCTCCTGCCCGTCATCTTGTGGTCCGCGGGGCGGCCACTGGCGGCACACGCCGCGCAGCGAAGCGTGGCGGCGTGGCAAGTGGCACTCCTGTGTCCCTCCTGCCCGCATCGGAAGCAGCAGTCTCCCCAGTCGTACTTGGAGGGACACGTGGTTCGGGTGTGGCCGAACGCGAAGCACTTGAAGCAACGCATAGGCTGGTCTTCAAGTGGCCGAACCACAGCCGAGCTGAAGCCCACAAGCAGCCGTCCTTTGGTCGCAGTAAGGACGGCCCCCGCCGCAGCGACTGGGCACTCGATGCGGATGGTGCCCATGCCACGGCGGCCGAGCCTGATAGCTCCACCCTTCACCGCGCCAGCATCGCAGCCTCCAGCCACCGCAACGGCCGCCACCACGTCCTCTTTGGTGACCGAATCATCCAGATCGGCCACCTCCAAGGCTGCGGTCTTTACAGGTCTGACGACCGTTGCCGCATCCGCGATGACCTCTTGCAACCTTTTTGCGAAGAGGTCCGCGTTTGCGCCGCGCTGCTCCCCCGAGAACTCGAAAATTCGAGCCCCGGCTAGGGTTCGGCGGCACGTGATGTTGCCGATCCCCAGCCGGGAAGGATCCGCGTTGGTACGAGCCCGTCTTAGGACGGACTCATACGTCTCACCCCGCTCCACGGCCTCCGGGGTGATGGTCACCACGACGGCCGCGGTTTTGGGAGGAACCAGCTTCCTCCCGCCGGCTGGACCCTTTTTGGCTGCGGCTGTAGGAGCAGTCGCAGTGGGCTTGGGGGTAGATTTTTTCCCCTTACCCCCCCTGATCACTTCCGTCCACGACTGGTTGGACGGGGTGGTGGTGGGAAGAAGAGCGTCTTCGCCCTGCAAGTTCCGGGGGGCTGCTGGAGTGGCAGACGACCCAGGCGCTCCCTCCGCGCTCATGGTGGGTGTTTGAGAGGCCACCGTGGTCCTCTTGCCCTTTCCTTTGCCCTTGGACGGCTTCGGGCCCCGGGGCTGCTCGCCTGATGCCGGGCCTCCCGGAGGCGCAGGTTCCGGCTCCGTCAGTGGTGGACTCAAATCCGCCGCTAGCGGCGGGCGGAGCCGCCTTTCCGGCAAGAGCCGGTCCTCAATACCCGCAAAGCAGCCTCTGATGAAGGCTCTCTCCTCCATGACAACCCCGCGGATTATTGCCTCAAGGCTGGCAGGGGAGGAGGAGCCTCCTACCACCGTACCTGGGGCAGATTGGGCAGGCTGGGCCGTGACCTCAGCCAGCTTCTGGTGTAGCTGGCTGACCTCCGCCTGCAGACGATCCACCTTCGCCTGCAGCTGCCGCGTCTCGTCTGTGGCCGTCCGCTTCACCAGCTCCACGACAATGCCGTGCATGCTGGCGGCCCGGCATTTGAGAGCCTTTTGGAAGGTCCCCTTCAAATTGGAGGACTTTGAGGCGACCTCCAGAACCTCCTCCTTGTCTTCCTGCGCCATGCGCTCCAATTCCACCAGGGAGTGGTCAGCATATAGTACATTGGATGCACCATAGCCAGCCCTCGACCTGGCGGCTTGCGCCTGCCGCTCCTTGGCGGCGACCCTCTCCTCCAGGTCCACCTGGAGTTGCGCCTTTTTCGCCAGGTTTAGCTGGCGCTCGGCGTCCACCAAGCCCACATCGTGAGCCAAAGACGGAGTAGAAGTCGAAGCCTTTTTAGACTTCGACTTCTTCTTCGCCCTACTCCCGACCGACTCCGAGGAGCCCCCGGACCCGAGCCTCAGATCGGCCCTCTTCCGCTTGGGGCGGTCGTTTTCGGCCGCCGACGTGTCCATATTGGACTCGTCGGCGTCCGACAACTCGTCCGGCCTGCTGAACAAGCTGGCCGCGGACGGTGCGCGGTCAGCTTCCGACGCCAAAGCGCCGCCGTCGTGGCCCTGAGAAGGGCCGTTGGATTGGCCCTGAGAAGGGCCGTTGGGTTGGCCCTGAGAAGGGCCGTTGGATTGGCCCTGAGAAGGGCCGTTTGAATCGCCCTGTGAGAGGCGATTAGATAAAAAACGCCCAGAGGCGTCACGGCTTTGCATTTTCGACATATCCGCAGACAACCGCGTATTTGGTCTGCGAATCACAGCGCACTTTAGCCGCCGGTCTGCCACTCCGTTACGGTGGTCAGACACGGCGTTGCCCGGGGGAAACTACGTGGAAGTATGCGCTGTGGGGGATCCCCCTTACTCCCATTTACCTAGATTAGCCTAAGTAACATTTTCCTTAACGTCGGGTAATAATTAATTACGGGAAATAATTGAAAATCATTTATAACGGCGTTGTAAGTCTCCGTGGGGCCGGATATTTGTTTGGCGCGAAATGCTTAGACGTCTTATCTTGGTTTATTTTATTGAACTTGTAATTGAATATTGTAACTGTTTTAAGAACAGAATACTGCCGATTTGTTTTGTTAACAATTTTATTACGAACAGACTATAATTGTATTTATTATTTATTTAACCATTATTTTATGTACACACATATATAAACAGACAAGAAGAAAAGAACAGAAAAATACGTACAAAGGTAGGTTGTAATTTTTGTACCGTCACGAAATTATTTTGTTAAAAACCCGGCCAAGTGCGAGTCGGACTCGTACACTAAGGGATCCGTATCGTATTAAGATCGAGCAAAAAACGCCGAAAAAAACACGTGTACCCTCGCTAATTAAACTTTATTAAATTTTTACTATTTTTTGTTATAGCGGCAATAGAAATACACTGTCTGTAAAAATATCAACTATCTACGGTTCATGAGATACAGCCCGCGGACAGACAGACAGACGGACGGACGGACAGCGGAGGCTCAGTAATAAAGTTCTGTTCTGTTGTACGGAACCCGGGTAAAAACCTGACCTGGTCTGACCTTACGTCAATTTGCCGTGTTATAGTCGTTTCATACAACTGTCAAAGAATGACGGTTGTAATTTGAATATACGAACAATTTAAGTTGGTAGTCAATTTGCTTTACAATAAATGTTCTTACTTTACACTCGCGAGCATGAATAAATTCAGGTGGTGTCCAAAAATCTTATTTTGATGAGTGTCATATCTTTTATCGAGCGTTGGCAGACCAATTGCCAGGTGGGTGGACGACGTATATAAGATCGCAGGGAAGACCTGGATGATGCTCTCAAAGACCAGGAAAGCATGGCACAAAAGGGAGGAGGCCTGGATGATGATGAGGATGAAGATACATTTCATCCATTATATCCATAGATACCTATCAAAATGAGAGACAAAATACAAACCAGTCCCGAAATTACCAACACACACGACACATACATTGTATTGTAAGAATAGTTCTATATTATGTTGCGTTGTATGTCAGGAATAAAACGAAAACAATCTTCAAACACCTGAACAATTTTCCTCATAATATAATGGAAAATCGGGACGTAAGCTGAAACATATTATATTCCAGTCACCTTAATACGTTCGTCACCCCGAAACACCGCGTCTCGTCAACATTTTCTCATTATTACACCCGCAACGAATCGGGAACCTAATAATATTCAAATTGTTTGTAGTGAGCACCCCTGCCCTTTGATTACTTCAGCACCTGCGGCTTTATAATTTTGAAGTGTTTATATGAAACAAACATGGGCTTGACGATATTAGTTTCGCATTCGGTGTCGATGATGCGAGTTCCATGATTTTTGGTCACCCAAAAAGTGCTCAACGCCCCTAAAGAAGTTTTCACTTTTAAAAAAAGCGTTATGTTAGGGTAGATAGGTATCTGTCAGGAGGACACGGCTCGGTACACGCTGGCAGAGTATGCTGCTTGGGAGGAGCCGCGCCGCGCCCTCATCTCAGGAGTCGGCAGTGACCTGTCGCTGTCGGCCGTTGTCGACTCGATGGTCGGCAACGAGGAGTCCTGGGACGCGGTGGTATCCTTATGCGAAACAGTCATGTTTGCGCTCGATTTCGACTTAGCTGCCACAGTATAAATAAAATAATACCCCAAAAGCTTTCACATGGCATACGTTTCATCACTGTTGAGAGTTGGGACCAGACTCCATACAAAGTTGCCCGTGGTCTTTTGGCACACATATAATTTATAACCTGGATTATCACATAGGGTACTTTTAATCCCAGTAGGACGTTGCCGTGGAACATTTGCCGACATCCACACGAGTGAAGCCGTGGGCAAAAGCTAGTATATATATATGCGTTTAATCACGTTCTTGAAAACGGCTCTAACGGTTTCGATGAAAGTTTCAAAATAGGGGTTTACGGGGGCGAAAAATCGATCTAGCTGGGTCTTATACCTGGGAAAATTTGTTTATTCCTTATTTTCACCCGAGCAAAGTTCGGTCCTTAGAATAATGACATGGCAGCATGGAATTAGTAAGTACCTACTATCACGATAGCATGGAATTAGTAAATACCTAATATCATGGCAGCATGGAATTAGGAAGTACCTACTATCATGGCAGCATGGAATTAGTAAGTACCTACTATAATGGCAGCATGGAATTAGTAAGTACCTACTATCATGGCAGCATGGAATTAGTATGTACTACTTATCATCGCAGCATGGAATTAGTAGGATCTTTCCTATACTATTAAATGAGCATTCTCTATTTTTACCAGAGCAGAGCTCGTACGCCCAGGTACTCAATTATTAAACAAGCAGAACCGGAACTTCGATAATTAAATAAGTACATTGTGTTATTTCATAAATGTTAAAGGAAAAAGCGAAAACTTGGAATAAACGAAATACGCTTCAGTATATTTTTAGATTTCCGGGTAGCACCCTTTTTGATGTTTGTATTGAAACCCAAATAAAATATTTTTTCAAGTAATCCTCATAGCAATTCCGATGAAATAATATTTGAATTACTGAAAGGTTTACCTAGAATTTCCATCTAAATCGGTAACTAAACAAGAAGTACAGTCGACCAAGCTATTCGAGAAATATAATATTATAAACATATATTATATTATTATTATACTATTCGAAATATATAATATTATTATGTAGCAGCCCTGTACTGGGAGCTCAAAAACATCGCGGAGTTCAACGGGAACCCGCATGATGTCACTGTATACGGCTTTAGCGCCGGAGCGGTCGAAGGATTCTACGTGTAGGATTCTACTTTATCTCTTTCAAGTACTAACACGTGTATTCTATTGTTTCAGGTAATGACGCTGATGATATTTCAAGAAGCTGACACGTTGATGTTATTTCAACAATCTCTAGTGACGTCGATGACATTGCTACGAGTAGGTTGTATACACGCTCATCTACCCCAAAATTCCTATTAGAGGAAAATTTGATATATTTTTTGTTAGTTAGGAAAACTGTCGATGCTATGAAGGGTTCATAAAGTCGGATACCTATACTCCATAGGTTTAGGTAGTTAAATAAAGGTAAAAAAACCACGTGACGAGAGAGCTGTCAAGTAACCGACTAAACGTAATACCTGTCACTTCAGTTGTCATGCTCCATTACAGTTGTACTCTTCAATTTAGCAACGTTATAATTCGTTGACGAAAACTCTAAAAGTTTGGGCTCTTTACAATAGACTACAAAATATTATATTATTAAGTATTATAAATGTAACAAGAAAATTGTGCTCAAGCAGTTACACCTACGAAGAGTAGTTAAAAAATAAATGATAAAGTTTAACATACATTAATAAAAGAGGAAACTATTGTAAAAATCAAAAAAAAAAATGTTTTTAATTTGGTTTAATCGTATTTTTAAACAAGAAAGTGGCATCTATAAAAAACCTTTTTTACGATTTATTTCACCACCTAAGCCTATGAAGTTTATAGCAATACGTCTAGTATAGCTCCATCTCTTTCCCACACGGAAGTAAGATTAAAATATACTATTTTAAGAGATGGTAGCAGTGTTCAATAATATTAACTTCGATACTTAGGTACTACGACTACTTAGAAATAGTTTTCAACCCCTCAGGCAGAAACATTTGATACGCGCAGCACTATTGTAACTCGAAACTCAAGTTACCTAAACTACAAAACATTTTCTCAGACACAACTTTCAATTTCAAAGAAGCAGTGTTGATCATTATCCCTATTTAAAGGTGCGCGGAGGTTCTATTTCGTTTAATTTTGATACGAAGTAACAACCAATAAGCGTTGCAAAATGGCTCGTATTTCTTTTTAAAACTCTAGTATAGCACTGTGGTACTTATTCGTACGTTCGATTTTCATGCATGTCAAAGAGTGCACACTGCAGAGTCGTCCTTTTTGATAATAACCCTATTAATTATTTATATAATTGCAGGTGTGAGTACTATGGTACTGAAGAGCTACTATTTACCGGATAATATGTCTTTCATTGACTTGAATGTGCCCTGGCGGCTGTGAGTATGTCATGCTCATTCAGATGTCTCGCTGATGGTGGCGCGTGTGTTGAATCATTTAGCTCCCTTCAAAATGGTTGAGTTGAATGGTGCTGATCCATGCGTCATGTTCGTGAACAGGTGCCGTTAGTTGGGACTGGTCATCTCTTAGCTGCCATGGCTTATTTTAATTTATTTTAATTTTGAATGGTTCTTTGTTTTGATCCTTTTATTACGGAAACGTTCACGTCTTTCTACATTGTTCTCACACGTATAATTTCAACATGAATGATGTAACCAATATTTTGTAACACATTTTTGATTTAAAAGAGTGTCCGTAGAGTTTCTTGCCGGTTCTTCTCCATACGTACCTACTACGCTTTGGAATGGGCAACAAGCTTCATATTTCTGACTGACCGACTCCTTGACAATTCAAAAGTGCCTGTAAATGGTTTAATTGAAATAAATGCTTTGAGTTTGAGTTTGAATGGCTGCACGGTGGTCCCTACTTCATTCAGTTAAAACTCATCAAAGTTGCAGCGAGGTTCTCGGCATTGGTGTTTGAAAACCTTATGAATGGAGTGGCCTATTTTTGAGTCGCGCACAGCTTGTACTAGTAAAGTGATTTTAAGACGTCTTAAGTCGAAATGGAAGGAATTTTCCTGTGCTAGTTCATAGAATAAACACTGAATGAAGACTTTTAAGATTTTAGTACGAGCTTGGTATCTTGCTTTTGATGTAAAGCTGAAATGTTTACCAGGCAGGTTCATTTTGAATTCGGTTTTGTGACTATCGTGAAATAGGAAATTTCACTTTTACAATACCTACTTAAAAAGTTTAAATTAAATTACCTCACCAGCTAATTTAATTTCACCACTATGTATCTTAAAGGGCATGAAATATTTTGTTGAAAAAAAAACTTTTATAGTTCATATCCTTAAAGGGCATTTTTCTTTTTGTTTTATCGTATTTAGGTATCGATCGAAACCAATTTCGTCTACGAAGTTTCGCCAGCTAATTTTAAATTTAATATGACCCTGTAGAATAAAGATCCTATATTATTTATTAAATAAGCAATATTTGTTTATAAACATAACATCACGTAACATCACGCCTGGAAGCCCCGAAGGGTTGGACAGAGGTGTACCTATAGTACACATTTCGCCAGTTATGTTTAAGTCCCCTGTAATATAGGGCGAGCCTATTGCCATCAACCGGGCACAAATCCAGTCTCCGGGCTGCTACTGAGAAATTCCTAACTACACTTTGCCCGGACTCCCAGACACCCCCACTCACCCTGCCTACCAACCCCCCCCCCCCCCCCCTACCTATCCTGACCTCATCTATACATATTGTTGTAATCACGTTCTGGAAAACGGCTTTAACAATTTCGATGAAAGCTGCAATATAGGGGTTTGCGGGAGCGAAAAATCGATATAGCGCATAGCTGGGAAATTTCGATTCTCCGTATTTTCACCCGAGCCGAGCTTGATCGCCCAAAGCTTAGAACAATATGGCTACTTTGGAATAATGACACGGCAGCATGGAATTAGTTAGTACCTACTATCATTGCAGCATGAAATTAGTAAGTACCAACTATCATGGCTGCATGGAATTAGCAAGTAACTACTATCATGGCAGCATGGAATTAGTAAGTACCTACTATCATGGCAGCATGGAATTAGTAAGTACCTACTATCATGGCAGCATGGAATTAGTAAGTACCTACTATCATGGCAGCATGGAATTAGTATTTACTATACATGGAATTAGTATGAACTTTCCTATACTATTAAATGAGCATTCTCTATTTTCACCAGAGCAGAGCTCTATCGCCCAAGTACTGATACATAATACATTAAACTTTACTGTCCACCATAAAAGTTGACAAAAAACACGTTAAAATAAAGCTACAAAACGTCAAACAACACACAATAATATGCGGAACCTTTCAATAATAGACTTAACGAAATCAGTTTAAGCCAATATATTTGAATCCGTCTTCAGAAATCATAACAGTAGGTTGACCCCTGCCAGGGCAAAGGGACGTATCCATCACGACACTACACGGTCATGTAAGGTATAACAAGGCGGTTCTCAAATTTCTTACAAGTTTTATGAAGAATATTGAATTTCAAAGAATTTTAGTTGAAAAGGAAAATAAACAGAATACTTAAAATGTACATAAATGCTGAAAAGTGTAGTTTTCAGAATTGCTTATTTATGTTGAATTTTTTTATTTGTCGGTTTGGATTAAGTTATAAAGTGGATATTTGCTTTTTACCTGTAAGTAATACAAACGTGAGACTTAAATATTTATTCATTTATTTATGCTGCGTATTTCTACTCACTTTTTTTTCTTAGTGTATCGATGGCAAATAGTTGAAATAGTTTTGGCACAAAATTCAGCTACGCGCTTACTGACGCTGTCATAAGGTCATCAAGTGCACAGGTGACAAGACATGAGTGCATGGTGCCATTCGACGCAAGGTAGAAAATGGGCCATTTTAAAGATGAAATATAAAAATTCTATTAAATTACCTAATAAAATTATAAATCGAGTGGTGCGTGTCATAAAATTACTACGAAGCCCCACTGCGACCAATTGGTTACGGTCGACTCACGCGGCTTAAATCACTATTTTACTGCTAAATAATGGCTAATATCGTGTGTGGGCTAATTGTTTCACTTTATCTTGACTTGACGGGTATTCTCATCAATTAGACCTAAATAATCAAAAAATTACAGGTAACACCGAAAAATTCTGAAAAATGTTGAAAGTGAAGTAAAGCATGTGTCAGTTTCAAACCGTGGGGCTTGAACGTTAAAACGTTTCATTTTTGAAGACCAGAGCGGCTCTCTTTAATCAAAATCATATTCGAAAACACTTAAATACTTGACTGATATAGCATCGTCATTAGCAAAAGAATCTTAATAACCCAGTCAGACATTCAAAACACCATTATCCATACTAATAATATAAATGCGAAAGTAACTCTGTCTGTCTATTGCATGTTCATGTCTTATCGGCTAAACGGATGAAAAAATCATGGCGTGACCCTGCCATTAATTTGTACAAAAAAAAGAGTTCATTCAAATCACATCTCAATATTTTTATAACATCTATTCAAAAAGAGCTAGCTTATTCTTCGTAAACAGGGACCAAAATAGCTCTTTAATCCCTAGGGACCAAAAGTGATTTGAATTCGGAATGAGGATATTGTTAGTAAAAGTTCCAATCACCAAAGAGATCAATCACGAACATTGTATGAACAAGTAACAAGCTGAACGATAAAAAAAACTAAGCGCGAGTCAAATAAAAAAAAAATGTAAAAAATAAAAGAGCGCGAAATGCATTCCGCCTTCGTTCGTAATTGTTTATTCAATTTGATTTTACATTTAATAAAAAATGAGTGTGTCTTCCTCAAGTAGTGAAAATGAAATAAATAAACGTAGGTAATAAACGTACTATTCTTATTCATAAGTTGCACTTACTTATTTTCTCATAGAGGATGATAATAAGTAGAGTGTTCACCTCGGAGCAACACTATTTTAAGCTTGAGTGACGTACTTTGTATCCCTCGCTGCGCTTAGGATTCTACTTTAGAATCCTTCGCTCCACTCTAGATTCAAAGAAACACTCTCACCTTTAAAATAGTTATTTGCTCCCTAGGCAAACAATCTACTATTCCAATGTTGAAAATACATTACCAAGAGTAGATTGAAACTAATCATATTTCTAAAACCCCGCTTAATTATAATATTTCGAAACGATAATATCAGTTTTTTTCGTTTCATCTCGTTGCTCATATTGTATTAAAAAAAAGTTACAAGTGACAATATCGGCATACTGATGTCTATGACCTGGGCTAGAACATAGAATACTTTTTATCCCGGTAGTACGTTCCCGTGATATAATTTCTGAACTCCACGCGGACGAAGCCACGGCCAAAGGCTAATTTAATCATATAGAGCACCATCAGCCATCACAAAAAACAAACAATAGATTTAACTCAAGTACCTACCCACTTATTTGCGCAAGAGTTTGTTTTTCAAACTTTCTGAATTATTTACATATACTATATTCTTTAATTTTCTTATTATAGCGACCATTCATAATTTTGTAGACTGTTGACTTCTTAGAGAAGTTGCTCTCATTCAGATTTGTTTTAACATTTATACAAGTTATAATGAGAAATGAGAAATGTTTTTTGGATATTTTCTTACCTCAAGTCTCCTGTTAATTTTAAGCCCAGTGGGATGTTTTTATTTCTTTAAGTAAACTTGAGATTTACTTACATAGTGCCGTGTTTATTTTTTTGAAATGTCAAGATTTACATAGTGTCGTGAAATATTTTAATTTACGTTCTTGAATGCTGATGAAATTGTATGCTTCCCTCACAGTTTTATGCTTAAGAGGGAACAGGGCCTGAGATTCTCCATACAAATGTATTCCCCTTTTTTCTTCCTGAATAATGCCTCTAGAGTAATCATTTATTTTTCATAAAATCAAGGTCTGCTGTAAACACGTCCCTGTTATTTCCTTTTTTTCAGCAACGTATTGGTAAAGAAAAAAATGCCCTCCAAAATTTACAGACAATTTCGAAAAGTTTTTAAAATGAAAGAAATTGATAGGAACCTAGACGTACTCTTTCTTAAAATTTTAATATAAAAAATAATTGAATCGGCTCAGTTTTCGATGAGAAAAAAGAGGAATAATAAACGTCGATCACGTAATTTTTTTTGTGATATAATCGGTCTCATCGCACTCTACGGAAGCAGACTTGAGGTAAGATGACGGCAATAGTTTCTTCAAATACCTATTTTTCTAATTCCTCGCAGGTCCTGTTCCCTCTTAACATATTTCTGTAGTCTACCTCCGTTTATTAAGAAGGAAGCTAACGTACTTGACACGTTTATGTTTTGATCATGTTATTTATTCATGTTACTTAAAAACTTGATACTACATGATAATTAAGTATATATATTTAAGTGATTTTTTTCTCTCTTCTTCTCTTACACACGTTGTCTACATCTCTTTAACTACTTTCCTATCGCAGGTATGCTGGAAGAGATTTCTTTAGAAATAAGCATCACCTTTGTACGTATTTTTCTGTTCCTTTTTTCTTGTCTGTTTATGTGTGTACATAAACTGTTAAAGAAATTAATAATAAATACATAGATTTAGTTCCTTAGCTATCAAAATCTAATAGAAGCACGAGGAATTCGCGTTCTTAGGTAATTTTCATCACGGGCCTGTTAACAGGGTAACACCCACTCTCTAATGGACACAGTGAAAACCTAAATCCTGTCGTATTTTTAAAGCAATTATGTAATTTAGCAGCCGCAAAACCACACGAAAATAAAACGATTGCCACGGTGAATTTTAGTCCTCCAGACCGAATCCCGGCCATGGCAAACAATCTCAGCAGAGACCAGTAATCTACACTAGAAATATTATAGTGCACAAGTCTGTGTGTAGACACAGGTGGACTCACTCTTCCCTCACTCTCATAGACCAAGGCTTAACGATTTCCGAGGCACGGGGGTATCACACTCCCAACTTCCAATCTCCGGGCCGTTAATCAGAAGTTCCTAATGGAAAAACCCAATAACACTTAGCCTGACTTGGGAATCGAACCCAGGACTCCACGATCAGCAGTCGCGCTTGCGACCACAAGATCAACGGGGCAGTTCAACAGTGAATTAAAGTGTAGGTAACCCAAGTAACATAATAGGTGTTGATCCCAAACTTTGAGATCAACTGACTCGCCGCTTATTATGAATTCGAGACTTTGTTCCTTTGTATAGATATTCTAGTCATGATACTGTAAGATCTTTTGGACCTCTAGATTGTCTATGCGCTCTGTCAAATTATATAAATGAATCATTGTCGTATTCTCACGACTTGCTTACCTTTGATAACAGCTTACGGCAATATTGCCCGACGACCCATAATTTGGAAACACGGTATTTGGAAATTGGGTCATGGAATTGTTCAAAATTTTATATATTAGTGCTTTGGTGCGTTTTTTAAGGTAGATTGAGCTAAAAGAGTGGTCACACTTACCTATTCTATCGCATAAATGTTTATTTCTCAAACATTCTTGGAAATTCGAGCATTATTTTGACAATCTTCTTCGAGATAAATCGAAAATGCTGTACAGGTCAAATACATGCAAGCGCCTGCGGCCGGCAATGTTTGTATGAAAATCCATATCTGTCTGTTTAGCGTCCGAATAAATTACGATGAAAACTCATATCTGTCGTGTGTAACATTTTACTTCGACCCATGGCATGGACTTACGTGCTTGCAAATAGAGTTGTTTAAAGTAAAGAAGAAACAAATGAACATATTGGGAAGAAACAAGGGAACTATTTTCACGTGCCAATATGTTCATTTGTTTCATGTTTTTACGTTGTTAAAATAATGCTCGAATTTTATTCGTCATTGATTCTAGTATTTATAGTTAATTTACTTGGTTTGAATTTCCACGCATTTTTTGAGAAAAGTACTATACAACTCTCGACCGTAACCAGGCATTGATGGACGCACGTATTTTCACGATCGTCCACCAATGCCCCTTTTGCAGGCCGCGGCAGTAATGTACTATTTTAATAAAGGTTACTAGGGTGTAAGCTGCTAAAGTCCCACCGATAACCACGTATTTCGGTTCTGTAATTTCTGCATACCCCATGGCAAAAGGCGTTAGTTTTAATGTATATGACAGCGCAGCAAGTGGCACCGTCTAGTTTTGCTACGAAGTTATTGGAATCACCAAAAAGGTCGGATAAGATTGATACTGCCTGGTGAAATTGTGACAGTCACTCTAACAGAGCGTCGCATAAATGGTTGCATGACATCTGCCTTCTGATGATGGATCATGTCAGGGGAGCCGCTGTCGTACCAAGTCCACAACGAACTGCTAATATTAAAAGGTCGATCACAGAGTACATTCTAATATACTGAAAGTCGATTTAGACCAAACGACCGAATGCACATTCTATCCCCACTTCTCCAATTAATTTTTGTGCAAACAGGGACAGAACATTCCTTTGTTAGTCTACTAAAATGTCAAGAATATCAACAAAAGAATACTCCTATTCTGGTTCTATGTTCGTGTGGTCTAAATTTTAGACCAAACGAACATAGAAGCAGCTTCAATTGAGCTTAGACTCTAAACCCAGTTGAAGCTGCTGAACCACTAATACGATGACCACTTCTGGTAAAGGCTATACTGCGCCGTTATATACAAGGTTTTTATTTTCATATCCCATAACTCTAGGGTATTAATGAGACCATGTCAAAGGGATTATGACTAAAGAATTTTTTTTGTCCGTCTTGTAGATTATAAAAAAATACACGTAATTTTTCTTTTTTTACGTTATCAAAAGATTACGGCGATATATTGAGTTAAAATGTGCCATGACGTCACAAGTATGTAGATTCTATACTTACTTGTGACGTATCGACCCCCACTCCCCAATTTTAATGCGATTTTATCTAAGTCATTTTTTATCAATATGATAAAGCTAAAAATACGGGTCTAGTATTATTTTATTATCTAACTGACGGACTAAATAGAAAAAAATCTAATTAAAATCATAATCATTTCTATTGCCCCTCTGAAAATATAACCCTCTTTCGAATGAGTCCGAACCATAATATATTTATTTTCTTTGTATCAAAACTATTTTGATTAAAAGAAGTATGCAGCTATAGTCAACGTACCAAAAGCTGTCTAGTTAAGTGGTTCCAAGTTAGCGCTAAGCTTGTTCTAGGCTAAGTGCTAAGTGCAACTTAGTAGCTTTACTTCCGCGCTTTAGTAAGTAGGAGTACCTACATTAACCGCAGATTTAAATTAATTAATTTTCACGGCATAAACAAAATGGTAACATTGCATATCAACCATTCCACATTAAAGATTTAAGTAAACTTTATTCCATGCATTTAACCACTATCGTCTCATTCCATTAATATATTTTTATCCTATTAAAGCCGTGGGCTGATCGCAGTTTTGCTAAAAGATTTTCACGCGGTTGAAAAGCAATTACCAAAGCCATTTACTTCACACAGGCATCAGTTGAAAGTTGTACCATGAAGAGCAGTTTTTTCTAAGCTGCGCATGCGTGTGGATGTCTTGATCAGGGAATTTAATTGTTAAGTAAAGTGATTACAAAATGGCTAGCATAATCAGCCTATAATGTTACCCCTGCTGGGACAAAGGCCTCTTCTCGGTAAGAGGGAGTTAGCCATAATTCACCACGCGGGCCCAGTGCGAGTTGGTAGATGTCACATGTCTTCGAATTTTTGGTTCTAGGACATGCCGGTTTCCTCACGATGTTTTCCTTCAGCGTTTTGAGATCAGTCGTTATGACCTAATTAAGACAAAGTAAAGCGCTTGAGTGATTGAACCTACGACCTACAACTCGTTAGTCGCGGCCTTTACCACTGTGCCACCACTGCTCTCCGAAATGTACGAAATGGCTTTACCACGCAAATTGTAGGGTGTCAATTTGGTTAACAATTAATTTCCGTGAATATGCTTACGGTCTCTGTTCTTACATAGGTACAATTCATGCTTCCGAATCGTGACTTTGTTTTAGACAGATTCAACAGATTTTTAACTAAACCATAATTTTTCGCGATTTGTCAGTGTGTTAACACTGAAATTACGACTCGTTAAAAATGATTGATGCTATTATGTCTTATTGAATTTGTTGTAAATTCGCGATAAAACTGAAGATTGTTTGACCAAGACAATTCAGCTCATAGAAGACAACCATTTAGTTTTTAATACCCTAAATTAATGTAATGCCTAATTATAGCGCACTGTTTGATTTTCAACTTTTGGCGCTAAGCCGAGCGTTCAAATTACAACTTTTATTTAGGCATTAATTTAGGTGTCGCCAAGTGTTAGTGAAAAGGGACATGAATCATCCAAAAACTACCACAAGTTTTAGAGTAATATAGGTTTCTAGTAGGAAGTAAATAGGAATTTACTATCTCATCTGCTCGACGTCCGTATGTCACTGCAGAGATCCAGCAGAATATCAGCGTCAGGTATATTTTGCCTGACACATGCTGAGTTAGGCTCCCATTTTCAGTTCTGCGCTACAGTTTATACTTTTGTAGCTATCATCGTTTTACTTGTACTTAGTCCTGTATTATTGTTCCGAAATAAACTTTTTATTTTTTATCATTAATTGGTGCAACCTTGAGACGCACACAACACTTTGTACGTTTAATTTTTTTAAAGTGTATTGGCACTTTGTAGCGATTTCATAATATTCATGTATTTCGTTATAATTTAATCTCGGTTTTTGTATGTTGTGTTATGTCTTTTGTGTGCACCGAAGAAACGATCTGTCTATTTATCTATCCAATCCTAACCCTTTCCCGGCAAACCGTGTCCAAAATTAAATTCTCACCTCTAAAGTTCAGTCCGTCTGTCCCTAACTAAAAATACGTAAACAACACGAACTGTAATCAGTTTGTTGATACAGGCTACAAATTAAATAAGTTTCCCTCTGATGGACTTTGATCCTCCGGGAGGGGCTGATACTTCCACTTTGTTGGTAAAAGTTGGAACAGATGTTAAGTGGGTATTAGCGGGGTCGAGTGGACCGTTTTGTGGTACGCAGTAACTTAAAAACATACATAGCATTACGCCTTGTTTCTCCGAGGGGCTGGGCAGAGGTGTACTTATAGTACACCCACATTTCGCCAGTTATAATAAATAATACCATTTATTTCAGGCGACAGTGGCCCATAGAAAAATACCTTAACCTAAACATACATATTTTAATATAAACAAAACCTTGTGTTAATAAATAAGGCTTAGACTATGTTAGTAGCACTTCACTTTGCACTAGCTTGACTTTGTGCTGTCCTGCGGGACTTGTCCGCGGAAGCGACGGAACACCACATCCTGCGGCCAAAAGTCTTCTTCCATGACGAGGGGCAGATAACAGTTCGGTACTCGCACGACGAACGCCATGAAGTTGACGTTCCGGTGCGATTCTAGTAACTGCACCCTCGGCATGGCGCACGTACTCCACGATGTCCTCCGCCTTAGTGGTGTAGTGCAGGCGGGAGATGTACACCGGTGTGTTCGGCTTTGTTATGTAATAGGGGGCGAGCCTATAGCCATCAATCGGGCCCAAATCCAGACACCGGACTGGTACTGAGAAATTCCAGATGGGAATCCCAATAACACTTTGCCCGACCTGGGAATTGACCACTAGACCAACGAGGCAGTCAGTACAAAGTTGAAGAATAAGTCGAAATTTTTAAATCTATGGCTTTTTAAACTAATCCTTTTATTTATTGATCATTAATTTATCTTATGTTATAGATTAAATAAGGCTTTGGATGTTTCTGTTAATAAAAAACCGTGATTGAAACAAAGTATATATTTTCTTTTTAGATGAAGATATTTGTTTATTTTATCAGATTCCTACAATATTTTAACTACATAATTAAGTTAGAAAGAAAGAAAATACGTTTATTTGCGGTACATGTGACGCAAAGAAAGAACAAAACACGAAAAAAACAATTTGGGGGGAAAATATGCGTCCCATCCACGCAAAAAGTTAACTTTGAGTCTGCAAAAATACCTTAACAATGTAGGTAGGTACAGGTAATGTCTCGTAGCTAACATGTTATAGTTATGAATTCAGTTGTTCTGTCGTTTTTATTCTAATTAAACTTCTACAATTATGTGTTGACACTTTTATCATAACAGGGATGTTGACAAAAATTTTTTGTCCCACAGTTGGATTATTAAAAAATATTGGACATGTATTTTTTCTTTTTTACATAATCAAAAGATTACGACAATACATTGAACAAGCAATACGTTCAAATGTGGCATGACGTCACTCCCCAGTAGATTTCATATTGACTTGTGACGTAGCGAGCCCCCACTCCCCAACTTTAATATGTTTTATATAAACCATTTTTTATTAATATGATAAAGAAAAAAATACGTATCTATTTTTTTTTTTATTATCTTACTGTAGGACTAAATAGCTTTTTTTTTTCCCAGTCAACATCATTATTACTTCATTTAGTCTTCACTTTCTTCCTCAATAATTCAAAGAAACATCAACGAAGTAAACATCTTCCATTACAAACGAAAATTATAAAAAAATTACGAACAATACCCAATAACATCCCTCTTTCCGAAAGATAAAGAAAACTTCTCCGAATCTTTTTAGAATATTCATGTATCAACGTACCCACATTGTGGCTTGTTAATAATTCTGAGGCTTCGATTTATAACCTTTGGTTTGAGTTGTTTATGCGGCCTACCTTAATGTCCTTTCTTTGATATAGTTCGTCGAGTTGAGCTCCTTAAGTTCTAAGTTGAGCTCCACGATTACTGACAAATGCTTGCACTGACTGGACAGGTCCACTCAAATCTGTTTGGTTCTTTCCTCAAAAGACCATTTCAGACACTAATCTACATGGTCCTCATATGGCCTGACCAAGATTATGTCTGGACTTTAAAAGAGACTGTGATCTCTGAGTTTGTTTCGGTCTTTCTTCTCAGAGTAGTCAGATAGGAAACGCCGAACTCACCCAGCATTTTTTTTTTAATATTCTTTTAATATGACGTGTAAAAGTGATTGCAATATCCTATTTACAGAATAAAGAATTTCATTTCATTTCAACCGAGCAAAGATTTTTATTACTTTTGTAAAAAGAAAAGAAAGATAAAAATAATGATCTGTTTCTTTTCTACATGAAAGAGCAATACGGGTGATGATGTTTGATTATTAGGTCAAGAATTTATATTTTGTTGATAATTATTATCTACAAAAGAAAATCGAAATAAAGCGAAAAAAAGTCATGATAGAAAAATGCGTATTTGTCACAGTACCGCATGGAAGGATCATATTTAAGCAAATTAACAACTAATAAAAAATATAGAATTACTAGCTGCGCCCCACGGTTTCACCTGCATAAGTCTCGATCCCGTAGGAACATCGGGATAGAAAGTATTCTATGTCCTAACTCAGGTCATGGTTTACCCATGTGCTAAATTTCGTCAAAGTCCATTAAGCCGTTTTAGCGTGAAAGCGTAACAAACAAACAAACTCAACTTCGCATTTATAATATATTAAGTTAGGAAGTTAGAATATGTGCCTCACGGCCCCGCTAAATAGGTTCATTTTGGTTCATATCAGCATTTAGCAATGCCAGACAGATACTGAATGATGCTTTTTCGTCTGAGTCCTCATCATTTCAGCCGAAAGACGTCCACTAATGGACATAGGCCTCCCCAAGCACCGCCAATTCAACCGGTTCTGTGCTTCCCGCATCCAGTGGATTCCTGCGGCATTCACAAGGTCATTGGCCCACCTTGTGGGAGGCCTTCCAACGCTACGTCTTCCGGTACGCGGTCGCCACTTCAGTTGGCCCCATCGTCCATCTGTTCTGCAAGCAATGTGCCCTGCCCATTGCCGTCCGAGTCCTATAATAAAATAATCGTAAAATCTCTACTAAAGCATTAAATCACCTGTCGCTGTTGAAAGTAATTTCATCGACCTTTAACCGTTATCTAAATTATGCTCAAAGTAATTTTCATAACAAGGACAGACTCGACTACAACATTGTTATTTGAAAGGGTAATCATTGTCTTTGTTAACGAGAAAATTGAATTCATCTCAAAATCTTGCATCTCAAAAGATACCTATTAGAAATCTTTGAACCCGTAAACCAACTTCATTTGAAGTTTGCCAAAGGCAAAATAATATTTTATAATATTTTTTACGATTGCCTTGAGCTCAGCAGTGACAGTGTCAGTTAATTTAAAAAAAAAAAACTTTCACGATTCACTTATGCCTTTCAAATTGGTTGAACCAAAGAAATTGAACATTCATAGTATAGGTATATAGGTACTAAATGCAAAATGAATTCTGTCCGTCTGTCACCTTTTGACGCTTTGCAAATTGAACGCATTCAGCACAACTAAACGCGTTCAAGAGCTGTCAGTGAACATTTCTATAACAATTTTGACACTGACAGCTCTTGAACGCGTTTTCGAAATTCTGATCGTGTTCAGTTTCATTGGTGAAATCAGCCCTAAATATGAACCGATCTTTATGAAATATGATAAATAGGTAACTTGTGACCTGCAGAAGGACATAGGTTACTTTTTATCCTGGATTATTCAAAAATACTGCCTCGTTGGTCTAGTGGTCGCAAGCACTGAGCAAAGTGTTATTGAGTTTTTGTACCAGGAATGACTGAATAGCAGACCGAAGTCTGGATTTGTGCCCGGTTGATGGCAATAAGCTCGCCCCCTATTACATGGGACTTAAACATAACTGACGAAACGTGGGTGTACTATAGGTACACTTCTGCCTAACCCTTTGGGGGTTACAGGCGTGATGTTATGTGTTATTTAATAAGAATAAAATAAAAAATACATGCCAGACGAAATCTTGCGCAACAGCTAGTGTAAATTTAAAAATGAATCATTTAATGGGCATATTTTTTTCTGCGTCTTTCAATCAGATTTGTTGAACCATGTAATTGCCAACATTAAAAAAAAACCTCAGCAAAATAGAATTCTATAAAACGAGATTTAAAAAATAATAACTTCATACAATTACCTACTCCGAATCGCCGAAGGAACTTGGAGCAATTCTGCCAACTTCACGGAACGTTAGTGCTAACAAATAGCCCTTATTATTATTCTAAATGGTGCTCAACTTTACGGGCAATTAATTGAAAAACTTCTCATGAATATTTTAAGTTTGAGTTTTCGTGGTTTTGACATTAATATCTTGTTCTTTATAAGGTTGGAGTTTCAAACTTTCTTGACATTTCACGGAAGTAGTAACATAACATCACGCCTGTATTTCCCCGAAGGGTTGGGCAGAGGTGTACCTATAGTAAAAAAGAAAGAAAGAAAAAGTATTTATTGGGACAAGCACAGTACACCCACATTTCGCCAGTTATGTTTAAGTTCCATGTAATAGGGGGTGAGCCAATTGCCATCAAGGCACAAATCCAGACTCCGGGCTGCTACTGAGAAATTCCAGATGGAAAACCCAATAACACTTTGCCCGACCCGGGAATCGAACCCGGGACCTCATGCCCAGCGGTAGCACTTGCGACCACCAGACCAACGCGGCAGTAAAGGAAGTAGTACTTACTTACTATTTACTTTTTTAGTTTTGTTCTGTGGTTATAGGTACCGGAATAACTCAGTCTGTGGTCAAACTCAAACTCAACTCAAACTCAAAGCATTTATTTCAATTAAACCATTTACAGGCACTTTTGAATTGTCAAGGTGTCAGTCAGTCAGAAATATAAAGCTAGTCGCCCATTCCAAAGCGTAGGTTCCTATGGAGAAGAACGGGCAAGAAACTCCACGGACACTCTTTTAAATCATAATGTTGTTACAAAATATTGGTTACATCATTCATGTTGAAATTATACATGTGAGACCAATGTAGAAAGACGTGCACGTAAAAAGCGTCCGTTATAAAAAGATAAAAACAATTCAAAAATTAAAATAAGCCGTGGCAGATAAGAGATGACCAGTCCCTACTGACGGCGCCCGTTCACGAACATGACGCATGAATCAGCACCGTTTAGCTCAACCATTTTGAAGGGAACTTAACGATCCAACACATAAATCAAATACTAGGCTGCCAGCAAGGCAAGGTAAAAGGGCACACTTTTGGCATACCCTTGAGAGACTTCCCCAGGATGTGCCAAAAGTCCTAACTAAACTATTGTGACACCTTTAAAAGCTCAGTAGAGATATCATGATGATAAAACCGCCGAATCTCATTTCTATTAATGTACATTTACAATTTTGATTTTCTCGAGTCAGTAGGTACAGAGAGGTAAACACCTGTACCAAAGAAGATGAGATAAAGATTATAGCAGTGACACAGTAGATTGTGAATCTTCTGCAAGACTGGGCTTTAAAATTTTAAAATGTAAACGTATTTGAGTTAGTAGTTATAAGGTAAAAGTTTATAATGAGAAGTGCTTTATCTGTACTGTCACTATGCATTTAGAATAATCAGCCTATTATGTTACCACAGTTGGGACACAAACCTCCCTCGGTGAGAGGGAGTGGGCCGTAATCTACCACGCGGGCCCAGTGCGGGTTGGTAGATGGACATGTCGGTTCCCTCGAGATGTTTTCCTTCACCGTTTTGAGAGCAGTGGTGATGAAATAATTTACACATAGAAAAGCGCCTGTCAGGGTTCGAACCTACGACCATACAACTCGTAACCCGTGGCCGTTACCAGTGGTTCACCACTGCTCTATCATGTATCTTGTGCCTTTAATATTAAAGCAGAAGATACTTATTATGATATCACAATTTAATGCAGCCATTAAGTTGTATATATTTAATTGTTTATATATTCATATTATTCTGGAGTGAATTTTTATTCACTATAAAGCAAAAAATACTTAGGGTAAAAGTGGGATAGTTGCCCCACATTTTGAAATTGTAATTTTTTTTCTAGAAAATAAATTATATTTAAACAGATTTTTCGATTATATGGTACATTGGTCTATTATTTATTATATTTTAAAAAGGAATTCAATGCAGCTATTGCTTATAATTAAAAAAAATAAGAAAAGGTACGGTACTAGCTCTGAGTATAGATGCCTATTATACGGGTTAGATGCCCCGATGCTGTTATCACTATGAGGATAGTTGCCCTTAGGTATAAATCAAAGTATATTTATAATTAACAAGTTTTATTTTAATATTTAGAAATGGCACATTACACTTTGGTTTTAATTTTCATATTCTTAGTTCTTACATCAATCTGTTGTTAGTTTGTATGGGTCAAATCTTACAAGCTGAATTAAAACCATTTTCTCTTATCCTGCGGAGTTGAAATTTTACATATTAGTACAGTTTCGATGACAAAGCATTTTTATAATGCATGACCTGGTTCTACTCCCAAGATTAGCTCCAGATGAAGGAATTCCTCAACGGTCAACAATACAAACAAGACATTTTATATAAGCATTTATTTATGATAGTCCGTTCTAAAGTCCACCATGACCAGGATGCTGCTGTTTTCTCGTTGTTTTCTTCGTGTTGATTTCTTTTCTTTTTCATTTTATCTTTTATTGTTTTTTTAAAAGAATTTTGGTCATAGAACTTTATTACGTAATGTCTATGTTTCAGTATTTTTGTTTGCGAATTTTCTTCTTAATGTTTTCAATGGAATCCCATATCTACGATATATTTCTTTAATACTATTGCAGCTATTAATGCCTCTTTTGTCCATTAAGCTTGTGGATGAGCTCTAACCTTTCTTATATAGGCATTTGCAAGGTATTTCTGAAAAGAAGAAATGGGAACATGAAATACAAACATAAACTTAAGCCATAAGGGATAGATGCCCCTAAGGGCATCTACACTCACAAAAAACGAGGCATCTATCCTTTTCAATAGGGATAGATGCCCTAATTTTTTAAACAAAAACCCGTTAAAAAATGACAAATCTTTTTACTGACGGTAATATTCAAACTATGCACTTGCAAATAACAATAAAATAATATATCACTTACCTTCGGAAATCAAAAGTTACACGCGTTTGTGAAACAATTAAATCCGTAATCTGCGATTTTTGTGAGCGAGCCCGTCGAACTTTCTCCGTAAACACACGATACGTCCAATCTTAGCGGTTGCCGCTCACACATTAACGGGGTGGGGGGTGTTCTTTACTTATAAGTATTAACTGCGATGATAGTACGTTTACGAGCCACGATCCGAATTATGGGGCGACTATCCTCCTAGGGCAACTATCCCACTTTTACCCTATATGAAATCACAATTTAATGACTGAAAATCGCTCTATAATTATTTATGGAGCGATTTTCAGCCATTAAGTTGTATATATTTAATTGTTTATATATTAATATTATTCTTGAGTGAATTTATATTCACTATAAAGCAGAAGATACTTATATGAAATCACAATTTACTAATGACTCAAGCATTATTTAAAACTAGTTTCAACCAATCAAAAGGCTTTAACGAGTTTTAATAGGGAACATGGCCTGCGAGGAATTTGAAAAATTGGTATTTGAAGAAACTATTGCCGTCGTATATCTTCTGCTTTATAGTGAATATAAATTCATTCCAGAACTGCGCAAAATAATACATAAAGGACATATTTTCTTCAATACAAAAACGACATAACATGTTCCGAAACAGAATGAATAGTGAAACATTATGTCGTCGATAATAAAGGCGAGAGAGTGGATTTTTACGTTAATAGACGTGTCGTAAATATTGTCCTTCCGGCCCTGTTTATTGAAATTAATGGCTTTATGACCGGTTTTCATAGAGATTCCGCACCAAATATGCTGGAAATTGATTTTCGGAATGAGATTTCTGGGTGTTCATTAATTTTTGCGTCGATTAAATCTTTGGTGCGTCGTAGTGGAGATAATTCGGGACTGAATTTATGAAAAACAAATAGGTAATGTACAATCAAACCTGAAACAGCTTGAATTGGCGGTCCTCGCTCCTAGCTTGCTAGGTGATAGGTAGGTAGTAACCACATTTAGACAAGATAGCAATATGTCAACGCAAAATGAAAAGAAGCATGTTGGGAATCAAAATTAAAAACCAATAAATTTGAAAAATTACTAAAGTAACGATACTGTTGAGAGAGTGAGGATACTAAAATGGAACTGGGCGGGTCATATATGTATGTCGGATGGCTAATGAATAATGATAGACGGACCAGAAGGAACAAGTTCTAGGGGACGCTAAAAGGACAGATGAGCAGCCCCTGTTTATACAAAGACTAGGGCCGAACTGGATGACCAAAGCCAGAGACAGACACTACTTGAAAAAAATGGGGGAGACATAGGTACGCTAAGGAGGCGACTACTACTAATTTAATTAATTAATATTTATTATAAATAAATTATTATGACATACTCGTAGAATTAATAAAATTACAATTAAATTAAGCTTTATCATACAACTAAAATATTGAAATCACGAATAATTAAAAATTCAAGGAATAAAAAATTTATTTGCATCTTAAAAATTGAGTTTAGATATTTTTAACGCATGTTATAAACACTTTATAAAAAATAAAAGAAAAAGGGTAATTGGGTAGTAGAAGAAAATGGCTTTTTTAATTTTATTTATTTTAACCACACTTAGATAACAGCAAAATATTTTTCTAAACACGACTACTTAAGTAGGCTTTACAACAATTGCTATTTGGTTTACGTGGGTTTGGCTTTTTTTTCGACAAAATTACTAATTTAAAGAGAAAGCAAGAAGGGCCTCAGTTGTTTGTTTATAACGAGTCCTTTTCTCTGATCCATAAAATAAAGCTACTTCTAAAGGCGGAGACTGACTTGTAACGGTTGTTTGTATTGTATCGTGTTTTTTGAAACGCGTTAAAGTACAGTAGTCAGTGCAGCGAGCCGAACCGCTCGATGCAAGCGTCTCGACTGTCGCCTGTTTCGTGAATTCCTTTGAAACGAAAATATGACAAACGAAAATTTTATGTGCTTGAAGCGAGCGTTCCCCGCGTCTTGTGTATCACCGTATTATAACCAAGCTCGCCTCAAATGATACATTACAAACAAACGATACAAGTCAGTAGTTAAGGACGCGTTTACAAATTTGATAGGTATAGAATCGAACTGCTACATTGACAAAGGTCACACACACAAGTGTACGCACGGTTAATTGCGGGAATAGTAGTCAAGTGAACTAATTTTGGTACTTTGAATTTTTTTTTTCTCTATATTCTTTATAATACATAGGCAATCTACAAAAAATATTTCGTATTGTGGTTTGTATTTTTACTAACTTAGATACAAATGCCTACTTCAGTGACTGCTAGGAGGCACTGGAAGCCCTCTTCTAGTAGAAAGATGTGGGCTGTGGACTTTGGGCTAGTTTTACTAGTTATGATGAGACTTTACCTCCGGACTTGATGGAGTGACCTGAAGGTGTAATTCGGTGACTGCTACTGGTACTCCTCGACTAGTAGAATTAGATGTGCCGAGTTTGGGCTTGTTTTGTAAGTTATGATGAGACCTTACCTCCGGACTAGATGGAGTGACCTGAAGGTGTACTTCGGTGACTGCTACTGGTACTCCTCGACTAGTATAATTAGATGTGCCGAGTTTGGGCTTGTTTTGTAAGTTATGACGAGACCTTACCTCCGGACTAGATGGAGTGACCTGAAGGTGTACTTCGGTGACTGCTACTGGTACTCCTCGACTAGTATAATTAGATGTGCCGAGTTTGGGCTTGTTTTGTAAGTTATGACGAGACCTTACCTCCGGACTAGATGGAGTGACCTGAAGGTGTACTTCGGTGACTGCTACTGGTACTCCTCGACTAGTAGAATTAGATGTGCCGAGTTTGGGCTTGTTTTGTAAGTTATGACGAGACCTTACCTCCGGACTAGATGGAGTGACCTGAAGGTGTACTTCGGTGACTGCTACTGGTACTCCTCGACTAGTAGAATTAGATGTGCCGAGTTTGGGCTTGTTTTGTAAGTTATGATGAGACCTTACCTCCGGACTAGATGGAGTGACCTGAAGGTGTACTTCGGTGACTGCTACTGGTACTCCTCGACTAGTATAATTAGATGTGCCGAGTTTGGGCTTGTTTTGTAAGTTATGACGAGACCTTACCTCCGGACTTGAAGGAGTGACCTGAAGGTGTACTTCGGTGACTGCTACTGGTTCTCCTTGACGAGTAGACCTAGGTGGTCACTCCATTGAGTTCGGTGGTGAGGTCTCATCATAACTAACAAAACGAGCCCAAACTCGGCAGACCTAGTTGTACTCGTCGAGGAGTACCAGTAGCAGTCACCAAAGTACACCTTCAGGTCACTCCATCAAGTCCGGTGGTGAGGTCTCATCATAACTAACAAAACGAGCCCAAACTCGGCAGACCTAGTTGTACTCGTCGAGGAGTACCAGTAGCAGTCACCAAAGTACACCTTCAGGTCACTCCATCAAGTCCGGTGGTGAGGTCTCATCATAACTAACAAAACGAGCCCAAACTCGGCAGACCTAGTTGTACTAGTCGAGGAGTACCAGTAGCAGTCACCAAAGTACACCTTCAGGTCACTCCATTGAGTTCGGTGGTGAGGTCTCATCATAACTAACAAAACGAGCCCAAACTCGGCAGACCTAGTTGTACTAGTCGAGGAGTACCAGTTGCAGTTACCGAAGTACACCTTCAGGTCACTCCATCAAGTCCCAGACGAATAGGCAACTTTACTTACTTTTATCGAAATAAAAATGTGTGATTATAAAATTATCTTACCACAATATCAAGTATCAAATTTGGTTTACAGAATATTTTGTATTTGTACAGCGATCTTTTCCACACGAACCGCTGCAAACAGGCAACACAGGGTCCACTCACGACAGCGGTCTAGCGCGGACTGAGGTTTCTTTCGAAATGTTTGTGCAATAATCAAAACAGGAACCAAAAATAAAATAACCCTTAACGCAATCCATTAAGATTCATCCGTAATAGCAAAATATGTGAAAAAAATAGTTTTGGTTTTTATTTTTTTTGCGACTGTTTGTGACATTTTTAAATATTTTTTTTTTCTAAGATTTAGAATTAAGTATGTTTGCCTACTGAAAGTATTTTTAAAATCTCAAAATATGTTGATAATAGAATAAAAACTGTACTGAAACTCGACCCAGTATCGTTAATTTTGTGGAAAATGGCATCGGAAGATCGTTTTTACAATATAAAAAACTATAATTTTTAACACAAAAGTTACTATAATTTGAAGATGAAGAACCAATCTATATGTGGTAGTTTTAGTTATATAAAATTCGGTTTAGTTTTGTCACAAAATGAACCGAAAAACAGCAGAATTTTGTCCGATTTGAAAACGCGCCCTTAACACAAAGCGTTATTAATTAGTTCATTTTCTATTTCCGTAGGAGAAAAACAGTAAGAATGACAGTTGCTTATCTCCGCTCGTTTAGTATAAATCAAGGGTAGGTACATCATCGCCTAAGGGCACCATTAGCCGGTAGAGTCGGCGATAGAACCCTATAGATTTATTGACGCCAAAAACAAACAATAACAATAACAGAACTAATGAAAATAACCTTTGATAAAACGTGTTCTTTCAAATTGCGACAAGGCCAATATTTAATGGCCCGTGTTGTATAGTCAACCTCGTAACTGTTTTATCACTTTTGACAACAATTCCCACTAAATTAAAACTTCGCTGAGGATGAAACTATCAAACTTAATTCAAATTCAAATTGTTTATTGAAATAATTGATTAACATAAATATTTACAATATGTATTAGGGCCTTAAACTAGGAATAAATCTGTATCTCAGGTATCTCACTCAAGGTAAGGTATGCCTTGAGCGAGATACCTGAGATACAGTATACATTACAGTATATATTACATGTACACTAATAATACTATCTAAAATTACTTAAACAAATATTTGATTAATTCCTTCTTAAGGCTCGGTGCACGAAAAAAAAAATATTTTATCAATTTCTTATATAATTGTAAAAAAGCTTGAAACAAGTCTGTGTCTACTATAAAAGTACAGTTTTCGTGGCGCTAAACCATTCGTGTCAGTCACAGACGCGAGAATTGTAATAGTTTTAGCACTTTGCACTCTCGAAAATAATAATATAGTTTATTTCGCCTTTGATTTACTTAATGAAGAAGAATTGTAATATCATAATCTTTTTTTTTTTCAAGTATTGCTGTGATTTTTTAATTTCTTGCAAAGGTTTACTAAAAAATAAATTACAAAAAATGGTTTTTCAACATTATTTAATGTCCGAAAGTGAAAGTCTCTGCTGGGGAAACTGAAATAAATGAATTATCCTGTCGACGAACCATCCAATGGCGAATCGGTCTTAGAAGAACGGTTGCGGAATCCTATATTTTGTATCGAAGTTGAAAAAAGTTCTTCAGCCACGTGCACACCACTACAATAATGATAATAATGATGTTGATGATATTTTTTAATGTTCAACTTTCTTGTAAAAAGATGATAAAACGTCAGTATCACGTCATTTTTCGGAAAACTTCTTTAGATTATTAGTGATTTTTCGTGAATACTTGGTTACATATAAAACAAAGAACTCGATTTATCTAATCACAATTTTTTTTGTTTAAATACTTTTTACCTTTCTCACAATCAATGAACAAAATTGATCAAAATCTGTCAATCTCGTGCACGGCCTCTTAACGATTGGCTGAATGTGCTACCAAACTTTATTCTCGTGCGCTGTTTATTTTACATTGATCTAAAAATATCATACCTATTTCCAAACCAACATGTATTACAAAGGAAAATGCTCGTTTTCCCACAATATTCTAAGCAGCCCAGCCAGCAACATGAACCTCATATTTCAATTCACAATTCCTTAATTCCATCCAATTCGTTAAATGAATGGGTCTCACGAAATGAGTTTCATACAAATGGAACGTTTTCTATTTACACTCGAACAATAACGTAATGAGATTTTGAGGTGCTTCAATTTATTTAATAGAATATCTGATTACAAACGGGTTGTGGATTAAATATCCGATTTCAGACAATTACATTGTTTAAATCGGATATTTAATTCACAACCGTTTCAGTAAAACTGCTACCCTATTTGTGGGTGACGTAAAGGGGTACTGAGGCATAGCAACGTCTTTCTATCTTTATCAGATAGTTGTCAATCACCATCATCGTCGTAATCGGCAGCCTTGTTCTGAGATTAGACCTCCTCCCTTTTGTGCCATGCTGTCCTAGTCTCTCTGATAATACTTGTAATGAAATCCCCATTGACCCTTTAGAGGTATGAGGACCAGGGTGTAAAGTTCACTCATCCTCTATACATAGAAAAGGGACGATCCTCCGACCAGACGGGAGTAATTTTATTTTAATTTTTTATATAGGGCATCTCGTAGCTGACCTCTGAAGTCATGACTACTTAACCGGGCTTTCCTGTGGTTGCCTTAAGCTACTACACTCAAAGCCTCCAGCCAGGGGCAAAAACTCTTCTAATTAAAACTAGGCGAGCGCTCGCTAAGGGCACCCCCTATAGGGTACGAACCTCGGCTTAGGGGGTCGCTGGGGGGAGGACAGCAAGATGGGACAGGCTGGATCAAAGATATTTCATGATTATTAATTGGGGAACTTAAACTCTACTACTCGCTCAGCATCGACGCGGGCTGGCGCATCGTCGAGCAAGGGTCGGGGGGAAGCATTATTTACGAGTACTCGGGAGGGTCGCGATCGCGGAGGACCTCGGCGGCGAGGTCGGAATGCGGGTCGGTGTCTGTGTTTGTGCACTGTACTTGTGGCCCTATTGCTCTCCTGGAGGAGGGTTATGGGGTCGTCTGGGTCGGTAAGGACGGGTGTCGTGACAAGCGAAGATATATTAGGTCTTTACCTATGATATTGCCGTTCTGCAGTACTGGCCATTTCAAATCAAAATAATTTTTGTTTGGCTAAGAATTCTAATTTCAAATTAATTTTATTTTAAAAACATGTTTTTTTTTTCCAAAAGTAGTCATTTGTTTATTGATTAGTGTTACATTTTCATCGCATTTAATCTTTTTCGTCATCATGGATACGTTAAAAATTCGAGTAATTATGGAATATGAGTACCGTCGTGGCAGCAACGCGGCACAAGCGGCACGCAACATCAACGACGTTTACGGAGCTAACACTACAAACCAACGCAGAACCTGTTATTGGTTTGCTTGCTTCCGTTCTGGAAATTTCAACCTGAAAAATGAACCTCGCGGTCGTCCGAATACTTTGGTCGACAATGACGAATTAAAGGCGATTGTGGAAGCTGATGATACACAATCTACGGCTGAATTAGCAGCAGCTTTCGATGTTAGCGTCAAAACAATATTGGTCCATTTGCATCAAATTGGCAAGGTAAAAAAGCTTGACAAGTGGGTGCCCCACGAACTCAATGAAGTGCCAGCGCGAAGTACGCGTCGAGACGTGCCTTGCACTGCTCTACAGACACACAAATGAAGGAATTTTGAACATGAAAAAAATGATGAAAAATGGATTCTGTTTGATAACCGCAAGCGCTCAGCAAGTTGTTTGGATCCTGGTTCAGCACCTAAACAATGCCCTAAACGAAAACTTACCCCTAGAAAAGTGATGGTCACTGTTTGGTGGTCTAGCGCCGGTGTGATTCATCACAGCTTCTTACCAAACGGGGTGAGCATTACTGCAGATGTGTACTGTGAAGAACTGAACACAATGATGGAGAAGCTGGCACATCTCCAACCAGCATTGGTCAATCGCTCGTCTCCGCTGCTCCTGCACGACAACGCGCGACCTCATACTGCACAGCAGACGGTCTCCAAGTTGCAAGAACTGGGGTTGGAAGCTCTCCGTCATCCGCCCTACTCACCAGACCTTGCGCCTACAGACTACTACTTTTTCCAGAATTTGGATAACTTCTTGGCGGGAAAAAAATTCAATACCCGAGAGGCAGTACAAAATGCCTTTGAAGAATTTGTTGCCTCCCGTCCAGCTGATTTCTTTAAGAAGGGCATCAATAAACTGCCACTGCGTTGGCAAAGATGAATTGATTGCATGGGTGATTACTTCGATTAATACAAATAAAAAATACATGATAAAAATTCGTTTAAATTTTTTCATACAAAACGGCAATTTCATAGATTACCGACCTTAGACTTAGACCCTTAGACCTATTATATATGCTGTTCGCGCGGTTAACTCTAATTGCGCGATGCAGGATTAGTGTGACGTCAAGATTTTGTGTGACGTCAGATCTTTGATGCGTAGTTCGCATGTGGCAATGTAGATGCCGCCACAACCTTGTCAAACTTAGTGATTGTGATAATTTTCTTATTAATTATGTGTCGAACATTATTTCCTTCCGTCTAACAATATTGTGACGCACCTATCAAGCTTAGTGATTACTACATAACATAACATCACGCCTGTATTATCCGCAGGGTTGGACAGAAATGTACTTATAGTACACCCATATTTCGCCAGTTATGTGGTTATGTGGTCATTACTGTTCATCACTGACATACCAATGTTCCGGTTCAGCAGAGGAAGTTTACTGTGTTCACTCTTTTACGGGCTGCACAAACTGAGCAATTTTGATCCTCGAGTTTCGGCAACTGGCAACTCGCAACTACCACACTGACTTATTAGTATTACTTGATAAAATGTTAGGAATATCGTATAATTTTACACGGTTTGTAAATATGTGAGCACCATGCACCTATCACATAATTAATTTATCTGTAATTCCTTATTTTTTTTATTCTTTTTACCTATCGTGGGATAGTAATCTTATTCTATGTGCATCGTCTTCACCTATATATATATATATATAATTAATGTATGAAAGATATTGTAAAAACATTTTAAAAGAGTAACGGTGGAGTTTCTTGCCATACGAAAACTACCTTTTGGAAGGGACGACTAGAATCATTTTTTTAATTTTTTGTAAATTTTGACGTTCAAAAGTGTTTTTTTTGTGCCTAATTGAAATAAATTACTACTATATAGAGTGCCTAATTGAAATAAATTACTACTATATATACTAGACTTTGACTACCTGTTGATGACGTTTATCATATCATAATTTCAAGAAACTGTGCAGACCTTGTAAAAAATTGAGCGTTGCGTTAACTGCAAAGTATGGATGTACGTATGGCCAGCGCCTTTTTGTCTTCATTGCTATAAAATATAAAAGGAGTATCGCATATAGCTTTAACAGCTACTGGCAGCTTTTTTAACGAAGTATTTTCAGTACAGGATTACGATCCTGTGTGTTTAAAGTAGGTCTCATATTCTTAATAAACAATGAACTCTCTTCTCACCAGTCAATTTGCAATCGACCGAATATCAAGGAGTCGATCAAAATATTTCGTTCAGAATAGAATAGACGAGAAAGTCTTGACCTAAATCAACCCCTTGTAAACATGGTTACAATAATATATATCGTGAAAAAGAAAATCGCTGGACTGCATAAGCAATTTCGAATCACTGACAGAAATGATGTACTTGAACCCTCACCCTTTTTATCTACAGGGAAAAATTACTTATGATTTGTTCTGAGGGAGACGCGCGTGTCATACAAAGTTTTCATTCTTGACAGCCGCAAAATTCTTAGTGATTTGGAACTTGCGGTTAGAACTAGAAAAGGATTTATCAGCTTTATTCTAATTTTATTAGAAAAATCAACTGTCATTTATTCAAACTATGCTGAGAATCAGCACTTTTTGAATGTCAAAATTATATAAGACGGTCCACCAAAACGCCACTTTACCACTTCCTAGTGCTTTTGCACAGAAAAATTGGCGCAACAAATCCCCACCACAATATTAATTTTACGAATTGGTAAAACCTCTTGGTTCTCCTCAAAAATAGAATACAAATCATCCAGAATTTAGCTTATATATTTTTTTCTCAAATATGCTTGGAAAGAAGATTATTTTGACATCCTTGTTTAAGATAAATCGAAAATGCTGCAAGTAGTGGTCAAATGTTTGTATGAAAATCCATATCTGTTTAGCGGCCGAATAAATAACTATGAAAACTCATACCTGTCGTGTTATTTAAAAATAGAACGAACTTTTTACTTCAACACATGGCAACCAAGGATGTAACTTATCAAAGATTTTATTTAAATTTCGATTTGATTTGCAAATGAAGAATCTGAGCAAAGAAGCTGAGCTGAGTAAAGAAGAAACAAATGAACATAAATGCGCGTGAAAAATTATCGTTGTTCGTCATTGATTCTGGAATTAATAATTAATTTACTTAGTTTGAATTTCCGCGCATTATTTGAGAAAAGTACTATACAAGTCATGGTCGCAACCAGGCATTGATGGACTAACGTATCCATCAAAGCCCCTTTTGTAGGGCGCAGCAATAATGTACTATTCCTAGATTTTTATTCGTAATTCAAAAAGTGCAGAACAAGGGTTTTGGCTTATCTTTCGATTACCTGTATCTTTGTTTTCGTGGAACTGGTGATGTTTTTGTTGTTGTAACTCCAGTTATTCCATGAAAAATAAATCACTAGAAACAACTAATATTCACTCCTTTTCAATTCACGAACGAAACTAAAACCCGGAATCCTCTTTACACCACTACCAGCAATTGAAGGCAGCATTCACAATAAACAAAGGTTGAGACAAACAGTAAATCCAATTTTATTCGGGCACGTTACTGTGCTATCATTGGGCGGCAGTCGCCAAACCTAACGTTATCCTTAATACAACAGTCGGGATCCAGCTCACCACTTCGTATTACGGTGACGACCGGGATGTGAGAAGTTTTGGAGCTGACACATTAGGAAGCCCGATTGATAAAGTAACTTATTATTTTTTATTGGTGGTATGTTGGCGCGTGCTAGCTGACCTACAGCAAATAATTTAATTTAATGTTTTGTGTTGCGTAATGTAAATTATTTTGCATAAGTACTATTGTATAGAATCAAGTTTTTCTAACTGAACAGACAGCTTTGCTGCTGGGGAGTTCGTTGCGCCACTTCTTCTTCCCAGCTAAAGCACTAGGAAGTGGTGAACAGCGGGCGTTTTTGGGGGACTGTCTTAGGCGCGGGACATACACAATGGCGAGTGGTGCGGGTGTGCGACGATGTGGCGCGGGCGTTGAGACGCCCGTTTCATATCTCATACAAAATGTATAGGAACGACGTGGCGTGGAACAAACACACAACGCCCGCGCCTCTTCGCCCGCGCCCCTTGCCACTTGTGTACGTCCCGCGCCCCTCGCCACTTGTGTATGCGTGTGTCCCGCGCCTTATGTAATTATGACGTTCGAAAAGTGCTGATTCTCAGCTTAGTTTGAATAAATGACTTTTGAATTTGAATTGGAATTAATCAAATTACGTACCATTCTGGTTCAGAGTACTTTTAGTTTATTTATGGGTGCTACGGATGCAAGTGAAAGATTAAATTTGTTAATTTTGTAAAGATTTTCATCTGTAACTTTTGTCAGAAATAATTACTAAGTAGTTTCTACAAAACACTGTATTTATCTGGAAATAAAATATGGTAGAATAAGAGAAATGTTAGAGAGTTATAGACTTAACATTTACGGGCTTCAGCAATTTGTATGTGCTGTTCTTTCAAAACACTGTTTTTCTATGACCTTCAGATTGACTGATCAAAACTAAATAGCACTACCTACTTATGAGGTACTGATGACTTGTTCATTAATGAAATACAAAGAGCGTTCATATATTTCTTAACTCATTTGAATCATTAGACCAATCGGCTATGGTCCACTTAACCACATTGAGGTAGTTTATTTCTTGACGAACAAAACTAAACTCTATTGTGTAAGTACACGTATTATTGCAACCTCCATCCTAATCTGTCTTCCCACCTCCACGTCAAGATAAAGTTAGAGACCGCGGCTCTGACACCGAGCTGCGATCCACAGAACTCTCCCAAATTGATCTACCTGTTGATTCGGATCGCGCTCGCCTTATGTAAGATTTGTACGATATACGAGTATACACGTGTAGGATTCATTACTGAGATGCCTGTTGCTTTGATATGAATGAGGCGTTTGATAGTGGAAGTAGAAGCTTAAAATATTCAATTGATTTATTTTGTACTATTTCTCCGCGATTTTGTTCATGTTCACTGCTTTCAAGTGGTTTTTTGAGGTAAAAATTGTCTATGTAACTTTCCGGCCCATTAACTATATGTATGCTAACAAAAATAAAAAATACAACCGAATTGATAACGTCCTCGTTTTTGGGAAGTCGGTTAACAACCACGACGCTTCGTTGCTGCGTGAATGAAGGACAAACCAACAAACACACTTTATTATTTATATTAATAGTAGGAAGTAAGTTTTCTGGGTGAGGTAATTTATCCCTTCTAATTTCATATACAGCCAATTTGTGAACAGTGTTTTTTGCAAACAAGTTTAAGGACGCACCGAGATTTTGGCGCTAATGAATGGGATATCGCGCGCTAGTTTGGGTATTTCCTTGATATTATTTTAAAACAAATAGACATTTTGAAAATGTAAAATGTATACGTTATTGAAAACATGTAGTTTTGTTATAATTAAAAATCTGATGACCTTCCGTGAAATATTTATGCTGTACTAAGGGTTTATGTTGTTTTTTAGAGATTCCTTTGGATTTTTTATATCGAGGAAATTACAAGTAATCGTATTTCTAAAATGTACTATTTATAAAGTGAATCTTTCAATATCTTACATATTAACTAAAGATTAAGTAATAAAGATGCAGCAAGGGATCACACGAACGCAATTATTTCGCAATTTCATCGGTGCGCTCTTAAGGCCCAGACGACTGTTATGTGTGCGCGTTTCTCAACCATCAGCCAAATGCAGGTAGTAAACGGTACCTAACAAGAAAAGATATATTAAAGAAATAACAGTTTGCTTTACTTTAATTAAATCACTGTGGCGTGTCTTGAAGTCATTAAGAATCAAATTAAGACCACTTTTTCATTTTCTTAATTTTACACGACACTTTACAACAAAATTAATTGTAGGGGACTTATTTTATAATGGTCCTTAATTTTACAACAATACGTAAAATTGTTAACGAGCACGAAATAAATAAGTATTGTGAAAGGTATAAAGGAAGGTTCGTGTACCAAAACCATTTTCATACAATATTATCTTACAATACACTAGGTATATCCGAAGTTTAAATAATATTTAAACTTCGGATATATATATATATATTATATACTTCAGCCTAATGGTAACCACACACGTAACCATTTACTTGCGCAAGTAAATCGATACGTGGGTTCGAAGAAATTAGCGCACATTTCTTCCAACGCACGCATATACGTAACGATTTACTTGCGCAAGTAAATCGTTACGTATATGGCTACCATTATACTTTAAATGTCAAAATCTAAAGGTTATAATAATAATATAACAGCTTTAATAATATTCCTGAGATGTTACGTAGGTAGTCACTAATAGGAATATGCAATTAATGTAAAGGTTTCTAAAACAATGAGACATTTCGATGGCTCAGGGCTATGTAAGTTGTAACTATTTTTTTTAACTCATAACTTTAAAGAACTTAAAAAAAATAGATTTGTTATAACGCGAGCTCAAGGAGTGTTTTCGAGCCTGAATATTAATTATGATGTGTTAAGAGCAGTGGTGGCTCAGTGGTAGGTTCGATCCCTGCCAGGTGCTTTACTTTGTGTAAATTATTTCATCACCACTGCTCTCAAAATGGTGAAAGAAAAACATTATGAGGAAACCAGCATGTCCCAGAACCATAAATTCGAAGACATGTGACATCTATCAACCCGCACTCGGCCCACGTGGTGGGTTATGGTCCCTCCTCACACAGAGGAGGTCTGTGTTCCAGCAATAGGAACATTATAGGTTGATTATGCTAAATGCATAGTGACAATACAGATACTTTAGTAGCCGTATGATATACCTTTTTTTTTTTGGGTGCGAAATTTTCAAATAACTTCTCCCGCTCTGGGCGGAGCGTGAGGGCGTGTCAGACTCTTACTGACTAAAACTCACCCGTGTTCCTTCAGTTGCCTGTACGTTGCCAGGGGCCACGGTATCCCTTTCGGACTTTCCCGCAACCCCGGCAAGCATCGGTCCTATAAGACCCCTTCACTTGCTGACATGACAACACAACGCGCCGTCGACCCGGGCCTGGTGCTTATCAGACGGCGAACTACCCATTTTCAAAACAGGTGCTGTTTGAAGCGCGGGCGACACTGAGAACGAAGCTAAGTTCGTTTAGCTTCGCTCATGTAGCTACCGCGTGTTTGCATACATCGGATCACACACCGGGAACTATGAACCGAAGTATGAAAAGACGGTTCGATCCCAATGTGGCCTGCGCTTTATAAAGCATAAAAAACATGAAAAAAGCTTAAACACTAACTATTCGTCAAAATGACGACGCGTACCTTACGCATTGTTTTGATTAGATGCCGACCTCCGCCACCATATCCGTTTCTAATACCTTCCTGATTGGCATCATTAGTGACCCATAATAACTTATTACAGATGTACGTTTTTTAGATCAGGATAAATCGTATGATGGTTGTAAAAGTTCAGACTAACTTTGCAACGAAATTTGAAGTAGAATCTTGAAAATTTTAGACTAGATCAGGAAGGTTCTAGTCAAGACGTTCCCAGAACTCGCAAAACTTACAGCTGTATAAACAAGTCGTATGACCACAAACTTCTGCAAGAGTTTCAAAAAATCGATTTGCACGGAGCATATTGTTTCTGTTAGCAATCAATCATTGTTCAATGTAGATTTTTCTAAAACAGATTATGATAATGGATAAAGAGAAAACTAAAACTGCTAAATAAGGTCGTTTTGTGTCATGAATGAAGATGATTAAATCAATATTGATGTTTTAATCCGTCGTAAAACTTACGAATGTTTAGTGATAACATTACTCGAAATTAAGGTTAGTGAGCTAGGGTTAATAGAAATGAGATTCTGCGGTTTTTTGCGTGGGAGGTTACCAAATTCTCGCTACCTACGCGTTATCATTTACCATTTAAAGTATCGCGCTAAGGCAATCTAGGCCCTATTTTACGTACCTGACAATGCGACATTCTTGTAAAAAATTGTCAAAATTCGTCGCATTTCCACGACAGGTGCTGTTTGAAGCGCGGGCGACGTGTGAAAAACGCGGTAGCTACATGAGCGAAGCTAAACGAACTTAACATCGATCCCTGTGTGGCCTGCGCTTTATAAAGCACAAAACATGAACTTTTTTTTAAGTTCATAACTTTATGTCCTCTAGAGGGCGCCATATTGATGATTTAATGTAATGTCACATAGTTTATAACCAGCGGACGGTCACGACGCTTCCAACGATACCTCATTTGTTAGAGATAAATTATGATCAGGAATTTAGAAGTTATGAGGTAACAGATGAACATTAAACATAAATACCGGTCAAAATCATAATCCTCCTTTTCAAAATAAAACTAGTATACCATTCATCTATATATGAAGTTGTTGTTGAATGTTATGATCATTATCAATCACATAGGTATCGATATCTATACTAATTAAAACTGAAGAGTTTGTCTTTTGTTTGAATGCGCTAATCTCTGGCGCTACTACGCTTAGCGTTCTTTCTGACTTTTATTTCTTTTTGCTCTACTCCTAAGGTCCTAGCGGGATGTTAAATAACCTATAAACCTTCCTCAAGAATTGGACTATCAAATGCAAAAAGAGTATTTTGAAATCCGAGATATTGATGAGTGAATTCAAACAAAAAAACAAACTCTTCAGCTTTATTTATTAGTATTATATATAGATAATCCATGTGCCCGATGGGATTTCCTATTGACAAAAGTGAAGAACTTCCATACAAAATTTCATCCGTATTTAACCCTTTTTTTTTTTTGGGTGGGAAATTATCAAATAACTTCTCCCGCTCTGGGCGGAGCGGGAGGGCGTGTCAGACTCTTACTGACTAAAACCCACCCGTGTTCCTTCAGTTGCCTGTATGTTGCCTGGGGCCACGGTATCCCTTTCGGACTTTCCCGCGACCCCGGCAGGCATCTGACATCTCTTTGAGGTGCGCGTGGAACACAACAACCATGTCCGGTGAGGACCAGCGTCAGGCGGAAGGTGAGGACGCCGTGGCACCTCTCTAGCCACTCCTCAAAGAGGGGACTTATCACTGCAATTGTTGCGTGCCCACTGCCTGCATGCCTAACATCTGTTTTCATGTTGCCTTCTTTTCATATTTTATTTTATTATATTAATGTTTTCCTCAATACTCACACTGAATTAAACCATTGTTATTAGGTACCACATTTACTATCTATCCGGGTACACTAATTAATTTCTACAGAAGCTACATTAATTTAGAGTTCTCGGTCAAAGCTCAAAGCGTATGTTCGTACGTCCGTATTTAACCCTACCTTAGTGCTCACCTTCGCTATACGAGTATAAGGAACTCTTGTGTGTTATGCCTCTAACCCCGGTTTAGGTTGTGCGTTGTATGTCAGATTGTCAGTGAGTGAATTAATGAATTAGTCGTTTTTAAAAACTAGGCACTCCAAAGACAATTTCAAGGCAAACTCCACCCCTATGCACTCCGCCACTCCACTATGTGTTAAACGCTAACCCATCAGTAACAAAGTTGAATATCGCGTGCGCTCTTTGGTCATGTTCGAGCACGAAACTAAATGTCGTAACTCTCAATTCGTATTTCGCTTATAACTAAAGTAATAATTGTTCTAGAGAAAAATATCTTATATCAGGATAATAAACTATATTTTCTTACTGTCAATAATTATTTTAGACATAAAAGCCGAATAATCTTGTTTTTGTTTCAAATAATCTTTAAAAAAAGACATGATTTAGGAATAAAAAATGAATCGAGCGAAAATGTTCCAATTACGAAAAAGATCCAATAAATCATATACTAAAGTTCCGTTTTGATTGTATGGTAACTTTTTCAGAATATTAATGCAAATTAACATACAATTTAGGGAGATTATTTAAAAAAAATTTAGTTCGTTATGATGCCAGTCTTTAATCTCCAGGTGCAAAGCCATCATAAACATTGATAGTTTTCACCCACAAAGGATCATAGGAGGCCCTATTCTGATTGCCATGGAAATCATAAAATTTGCTCTCTCGATCCTGGTTCAAAGATGGCTGCGGTCACTTTAATTTGAATATTAAATGGCTTCCTTCAATGAGCTCAACAAACCACTAAACTGGAAAGGGCTGGAGGTAATATAATTTTCAATGAAGATACCAAAAGGCTTCTTGTCGATTCATAAAACGGAATTGGAAATGGGCATGAAAACGATATTAGATACGCAATTTAAGATGGGATTGCTTTTACTGAATTATGGGGCAGAAATTACTGAAATGCTCGATACATTTTGCGGTTTACAAATTCGATGTACTCTTGAACTCACTGACAGACAACGCACAGCGTAACCGCTGAGTCTAGGTGCTTGAAATATTGCAAGAGTTCGTTATATAACGAAGGGTGGCACTGAAGAAGAATTTTTGAAAATTTACCCCTTAAAGGGGTTAATAAAGTTTGTATAGAAATACGTCATCTTTGCCGGTGGGAAGTCCCGTCGGGCGCATGACTTCTTTTGTTATAAGTATCGCACATTTACTCATTTATCATAACCAACCTATTATGTTCCCACTGGAATTTAGGTTTCTTCTCTCTGGGAGTTTTCATATCTTCGTTCGGCTCATGATGACACCAAGTGAGGTCATGATTAGAATGAGGGCTCTGGTTGGGTCCCAAATAAGGCTAACCCACCGAGATTCTGATTCTGAGACCCACACATTATTACAAATGTAATGTTAATATTATAAAATGATAATGTTAAAGCAATGACTGAATGAATATATGAAATATATATGAATGAATGAAAAACAAATGATCTAAACGGAAAGACCTGTATGAACTGGAACTGTAGTAAAACAAACTATATTTCATACCAAACTGAAACTGAAACGATTTATTCCAATTAAACAGGCACTTTTGAATGATCAAGGAGTTGGCCAGAAAGATGAAGTTAGTTGCCTAACAAAAGCGTAAATTCCTGTGGAGAAGAACGAGCAAGAAACTCCAAGGACATTATTTTAAATCTAAATGTTGGTAGGTAACATCATTCATGTTGAAATCTATTAAAAATTAAAATATGTTCGATGGTAAGCGCATAACTTCAGAACGGTTGAACCGATTTGTAAAATTTTTGTTTTAAAATGTGTCGAATCAGGTTCTTACGGAAAGAAAAATTTGAAAAGTTGCAAAATTTGGGAAAACTGAAACTGCTATAGGATTTTTGTATGAATGATTGAAATACGGACAGGAGAACGTCTGTCGTGTCTGCTTGTTGCCGATATATGTAGGAACGATGAAGAAAACCGATGCGCACGCTAAAAGCGTCCAAGTACATAAAAAAACACTTCATTAAAATAAGCTATGGCAGCTAGGAGTTGACCAGTCACGAACATGACGTATGGATGAGCACTATTCAGCTCAACTATTTCGAAGGGAACCGAATGATCCAACATCCACCTTCTTATCTTTTCCAGGATGCTGGGCGGCGTGGGAGGGCGGCACGCGTCCGTGCGCCGGCGCGGCAGCTCCCCGGGCGTGCGCCGATATGCGGCAGGCGCGGCCGCCGCCGACGATTCGCCGCCGTCGTCGCCGAGGCCGGTGCGCCGGCGCAGGGCCGCGCTGGCTGCGTCTGACCACAAGACCTGCGCGCTTATACATACGAGGCTCAAATTGGGAGATATTATGTAAGTGTTTAGTATAATACTTCATTTTTATTACGAAATGGGCTCGCTGTGACGCCGTTCGACGGGTCGTCGTCGTGTGATGGGAAGCGTAAACTTTTTCTTCCAGAGGCAGATCAATTTGAAACTCATAGAAATACGCATGCTGGCTATTAATCATATCTGTAATTTTTGTAGTCGCAGTAATATGTATGTATACACTTAGCACAATTAAAAAGCGATATATTTTATAATTTTTTCTTGGAATAACGGTTGTAACTTGGAGATAAGACCTTATAACATAACAGTATAGATTCCAAAATAATAATAGTATTTTGTATTGTATAATGGGCTGGTATCCGCAATTCCACGTCCTAGCGCATTGCGTACAAGTTACAATCAATGATTAAAATCAACACAGTAGAAAAAAATCTGTTTTAAAAGTTGCTCAGTGTACACATATTTAGTGCTTGTGACCGTATATAAATAAAAAGTATTAACTGAGACTATTGTACGGTATTAATTTACTGCATCATCAGCTGGCTCATCAAACATGGCCGCAACAGATGTAACTAACTTATAGGCAGCTCATGATAACTCATTATAGAGTTTGAAGATGAGCCAATGACCAGTGACGAAAACTGTGCAAATGCTGTAAGTAATCGAAAGGACTTGATAACTTTCTTAGAGAGACGACCACGACTGCACAGAAATGCAAATATTTTTAAGTACTGGTATTCGTCATCGTTCCCTTAAAAAGTCTGCAGCAAAAAGCTTTTATCAGCAGCGCCTAGTAGTGAAGCAAGTGCACAGCTCATTAGCAGAGCTGGTCAGATATATGACGAGAGGCGCCAAAAAATTGCTTGTTTTGTGTTACAACATCGTGTTGTTTAATTTTGAATATTAAAACTATTACAAGCTTAAATATATAATATGCAAAATAAGCGCATTTTCATTTTTTTTGTCATAATTTATTTATTTTCGGTATCGACTCTCGGTCTAGGCCGAGATTTTATTTTATTCTCGGTCTTGGTCAAGAACGAAAAACCTGTCTCGGTCAACCCTTAGAATGTATAGTAAAAAATGTAAATTGATGTCGGTAAAACATTTTTAAACGTACGAACAAAAAGTTGGAAGCTAAACTTAAAGTCAGTCGCCCTCTACCAATTGAATATCAAAACTTTTAGATCCAACGCATACGTAGCGCCACCGTAGCAGCGTAGCAAGCGGAAAACACTGGAACTTAATCATAACTGCGATTCCAGAGCACTCTAGCGACAGTCACTTGAACCATTAACTAAAATTACTAGTAACGCCATCTAGCGCCCAGGCACTAGCCGCGGGAAAATGATGAACTAAAATGGTCCTCTGACACCAGCGCCCGGTACGGGAAAAGCAGTAACTTGTTTCTGCGACGCTAGAGCCATCTAACTTCAACAATTTTGCGGGAAAAGCTTCTGCGTACCGAAAGTTTGCTATGTCAGAGGGTGTATACTAAGCTTGGGTGACCTTGGGTGTTTTTTGTTCACGGTCAATAGATGTCCCTACTTGTCTCATACAAACGACAATGGTTGGAAGTCTTTGACTCGTGCTTAGCGTACTTGGCCTAGTTTCGTGTTTAAAGAAACGTGTAACGTGACTTCGGAGTAAATTTTAATTAAAAAATAATACATTAATTTCGATAACTATCTAGTATTATAGTTTTAAGTATAATATACTTAATCTAATCTAGACTTGACTGGATCTGCAAAAATATCTAGCTGATCCAAAATCAGAGTCAACATTCGCCCGTGTACCGCAACATTGACAAAGGCCTATTCGTCGAAGTATTCCGACCGATGCTATCGATTGGAAATTCAATTTCCATTCGGAGTCCAAAACAGAAGACGGTCGGATTCAATTCTGTAATAATAGAGTCTCGTGAAGTCTCGTCCGTTCACCACGTTCGGCCAGTGTAAATGGAGCAGACTTGCTTCCTGCCTCCACGTGGTGAGATGCCATTATTGATTTCCGGCGCGAGAACGAGACAGCGCCATACCACAATTTGTTGCACTATTCTCCGTCCCATTCTTTCGCCAATATATGACCTATTTTTATGCCGCTTTCCCTATATTAATACAGCCTAAGTAATTAGGTGAAAAGTTCAGTTGACGTGATGTAATCTGAACAGTGGTTCGGTTATAATGATGTACTTGTTTTTTCGTATTTGGTTTTCGTTATGTTGAACTACGATACTGCTTCGCGTCATTGAGGACGGAATAGAACCTTTCCGAATTTGCTCGAAATTTAGGATTGAATAGTAAAGCGGTTAAGGTTTCTATACCTTTACGTTTTAGGGGCATTGTGCTTTGATACTTTCAATGTCGAACTTTGGATTTACAAATCATTGTAATGCATAGAATGCGTGTAATGTATATAGGTACCTACTTAAATGACATGATTATTTTATTAAAAACATACTTTAGCATTAATTCGTTAAATAAATATTATTATGGATAGATAGGTACTATAATTAATATTTTACATAAAATATGTACAATATTGTTTATTTTCATACAAAAATAATTGTTTGATAAAAATAAAAATAAACTATAGTTTTACTACCAACTAACGTTAACCTTTTTCTCATGATAAAATTGCACACATTATTTTTTACTAATTTTACACAGTATCCACACATTTATCACAGTATCACAATCACCATTCTCAGTAATCACCAAACCGAGCAACAATTGTGGCTTGAACAGTAAATCAGCGGATTACCGGTGGACGGCGGTTCGACGCACCTGCACCTCACGGATTACGGATATAAATACCCGGGATTAACACCGCGTTAATTGGACTTATTTTATACGTGTATGTAGGAGAAATTGTTGAAAATATTTAAATATTCATTATATTTAAATATTTTCAACAATTTCTCCTGACTCATGTCATTGAATAATTAAATAGTTCTCATCAAAGAATAATGAGTTTTATGCTGCATATTTTACGCCCGTTTCCTAGATGGCATTTTTAGAGTTCCATAGCCAAGTGACAAAACGTAACCCCTTAATTTTATAACACATTTGTCCAATTATCTAGTCTTTTCATCGAAGCACTTTTAGTTGAAAGTTAGTTTATTCCGATGCGTCTAGATACGAAAATGATTTCTGTCTTTTTATCAAATCCTTTTTTTTTTTGGGTGGGACATTATCAAATAACTTCTCCCGCTCTGGGTGGAGCGGGAGGGCGTGTCAGACTCTGACTGACTAAAACCCACCCGTGTTCTTTCAGTTGCCTGTACGTTGCCAGGGGCCACGGTATCCAGGGTTCGGGCTTTCCCGCAATTTTATCAAACCCTCGTTTTACCATTACGCCATCTATAATGTAATATAAATAATATAAAAATAAATAAAATTGAAATGTCTGTTCGTAATGTCAAAATAGGAAATGTTTACTTAACGCATATGAAAGTATAAACGATAATTAAAACATTTTTTTTAAATTTTGTCTTTGTGTCTGGTTGTTACGGCTAATCTTCGAAACAGCTGGACCGATTTTGACGGAATTCACACTGGCAGATAGCTGTTATAAGGAGTAACTTACTTTACTGTTACAGTTATTAGAAAAAGTATTAGAGACCACGCGGGCGACGCCGCGCGCAGCAGCAAGTCCTGGATAAAGTGTGTCCATTAGAAGGAAAGTATGGGACACAAAATAGTATTCATCCTAAAAAACTGGCTTGTAAATAAACTAAAGCAAACATCCAGAGCAAATGCAATGTTACTATTATTACAATGAATGCCAAAGTTGGATGCAACTACGTTTAAATTGCTATTTACTACGATAATATACATAAAATCCCTATCTAATTATGAATGAAAAGCATAGATTTTCAATGGTTTTGGCATTACTTTGGGTACTTCACGTCTCGTATAAACTAGGCCTGTAAAACATGCCAACTATGTGAATAGAGGTCTTTGGGATGAAACTAGTTCTTAAATAATAAACTTCAGAGGCATGCCCACCAACACGGAGTACATAAAAAAATGAAACATGCATGGAATGTGCGCTTTTATAATTTCAAACGTGGCGATAATATCGTAGTCGTCCACGTCATGGCATCACGATAACACAGGGAAGTAAAGTGTATGGAAATACACGAAGACGCTTTTAAATTTTCGTCCGCAATAATAAATAAAAAAACTTTGGACGTGGCACGTGGACATACACTATAATAATAGTCACGTTAGACATTATAATGGTGCACATGCAGTTTTCTATTGTTTCTAGATTTTTTTAGTCAAACGCGTTTTGATTTTCGGCATAACTAAATCTAAACTAATTTAATACGGAGTAAAAAAATAAAATTGTATGTTTCTTTGTTTGTTACGCTTTCACACTAAAACGGCTGAACGGATTTGCATATAATTTGGCACATGGGTAAACCATGATCTGGGTTAGGACATAAAATACTTTTTATCCCGATATTCCCACGGAATCGAGACTTATGCGGGTGAAACCGCGGGGCGCAGCTAGTTGCAAATATTTTTGTAAAACAATGCAACTACACTACTAAATAAAACTTAATCGAGCTTTTATAATACCTACCGCGTACAATAAGCTCTATATAAGTCTCTAAGTATGACAGTCATACACATAATCCCCATAAAAATTAATCACCGATATAACTTACTCATTTATCCATTAAATGGCTACTACAATGTATTAAAATCATCGAGTTAAAGGATTATTACAATTTACTACCGGCCAGTGTTACAATGCATCGCAAAATAGCATTACGAATGCTGAATACCTTAGTGGATTAATAAATTACTAATTGGAACTGATTAAATTACACTGTAGCAATCGTTTATTTTGTAATAAAGAATGAACAGCTGCAAACAAATACTATCTACAACTCTGTTACCTAACATAGTCTGTGGTTGTAGTGTTTTATCAATAAAATGTTTATTGTATTCTGTGTATGTGTCATTATGGGACTGACATGGTAATGTATGAAGAGTCCGCGTCAAAACTTTTTTTTTTGTTTCGGGTGGGAAATTATGAAATAACTTCTCCCGCTCTGGGCGGAGTGTCAGACTCTTACTGACTAAATCCCACCCGTGTTCCTTCAGTTGCCTGTACGTTACCAGGGGCCACGGTATCCCTTTCGGACTTTCCCGCAACCCCGGATCGGAGCCACCACTCAAGTCCGATAGACACGGCGTTAGTGTCTGTCATTACATCAAATTGCATTTAAAAATATCTGGTTCCAAATCGTTTCCGCCGGACTTCAGTGGTGGCGCGGACTCTATGACCACCAAAAGCCACTAAAATAAATAAAGATTTAAAAAAAAGAAAGAACTATCTATACATAATTGTAAATTGAAGTAGCTTTTCGTGTCTGTCTATGTGACCGCGTTGTTCTTCTAAACTGAATGTTTATTTACAAAATACATTAATATTAAACATGCATATAATAAAAAAAAACTCGATGTTTTATCAAGTCAAAACCGTACGAAGCTAGTCACTAGTTTTGAATAAATACACATTTTACAATCCTATCACCGAATCTCAATGAGTGGAAAAAGTTCAAAACACATGGTGATAAATGCTTGTTCATTTAAGAATTAAACGCCCAAGATTACTTACTAAGCAACTCAAAGATTAAAACAAATTTTAGCAACAATCCCATTAAAATTCTAATTTTAAACACAACGATAAAAGAAAGGAAAACAAAAGAAGATAGCACCAGTGTTGTCACAAATCAAAGAAGCTGTAAATGAGTGCAATCCTTTAGTGCGAGGCGATAACGAAAGAGTTTCCGAAAGAAATAGTTTGCGAAAGAAAACGGAACTTGAAATAATTGAATCTTGCGAAACTATGCGACGACACTTCCGTTTCGTAATAGCTCTCCTAATAAATACTAACTTCAATAAATATTGTAACATGTTGCCATAAATTAGTCTTATCATAATAATAGCTTCCTACATGTGCAAATAATAACCTTTGGTCCTTGGTATATTTCCGCTTCGAAGGACCAAAAACATGTGGGTACGATTTTCACCACAGAGCGTTTGTTGATAAATCAAATGCATTAAAGTCTATTTTACGATGGCTATACAGAATAGTGAACGGCTCGTCGGCCGCTCACAGCCCGCGAGCCGTCACACGTAAAATAGACTTTAATACATTTGACTTAAAATCCTAACTTGAATGACAAGTTATTTGGCGTGACGGAGCGGTGCTGTTATAATGAGCGATGTCCTTAAAAATGACGAACAAGACATAGTTCATTTTCAAGTGCTATGGGACAGGTTTTGTAATATTCAACCTAAAGGGTCCCCGAAACGATCAATTGCAATTGTCAAATTTTACGTGATAAACATTGATGCGCAAAATTATCGTCTCCAATATGCAATTGAAGCGATTTACAATAAATACACAAAACGTTGACAATTTAAATTGACAAGTGCAATAATTGATTGTTTCGGGGACTCTTAAGGTAGATCCGCAGTGGTAGCCCGCGAAATTCAAATTTTCTTACGTTTTTTTGCAATTTGCAGGTCAGTGACAGATTGTATCTTGATCAAAATATAATTCACGACCATAACAAAATATGATTTTACAGAATTATAATCATTAGAATCATTAAAAAAAATCTCTAAATTAGATTTATTCCATAAGAACTGTTCCATAAGAGAATTTTTCTTATGGAAAAACGTAAGAATATTTGAACTTCGCGGGCTACCACTGCGGATCCTCCTTTATGATTCAATATAATGAATCAAATCAGGTGCCATAAAAAAACCGCTAGAATTATACTCATTTTTTCACCGAAGGGCCTAGATGAAGTGACATTCTATCAGAGATAACGATGATAATATAGAAATCAAAAATGTATTCGTTTGACAAAAAGTACAGAAATGCTGATGTGTATGATGTAATTAATAATTAATGCATTAATGAATAATAATATAATATAGTTACGTAATGTACCTACATAATATCTATATTTCTTTTAATTTTATGTTTACTTGCAATTCTTTGATTTTGTTTTAATTTTGTTAGGTCTTTCTAACTTTTGTTTTACCATTAATATCTTAACTACTGTTTTGTAAATTAACATGTCCTATCTAAGAGAGCCGGGTGATCTGTAACTCAGGACCCTCCTACCTCAGACACCTTTCTCTATTTAAGATTGTGCTTTTTATTAACCAGTGCCTGTAATATGATGTTGAGATAAATAAAGATTTATGATTATGATTATTATGATGATGTCCAAACTGTATGAAAGTCGTTATAAAAATGCTTTAAAGGCGATTGCCACTTGCCTAGGCCCTCTGGTGACACGATAATGAAACAATTTGCAATAGAAATGGAACTTAATACAGTTGAAAGTCGCAAAACAGCGACGACACTACGTTTTGTAGGCCATGAAGTTTTTGCTTTGTGTCGCACTTGCAGAACGGAGTGTAAATGCACACTTCGTACCATAGATCTATGCTGCGTACTGTTCACTATAATGTCCTGTACACATTGCGAAGTAGGACGATTATTCATCTGCCCAGCCTTTTCCCAACTATGTTGGGGTCGGCTTCCAGTCTAACCGGATGTAGCTGAATACCAGTATTTTACATGGAGCGACTGCCTATCTGACCACCACAACACAGTTACTGGGTAATACGATACCCCTTGGTAAAACTGGTTGTCAACCTTTCAGGCTTCTGACGGCCCGTAACGACTGTCGAAAGATCTACGAACGACAGCCAGGACCAATGGCTTAACGTGCTTTGCGAGGCGCGGAGGGGTTTTAGTATGTAAAGATGGTCACCCATCCACGAACCAACCGCGACAAGCGACGTAGTAGGACGATTACTATTGGAAAAATAAACAGAACAAGTTATCATTAGCAAAAGGTGTTAAGTAGTAAAGATGTAAGTAAGTTAGTTATATTCAGACGTAAGTCGTGGAGTCGTGCACGTTATGACGTTTGCGTCCACGATAATGTTATAACGTGAACGTGTTTCCATACAGTTTATGGACGTCAACCTGGACGTCCACATGAGAAATTATAAAAGTGCACATTAGTGTTCTCCTGGGTAGCAATATCAACATACAGTGGATCCAAATGCATCCGCCACATTTTCCGATTGTAAATTGGAAAATTTCACATTCAGCAGTGGACCTTCAGGCTGAAAAAAAAAATCTTACGAAGGCTCTGAGCTCTGAGGTTACTGACCTGCTTATCCATTGTTTGCATTTCGTGGTGGGGAAGTATCGTCAATGGAATGCGCTCCAACAAAACTGTTAGCATCAAGTTATTGCTAAAAGTGATTGTTACGGCTTTTGGATAAAAAAACTGTTACTGATAGTCGCGTTTGCCGAATTGAACGCTGTTCTGCTCTACACGAAATCATTTTATTTTTGTAGAAAAAAATATAGGCACTACTACTTTGTTTTGCTAGCATGTGTTAGCAAATGCTCGCAGAGCTCATGTTGGAATTTTAATTACTACAAAGTGATGTATTTTGTACGTTCATTTTAGGTTTTCGTTTCCTAGACAACAATAACTTAAAATGCCTGGAAGGATCCAGTTCTGTTGTAAGCGCACTTACGACCTGCTTGAGTTTTTTTAGCAAACCAAATTGACTTGAGCGCTGGAAAGTATCTTATGATATTTAAAGGACTATATTTCACTCACCGTAGTCACCTTTGGCACATACTTTTATACATGCAAATCAAAAAGAGTTGACATAAAATATGTTCATCTTGGTCCTTGAAAAGCTCCACTTTTCTCCACGTTATATTCATTGATCTAACCCAAAAACATGCACAAAACACACACTAAAAAGACTGCACTATAAAGGCACACGTCGACATGCCTGAACACACCCCTTTGAATTTATGACAGCGGCAGCTTTGTGAACACGACGTGTAAAATTATTTCCCTCTTGTCGTCGAAACGTAGAACGATGCCCATTTCTCTCTCCCTTGTAGGTTCACCGCACCGTGCAACCACAGCCTAATACGCGTTTGTTTTTTGTTTTAGTTAGGTTGGTCCAGCGTTCTATGTTTGCTCGTCAAAGTTCCAGCTGGCGGCTGAAAATAGGCCACCCAATAAGCGCTTTTTTGAAATGTCTATACCATCCACTCTTGGAATTACATTTAGCAGATTTTTGTTATAAAGAAATAAGAGCAATGTTTTTAGTTCCCTTCTATTCCATTTTTCTAATCAGAAGAATAATAAAAAATTATAGCATTCCATGCCAATGCCCATTTCTCTCCCCCCCTTGTGCCTTCACCGCACCAGTGCCACCGCAGCCTAATACGCGCTTCGTTTTTGTTTTATTTAGGTTGGTCCTGTTTTCTATGTTTGCTCGTACAATCCTCGTCAAAGTTGGTAAAAGTTCACGGCTGAAAATGGGCCTCTCGATGGCCGCTATTATTAAAATGTTCATTAACCCCACTCTTTGAATACAGATAAATATGTAGGTAGCAGTTTATTCTTGTTTGCCGTGCAGTGCCCTTTTATTTCATGTTTCAGTAACCACGTACATCTAATCAGAACCATAGTCTGATTCGCTAAACGAATCCAAAACTATGACATTCCATAAAAAACTAAACATCTAAGACCTTTACTTTAATGGAACAGCTTATCTCTGCAAGAAACTGGAGTGGAGAACGTTCTGCGTTACCTCCATTTCTTAGGAATATCTTGGCATTATGCCAATTAATACAGTCTGTACTTAACTTGAAATCAGAAATTACCAATTTAACGCACTAACTCAATCATTTACACAATTAACACGTTCAATATTTAATTAGCAATCAATCATTTAGCACATTGACTGACTAAGGCAGGCGTTAACCCGTACATTGTCGGGTGTCAAAGAGAGTTCAAAGGATCGTTCAATGCAAATTGCTCGCACTTACGTTTGGGTGAATGGGTTAAGAACGTGCATTCTAAAAGTTGTCAAATATTTACCTGTTTTTATTAATTTATTAATATTACTGTAAGAAAATATGAAATATCGCTCTACAGTGGCCTAAAATATTAATAATGAATTGCATTATTATGGCACTGAATTTGATGTTGTAACCATTTTAGGTATAAAATGGACATTAGGAAAGTTTCCAAATACTTTTTTCACATCTAAAACTAAATATTCAGTGTTACGATATTATTTATTGCATTTCTTAGTCAATATTTTAGTTCACTATAGAGCGATATTTCATATTTCCATACGGTAATATTGGTAAATTAATCAAAACCGCGAAATATTTGACAGCTATTTGCGACGTTGCCTACTTTCAGAATGCGCGCTCTTAAGTAAATGCTTAGAAAGTGTAGGTGAAGCTGGTAGTGCGCTTTGATTTATTCTGAGTTAATTAAAATATAGCCTTTCAGATTTTATTACTACTTTACTTTTATAAAAAGTCTGAACACAATTAAAAACATTTGGACTCATTTAAACTCTTCATTTTTTTTGTTCACTCTGTCTCAAATAATGCTTAGCGTTGTATTCATAGTATTATAGTGGCGTTTGCATATTTTGGTTGAGATGGACGAATTGTATTTGGCTTTTTGAATAAAGATTATGATTATGATGATTATTATGATTATGATTTAATACTCTAGTGATGATTTAATACTATTTGCCCAATTGAGAGGTATTCTACGATAGCATGCCCATGGCAAGCCTCTTAGTGATTACCTAATGGACGCTCCATCCTGCATGCACCCAATAATCAGTCTGCACCTCTGCAGGGATACTGAAGAAGGAAAAGACACATAATAAAAAACTTATCTTTAAGGTACGATTCTTATTAGTATAGATTCGTTCCATTTCTTCAGTTACAGGATCCACAATTACAGGTTACTATTAAAAATATGTTACCTTAATGATTTAGCTAGAACATCCACATTCCTCCATACAATCTCTTAGCATTCCAAGTCTATTTCAAACTTCACAAAAGTAAGTCAAAAGTAAGAAACTGTGAAGAAAATGGCGTCCGTACGTATTTATGTAGTGACAGCCAATCACTTACAAGCACTCCCTACAATCCTTTTCCGGAGCCAACCTTTAAAACTTGTGTGGAATGAAGCACATGTGATGCACTTAAACTTCTACTTACATTTGCAAATTTTTCACATTGGATTAACATGAAAATAGGGAGACATTATTGATTGAATTCGTGGATGTTTTAAAATACCAATTTGTAGTAAGTAAATTTTTTGGACTTCGAGGGAATATTTGCCTCGAAGTTTTTTTCTGACATGTTCAACACCTCAGCGGCTCAAAATCATAATTGACAACATTTTGTCATGATTGCATTTTAGGTAATCTCTGGGCTACCTACCCCTTCCTGTCTCTTCTAAGAGGCTACCCAATCACAATTACATCGCATGATCAGGCCATTGAATCTTGTTTTATTCGTAAACATTATGTAAAATCTATCACCATGTTTTTCTGATAATCCTTGATCCGTGTTGTTTATGGAATAAATTACCATGAAATGGTTGGGAAATCTCTCTGAAAGAGCACATGCATCTCTTGGAGATAAAATTCATATGGAAATGGAAACTTTAGGAATAAAAGATGATCTGCGTACGGTCATCGTATAAGAAACTGTCCAATAACACGCACCTTATAAAATATTCTGTAAACTCAAAACAAGCCTGTAATATGAATTTTATTAAGCGATCCGTATCTACCTCGTAGCCGTATCTACAAAGAGATGCGGTCTGTTTCACAGTCCCGTGAATAGAGGACGCAGCCACAGCAGCTCGGCGCACTGCAGCAGCCATTAATATTGAGGTGTGATCATGTTGTTAGACAGTGTGCATAGAAATGTGTGGCAATATGCGTAAATTAATAGTTTCACTCTCATGGCTATCCATCTTCAAATAAAATGCCATAGACGCTCCATGTAAAATACTGGTATTCAGTTGCATCCAGTTAGACTGGAAGCCGACCCCTATATAATTGGGTAAAGGTAAGGCAAATGAATTTCATAGCTATATTTTATTAATGAATTAATTATTATTGCTTAAAGAATAAAAAAATAGAATCCTATATGCTGAAATATGTTGAAAATGGCTGTAGATGGTGACGTTAGTCGAAATTAATCAGTATATTAATATTTTTGTTCTCAATTTTCAAAGAGATAATTATCGAAAGAAAGCAACATGTATTGCTGCAAAGGTCTCACTGTGGCAAAAGCCTCTTCATAAACATTATTATTTATTATTAAACATTTATTTCAGACCAGGTCCATATTCTTGTTATTAACAATACATATACTTAAAAACGAATGTTAGTATTAAACACAACACAGATTAAACTGCGACATGAAGCCGCACCCATCCATGGGAGACTCCCCCCGATCTGCAAATGCACCCAGTATAGTTGGAACTACCACGAATGCGAATGAGTAGGGAGGCACATATTTTCCTAATGACAGCGGCAAACCCATCAACCCGCGCCTCAGCATACATCCCTGACGCACTGCAACACCATGGCAGCCCCAACAGCACCCTGAGTGCGTTGTTGTATTGGACACACAGGTCGCTGTATGCCCGCTGAGAATAATTGACCCACATGTTGCAAGTGTAAAAAGATTGGCAATATGCTTTAAAAATCGTGATCTTAACCGTATTCGTACACCGTGCAAACCTGCGGGCCAGCATGTTACAACGGACCGCCATCGTATTATGCCAGTTATATTATGCAATCTTAAACATTTTTTTTGTGTTTCTATAATGTTTAAGTAAAAATCTCCATGGTACGAATATCTCAAAATTTTGCCTAGATACCTATGTCTATGTAAGTGACTAGTAGGTATCTATGTCTATGTAGTGTGAACCGTCTATTGTTCGACGTTGACACTTTTCTAGGTTCGTGGGTCAATTGCAGCGGAGTCGGGTCACGGCACCTTCACGCCAACGCCTTTGAGAAAATGTGCTGTACATATCTACTGCTTGTAACTTGTAGCTTTTTATTCAATTAAGTTAATAGCTACAGAGAAAATGTGGTTTTCCTTTCATTTAACTTATCATGTTTGTTAGAGGGATTTGATCCTTATGATTGACCCTAACGATTGATGCCATAAAAGTACAAGGTGTATTTTTTTCGGATTTTCGCCGGTCCGATTCCAGTGTGGCAAGCGAATTTTCTAAAATCTTTAAATGCAGATTTGTTTCATTTTAAAAATAAAGGAATGTTTCCTTTGAGTTAAATTTGCTATCTTCAGTATTTAAAGTACTTTCCCTCCAGGTAAGCTTCAAAAATTCCACCCTGTATAGAAGTTGAGATACGGTTTCAATCCGTTTGTCTGTAAAATGTCTGTAAGAGCTTACAGGTCTAAGTTACTTATAAAAGTACATCAAAAAAGGGAAAATACAATAAGCCTAAAAGTTTGTAAGGAAAACATTATTGCGTTTTGTACTTCTTACTCACCCTCATGGGAAAAAGATGTAAGTTTAAAAAACACATAGAGATGCATATACAGGTGCAACAATGTCGTCAAGTCAATTTTAAACTCCAGATACAACATTCAAATAAGAATGCAAACTCACCTCAAGCTCCGAAGCCGAAGCAACTAGCTAAACAGCTAAAGGAACACAGAACAGCTCTTAAGTAAAGTTAAGTAGTAACTTGAACGTTACTTGGGCGTTCAAAGATTACAACGCTACAGACGGAGCAAGCCACTCGGGCTGGTGACCCATTTCTGTAGTTAACTTTTTTAACTACATTATTTACAAATCTCTTAAAGATTGAATAATTAAATTTAGTTTTTTTTTTTGTAGATGGCGCAGCGATCTAAATATAAAACGAAGATGACGGATAATAGAGAATTTTGTATGGAAAAATGATAGAAAGTTTTATGTATTTAGCCCAACAGTAGGATTCATCGATGACTCATAAAAAATATTGTGATTATTTTTCATGTTGTTGTTTCATGTTTATGCATCGATTATAGTGCCAGAAAAACCAAAATTTCCTTCGTTAGGAAATAGGCTCTGATCCATTTTCTCCATACAATTTTTTTTGGCAACCTTAAAAGGCTCCCTGTACATGAATTATAATCTGCCGGCATGACGGAGCCGCACCGGCGCCGGACCGCAGGTTTCGTTGGCAATGCTTTATTTAACTGTGATCGTTGCTTTACTATTTAAATCGGTATCAATGCCAGTATATATGCGGTTCCAGTGCGGCTCCGGTGCGTGGGCGTGGGCTGTGCGACGCATGTGCGATGTGATTCATTCGTATACACAAACTAGCGGTCCGATGCCGGTGCGGCTCCGGTTTCATGTACAGGGAGCCTTAAAAGGCAAAATAACAAACAAAAATACGGCTATACAATACCATAGTTTTCCCACCCAAAGCACAAAGGTAATAACAAAAGAACATCAAACTCAAACTCAAAGCATTTATTTCAAATAAACCAATTACAGGTACTTTTGAATTGTCAAGGGGTCGGTCAGTCAGACATATGAAGCTAGTTGCCCATTTGATAACGTAGTAGGTTCCTATGTCTCCATAAGAAACTACTACGCTTTCAAATGGGATCTTCTCAGAAAGGACAAGAAACTCCACGGACACTCATTTAAATCAAAATATTGTTACAAAATATTGGTTACATCATTCATGTTGAAATTATACATGTGAGAACAATGCAGAAACACGTGCATGTTAAAAGCGTCCGTAATAAAAATATAAAACCAAAAACAATTCCAAAACAGGTTAAATATCGCTACCTATTCCTCAAAAAACAATACACATAAATTCAAAACTCGAACACAAAAAGACCCCTTTACACGACACAAAAAGACGACATGAAAATGCCTGCTCACACGAGTAGCGAGCGCGTCTGCTACGTTGCACGGTTGCAGTGCACCGGTCGTCGACCTCGGTCAGTAGGTCACCGCCGCCGCGGCAGGACACTGCATCCCCTTCCGTACTTGAACTTTGCGATTGACGGGCTGTATAACTGGGACGGTTGTAGGGAACTGGTAGGGTTGTTCGTAGAATTGAGTGATGTAACAACCTATAGTAAATAGTTCTGAATTTCGGGGAAGTGGCTTGCAACTGCGTCTCGTTATTTCACGTTCGTGTTTACGGGTTTGTTTACGCGTGTTTTTTTGTATAGGACTGTTTTATAGAGTAAACAATTATATGTTATGGAAGTATTCGTTCATAAAGATCTAGAATGCTGCCTTCTTTTTAATTTTTAACAATAATTCTTTACAATCTTAAACATTTTATTCTACTATAGGGGTAGGTAAATACAATCAATAGCACTTAGGTATAAGTACAAATTAAATCGAAATTGAATATGAACTGCCCCGTTGGTCTAGTGGCCGCAAGCGCTATACTGCTGAGCATGAGGTCCCGGGTTCAATTCCTAGATTGGGCAAAGTGTTATTAGTTTTTTTCTATATGGAATTTCTCAGTAGCAGCCCGGAGTCTGTATTTGTGCGCGGTTGATAGCAATGGGCTCGCCCCCTATTACATGGGACTTAAACATAAGTGGCGAAATGTGGGAGTACTATAGGTACACCTCTACCCAACCCTTTAGGGAAACAAGGCGTGGTGTTATGTTATGTTGAATATGAACGTAAAGCTGCAGCTATAATGCTGTAAAAAAAAATACACTTTTCTTTCAGTTTATATTTTCTACTAGCTTCTGCCACAACAACTATCACATATTTACGGCACTCAGAAATAGTGCAAGTAACTTACTATCAATGAAATATTTTTGTAATCGGATCAGTACTTCCCGAGATTATCTCTTACAAATAAACAAACAATCATACTTCCAAAACTATAAATATGTCTAGATAGACAGTCAAAGCTGTGAACTCGCCGAAAAAGATAGCGTCCAACTGTTAGCCACTAAATGCACGCACACTAGAAAAGCAGAATGACAGCACAATGTCGTGGCGCGAGTGTAAGACATAGCTGTCACGCACACCAGCATAAAAAAGTTGCCATGTTTGTTTTAGTTCCTTTGCAGCGCGACAATCTATCTAGACATAAATAACCAAAGCATATTATAATATGACTTTGGCAGTCTCTATACACCTCTCGGATAAAGTGCCGTTAGCGGCATAATAGTGGCCCTGCCTCGGCTTGGCTAAAGTGCCGTAAGAATTGCATTGTCATTGTCACTACCACTGTCACTGTCACTTGTTATTTTGTTTGATTGTTGAGGTTAGTTCGCTGTAAAACACCACATTCCCAAAACATTACATTTCTTGTGCCTAAAAGGACCCTGGCGTTGTGTGGTCACAGTTCTAACCTACCTTTCAGCCATTTTCATTTGCTAAGCCAAGGGGTTATGGCTACACTTAAGTTTAGCCGGCTATAGATGAAAGAAATTAACATTAGCCTTTCCTCAAAAACAAAATAACAAGTGACAGTGACAGTGACAATGACAATGACAATGCAATGCTCAAAAATCAAATAAATAACAAGTGACAGTGACAAAGACAATGCAATGCTTACGGCACTTTAGCCGGGCTGAGGTAGCATTTTATCCGACAGGGATAAAGTGCCGCTAGCGGCACTCTATTCACTTCCTATGAATTTTAGAAGATCAGTAAATAAAATAGACAAGACAAAATAGCATCAATATTATCATCATGTCTGTATACCACAAAGAGGTAGGTAAAGGTGTTTAATACACCCACATTTCGCCAGTTAATGCTCAAGTCGAGCGAGGGACTATTGCCGCAAAACAAAAGCACATCGAACCACCCTCCATCACTCAGGTCCTCACATAATTGTTTGATGCAGCACATAACTGGGTTACCTGAGCACTTATTGTTATAAAGTATTGGACAGCATTGTCAACATCGCTCCCTTGTTCCTATACTGTATGCTTGAACTAGTCGAATGAAGGGAAATTATGTTAGGCGGGTAGATATCTACCAAACAACCAAAAATTCTATCAAAATGTTTGATATTTTCATGTAAGAGTAGAATTACAAAACACTTTTTAGTGTGATTTTTAACAGGTACCATATTGTTTATGATTAATAACTTTTATTTTTGATGATTTAATGAATCTTCAAGAAACCAGTTAGGTACCTACGTGAAAGTATGAAACTTTTTTCCTTAACCTATGCAGCACGCATAGTATGACCAGAATAGAAACGGGTTTTGTCTACGGAAGAATAGACAAAATGACAGATGCACAATCACAATCTGTCATTTTGTCTATTTTTCCGTCGACAAAAGCCGTTTCTATGGTTACGTTTCTTATGTACGTTTCTATTCATGCTACGCGTGTTAGACATAATTCTGTCATACCATATCCACCACTCTGGAAACGTCCCTGGCAATAAAAAAAACAATTTAAATGAAAATACAACGTGCCATCATCCATTATTACGAGTACAAGATATAAAAAAGTGCAACCCACACTTAAACATAAAACCTACATGACAGCACAAGTTGTAGTAACACGCAACTGATAAATATAACGTTTTTCTTTCATATTACTGTCGTAAATAACTAGCACATCACTTGACAAGGGTTGGTGGAAATGCAGTATACTGAGAAAGAAAAACAGCATCGGGATTAGTACAAAGCAAAGATTTAAATCGTTAGTTTAATCGTTCTACCGCCTCAAAAGATACTCGCGTGAATGTTTCGTTTTGGCACCTCTGACACACACAATGGCACAGTGACTGACTTGATTGTCATGGGAACACTATTAATGTGTGAGTTCACTCCTCTCTGTATGAACGTACGGTGAGGGCAAATCTAGCGATTTAAATATTTGGCACAAAGGGTATCTATCATGTCTATGTAGCCATCGCTTAGCCTGTTGAAACCGTTATGTAAAGGCAGGTTTATACGAGCCCAGTAATTTAACAGTTCAGTAAGTCAGTCCACCGCTGACTTGCAACTGGGCTCGTAGACACTAGTTTCAACCCAGTCCAGGGCCCGTATTATGACGTATTAATGCCACCATTATTCCAGTATGAGTGAGAGACGGAGCTATACAAGGCCACTAGCACAATACTTTTTTCGCAGTGGAATAATGATGGCATTAATACTTCATAATAAGGCCCCTGTGCAGTTGAATAACCTACCCGTCTATTTTCGGGCCCAGTACCACGACGAGGAAACCACCTGACTAACTGACTTACTGCCGATCTCGTCTACATGAACCCACTGACTGGGTCCGAAATTCCGAGTCACTGGATCCAGTCACTGCCATCGTATAGACCAGGCATAACAGAAGCTCAATCCCAAGCTCCTATAAAGCTCGGGTAATGCTGGAGTTGCCGCGCTTCTGTAGCGCGTCGGGGATGTTCGCGGACGCACACGTTCCGGATTTCGGCTCACTGCTGCGTCTGCGAATCGCATCACTGACGCGTCGGGTGCGTGACAGCCCCAACAGCCTCGTGGCTACTGTAGCCGGCAGGGTGGATGGTCTCCTAGTATTTCACTGGATGGCGACACACAGACCGGCATTCAGATACGTGAGATAGTAGGAGACCCACATGATTGTGTGTGTGCCTAATTGTTATACTAACATAGATTTTAAGTAATTTGTAATACTAACACGCTATGGGCCTTTGAAGTCCGAAAATAAAGTTTATATTATTATTTATTATTATAACCAGATCAAACGTATATAACGTCTTCATACACAGATTCTATACTATATATATATATATACTATACCTTAAAAGCATGTCTTTTCTACTTTCATATTCAAATCCGCTACTGAAAATGTTCTGACAGGAGAAGTCGGTAATAATGCGGAATTTTGAAGTCGATAATTGTGTTCTAGTAACTTGGAAATAAAAACGACAGAAATGCGGCTTAAATATAAATGTTTTAAATGAAACGATTGCCATCTGACCTCCACAACCCAATTATCGGGCAATGCCGATACTACTCTACAATTATCAGTTGTATTTCGTGTATTTCACACTACAGAACAAATAAATTATTGCAAAATTGGGCTATTGCTTATGTACATTCTGAATAAAATAATCATGTATTCACCGAGGTGTTAATATAACAAATCGAGTGGTGAAACATACCGACACGCAAGTATTAGTATCTCATGCGAAAATCGGACTCTCCTAACTGTGAGGTGTGTGGAGAAACAGAGAACGTCCAGCATGTGTTGGAGGAGTGTGTCCGATATAATAATCCTCCAGACCAAATTTCGGCCATGGCGACCAGTCTCAGTGGAGACCAGCCTTCGGCGCAGGAGTCTGTGCGCAGACACAGGTGCACTCTCCATTCCCTCACTCTCATAGTCCGACACGACCGGAGAGATGCCAGGCGCAGGGCCAACGGCTTAACGTTATACTAACAAAAAGAAACGCATTTCTTAACTCGTTGAAATGTTCGGTAGTGGATGTTAGAATAATCCATGGTATTTTAGCTAAGCCTACTTCTGAAGCAGCAAAAATATTAAATAGTTTTTAGGTTAATAATCTAATTTCTCATTAGATTAAGTTTTGTGTGAGTAAGATTAGTTAATTTAGTTTAGGAGTAAGCTGTTATTTGTTAAAGCACGATGGGATTCACGTACTTAGTTACATATATACAAAAATCCCATAAATAAATGAAGATAAACAAGTATTAGTATTAAACACAGAGTCGATGTTCGATTATGCTTTTCTTAAACTCGATTGCGTCAGTTTTGCGGCCAATTACTGTACCTACCAATTAAAAGAGACTAACAAACAGGAATGAGTGACAGCAACCTTTTTTTTCTAAAATTGTAAAATGCCATTTTTAGGCCAGGTACTGTACCAATAAAGCAGTAATTATCTTCTCCATCCATATGTATATTTGCTTACTAATTATTATGAACAATTTGCGTAATGGAGTGTATATATGAACAATTTGCGTAATGCAGTGTACAGTCATACGCAACTGGATTGCGTGACTACCCTCGGTTTGCGCTCCCGTAGGAACGCTGAAGAATTGTTAACTCATATTGCTGTAATGGATTGGCATCGATGGAGAAAAAGTTTTTACATGAATTTGTAGTGAAAAAGAAGATTGTCTAGTTTTAATGTTACCTCAACTGTCCAAACAAAACCTGCTTGATGACAGAATTACGTATAGCAAAGTTCTACTACCACTAAAGAGTCTTTCCCAATTATTAATTCACTTCAACACAATCATCATAAAAATACATCCAACTTAGTTACACTGCATTCCATTGCAATTCCAACTGCCATAGTCAGATGATTTAATAATAAGCCGTAGTAAACTATGCGATAATGTAGGCACCGTTCAACGGTTCAACATAGTGCTTGGCAAACAATTGAGAATTTGTAATTCATAAATGAGCAGGCGCCGCCGGTATAAATCAGTATTATTAATAGTACGTATGTTTTACTGTACCCTGGGATTGGTGTGTGTGGTGTTGGTGGATGACTGTATTGTTGTCTGATTGAGTTAAATATGTGCCTACTGAAAAATAAGAAATTAAAAAATCTAATAATTTGACTTCATCCAAAAAGTTCAAAAAAAGATCACTTCCACAGCCAAGAACAATTAAGTAGTTGGGTCAATTATATTTATGGTCAAAGTAAATCAAAAATAATCTGACTAAACATTTAACCGTAACCTAACTAGCGTCTACTAGAGATTATGATCAATACTAAAATTAATGAAAAAATATCTGCTTGTCTACTTCCGTTCTATGTAGCAGCGTTCGTACGTTGACCTCATAAAGATTTTTGCCGAAGCGGACATGAGCTGTAAAAGCCACTGTTCTTTTTCTATTTGTAGTAGCATACATTATGCAGACCAAATAGCTGTAGCCCATAGAAAGCTACTGCAAATAGCAATGGATTTTAGGGAATGACCAAATAGGCCTCTTTAAAATTGCCAAAAGTACTTATTATTTAATAAGTGCAGCCGAGCGGAGCAGTGTTGGCCCAGTGTTAACAGCCGCGACTTACGATTTGTAGGTCGTAGGTTCGAACAGACAGGCGCTTTACTTTGTGTAATATATTTAAAAAAAAAAACAAAACAGTTCAACGTCTGCAATATCGATATCAACGTCGCAGTTCGACCTTATGGTCGAAAATCACTGATATCTGTTTCATATCCTGCTATTAGAGTAGGGGGTTTCCCGAGGAGACAAAATGTTTCGGACCCGCAACGAATTTTTTTGGCGTAGCATAGAAAGGATACCTATCACTAGAGATCCTTAAGTCCCGCCCTATGTGCTGAGAAAGTCTACTGGGTATGTTTTACCTGGTAGAAGTCCAGTAAAACCCCTTGGCAGAGGATATCCACGATAACAACTCCATGTACTACAAGCCAAGAACCACTTAACATTGTTGAGCCAACATTGTAGTAGTATCCTACAAGTTCCCTGCTTCAATTTCCCGGGTCATTGTATTTTGCTCGAGCAGAAAACAAACATAGTAAAATATTCCACTATAACTATGGTACGTATAGTAAGAACTAGGTTAATATAAAGAAAACGATCCGCTTACATCGTACCCGTTATACATTTATGCGAAGACAGTGTACGATGGAAAATAACAAAGCAGTAAAGTGCGAGTTGGGTTGTAATATTTCTGATAATGTATATAAATTGATTTTTTTCAGTCAGCTAAGTTTATTTGATCGTATTTGGACCCCTGACCGCAGTAATTTATTGTAAAAGCTTATTTTCTGGGTACGGTACGAGAAAAAAATTCAATCAAACTGTGTGCAACTATCATAGTTTGAGCAGCCCCTCAATTTTGTTAGATTTAGTAAATGACTCTTAGAGCAAATTTCGATGGAACTGCACGAAATCAGCCGGCTAAACCGCGTTTAAGAGCTGTCACTGTCATAATTGTTGAGGAATGTTGACACTGACAGCTCTTGAACGCGATTTAGATGTGCTCATTGTTGAGGAATGTTGACACTAAGAGTTACTAACTACTACTGATCGCGTTCAGTTTCATTGATGAAATTCGTCCTTAAACGCCGTGCAATATAAACCTAAGAATATCCTATATACCTTCTTTGTGTACCTGGTCATGACCCCAAACAATCTTCTAAGTCTCAGCAAACCAGACCCAGATAATAGGACATCTAACAAAAAAACAACAAACAAAATGTTTCCTCCAAGATTGCACATCGTTCAAGAACAAAGCAACATCGTACGGAACCCTAAAAAGCAGTCCAATACAGCCTACATGAACAAAGAGTTCGCTGCAAAGTGCAATATTCGCTGGACACGGATCTCGGAAACGCGAACACGGCTCGAAAATATTTATACGTAGATCTGACTTCGTTCTCCGGTTGTGAATACATTGCGGGCTACGTATGCAGTGTAATAACAAGAGCGTGGAGTGGTGAAGAATGATGGGTTTTTTAATTTCGGGATTGGATTTTATGGTTGCTTTTGTGGACGTGTTGGATGAAGTTAGTTTAAGTTTTTTATCTGGTTCGCTGTGCGCGAAGCAAACACAATAGTTATAAAATTAACAGATCATAATTTCACTACTGTGGTTCATGGGACTGTGCATCGGTTATGCATTCGATGCGAAATGAAAGCGACGGTCATCAGCGTGCCCCAGTATGGCTGCTTTAAATTGCATTTAAAAGATAGGTAATGATGCTGCAAGTGTAGTTTTACCACATTTAATTAAAGAAATATACCTACTTACTTACTAATTTTTCTCTTGTCGATTAAGCCAATGTTTTCCTTGGCATACAAGCTATACACCAGAAGCACACCAGCTATCAAGCTCCATAAAAAGTCTTAAACTTATCCAAAAATGGTATTTTATTTTGAATTGAAAAAACTCTTTAAAGCTCCGTGTAATGTAAACTGGGACCCCTTTTAATCGTGCAAGCAAGGCTCGCGTCCAGCGAGCTACGTCAGTGACCCGCTCTACTTTAGGCAGCTGGTCAAGTACCTTGCAAGTTCAGGATTTACTCGTCGGACCCCCGATGCAGTTTTTCGATGTAATGGAGTACGTTGTTCGGAATGTGCAGTTTGTAGTGTGGTTCATTGTTGATAGGTTTTACTTAGAGATTGCTGCAGTTCTGACGCTGTAAAGGACTTTTACATACTTTTACATTGTCGAGAAAAAACCTGGATTTTAATGGTCTCTCATTATAAGCTCAGGCCTGTAAGACAGTTTTGATGACCTATTAGGATAACGATGTACTTTGATTAAAGTAAAAATAATGGTCATTAATCTTGATATAAAGACATCGTTTTTAATACGAAACAGAAAGCTATTATAAACTAAAGGTCAACAAAAACGAACACTGATTACCAATTTCTGAAAACCAAAATCATTTAACGTGAAATAAGCATTTATTCGTATCACTTTGTTGACTAATATTTCTAGGTACTGCACAGCGCGAATGATGCCTTATTTATCATAGTGATGCATCGCGTGCTAGGGTTGGGTTTTCTGGAAACGAATTGGTCATCCTCCTACGTAGCATTCGAAGAAGGTAACCAATGAATAATTTTCGGCCTTCTTCAGCTTTTTTAGACTCTAGTAGATCCTCTCCCGTCGTAGATATTTATCAGTCATTACGGGTAACCAGGATCCGAAAACTTTGACAACCAGTGTTTCGACGGGGTATCGTATTACCCAGTAACTGGGTTGTGGAAGTCAGATAGGCAGTCGCTCCATGTAAAATAGTATTCAGCTGCATTCGGCTAGACTGCAAACCGACCCCAACATAGATGGTAAAAATCTAGGTAAAGCCTCCCGTGAGGATTGGCTTTACTGGTCCGTTCCTTTAGCCAAAAACGATTAGTATTTGTAGCATATTTTAAATTGTACGCTGTGCTAAACCTTCCGTTTTATGCACTTTTACTGTTAAAAATATGTTACAACCATTGGTTAATTATATGAAACAGAAATTTTAAAGACCCTTTCCCTAGCGATTAGCTGCAACAGGCTGACTCAATTCTCACGAAACAAGCTTTCTAGGAAAACATAACCAACAAATTACTATTTTACACCCACGTTCGATACTATGTAACGATCCTGCAATCTGAAATACATAGAATAGATTCATTTTATATGTCCATAACTTTAAGTGGCTAAGTAGACTTGCTACTGCTTCTGCTATCAGGTTTTTAGAAGCTAGATACAGCGACTGAACACTATTCACAGATCCGGATGCCAGTCGCAGCGATTTAGTGAGGCTTTGTGCATCTGCGGGTCATTATGCCCGTTGCCAAAACGCGCAGCATCGAGTCTATCGCTGAAACGCGCGATTTTGCTATCGCAACTGAACGCACAGGGCAAGATTCGTAGAGCACACTTTGAATTTCGTTGCTAATTAAATGAAGCATTTCATACAAATATAAACCTTTTTTTTACGCATAATTATAATGTTTTATTCGAGAATGTGAGCAAGTGTTTCATTTGAATATGAACATTACATTTAAAAGTATAAAGTTCACATTCGTATGAGACGCTTACTTTACTCTTATCTCTGTGAAATCTTGCCCATAGAGTTGCTAAAACGCGATGCAGCATTTTTGAAGTCGCAAAATTGCCGATAGCAGGCGCATAAAGTAGCATGTCTGCGTTACCCTAAGAACGAGTCGTCTTTCCACGTGCCATACGTTTGAGGCTGGGTATAACTGGGTCGACAAAACTTGCTACGGTTCTTTGCCAGCCCGGGGTATGACGGCCAATAAACTAGCGGGTGCACTGAAATGAGCTGCAGGGATATAAAGTATTTTTAAGCTTATTCGGTTGTAAATTCAAGGAATATTATCACGTAGTAAAGTTATATTTTTCCGGTATGTTACTGAATTGAATGTTTCATTGTTTAGTGTAGTCGTTTCATATACCTAACGAGGTGAAAAACCATCCCTGCGCAAAATATTATCGTAGGGAAATAATATATTGGCCAAGAAGAAAACAATTTTCGCCAAATACAGTTCAGTAATTGCTTCAAACTACATAAAATAACATTTGTATGCACTTATTACGTCTAAGAACATGAACATGTTATTATTTACAACAATAATTGTGATGTACGTGCTTATGTATAACCCACTTTTTCTTTTGCAATATAACTGTAACACCCAACATTACTGTACTGTAGGTACGTACGTACTCGTATGTGTACGAGGCGCTGCAGTCACCGCTTCTTTTATGGCTTCATTCTAATAGTTGTAAGTTGCCAGCATCTGACCCGGGAGTTCGCAAATACTCGTATTGTCTTTGCTATGCACCTTTAACTACTGTTTTTGATCGTCTTGATCAAACACTAATTATTCTTATTCTTACTTTTCATTTCATTTTCGCTCACTACTGTTTCAAAGTGGTTTTTTCAACATCATATATCAGCCTATAATGTCCCCACTGCTGGGACACCGCCTCTTCTTTGTGACAGAGAGTGGGCCGTAATCCACCACACGGGCCCAGTACGGGTTGGTAGATGTCACATGTCTTCAAATTTTTGTTTCTAGGACACGCCGGTTTCCTCCCGAAATTTTCCGTCACCGTTTTGAGAGCAGTGGTGATGAAATCAATTGCACAAAGTTAAGTGCCTGCCTGGGTTTGAACCCACGACCTACAAATTGTTAGTCGGGGCCGCTACCACTGGGCTACAGCTGCTCCAGTATCATAATCATGTAGTATTGGAGATTATAAAATGAATACTATCGAAGAACTAAGTAGTTTAAAAACAAAATCCCGTGAACACGATGACCATATCTGTTACCGCCCGGTCCTATAGCGGCCGAGCGCTGCAAGCAGAAATAGTCCTTACGGTGTATAGATATGAACTTCCTCGATGGTACATTTACTGAACAGAGGAGTTCCTCTCCCACTTAATCTGTTGAAATATCTCTATTCTAAAGATTTTTTGGAGTATTTTAGTTATGGTGGATCCGTAGTTGTAGCCCGCAAAATTAAAATTTTCTTACGTTTTTTTGCAATTTGGAGGTCAATATCAAGTTGTATCTTGATTAAAATATGATAAGAACTTTTCCATAAGAAAAGTTTCCTATGAAAAAAATCTAACTTAGCTTAATGATTAATGGTTATAATTCTGTAAATACATATCTGTTATAGTCGCAAATCATACTTTGATTAAGATACAACACACTGACCCCACTGACACTCACCTGCAAATTGCAAAAAACGTAAAACAACAATTGGGTATGTTGACTAGGAAAAAAAAATCTATTTAGTCAGTCAGTCAGATAATAAAAGACACGTATTCATAGCTTTATCATATTAATAAAAAATGGTTTAGATAAAACGCATTAAAGTTGGGGAGTGGGGGCAACCTACCCGATGCTGTCAAATATTACCAATCAACCTTGAATCTTATGCTTTTGTAATAAAGTGGAAAATCTATTAAAGAAATTTGACAGATTGTAGTAGGTTGATGTGCTGGCGTCTGTACATAATCTACCGGGGAGTGACGTCATACCACATTTTAACTCGTATTGCCGTAATCTTTTGATTACGTAAAAAATAAAAAAACGAGTCCAATATTTTTAATAACCTACATGAGGGACAAAAAAAAATTGTTTTGTCAACTTCCCTATTTGAATTTCGAGGGCTACAACGGCGGATCCACCTTAAATAGTCACAACCGCTAATTTGTTAGATACATTCCCGTTGACTGAGCAGACTTGATGAACTCATGAACCAGAAACCATGGAAACTTATCAGACAGAACCTATTTACATATCCTCCTAAGTTTCGCTTCCGAATTCAACCCTCTGCAGTGTCTAAACGAGTCTTCACTCATTTTCGGGCTATCAATGGATATAGTACACACTCCTGTAATAATTTAGTAAAAAATAAACCAAGAACACAACATGGGGATCGAATCCGGTGTTCACGATTTGTAACCTCTTGCGGATACTAGGCCAATGAGGTAATTTCCAAGACGAAGTGAACTCACTTCGTCTGGTTACTGGGCGCAGTTTGCGAAACGTCTTCATGATCATACAATATTCAATGCTGCGACATAAGGTGCGACAATGATGTTCTCGTCCTCTTTGTTGTTGTAATGCGTGTGAAGTAGAATGTAGGTAGGTATAGTGTATTCTGCTGTACTTGTGATAATTGGTAAACAAATATGGCACATTTTTTTTTTTGGGTGGGACATTATCAAATAACTTCTCCCGCTCTGGGTGGGGCGGAAGGGCATGTCAGACTCTTAGTGACTAAAACCCACCCGTGTACCTTCCGTTGCCTGTACGTTGCCAGGGGCCACGGTATCCCTTTCGGACTTTCCCGCAACTCCGGCAGGTATCGGTCCTATCGGACCCCTTCACTTGCTGACATCTCTTTGAGGCGCGCGTGGAACACAACGCGCTGTCGACCCGGGCCTGGTCCTTATCGGACGGCAAGCTACCCATTATTCACCGTAAATATGGCACACTGACATTAAGGTTATACAAAAATTATTGGTTCAAAATTATAAATTAAAAATTAAAAGCAACAGTTTTTAATGTAATTCATAACGTACTTGATTATTTAAAAGATCAAGACATTAATAACTAACTTCTTATGTATGATTGATTTGAAAGTTTATTCACGGTTAACTATTCCTGTAAGTAGGTATCACGATGTTCTGATATAGTAGACAAGTGCACATTCTCAAATCGCTCAGCTCATTTCCCAAGCTTTTTGTAATTTTACACAAAATTTGGATTCAGAACATCACTCAGATGTATGTAATTTAAACCATATTTCGAAAACATACGAGGGGCATAATTTATAATATCTCTCATGCGTATCATTTCGAGCAAAAATAGGTTACCGTGTGACTTTAAAACGGGCTCCCGTCTCATGTAGAAACATACATTATGTGTGATGCAACGATAGAATTCTTTATTTATTTATTTATTTAATTACGGCACTCCAACGACTTATTCACTAGAACATTTTAGGGGTACAATATCAAACTTAAACTCTAAAGTGAATTTGCCACTTAAAGGTGTGCACAGCACTTGCAATATTTTCAAGTTTTGTGATGTTACTATATACAAAAAAAAAAAAAAACATACATGAAAACAGATTTGTAACATAAGAGCAAAAGAACACACAAATATAGTTAGTTACTTAAAAAAAAAGAAAAATCAACAAAAAAAAATTCAAATAGCATAATTGATAATAAATAATATAAAAACTATAAGTAATAAAAGTAATAATACATGCATTAAATGTGGTCACTGTGGGTCGATAACAATTTCTTGCGAAATTGAGAAAGCTTGTTGGCGAAGATGTCAATGCTATTAGAACGGTTATGGAGCTCATTGTACGTCCTCATCAACCTGTTCATTGGTGCCGAGTGTCCGAGATTAGTTCTTGTAGGGGATGGAGTGAACACATCTAGAACTCGTTCAGATCTGGGTGTACTATGGCGAGGGACAGATATATTTATTTCGGCAAGAAGCTTCGGAACTTGTTTATGGAGCAAAGTCAAGTCATTGTTATGTCTACGCTGTTTTAAGGTTATCATTTTGAAATAACTTAGCCTTTGCGAGTAATCTGCGTCCGGAGGGCAGCTATGAGATTTATACCGCATATAGCGTGTAAAGCTTTTTTGGACCCGTTCTATACGATTAACGTGTGTGCCATAGATAGGATTCCAAACCGGTGACGCATATTCCAAAACAGTTCGCACAAATGAATTATAGAGTACTGTTAAGGGTTGGACGGTTTTGAAATCATAACAGATTCTTTTTATGAATCCCAGTGTTTTAGCAGCCCTAGAAACAATAGAGTCAATATGGGGTATGAATGTAAGCTTACTGTCAAGGAGAACACCTAAGTCGCGGATTTTGTCGACTTTTTGAAGTACCTTACCGTTGAGCGAATATGAAGAAGCAAGCTTAAGGTGTTTTTTTGTAAATGTTACATGGTAACACTTATCAGCATTAAGAAGCATGCAATTTTTAGTACACCAATTATGTACAGAGTCTAAATCTTCCTGCACATAATTGGTGCAGGAAGATTTAGACCTATTATTTATTTATTTATGATATTGCTTCAGTTGCATTGAACAAAGGACATATTTTATCCCATAATATAACGTATTAATGACCCCATTTCTGTAAAATATTGGTATCTATAATTTTAGATGAATTGAGCAACCAGACTGTCTCTGGTCTAGTGGTCGCATGCGCTACTGCGGAACATAATCCTGGGTTCGATTCTGGGAATCGGGTGAAGTGTTATTAGGTTTTCTATCTTGAATTTCTCAGTAGCAATCCGGAGTCTGGATTTGTGCCCTGTTGATGGCAATAGGTTTGCCCCCTATTACATGAGACTTAAACATACCTGGCGAAATGTGGGTACACCTCTGCCGAACCCTTTGGGGAAACAAGACGTGATGTTATGACGTTATGAGCAACCGGAGTTCGATATAGCAATGCAAAACGGCTATGAGACTTGACTGTTAGTTGTCGTCAAGGTAAAGTTCAGGTATTAGCCCCAAGTTGCTTTGAATATATCTGAACCATTGCCGTTTGGTATTTGCAACCAACGAAGTTCAAGTGTCGGAATTCTCAGATTGAAATACATTCCGTGTTAGTTTACAGCCTCGTTTTATATAGTCAATCAACCATTCATTTTCAGGCAACTGTAAAAAGCATGGCAGGTAATCTACAATAGAAAACATGGCTCTTACGTCTTCTTTTACAAATCTAATAACCAGTCCCTGTTTTTCTCCAATATTGAGCCAGATCTATAAGCAACAACCATCATCGGGCACTGTTCTGACCCTACCACACTATCATATCAACCAATTCCCACAAACTTTCTTCTACCATAAAACTATCAGCACGAGCGGAAAATTGGAATCTCCCTCGAGAACGTACTAGGTAGCCTATTTGTTATAAACATGTGTAATATACAACAATAAGTCTACTGGTTCACGCGGCGCACGCCAGTGAAGATCGCAGTCGACATGACTTTTTCCGCTACTTTTTCAATAATCGTCATATTCCAGCCAAAAAACCTAATGAATAATACACATAAACCTTCCTCATAAATCACTCCGTTCATTGGTGAAAACCGTATAAGAAAGAAAGAAATAAAATACGTTTATTTGCGGTAAACATGACGCAAAGAAAGAACAAAACACGAGAATAACAAATTGGGGGAAAATATGCGTCACATCCACGCAAGACGGCCATCGCTCGGCATAATGCTGCGACCCTATGCGAGACAGAGCCCCAGCGCTGGTTTTCAGCGTTGACGTGATGACGTCAACCTTTGTAGCATAAAGTGAAATAACAAAATCAGAAATAAATACAATACTTCCTAAATGTTTATATAAATATAATATTTAAAATGGCAACATTTCGTTCCGTCGGCGACTCAAGTGCCGCAGATGCAATGTGTGCGCGCAGCTGTCAAAACGATTTGTTTGAACGTTTTGACTTATTAAATAATAGGTACTGGTTACGTAATAATTATATCGTACGAAAATCCGTTTGGTAATTTTTGAGTTTATAGCGATCAGACGGGGGACTAATATTTAGTGATGTCTTCATGTACTATGCAGCCCCAACTTTGAATTTACAAGCTTACCCAGATTTATAGGTCAACACCCGACGTGAAATCGAGCCAGCCTTCGAAGCCACGTGTTTCGAAGATTAAATTGCACTAAACAGAGGACGGAAGCCTGCTGAACATCAAACAATGTCGTCAACTAACTTTGTTAGCTTGAACTCAAGCATTATGTACTGCAGGCAGGGACTGAAACATAATTTACATTTTTCATATATTGAAATGAGTGTTTGATGGCTTTCATGTGTAAATGAAGTTGGTTTGTGATCGTGCAACGTGTGGCGCTTAGCTATGAGTTGTAAATCAAACTTCCCGTACCCATGATTGCAGTAAAAGGTTGAGTTAAGTGAGGGCCATACTTTTTGAGAGTGAAGTCATGAAAATGAACAACTTGTACTATCAACTCTGAAATATTCAAAAAACCTGTGGTTCCCTACATTTTGTCAAGATGCGAACATAAATGATGTAGTAGCTGATTCTTTTTTCAGCGATATGAGGGTTGGTGCCGTAGTGACAGTTGCTTATAATGATGAGTTCAACGACTCCGACTTTCCCTAGTTTCAATAACATCTTGTATATCAAGAAGTACTAAAAACAACCAATCTTCTACATTGTTTTACCACCTAGAACAAGCCTTATCAGTTATAATAGCTTTCACTTTCTAGAAAAACGTACTAAATACCTTCAATTTCTTGGAAGAGTCATACGATCATAGTGACTAAGTTAGATTTTCTTGGATACTTGACTGACGCTTAGTTTCTTGGATATTTTCATTTCAATTTTGGAAAAACGGTTTTTAATTATTTCTTTTACATATTACGTGACTTTCGTGTAATGACTATGTGGTCCTCAATAAAGAGCAGTTGATATATTCTGTAAAATTCTCACCGTAAAAATTGAAGTGAAAGAGATGTCAATATTGTCAATCCTTAGACTGGTGGAATGACAGCTCGCTTCAAGCTTCACCTAAGTTTTCACGGAAACATTTTTTACAATACACCGGCAGGTCATCGAAGTGAAGATGTATTGCAACGACTTTGCTGATTACCAAGCTTGTCTCTTTAAGGGATCGCGCGCAATAGACGGCCATGAACACGACTGCGACCAGATAAACTATAGAATCCGATACGAATCGCGTACTTGGTAGCAACGGCCAACTAGCTGCGCACACACACTATACAATACCACTGAACGGCCACGACTGGCCAGAGTCGTGGCTGTCTAGTGCGCGAGATCCCTAAGACATTAAGGTTCCATCTGACTTGTTATTCACAATGCCCAGATCTGCCGCTCTATTCTGCAAAACATCTCACCGTGAAAAGGTTAGGTGAAATGAACATGAAGTGAGCTGGATGCAAGAGATTGACACTATTGACAGCTCACTTGAAGCTCACTTCACCTAATCTTTCACGGTGAGATTTTTACGGAATAGATCGGCTGATACTGAAATAAAAAATCGAATTGTGAAATAAATAAATAAATACTAAAAGACCCGACCAAAATTTTTCAAACGCGATTCAAATCGGAGCCAGACGCGAGTTTATCACAAAACCTAATTTGTTGTACATTGTTCCGAGTTCGAATCCAAAAAAGTACTGTCCGAAGTATTATAGTACCAACTAGCTTCTACCCGCGGCATCGTCCGCGTAGATCCTAATTTATTTTTCTAAAATAAAAGTAGCCTAAGCTACTCCTTATAACATCAGCTAACTGACAGTAAAAATCTCGTCAAAATCGGTGTAGCGGTTTCGAACATTAGCCGGAACAAACAGACAGACAAAATTTTTTTTTAGAAATTGTTTGTTATAAGTACCGTATAAATCACAGACAGTCCGTTGTGCGTGGCCTGCATGAAGGACGACGAGACAGCAGCTCGGCTGTTAAACTCGGCTGTTAAACTGCCCGGTGGTCGTCACATACAGGGCAAAGTACTTCGGTAACCCAGGTACCCTACGTGAGATTGTCAGTGACACCAAGGCGTTGCTGGCCTTCTTTGAGGAGCTTGGGTGGATCGAACAACCGATTTTCGCACCCGTACGTAAAATACGCGCTTTAACGTGGAGTTGCGGATACCAGCCTGTATTACCGTATAACCTAAGTACCGTATAAAGTATATACGGTACATTATGCATTTAGTAAAAAGCTGTTACTTTGACAGAAACAAACAGAAACTTCATTTTTATTTATTTGTGTAGATAGGTACCTATTGCAGCTACTTCACAAGTATACAAAGTACATATAATCTGAAAATGTATGTTCTGCCTAGTTTCTCCCATCATATATGCTCAGTGACGATTTAATAACAGTCACAAAACAAGAGTTTAACACCTATATAAAAGTCACCCGAATCTTATAGAATATGTAACAGCTATACACTTACATAAACAAGGTAAGATTTCGAGATGATGCTACAATAACCGTGCTTTGCTTTAAAAATAACAGGATAAGCAGAATATAAGGCAGAGTCAAAATGTGCGCTCGTGTTGACTGTAATTGGCTTGGTTCTAAGAACTGTTTAAAAGTTACTTCGATTTGTTGAACAAAACTAATATTGACATTATGAAACTACTTAGCTATCTGTAAATATCGTCAATATTACTCACGACACAACTTAAGACTCGTGCAGACTAGCGCGACTTGTCGCGCGACGCGACACCGGTAATTGTTCTACCGTGATTTTTTCTTAGAAATTGTTTTGTTACGAGTCGCGTCGCGCTGTCGCGTCGCGCCGGTCTGCACGACGCTTTAGATGTAGCATAAATTTGAAAATTTGCATTCATTCATTTCAATTTTACGAATGTATTTGATTGTATGACTTCACAAGTTATTGCGTTTGTGTAAAGATCATTTTCACCTAAAGCAGTAATAAATATTGGTGAATTTGAATGCGCACTCAGTTCATATGGTGATCGGCTTTACGATTTTTGCCTATGTTTTGTCGTACTGTACAAGCATAGCTACAAACTACAGCTACCTTTGATAAGATAGCAGGAAGATCCTCCATAGATGCCGTAAATGAGATGATGAGGTGCTCGCAGCTAGCAGGAAGGAAATCCTGCATCGCATTGTGCCCGATAGAATCTGTTTGGGTTAGCACACTCGAGCGAAGTCGTAAAATTTTGACGACGCGGCGACGATGTGTCTCGCTGCAAGCGAACTGGATTCAGACACCAACACCTAGCGATATATATCTACCTATTATGTGTACCGTAAGTATGTATATAACCACTTAACAATACACGTTTATTAGGGACAATTTTACTTGAATTGAAAAATTATTCCACGTACTCCAAATGGCCAGGTTCAGGCCAATAACACGAATAATGAAGAGCCACGTCGTTACGTCAATCAGTCTGCTTGTCGAGTTTATTTACACTTGTCAATCTGCCTCCAAGTGAGAATGCACAGTGACGACCTTTTGTAAGGTGCAGAACCCAAGAGTAGAATCGATAGGTAGCGTGTGTTGTGTTGCGTGGGCCGTGTGCGGTGTGGTGCCGGTGCACGCGGTGCAGGCCGGAGGCCGAAGGCTCGGTCGCGCGGTGCGGCCGCCGGCGGTGCGGGCGTGCGCGCGCAGCGGCGGCGGCGTGGCGGGCGCGGGCGGTGCGCGGGTCAGTGGCGTGCAGCGCGCGCCGCGGACGCCCGCACCGCAGTGTCGAGCAGGAGCCCGCCATGCCCGGCCCGCGCCTATCCCGCGCCGCCTGACAGCATGGCCCACCCGACCGCCACCATCACACGCAGCCACGCTCTGACGACGGTACGCATCAGTGAACGCATTTTGCGAAACGTGACCCCCAAGCCCGCAGCGTATACCACCACCCCCATCCACGCTCCGCGCTACTCCCGATCAGTGACAGTGTTGCCGGAGTCCGGTCGGCCAGTGAGGGTCGGTCAGCGCAAAGGTCTCGTCTCAATTCGATCGTCCGCAGACCAAAAGGAGTAGGCGCGAGTGGTCGCCGCGCGCCCGCTAGATGGCGCCTGGAGTCGCTCCTGCGGCGAGCGCTCTCCGCCCGCGCCCCGCCGTCACCGTCGCCGCCTTTTGTTTCGCGCCGTTCGTGTACATAAAATAATAATTGGCAGGCCGGTGGTGAGCACCGCCGCTCGGCGCCGAGCCGTCGCTGACGTCAGCGGAGCCCGGGCTCGCGCCCCAGCCGACGGCCCGGCTTCCCCGACCTTCCGTCAGCGCCGTCTACCAGTCGCTCGACACACGACACTGACACGTCAGGCTCTACACTAACCCTCCGCCCCTCTTACGTGCCAAATCCAAAACGAGACGTTCACGTTCAATCAACTGAATTTTGAAGACGTTTACAAAATATTCTGTAATTTTAATACAATCGTGGCGTATCTGAAGGTCCGCGTCGGGTGCGAGCGATATGATAGCTATGACGCACCGAAAATGTGTAGGTTTCATTCATGTAACCTACAAGGGTTGGCAATTGATCTGCACCTAGCAACAACGGCGGCGGCTAGGGCAACCATCTTCTTGAGTCTTTAGCTAAATGTTCGGTGATTTTATTAAGAGAATGGCGAGAATCGAAGCAGTAAATAGTCGTGGATTCATTTAGTTAAAGGAGTGCGGTGGGTGCTGAGTCGCGCCGCGCCCATGCCCCTAACTCTGGTGAGTGATAGATCGTAAGGCTTCGTGTGCCATTTTCGCGAGAAATACCGCGTAGGTGTTTTTATCACCCTAAGCCAATAACTTAGATGTTTCGAAACAAGAGTGGATGTGTTTTTTGTATTTACAGTTTTGTCTGCGTCGATTCGTAACGTTGTGTGCTTCGGAACTGCGTGTGTATAATACCAACGCCGTAGTAATTATTCAGCCATTTCACATCCAATTAATTTAATTATAAACACCATTCCTCCTATATTTAATTTATTAAAGTAAAATTACAACGTTTGCTCAGTTTTACACGTCACGATAATTATTCTTTTTTACGAGTAGTTAATCATATTTTATTTATCGCGTGAATAAAAGAGCTGCAATCATACAATGTAGGGCACACACGTGAACATAAAGTGATTAGATAAAAATGATATAGTATTCATTAACAAAGTGTTTTCTATCATAAAATGATCAATACACAAGTTGTGACAGAAACTGAAAATTACCTGAAAAGTCATAAAACCAGAATTTTCATTCAATGTACATTGCTCATATACAGCAGTTATATTCTATATATATACCTGTAATAGTCCTAATCTTTAGTAAAAAGGAGCTAACTTCACGGCTCTCCGAAAAACGTTTCTAAGATTGGACTAAAGATGGCGGTACTTATACGTAGCGAAAAGAGCACGAGCTACGACTGAATATATATGGTTTTATATACAGAAATACGTACAAAAGGCTTCGGTTTATTTTAAGGCTATTTTTGTTGGAATAAAGTTGTATGATACATCTGTTTTATGCTTGTTCAATTTCCAATGCTTTGCTACGCATGCTTCGTAGGTTAAATGTAACCTAAAGTTCAAATGTCGGATAAAATTATCAATCACTGTGTAATATGTATTGATTTCAGCAGTAGGATTATTTTTTTAAATTGTATATTCACAAAGATTTTGTCACTTCAGTCTAGAAGTTGGGATCGTGGCTTCATATCGTTTCACATTGGCTCAGTTCTGTGTAAAGTTTTATGTAGTAATGTGGACAGAAATAGTCTTTTAAAGTTAAAATTAAAAATAACCCCGAACCTAATATTCCACAGGGAGAAATAAGTCCCGAAATCCAAAAATTATGATGTTAGTAAACGTTTTCTTTCAGCATATTATAATTCACGAGATGTTCCTGCATATTTGTGGTATTCTACACTTATATTGTAAAGAGAAGTATTTATGTTTGTAATCAAAAACATGAAAAAATATTGGTTTGATTAAAAAAAAAAAATACCACTAGAATGCTTTATTATCACTGAGTAACATAGGCTATAATTTATAAAGATACCATACGGGCAAAGCAGATAGTTGCTACTATAAAGTGAAAACAGTATATTTTCTTTCCATGAATCGAAATGTTAATGTTTCTTTGATTTAACTACTAACGAAAGCTCAAACTTACCAAGCTATAAATTGCCCACCTACCTATCGTCCATCAGAATGAAGCAATAACGGTGGTTTTATTGCCCGGTCTATCATATTAATTTGACTAAAACTTTCCATAACAGCTTGTAGAGTTCCACTGTCAACATTCGTTTATCAACAAATCATTTTAAGGATGATCTTAGATTTATGATAATTTATAGTTAATATAGTTTTGTGATGGGTTATTGAAATAATAATTGTTATCATAGTTGATAGAAATAATAGGTTTTTATCATACAATTATCAGTTATGTATGACAGACGCCTCTGATAAGGCATATAATGAAAAGATGAGAAATCTAGCCTTTTAGCTGGGTTGATTTTTATAATGCTGGTTCATGTTTCTGGTCACAAACCCATATATACTTACCTATATATATATTTTTAAACTCAAATATCAAGACTAAATTAATGCTTGATGAACAACTCAATTCTTACTTTGTAACGTGTCAAACTCAAAAACTCAAACTCAAAGCATTTATTTCAATTAAACCATTTACAGGCACTTTTGAATTGTCAAGGGGTCAGTCAGTCAGAAATATGAAGCTAGTTGCCCATTCCAAAGCGTAGGTTCCCATGGAGAAGAACGGGCAAGAAACTCCACGGACACTCTTTTAAATCATGATGTTGTTACAAAATATTGGTTACATCATTCATGTTGAAATTATACATGTGAGACCAATGTAGAAAGACGTGCACGTAAAAAGCATCCGTTATAAAAAGATAAAAACAATTCAAAAATTAAAATAAGCCGTGGCAGATAAGAGATGACCAGTCCCCACTGACGGCGCCCGTTCACGAACATGACGCATGGATCAGCACCGTTCAGCTCAACCATTTTGAAGGGAACTTAAATGTGTCCACGATGCAGAGAGATTCTATGCAAAAAGATGGTTTATTGGTTGATCCTATTTTATTATAGATATACCTATTCGCTTAATTTATGTGTTTCATTTTATTTCAAAATATTTCACTCTTAAGAGCGCTTATCCTAAAAGTTGGCAACGTCGCAAATAGTTGTCAAATATTTACCTGTATACCTGTTTTGATTAATTTGGCAATAATACATAGGAAATAAGAAATATGGCTAACTAGCGAACTAGAATATTAATAATGAATTGCAATCATTTTAATCGTAACACCGAATATTTAGTTTTAGATGTAAAAAAAGTATTTGGAAATTTTCCAAATGCCTTTTTTACACCTAAAACGGGTACAACATCAAATGGAGTGTATTTATTTCCATATAGTAATATTGCAAAATTAATCAAAACAGGTAAATATTTGACATCTATTTGCGACGTTGCCCACTTTCAGAATAAACGCTCAAGCGCTTCTATGCGCTAGTGTACTTTTTTCTAAACTTTATTGCATGAAATTCCATATGTGCCAATTGCCTAATACGTATTTTTGGAGTTGTCCATTCGCCCACAAATAAAGTAACTTCGTGCGAATCACCTACAGAAAAAAATCATATTATTTTAATAGTGTCGATTCACCTGTTTCAGGCAAAATAATTCGTGCAAATCATCCAATAAGCTAAAAAGATAGTGACCAGTCAATCTTTTCTTAATCAAACGATTATAATCCTGTTATCGAATGTTCCAAAGTTTGTGCTTTTATAAGTTCCTAAATCACTAACTATGGTTTCTAATACTCGTAAGCCACCTAATTTAGAATCTGTTCCCCCTGAAGTCGGCGGTTAATAATTATTCCAATAAATATGTGAGCACCATGTATCTATCACATAATTAATTTATCTGTTGTTGCTTCATTTTTAATTCTTATCTTTTTTTTACCTATTGTGGTATAATAATTTTATTCTAGGTGCATCGTCCTCACATATAATTATATAACTAATGTACTTATACAAAATATTGTAAAACATTTTAAAAGAGTAACGGTGGAGTTTCTTGCCCATTCTTCTCCATGCGATAACTACCTTTTGGAAGGGGCGACTAGAGTCAATTCAATTTTTTTTGTAAATTTTGGCGTTTAAAAGTGCCTATTTGAAATAAATGATTTGACTTTGACTTTGAATAGATTTTCAATGTTTGTAAGTGAATCTGTTCAGAAGTTGTAAGTAGGTAATTACTTGAATTAATCGAACATTTTTCTAACAAAAAAAAAAATTTACCTAATCAAGAAACAATAACAGTCTAACCAAATCAGTATTAATATTAACAGATATTCAACTATTCACTCTGGTAGCACTTAATAAATTCTCTGTAAAGAGCTATTTTGATATTCAGCGGAAAAATGCTGGCCCACTGAAATCACATTTTAGCCCACAACGGAATTAGGACAAGATGCAACCTTTAGGAATTGGGTCAGTTAAGTGTGATATTGTCTTTAGACTAAGTTGAGATACGCTCGTTTAGCGGTTAATCGATTATGTTCACGATGTTGGCTTCAATAACGGATCGGTTTTACCACTATTAAGTACCTAATGTACGGTTTGTCGGTCATTGCTTTGCGGAAGAACTTATATTCATATAATGTCAATAAACGCTACATGTTTCACACCTACTCTACAAGAGACAAACTCAACAATCTTTAAAGTAATTACGCTACATTCAAAAACCCTGTAGGTACCTACATATCGAAGCTGACAAAACTGTTTTACAATATGTATGTTATACATGTTGTAAAATAAGTGATCATACTCACACATGATCAATATCGTGACGGAAATTCACTTATTTTCCCAAATAGTTGTTATAAGTAGTAGCAGCTACGACCAAAAATAAACAACCATACGTAATAACTCATTTCCCTGCTAACCTAAATAATATCGCATGAATTCTGTTCATCCGACCCCCTTTCAGTGGCGAAACAATAAATCACCCGTAACTGCATACATAATACTAACGGAAATCACCTGTAACTATATACATTTACAAACGAAAATCGAAATAACTTGAGTGCATATTGGCAGAATTACGATTTTAATTAAAATGTTTAAATAAGTTTGGTTTATTTTCAGCAGAAAATCCTAACTATTCTTATAAATGCGAAAGTGAGTCTATTTTCGTTTTTTTGTTACGCTTCACGCTTATGTGGGTGAAACCGTGGGGTGCAGCTAGTATTTTCATATTTATAAAGTCTAGTGGCATAATAAATAAAATTATGTAATGATAACCGTACCTACCTCATTTTATCAATACAAAATAATACCTATGTGAAAATAAAATTCCAAAAATTGTGTATTGGCATTCCGGTGTAGGACTCCTCGAGTTTAAAATGTCCAAAAGTACCATAATAATTATTATCTGTTAGTGACAATTGATAGATCAATTACTTTTGCTTATTTCGCTGAGCGATATGAAACTTCCTCAAACTGATTGCCAACATACTTGGGTAAACGACACGAGAAGCAGAATACCTCAAACTCAAACATTTGGTCACCTAACAGTCTCTACAACTACCATTTGACCTTTATCCAACTGGTAGAAGCAACCAATTGGTAGTTTTTGTACTACTTATGACCCCTAGTCAACAATCATGTACGTAATAAAATCTGGGGCAGAGTTGCATCTAGAAGAAGATAATAGTATGGTAGCCATATTATGTCGTTTGTCGTTTAAGACCCATTATTGTTTAAGTACGGCAACAAGATGGACCTATGGGACAGACGGGGTCATCCCTCTTTCGCAATGTCCCAATGATAGTATTAACACTTCAAAGCCCCAGGGCGATAAAATTGCAGGATGTGATCCATTACCGCATGATCTGTGAGTGTGGATGCGTTTATTGTCGGTCACTTTGTTCTATTTAGCGAGTCTATATAGGGCGTTTTGTACAGACGGTCGATAATTTTTGAGAGTGTACAAGAAACGTCACTAAGATGCTTGTTTATATGACTTTGCGGTGTCATTTCTTGAGTAGCTAATGATCAAGACCCAAAGAATCCCAAAATACTAGTTTTAATGCTTGCTAAAAGTCAAGTGTCGAGTCAAAATAAATGAACATTGCATTTGACTTACTAAGAAAACAGAAAATAATTATTAAGAACTAGCTTTTGCCCGCGGTTTATTAAAGGTCGGAAATTATCCCACGAGAACATACTACCGGTATTAAAGGCATCCTATAGGTCAATCCAGGTTATAAATAATCTGTGTGCCAAATTTCATTAAAATGCGTTCAGCCATTTTTGCGTGAGCGAGTAACAAACATCCAAACATATAAACTTACACTTTTATAATAATATATATTTATATATAGCGGCTGTTTCCCGCGACTTCTTCTACAATACAGGTTGAAAAGTAGCCTTTTTAGCCAATGTCCTTTTCTGGGTCCTGGTCTACCTATGTGCCAAATTTCATCCAAATCCGTTCATCTGTTTTAGCGTGAAAGCCTAACAAACACACAAAAATCTCACTTTTGCATTTATTATATTGGTTAGAATGCAATCCTTGTGAATTCCAGACAAACAACAGTCTTAGTAACTCATTCTCATTTGTCCCTAATTCGCATTATAATTTTATTAGTTAGGATTATAGTAGAATATCTCGAAACTGGCTGTATTTGGTGGCACTTTTGGTTAGAATGATCCCCTCCTCTTTTAGCACTGATATCGTCCTACAGAACATCCTATATATACTATAGTCGTACTCATCGCTGTCGTATCCATCACATATCGGAATTGATAGTCGTGTTTTGACAGTGTTCTTAGTAGCAGTGCACCCGTTTGACATAGGTGAGGTAACATTTTATTGTAACATTATTTTTACTAGCGTTTTGTTACTACTAGTGTGTGTGTGTGTGTGTGTTTCTATTTACTAGTGTGTTTGTGTGTATGTGTTGTAGGCTCACCCTTTTTTACATGGGACTTAAACAAAACTGGCGAAATGTGGGTGAATAATACATACACCTCTGCTTTACTCTTCGGGGATTGCAAGCGTAATGTTATGTGTGTTTGGTTTTTGTTACTTCTGGAAAAGAATAGGCCTGTAGCTGCCTTATTCTTAGTGTGTTCCATGTCATCAATTAATTATTAAAGTAATTATGCGCACACTAATTTAAAGCTGTATGCGTTGTGGCTTTGACTGTAACAGGCAGGTCATTGAACTCTAAAGTCAATTGACACGCATTGGTTCTTTTCTTCTCTGATATCAGTGAGAACTATAGGAGAATGGATCAGTGATAACAATTAACTTAACTTCCGAAGGCGCGCGGAACGTATACATTTTCATTCGGGCTTTAATTTATTACTATACCTAAGATAGTTGAAAATGATATGTATTTAATACCACTTTAAATTTGATGAAAACAGCTTTAAAATTGTATATCAGCACTTTAAAATAATAATACATCTATAGTTTAATATTATCACTTTAGTAGACATGAACCAATTTTACAAAATAAATAACAAACAACATAATTAAAATACCTCGAAAAAATAATGGTTTGCATTATAACTGTGTCGAAAACCAACTCCGAAACCGAAAAGTATTTTTTCTATATATTCTAGTAATTTTTGGTAGGAGGTCACAGTTTTAACCTAAACTTACCTAACCTTTTTTGCGAGTTAAATTTATAGTTCATAGTTCATTCAATTAATTTTAAAGCTAAGCATATTCATAATGGAAACCATTATGTTTATAGTTCATTCAATTAATTTTAAAGCTAAACATTTTTAAGTGTGAAACATTATTTTTAAAGTACGTTTATATATTCCCTGTTTTAAATAACCTGTATTCTTCTTTTGTTTTTGTTCTTAAACCTAATTTATTCAAAATACTAACACCTTCCCGCCTCTGCTTTTCATGGGTGCAATGGCGAAATCTCAAATCATTAAGATTAATGTACCATCCTAAACCTTCCAGGATGCTAGTAAGTCTAAAGCGCAGTTCACACTGGGATTGAAACGAAACGAAGTTAAGTTCGTTTAGCTTTCTTCCGCGTCTTTTCATAATTCCGTTCATAGTATGCGGTGTGAACCGAAGTATAAAAAGACGCGGATGAAACCTAAACGAACTTAGTCTCGTTTCGCTTCGTTCCCAGCATACGTAGCATGACCACCATGGAAACGGGTTTTGTCGACGGGAGAATAGACAAAATGACAGATTGTGATTGTGCATCTGTCATTTTGTCTATTCTTCCGTAGACAAAACCCGTTTCTATTCTGGTCAATGCTACGCGTACTGCATAGGTTAACGCGTGCAGTGTGGCCTGCGCTTAAAAGGTTTTGTAGTTATGAAGATCTAAGCGGTCACACGGACAAACACGAAAAGTCACTTTGTTTTATACTATGTTTATTGTTAAGATAGATAAATAAACAGAGACTTCAACTTCGAAAGATATCGTGCATACACACCATTTAATAAAAATCCCATAAAATCTCAAACAAATGCAATGTCGTGGAATACTGTAATACTACTCAATGATTTTTTGTTTAATGGTTAAAAATATTTCAGGCTGATTGATTGTTGCATTGACTTCTTCATTATCGATTGAATCATTCATTCACTTACTAACAAGTTCATTAAATCCATAGTAGAGAGAAAGTAGGCGAGATTTCCAGGAATTCTGATAGGTACGGTACTGTAGTTATAAATAACAACTTTTTACCTCAGCCTGCTCTTTTTTCTTTAAAAACACGTTTAGTTATGATTAGACGAGGATTTAGGTCATAAATTGTTTTTTAATAGGCTAGCATTGCAGATGGAATCTGTTACCATAATAATCGAAGTATAGTCCCTATACGAAAATACTTTTCTACTTGATTTAAGTTAACATGTGGCGGCATGTACATTGCCACATGTGAACTACGCATCAAAGACCTGATGTCACACAAAATCCTGAAGTCACAGAAATCCTGCATCGCGTAATTAGAGTTTACCGCGCGAACGGAATATATTATCCGACATCAATCGTCGGGCAGTTGCCCGCCAGACACAACACCCGTCTGGTCGGAGGAATCTTCCCATTTCTAATGAGGATGAGTGAACTTACCTGCTACTACACCCTGTTCCTTATGCCTCTAAAAATATACTAGTTGAATTTGGGTACACTAACGGAAAATTATTGTATATATCAAATTGACACACTACGCCAATTTGCTGTGATATAGCAATCATTCATCTGTCAAAGAATAACAGTTGTGATGTGAATATAAACAAAATCTAAGAGAGCCGGTGATCTGAAATTCAGGAACATCCTAGCTTAGATAATTTTATATTGCGCATTCTGTTACTAGTGCCTGTAATAAGGTGTCGAGATAAATAGATTTATAATTAATTCACGGAAAATTTAAGTTTGTAGTTAATCTAACTATTGTAGTTTTTTGAATTTTTGGCCGTTTGTCTGGATGTATAATCTGGATTGGCGCAAAAACGGCTGAACGGATTTGAATGAAATTTGGCACATTGATAGTTTATAATCTGGATTAACGGAATACTTTTAATCCTGGTATTACGTTCCCGTGGAATATCTTCCAACATCAACGCGGGTGAAGCCGAGAGTAAAAGCTAGTAATTAAAAAATTTGCCCCTATAGAGACTTTGCAATAGGAATTTATAGTTTTGTGTGAGTAGGAATTGAGAAAGGTAATAATAACATTTTCTGTGAGATTCATTGTATGTTTATTTGTAAGTAATTTACTTGAAAGATAATAAGTAGGTGATTAAGTCGTAGGAACCGTGTGATTTTATGGAATGTTCTTTCGAAAAAAAAAGATACGGTCTCCAATTCTATATATATATTTTTTTTATTTGGTGTTTGGGGACAGCTGACCTATACTCACGTTTTTAAATATTTTTAGATCTTTTATGTATGTTTTTTTTTTTAAAGGCTCTCAGTCATGTAGGAAAATCCTGAATGTTAATCTGGGAGAACGAAGGGTTATGTCACCCGTACCGATTCAAATCCCACAGTGTTCCTCCTACCTCCGATATTTGGAAGAGTAGGATTCATACAAGCTCGCCACGCTGCAGTCCCACTAATGTCTTATATCTTGCCCTCTTTAATTAATACCAGTTAGAAATAACTCTGATTAACTACTAGCTGCGCCCTGCGGGTTCACCAGCATAAGTCTCGGTCCCGTAGAAATATCGGGATGTAAAGTATCCTATGTCCTATTCCAGGTCCTGGTCTGCCCGTGTGCCAAATTTCATCCAAATCCGTTCAGCCGTTTTAGCGTGAAAGCGTAACAAACAAACATACATAAAATCTAAGCTATTCTCTTTATAATATTGGTTTAGATAGGTTAGACAACTTTCTTCTACATTACCTACACAACATAATTACCTAAAAATTTAAAAAAAAATTATCAAGAATACTTATCAGAAGTCCACAATAACAGGCGAACAGCGCGGAAAACATGCGGATACTTCCTATGCAACGATGATTCACAAGCTGCCCGTTTTTTTGCAATAAATGCTGGCTGGTTATACGATGACCTAGTTCGCCGTTGTTTGTTTATCTGTGTAAACATGTATAGAATTGAAGCCTCGAGGACCATGGGGCAATTTGTTGCAGTACTGTATTAATAACAATGTTTTAAAGAGATTTGAAAGGAACATAATGTTAATTTGAGACGACTACGTCTAATGCAATAGAACTATCTATTGCATTATAATGATAGATCCTTTTGTTGCCCTCGGAATTTGCATTATCTCTTCTCACGTTTTTATTCGTCAATAGTTTTTCAAACTTTCTTACCCTTTTAAAACTCTAGCAATTACACTAGAGTATTATATCAAACTAAGATAAAACTAAACACATGGCTTCAAACACTGGAATACACACATACAAAACTTACTTAAAGGACAGTACTCATGATAATTAAATAGTAAAAAACACTCACATATAACTCAAAGTTGAGCCACCAAGCACAATCCTGCACCTAGCTTCTGACGTTTCATAAGTGCCCATGTAGGTTTATATGAAATAAAAATATTTTGAATTTGAATTTGAATCTCTCACACACACGTACACTTACACACAAAATACAACAGATTCAAAAAACGGGTGAAGACACTGACTCCTGTAACACAGGTACCACTTAGCTCCTGAGTCAGGGCTTAAAATGTTACACATTTTTTTTGTATCAATAAAACTTTTATTTTTATTTTTTTGTTGTAGAAAGTTACTATAAGAAATAGCAGTCAGTAGTTAAAAGTGTCAGTGTTAATATGCATAAACTCTTTTTTCATCATTTTCGTGCAGAAAATACTTGTTGTCAAAATTTTACAGTTAGTCCATTAATATCACTAACCCTCTATTCAAAGCAAAGCGATTTAGAAAACATAATAAGACCTCAAGTATAAACAGACGCTGTAAGCAACCACTTAATTTGCAGCACTTTATTCAGCGGTCGCTAACAAACTCCGCTGACGCTTTAAAATCAAAATGCACTAAAATCTATTCTGGTTTTCTGTTTTGGGCTAATGGAGCGAGCACGGACAATACGCCCGCAGCCTTTAGACCAATTAGCCGATAATGACGGGTCTATAAGCCTGGCGTAATGGTCTGTTGACGTTCAGTGGACGTTTAATTTATTGACTAGAATTGATGTACCTACTGAGATTTGTTTTGTTTTAGTTGTGTGGGGTAAAAGACGTGTATGAACGTCATGACATGGGCCAAAGTACCCATGTCTGCTAGGTATGAAATATTTATGAAAGTGGAATCAAAACTACAGAGAATTTAAAGCAACTTCTATATAAACCTAACTAGCCGATATTTATTTATTTATTTATTTCCTTTGGAAGAATTACAGCTAAACAAAATAGACTAAGAACTTAAAAATGTGACTGACAGTCAATTACAAGTCTTCTTCACATATAATAAACAGAATAATAATGAAATAAATCTGTGAACACAGTACTGCCAACCAAAACAATAAACCGCCAAAAGACATCTAATACAAATCTGTAACAAAAAAATATTTGGTATCAACAATGGTACAACTAAAGGTTGTTTAATTTGAAATGGGACATTTATTTTGTATTTGACTGCATCCTATAAATTTTTATAGATGGTGAGAACTACGAACATAGTATGAATCCGGTTTTTTGACATAAAACGAGCCGTTGATCATTATTTACTAATACTTTTTTTTTTTAACTTTTTTTTATTTATATTGAATCCATTTATGCGACCCGTTATTCACTTTCTACTAACCAAGTACCTAGCACATAAGCAAGTAGGCACATGATCCAACAAAGCCACAACACCGACCGATTGAGGACGATATTAAGTAGCCAATCGATTTACACTCCAGTGCGGTGCCCGGCGCACCCGCTGCACTCGTTGTCGGTCACTATGATAACTGGCATTCAATTGATAAGCTCTTACTATACAAATTCAAAAAACTTTCGTCGTATCTCTATACAGCGTGTAACAAAAACCCTGTCCGATCCGTGAGGGTGTTGTTAAGAATCATACTGAGAGTCTATTTAAGTAGTGAAATTCTGGAAAAAAGAAAAAAAAACCGCCTTTTTTTTTCAATGGGGAATTTTACCGGGTTATTACATGGGGCCTGGGCGGCCGTCGTTTAGCGGGTGTCTACAATTCATAACTTATGACCTGTGTAGAAAATTTGCTAATTTAGAATTAAATTGGGGTAATTTTGGTACTAAAAATGTGAATTTTAAATAGCAATAAGTTTATATTAAAAAAAAAAAATGGTAATGTTATTGAAGTACCTATGCGCCCCCTATCGGATTGGATAGGGTTTATGTTACATGCTGTATATTTTACTGTGTGTACATAAATAATAAAAAAGATAAATAACTTTCCATACAGCTTGCAGTGTAACTACTTGCTATTTTAGATGTAATGACGTGGTTGTTTTTGAAGGCAGGGTTTTTCATAGAATTTGTCATTAATCAATCAATTAACCGAGCCTATAGTAGAATTCGTAATTCACTGCTACCGAAGCTAATATAATTCGTAATTCACTGCTATCATACTCATAATGTTATAATAACCTACCATGTTTAAACTTCCAAAATGTTAAAACCTAGGTTATTTTAAAGAAGTTAGTTTATATCTTTATTTACTTTTTTCAAGATAATATTTACATATAATTTAAAAACTTACTGAATTAAAATAATTATAATAATATGTACAAGAACTTGAAAAAGGTGGGGAAATAATCATAGGGCATCAAAAAGTTCGTCTGCATCGCTGTCAATAGGAAAAATGTTCAAAAGGCTGCCAGTATTGCCACGATGTATGGCAATGCTGATTCTTTGGCCAAAAAATAGGCCAGCCCTCCGGTCACGTGAAGATATCCCGAAATACTTTATGAAAACTCGGACCCCACGGGCCTAATGTTTCAACCCCAAACGGCTCAAACATATTTACGCCGTTTGAGTTTAGTAGGTGCGCATCTAATAAAATTATGCCTTTTTTCATGGCTTATATTTTGAAATTTTTATTTTGCGTTAATCTGGAAGCAGAACAGTTTAAAGTCTAGAAAGAAAGAAAGAAAATACGTTTATTTGCGGTACACATGACGCAAGGAAAGAATAAAACACGAAAATAACAATTTGGGGGAAAACATGCGTCACATTCACGCAAAACGGCCATCGCTCAGCATAATGCTGCAACCCTATGCGAGACAAAGCCGGCGCTGGTTTTCAGCGACAGCCGCATCTGCTTTTAAAGGTTTGGTCCTATCAAATCGCCGCCGCTCTATTCACCATTCATATTTTGATATACAAACTATTACATACAGGTGTAATAAACTAACAAAAAACTTTTAGACTGGACTACGAACTCAAATATTTACTAGACCAATTAAAACGAGCTACTGTAGCTGAATTTACTTTTCAACCCCATCTCATACTGTTACAATTTACACACCAAACCAGAAGAGCAAATCACTCACCGATCCTCATTAAAAGGTTCCTATTCTAATGTAAACAGCAGATGGTCGACTCGGATAGAGAACAATTATCTAGCGATATCCCGGATTAGATGCCCCGAGGGAATATGAAGTTAGCGGCAGATTCTATTTGCATAAATTCCGCTTTCAATTAAACTTAGATCTGCGACTGATGCATTGACGAGTCTCTCTATAGCGTGGGATAATCGAAATAGGGTCCAGTTTGTGAATGAATGAAGAATTGTGAGTGAATTGGTTGAAGTGTTCCATAACTGGCCAATTATGTTCATGGATCGTAAGGCCCTTTGTACACGGCACGATTTCTTTACTGTACGGAGTATAAAAAACGCGTCCGTCAACAAGGTTCCATAGTGATCCATACAACACTGACGACCGACCCTACACACGGCGAATAAACCGCAGTTAGTTAAGTATAATGTATGTGTAAAAAGGGCCTAAAGGTAGGTAAAATAAGTGGACAGATTAATGCTGTGAATTCTGAAAGTTGTCAACGCCGTGAATAGATGTCAAATCGGGTCTGATTAATTTGTATAGAAATGTAAAAAAATAATGTACTGCACTCAAATATTGATTATGAAAAGCAATAATGAATATAGTAAAAGCATTTGGTAACTTTCAAAATTCCTAGTGTAGATGAAGCGTTAGTTTCTGTCATAGATTGTGTATGATGTATTTCTAGAAAGAACAATTGGTTTATTTGACACAGAAACACGTGCATACATAGAGATCAGTTAACTCGAATAACAAATAATAATAATAAAAACAAATAATTATATAATCACGAGGACAGAACAGTTATAGTCGGCAGCTACACGTCGTGACTGTGACAAGAAAGCTTCCACTCAGCATGATGCTGTACTATGGCGGACCCACAGCACAACACTCATTTTTAGTAGTCACCCAAAATACCATAACCTAAGTGGTTTGCTAGTTACCTATGTATTTATAAGAGGTGAATTACTCGTTTAGTATTTCTTATAATAGAAAATTGCATACATATAAAATAATACACGGTCATGATATTAGAAACCACACATGTTATAATAGACAACACAACTTACCTGCGAGTATATGGCCATCGAAGTGACGTCATTGATCATTGATCGATCGCACGTTTATATAACTTTTATACCATTACGGAAAAACGTACTTATAAGTGGTCGTAGACGTGTAGGAATCGATTGAATTAAATAGCTAAACTTGCTGATGTGTTGGCTTCTTTGCGTGGGTTTCATGAAACTTAGTGACACAGTTATTACTAGCTAGTTATGGTCGAGGCACGAGTGCAACTGTTGCGTGTATTCACGTCTAAACATAGGATTTATAAACTTCCTAGCTTTTGCCTCCTCGTGGAGGTCGAAAAATATCCCACAGGAACGTGCTACCGGCATAGAAAGTATATAGGAACTTTCTCTTTGTCCTTACCTAGGTAATGGTCTACCCATGTGCCAAAATTTTATTAAAATCCGTTAAGCTTTTTTAGCGTGAAATCGTAACAAACAAACTCACTTACGCATTTAAGACTCTTCTTCTTTTGTTGCCTCTGCAATTATTGAAGGTCGGCCATCAACTCGTCTCTCCTTCCCCCTATAAATTCATCTAAACGTTGTCTTTAAAAGATTGCTTTCAGCGATAAGACCGCCCATTGAGTCATCCTACGTAAAATTTCTATATTTATATCTGTATTTCAAATGGTGGTCATAATAAAGAGTATTCTATTAAAATTTTCTTTTGTATTCTAATATTTCTCCTTGTCCATTGTGAGGTGGAACAGCTCAGCAGCACTCGTAGCTCTGGTACATTCACGAATCTGTATATCACAGGCCTTCTTCTCCTCTTTACACACGTCTGTCCTCTGCCTTTGCGAGCCAGTACTTTATGAGGTATGCGGTATGAGTCAAGTTCGTCCTTCCATTTTCGTCTTGGTCTGCCACAAAGGCGCCTAGCATTTAATGGGACCCAATCAGTGGTTCTTTTAGAATACAGCTCATCTGACTGTTCTCCATCCATTCAATAGATGTATATCCAGAATATTTCTAAAAAAAAGGAATTTAATATTGGATATCTTTTTCCCAACTATGTTGGAATTGGCTTCCAGTCTAACCGGATGCAGCTGAATACCAGTATTTTACATGAAGCGACTGCTTATCTGACCTCCACTACCCAGTAACTGAGTAATACGATACCCCTTGGTAAGAATAGTTGTCAGACTTTCGGGCTTCAGACGATCCGTAACGACTGTCAGAGATCCACGAATGATAGCCGGAACCAACGGCTTAACATGCTTTCCATGGCACGGAGGGGTCTCGGTATGTAAAGATGGTCACCCATCCACAGACCAACCCCGGCAAGCGTAGCTTCACCTGATACATCGACCCGTGCTATTACTTAGCCACGAGCTCCTCATTTATAAAATTATAAAGAAATAATTACAAGGTTTATTTACACTGAGTGTAAAATCATGTCAGCTGTTAGTGGTATTCTGGTAGACTTCATGCCAACTTCAACATAGATACGCTAAGACTAGGCAAACAAAGCACCTGGGTGCTTTTGTATGGATAGGCAAGTACATATTAAGTTGTTTTTATAGACATGTTGGTTTGTGGTATCCGCTGTGTGTAGACATCTGAAATACCCAAAGCATTAACATTATACACTTAAATACAAAGGTACTCGGGTCGATCGTAGGTTAAGCTACGCTTGACGCGGTTGGTTCGTGGATGGGTGACCATACATTACATATCGAGACTCGGAAAGCACGTTAAACCGTTGGTCCCGGCTGTGATTCGTAGATCTTTGGCAGTCGTTACGAGTAGTCAGAAGCCCAAAAGTCTGACAACCAGCCTTACCAAGGGGTTTACCAGGTTTGTTACCCAGTCACTGCAGGGTTGTGGAAATCAGATAGGCAGTTGCTCCATGTAAATATACTGGTATTCAGCTACATCCAGTTAGACTAGACGCCGACCCCAACATAGTTGGAGGCTAGGTAGATTGACTTAAATACAAAGTGGAATATTTTCATGACCTTGTAATTTCAAAACATTTTCATTTGTAGTTGTTTGGATTCTATCATAATGCTTTTAATCCCTTAATAACAGTAGCGTGGCGTGCAGTGACATCTTGATTGCTCTAAGTAATTAAAGTCTAGTTGACAATAGCCCAGTTCCATGTTCCATCTGATACTGTCGTGACGTCATCACTGAGTTATGACGTGTTGTTCTCTATTGTCGACTAGCATTTGTTTTTGTTGTCGATATGACTGATTAGTATTGAAGTAACGAGGCCATTGGAGCTTGTTAGTTGGGAAGGTTCAATATGAGTAAAATTTTAAAGACTGTTTTTTTTAATAACTAGCTGACCCGACAGGCGTTGTCCTGTCCAAACTTCAATAATTCATACAAAATTCCCATAAAAAATGCACCATTTTTTCCGGCATCTTCTCAATTTTTTCTTTCCGTAAAAACCTGAAGATTTTAAAACAAAAAATAGCCAAATCGGTCCTACCGTTCTCAAATGATGCGCTCACCAACGAACAGCATTTAATTTTTATTAGATAGAATATACATAACTAGTGACCGGCCCCTGCTTCACATGGGTCCAATGTACTGATTGTGGCGACATGTCAAAACATCGAGATTTCTGTGCTATATCTAAATTAAATTTTAGAAGTATGTACGATTGTATGTATGTAAGTAAGTATATTCTCATATAATTTGTTTTATTTTATTAAGTGAATTGTTTTGATTTTATGTATTTTACTTTCTCTTTACTCTTACACACGGTGTCTACATCTCTTTTTACCCTCTGTCCTATCGCAGGTATGCTGGAAGAGATCTTTAGAAATAAGCATCACCTTTGTACGTATTTTTCTGTTCTTTTCTTCTCGTCTGTTTATATATGTGTGTACATAAATGGTTAAATAAATAAATAAAATTAAATAAATAAATATTATAATGTACCCTACAGAAAAATACGTACAAAGGTGAAATAAACCGGCCGGAATAAATTCTCTAAATGATGGTGAAAACCTCATCAAAATCTGTTGCGTTGCGTGGTTTAGAAGAACAACGTGGACATACAGACAAACACGACTTTAATTTATAATATTATAGATTTTATGTATGATTGTATCATCGCATTCATAAAAGATTTGATCGTAGTTAATAAATGCATATAAATAACGTTTATTTTGCATACCTTTAGAATCAAATAGAATGTGAGTGTTAATTTAAATATCAAACGATCACACATTTGTCATGCTTGACTCAGTTGTATGACATGCTAGGTGATTCTTGTCACACTGACATAAAGTTCAAATTAGATTGATCGACGTCATCGTTAAACATATCAACTAACAAGTGGTTTACAACTTACAGAATAATATATTCCGTCGCTTTATTTATGAAGTTTACAAAACACTACTCATATTATTTATGAGTGATACTAAACTTTTCTATTGTATATTGAAACTTAAATGAATCAAAGAAAATTGTCATTGATGTAGGGCACCTATCCCACCGCCGACGATTAACGAGAATTGACTAGAGCCACAAAGTAATACAGATAGTTCACTTTGCTAAATCATTTAAATAAAAAGCGACTCTTGTTTCGACACAATAAAGTGCAATTCAGGTCGCACAGCGCTAATTACCTATATTCACCTAGAAATCGCCTCTCTTTTTATCGCGTAACTCTTAGATCTTCTGACTACGTTACACTTACTGAATTGGGCCAACAAGTCGAGCCCGCCACGTACTTGTAGCTTCATACCTAAAATGCGGAGTAAACCACCTGTATTAATCTGTGCTAGAGATAGCAACTAAAAACGTGTTAGCGGTGACGAGCAGCGATTATTCGTTGGTATGCGTATATACTTACCAAGCGTGAGTCTTCCAGCGAGTGCACTGCCCGCCAAGCGAGCATTGCTGTGCGAGTAATCTCTTTGATGGGTCTTGTCGCTGCGACAAACAAGTACTCGCTGGCGGTGTGAACAGTCACGGGACCTACAATCTTTTGTACGTTTCTCGAACAAGAAAATCGTTGATAGCTAGTCGTTTTCTCGTAGGCGCGCGCGGCGGTGGTAGGTACAGGACAGTGACTAACGAGGAACAACCCAAGATCCTTAAATTTGTTCTTAGTTAATTTGGAAACTGATCCACATTCATTGACCTAAAATAGATTTCTAATTTTTTCAATTTTCTTCATAGCTTCACAAATCATATTCATATTTTCCTCTTGATTGTATGACACCCTACGTCAATTTGCCGTCAACTGTCAAAGAATGACAGTTGTGTTTGAAAATACAGACAGTTTAAGTTGGTAGCCAATTTTCTTAGCAATAAATTTTCTTTGACTTTACACATAATTGGTTATTCAAACATTCGTGTTACGGAGATCAAGCCAAATTTATGAATAGAGGACTTGTCAGTCATATCTAACGCAAACTCAGCTCACCGTTTGTTCAAATATTGGCACAAACATTTGCTCGCTGTCAATTTACTTGAGTTTCAAACGTTGCACTAGAGCTGTTGAATAGAGATATGTACAAACACGTTGGAGATGTCTACGGGCTGCAGCCAAATATCGCTTTCAAGAGAAATGTGAACCTGATCGTGTATTGTTAATGAAATAGGTCTTACTCGTGGTAATAGATTAAGATGCGCTACAGTAATAGGTCACTTACGATTGAAATCTTTTTATCTAGTGTGAGAATATTAACTCAAACCGTGGTAAAAAGCCTGGCTACGGTCAGCGGTCTGATAGCACGACTAACAAACTGCTCAAATTCACACGAACATTTTGTACCTATCCTATCATTACTCTTAGCCCACGTTCGCACGGACGTAATAAAATCGCGGCGATTTTATTTCGTGCACTGGATTTTCAACGCCCTTCTTAGCGCCGAGACTTGAAAATCCAACAGTGTGTTTTTTCAACGCGCTGGTACGAGAATGCGTCCCAACGCGTTGGATTCTCAACGCTCGGCTCAACACAGAGAGTTGAAAATCCAGTGCACGAAAAAAAATCGCCGCGATTTTATTATGTCAGTGCGAACGTGGTCTTAGACGATATGAATAACCGCATTTTTGATCAAGTAAACACAACCGGTTGACTACCGGTTGTCAAAAAGAGTTCAATACTCCATGACATGATATCACAGAGAGAAAAAGTTACCTACAGTCATACTTATACGCGATAAATAAAAATACATACACATACTTGATATATTATATCTCATTATATGCCGCACCGGTCGACGTCATAACGCCAACGCCGGCTGTCGCTGAAAACCAGCGCTGGGGCTCTGTCTCGCATAGGGTCGCAGCATTATGCATAGCGTTGGCCGTTTTGCGTGGATGTGACGCATATTTTCCCTCAACTTGTTTCTTTTTTATTTTGTGTTCTTTTTTTTGCATCATGGTTACCGCAATACATATTTCTTTACATGACCTTTTTCTCATGGGGTAGGCAGAAATACAGAACGCCACCTGCCACATGTTGACAAATAAAAAAAAAACTCACACAATCCCAAAAATCTTCATATGCTATGGCTACATCGTCGCGATAAAGCGACTTACACTTCGCGCGCTCTCTGTTACACAGCGAGACGTCGAGCAGTGTGGGAGGGTGTAGTGTAGTTCGCCTTATTCCGACAGTGGGGCCGCAGCATTAGAAGCCATGTTAGGCGGATATGTACTTTGGCCACAGACGTTATTTCCTATAGAAACCAGCTTTATTCAAATCGCATCGAAAGCGTATAGATCTTTTCCTGTCATACTGGCACGACCAGCTTATGTCATAGTAAAAATATGTAGTCCTTGCTTCCCCGTATCCGCCGGACAGCGACCGAGACAATATTTTTCCTTCGTGATCGCTCTCAAATTCAAATTCAAAATATTTTATTTCACATAAACCTACAAGGGCACTTATGAAACGTCAGAAGCTAGGTGCACGGTTCCAATTGGTCGTTTCCTATGGAGAAGAGCCGGCAAGAAACTTCATGGTTACTCTTTTAAAAGTAAATGGTATTTACAATGTTTTCAAATTACAGAGTTAATAGGTATGAGAGGACAGTGTAGGCCTATCAACAAGTACCAGGTACTTAGCAAGATAGAAAATGGTCGACAGATCTACAGTCTTAAGCCTACAACGTTCTCACATTCACAAAATCTAAAAGAAAAGAATCTATATAGAAGCAAAATCAAATAATTCTCTGCTCTGATTTGCATTATATTATTACAAGACCAAATTTGGTCTGGTAAAAATATAAGCCACTATGCAACGTGGTTGTAGATCGTCCAACCTCTGGAAGTACTTTTAATGTGAAGTATTTTTTTTACATTTCATTAAATTCTGATCTAATGATCGTAATAGCTGTATCTATATGAATATTTAATTCAAACATAATATTTTGCATGCCGTAAGGTAAAATGTATCGGGACACTAAATAAATATTCCAACTTATATGTATACCTACATTATCAGCAAATAAATGATTTCTTTCTTCTTTCTTTCTTTCTTTCTGCCTCTTGATGCCTGCCTTGTTGGTCTAGTGGTCGCAATCGCTACTGCTGAGCATGAGGTCCTGGGTTCAATTCCCGGTTCGGGCAAAGTGTTATTGGGTTTTTTCCATCTGGAATTTCTCAGTAGTAACCCAGACTGGATTAGTGCCCGGTTGATGGCAATAGACTCGCCTCCTGTTACATGGGACTTAAACATAACTGGCGAAATGTGGGTGTGCTATATGTACACCTCTGCCCAACCCTTCGAAGAATACAGGCGTGATGTTATGTTATGTGTATTCAATTCCGCCTGTATTGCCTGAATGGTTAGGCAGAAGCGACTTCCACATTTCACCAGTTAAATTCTTACCGGGTACAAATCCAGACTCCGGGCTGTTCTGAGAAATTCATTTCAACACAATAACGATTTGCCCGACCTGGGAATCGAACCCAGAAGGACTTAACGCTCATCAGACATTATATTTTTAATGCACAAAAATATACATATCTATAAAACTTAAAATGCAAGACCGCGTATTGGACATGGAACGCAACATGAGGGTCAGTCCTCCATCAATTCCTTTATAAATACGAGTACAACAGTACCTCACCGATGCGATGCAACGATTAATTGTCCCACTGATGTCTTTGTCTATTCCACAACAGCCTTCGCCTATTTATTGGCAAATTATTGATCGGCTTCTGTAACTTTCTGTATTCAGTCGCGGCATGAAAAGGTTAAGCACTTTTTTACTCACATCTTTGGTTATTTTTGGTCTGACTTTGAACTACCAATGAAAGAATACCAAAGAAACGATGGATGGACTGAATAAAAGATGCTACAGCTAGAAAGGGTGACTACTAAAATTTCAAATAATGGAGAAGATGGAAGAAGAAGCAATTTTATCTCTTCACACGGTGCGCACGCGACCCCAAATCAATTGGAAATCATATTCCAATTGATATTAACTGGTATTTATAAGTTAGTTTATGATTGTAACTTAGAAATACCAATTCTTTTAATGAATATAAAGGTTCAAAAAGATGAAATCATAAATCCGTTATGCAAAAATATAATAACATGCATTTAAAAACTGCTTAAACGTTTTGTTCCGCCACTGTACCTTACCTATGCCAGCCAATGAACCGCCGGTAAATGTTCTAAAGAACGTCGACCTTTCTACTACGAGCGGTTTATACAACGAGTAACAGAATAAGCTCAAGACCTCAGACACAAAGATTAGAATATTCAATTATTTGCATAATTCAACATATAATTCTGTAATTAAAGTTCATGAAACTAATATTTTTTTTAATTTTTAAACCATAATATTATGGATTATAATTGTGTTTTAGTCAATATTGTACCTGCATGTCATGACTTTGTTTTTCTATAATTAATTAACTGATATAATTATTATCAAGGAAGCAGTACTTAGATGTAATTTTATTTACGAAATGTTTATAAATAAACGCTTTTCGTGTCTTTGTGTTTGTGCTTAGTTCTTTGAAACTTCCTAATGGATTTTGATGACTTTAAAGAATTTATTTCGGAAGGTTTATGTGTATTATAAATGAATATTGACCTTAATGTAATAAGACATCTCCATGTTTTGTAAAATCGCGCACGGCTAATGTTTTATAAAAAAAAAAACAGTCGTGGGACGAATGGAACGTGGGTCGGTTGGAACAAAGTTCCTCTCACTTTTGCTACGTAACAAAAGTGTCGCGGCGGTCAAAATTTTACACTTTTGTTGGCTTTAGCTCTCATTCGCCAAGTGAGCAGAGTATAACGTGCAATAAGGAAATTCGTTCCAAAAAAACAATATCTGTAATCGATTCAGTTGTCGATTCTGAACAGAACTTGTGTTTATTTTGTAACATGTTGTTTATCAACTGGTAACTGTTACTAGTCGTATGTATAATAACGGTTGGTTGTTCGATATTGGAACAGCGTAAAGTTATTCGCAGACCGGTCGATGTTGCACACACGTATTCACATAAAAGTCTTATGACGCCTATTGCTGAACATGAGTATCGTACCTTTAGAAATCTAGCTACACTGATATTAGATTGATATAAGATACACAAAACATCACGCCTTGTTTCCCCAAAGGGTTAGGCAGAGGTGTACCTATCGCCGCAGGAGACGCCCTGGGCGTCGGGAATCGCAGGCTGATTCCCGACCACCGTAGGCGCGGGCTTGCGGACGGTGAGCAATGGGTAGCTCGCCGTCCGATAAAGACCAGGCCCGGGTCGACGGCGCGTTGTGTTCCACGCGCGCCTCAAAGAGATGTCAGCACAACGGAAGGGGTCCGATAGGACCGATGCCTGCCGGGGTTGCGGGAAAGTCCGAAAGGGATACCGTGGCCCCTGGCAACGTAAAGGCAACGGAAGGAACACGGGTGGGTTTTAGTCAGTAAGAGTCTGACACGCCCTCCCGCTCCACCCAGAGCGGGAGAAGTTATTTGATAATATCCCACCCAAAAAAAAAAAAAAAAAAGGTGTACCTATAGTACACACACATTTGGTCAGTTATGTTTAAGTACCATGTAGTAGGGGGCAAGTCTATTGCCATCAACCGGGCACAAATCCAGACTCCGGGCTGCTACTGAGAAATTCCAAATGGAAATACCCAATAACACTTTGCAAGACCTGGGAATCGAACCCAGGAGGACATAACGCTCATCAGACATTATATTTTTAATGCACAAAAATATACATTTCTAAAACTTAAAATGCAAGACCGCGAATTGGACATGGAACGTTAGAATACTCAAGTTTCACACCACAACATGAAGGCCACTCCTCCACTAATTACTTTATAAGCACAACAGTACCTCAACGATGCGATGCAACGATTTAATTGTCCCACTGATGTCTTTGTCTATTGCACAACAGCCTTCGCCTATTTATTGGCAAATTATTAATAACACTGCCCGACCTATGAATCGAACCCAGGAGCTCACGTTCAGCAGTAATGCTTGCGACCACTAGACCAACGAGGCAGTCTTAGATAGTTATAGTTGTTTCAAAACGCTTGAAACATATTTCCTTAGTTGACACAACCACAATCATAACATTAATATTAACGCAACGAGTTTTTGATTGTTTGTGCGTTAATGCCTTTATAACTCCAGAACTACATATTGGATATATTTTTTATTCATACTTAATGTTTTGTGGCTAGTTTTTCAGTGTTTTTATTTGCAGTCCATGCAAGCGGCACAGCTAGTTATACTGTAACTGAACAATAAAACTATGCTTACTTATTTTATATATTTCTCTAACTGCTCATTTTTGCTTGCAGTTAAGCAAAGTTTTTTCTTAAATGATTTCCTTACACATCATTACAATACACACTTTCACAGAACTTTTATTAGATAATTAACACTCCCAACAAAAGGCACCTGTCCCACTGCCTGCGATTAACGAGAAGCGATTAGAGCTAACAAATAAAAACGAGTTGGTGAATACTCGCTCAGCGACGCTCGCTTAGAGGGCAGAACACTCGCTAAGAGACGCGTTTGGTACATGCGCATATCGGCAAGTAATCGCCAAGGATAGCTCTTGTCACTGTGACAAACCAGTACTCGCCGGCGGTGTGAACAATCAGCGATCAACTAATAATGTATCTCTTTTACTTAAATGGTACCTACAATCTTTTGTACGTTTCTTGAGTTAGAAAATCGTTCATAACTAGTCGTTTCCTCGTCCGCGTTGGGGCAGATACCTTAACCACAGTGATAATTGATTTTATAACGACATAAAACCGCCATACTTTTTATTGTTCGACCGATGACGTCGACTCCACACGTCATGCCCGCGTCAATCCATCAATTAGAACAATAAAGTTTACTTTGTTATCTCTCCTATCATACGTATGGTGAGCGGTGGTCAAATTTTTTTGGGAATTAATTTGTTTTTCATGTAAAAAGCTCACTGATTGTCAATTGTTTTTCTCAAACAATCGAAGATGTTGTTCAAATTCATTTTGTAAAATGACTTAAACCACTATTTCATTCATCTCTGTAGGCATTCTATCTTTTCTATACACTAACAGTTCTAATTCGGGTCAATTCTTTCGGTACCAGTCAAGCTCCTCCCGATAACTTTGACACAACTCAACCAGAATATTAGGTACGACAGTATTTCAACTAAGTACCTACTAAAATAAGAGATATCATAATGCTGTAAATTTCTTGCATACGAGTAGCCTTCTTATGCTTCCTTTTGGGTCGACGCGGTACGTTTTTATTAGATGGTAAAAAAAAGTATTTTTTATTTTTTTTTGTTTAAATTATTGGTTTAATATGAATGAAGTCTTTCTTGATGTAAAGTGAACAACACCGACAGAATATTTTTACTTATAGAGACTCTGTGTTGTAGTTATCAGACATTCACATTTGCTTCAACTTTAAAACCGTACATAATCACCAGATAGCGTGTTCTTACCCATAAAAGTTAGTTTTAGATAGCTACGATATATCTTCCAAATTCTAAACTGCAGAAAGTTTATTTTTCAGTAAAGTAAATGATAAATGATTTTATTTCTGCAAGTAGCTTTGTACAAACACTTTTACACGTCAATCGTATTTTAATAAAAACTAGATAAGGTTTTCTGTCCGACTACTCTGAAAAGAATTGCCGAAACAAACTCACAGTCTCTTAAGTCCAGCCGTAATCTTGGTCAGATCATGTGAGGACAGGACCATGTAGACTGGCGTCTGAAATGATTCTTTGAGGAAAGAACCACACAGATATGAGTTGATCTGTCAGCAATCGTGCAGCTCAACTCAAAACTTATGGAGCTCAACGATTCGAGAACAATACAAAGAAAGGACGTTTGGGTAGGCCACAAGTACTCATACGTAATTACGTTACAAAGGTAATTACGCTTACGGATAACTGGGTGTCCTTCAATCCGAGTACTCCTGTTATTTATCCAATATCATTGCCAGTAGCTTATTTGAACGCACAAATTATCAACCATAGACGGACTTTGATCTTTATATGGATGTTAGATTACCATCTACAAATACACAATATTAAACACAAAAGCGAAATATTTAAATGATCTTCTAAAAAATAATGACCTACTGATGAAGGACACTTTTTTAATTAAGCCCTAAAAACCTTTTGCGCTTCTAATGATGCACACCTTTTTTAATCATTTAGCCTCTTTTTAACTTTTTGTCCTTTTCTCTCAGTTGGTTGCAGTAATTAGGCTACCTCAACCAAACGGGTTAAGTTAGGTTGGAACTCTGGCCGACCACGCGCGAGTTGAATTGGTCGCAGTAACTGAGCTAGGGTACCCCAGACCAAATGGGTGGGTTAGAACTGTGACCAACCGCTACATCCAAGTTGAACGCAGTTTCTTGGCTATTTGGTATTAGGACCTCAATATAGTAATTATTTGAGGATCATAAAAAGAGGCGCAATCATTATATTAGAGTGGTCAATCTTATTTTTAGGAGCGCAAAATGAGAATTATTTGAGGTTCGATTAAATGCATGCCAACACAAAACTTGGTTGGAATCCAACGATTTTGCAAGACTGCATAACACTGTAGATGACTTTCAATATTAATTTTTAATTACACTTTAAAACCCTATTTAGTCAATATTCCAGCAAGAATATAATTGCGTTTTATACCAGGAAATAGATACGCTTTCATGTAATTAAAAGGTAAAAATAATACCAGCTCATGATCATCGTCATTTCAGCCGAAAGACGTCCACTGCTGGACATAGGCCTCCCCCAAGCACCGCCACATCGACCGATTCTGTGCTCATAATAATTTAATTCTGTAATGCGAGTTTTATACGTTCATAATAACGCCCCATGGGGTTGTAATAAAATGTGATGTTCTGCACTATTATGTCCTACGAAGCGTTTAGTGTTAATTGCGATAATTAAATAAAAACGTGCTGAAACTAAGTCCCTGGGTGAGTCGCAAAGTGTAAACCTATAATAGCTGCAATACTTTTAAATAATTATTGACTTCAAGGTGTCGCAATTACCTACATGCAATGCCTGCAATAGGTACCTCTGCCCCATGTTGCCTGAAAGTAAAATTAAATGGGTATCTGCGTATCATTTAATGTGTGGTAATAAGAAAAAGAACTGCATCGATGATGAACAGGGTTCATGGATAGTACCATCACTTTTGTCAGGACGTTACAGTGCAAAATTGATTGTCCATTTACCGTGTACTGGGCAGGTGTACACCTGCACAGAAATAGGAAATCGGCTTTAAGCAAATGATTGTGTAACTTGTCTTGTTTAATAACAAAACACTAAAACCTTTTTATTTTCATTTTTGTGTGTGCTACTAACACTATGTAACAATTTTTTTGACTGTGTGTCTAAAATAAAGATAAATTATTATATAAAACGTACGTGAAAATATTCATAGAGTTGTCAGATTGAAACTTTAGTCCCTACAATCAAGTAAAATAAAGACGAGCGAGCCTTACAGTAGTCTCATACGATGTGCAACATCTGACATCTTGGCTGACAGTACCAACCTCTCGGAAAATGGGTTGGTACCATCCGACAGCCAACTAGCGCGCGCTTCCCGGCTTCCTGTTACACACTTCCGTCCCTTTTCATGAAATCACTCCCACAGATTGCAGGAAAGCGAGAGGAGAGATGTTACATAATATCAAAAAATATATTGAAGAAAGATTTGGAAATAATGTCGATTAAGGCCTAATTAGACAAGGAACTATTTATCGGATTTTTTATCAACGCATTTTGTTTGCAATATTAATAATTCATGTAGCGTAGACCACAATGATTATTAATATTGATAATCAAGTTCAAAAAAGAAAACCAATTTATGTTTTAAAATAAATTGACTCATTCAAGAAACACCAGCCGACCGAGCCGATTCTGTAAAAATCTCACTATGAAAGCTTAGGTGAAGTGTTTTGATGTGAGCTGTCAGTAGCATCGGTCCCTAGGATCGGGTGCAACAGCTCACTTCACGTTCAATTCACCTATGCTTTTACGGTTGGATTTTCATGACAGTTATGTGCTAGTTCACTTAAAATTCAATTTAATACACCACGAAAATGAACACCTAAAACTTACCTAAAATTATAACAGAAGTTAAAACTCAACTAACATTTTCCTAATTCACTTTACACCTGACAAAACACTGAACTACCCTCGTTATCCGATATTTTTAATGCCGAAATATCGGAGTAGCCTGCCGTCATGCGATTGCGTGTACTTCATATTTTTATTCGAAACGACGAGGAAATCATTGTATAAACAGAACTCATTTAAACCAGGGGAGGTTTAAATGAATCCTGAGAAGGTAGGTTGCTTAAAACTGATTGACACGCACTATAAGGTTTGTAGTGTTGACTGGAGGTTTACACCTTCCGAAAATGAAGTCTAAAATTAAATCCAGACACTTTGAGTATGGTTCTCGATAAATATAACCTAGAACTCTTCAAGTCTGTAGTTAATAGACATCCATACAAGCGTGTTCTTTCGTTTAATGTATCATCGCTTACTATCGTTTTAACTAATAGGTATGAAATGTGATAGAAATTATAATCATATTATCTACACTAACATTATACAAAAGTTAAGTATTGTATTTATTTATCTAACAGGATTTTTAAGCCCGATACGATAAATGCGGGCGCATTTAAGCGTAATCGATACTTTAAAATTAGAACCAGCTTTGCACCGCGGTTTCACCCGCATAAGTCTTGATCCCGTAAGAATATCAGGATAAAATTATTTTATGTCCTAATCCAAATTTCATCGAAATCCGTTCAGCCGTTTAAGTGTGAAAGCGTAACAAACAAACAAAAATCTCACATTCGCATTTTTTTTAATTAGAATGCAATCCTTGTGAATTCCAGACAAACAACAGTCTTAGTAACTCATTCTCATTCGTCCCTAATCCTAAGTTCAGCAGTTCACTTCACGTTTGTCGATGGCGTATACAATGAAGACATGTTTGCCTCTTTCTGATCTGTAGGTATTACCAACACAACGGCCAAAATATTGATCACAGCGGCGTATAAGCTCAATATTTACACAAAAAACAAAACAAACACGCTTACACGTGGACCCTATACACACTCCACAATACCGAGCCAGTAAAATTACTGAATAACATCGTCTATAATATTAACATGGACCAATTAAAATGCGCAAAGGGCGCCCTCTAGCGTATTTTAAGAGGTTTACAGCCGGTGCGGACCGGACGCGCTTAAAAATTAAACTTATGGTATAATCCCTATTATGAGTACATCATGAATGTGTTGAGTCGATTGTGAATTTGGCTACTTTAGTATTTGTGTTTTTTCTTTAAATTTGCGTTTTGTTTGTGCAGATTAAACATATTTCTTTCTTTCTTTATTGATTGGTTATTTGGTAAATGGGTCAGAATGTACATATTATAAATTGAAGTAGCTTTTCGTGTTTTTCTGTGTGACCACGTTGATATTCTGAACTACGCATCGGATTTTAATGCCATTTTCACCATCATTTAGACTTTAGAGAATTGATCCTGGAAGGTTTATGTATATCGATGTTTTCAAGTCATAAAAACCGTGCGAAGCAGGAGTTGGTCACTAGTATTTGTATAAAATTGGAATAAAATAAAATTGTTTGCTGAAATAAATTGGAATTTTTGGTAAAGATATAGTGAAGTACAGACGCCAGCAGGTCTGTCTGTCAAATTTTCCCAATCAACTTTGAACCTTATGCTTCAGTAATAAAGTGGAAAATCGATTAAAGAAATTTGACAAATTATAGTAGGTTGGATGTGCTTGGAGTCTGTACAGTAAATAAATTGCTCTTCGAAGCTGTGACATTCTATTTTTAAATTATTTCAGAGAACTTTGAACTCCATTTTTCGATTTAAATAAAAATGATTCGAAAATAATTGGATTAATTAATGTGTAGTAGTTCCGGAAGTATTAGTTATAGAAAATTGCAATTATACAACAACAAACATAATTTTATTTTTTGTAAAATATATTTTCTAATATGCTACATGTTTCATTATTTCCTTGCGAACCGTTTAATTAAATCATTATTATGTTATAGCCGTGCTAAAAAGAACTAGAATGTTGTAAACCATAAAAAATAATAGCACAATTTAAATGCTTGCACTTTAATTAAATTGTAAGACTACTCGTAATGTTTCCAATTTCCGAAGCGTGTAATACAAAATAAAGCTTACGACCTTGTCACACTATTAAACTACTATCGTACGAATGACCTGAATGACGCAATGGCAAAACCTTCCCTTTCTATAACGGTCCGACATTAGGTTCCCATAAAGAAAAATATATAAAATGTATAATTCATTTTCCTGGAACCACTCGTTGATGCATTGTATCTAAAATGTATTATTTATTCGGTAATTTCTGCATGAAAGTGAAACGCTACGCCGTAGCACGAGCTACGAAGCTCGTAGACGGTCTACGACTTCGTAGCGTACAAATTAATCATCGAGCTGTTAATTCATTTATGTTGGGTTATTTTCATCGATTCACTTTCGTTGGTAACTAGCAAGTTGCCGTTCGTAATAACGTTGTTAGTATGTGTTACAGTTGAGACTTAATACCTTTTTATTTTCAGTTTAGGTTCGGTTTACGTTTAGGAGCTTTTGTCAACTCCTGACGTTTTTTCGTAGAATACATTTCCATCAATTCACTTCAGTTTCTCTTATATCTTCATACGAGATCATAATCACTCAATAACATGTTTACGTCGCCTCCGTGACGTACATAACATTATTGTTCAAACACCAAGAGCACAATAACATACTTCCTATACCATACAATAGTTGGTTTTCATATCGAACTGTTAATGGCATTCATTCTATACAAAAATATTGCGACAATTCTTTGAACGAGTCAAAGATGACGAGACGGGCGTCTGACGTCACTCGCGGCACTCTGCGGCTGCGGCTATCGATCGGATAAGCTCGTGTCATCTCGCTCGCTCCCGTGATCTCATCTCGCGCTATCCCGCTCGCACTCACGTACCTCCGCCACAGTGAAAAGCTACGTTCCGAAATACGCTACCTACTAATATTTATTTTAACGCAACCACCCGGGCCGATACACGTGGTGGTCGAGTCGCCTTTTACCTGAATTTTTTCATTGAAAATGAACTTTTGTGGAAAAAATATTACAATAGAACACAATATACTGAACTCTAGGTTACTATTAAACATTAAACTAATTTGGTATATCAACATTTTCAGTTACATGAATTCTATAAATTCTCATTACTATTAAATTAATTAGTTTGTTAATAATGCATTATTCTTGGAAGTTTTGAATGGCTAACTAACGAGAAGGATGACATAATCGGTTCAATTTGAACGCGGCAGAATATAATGGACGATGACCTGCGTATTGGTGACCTTGGATATAGAATGTTCGTACCTATAGTAAATATGTATGTACACTTGAATGTTGTATGTATAGGTACAAATGAATGTTGAACGTATAGGCTTGTTAACATAGAATTATGATATTTTATTGGACACTATCGCAATGCCAGTAACTGCTCAAGTACCCAAGTGATTTGTCCCAATGAATTTTCTGTCGTAAAGCTTCTAGCAGTAGAACACATTTTAGGTAAATATAAACTTACGAATTAGTATCATTCATTACAACAAGAGAAGGCCTTTTGTAACGGGCAATGTGTCAATTTTATTATAGTCAGATTTTAGCAAATCACAGACTAGTTAAAGTAAAAATATAGTAGGTATAATACTGAATAAAAACGTTGGTTCGCCCGATAAGCTATTGTAGCAGAGCCGCCGGTTATACAAACGTAGTCTTACAGTAATAGCTAGTCTGTAAAGGCTACCAACCAGGCTATAGGTACATAATATACGGGTACAGAAACTGTGAACATTAGGCTACATCAATATTAAATATACTACACGTTTAGTCTTACTTAGGGTTTTTTTCGGAATTGATCGCTAAAGCTACGACTTCCTAGAAGGGCAGTGGCTGCCATATAACAGCCGGAGCGACGACTGTAATGAAAATTATGGTGTTTTTTCTTTACGGTGTCAAATAACATTTCTGTGACGACATTTTCCGGTACATTGCATACTCTATGTGGCGGTCACCGTTCACCGAACTGAAATGTATGAAATGTTAAGATTTAAATACAAGATAAACCACACCCTTTTTTTTTTTTTTTTTTTTTTAAATTATCAAATAACTTCTCCCGCTCTGGGTGGAGCGGGAGGGCGTGTCAGACTCTTACTGACTAAAACCCACCCGTGTTCCTTCCGTTGCCTTTACGTTGCCAGGGGCCACGGTATCCCTTTCGGACTTTCCCGCAACCCCGGCAGGCATCGGTCCTAACGGACCCCTTCCGTTGTGCTGACATCTCTTTGAGGCGCGCGTGGAACACAACGCGCCGTCGACCCGGGCCTGGTCCTTATCGGACGGCGAGCTACCCATTGCTCACCGTCCGCAAGCCCACGCCTACTGGGCAGTCAAATGATTTTATTTCTAAGCTGGTTTCTAGAAACACTTTTACACGTCAATCGGAAACATTTGCTCACTTTATCACGGCAGAAACTATTCCGTTGTCTGATGTTCATTTTGAAATTGTAATTTCTGTCAAAAATGTAGGATAGAAACTCACAGTTTAACCTCAATACACCTTTTCGCTCTTCACTGTTCAATTTCCATCATTATTTCCACCCTGTCAGAGCTTAATATAATTCTGAATGTCCTACCATACTGTTAAATTGAGAGTCATGTTTTTTGAGTGAAGCTAGATTGCTCCCCGCTCTCCATGGATGAAATTTCTCTCCAAAGAAATTAAAAATGCAATTCCCGCATTGCATTTTTAATTTCCACGCATACAGAGCAAACCAATGCAGTGTGCGTGAACAAATATACATGGCTCAAAAATCGCAAGCACAGCAAAAAAATAAGCGAAAATAATAAGCAATTGCTTCCCGACTTGCTCCACAAATGCCAGGTTGCATGTTTTAAGACTTATTTTATCTTATGTTATTCTGGGCCCACTGCCAAACTTCGCTTTTCAACTAAACGCCATGTTATAAAAGCTTATTCAAATCGTAACAGTTTTTCGAACTGATATGATTAAAATAAGGCTGACATCGCCAACCCATCTTGAGCAAGCGTGGTGATCAATGCTCGTGCCTTTGCTGTATTAGAAAATGCCTTTGCCCTCCAGTGGGCCAATAATAGGCTGGTATTATTATTATGATTTTTGTATTATAATAATAGGCTGGTATTATTATTATGATTCATGTATTATTTCGATCCAGCCACAATCAACGATAGTTGATAAACAGATAACAGATTAAGGACTTAATTAGACTTCCGGAAACGTAGAGTGAGTCTTTTATTAATTTGGTGTTTCTATAGGATTTTCAAAAGTAAATTGCAAGCAGCAGAGTATGAATTTATGATCTACATGCTATTGTCACCGGCTTTCCCTGCGTGGTGGTCAGATTATCCCACGAGAACGTGCTACCGGGACAAAAAGTATCCTATGTCTTAATTCAGTTTATATACTATCTGTGTGCCAAATTTCATCCAAATCCGTTCAGCCGTTATTGCGTGATTAAGTAACAAACATCCAAGCATACAAACTTTCACATTTATAATATTATTATATATATATTTTTTTTATATATATTATATTACAGTAGGATTATTAGTATGACAGTCGGATGTGTATTGGTTGCTATTTGTTTTCTCTGTATTCGTTATATTTTTCTAATTATAATAATGTGGAAGTCTGTTTTTGTGGCCGTTTAAAGGCAATAGGATCACTCTGTATTACTTCGGACTTAAACATACCAGTCAAAATGTGGGTATACGCCTCGGCTTGCTCCAACAGGGCATATAGGTGTGATTCTATTACTATAATGTAAATATTGACAATCATTAGTACAGATATATTTGGAAATGTCATACGTTACCACATTAAGGATAACTTCATCACCAAACGTTCATCTAGTCAAAATGTCGCAACAACTCACATTCGAGGGTAATTTTTCGCTCCATTCAAATATTTCGGTTCACCACATTCGATAAAATAAAATAAATTCGTGGTACAGTATTAAAATCATAATATGTAAATGCTCAAGAGTGGGTGGAGTTATTTAAAACTGCAATTCAATAAATTGATGCGATTTAACAAATAAAACAAGAGGATTGTGAAAGGCTCTCATTTCATGATTTATAATCCTGTTCATTGCTCTTTTCAAATAGACTACATATTGATGCATTTATTCATCCATTAGGTACACTGAATTACGAAAAAAATGACAGTAATAATGAAAGATAAGCTCCATGTAGAATACTAGTATTCAGCTGCATCAGGTTAGACTGGAATCTGACCCCAATATTGTTGGGAAAAGGACAGGCAGATGATGAACAGAAATTATGAAATGAATACGTTGTACAGGTCGCTGTACAACGTAACGTAAAAATAGATTGTAAAAAAAAAACATTGTAAAAAGAAAGAACAATTTTTACAATATATTTTTAGGTGTAAAATTAGTACGTACAACTTTACAAAAATTATTGAACAAGTTTTAAAATTAATGATAATTCACGCTTATTTTGTCCTCGAATTTCAGCTAATGCTTAACGCACTCAATGATCCGCTGAAAAACACTTGATTTACAATATTTATATAATTTATTTTACACCGTATAGGAGGAAAGGCCATAAATATTTACAATTAGAGCATAATAAAAATAGAAGCATCCCGTAGATGCCACGGTAGCGGTGTGTGTAGTAATTAAAATCCAGTGTTGGTTCGGTCATTGAACTATCACAGGTGGAGTGGAACAACAGACATATATTTTTTTGGTACCCATACAAAACTTTTTCGTATTAATTTGTAAAAAATGTCCTTAAAATGTCCTCTAATTTGACACAGCAACATAGGTCTAGTTTATACAACTCTCTAAGTTCAAATTGCCCTATTGAATAACTATTTCATGAAATCATGACATTTGAGGCTATTATAACTTAGACAGTTGTATTGATGATTCTAATGACTATAATTCTGTAAATACTTATTTGTTACGGTCGCTAATCATATTTTAATCAACATACTCGTATAACCTGCAAATTGCAAAAACCGAAAGAAAATTTGAATTATCCGGGCTACCTTAGCGCATCCCCCTTAAACGTTACCCGTATTCATAGTGCAGGTATACCATAGTAGACGTTTTAATCTATACATGTAAGTGTGTGACCGCGTTGTTTTTCTAATCTACGCAACGGATTTTGATGGGATTTTCACCATAATTTAGAGAATTTATTCCGGAAGGAATCATGCATTTATATAATTATATTTTAGACATAATAAACTATTATTTTTTTCTTGTCATAAAAACCGTGTTAATAATAAACAATCATTATCTCAAATGAGTCTCCGTAGCCTCTATCAGTTCCGTTTTGCCACACACTTCACCTCTATTACATTACAACCATGCATTAGCGGTGCATAGACCACAAAAGCGTTACAAAGCTGAGGTCTCCCCCTACCCCCTACCTCCCCTATGTTACCGTGCAAGTAATGGTCTTAACTCGTCACACCCGCCCTATTTCCCCTCTTAATTACTGACCCGATCTAATCCTAACGCATTTCACATTACACTGTTGAATTTGTTGCATTTTCTTTATGTTTTTTTTATTTTTATTAATATACTTGCGTTTCGCTCCTGCTTCGCACGGTTTTACGACTAGAAAAAACATCGATATTTCTTAGTTTTATGTAGCTTAAATATTAACGTATTATACACATAAACTTTTTGGAATAAATTCTCTAAACGATGGTGAAAACCTCATCATAATCTTTTGTGTGGTTTAGAAGAACAACGCGGACATACAGACAAACACGAAAAGCGACTTTGATTTATAATATATTATGTATAGATAGCATGTATTATTATGCTTTGAGTTGGATGAGTAGGTTTCAGTCGGAATTTTAAATGCGAAGTATTTTTTTACGTGTCGTTTTCTTTTGCCCAAGATATTTCATAGCCTGCAAACTATTTAGACATAATTAAAGTAATGTACTCCTCCTTTTTAACAGACGAAAAAAACAAGGAAGATATAAAGACGACGCGTTTAAAAAAAAAAACTATATTACCACACAAAACTTTTTACAGAGCAGTCCAATTACGACGATAATTTAAAAAAAAAATTGTCATAGTTGAAAGCAATGATTTCAGTCAAAGTTTTGTTAAAAAGTATATTGATTTCTATTGCCCATACTAACAAACATATTTTTATTGTACAGTTAGTTTTTTTCTTCAGTACGTATATTATATTATCTCTCGATAAGTAGAAACTGTATACTTCGCGTCGTTTTGTATTATTGTCTTCAGTAATGCGGAATTTTAAACTGAATTGACTTAGAGAAAAATAGTTTTAGAAAAGTTTTGAAGTTAGCATTTTAGCGCTAATAAAGTTAGACCTATGCTGCGGCCGCTTGTGCGTCGATCGTGACAAAGCAATGCGTTCCAAAGCTTCGTATGTTTTGCTCGCTAAAAAGTATTTCGCTATTTTAATTAACATACAACCTGACACTAATCTGGATATTGCAATAACGTAAGAAAATTTGAATTTCGCGGTCTACCTTAGCGACCCTTTAAAGACTTACATTTGAGTTGTTGCCCATTCGGACCGACTCGATTCAACTCTTTATATTTTCTGTAAATTTTGAAAAAAGTGTCTAATGTAAAATAAACGATTCGACTTTGACTTTGTAATATTTAGTCCACTTTACGATGGACATAAGATGTTCATTCAACTGCAATACTCAGTACTCTTGCGTACACAAGTACATCTAGTACAGTGACATCCACATTTAGTTAATTTTGAAGCATCAGACGATGCTAACTGCAATACTGGGCACAGCAACGTACAATAGCGTCCACAAGTATTATTAAGTTGAGTAAATATCGCGTATGACGTCCATGGACACTTGAGTCGCCGCTGAGTACTGTAATCCACTTTGCGTCGTCTGACGTTGTGACGTGAGTGAACAGCTGATGGCTTGAATAATGGCGGTTATGGGTTAAGTCGTATTTGTTAGCTGCATAGAAACGTGTTTGTAGGTCGGTGGGTTTATTGTGTTATTAGGACGATGAGAGTTGTGGAAAATTTTGATGTACATGTTGGAACTTTTTTGTATGCTATTTTTGTCAAAGACTTCAATTTTTTTTATTGCAGTTGTTTTAGAAAGAAAACAAAACGGAATCGAAAAGACAAAGCAACACACATATCATTCCCATCATCCTCTCCTCGCCCTAAAATCCAAATTCAAAATAAATTCGAAATTTGATTCTATAATCCGCAAACCGACAGCCCCGCTGTCATTGGCGCCAGTTCCCTCACCTGACGGTATCGTTGTCAGCTCTGTAGCGGTCATTTTTGGCGGGAAATTGCCCCATATCCGACGATCGTCGATACCTCGACGCGACTCGTTTTGTCAGTCAAACGTTGTTTGGATACTGCGCCTCTATGAATTTTTCGTGCAGTGATTGACATGTTTGCTCTAGTGATGTTTTTGAGCTCGGGATTTTGAATTTCGAACTTTCCTTGTGCGTTGTTCGATGTGTTGTGGATGTGGGTCGCGTTGCATGCAGTTCAAACTTTTTTTAAATCTAATTTAGTGTTTTATTTATCGTGCTACTATTATGATTTCGGAATAAATATGTTTTGCACAAAGAATAGTGAAGGATATTATAGTCTTTGTTTTTGTTTTATTGGTCTAGAATTAAATCAATTTTTGTGCGTCAGATCACCTTGAAAGTCCAGTCATAAAATATTATTCGTTTGGACTTATGACAAACATAACGATATATGTTCTAAAGTGCACGTTGCCAAATCAATATGGCGAATTTTGATGGTTAAACGTAATGTTTGGAAACTACAATATTTTACCTGCTTTTAAATTATCCTGTAACATAATATTTTATGATCCAAATCACGAATCCCATTCGCAGAATTCACAAAAAACAAGTTCGCCATTTGCAATTTTGGCAGTAAACGGTCCGATTCACACGGTCGGAGTAGACTAGAGAACATTAGTTAGCATTGCAGATGCTGTGGCCTCCATGGCAAAGTGTTTACAAGCACCACTGGCGTGCCACCCAGCAATAAGTCGCGTGGCAACGCCAGCAACCATTCACTAATGGCAACTTACCGTAAAACTAACGACGAAAACCGTCACATAGATAATATTACCTACTTACTGGTTTTCAATGACAGTGTTCATTTTTACCGTATTTTTTGCTGGCGTGACCTTCGATATAATCATCAGCCTATTTAATGCTGGAACGAATGCCTCATCAATAGAAGACTGAAATCGAAAATCACGATTAAAAGTCATTGGTTTAAATCTTTTTGAACGACAAGAATTACATAAAACAGTCCCCGGAAACACACTTTTCCACTTCCCAGTGTTTTAGCTGGAAAGAAGTGGCGCAACAAACACCCTAAGTAAACCGCCTCTGTGGTCTATTGGTGAGACCACCTCTCCCAGACCTAGAGGGTTCGATTCCCAACGGAGGCAAAATTTTCGGCTCGGTTTGGTTGGTGGTAGGGCTTGTTCTAACTCCGCCTGGTTAGTTACCACCATCTTATCTATGCTGTCGCTATAACAACAATTTAAACAGCATTGTTGTGTTTCATTAGTTAGAAGTAAGATACCTATATAGGCAGTTCCTTTTTGGTTAAGAATTCCGAATGAAGCTCGCTTCCACCTTCAACCTGATCATCACTTACCATCAGGTGAGAGGCAGGCCAAGAGCTTCCCGTATATCTCTTAAGTAGTCCTCTGATCTCAATCCTCAACTGTTCTTAGCTTTTCGATCGCCCTTCTACTATTAGGTAATTAGCCTCTGTTTTACAGTTTCTGCTACTTACATTAAAAACGCAGTAAGTAAAAGATTATGATTTTTATTTTATATTCTGACACACTGGAACAATTCGACGGTAGGTACAAACCGAAAAACAAAGCATTTTGCTTGAAATATTTAGCTATTTAAGCATTCCATTAATTGTGTTTTACTATTAATTTTCAAATTCCGTTAAAATTTATGTTAGCACGGAAATATTGCGTGAACAATAAGCGTTCACGGCATGACAAAGTTCTATTGATTGTTGAGTTCTATTGTTTTCTATGACAATAATTATAGGCAGAGTAAATTCTAATGCGCGCTGTTCAAAATAATACTTAATTAGAAAATTAAATCAAGACAATTAACGTTTAAAACAACACGATCAATGCATGTACATTGAGTGTTCATTCGATTCAACAGCGTCTTTATTTCCTTGTAGTAAGGTTGGATTTTGTAGTATAACGGTTACTGCTGACGTGTTGTTGACTGGCTTGGCGTACCTACACCAAAAACTGTCATTGACTATACTGGCTGGTTATTATACCAAAACTAACCACACAAAATTCGAATTACGAACCCGATTTAGAGCACTACAAAGCGCGAGTCACACTGGGAACGAAGCTAAGTTTGTTTAGCTTCGCTCTTGTAGCTAACGTGTCTTTTCATACTTCGGTTCATATTTCGCGGTAGCTATAAGAGCGAAGCTATACGAACTTAGCTCCCCAGTGTGACGTATGCTTTAGTTTTTGTTACCTACCCTTCCTAATTCCCCAAAGTTCAGTAGATCGAAATAAACTAACTTTTATAACTACTAACGGGAGTTAATTGCAACGGTACAGTCGCGAGCATAAATACGACACACTTACGCAAGATTCAAAAGCGATTTTCTATTAAAGTTTTGATAGCAATTTTATGGTATTACGAACATAGTATTTTCGAACCTATACTATTATGAAATGGGTCTTTTTTTTAAAGTTGGAATCGTAACTTCATGAGCAAATCGCTTTTGAATTTTGCGTAACTGTAAGGTATTTCTGCTCGTGACTATAAACCGACAAAACAAAGCATTTATTTGTGGTTCGTCTTCACGGGCTTAATGTGAACTCGATGCAAACGATGCCGCGATGGTTGTCTAGCCTGGGCTTAGACTGTTATTTACTGCAATACCTGGCGGCCTAGAACGAACGTACGACTTAAAAATTACGAAAAATCGAATGATTTTTTAATCGAAAATACATGATAAATGATAATAATGTTTTTATATCTGTAAGTAGGTTTGAACAAACACATACATATACACGTCAATCATATATTTTTTTAAACTAGATGTAGTCGGCGATTCCTATCCGACTACTCGGAGAAGAATGGCCGAAACAAACTCAGAGGTCACAGTCTCCTTTAAAGTCCAGACATTATTTACTTGAGCTACCAGAGATTATTTCTTATGTCTGAATGGTCTTTTGAGGAAAGAACCATACAGATTTGAGTGGCCCTATCCAGTCAGTGCACGCATTTGTCAATAATCGTGTAGCTCAACTCAGAACTTACAACTATCCTATAGCGACAGGCACAATAAGTATCAACCATAGACATGAATAGAGTATTGAAACTTTTTTAATATTATGTGTGAAACGAGTATTTTCAATTTTAAAAGCGTTCGAATTTACGTAACGTTTACTCCGCGCGTTTGTGCTAGGCCCACTGTGCTAGTGTGTTGCAGTAAATAGAGAATGGTCCATGTGAACTTTGTAACTATTATTAAGATCTTGTACACACATGAGACATGCAATAAAGATTTGAATTGAATTGAATTTAATGATAAATGATTACACTCCGTTGGTTTAGGTAGTTCAATAAAAGGAAACAAAAAAAAACACGTGACAAGAGAGCTGTCAAGTAACCGACTAAACGTAATACCTGTCACTTAAGTTGTCATGATACGTCACAGTTGTACTCTTCAATTTAGCAACGTTATAATTCGTTGACGTTTAGAGAACCTGTCTTTGTGGCATCTTTACAATAGACAGAATACAGAATATTATATTATTATTATAAATGTAACAAAAAAATTGTGCTCAAGCAGTAACATCTATGAAGAGTAGTTTAAGAATAAATGATAAGGTTTGACATACATTAATAAAAGAGGAAACTATCATAAAAAACGTAAATAAATTTAATTTGATTCTTATAACGTATTTTTAAACAAGAAAGTGTCATCTATAAGAACACTTTTTACTATTTAGTTACTTAAACCAATGGAGACGGCAGATTACGTGAAGATAAATATTATTAGTTTGCCGTTGTTGTGAACTCGGTGTAAACGATGCCGCGATGGCAACTAGACTTGGTTTAGACTTTTAGGTACTTACTCACTTGAGTAGTGTTGTGCGGTAAATGGGGAATGATTAATGTATTCTTGGTTATGCAAGGATAAATTATTTGTTGTCGCATCGTTTTAAGTTATGAATGATAAGCAATTTCTATTACCTACTCATCAGCTGTTCGACCGAGGCTACTGGAAGAGCTCATAGCTAAGACATAACTGCCGCATGGGTCGACGCTTGCCTGGGTTGGTCCGTGGATCTTCACATACAGAGACTCCTCCGTGCCTCAGAAAGCACGTTAAGCCGTTGGTCCCGGTTGTCATTCGTGAATCTTTGTCAGTCGTTACGGGTCGTCAGAATCCCGAAAGTCTAACAACCAGTACCTAGGGGTATCGTATTACCCAGTTACAGGGTTGTGGAGGTTAGATAGGCAGTCGCTCCATGTAAATACTGATATTCAGCTGCATCCGGTTAGACTGGAAGCCGACCCCAACAAAGTTGGGAAAAGGCTAGGCAGATTGATTGAGTTGTTGGACTGAGCAAGTGACATTTAAATGTAAAACCAGGATTATACAAATTAATTGTTTACCAAATTGAATACCAGCTTAAAGTCCGTATATTCAAATCAAAACATATTGAAACAATTAATATTTTAACTTATTTTAATATTGTCGCGTTCATAAATAAGTAGCAGGCTAATCGTCTCATTTAATAATAATTAACGTAACTAATTTAACGTGTATCAATGACAGCTCTCAATAGATTGCTACAATGACAGCTGTCAATACATTGCCACAATGACAGCTGTCTATACATAGCTACAATGACAGCTGTCCATACATTGCCACAATGACAGCTGTCAAACGTCTGGTAACGTTCCGTTACTACAAGTTGTATGAAATGGTTATATGGCGTAGTGTAACAATTTCAAAACAAATTGTGTCCAATAAATCATATTCTATTTATGTATCTTTATTTCTATATCATCACATTAACTGTTTTATATAGTTAAACGTAAAAGTTTCCTTTAAACTTATTGGCTAATATTGACTTACCTACTTTATGTAAGGAAAAAGTTGCTGGTATAAATTAACTAACTTCGAGTATCCACAATAATAATGAGCCTCCGTTTTTAAGCTTAGCTATTCTATAGAAAAACTCTGTAATTGCATTGGTTTAAACTTTTACTTATAAACTTGGGATATAAACCTCTTTATTTTACTGCTAATATAAGTATAGATAAGACTTTATAATAAAAAAATCTGTACATATATCATTTAAGAGATTTGTCTTATTTAGCCTGATATCAACGATTATAAGCAGTTGTTTCTCGCATCGAGCGGCGCCTCGTAGTCTTGAGCTGTCTACGTCGCTACGCCGTAGCAGTCGCAAGCCTACGCCCGCTACGCCGTAGCAATCGCATCTGAGTCAGTTCTACGAATTCGGATTCGATACACACCCGACTAAACAGCTGCAGTTGGATTCATTAATTTCTCGGTATTTTGAAAGGGAATGCTTTTGTCGGATGTGAACGAAACGATTTCTCGGTATTTGTATAGTTTTCAGCTTCACATTGAGAGCACTAAGGCCAAGTTCATTGAACACCTAACAGTGTTTTAGCTTACAGAATGTCCCACATTATGATTGTTAAAGAGACAGTACGTCAAAATGCTTCATTTAACAACATTTAGAAACTACCAGACTTTGTTGAACTTGACCGTTTAGGCATTTCGTTTTTTGGACGATAACACTATATTCGTTTGCTTGTTGTTACACTAAATACTACCAGCAGACTAGGTTTGCCCAATCGTCGATCCTTCACAGAGGAAAAATGACCTATGTCATTGAACTACACTTGGGAGCAAATAAATCGAGCCACTTCCTTTTTCACGCATTATGGTAATTATTTTTGGTATTAAGGAACGCATCGATTCGAAACATATATCGCCTAAAAGGGTATTTAATAACCTTTACAATGAGGGTAGTTAGTTGTCAAAATTTCATTTTTATTAAAGTTTAAAGGGTAGAATAAAATTATCGCATTTAATTTGCTTATGACATTTTTATTGTACTCTGTTAAGAAAAGATTAAATTTGAGGTTTTTGTTAATCATACCCATATTACTTGTTATTGTTGTCTTTATCTGTGTCTGTGTAATCAAAATAACCTGATAAAATGGATACTACACCGACGGAAGCTGCCCAAGTTGTAGCTTTACTTGAGGTTGGACACGGACAACGTGAAGTGGCACGCAGACTTCATTTGAGTCGTTCAAAGGTACAGCGGGTATACCGCAGGTATCTGGAGACTGGTGCTTTTGTTCGGCGACCTGGAACTGGCCGACCACGGGCAACAACAGAACGTGACGACCGCTTTATTGCAACCAATTCGTTGCGCGACCGTGGACTTAATGCTGTTCAGCTACAGCAAGCGTTACGTGACGTTCGAGGAGTCGCAATCAGTAGGTGGACAGTGAGACGAAGACTAAAAGAACGAAATTTAACATCACACAAACCAGCAACTGGCCCAAAATTGACTGTAGCTCATCGCCGATCTCGCTTGGAGTTTGCTCGAGAACACATTAATTGGACGTTAGAAGACTGGAGGTCAGTTTTGTTTTCTGACGAGTCAAGAATCTGTCTTTTTAGCAATGACGGGAGAAACCGAGTGTATAGACGTCCTGGTGAAAGATTTGCCCAATGTTGCATTCGAGAAACGGTGAGTTTTGGTGGTGGTTCTTGTATGGTGTGGGGAGGAATTTCTCTAGACGGAAAAACGGAACTTGTCTTCGTCGACCCCGCCAACGATGGCAGTGGTAGACGTGGATTAACAGCTGACCGATACATAACTGACATTCTTGAAAACCACGTAATGCCGTATGCTGGTTTTGTCGGAGAAAATTTCTTGTTTATGCATGACAATGCGAGACCTCATACCGCGCAGATCGTTACGGAATACTTGTCTGCGATCGGGATTCAACAAATGGTATGGCCAGCACGAAGTCCCGATTTGAACCCGATCGAACACCTATGGGACGAGCTAAAACGGAGAGTCCGAGCCAGGGTTCCCGCTGTTTCATCCATTCCCGAGCTTAAAGTCGCTGTGCTTGAAGAGTGGGAGAACATACCACAATATGTCATCGTAACGCTGATCAGATCGATGACTAATAGGCTACATGAATGTATCAGGGCCCGGGGGGGTAATACCAGTTATTAAGAATATTTTTTTTGCAATAATTTTGTTTTTTATTGTTTTTATGGACTGTTTTAGCCCTACTAAATTTTCTATCAAAATTACCATTTTTCTTGCAGAGCCAATAATTTATCATTCAATAAGGTTATTATTCAATAATTTACCCTCATTGTAAAGGTTATTAACTAAACTTTTAGGCGATATATAGTTCGAATTGATACGTTCCATATTACCAAAAATATTTACCATTTTACGTGAAAAAAGGTAGTGGCTCGATTTATTTGCTCCCAAGTGTATTTTAGCCCGTTCGGCTCCAATTCGTTTCTTTCTAATGAATATACTAGTTCCACACTCAAAGGACTCGTGCCTTGTTTTGATTAGATAAGCGTATTCCTAAATTCTAAAGAATAATATTGTATAATTTTGCTGCATCAGGTTAGATTTGAAGCTGACCCCAACATAGTTGGGAAAAGGCTAGGCAGATGATGAATATTATATGATTCAAGTTCCAAAGAAAATACAGTTATTTCATAAAATAATTATACATAATATCACGCCTTGTTTTCCTGAAGGGTTAGGCAGCGGTGTACCTGTAGTACACACACATTTGGTCAGTTATGTTTAAGTCCCATGTAGTAGAGGGCGAGCCTATTGCCACCAACCGGACACAAATCCAGACTCCGGGCTGCTACTGAGAAATTCCAGATATAAAAAAAACAATATCACTTTACCCTACCCTGAAATCGAACCCTGCACCTCATGCTCAGCAAAAGCGTTTGCTACCACTAGACCATCGAGGCAGTCTAAAATAATTGACCTTTAGAAGGCAAATTGTATTGTGTCTCGTTAGTGACAGACTAACGAGACTATACATGTTTCTAAAAGCAGTTTTTCTTTTGTTGTAATTTCTTGTAATTTTATATAGTCAATAGTCTACCACAACAGGTAGCATGCGATTTACCGATCATTGACCTGCACAGGCTTTCAAAAGCTAAAACAAACTATATCTTCAACGTCGCATATCATCTAGCGGTTTTACCCAGATCGACACCCCACAGTCTTTCAGGAAAGAAGGCCTGCAACACTCAGAGGCCGTGGTTTGTTACCTATGTTAGTGGCTGAAGACATTTATATAATGAAGATAATAATATAAATTATATTTATATATATTTTTTTTTTACAACTGGATTAGGTATATCCCGCAAATATAAATTTTGGTAACTCTTTAATAATAATATATTAATTTTATTTATCTGTCGTCAAATCTTTCGTAAACTAACATGTAGTTTTCTGATCAGTGACTTGTACCGGCTTTCAAAAGCCGGTGCTGAAACAAACTACATCTTCGACGTCGCATATTATCGAGCTGTTTCACCCAGTTCGGCGCCTCGGAGTCTTCGCGTCGCGTTCGGTGGCGGTCATTACCCCCTGTTTGAGCAACGCCTCATATAATCTGACCTTCACTTGTAAGATTTCTTTGCGCAATCATTTTTAGTATCGCTACTATAGTAACGTGTTTAGTACTTGTTAAGTACCTGTAAACTACATATTGGCTGTAAATTTATTGGTAGTGTTTGAGTTGGTAAGACTTTTCGATGGTAGTTACAATATATTTGGCTCTTGCACACAATGGGCGATGAAGAATTGATCACTATGGGAGCTGTGGCAACCAATTAGAGATAAAAACTTGCCCTGTATACAAGAATTCATCCAAATTACATAGTTCAATGGCTCTATTAGATAAATCAATAAATCTGCCAAAATGACGTCAGCACATTGAACTTCTAACCGCAACTAGGCAAGCCTTTGAACCGCTCAAAGCATAAGCGAAAGTACAGTTAGCCTCAAAAAGATGTTTACATCGATAATAATACATTTGATTTTCTAGAATTTGTGTGCCATAACATAAGCTTGTATCAATGTGTACCTAATATGGAATACGTTTTGTGGCTATACATTGTTACAATATTATATAACAAGTATTGTAGAAAATCATCACATTTTTGTGACTGAAATGAAATTGTTTTTTCTGTAAATAGGATATTGGAATCACTTTCAAAAGTCACATAAAAAAAAATCTTCTATCCTACGTCCGAAAATCATTGCTTTTGACGACAATTTGTGTTGTATCTAGAGTATGCCACCATATTATTTAGGATAGAAGATAATTCTGTGGCTTCTAAAGTGTCGGTTTTTGTGATTGCCTGAATAAATATCATCTGCCAAGCTATTTTCTAACTATGTTTAAGTCGGCTTGATATTATAAATATTCTCACAATTAAAGATGGATATCTTTTCCTACTCCTTAATCTTATCTATATATAATATTATAAATGTGAAAGTGAGTTTGTTTGTTACGCTTTCACACTTAAACGGCTGAACGGATTAGGATGAAATTCTGCACATGGGTAGACCATGACCGGGGTGAGGAGAAAGGCTGCTTTCATCCTGGATTACAGATGAAGTCCCGGGCAACAGTTAATACGACAACAAATTAAACTTTGTATACCAAATGACGTCTCCTTTCTGTTTACGAAAATAGTTTAGTCCTAACTTGTTTTATTTGATAGTTTAAAAAATACTATGCATTAGTATTGCCAGTGTTTTCATTTATTGTCATATTTATTCCACATCGTACATTGCATAGGCAATCATCTTTAAGCAAGAAGGATGTTGACAAAACATTTTTTTTTGTCCGTCAGATCGATTATTATACAGATAAATATTGGACACGTATTTTTTTATTTTTTTACATTGGCAATACATTGAGTTAACATGTGGCATGACGTCACTGTCCCGTAGATTTTATACTAAATTGTGACGTAGCGAGCCCCTACTCCCCAACTTTAATGCGGATTATCTAAATATTCTTTATTAATATGATAAAGAAAAAAATACGTATCTAATATTTTTTATTATCTGACTGTCGGACTAAATAGTTTTTTTTTCCGAGTCAACATCCCTATTGTTTATAGAAACTGTTAACTTTTAATGTAGGTTAATTGAACAAAATCTTTTATTCTTGTAAGTTGATGGTTTCGAGTTTCGACTATGTTTTTTGTTACATCGTTAACAGAACCTAATAATTTGAGTGATTATAAATTGTTAAACTAAAACTACTTATTATGTTTCAGTTTTCAGTATACTTAATAATACTACAATAAACCAGAGGATTAGACAATTCGAGAAATAATACCCATTTCAGTCTTGAAAGGAAACAGATTCGCGGCGCGTTAATTTTAAAATAATGTTTCACAACACTATAATCAACATAAAACCATCTATAATCAAATTAGAATTTCTATAAAACCCCACATTAATCCCTCCAATCATATAACCTAGTACGTATAACAATATCGGCTATATTTAACCGCCGAAGCCCCGCTCCCTGTGCCTATAAATACAGCGTCGAACCCGGTTAACCATGGTAACTGAGTTACTTACACCTAACTGGGTAACGCTTCATAGTCACCTCTGTGTATCAATGCTGTTGTAAAGTTCGTTGCACACCGGATTGGCTCGTGATTTTGTGTAAGCCTCACGCAATTGGTTAATAGGGGTGACGTGATTGTAACGCGATTTGACCGTGATACGTGGTGGATTTTAGGTTGAAATATGAATTTTAATTGTAATTGTGTTTTCCGAACTTGGCTTGAAACACTGCCATGTCTAGATTTTTATGTTGTATGGAATAAAATGGAGTTTCTTTTTTCAAACAGGTTGAAATGTGAATTTTAGTAACGAATACATACAGAAAGTATTCGTATTTTACAAACTAGGTTTGTAACACTGCCGTATCTACTTTTATGTTCTATGGAAAAAAGCGTGTTAATAATAAGCAGTTTCTTTTATCTAACTGGGTAGCGGTTCATAGTCATCTCTGTGTATCAATGCTGTTGTAAATTTCATTGCACACCGGATTGGCTCGTGATTTTGTGTAAGCCTAGCTAATTGGTTAATAGGGGTGACGTGATTGTGACGCGATTCGATGATCGCGATATGTGGTGGATTTTGAGGTTGAAATATGAATTTTAATTGTGTTTTCCGAACTTGGCTGGAAACACTGTCATGTCTGTCATGTCTTTTGTACATGTTCGTTGTCAGTTTGTGTACTTATGCCGAGACGTGATTCTGTCGCGATTAGGCCGTGATACGTAGTGGATTATACGATAGAATGTGAACTGTACATTTGAGAAATGTCTGAAATCGCCAATCCACCTTCAACAAGCGTAGTGGATAACGTTCATGTTTTCTTTGTATGTGATAAGGCCTTTGCTCTGCAGTCAAACAGTAACAGGCTGATATTATAACGATTATATTATTATAGTTAAAATTATATTCTTTACTTATACAAATGTTGCGTACCAAAAGGTAAAATGTATCGGGACTATTTATTAAAACTACATCTTATCTGTTTATGATACTATGATACTACTATTAAATGAGCAGTATTTGTATATCTTATCTTACATCTTACTAATATTATAAATGTGAAAGTTTGTATGTTTGGATGTTTGTTACTCAATCACGTAAAAACGGCTGAACAGATTTGGATTAAATTTAGCACACAGATAGTTTATAACCTGGATTAACACACAGGATATTTTTTATCGTGACAGTACGTTCCCGTGAGATAATTTCAGACCTCCACGCAGGCGAAGCCACGGAGGAAAACTAGTATATATATATTTGTAATCGCGTTCTCGAAAACGGCTTTAAGGATTTCGATGAAAGTTGCAATATAGTGGTTTACGGGAGCGAAAAATCGATCTAGCTAGGTCTCAAATCTGGGAAAATTCGTTTTCTCCGTATTTTCACCCGAGCAGAGCTCGGTCGCCCAAAGTTTTGAACAAGATGGCTACCTTAGAATAATGACATGGCAGCATGGAATTAGTATGAACTATCCTATACTATTAAATGAGCATTCTCTATTTTCACCTGAGCAGAGCTCGGTCGACCAAGTACTACCTACATTATAAGTAGGTAAATAATAATTTAGTTCCCTTCAAAATGGTTGAGCTGAATGGTGCTTGCATGTTGGTGAACGGGCGCCGTCAGTAGGGACTGGTCATCTCTTAGCTGCCACGACATATTTTAATTTAATTAATTTTTGCAATTGTTTTTTTTTATTTCTATTACGGACGCTTTTAACGTTTTGCATCTTCTCACTTATATAACTTCAACATGAAAGATGTAACCAATATTTTGATTTAAAAGGGTGTCCGTGGAGTTTCTTGCCCGTTCTTCTCCATAGGTACCTACTACGCTTTGGAATGGGCAACTAGCTTCATCTTTCTGATCGACCGATCCCTTGACAATTCAAAAGTCCCTGTAATTGGTTTATTTGAAATAAATGCTTTGAGTTTGAGTTTGAATATTTTTTTATTTTCCTATTTTATAAGCTATAAAAATACAATGCCTTTCAAGTCATTATTCTCATCATGTTATGTTTTAAGTAAGTAAATACTTAATGAAAAGCTGCACTTACTACCTACTTTATCAACAAAATTAATTTCTCTACAAAATTAAGTGTCATTACTTTATTAAAAACTTGTTAACAGTTTCTACGATATAAAACACTAAAAACTTATAAATCTGCAGTGACCCAAATTGTGTCTACAATAAGTTTTTAAATGAGCTAAATAAGTTATTACAGGTACAAGTAAAAATGGGGCTGTTCATTAACACCGTTGTTAACTGGACATTCTTTCTGAGTGATGTTACTAATGTGGGTCATATATTGTATAGCAGTGGGCGCCTCCACACGTGTATTAATTTTATTCCCACCGGTGTACTCCGAGCCTTATAACATTGTGTCTATTATATAGCATGTAGGTAAAATTAGCTGGTTTTATTTGGAATGTTATTGATATTTCGTGTCTAGATTTGAAACAGACATTGAATGTTATTTCAATGTCTGTCTGCCTCAGGTTTAAGTGGAAATATATAGTTTGTGAATCTTTGTGTTTTATAATATAGAGTATTCTATATATCTTTACCTAAAATTCCTTCTGGAAATCCTCAATGATCGATATAATTTACGAAAACGTCCGTAGTAGTTACAATCGCGGACATTTGCGGCAAACCGCCAGTGTCCGCGATGGTACATATTTTGTAAATGTTTTTTTCGAAAGATAACTCCATTCACACATCTATAGTTTAGATTAGTAGATTTGTAGACCATTTTCTATTTTGTTTAGTACCTGGTACTTGTTAACAGTCCTACACTGTCCTCTCATACCTATTAACACTGTAATTTGAAAACATCGTAAAAGCCATTTAATTGAGAGTAACCGTAGAGTTTCTTGCCGGCTCTTCTCCATAGGAAATTACCAATTGGAACCGTGCACCTAGCTTCTGACGTTTCATTAAAATATTTTGATGTATAAAAAACTGAACTAAGTACCATCTGATCTTAGAATATCATTGAGACACGAATATCATTGAACGAAAATAGATTCTGACTTTTGAATGTCATTTTGAAAGCAAACACATTCAGTCACATGACTCATTACACCAAAAAAAATACAGTATCAAAACTCCCAATCCCACACATTCCCGCATTAGTCAGAATGCGGTATCACAGTACTATTCCCGGGAACGGTGGGGTGACCTCGAAAGCGACGTAACGCTATAACGCCATGGCGCCGCGCCGTCGCCCTTTCTCCCGCCAAGGACCGAAGGACAACCCACTGGCTGTTTTCCAGACAATGCAGAGCTTGTTACGTCATCACACGTTATTGGTCCTGGATTGGAAGGATGTTTGTTAGTCGATTAGAATGATTGCTTAGGTTGGTTAGTGCACCATTTGCAGTTCATAACTTGAAGTTAAGGTAGTGCTGCTAACTACTAAACTAATGCTGATACAAATAACGTCCCCAACTAGCTACAATACGTAAGATGGAAAACAATATGAACACTTTTATAATGGTTTAAAATGTTTTCCAAATTTCCTTTTATGTTTCATTAGTACATCATTCATTCTTGCTGTGAGCAAGTATTTAATTATTTTCATCATTCTCTTAATAAAAGTAAGTAATTAATTATTTTCATTATTTACCGATTCCCGCAACCTTTCGCGATACTATTTATACATATACTATTCTATTTGCATTTATATAAAAATTGAATAGACTATCAGACTTCCAGACTGACTCAACGCGAAACCTGTGAAATAATAAAGTTACGGTGAAAACTTAGTCACCGGCAAATACTCAGACATTTTTAGGAAAAACAGGATTGAAGTTCAATGGCAAACGCATTTACAACCATTAATAAACATCGAATCCCTGCACAAAGCAAAAAGGAGGAGTTTACGCAGTAAGCGAGTTTTTTGCAGAAAGTTCACACATTTGGAGGCCAATTCAAGTATTTATAAGTGTTCAAAATCTAGTCACAGTCTCATATCAGCGACAATCAATTTCTTTTCAACCGACTTCAAAAAAAGTAAGAGGATCTCAGCTCGTCGAATTACTTTCCTTTTTTTTGACATTGTTTATCGATGACTTGAAATTGACAATATTTTTGGTAATTTTTGTAGGATTCTTGCTAAGATTCGGTTGTGAACGTATTTAAAATTCGGGAATTGCCCCTCAAATTCACATCGTTGGGTGACGCGTTTTCATTCTTCGACACCCACGCTAGCAATGCGTCACAACTACACGACTTAACGACTTCTATGAAAGGTTCTTCGTTGTTTTAAGAATAGCTGTATTGTACTCCTTTGAACACCGGGTAACTAGTTCTGTGGTGTAATGAAACTTAACTGGAGTTGAATTAGAAAATAGTGTTTTTTGTATTTATTAGCTGTATAAGTTTGGTACTGGCAGGTAACCGCATAGTGCTAATTGCGCGTCTTATGAAAGTATCATCCATATTTCCATAAATTTCAAAGCTGAGAGCCTGCTAATATATAGTTACAAGACTCCAATTTTTTTGCTAGCAAAGCATTTTGCTAGTATCCACTACCTTGGCAAAGGTCGTACTTTGTTATAAACGTAAAGAAAAATGCTACTGCGAATCCTTTTAACATTATCCATATCACTTTTTTGCCAAAAACTGCAACTTTTTTTTGTATCCATAACTTTACCAAACATAATGAACCAAAAGCTGCGCTATAAGCTATAAGATAAGTTATTAATTAAGAATTCCCACCGAAATAATTACCCGTATTAATAAATTCGAGTATTCCCACGAACTGAATTCAATGCATTCGAACTGAAACAGGTCAACTGACCTGTTTCAGTTTCATTACAAAGGGGATTAAAAATTATTAATTAAAACACAATAAAGCAATGTTATTATATCACCACTAATTCGCATCACTCAATTAATATCAGTATTCAAGAATTTAAATGTCGATACGCTCCATTAATTAATAGTATTAATACTGCAATTCAGAATCCTAGATTCAGTTTAAATGATTATGTAATTATTGAAACTAGAATATTTCATGAATGGACGACTAAGTTGTTACTTAGTAGGTTGATATATGAAGCTCTATAACTTATAAAATGTTAATGGTTTTAGCGAGCAGAACTATCGGAAAATTCACTTCAATCCATCTTGTGTTACAGTACCAGAACGAGACTGATTTAAATAATAGATTCACTAGAATCAAATTGAAGCAAATCCAAATATAGAACAGAAGCTTAAGCTATCTTATTTCTAAGATAGTATACCTTCGACTTTTGTATAACAATAATATCTTTAACATACGAATATATTGAAATATGTATCTTTGCCTTTGTAATCCTCCTATCTAATATTGCATCTGCAGATTCACCCACTCTACTATATTATCTTCCATTATATTCGGTTCACAACCATTTACAAAGTTCAACTCGAACTCCGAACGGGTTCAAGCAATAGTTCTGTAGCCAAAATGAAACAGGGTATAAAGCTCTGGACCGAGGGAGGTGGCCCAATTCGGCTCGGCGCCCGATCGGCGGGGCGGCGGCGCCGTCTCGTCTGCCTCATCTCCGAAAAAACCAGATCAACCGGCGCCTTGGAAGACACCCAGAGACTTTTTGCCTATAGATGTAGGCCTCGGGGTCACCCGCCTGTTATGTTAATGGGGGCCGGGAAAACCCTATGGTGTAGAAAATATTATAATTTGTCAATGTCGTGGCGTGATAGGTCATTTTTCTCAACTTAAGGACGTTTTTGTTTGTGTTTTCGTCATCGTTAAGTTTGTTGTGTTGCTTAACTTGACGGCGGGAAAGTAAAAAATATATAATGACGTTTTGTATCATAGAATCAAGTGGCGTAGCGTACGGTATCGTATCCGTTAGTTGTAGGTACTACTTATGATTCTAGCCAAGACAATAGAACACTGTAACTCTTTCTTTTTTGGGATTTCAGTATCATACAACCAATCTTAAAATAGGCTCTTGTATTGCATTTTATTGCAGTGTGGTATCGACCCACGAATAAAGGTCGTGAGTACACAAAAACTTTTTTTACTTTGTGTATTATGTCATCTCCACTGCTTTCAAAACGGTGAAGGAAACATCGTGAGGAAACCGGCAAGTCCTAGAACCAGAAATTCGAAGACATGTGGCATCCACCAACCCGCACTGGGCCCGCGTGGTGGATTATGGCCCACTCCCTTTCACAGAGAGGCCTGTGTCAAAGCAGTGGGATTATTAAAGGCTGATTATGACTGTATGCTATGTATTGCATTTTATTAAATTAAGGTTTTTATTCATTTATATCTGCTCAGCTTTTGCTCTGCATACCATAACACCGTAAAACCGTCGTAATACCGTAATATAATTCACGTAAACGTTATTGTGGCCTGCTTTAACTTTAATTCACGTAGTTGCATTTAATCCCAGCACAATAATATTTTGCCTTACCTACTTCCGCGTCCCGAGTAAATTGAAAATTCCTCAACCACGTACTTTTAAATAATGTGCTCAGATTTAAGCATAAAGTCTTCTGTAGTCAAGCTTTCTTGTATAAACTTTATTTCTGTTCTATTATTAGGTTCTCTTTAGTGAAGAATATTTATAAACTATGTTTAGATCTATTAAATGAACCAAATTACTAAGGTTAAGCAATCATTACAATTGAGCCATGGCACCTATGATTATGAACAAGGATCGAATGTTGAAAATTACTATATATACAGTATGTTAACTAACGAAGGACGTTCCCGTTAACCCGCGGTTGTGTAGCGTCCAAATATGCAAAAAAAAACCTACAGATCACCGTAATCGGGAGTGAAATATCTTATATTATTATTCGGGTCGAGTTGACTAGGGCCGAATTGTCACTGACCCAAAGAAGCACTCCGTACATGCGCACTTTTCTTTTAACGTGAAAAGCCTTGACTAATCATTATTGTGTGAACATTTGAAATCCTATACTATTAATCGAGAAATATTTGTATATATATATATACAAATATTAGTAGCTAGATCTCATATCTGGGAAAACTCGTTTTCTACGTATATTCACACGAGCAGAGCTCGGTCGCCCAAAGTATATAACAAGATGGCTACCTTAGAATAATGACATGGTAGCATGGAATTATTAAGTACCCTACTATCATGGCAGCATGGAATTAGTATGTACTATACATGGAATTAGTATGAACTATCCTATACTATTAAATGAGCATTATCTTTTCACTTGAGCTCGGTCGACCAGGTTCTAATATTAAAAAGAGACAGCGAATTTTGTGAGTTTATGTAAGTAGGTATATGCGGAGAGTTATCTCCGGAACCACCGCTCCTATTTGACAAATTGTTTCACCATTTGAAAGGTACATTATTCCAGATAGAAATAAGCTTATTATGTAAATATAAACAAAAATAAGTACTTAATAATATCGTTGTACTTTTTGTTAGGATAATACTTAGAATACCGTCATTACATGTAAATTGCACCCGTGCGAAGTCGGGGCGAGTCACTTGTATCATAATAAAATGCATTCGTCAACATTTCTTTTTTACGTTGTGTTTACTTCGCACATTCGTGTAGCCAAATAGGTTGTTCAACTGTACATAAATACCTATGATACCTATGTGTTTTCAAATGTACAGTACATATCCGTAACATTGTTTGATTAAAAGTTCACCAGCTTAACAGAGTTCAACACTGTGAAATTTACTCACCTACCTAGAAGATTGATTACTTCTGTAGCTGAGGCCTTAGTGTGAGTTTCTTTTAAGCATCTCGACTTTACGCATCGACCGCGTTCGGCGCTCCGATTGGCAGCCGGCCGGCCTTCACCAAGTGAAGGGCCAATCGGAGCGCCGAACGCGGTCGATGCGTAAAGTCGAGATGGTTAAAAGAAATTCACACTAGGGCCTCTGTTACCTTTAAGGTCAGTGGTCACTAGGCGGTACGACGCAGCATGGCACGGCAAAGCATTTAATTTTTTATGGCCCGTCTGATGCCGAAATCTTCCGCGGCATGTTGCAGCTTCCTTCGGTATGCTCAAGTCCCTTTATGACGATATTCATGATATGTGAGTGCTAAGAGTATGAAAATAAGATTCAAAATCATTTTGAAAATCCGCTTATGAAAATCCTTTACCTTACCATGCCGCGCCGTGCCGCCTGGTGAGCGCTGGTGTTTAGTCGTGTGTGTTTCTGTACGTAGAAACAAATGTACTGTTGCTGACAAAAAAATAGGTCACAACCTTATTGCTCGAAACGGTCTTTAAAGGATATCAAAGTGTACCTTTATGGGATAATAATAAAGGAGTGGTTGAAAACGATATTTTTCGAGTGTGGCCAAGTTTGTGAAAGTAGCCAATTGTTACTTTACCTGAATAATGATGGTTTTATGAACGTCATTTATTTACTTTAGAATATAGTAACAAAATTCATTTGGGCAAGAATTTATAGCAAAATAATCATTACACTTTTTTTTTTTAATAATTTTTATCACATATTTTTTCCGATGTCTATATAGCCTTGACCATTTACGAAGATAAAGATTACGAAGCACCGTTATTAAATACATTACATCAAATTAAAAATCGTTCAACATAAAGGTATCGAGTGTTCATTACCAACAAGAATCTACTCGCTCAGCTAAGCTTTGTGATAAAACCATAAAATTTTACATTTTAATTATTATGTAAATCATTAAAAATACCAGTTTTTTATATAAATATTGACATTGTTGAAAATTATATACAAAATAACATGATTACTTTGTAAAGTATTATATTGTTTTAATTATTGTGAATGTGAGGACTATGTGGATATTTTATTTTTATTGTATTTCCTCTTTCTTTAATTTTTTCTTTCTCAGTTAGTTTAAATGATGGTCTGGCAGTTTGAGTACTTTATGCGACCTACCCAAATGTCCTTTCTTTGGTATTATTCGTCGAGTTGAGCTCCTTAAGTTCTGAGTTGAGCTCTACGATTACTGACAAATGCTTGCACTGACTGGACAGGTCCACTCAAATCTGTGTGGTTCTTTCCTCAAAAGACCGTTTCAGACACTAATCTACATGGTCCTCATATGGCCTGGACTTTAAAAGAGACTGTGACCTCTGAGTTTGTTTCGGTCTTTCTTCTCAGAGTAGTCAGATAGGAAACGCCGAACTCGTCTAGCATTTTCTTCTTATTTTTTTAAATATTTTTTTAATATGACGTGTATAAGTGATTGCAATATCCTATTCACTGCTTCTTTTTGACCGACTTAAAAAAAGCACGAGGTTAAGCATTCGGCGGGTTTTAGGTTTTAAATTAGTTATAGCGTTGTCTTGATACATAGAAGTAGGTAGCATCCATCCACGGGTGGGGTATTTTACTTAGACCACTATTTATCACTATAATACACCAAAATCTAAAGAAGGCTTCAAGTGCAACGGTATCAATTCTCATAGCATTATAATACGTTTTTAAACATTTTCTTAATTAAATTCATTCGTTAAATTTAATATGCTCGCCCCCTATTACATGGGACTTAAACAAAATTGACGGAATGTGGGTGTAGTATAGGTGCATCTCTGCCTATCCCTTCGGAGAATTAAGGCGTGATGTTATGTTACTTTTCTTAATTTACGAGTAGTTGTTGTCTGCGATATTTTTGAGTACGAAGGGCAAAGACAAGGGCTTTTTTGAAAGTCAGTCGCACTGGGTGAATGTACCTACCTACAGCGTCTAAACAAATATGGCGGAGACACTAAACTATATAGATTATTCGATATTTTTACGTCTTTAGGCTGAAATGATTTATTTTTAATATTCTGTACTAGCGACTCTTTCGTACGGTTTTTAAGACTTGAAAAACATCGAGATTTCTTGATTATATGAACGTTTTATATTTGTATAATAAACCTTCCGGAAATAATTCTCTAAATTTTCCGTAATTTGGAATAACAACGCGGTCACACAGACAGACACAAAAACGTCTATATATATATGTATAAGTAATTATCAAATTAGGCTTTGGATTCAAACCAAACTTAGTGTTTGGCAAACTATGCATTACACAGTTGTGACAGAAGACAACTTATTATAGTATAATCTACAAGAAGTAATTAAAATAACTAAAAACCGGTAAAAGGGGCCATTGTACTGTATGAACAAATTTTACTATGAGACATTGAAATTGCAAAAACTAAAAATCTACTGATCCAGACATTTAAGTTCGCATAAATCGACAAAACGTACGGGAACAGACTTTTTTTCACGATTTTTGTGGTGCTCCCATTTCACTAAAAGTTAATTAAAGATTGATTTAGACCAAATAAGATGACTTCTTGGAAGAGACCGGTTGGCAAGCGTTAACGAGGAAGACCACACACTCGCTGGGAAGATGAGACCGTGCGTATAGCTGGATCACGCTGGGTGGACGTGGCGACACATAGAGAAAATTGGCATTCTCTGGAGGAGGCCTTCACCTCAGGGGTTCTCAAATCCCTGGCAACGTACAGCCAACTGAAGGAACACGGATGGGTTTTAGTCAGTAAGAGTCTGACACGCCCTCCCGCTCCGCCCAGAGCGGGAGTTATTTGATAATTTCCCATCCAAAAAAGAAGGGGGTTCTCAAATACAAACAATTAAAAAAAAAATTTCACGTGACCAGATTAGAAGGCTGGCCAATTTTTTGGCCAAAGAATCATTATTAAAACTCAAACTCAAAGCATTTATTTCAATTAAACCATTTACAGGCACTTTTGAATTGTCAAGGGGTCAGTCAGTCAGAAATATGTAGCTAGTTGCCCATTCCAAAGCGTAGGTTCCTATGGAGAAGAACGGGCAAGAAACTCCACGGACACTCTTTTAAATCATAATATTGTTACAAAATATTGGTTACATAATATTTTAAGACTTAGTTTATACATATATATTGTGATGAGTACAATCACTCATTTTCAGGTTTTCAGTTATTTCAATTACACCTTGCATAATCGTAATCATTTTTAACTCCATAGTCTACGACGCCACAAAATGCCGTGGACCATCATTTTGTTTAAAATCTGTGCCCCGGAAAGCACGCTAAGCCGTTGGTCCCGGCTGTCATTAGTAGATCTTTGACAGTCGTTACGGGCAGTGAGAAGCCCAAAAGTCTGTCAACCAGTCTTAGCAAGGGGTATCGTGTTACCCGGTTACTGGGTTGTTGAGATCAGATAGGTAGTTGCTCCGTGTAAACTACTGATATTCAGCTGCATCCGGTTAGACTGGAAGCCGACTCCAATATAGTAGGGAAAATGCTGGGCAGTTTGTTTTTTATCTCTTTGTTTAATTAAATGCCGAATATACGCAAGTTCACAATTCCCTAAAAAAATATATTGACACACATTTGCCGATTCCCTTATAGTCCAATGCGGTTACACCATAAATTATTTAGTTACATGAATTGACTGAGTTGCCAAAATGCCTTTGAAAATCGGACAAAATGGAAAGTGGCCAAATATATCACATAGTAAATCCTTGAATAAACGAAACTTGGCGATACCATGGCTGCTGTATGCCATAACCACGCATTATCTTTAATACTGTGAACAAGTTGGCACAAAATCTCATGTGTATGTAATTTAGGTATCTCGGATACACTATCATGTTGACCTCGATTTACAAAGAAAATATTGTAACTATTTTTATTACGATGATATATTATACGCATTGCCGTATAAGTTCGTTAAGGCATATTGTATTATTGTACTGAATGATACAGTTTGTATATGTATATTTTTTACAATAATATGACCATAGTGACAGCTAGAACCTGTATTTTTTTTTCTCCATATAATCGTTTATTTAGCTTTTATCAAGCTAAATAAACACATCACTTCTTCACAACCCAAGAAAGTTTTCGTATTATTATAAACGCAGGTATTTTACAAAATAACAATTTTTATTGGCTACCGCCACATGGAGGGTATTCAAAAATAATTCGTTTAAGCTCGTGTCGCACTATCGACAGAAAGCGAGAATATGCTCAGTGATAAGAATTATTTATGCATTTCTAATTACTTAAATATAGATTAAATAATCAAGTAAATAAAGCAAAGTGATGTTGTTAACTGTTAGTTGTTAAATGAAGGTGCAGGCAGCATGTCGTAAGTAGTGTCTTTTGTTGTTTTTAACAATATTGAAACCAATATACAGTGTAAAAGCAGATGACTGAACACTAATTATTAAGTTGTGGTTGCACTGGCTTCCAAATCATTCTAGCGAGTTCAGGCCTTAACTAGATTTGAGAAACTACGTTAGCAAGATAGTTGAACGTTTTTCGTTGGTGGACATAGAAAGACGGAAATTTAAAGCTACCGCACGAGTTTAGGGTCCCCGAAACGATCAATTGCAGTTGTAAATTTTTACGTGATTGATGCGCAAATTGACAGTGTAACAAACGCAAACGCAATTGAAGCGATTGACAATATTAATCATTGATAGAATTGTAATTGATCGTTTCGCGGAACCCTTAACAAACGTTCTCATTGCACAGGAAGATAAAGTTGTTATGTTTATGTGTTTACCTAATAAAGTGACGTCCAAAGCGTGAACGTCAATAAAAAAGGTAAGTAGCCAAGCACTACTGTCAGGGAGCTTATTGCGGTTGAAGTGTAGCCTTAGGGGCGCTATGGAGCGGGAAAGTCCGAAAAGGATACCGTGGCCCCTGGCAACGTAAAGGCAACGGAAGGAACACGGGTGGGTTTTAGTCAGTAAGAGTCTGACACGCCCTCCCGCTCCGCCCAGACCGGGAGAAGTTATTTGATAATTTCCCACCCAAAAAAAAAAAAAAAAAAAAAAAAAAAAAAAAAAAAAAAAAAAAAAAAAAAAAAGGGGCGCTATGGAGCGAATTTAGCATTGGCATTTCTTTTTCTTTTTTAAAAAACGATCTATGTTTCCAAAATGGTAGCTCGGATGAAAATCTTTTCTGAAAAGAAATTGTTGCTCTAGTCGTAAACCATGAGATATTGTGAAAAAAGGAAATATTGAAAAAAAATGTCCTGTGCTCCTAAGAATACCCAAGCTGAAAGATCGACCGACACTAGCTTTTTTTAATTAGATTTCTTTTTGTATTTTTTTTGCAAGAAGCCCCAAAAAAAATTTTCGAATCCGCCCCTAAGACGACCCACTGACCCAAATTTCCAAGCTGATACCTGTGTAATTGGGATGTTTTCTTCTACAAAACTTGTTTTGTTTGTGATCCCCGAAAGGAATTCAACTGTAAAGTCGTAACTAAGTAATTCCACATTGTAGTTTAGGAATAAGCGACTTGTTTGTTTGCTTCTTTTTCCCTGTTACTGGCTGTGAAGAGTGCAGTAAGTTTTTTTTTTAACAGAAAGTAAGTTCCATATCATAATAAATCTTATTTTTCTGTACCTCTATTATTATATTATATCCTAAAAGGAGAGATGTTTGCCCAGCAGTGGGACACAATTTAGGTCAATAAAAATAAAAATAAATATATATATTATTCTGTTTTTAATAAAAAGACATCACAAACAAAAACATCATGTTTTTGTTTGTGATGTCTTTTTATTTCCACGGGTTAGCGTTTTGATTTTATTACGGACTGATAATAATAATGTACGGATATTGACTGACAGAATATGCTTAAGGCGCTGAGCAGACGACGGACAATTTGGAATCGTATGGAAATCCCAGCATTGTGTCCTACGTGCGCGTTACACACGATTCCAAATGGTCCATAGTCTGCTCAGCGCTAAATTTCGAGTAAAATTTTGGTGTAAACCAAAATTTAATGAACTGAAACTGATCTATATGATCTGACCATTCCATTTACTAACAACAATGTTACGAAACATAACGTATCTCATTGCATAAAAACTCAACCGTATCATGCCTTATTTCCGCTTTGTTCTATGTAGTGTTAGAACTACGAACACTGATCAGCAATCAATGCAACGTAGGTATCTATATACGAATTAAACCTACCTACAACGTACAACAAACTTTCATTGACGCAGCTACCGCAAGCAGAAAGGCAAGCACACACTTTACCGCTGTGCCAACACAATCGGCCCAGTAACATAAGACCGACATTTCCCCCCATTCTCATATCCAGACGACAATAACTCGAGTGTTCTAGCTAATGAGGCGGTCGAAGGGCAAGATGCGCCGATGTCCTTAGTCGCGGCCGATCACTCCACCTCCGTACCCTCCCTGCCTCCCTTTTACCCCCTCTAACCCTCCCCCACACCGTTCCTCGTTCCCCCCTATTGTGTTCATGAGGTTTTCGGGTGCCTGTTCTTTCATCAAAATTGTGTTAAGTTTTCATAACATTAGGTTCGAAAGAATGTGATTTGTCTTTTACCTGTCATTTTGTCTTTGATGACGTAATCTGCAGTGTTTCTTGATACAAGACGAAATCATTGTACCTTATTATGAAGTATTAATGCCATAATTATTCCAGTGCGAAAAAAGGATGGTGCTAGCGGCCTTGTATAGCTCCGTCTCTCACTTACACTGGAATAATGGTGGCATTAATACGTCATAATACGGCCCTTGTTAACCGACTTAAAAATGGAAAGCCATGATTTAAAATGTTCCTTTTTAATAAGCTCGTGAAGTATTTATTATTTACTAGCGGCTTCGCCCACGTGATATCTTTATAAATTATAATCTATGTTACAGTGACAATATAGCATTTAACTGCTGAACGAATTTTTAAATTCGGTCTATAAGTTTTTGAGCTTATATTATTCACTACAAACAAAAATAAAAATCTTTTCTCTTTATAATATTAGTGTAGACAAATTCTACAGAGTTCAATTTCCAAACTAACTTCTGCTTACGGAAACAGTAAATTAGAACAAATCAACTTTTGCTCCAATTAAAAATATTTAAGTTGCTAAGTCATTAAAACATGTTGTTTGACACGCATACTTCCAAATGAAATTTAATTAAGGTTTAAAGCAAAAGAACACAATAGGTACCTAACATGAATGCCTCACGACATAATTTTCTTGATGCACTCCCGCAATACGTAGGTATGATAAAAAATTACACCAGAGAATTAGCGTCGGAGTCATCATTGTTCTTTATATTAAAAAAAGAGATCGTGTGTGAAAAGTAAAGAAAGAAAATTCGTTTGTTGGCATAAAAACAACAAAAAACAACCTTAAAACTATTAGGAAATAAATACATACTTATGCCAAACGAAAAGTAAGGCAAACCCTTTGTTTACCTCACTGCCAATGCAAGAGGGAAATGGACTTCGTCTTCTTCTGCAATCCCTGAATAAATCCATTTCTGTCTCGCACTGGAGTAATGACGAATCTAACTCTTCATAGTTCTGTCCATGGTATTAAATCTGCCGTGTGTACCTACTATAAATGAACAAAACAGTCTAAATAATTATGTGTTTAAAAAATATACATCGTTGTGTCACGTAATAGAAACTTCCTAAAATAAGCTGCTGAATACAAATGGATGCCAACCTGTATTAGTTTTTCTTTATTTAGTTGTTCTGTGACCTAGATGTGAACAAGTCAAGGGGTCAGTCACATTAGCTGGACGCGAAGCACTCCCGATTTGGGGGACCGAATGTGAACGCATCAAGAATTATGTTAGGAGAATTGAGCTCCCATTATTTTATTGAATTGATTGTGTAATGACCGTTTTGAGTACTTAGATCTGAATACCCAAGAGCTCGCCTCGCTCAGTGGTCAGTTCCTATTCCTTACCAACATTTTATTCTTTTAAAAGGACAAACAACCTACGAATCCACAATACAGTTTTCTATTAATTAATTGCGTGCAATGTACCGTTGCTTATTTGCCTCCCAAAGCTTCCCTTTAGATGGCAACCTCTGATAACAGTCGAAAACTGGCGTATTAATTAATCTAATGTACTGAAACCGTGGCTTCCCTTTCTACCATCACGTGTTCAAATAGATATACCTACGAACTGACACAGACTATTACAGAAGGTCAGTTCATGTACCGAGTGGTTAACAGGTTCGTACACATAGATGTGTAAGTACGTCGATCTGAGGCCGAGGTCTATGAACGATACTTAACTCGAGCTTTGACTTGGACATGTTCCCGTCTCTATCTTGCACGTGTATTTTGACAATTGTGCAACAGTGACAGGAGTAATGTTTAGCCTAAGCACGTGCTAAGTAATGTTTATAGATCTCGGCCACAGTCTATCTCAGAAACTCTGCTGCAATCCGTTCCCATGATCCGATCTCGATGATACGGTACGCTTTCGTATCGAACTGTACCTGCAATACCTATTTCGCATACTCTACAGATCGGCTCGGATGATCGAATAGCATTCTGTGGGAAGAAATTCTCAGTCAAATTGTGGTCGAATGCCTGTCGCAAGTGTGCTTGCACTTGCTGGGCGTGAATCGTGTCTGTGTGCGTGCGTTTTCACTTGTCGTATGGAGTCGACCTTCTGTATTATTCTGTGGTACTGACCTAGATTTTGCATGTTGTCTATTCAATTTTGCCACACACGTAATATATAGTATGTCAGTACAAGTCGTAATACAATTACCATTGTGAAGAAAAGATTCCGGTTTCCGCGGTTTTCCGATTATGGTGCTGTTGCTTTGAAGGTCAGACATCAGTTTAATGATTTAAATTGGATTTTTTTGCACTTTTTAAAGTTCACGCTTTATAGATGTTGAATTAATGATTGATTGTTGATCGAATGATTGTGAATAAGGCCTTATATTACGAAATAGTGGGTTTTGACAAGTAGTGGGTTACCACATAAATGTAAAAATTACAGGCTGATAATTATTATTGTTCGTTTGTTTACATTGCACCACCTCAAAAAATCTCATAAAATTCCATTTAAAAATCGTGCGTTTCGTATCAACATTCAACTGGAAATTATCATAGAAACGTTCACTAAGTGAGGCTATTAATATTTTATAATTTAACATAGTTTTAGTTTCATATTAGCGGGACATTGAATTTTAATTGATAATGATATCATTAACCGCTCGAACCTTCCCAGTCATGCACAGAACTGTTTAATTATATTGTAACACGCTACGGCGCAGCGATTTAATAATAGGTACTACTCGCTTATGCTGCCCTGGTACACCTAACTTCTTGATTAAATAATTCGGTTTGCTAGAACTTCTGCGATATGTCGGTTGATCAAATTTTATAAAGAAAGACAGAAAGAAAAAGTATTTATTGGGACAAGCACAGGAGATCTCAATTAAACACAAACTGATTAAAAAAAAAAAAAAAGAATAAAAACATATTACAACATACAACAACAACATCAACATTCAACATTTATGATGTGTATGTAGTATGGTTAAAGAAGCCTTTTAAGATGTTAAAAAATATCTCAGCTATCTAGCTTTCAATGCAATTTTTTGGTATACAGACAAATTCTGATTTTGTCAAAATTTTAATAAATTGTGATCATTTATTCGTTAACAAAAACTTATGTTGATTTAATCAATAACAAAGGACACCTATTAGAAGTGAAGAATCACTCATTCTTAACTGAAAATCTATCAAAGGGTTTTAACCTTAACCAACCACTTATTTACTCTGTAAATCTCTGAGATAATCGCAACAACGGAACCTTGAATAGCCCTGCAAAATGAGAAAACCTCAGCTCCTTTGTACTAGGAGCATATACCACTAAAGGGGGTTCAATTTAACCATTCGTTGTCACGTGTCTGTCTGTTCTAGTACTATGACAGGTCGATCGCATCACAACAGAACCTTGTTTCTAGTCTTGCAAAATGAGACGTTAAACAACACAAGAACTCGGCTCCCTTGTACTAGGATCACATACCCCAAAGCAGGTTGCATCTTACTGACTATACGGTGTTACATTCCAGGTTGGCGGCAGCGCAGGAGGCGGCGGGGGCGCAGGCTCGCGCGGCGCCAGCTGATACCATGGGCGGCGCGCACCAGCCCGCTACTCCAGGGCCCAGCTCACTCTTTATATTTGCCGACGAAAATCCTATTCGGAGGTCAGTACGCCATGTATATTAATTACTACTACTAAAGTCATGTTTACAGTAGTCCAATATTTTCTGAAAAGTGGGAAATTAAACGCTTTTATTTGTTTCTGGCCCATTTTTTTATTTGATATAATATTTTTGAGATACTCGACTGCTCCAGAAGATTTTATTTGCGAAACGTGTTTTCTAAATAAGCTTGTCTTTACTCTCAGTATTATGATTGTTTGATCAATAAAACTGTATCAATCTGTCTGTATCATGTCTGGTCTGTTACCAATCTAAGTTTAATGACCTTTCCTCTCACACACATAAAACAATTGCAATTTGACAGTCCTCGAAATACAGAAGCACAGTATAATAAAGTAACAGTATAATATCTCGGCAGTGACCTTGAAATAGTTACCTACGGCCGCTCGGTAGATAAACCTTCCGCATCCGTGCGTAACTGCCGCGCACTTGATACTGTTGCATACTGATATACGCTGAGAATTCCAAGCGCGTCGTTTCGGCCGTTTTCTATGAAGATATAATACTCTTACTTATTTATACTGTGACACAAGTCAGTCGGTAACTGTGTCAAACTAAGCGACTGTACGTAATCTCGCCCTATTAGGAAAGTAGAAATTAGTTAAATGCTTGCTAATGAGCACACAACTCGTTCTTGAAACAAAGGTTTTTCGCTTGGGAAAAAGACTTTTCGATTACGTATTCTATGTATAATCTGGTACATTTTACACTCCCGGACTCCTAAATAGATCCACCCTACACCTAAACAAAGGGTTTTTTAATAAACTTTTTAAAGAGTCGTAAAATCAAATTCGGAACAATGATGACACCTAAATGATGGCCAGTACGTCGGCTTCAAAACTGCATAAAAACTTTTTCTATGACTCATCATTGGTCTGGTGTTTTTAGGAGTTTACACTTTATATGAAAAAGCACAATGGCTTGATTTAGGAGTCCGGGAGTGTAATTTATAGGAAGCAAAGGCTATATAGTCGTTTGATGTCATTTCTAAAATCATTAGATACATCTATCTTCTTTACAAACAAATAATTACAATTGAAGTGTCTGTTTGTAATGTCAAAATAACAGCTGTTTACTAAATGCATATGAAAGTATAAACGGTACTAATAACAAAAAAACATTTGTTTTTAATTTTTGGCTCTGTTTGTCAGTTTGTTCTGGCTAATCTCCGAAATGGCTGGACCGATTTTGACAGAAGTTTCACTGGCAGATAGTTGATGATAAAAAGAGTAAATAAGGCTATTTTTATTTTAGAAAAAGAATTAGGTTCCTGGCTGGCGAAGCCCCGGTAGCCGCAAGTATTCAAATAATATACATAACAAATAAAAAGGCAACTGTAGATACTGTAAGTGACGAGAATACTGCCAACAAACTGCAACACAGGAGGACTGAGTAAAAATTTATAATATTTCTGTATGAAACTATGAAAAAAAATTATAATATTTCTGTATGAAACTATGAAAAAAATTAATAACAAACGAAAATCGACTGCTTATTTTCATGCAGCCAGTAAAAATGAAAAAGTAAATATCACCATTAATGTCATGGAACGAAAAACAAGCGGGAAAATGAAAGGTTTATATTCTTATTTTAAAAGGTAGGGTAGATAATTGGGTGTCATTCAACGGGACATAGTTTGGCATCCGATATGCGTGGTGCCGGCAGACCATGCGAACGTAAATAAATACAAATTGGAAAGTTTATAGTGACATGAACTGTAATTTAGTTATCTGTTTTCGTTGTTGTTGACTATGAAATAATTCACATAAGTTAATACACTTATTTATACAGGATAGTTTTCTTTTATTGCATATCGTTGCAATTTACTTACTAATAAATAAAGTTCAGCAATTTGATTATTTTGACGGCACGGTTGGCGCAGTGGTTAAGCGATTGACTGCTGCACTGCGTGTCGCGGGTTCGATTCCCGCACGGAACAAATATTTGTATGACCTGCAAGTAGTTGTTCCGGGTCTGGCTGTTTGTGTATGTGAGTATATATGTTTGTAAACGCACCCACGATACAGGAGAAATTCCTAGTGTGGGGCAACGTTTTTTTTAAAAAAAAAAAAAAAAAAAAAAAAAAAAAAAAAAAAAAAAAAAAAAATTGTTGAAGTTTTTGACAAGAATCTTAGGGTGACTGCTGACGAGTCCTAGAGTGGAGACCGCGTATCGGCAAGCGTAGCTTAGGACGCCTCCCAGCTAGATGGACCGACGACCTTAAGAAAATGGCTGGGACAGACTGGATGCGAAAAGCGGAGGACAGGGTGTTGTGGCGCAGCTTGGGGGACGCCTACAGCAGTGGACTGCAATAGGCTGAGTTGATTGGGGACTGCTATATAGTGCATGTCGTTCGGCTGATGATGATAAAAAGCTAAGCTTTATGACCATAAACAAATAAACTGACTTTCAATTTCATGTGTTCAAAAACATCTTCTAGATTCGACACAATTTCAATCCGAAATCATCAAGTCCTCAGACATTCTATACCGTAACTTAAATCAACCCCCAAAAGCGTCCACTATCGTCTTCATATTACGACTTAACCCTGCGCAACATGTGGCCAGAACTTAGCATGGAACAGCGAGGGCGGGACGCTATGCCCCCACTTATACATATTAACCGCACACCTTATTTGCCCCCCTTATGCATTTTGTAAACAAGAACGTTGTTACACTAGGTATTCGTAATTTGATAATACAAAAAAGAGATTGTATTGCGGAACGAGACACAGTTTCGTTGTGTTTTTCTTTGTCTGGTTCCGTTTAGATTGTTTTAGAAAATTGGAAGGAATTATGCCAGTGCGGTTTTTTGAAATTGGAAGGAACTGTGACGTACTGCCGTTCATTCGTTGAAATCAATAGATACTTTTGATGGCAGAAAACTTATACTTTTTCTTTTACAAATGGAACAAATGACAGTCGCCTGCTGTCATCTAGCCAGGCTAGCTAAGCATTAACCTTTTTAGTCACACGAACGTAAAAGCCTGTCAGACTCCTAAATAGAGTTACCCAAAACATCTTTCATGAATTTTAAAAGGCCAAAACGCGAAAATGCGCTATTAACGTTCTTGTTTACAAAATGCATAAGGGGGGCACCCCTTATGCATTTTGTAAACAAGAACGTTGTTACACTAGGTATTCGTAATTTGATAATACAAAAAAGAGATTGTATTGCGGAACGAGACACAGTTTCGTTGTGTTTTTCTTTGTCTGGTTCCGTTTAGATTGTTTTAGAAAATTGAAAGGAATTATGCCAGTGCGGTTTTTTGAAATAGGAACTTCAACGTATACTGCCGTTCCTTCATTGAAATCAATAGATACTTTTGATGGCAGAAAACTTACTATACTTTTTCTTGTACAAATGGAACAAATGACAGTCACCTGCTGTCATCTAGCCAGGCTAGCTAAGCATTAACCTTTTTAGTCACATGAACGTAAAAGCCTGTCTGACTTCCCAAAACATATTTCATGAATTTTAAAAGGCCAAAACACGAAAATGCGCTATTAAACTAAGTAAGTCGGACAATTTAACATAACACTACTTGATTGCTTCGTCGGTCTAGTGGTCTCAAGCGCTACTGCTAAGCATGAGGTCCTGAATTCAGTTTATCTATCTGGAATTTCTCAGTGGTAGCCCGGAGTCTGGATTTGTGCCCAGCTGTTGGCAATAGACTCGCCCCCTATTACATGGGACTTAAACATAACTGGCGAATTGTAGGTCTACTATAGGTACACCTCTGTCCAACCGTTCGGGGAAACGAGGCATGATGTTATATTATTTTGCAACCCAACAAAGTAAAACTTTCAAAAGAAAAACAGCAACGAACACAATACGTAAACAAAAAAGAATCGATTGGCTTCCATTGAAGCCAGTCCCGAACCTCGAATACATCAGCCAGTTAATTTTGAAACATTTTCCTTTGAAATATTTCCGTTTCGCCACGAAATTCATGATGGTAACTTTAAATTATGTATATAGGACGCGGCCAAAGGAATATATTCTTGATTAGTTGAAGAACTGGTCCTTGTTGCTTTCTATTATTTTGAATTTAATTTTTAAATATATATTTTTTTATTTATTTTAATATAAATTAAAAAATATATATTTAAAAATTCAAACCATCCTTGATATGACTATAATGTGGTTTAAAATAAAAATCGACGATCAATTTTATTTTTTTGGGTGTGATAAGTGAAGGTTATCATAAATATCCGTTTATTTTCTTTTCTTTTTAGAAGTACATTTGTAGGGTTATACAGGGGAAAACAGGCAGCTCTTTTATTGCATGTTCAAGTTCACAAAAAATATGCGCTGTTATTATAAAAATTCAAATCGAAGACTGCCAAATCTTTTTTCATGAAACAGTAAGTAAAAATCGAAACGTTTACATGTCTATTCGACAAAATTTTCCAAGAAAACCTTTTAAAATTGTGAAACTTTTCACATTTGGCTAAGTTTCGCTATAAAAGGTTCACACTGCAGATCGTTGGCCGCCGTGGATTCATAGGCAACATTTCGCTATAAATGTTCCTGCATACATTGCTATAAGAACTTGCTGTAGAACGTGCAAGATATGGGACCTTATAGTATGGGAGTTCGGAGTTTGAATTTTTCTAGAAGATTGTATTTTGTTTTATTTTGATAATAGCCCAATGTGAAAAATATACCATATTTGACTAGCCGTATCTTCACAACCAATAGACCTCGAGTGATGAAGTTGAGCTCAAATTGTAGCAAATCTAGCTTGCTTTCTAAAAATAAAATAAATAAGATACTTTAAAACCCGTCCTTAAGGTATATTTAAAAAAAACTGAAAAAGTGCCAGAATTTCGCAGTTTTTCGGGCACCATGGGAGTAGCACAAGGTTTTCCGGGTTGCAACCTTGAGTATAAACTACTCTCAGGGGACCTAACAACACATAAACAAATCGTAGTTACATGCGCGTTTACGACGTTTGCATTTTTTTGTGTCAATATTGACCGTGCTAAAAGGGAAGAGATAGACAACTTAGGTGTTTATTTTCGATTTCAAAGTGTCGGACATTCCAGTGTGTGTATGATTTGACACAACAGCTGTAGTCCTTCCACAATTATTTTACATCTGACAGCAACCCAACACGAACCTTATTGCAACTAGAATAAAGCTCACTATAATTTTAACAGCAATGTAAAAGTGAATGGAGTCATCTTCTACCCGTTGAGCGGTAGAGTAGGGAAAAATCGATATTCTATTATATCTAATGCCTGGCTTATGAAAAATATATGTGGTACAATATCAACATTTATATCTAGTTTGTAGAAATTTACTGTTACTGCACTACCCCTCACCACTAGAATGTCTACCTTATTGAATGATTATGGACTTCGCCCTTTATTTTAAGTATTTTAACTTTGCTTAAAGTAATGATTAATCGACAGTGCATTTTACCATACATTTTTGGCGTTTAAACGTCTCTTAAATTGGTGCAACGTTTCTAAATAAACCACTTAATGCCCATATCCATTATCACCCAGTCCATCGAGCCAGACAGTCTTCTAGTCAATTCTAAATATGTACACAAAATGAATGAATTAACACACACTTTTTATACACGGTTCGACATAATAGCCAACTGACACAAAAAAGCCATGCCCCTATCCCAATTATCAACAATTCTACGTTACTCCATAATAACGTTCGTGTGAGCGTTGAAAGCTAACTGCATTATCTAATAATCGCTTAGTAGTCGGAACGCGACACAGTTGCCCTATTATCGCGTCTAATCGGAAGGTAACCCGATAATATTTTGTATTATAACGCTAGCTCCTTGCCTAGTTGTGAGAGGAAATTATTTACGTGTCATTAAAGTTTCTTGGGTAATTGAGAAAGCAGGTTCACTTTGAACTTTATTAAGATAAAAATGTTGCAAATATTTGGTATATTTATGTGATATACTGTTTTGTCTTTCATGTATATAACTAATAATTAAAAAAACACATTATTGTTTTGATAAGTCATTCAGTCACCCCTGAAACAATATAGGGGAAAACCTTATTTACCTAAAAGAAACCTTATACTATATATTCAGTGTTTAATAAAAAAAATATTATATTTCCAGGTACACAAAGTTCATCATCGAGTGGCCGCCCTTCGAGTACGCGGTGCTGCTTACCATCATCGCCAACTGCGTGGTGCTGGCGCTGGAGGAGCATTTGCCCAACGGCGATAAGACCATCTTAGCACAGAATCTGGTAATTTCAACTTTGTGTTTATACCGTTAAAGTGCATTCCAGCTTCGTTAGTCCTTCTCAGTTTAGTTACTAGTTGCTAAAGATGGCCCAAGTTTTTCTGTGTCCATCAAATAAACTTATCCCCCCCAAAATGACAATAGGGATGTCGACGGGGGAAAAAAATAAACCAACTATATATTTTAATAATCTACATGACAGAAAAAAAAAATCTACATCCCTATTGCGTACACATACAGATAGTTTAAATATGAATGCGTTCCATTTTTTATCACTCTACGATACGTACGTAACCTATTCACAATTTGACTATTGCAAGCTGTGCGATTTTGTTACATTTAGTTCAAACTTCACGTTTTTACAAACGTAACGTACATACGTCATCATTATCATCGTTATAGGTACTACGGTTATCCTAATCTGGGTTGTGTACTACATGTCTTCTTCTTACACAGCTTCTATCTCCATTAGCTGTTACCTCAGTAGTCACCCATTATCCAGCCATATAATTCATGTCTCAGCTGTATACAATTGCCTTTCATTCATTCCTTTTGTGTTTTTATATCCTGATTCAGACAATACAGCCGGTCTAACTAGTGTGTTATGTCTGTTACTGGTCATAACTACAAATTGTGATTAGCAATGCGTCTTCCGAGCATGATGATAACAGAATTATGTCAATAGTTCTTATAGTTGGTTCATCTCACGAAGCGTTGCCGGCCATTGTCTGTGTTAGTTGCCCGTGCATATTGTTGCTGTGTGTTTTGAGCTCTTTGCGTTTAATATTGGCCGAGTCGCCTACAAACATACAGAATCAATATGCACGTAGGCATTTACAATTGTACACACACAACCAGTTAAGACCGACAACGCTTAGTGAGATAAACGTAGATACTATAACAGAATATGTCGTATGGTAAATATACTAAGCCAAGGAGCTTATATCGCTCTCGCATTAATGCAGTCTAAATAGTATTTAATACGCCATGATTATTATGATCCTTGTGTACATTAAAGCTAATGACTTCTGTGCAAATACTGACAGCAAAATCATCTTTTACTACCCGACTGCAAAGGGTTCTGTTTTTCGCGCGAATCTGTATGCTTATGGGATTTTTATATCCCTTGTAGCATCCAAATGGCTGGATATACGAGTATTGTTTTAATTATGAAGTATCTTTATATTTTTGTCGTGATTTTATGTTTTTATATACTGAACACTGTTTCCATTGTTACAGGAAAAGACCGAGGCGTACTTTTTAGGAATATTTTGTGTAGAAGCCTCGTTAAAAATCTTAGCCTTAGGTTTTGTTTTACACAGGGGATCGTATCTTAGAAACGTTTGGAACATCATGGATTTTTTCGTAGTAGTAACTGGGTGAGTTGTTTTTCATATTTTGTCATCTTTATTAGTGTTAATTTACTCGATAAGAGGTATTGATGAAGTTATGTAAAGAAATCTTGACACTCTCTAGTTTAATCGATCGTCAATGCTACGTTATCTTTTATAATTATCGGTTGTTGAAATTATCCTAGCCTTGTCGTAATAGCTCACATGACATCAGACAAAAGATTTGAAAATTGAAGTTACTTGTTCTTAAATTTATGATTCTTTACATAACTTTTATTTTACAACATTATTAAGTATTCACTACAAAAAAGCATCCTCGATTGCTCGAATTAAAATTTCATCCACAAAAATATCGTAGCACCGAGGTTGCTTACAGTGAACCGTCATATTGTAATCTAAATTATACAAATTACCATTTACAAACTATTAGGCCACACAATTGGTTAACACTAAAACGTAGGACACTAGGTTTTGTCAAACACAAAGGATAGTTGACATTATTGAATATTCGATAACAAAAACTAGGTCGATGACGATATTCGCCGAATACAACGTGGACGTTGACCTCCGGATGCTGCGCTCGTTCAGAGTGCTCCGACCGCTCAAGCTCGTCTCGCGGATACCAAGTAATTCACAGTAATTGGCGAAAAGTTCACATAATACCTCTACCTTATTTGTTAATAGACGTTACTCGCTAGATGTTTTCGAATTTTGAAACTTTTTTGAATGTAGAACTACAGCTAGTTATGGACAATAGAATTTTTATAATTATTAGTAAAAATACGTAGCATCGTATTCTCGACATGTTTATTGACATACTTAACATAGATTAGAAAATGTGTGAATTTTAATTAATATGTGATTTATTGAAAATGTTTAATGTTTTAAAGCTACGTGTTGCATAATAGTAAAGATTTGCTATACATTTTGTGTATTGTGTAGGTTTACATCAAATATAAAAGCTAATACGTAAGAACTTAGATAAAGAAATGGTTTTAGGTGTGAATAAATATGGTGTATTTAGATTAAAATGCGTAAAATTAATATGATTACTTAGCATATAACAATCGAACTAATTAGATACACGATATTTAGATTGTAGTTATTTTTTACATAAATTAAGGCTGTGCTTTGTCACCTACGTTTTGGTTTATTACTTTTTCGTTCATATTTATAGAAGTACTAAATTATTTTGTTTTATTTTCGTTCGAGGCATCATGGACATGGATAACCAGCGGAGTAATCATGTGACAATGCTCACAATCGGAAGAGATGGGATTGTGATTTTTACGAGTACCTAAATAAAATAACTTTCTACTATACGTATGCCATCAACATAGGCCCTTTTTCAGAATCCTGTGTCAACGGTATTGATGCATTGGTAGAAGCTATATTAACACTCAAAAAATCACACTCAATTTCGATTATGAGCGAATTGAACATCCAACCAGTTTTGTTTTGAAGATTAAAATGATTTGTTAAAACAAAAGCACAGTCTTCAGTAGTAATTTATTACTCAGCTAGTTGCTAGTTCAAGCTATAGTATCGAGTGATATGTGTTTGGCAGTATCATCACGCAGCTGCCGATCGCGCCAGCCGACGTCGACTTCAGGACCTTGCGTGCCATTAGGGTGCTGAGGCCCCTTAAATTAGTATCGGGCGTTCCTAGTGAGTTCTAGAACATTCATAGATTAGTTAATCGTATTGTAGTTTCACTAGTTACACTGTTGCATAATTTTATTACTTAAAAAACACTGGCTGGATAGAATAAAAATGCTAATCAAAAATTGCACTGGCAAGTTTGCTCAAAAAGTTTATATGCGGAAAAAATACTGGCCATACACACCTTGAGCTCAAAAAAAAAGTATTTGGCGCCATTTTAAAATAAAATTATGCAACAGTGAAAATCATTGTGCACGATAACTTTTTGATTTTATATTGTGTTACCATTGTTCCGATGTCTTTTTCAATAAATAGTTAATGATTTTCATCTCTAGATATATGGCATTTAGTCAGAAAATCTATTTCTTGTTGTCTGTATCTTTATTAAAACTTTATTTTAATGTTATCATCGATAAAATTAGCAACTAACGTCGAGAAATAAACGACATATTTGGTAATTATCTCTTATTTTATCTAATTTAATTATAATGTCAAAGAAAAATAATTTCCAAAACACTATCGAAATCTCTCCTTCAAAATTCATTTTATGAACGTATAATATTATTGCCCTGTAATTTATAATTAAACACTGGATACAATTATTTTTGCCTCTCATCTTTATTTATTTTTATTTGTTTAATATTTTTAACTACGCTGCTTATCTTCCAAATTCCAACAGCAATTGGAAGAGTTAACATTGGTGACTAAAATGTTGTTGCGCACATTACGAGAGTGCCTATTCAGTAATTTTGAAACTAATGTTCAAGCTTATTTTGTTTTAAGAAAATTCTGCTTCCCCATATTTTAATTTTCCACCAAATTGATCACATTGGTGACACGGGAAATTGATATTTCTCCTCAATTTTCCAATTATTCATGCATGAAATGGCTTATAAAAATTCAATTCACCAAATAGCTGAAAGGTTATAAATTACAGGGCATTACACGAAATATTGAGCTTTATTGACTAATACAAATATATACCATTTCCGTATAGGTCTGCAAGTTGTATTGAAGTCCATTATAAAGGCGATGGCGCCGCTGCTGCAGATCGGCCTCTTGGTGCTTTTCGCGATAGTCATCTTCGCTATCATCGGCCTCGAGTTCTACTCAGGGGCGCTGCATAAGACTTGTTATAATTTAGAAGATATTAGTAAGTACATATCCACATACATATTTTGGTATAACTCTTTATCGGCTCCATATAGGTACAAGGTAATTGGTTATATGTCGGCAATTCATTAAGGGGATGTAGGAGAGGTCATTTACAACCAAATGACCGCTTTTGACTCATATAAAAATGTTTAAAAAAATCGATTAATTTGACATTTTATATTTTCAAATATAAAATGTCAAATTACTCGAAAATAGTTGACATTGGCATAGGGGTCATGCGGGGTTATTTGGTTGCAAATGATATTGCCGACATAATAACCCTGTATATTGCTTCTCCCGACATTTAGCCGCCGTTTTTAGTGTATTCCATTATTCGTCCTATCAGTGTACAATAAAGTGAAAATCAATATTAATAATGATGTTGGTTTAAAGGTAGATAAAATATTTGTACGTGCGATAATTTATAGATTGCTAAAACTCAAAACCGTCTGTTTCTCATCGAATTTACTGTCTCTCAAGGAACGTGCTGCAAAAACAGATCAAACAATGCCCCAAAAAGTCTTAACACTTGGTGAAAACGTTCTCGATACCTACATAAGTTGCATATCACACTGTTACAACCAAATTTAGTTTTTGTTGGCAAATTAAGGTGTATACAACTTTCAAACGTAAAATAATTGTCTTGTGCACAAATGAAACAATACATTCTATTTCCAAGTAGCAAATACAAACACACACCAGCTAGACTAACCTATCGGTAAATAACGGCAACCCAGTTAAAGTTTGTGCGACACAAACATGCAGTCACAAACTCACGAACAGGTGACACCATTGCATGTGGAAATTTAAATTAACGGCTAAACTTCAAAATGTAATAAGTAGAAGTTCGAAAGTTCACAACGTTTTAATTATTGGCAATCAAAGTTAATTACTACTGCCTTCGGAAACTAGTCTTTATGTTGCATTTTAAGACTATGGGTGTTGGTTAATTTTATCAGAGATGTTATCAACGAAATAGGTTAAATTGATTTTCTTTTACATAGTATACGAAAATACTTTATTTTGGGTAATCCTGAACTGACAAATATTTTATATATCTATCATCCGTTACTATAGGCAAAATCAAATCAAATTATGACGCAGCTGTCTCTAAAACAAGTTTTCTTAGTCTTTCAAGATAAAATATAATTAATAGATAGATAAAATTCAATAGGTGATGCAATTACTGTTCTATTATGTACACGTATAGGATACATAGTCAATATATTACGGACTATTCATCTCTTAGGGGAAACTATATATGAATACAGTTCCCAATAAAAACAACTACACCGAACAGTCAGTAAAACCCTTTTTAATTCCCCAGGCGAAATAGTAAACGAAGGCGACAGTGCGACTCCGTGTAATGCGGACAACATTAGCCTAGCGCCATTTGGCGCAAACGTGTGTGAGTACGAGAAGAGCACGTGCCTAGAGAAGTGGGAGGGGCCGAACAGAGGCATCACGTCCTTTGACAACATTGGCTTTGCTATGCTCACCGTCTTCCAGTGCATCACCATGGAGGGCTGGACTGCCATCCTTTATTGGGTATGTGGAATTACTTACTATAAGTTATCTTTCTCCTATAACAACTCCTTCAGTGTCCTCATCTAGATTGATTACTCTCTCTCTGTGGTCAGTGCAGGGGACAAAGACTGATGTCATAATCTATCACATTTAAACCTGTATTTGAATATGAATTTCATAAGCGTTGAAATTGCAAACCTACAAGGTAAAACTCGTTAGTGTGAAAAACCTTTTCAATTATGATTATTTTTTTTACTTCTAAAATATAAATTCTAATGAAGATTATTTGTTGCAGACGAATGACGCGCTAGGTAGTGCGTTCAACTGGATTTACTTTGTGCCTCTCATAGTATTGGGTTCATTCTTTATGCTCAACTTAGTTCTCGGTGTTCTTAGCGGGTAAGTCAACACACTTTAACATATATTTATATCTATTGCATACATTTTTATTTTGTTTATGTTTTGTTTTACATTTTCTTTATTACCATTGATATTCAGAGAGTTCTCTAATGAAAGAGGGCGCGTAGAACGAAGGGCTCAGTTTGTAAAAGAAAGAGCTCGTGCAATGTTCAACGCAGACTTCAGTGCATATCTCAACTGGATTACTGAAGCAGGTCTTTTGAATACTGATGCTGTGCGCTCAAGTAATGCTAGAGAAAAATGTAAATAAAATATCGTAGTTAAAAATTTGATAGAAGATGTTGAAGAAACATAAACATTTCTTTTAAACGTATTTGAATATGATCCTTATGAATCATGTGCTCAAACTATGTATATTGCTAGTCGTATTTGCTATTAGACAAGAATTGTTTTACGTGTTAGGTATGGTATTGATTTATGCTAACACAAACTTTTGATGACGTTTAAAATAATTTAAACAATTCATAAGATTATTAAATTTGTAATATTAGTGCTAGAGTAGTTCAATATGCGTAATTGTGTTTGCAGTGAATTCGCTAAAGAAAGAGAGAAAGTAGAAAATAGACAAGAATTTCTTAAATTAAGAAGACAGCAGCAACTCGAGAGAGAACTCAATGGTTACGTTGAGTGGATATGTAAAGCAGGTAAGTGTGGAACATATACACGTGCTTAACTTGGCACTAGTAATTAAAATAAAAGGAAACTAAATGTAAAGCAGGTAAGTGTGGAACATATACACGTGCTTAACTTGGCACTAGTAATTAAAATAAAAGGAAACTAAATGTAAAGCAGGTAAGTGTGGAACATATACACGTGCTTAACTTGGCACTAGTAATTAAAATAAAAGGAAACTAAATGTAAAGCAGGTAAGTGTGGAACATATACATGTGCTTAACTTGGCACTAGTAATTAAAATAAAAGGAAACTAAATGCGTTAGTAATGGCATAAGTAGGAACTATTTGAACGTATTTGAAAGATATAAAAACTATAAAGTTATCGCAATTAATATTTATTACTAACTAGCAGTAGCAGTGCAGTAGCTAGTAGTCGGAAAACATACCAAGGAAACGTACTACCGGGATTAAAAGTACCTTATGTGTTAATCCAGGTTATCAACTATATGTGCGCAATATTTCATTAAAATCCTTTCAGCCGTTTGTGCGCCAATCTGCAATATAGCTTACGGATACACAGAAAAAATCTAAAACCAATATTTTCGCATCAGACTCGTTCCAAAACCTCGTACGAGTAGTACATTACTTTAAAAAAAATTTCAATGTACAGTTTTGACTTCTTTACTATTTTATAATTTAGAGATAACGTTTATAAATACATACAATTTATTTATTAAGAGTTATTGTTGTTTACAGAGGAAGTAATATTAGCAGAAGAAAGAACAACAGAAGAAGAAAAAATGCACATAATAGAAGGTAAGCAGATTGATAGAATTCTAAATTATTTCAAGTTTATTATTTCTTAAAGGACAAGTAAATATGTAAAGCTATAATTGTTGATAGTTATTCATGTGGCTAAGTAATAACAGCCGCACCGGTCGATCCATCAGTTTTAGCTACGCTTGCCGGGGTTGGTCCGTGGATGGGTGAACTTTACATATGTAGGTACCAAGACTACTTCGTGCTTCGGAAAGCACGTTAAGCCGTTAGTCCCGACTGTCATTCGTAGATCTTTGACAGTCGTTACGAGTCGTTAGGAGCCCAAAAGTCTGACAACCAGTCTTACCTAGTGGTATCGTATTGTCCAGTTACTGCGTTGTGGAGGTCAGTTAGGCAGTCGCTCCATGCTCCAGTTAGACTGGAAGCAGACCCCAACATAGTTGGGGAAAAGCTGGGCAGATTGGGTTATTAATTTATTACATGTTTTATTCTAATTATTAGCGCGGAGAAGAGCAGCGGCCAAAAAGAAGTTAAAAAACCTTGGTAAAAGTAAAAGTACAGACACTGAAGAGGAAGAACAGGATGAAGACTGCGGTGATGACGGTCAGTATCATCTTTCTGTCACATGAATGTTAAATATTCTGTAATCTGAGTGTCGTGTTGTGTGTATACCTATTGCAGATAAAGATATATTCAGATTTTCTATTAAAATCACAGTTTCGTATTCATTCCTCACGCAGGAACCAAATTTTAGAAGCATGTTTTAATTTTCTTTACATTTGTTTAGTTTTTCGTCTTTAATACTATTATTAATAGTCAGGTTAGGTATCTCTTAACTTTCTGATACACTAGTCACATGTTTAATCATTAAAATATTGTATTCTTTTCACGTAATTATTATATTGTAAATTCATGAATGTTGCATGATATTTTGTCGATAACTAACTCTTTTATTTCATTTTCATCCATTTTCATTGCGTATTCGTACTCTATTTGTGTGTTGGTTGTTTACAGTTCCAAAGAAAAAGCAAGGTATGGGATCAAACGTGATGCTGGTAGAATATTCCTTTTCATCTTCTACAGTAGTTAAACTAGTCTAGTCTTAGATTTAGGAATAGTAACCCTTCCCATATATATCCAAATTATGAAAACGTTTGTACGTGTTTCACAAAATTATGTAAATATAGATATGATATTCCACTTGCTTTACGTGATTCGGGGTCATCATTTAACCGTACAAACGTCAGAATACCCTCTAAATTATCTCCTGCTACTCTTCTACCTCTAGGTCCGCTATTTTCACTACCCTCACCCAAAGCTTGTACAGCGTGAGCTTCAACAAAAAGTTACCATAAAACGTAACATTTTTTTTTGGGGATAACATTTCGGTATCTCAGAAGAGGGTTGTTAGTGACTTATACGAACGAAGTATCGGATTGCGACCCCGATTGAATTTCGATGCCGTTTCCATACCGTCCAATTACTTCGTGTTATAAAACTTAACGATCAAAAACCAACTTAAACAGCCCAAGAGTATTTTTGTGTCGCAAATCTGTAAACGTAGTAGGACTGCTATCGTGACGTGCGTACGCTAGAGTTAATAAACAATTAGCTGAATGTTTAACCCGACTCCTTTAGTTAAATGCAAATGCCGTTGATCATGCAATAAACATTAGAACCTTTAAATTGCCGATATTTGGTAACGAACACGACTATTTACACGCAATGTGTATAATGAAAGCATATAAACTGGGACCTTAAAAGTGGCTCATATTTTAAGGCACCAGTAGCATTGGTATAATAAATGTTATGTTGTAGTAAAAACTATATTAATAAAACGAGATGAGGAATTTAAAGTGTTGCCAGACAATTGCAAGATCAACGGCAACTTTAACATCAAGACATGTAGTAACATTATTTTTATTACAACAGGTTTTCTGAAAAGTAAAGCACGGTCAGCCGGGAGGTTTGCAGATTTCTGGCGGGCCGAAAAGAGGTTTCGGTTTTGGATCAGACACACTGTGAAGACCCAGTGGTTCTACTGGTTCGTCATTGTCTTGGTGCTCTTCAACACGATATGCGTGGCTGTGGAGCATTACAGACAACCCAAATGGCTGACTTCGTTTTTATGTAAGTTTCATATGTTTTTGTAAACTGCTTTACTCATTCATCACTACCCACAGCACGATTTCACACACTCCTGGGCATGAGGCCTATACCTTTCCAGCGCTGGATAACGTCGGGCTGTGGATTCTTTTGTCCCATTTTATTAATTGAAGATTTCCTGATTTAAAACACTTGATTAGATTTCGATATCGATGTTAGGTATCCATCAAATAAAAATAATGAACCAGGAGACTTGATATGTGCTAATTTTGATTACTTACTTTAGCTTGTTCTGAATTATAATGATTGATTTGAACACACTAAAGAACAATACAAATATATCAATGAACCAGAACCCAATGAATGTTTTCAAATAAACAACAATCTTCTTCTCCACAGACTATGCCGAATTTGTGTTCCTGGGGTTGTTCATGATGGAGATGTGGGTGAAAATGTATGCACTGGGGCCGCGGATTTACTTCGAGTCGTCCTTCAACCGGTTTGACTGCGTGGTCATCTCCGGCTCCATCTTCGAGGTCGTCTGGTCCGAGGTCAAGGGTGGCTCCTTCGGTCTATCTGTCCTGAGAGCTCTAAGACTGCTGAGGATATTCAAGGTAAAGATTTATTTTACAAAGTTATTTGTTTAAAAGCATATATTTCAGTATTAACATTGTGCTTGTAGGTACAAAACAGCAGATTTTATATATGTATACGATTATCCGTACTAAAAAAAAAACGAGACTGAACAGTTGTTTGCAATTTACTAAACCTCGAAAGACATTTATTAAACAAGCCCCTAATCTATTGATACATTCTCTGCTTTTCTAAAATTCCTTTTAGTGTTAAATAATAAAAACTTATTTATTCACATAATAATATTGTGTGCCATGAAGCAAAATTCGATATTCCGATTTCAAAAGCCATTAAAACGTATACTAAGATAATTATTTGTGTGTTCCAGGTCACCAAATACTGGTCATCACTTCGGAACCTGGTGATATCTCTCCTCAACTCAATGAGATCCATCATCTCGCTGCTGTTCCTCCTCTTCCTCTTCATTCTCATCTTTGCACTGCTCGGCATGCAACTGTTCGGAGGACAGTTTAACTTCGAAGATGGCACGCCGCCGACCAACTTCAACACCTTTCCTATCGCGTTGCTAACTGTCTTCCAGGTAATTATGAACTTTACTTTTTTTACCATTATTTTACGAAGATACCATTGATGCAAATAGAGGATGTCGCATAAGTAATGTTCTAATAGGCAGATGGTCCTTTTTTACAAATAGTATTTTATCCTATCGCAACTTTGATATTTGTGAAATTCGATGAATTCATGTAAAACCATAAAGCGCTTTACTTCACGGGAACTCGATATATTGTCTTTCTTTCTTTCTACTCTCAATTTGGCGATTTGCAGTTATCCATTTCTATATTTATTTTACTAGAACTATCTAACAGCTGAAGACTATTTACAGATTTGCTGAATCTAACGTATATCATAGCATTGCAATAGATCTTTTGACCTAATTAATCTGAGAGGGTAACCTACACACCTATTTAGCCTAAATAAAACCAATATCTTGATGTCTTTATTCCAGATTCTAACAGGTGAAGATTGGAACGAAGTGATGTATGATGGCATCCAGTCTCAGGGCGGTATCCAGAGGGGCATGATCTACTCACTGTACTTCGTCATCCTCGTCTTGTTTGGCAACTACACGCTGCTAAACGTGTTCCTTGCCATCGCTGTCGACAACTTGGCTAATGCCCAGGTACGTTTCTCTGTCTGTGCTTTGTTTTGCGTTACTTGCTCTTAAATTATTGTAATTATCTCTTAGAATTGTCAAAAGTAAAATGACAAGTTGTCTTATAGTTTTATTTGTGTGTTACTATGGTATTAAGATCAACTAACGCAAATTAATATCAATGGGTGTGTTCACAAAGGAGACGTTCGCCAATTTGATGTATGTTGACTTGTTGACGTCATCGCGCTCTTGTAAATCTGACGCCGCTTTTCGTGTAAATGTTGCAAATCTGTATTTACAGGAATTGACAGCGGCAGAAGAGGAACAAGTTGAGGAAGACAAGGAAAAACAGCTCCAAGTAAGTATCAAGCTTCTCTTTGTTTATAGTACCTAGTATTCATCCTCTGATGCTTTGGAGTTTAGTTGATAGTATCACAATTTCAAAGCCATAGCATGTTCAACCACTCTTCCACAAGCATTTACTTTCAAGCGGTTGTACTAATTGGTTTAAGCTGTTGATTTGAACGAAATTTGTACATATTTCATACATTATTCCGGATAATTAGGAATTGGAGAAAGAGATGGGTGCATTACACGCGGTGGACGGCTCTCCAACGGGAGTAGACCTAAGTCCCTCTTCGCCGACGAGTAGGAAGGTAAAAAGAGCTCGGCATTGGCAAAGCTATGCTTCAAAATGTATTGGTGTCGACGACTTAAAATATTGTTGATATTTTAACTTCCACTATTTTCATTGAATTCTTCTAAGATCTCATTCTGCAGCTTCTTTTAACACTGCATGACATTGCACGCTGTCTGATGTGTTGTTATTTCCTATGTGTGTTCGTTCATGACTTCGATATCAACAATATTTTAAGTACGCTAGACGGGTCGATGTCGCTTATGTGAGCAGAATGTCATGATAGGTGTTTTTATCAAATCTTTATGATCTTTATCTCTAGATGGCTAATGGATGTCAACATCAACTTGAGTTTTTACGTTAACTTCAACTAGGTGGCTACTTAATTCATATAAAACACATACTGGTTCATTAATTTCAATACATGATTTCTTTCTGGCTTGAGGATCATTCCTTCCTTTCACTTGATAGATTATTTTATTTATAAATACATTGATTTGAAACGCATGTTTTACCACGACATTCATCAGTAATGGCTTGTGTAATAGTCTTTACTTTTTAATCTAAATGTAAATCTTCTAGTAATAAGTTATAATAATTTCATTTGTGTACTTATTCATTGAATAAGTCATAATAGTGATCACTTGCTAAAAAAACATCATCATGTAATTTATCATAAAACTTTTACTGAATCTAGTGTAGTTTCCTTCTACATTTTTAAAGAACTCTTATAGAGCCAGAGTAAGAACTTAGAAAGTAGTGGAATCAATGTAGATGAAAGCAATATAGGGAACGTATATTATTATGGATTTGAAATATTTCAGAACAAAAAGAAAGAAGAGGCCAAAAAAGAAGATGATGATGAGGTACCAGATGGACCAAAACCAATGCTGCCATATTCGTCCATGTTTATTTTGTCACCTACTAATCCGTAAGTTGACCTTATTACTCAAGATATTACTTCACATACCTTTAAAGACTTATCAAGGAACTTTTTGTTTTATACAAACCTACCATATTGTAATGCTATAATATTTCTGTGTTACAGAATTAGGCGAGGCGCACACTGGGTTGTAAATTTAAGATATTTTGATTTTTTTATCATGGTAGTTATATGTATGAGTTCTGCGGCTTTAGCGGCTGAAGACCCCGTAGTGGAAGAGAGTGACAGGTACGTTTTTTCATATATCTCAAGTATCCCAAATGAGAAAGAGAAATAATTTTGTCTGAAGAAGTTTTTGTCTAGTAGAACTGCTTTCAAAAACATATTTCTTGACATTGTAAATTCCTACTGCCAAAGAAGTTATATAACTTCTTCCTTCTAAATTTTTAAAATATCAATTGCAATTTAGTTTGAACTTTGTCATGTATGATATTGAGTTTATGTTCCCAAAACTTGTTAAAAAAACGACTTTGCTAAAGCGACTTACTTCCTTCGAATCACGTGGCTACTCTTTTACTTAATCTTACTCTCTAATTCATCACAGGAATAGAATCCTGAACTGCTTCGATTACGCGTTCACGGGCGTGTTTACCGTGGAGATGCTGTTGAAGATAGTGGACCTCGGCATCCTGTTCCACCCGGGCGCGTACTTACGCGACCTGTGGAACATCATGGATGCCGCCGTCGTCATATGCGCCCTAGTCAGCTTCGGATTTGAGATCGGGTAAGTTTGGAATGAGAAATATTACATGACATTATTGATATTGAGAGTTAGAGTGAACATTGGAAACGTTTTGTAAATCATGAATTTAGCTGACGTCATATACATTCTTGCCAGTTTCGGAAATGAAATCAGATGAATCGTAACAACAATTTTTACCTCGATTACATATTCACCATAAATAGTAGTAGTGTACCACGAACTTGTACAGCATTAAAAATATTGTAAATGTCATTTTCATCATTGGCCTTTTCTAATCTTAGATCAAATATGTTTATGGCAATACTTTACTTTGAAAACATGTTTAATCATATAGTCAACTTCCATTTGATGATACGCTGCCGGTGGATCGACTTGAGATTATGAATTTTGGGATAAATACTGGTGACTTCCTGTTTATTTTAATAACTTTGATCTATTTGACTAAATAATTGTAATTTTCTTGTTACAGAGGCGTGAAAAAGGGTGCGGGGCAGAATCTGTCCACAATAAAATCGTTAAGAGTGTTACGAGTGCTCAGACCTTTGAAAACTATAAAACGAGTTCCAAAGTTAAAAGCAGTGTTTGACTGTGTTGTGAACTCTTTGAAAAACGTCATTAACATTCTCATTGTGTACATATTGTTTCAATTCATATTTGCTGTAATTGCAGTTCAACTTTTTAATGGTAAATTTTTTCACTGCAACGATATCAGTAAGAATACTTTTGAAGACTGCCAGTGAGTATTGAGTTTTTATTTATTACTTTCGTAACCTAAATAGCTTGTTATTTCTGATGTATTCTTCCAATCTAAACCTTTGCTCTAGTTTGATATATGAAATTGATGTCTTTGCATTTAATTGATTAGCGTTTTGATGAAATGCATCATTGGACATGAAGAAATTGTCATGCATGAATGCATTACAATTTCTAATCGTGCAGTTTCGTAGATTAAAACAATAATATAGACATAATTATTGGTTGCTGAAGCCTAAATTCTAATACAAACCTTATTGTGTGTGACAGAGGGTCGTATTTCGTGTACGAGTCTAACACCTTACTGCCGAAAGTCAACCAGCGCACGTGGACGACGCAATCCTTCCATTACGACAACGTAGCAGTGGCAATGCTTACGCTGTTCGCGGTGCAGACCGGGGAGGGGTGGCCTCAGTGAGTATAATGTATTTTTTGAAGAAGTAATTTTAACATTTGTATGTGTAAAATGTAAAAATATTGGCTTTTGTAATAGCAGAAAATAAGTATCCCTTAAAACTTTCGAGTGACGTCAAAGACTGAAAAATAGAACAAATACTTATATTTTAAGTTTATTCCCATTCACGTCTTGTCCTGTTGGAACAAGATCTAATAACATGATATTAGAATTTCTAATTAGGTCAATAATTCCAGAAATTCTTACTCTATTTGTTTTTCTAATTCCAACTAGAAGTTGCTTCCGTCCTTAATCTATGATTGTGTAGTTACAAAACAGGATACTAACACAATTCTTTATTTACAGAGTATTACAAAATTCCATGGCCGCCACCTACGAAGACCGGGGACCCATACAAAATTTTCGAATAGAAATGTCCATATTTTATATCGTTTACTTCGTGGTGTTTCCTTTCTTCTTTGTTAACATATTCGTAGCTCTGATAATTATCACATTTCAAGAGCAGGGCGAAGCTGAACTGCAGGATGGTGAAATTGATAAGAATCAGGTGAGTGAATAAAATGTTGACTCAATATAGTTGCCAATGATATGGCATTACATAAAAGTCAAGTAAAACCAACAGCAGCCACACTCGATGAGGACATGATACTACATTTTGGTTTACAGAAATCGTGTATAGACTTCACGATAGAAGCGCGTCCTCTTGAGAGGTATATGCCAAGCAAAAGAGCGAGTTTTAAGTACAAAGTGTGGAGAATAGTCGTCTCTACGCCCTTCGAGTATTTCATCATGACCCTCATCGTTCTCAACACATTGTTGCTCATGATGAAGGTATGTATCACCGACGCTTCTGACTGTTCTAGAATAATTAATGTAAGATCGATTACAACTAATCTTAATCTTATTATTATAAATATCTATTTATTATAAGTACAAACACTTTTTCCAAAAGTGATCATACGAAATACATAAACAAAAGAAGCACTAAATGTGAAAGTAGAAAATGATCACTTATTTAAGGTAGTTGCTGAAGAACGTAGCCTGTCTCACAAGGCACTGAAACTGACGATCTAGATTAGCAACCAATCCTTGAAGCCTGCACAGTACCATTCTAGAGAGCTCATCAAATGAAAGTCATAAGCTCTCTAGTTTGGAAAAACTTATACTAAGACATAACCGATGTTGTATATGCGTCTAATATATGTTCGCACCTGATAGATCCTTTTAGTGGAATTAATTTGTTAGTTGTGTAACGTCTTAAATGTTAAACTATACCTGGATGACGTCATGATACAACAACATCATTGGCATAACATTAGTACTGCCTACTATTTTAGGGTTTTCAAAAATCACATCACACACATACACACAACATACAAAGTGTTTACGATATCACTGTACTTATTCGGCGTCAGTATACACTGCATCGGAATGCGCCGTATTTAAAATTATTACCGAGCCTATCCCGTCAAATGTACCTACCGCCAAATATCATTTTATTTTCTCCTGTGTTTCGTTGGATAATCCTTTCGTTACTCCTCGCTTGCTATTAATTAAATATGTATGTATCGGTGTTTATTGCACGATATACCTGTCCTTCCAGCACATTTATGGCACAAGATACACCAAACATTTTATTCGGTTATTCGTGCTTGTGAATGCACAACAATCTCTGGGTACAGATAGGACGTGGCATGGGCCATATATGTTGTTCGTGTTGCATGATCTTATTTAAGACCTATTCCTAATTGTCTTTATGTGGATATTGTGCATGCTTGGTGGAATGGCCTACTGCCAGGCGTGATCTGTTGGTGGCTATGGGCTGCTTTGTATATTTATTGGAAAATTGACAAAATTGATCATTTTTCTAATTCAGACAAAATTTTAAAAGGAACTAAAGTTATATTACGTGATCAAAATTAATACACATTTTTTTCCGTTCTGCCCCATTTTGTTTGATTTTGTGTTCATATTATTTTTAAGATCTATATGTTTACTTTCCTACATATTCATATAGTGTTATAAAACTGTTTAACTTTAATTTCACTGTGATCCTATTTAATTTTATGTTCGTCTAATTTAATAAGATCTTCGCACATATCCTCACCAAACTCTTGTCACTTATCCCCTTGATATATTCATCCTTCTACTATATACTATGTATTACTGTTAACTGTTACATGAACCGTAACATAACTAATTACTTACATTGATTCCATACAAATTTCAATTTTGTACATCACATTAAAATACTAATTCTTGTGGATGAGGTAATTTATAAAGTAACAATTATGTATTTTCATTGCCATGGGTTTATCCATAACGTCCGGCACTTCATCACAAAATGGCAGTACTATAATCAAAATGACATCTACGCGGATGTCCTCAAGTATTCGAATATGGGGTTTACTGGAATGTTTTCTGTGGAAACGGTGTTGAAAATCATCGCTTATGGTGTCAAAGTAAGTACACAAACACAAAGTATCGACCGACACTTAGTACAAGTACATAATGAAATATAAATAAATACTATATAGGTACAAATGTACTCTTTCTGCTATTAACGTGATTGTTTTATCTATTTACATGACTGTATGGGATTATTTCCAGCCGTGTAATTATTATCCCTTCCCAAGTATCCAGTACTAGTTTCTCTCTGACGACGATAATGATTGTAAAGGTTTATTTGCAATAATTGTAAAGCATGGCTTCTTCTCCAGTTGCATGTAGCACTATTGTATGTGAATACACGCGTTATAATGTTGTCTTTCTCCCGATTTTACTAATCCATACTTGCCGAGCGTTTTCATGAGGTAAGTACTGCGATCTTTTAAAATCTGGCGGAGATCTGCGGTTTCTGAGGTCAGTATAATTTTATATTTTTCCTGTAATAAATGTTGTCCGTCATAACACCTAATCGCATGATTGTACATTCGGAACAGCATGCCGCACGTGCACCCTATGCCACAAGTCTCGCAAATACATCTCAATAACATGATACTCATCGACAATGAAGGAACATAACACAATACTAACACACTCACTTCTACATGAAATTTTTTTACATAACAAAACATTATTTTATTAGATAATAATATCGGCTAGATAAAAATATTTTTAATCATACAAAGTTAAATGCTAGAACACAATATGTCCATTTAGCAATAAATGGATATTTTTGAATATTTTAATGAAAAAGACATTTACACTGATCTTGCATTTAGCTTTAATTAATTTGATAATGTTTTGAGTTAAGGTTTAAAAGACTGGTATTGATTTTGTGGTAGTTTCACGAGGCTCCACCACTACTCATGGACATGTTAACATTCATGAACCTCGTCTTTACGATCTTCTTCCTTCTCGAGACCGTTTTGAAGCTGATCGCCTTCGGGTGTACGGTAAGAAATTGACACACTTTGAATTTTTATATTACCTAATTAATTAAAACTTATTTTATCATTTAACAAGAACATATAGCTTTATTTCTATATAAAATATGCAAGAAGCCATGGGTATGTAAAGACAAAAATCAATTGTAGGTGTAAAAATGAGCTAAAGTAATGTATTGAATCATTTGAGATTAATGTATGACTTTGTGCTGCAAATGTATTTAAAATAATACGAATGCATTATGGAATGTGCAAAATAATCGTGTGCGCCTAACACAATACACTATCATTATTTTATAAATATTTTAGCCTAGCTACTAATATTCAATATTGACTTGAATATATTTCAATTTAGAACTCATTTTTATAGAGAATTTACGAGATAACGCTTTTTAATTGACATAGGTTTTTAAATGCATTAACTTTTCTTAGATTTATGAATAACATATTTTTATGTATTTGCATAGATTAAAAAAATTAAGAGAGATTTCCTCATTCCTTTCCTTATTCATAAAGTCCTTTGATCTTAAAACAGTCTATAAATGGAAAGTGTACATTTGTATACAATTTTCCTTGAAATGTTATTGTACTCGTTTTATAAAATTCTTTTAAAATTAATTATGATTTTTACAGAATCTTTGCTAACATATTGGTCTGTTTCCAGAATTTTTTCAAAGACCCTTGGAATACATTTGATTTCATTACGGTCATTGGAAGTATTATTGATGCTCTCATTATGGAGTTTGGCGTAAGTATCATCATCGTCTGAAACTTTAATCTTTCTCAGCTTCTATACTTACATTTATTATACTAATTTCATATTTTGCCTACTCGATCCTTCTTTGCTGCTGGCAATTTTATAATTATTTTTTGACTTTGATGAAAGTGAAGATAAAGGATCTATCCTGATTACAGACCGACCTTGCTGAAAACTGTGCTGACATATCCTGTCAGCAGGTAACAAATCAACTATTTGATTGCTAGGAATCTTAGATTTTTGTAACGGATTGGTCGATGGTTTAGACAGAGTGTGTACATACCGTTGAACAGTGGTCTAATATTAGTAGTGCTAGAGAATATTTTTAGAATATTAGGATGTATAGAAGTTTTGTAGTTTATAACGTATGTAAGGTTGTTCGCTAGGGACCAATTGTTTTTGGGGTTGTTTTAGATATTATGACAATTATAAATTGGTGTGTTACTTTCCATAAAACCCTAGAATATTTGAATTTTTTCTCGTAAATATTGCTAGATTTTTCATATATGTTACATTTTGAGAAAGTATTGAAGTTTGTTCAATACTGCTAAGAAGTAGGTAGCTGATACAATTATTATACTCATTACATTAATATTTTCATAATTCTTCATTACGTAATCTGAATATAATTTATTTTCCTTAATTTCGTGATTTTATCTAGTACATCTTATTTCATTGACTATATACCTAGTTTTATTTTAACGTTGTCGTTAGTTTTAAATATAATATTACTAGATATTGGAGTTTGCCTGGCTGAAACATCAGCTTGTTTGAGTACCAGACATGTTGTCCAAGATATTGTTTGAATTCAACGTGTGATTTTTTTTAATGGAGTGTTTGAGGCTTTACGAAAGGGATGGATATGTAAATGTGTATATCATTCGCAGGAGAACACATTCAACGTCGGTTTCCTTCGCCTGTTTCGAGCCGCGCGACTGATCAAGCTGCTCCGACAGGGATACACTATTCGGATACTACTCTGGACATTCGTGCAGAGTTTCAAAGCCTTACCCTACGTGTGCCTTCTCATCGCGATGCTATTCTTCATCTATGCCATCATCGGGATGCAGGTCTGTTGGAATTTCTCCTGTTCCTTGACACATGAAATTCCTAATTAATTTTCTAACTTGATTAATATTAATATCGTTACTAACAATTTAAAAACTAAGAATAATTATAATACATAATTTATGACAGGAAATATAATTACATATATGATAGGTACTTTTTTGGGGGTAATTTTTGTATTTTACTTGAAAATAGTATTTTTATAGATTTTTCATACGTAATTTATTGTTACTAGTGAAACTAGTTTTGATTATAATAAAGTTTCCTAGTTAATTTTATAACAATAGTTAGTAGTGTTAGGGTCTAACAACCATAGGACTTAGTTACATTAGAGTAATGCTAGGTGACGGACTTTCGATAGAAATATCGTGAGTTCTAATCCTTTTGTGATGATGTCGTAATTTTCCACCCCTGTTACTATATAAATTTTTGAGGGGCTAGATTAAATATCAGTTTAGCATCAGATACTTGTTAGTATTCCTCTTATCATATGCTTAGAAAACATAGTCAAGTTTAGTGTAAATTAGACCATTTACTAATCCTAGTATTAAATAATAGATTAAAAATAATACATTCCTAGATAATCCAAGTATTATTAACCTTAATCCAAAATTTGTTCCAAAATGTATTACGTATTTAGTTTTGTAGTAATTTTTTCTAAAATTCAAAAGTATAATAAGCCAGTCTAAGATGAATTAGTGAAATTCATCTTAGACGGACTCATAATAGTTATGAGTAGTGAGTACATTATAAGATTGGATTAAGAAAATACAAAACCAGTATTGATAAGTTTCTAATGACAGGTTTTCGGAAACATACAATATGATCCAGATGATGCCATCAACAGGCATAACAACTTCCAATCTTTCGTGGCGGCACTCTTGCTACTATTTCGGTGAGAGTACAAAAGACGTAGCTGTTACTCAGTCTTGCGGCCACTGCCGAAAATCTGTCTCTACTATCAGTGTTACATATGTACTTACTATCATTATCATTGGCAATACTACTATCATCAATATGTATATTCATATAATCAGAACGTAGATTTAGAAGATCCTTAGTGGTGACAATATCCTGATTGGTGTACTTAACTTTGAGATTGCTTCTTATGTTTGTATCTCTAGATAGTTTGGTACCCTTGTTTGATATCGTTTATCGTATCCCTAGTGCTAGTTATAGATAGATACGTCATTAGGTAGAGTGTTTATTTTTGTGGGATGAAGCATAGGAATCGGGCTACGTGTTATCATTTGCATACAAAGCTGACCTTCTGTGTTGTATCTGCTTGGACACAGGTGTTTGGCAATATAGAATTAACACCAGAGTCTGACATGAACAGACACAACAATTTTCGAAGCTTCATTCAAGCACTCATGCTACTGTTCAGGTAAGGAACATTGAATACAAGTTACTCCAGCCTGAGGATATATTGTAAACTTTTGTAAACATAGGAAAATACAAACATTTATCGAAACACCATTTAGACTGCTCTAATCAATTTAATCCAGAAGCAATCTAGTTGAAATGTTAAGACCCGTAGAGTAACGAGTAAGCTTCTCAATGGAGTTATGGGAGTACTTTAGAATGATTTCATTTGTGTATCATCGCGCACGTCTCATGCATGCACTTCAACTATCAAGAGTTACTTCATCACTCACTCACTGTTACTTAGTTGTGAAACGTGTAGAACAGTCTGTTTTGTGCAAACCGAATGTGTATTTTCCCATAATTGATCAATACTAAATCAATCAATACTAATTCTGGAAATGCTCTTTTTATAGTTATTCTTCATTGCATTTTATAAGATTTTTTTTAAATTGGCTGTTGAATATGGAACGGTTTCTGTGAGCCACTGTATGTTTAGATGCGCGACGGGTGAGTCGTGGCCCAACATAATGTTGGCATGCCGCAAGCCCGCCAAGTGCGACATAGCAGCAGGAAAGGCCTCCAACGAAGAATGTGGAAGTACGCTCGCCTACGCCTACTTCGTATCTTTTATATTCTTCTGTTCGTTTCTTGTGAGTATACCATTTATCACATAAAAAATACGCCTTTTAATTTTTATACCTCTTAAAACTAGTGATTTGCTTTCAGATGTTGAATTTGTTCGTTGCCGTTATTATGGATAACTTTGACTACCTAACGAGGGACTCGTCCATCCTCGGCGCACATCATCTTGATGAATTTGTTAGAATATGGGCAGAATACGATCCAAACGCCACGTCAGTATATGTTTAAATTTAAGTCATATTTCAGTTATATGATTTTCAAAGATTCATTAATTTTTAGGCAATGATCTAAAACCATTATACTTTATCATTTCAGGGGTAAGATCCATTATACAGAAATGTATGATATGTTGAAGAATATGGATCCTCCTCTGGGGTTTGGTAACAAATGTCCAAATAGACTAGCATATAAGAAGCTTATTAGAATGAATATGCCGCTAGACGATGAAGGGAAAGTTAATTTTACAACAACACTATTTGCCTTAATACGAGAAAACTTAAACATCAAAATGAGATCTCGTAAGTATCATCCTATTATTTTACTTTGACGATTGGTCACTTTGCAGTACACAATTAAAAGAAAGATGAATGATTTGTCAAAGGGCTAAATAAAGTTATTAGTAAACTGTCCCTAATGCTAAACAATATCAATGAAAAATTGCAGCCGAGGAAATGGACCAAGCAGATGAGGAATTAAGAGAAACGATAACCCATATATGGCCATTACAAGCGAAGAAGATGCTCGACTTGCTGGTGCCTCGAAACGATGTACTCAACGCTGGGAAACTGACAGTTGGGAAGATATACGCTGGACTATTGATCCTCGAAAGTTGGAGATCGACAAGGTTCAAACAGAACGGTGTTCCGGTAAGTACAACTGCCATTTTAACGCACCTCTCAGTAAAGTTTTCAACACTGTATTTATGTATAATAATGAAAATTTTGATGAACATATAAATATAGTAACTTTAGTAGATCCAAATGAAGCCAGAGTAAATTCGTGTGGCTTACGCCAGTATGTATATATGTACACTTTGAGCCAAATGTAACTATTACGTGGGTAGGTAATACTACACGTTTACAAGTAGTGTTTGTTGATGGCCCCCTATAATTCCCCACATTAGATTACAATTTGGAACATTATAGTTAGTTCTATAGAGTTGGTTGTGTTGTCTACCTGTGGTTGTATTGTTGTGTACATTTACAGAACCATATTTAAAAAAACTTCAATTCTATCGAAAACCATTTGTTCCTATGTTCAGTTTAGATAACTTGTGATTGGCTCCCTATAAACAAATGTCTGTATAACAAAGAGTACAACAATACAGAATCACTTTAGTTGAAATCGACTCTTAACGAGTCGACTACATTGGTGGTTTACTTTTCAGGCATTCAACGAGAATAGCCCTACGGCCATTCAGCCGGTAGTATTAAAATATTTTACGGAACGAAACTTTGAATACTTTTTTCTTGCACTATTCTAGATATTTTTCTTTATCATAAATTTCTTCTCGCATTGTGTTAGTTAAATTTATTTAAAAAAAGAAACATTAAATAATATCCGACGGCCTATAGATTAAATGGATGGTCAAGAAATAAAACGAACAAATAAAAACCGTAGTTTAGAGATTGAATTAATTAAAGAATTTAGAATTAGAACTAGTGACGCACTTGATAACACATTAGTTTGGCAAACTTGTGCAGGTCTGGCACGTTTGTCTGTCAAGTGTCCGTCAGGGCTTTGTAAACCACAACATAAAACCTGTCCTATAGTTGCAAAATAATGTAGTAGTTAAAAGAATGTGTATGTTATAATGTTTGAAACCGTGTCTCGTAGATAGAAATCCTACCGTTCGTAGATTTGTTTGTCTTACCAATGTGTGTCATACCATCCCCTTTGCCTCTTGCTAGTTCCTATCAAAAATATTAAATATATACACTTTGCATTTTTAAATTACTGTGATCCGTTTATTTTATTCAAGTTTTAGGTAGCCTGCATGGTGAAATGTTTAAACTATTCAACAGATATTTATTTCATTCTTTCGCTTTTAATATTGTACAATTTACTTTCGATTACATTTTGGCTCAATCGATATTTACCATTTTAGAAGCCTGGTGATATAAGAAACGTTAAAATATTACGCTTTCTTGCTACCTAAGCTCTTATTTGCCTCCTGTAATTTTTATACTATATCATAAGAATTTATTAAAATAAAAATCATTATTCTCAAGTCTGCGCATGCTGGAGAACAAAAATACTTAGTCACTCGACTACCGTATCAAATTTCCGAGATATAAAATGCAAACGTGAACTCGCATCCTCTGCCTCTGGCTTCAACTTTGTCGCACATGATTTTGTTATTATACTAGCACCCATTTCGAAACAAGATGCTTTGTAATTTCAGCTCTTTCACGGTTTTACCGACATGGACTGAACAAATTTTACTCTAACATGATACAACTAAAGTGTGATAGTTGTTTTCTCAGATACCTGTAGCCGAATTCCTCACTTACACTACAGAATATACATTTTCAATTCGGTTGTATGTCCAATTGTCCATTCGTTGGATCTCTTACACAAACGATACACACATAACACAATTAAAGAGAACTCCAGCATGGACATGATGTATGGGATGTTTGCGCAAACTCATGTAGGCTTTAGCCGTTAGTGACTATTGAGTCCTATGCGCTTGAACGCTGTGTGACATGAGCATGCGCAAGTGTGCGTGTGTGGGGGGGATGCGTGATGTGGGGTGCGTGTGTAGAAGGCGTCGCTCTTTAACTGCTTGATGGACGTGGCGGCGGGACTTGGCCCCGGCTCCCGGGCCGGCTCGCTCAGCCACGAAGGGCCCGCCAACGCTGATGGACATCCGGACGACCCGCATCTGCTTGCCAACCTCGCCAGACGCGGCAACAGAAAATCACTCAAGTGAGTTGTGTTGCATAATTTGAAATAACATTTCCTTAACAAGTATATCTACAAGGTATAGTAAAATATAAGCAACAGCAGATCAGAAGATTTTAGAATAAAAATCAGTGTTAACATTTTGAAGAACTCCACCATGAACTGGTAAAGAAGTTTCAAAGAACTGATCAATTTAAGTATCTGCTCGTAACCTCCTATACGCATGGCAGATAGATTAGTGATGGCAGTAGATATAATAAATAAAGATGTTCTTATGCCCAGGCGTACGCTGCTGTTCCTTTGGCGCACCGTCTGATTGATAGCTAAATATACTTGCCCTTCATCACGGTTCTCTTTTGTTACAGGAACAATAAAAAGGTGTGTGAAACCTTAAGTGAAACGGTGATTATATTGACTCGATCATTACTGTTGTAAACCTGATCAGCCAGAGCCATGATAGCCATTGTCTAGTGCAATCGATGTTCCCACCAATATCAATTTATCACAAACAAAATTTTTTGTAACTATTTTTATGAGTAAAGTGACAATTGGACAATTTACCCCACACATACGTGATGTTGGTCGAAAATGTGATGTTATATGTTTATCCGCTAAATGGGAGTCCCCCTTTAGTACTACTATACATCGATGCATTTACTTATGTCATAGATAGTCGATGTTGTAATTTTATGTTCAGAGCTTTGTTTTGGGTGTTTACTAACATGATCATAGGATGTTTGTTGTTACAACTTAGCCCTTAATATTAACCTTTTTCTAGGTATTATTGTCGTAAACAAAGTAACTTAGGGCCTTAGGCTCATAGTAAAAAAAAATGTGATGTACATTCGAAAGTATTAATCGTACAATTTAAAGTTTACAGATGGTTGTTGATGTTTAGGTAAAGAATTTCAGTAATAGATGATTGTTTTTTTATGTCAATCTTGTAGAACTTTTGTCTTTTCTCTTTCTTCGATAGGATATGGTTTTTTAAACGACTCTTCTGTCATTAGGGATGACTATTTGAAAGTTTTCTTAGACATAGCACTTTCACTATCAATACATAAACATACTAACATAACAGTCATAATATCTAACATGACACCAGGACATGTCGTTTTCTTGCCGGAATACATATTGCATGCAAATTTAATAAAACCTAGCATGTTTCTAGATATTAAATATATTTCCTAAACAGAATGGGTAAGTAGTGTAAAGTATAATATTGCACAAGCACGGACTGTTGCATGGAAAGCAAAGTTTGACACTTTCGTGTGCATGATTTGTTATTTTACGGCAACCTAAAATTTTGTAAATATGGGACAGTAAGTCTAATGAAACGTAAATTAAACTAGCTTGCAGATGGACGCTTTGCCTTGTATACTTGTATGGGTTTTAATACAATGAATGTTGTAGGTATTGGAACTGCAAGGATCGCACCACGCCTCAATGGAGTCATTGGACGAGGGGCGATTACAAGCACCTCACACATACCAGAATGGTCACCACCACCACGGAAGATCTTCCAGTTTAAGGTAAATACACCTAAACCACAAATCAATATCACTTTTTGTTTGTTTTATTATTTAGTTTGTTATTTCCTTTTTATGTTTATAGTGTCATCGAAGAAGAGTCCATTGATCTCAAAGTTATCGTAGTGAACAATGGTATGTGCTATGTACACATCTTCTACTAACCGAATGTACTTTCTTCAGGACTAACCAATTTCACTCCCCGATTTTCTCGGTGTTGCATGATTGGTAACATGCATGGTAAAGGAACGGTCCCAGTTAATGTTTCTTTGTTAACCGTGTTTTATTTACAGACGAACACCAAGTCCGAGAAGACGAGGCCACTACGGAGGTTATCATCACGATATCGGGTTCTCCGACACCGTCAGCAACGTCGTCGAGATAGTAAAGCACGAACATCAAAGACATGGGCGAACGCACAGAGCCCCCCACTACTACCACCCGCATGGTAAGCGATTATTTCATTATTCCGCTAAACAAGCCAGAACTAACCATTACCAAGTACCTACTAACGACAGATATGTAAACCTATGTATTACAGGCAAATCTGGTGATAACCCTTGATGAGATCCAATAGATAATCTAGTTACTTAGATGTTCATTCTAGATCATACCGTGTGTTCTTATTTTGTTTGATAGCATATCAACAGATTTGCCATTTTGCCAAGTATTTATGGCTTAACGCTATTGCAATTTTGATGAGATATCGGCGTTTTAATAATATATATCTTAAAAATTTAAATAGCCTTTAAACGAGCTACATGCTATTAACTATTTATTCTTATGTTATTCCTGTAGTATTATTTATTCATACTAAAAAACATTTACCGTTAACATACCAAATATATTTTATTTAGCTTCAATTAACAAATTAAAACAGTTTTGCAAACATTTTTCTTCTCATGAAGGTACTCTGAAAGTTTTGTGAGAAGATGGGAAGTCTAGCTTAACAGTAGTTGTAGATATTCATGTTTTTCGTAGTTGTAGTTATAAGAGGAAAGCGAGCGAAGCAGTTATTGCTGCAAATGATAATCATGAACTTAGATAATTAGATTGTAATATATAGCTAATAATTGAACATTCTCACAAGGCTAGTCTTGTAACATTATATATGTAGCTAACTAGCTATGATTTGATAACTGCTCCTTTATTATGCTCGTGACTTATATTGTTAGCAGTACCTATCATTAATACTTTATTCACCTGGCCACTCATAATAATTAGTTGTAAGTACATTACAGATTGGCAATAGATTGAGCCGCAACATACTCTAATGAAGCATTATATACTCGTATTGTAAAGTTTCTCGTATAAATTGGCCTGTATTATAATATAACAAATTAAATTAATTTGCCTGCTGCATGCTAAAAAATTGGTGCCCATCCAAACATATCTGCTCTTATTTGCACATAATTTAACTGCTTAATCATGGGTATTTTGCAACAGAGATGCTTGAAACGCATGCACTTCAATGATATCACATAAATCATGCAGCATGCAAAAGCTTAACAATGGTTTTGTATTTATTTTTGTATTCTCTGCAGTAGTCTGCTATAGTTACATCAAAGAAGTTTATCTCATATTTGTAATGAACAACTATTACCAATTGTATCAAAGTATTATGCTCTCGGTTCTCCTACAACTGTAGTTACAACTTTGGACACACAGCTAATTAACCAAGAAACCTATCCTATCAATCCAATTCCGTGTCCATGAAACCCTTACATTTGGAACCACGTAGGACAGACACCCAAAACTTTTAGAGTCACCTTTGTGAGTAAGGAAATAAGGTCGGTAGTCCGACGGGCTTAGGGTAAACCGTGGTGGAAGGTACATGAAGGTATTCCTGACAGCAGGGAAGGAGTGGAGGGCGCCGCACCCCACGACCAGCCTGAGCCAGCCCTCGCGGTCGCCCAGCCCGCCACACCACACCTACGGTGAGATCCACTCGCCACACACTACGGACCTCACATACCACACTGACTATCATCACGATAAGCGCTTTGCGACTACCAACATTCAGTACTTAGGTATAAGAACAGGCACGTTACGGTAACTTATTCCGTTGTTAAAATAAATTATATTTAGGTCAAAACTCGTAAAAAAACCGTCACCTTGATAACATTGAACAAAACTGGGGATACATCCTCGACCCGAATTCGAAACTGAAAAGCAGCCATGACCAACATCAACATATTCTTCTAACTGTTTTTAAAATTTTCAATCGGGCGTTATTATTTATATTCAGTATTATTGATTGTAAAGCAAAGGGTCTGAACCAAAATTCCAATTGGCACCTACATTTAAAATTGTAAGACCCATAAGACCCTTTGCTGGAATAGCAATGTGTCTAAATTATTAGTTAATCGATGTTGATGCGATCCGGCTTTGCACGTCTGTGTAGATGAATGAAAGCGGCGCGAGTGTAGACGGAAAGCATGGTGGATATCCACAAGAAAATTGTTTGCACATCTGTTTATTGTTCATTTGAATAGGTATACTTATACTTTAATTATGACCCCTGTTATTTTCCTTGATTTGATTCGAACGTCCTGTTATTTATGGATAATATCATATGTATCATTACCGCATAGCTCGAATTTGTTGTTGGTGGGGGTGTAGAATATCAAATCATTCAGAGAGCAGTTTGGGCCCCGATAGGTGAGCGGGATCGGGAGCGGGATCGGGAGTGGCGGGAATGGCGCGACCGGTCGTGGGAGCGAGAGGGTGCGCGGCGCGGCCGCGGCCGGCAGCTGCCTCCTACGCCCACCAAGCCGTCCACGCTACAGGTCAAGCAGCAACCACCCTTCACCAGAATCAGCCACAGCCCCTCGCACGTGAGTAGCTAACCAAAGAAACCTGTATTTCCAAAAATCTGTCGCAATTTCGATTCTTCTAGCAACGAGATTACAAGATGCTATCCGGGACAAACACGGCTGCATTGATACCAATCAATGAAAATGAAAATTACTGCTTAACCACCATGTTAAGCCGCAATTTTTAATTTCCAAATACTTTGGTAAACTACCAAAAGCAATGATAGCCTAGTGGTGTGACTGTCGGACTGCTAAATCATAAGTCTCGAGTTCGAACCCAAGTCACGCACCTCTGACTTTTCGGATTCATTTGCGTATTGTATAATAATTATCAATTGCTTTAAAAACGGTGAAGGAAAACATCGTGAGGACATGCTTGGGAGATATTTCTCGACGGCATGTGGCATGTGGCAACTCTTACACCAGTTAGTCACTAACCACACGAAAAAGAAAGGTAAACTACTTCCTATAAGTGCCGTGTAAAGAGTTATCGAACGAACTGTGTTTTTGAAATCCTGAATTTCGTCCGAAACCGACGTCAACCTCAACGATAAGGAAATACAGAAGTGTTCCAACGATTGTTCCAGTTATCGCTGAGGCACACCGTCAGAGAACCGTTGGAGCCTCAACACGATGAGTACGAGTACGGCCGAGAAGTTGAAAGACTGATACACCGAGATTATAGATCTAGAGAGAGGTACGTACTTTCAACGATATCTTTTCTTGGACGAAATTTCTGTGGACCTGTCTGATGGGTGAATGCGCCAATCACGGTCCACGAATATTTCAACTAGATAGTATTGATATTCTGGGCAGTAATTTGAAGCGCGCCAAACACAAGACTTGTTTCTCTGCTACATTGTTTTATTAGTTAAATTATTATAATAAATTAGTTAGTTCTGCTACTTATGCTAAATGGCGCATTTTGCCAATTTATTGAAGTCTATTGCTAGACATGAGCTTCATAACTTTTGTCGAAAAATTTGGTATATTTTACCTGCAAAAGCTAGAATCGTTTTTCTAGCGCCTATCGGTCGTCAAGCCCTCGACATTCAGTGCCCGGGTGCACCCATGCAGGTAAGATTGGCGTAGATGCAGATAACTGGGTAATTAGCGCTTTCCGCTTTCGCTAACCTCCTTTCAGTAAATTGTAGCTCTTTTGTTTTTACTGTATTGTGGCGTCCCCGCATGCAATATAGCATCGAAACAAGTGCTGTGTGAGGATGGCTTAATCGCTGGGCGTGTGCAGACGCGGCCGGGGCTACGACGCGGAATGGGGCTCGGCGCGCGCCTACGAGGCGCCGCTGAGCTACGAGGCGGCGCTGGCGCTGGGGCGGGGCGGCGGCGCGCGCGCGCTGCCCTCGCCCGCGCCCGCGCCGCGCCTGCCCAACGGGTACAAGCCGCGCGCGAGGCACTCCGACTCCGACGAGGACGACTGGTGCTAGCGGCGCCGCCGCGCGCGCTCGCAGCGGGACGTGCGCGCGCCCCCCGCGCCCCGCGCGCCGCACTCCCTATGACGCGCCCGCGAGCGCCCCGCGCCTCGAACGATCTCGTTTTATAATCGGCGACCGTGTGTACATAGACGACTCCCGTTGCTCAGCGGTTCGGACGTCGCTCCCGGCCCGCCGCGGCCCGCCTCCGAATTCTAGTATTTACGAAGTTTTGGAAAATTTAATTTTTAATTCGCTAAAATTTTACTCCTTGATTTGTATTACGGTTAGGGCGATCGAGGTATGAGACGGTGCCGGACGACTCGTTTGCGCTAGGATTTTTACATAAAATGAAATTACTAGTCTGTATTGTAAAAGTAAACTTTCTATATTAAATTTGCACTACGTAAAGTCTACGTTATATCGCGTGGTGAGGGCGCGGGCCCCGCCCCGCCCCGCCCGACGCCGTTTCGTATTCAAGTTACACGTTGGGAGAACACTAGCGATTCATCGTCAGACAAATTAATACTAGTATTGTATAAAATATTTACATAGCGAATAATTTTTACTTAGTTAATATATACTAAATAAATAATTAAACATTTTTTATTGAATTTGCTGTCCTTCCCCCAAGTGCTTTATACCTACGTTATTTAAATTTAAATACGATTAAACTAAATAAAGATGAATTGTGTGTAAACTTTGAAAATATATTTCTGCATTAAATGATTACCCAAATTGTTAAATCGTGTACTGAGTATTGTTTAAAAGATTTTGTCGCCTGGTTTGTAAAGTGTTACCACTTGACTTAGAGCTACGTACTTGTAATGTATAACGACGCGCAGTTTTGTGCCGAGTGGGAGTATCTTATTGCTTTGTGAGTTAACTCTAAAATATACCTCAAAGTAACATATTAGGATGTAAATTAAAGACGAGCCAAAGTTTTGTTGACTATAATTATTATTATACTAAGGAAAAACAGGATACTCCCACTGAAGAATGATACTGTCATCGACATTTTGATTAATCGCCTTTAACGTTAGCGATATTAAAAGTAGGTAATGAGTTATAACTACTTGTAAGTCTCAACAGTTCAAATATGAGTGACTTTCAATTTAAATGTTAAAAGTAGGTAATTCATAGATTAAAATATTCATTGAAAAGACACACGACATTACCTAATACGCTTAAGGAATCTATTGTCGATGGCCGATTATTTCATGCGAAACAAAACAACATTAGTGTCACCAGGCACAAAATCGAACTATTGTTTGTACACTCTACATCAGAATTGGTTTACAGCTTTAGTGTTAAGCATATTAAATAAATAGTAATAATAAGAAAAGATTAACCTTGATAAGAATCATCTTCATTGATCAACACCTATGCAAAAGCGGTGAAACCAATTCTGCGGCCGATTGTACCGTATAATATAAATCCGATATTTGTCCTGATCCCACTTGATACTACTTCATGCCATTCTCATACCAGTCACTTGTTAGCTGTCATCTTTGCTGCGACTGTTGTGCTGAAAACATCAAATATTGTGCAAATACACCACGAAAGTGTGTTGTCAAATATTAGAAATATAATTCGCTAAATCTTTCAATATTGTTCACTTATTTAAAAATTCACTCAACGTCTTACGACATCACAAGCACAAAACAACAGTCGCAACAGAGAGTAAATCGTTCAATACCATCAAACACATTTGTTGCAAGCATGATGTAGGTTACTTTAGTACGACAAAATTGTAAATACATAATTTTCTGTGATAACATGATGAAAAAATGAGGATTATAATTAGAACTGTGTGATTGCATAGGGGTGTCATTTCTCTAAGGGACGACGCGTGTTTGGCATAAACCAAGAAGTGATAAGGATAGTCGACTTAGAAGGATATTAGCGTGTCATTTACTATTAAAGTGTTATGCCCAATAAATGCAATATACACCGTGACATTTTAGATATCTTACAAAAGCAGCCCACTTCATGTATCCAATGACCACTAAACATTCATAAAAACAATGATATATTGTAACAATTTTTTAATTGCTCCTAGAGGTATTTTATGTCGAGTGGCCCTTTGTAAGACGACTAAAATATCACGGTGTATAAAGCGGACATATAAATTATATTTCGTATGTTATTCAGTTTTGATAAATACAGTACATGTGCACTAAATAGGTACCTACAGTTGCCTTTCAGTTTTCTATAATAATATTAGTTGCATACAGTAAAATAGAAGCAACAAAATTACTTGCATCGTCTAGACACTGTTTAGACGGTGCTACTTTTGTTACTTCAACGTATGGTATGTCACAGGCAATTAAATTGCACCATGTAAATCAGGCTTTGAGGATTGTGGTGTGAACATCAAAAAGGTTCGGATGAGGCGATGTTTTACTCGAGATGGAACGAACCTGTTGCTTCCAAACACGCGGCACGTCTAACAGTAGATACCTTTAGTCGAATCGGATATTACTCCCTCAATATTTTGATCGTTGTTGTTTGTTGCGAAGGGCAGAAACGAGTTAGAAGATAGCTTTTATATTTTACCTCTGTTATAGTTACGAGTACAAAATGTCTACGCTGGTACACGAATCGTGTCATTTTTGTGCAGTACTGTCCATTATTATAGTACCTATTTTGTTAATAAATACGCCTGTTTTCATAATTCCGTTTTAACTACACATATATAAGTGATCGATCGTTTTGAACAATTGATATTATTCATGTTATAATTACAATGCTAATCTAGTCGTAATAAAAGAAATAAATAAAAATTGTTTTTTAAAGTGTTCGCAAGGAATACGTGTCTCACAAAATATAAACTTGTTGCCCTCGATTTCAGAGTGTTAGATTTCTTCTATGTAGTTTTATTATTTGACAAGATTGACTCATGAGAAATATTTATATTGTTATTGTATAGACGTATGGGTATTTTCGTTTTGTCATTTGTAATCGGGGTGTTAGGATGATATCTACAATAAGCCGATGGACTTTCGATGACTGAGTGGTATCATAGAGTACCGAGTGCGTCCCGCTTTAGTGTTTGTGACTCCCTCGTATTGACTACGACGATGTTTCACTAACATACGTGTTTAAGATGTGTAAATATTGTAAAATATAAAGCGACCGTTGTGTAGAGGTCGTCTGTGAAAATGTCTAGTGATATGTTACTAGTTAATGTTAGCTAGGTAATCTCGTCCCCAACTGTCCTTGAATTTAAGTTGGGTGTTTCACTGCCTTAAAATAATAATGAAAATATTCGATGTAATAGTTACTAAACTACTTACAAATAAGTGGCATTTCAATTGTTCTGATGCGTTCTATTGTTCCGTCTTCACGACACTATAGTATTGAATAACAAACGACACTGCGGTTTACGTTCAAAGTAATTAGTTTGGTAAACGATAGAAGCAAAAAATTCGAACGCTGATATGACAGCTGCAGCTAATAAACAACGTGTAATAAAATTGTTAATAAATAAATTGTAACTAATATAAACACTCTCTTAGCTCACTTCCTTCATTTGGGGCGTTGCAGACGAGCCGTTCATTTGCGATAATCAATGTTGAGCCTGAAACTTCATATTATAATAGTACTACGATATAAATAAGCTCGTGTGCTCGTTACCTATAAATTATCGAATAAATTGAACTATTGAAGTGAGATGAGAAAGTCTGAGCCAAGATGTCATGCCTGCCTTGTATCTGTGTAATCGCTTCACGACGATCATGTTTTATATTAAAAGTTATAATTATAATTGTATATTTAGCATAGAAAGTTCATCGGCGTCGAGAGAAGCACCATAGAATGTTTTTTGGTACGTTCCAATAACTTTACAGGATAGTGCAATCCTAATGATATTGTATTAATAAAGAACCAAACTTAAATTAGTATTTAAGTAATTTATTATCCTAAAACTAAAAAACTATACGCATGTTTTCACTATACTGGTAAAATGGTTATGTACAATACGAAAGAGCTACTGTTTTGTATATGAATTCTTGCTCGCCTGTAAAATTTTGCAGAATGAATCATATTATAAGATTGTACAATATGAATAAATGCAAAAGACATTTCCTCGATAATGTGTGTTTTTTTCGATTGATTTTGGAACAGCTATAAAAAAAAAAATATTATAAATTCTAAAATCGAATCAAATCATCTCCCTTAACATGCTTGAAGTGTAATCGCCCCCTTTTTTATGAATAACATAATGTAGTTCAAGTAGTTTCCGATAGAGCTAAAACAACAACATCACCTTTTCCTAATATTGGTATACAACCCCCAGTTAGGGGGTTGTATACCAATATTTGACCCTAAAGTCATTAAAAGGATTTTCCTTTTGATATTAATGTATGTTTTATATTAATGTTTTGTATTAATGAGACGATGTCCAAGAATCAACTGGCATATGATTTACTTTTCAATATTTTTTTTTCCTTTTCATTTTTCATTTAAAATAATTCGACAGTCACGATTATTTATATAAAACACCCTTACGGGTAATATAAAAAATATATTGAAAAATAAAAAAATAAACATTTAATTCTGATTATTTCTGTCCAAAAAAAAAATGGCAACGTTGCATTTTCTTAGCTTTAAATATGAATGATTAGTTTGAATGAAAATGATTTACTCGTACTTATCAATGAAACTTAAATACACACTTCGAGAATCTAGTGTTAATATATTCTTGGAACACGTGTTCTAGGAATGTTTGTATTATTTTTACATAAACCATATATCCTTAAAGTTATACCAACAACAATATAGGCTGTTTACCAAGGTAAACAACTCATATGAAGAGGCCTTGGTTTACCAATGCTGGAAAGGATCTCAGGCGGAATGAATCCCAAATCACCGACTGACTGAGGGGAACGCACCACAACTTGATGACTGACAAATAGATTTTTATCAGCCCCATACACAATAAATTGAATAAAAATTAATAGCTCGAAAATAACCTATAAAACGATATTAGGTAGAAAATTTAAAAAATAAATTAAATTAAATCATCACATCGCCCTTTGACTAACATCTCTATAAATATATTTTTTTAATTAGGTTTTTTTTTTTAATGAGCTTACTTCAGTGTACTAACACCAAATCGCTTAATGTATGCTAAATAGTAGAGAAAGAAAAAGTTGCAATTCAAAATAAAATAAAAGAAGATAATTTAAGACATTTACACTCAAAAAAAACAAATAGTTAAATTCATTTGATTACATAGTAAGTACATAGCTAAGCAAAACAAATCTACAGCAAATACCATAATGATTTCTTTACCTATCGAGCCAATGTCGTTTTTCTACGTCGTAGCAAGATTCGTAGCAATTTTCCTACGCCGTAGCGATGTTGCTAGTAGGATAGTCCCCGTTTTGTTTTTTTCTCAACTATCTCAGAAACTACGTCCTAGGTCAAAAATAATGAAATTTTCTTCAGCCACTTGTATAACATCCCCTGGGAAGTTTGTCTATAAATTGATGGATGACCTTAATTGACTGTGACCTTTGTCGAATTATTGTTGGATTTAAATTGCAAGAAGCTGTGTTAACATTAAGATCTAAAGCGGATAACTTGGACGGCGACGAGCGATTACTCGCTACTAAATCTAGTATCATACATAATAAATTATAAGTTTTTTTTTTTTAATAGCTTTTATTTAACTAAAAATTACAATATAAAACTTACGTTAATGTTTTCTTAAAAGCTTGAAGCTTATCTTTAAGTGTAAGAAAGACGTTCACGTCTCAAGCTTTTAAGAAAAAAATAAAGTTTTCTGTTTACGTAAGTTTTATTTAGTATTTTTTAGTTCAATAAAAGCTTGTTTTAAAAATATTTTTACTTATAATTTATTTTGTATTTTTAAACATTAGAATATGATAAAATATATATTCTACTACCTTCACTTGTAAGATACTTGTCAAGACAAATCCAACGAGGCCAACACAACAGCTATCTTGTAAAGTTGAGGTGTTCCTGTGGCTACCTTCCGGCACTATCATCAGACCCTAGACTACACCTTGGGTTAAAGTTTTCGTCAAGACAAAACTAACGAGCCCAAACACATCAGGAGGATTATTTAGTTCCTGTGGCCACCTCCTGGCTCCACCATCTCTCTAGACTTCAACGTGAGAGTTCCTACGGTGTGCTCCCGGCTCCTTCATTAGGTCCTGGACTGCACCTTGGGCTAACGTAGCTAGCTACTTGTCAAACCAAATCCAAACGGCCAAAACACAACGGGACTATCTTGTCTAGTTGAGGAGTTCCTATGGTGACCTTCCGGATCCATCCTGAGGCCCTGGACTACACCTTTTTATTTATTTATTACATTAGGGAAAACAAACAGTAGTATATTAAACATAAACAGAAAAAACTTAAAATTAAACTTAACAAAAATACTACCCACAACATTTTCCACAGATTACTATTATATAGTAAAAACAAGCAGTTAAAAAAAAGTTTACTGTATCAGGGCTTGCTTAATAAAAAAGAAATTAAAGAGTAAAAAAACAAAAACAATATTCTATAGAAAATGTAACAAACACAAAAAAAATAAAAACATGCGTGATGATCATACAGGAATGAACAATAGCCAATTAATAATTATACCTAAGTACATTGCGTAAAACCTATGGAGCCTACTGCCGTTCCTTTAGTATCTTAATTATATCCCTTTTAAATTTATGTCTGCTTAGGAATAATATGTCTATTGCACCAAAACGCGTGTTGTATGTGTCGACTAAGCGGTATAGCGGCGAGCGCATACCAGCATTGGATCTACAAAAGCTGGTAGCGAACAGTCGCCTGGTGCGTACCTCCCGTTCATGTACTGTTCGAGGAACCAGATAACACAAACCAGTCACCAAGTCAGGGCAATCAAACTTGTTTCGGCATACATTGAATAACGTCATTGTCTCGAGAAGCACGCGTCTTGACTGTAATGTAAGCAGGTCGTATTCTTTAAGAAGCGATTGGTATGATGTTTTCTTTCGAAAACATCTAAATTGCATAGAACGAAGGTACTTGCGTTGGACTAATTCTATAATTTCCATATATTTCGCATAGTAAGGATTCCAGATCGGAACTGCGTATTCTAATTGCGGCCTAATTATGGACTTATATAGGTGCAAGAAGGTGGAGGGACGATGGAAATCTCTAGATGCTCTCATTACAAAGCCAAACATCTGATATGCCTTATTGATAATGTTTTCTACATGAATATCAAGATGAAGTTTCGAGTCCAGCTGCACGCCAAGATCACGAAGATTGCTAACTTTGTTAATATCACTATTAGCAAGTTGATCATTGAAATTTATGATATTTTTCTTTTTAGTGAACGTTATTGTATGACACTTAGGCAAGCTAAGGTATAGTTTATTATAAAACCTTGGGCTATAGTACTTAGCAAGACAAAACCAACGACCGCAAACACAATGATACTATTATGTTTGGTTTAGGAGTTACTATGTATCACCTTTCGGCTCTATCATCAAACCCTGAATACTACTTTGGACTAATGTGCTCGTCAAGACAAAGCCAACGAGTCCAAACTCGATGGTACTGTCTCATGTTTTTGAGAAGTACCTATGGCCCTGAATCCCATCTTGTATAGCACTTATCAATACATACCCTTAATAAAATTTCGTGTCTGTACTGTGTACCGTTGAGGAGTTCCCACGTCTGAAGCCAATCCTGGTTGCAGCAGCCAGATTATGATGGAATTTAGAATGGACCATCATAATTATAGCGTATATTATTTCGTGTCTGTACAGTTGACCGTTCAGGAGTTCCTTCATCTGAAGCTAATCCTGGGTGCAGCAGCAAGATCATGGTGGACTTTAGAACGGAATAATTAAAGCGTTTATAAAATTTCATGTCTGAACTGTTGACCGTTGAGGAGTTCCCTCGCCTAACGCCAATACTGGGTGCAACAGCCAGATCATGGTGGAATTTAGAACGGACTATGATAATTAAAGCGTATATAAACGTCCCTTGGGACTGGTCATCTCTTAGCTACCATAGCTTATTTTGATTTATTTTAATCTTTGAATTGTTTTTTGTTTTTATATTTTTATTACGGACGCTTTTAACGTGCACGTAACGTACACTACATTGTTCTCACAAGAAGTTCTCGTGGAGTTTCATGCCCGTTCTTCCATTGGTACCTACCTATGACACTTTGGAATGGGCAATGACCGACTCCTTGACAAATCAAAAGTGCCTGTAAATGGTATAATTGAAAGTTTGAAACAAATACTTTGAGTTTGAGTTAATAAATGGTTTTAGTTTCTTTATGAGTTTCTGACTGCGCTTTACATTTTTTTTTATTCTTCTATTAGGTATATACTTAAGAAGAACATTATGGTCACCCTACCAAATTTGCTCCTATACAAGAATTGAAAATGCATTTTCTCTTAAAGTATGGCATTTAAAACAACGGACGATAAGTCAAATGTTAATAAAAATATAGTAAAAATACAGGCCTTATTTGTATTAATCTATAAGGTTGAGCGTAGTCAATAAAATATAAAATATTGGGCTCTAAGTTCCAACGTGTTAAGAAAATTCGTTTTTCATTTACTCATCATCTAATAACTTTTGACCCGTTATTTATTTTTAATTAGGTAAACCACAGAGACGTTCTAAATATAAGAATTTTATTTTTTTATTAATTAATTTATCTTTATATAGATTATTTTCTGTTTTGTGAATGTGAGAACGCTGTAGGCTTAGTGGGCTGTAGATTTGTTGACTACCATTATTCTGTTACCTGGTGCTTGTTGAAAGACTTACACTGTCCTCCCATACCTAATAATACTGTTATTTGAAAATATTGTAAAAGCAAATTATTTTTAAAAGAGTAACCGTGCAGTTTCATAGGAAACAACCAATTGGAACCGTGCACCTAGCTTCTGACGTTTCATAAGTGCCCATGTAGGTTTATGTGAAATAAAATATTTTGAATTTGAATTTGAGATATAAAAGGCAAACATGAGTTTAATTACTGTAGAAATGCATAAAGCATTTCTACAGTAATTAAACTCATGTTTTGAAGATTCCTTAGTACAGACCGAGAGACCCAGTTAAACTGCCATAAATCTGTAACGTCATATTGTAGCGAAATGTAAATTTCTTAAAAAGATTTTAAAAAGTAATTTCTAAAATAAAAATTATTAACACAGAGATAGTACTTTCAGAGGTTTATGCAATGCCATTTTATGCAATCGTCTGGATTGAGAGCCCAAGTCATTTGTTCATATAAGTTTAAATTCACGTTTAAAAAAATTATGGACCTTTGTTTAAATGCTTTAAGTATTTACTATTTTTAACTAATTTCCCTGTAAGACTCAATTTATTTCAGAAGAAAAAAAACAATAGGCCCTCAGTCCAGATGTACATGCCATTCCCTGGGTGCAGCAGCCAGGTCATAGTGGACTTTAGAACGGACTAACATAATTAAAGCGTATAATTAAATTTCGTGTCTGTACTACAGTAGACCATTGAGGAGTTCCTTCATCTGAAGCCAATCCTGGCTGGAACAGCCAGATCATGGTAGAATTTAAAACGGACTATCATAATTAAATCGTATATAAAATTTCGTGTCTGTACTGTTGACCGATGAGGAGTTTCCTCATCTGGAGCCAATCCTGGGTGGCCAATCAGGTCATGCCTATCATAAAATTGTCTTCGGAACTGAACCAAGATCTAAAATGTCAACTCCGTGGGATAAGAGGAAGTGGTTTTAATTCAGCTTGCAAGATTCGCACTAAACAAACATACTAACTAAGATACAAACATTGCAAGTTGAAAAAAAAGCTTTTAAAAGTGAAACAACACAGAACCGAGATAACAAATAATTTATTAGAACGCTAATATCCACAATGCACCGAGGCGGTGCACATAATATAATATCACAACTATAATTTCCAAGATGTAGAATTTCGCCCATTGTGACCCAATGCCACTCTTAAACTCGAATCACCTAATCCTCAACACACTGTACGATAAGTCATATGTCCAAAGCTGAGAAAACTGATTTTAAACAATATGATTAATAAAAAGATCAGTTGAATAACAATTTATGAGGTGAATATAACTGGCAATTTTTTCTCCCAGCTTCAGGATAGAGCAATCTAAAAGTGTCAAAAACCCAAAACAAAAACTACCAGCTTATCCAGTGTACACCCAGATAAGTCCTCAGCAATTTATCAACTTACACAAGACACTACGATATACAGTGTGCTATAAGATGTTCAGTTATCAGAAAGATCTGGGGCGTCGGTATCGATGGAGCTAATATCTGCGTCAACGTCACTAGCCCCATTTATCGTTCTCGTACGATCGTCGCGAGAGCTAGTCAGTGTCCCGGTGTCATCTGTAATAGAAGTATGTTTTAAAACTTTGATAAAACAATCTCTACCGAAGTTTTAGGCCAAGTTACAGCCTTAATTAAGGAACTTGTATGTAACCCACATCAATTTTATTTAAACAATTCTTAAGCACCGACATACGAGGGTGACACTGAAAGTTCCTAGAAAATAAAAAATGAACAAACTAGCAAGTTATTAGTTCTATTATATCTTTTCAAAATAGTGTCCATTTACATCAATACACCGCTGCATCCGATGGAATCACTGAGAAGAGCACTTTGCCCACTCGTCCGTAGGGGAGACCCCTACAGACGAGTGGGCAAAGTGCTTTGATGGCATTTTATAACGCAGCCACTGCTTCCTTGGCGTCCATAAAACGTTATCCTCGAAGTTTTTCTTTTATTTTCGGAAATAAATAAAAATCGCAAGATGCGAGGTCGGAGCTATGAAAAATGAAAATGAAAAGAAAAAAAAAAAAACTAGCCTATAGGTCGGGTGACCCAGTAATTCCACGTCTGACGTCGCCAAGTAGTCGATTGTTTGCTTGGCGGTGTGCGACGAGGCGTTGTTGTGGTGAAAGATGATCCTACTGCGAGGTCGTTTCTCCAGAACTTTTTCCAAGACAAGTGGCACACAATTGTTAGTCTACCACTATGCAGTAACTGTTTTTCGATCCTCTAAAACAATTTTTGCGTAATGACCTGTCCTTCCGAAGAACGAGGCCACCATCTTTTTTCCCACACTTCGACCTCTCTTCACTTTAGTTGGCAACTCCTCGGAAGGAAACACCCAGACAGCAGACTGTCTCTTAGTTTCAGGATCATAACAATAAATCCAGCTTTCGTCACCCGTAAGTATGTTGAACACAGCCAGAGTCACCTCCGTTAAATCTGTGAACCATTTCACGACACCAATCAACACGACGGAGTTTTTGGCCCTCTGTCAAATTATGAGGTATCCACCGGGTATTCAGCTTCCTGACCGCTAAATGTTCATGGAGGATTTTGTGCACTTGACTCATACCGATGCCTAAGCTTGTCCGAATCTGCTGATACTCTTTTGTCAGTCTCTATCATACGCCGCACAACACTGATGTTATCTTCAGTCGTCGCCATAGAAGGCCGTCCCTCACGCAGATCATCGGTGAGATTAGTGCGGTCACGTTTAAACTCATTAAACCAGTTGTAAACAGTGGCACGAGATGGGGCTTCATCGTGAAAGGCCAATCGAAGTCTATCATAACTTTCTTGTTTTCGGGTATTTATTTATTTATTTTCGGGTATTCCCTTGACACGCGAACTTAGTCTCCGTGATTTTATTCCGATTAACGGTTAAAATGTCCAAATTTAATGTCGAATCAGCGTTCAACGATTTGATGAAGAAAGTGGCAGCGTTGACAGCAAAAATTACGGCTCAAACATCAGTGATTGAGTCTCAAAACAAAAAAATTGAAGATCAGCAGCGGATGATCGGAAATTATTTTGGCACAATCACGGAACAGACGAGGGTACTTGCAGATTTAACCACTAAAATTGAGAAGATCGAAGTTCACGTTGCTTCAATGCATATTCCAAAGAGTGGGATGGAAAAACCAGTTGGGATACCTTCTACGCAGCGTGCAAGTGAGATAGTCATTGGAAGTGTTGCTAAGGAACCGCGTGAAAATGTGACGGAACGTGCGCGCCGAGCGACTGAGCGAGCCAAGAATAAGGCTGCTACCACACTGCAGAAAACCAGCGAGAGTTTATTGGAAACCGCTGAGACAGTATCGGAGAATAACCTTGTTTCCGAAGAATGGAAAGTAGTAGCTGATAAAAAACGAACCAAAAAGGTTACTGACATACAAAAAGGAGGAACACTCAAATTGATACCCTTCAAGCAATTCAGAGGAAAAAGTTTTTGCATGTTTGGTCACTACGTCCAGACACAACGGAGAAGGCAATAGGTGAACATGTGGAGGGAATCTGTGGATCTGCAGATATAAAAGTTGAAAAAATTGTTCCGAAAAGTGCAAGAGACTATGCATCATTTATGATTGGAGTTCCGGAATCCCTTTTTGATAAACTGAATAACGTGAACAGTTGGCCATTAAATACGCAATTCAGCCAATGGGTGTGGTTTCGAAACTACCGCAAACCAGCAAAAGGAAATCAAACCCAGCAATAAGGGCATTCAAGTGTACTATCAGAATGTTAGAGGATTACGAACGAAGACAAATACGTTCCATAACAATTTATTGGCATCGACATATGATCTCTTTGCAATTACAGAGTCAGGTCTCAATAAAGGTATTCATGACGGAGAATTAATTCCAACTCAATTCACCATAATACGATGTGATCGAGCAGACGGGCGAAAACAAGGAGGAGTATTTTTGGCGGCTTCCCCGTGTTTTGGTTTAAATCGCGTTTCTGTTGACAATGTCGACAGAGCCTTATTTGAGATTGTGTGTGCGACGGTACACAGAAAAAATCATTTTCTGTTCTTGTGTTGTGTTGTTTACATTCCGCCAAAATGTGATGCTACTGAGTATATGCATTTATTTCACATATTAGAGAATGTTTGTGTTAAATATGACAAAGTTTTAGTGATGGGTGATTTTAATATGCCGTCTACGACGACGGAAATTCAAAGTTATTTGGAATATTTTATTGCCTACGGTGGATTTCGGCAGGTAAATAATGTTGTTAATATTAATGATCGTACCTTAGATTTGGTATTGTCTACGTTTGAGTTAAGTGACTTAGGGGTACAACTCTCGGATGAACCTATAGTTAGTATTGATACACAACATCCGCCGTTGGTAATTAGCGCCAGGCTTTCTCATCGTGAACCAGAGGGTTACCGGGGGCTTTCTCAGAATGAAAGTGTCTCTTCACTCAATAGACACAGGTGGAATTTTAATAAAGCTGATTTTCTAGGCTTGTATAATTCTTTTAGGCTAGCTAATTGGGAGTTCTTGTTTAACATTAAAAACTCCGAAGCGGCTTTAAATTACTTTTATAAAATAGTGAATGAGATCCTTGACGAATGCGTTCCTAAGAAAAATATTAAAATAAATACGCATGGGTCTAGGTTTAGTTATCCATATTGGTACACACCTGATTTGATAAGGGATATTAAACATAAGTGGCGATATCACAAATTATATAAAACAACTGGATCCCAGAGTGATTATGAAATGTTTAGTTGTTTTCGAACTCGTGTCAAATTAAAGATAACTTCAGCCTATGAAGTCTACCAAAACAGACTTCAGACGAACCTACAAGGGGATCCGAAATCGTTCTGGAACTATATTAGGGCTAAACAATCGAGGCGCAATAAACCCAAAGTCACAAAGGACGGCTTATTGCTGAAGGAGGAGGAGTGTGCGAAATGTTTTGCCTCGTATTTCCACTCGGTATACAGTGAAAAGCGCCCAGCGTTAGACCCAGTAGCCGCGGAGCGCGCGGGTGGCGAGGCGGCGGGAGCGGCGCGCGTGCATGTCGACCGCCTCAGCGCGCGAGACCTGCGCGCGGCGCTCCTGCGTCTCAAGCCTAAACGCTCAGTAGGTCCTGACGGCATACCACCTTACATTGTCAGAGATTGTCGTATGGTTTTTGAGGAGCCCTTGTTGCACGTTTTCAGTTTGTGTTTGCGGGAGGGTCACTACCCGGACGAGTGGAAGATCACCCGAGTTATACCAGTCCCTAAAGGGGGTACAGGCACTGACGTGAGTGGATACCGACCGGTGGCGGTGCTGTCGGCGTTCGCTAAGGTATTTGAATCTGTGTTGCATACAAGTATTTATACACAAGTGAGCCCACAACTGTCAGACGCTCAACACGGCTTTCGGCCGGGTCGCAGTACCGGGGGTAACTTGTTGTCATTTGTTAACTACCTGTCGCCCGTCATTGATGCCGGGGGGCAGGTGGATGTAGCGTATTTCGACTTCCGGAAAGCTTTTGATACCGTGGATAACGACGTACTTTTGTGCAAACTCTCTGCAATGGGATTTACACCGCACTTGCTTAAGTTTTTTGCTAGTTACCTTGGCGAACGCCAACAGTACGTCGAGTTTGCGGGACATGAATCCAGACCTTATTACACGTTCTCCGGGGTAAGTCAAGGGAGTAATATTGGACCTTTAGAATTCATTTTAATAATTAATGATCTGCCAACAGTCGTGAAAGAGGCGAAGTGTCTACTGTTTGCAGATGACTTAAAATTATTCCTAAATGTTGAGGACACTGCAGACTGTAATAGGCTCCAGTCTGACATTGATAATGTAGTTCAATGGAGTAAATCCAACAAGCTGCATTTTAATATTAAAAAGTGTTGTGTGATGAGCTATACCCGCGCGCGTGCTCCATTGCAGCATCAGTACGAGATGGACAGCGAATTTATACCGCGCGTTTCACAGGTACGAGACCTGGGTGTACAGATGGTGTCTGAGCTGACGTTTCGCAAGCACATAGTTGAGATGTGCGGCAGGGCTTTCAGAAATCTCGGTTTCATCTTGAGACAGTGTAAGGATTTTTCCGAAAATGCAGCTGTTAAAGTTTTATATAATGCACTTGTGAGGAGTCATCTCGAAACGAGTGCAATTATTTGGAACCCGCATGAAGGGAAATACAGCCATATGTTGGAAAAGGTTCAAAACAAATTTGCTAGGTTTCTTTACCATAAACAGTACGGGGTGTATCCCTTTTATCCTCTGATGTACCCGAGTCTGTTCGTCCTGGGCATGGTCGGGTACACCAGACTGGCAGTAAGAAGAGACGTCGCGCTGGTCAAATTCGTGGCTCGCGTACTGCTAGGGTTGCTACACCACCCGGAGGTGCTGGCAGCGCTGCGGCTGCGCGCGCCGGACGGGTGCGTAGGTGCGCGCCGCCGCCCCGCTCTGTTAGACGTGCCAGCGGCTAGGACTAACCTACTCAAGTTTACCCCTATGTCACGAGCCGCACGTATTATTAATGTTATTACGGTGTCGGAGGATATATTTGGGCAAAACCTGCCGAAATTCATGCAAATGGCACAAATAATAATTGAAAGAGGTATATTATAATGTTTGTATATAATATTACTATCACAGATAATTTTTATTTAATTTTTTGTAAAAAAGTGTTACAGACCTTGTAATTTATAACATCGCCTTGGATGAATCTGTAAAGGTGTTATAATTTGTGGTATAAATAAATAAATAAATAAATAAATAAATTGTTGACTTAAATGACATCGAAAGTCATAAAAAATCATTGTACGAAAACTTTCTCGCGTTAAATTCATGCTGACGTGACACAGACAATTTTCAATTTGCCACCAAATCGTAAACAAATGATAAATGAATAAAATACATACACAATAATATTGGCAAAGAGTTCCAGTTTCAAAATTTGATCTTATCTTTTTATAATATCGCTTACAAGTAGCCAGTTCTAAAAACTTTCAGTGTCGCCCTCGTAAAACAAACTATTAAGGTGACCTTGAGCCCCACTTCACACGGCGTTGATCAGTACAGTAGGCACGTCAGTAGTAACAAAACCAGTGTAAGCTGGCCTCGCGTTTTATTGAAACTCCATTCTACACTAGGGACGTAGTGTTATATTATCTGTGACTATGCTCAGCTCAAGTTCAAAGTATTACCACCAACGTACAATATTTTAATATGTATATAATTTCGAGAACACATGGCAGTTGCATAATGCATTTATTTTGAATCGTAGAAACAGTGAGATGTCGACGTGTGATTACAACTTTTTACCATAACATATCGTACAGGACAGCGCCGTGTGAACGCCAGCCTAATATCTATACTAATTTCACGAAGAGGAAACAATAATTTAAACATAACGCCTGCTTTCCCCAAAGGATTAGGCAGAGGTGTACCTATAGTACACCCACATTTCGCCAGTTATGTTCAAGTCCCATATAATAGGGGGCGAGCCTATTGCTATCAACGGGGCCCAGATCCTAAGTCCGAATTGCTACTGAGAAATTCCAGTTAGAAAAACAGAATAACGCTTTGCACGATCTGGGCATCCTCATGTTCAGCAGTAACGACCAGTAGACCAACGAGGTAGCAAACCATAGTATACATTTGTGGAAATTTTCTACCTTCAATTCCTAAAGTGCGATCTATCGAGCTGTGATGGTTCATCGGCACCACCGCGGAACTGGTCATAGGATCCCGAAGCAGTTCAAACTGGGTCGAAGGGTCAATTAAGACAGTCTGTACAAGAAAAATTTAAAATGAGAATCAAACCTTTTTTTCCAAAAAGACCTATATAACTTCAAAAGCCCGAAGTCCACTAAAGCAACTCTCTTGGTTAAACCTTGCGTGTCACACAACGGTTCTATTAAAGCTCGCATCATGTTACATCTACCTTACAGTCACTTAGCTCTGAGTAAAAAGTCTTAATAAATCTTGGCTAGTTCATTTTATTGCTGATAACGCTAAACCCTGAAGAAAAAGCAAGAGGACTACTCACGCTGACCTCGCTCTGAAGTCCGGAAGAGGTATCACTGGAACTAACTGATGTGCCTCTCCCTGAACTGTCCTGCGAGTGGTCACTGTGCATGCCTCGTCCGTCACCTGCCCCGGCGGCAACACCAAGCAAGGGGGGTTCTACGATGTTTCCATTCGCATCATACACCGGTTCATCAAGAGGTGCAGCTACAGGACCAAGAAACTCTGGCTCCTCCCGGTCTTCTTCCACCTAATTAAAGCTTTAAAATTTGAGTGCAGTGCTCGCAACCAAAGCGCATGTACCTAAATAGTACTAGGTAGAAGTAAAGAGGTGTGAAGGATCGTGACTGCTGTCGCCTAGTCGTTTTACATTTCTTTATGCTTAATGGAGTACCTGAAAAAAACGAAAACGTTCAAGGCGCTCCATTCAGCATAAAATTAAGGGCAGAGGATCTGGACTGTCAACACTCGCTTTTAGACCCATATTAAAAAACAAACAATTTAAAAATCAGAATAAAACAATAAATCGGGGTAAAGACAGTTTGACATGAACTTACAGACTGTTGGTGACTGATTAGTTGAAATAACCAATTGGGGACCACGACATCTTCATCTAAGACACAGGACTCGTAGCTGTTTGATGACCTACCCGATATAAACAATTCTTCTGACGTCTGGAAAAACCAATAACGTTCATCATTTCACGACCTAATAGTAAAAAAAAAATATCTTCCACAGAGAGATTTCAATGTGGTCAATCCGGCAAGCCATCATAATCATCTTTTCCTATGAAACTTGGGATCGGCGCAACACGTTTTCTTAATCCATTCTTCTCTGTTACCCGCCACGCTAACATTCACACCCTTTTCTTTCATATCGTTCCTCACACAATCTACCCATCTTTCTTTGGCCTTCTTTCTTCTACTTCTCCATCAATCCACATTTTATATTCATCTCACTTTTAGTTACATAAGCCATTTTCACCTGCCCGCCAATCCAGCCATGCACTAGATACTATATTTTTTGCATCTTACGATTTCCATTGTAAAAAAAGAGCTAGACTGTTTTTAATGGTGAGACATAATATTTTGAAAAAAACCCTATGATATAAAATAAAAACAATAGCGTACTTACAGCTTGCCTGTTAATTTCCACAGCCATACTGCCAGTCTCCGAGTCGATGATAGCGATCGAGTCTGGTTGATCACCAGCCACCGGTGCAGCGTCAAGAGAAAAGCCACTGAATGCTTGACCCGCTAGAGTACCCGGAGTACTCTGTAATTTGGTCTAGTAATGTATATCTAATGGTGTTCTTCTGAAGGCAACCGCAATTCGCAGCGGCAACGCCGAACAATTGACAGACCGGTTGCAGTTGCCTTCGGAAGAGCACCTTGAAGGTTCTTTTAAAAGTATTTTAGTATTCCTAAAAGTACCTGGGTCAAATGCGGTTCCTTTCGCTCAAATATATCCTGCACTGAATTCATATTTGGCGTTTGTACCTCATCAAGTTCTTGCGAGGTATTCAATTCATTATCAGCCAAATAATACTCCGAATATTTTGATTCTGATGTGATGGATTTAAATGAAAGTAAATCCAAATCAGTAACCGATAACCGTGTGTCATTTAAGCTGAGCGTGGACTCGTCGCCGAGTACGGAATCAAAGGTTCGATGCAAAGATTTTTTTATGTCGCTCTTACTGGTTTCGACAAGACCAACGTTTATTTTAATTCCTGGCGAAGTAACTCTATCATGGTCAGCTTTCTGAATATCATCATTACTTAATATTATTGTATGCTGAGAACTTAAGTGGCGTACATTTCCATGTGAAATAATAATTCGATCTAACGTTTCTTCTAATATATGTCTCATGGAATCCAGAATATGACGGCGGCTGGGGTCACTATGTAAACTCGACTCATGTACCAACTGATCCATCAGATTGTGGTTGCTTTTAATAGCAAACTCTGCCGATGATTTACGCGAGATATTTCGTGTCCTTGAAAGATCTTCATAATTCTGTTGTGGTTCCAACACAAGAACCATATTCGTAGAATCCGTCTTAAAAGATTCCGGTTCACTTTGGATAAAATCGTCATAAATTGAAGAAGTGTCAGATTTTAGTGACCTCTTCTTCGAAACTGATGGACTAATTGCTTTTCGTTTCTCGTCACAATCTTTGCGTGAAGATATTTTGACATTAGATTTATTAGATATTTGTACCTTTTGCCGCCCTAAAATCGGGGACGAACATTCCGTTTCTACTTGTGTTATGCACATACTTTTGGGTCTACCCGAGAATGGCGACTTAATATTTTTTTCTTTATCTTTATTAACAAAGTTCTTTGTGGACTCCGGAATATTTTCTTTATTGCCAATATCTTTGTTTTCCGTCTTTTTACCAGCCTTATACCTTTTGACCACTTTTTTAGTCTTTGGTGGTAAGGCATTATCTGATTCGCTGTTAGTCACATTAACCTTATATGGTGGAGCGGAATGTCTCTTTGTCGTAACTTTAGTTCGTGTGGAAGCAGCTTTAACTGTAGCAACGCTGTTTCGGGAAGAACAAGTAGAACTATTTATAGAATGACTTGGACTATGTGAACGTTTAAGCATGTCTAACTGCCTTGGGGTACTTTTATTATAATCTTTACTAGTTTCGCTAGTCTGTTCGTCAGGTGATGTAATCTTGTCTTCTATGTCGTTACGGCAGACGACGTAACTAATATTCACACGCAAGTCTTCATTAAATTTGAGTAAATCGCTTCTGATCTCTTCTGTATTTGATCTCACCAGGGGAGCAATTTTGTTGACTAATGTATCTATACTGTCCCTCACAGTGTCAGAAGCAGAATCTAAACTTTTGTTAAGTAGATCTTTGTGTAAAGTTCTCTTTAAATATAAAGGTATATAACTTTTCGTGGGCTTCTGCGGTTTATCGATTTCTTTTTTATTAGCAGTAACATTGGCTAACATTCCAGATCTTCTTATAGTAAACGTTGATTTTGCATTTTTGGAAGTGTTTGTACTAGAAAAAGGTAAATGTTGCAATATTCGTTATTTTCAATATCCCACATTATTAAAAAGAAATAATACCTTATTGAGTGTTTTGATGCCACCTGTAATATTCAAACAAATTTTAATGGGGGGAAAACTATGGTTTAATATCTTAATTTTGTTTTTTTTCATTACCTTGGTTGTTTTAATGGGCCTAGGGATGCCCTTAGTTTTGTTTGAAATTTTAGCAGCACTTTTAGAAACACGAGGCTTCCTAACCTCGGCGCTCTTCTCTTCCAGACTTACTTTACGTAGTTTGACATTTCTAATTTGCGAAGGTTTCATAGGATCTGCCTCCATTTGCTTTTTATCTTGTCTTTTTCTATAAACCTTTTCCTTGGAATTTACTTTCTTCTCCTTTAAATGTTCTTTACTTTTCCTAGTAACCGGCTCGTTACTTCTTCTCAGCGTCGAAAAATTGTAAGTCTTTTTCCGTGTGTTAGCTTTTGGCTTGTATCGCTGCCACGCGCCTTGGTAAACGACATCCTCAGACACTTTACTATCTCTATAACTGTGAACATGAACAGCACCACAAGATAGCTTTGTCATTTTAGTAGGCGAGTCCATTCTTGGCACTACTTTGCTCTCAAATGTCTCTATCAAAACATTACTTGTAGTTTTAGATTCAGTCATGCAATCAGTGCACGTCTTTGACGTGCTGGCAATACTTGGTGCATAAAATTCTGATCCAGAATCCTCTATTTTCAAAGTACTTGATATAGGCTTAATTAGTTTTGTTCCATTGAAAGACACTGCACTATGTACTGGTAAGCTGCAATCTGTCGCAAACGTCTGTGAACTTTTAGGGACGGGGTCAGGTATCGTCATAGTAGAACATTCAGTTTGACTGCATAAATTTACGTCAGAATCTTTTATTTTGATTCCAACTCGTCTCAATCTTGGTGTTATCGTTTTGAAATTATTAGTTTCTACCGTAGATGTGCCCGAATCTGCACCTTTCACTGTACTCTCTGCACCTACATTATTAATTTTAATAACTGTGGAGTATACTTGAGGCATCTTGACTACGGATGTACACGGAGATAACAGCGGACAATTCGCGAGACAGTCGGGGCCACATTGTACATCCGTGCTTACATAGTGACGAATTCCTTTTGATGTACTGGGTTCGTTTATATCTAAAGGAGAAAACGAATTTAATATAAAATGGTTCCACTATTCATTAAGATGACATTATACGATACAAATTGTAGGTAGGTACCGTTAAGAAAAATTGTTTGCGACTGTACATTTTCTGTGCTGACTTCATGCTTAGTACATATTTTTTTATCAAAATCATTACTCAAATTATCGTCACTAAGTTTTCTTTTAGTTTCTGGCGCTACTTTTATGTCAGTTCCTATAGTTCTACGCAAAGCTATAGTTTCCACATAGTCTTGCGTAACAATATCAATGTAGCGACTTTCTTCAGTAGCAGATATGCAACTAGGAATGCTAATGGCGTTGGTTATATCAGCATAATCTAAATCTGTTACTTCAGGCAACTCGGTACCTTTTTCTGCTTTTAAATCGGGTTGACAGAGTGCTATTAAACTTTCGGGAATCTGAAAGCACAAAAGTAATTACTTTAAAAGGAAAACGCTAATAGCGTATGGAGTCAATACCTAACTTTGTCTGTTAATAGGTAACTTGCCGGTTTGGATGCCGCCACATTAAAAGTTGGACTCCCAGTATCTTTTCTTTCCGACCCAAGCACACAGTTGTCGTACTCAGCAGGCGAATATTCAACCATGTTGGTATTATTAGACTTGTTTCTTGCCACCTTTTTAATAGGAGTTTTGCTAATCTTTCTAAATTCATTTTTAATTTTTAACTTGCACGAAGTTTTGCTTAAAGATGTGTTCGGATCTGTGACTGATTCTCGAATACTCTTGTTACTTGTCTTGTGTTTGTTGATAGATTTCTTGTGTTTTTGTCTCACCCTAGAACCGCTATGATCAGTATCGCTAGAACTAATATCCTCGTAGTTCATTTCGTATTTCGGATACGGTTCTACTTCAACGTCTTCGGCTAGCCATGCTTTAGTTCTTTCTAATGGGTTTGTACCCGGAGTTGGTTCTGGAGTATTGAATGCCTCCGTGCAGAATGACTCCGTACTGAATACTGGCTGAGGAATAACTAGACTAGGGGACATTCCCAAAACGAATTCGTTTTCTGAAAATATCAGAAGAATGAACTTGCTGGCATGAGAATTTTAGAAATGTACACATACATAAATTCACTCCTTTTTGCATATATCCTAGGCAGAAACTACAGAAGGTAATCTGCTACGATCACACATACTCTTTTCCTATTTTTATTTTCATACATTAAGTCCTTTTTTTTTTGGTGGGAAATTATCAAATAACTTCTCCCGCTCTGGGTGGAGCGGGAGGGCGTGTTAGCCTCTTACTGACTAAAACCCACCCGTGTTCCTTCCGTTGCCTGTACGTTGCCAGGGGCCACGGTATCCCTTTCCTATCGGACCCCTTCACTTGCTGACATCTCTTTGAGGCGCGCGTGGAACACAACACGACGTCGACCCGGGCCTGGTCCTTATCGGACGGCGAGCATACATTAAGTCTTACACGCAGACAAATTTTTAATATAGTCTACATTAATTACAGTTAACATGCCTTTCGAAAACTCATTACTGGTTGAACTGAGGAATTCGTCTTCAATATCCACGTCAGTTACATGATCGTTGTTATCACCAGTGTTCGTCGTTTTCTCTGCAAAAAAATCGTTTAAATCCAAATCACATTGGCCGAACATGAGTTACTTTAATTTTATAAGCAACTTACCTAATGGCTGAATAAGATGTCGATACTTATTAACTAGTTCCTTCCTGAAAACAGAAACAATATTGAATTATTTCTACTTTAAAGGTACCAAATGCATCTAAATAAAAACATTTCTTCTTTTTAAAATGCATGGTTGCTGAAAGCTTGCTTGCTTTTTGTATCGACCACTTTAGCTCTGGTCAAGCTGAATCGAATCCCGCGCGGGATGCGGGAGGAAATACACACGCGCCGATTGTGTAAACTAACTTGTTAGGAGATTCAAACTGGTGCTAATACTCACGTGACCAAATTTTTTAAACAATAGCTGCGCGGGATTATCATTTGTGTGGCCCCCGGCAGGTCCTTCAAAACACTCGAATAGTGATGGAAAGTTTGTTACGCGATCAGGATGCAGAGGTTTAATGATTTTGAAGAGCTGCTTGTTATCTAATTACCCAACTCATTTTCGTAAACGATTACGACAAATTTGTTTCATTTTGACAGTTCAACAATATTCATTGCGTTATTTACGTTGCTGAACCGATTTTTTTTTCGAACTTATTAAGCAATCGAGCAAAAAAAATCTAAAATCCGATTGATCGTATATTACACTAGCGGTCGCCCGCGGCTCCGCCCGCGTGGATGTCGGTTACTATAGTGTGTCGCGGACTTTTTTGTAGATATTTATAAGCTCTACAATTAATTAGAACATTTTATGGTTCTATCTTTTATAGTTTAGGCAGCGTACGCAAAATAAGTAACTTTTCTGGTTGACTTTTTACACCTTGTATCCGAAAAACTCAAATATCTTACGGAACCCTATTTTTTCCAAAATAAAATATAGCCTATGTTACTCGTGGATAATGTAGCTTTCGAATGGTGAAAGAATTTTTTAAATCGGTCCAGTAGTTTTTGAGCCTATTCATTACAAACAAACAAACAAAGTTTTCCTCTTTATAATATTAGTGTAGATAATCAGGGTACTATTCACAGTTAATTTATTCAGGCGTGACTTTGCGAAAATCCATAATAGGCATCCTCAGGATGACGATTGACTCGTTGAGAAGTGAGGCACGTGTCGATTTCTTACAGGGTTTTTATGACTCTTTAGGAATAGTTAAGCGAAATAGGTTACTAAATATAACTACGTCTATAGTTTTTTAGAGCGGTTAATTTTACGAAAATGCTGTCGCTGCGTTACAAAACGTCATTGTGATAGTTTTCTAACTTGAAAATAGAACTCACACTCTAGTATCTTGATTCAGCACAACATCTGGATGTTTATCTAAAAATTAAAGACATTATAATCAAAACTTTAAACAAAAATTTTGCAAAAAAGACACCTTAAAAAAGTTAGCTTCCTAAGGAATCATGCAAGAAGGTATGGTTTGACCGATACCACTGTACCGCGCCTTAGGTATTCGGGCGGCGAGACGGAGGGCCGTTCAGATAGCTCATTCGCCAACGCTCACGGCATCCCGCCACTCGTTCGTCAACGCCAGGGCTCGCAAATCTGGTTAATATTTTGAACCAGCCCGTAAAAAAGGCCAAACATTTTAAATAGAGTGTTTCCGAAAAACCTGGTTAAAAGCCGTAATTAAACGATATTTTGCGAACCGTTCCCAAGCCCTGGTCAACGCTGCCCCACATCTCGCCGCGCATTCCTAAGGCCCGATACAGCTAGGTTTACCATCTATGTAAGGGAGGATACATGTCTAGGATGTACAAATTGCTAGATTTTTCAGAAAAATGCCTACGAATAACTGAATCCGACGAACTGTGAACCTGCTCCTTTTTTTAAAGTCGTTTAAAAAACCATTTAGTGTATCATCGAATATTTATTGCGTTTAAGGAGCCTAATAGTTATGCTACAGATAGCGCAAATAAACGATCCAAATATCAAAATAGTTGCGGTTCAGTAGAGACAAATAAGCAAAAGTCCGCGTCCTTTCGTCCCGAATGACTACGTGTTTTAAGAATTAACAACTGATAGGTGCCATAATATGATGGGATATAACGTACCAACTATCAAAGGAAAGTTCTCGATAAAACACTTCTTGCGTCTGCTTATAGCCTTTTCAGTGAGGGTGAGCAGATCTAGCAGCTTGCATTGCATCCACCTAGCAGGGGGGGGCGTCTGGCGGCCCTTACTGGAATGTAGCGCCAGCTTCATAAGCCGACATACAACCTTGTCCAACTCCGTAGTAATATCCTCATCGACCAACAACATCGTTCGAAGGTTCCGGACTTTCTGGTCCAGAGCACGGCGTAGACAACGCCCTTGGGGCAGAAAAAAAAGATTAAATATTTTTACATCCCGATCCGACTAAAATAAAAATCTGTGCAAAAAATAAACAAAACTGTTGAAAATTTTAGTTAAGTAATTGATTCAGGGGTGACCTTGCGAAAATCAATTATAAAATGTAGATATATTTATAAATATACATATTTAGTAATTAATTATTCCTAAAGAGTCATAAAAAACCCTGTAAGAAATCGACACGTGCTTCACCTCTCAAGGAGGTATCCTCAGGATGACGATTCACTTGTCGCGCCTGCAGACGCAGAGTGAGCCTTACTGCCCGACAACCCCACTTATATAAGTGGGGTTGTCGCGCAGTATGGCTTTTACGACTATTTACGAAAATTTAAGCGGAATAGGTTACTAAATATATCTATATATATATAGACGTAGTCATGATTTTTGAAGTAATAACGGCGCGTAGAGCGATTATTGGTAGAGGATAAACTTATGCATTAGCGTCACCGACATGCTCGCGTCGTAGTGCTGTACTAAAGAAGTTGGTTGGCGCTAATACTTGTTTTCAGTTTTCACTTCTGTCGTGTCGTGTGTTCGGCAGTCCCCATGACAGCCTATTTTCAAAGACAGACTGAAAAAAAATGTCTACAACGAAATCGAATGCATCAGACATTATAAGATATGACAAACCTATTTTTTTTTAACCGTGCCTAGCCTTAGTAGTCTGAAAGAACGCTAACCAGGTAAATCCGGCACGATTGTGCTGCCATCTGATACCGATGATGACCGAAGATCTGTGCCCCACTGCAAATAAAAAAGACATGATAACCTGCAAGCTAAGGAGGAAACTCACTTCGAAAAATAATAAGAGTTTTTAATTTGCAGTCCTTTCACAGTTATCTGTACCTCTGACTTCGCGTCACTGTCAAAATTAAAGTGATCTTTAGGGCCTGCGCAGACTGGCGGAAGTGACGGCAGAGGATTTTAAATTTATCAATTGAATTTAATACTTATCCAATCGAAATAAGGTGATATATTTCAATGTTCGTTGATCGAACTCGGATCAACGAAGAGCACGCTGGAGGATACCGCGGCGGGAAGTCGCGGTATGGGCCAGTATGTGCCGTTATGCGCCGGTATGCGCTGGAGTCTGCCAGTGGGCCACACTCTTTCAAAAGCAACTTTTCGACTGCGTAGTCGCTAATGGAATATTCAAATCCCGGCAAACGGTGGCTACTCGGCAGATGCCACGGCATACCGGCGGATGCTCCGGTAAACTGATGGCGCTCGCGGTATCCCAAATTTTTTCTTGACAGTGTACGCTGGCGGATAGAGGAATCCTCCTCGCTGCTCTCCCCCGCCGTCCGCCAGTGTGCACAGGCCCTTGTTCTCATTGCAATTAGGTTGCTGCTTGGGTTGCTGTCAGAAGTGAAATAACTGTGAAATTAATGTAATCGAATTTGAGCAAACGCAATGTGTCAAATTGACACTACACTCCGGCCGATGAGAGAATGCGTTCCTAACGTTTTGCGAATTTCAACTTGATTAGTTCCTAAATAACTGACAGGTGTCAGAAACGAATTCTCTTGGTGGCCGGAACATAATTGAGGGCAAATGTGCATCAAATCACTAAGACACTAACTCAAAGCAATAACTGAAACTTGTTTCAAACAAATATACAGCAAATTGATAGAGGTTATGAAAATAATCAATGTTCAGTCAAGGAAACTAATCGTTCAGCAAATTGACACACTGCGTCAATTTTCTGTCAAAGAATGACAGTTGTGATTCGAATATACGGGCAATTGAAATTGCTAGTCAATTTGCTTAACAATAAATCTTCCTGAGTTTACTTGAATGAAACGACCGAAATACATATAAAAATTTAATTATATAAATTTTGACTCACATTACATGTGATCGCTTATTTACTAAACATATTAAATAAAATACAACACGAAAACTTAAAATGCTTCCAACAGTGAAGTTTGGAGTATCAATAAGCAAATTGGCCATAACAAATAAAAGCTTGTATTAAGGATAATTACAATCGTATATATTATAATGCGCTCTTGACACTTGTCAGTTTCATACTAACGAATATGATTTGCGAATGTCCAACTGACAGGTGTCAGTCTCGACGGCCGAACAGCACGCGATGACAACCATAGAAACAGCTTTTCTAAGGATTTTGTCGACGGAAGAATAGACAAAATGACAGATCGTGATAGTCTAACTGTCATTTTGTCTATTCTTCCGTCAACAAAATCCGTTTCTATTGTGGTCATGCTAAGCGTGCTGTAGGTAGTTAGATCCTACCGCGCTGTAACACTCTGGACTACTAATATAGCTAGCTTAATGAGGTATAGTGTAGTTGTGACATGAATTAAATGACACAAACTTTTTGGAACCATCTTACAATACTAAACTAAGGCCCTTTGTACACACAAGTTTTTCTTGCCGTGAAAAACTACGGTTTATTCTTCGTGTGTAGGCACGGTCGTCAATGTTGTATGGATCACTATGGAAGCTTGTTGACGGACGCGTTTTTTCTACGGCGCGGTTTATAGGGCGTACCGTAAAGAAACCGTGCCGTGTACAAAGGGCCTAAGGCACAATTTAAACGATGCAAGTTTCTTGCCTATGGTGGCATACAATAAAATTTAATATGTTAAAAATATAATAAAAATAAACAAATTTATTTTCACTGTTTAAACAATTTTTGGAACTTTAATCGGTGCAACTTTTATGGCTGCTTCAACTTATTGTATACCACAGGCAATTCATTCTCACCGTGTAATCACTGTATGATGTAGTCAAGGGCAGAAGTATATCTATACACTTAGGGCCGATTTTTCAATTCGCAGATAAAGAATCGTATAGCGTTTATTCAATAAATAGCATGATTCTGGATTTTTCAATAGTCAGATAGTCAGTAACGGACGATTAAAGCCCCATAACTGAGGAATAAAGTTAACTGTCCCTTGCAAGCCTCAGTTAGTACGTTATTCTAGGGAATAAATAAGGTTTTAACATTTTTTTTGTTTTGGTTTTAATGTGCTTTGCCTCTGCGTGTTTTCGTGCTCTTGTGTTGATGAACAAAATTGGATGTTTTTGATTCAATTAACGATAGTTTTTTTTAAATATCTTCGAATATCACTTTTCTTACGTTTTCGGGGCGAGATTATTTTAACAATTAAAAACCACTAGGCTCAACTTTTAGTACAGACGCCAGCAGGTCAACCTACCTGAAACTGTCAAATTTTCTCAATCAACTTTGAACCCTATGCTTTAGTGATAAAGATGAAAATTTATTAAAGAAATTTGACAGATTGTAGTAGGTTGATGTGCTGGCGTCTGTACCAAGTCGAAAACACCGTTAACACAGATTTGTTTGTAACTAATCCTTTTTAGCTAAATACGCATCCCACTTCTATCCACTTAGCTAAAAACAAAAAAAGGGTCGCCACAATTGCTGATCATCTGTGGATCTAAACAAAAGATAATAAATCTCGTCAAAATTTCACACATACGTTTTGTTTCTATTCTTGTCTAACACGTTGAATACTGTATCTGTGCATCTAGCTTGCACATTATAGTGTGAATTTGGCTAACAAAGACCACAGATTCTTCAGTTATTATACGATTGAAAAATTTAAAATATTTACGAGTATTCGCCTGATAAACAGCCAGATAATTTTATACGCTAGATAACTATTCAACGATTAAACTGAGGATTAAAAAATCGGCCCTTAGTGAAATTAAACAAGTTTCCTAAAGTATTTATTATCATGAATTATGTCAATAAGTAACTAGCTTTTGAATTTTCCTAAGTTTATACTTATTTTTGGTCTTATCTGTACTTTTATACCTATAATTAAACTTTATGAACACCAAGGCTTACAGTGGTAAATAGTGATATATTTGCTTACAACTACTTCTTATAAGTTTGTTATTACTGAAATACACTGATATAGTTTGACCGGAACCCCTTTACTGTACCTTAGAAATGCACGGCGCGGCGAGGGGCGGGTTGCCATGAGCGCTGATGAATGAGCGGCGAGACGCCGTGAGCGTTAACCAATGAGCGGCCTGCACTGGCCCCCCCGTCGCGACTTATCTAAGGCGCGGTACAGCGGTTTCGGTCAAACTAAACAAGAATATTTTGGCCCTCAAATGCAGACAGGAGAGCGCTGTTAGTAAACATTTGTGAAATGTCGCTTCAAATGTATTCAAAAAACAAAATAGCGGCGTTAGTTCTGATTTTGACCATGCGCCAAAATAACGTTGTAACGCTTTAGCTTATACTTAAATTCAGAGTCTTAGATATTCACACTACATTGCAACAAAATGAACAATGCAATTTAGCGATATGACTACATATCGCTAAATTGCATAGTTCAATTTGATTTTTGAGTAAGTATCTATTTTTAATAAAAAAAGGTTCAAAATTGATTGCAATGAAATTTGAAGTTTTTCATGTATGACACTGGGTATGTGGTTCCATTTCTGAATAACGATTTAAGATTCTGAATTCAAGTATAGATCGAACTGTAGAGTTTGATTCAAACTTAATGGCGACTCGGAAGTGCGCTACTCGCTGCGCAGTACCGCACCCCTCACCCCCGCTGGCCCATGAATTCGTTACTGCGCAGCGACTCGCCTCATGTTCCGAGCCGCCATTAAATTTGAATCGGGTTGCACTACCCAAAAATCTCACCAAAGGCAAATCACTAGTATTTAATATATTAATATCAAAAATCTAAATATAATCACTACGCAACACTAATAACAGACAACCAATCCAAACAACAACAACAAGTTATTTATTTGATAGGTATTTATGTCATGTACGAATTTCTAGAGCGAATATGCGATTATCAAAAGACATTTTGACAATCATTTTGGCATTTTGACATTGTAGTAGGCACCTAAACAATTCAGATTAAAAAATCTGTTCACAAAAATAATGGAGGATTCGATCGTAGTAAAAACCAATTCAACTCGTTTCTAACTAGTATGGTTAATCTACTGAGAAAGTCTACTAGCCTAGTATTTTAAAATAAGACTGGAATTCATTAAAATAACTACCGTTAGTCCTTTTTCACACGATCAGCTCAACCGGTGCACATCTAGGGAAGGGCAGCGCAGCGGGGTTTTATTGCCAAACAAATATCAACATTGCGTGCCCTAAAAATAAAGTCGAAAATAAATAACCTGAGACACGCACCTGTGTCCGCTTTTTTATGCTCTCTCGCCGCTTTCAAACCAGAGGTTTATTTATTTTCAACTTCATTTCAACTCGGGCAAAGTTGATATTTGGTTGGCGGTGAAATCCACGCTTCAGCAGATGCGCCCAGTTAGTGCCAGATGATGTATGGGTAAGCCGTGTTTATTGTGGTGGTAAATGTAAAATGCTTTCATATTTTCAGATTACCCTGCAGCCGAACCGTGTGAAAAGGTACTAACAAAAGAGACGGTTGATCCAACCATATCGGGTCGTCTAACAGTACTGTACGACAACGATCTACATTACATAGTTCAATCTGGTACATTTACATCAGAGAAGTCGTTGTCTTGCCACGCGTCGTCGTGCGTGGCTACCGAGGTGGTGTCTACCACTAGGCGAGAATGGATCACCACGTCGTCCACAATTTCATAGCCGTTCCATTCCAGGAGATCCCTATGAAATAATAAAATATTAGGTGCAGAAGTAGGATACAGGCGAATTTATACACGTATATAGGTATAGTCGGCCTCGATTTCGCTTTACCATTTTTGGCAACAATGAGAGTTTTCTAAAAATAGTTTCACTAGGTGGCAGCACTTAGACACCTGTCAAAAGTGTCAAAGCGCCTATTACTTTCTTTAGTCGTGACTGAATAATGAACGAATGATGAACGTCATCATATATTTTATATTTGTTGTTGAATTGGAAGACCTCTTGTCAAAGTGGCGCCAACTGGTGGCGACAATTTTCATGAAAACCCTCATTCCCAATACATTTAAACTTCATTAAGGTTGACCTATATAACTGAAACAAAGACAAATAGACCTTGTCGTTAGTTTTCCTCAACTAACACTAGAGTAGTTTTTTGTTCACATTGAATAATGAACTTGATGCATGCAATCCTGACACTTTGAAAATCGTGTATTACGCTCTATGTCAATCGGTCATTGGCTATTGTATCGCTGCTTGGGGCGGTGCAGCAAAGACTATCCTTCTGAGAGTTGAGAGAGCACAGAGAGCGATTCTAAAAGTCATGACAAAAAAACCCTATAGATACCCAACCACTGAACTCTACTCTGATTGCAAAGTCCTTTCAGTTCGTCAACTCTTTGTGCTTAAATCGACTCTTAGAAAACACTCCAGTCTTCCTAAGTCCGACCCAAACAAACGAACAGTTGTTATCCCGGGTACTCAGCACAAGACTTCTTTCGCTAAACGCCAGTTTTGTACCCTAAGTGTGTAAATGTGCCCACATTTACAAAAAAGTTCATAAACATATAAAAATTATAGATTTAAATTCAAACACATTAAAAAAAACATTAACAGAGTGGCTACTACAGAAAGACTACACATACACGGAGTCTTTACTCACTTACATCGCCTAAATGAAAAAAACGCACACTCACAAACATATTCACACATACATCCACCACACACATTAACCCTATATTCATTCACACATACAAACCCACAACAAGCACATAACACATCACACCACTACACATCCCCTCCACATGTTACTCGTACACGCACCACTATTACTGCTGTCAAGTTTAAACGGTAGATCGACACTGTCCACTGTTGTATAAAAATGGTGAATAAGCTAGACACTGTCTCTTAAAATACAGGTTAGCCTAGTTTAAGAGGCAGGGTTACATTTAATTATGTACAGAAATTTTTGCAACACAGTATAAAAAAAAAAAAACTTTATCATTAGTGTTATAAAGTGCAAATAAGCACGTTCGATGCCCAGGTCATTTGATGTCTGCGTCGATTTTCGTACAACTTTGCACTTTATGACTCTCGGTTGACGCTCACTATTATTTAGTTTTGTAAACAAGAACTTTAAGCGGAAATAGCTCAAATTTTCAAGCTCAAGTTTTAGATGTGTAACATCTTTCCTCTCGTTTTTCAGCAATCTGTGGGAGTGATTTCGTGAAAAGGGACGGAAGTGTGTAACAGGAAGCCGGGGAAGCGCGCGCTATTTGAGTTGACCAATGAGCGCGCTCGGTGCTTATAGTTGGCCATCATATTGAACCAACCCATTTTCCGAGAGGTTGGTACTATCGGCCAAGATGTCAGATGTTACACATCATATACGACAATATAAGGCTCGCTCGTTTTTTTTTTTTACATTTTGTAGTCATACATACATATGCATACAAAAAATCACGCCTGTATTCCCCAAAGGGTTAGGCAGTGGTGTACTTATAGTACACCCGCATTTTGCCATATTTAAAACCCATGTGGGAACGAGACTATTGCCTTCAACGGGGCACAAATCCAGACTTCGGGCTGCTATTGAGAAATACCTGATAGAAAAACCCAACTACACTTTGCTAAATCTCGGAATCGAAACCAGGCCTCTAGCTCTTGAAGCAGCACCTGCGACTAATAGACTATAGAGTGAGTCAAATAAATAATTGCTATTTTTAATCTGTACAAAAAGTTTGTACTAACCGGACCCTATCAACATCGTTGGTAATGTGCTGTATAACGGCCATGAGATGCGACAACGGAATCTCCAACCGGTTCACGTCCACTGAGAACTCTTCGTCGTACTCGGTGTCTAGCCGGCGGTTGATCTCCTCTGACACCAGGTCTAGTATGCGTGCCTCCTCTGATTTTGTCTGAAAAAGCATAAAATAAGGTTTTGTGAAAAACGTAATATTCCTATTGGCGAGCCTATTGCCATCAACCGGGCACAAATCCAGACTCCGGGCTGCTACTGAGAAATTCCTGATGGAAAAACCCAATCACACACACACAATAAACCACACAGGGCATAACTGGCCAAATGTGGGTGTATTATAGGTACACCTCTGCCTAACCCTTATGGGATTTCAGGCGTGATGTTATGTTGTGTGTGTGTGTGTGTGTTTGTCTGTGTGTGTTTGTGTGTGTGTAGATTTAAAATCTTGATACTTAATCTTGATATCTGCAGCAGCCCTTTTAACTTTACTATGCGTAAGTAGCAAATAACGGACCTCAAAAACAGCTCCAATTTTATTCAAAACTCAAAACTCATACTCAATGACATGATAGTGTGAAGTTGGCTAACAAAGACCGCAGATAACTATTCTTCAGTTATTATACGATTGAAAAATTTAAAATATTTATTCGCCTGATAAACAGCCAGATAATTTATACGCTAGATAACTATTCAACGATTTAACTGAGGATTGAAAAATTGGCCCTTAAAGGTGTGTAATTTATGACATTAAGTCGCAAAAATGCTATCGTTGAAATGACTTGCAATGTTTGTGGTTTGGTGTGGTAAACGCAAGGTTTCAAATGTATTCTGCAGGCGCCGCCCTTTCTGGCGATCTGGCCAGATCATTCAAATTGCCAAAACGTGAAATCACAAAGTCCGGAAATTGGTGTTTCAAAATCTCCATCGTAGCCTGAGCTGTTTGACTGTGTATCGCTCCATTGCATTGTCAACTAATTCTCTATCTGTCTAGCTAGAACATATATGTACCAAATCACAATGACATTATGACACCATTAGCAATAATTATGCCACATTCACATTATGACATTTTTGATCATTTTTTATCGACACTTTTTCCCCACCCTGTATTTACCCAAGCAATTCAATATCAAGTGGCCGCAGCCGGAGAGTGTGAAAAGGCCCTGAAGAATAAACACAATTCTAAACAAAAGAGCATACACACAATAAATCGGTAATAGTTGTTCCGGTTCTGGCTGTTTGTGTATGTGAGTTAAAAAAAAAAAAAAAAACAAAGTAGGTAGAGTGCTATAAGGATCTTTTTGCGCTTGAATGACATTGAGAGGGGAGCGTTGTTGGTAAGCATTTGTGAATATGTATTGCAATGTGGCGGCATCTACCTCGCCAAATGCGAACCCCGCATCAAACTGAGACACGCAAAATCCTGCATCGCGCAAGCAGAGTTTACGTCACAAATAGTATATATACAACGTCCCGACATTAATCGCCGGGCAGTTGCCCACCAGACACAACACCCATCTGGTCCTCCCTATTCTATAGAGGATGATTGAACAGCCTGTTCCTCATGCCTCTATACTGGTGGTACCCCGACGTGATACGTAGTTTACAAGGGACGACGTAAATGCCGCCACAACAACAAGATGGCGGCGTTTGTTCTGATTTTTGACATGCGCCAAAAGATCCTTAACCCTGAACAGTAACTACAATTGTATAATTATCTCACCTCAAAGGGATAGGCGTACTCCCTCACAATCTTATAGTACTGGTTCCAGTACGGTGCGTTTTCCCCCCAGTTGATGTTACACCAGACATGACCCCCGTCTTCTGTCTGACTGAAATTATTAAAATTTAACACCTTAGTTAGGTGACGGATTTCATTAACCACTTCTCTAGTGTGAACTATAGAGTCGATTCTGTTTTTTGCCATTAAATTTTGAGTTGTTTTTGAGAACTTTTTCACTTGTAACGTCGTGCAGTTCAACCTGAAATGTAGAATAGAAACTTATGAACTAATCAAAGAAAGTTTGTGTACTACTTGTTTTAAATAAGGAAACAGCAGTTATTTCAAACTATAGACTACTATATTATATTGACCGGTATGAATGTATGTATGTATGTGGGTATGTATGTTTATCTGTTCCTTCATAACTTCTAAACTACTTATCATAGTTAGACAAATGAGGTATCGTTGGAAGCGTCTTGATCGTCCGCTGGGCTTTTATAGGCTATGTGAATTGTGACGTCACATTAAATTGAATATGGCGCCCTCTAGAGGACAAAGTCATGAACAATTTATTTTTATTTTTTTATGTACTACGATCTCTCTTGGATAAAAAGTATAAGTTAATACATATACTTTTTATCCGAGACCTTTAGACCCATTGTTCAGTTTAAAACTATCGTCAAAACATCGTTAGCATTTCTACAACTCAACACTTTCCAGATAACACTACCAAGCCTATGCTATAACAAAATGCATCACAACCTGCTATAAACATCCCCAATTTCATAAACTTTATGACAGACCCTCCTTCGGGGCACCATCACATTGTAGTAATCTTGAGTATCGAACATCATGAAGCTCTTTCCTACTTCAACGTCCAGGTTGCACTGCAGAGTCTGGTCACGGTACGAGAAAGTCTCCATGTTGAACGTTTTCTCGGTTAAAGGTACAGAGTTGCATAAAGTTGAGGATAATACTAGAGTCATGTGTGACTGTTCTTGAGGGTAAAGGATTTCGGTCATGGATTCGCTGGAAAGGTTGGAAGGAGTTACTTTACTGAAATGTGCTGCAATGGCTGCTCCTACCTACTCCATTCAGTGGTCCAATTTGGATCTTTGGTAGTCATCAAACCTGGACTCCCGGAAGGGTTCGGCAGCTGTGTACCTATAGTACACCCACATTTCGCCAGTTATGTTTAAGTCCCATGTAACAGAGTGCGAGCCTATTGCCATCAACCGAGCACAAATCCAGACTCCGGGTTGCTACTGAGAAATTCCAAATGGAAATACCCAATAACACTTTGCCCAACCCGGGAATCAGATGTTTTAATAACGTCTTGGGTTTTTCGCGCCTTCAACCTTACGTTTATCGGTCGGCCTTCTTTTGAGGAAAGAACCACACAGATTTGAGTGGACCTGTTCAGTCAGTGCAAGCATTTGTCAGTAATCGTGGAGCTCAACTCAGAACTTAAGCAGCTCAACTCGACGAACAATACCAAAGAAAGTCATTTTCGTAGGCCGCATAAACTACTCAAACTGCCGGACAATCATTAAAACTAACTGAGAAAGAAAAAAATAATGAAAGTAGTGTCGCAGCACGATTTAATGGTGACACGTTTGATCCGTAAGGAGAGTGTTGACGATACCGCCCCCAGCAGCGGCAGCCGAGGCGTCTCTTTTCATCTATGCTAGGGTGCCATTACTCAAACTTTGAAAACCTGGATTAGAAGGTGAAAATACCAGGACATTTCGGATTAAAAACAAGACGCAGTATAAAAGCCTACTGCTTTTATACTGCGTCTTGTAATAGCAACACACAATGAAAACAGGTTCAATGAAACTCAATTTTCACGTAATAGAGCTCTCTCTATCTAACCTTTAGATAGAGAGAGCTGTAGTGCGCGAAAATAGTAGTGAGAAAGAGACAACAAGCAGAGTGCACGTTACGTCTTTATTTTTAAAATACCCCGCGCCCCGCGTTTGAAGGTCATAGAAAAGTCTTTTCAAATCTTCAAACGCGGGGCGCAGGGTATTTCTCTTTCTCACTACTATTTTCCATGTCCACTCAAATCTGTGTGGTTCTTTCCTCAAAAGATCATTTCAGACACTAATCTACATGGTCCTCATATGGCCTGAGATTATGTCTGGACTTCAAAAGAGACTGTGACCTCTGAGTTTGTTTCGGTCTTTCTTCTCAGAGTAGTCAGTTAGGAAACGATATGTGTAAAATTGATTGCAATAATAATATCCTATTTACAGAATAAACAATTTCATTTCATTCCAGAGTATTAGCGCACCTGAACCAGGCAACCGGCATGTACCTGGTGATAACACCCGATTGGGAGGTCTTTTGGAGAGCAGATATGGTAGCTCGCTCCACGCGCCTTCCCTACCAGGTGAGGGATTTGGACCAAGTCTTGATAGACACAATAACCAATCGACCGCCTCCACAAGTTCATCAATTGAGTTTAAAGGTGTGGTTAATACAGGGTGATCATCGCTATTAGATTCTTGGCAGAAAGATCAGATAGAAATTTTAGAAGGTAGCTGGAGGAAATCGACCATAAATACTTTGTGAGCTCTACAAATTCATCCCCTGAAGACGTGGCTCGATTTCTAACTGATTTGCATCTTAAATTTTAATTAATTTGATTATAATACAATTGCAGTACACAAGTCTATGGTAGGTATGGTAGGTTGTTTGTGTATGTGAGTTTAAATGTTTGTAAACGCACCCACAATACAGGAGAAATTCCTAGTGTGGGGCAACGTTTTTTACATGAAGTTCTCACATTATTATAAAGCAAGTATTAAAACAGCCACCCAAAGCAAAAAGTCCTATTTGGGACATTCATGTTTTAATTAGATTCTTAGTTGACAAAATTCCCTCCAAAATGTAATTGTTCGAAATTTCTAAAATAACTGCAATTGTCCTTTTATTGTGTTGCGGGCGCAGAGTCCATTATTGAGTATAAATAAAGAAAACTTTGTAAGAAGTGATATTCTAGTGTTTTGGCCGATTTTTGGGTCCAAAACTGATACTATAAATTATAAGCAATCCGGTTGGCGTTTACGAGGCGAGTCGAACTCTAACATTGACCCAATTTATTGGATTGACAAATTGCTCGAGTACTCTAATGGTCGAAGGGGTAATATTGAGAGCTTAGTTAATAGCACACGTGATGAACCCAAACTAGTTACCCAGTTTGGGTTCATCACCATAGGGGGGGCTGGATTAAGAGGGAACAGGGCTTGCGAGGAATTTGAAAAATAGGTATTTGAAGAAACTATTGGCGTCATCTTACCTCAAGTCTGCGCCCGTAGAGAGCGATAGTGACAGCTGCAGCTCAGACCGAAACTATCACAAAAAAAAATTACGAGATCGACGTTTCGTATTTCCCTTTTTTCTCCTCGAAAACTGAGTCGATTCAATTAATTTTTACATTAAAATTTTAAGAAAGAGTATGTCTAGGTTCCTATCATTTTCTTTAATGTGAGAAAGGTAAGTATGCTGAAAGGTAAGTATACCTAATATCAATTTAATTTTTAGGTAAAATTGTTCTATTTTTAAACTTACTCTTCTGGCAGTTGTGGTGACGGTGATGCCGTACTTTCCCAGCAGCCTTCAAAGATTTCGCTGATTTGATTGCGGTTCTGGTCACCTGGAGAAAAAAAGCACTTTTAAAGGACAATGAAACTCCATCAGTAGGTTTTCTACACCGTGTTCCAAAACTGTTTGATAAAAGTATTATTATTTTTTTAAGTCACACATTTTTATTTGCCCAATTACGTAGGTACATATTAATAAATAATGGAGACTAAACAAATCAAAGTACCGAAGCAGCAGCAGGCGTCGCGACGCCTCGACACTCAAGTTTCTATCGTATTTTTAAGAAATCGAATCGAATTTCTATGAAGTCGCCTGTGGTCGATTATGGAATGATACCTTTAACAATATAATAGACCAAGAACTGATATTTAATTATCTAATTATTCTTTAAAAGATGACAACTCTAACGTGGTCAGGAGGTATGAGTTACGCGATAGAAAGAGGCAACTTGTAGGTGAATATAACTGTAGGTGATTAGCGTTGTGTGACCTGAATTGCACTGTATTGTGTCGTAGCAAGAGTCGCTTTTTATTTAAATAATTTTTCGGAGTGTCCCATCTGTATTAATCTGTGGTATCACTACAATTTGCCATCCATAGACTATGTTTTCCGACCGATTTGTTTACATTTTCATCAAATTGTTTTGGAACAGAGTACTTATACAACAATTAATGGCTGCAGTTGGTAATAAATGCCACGTTTTTCTCATTTCCAGGAATATTGCGAATTAGACTAAACATTATTGTCAAATTTCTGGTGTCATACCCTACATTCACTGCTCCAACAGACAGCTCCTTGTTCAATTATGGCCGGCACACTACCACTAGAAGTTGCTAAAGCTGCAGGTTATTTTAGTAGTTAGCTATAATAACCGTACCGCATAAGACTGTTCACCTTCAGTCTTCGGCATAAGAGCTAAGCCGTCTTTTACAGCACTTGTATTGTAAATAATCCCAAGTTCTTCTTTACTAGTTGACTTTAAAAAAATGAATATTAAACTATGTGAATGGCAGTGTCAGAAAACAAATCGTCTTTTTAAGCTATGTTGATAGTACCTAGTTTGTAATACTTACTTCCGACCAATTGAGAAGCTAAGGCATTCATATTGAGGTCAGCTTGCTTATGGTAATCCTTTGAAATAAACAGTGACAATTGACTGCAGCAGCCGTGGTGCAAAGTCCCAGGTGGTCCGGGACCAATACCCTTGCAGGTCACCGTGTAATTAGGATACCTCGTTACTATGTTGCTACACCTGTAAAGTCAAATATTGAAAGTTGTACCACATCTGCCGCTTATTATGATTTCCATAGAAACTTCCATCCCCATCTAACCCCTTTAGGGGGGAGGGGGGGGGGGTTATCATCATCAGCCTACAGCAGTCCACTGCTGGATCTAGGCCTCTCCAATGGCACGCCATTCAGCCTCATTCCCGGCAACTCTCATCCAGCTGCTACCAGCCACCTTACGTTAGCCGAGTCGCAGTTCTTTAGGAGACGAATTTTCAAAAATGCTTCCTTATTGCTCATTTTCTCTATACAACGTGTTCCTTTTCATGTCTCATAGCTCGTAAGATTATATACTATAAGCAAAAATAATGCAAAAAGTCCTAGAATTCAGTGTTCCAAAAATACAGTTTCGAAGATAACACTAGACTATCGATGTGTCTAAGTTTTTTTTTTTTTTTAAGAAAACATTGCCCCCCTCTAGGAATTTGTTCTGTATCGTGGGTGCGTTTACAAACATTTAAACTTACATACACAAACAGCCAGACAAGGGACAACTACTTGTAGGTCATACAAATATTTGTTCCGTGCGGGAATCGAACCCGCGACACGCAGTGCAGCAGTCAATCGCTTAACCACTACACCAACCGTGCCGCCAAATCAAGTCAAGTTTCATTGATAAGTACGAGTAAATCATTTTCATTCAATCCATTTATTCATATTTAAAGTTTAGAAAATACGACGTTGTCATATTTCATGTTAGGGTGTTTTACATGAATAATTGACTGTCGAATTATTTTATACGAAACTTGAAAAGGGAAAAGAACGGGCCAGTTGATTCTTTGAAATGGTCTCATTAATAAATACCCTAGAGTTGTGGAATATTAAAAGGAACACGTTATATTATATGGAACACTTATGCAAAATTGAATGCTTTTAGACCCAGGATTTTAAGCTGTGCCTTAACTGTCAGCGAATTTAAGTTTTTTTTATTAATTAGATTATTACCAATCATGAAACTGTTCTCTGGTCCATTCAAACAGATGATCCAAACGTCGGAGTCCATTCTTCTCCAACGCCTTGAACAGGACGTTGAAATCAGCATTGGGTGTAGTGAAAATGACAATCCTAGGTTTTATGAAGCCAAAAACAGTGTGAACGAATCTTTCCAGGTCATGAGGGAGCATGTGTTCTATCATCTCGATGGCGATCACCGCATCACAGCCGATGAGCCGGTAGTCTGGATCAGCTGCATTACCTTGGAATAGCTGAAATATAAAACTAATTAAATTAAAATTGTACATTTGTGTACATGTGTATGCAATCTATTTGATACGTGTCGTAAATTCAAGTCGCTTTTCGAGCGACAACAAGTAACACAGACTCAATAAGTTAGTACTTAATAATATTTCTTAACAACTAATTTACCTATACTTAACCTAACACTGCATAAAGTTGAGAATCCCTGCTACAAGCTCAACACCGAAATAAACAGCTTGCAGCAGTGATTCACGCACAAGCAGTCATACATTGACATGTTTATTTTTAAACGTTGCTTAAAGTTAAGTGACATTCAAATGTCAACAATTTTTGGTTAATCAGTCGCTAATCATTACTTAACTTTAAGCAACGTTTATAAATAAACCCCTATGAATGTACCTGTGACAGACTTGATGTGCCATATTAACGCCTGAATACTATCATTGTCATCCGAAAGCCGTCCACTGCTGGACATAGGCCTCCCCCAAGTACCGCCACTTTGACCGGTTCTGTGCTTCCCGCATCGGATTGGATTTCTGCAGCCTTCACAAGGTCATTGGTCCTCCTTGTGGAACGCCTTCCGTACGCAAAATACGCGTTTTGACGTGGAGTTGCGGAAACCAGCCCGTATGACCTATTGTATGACTCCTTCCAACACTACGTCTTCCGGTATGCGGCCGCCACTCCAGAACTTATCGGCCCCATCCGCCATCTGTTCTGCGAGCAATACCACCTAAGTTTGGCAATTCCTCAGGCTATATCGGTTACCTTAGTTCTCCTCCTTAACGGTTACTATAGTACTCGACTCCTGAGTGCTATAGTTTGACCGAAACCGCTGTACCGCGCTTTAGGTATGTGCGCGGCGAGACGGGGGCAGTGCAGGCAGCTCCTCTCTGTCACTCCGCCGACAACGCTAACAGCATCCCGACCCCCCGCCTCGCCGCGCATTCCTAAGGCGCGCTACTGCCGTTTCGGTCAATACTTCATTATTCGAGATAGCATTTTCACATGACAAGGATGACTGTGTTGTGGACTGGTTATTTTATTTTAAGAATTTGATCATACTTACATTTATAAAAAAGCATTATCAAGTCAAATCAGAAATTAAGTTATAATACAAAAATAAATTGTTTTCTTACAGTGACTTTCAAGGGACTCTCCCGCTTTGGAGAGTACTCATCACCACCAAGCAGATCACAGGAACATCGGAGAGGAATAGTCTCAATATCTACGCCAAGAATGCTACAAATACCAGGTACTTCCTTCAGGTACTTGATGAAGCTCATGTCATGGTGGCCGAAATCCACTATCTGTGAAACAATATAAATTAACAAATGAAGGAACTCTCAATGCTTTGATCTTACAAAACCAGTGCATTTTGGTGTGACTTTGCCAGATTGAAGTGCAAGTTTCATCACTGTATTTTACCCTACCAACTGAAACTTTATTTGTATTCTTATGGATTGGTTTTCTCATCATCTTGTAATAGTATAATTCACAGTTGTTTTTATGTTTATCAGCTTCATAGGCACCTAATCTACTTGATAGATTTTGATGCAGCTCTCATGGTCATTTAGATATTGTAAGGAAGGATTTATGCATGTAAAAGAGGCCAAATTCTTAAATATATTGCACACTGGTGCACAAACTACCGACCTGCTGTCTTTGCATGGGCAAAGGAGAAGCAAGTAGCTAGCTTATTTTAAAACAAGTTCCATTTTTTTTATGTTTTGAAGTCATTTTTTTTTTCTGGATTGTTTTTGTCATACAATTCTTACAAGTAAATGAACAGTGAAATATAAACCATTATGTAGTGACAGAAATACTTTCAAAGTGTATTGTTTGAGAATTTAGGCTTGCTATGAACTAGATCCTAGGCCCGGAAATTCAAATCAAAACCCAGTTACTGTATTGTGGAGGTAAAATAGTCACTCCATGTAAAATACTGGTATTCAGCTGCATTTGGAAGCAGACCCCAACATAAATGGGAAAAGTCTAGGATGATGACAATGGGATGTTGATTAAACTTATACTACGAAATTTTCAGACAATACCTTCTCAATATTTGCACACCATCGGTCATCCAAGAGACAGTCGCTAACTGCGGCGTAGCGCTGCGCGTACATCGGCGGGTAGAACGTAACCCCCTTCTCTTCGTCATACTCCGCAAACACCTGGTCATCAGTCTCCTCATCCTCCAAGTCACTCCCACTTCCAGCAAAAAAACCTAATATCAATTGCTTATAGTAAGGCCGCACTAAACGGTCGAAGGCAGTGAACAAGGATTCACGAAAAAAAACCAAATTCTGAAGAGTAACGATCATGATTCACGGATTGGACTGGAGATTTCAAAATATTATGGGTCTTTATTAATGAATCTCCCAATGAAATATTGGAAAGTGGAAAGTAGCCGCAATTCCCAGATGTTCACATGTTTGTTTTCTTTTTTTGTTTTGATTGACTTTGGATTTGACAGTGACATTTGTTGGTAAAAGAATTTATAAAGCTATGCCGCTATCACACTGCGCCATTATCACAGAGTACTTTGTAATAATTATACTGCCATTATTGACACTGACATATCGTCAGCTCGGACGACAACGATATCGTGCGACGATATCGGGACGATATCGGTATGTCACACAATGTAACCAACAGTTTATTGTCATGTGGTATGTCACAGCGGTCTCGAATAGTCGCTTGCGCCAGCAAAAGCTTACATCGCCACCCGATTCCAAAAGTGTAATAGTATATTCGAGGAATGGCAGCAATGAACAAGTGCACTGTGTCGTCCGCCGATATCGGTACGACAATCATTTTCAGTTACGATACCGTTGACTACAACGAAACTCCAGTCTGACGATATCGTGTTGTTATCGCTATCGTCCAATCTGAAAACAACCATAGACTGGATAGACATTACGCTTTTTATGGTACTGCATACCGCTGCGAAACGGCAAGAACGGAATACGGAACCCATCTATTTATTAGGTGTATTCTTTGAACCGCTACACAATATAAGAGTATTACACAAAACATTGGGGTTGGTACAATATACAATTTAACAGAGGGATGAAAAAAAATATCGCTCTTGGGTAAGGTTGCCAACCGAACTCTAAAATAGAGTATTGTACTCTTTTTCTTGTAGGTTTACTTTATAATCTATAACACTAATAGAGTACCAACGCTAAAATTCTCTTTACACAAACCGATAAGCCCCCGATTCCCATACGGGACCTCGACGGTCAAGAAGAATCAAGCCCCGGTATTCCCTAATAGGGAATCGCGTTTCACGCGGCTTTAAACTCTCTTTCTACCATAAAATAAGGGCTAATCGTCAGATAAATCATTCACAACCAAAAATATGCACTAGGCAACATTGACTTTTTGGCATAATGTTCACTGATACACACACATGCCCACAACACAAAAAAGACTTTCTGTTAACTGAACTGGCGTTTCTGAACGCAGCTGCAGTCACGTCAAAATATAATGTCAATGTAACAAGCTGTCTGTTGGTAAACAGATTCCCAGGGATGCCAGACGTACGATAATTATCGAATATGTACAGATGCCAGCACCTACCTACTACTATCTGTCAAATTTCTTTAATAGATTTTCAACTTTATCACTAAAGCACAAGTTTCAAAGTTGATTGGGAAAATTTGACAATTTCGGGTAGGTTGATCTGCTGGCGTCTGTACGTTAATTTCGACTCTGGTACGATGTACGATACAATATGTATTATCATACGCAAAAGTACGATAATTTGCAACCCTCCTACGAAGTATGATGAAACGACTAATAAATTATGAGACGAAAACCCGAATAAGAAACAAACTTGCAACAAAAACTGTTAAAGGGGCTTTATTTTCAGCGCAATGCGCAAAAACTCAATCTAAAGAATGCCTTTATTTATATATTTACGCAATTGAAAAAATTATGTTACTTCTTAATTTCTTTCACATTTTCCACAACTTTTTCACAACTTCCTAAAATTCCTATCCAATTTCTAGTTTTGTGTTGCTGTACGATCATTTTTCATTGCATACGATAAATTCGTATGCAATGAAAAATGGCAACCCTGCAGATTCCTTCGTTTCTAAATACGGATTTCGATGTGGGATACAGATTAGCTTTTTTTTTTTTGGACTTGTTCGTCTCGCAGGTAACCACTAAGGTCATGGCTGCTTAACCGAGCTTTCCTGAGGCTGCCTTAAGCTTCTACACTCAAAGCCTCCAGCCAGGGGCCATAAACTATTCTAATCAAAACTAGGTGAGCGCTCGCTAAGGGTACCCCCTGTATGATACGAACCTCGGCTTAGGGTGTCGCTGTATCAAGGATAGATCATTATTATTATAAGGGGAATTTAAAGCTACTCGCTCAGCTGCAGCACGGGCTGGCGCTTCATCGGGCAAGGGGAGTATCATTTACTCGGGAGGGTTGCGATAGCGGAGGACCTCGGTGGCGAGGTTGGAATGACGGGTGTCAGGTGTTTTTTGCACTGTACTGCTCTCCTGGAGGAGTGTTGTGGGGTCATCGGGGTCGTAAAGGTACAGATTAGCAGTGGATACAGATTTTTCTACAGAATTTTTCCATTGAATAAATTACCATAAATCTGCTAAAACGGAACGTAGCAAAATAAATCGCGATTGGTAGTGCTGTTCTGTCAGTCGCCCGTGTTTTCAAACTTATAGTAGCCCGCGAAATGAAAATTTTCTTGAAATGAAAATATTGGCAACAACATATTAATTAATAAAATTTTATCGATTGATAATGCGCCAATCCAAGAGGGGCACCAAAACTGTTTTCTGTAAAAAAGAAAGATTAATGTGGTGCGCGCCTCATTTATTGCAAAGTTGCGGTGTGCTGTGTGGTGCACTTGACAGTCTGCTACGGTTAAATTTGTCACCCCCTGAAGTTGGCGCCCGGGGCACCGACTATGTAGGCGGGGCAAACTGCCCGCCTAGATCCGGAGCTGGCGAATGTGTAAACTTGAAAAACTATTTATTTACCTGACTGTGCAATTGTACATTTCCTACATTCAATTGATTCCAAGAATCGATTTGATACTATGATCTGACAAAGAAATCAAGAAATTACGTGCTCAGTCATCCTGTCTATACGTTTTTTAGTGTCTTTTTAATCTGTACCATGTTGTGTCACGCAAATGTCAAAATGTTTGTCATGTCAAAAAATATCGATGTATCGGTGAAGAGAAAAAGTGCGTGAAAGAAAACATTGTGTACTAACTAATCTTACACTTTTATTTTAGTTTTAATGTGTTTCTAAATGCAGAAAATTTAGGTTCATGAATTAACTACATTTAGGTAAGCTCGTTCGGTCAAAACAGCACAAAGTTTTTATCTCTGAAAGCAACTCGAAATGTAACCTTCCAAATCTGATCACAAGATTTAACTTGTTATTTATTTTGTTCTATCATGCTAATGATTTTATAGCTATCAATTATTACTACAGAACTGTTTTTAAAATCTTAACTTTATGTGCGACCTTCACTGTTATTTTTCTAATAGAACGGGTATGAAACAACCTGATGTACTCTTGACACAGTAATTTAATATTTTTTCAGAAAAATGGGATTTGATAAACATTTTAATCAAGACCATTGTTATTTGGATGATCCTGCAGACAGTGTGGCAATGAATGTGGAAATTATGGAAGAGACTTATCAAGTTCCTCAGAATGATGCTATCCTTGAAAAACCTGTCATAAGGTAATTATTACTGTTTATTTATTTAGGTAGATGTTTCTTAAATTACATAACGCTGCCATAAACTTACGCCTTTTCCTATGGGGATAAGCAGAAACTTCAGATTGGTACCTGCTAGAATCATTACTCCTTTTGCTTCGGTTCTTAAAGTTGGGTAAACTTATTTCATTAGATTGATTTATCATCATTATCATATCAACTGGAAAATGTTCATTAGGACCAGTCCTGCACTGTCCACATCCACATACAACCTTCAGTTGAAGGGGTTTGACTGTTTACTTTTACAAAATTTACACACTTTGATAGATATAAGATAAGGCTCTGCAATAAGTTGTAACACAAAAGAAAACCTTGAATGCCAGATTGTATAAGGTCTTTAATTCTAATACTGAAGCATTGTCAAAAAATCGACAGTGCTTGGAACGGTCACTACATGGAGCGCGCGCTCCACCGCCCGTGATCGCGATCCTGCCGCGCCCAATCGTAGCGCACGGGATTGTCTGGTGTACTCCCAGCTAATAGTCTTTTAACTAAATATACACACTGGTCTAATAATATTTTTTTCAATATTTTCAGGTATTTAGATATATCAGGGAGTTCTAATAGTGGAATGATTGTTAGCAGTGAAGATACTAATAAATATTCCAAAAAAGGTAAAAAAGAAACTATTTAGTCAATGACAAATTGGATTGCGATAGAAATGCATTTATTTTGTTTTTATCAAATAAAATATAAAAGAAATGCATTTATTTAATTTATTCAGAAACCATTTACTTAATTGTTGAAAAATGTTATTAACTATTGCTTCTTTTCCAGCACTTGTATACCTTCCATACAGCGAATACTGTTCGGATCACAAAGAATTGTTCTTGCATAAAGATGAGAAACTTGTGAAGCCCGGTGACAAATTCGCTTCCCATGATGACTTCGTACAATACTTGAATGAGAATGCAAAAAGATGGTGCTTTTACTTCAGGTGTTCTGATTCACGCAAACCTAACACTGGTTATGAAACATATACGTACAATTGCGTTTATTTGAGAAATAAAGAGAAGTATAAAAAGAAAGGATTGAGAAAGAGGTTTGTAATTCCCATTTTTAAAACAACAGTATTCATCATCTGCCTAGCTATGTTGGGGTCGGCTTCCAGTCTAACCGGATGTAGCTGAATACCAGTATTTTATATAGAGCAACTCCCTATCTGACCTCCACAACCAGTTACTGGGTATTGCAATACCCCTTGGTAAGACTGGTTGTCAGACTTTAAACTGCAGCATTATGAGCAATGATTTTTTACTGTGTATGTTTTGTATGCTGCCTTAACATCTGCCGAGATTTAATAAACACAATATAATGACGTGATCAAGAAAATTAGGTTACCTCGCACAATACCAGAGTATCATTAATAATATATTCGTTTTTACAGAAACAATAACATGAAGACTGATTGCCCGTGCAAAATAAAATTAAGGCATCTACCCAACGAGAAGGAACTGACAGTTGTCTATGTTTGTAATCATCACGATCATGAATTATCTTTACAAGAGTTTTATAAGCTGCAGCATGGCCGGCGATTACCACCATATGTCAAAGAAGAGGTAGTGTATCTTTTACTGTTACTAATTTATCATATATATATAAATATGAAACAAAGTCGCTTTTCACGTCTGTATTTCCGCGTTGTTCTTCTAAAATACGCAACGGATTTTGATGAGATTTTCAACATAATTTTGAGAGGAAGGTTTATTTGTATAATACATTAATATTAAACTTATAGATAACTAGCTTTTGCTCTCGGATTCGCCCGCGTGGATGTCGGATATCGTCCCACGGGAATGTACTATCGGGATAAAAGTGTCCTATGTCCTAACCTAAATCATGGCCTATTCATATGCCTTTCATCCAAATCCGTTCAGGAGTTAAGGACTGAAAAGGTAACAGATAGACAGATAATAAATTGTAATAACTTTTGACCCAATAAAAAATAAATGTTATCACAAGATACGGACTGTGACTATATTTCCCATCCCTTAAATCTCTTTTAATGAAGTATACAAAATATGTAAATTTTAAAATCATCCCCTATTTTACCCTCTTGGGGGATGATTTTACAAAAACGCTGTAGGACATAATTCCTTATTTCTTACCGAAAGCATAAATTTGAATTTTCATATGCCTAACTTAATAAATGCTGGGTTCCCCATACAAACTTTCACCCCCTATAGGATTATTTTTGAAACAAAAAGTACCCTATGTCCTTCCCCATGATGCCAAATCTATCTCCTTGCCAAATTTTGTCGAAATCCGTTCAGTGGTTTAGACATGAAAAGGTAACATACATACAGACAGACAGACAGAGTTACTTTCGAATTTTAATATTAGTATGAATAGGTAGGCAACTGCGTTTTGGTTGTTCGGTGTTTGGTGGTCAGGTTCTGTATAGGATGCGGCAAACATTGCTTGCGCGATGTAGGATTCCGTAACGTTTGTGGTTTTTGGGTAGTTCGTTTGTAGAGTTATAGAGGTCGCCACAAGTTTGTCTATGGTTAAGTGCCCTAATGGTTTTTTAATTTTCAGATAAAGGACTTTCTGCAACTCAAAGTCGATATAATGAAAATCAGAGCGTATGTTGAAATGGAAACGGGATTCACTATGAGTCGTCCATTTTTCTATGCTTTAGAAAAGAATTTGAAGAGCAGAGAAGTAGAAAGACATATCAGTGAGCAGCGATTGATGTTGTTAAAACAAAAAATTGCAGGTAATTTGTTTAATTTTAATTGTACACACGGCTACACATCAAGCTATACATTTCCAGTATAAGGTGACCTCGCGTTGAACGGAAATCCTATACAATACGAGATCAGCATAAACTGGAAATGTATAGCTTGATATGTAGCCATGTGTACCAAAAAGCTAAGAAAGCGCTTACTTGATGATGGTACTCATAACCAAAACCAAAATAAGCAGAAGGAACAACACACCCAGTTACGATTTGGTTTAGAAAACATGAAGTTACATAATTTTAGTTTAATTTTACAATTTTCTCGCAAAATGTGGGTATATAAAGGGAATTTAGGTATACAAATTCAAAATGAAAAAAAAAACACCTAAAAATAAATTTCACTATCATGGTATTGATTTTATTTAAAAGATATTCTTATGCAATTAGTGCTTAAAAATGATTTCGGGCATATGAGCGCCACGGCTGGCTCAAATGAAGCGTATTCGGGAAGTCCAATTTTCGACCACTTTTTCGAGCAACTGGGGCCGTATATCGGCAATAACGCGGCAAATGTTGGCTTCCAAGTGGTCCAACGTCTGTGGTTTATCTGCGTAGACGTGTGACTTCACATATCCCCAAAGAAAGAGGGAGATTTCAACAGGGGAACAAAAAAGTCGGCAATCATGGCTCTATACCACTCTCCATTGACGCTAACATTCTGGCCGGTATCATCTTTAAACATAATTTGCACAAATTGCAAGCGTTGTTCTGAAGTAAGTCTATGCATTGTGAAATGGCAAAAGGTACTGACCACAAATCAACCGTCAACTGTCAAATTGACAGTCACTAGAAAAAGTGTTGCCAATTTAAAAACTAAACCTTAAAAAAATACACCCATTATTATATGTTCACCTCGGGCTTACCCTTCGGGGATTACAAGCGTGATGTTGTTATGCTAATTTGCACTTTCTGTAAAAATTATATTAATCAACTTGCTATTAATATTTGTAACGATTTCGTATCATTTGCAGCTGTTGATGAAATGTACGGCAACAATGAAGAAGAAAACGGAGATGAACAGGCAGAGCAGGTGCAAGATCGTAAGTAATAAATAAGGAAGACAGTGGTTTGTACGGAAAATCGTGATATTTTACGTATAAGAACAGCGCAGGTGGAGAGCAGCGAGTGGAGGATTTTCTGATGACATTCTTACTATATAATAAAGGTTTGAAGAGTTTGCTTGAAAGGGCTAATCTCTGGAATGGATTTTTTAAATTGCGCTATCAAAAAAGTATATATATAATTATAATATAATATATAATAACAGAAAAAAGTCGAAAGAAAACGCAGTAATAGCGCGGGCCAGGAATGCGCAACCGAGAAAGCGCTAGCGCGCTCGAAGACCCCGCGGAGCCGATAGATGTCATCAATATTTATTTATTTATTATTTACTACTTTGCACTTTAAAACACTGAATACAAAGTGTTAAATTCAATGTTATTAGAACATCGTCTGCTCGACGCTTCTACGTTGAGCCTGTGAAACCAAATGTAAAGAGCCCAATTTTGTTATATTTACCTCAGATGCTGATGATGATCATATTGTTGAAGCAACTAAGAAGATAAAGCACGGGCGGGCAATTCAACTCGCGGAAAGAGCAAGATCAAACAAAACTCCGCCATTGAAAAGACGTAAGTAACATGGTAACACGTTACAACCAAGCACCACCACAAAAAATTGTTTACACAACACTTTACATTACTGTAAAGTATTGTGTAAACAATTGTACTTGATTTCAAATTCACAGGATCAAAACCAAATGAAGTTGTAACGTCCTCTGAAGACTCCAAAAGGATAAAAATTATAAAAGAACATACAGAAAATAATTACAACACTGAAACATTGCAAAGTGTGAAGCATTTACAAGAATCCGTAAAATGTGAAATACAAAGAAACCCATGGATCGCAGATCAGTGTGTTCCGGTATTGCCTAATAGGTAGATAATTGAATAATTTACTCTTATTTTACCCTAATTACTGAAAACCATTCAATATTGAATTTTCTGCTATAGGTAAAGACACTCATATTTGTCAATTATTTTCAGGACTGCAATAAAACCTGTATCTGGTGAAGAATCTGTACAAATACAAACAGTTGAACCTCTAGATGAAGACATTCACTTACTTTCACAAAATACAATCGAAAACTTGAGCTACACAATAGAATACTGTGACGATGATAATCATGAAATCATTAGTAATGAACTCGTTGAAATCATGAATGAAGGCCAAGTTAATGAAGTTGAGGATAACGATATTGATAATATTGCCTACGAAACGGTCGTCACTAATGACATCGACGAAACCCAGAACGTAGTGCAAGAAGAATACATTGATCAAGATCAAACTTTAGAAGAAGACCTTGAATACCAAATTGTTTCGCAAGAAGACGTGAATGACCAAAGCGAAATTCTAAATGATTTTGACAATACTGGGGATATAGTCGAAGAAGAAAATCATGTAGAATATACAACCGAAGATACTGGAGAAAGTAATAATGTAGTAGAATATGTAGATGATGACGTTAATGAAGAAAGTGCACAAGATGTTGCGGTCCAAACATTAGACAATGCGAATGGCAGTGCTAGTACAGCACATTCATTACTGCCAGTTTTCGATGTTTATATGAAAGATGGAAATGTTACGGGTTTTGTTGTGAGTGACAACTTGATCAGCGGGCTGAAAGATGGTGTAGATAAAGAAATTCAAACCAGTGAAGATGTAACAGCTAGGTGAGAATCATACATTTTATAAACGTTTTTTTCTAATTCATTATAAATAACTACTTTGTTTATCAAATCTATATTTTTTTTCTTAAATCCTTGGTTATAAATGAAATATTGAAGAACCTTCGCATTACTCTCTATAACTGCTTACGAACTTACTTCTACTTTACATCTGTTACAGCGACACACAAGAGTTAGGAAACGAAGATTTCGATGGAGAGATAATCCAAAACATCTCTAACAGTAAATCTGGTGACACATATACAAAACATGAATACGTACATAAATACAACATAGACAAATATATGACGCAGCCCCACTTCCCGAAATACGTTGAAACTCTTGCAAAGGAGACGTACATGGACGTTCTACACATGTTCACGAACATATACAACGAAAAGGCCATGTTCAAAATTACTACGACGCAGAGAGGGAAAGAGGGGAACACTAGAATATGGTACATAAAAGATGGTCATCGATCAAAGAGGCGCAGAAAAGATGAAACCCAAAGGGAAAAGTTGGGGCAAAATCTGCAAAGTATCTTCATTTTGAAGGAAAAACTAAGATATATGAAGAAAAAGAATAGTGAATTACTGTCAAAAAATAAGCAGTTAGAAGAAGTCGCGCTAAGACTTGTGGAGATGACAGAGGAGACGTAGTGTATTATGATTTTTCTGTAAGAAATTAATAAAAAGGTTAAGTTACTGTTACCTGGTATATTTTCTTATATTTAAAATAACTTGAAAACCTTAATAAAAATCAGATGTTTCACATCAAGGTCATCAAAGTTATCTTCGCCATGAGCTTTTTCGTGTCTGCTTGAAAAACCACAAATGAACATGTAGTTTCTTGCCTCTTTCTGGGCTTTCTATTCAATATTTCGCTTGTTTTTTTATCAATCGAGTCGCCTTTTGTATTGAGTTATGAATATAAACACTAATAGACCACGCATTGAGCTCTGAGGTATTCATTGTTGAACAGCAAATCTCGCTTCAGTACTATTGAAGTTACTTAACCTATAATGACAAACCTATTGAGGTTTTTGTGATGTTTCTGTTATTTTGTTTTGTTCCATAATTATTAAAACAATAAAAAATATTACGCTGCGTACCATGTTTGTCGTCGAACTTTTTTAAAGTTCTAAGATAGTTTTTAGACCTTAGGCTCAACTCAATGAAAAGGTGCGATGTGTCGATTTCTTAAATATCGTCTTTTGTGTTTCACAATGTTTTCAGCTATACAGCGAACTTTTAAGACCTACACAATAAAAACAATAGTAGAGAATGTAAAACCACTGTTTGTTTAATTTTTATCAACTCTTCAGCGCTTATGAAATTGCGACCTTTTGATAATTGGCTCCGTCGCTATGCTTATGCGTGGTTATGCAACGTTGCCTCTAAAATCATCTCTGTGTAGTCGGTGCCTGTCAGGTATGACTATGTTATATGACATGGAGCCACGTCAACCAAGCGTAGTCTCTTTGAATATTTCGGGAAGTATTTCCTCTAGGATAGGATCCTTCCATCAAACCCTACACGAAGTAGGTGCTATATTGCTTAACGCTCTTATAGCTTAGGATTCATGAATTTTTTTTCTGGTAATGTGCGCGATACATAAAGTACAGTTTGTGTGCTGTTTAAAAAATAGTAATATCTATTTTTTAAACAGCACACAAACTGTTACAAAGTCAGGGACTTGGTTTTTTAGAGGTATGAGGTACGGTGTAAAGTTCACTCATCATCTATAGAAAAGGGAGGATCCTCCGACCAGACAGGTTGTCGTGTTTGGTGGGCAACTGCCCAATGGTTGAAGTCGGGAGCTTGTGCAACGATGACGGATGATTTGTGTGACGTCAGGTCTTTTTGATGCGTAGTTTGCATGTGGCGATGTTGATGCTGCCACAGTTTTATCGAGGAGTTTGTCAACACCTCGTTATTCTTTGCCCTACCTATTACCTACCTACAAGCTTATAACATCGCAAGTGCACATGCACATTGCATCGACATCAACTCAATTATGTTCCACTCCCTAAAACTAGTACCAACAAAACCTACTTCATAATCTCACCTTAGATAACTTATGATAGGCACACTGCCTGCCTACGCGAATACTAACATATAATTAATTTTGCGATTGCACTTCGTTTATGAACGATGCGTGGCATCGGTGGCATCGAAATGTGAAAGTTTAAAACTATTGTCTGTCACTCTCATTGTCTGTGATCTATCTTGCGATGTTGTCGCCGACCGGTTTCATTAGCTGTTCTGAGTTCTGATGAAATTATCGATCTGGATTGTTGGTAGGTAGCTATTGCTTGTTCCGTATACCGAGAATGTGTCATTGATACGGTTCGAAGTCTACTGCGCGAAGGTAAGTGTCAGTTAGATTGTAGAGAAATAATTTAGTCATTGTTAGATGTCTGGATATGTGGCCTAGAGATTAATGATTGCCATTATAATGTAAAATTACGGTTGTGTTAGGAATCTAGAATAGCTTTGATTTAGTCAATGCCTAGTGAGAAGTAGCGTAAGACTGTTAACGCTTCGATAAATCAATATTTTAAATAAAGCATGGTCTTAACTATCGCAGAAAGCTGTAAAAATTGACAGCATTGTATAACAATGCTAAATGATAGCTATGAACTGTCTCGCCTTTAGAAAGTCGGGTATCTACAGTAACTGCCTGCCTATTAGTTTTGTGATTTGATAAATTTCATATTGCAGGACATAAATAGGTACATGTTATCTTTTACAACAGGCTGAGAAAAAAATGTGTAACTAAGCAGCCAATCTACCGAACTGGTTAAGGTTGATAATCAAAACTATGATCATAATCTAGTAGCCCCAAGCACAAGTCTCCAATCTCTTATCTGCGACAGATCGGAACAAGCTGATAGTAACAATCTGGTAGGCGAGGTCACGCGATCTTCTAGGAGCGTGTCGAAGGAGATTGTGCGAAAGTGCGCACGCGCATACGGCAACTGTTTTTGTGCGCAAGTTTGTGCGTAACGCGGGCTATTTTGATTATGTAGCTGATTGTATATCCGCTGTCTGTTTTATGAGGTGTAAGAGTAGTTGAGTACCTGAGTTCCCGGAAAGTGCCTATAGACAATGGTGTTCTGCTGTTAAGCAACTAATTAGTTAATGTTTTGGTGGATGGAATTTGACAATAATATCGTAGACGGATGTAGGCACGAAATTGAGGGGGGCGGGCGGTCATATTTGAGTGTTATCAACACAATAAAAATTTAAATCATTTTTGCTACAAACAACACAGCTATGTATAAATATTGCCGTGCCGTGTTCAATTCGGAGTTTCACCACTCCGATTATATTAGATACTCTGCAGCTGCGGTAGACACCATATTTTTTATTGAATTTTGACCTGCATAGTGCTAATTAAAATTACGAGAAGGTGAGAAGGCTCGTCAGTGGCGTGTCAGAAAATCCGACCTTTAGGATCACCGCACCTTTCTGATTTGAACTGGACAAACATACAAATGCACAAGACAAAATATTTTTGCCATGTGCCTGCACACGACTGTACACTATTGTCAGTCAGTCAGTGCTCATTATGTAATGCTTTTAGTCAGGTACCTATTACATTAGGTAAATATTTTTTACTTCCGCCTTGTATTACACGAAACGATTTTGCAATCAATTTATTGACGCATAGTTTTGTACAGGACATTAAATCTAATTATCATTATATTGATGACTATAATCTGCTATTAGATAAGTAGGCTCTCGATTAAAAGGCAGGTGTAGTTTGGTAATAATTTATCAAAAAAATACCGATCAAAGTAGCCGTATCCTTCTTCTGCAGGTGAGGGACCAGTAGGAAGGTGCCTACTGACGCTAATCATATTTACATACCAGAAAACGTCTCTTAGTTTGTCCGTTAGTATGCATTTAAGTAATATCTTGAGAACAACTCGTTCATAGAAAAGATATCTGAATAGGTTTTTAGTGTAAAATAAGGCTTTTTGTTACACGACTGCCCAAAAAAAAGAGGTAAAATGTTTTCACCATCGTATCAAATGAATGAAATACCTGTACATATATATTATGATAAAACAAAGTTTTCTCCTCACTAATCTCTTAAGATTCCTAACACAACTACTTCTATCCCTCGCAAATTTTCTCTTTTAACTTGGCCGAACACATTCGTCTTTATACAAACGGTTCGCCACACGCATACGGTACGACTCCAATAAATTAGGGTACATATTGAAATGCGTATCGTATCAGCATTGTGACTGATTTTTGGAATGGATATTGGACAGTTAATTTGCCGAAACGCGCTCCAGTTCTTTGTTTTATTTAATGTTTTTAGTTATGTTCCTGTTTGTCGTAAGTGGTACGAGGTGTTGCGAGGAATAATGTTATATTGATATGCTTTTATGTATTGTTATGCCGCTACTGTATGACAGCTGCTGTGAAATCAGCTCTTGCCAGCAATATTTCTACCTACGATATGAGGGCCTTGAAGAAGAGAGTGTGATGTCTCCTTAAAAGGTCGACAATGCATCCGTTCCTCTGGTGATGCAGATGTGCATGGGCGGCAGAGATTGCCTGAAATCAGGCGACCCGAATTCTAGTAACTTCGTCTGCCCCTCTAGAATAACATGAAAAGAAAATTAGTTATTATTTCGGAACAGGCGACTTCTTTTCGACGTCAGTCTGTGATTGTTACCTTAAATAGCAGGCAGTTTGACAAATCCAGCCAGTATTTAATTTAATGATAACATAGGGGTATCTTTAGCTAACTGGATACCTATACTGCTAGTAAATGCCTTTTAAAACTTTTTTTGAAGCTTATAAATATAATGGACCTCCATGTTAGACCTCCACGATGAATGGCAAAGTAAGTAGGTAGGTATGTATCTAACTACAGTTTAGTAAATTAATCATGTTAGAAGTCACAGGTGGCACTTACGTCGTGTACATTTTAATAATAACATTATGTTTAAACAATGTCGGGGTACTAAAACATGGTTAACGAGCAGAATAATAATGTAATATGCTACTCGTTGAATCTACTTAGTTGGCTTTTAACATTGTTTTGCGTGGTTAGACAAAGGTAGTGCATTTCCAGAAATTGTTTGTAGGGTGTTAAAAATTTCTAAACCACATAGATCTCTGATGTCAGCTTTTTAAGCATGCAGCCAAAAAAAGTGGCTCTAGGATGAATGTATGCTTCCGTGGGGTTGTCGCCACAAGTCAAAGCATCTATTTCAATTAGAACTTTAGATGTTTCCAGGTGCCTGCTTTATCTATTTTTGAACTGCTGAGGTGCTCAGCCAGTCGGTCAGAAAGAAGTCCCATAGGAGCTGCATGCTTCCTTGGGTCTACTTGTGCACACACGAACTAGGTACCTACTTACTGAGTGTCAAAACAATTAAAGTATTTTGCACGTGTTGACCCACAATTTGTATTACGAGGTTAAGCTCAGGATATCTATAGGTTCGATAGCTTTATTTTGTAACCTACGGTTACGCATAACAAACAATAAAGCATTGAACAATGACTGAGTCACTCCAACAACTTACATAGACACATTTACATAAAGGCAGACTTATCTGACTTATAATAAATGAAAGTTTATATTGTTGTATCAATGTCTCTGATCTTTACATGTAGTGCTGTCTTGTAAGAGTGTTCTTAGTGAGAATAGTTCTTCTAAACTACGCAACAAATTTTGATGCGTTCTTCACCATCATTTAGAGAATTTATTCCGGAAGGTTACTGTGTATTAAAATACATAAATATTTTACTTATTTACATAATATGTATATAATGAAGAAATATCGATATTTTGTCAAGTTATAAAAACCGTGCGAAGCAGGGGGCCTACTCGCTATGCGGACCGTAGTTTTGGCCGACCTTACGGGTGATTCGAAAACCGTCTGACTAACGGACGGTCCGTAAGATAGACGGAGTTGGAAGCGTCCGTAACTCCGGCCGAGACTACAAATTTCGCGTCGCGAATCGGCCCCCAGGGGCGGGTCTTTCGTATATCGCCACTGCAAAGGCGTCTTCTCATACGGAGAAGTCTGCGCATTGATTACCACGCTTGCTCAAGGCGGGTTGGCGATTTCAGACTTAGACTAGAGGTATATCTCCTTATCCTAACTAATATTACTTGTATAAATATGAAAGTGAGTTTGATTGTTTGTTACGGTTTCCCGCTAAAACAACTGCACGGATTTTGATGAGATTTGGAACATAGGTAGACCATGAGCTGGAAAAGGACATAGTACCTATACCTTTTATCCCGATATTCCCACGGGACCGAGAACTTATGCGGCTGTAACCGCGGGGCGCAGCTAGTTGATTATAAGTCCAGGTTTCCACACGATGTTTTCCTTCACCGATGTCAGTGATATTATTATGTATATATAGAATCAATATATAGCATGATGAGTATCTGTCAGATGATAAGAAAAAAATCTTGTTTCATTTTTAACCGACTTCCTAAAGGAGGAGGTTATCAATTCGGATGTTTATATATATTTTTTTTAAATCTATGTTCGGGCATAACTTCTTTAGGGAAGTGGAACTGATGATGAAGACCACATATGGCCACCAGAACTGCTCAATAATAAGTATTTCACGGGTTGCGATTCGATTAGGTACTTTAATATGGTTGCCAAGCAATTTATGCTCGTCACAATGCATATGGAGAAGTGGAGCTGATGGTGAAGTACCAGGAGAACTCCTCAACGATTAACACTCATGCATGCATCGGGAAAAGCAATATTTTGTAAAAGGTGATGAGTAGTTTAGACATTATGCTATTGTAACTTAGATAAATTACAAACTGACCCACTAATAAGCTAGAAATAAAACCTTTAAAAAAAACAACTGACTTCCAAAAAAACACTACACAGTGAAAAATAACTTAAATTTCGGAAGTCGGTGGCAAATAACGAAAATACAAAACCAAAGTACTAACTTCCGAAATTTAAGTCATTTTTCACTTTGAAGTGTTTTTTTGGAAGTTGTTTTTTTTAAAGTTTTTATACATTTCTTATTAGGTAGATAGTGTAAATTTTTCAAATAACGTTTTGTAGTAATGCCCACATTGATATAAAAAAAAAAAAACATCATTGAGAAATGAGAGAGAGACAGTATACCTAACAATTTTAAACTTGACCTTACATCAATAAAAAACTGAACACCATAATAAAATAAATATTAAAACTAAGCTATAATAATTTCTTGTTCAAAATTTCTCATTTAGTGAGTTCTTGTTAGCCTCTAACCTGCTAGCTATAATTGACCTATTTGCTTCACTGAATATCTGACGAAGCGAGTAGATTTTATTCTTTACTAACTACGCCCCGCGGTTTCACCCCCATAAGTCTCGATCCCGTGGGAATATATGGATAAAAAGTATCCTATATCCCAATCCAAGTCATGGTCTACCCATGTGCCAAATTTCATTCAAATCTGTTCAGCCGTTTTAGAGCGAAAGCGTAACAAACAAACAAACTCACTTTTGCAACTATAATATTAGTTAGGATTTGCAAGAAACTGTCTAGGAAAAACTTTACATGAAGTTAAACTTGAAGATTGAATTGTTATAGTTTAGTAGGTTCTATTAACCTACACTGAATTGCGCCCAAAATTGATAACTTATTGTTACGAAAAGAGCAAATACTGTTTGACTACTAGGTGATTGTTACATTAGAATCTAATTTGAAAAGTGATCAAAAAGTTGATGAAGGTAATGATTTAATTAATGATCACTCGCAACTTAATACTTTCATTCTAAGGTCACTGACCCACGTAATGCACAGGGTTCAAGATAAGGTCTGGATATTTGGCGACAGAGGTGAAATGAGGGACATTATAAGGAAAACTGACATTTTAAACTTTTGCCAAAACTATTCACAGAACTTGCAACACTCCTTCGACTCGACATATTATAATATCAAATGGTTGCAACAAAGTGCTTGTGATGGCATCGAGCATGCGAATTTATAATAAAAAAAAATATTGTACGATTTTTATTTTATTATAAATTCGCATGTTCGGTAGTTTGGTGTGGTAAGGAAATATTCTATCTTAAAATATATTATAACCTATTTAAAGAGCAATATTTGTAATCACGTTCTCGAAAACGGCTCTAACGATTTCGATGAAAGTTGCAATATCCATGTACTAAATAAATAAATATGGGTTCACTGGGGTGAAAAATCGATCTAGCTAGCTGTCATATCTGGGAAAAATCGTTTTCTCGATTTTCACGGCCTCGGGAATGGATACAACGTTGGTTTACATGCACGATATGTTTATCTATTTTCACCCGAGCAGAGCTCGGTCGATCAGGTACTATCCTTTTAAGTGAGCAATATTTGTATGTATATATATTTGTAATCACGTTCTCGAAAACGGCTCTAACGATTTCGATGAAAGTTGCAATATAGGGGTTTACGGGGGTGAAAAATCGATCTAGCTAGGTCTCATTTCTAGGAAAATTCGTTTTTTTCTATTTTCACCCGAGCAGAGCTCGGTCGATCAGGTACTATCCTTTTAAATGAGCAATATTTGTATGTATATATATTTGTAATCACGTTCTCGAAAACGGCTCTAACGATTTTTTTTGATTCGATCTAGCTAGATCGATTTTTATATTATATTTTTATTTTATTTTTATATTATATTTTTATATTTTATATCGATTTTTTTTTTTGTTAGATCGATTTTTCACCCCCGTAAGGGGGTGAAAAATCGATCTAGCTAGGTCTAATTTCTAGGAAAATTCGTTTTTTTCTATTTTCACCCAAGCAGAGCTCGGTCGAACAGGTACTACTTGCTTATACTTGCTACTAGCTTGCACATTGACATGAGAAATATAGGTATCTCAGGCTTTTCTCAAGTTGTCCTTATAGGGAATCATGGTAAAAAAAAACAGGGTTGTATAAACAATAGAACAGTTATGTTTATACAGCACGTATCAAAAATGTGTAGTCATATTTATTTATTTTATTTATTTATTTATTTGGGACAAACAAACAGTAACACATTATATCTGCGCAAACAATATAAACAAACATATTATATAAATGTGAAACTCACACCGTTATCCACAACATATACAATTCATATAACTTTACTAATGAACAATCTATGCGAGTAAGACTACAAGACTATTCAAATAATTATACATCGGAATCCTTAAGTTTCTTTAACAAAGCAGAACGAAATCTATTTGCTGACACTGAGAATAAATCTAATTCTGTAGTTTCTGAACAAAAATCATTATAGTTTTTGCACAAGCGACGTAGAGGCGCTCGCAGACCAGCATTGGTGCGGCAATGGGACACAGCAAAAAGAGGACGTGCGCGCACCTCTCGTCTGATAACAGTTCTTGGGACACAGTAGCATATTTTATTAGTAATCTCAGAGCAGTTATACCTGTTATAGCATACGTCGAAAAGAAACATAATTTCTAGATATAAACGTCTAGACTTCAGGCTCATTATATTGTATTTATTAAGTAGATTTTTATAGGTTGGGAAATTGTGGGAGCACCTATAGTGCATCGATCTGAGGAATTTGCGCTGCACTTTTTCTAGCATCTCAACGTATTTATTATAAAAAGGGTTCCACGCCACCACTGCATATTCGAGTTGAGATCTAACTAGTGCTTTATAGAGATGAGAATAAGTGCTTGCGTGTTTAAATTCAGTAGCTGATCTCATAACGAACCCGTACATACGATAAGCCTTTTTGGTGATGTTATCAATATGTTGATCAAGGTGAAGTTTGTTATCTAGCAGTACCCCTAGGTCTCGCACGGATGGAGCTTTCAATAGAGTTACATTGTTTAGATTATAATTTTGATTTAAAACGTTTTTATTTTTTGTGAATGATATCGTTAAACATTTAGAAATACTAAGGTAAAGTTTGTTTTGAACGCAGTATTCAGAGAATCGATTTAAGTCTTCTTGTAACTGACAACAATCTGCAGGTTTTCTTATAGCTTTAAAGATTTTTAGGTCGTCAGCATAGAGCAAAAATTTTGAGTGTCTGAAACATTTTCCAATATCATTTATGAACAAAATGAATAAAAGAGGTCCTAAAATTGAGCCCTGGGGTACGCCAGATGTTACGACAGTATTCACCGAGTGGAACCCCTTGATAACAACCCTTTGTGATCTATTACTAACATATGATGCAAACCAGCGAAGCAAATCTCCTCGTATGCCGTTAAATGCAATTTTGGTAAGAAGCAAATTGTGGTCTACTTTGTCGAACACTTTTTGAAAGTCTGTGTACACTGCGTCTACTTGTACTTGTTGATCCATATTGTTAAAGAGAAAGTCGGTAAATATTAATAGATTAGTAGTTGTAGATTTACTTTTAACAAATCCATGTTGTTGTTCTATTATAATCCTGTAAATTATCTTATGTATTTCCTGATAAACGAGCCTTTCAAAAAGCTTCGACAAAGCAGACAAAATAGATATGGGGCGATAATTTTCGACTTCTTGCTTGGACCCTGATTTATATACAGGAGTTATATTAGCCCTTTTAAATTGTTCAGGGAAGGTGCCCTCTGATATAAACATATTAAATATAATTTGCAGGGGTCTGTATATACTCTTAGCAGTCTTTTTAAGGAAATAAGGGGGTAGTTGATCCGGTCCAGGACCTTTAGTGGAATCTAAAGCTTGTAATGACTTCAAGACCTGTTGTTCGCTAAACGTAATGCTAGTAATATGAGTGCATTTGTCACTACTCTCTTCAGGGGGTAGCCATTCGTTCAAATTTAGGTTTGAGGGTTCATAAACCGATTGAAAGTAGTCCATGAACATATTGCAAATCTCATCCGGATCACTGGATGTCCGGTTTTTAAAAAACATAGTGGCAGGAATGCCGACATTACCCTTACGATTATTGACATAGCTCCATAGGTATTTTACGTTTTTTTTAACATTGTCCTCAACAGAATTTAGGTAGTCAGCGTAATTTGACTTGCATGAGACCCGAAATCTATGCCGTAGAAGCGAAAATTGTTCATAATCCGAAATGTTATTATACGTTTTCCATTTCACCCAGGCTCTGTTCTTGTTTTTGAAAATGCGAATTAGTGATTTAGAGAACCACACAGGGAATTTAGATGAACGTGAGTTAGAAAAGGGTGTATAAGTTCTTATAACATTGAAAATAATATCGTAAAAAGTATTCAGACAATCCTCCGATGACAACCCCTGCAAACGATTAGTCCAATCTATATTGGCCAATTCTTTGTTTATGAGTTCGTAATTAGCTTTATAATAGTCTGTAACGTCGTTTTATATCTTATATCGGCGCAAAAGGGTGGATGATTTTTATCGGGAGGTAACAAATTACATGAAGGTGCATAAGTCACGCATTCGCTATTGGATATTAGTAGATCCAGAATACGCCCCTTATAATTTTTGAAACTATTGTATTGACAAGCGCTAAGCAAAGATAAGAAATTACTCATATGTCTACAAACAGATGATGAGCCAGTACTAATGAGTGCAGTCGTGTTATTGTTTGTAGCAGAGAGCCACTCAATATGCGGGAGATTAAAATCTCCGAAAATATGAAAATGATTAAAGCCGAATTTGTCAATCAGGTTTTCTAATGTTTCAAAATAATCAACGTAGACTTCTTTGGCCGTGTTGGTTAAAGATGTAGTACACAGTTTATCAAACAGAAAAACGTGGAACTCCATGGAACCAACATCGTGATCGCGAAAAAATAACCAGCTGTACCATACATTTGGGTCGAGTATGTATTGGTCTTCCCCCAATTTGTTATTCTCGTGTTTTTTTTTTTTTCTTTGCCGCAAATAATTATTTACCGTACGTACGAACGTATTTTCTTTCTTTTTTTTTTCTTTTATTGAAGTTTTGTATGGGATAGGTAGCTTATTTTTTTTTGCGTATATTTAAGTATAATTTTTAAATAGAGTTGTCTGTTAATTAAATTCATCATCGTAGAACTACAAGGCGTTTTATGAATACCAAATAATTCTGTCTGATTAATTTATTAAATATCTGGTCGAGACCTTGAAATTAGACATGCATACAGTCCTTTTCCGATATTATGCACATAAGTGCTATTTTAAAGACTTCTTTGGAACTCTGAACAGGACGAAAAAGTGAGAAGTTTGCATTTTCAAGGACACTTCAGCTGCGCGGGAGCGAGTAAGAAAACTTTTCAAATCAAACGAGGCTCAAGTCTGTTGCATCATCGGTTCGTAATCCCTCGAATTCCTAGGATCTCATTGGAATTGTAGTTAACATAATCAGCTGATGATGAGGCTGTGCAACCGCGTAATGTTAGAACAAATTATTATTGTTCCACTAATAGAAGAATTTGTTAAATCACGCCTAAGTCGTACCGGTTCCGAAGCGTGCGCAGGCGAAGAAAAGGCGCGCGCGACGCCCGAGTTCGTCAGTCTCGCCAGGGTCGCCACAAGGGTCGGACCACAATCTAGTCATTAAAAACTTTTTTTATAATTGTAATTTTTATAATTTTGTAATCAAAAAGCCACCATGAAAGTGTTCATCGTACTAACAGCAGTCACCGCGCTAGCGAGTAAGTATACTTGATATAAGTTTTATATTTGTGATAATATGTTATCACGTAAAGAATTCTTTGTGGAAGAAATAAAATATTTGTTTATGTGGAAAAACGGCTTCTATAGATTAAATTTTCATCAGAAATTATAAATAATCTAGAAATAGCTCCTATTCATACATTCATTTTGTGATTAATATTTCCAGTGTTATGTGAATATTTATAATGTCAAAGTGTGTAACCTATATACTTTGACAGGTTGCACAACTAAAATCAGCCACATAGTCGTTCATTGTAGTTAATTTCAAAGATTTCTATTTTGGTCAGTACAAAAGACTTCAACGAGTGAAGCTTTTTTTAAAACCAAGAATGATTTATTTTTAACAGCTTTTTACTATCTTATACTCTTCTTATATTCTTTTAATAATAAGTTTATATTTTTAAATTGGAAATCTATAATATTTATTGTATTATTTGAAATTAATCAACTCTTTGACAACCATACTTTTGTGCAGTTCAGTTAACATATTTTTATGTACACATCCATATTTTGTGTTATTATTATCTTATAAATAGCAGTTATTTATTTGTCATAACGCAATTAAAGTCCCTTGTTATATACCACGCAACAATACCTAGTAAGGCTATGTAACTATTGCGAAAACATTATACAACCAGCTGTTGACCTGGCTAATTGTAATCATATAATGTAGCAGTTCACATGAAAACTTTTATAAGAATATGACTAAGAAAAAAGAACCCAAAGAGAGCCTTTTTTATCAGTCAATAAGCCTAGATCTGACATATAGAGGTTTTAATACAATATAAAATTGATTAAGAACATAAACAGGTACATTAATATCATATCCTAAATGCTTTAGACAATATTGAAATACTATAGCTCAGAAGTAAAGAATCCCTAAGAAAAAATAATCCTTGCAACGTGTAATAGTAATTAGCCTCTCAACAAAGAACATCCATTTTATATGTTTTTCTGAGAAAGCAATCAATTTTATGCACGAATATTTCGATCAAAGTGATCCAAATCTCGATGACGACATTTCGTTTCAGAATACATTTGAAATTGATTGTACCTGATACAAATGTGTGTCAAATATATTAAGAAATATATAGCTACTAAGGAATTTACCTACATATAGTAAATACATACTTGTGATCACAAAGGTGTGATACTAAGGAAGGGTACTTTGGAGGACCGGAGCTTGCTTATGGCTTGAGAGAGATTCTTGTGATATAAGAATACATAGACTTTTTTGTGATCCTCTACAAATAAATGTAGAATTCCACTGACTGTCTGAAAGAAACTTCTAAGAACTCCAAACCCAAGACTTGATCCGAAATCAGCGTAGTAAGAAAATATTCCTATGAATATGTCATGATCAATTCCCATCACATACAATTAGGGTTCAACTGCCTAGTCATAGCTCGCCTCGCTTGCATTCATAAAATATGTGCAATCAATTAGTAACCTAACCGTGTGTAATGGCTGCATGCAATCAGGTCTATATGTCGTTATTAATTGCTTTTCTCCTTATCAAAATGAGGGCAGTTTTCGAAGACCTTGAATTGTGAAAAGCATTTGGGGCATGTCCTTTGAAGATACCTAATGTCATTGACATAATTATTACCTATATCAATTCCTAATGTGTCAACAATATGGATATCAGTGATGGACATTAACATTTAAAATTAAGAATATAAATTTGTCGTCACCTTTTGGTATGACAACATATGTATAAATTAACGAATTCATTTAAACTTAAACCTTTGAAATTAATCTTCAATCAATAACCAGTAAAGGTTAAAAGTGACTTTTATTATTCGTAGTTAAAAGTAGGTACTATAGCAACAAGCAGTCATTTCGCGGATATTTACATACCAAAGTCCAATTCACCAAAGAATTACTTACAATAAGTATAGAAAGCTATTTAATAATAACAAAACGAAATGAAAATATAACAGAAAATTGCGTTTACATTTACAATCGAGTGGTTTTGTTGTAACCCGACATTGACATTCACTTGCTTTGAATATTTTTTTGTCGTTAAATAAAAATAAGTTCATGCATTTCCACAAACTATTGCGTGGAACTGTGTTGACATCGGTGATATTAAAATTTACGCAAATATTGTGGGCTTTTGTAACAAATATTGCGGAGAGAGCACGGATTTATGTTTCTGCAATATATTGTGGTGAAATTTTAGTGATATTGGAAATTACTGGCTTGTCTTTGTGCTGTTATAGAGTAATAAGTAGGTGTTGAATCCTTTGGTAAAAAGATGTCTCAGTGAAATATTGTTTTTGAAAGCTTAGCATTGAAAGGAAACGATTTGGTCGCCAAAAGTTTATATTCCATGGTCATCTTCAATCTTCGTAAGTCAATAGTTATTGTCTCGCCATTTGTATTAATTACCATGAAGCTATTACTATTATAATATATTTTAATTTCTTACTGTAATATTGCCATTAATACTTGTTAATTTATAATAAAGATTACTAGTGTGTGATAGTCATAAACGTTTAATAAGATTAACGTAATATGTAGCTAATAAGAATTAATTTATCAGAATAATCTTAATTATAACAGGTTAATGATAATAATACAATTATTATAATTAATTATATGTATTATGCTTTAAAACTTAAGTAGTTATTTAATACATTCAGTCATAATGGTCGTTTCCAGTAAGGATGCGAAACTACATTAAATATCAAAATGCTTGGAAAATGCCTGGATTTCCTTAACAGACTTCAGAATTTACATACTTACGTAAATGTTAATTCTGAAGTCTGTTAAGGAAATCCTAATCCTACATCTAATTTATAAGGAAGAAGAAGACAAGTAATTAAACGCTTAACATAAAAAAAATGTGTCTTATGTGACCTTTTGATCGATTGTAGGTACAAATGTTTCACATTTACTCGAAAAAGCAAAGATAAATAATAATTAATGGAATTGCTCGTAAAGCCGCTGAGCAAATTATAAAACTCAAACCCGTTTGCCGGAATGTCTTTATCCACAAGATATGTCTTAAGTTATTTTCGTATGCCTGTCACTACCTGAGAAAAACGACAAACGTGATTCTCAGATACGTCCGTGTTTTAAATATATTTCGATTTTTTATTGGGTAAAAAATAATTAATATTCAGGGTTAGGTCTCAGAATATCTTGTAGTCTGAACCTGTTCAAGATGGTTTTTTCCTTGAGAAACTTTCGTTTATCTTCAGTCATCTGTAGTTAATTATATACTACAATTACTGACGGTAATGATTCTTTTAATGCAAATTCTTGACGGTAATGCTTCTTTTAATGCAATTCTTGTCGTGTATTACTTGTTTACGTTTAAATATGTCAATGATTTTAATAAAAGCAGACATAGCAACAGCTGATTGTTCATCTATGATTGTAATCATGAATCATTAAAGCCAAGTGCAAAATAAGCTTACGTTATTGAAATAACTCTTCAATTAATTATATCTGTTGAACATCTGATACTGATCGTACAGTTTAACATTCTTGTAAGTCGATCATTAGCTTCCATAACAGCTAAAATAGATGGCTCTTTCATTTCATTATCTTTTTCTTCTGTAAAAAGAGGTTCTTCTACATCGTCTCCTATCTTACTTCTTTTACATAAATTTCTAGATTCCGTGTATTGTATTAGTCAATTCCTATTTCTTTTTTTTATATCCTTTTAATTATTTCTATATTTATTTATTTCTTCTCATCTATGGAGTTATTTCTTAACAATTATGTACGCCAGGGTTCTTATCCCAGTAGCTATATCTACTTAAACTCTCAACTTCTTATCTTAGCTAAAGTAGCTCTATTATAACATTCGATATATCTATAAAACAGCTTCTTCATCGCATAACACATCCAACAGAACAGTATCATCATAGGTCAGTGTGATCTCGACCCTTGCTGCATCAGTGCGATGCACTGGTGTCGTAAGTCTTGAGTGACTTTCACTTCTTGCGTCATGCGAGCGAGTCGGCGTCGGTTCGGGTACGTCCCGATAATCATGTATTACATTATACTACGAGCTTTTGTTGATGTATTGATCGATAGGTTAGGTCTCCATAGGTACCTACTACGCTTTGGAATGAGAGCTTCGTATTTCTAACTGACCGACTCTTTGACAATTCAAAAGTGCTTGTAAATGGTTTAATTGAAATAAATGCTTTGAGTTCGAAGTTTAGTGGGTAATAGATTGGATGTTGTAGTAGACAGGTATAAAGATTATACAGGATGAGAATAGTTTTAGATCAAATTGTGCAGTAATTCCCCAGGAGGAATTTTACAGCTGCCATTGGGGGAAAAAAGAGAGATAGAGGGACACGTGTTGATGAAGTTTTAAAGCCGCCACTAAGGTTCAGACAGTGTCTTATATGCGACAGCGTAGTTTTAATTTTGCAGTTTTATCTGGTTAATAATATGGAAGTGATTCTTATAAAAGAAGAAGTTTGATAAAGTCATAAATGTGTAGTCTTATAATTGACAAAGCTCCGACTGACCCCCGGTTTTAAAAAGGCCAAATCTTACCTCAAGCCATATGATTAGTAGTTATCAAAAGTACTAACGTAAGAGTAGCCAACAGATTCAGTGAACATCCTCAGTCAGTTTTTCTAAAACCATTTGCAACTTTATATCTTTACCGTCAACCGATTTCACTTCTGTAGTAGATACAGTCCACACGGGTTATTTGAATGCAATTATGTACATTGCGTCGCATACGTTACATGATCTCCGGGTCGTGTGAAGCTGTTTTATAATATCTGCTACTTGGGTCACTTGGCGACACACTTTTCGTAAACAGAGAGATAGTATTAAAGAAAAGAATGTCGGCGATTTTACTTCTAGATATACCTTTTCAGTTTTTTTTTTAAATGTATTAAGAGATAATATTAAAGAAAAGAACGTTGGAGATTGTATTTCTAGAGGGTTTTGCAAAAAAAGTTTGAATTTATTTGACAGCGTCATTTGGGCATTAAAATCATTCAGACTTTCATGTTTTCTTGGAGTAAGGAAATCGATCAGTGTCGATTAGTGAAAGAATAACATAGGTTTTTTCACAATGAGAATATAAAAATAGTGTAAAAATGGATCTCTTTTGGTCGATAAATCTTTAAAGCAAATAAATCACGGATATTGTCAATTTTCCTACATAAAGATTTAAGTATTTCCTACATTTGGACAGCGTAAAGGTCAAGATTAAAGCCTGTAGCATTTTAGATGTTATGATAATGTCATGAACTTTATATTAATCAGGTCAGCTTTGTTAGCATAAATTCATAAAAGTCTCGATAACCTAGATATATTTTTCCGAACCGGTAAGGTTTAAGTGGCTATTTTTGTATATTTTAATCACCAATTTCAATCTCTATAATATATATTAAAATACAGGCGAATTAAATGAATATTACGATCACCGACTATGTAAAACTACTAGGTACTTATGCTAATATTATACGGCCTTGGCAATTAGAGTTGATTTAAATTGCAAAAAAACCGCTAATCCAAAAATGTCAATATAAATATTCAGTTAATGATGTAGAATAGTTGCGCATCCTTAGGTATCTTTGAGGACTAAATATTAACTCAATATCTATCGTTTATTTAACTAGGTTTTCACTTCACTAATAGTGATGAAATGGAAGTTCCTAAATTTTATTATAAAATTCATGTCAACCTCAGCCCGTTACAAAAACATTTTAACACGTTCAGTGCCGGTAGCCCCCCTGGAGGTTTCACCTAGTCGCATATGGGATGCCGGGAGCCCTTGCGGAGGGCTCATTTTAAATGTAGGTTTTTCTTAGCGAACACAGCATTTGTAAACCGTGAAAATAAAATGAGATGTATGTTTTAACAAGATTTATTAGTAATTGCGTTGGTTTCAAAATCCAAGAATTTATTTTTATTTTGTTCTGTTACAAATATTCACAAACAATTTAGAAGGTTGGAAGCTACGTATAGCGACAGGACCCCCTGAAAACATTATTTTACTTCGTTTTTCAGTGTTTTATATCACGGTTTTAAACCTAATGCCGTTGATCGTCCGCGATGGTTAACTTTAGCGCAAACGTAATGCCGGTAACCCTCCTGGAGGGTTCACTTCCAATATGTATGGCGGCATGGTGTATGAGTTCTATGAAAAGTGCGTGCAGCCGAAAGTGTTAAAATTTCAACATATAATATAAAAGTCTTTAAATAACAATATGTTTCAACATTAAACACCAAACACTATTTCACTGTCATCACAATAATGAAAGTGAAAAAAAGACTCGAAAACACAAGCAGCCGCAAAAAAAATATTTGCACAACTCAAGCAAAGAAACAGATCACAACACTATTCATAACTTATCGAGCAGTCGAGAACAGTTGAATGTGTGTCACCTCTTATATAAGTATATAACAGTACATACTTATGTAACACAAACTTGATCTGTATCTCAGAAGGAAAAACTTGCTTATTAACCTAAATCGGCTTTCACTGACCGGTCCGATTTTTGGGCAAACCTGTCCGACCGGAACCGATTCGGACGAACGATTCTGTAACTAATTTGATTAGGCAGTTAATGAGTTAATATTTATCGCTGCGATGTAATAACTTTATTAAATAGTGATGGATAGTACATTTTAATTGTTTTGGGTCAACGCTTGTTAGACGTTGCTAAAATGTCCAAGTTTAGTATTAATTTGGTAATATTTTTTGAAATAATGATGTTGTCGAAAGATTTATTTAACATGTTTTTTTGTCGAGACCGTAAAGTAATTAAAATATGATATTTTTTTAAATTAGGTACGTTTTTTAAAATCTCTGGGAAACAAATTGCAACAATCATCAACATTATCATTTTTTTGCCCTTTGACCAATGTATTAGGGGTCGACGCAACATTTCTTCCTTCATAATTCTCTATTAGTCGCAAAAAAAATGCAACAATAACAGCCAAAACTTTTCCAACTGCAGGGCGTTAAAAGCAAATCTTTCAAAGCATTGGAAAACACATAAATTCGTCTTCCACAAAGAATACAACTTGCACTAAAAAACCAGTTACTAAACTAACCTTCCCTTCACAGGTGCACAATTCAAATGCCCAAACAAGGACGGCCAATACGAGGACGAGATTCAATGTGACAAGTTCTACGAGTGCGTCGATGGCAAGGCGACCACCAAGCTGTGCCCCGATGGCCTGGTGTTTGACCCTACCATCAGGAAGATCAACAAGTGCGACCAGCCCTTCAATGTAGACTGTGGCGACAGGACTGAGCTGCGTAAGTTATTTTCATCCAGGGTTTTCACATAGGAGTTTCACACTCCGTGTTAGTGTCCTTTACAATAACCCAAGTTTTTGGTCTGCTAGCTGGTGGAAGCTTAGCTTGGCTTACTTGAACTGTAGACAAGGTTTGCTACTGAATTCACACTTCACACTAGACAGTGACATTTTAGAAGAGATCATTCAAAAAGAAAGAGTTGTTTTTGTTGGAGTGCTTGGTGGACAATTCAGACAGTTAAGAAAAAGAACATTATTATTTTCGACATAATATTTAGGTAGAATGATTGTAACTGCTACCAGGAGGAACCGTGGTAGTTTTATAATTAACACAAATAATCAAATTCATTGAACCTATACCATAATAAAACTTCTGGTATCATTATTTTTCGGAAGCCACAGGAGGAAAAATTATCAACTAAATGTGTTGTCCAACTGCATGTTAGATCAAATGTCAGTATGAGGTCACTTGCGTCAATTCTCCTGAAGTGAAGGTATCCTGTCTACCTTTGACCGACTAGGTCGTGGCGACACGCGGCTGACTTTCTAGGCCAACGGGTAGACAATTCTAGACATTCATATATGCGTATTTGAAATGTGTAGTAGTAGCTCTGGGTATGTTAATATCTATTTATAGCTTATGTCGAAAGATGGAACAATTTTCGTAGATTTTAGTATGAAAATTAAAAGTTAAAAACTTTACATTGTTAGCTGTTATTTCATCAAATAAGTCGTTTTCTATGAAGGTTTTACTAGTTATTCTCATATTGACCGTTATTTTTCCCAATTATTTAGACAACATGAACGATTCTACCACATATTTTAAGTAATAACATTTACATTGGAATGTGTTGTAAAGCTAAGGAGTTCGTTCAAATATGTGGAATGTCACAACTTACAGTTCGTGACTTGGAAGTTGAGTAACTTTGACAACGTCAGTTGACATCACTTATGGATATGAACGAAAAATCGATGTTTTTCTTAACGAAGTTGACCAGACAACTTGATAGAATATGGAAAAGACACTATTAAAATGTAATTGAAAGAGTTATCTAGAGACAAAATAATATAATCGATGCCAAAGTTGAAGGAAAAAAACCTAAACAATTATAAATCTCCGGAACTAAGGCACATAATAAGCGTAAATAATAAAAAATAGTTGCAAACGGTTGAGCTCTTGACATAACTGAGTGAAAGAGGCCAAACAGAATTGATTTCCTGAACTGCGTAATGCAACTGTCATTTCCTAGATTTAATGACCATCTATAATCAAGGCCGAGTCACCAACAATACTCAATGCCAGACCAATCAGACGCCTTGCATTCCAAGTCTGAAGAAACAAAATCAAGTTTTTAAAATATTCTAATTTCAAAAAGTAGTTTGCATTGATTTTATGCAATCTGCCTGCATCTGTCTTAATTTATGGTTTTGATGTGCAACTTTAATGATTTATGGATTAATGTTATTAAAAATGCAATAGGTCACGCTATTATTTTTAGATGGTTTATTTTACGGTTTGCATAATTACTTGGTTTTATGAGCTGTATTTTTTATGATCTTTGCATAAGCTTTGAATTGATGGTTAATTAGCGTTGCAAATGTTTGGAAAGATGATTTTAAACTTTTGATATTTGTTTTTCACTTTTGCTAAACAACTCTTCAGAATTGTTGAGTACTTATTGCAATTTTTACACATACTCGAAGAAGGCATCTTTCACTCGTTGTCTCTTGTAGTATCATTTAACATAACCCCTTTTTTTTGCAGAACCGGCCAAGTCCACCACACAGTGCCCCCGCCGCAACGGTTTCTTCGCCCACCCTGACCCAACTGTCTGCAACATCTTCTTCAACTGCATTGAAGGCGAATCCACTGAGGTCAAGTGTACCGCTGGTCTCCACTTCGACGAGTACTCCGGAACTTGCGTGTGGCCCGACTCCGCTGGCAGACAAGGATGTCAGGCTCAAGAGAGTGAGTACATTTTTATCGCTTTTCTCTTTTTGAATGCTGTAATGTCAGAATAATTGAATTATTTACAGTAGATTCTTACTTCTTGCGTGTAGGCAACACGAATACAGCTTTCAATAAAGTTGTTGACTATCCAAGATGTGCCGGACGTAGTACCCACTTAAGCATCATCTCTCACGTCGTCTATCGTCGGATATTGTTTGATTCCTATGTTAAATATTATCAATCAAAAGCAGCGAAGCATTCAATCGATCAAGTCTATAAATTCTAATTCTCACCTCCATCTCCTATTACAGAGAAACTCAAAGACGGTTTCGAATGCCCCGCGTCACCGAAGCTCGACGCCCTAGGTCAGATCGTTGCTCACCCCAAGTTCCCCCACCCCAACGATTGCCAGAGGTTCTACGTATGCCTGAACGGCGTGGAGCCCCGTGACCTTGGCTGCCAAGCTGGAGAGGTCTACAATGAAGAGACGGAGAGGTGTGACGCTCCTGAGAACGTGCGCGGATGGTGAGTTCATGTCAAACATTTTTGGAGTTTTTGTAGTTAGGAAGAAATCGTTTTTGTAATTCTAACTGTAGTGTTCTTATAAACAGTAATTTGGATAAAGAAATTAAATTAATGATGCGAGTGGTAAACATTATTTTGACGTTGATTTTGTGAAGCAATGAAATCAATTCACAGCACGAATGTATGTAGTGTTGATAAGTTGTTCATGCAATGAAATAATTGTGACTGAGCTTAAGCTCAGTCCAAGCTCATTCCATTAAATATTTAAATCATTTGAGTTAAGTTCATAGTTTAATTTGATTATGCAAGAAAAAAAAATACATCTCTAACCTTTTATTCTTACTTCATTATTCAGAATCACAATTGTCAAGATTAGAAAGACCCCATTTACAGACAAATATTGTATGTTTGTTTATTTTATAAGAAAAGGAAAACTAATTCTTATTTTTCTGTTTACAGTGAGGACTGGTACAAAGAGTCCGAGGACGCCGCGCCCGCACCCAAGTCGAGATCTTAAGAGCTAGTGATATCTTAATAATAATTGTATGTTAAGACTTAATAAGTTAAATACATTTTAAGTTAAATTAGTGCATTTTATTTACGCCTGTAACTTATGAAACCATATTGATCTATGATTTCGGCCACCAGTCTTAGCCATTGCCCATCGTGGTTTGTGGAAGCATTTTATACTTTATCACGAAATGCTGAAATCCTGTCATGCATGTTGCTGTAATCTTACCATCAAATAAAAAGTTTGTGAATAACAAATTAACCCTTTGAGCTTTCCTTGTATGAATAGGTATATCAGAGAGTTACAATACGAGATTTACTGAAGCCCAAAAAATCGTGTGACTGACACTGGCATGGCCACCATCAGAGATTTTAATTTTGATAACACAAAAAAATGTCGCTAATTAGTCGTAATTTGTCGCCAAATATCAGAATTTGTCGGTCACTGGTTCAAAAGTTATAATGGTTTATAGGTAAGTATAGTCCAAGAGCTTTTGGACTATACCTTATAAATTGAACTCATTATATCTTCTAAACTAAGACCCAACAAAATCTGTGACTTGGCGAAAAATTGCGACAAATTAGGGAGAAAACATATTTTCGCTAGGTGCCAAGGTGGTTTGAGATTCAATAGGGCCAAGCTCGGGAGATGCTCCAAGATTGGTTTTTCTTATTTTCTTCGTTTACGTTCATCGAATACTTTTCAATTATCGCTGTCGTTATTGACTGCATGACTAATACACGCTGCTAACTAGTTACGTGTCATTCTTAATGAGCCATTCAAAGACTCAAATAAAATAAAATTTAACGTTTGGTGTTTAGATGATGGAACGAGAGGAGGAGACACAGTTTGGAAAGACCTACAACTCCTCAAAAACAATTTAAATCCATTTGCTTGGACCTTAACTCATCAAAATGCTTAATTTTCCGGGTTGTGCTGGGGCTGCTGCTGCAGGTGCGGAAAACCTCAAACGGCGCAAATACTCCAATCTTATTGGGACTTATATGTTGGAGCCGTTTGGGGTTGAAACACTAGGACCATGGGGTCCGAGTGCCCACTTAATTTTTCAAGACATCGCCAAGTGGCTAGTTGACTCTTCACGTGACCTGAAGGCTGGCCTATTCTTTGGCCAAGGAATCAGAATTGCCATACAATGTGGCAATTCTGCCAGCCTTTTGGGCACGTTTCCTGTTGACAGCGATGCGGACAAATTTTTTGATGCACTATGATTATTATATATTCCCCCCCTTTTTATACACTGGTACATATTATTATTATCATTTGTGTAGAAATAAATAAAATAAAAAGCTCAAACAATTATGTACAAAGGTGATTGCCTTGCGAGACTCTCATTGTACCCTGATAATATCGAATGAAATAGGGCTGCACGGCAACACTTATCTACATTGTGTTCGTTTCTGCTGAATTAGGTCTGATTTTTGAGGTGAATAAGAAAGAACACACGATTGGCGAAAATCGGAAGCGCTTGAAAACTGAAGCATTGTTCATTGTCATTGAAGTCTATTACTGACAAATGCACATTGCAGACTGTATATTTGTCTATGTGAACATATTACACCACCCAAGTCATACAACAAGACGGTAAAAAATATGCAGAATTAAAATTAACAAATGTCTCATTGTAACGCATAATCTTACATATTGTTAGACAATTATAAAATTAGTCACATCCTCTCACAAGGGGCTTTGTACTGCTTAACTTGTAACTATGTCACACACAATAAGCTTTCAAAAATTAGTTGTCAGTGCACGTAGGAAATATAATGTAATAGTATAGGAAACAATGTGCATGTGAATATGTTGAGGAGTACTGAGAACTGGCCACCCTACTAATAGAGGCGAAGAAAGTGTTATTAACGGCAGGCTTAGTGCTTGTTAGCAACCATCACTACCTCAATCTGCGTAGCCTTTTCCCAACTATATTGGCATCGGCTTCCAGTCTAACCGAATGCAGCTGAATAACAGTACTATACGTGGAGTTACTAACTATCTGACCTCCACAATTCAGTTACTGGGTAACACGATAACCTGACCCCTGTCAAAGATCTACGAATGACAGCCGTAACCAACGGCTCAACTTGCTTTTCACGCGACCTATCTTCTAAAATGGCTTCAAGGATGGCCCAAGACCGACATATCTGGCACCAAACCAGGACAAGACAACAATAAGATGGGTCACGATCCTCGGCGTTGGTGGACCGAGTATAAAGAAGAAGAATCTTATAAAAATTATTTCAACGTTGTTATATTAGTATCTACTAACGAGCAGTAGACCCGATTGGTGGATTACGGTCGGATCCTCTCGCAATACCTGAATCCCAGCTATGGGAGCCTGGCTGGGCTGATTTTGTTCTATCATTTACACACACATTGGATATTATGGGACAACATAACACATAGAAATGGGGAAGCAAAGGATGATTGGCATAATCGACACCCTTGACAAATAGATTGGTGATTGCTGTAAATTATTCATGTAAAATTGTTACGCCAACAACACAAACATCGAATAGTAAAAGTGATACCAATTTAGCGGGTGGGCTGCAGTGATACCAATTTCAGGAGGATGGGCTGCAGTATACTCCTACTGCAGCCCACCCTCCTGAAATTGGTGTCACTTTTGCTATTCGATGTTTGTGCTGTTGGCGTAACTATTTAAAATAAATTAATACCATCCACAAAAATTACGATGGAATCTTAGGCATAGTCTTTCTTGCCCATTATTCTTCATACGAAACTACCTTTTGGAAGTGACAACTAGAATCAGTTCTCTTTCTTGTAAATTTTGACGTTAAAAAGTGCCTTTTATGTCCCTCATTGAAATAAATGATTAGACTTGAAAGGAATTGAACCAGCTCCCACGTTATTCCACAAAATTGAAGACAGGCAGCTGTCAAACCACAACATTTCGGATAAATTCAATAAATTCCAGTGCTTAAATTTTCCATAATTGGTATTAAATTAAACACGATTCTCGGTATTTCCACACGCTAGGAAGACAGTACTGTTGGCATTTGACATGCGTGTCTCTGAGCATAAGCATTTGACTCTCATTTGACATTTGCATGACCTTTAACTATCGTCAATGTGAATACGTTTATGTAAAAGCTGTTATGTGTAAAGGTAGTTTGGTTTCTGTCGTGCGTAGCAACAGTGATACATTCAGGGAAAATGGTTTTTATTTCCATACGCGGACGTAATTTTTATCTATAACTACTTTAAGAATACATTTAGATCAGAACCAAGGTGTATGTTTAAAAAAATCGATGTAATATTTTGTTTTTTTGTATTTTAAGTATAAACGAATGCGCAAGTTATTTATATATTGCCAAAGAGAGAGTATAACTAATTCTTCAAGTAGCTATGAAATTGTAATTTCAGTGTTTCAGCGATGTTTCTTAAATGTTTTATTCTAACTGCAGTTTTTATTACGAATACACCGATAACATTTATAATATTGTTATTTCTGTACAGTGATCCTTTATATATTTATACCGTGAGACTCGACAGCAGAACCTACCTTTTTTTCTTCAAAATAAACGTCTTCCAAAAGTGCAATAAGGTCTAAAGTAAACCATTTCTCATCAAGATAATAACGCAGCCAAAATAAAAAATCCCTTTCAAATCCTAAAGTATATAAAGTGGTTTGCAAAGGTCGACAACCTCAGTAATATGTTCCAATCTAAACTCGGGTATTTTTATTTTTAGTGGCCTCCAAAAGCGTTCACCTTGTAAACTGGAAGACCTCTGATTGCTGCGCATTGCAGTTAAGGATCCGTGGGGATAAAATGAATCGTTTTGTTTACTTTCAATGACAGAGTAGACTAGTGTCGGTACTAACGGCATTCGCAAAGACCGGTAAAACTTTTAACTACATCATGTCCACAGATAATAACTTGTTGCTAGTAGGTCCTAGTGTTGGTTTTCAAGGGCGTTTTATATCTTGACTGTAATATCCTTCAGAATAGTTCAAGCTGTTACCAGACTGTACTGTTGAACTTGTTGATACTCAGTTATTCCATTAGTTCTTGGTCCTTAGAGTCAAAGGTTACGTGATCATACGTCGAGGCTGAATTTGTAAAAGCTTGATTATGTGCTCACAAAGTGTCATAACACGAGCTGTTCCCGATATCAATATCGAGAGCCTTCGTAATTCACTGTTTTCCGAATTATCAGCCTATAATTTTTCCATTGCTGGGATTAAGGGCCTTAAGGGCCTCCTCTTTGCGAGAGGGAGTGGGCTATAGTTTTTTTTGTTCTAGGACATTCCAGTTTTCTCATGTTTTCCTTCACCGTTTTGAGAACAGTGGTGATGAAATAATATACACAAAATAAAGTGCTTGTCAGGGTTCCAACCTAAGATAACACACAACTCGAAAGTCTTGGCCGTTACCACTGGGCCACTACTGCTCACTGTTTTCCGAATGTTATCGAGTAACTCTGCATTTGCTCTTGCAATACTGAGATTTATTTGAGTAAAACAGTGGATTTGGGTAATAAACGGAACCCAATAATTCGTAATAATTATACACAAACACAAAATCGTTCTTTTTATTTTATGAGATGGAGTACAGTCATGATGAGATTTTAATGATAATATCACGATTTGGTTTTAGTTAATCTACCCGTATCTAAACAGTAATTAAAGCATAATGTAATTTAGATAGATATCTAGATTTCGAAACTAACGAGTACAATAAAGGTATTATTTTATTTTTGTATTGTATTTGGATTGGTATATTTATGTATTTGTAATATTTACAGATCAACAATAATCAGAGCCGTCATCTTTGATGACCTGAATTTCATTTTTGAAAGTCTTTGTTTAGCCAATTATATTGGTTCGAAGTTTTGAAAAATGAAATGTTATCTAGAATGATGGTGTTAATTTTTTGAAAAGACAAAATGTTCTAACATGTACTGATTTTCCACGTAGGTAGATGTATAGTTACGCTAACTATACATATTATAAATGACAGTCGCTTTTCATGTCTGTGAGTATGACCACGTTGTTCTTCTAAACTACGCATCGGATTTTGATGCCGTTTTCACCATCATTTAGATAATTTATTCCGGAAGGTTTATACGTATAATACATTAATATTAAACACACATATAATAAGGAAATCTCGATGTTTTGCCATGTCGTAAAAATCGTGTAAAGCAGGGGCGCGGCAGGTCGCTAGTTTTTAATAAGAAATGATTTTACGTGTGACAACTCGACTTATTCGTGACTCCAACAGAACTGAGAGTAGGCCTTATACACTTAAGATAGAATACTTCCATTCTTCTGTATTTATATAGTACTGCAGGGAACAACCCCTTGTCGTCTTTTAAGGGAGTTCCAGTTTCATTTAAAAATGTCGACCATTTTTAGTAGGTACAGTAAACCGCATATGAGTGGTGAAAATTTGACATTGACAGCGCCTAAGTGTGATTGGTTTTCGTAATGCAAGTGCTACCGATGATGTACGGTTGACTGTACCTACATAGTTAGTACTTGAATTATACTTTTTGGTATGCCTTTGTAACGGAAGATTTATTGAACACAGAGAAGGGCTGTTAATTAAGATTTATGATATCCCCATGGTAACCGTTTTATTATTAATGAACTGATTATGATCTCATTGTGGAGGTGGTTTAAGTCTTTTGAAGTTTGTAGAAAAGAAAACCAGGAAAGTGGCATGATTAACTATGCAATACAATACACACTGCGGCCAAATCGGTTAAACACATTTCATCAAATGTTTTTTACCCTTAATTAATTGGTAAGATACAAAATGATGTACCTTGTACCCAGGACTTTATATTTTATCTTCATTTAAAAGAGTGTCCTTAGAGTTTCTTGCCCATTCTTCTCTATGTTTTGGAATGGGCAACTAGCTTCAACTTCTGACTAACAGACCGACTCCTTGACAATTATTCAAAGGTGTCTGTAAACGGTTTAATTGAAATAAATATAGTTTGAGATGTTTAGAGCGTTTTATTCATGTATGTATTATGTAAATACCTATGCACGGATATAAAACAAAACTGCCTGAACTAAAATAAACTATAAGCTGGCCGTAGAACACTGAAAGTAAACTACATCAAGAGACTAACAAAATAATGAAAAACAAATGCGCGTGTCAAATCAAAACTCAATACTTTTGAAATACTCCAATTAAAAAAATATATATATTTTCAAGTAACATGGACTCATATCGTTAGTTACAATTTACTGACAAACTATGTTATAACGAAACAAACAAAGTTCAATGATCTCTAACAATTAACCATTAGTAGTAAAATGTAGCTGATTTAAAAAGTAAATGATAGGACAATCCAGTTTGTTAGCAATGACAACCAGGAGACTGTTAGAGCTGGCACGCACTCTGCGCAACAGGGATGCTGCACGCTTCCGTCTGATCGCAGCGAAGCCGTCAGTTTGTGGGTCCGCGAACATACCCGAGGCACTACAAAAACGTGGCAGCCCCAACAGCATCCTGAATGCATTGTTGAACTGAACACAGAAGAGCATTTACAGCTTCTTGAGTGAAACTAGTTCAAAGGCTACACGAGTAAAAAACTTGACAATATGCCTTAAAAAGTGTTATTGCAATAGTGTTCCAATGCTGTAACATTAAAACTGGACTTTTTGTTTTTATAACAGCTATTAGTTATTTATTTATCCATCGTGCAGGTGTAATAGCAAATGGCGTGGTGCAAGGCAGCAATACGTTGTGTAAGTGTGTGCTGCTTATTTTAACGTTGCGGTTATGACCTAGCGCTGACTTAGGCTTACAAAATGTCTATCAATTAATTCTGATATACATTTTTGGTAGCAGTAATGTGATCTACAAATGTGTGGATAATTCTATTGTATATGATTCGGTAATGATGAAGGTTTAACGGGTATGTAAAAACCAAATCATTATCTTCATCATCGGTTGTCCTAATCCGAATTTATTCGTGGTCGGCGCAACATGTCCTTTTCTTCTATACTTCTCTATTAGTCGTCATCTCGGTAGTCTCCCCCTTTCTTGCCATAATCATCTTTCACACAGTCCACCCATCCTTTTCTTGGTCTTCCCCTACTCGTATAGCCATCCACATTACCAAATATGTATGAATAAACAATTGTATTGTTCCTTAGTCCTTCGCTACACTATACGATACTAATTGAAAAGAAAAAGGTTCCGTTATTGAAAGGTATGCGACTGCTGTAGAATTATAAACTTGTTTAATAGATGAAGGGTCACAGGCTCTAGCAATACGTGACGAAAATACCGAAGAGCAGTCTTTTATTTTAAATCTCACTGTTGAATATCACGCAAAAGGATTTATTTATTTTATCAGGTAAAAAGTATAATGTAGATTTAATAATAAATCCTTATATTTACCTCATGGTAAAGTGCAAAAGTTTAGAGAAAGGACGTCGGAAGTGTTAAGATCAGTCTCATCACAGAGATGATTGATGTTCAGTGTCTCAACTCGCATATGTAACATTACTATTACTATCATTATGTCATTTTATTGCTGGTCTTATTGGTCTATCTGTAAAAAAAGGTTAGCTCTTGATTGCTATTCCGAAACCCTGGGTCACTTCTAAAGTCCGGTAGTTGGAATTGACTGATTTTCGGGCGTAGTTTGCTACAGAAGGCCGGTGGTGTAATCGGCCTTCAAAGTAGCGCTCATTTTTTCGTGATGGGTTAAGTATAGCAGTATACTGTCATCTCGCACACACCTGAGAAGCATGGCACAAAAGGATGGAGGCCTATACTAAGCAATGGGTGGAACAAGGCTGTCGATGATAATGATGATGATCGCCTAAAAGGTGGTTCTTAAATTGTGTACGTTGACAATAATACTGATAAACCAGATCAACATAAAATGTCAGATTTGGAACAAATTTCCTGGTTTAACAGATATTGATGTTACTTAGTTATAACCAATTTTTTTAATAATATTTATGCAGTGTCAAAACCCGCCATGAACTCGGACTAGGCCTAGCATTATCTATTGTATGCACAGCACCCTCAAAGGTCAAACTTTCCAATTATGAAACACAATTTAGAAATCAGTTCAATGGCTGTCGACTGTGGAAACACACCAAACTAGGTAATTGATGCTAATTAGAATTAGCGTGTACTAAAATTCTTTCGTACACTCAACTAGTTTGACGATTAATATCTATGTTAGGACTTGCATACAAGTTCTGATAGGAAAATAAAACATCGCAAAAATATTCAATAGTCCCTACTATTGAATATTTTTGCGACGTTTTATTTTATTGCTTCGTGCAGAGTGTGAAACTTGGAACACCATAGACAACCATCGTTATAATCTGCAGATGTATTTTTTTTTGAAGGATTATTATATTGTACATCGGATAATCTCGTTAAATCATCATGTCAAATATGTAAATTGAAGGAAATTAATTGTTTTGCAAATTGACTACCAACTTAAGAGCGTTCATTCTAAAAGTTGGCAACGTCGCAAATAGCTGTCAAATATTTACCTAATTTGATTAATTTGGCAATATTACTGTATGGAAATATGAAATATAGCTCACTAGTGAACTAGAATATTTAATAATGAATTGCAATTATAGCACTGAATTTGATGTTGTAACTGTTTTAGGTGTAAAAAAGGCATTTGGAAAGTTTCCTAATACTTTTTTATATCTAAAACTAAATATTCGGTATTACGATATTAAATTATTGCGTTTCATAATCATTTTTTTAGTTCACTAGTAAGCCATATTTCATATTTCCATACAGTAAAATAGCCAAATTAATCAAAAAAGCGAAATATTTGACATCTATTTGCGACGTCCGTCGCCTACTTTCAGAATGCACGCTCTTAAATTGTTCGTATATTCAAATATTCAGATCACAACTGTCATTCTTTGACAGTTGCTCGAAAAGTTTATGTAGTGTGTTATTTGATAAACAATTAATTTATCTGACTGAACATACCTAGTTGGTTTTTTGTTGACCAAAGATGGAGACAATTGGATTGGACAAATTGGATAATTCAAATCTCTAATGGACTTTTAACACGGAAAGCCTGTAAATGTTCAGTAAATGCTTAATACTATTATTTCTTCAACCTTTTAGATTACAACATTGTTAAATTATCTCACCTATGCGTGTGATGCAAGTCTCTTGACAACCAGTCATCGTGCTTGTTGGCGCTGCCTGGTAAGGCCTGTTCCATATACCAATACCATGTAGGCACGCAATGTTATATAGAAACCTATTGTCATGTTCGAGGTTCATTCAGGTGAGAAAATTACACAATATGAATACCAATATCACACATCTTAAATATATATAATATATAATCCTACTAATATTATAAATGAGAAATTTTGTATGTTTGGATGTTTGTTACTCAATCACGTCAAAACGGCTGAATGGATTTGGATGAAATTTGGCACACATATAGCTTAGTAACCTGGATTAACACATAGGATACTTTTTATCCCGGTAGTACGTTCCCGTGGGATAGTTACCGACCTTCAATCGGGTGGAGTCTCTTGTTTCGCAGCTACGTAATGACTGTGCACTGGGTTGGGATGGTATATCACCCTTAGTGCTAAAAATGGGCCGTCAGACACTAATAAAACCACTGACGTACATCTTTAATAGCTGTCTCCGCGAGGGTGTTTTTCCGGACGCACTTAAAAAAGCAATAGTGCACCCAATACATAAGGATGGGAGCAGAAGCTGTGTCAACAACTATAGACCCATTTCGGTTTTGACTGCTCTTTCCAAGGTTTTGGAAAGGATTCTTAGTAACCGGCTTAAGAACTTCTTGGAAAGATACAAGATCATAGCAGATAATCAGTATGGCTTCCGTTCCGGTGTCTCGACTGAAGATGCAGTACTTAAACTGACGCAGTTGGTTGCTGGGAATCTCGACAGGAAAACCAAATGTCTAGGAATATTCCTAGATCTTTCGAAGGCATTCGACACAGTTTCTGTTCCCATACTTATTGCCAAATTAGAGCGACTAGGTGTTAGAGGTATAGCTCTGCAAATATTCAAAGATTACCTGAGCAACCGTACTCAAAGAACCAAAATTGATAATCACTTCAGTGATGATGATATCTTATCCTACGGAGTGCCCCAAGGTAGCATTTTAGGACCTATTTTATTTCAAATATATGTAAATGACTTATGCAGAATGTCCCTCCCCAACTCGACGATCTTTGTATATGCCGATGACACCGTGGTTGTAGTTGACGGGTCAACATGGGATTGTGTTAAAAGTAACGCGGAATTGGCACTACGTGAAATAATAAACTGGCTCAACCTAAACCTGCTTACCCTGAACTGTAACAAGACTTCATATATTCCTTTCGCCATCCGTCAGAACACCGCACCGGACCACACCCTTTCCATAATAGCGCATACTTGTTTAGAACAGTCATCTTCATGCCAATGTCCAACACTCAGGCGTACCGATCACGTCAAATACCTGGGTGTTCAAATTGATGCCGGGTTACGCTGGAATAAACACATTGAGACCCTAACCTCGAGAACGCTGAGACTGATACACATCTTTAAGTCACTGAGAGCTTCCGCAAATCCTGATACTCTAAAAATGGTGTTCTATGCTCTGTGTCAGTCAGTTCTTGGGTATTGCATCAATGTATGGGGTGGTGCGGCTAAAACTACGTTTCTTAGAGTGGAGAGAGCTCAGAGAGCAATATTGAAAGTTATGCTACGAAAACCTTATCGTTATCCAACAACGCAACTCTACTCAGAATGTAAGGTACTAACAGTTCGACAGCTCTTCGTGTTGCAATCCATTCTTAGAAGACACTCCAGTGTCCCACCATCTGATCCCACTAAACGAACCAACATTCCCCCAGTTACACGACACAAAACTGCTTTTGCCAAAAACCAATACTTCACCTTAAGTTCACTAATCTACAAGAAAATTCATAAAGAATTAAATATACTGGATTGCAATAAGTTTGAATTGAAAGCTAAGCTAATGGAATGGCTACTTCAACAGGACTATACACAAACTGAATCTCTGCTAAAATGTATTGCCTAACACTGCCTTATTTTTGTTTTTACTCCCTCACATATAACACCTCACACTCACTACTCCCATACAAAACTCACCACACATAGATACATAAATCATACAGACATACTCACACACATTCACCCACTCACATACATAAGTTTTAAATTGTCTTACATTATTTAAGTTTTAGTTTTAATGTGTCTTACATTATTTTTCCTTTTTCCTTAATATAATATGTTTCAGTCAAAAGTAATAAGATTGTTAAGTTGTTAACACGTACCTACTATAAGTTGGCACAGTCCGCAGTGGTTTTGATCCCTATTTTTATGTAACCTCACAGCTGAACACTGTCTCTTAAAATACAGGTTATCCTAGTTTGAGAGGCAGGGCTCACAATATCTGTATACAAACTACTGCAGCGTTAATTAGCTTCATGTTAAACAGTGTATACTAATGTATATTTCTTTGTGACAATAAACTATTTTATTATTATTTATTATTATATAATATATAATCCTACAAATATTATAAATGTAAAAGTTTGTATGTTTGGATGTTTGTTACTCAATCACGTAAAAACGGCTGAATGGATTTGGATGAAATTTGGCACACATATAGCTTAGTAACCTGGATTAACACATAGGATACTTTTTATCCCGGTAGTACGTTCCCGTGGGATAGTTACCGACCTTCAATCGGGCGAAGCCGTGGGCGAAAGCTAGTCTAATATTATAAATGCGAAAGTGAGTTTGTTTGTTACGCTTTCACGCTAAAACGGCTGAACATAAAAATAGCTCACCGGTCACCATGTCTCCTCGAAGGTATGAGGCGAAATACTATAAATCTATACATATTTTAAATAAAATTCGCTTGTCGTGTCTGTCTGTGTGACCTCGTTGTTCTTCTGAACTATGCAACGGATTTCGATGCGGTTTTACATTATTTATCCCGGAAGGTGTATGTATACACCCTGAAATCTTAATGGTTGTTTTCCCGCAGCGAAATGGTTTCGTCTTGGTTATACAATCGTTATATAAACAAATAAAATATTAGAAACAATTTTGAAAACAAATTTTGTGTTGTTGCGTGCAAACTAGTTTATGCCGTATCACCACGTGCGAGATAAACTCTAGGGAACTCAAAGGGAACAGCGATGCATACATGTTTGCTTTGAACATGTATGCATCGCTGTTCCCTTTGTCGGCGGCGCGTGCGATTTGAGTAGTACCTACAAGTTACCTGTTACTATTGATTCTCACGTTTTCGAGTTGATGAATATTTTTTGAATTATTTTAAAACAAAAAAAACTAAAACGAAACAACTCCTTATGGCAAGTTGTTCTCACGCGAGAAAACAACCATTTAGATGTCACGGTGTATATTAAAGGTACATTGAATAAAGTTTCGATGTTTTGAATAGATAACTGACTCAATCGATAGGCTTTCAGCATCCCGGCGTAAGCTTTCGCTTTGAGTGAAAGCTTATTGACAACATTGTGTAACTGAGTGTTAACTTCACAAAACTGACCAAGAAAGAGACAAAGCGACTGTGCTGCCAATACACAACAACAACAACAGCCAACTACTAGCCGCACATTCGCTTTCTCTCTCGTACTTTTCGGTCTGTATTCACTGCACAACTGAATACAGAACGCTCATTCCATTCTCTACGTCTATGGTCTATGACACTTGAACTACGAAAACTACCCGTACTGCTACGAAAGGTAGCTGTCAAAGTCACATTGTTACCATGGACACAGATGAATATGTGCCATAGACAGCAGTCTATGAATAGCCGAGAAATACACAATAGCAGTTTGATATTATTCCTCTATTCCTACTCAATTAAACATTCAATATTTTATTATTTCTTTCTAGTGTTAAAGTATAATCGACTACATCCTTCCCAACAAAGGTGCTTCGTTGCGTTAAACGTGTCACCACATGCAGTCGTGGTCACGACAATCGACTCATGTGTCCACAGCCTAAGTAGCGGTCGTGAATATGCACACGCAACGCTAGGACCCCGTGTCTAGTTCACAATGCCTAGACCAGTTTGCAAGGCACGCTGTTACCCAACTATAAATGTGCTAATATTGCCTAATATCGGTTTATCAGTTTAATTGTATCTGTATTGGCACGGGACAGTTTTGAAATAGACTTTATTTGTAACATGTCAGAAGTCAAAGTACATTTATTAAGGTTTTTTTTAGCTTCAAAGGTATTGGACTTTATTTGTATTATGCCAGAAATCAAAGTACATTTATTAAGCTTTTTTTTTAGCTTCACTGACTTTAAAACCTACTCTTCATAGCTTAGTTTTTCTTCCAAAGAATTCCTTGAATTTGTTTTGCCATTTCTTTCTTCAAGATTAAAAAAAAAAAAAAACTTGGAAACTGATGTTGATGTCCTACTTACAGGTCGACAGCAGTATGACGTGGTGACATTTGGAACTAAATATTTTACATAATGCAGACCTATGATGATGGCACTACTTTGCCGACAAGTGCTAGTAGGTTTTGATTTGAGTTGAGACACCCACAAGCAGCGTTTTTTGTTGCATATTTATTTTAACAATTTATTTCCCATTCAAAGTGACCTAAGTGCGATAGTGGCGCCCTCATTTTCATTTTACTCTTTTTTGCCAAGCTGTACAGACTTAATCATTTCTTTTCATTTCAATATTTTTTTCGGAAGATACGATTTGTAAAACGAATTTGGACGAATTTATTTACTGACCATTAAAACTGATAATGTAGGAAACTAATGGTGATTACCATTTCATATATATCAATATATAACTGGACAGGCAACAATGGCAACTATTTTTAATCCTTAGGGCACATTATAGCATCGAGTAGATAGATTCACTGTTCAAGCATTCACTTTCACTGATTAATTTATGCGATAAAATTAATTACGGAGTCAGTTCATGATTTAATTGCCATTAACTCAAGGGTATTGGTAAATAAGAGGCATCTAATTTAACCTTTTAACTTTATTTCTGTTTATCTTATGAAAGTGTGCAGCAGTTGGAATATATTGACAGCTGGTGGTGATATCTATATACAAATATAAATGATGCTGTTTGTCTGTTACGTTATCACGGCTAAACCACTGAACCGATTTTGATGGAATTTAGTATAGAGATAGCTTGATCCCTGAGGAAGAACGTCGGCTAAGCATACTTTTTAAAATCAATTCCTAAGTAATAAGTAATGGAGTGAAGTCTTGGTGCAATTTGTATGGGAAATTGAGAAAATTCTGGACCTTGTACTTTATCTTATACTACGTTCTGAATAGCCTTCCAATTCACAATTTTAATCCAGTGAATGGACTGCAAAAGAATGTTCATTCTGTACCTTATATCCTTGAAAAGTGCGCATTTTTTTTTGCTACAATCAACAAGGTCTCCTTAGTTGTAAATCCAAGTTGACTTACAAAACGAAAGTATTTGAAAGTAGTGTATTATATGTTAATTCAACTAGAGCAGGTAAGAACTATGGTAATGTCTTAGATGAAAGTTTTGTATCGCTAAGATTACGTCCCTACAGGGTAAGCAGAAGAGCAGGTAGCAATGGAAAATATTGCACAAGTTTTTTCATAAGACAGAAAGCGTAACCGGAACTTCAAGGTAATCTGTGCTTTATGGTATCTGCGTTTTCTATCTCCAATACCTACAGTAGTAGCCTTAGCACAAACATCAAGCATAATATTAAAGACTCCATTACCGTGATGTCAGTTTCAAAATATTGTATTTCAAAATATTGTATTTAAAAATATTGTATTTAAAAATATTGTATTTAAAAATATTGTATTTAAAAATATTGTATTTAAAAATATTGTATTTAAAAATATTGTATTTCAAAATATTGTATTTCAAAATATTGTATTTCAAAATATTGTATTTCAAAATATATAAGAGCGCCACGTGAGCTATGCATAATCAGCCTATAATGTTCCCACTGCTGGGACATAGGCTCTCTGTGAGAGGGAGTGGGTCATAATCCACCACGCGGGTTGGTGAATTTCACATGTCATCGAATTTAAGGATCTCACGATGTTTTCCTTCTCGTTTTGAGAGCAGCGGTGATGAAATTAAATTAACAAAGTAAAGTGCCTACCTGGGTTCGAACTCATGACCTCATGACTCGTAAGATGGGATCGATACTACTGGGCCACCTATGCTCCATGTGAGGATATTTGGAACTAAAACATAATATCTTAACAATGTATGGGAGTGGCTAACGAAAAATACGTTTCTGTAAGTAGATGCTTAGAGTAGTATGTTTATGCTATCTAAATGACGCCCCCCGTCATTACCAACAGAAGCGTTACATAACGTACAGAAGCATGACATTACGTACAGAAGAAACTTTAATATTTTCAAATTAAAAATAAAATTAAGTTAAGTAAATAAGTACCTACTGAACCAAGTCTCGTAAGTAGTCTTTAGTGCATCGGAAGACATACGTAAATGGTAGTGTTTAAAACTGCCAATAACCCATAAAATCGAAGTATCGAACTATTTAAACGATATGCACAACCTTCAAGTGGCTACAAGTTAATAATAAAAATTAACATTCCTTTTTGCCCCTGTCACCACGTTTACGTAGTTTTCAAGTTTAAAATTGTGGCGGATTTCCGTTTAATCGCATATCTAAGAACCTAGGTACTCGTATTGAATGTAACTCTTAATATTGCGGTGGTATTTTTTTATATTACCGTGTTATGCTGAGATAGGGGCCTTTTTGGCCTCGCACAGATCGTTATTATTTTGTTAGTTTTTAAATGCTCCTTTTTATTTATTTATTTACTTACTATCACCCCTTACATTTGTTTTTTACAGGTAGGAACCCAATACAACAATGTAGCCACAATTTCCACACTCAATGACGTCACCCAAAAACCGATTAAACACCACCACCAACAAAAATGAAGTCTTTTTAAACTGTCCTATTTCGACTGACAGGGTTAAAAAAACAATATCTGTTTGTATTTCCTGTGTCCCAAATAAAATATTTTTCTTTCTTTCTTACTGGTTTGATTGTCTATCATTTACACACAAGACATTGTTTATGGCTTAGTACAGATAGTAAAGTCTGTCTTTGCGTATTTGGCGTTTCACGGTAATTGGTTCGTGTCGCTTTTCTTGAAAGATTTGATATTTTTGTGAATAGTAGAGCACCAAGATGACCTGTGGAAAGCGAGCCTCTTCCAATCTGTAGGATCAATAGCCTAAAAGAGAAACCTAAGCCTACTAGTTGGGCTCCTTTTTTTTTTTTTTTTTTTTTTGGGTGGGAAATTATCAAATAACTTCTCCCGCTCTGGGTGGAGCGGGAGGGCGTGTCAGACTCTTACTGACTAAAACCCACCCGTGTTCCTTCCGTTGCCTGTACGTTGCCAGGGGCCACGGTATCCCTTTCGGACTTTCCCGCAACCCCGGCAGGCATCAGTCCTATCGGACCCCTTCACTTGCTGACATCTCTTTGAGGCGCGCGTGGAACACAACGCGCCGTCGACCCGGGCCTGGTCCCTATCGGACGGCGAGCTAACCATTGCTCACCGTCCGCAAGCCCGCGCCTACGGTGGCTGGGAATCGGCCTGCGATTCCCGACGCCCAGGGCGTCTCCTGCGGCGGCTAGGGGCGTGAGGGCGCGAAATTTGCCTCTCCCTCACGCGTTCTGCCTCCTCCTTCGCGAGCATTACTGCTTCGCAGAAGGAGGTGACGGCCTCCTATGCCCTCTCGCTCCGTACCATGGCCTGGACTAGGGCCGGACGCGAGAGATCCCCGCCACCGATCGCCTCCACGAGGACACGGCGATGCTCTGCCCAAGCCGGACAGACCTCCACCGTATGCTCAACCGTGTCCTCCGGGCGATCCACGCAGTGATGACACCCGGGCGTTTCCTCCCGCCTGATACGAAACAGTACTAGTTGGGCTCCTTAAGTTCTGAGTTGAGCTCCACGATTACTGACAAATGCTTGCACTGACTAGACAGGTCCACTCAAATCTGTGCCGTTCTTTCCTCAAAAGACCATTTCAGATACTAATCTACATGGTCCTCATATGGCCTGACCAAGATTATGTCTGGACTTTAAAAGAGACTGTGACCTCTGAGTTTGTTTCGGTCTTTCTTCTCAGAGTAGTCAGATAGGAAACGCCGAACTCATCTAGCAATATTTTTTTGGAAAAAAAAAAAAAAATATTTCACATTAACCTACAAGGGCACTTATGAAATGTCAGAAGATAGGTGCACGGTTCCAATTGGTCGTTTCCTATGGAGAAGAGCCGGCAAGAATCATGTATTGATGTATTTACAATGCTTTCAAATTACAGTGTCAATAGGTATGAGAGGACAGTGTAGGCCTATCAACAAGTACCAGGAAAATAGTCGACAGAGCTATAGTCTGTTAAGCCTACAACGTTCTCACATTCACAAAATCTAAAAGAAAAGACTATATAAAAGCAAAATAAAATAATAAAAATAAAAACCTATTTAAACCAAATGACATGATTGCCACTACAGCTATACGTGTAAAAGTGATTGAAATATCCTATTTACAGAATAAACAATGTCATTTCCTACACGTATATGTTTATACACCACTGCAGGCCGACTTTATTGTTCTAGTATCGGGTTTGCAAAACAAAAATCGGTCTAGTGAGTTATCTAAGGGCACACGCAAGGAATTGATTTCTAAGGGCAGGCTAATTCGCGGCCACCGTAAGCGCGGGCTTGCGGACGGTGAGCAATGTGTAGCTCGCCGTCCGATAAGGACCAGGCCCAGGTCGACGGCGCGTTGTGTTCTACGCGCGCCTCAAAGAGATGTCAGCACAACTGACAGGGTCCGATAGGACCGATGCCTGCCGGGGTCGCGGGAAAGTCCGAAAAGGATACTGTGACCCCCATCGGACGGCGAGCTACCCATTGCTCTCCGTTTGCAAGCCCGCGCCTACGGTGGCCGGGAATCGGCCTGCGTTTCCCGACGCCCAGGGCGTCTCCTGTGGGGCGTGAGAGCGCGAAATTTGCCTCTCCCTCACGCGTTCGGCCTCCTCCTTCGCGAGCATTACTGCTTCGCAGAAGGAGGTGACGGCCTCCCATGCCATCTCGCTCCGTACCATGTCCTGGACCAGGACCGGACGCGAGAGATCCGCCTGATACGAAACAGGAACCTCCCGAAACAACCATGTCCGGTGAGGACCTGCGTCAGGCGGAAGGTGAGGACGCCGTGGCACCTCTTTAGCCACTCCTCAAAGAGGGGACTTATCGCCGCAATAGTGGCGTGCCCAACGATGGAAATGGAATGATATGGGAATCGAACGCGGAACCTCTGGGTCTGAGACAGGTGTTCTAACCACTAGACCACAGAGGCGGTTAAAAATAGGATAGGATAGGCTTTTGCCAAGCTGTATATTTGTTATGTGAAGCAACAATACATATTTTTTTGGGCAGGCTGCCTTGAGTTCCGTCAAAGCCTTCATAATTTGATGCACATTAACGACGTCATCTTCATTAAAATGCAAGCCTACAACGATGCCTCCTATAAAAAATAAGTACCCGTTCAAAAACCAGCATACGGCCATCATATAACTGCATAGTAATAAGGTACCAACTGATTGAACCAAACGGCATTTAATTCCATGAAATTGGCCGTGACGTGGTCATTTTGGAGGCTATCGTCTTTGGCCACCGACAATGCGGCTCTACATACATACTTACCTGTATAAATTGTGTATATGTGTAGGTACTGCTATAGGTAAATGTCGTGACTTTTCTTGGCGACTTGATACACTCGCTGTAATGAGAGCCCGTGCACTAGATTAGGGTGCGAGCCGCATGATGTCAAAGAAATTGAACATAGTCAACTTATCATTACAATCTATAATCACATTTGATAAATAAGTAATTGTGGCTGCAGACAGTTTTCTATACTTTCCCTGCACATGTTGCATGTCCGTCCACTGGCAAATTTTCTTGGCGTATTCGTTGTACGCACGAATTTACTTTATGTGAGACTCTCACAGTAGCTCTTTTATTTAATATTTAACAGTACGTGATTCTGAAACCGCTGTTCCATACGTTTTGACCGCGTTGGTAGGTATTGTACTTTTCTATGAAACAGCAGGTTTTTTTTTATAACTGACGAAAATTTTAAACGCTGTTGGTTTCGGAATCATGTATTGAAGCCATGGTAAGTTTTCGCGTCAAGGTCCCTGCCACCCTGTATATACCCGGTCGATTAGATTCGAAGTAAATTGGCTGTGACAGTCCGACAGACAGACACACGAGTGATCCTATACGGGTTCCGTTTTCATTTGGACGTACGGAACCCTAATTATAAAATTGAGAATGTTATTATGGGAAATTGTATTCTATAAGATCATGTCAATTTACTGGGTCGACTGCAATGTGCAATAACGAGGCGTTGATACCAAAATACACGTATCTATATCAATTATTTCCTCATACATATTCAAAATAAATTGGTCGATAATAAATTACTCCTCTTCTAATAACCTGTCAAAACGGACAAAATAATTGATTTCCTATATTCAATAACAAAACTAATAAAGTAACGACAAGCAATTCAATTCGAAATGAAGATTAATTACACACTAGACACACACCCAAAACCATACAACAGACAAATAATATTTAAAAAACAAACATAGATACTAAAATTACATCTCGTGTGTAAGCTTCATTAGTCACTGTCTTATTTTAAACTTTCATTCACTTTCATCGCAATCATTTCGATCGTGTGTGGTGTAGTAAGCTGCGCTTGCGGCCGCCACAATACTCCGCGCTCGCAATACAGAGCAACCTTCGAAAGGAAACGCACGTACGATCAGTTTGATTCTATTTATATTTTCTACCTCAAATAAAATAAATTTAAAAAAATGAAAAGTTTACTTCTTGTAATCGGTTTTGTGTGCGGGTTAGGTAAGTGTTACTTTTTTACTTTTAACTTAATATTTTAAGTTTAAATTAAGTTACAGTGTATGTTAACTTAATATTGTTAGAGGTGTGTTGCCAACGGGAATTCGATTGAGAAATTGGGTGATTCAACTTTGGTTATGGGATTGAGCTGCTCGCTCCTCTAAGCCTTGAGATAAAACTTAACATTGTAATTATAACCATAAAACTTGACATTGTAATGACATGATTATTTTGTAAAGTATTATATTATTTGAATTTTTGTGAATGTGACTAAGTGGATAAGTTTATTAATTTTTATTTTCTAATCTTTCATAATTTTTTCTTTCTCAGTTAGTTTTAATGATAGTCTGGCAGTTTGAGTGCGGCCTACCTAAATGTCCTTGCTTTGGTATTGTTCGTCGAGTTGAGCTCTGCGATTACTAACAAATGCTTGCACTGACTGGACAGGTCCACTCAAATCTGTGTGGTTCTTTTCACAAAAGACCATTTCAGATACTAATTTACATGGTCCTCATATGGCCTGACCAAGATTATGTCTGGACTTTAAAAGAGACTGTGACCGAGTTTGTTCCGGGATTTCTTCTCAAAGTAGTCTCTGAGAAGAAATCCCGGAACAAACTCGGTCTAAAACAGATAGGAAAACGGATAGGAAACGCCGAACTCATCTAGCTAATTTTTAATATTTTTTTAATATGACGTGAAAAGTGATTCCAATATCCTATTTACAGAATAAACAATTTCATTTCATTAGAGTTTTCTGCCTATAATCACTATTGTTTTAATTTAGTACTATTGTTTTAATGCTAAAGATTTTCGAGTTATTCGTTGAAAATATTAGATTTTTTGTATGTTTTTAATTAATAAACTCAAAAACTACTGGACCGATTTAAAAAAATCTTTCTCCAATATTATCATTGAGTAACATAGGCTATAATATATAAAGATATCACGCGGGCGAATCCACTGGCGGAAGCTAGTAATATTATGAAGAGAAAATATTTATATTTTTGTTTGTTACGCTTTCACGCTAAAACGGGTGAACGGATTTGGATAAAATTTGACACATGCGTAGACCATGACCTGAATAAGAATACAAGATACTTTTTGTTCGGATATTCCCACGGGATCGAGACTTATGAGGGTGAAACCGCAGGGCGCAGCTAGTATTCTCATAATCTCCCAATGGAAAAGTTATCACATATTATACTTATTCTTATTGTGTCAGTTATGTGACTTCGAAAAAGCTTTATCGTCATCGTTTATGTTTCCAACTTGTTTAATTTACCACTAAGCTGACATAATATTAACATGTCCGTCATCAGTATTTATTTTACGTAACATTTGTGGGCATTCAAACCTTTTGACCCTTTTCAAATCGTACAGACAGTCGTACTCGTGTTTCGTAATGAGCGGTGCTGTGACTCATTAGAAATGGTGAATTATCAATCAGTTATTCTTATTAAATCTTTAGTGACACTATATTATGTGGCCAGTTGAGTTTATCTTGGTCATTACTGATATCTGTGAAGGAAAACATCGTGAGGAAACCTGGAGTTAATATAAGTCTGAAATCGCCAATCCGTCTTGAGCAAGCGTGGTGACCAATGCTCGTGCCTTCTCTGTAGGAGAAAATGCCGTTGCCATGCAGTAGGACAATAATAAGCTAGTATAGTGGCCATTTCTGTTATAATTTAATTCAGTAGTCTTCGTGTATAATGTGCCAGTACCTGGGCGACCGAACTTTGCTCTGGTGAAAATAGAGAATGCTCATTTAATTAGTATGAACTATCGTATACTTTTAAATGATAGTATAGGATAGTTCATATTCCATGCTGCCATGTCATTATTCTAAGGTAGCTATCTTGTTCTAAATTTTGGTTGATTGAGCTCTGCTCCGAGCATTCATGGAGCAGAGCTCTGCTCCGAGCAGAGCTCAATCAACCAAAATTTAGAACAAGATAGCTACCTTAGAATAATGACATGGCAGCATGGAATATGAACTATCCTGGCTATTGGCGATTTATTTTATTCTATCTATCTATATAGATAGAATAAAATAAATCGCCAATTTGACATTGTATGCAGTATGCATAGCTGGCTCGTGTTAAGTTACCATTTTAGTAAATGAATCGAATATTTCAGTCACACTACAGTACCGTTAATTGTAGCGGTCATTGGCCATATTTAGCTTTCCATTCATGGGTTAAATTATAATTTTTAATTACTTTATTCAGTGGCCCTCGTGGCTAAGTAATAACAACCGCACGGGTCGATCCATCAAGTTACATAAGCTACGCTTGCCGAGGTTGGGTGACCATCTTTACATACCGAAACTCCTCCTTGCCTCGGAAAGCACGTTAAGTTGGTCCCGGCTGTCATTCGTGGATCTTTAACAGTCGTTACGTCGTCAGGAGCCCGAAAGTCTGACAACCAGTCTTACCAAGGGGTATTGTATTACCCAGTTAGTGGCTTGTGGAGGTCAAATAGGCAGTCACTCTATGTAAAATACTGGTATTCAGCTGCATCCGGTTAGACTGGAAGCCGACCCCAACATACTTGGGAAAAGGTTAGGCAGATTGATTGAATTATTTTATTCAATGTTTTTTGTAAAGGGAATTTCAAAATAAATTGTCATATCTACCTTGTTCTTCTTTCAGTTGTTTCTATTGGATCTAGTTTATTACTTGATTGAGCTTTTACTGCGTACGACATACGATTACAACAATGCCGTAGGGGTTTTGTGTTGAAATTTAAGAAATTTCTAGAACATTGTCTAGAGTGGAGGCTAAACTTATTGCTACCTACTCTTTTAAAAACAGAGTTGACACTTGGGTCTTAAGGGAGGCGTTTCCTAATCTAAGATTGCATTAAAATTTATATGCGTCGATTTCCGGGACAATGAATAAATTAGTTCCGTAGGGCGTCAGTACTGAAAGGCTGTCAGTACTGAAAATATTAGGAAGGGATTATTGCATCATATTCTGGAATGACGTCAGAGCTTTGTTATACACTTTTGTAATAGTTTTGTGTGAAACTGGAACTGTTGTCTTGTTTATTAGTCATTCGTTACGTATTTAGTTATTTAGGTTTCCTATGTTCGACTAGTCTTACATACAGTGGCTAGTTCAATTGAAATGTATAGCAATCATTTAATTTTCAATACAGTATCCAAATCGGTTTGGTGTCGTAGATGTTGAAAAATTATTGCTGTATTTTTTATTTCTGTATTAATTAATTTATTTTTTGTCTTAGAATCTACCGGCAGTTTGCTTGCTTGATATATTTAATTACTTTTTCTTTAGGGGCCCAATTTCCAGGGCTGTTAATGTTTATTGCAAATCTTAGAGTTTCACATGGGCATCTGCAAAGTGCGAGTCACCCATAAATCTCTATTACAACACTCTGAGGAAAGTGGAGTCTTATTACTGCCGGGAAATAGCCTTTATATGTTTATCAGTAAATTTTTACATCAAAACAATTGAGAATTAGAGATCGGATATTCGGATGCATATTTACCTAAAATTCATGTGTTGATCGTGACTTATTTAATCCCAGAATCCCGGGATAAAATAAGTCAATAAGTAAATTTGTCGATCCCGGGATTCCGGGCTAAATATATCCCGGAATCCCGGCATCGACAAATTTAGAGTCATGATTATAGAATCGAATGTATATTTACTTACGTTCAGGTGTTGGCTAGTAAGGAATGCACATTTGTATCGATCGCAAAAATCTCGCGATTCTGGAATTGATACATTTTGTACTTTTTTACTATGGAAACGCTAGCTAATTTTGTAAAGTAGGTTGCCAAATTGGCATAGCACATAGCGACAAACCACTCGGTGCCTTGAGTTTCTATAAAAATCTTTACAGTAAGTACATACATTGCTATGTTTACACCGCATAGGTAATCTTCATAAGAGGGCTGATAAATCGTTTCCATACCATGTCCCTATAAGTTGTGCATTCCCGGATTTTATGGAATTACGGGATTTATATTAAGAATTTTATTTAGAAGTCACTTTCATAATTTCTTAGCCAAAAATTCACTTTAGGTAAATATGCATCCGAATGTAGGATCTCTATTGATAACATATCAACATATATCTACGTAAGACCAAAATAACATGTTATGAGTTAAGACTCGGATATCCTTATTTCCGTTCGCCCTTCTAAATTACATAATTGAAAACAATTACTAATTCTATTAACATCATTTACGTATTAACATTCCTGGTTTTAATTACTCCTGTTAAATGCTTATGTATTGGTTTCCGATGCTCATTACATTTGGTAATAGTAATAGTTAATAAACATTATGTCGATACTAAGCTATTATAATTCTGTAATGGATTACTTAGGTAAGGTATTCTGGGATTATCTATTTAGAGTACTTAATAACTGACTATGTAAGAGTATTTCTTTATTAAAGTTAGAAGAATTAGGTTCGTATGAGATGTACTCGTAAGAACCACTCGTGTCTTCGGGAATCATATTAAGAAAGATATAAATTTTTATATTGCTATTGTATATGCGACTAAAAGATACATTTAGGTGTCGCTTAGTGTTACTGAAAACGGGAATAGGTTTAATAAACGTAAGGTTAGTAAAATGTTCTGTTCTGTAACATATGTTATCGATGTAGTTCGGCTTCGTCTCCCTTTCAACTCAAGGTTCGATGCTCCAGTTAGTTTTACCGAATACACATGTGGCACGAACATGAAACTCGGAGGGTTTTCGAAACATAAGTCACGATTTGTATCTACTCATAGGTAATTTTGTTAAATAGTGTTAGAACTTGTAAGAGCGATGAAGTAAGGAGTAGTATTGTAACACGATAAAGCAAAAGAGACAGAAGACGAAAGCAAATCTAATGCAGATTTTCGTAAAAAGTGAACAAGAACAGTTTTTCTTCAATTTTTTTTTTTTCGATATTATCTTAGTTATCCAGGTGATAACTAAGATAAATTCGAAAAAAAATCTTATAAAAAAAAAAATAATTAAAATGAATTTATTTTTTTGTAATAAGTTTTTATTTTTCACGTTTTAGTTGTGGTACACCACACAAATTAGAATACTAATCCCTGCTATATAAATAACAGCGACAGGAACTTATAACATCATCCATATAGACTAAGTGGGAAAAATACCTATTATTGAAACTAACTCAAAAACTACCCAAGCAAAGTTAATAAAATATATATGGGACCACCTCTGAAGTATGACCTACTAAACAAAAAATAATCATCTAAATCATTTCATAATTGGCGGAGTAATCGCGTAACAAACATACTAAAAAAAATCACACAGTCGATTTGAAAACCTCCTCCTTTTTGAAATAGGTTAAAAATACAGGTCAGTACTGCGTTGATTCAAAAATAATAAACTGGTAAATCAGAGGAGGATTTTCATGAGACTAATAAATCATAAAAATAAAAAAAATAAAAAAATAATTTCTGATATAATAATATTCACGGTCTAGAAAATGCGTGTTAATTAGTACAGCTCAAGCTAGACCGAGGTGCGGTCAGACCTCGGAAAGCATAAGCCTGGTGGTCACGGCTGCAATAAGAATGAAAGCTTACAATTTTGATAACCGGTTAAAATATCTGGTAATTCCAGTAGATTTAGTAACGTAGACTAGAGGGGCTCGTGGCTTAATAATAATAGCCGCACGGGTCGATCGAAGGTTAAGCTACGCTTGCCGAGGTCGGTCCGTGGATGGTAAAGCATCCATTACATATCGAGACCCCTCCGTGCCTCGAAAACTACGTGAAACTGTTGGTCCCAGCTGTCAATTGTAGATCTTTGACAGTGGTTACGTGAAGTCAGAAGCCCGAGAGTCTGACAACCAGTCTTACGAAGGGGTATCGTATTACCCTTAACTGGATTGTGGAGGTCAGATAGGCAGTCGCTCCAATTAAAATACTGGTATTCAGCTGCATACGGTTAGACTGGAAGCTGACCCCAAAATAGTTGGAAAAAGGCTAGTCAGCTGACGATTAGGTAGACTAGATGTTGATCCTAGTTTGTACTTTAACTAACGATCGTTCAAAGCGATCGTTAGTTAAAGTACAAACTAGGTACGTTTAATCAAATAAATAAATCGGAACCATAATTGAAATACACTACAAATGGCTAGTGTATTTATTCCCAAAAGCAATTAGGTACTAATTATTAATAAATTATTTCTTCATCCATACTAACACCAAATAAATGCTGCCTACACAAGTTGCACTTTAGGTTTTGTAACTTACGAGTAGTAATTATATTTTAAAAGTAATAACATGTCAGCAGGCTTGTTACGACCTAAAATGTATCGGAACTCATTTCGAAACGCTTTTTTTGATTTCGTAATAGTGACAAGAGTAAAGTAATCAATTGGTCGATTTATTTTATTTACACAATAAAGCATATTAAAGTGTGCCATAAACCAAGTTAGCGAGCGTTTGATTTCCATTGACAGGTTTCTTACTTCTCTCATCGATACCATAACATAACCTCACGTCTGTGTTCTCCAAAGGGTTAGGCAGGGGTGTACCTATAGTACACCCACATTTCGCCAGTTATGTTTAAGTCCCATGTAATAGGGGCGTGCCTTTTGCCAGGAACAAATCCAGACTAGATGACTCAATGAAAAATAGAGCACGCGTAAGATTTCTTGATTATAGGTAAGTGACCACTAAGGTCGTGACTGCTTAACCGGACTTTCCTGTGGCTGCCTTTAGCTTCTACACTAAGAGCCTCCAGCCAGGAGCATAAATGCAAACTATTCTAAGTTACAAACTAAACGAACGCTCGTTAAGGGCACCCCCTGTGGGGTACGAACCTCGGCTTAGGGCGTCGTTGAGGGGAGGACAGCAAGATGGGACAGGCTGGATCAAGGATTCATTATTATTAATAGGGGAATTTAAAACTACACGCTCAGCTGCGGCACGGGCTGGCGTTTCATCGGACAAGGGTTTGGTCCATACATAGGTGACCAACTTTATATACTGAGACCCCTCCGTGGTTCGGCTGTCATTCGTAGATCTTTGACAGTCGTTACGGGTCATCAGAAGCCCGAAACTCTGACAACCAGTCTTACAAACATCTATCATATTACCCAGTAACTGGGTTGTGGAGGTCACATAGGCAGTCGCTCCATGTAAAATACTGGTATTCAGCTACATTTGCGTATACTGGAAACTGACCCCAATGTAGTTGGGAGAGCTAGGAGGCTAGGCAGAGCATGAGGTAGGTACTCGTAGTACCTACTTTAACTTATGTACGATTATATCAGTGAATGTCAATCTCGTCGTTTCATTGGCATTGAAGTATGTACCTTTAGACGAGGTAAAAATCGCGAATTTGTATCAATTACTTTTATGACGATCTTAAAAGGAAAACCTGTTATCTGTGCAATGTTCTAGAATGAATGTGAGGGCAGTCTGTATTGGTATAAATCTTTCGTTATCATTCTCGAATGACCCACCTTGCTGTTTGTCATAACTTCGTCATCAATCGGAGGTAGATATTCTCTGAGGATTTTTTTCTTATAGGTATGAACGTCGATTTATTTGTCTGTTCTTAAGAGCGTTTATTCTTAAAGTGGGCAACGTCGCAAATAGATGTCAACTATTTCGCTGTTTTGATTAATTTGGCAATATTACTGTATGGAAATATGAAATGTGGCTAACTAGCGAACTGGAATATTAATAATGAATTGCAATTATGACACTGAATTTGATGTTGTAACCATTTTAGTTGGAAAAAAGGCATTTGGAAAGTTTCCAAATACTTTTTTTACTTTTAAAACTAAATATTCGGTGTTACGATATTGATTATTCCATTTCATAATCAGTAGTTTAGTTCACTAGTTATCCACATTTCATATTTCCATTCAGTAATATTGTCAAATTAATCAAAACAGGTAAATATTTTACAGCTGTTTGCGACGTTGCCAACTTTTAGGATAAGCGCTCTTAACGTTTCTGCAGTTACCGATTATAATTGTGGTGCTTGGCAAAGAGATAGCTTCGAATCTGGCAAAGTACTCATATAGAATTCCCGGGAATTAAAAACTTTTCAATGACATTTAAATACTCTTATGATTAAACAGCTAATTCAAACATTTTACTTATAACTTTGGTGACTCATCACTATCAGAATTCTTTTTTATCACCTCTTACACCAACCAAATAAACATAATGATCTAAACTGTTTGTCAACTCCAAAAATATCACTTTCACTATCAACTTTGTTACCTAATCCAGTTATAAGTCACACTTTGCTTAATTTTTAACACTTTCTACTCTCATTGATACTGATCAAGTACTCATGATGCAACAAGTAGTTTGACTGCCTAATACAAGGCGAACTTCAGTCACTGTCAATTCAAATACAACTGAAGGCTTCGACTGACAATTGCCGGGGTCAACTACTCTAATATGGTACTCTTTGTTAAACGCACTATGCATGTGCTGAGTAGGTAAATCTCTCGATGATTACTGAGTGAGTCTTCAGTTATAAAAGCCCCTGGATGAAGGTTGCCATTATCCCAATTTAAATTTATTTGGGGTCTGCTAGATGACTTAGTCCTTTCTTTTTAAATACTTCTCTATTAGTCGACATTTCAGTAGTCTCTCTTTCTCCTTTTCTGTCACACAGCCCAGCCATCGCTTTTTTGGTCTTCGCCTACTTGGATGCCCAGGAAAAATAATTGCGGCGATATTTTTAGGTAGCCTATGTCCAACAGTTAACGTCTTTCGTCTAATAATAATAATATGATGATGATTGCCTGTGGAGTTCAAAGATGTTTACACATATCTCGCCTGTAAACTAAAATCGTTTGTCGACTGTACAATTTTCTCTTAAGACTAGTAAGTTTGTTCAAGGTTGTTCTTGGACATTAAAATTCTAAGTTACTATAAGGTCAGAATTTTAATGTTCCAAGTTCCTTATTTGGGTAATTTTAAGTACTGTTTTGAATGTAATAAAAATCAGATGAGGTTATTATGCTTGAACATTAGATTGGTTGTTATAATGTATTCCACCTTTTACTAGTCTAATAAATTGTTTAATGTTTATTTTTTGATTATTTGCAACGCAATTAAGTATAATGAAGGTTTTATGTTCATACTGCCTATACTATAATTTAAACTTATACATAATACTTGCTTCAAAAACGGTGAAGGGAAACCGGCATGCCTGAGAGATATTTCTTGACGGCATGTGAAACCGAGTCAGAGGCCCCATAGGTGACATAAAAACTCGGACACACGAAAAAAGAAAGAAGATGAAAACTTAATACTATCATCCTATTGATAAAAGACATTGACATTTACCAAGAAAAAGATACAAAATGTATGGAAATACTATTTTAATAACCATCGTTAGTCGCCAATGATCGATCACTGATGGTGACCATTTTAAAGAAGCTACAATACTTGCAAATTACCCGAGACTTGTCATCTCTGTTCTAGATATGAAATACACCAATACATATTTCACCTCCTACAATCGATTTAAGCGACAGGAAACAATACAACTCCTACGCAGTCGGAGTCAGCGGCGAAAGCAAGCTAGTCATTTTTAGATCACCCTCTATAATGGAATTAAGTGAGCGTTAACAATAGATGATAACAAAGGAACATTAGGCAATGGCTTGGGTGTATTGTGCTTTGTTTTAGAACTGGCTGCATAGCCTGAGATAGTTCGTAGCTTAGCTCTATTGGTGGGTTCGAATTAAGTGCTTAGATGTTCATTTGCGCCCGTTTGATAACAATAGGCACGCCCTATTACTTGAAACTTAAACATACTGGCGAAATGTGAGTGTACAATCGCTTACCCTTCTGCATAACCCTTCAGGGAATACAAGCGCTATGATATGTTTTAATGATTCGTATTTGGTTTAAAAAATAGTTTAATATTTTCTTACCAGCCTGAAAAAGTTAAGGAGTTTATTACTCAAATAAAAAAGAAGTTTGAAGATTTGTACACAAACATTATGTTAACCCAATAAATATACATATTGACATTGTTTACATATAATATCTTATATCTAATTAATTAATAAAAATTGCAAAATTACATACAAACTGAACTAAAACTATTGAAAAACTAAAATATCGAAAAATTCATCCGCATCGCTGTCGACTGGTAATGTACCCAAGAGACTGGCCACATTACCACGTTGTGCTTAGCCTCTGCCCAAGGTAAAAACCAGCCCTTGGGTCACGGGAAGTGTCAAATAGCCGTTTTGATATTTCATTGAAGAGGCCGTGAGCACTCGGACCCCACGGCCCGAGGGTTTCAACCCCAAACGGCTCGAAAATAAAAGGTTATTGGATTATTAGATTTCATGTTTATGTATTTGAATCATTTTCTAAAAGGCCAATTACGAAGAAGAATGGTGATGAGGAAGATGTTTAATTGTGGAGAGTCATTAAAAAAAATAGTTTTCTCGTAATTGTTCGTAAAACTATTTTCAGCACCATGTATCTATCACATAATTAGTTTATCTGTTGTTGCTTCATTTTTAATTCTTAATTCTTTTTACCTATTGTGGTATAATAATTTTATTCTAGGTGCATCGTCCTCACATATAATTATATAACTAATGTACTTATACAAAATATTGTAAAACATTTTAAAAGAGTAACGGTGGAGTTTCTTGCCCATTCTTCTCCATACGAAAACTACCTTTTGGAAGGGGCAACTAGAATCAATTAATTTTTTTTTTGTAAATTTTTGACGTTCAAAAGTGCCTTATACGGGCCTATTTGAAATAAATGATTTGACTTTGACTTTGACAGCATTTTTATCATTGTTTTACCATTGATCGACTATGGGATAAGTCGATCAATCTGCCTAGCCTTTTCCCAACTATATTCGGGTCGGCTTCCAGTCTAACTGGATGCAGTTGAATACCTACCAGTATTTTACATGGAGCGACTGCCTATCTGACCGCCTCAACCCAGTAACTGGGTAATACGATACCACTTGATAAGACTGGTTGTCAAACTTTCAAGCTTCTGACGACCCGTAACGACTGTCAAAGATCCACAAATGACAGCCGGGACCATCAGCTTAACCTGCTTTCCTAAGCACGGAGGTTTTAAATTTCTAGGGATAAGTAAGGGTACCTAACAGTCGACGTTGTATATTCGATCGTAGCTCAAAAACTGCTGATCCAGTGTTGATAAATAATAATGTAAAACAAAATGAGTAACACGTTTTTCCGCTCAAATGATAATAATAATTCAGTGATAATACCTCATACGGTTACTAACTGGAATTAGTTCAAAAACTTAGCGGCCCTGGTTTAGGCGTTCAGTTACTTACTTGTTTATAAACTGCTGCTGGTCTTACTGTTGTACTTTGAGACGATATTTTTTGTGTGTTGCTTTCGCTCGGGTTTTAGTTGTAAGGTTTTTTAAAATTGAAATAGACTCGTAGGTATAGTTTTTGTACAAGTAATCGATGTAAATGTATCACTCATTTACACTTATATTGGTTTTGTAACTACTGTCGTGCGACGTACCGTACGTACCTATGTACATCCATTTTATCAACATATTTTGCTGTGAATCGCCCAATTTTCAGTCTTATCCCAACAGATTTTTCTTTTGAATAAAACCAAATGTTTTTAATGTTAAATACTCGCCCGCCAGTATTACCTATAATTAAAAACTTTATATTTCAGTTTCAGCACAAGAGTTCAACTGTCCAGAGAAGACTAATTTCCCAGATAAGAGTGGTTTCTACCCGGACCCCTACCAGTGTGACCTTTACTACAAATGCAACAAAGGTCAGTACAAAACTACAAAGGTCACTGCACATCCGGTGCAGTGCATAGGTTCCTGTGATGACGTAATACATGCACGAGGATGGTTGCGATGTCGAAGATTTTGTCGTATTCCGGGTTCCACTTTATAAGTGAGCTTTAATAGTTATTGTAATTAAGGTGATTATTAAGTATTTTATGCGCAGCAAAATAATCGTTTTTTAGTTTTGATGTAAGAAAAAAGACGCTGGTATTTTTTTATTACAACTGTTTACTACCTAAGAGGAGGTTTCATTCGTAAAATTGCTCTAAAAAGTTACGCTTAATTTGGTCTATTTCACAAAGTTATTTTTTATTATCGTCCAATATAAAAGCGGTGCTTCTAAATTAAGCATTACATCTTATGATCATTTAACTTTTACGAGCACTGTTTCTTCATTAATTACTTTCAAGACGGAATCAAACCTTATAATTTATTGCAGCCTGTGCAATAGAATGTGTAAACACGTTTGATTACAGATAATTCTCGCTTCAAACAGTTCGAATATTTACGTAAACAGTCGTAAATTTTCTAGAACCATAAAATACATCTCTAACACCAAAATGTCCCAATAACCAATAGGTCATCCAATTTACTAATAGGTTCAATTTGACATTTCGACAGCGAAGTGTCAATATCTCATATCTGAATTTTTTTGCGAAATTCACTCCTATTGGTTCGAGTTTAAAGGTCAAATTCGCATGTTCTAGTAAACTCTTAACTATATTTTTAATTGCAGGTATTGCAAAAACAACCGTGTCTATGGCAATAACTCATAACTTCCATGGATACGTGGAACACGTATTGGCTTTGACTTCGACAGTTCAAAGTTATTGGCACTTCGATAAATCAATTTAAATTGCCAAGATATTAAACGCTTTTTTCACTTTGTGTAAATTCTTGACTTTGGCAGTTTTTTTAGTAGAATTTCTTGTCACTGCGCCGTCGATTTCCAATTCGCGTGCTTACCTACTACAAATTCAATTAATGAGTAGGCCCATTGTAAAATGTGACATTACTACACAAAATGTCGTGACTACTCGTATTTTTTGCCAACATTCGGACACTCATTATTATAGCAAGTAGAGTGTAAAAATTCCTAATATTTCCTCATTATTAAATAGAAAATGTTACGAAGGCGACCATAACTAGGTAATAAAGTGCTTGCACGGTATTGCCCAAAATGAGTCTATCGGCAATCGTGTGTGCATGCAAAATTTGTATTTTAAGACATTACTTTTGAGATGGCGTTTAGTATAAAAATATAATTATTGCTGATCTGACTTAATTATAGCTTTAATTAAAACCCATAATTTATTAGAAGGGGAGTATAATTTATTAGGAACGTGTCAGCGGAAACTTTTTCTCAAACTGATGAACCGATGTTACATAATGATATATTATCAATTTTGCAATAAGATTGTGTTTCTATATATAAATAAGGTCTTTATTTATTTCAAATCTTATGTTGAAACTAAACTAACCCAGTTGGGGTGGTAAACAGTCCTCTCATTCCGTATGTGAACTTGTGTTCTAACGACCGTGTTTTGTTTTGAGATTTATAGCCTCCAAACAACGTGTGATAGTGTTTTGTTTTAAGATTTATAGCTCAAAATTTAGTCAACCTATCCAAGTAGGTTCCTACATATCTATCACCTATTAGGTAATTGAATTTTCTAATTTATACAAAACAACATTTCTATCTGATTGTATGGAAACTTTCAGAAGAGAATGTAAGGCAGATGCAGCGGGAATATTAACAAGATTTCTATTATTTTAACATTTCATGGCGAATTTTACACGCTTGCAAGTTAAAAGCATTGTGCAAAGAGAAAGCTAAAAACGATAATGGTTTACTGTCTTTAAATAATTATAATTGCTGTTTATAATGTTATGAACCTACCTATTATTAATTTCATGATTGTAGTTTTTAAAATGGTGAGAGTTAAAAATAGTTACATTATTTGTCGAAAGTTTGATAGGTAGTTTTATTTTTATGTGAAAATCTGTTTGTTCATATTTTTTATTAATTAATTTAGGAACACAAGAAAATATAAAGAGTTAAATCACAAAAACCTCAATATATTTGTCTGGATGTTGAAAATCCTTTGAGCAATGTTATTACCTACTAACTAAATATCATTATTGTTTAATGTCTGTAATTTGTCGTATTTTAGATCTCAGACAATAGGTTTGTTTTGTCATAATTTGTCTTTATGCACGTTCGACGTATTATATTCGTGTTCCCGAACATTCTGATGGATTGGGATTGATGATTGATGGAGCTTATTTGTCAAAAGTGGTGATTAAAGTAATTATTTTACATAGACCTGTGTATTATTGAGATGTTAAGACTATTATAAGTAGATATTTTAGTCGCTAATTCCTGAGGGTGACTGTCCCAATCAGTAAGAGGTGTATTATCACTGTCATGTGGGACACTCCTCTTAAGTACTTTACTTACTTTCTCTCTTTTTTCTTTACTTACGGCTCTATTTTCAGTAACCATTACTCAACCAACAGTAAAATATGTTGCAAATACACCATAGCGTGATACGAACAAATTAAGGACAACTTTAGACAAACTCCCGTAACCTCTCGAATACTCTAGATACAGAAACAATAATAGTTAGCAGTAGTATATACATACGTATGTAGTTTCACAGTAACGTTTTGTAATGCAACAACATATGCATTCTTGGATTTCCGTCAGTAGTACAAGTGAGTGGTATTTTGTGGTCTTGCAATGCCTATATATATGTGTCGAGGTAAATATTGTAGTAGATAATGTATAAGGTATAGGCTTATTCTTAAGACATACTGTCGGTTGTCACATTACGCTTGACGTTTGATGTTCATGTGTCGTGTCAACTCACGCTACAAAAAATTTTTTTTGGCTTTTTTTAAATATTTGCCATTTTTCATTGCTATCTTATATGGCAAACAAATACGTTGGTTCCATACCTTTAAAAGGGGTCGTTAAGGATAAACCAAATATTTAAAGAAATGATTTATTGTAAGATTGCAAGGAATTCCTTGTCAAAAAAAACCCTGGACTGGAGGTGTCCAGGGGCGTATAATTTTAGCGTTAAAGCCAAACAAATTAGCAGTTATAACTTATTCACTTACCTATTTGTAATTTTTTTTCTTCCACACAGGTGTAGCGGAAGCGAAGCTGTGTCCCGATGGTCTAGTCTTCAATGATGAGAACTCCAACAAGGAAAAATGTGACCTTCCCACAAATGTAGACTGCGGAGACAGGAAAGAGCTGCGTAAGTATCCCCTATCCATTACTACTGTCTATCCCTATGCGAAACGATGGAGGGGCTCGTGGCTAAATAATAACAGCCGCACGGGTAGATCTTCAAGGTTAAGCAACGCTTGCCGAGGTCGGTCCGTGGATGGGTGAATATCCATTACATATCGAGACCTCTCCGTGTCTCGGAAATAAAGTTAAGCCGTTGGTCCCGGCTGTCAATTGTAGATCTTTGACAGTCGTTAAGGGTAGTCAGAAGCCCAAAAGTCTGACAATCAACTGGTTTCTGGGTTATGGAGCTTCGACAGGCAGTCGCTCCATGTAAAATACTGATATTCAGCAGCATCCAGTTAGACTGGAAACCGACCCTAACATAGTTGGGAAAGGCAGATGATGATCCCTATGAGAAACTATGGACATAAATTTCTTTGATTTACTAGAATTCAGTTCAGTTAACTATCTGATAAACTGACATTGCCACAAACTGACATCGAAAGTTACTTACTATTTAAGTACTTCTGCGAGCGAGACCAATTTAATTGAAACATATTATTATTTTAAATTTTATTTAAATTGATCAATCGACTTCATTTTATAATATTTGAACAGTGTTATTGGTAAATGCTCACAAGATTTTGAGTGCTGTTAATTATAACTATGATAGAATGAGCAGATAACGATGACGTTGTTCATTGCGAACATAATTTTTGTACATGCCTGTTAAGAAAAACGTCTCTTTTCCGTAGATTTATTCCGGTCTAATACCAAAAAACTAATACCACTGGTATTTGTTTGAACTCATATTTATTTTCTATTCCGAACGGATAACATTGTAATAAATATAAACTAATACCAAAACAAGTTCAAAGATATAAGGTACAGTCAGTAAAAATGCTTTGTGTGTAACAAGCTCGACGTGGTAGATTTATTTTTCATCTATGTTTTTATTCTTATTACCAAAAGTTGTAAAACGAAAGTTATTTTGATTAAACATAACCTAGGGCCTGCTCAAATTATTCTTATCAACTTAACTCGATATTTCACAATGCAAATATTTTTCAATTTTTCTTTTCTACAGAGGAGCCAAAGCCGTCTAAAGGCTGCCCCAGACAGAACGGATATTTCAAACATGAGGATCCTCAGGTACGTTGTAAAACCAACCAGTATTGTAACTAGCATTTGTGTACCCTCCAACGCAAAGGGCAGTGAACGGAAAATACTTGAGATTGTATCATGAACATTAAAATTTGATCATTAAATCGTCAATGATGAGCATTAAAATTTGTATTTTATTTAGGTTTTTGACATCAAGACGGGCAACTAAAGTTTCAAATAGATTGCGGTTGATCGCCGTCAACCATTCACTTCAAAACATAACCGATGGTCGATCGATTAATGTAATTCGACTGTCATTGATTGACCGTTATCTAATTACAGCTTTTTTATTTGTTTTTTTTTTTTTTTGGGTGGGAAATTATCAAATAACTTCTCCCGCTCTGGGTGGAGCGGAAGGGCGTGTCAGACTCTTACTGACTAAAACCCACCCGTGTTTCTTTCGTTGCCTGTACGTTGCCAGGGGCCACGGTATCCCTTTCGGACTTTCCCGCAACCCCGGCAGGCATCGGTCCTATCGGACCCCTTCATTTGCTGACATCTCTTTGAGGCGCGCGTGGAACACAACGCGCCGTTGACCCGGGCCTGGTCCTTATTGGACGGCGAGCTACCCATTGCTCACCGTCCGCAAGCCCGCGCCTACGGTGGCCGGGAATCAGCCTGCGATTCCCGACGCCCCGGGCGTCTCCTGCGGCGGCTAGGGGCGTGAGGGCGCGAAATTTGCCTCTCCATCACGCGTTCTGCCTCCTCCTTCGCGAGCATTACTGCTTCGCAGAAGGAGGTGACGGCCTCCCATGCCCTCTCGCTCCGTACCATGGCCTGGACCAGGGCCGGACGCGAGAGATCCCCGCCACCGATCGCCTGTCTAATTACACCTTAAAGATGTTCTTGAAATTATAGTTATGGTGGGAAAATTCATACTGATATTCTCATAAAGGAATTTGAACTGTAGGCATCAAATAAAATAAAAACTTCCTTTCATATTTAACTATTTCTATTTTAAAACTGAGTCTTAAAGGCCTTACTCATATACTCGTACTATATTATTTTATTTTATTAATCTATTAAATAATACTTGCAGGCTTGCGACAAGTTCCACTACTGCTCAGACGGAACACCACATGTGATGCCCTGCCCTCCCGGCCTGTACTTCAACGAGGAGACCTCCAACTGTGACTGGAAGGAGTCCGTCAAGAGGCAGTGTGATCATCTCACCAAGGGTACGTTGCACAGAGAACGTTCTTCAGTTAATGTACCCTTTTCTTCATAAAAAATAATTTTAAAATAAGGTACCCTTCTGGATTTGAGTGCAAATCACGATACATTTCTAGATCTAGGTAATAGTAACAATGGAAAATGTAGCCTGTTTGTGATCATAAATTCGAGGAAAACAAAAAACTACGGTATAAGTACTTGTTAAGTTGCTACTTTGACACTCAACGTATTAAGGTCATGATCGAGTGACACAGGCTGTTTCAAAGCAACTTTGAAACCTTATTTCTCCAGAGCTATGAACAAATGTACGCTGGAGGCTCTTTCTTCTAATTAAGGATTATAATATTAAACAGCGTTTAGAAGGGCTCATAAAAAATCAGCGCTTCCATTTATATCTCCTCTTCTGCTGTCAATATTGTACTGACAAATTATCTCTATTTTTCAGACTTGCTTGACGACGGTTTCTCCTGCCCCGAAGGTGAAGTAATGGGATCCAACGGCCGCGCCATGCCTCACCCCACTTTCACTCACCCTGAAGACTGCCGGAAGTTCTACATCTGCCGCAACGGCGTCCAGCCCCAGAAGGGACTCTGCCCATTAGGCCAGGTCTACAACGAGGACATCTTCACGTGCGATGACGCTGAGAAGGTTCAAGGATGGTAAGGACCTGGCTTAATAGATAAGATATACTAAACATAGTCTGATCAACAGCAGGTCTTGACTAACTGATTTATATGATCGGCTTAGTTCAGGTTAAGTTTGAATCCTAGAAAGTGATTATGGTGCCATACGTGGAAGTGGCAAAGAAATGTTTATTCCAGTGTGAAAAATTGATCTTTTCTTGTATAGTTCCACTTTTTTTCGACCCTAGTGACCATCCAAGCCAATATTTTAAGGGTGCTTAGTACCAAGCAATGCAAGTATCTGGCAATACAGACAGTGCTGGAATTAAGAAACCATCGTCTATTTAGATGAGCGTTTAATAGTATTCTTTATGTTTTTTTTTTAACACAGATTCATTTTGTTACATTATATGAGATCCTAATTTAATGATGAAGACGGTCTGGATGTAAAGATACACACCTGGTAGTGCTCGTAAACTCAATTATTAAACTTATTTTTGTATATTTCAGTGAAAACTACTATGAAGGCCAGACGTTTGACAAGAACCAACGTAAGAATGATTGAAGTGTCATACTTGTTAAGATAATAGTTATGTATTATTAAATATTTATAAGTCACCATGAGTTTCATTTACTATGAGTCTAATTTATTCTCCAAGTAGTACCTACTAGCCGGGTTCGATTCCCATGTCGGGAAAGGTGTTATTGCTGGGGTTTTTCTTTCAGGAATTTCTCAGCAGCAGCCTGGAATTTGGATTTGTGCCCGATGGTAATATACCCTTATTAAACATAACAGGCGAAATGTGGGTATACTATAGGTGCACCACTGCTTAACCCTTCGGGGATTACAGGCGTGTGTTATGTTATGTGGTACCTACTAGAAAAGTGAATATTTCTACATTAAAAGTATATACGAGTATATCTAGATAGGAGAGCAGTGCTCACCCACAATTTTGCAGATATAGTACTTATTTTGTTAAACAGTTTTTTTTTTGTAACGTGTACTACAATGCTTTGTTTTTGAATAAATAAATAATATATCTATATACGTTACGTAGTTGGTAAAACCGGCCAAGTGCGGGTTGGGAGTTGGGATGAATTTATCCCAAGAACAAACTTAACATTGTAGTTGAAAAACATGTTCTCCCATGCGGAATGTATTCCTACGAGAACATGTTTTTCAAACTGCAAATTTAAGTTGGTCGATTATTACTCGGTTAAGCCTACTTAGCTGTGATAGTTTGATAGTTTTCCTTTTAACTTCGTTGTATATACCTACTGCTGTGATTTTTTTCACAAATCCAAGTACAACCATTTAGCTGGCTGCACATGAATCTAACAATAATGAGCACTTTAAAGCTTAATATTTCGCAAACAGACCCCTGAATTGAAAAATGGTTTTCACACATGTAGGTGACTCGCATTACATTTATAATATGTACATAATATATGTATACGTCCTACACTAACAAACACAAACACACAATTTATAAACATAAAACACTAAACAATAATTAGTAGCATTTATTTTAATACAATATCACGTTTAACGTACAGTCCGTCCATCATTAATATAATAGTAGTAAGTATACTGGACACACGCGTCGCCTGTTGAGTCCCTTGGTCCAAGGCGCGTTAAGATATATGCGCGGGCGCATTCCTTTCCTTTACCGCGCATTCGGAATTTGTGGGTCGGCAATCAAGATCTACCTATGTCGTTGGACGCACGCTCGCTTGCGCAAATTTTTGTGATCGCAACATACCCGCGCTAAATCGCTGTGTAGCTTTTATTCTTCGAACTGTCTTCTGCTTACTGCTTGAGTAAACAAACTCGCTATTTGCTGTGCCTTCCTAATAATATTTCAACGGTATAGTGTAGTGTGTGGAACATTCAAGTGTTGGACTATCAATTGGACTATATCTTCTTCAGACCCAGTAAGTCTACCCCCACACACATCGATATAACCAAACACACTCACAATATTTTTTAACTACCTTTTTAACGACACCCCACACCATGGGACAGACGAGAAAAAAAAAGGAGATACCCTATAATTTTTTTTTCTTGATTTATGTTACCACATTGTCGGCGTGATTAATAATATATGTACGAGTATACCCATGCCAAATTACAGCTTTCTAGTACTAACAGTCTCTGAGCTAAACTGCGGACAGACAGACAGACAGACGGACATGGCGAAACTATAAGGGTTCCTTGTTTACTACGGAACCCTAAAAAGGACCTAAAGAAATGCAAGGTTAAAAATTATGGCCTCAAATGGAAGCAATAAAATTATATACAAACTACTCAATCATATGAAGAATCTAAACAAATCGAACTCGCCACACTTATGGCATTCCATAAAAAATACTCGGATTTTATGTAATTTTACTATCTAGCAGCATTTTTATTTTATTTATACTAGCTACGAGGTGAAGTACAAAGTCTAGGTTGAGGTCAAGTATGCTAAGCACTGAGCACTGAATTGCCTTGAGTAAACTGAGTATACAAAATATTAACTAAGCAACCAAGAAGCTAAGCTTACTTAGCCTAGGTTTACTTTATTGAAACCACTCCTATGAAATCAAACGGAAATGATCCCACTTTCGGGGCAAATACTACCAGATAGTAAAATCTATGGCTATGCTTTACTAGAGGAAGAGCAAGCATGCTTATTAGTACTTATAATTCAATATGTCAAAACGTTGAAACAAATAGTTTTGACAGCTGCGCGCACAGATTGCATCTGCGGCGCTTGAGTCGCCGACGACGGTGCGAAATGTTGCCATTATAAATATTATATAATTTAGCAAGTATTGTATATAATAATATATATTTTTTGTTATTTCACTATATGCTGCACCGGTTGACGTCATCACGTCAACGCTAGCTGTTTTGTGTGGATGTGACGCAGATTTTCCCCAAATTTGTTATTCTCGTGTTTTGTTTTTTCTTTGCGTCATATTTACCGCAGATTAACGTATTTTTGAAATGGCCATTTCAAATCAAAATAATTTTTGTTTGGCTAAGAATTCTAATTTCAAATTAATTTTATTTTAAAAACATGGTTTATTTTTTTCAAAAGTAGTCATTTGTTTATTGATTAGTGTTACATTTTCATCGCATTTCAATCTTTTTCGTCATCATGGATACGTTAAAAATTCGAGTAATTATGGAATATGAGTACCGTTGTGGCAGCAACGCGGCACAAGCGGCACGCAACATCAACGACGTTTACGGAGCTAATACTACAAACCAACGCACTACCTGTTATTGGTTCCGTTCTGGAAATTTCGACCTGAAAAATGAACCTCGCGGTCGTCCGAAGACTTTGGTCGACAATGACGAATTAAAGGCGATTATGGAAGCTGATGATACACAATCTACGGCTGAATTAGCAGCAGCTTTCGACGTTAGCGTCAAAACAATATTGGTCCATTTGCGTCAAATTGGCAAGGTAAAAAAGCTTGACAAATGGGTGCCCCACGAACTCAATGATCGCCAGCGCAAAGTAGGCGTCGAGACGTGCCTTGCACTGCTCAACAGACACACAAATGAAGGAATTTCGAACCGCATTGTTATCTGCGATGAAAAATGGATTCTGTTTGATAACTGCAAGCGCTCAGCAAGTTGGTTGGATCCTGGTTCAGCACCTAAACAATGCCCTAAACGAAAACTTACCCCTAGAAAAGTGATGGTCACTGTTTGGTGGTCTAGCGCCGGTGTGATTCATCACAACTTCTTACCAAACGGGGTGAGCATTACTGCAGATGTGTACTGTGAAGAACTGAACACAATGATGGAGAAGCTGGCACATCTCCAACCAGCATTGGTCAACCGCTCGTCTCCGCTGCTCCTGCACGACAACGCGCGACCTCATACTGCACAGCAGACGGTCTCCAAGTTGCAAGAACTGGGGTTGGAAGCTCTCCGTCATCCGCCCTACTCACCAGACCTTGCGCCTACAGACTACTACTTTTTCCAGAATTTGGATAACTTCTTGGCGGGAAAAAAATTCAATACCCAAGAGGCAGTACAAAATGCCTTTGAAGAATTTGTTGCCTCCCGTCCAGCTGATTTCTTTAAGAAGGGCATCAATAAACTGCCACTGCGTTGGCAAAGATGCATTGATTGTATGGGTGATTACTTCGATTAATAAAAAAAAAAAATACATGAAAAAAATTCGTTTAAATTTTTTCATACAAAACGGCAATTTCATACGTTAGGACCTATTATTAATTACGTCATCAAAGGTAAGTTACCTATGCACTGTACCAGCACGGCACTAACAAAGGTCATTCTTTGTAGTATTGTGCTGACCTCTGCTGCATTTGTAGTAAAGGTACACACCTGGTAGGAATCCGGATAGGAACTACTCTTCTCTGGACAGTTGAACTCTTGTGCTGAAACTGAAATATAAGGTTTTTTAGTTATAGGTGATACTGGCAGACGAGTATTGAATTATGTTACGGTTTGACTAATATTATGAAATCAACGGGTAGTAATTTTGGTAAAGTTGTCGTCTTGAAATCGCTTGTGACGACACGGCCAAACTGATGAGTCATGTCCTCGTGTGTTTCTGTAACAAAATTCTCATTTGTAGCAAAACTCTTGCTCGTTATAACTTGACTACAAGGTTAACATAAAAAAAAGTTCGAAAGATACCTCACAAGTAAACAATCAGAATAAAATTTAATTATTGTACAGTGAACAATACACAAACTAATATCACACAACACTAAGAAGACCCGGCTGTTCGGCAGCGTAGTCTCATTGAGACCCAATTTAAACAGTAGTTTTATTCAGACCTAGACAATAGTCCTACAGACCCGAACAGTAGTCTCACAGAGACCCATTAGTAGTCTCATTGAGACCCAAGCAATAATCTTACAGACTCAGCCGCGCATTGCACCCTGAACGATTCATAGAATCGCAGTTACAACTACGACTAGAGACTTTGCAGTTTGATTAAGCAAGGGCAGGTATTTACTTAGTCATTTTAGTGTGCGTATATTCAAACAACAGCGGAAGCTTTCACTATTATTATCTGAACTGGATTCTATGTCAACAATCAGTTCAGATGGAACTTCACATTGAGGCATCTTTCTAAGACTATCGTATCGCATACTTTTAGGTTCTGTTACAGGTCACTGATTTCAAAGCGTAACAATCGCCTTCAAATACATCAGTTATTTGAAATGGACCTTTATATTTGGGATCTACCTTTGTTTGATTTCGCTCTTCGTGTTGAATAAGAACCAGGTCACCCACATTATATTTGACAAATTTAGCCTTATTACTGTCAAAACGAGACTTTTCGTAATAAGAACTTCGTTCGATATTGTGGGCTGCGTGCTCTCTCGTCTCAGAAATATCTACCTTTTTTTTTTTTTTTTTTTTCTACCTCAACTTCAGTTTCGTTAGCAGTCAAAAGATTCAGTGGTCTAGCTACGCGACTGATCATAAGTTCGAGGAGTCTGGTGAGTCTGGCGTAAAATTGCACTGTTAATACAGTGCAATTTAACGCCAGTCAAGAGCATCCTGCCACGATCTGTGCGATGTTTCTACTGCAGTTAAACAGTACGGGTTTTATTTTTATTTTATTTATTAAGGGATAATAAACAACTACAATTATATAATACATAAGGTTAACAAAATTTTCGGTAGTAATGTTGCAGTCCACTGCATTATCCGCAGATAAGACATATTAAAGGATCAGAGGTTGCCACTAGACGAGCATTACCAAAATCTGGATTGGATCTTTTAAACGAATTTACATTTCAATTGTTGTTACCCGAGTTACCGGTAAACAATCAATAAACGCAAACGAAAATTCACTCAACACACGCGCGAGACTTTACCTCTATAAGCGGGCAGAACGTCGGTATTAATTGCACTTAAATTAATTCCTGTCACCGTGGCAAAACTAGAAACCGGTTTTGTTATCATTATACACCCTTTCGATAAGGATACCCAAATCACAATTTAAAATATCAGAGCCTATCATTATGTTACGCAGCATAAATTCATCCGGAACGATAAGAAATGACAAATGTAAACAATGTCCGGCAATAACTACCTCACATAAAATTTGTACGGTACAATAACAGGCGTTGGTAACGCTCATGGCGTGACCACCGCCTGTTAATCGTATGTTAGCAACGGAACGCTCTCCTAAGAATTTATTCGCGATACTTTGCTTTACGAGAGAACACTCAGCACCACTATCGAAATAAAAAATGTACGACTCACCGAATAGTGTTAGCTCTCCACGTACACCTTGGACTTGGCAGTAGTTGACTCTTCATTCCAGGGCCGCGCCGCTGTTGCTGCTGGTGTTACTGGCTGCTGCGTTGCTCGTCTTCGGACAGCGAGGTGCGACGTGACCTTGTTCTCCACAGCGGAAGCAGGTGACATTCTTCTTAGGATCCGCGTGATGAGATGACGCGTAGTGGTAGAAGTGGTTCTTTGTGTAGCAAGCGCCTGATTGCTTTTACATAAACGACAGTCAATTGCTTTGTGCCCAACCTTATAACAATAATTACATTGGAACGGCGTGTTGCTTGTCTTCGTTCGTTTAGCGTCCGAAGTGGTGTTGTCGACGTGTCGATCATATTTTCTCTTCAACGAAAATGCGTTTAATTCTTGGATCAATTTAGTTCTCGTTTTAATTTACGTTGTAAAAGCTAGTCGGTTGATTCGACTATCCATTTTTGCTAAGTGAGCAAGTACATACAATACAGCTACGATGCAGCTCCTCGTAGCTCATGTCCTTCCATTTAGCTAGGAGTGACGTCATCAAACGGCTCGCGTATTTAGCCATATTTTCACCTTTCTTTTGTTGGCTATTGTTGGGGTTCACAGGGGTTCACAGGTGTCCGCACAATCATATCGTGCTAGGATCAGGTACTTGAATTGACTTGAGAAAGCCATGTCGATGCACTTCATTTCAGAGATTTGCTAAGCACTGTAATCAGCACGCCACCTTCCAAGGTACGTTCTATGAGGCAAATGTCCACCGTCGAACTTCAAGAAAGTGGATCTATTGGATATACAAACTTTGTGTATATGACGTGCTTATGAAGTAAATTTTGAATTTAAAATGAATATGTTCTTTAGTACTTTGGTCAAGTGAAATTGTCTGTCACTCTACAAATTTTCTCTGAATATATTTTTGCTACGATCTATTTCTCCCAGTCGTTTCTTTTATCTTACATTGGTTATGGGCCCAGGTACCCAGACATCCAAATTGCGCGACCCAGGGTGGATAGAAGTAGCGTAGTTTCAATAAGAAGTCTGGAGAGCTAAATAAGGAGTTACATTTATTTTTCAAGCAGCGAAATAATTATTTGAGCAAAGGAGCGACGATGAGCGTTATGTTTAGGATCGAACCCCTAAACAAAGACAATTATGATAGCTGGCGAATACAGGTGCAGACGATCCTAATAAAAGGTAATCAATGGAAGGATGCAAGTGGAAAGGTACCAAAACCATCTGAAATAGGAGAAGCTAAGAATTGGGAAGCAGAGGATGAAAAAGCCAAAGCAGATATAATTTTGTCGATGTGTGGTACTGAACTTCGAAATACTAAGGGCTATAGCACTTCGAGAGAAGTTTGGCTGAAATTAGAGTCTATTTATACTTCGAAAGGACCTGCTAAGAAGGCTACACTTCTGAAGCGACTGATGTTGCACAAAATGTCGGAAGCAGGTGATGTACGAGATTAATTGAATAGTTTTTTCGACGCTGTTGATAAACTAGCATAAATGAGTATTCATATCAACGATGATTTGCTATCTATAATGTTGTTATATAGTTTACCTGAAAAATGTGAAAGCTTTTGCTATTGAATCAAGAGACGAGTTGCCGAAACCAGAAGCATTATTAAAATATCAGAATGAAGGCGTAATGCATACATATGTGAAAAAATGTTCAAAGAAATGGAATAAAAGCACGAAAGTTGTAAACAAAATTAAGAAGGTACAAAAGGATGTGGTAGCACATCGTGTGGAAACGTAAAGTAATTAGTACTTCGTCGTGGACGAAGCACTAATTACTTTTAATGTTTCAGATTTAGAAGTTTATAATGCTGTAAATGTTTAAAAACATGACTGGATTTTTGAGTGGGTGCACGTCTCATCTTTGTAATGATCCGAGTATGTTGTGGGACACTTTAACTGTAACTAGCGGAGAACTAAATTTAGCTACGCATGTGAGTACTGAAATAAAAGGTAAGGGTACTGTATGGTTGGCGGCATGTAACAAACACTCAAAGACAGGGATTGACTTACATGATACACTTTATGTTCCGAATCTAAGGACGAATTTAATATTTGTAGCCAAGCTAACCAACGATGGTTGTGATGTCACATTTAAACACAATGTAGCAAATGTGGTTGATTAAAAGGGCAATATTAAATTGTGTGGCGATCGAAAAGGGAACTTGTTTTGTTTAAATAGGTCTGAATTTTCATTTAGTTTAAGTAATGCAAACAATATATGTAGTTGGCATGAACGCTTAGGACATTTAAATGGTAAGGATGTCGCTAAACTTTTAACTAAATTAGATGACAAAATTGACGCAACCGAAGTACAAAGCTTACTTGATTGCGATATATGTGCAAGGGGAAAAATGACTGAAAAACTTAAAATAATTCATTCTGACATCGTAGGTCCTATGAAATGTGAATCTGTTGGCCTTACCTCACACGTTGGTGTGAGGTATATTTTTCAAGTGCGAAAAATAAAGCCTTAGAAGCTTTTAAAGTGTACAAAAGTCAAGTTGAGAATGTAACCGGATTAAAGATCAAGTATCTTCAAAGTGACAATGGAGAAATGAATATTGTAATGCTGAATTTGATGAATTTTTGAAACACGCAGAAATAATGCGAAGACAGTTGCTCGGACACCACAACAAAATGGAATATCTGAACGAATGAACCGGACTTTAGTAGAAATGGCCAGGTGTATGTTGCTCAGTTCAGATCTTTCTGCAGGTTTTTGGGCAGATGCAGTGGATACCGCGTGTTATATCAGGAATCGTTGTCCTACAAGCATTCTACATGGTGATATTCCTTATGAAAGGTGGCTAGAGAAACCAGTGAAGATTGATTACTTTCGAAGGTTTGGAGCTAAGGTACATATTTTAAATAAAGATCCAAACAAGAATAAATTTACAGCAAGAAGAATTTCTGGCACCTTTGTCGGATATCCAAAGAATGCGAAAGGATATAGAGTATGGATTCCAGAGCGAAGAAAATTCATGGTTGCAAGAGATGTGAGGTTTCATGAAAGTGAATATTCATGTCACGAGATCTCGACGCAAGAGCCAGCACCGTCCAATGTTAAAGAAGATGCGGATAAAGAATTAATTGAAATCGAGTTTTCAAAGTGTACTCTACCGGAAGAACATGATAATCAAATATAACAAGTAGACGATGAGATATGGAGTGAATGTCAAGAATATTCTGAAGAATTGAGAGGATGCGAACAGGATGAATAGACAAATCCTTCAAATATTGATCATCAGCTAGAAGAATCAAGAACGCTTGGAACAAGTGGACATGTTGATCAACAAAGGTTGATGAAAAGAGCTCCTGGTAGACGTAAAATATTACGCACAGGTAATGTAGGCCATCCAAGAAAAAGCTATCGAATGACCGAAGTTGAACAACCAATAAATTTTACTAATTCAAATGATGCTGCAGATTTCACTGGTTCAGCTGAAATGAGCTTGAAAAATGCTTTGAAAAGTGATGATAAACCAGAGTGGGAGGAAGTTGACTTGAACGATTATGGTCAAGCAAAATATATTTTAGGAATAGACATAAAAAGAAATGACAATGTCATTGTTCTTTCACAAGAACACTATATTAAAAAGTTGTTAAAACAATTTAAGATGGAAAATTGTAATAAATGTGCAACTCCCATGGAAATTAATTCAAAAGTAAAATCGGAAGAAAAATGTGATACCGAAATTAACAAAACATGGCCTTATCGAGAACTAATAGGTTGCTTAAATTACCTCAGTAACAGGTGAGTAAACTAAGTCAAAAGTTAACGAAACCGGAAACATGCGACTGGAAATCAGCGAAACGTATATTACGTTACCTTAAAGGCACAATGGGACACAGCCTCGTATACAAGAGAACTGGTGATTGTGTTAAGGGTGTTTCGGGTGCTGATTGGGCTAATTGTTTGTTAGACAGGCGATCATATTCTGAATATGCTTTAATTTTAGGTGGTGCATGCGTATCTTGGCCCTCAAGAAAACAACGTAGCGTGGCTACATCGACTTGTGAGTCTGAATACGTAAGTCTATCTGAATGTATAAAAGAAGCAGTCTATTTGAATAGTCTTATAAGGGAGCTAGGAATTGTGAGGTACACTCGAGTGGTTGTTCATGCCGATAGCCAGGGAGCAATCTTTTTGGCTCAAAGTCAAAGTCAAAAGTCAAATCATTTATTTCAAATAGGCCCGTATAAGGCACTTTTGAACGTCAAAAACTTACAAAAAAAAAATTAATTGATTCTAGTCGCCTCTTCCAAAAGGTAGTTTTCGCATGGAGAAGAATGGGCAAGAAACTCCACCGTTACTCTTTTAAAATGTTTTACAATATTTTGTATAAGTACATTAGTTATATAATTATATGTGAGGACGATGCACCTAGAATAAAATTATTATACCACAATAGGTAAAAAGAATTAAGAATTAAAAATGAAGCAACAACAGATAAACTAATTATGTGATAGATACATGTTGCTCACATATTTACAAACATTGTAAAAGTAGACGATTTTCCTAAAATTTTACAGTGAATAAGTCCGAAGAATTGGTCACAGAATGTAAAATCAATGTCATATAATAAAAAAATAAAATAAAATATACACTTAAATTTGCAACCAGTTTGATTTTGTCTTGATTCTAAATTATCTTATGGAGCAGGACCAGCATGTTTCCAAGCATTCTTATCTTGGATATAATCCTCTAATTTGTAATAATATTACAAATTATGCAAGCATATTATGCTTGTTTACAAAGTGTACTTTTAATATGAGTTTTAAATTTTCTTTCATTTAATTGCAAAATATCACAAGGTATTTTGTTGTAACATTTAACACAGTACCCCATAAAATATTTATGTACTTTAGATAATCTGAAAAATGGTTGATCTATTTTATCTTTATTTCTAGTATTAAAATTATCACTATCACTTATTTTATTAAAAAGATGTCGATTTTTTCTAACATACATAATATTTTCATAAATGAACTGGCAAGGTACCGTCACAATATTTTTCCTTTTAAATAGTTCTCTGAGAGATTCGCGGTGACGTAGATTATAAATGGCTCTGACAGCTCTCTTTTGCAAAATAAAGATGGATTCAAGACCCACGCACGCAGTAAACACATTGATATAAAGTATCATTATATAAGGGAGGTGTTAAGGAATAGTAAAGACATTGAGCTGAGACATGTGCCCACTGAATCCATGTTGGCTGACGTCCTCACTAAACCATTGTGTAGTGTCAAGCACTATAAGTGCATAACTGGTTTAGGTGTTTATTGATTTTAGACGCATTTTTTGGGTGTTTTTAAATTAAAATTTATGAGAGGGTGTATTAGATAACAAATTTACAAACAACATATACAAACTTTGTGTATATGGAGTGCTTATAAAGTAAATTTCGAATTTAAAATGAATATGTTCTTTAGTACTTTTTTCCAAGTGAAATTGTCTGTCACTCTATAAATTATCTCTGAATATATTTTTGCTACGATCTATTTCTCCCAGTCGTTTCTTTTATCTTACAGGATCGACGTCTGGTAGGTCCGGGTTGAACTCTCGCAGCTTGATTGAATCTGGCTTCGGCAATCTTGCGCATTGTTTGACGGCACAGTTGGCGCAGTGGTTAAGCGATTGACTGCTGCGCTGCGTGTCACGGGTTCGATTCCCGCACGGAACAAATATTTGTATGACCTACAATTAGTTGTTCCGGGTCTGGCTGTTTGTGTATGTGAGTTTAAATATTTGTAAACGCACCCACAATACAGGAGAAATTCCTAGTGTGAGGCAACGTTTTTTAAATAAAAAAAGTTTATAAGTAAATAATTAAAAAAAAAACTTGTTTGCTGCTCGAGGAACTGGCGCCAATAGATATCCGTGGTAGGCACCCGAGTTGATCCCACTTCTGATGACGGCGGGAACGTGGGCGTAGCAATAACGGGGTCATCGTCTTCGTTTATTGGTACGGGTTCCATGAGGTAGGGTACTCGGGCAAAACTTTCATCGCAATCGTTTTGGTCGTGTGTGGTATAGTAAGCTGCGCTTGCGGCCGGCCACAATAGTCCCCGCTCGCAATACAGAGCAACCTTTGAAAGGAAGCGCACGTACGAAAAGTTTAATTCTATTTATATTATCTACCTCAACTAAATTTAATAATAAAAATGAAAAGTTTACTTCTTGTCGTCGGTTTTGTGTGCGGGTTAGGTAAGTGTTACTTTTAACTTAATATTCTAAGTTTAAATTAAGTTACAGTGTACGTTAACTTGATATTGTTAGAGGTGTGTTGCCAACGGGAATTCGATTGAGAAATTGGGTGATTCATCTTTGCTTATGGGATTGAGCTGCTCTGCTCAGCCTTGTGATAAAACCATATCAGTAAAATCATCAAAATGTACCAGATTTATATAAACACTTTGTAAATTATTATATTATTTAAATTTTTGTGAATGTGGACTATGTGGTTTTTTTTTCTTTTCTTTTATATTTCTTTTCTTTCTCAGTTAGTTTTAATGATGGTATGGCAGTTTGAGTAGTTTATGCGGCCGTGTCCTTATCGATTGAGGAGTTATGTATCATATAGTAAATTAGCCGATTTTGTATGCCCAATCCTGGAACTTGTAGTTACCCTTAAAAAGTTAAATGACACTTACGGTGAACTCGAAAACAAGCGGACGGATATTTTTGGAAATTTGGTAGGATTAAGTAGTACTTATGCATAATTTCTACAAAAAAAAAATAGGTTTTGTACGGTTAAATTTGAGATAGCTACAATGTTTTGATTTTTTCATAAAAATCCATAAATTTCACCGCACTGTTTCTCGGAAAGTAATCAACCAATATTTAATATAATTTAGTAGTAAATGTGTTGTAATTTGTAGTATAAAAATAAAATGAAAAAACTATATAATTTCGCTAATTTTATGTGGCTAATCCTGACGGTCTATGAAAATATATGGACGTAGCTACTAAAGTAATTGATCAAATCGGATAAAAATAGCACCAATATTTAGTAGACATTTCTACTAAATATTGGCGTAATCCAACATCTTGCCCGAATTTCAAAAGATATTAATCAAATAAACATTCCTTAACAATTTAGTGTGGTACGAGAGCCCACGACCTAAACCATATCTCATCGTTTTACGGCCAAAACCGTATAAAATCGTTAGTTTAGATAATTTTGAATCCGACTCGGTGGAAAGTACCGTCAGAAACGTTCTAGTTTTACGGGAGCCCATTTCTGATATGTCAAAAAAAATAGGCAGACGGTTTCATCACAATATGTCTCAAATTAAAAATGTACATACTTTTATGATAGTTTTGCTGTTATTATTAAAAACATGGTGGCTATAGTAACGTAAAGAATGTAATAAAAAAAAATTAAAAGAGAAAAAAAAAATCGGTTGGAAATACATGATAAAAATCCCATTAAAATGCTAGGGGGGTGTTATCAGATCCCGTTAAGGTGGATTCGCAGTTGTAGCCTGCGAAATTTAAATGTTCTTATGCTTTTTGAAATTTGCAGGTTATTGTCAGGTTCTATCAATGAGTACGTATTATTATGAGTATTATACACCAAGAAGCCGGTGAAATGGAGCTCGTAATTCGTCCACATTTCTGGTGTAATTTTTTTGTGTATGAGTGTATATTTTACCTAATACACTCGCAGACAAAGAATACGGGTCAGTACGAAAAACTGAAATTACTCTTAAAATAATAGAGCTAGCGGCATGAATGAACCTGTATATTGTAGATAATTTACCAGTTAATAAAAAACAATAAATTTTGGAAACATTATTAGTTTAATTGACAAAATTACATAAAAAACCAAAATATCAATAACTTTTACGTTGAAATTATAAATGGTTGACACCTCACATACAACACAAAAACGAACTCCAAAACAAAATTAATACTTTGTATTGCCTCCACGGGCTCTTCTCACAGCTGCCAGGCGATTGGGCATGCTGTTTATTAAGTTTCTTAAGCGATGTTGCGGAATATTGGTCCATTTTTCCACTAACGCATGTTTCAAGCATCGAAGTGAAGCCGGGGCGGGGTTTCGATTTATTATTACACACCTCCCAAGGTCGTCCCAAGCGCGTTCAATTGCATTCAGGTCCGGGCTTCCTGCGGGCCAGTCCATGCGATTGATGTCAACGTCCTGAAAATACGCATTTACAATTTCAGCTGTATGTGGCCTGGCGTTGTCAAAAAACAACTCACTGCACTGTAGAAATTGACACGCCTATTGTTCTTGCTGTACTTCTCTGACTTCTGCCTTCTTCTAACATAGTGTCGATACGAGTACATTCTTCTGGTGTTAGCGACATGATAGTAATTTAACAATGACGCTGAAATACGACAATGAAAACAAAATTGAGAAAACAAGCAAAAGTAATACAACCGCGAATTGAATTTATTTCCAAATTAAAGGGTTTTAAAATTTTAACTTTTTTAAATTATGTTTTAGATCATTTACGGTTTTATTTCATACAATATTGAAATTATCTGTAATATAAAGTTAGTTTCATGCATGTACCATTATGAATTTGCAAGTTACAGGGATTTTCGTCATTGACCCGTATTACTTGACCGCGAGTGTAAATAAGATGTTGGTGTTGATGAATTGTGATGCCACCGAGAGAATAACGATGTCTTTAAAAAAAAAATCTTAGCAAAACTCTGTAACCCAGCCGGTAAATTGCTCAAACAGCTCGTTTTGAAGAACAAATATATTTTGAATGTCAGCGGCTTTGCCCAACAGCAGAATACCATAGGATATAACGCTATGGAAATAACTAAAATAGACTAACCGAGCTGTATCAACGTCAGTATATTGTCTTACTTTCCTGAAAGCCTAGGCAACCGAACTAAGCCTTCCCGCTAGGCTTGATATATGTGGGCCCCACTGAAGTGTGGCATCTACTGTTATGCCCAGAAATACTGCCGAATCTACAGTTGCAAGCACCTTTTTTTCTAAGAATATTAAGGAATCCATAAATAACACTATCAAGCTGTACCATTTAGCTTATTAACCGCTTTGACTGAAAAAGCATGGTTGACTTTTACCATCCCCATGCCTCGATGCCTACTGTTATACAAATGGCCGCCATGCCATCGACTCACAAATCGCAATTTCCATGGTGCATCTTTCTTAGATGCACCATGGAAATTGCGATTTCTTTCTATGGTGTATAAATTTAGGCTTGAATATGGATTGTTAGTGAATTATCTAAATTATTATAATTACTTAAATAGGAATGAAGAGGAAAACACACCACACTGTACACAACGTTTAATTAGTAATTTAGTACTTATTTTACATTCTCATTGTATTATTGTCTTAGTTTATGTATTAATATTATTTCTTAAATTTATGTTATGCACAAATACAGATATATATTTTAATTTTATTACTTATATATGTACATACTACTTTCAGTTGAATCACACATATTTCAGTGAAAAAGAATACTTACCCGATATATTAAATAATATAGGGGTACTTCAATATGTCATTCCACATGTAATTGCTGAAAACCAGCGCTGTTGACGTTAGGTTCGTCCGAAGTCGACGCACAGCTTAATTTTTCTTATTATTTATTACCAAAGTAGTTTACTCTGCAATCGGCATTTTGTTGTTGTTGTCGTTTGCCAATGTCGCAACCACAAAGTACGTAATGTCACAACAGTAATTACGCAATATTGTCTTTGGTCCGTGGCCCTGACATCAACCGATGTACATTTGCAAGCGTTTATTTGTTGGTTGAATACGAGGCTTTTGGCTACTTTTTTATTTGTATATTTTGTGTTTTTTCTTTAAATGTGCGTTTTGTTTGTGCAGAATAAACATATTTCTTTCTTTCTTAGGACGATGTTGGGTTCTAGATTTCTAACATTCGGAAAGGCGAACTTTATACATTTCGTTTTCTTGGAATTGGGAACTAAGTTATTTGTTGTAAACCAATCCGTAATCATTGAGAGTGCGCTGTTTACAGCGTCAAAATCTTGTCTATTCCTGTCTACTTTAAAAATAAGAGAGGTATCATTTATTTCTAACCGATTTTTATTCTATTAATGTTTGTCTATTACATTCGTATTCAAATTCATATCCTTATTTGCATTCCATAATGTAGGTATAAAGGTGTTACAATGACTTAAAGCTAAGGTACAATTATGGACCCTGTAGGGCACAGAAAAAAGTATAAAATTAATTCATGAAATTCATAAAATTAAATTTTAATTTAAATTAAAAGACAAATTAAGTAACATTTAACAATTTTTAAATATGTTCTGACATTAATTGAGATCAGTTAGGTTGTGGTAAATAATAATTATTTAATAAAGTCAATAAAATTAAACAATGTCATATTATAATATTTATCTATCTATGTATGTATGAATGTATATAAACAACTAACTGTGTATGGTCTGTTTATGTTTATTTTTTTTTGTGTATTCGTTTATTGTGTAGTATATTTTTTTAATGAATATTTGCTTGATCTTATTTATAAATGTCGTATCGCTTGTTTCATCTTTTATTGCATCTGGTAGTTTATTAAATACTTACGTTACTATAGCAATAATGTTGTGAAAAATAACACAAACCAATAATGAATTTAGAATCATAAAATAAGTATCATTCAATTCATCACCGGTTACTGAATTTCATTTCATTTGTTAAATTGACTTTTGTTGTAGACATTACATATCTCATAATAATCTAAAACCACAATCAAATTGCATGTAGGTTCTCCTAGAATAATTTATAGGCAAATAAAACTAATTATGATCATAGTTTGAATTATTTATGGTCACACTGGTACAAGAGAGCATGATCAAAATGTTTGCCTTATCGTTTTACGAACAAAACCGTATACAATAATAGATTTGTTTATTCAGAATCCAAAAATCCTAATTTCAGAAATTTTCCGCTTCAAGTCTGACATGAGCGCATTTTTAAATATGTCGAAATGAAAATACCGAACTGTTTCATAACTATCTGTCCGATTTTCAGAATGAAGTTAACGGTAGATTTTAGATAGCGAAAACACAGTTTTTGAAACCAGTAGTGTCACCCAGGAGACCATTTGAGAAAATTAAAAATGAGGCAAAAATAACACCCATAGCAACCCGTCTGAAAATCTTGTTTTCAGGTGAATTTTGTATGTTTGCTACTCAATCACGCAATAACGGCTGAACGGATTTAAATGAAATTTGACACATGGGTAGACCATGATCTGAATTAGATTATAGGGTACTTTTGATTCCGATATTCCCACGAAATCGAGACTTATGTGGGTGAATACGCAGGGCTCACATATTATTGTGTCAGTTATGTGACTTCGAAAAAGCTTTTACGTCATCGTTTACATAAGTGGCACACCTTCCATTGCCTTCTAATTTCCAACTGGTTTAAATTACCAGTAAGCTGACATAATATTTACGTGTCTGTCATCAGTATTTATGTTACGAAACATTTGTGGGCATTCAAACCTTTTGGCCCTTATCAAATCGTACAAACAATCGCACTCGTGTTTCGTAATAAGCCGTGCTATGATTCAATCGGAATGGTAAATAAACAATCAGCTACACTTATTAAACCTTTGCGACAGTTCACACTATATTACGTGCCCAGTTGAGTTTATCTTGGTCATTACTAAACCTGGACTTTATAGTTAATTTAAGTCTGAAATCGCCAACCCGTCTTGAGCAAACGTGGTGACCAATGCTTGTGCCTTCTCGGTCTGCGAAAATGCCGTGGCGTTGCCCTGCAGTGGGACAATAATAGGCTAGTACTGTGGCCATTTCTGTTATAATTTAATTCAGTAGTCTTCGTGTATAATGTGCCAGTACCTGAGCGACCGAACTCTGCTCTGGTGAAAATAGAGAATACTCATTCCATAGATATACTAATTCCATGGATTGGATAGTTCATACTAATTCCATGCCGCCATGTCATTATTCTAAGGTAGCCATCTTGTCCTATCTGTTTAGATTATTTTTAAACAATTTAAAAAAAAATGTTTTCTCCGTATCTCTCTCTCCTCCAGATATGAGACCTAGCTAGGATGGATTTTTCGCCCCCGTAAACCCCAGTATTGCATCTTTCATCGAAATCGTTAGAGCCGTTTTCGTGAACGTCTCGTTGTAATAAACGGATGCAATATTGCTCATTTAATAATATAGGATAAATGGCCAATTTGACATTGTATGCAGTATGCATAGCTGGGTCGTGTTAAGTTACTATTTTAGTCAATGAGTCGAAAATTTTAGTCACACTACAGTACCGTTAAATGTAGCGGTCATTGCCCATATTTAGCTTTTCATTCATGGGTTCCATTATGATTTTTTAATTATTTTATTTAATACTAGCTTTCGCCAGCGGCTTCGCCCGCGTGGATGTCGGGATTATATTTTAAATAAAAATTAAATTAATTAAACTAAATAAATAAAACGAAATAAATAAATAATTACACTAATTAGCATTCACATTAGTCACGAGTTCGAGCCCTCGTCTAGTGTACCCTTAAGCGAGATATCAATTTCTATATAGCTATAATATATGCGAATAAAATATACATTTAGGTGTCGGTTAGTGTTAATGAAAACGGGCATAGGTTTACTAAACGTAAGGTTAGTAAAATGTTCTGTTCTGTAACATATGTTATCGATGTAGTTCGGCTTCGTCTCCCTTTCACCTCAAGGTTTGATGCTCCAGTTAGTGTTGCCGAATACACATGTGGCACGGGCATGAAACTCGGAGGGTTTTCGAAACATGAGTCACGATTTGTACCTACTCATAGGTAATTTTGTTAAGTAGTGTTAGTTGTAAGAGCGATGAAGTAAGGAGTAATATGGTAATACGATAAAGCAAAAGAGACAAGACTAAGGCAAATTAATGCAGATTTTCGTAAAAAGTGATCACAGGTGATAACTAAGATAAATTGAAGAAAAACGATAATACAAAACCAAATACACTGACTTCCGAAATTAAAGTTATTTTGCACTTTTTGTGTTTTTGTTTAGTTATGACGATCTCACAAGGTCTGAATCTTTCGTTCTCATTCTCGAATGACCCACCTTGCTGTTTGTCATAACTTCGTCGTCAGTCGGAGGTAGATATTCTCTGAGGATTTTTTTCTTTTATCTATGAACGTCGATTTATTTGTCCGTTCTTAAAAGCGTTTATTCTTAAAGTGCGCAACGTCGCAAATAGATATCAAATATTTCGCTGTTTTGATTAATTTGGCAATATTACTGTATGGAAATATGAAATGTGGCTAACTAGCGAACTAGAATATTAATCATGAATTGCAATTATACCACTGACTTTGATGTTGTAACCGTTTTAGGAAGTTTCCAAATAGTTTTTTTTCATCTAAAACTAATTATTTATTTGGTTTAACGATACGAATGATTGCATTTCATAATCAATAATTAATAATAAATTTCATCTATCGCACAGGAACCCGCCACTTTTGCAGCGCCTGAGATAATGCAGAAGCACTTTAATGTTTTCAGGTTAGGTTACAATATAATTTACTTTTCTCAAGAACGATGCGTTACCTTAGAAAATTAGTTAATATGAAAGTTAGGTCAAATGAATATTGTATAAAAATATCATTATACAATTTGAAAATTATATGAAATGAACGTTATACTAAATGAAATTAGAGAAAATGAAAATTATATTAAATATAATATTAGATCATATGAAATTAGGTTAAATGTTTTTATAGCATATGAAAATTATATCATATGAAAGTTATGTCTAATGAAATTAGACTATCTGTTATTATACCAAACATAACACACCCTCTGTGATTACTGAGAATTACGAATTTTTGCATATAAATACGTTCTAAAGTGTTTGCAGGCCCATACTACACTGCTAACAAGTCTTTCTCGATTGCGCTATACCGAGTTTCAGCTTTGTTAAGTGTCCTACTAGCGAATGCAATTGGTTTGTCACCACCGATTGGTCCTTGAGACAAGACTGCACCAAGAGCAAATTTTGATGCATCAGTTGTTAGTAAAAACAGCTTCGAGAAGTCAGGAAATTGTAAAAGCGGGGCATTGGTCAATAATTATTTCCATTTTTCGAAACCGGCAATGAATTCTTTAGTCATATTGACTTTATTTTTCTTTTTAAGACAATATGTCAAGGGTTGTGTGACTTTTGAAAAATCTTTGATAAATTTACGATAATAACCTATTACACCGAGGAAACTCTTTATTCCAGTGGATGTTTTCGGTAATGGGAAGTCTAATACTGCACGTATTTTATCATTATGCTATGGCTGATGACCGTTTTCGGAGATTGTGTGTCCTAAGTAAAGGACTTCTATCTTAAGGAATTCACATTTATCAAGTGTGACATTCAAATTAGTTTGTCTTAGTCTTTCAAAGATTTTCTTTAGTTTTTCCACGTGTTCTGTTAGGCTTGAAGTGAAAATTATTATATCATCAAGATACACAAGACAATGTGACCCTTGGAAGCCTTTGAGTACATTATCCATGGCTCGTTGGAAGGTTGCGGGTGCCATCTTTAAACCAAAAGACGTTCTAGTAAACTTGTAGTGCCTTGACTTTGTCGTGAAGGCTGTTTTGGGTTGGTCTTCTTTTACAATCTATATTTGATGATAACCACTTGCTAAATCGATTGTGGAAAAGTAAGACGCTTTACCAAGCCTGTCAAAGAGGTCGGATAGATTTGGTAAAGGATATTTATTGTCAATAGTGATTTCATTTAATCGTCTATAATCTATTACCATACGGAACTATGGTTCGCCAGAGGCGTCCTTTTTTTTAGGGACTAAGTGAACAGGGGCGCTCTACTGAGAGTGTGATTCTTGTATGACGTCATTTTGTAATAGTTTTTATACTTGGTTTTGAATCTCATTATTTTCACAAGAAGAATGTCTATAAGGACGGATGTATATTGAGTCTTCATTAGTGGTGCGAATCCTGTGTTTTACTTGATTAGAGAATGATAAAGGGATCTTGTCACAGTGGAAAATATCTTTAAATTCTAAACATAATTCTAAAATACAGGATTTTTTTTTCTTGATTTAGGTGATTTAGTCTCAATTTCGCTAAGTTTTGAGTTTGAAAATCATTAATTTCAAGCTCATTACTGCAAGTACTTATGTCACACAGTTCAGTTTTGAAGTTTGAGATTTTGAGGGGATGAATGTAATGGTCGTGTCATTTTCTGACATTTTTTGTATTATACTTGGTGCAAATGAATTAGTGCATGTCACTAAGGCATTCTAATGCCGGGACTAAATTCTGTAAAGTTTAAAATAGCAACTCCATTTGGTAAATCTGTTGGAACGTTAATACGCGTTTCAGATCTTGAAGGCAACATAATTTTATAAGATGGACTATAAAGGATTGGGATTTCTGTGTTTTTAGTCTTAAGTATTTGGTTTTTCATGTCAATATTAGCTTCAAGTTCTTTTAATAAGTCTGATCTAATAAGACCGTCGTATCTATTGCAAACATTATATATGTAAAACTTATGATAAAGGTCAGTTTGAAAGGTATCTGTTAAGGGAATGTATGCAACCTCATCGTGTCTGATTACGAATGGTTCAAACAGTTTAAAATATGAGAAATAATCTTCTGCCTTTTGCAGACTTATGAAAGATCGAGTGCTACCCGTATCAATCATAAATTTAGAATTTATTTCAGGAATCTATATGGAGTAATTTAAAAGTTAAAGCATCGAAGTTGATATTTATTATTTCCGGTTTTCCAGAGGTTGGTTTTTGAAAATTTTCGGTAGTTTCAAGGGGACTTATCGCCGCAATTGTGGCGTGCCCAGCACTGGGATGCGACAATCGCACTCTCCATGACACCGTGAGATCCGCGGTCCGGTGTGCCGTCATTTTTCGCGGAAGTTGAGTTACGCCCCGGCATTTCACCTCCTCGCGCCAGTCCTAAATGTGCGCGAGGACTTTTGCCTCCTGATCCCATGGCGGCTTCCAGATCCCATGGCGTTGTTATGCATGAATATTGAATTTTCACCCATATTAATTAAATAAAGGCCGATATGCTCATTAAAAATTTCTTCCACTGGTTAGCGTACCATTTTCTATCAGCACTAATTCCGTGCGACTCTCTGAAGAGATTCCAGCCCAAACCAGAGAGAAAAAGAGAGGTATCATTTATTTCTAACCGTTTTTCTATTATTATATATATTTATATATATTTATTTGCATTCCATAATGTAGGTATAAAGGTGTTACAATGACTTAAAGCTAAGGTACAATTACGGACCCTTTAGGGCACAGCAAAAAGTATAAAATTAATTCACAAATTAAAATTTCTAACATTAATTGAGATCGGTTAGGTTGAGGTACATAATAATTATTTGACAAGGTCAATAAAATTAAACAATGTCATATTATAATATTTATCTATTTATGTATGAATGTATATAAACGACTAACTGTGTATGGTGTCTGTTTGTGTTAAATATTTTTTTTGTCATGTGTGTATTCGTTTATTGTGTAGTATGTTTTTTTAATTAATATTTGCTGGATTTTATTTATAAATGTCGTATCGCTGATTTCATCTTTTATTGCATCTGGTAGTTTATTAAATACTTACGTTACTATAGCAATAATGTTGTGAACAATAACAGCAAACCAACAATGAATTTAGAATCATAAAATAAGTATCATTCAATTCATCACCGGTTACTGAATTTCATTTCATTTAAATTGACTTTTGTTATAGACATTACATATCTCATAGCATAATCTAAAACCACAATTAAGGAGGTCGTATTCCTAGATTCCTAATTTACAGGCAAATAAAACTATTTATGATCATTGTTTGAATTATTTATGGTCACCCAATATACTGGTAGGGGAGCCCATGACCAAAATGTTTGCCTTATCGTTTTACGAACAAAACCGTATGAAATCGATAGATTTGGTTATTTCAGAATAACCAAATCTATATAAAATAAAATTAAAATAAAATAGTTTATTTGTACACAAAAACAAAATAGTACAAGATAGAGTCTTATAATTAGGTTGTACAACATTGACACAGTTTAAAGTCGAAACATCTGACTTCTAAACTAGGCAAGAAGCCTGTATCTTAGAAGCCGAAGTTCCCCAAGATTTCAGTGACATACAACAAATTAAATATAGATCGTCGTACAAGTACTACTACTATGAAAAAATAACCTATCAACTAGCTTAACAACTAAAACGTACTAAGAAATTATGTTTATACAGTATATTTCAAGACATTACTTTGAGTAAATTTTCTGTTTCATCATATGATAACTCTTGCAACCACTTTAAAAGTATATTTTTCACCTCATATTTTGTATGTATAAATATTGGCAGTATTTTATTTATTTTATTATAAAGACGAGAGCTTAGGGCAACAAACTGACGACTGGCAAATGCGGAACGACACCTGACAGGACCACAGACAGGAATTCCTTTGCGTCTCAACAGGATTTTTGTGTCTAATGGTAACATGGAGTGTCTTCTCAGAACGGCGAGATCTATCGATTGTATACGGATTGTTGTTCCAAAAATCCTAATTTCAGAAATTTTCCGATTCAAGTCTGACATGAACGCATTTTTATATACTTGTATAATATATGTCGAAAAAAAAACCGAACTGATTCATAACAATCTGTCTAATTTTCCGAATGAAGTTGAACGATAGATTTTAGATACGGAAAACACAATTTTTAGAAACCAGTAGACCATACACCCAGTACTTTATAGTACTCACCCAGGAGACCATTTGAGAAAATTAAAAATTCATAAATAACAGTCATGGCAACCCGCCTGAAAATCATGTTTTCATGTGAATTTTGTATGTTTATGTGTTTGTTACTCAATCACGCAATAACGGCTCAATGGATTTAGATGAAATTTGGCACATGGGTAGACCATGACCTGAATTAGATTATAGAATATTTTTTATTCCGATATTCCCATGAAATCGAGACTTCTATGGGTGAAACCGCAGGGCGCAGCTAGTATTCTCATAATCTTCAAATGGAAAAGTTCTCACATATTATTGTGTCCGTTACGTGACTTCGTAAAAGCATTTTCGTCATCGTTTACATAAGTGGCACACCTTCCATTGCCTTCTAATTTCCAACTCGTTTAAATTACCACTAAGCTGACATAATATTTACGTGTCTGTCATCAGTATTTATTTTACGTAACATTTGTGGGCATTCAAACCTTTTGGCCCTTATCAAATCGTAAACAGTCGCACGTGTGTTTCGCATTATAAGCAATCGGCTATACTTATTACACCTTTAGTGACAGTTCACACTATATTACGTGGCCTGTTGAGTTTATCTTGGTCATTACTGATATCTGTAAAGGAAAACATCGTGTGGAAACCTGGAGTTTACAGTTAATTTAAGTCTGAAATCGCCAACCCGTCTTGAGCAAACGTGGTGACCAATGCTTGTGCCTTCTCGGTCTGCGAAAATGCCGTGGCGTTGCCCTGCAGTAGGACGATAACAGGCTAGTACTGTGGCCATTTGTGTTGTCAGTAGTCTTCGTGTATAATGTGCCAGTACCTGGGCGACCGAACTCTGCTCTGGTGAAAATAGAGAATGCTAATTTTATAGTATAGGATAGTTCATACCAGTTAAATTTCATAGTATTATGTCGTACGGTATTCTACTTTGGGGACGGGCTGCAGACATCGAGTCTATTTTTATTCTGTGCTCAGCTATCATTGTGCCGATTGTCGTAACGGCCAAAGGCCTGATGGCCGAAAGCCTCGGCCAACATCTCTCGAGGCTCTCGTTAGGCGGTTGGATCAAGAGCCTGATTCAGAAGACAGTACTCCTCGATACGGCTCGTATTGTAAGGAGGTTCCTGTCTCTGCAGCCCTAACCACCTGTAGCTTGGACTCTGTTCCCGACACCGGCGGAACAGTTTTTTTTTTATTTTTTATTCTAGTATTTAAAAACATAATTTATATGTATATATAGTGAAATAAAAGAATAATAATAATAATCAATATTTTAGTTCACAAGTTATCCACATTTCATATTTCGCATTTTAATTTGACGCCGGTAGCACACCTCCGTCGCGAAACCATAGCAGCGAAACTGCAGTATTGTTTTTTGTTTAATCGATGTAAATGTATCACTCATTTACCTTATACTGGTTTTGTAACTACTGTCGTGTGACGTACCTTACGTACCTATGTACATCCATTTTATCAACATATTTTGTTGTGAATCGCCCAATTTTCAATCTTATCCCAACAGATTTTTCTTTTGAATATGCCCAAATATTTCTAATGATAAATAGGAGAGTATTTAAAAAAGCTTATATTTCAGTATCAGCACAAGAGTTCAACTGTCCAGAGAAGAGTGGTTTCTTCCCGGACCCCTACCAGTGTGACCTTTACTACAAATGCAGCAGAGGTCAGTACAAAACTACAAAGGTCATCCGGTGCAGTTCATAGGTACTTAACTTTGATGACGTAATACATGCACGAGGATGGTTGCGATGTCGAAGAATTTGTCGTATTCCGAGTTTCACTTTATAAGTTGTGCGTTTTAATAGTTTTTGAAATGGAGGTGATTATTAAGTATTTTATGCGCAGCAAAAGAATAGTTTTTTAGTTTTAATGTGAGAAAAAAGACGCTGGTATTTTTTTATTACAACTGTTTACTACCTAAGGGAGGTTTCATTCGTAAAATTGCTCTAAAAAGTTACGGTTAATTTGGTCTATTTCACAAAGTTTTTTTTATTATCGTCCAAAATAAAAACGGTGCTTCTAAATTAAGCATGACATTTTATGAGCATTCAATTTTTACAAGCACTGTTTCTTCATTAATTACTTTCAAGACGGTATCAAACCTTATAATTGATTGCAGATAGAATATGTAAACACGTTTGACTACAGATAATTCTCGCTTCAAATAGTTCAAATATTTACGTAAACAATCTTAAACTTTCTAGCACCATAAAATACATCTCTACACCAAAATGTCCCAATAACCAATAGGTCATCCAATTTACCAAAAGGTTCAATTTGATACTTCGACGGCGAAGTATTCGCAAGTTCTAGTATAGTCTCTTAACTACATTTTTAATTGCAGGTATTGCACCAGTATACAAATAAACAGCCGTGTCTATGGCAATAGCTCATAACTTCCATGGGACACGTGTCGACAGTTAGAAGTTATTGGCACTTCGATACATCAATTTAACTTGACAAGAAATATTAAACGCATATTTCACTTTTTGTAAATTGTTGACTTTGGCAGTTAGAATTTCTTGTCACTGCGCCGTCGATTTGCAATTTCCCGCCAATTCGCGTGCTTACCTACTACGAATTCAATTAATGAGTAGGGCCATTAAAAATATGTCCAATTCTACATTTTTAATTTATTAAACATTAAAAAACAACTATAAAACGGTATGGTAAGTACTCCGAATCTTTATTATCCTTGTCCGAGTCGGACAAAATAAAGATAAAAAAAACCACTGTCGTGAAATGGCAGTAAAATTTCTTTTGCGGAAGAGGTAAAAGGCTTAAAACTTTTCTTAGGTCTAGGCTTAATTGAGCTAAGATACGGGTCTGATGTCAGTAGCAGCCTATACAGAATATCTCTATTACAATCATCACGGGAAAACTTTCGCGAATAATTTTCCCTATAATCTGCTAGAAAGTTTAAGACTGTTTACGTAAATATTCGAACTGTTTGAAGCAAGAATTATCTGTAATCAAACGTGTTTACATATTCTATTAATAAAGAAACAGTGCTTGTAAAAATGTAATTCTTAATATATTAGAAGCATCGCTTTTATTTTGGACGATAATAAAAAATAACTGTAACAAGGAATTTTAACACAATGAATCTGAAAAACAAAGTCCTTGTCAAGAAAAACCCACGACTGGAGGGCGTAGAATTTTAGCGTTAGAGCCAAACAAAATTAGCAGTTATAACTTATTCACCTACCTATTTGCATTTATTTCTTCCACACAGGTGTATCGGAAGCGAAGCTGTGTCCCGATGGTCTAGTCTTCAATGATGAGAACTCCTCGTACAAGGAAAAATGCGACCTGCCCACAAAAGTAGACTGTGGAGACAGAAAAGTGCTGCGTAAGTATCCCCTACCCATTCCTACCCTCTATCCCATAGTCTAAATAATAACAGCCACACGGGTCGATCCTAAAGATCGCCAAGGTTGGTTCGTGGATGGGTGAACACCCATTACATACCGAGACCCCTCCGTGTCTCGAAAATCATGTTAAACCGTTGGTCCCGGCTGTCAATTTTTGACCGTCATTACGGGTAGTCAGAAACTCAAAAATCTGCCAACCAACTGGGTTCTGGGTTGTGGAGGTTCGACAGGTAGTCGCTCCATATAAAATACTGGTATTCAGCAGCATCCAGTTAGACTGGAAACCGACCCTAACATAGTTGGGAAAGGCAGATGATGATCCCTATGAGAAACTATGGACATTAATTCCCTTGATTTACTAGAATTCAGTTTAGTTAACTGATAAACTGACATTGCGACAAATAATACATCACAAGTTTTACGACGATTTTAGACCAATTTAATTGATAACACATTATTATTTTCAATTTTATTTAAATTGATCAATTTACTTCATTTTATAATATTTGAACAGTGTTATTGGTAAATGCTCGCAAGATTTTGGACGCTGTTAATTATGACTATGATATAATGAGCAGATAACGATGACCTTTTTCATTGCGAAATGATTTCTTTTTGTATATGCCTGTTAAGAAAAACGTATCTTTTCTATACAAGCTCGATGTGGTAGATTCATTTTTCATCTTTATTCTTATTACCAAAAGTGAAAATGAAAGTTGTTTAGATTCAAAAGTTCAAATTCAAAAGTCATTTATTCAAACTAGGCTGGGAATCAGCACTTTTCGAACGTCAAAATTACATAAGACAGTCCCCCAAAAACGCCCGCCCTTCAAGACTTCCTAGTGCTTTAGCTGGGAAGAAGTGGCGCAACAAACTCCCGAACTGCACAGCTATCTGAATAGTTAGAAAAACTTGATTCTATACAATAGTACTTATGCAAAATAATTTACTTTACGCAACACAAAACTTTAAATTAAATTATTTTCTATATGTCACTTAGCACACGCCAATATACAAATCAAAAAGTAAAAAGAACTTAATACCCGAATGAAAGCCTCCAGGCATAAAGGTCGTGCGCGCTTATACATATAGCTATTAAAGCTTTCGGAAATCACTAATGATAAACTAATACCATTGAAGTAAAAATAAATAAACAGTTAATTACTAATAACAACAACAAAAACTGTGGTCAGCAAGACTACCAATCACCACAAGCAGCACCCGTTCACGAGCAACCCGACCCCCGACGCTACCGCAAGCAGTGACATCTAAGGGAGCATGACGAACTTGCTGCCGGTTGCTCAGGCAAGAATAATAATTATGATCAATTTTCGAGGTCGCTAGCTGACCATATATTACAATACAACTCATAAAAAAAAATAAAAATAAAAACTGTGTAATGAGTAGATTACGTCAATAATAAATGAAAACAAAATTAAAATAATTTGACTTATACAGTCAAATAAAATAAACTAAACAATGAAATTAGTATGGAGTAGTATAGAGCTAGTCCCAAGCCTTTTTGTCGTCTAAGTAATCTTTAACTTAGAAACCTTTTAGAAACCTTTTTGACATAGTTTGTGTTTAATAAATGATTTAAATAATGATTTATTGAGGCTTCAGTTCTTTAACATGGCTTGGGAGTTTTTTGTAAAAACGTATACTTTGACACTTAAATGAATTACTAATTTTTTGAAGCCTAGTCCTGGGCACAATAAGTAAATTTTTGTTTCTAGAATTTATGCTATGTATATCGCTGTGTTTAGAATATAGATTAATATTCTTTTTGACATAAATCAGGTTCTCAAATATATAATGAGATGCGACTGTCATGATGTTTATTTCCTTAAATTAATCCCTCAGTGAATGCCTACAACTTAGTTATAAATTGCTCGAATGGGTCGTTTCTGTAGCACAAATATAGCCTGAATGTCGGCTGCATTTCCCCACAACAAAATGCCGTACGACATTACATTATGGAAATAACTAAAATATACTAATCGAGCTGTTTCTACATCAGTCAAATGACCGATTTTATAGACCACGTAGGCTGCAGAGCTTAGCCGCTTCGACAATTTGGTTATATGAGGGCCCCACTGAAACTTCGAATCCAAAGTAATGTCGAAGAACACAGTGGTGTCCACAAAATTCAATTCCGCCCCATTTACTAATACATTGGTTTTAATAAATAACATATAATATATAATCTAATACATTTAGTATTTTTCTCGTTTAAAAGTAAATTATTAACACTAAACCAATGCACTATTTTAGAGAGAGCATTATTTACATCGTCGGTAACTGTCTGTTGTCGCTTTAAAAGCTTAAATATTAGTGATGTGTCATCTGCAAATAATACTATTTCATGACTGTTCTTTATAAGGCAAGGTAGGTCATTAATATAAACGAGAAATAAAAAAGGGCCAAACATTTAACCCTGAGGAACTCCCATAGTGACAAAAGAACCCGGGGATCGCTTGCCGTTAACGTCCACTCTTTGGATCCTATTATCCAAATAAGAAATAAGAAGATCCAAGGCAGTGTTTCTAACACCATAGTGATGCAATTTCCTGACCAATGTATCATGAGAAACACAATCTAAAGCTTTAGATAAGTCACAAAAAATACCTAGGGCATCATGAGACTTCTCCCAGGCCTCAAAAATATGTGCAAGAAGCTCAACACCAGCGTCGGAAGTCGAGCGACCCCTTGCGAAACCTAATTGTTTACTGTTTAATAATTTATGTTTATTAAAATGTCGTTTGCATTGATCTAGCATCAATTTTTCAAATATTTTACTAAAGGCACAGAAATTGGTTTAAAGTTTGTGGGGTCTACAGTGCTATTCTGTAACCATCTCACCGTGAAAACTTAGGTGAAGTGAGCTTGGAGTGAGCTGTCAGTCCCTAGCAGCAGGTGGAATGACTCACTTCACCTAAGTTTCACCGTGAGATTATTACTGAATAAACCGGCTGGTATCAGTGGAATGACAGCTCTTCACGCTCGCTTCACACCGTGAAAACTTAGTTTCACGGTGAGATATTTACAGAATAGATCGGCTGATGTGCTGCCCGATTTAAACAAAGGTATTATTTTACTAGTCTTCATTAAGTCAGGAATTAGACCACAGTCAATACATTTATTAAAGATAAGTGCTAATTCAGGCGCTACAGTGTTGATTGTGCATTTTGCAACCACTACTGAATTTTCCCACAGATCAGCGGTTTTTTTTACATTGAGTGTATTCAATGTTTTAATAATATCTCGAGCACTAACATAGTCAAAATAAAATTCATGGTTACAATTATCAATATTTTCTTTTAAAGGGACTCTGCAACAGTGGGTGAAGCTTTTGTGGTTGAGACTGGAATATCTACAAAGAAATTTTCAAAAACTGTGGCTACTTCTAAATCCTGTTTAATAACTGTATTGTTAATATTAAGGCTGTATTCACTACTACGCTTTTTGTCTCTTCCAGTCTTATTGTTTATAATTTCCCCAAGTCATTTGTATTTTATTTTGACTATTTTTAATTTTAGAGCTTCAATATTGACATTTAGCTTCGCTACAAACTTGTTTAAATAATTTTTAGTTTTATTATAATTACTTTCTTCGTACAGTTCAAAGAGTTTGATTCTACTCTTAAATATCCTTTAGTTGCCCATTCACTGAAAGTTGCAGAACTGAAATCTGCTTTGGTATAAATGTTGAGTTAAATTCTGTACAATACATGGCAAAAAAAGAATTGTACAGTTCATTAGGATTATCACAATAAGGCAAGTAGGGTAATTTACTATTAAGTTTGTTTTTAAAACTCTCCAAGCGACTTGCAGTTTTTGGCACTACAGTGATATATGTCTTTGCCACTTTTTTATCTTGTTTGCTAAATGTAATCAGCTGTCTACAGTGGTCAGAATCCAGTTGACTTTTTAGATTTTTAGGTAATATGTCAGTAAATATATTATCTAAACATGTAATGATTAAGGTTATATGACTGATATATTTTTTTTAAATTTTTAGTCTCATTGTTGCGTCCACTAATAAATTGACATTAAAATCCCCACATGCAATTATATGTTTTCCTAATTTACCAAGTTTTTGTAACACATCATCCATGATACTCTCAAAGCAATCATAAATCGATTCAACTTAACCTAGGGCCTGCTCAACTTATTCGTATCAATTTAACTCGATATTTCACAATAATAATGTAAATATTTTGACATTTTTCTTTTCCACAGAGGTGCCGAAGCCTTCTAAAGGCTGCCCCAGACAGAACGGATATTTCCGACATCCCGATCCTCAGGTACAGTCAGCAAACTTTACGCATGCTCAGTTAAGAAAATATTTCTGCGGCAGCTACCAGACCCGTTCCTGGTTTCACCCAATTAGAGACAATATGCGTTTGTGTGAGGCGCGTGTAACAAAAAAATTGCGAACGTATTTTATGGCCCTTCTATTAACCCGTCTTATTGTTTAACCGGATTTTAATACATACCCACTAAATAACAATATTACTCATATAGTGAACTTAATTTTATTACAGTTGCAAAAATTGCGACGGCAATAAAAATAAAGCTCTGCAAACATTGTATGAACTGCGCCAAGTATTGGTTCAAATACTTGGTACTGTAATTGTGCTATTTCAATCAAAACTTAAAGCAATAAAAGAAAAGTACCAAATGTTGCCAATTGCTAACAAAATTACTTAACTTGCTTCTTTTCTTGATATTTCAAAGTTGGATTATGGACATGAACATTGAAATGTAGTTTTTTACTTTTCAGTAGCTGCATAACTGCACAAGTAATGATTTAAGTCCCTATCACGCCGATAAAACACAAAAAAAACAATATAAACATTTTATACCTTTACGCAGAGCCGGTCAACGCGCCTAACGCGTTCACTGCGATTTGTATGGCGGCATGGCATAGGAAATCGTGAAAATTGGGAAGACAGTGAAAGTGTTAATAAATAACTAAGTTTATAGACCCGACAGAGCATAGCAATGTGTCGAAGAGAGGAAAATATTAAAGTAGATAAAATAGATATAAATTAAAAAGGAAAGAAAGTTAATCTTAACTTCATATAGCAATACCAATAATATATTTTCTAAACCAAACAAGATATGGGTACGTAATTACTTCTTGTCAACAAACATATGTAATTAATAAAGAGCTCACGCTGGCCGTGCCCATAAAAAGTCATCGCACAAACAAGTGAGCATAGCACGCGCCTGTATGAGTGTCACACTTCTATACATAATAATACTAATAGATGTTCCTATTAGTATTATGCCTGCCTAAAATACGCTTCGTGCATCCTATTGGTCAAAACGCATGCATTGGGCAATCGAGTCGTGAGCCGTACTATACTATTATCGCCTTAAAGGTGAGCTTGCGAAAGGTTTGCCCATTGTACGTTGTGAAAACAACCAGTATTGTAACTAGCATTTGTGTGCCCTCCAACGCAAAGGGCAATGAACGGAAAAATACTTGAGAATTCATCATGAACAGAATGTTAATGATGAGCATTAAAATTTGGATTTTATTTAGGTTTTTGACATCAAGACGGGCAACTAAAGTTTCAAATAGATTGCGGTCGCACGGCTTCAACCATTCGATATTCACATTTATTCAAAGAATAAACCATGGTCGATCGATGACCGTAATCCGACTATCAGGTGCCGCACTGGATAGATCTGAATGGGCGATGTCATTGAACGACCGTTATCTAATTACACCGTTCTTGAAATGATAGTGATTGTGGGAAAATTCCTACTGATATTCTCATAAAGGAATTTGAATTGTAGGCATACAAAAATAGAGTTCTGAGAGAGTAAATAAAGAGATAAAGTTTTTTTTTTATTTGAAGTCTTCAAATAAAAACTTCCTTTCATATTTAACTATTTCTGTTTTACAACTGAGTCTTAAAGGCCTTTTTTTTTTTTTTTTTTTTTTGGGTGGGAAATTATCAAATAACTTCTCCCGCTCTGGGTGGAGCGGGAGGGCGTGTCAGACTCTTACTGACTAAAACCCACCCGTGTTCCTTCCGTTGCCTTTACGTTGCCAGGGGCCACGGTATCCCTTTCGGACTTTCCCGCAACCCCGGCAGGCATCGGTCTTATCGGACCCCTTCCGTTGTGCTGACATCTCTTTGAGGCGTGCGTGGAACACAACGCGCCGTCGACCCGGGCCTGGTCCTTATCGGACGGCGAGCTACCCATTGCTCACCGTCCGCAAGCCCGCGCCTACGGTGGCCGGGAATCGGCCTGCGATTCCCGACGCCCAGGGCGTCTCCTGCGGCGGCTAGGGGCGTGAGGGCGCGAAATTTGCCTCTCCCTCACGCGTTCTGCCTCCTCCTTCGCGAGCATTACTGCTTCGCAGAAGGAGGTGACGGCCTCCCATGCCCTCTCGCTCCGTACCATGGCCTGGACTAGGGCCGGACGCGAGAGATCCCCGCCGCCGATCGCCTCCACGAGGACACGGCGATGCTCTGCCCAAGACGGACAGACCTCCACCGTATGCTCAACCGTGTCCTCCGGGCGATCCACGCAGTGATGACACCCGGGCGTTTCCTCCCGCCTGATACGGAACAGGAACCTCCCGAGACAACCGTGTCCGGTGAGGACCTGGGTTAGGCGGAAGGTGAGGACGCCGTGGCGCCTCTCTAGCCACTCCTCAAAGAGGGGACTTATCGCCGCAATAGTGGCGTGCCCAAGTCTTAAAGGCCTTACGACACGATATTATTTTGTTAAATTAATCTATTAAATAATACTTGCAGGCTTGCAACAAGTTCCACTCCTGCTCGGACGGCAGACCCTATGATATGCGCTGTCCTTCCGGCCTGTACTTCGACGAGGAGACCTCCAACTGTGGCTGGAAGGAGTCCGTCAAGAAGCAGTGTGATCATCTCACCAAGGGTACGTTGAACACACAGAGAACGTTCTTCAGTTAATGTACCCCTTTCTTCATCAAAAAAAATATTTAAAATAAGTAATCCTTTTGGACTTAAGTGCAAATCACGATAATAGTAACAATAGAATAAATAAATTCGAGGACAAACAAAAAAACTACGGTATGCTTGTTAAGTTGCTACTCTGACACTCAACGTATTATTATTAAGGTCATGATCGAGTGACACGGGCTGTTCTAAAGCAACTCTGGAACCTTATTTCTCCAGAGCTATAAACAAATGTACGCTAGAGGCTCTTTCTTTTAATGAAGGACTATAATATTAAACAGCGTTTAGCGAACAGCGCTCATAAAAAATCAGCACTTCCATTGACATCTCCTCTTCTGCTGTCAATATTGTGTCTTTACTGACAAATTATCTCTAATTTACAGAGTTTCTTGACGACGGTTTCTCTTGCCCCGAGGGTGGAGTAATAGGACCCAACGGCCGCGCCACGCTTCACCCCACTTTCACTCACCCTAAAGACTGCCGGAAGTTCTACATCTGCAGCAACGGCGGCCAGCCCCAGAAGGGACTCTGCCCATTAGGCCAGGTCTACAACGAGGACGCCTTCACGTGCGATGACGCTGAGAACGTTCAAGGATGGTAAGGAACTAAAGGGGCTTAATAGATAAGATATACTTAACAAAGTCTGATCAACTGCAGGTCTTCACTAACTGATATATATATAGTTAGCTTAGTTCAGGTTAAGTTTGAACCCTAGAAAGCGATTATGGTATCATACGTGGAAGTGGCAAAGAAATGTTTGTTCCAGTGTGAAAAATTTATCTTTTCTTGTAGAGTTCAATTTTTTTCTGCCTCTGGTGACCATCCAAACCAAAATTTTAACTGTGCTTAGTACCAAGCAATGCAAGTATCTGGCAATACAGACAGTACTGGAATTAAGAAACCATCGTCTATCTAGATGAGCGGTTAATAGTATTCTTTATGTTTTTTTTAACCCTGATTCGTTTTGTTATTTGAGAGATTCTAATTTAATGATAAAGAAGGTCTGGATGTAAAGATACACACCTGGTAGTGTTTGTAAACCCAATAATTAAACTTATTTTTGTATATTTCAGTGAAAACTACTATGAAGGCCAGACGTTTGACAAGAACCAACGTAAGAATGATTGAAGTGTCATACTTATTAAGATATTAGTTATGTATAATAAAATTTTATAAGTCACTATGAGTTTCATTTACTATGAGCCCAATTTATTTTCCAAGTAGTACCTACTAGCCGGGTTCGATTCCCATGCCGGGAAAGGTGTTATTGCTGGGGTTTTTCTTTCAGGAATTTTTCAGTAGCAGCCCGATATTTCAGCTCTGTCCGCTGTGCCGTTATTTTTCGCGGCAGCGGAGTTACGCCCCGGCGTTTCGCCTTTTGCATCCAGATCCCATGGCAGCAATCCGGCATGGAGGCTCGCCACCTCACCGGAGACCGTGCGGTATCGCCGGAGCAGCCGGATGGCCATGACCCTCTGGCCCAGCGCACACCGCTGGAGATGCGGCGGAGAGCAATTGAAGACAACAATTTAATATAAACCTTAAATACCATTGACTACCTTGACATACGGTCAATATACGAATAAATTCGCATGCGGTGCTCGGAGCGCCCTCAAACTACTACAAGAGCATGCGCGCGACTGCTCCAGTCGCCGCCGTGCTGCTCTGCGCTCCGCCGCACTACCTCGTGCCCGGCTAGCTGGCAGTCAGATGCCTGGAGAGTTTTGACTAGTGTGGTCGTGTCTTGAGCGAGACCATGGACGAGGAAAAGTTAATTAACTTAGTGCAAACATATAACGTTTATACGATGTATTGTCACGCCATTATGGTGATAAACTAATGAAAACGAATGCGTGGGAGGCGATAAGTAAAGAGATGGGTAAAACAGGTAAGAATTATTTTCATAAAAATTAAAACTCAAATCGCTCGTTCAACGGCACGGTTGGCGCAGTGGTTAAGCGAATGACTGCTGCACTGCGTGTCGCGGGTTCGATTCCCGCACAGAACAAATATTTGTATGACCTACAAGTAGTTGTTCCGGGTCTGGCTGTTTGTGTATGTGAGTTTAAATGTTTGTAAACGCACCCACGACACAGGAGAAATTCCTAGTGGGGGGCAACCTTTTAAAAAAAAATAATTAAAAATTATCAAATAACTTCTCCCGCTCTGGGTGGAGCGGGAGGGCGTGTCAGACTCTTGCTGACTAAAACCCACTCGTGTTTCTTCCGTTGCCTGTACGTTGCCAGGGGCCACGGTATCCCTTTCGGACTTTCCCGCAACCCCGGCAGGCATCGGTCCTATCGGACCCCTTCACTTGCTGACATCTCTTTGAGGCGCGCGTGGAACACAACGCGCCGTCGACCCGGGCCTGGTCCTTATCGGACGGCGAGCTACCCATTGCTCACCGTCCGCAAGCCCGCGCCTACGGTGGCCGGGAATCGGCCTGCGATTCCCGACGCCTAAGGCGTCTCCTGCGGCGGCTAGGGGCGTGCCTCTCCCTCACGCGTTCTGCCTCCTCCTTCGCATGCATGACTGCTTCGCAGAAGGAGGTGACGGCCTTCCATGCCCTCTCGCTCCGTACCATGGCCTGGACTAGGGCCGGACGCGAGAGATCCCCGCCGCCGATCGCCTCCACGAGGACACGGCGATGCTCTGCCCAAGCCGGACAGACCTCCACCGTATGCTTAACCGTGTCCTCCAGGCGATCCACGCAGTGATGACACCCGGGCGTTTCCTCCCGCCTGATACGAAACAGGAACCTCCTGAAACAACCATGTCCGGTGAGGACCTGCGTCAGGCGGAAGGTGAGGACGCCGTGGCGCCTCTCTAGCAACTCCTCAAAGAGGGGACTTATCGCCGCAATAGTGGCGTGCCCAGCACTGGGTTGCGACAATCGCACTCTCCATGACGCCATGAGATCCCGCCAGAGCTCTGTCCGCTGTGCTGCGATTTCTCGCGGCAGCGGAGTTACGCCCCGGCCTTTCGCCTCCTCGCGCCACTCCCAAATGTGCGCGAGGACTTTTGCCTCTAGATCCCATGGTGGTAATCCGGCAAGGAGGCTCACCGCCTCACCGGAGACCGTGCGGTATCCCCGGACCAGCCGGAAGCCGGAAGTGATCCACGAAGTTCCACCGGCTGTCGAGGACGAGTCCTAGGTACTTTATCGTCGACTCGACGCCGATGTGAACTCCTCCTACCGTTATTTGGGAACCCGACGGTGGCGCGTTCCGAGGACCATGAAAACACATGGCCTCGGACTTGTGCAGGGCCACCTCGAGTCCCAATTCCGTCCGATTGTCGCAACCCCATGTGTCGCTGTCAGCCGCCGCCTGGTGCGACCTCCCCTGCGCCAGGACCAACGTGTCGTCAGCGTAACAAACGACGCTGACGCCACTAGGGAGGTCGGCGCGCAGCACCCAGTCGTATCTGATGTCCCACAGATGCGGCCCTAGGACCGATCCCTGTGGGACACCACACGACATCTCTCGCCGGTTCCATTCTCCCTGGTGACCGGGGTAGATGACGGCCCTGTCCGTCAAATAGGCCTCGACCACACGACAGAGGTAGGTTGGCATCCGGTGATACCGGAGTGCCTCCCTTTTTTTTTTTTTTTTTTTTTGTTCGGGGTGGAAAATCCTCATGGATGTCCTCCGCCCTGGGGCGGGCGAAGGGGTCTGTCAGACTCTTACTGACTAAAAACCACCCCGGTGTTCCATCTCACACCTACGCCGGGGTCGCGGGAACGTTCAAATCTTCCGCGACCCCGACTGGTGCCAGCCCGCCTCTGCGGGCTCCGTCTCGTCGAGCGGGGGGAGTGAGGTGTTTGACTCCCCCCGCGACGTCTAAGAGGGGCGCGCGTGGAACACTACGCGCCGCCACCTCGGGTCCAGATGTATGGGGGGCGACGGACTTCCCCGGGTCCGTCGCCCCTGGACCCATTTAGGGGGGCTGGAAGAGGGCGTTGTCCGCCCTCCGCCGACGCCCGGTGCGCCTGCTGCGGGCCGGGTGAGAGGATGAAATCTCTCTCTCCCGTTCCGCAGCCTCCTTCTGCGAGATTACTACTTCGCAGAAGGATACCACCGCGTCCCAGGACTCCTCGCTGCCGACCATTGCATTCACAACGGCCGACAGCGACAGGTCACTGCCTACTCCTGAGACGAGGGCACGGCGCGGCTCCTCCCAAGCGGCACACTCTGCCAGCGTATGCCGCGCCGTGTCCTCCCGGCAGTCGACGCAGTGGTGACACCGGGCGTCCGGCTCCCTGTTTATGCGACACAGGTACTTCCCGAAGCAACCATGCCCCGAGAGCACCTGTGTCACCCGAAATGACAGGGAGCCGTGCCTCCTCCCGAGCCAGAGGTCGAGCACTGGCCGGACCGCCTCGATGGTGACGAGGCCGGCGGTAGGGCGTGAAAGCCTGTCCCGCCATTCCGCCACCAGGACCTCGCGAAGCTGCGACCGACGCTGCTCCAAATGGCGCTGCATCGGTCGCTCGCCCCGCGCCCGCGCTTCCTCGCGCCACCGATACAGTGACGCGAGTACCTTCGCCTCCAGGTCCCAGGGCGGGGATCCGGCCAGTGCACAAGCCGCCTCGTGGGAGATCGTGCGGTACCCCCTGATGACTCTGACGGCCATAGCTCTCTGCGGCTTTCGCAGCACAGAGATGCTACCGGCCGTCAGGTCAGCCGCCCAGATCGGGGCCCCGTAAAGGGCCATCGATCGCACGATCCCCACGTAGAGCCGCCTACAAGCGGCGCTCGGGCCCCCCAGATTGGGAAGCAGCGTTGACAGCGCCCCAGCCGCGCCCAACAACTTGGGCGCCAACCGCCGGAAGTGGGGGCCGAAATCCCATCGGCTGTCGAGCACCAGTCCCAGATACTTCATGGTGGGCTCGACAGCGATTCGGACCCCCCCGACCACGATGTGTGATCCGGGCGGTGGCGCCCGCCGGGAACCATGAAACACCATGGCCTCCGACTTGTTGAGGGCCACCTCCAGGCCGAGGCGCCGTATGCGGCTCACCGTCTGTGAGACCGCAGCCGTCGCCAGCAACGCTGCCTCCCTGTGCGATTTCCCCCGAGCCGTGACCAGCGTGTCGTCCGCGTAGCACGTCAGGTCCACGCCCGGTGGGAACTCGCCTCTCAGCACCCAGTCGTACCCGATGTTCCACAGGAGCGGCCCCAGAACCGATCCCTGTGGAACACCGCACGACATGAGGCGCTGGTTTCCGCCATCACGTCCCACGTAGGTGACACACCTCCCCGCCAAATAAGCCCCAACGATGCGGCGGAGGTAGGGAGGCACCCGATGGTACCGCAGTGCCTCCCGAATACAACTCCAGGGCAGGGTGTTGAAGGCGTTGGAGATGTCCAAGGACACCGCCACCACCACCCCACCCCGGGACACCGTTTCCTCCGCCAGGACTCTCACACGCGCTATTGCGTGTATGGTGGAGCGCCCATGCCGAAAGCCGAACTGGCTCTCGTCCAGGTCCGGCCCCTCTCCGCACAAGTGGCCGACGAGGCGGGCTGCGAGTATACGCTCGAACAGCTTACCCACCTCGTCTAGCAGCACTATGGGCCGGTACGCGGACGGCAAGTCTGCAGGGCGCCCCGCCTTCCTGAGCAGGACCAGACGACCACTTTTCCACAAAGTGGGAAACTGGCCCCGCTCCAGGCACGCTGTGAAGAGTCCTCTTAGCTGGGGCTCTAGCTCCTTCAGAGCGAGGGCTAATGCTAGGCCGTGAACTCCGTCTGGCCCCGGAGCCACATTCTTGGCCCGGAGACGCATCACGGCCGCCCCCATCTCTGCCTGTGTCACCTCTGGGACGCTGATGGCGTTTTCCTCCGTAGACTCTGCAGCTGTGGGCAAAGCCATCGGCGGCGGAGTGTGCTCCGCTCTTGCCGGGAAGAGGGCTGCGACTACCTCATCCAGCAGCTCGGGTTGGAGACTCTCCGTAAGTGGGGGCGCTGCGGCTCTTAGTTTCCCTCGAACCGCTCGATAAGGGCGCCCCCACGGATCCCCGTCTAGAGTCTCCAACATCCCTTCCCTGGCTCGCGTCTTCGCCTCCCCGATGGCCAGCCACAGAGTCCCCTTAGCCGCGCGGTACACCTCATACAGCGCGGCTTCTTCGTCAGGGACCCGACGACGTCGTCTTCGATAACGGGTGTACTGGCGTCTCACCGCCACGCACGCGACTCGTAAGTGCGCGATTTCGGCGGACCACCAGTACACCTGGCGCCTTGCGGACTGTGCGTGGACCCGGGGCATGGACGCGTCGCAGATTTGCGTCATCGCCCCGCGGAACCACAGCGCCTCCTGTTCGACGTCGACGTCGACGGGTCCGTTCGTTGCCGACTCCCGGCTCCAGGCCTGGACAATAGCGGCCTCCTCGAGAAGTTCCCTGTCGATGCGCTTGCGCGCCCAGCGCGGGCCGTCCATTCGCGGGACTGATGATCTGCGGCCGCCAGCGGTTTGGGCGGAGACGTCGAAACGGATGTATCTATGATCCGACAACGTCTCCACCTCCACGGCGACTCGCCAGTCACGAACACGGCTCGCGACAGCAGGGCTAGCGAACGAGACGTCGACAATCGATCCGCCCCGCTGCCGCACGCACGTGTGGACCGAGCCCCGGTTCAGGACGACCAGGCCAGTCGTGACCGCCCACTCCTCCAATGCCTCACCCCTAGCATCGGTCACTGGGGATCCCCACGCCGCAGATTTGGCGTTGAGATCGCCCAGCAACAGCACGGGGCGAGGATGGAGTTGGCCCACGACGGCACCCAACTCGACAAGGAACCTCTCGAAGTCGGCGAGACTCTTGTTGGGCGAAAAATACGCTCCAACAACGCCAATGCCGTCCGCGAGGGCGGCTACCCAGCCGTGACCTCGGGACGGGTTGACGAGAGCCCCGCCAATGATGGCCACCAAACCGTCAAGGTCTCCCACCCAGCTATCCCGGGGGGGGACAAAGTACGGCTCGGCGACCACAGCCACGTGAATCGACCACTCTGCCATGCTCTGGATCAAGAGATCCTGAGCTCTGGCACAGTGGTTGATATTGCCTTGGAGGAAATGGTAATGGTGTATAGACATTATGCGCATTCCATTCCCTCCGCACCATTCCTAGGCCGGGAGTCGGCCGAAGGGCAGCCAGGCTGAGGGGGGGGTAAAGAGCCCCCCGCAGCCTTGGCATCCCTTCTCTTCTTTTTGTTGTTGGCGGGCACGCCACAGGCCTTTCCACCCGCCCTGTGTCCGGCGGGCCTCCCTGCAGCTGTACAGAGGCTACAGTTTGGCGCCGCCGAGCACTGAGCCGCCTTGTGGCCGGGCTTACCGCAGCGATAACACTGGTCGCTGCGGTCTATTTCGGCGGTGCACCGTGCTCGGACATTCCCGAAGTCCAGGCACCGGTAGCACCGCATGGCCCTGGGCTGCAGCAGCTTAGCTCTCGCTGCAACCCACCCCACCAACAAACGCCCACCGTCAGCGACTTTGTTCGCCGCCGCCACCGGGCACCGCACCCAAATCGTGCCGAGCCCGGAAGCGTCGGCGCGAATGTCGCCCGTCCGCACGTCTTCGGGCGGACATCCACCTACTCGGGCGACGGCCGCCATGACCTCAGCCGGGGTCGTCGAGTCGTCCAGACCATCGACGCGCAGCTCAGCGGTCTTCATCGGCCTGGACACCCGGACGTCATCCGGATTGAGGACCTCTCTCAGCTTGGCGGCCAGGATGTCCGCCTTTTCGCCGCTAGAGGCACCCGACACCTCGAGCAGCCGCGCTCCCGTGATCGCCGGCCTCAGTTTGAAGCCGGACGGTGTGCCGAGGTCGGGAAACGCGACTTTGGCTTTCGCCTCTGCCAGGACCGCCGCGTAGGTAACGCCCCTTTCGACGGCTCCGGGCTGCAGCGTGAGCACTACAGCCGCGGAGCGTGGTGCTCTGACCTTAGGCGGTCCCCGGGCCTTCTTCGGTGCCGGTGCTCCAGCGGGTGCCGGTGGCGGTGCTGCCGTCTTCGTCCCGCGACGGCGGCCCCTCTTGACGACCGTCGTCCAGGCTTCCGGGGTAGGCCCGGGCGCGGCCGCCGGTGGCGCAGCTGCCCGGGAAGTGGGGACACCCTCCGTGGGCCCCCCGGTCCTCCCTCCCGACTGGCTGGACCCAGCCGCCGTGGTGGTATTGGGCCCCTGAAAAGCGGCCCCCTCCTTCCTCCGCTTGTCCGCAGCGAGCGGTGGGCGAAGGGTTGCCGCCGGGAGGAGTCTCTCCTCTATGGCCTCCATCCGGGCACCCAACATCGCACCACACTGCATCATGCAGATGCGTGCGATCCTCTCGACCTCCGCATCCGCAAGCGCAGGCGTCGACGACGGGACCGATGGAGCCGACGACAGGGCCGCGACGGTAGAGGAGCCGGAGGCCGCAGGTGCTGCCCTCTGGGCGGCGAACTGTCGCTTGAGGTCCTCCAACTCGGATCGGAGACGGCCATTCTCCTCCCATAGCTTCGCCGTCTCCTCCGTGCTAGTGCGATTAAGGAGGACCTCAACCGCCTCCCGAATCCCCTCAGCCGCCTCCTTGAGAGCACGCGTGAATGTGCCCTTCAAGTTGCCCGATTTGGTGGCAACCTTCAGGACAACATCCACGCCGTCCAAAACTTGGCGACTGAGCGCCACCCCAGTGATGTCCCCTCCAGCAGCCATCCGAGCAGAGCGCCGCTCACGGGCCTGTCGGGCCAACTCGCTGACTTCGTCAGCCGCGACAGTCCTCACTTGAGCCCTCTTTCCTGCATTAGCCTCCGCTCGGTTGGCTTCTAGCAGGGACGCAGTGCTGCCCCCACCTTGTTCCTCCACCATTGGCTCGGGGTCGCTCTCCGCCGAAACTGGCACAAAGCGACCCAGCTTGTCGCGCTCCGGCAGCCGAGCGGGGACTCCACTCGCTACCGCGCGACCTCGCCCACCCCGTGCCTTTGGCACCTTAGCCGCCGCCACGTTGACCTCGACCGGGGAAGGACCGCGCTTCCTCCGCGACTCCCCCCGGTCGGACGATTGGTCCCTTTCGGGACTTGAGTCTCCTCGACTCGCGTTGCCGTCAGTGACGGCAAGTGGTGCGACCACAACGCGCGGGAACTCCGGGTTCTTTTGGAGCTCCCTTTCTCGCTGGCCGGCGGTGCCGCCCATTCGACGACCCGACAAATCTGGATTTGTCAGGTCCTCGAACGACCGAGACCGCGATGAGCCTCCTCGACTCTTGTTGCCATCGGCAATCGGAAGACATTCGTTGCCCCCCCCAGAATACGAATGGGGGCTTGACGTTCCCGAAGGGAACGTGGCGGACTCTCCAGCTGCAGAGCAGCCGGTACCGCCCTGGGGTAGTTTTTTTTTCGTCTGTCTTTTTCATTTTTTAATTTTTCCTTTGAAGGGTATGGTCCCATTTCCCCTGTATCCCCCCCCAGCGCTAGCGACCGGACACCCCCCGGCCATTCATCCCCTCGGCACGCTCGACCTTGAGATTGGGGTAATTTTTTTATAGAGGTTGTCTTCCTCTTCCCTCCCCACTCTACGCCCACTAGACTCACCCTCTGCAAGCAGAGGGGGTGTGGACGTGAGATGGCCACTAGGCCTATCCCCATGACGGACTAGCCGTCCCGCCCCTAGCCTGGTTCCCTTCCTCGACCATCAAAGATGATCGGTGAATGGAACCGCGGCCCTTCCCAGTTTGTTGAAGATTAGCCGCCAGCCCCAATTGTCCACCAAAAGCAGGTGGGCAATTGGAGCTGACGTTGCCCAGGGTGCGCCACGTGGAGGCTCTTCAACATGCACCCCACCGGAGTGCCTCCCTGATGCAACTCCAGGGCAGGGTATTGAAGGCATTGGCGCATGATGGTGTCCACCGTAGAGCGCCCCCTGCGGAAACCAAACTGGCTCTCCGCCAAATCCGGCCCCACCCGCACCAGCCGCCCGACGAGGCGGTCTGTAATGACTCTTTCAAAGAGCTTGCCCACCTCATCGAGCAGCACGATGGGCCGGTAAGCGGACAGAGAGTCCGCAGGGCGCCCCGGTTTCTTGATGAGGACCAGTTTCCCCGTCTTCCAGCGAAGTGGGAACTGGCCCCTCTCCAAGCATGCGCTTAGAAGCCCCCTTAGTCGAGGCCCGAGAGCCTCCAAGGCCAGGACCCAGGCTTTCCCAGGTAAGCCGTCGGGTCCTGGGGCGATATTTTTGGCATTCAGCCTACGTACCGCCACTCTCATCTCTACCTCGGTCACCTCCGGAGCATCGTCGTCGTCGTCGGCGGTGTGATCCGCATAGGGCACCGCAGTAGGCGGAGCCATGGGCGGGGAGGCATGTTCCCCTCTCGAAGGGAACAGAGCGCTCACCACGTCCCCCACAAGCTGCGGCCGGAGACTCTACGTCAGCGGGGGAGCCCATGGGCGGAGTTTCTCCCGCACCATCTTGTATGGGCGTCCCCACGGGTCCCTGTTCAGAGTCTCCAGCGACTCCTCACGGGCCACTCCCCTGGCCCGCAGGATCTCCGCTTGGAGGGCGGTCTTCGCTGCTCTGTACCCCTCGTACAGCTCCGCCTGAATGGCTTCCGTATTTGGAGGACGAATACGGAGCCTGCGGTGCCTGGTGTACCGGCGTCGCGCAGCAACGTACGCATTGCGCAGTGTCGTCGGCTGTTGCGACCACCAGTACACCTGGCGCGAGGCACGTCCGGGCTGGGCCCGGGGCATTGCCACATCACATATTTCGGACATGGCCTCCCGGAACCACTCCGCCTCGTCGTTGATGTCAGCAGGCCTGTCCGGTGATGACACCCAGGCCTGCACGATCGAGGCTTCCAGGAGGAGCTCCTGGTCCAGCTGCTTCAGCGCCCACCGCGGACCACTCGGGGCCTGTCGGACCGGCGCGCTCGAGGTCTGGGCGGAGACGTCAGACCGGATGTACCGGTGATCGGAATAGGTCTCCACCCCCTCCATGACGCGCCAGTCGATGACACGTGGCGACAGAGCGGGGCTGGTGAACGAGATGTCCACCACTGATTCACCCCGCATCCGCACACACGTGGGGACAGGACCCCGGTTCAGGACGACCAGGCCTGTCTCCAGAGCCCAGTCCTCCACCATCCTGCCCCGTATGTCCGTATACCGGGAACCCCAAGCCACATTCTTGGCATTGAAGTCCCCGAGGACGAACACGGGAAGGGAACAGAACCCGACGACGACGACTCTCAACTCCGCAAGGGAGTTGTGGAACTCGGCAAGAGTTCGGCTCGGGGAGAAGTATATCCCTACCGTTCCTACCTGCCGGTCTATTCTGTAATAATCTCACGGTGAAAATTTAGGTGGAGTGAACGTGAAGTGAGCTGTCATTCAACCTGCTGCTACGGACTGACAGCTCACTCCGAGCTCACTTCACCTAAGTTCTCACGGTGAGATGGTTACAGAATAGCAATGCTGGTAGACATTTATTTGGCGGTATGCGAAGTGTTTGGTTCTGCAGTTTTTGACCCAACTTAGAATTTGATAAAATACCACCGTCGCTGTTACGACCATATGCGCCGCAATCCACAACAACAAATTTATATTTTTCATCCACAACAGCCAAGAGGACTGTGCTGAAGAATTTTTTATAATTAAAATACTGGCTTCCACTTTTATGAGGCGATTTTATAGCGACATGTTTGCCGTCAATGGCTCCTATACAGTTTGGAAAATTCCAAATACGTCTGAAGTCTTCTTCTATTGCTGCCCAAGACTCTTCAGTAGGTTTCGGCATCAAAACCGGACGTAATACTTTCCAGATAATGGCGCTTGTGTTGTGAACAATTGCGCAGACAGTAGAGAATCCAACGCGAATATTGTGAGCAAGGGCCTTAAAACTGACGCCTGTAGTTACTGAAATCTGAAAGATAAATAATAAATTTATGAATGTTATATTATTCAAAATTTAAACTTGCACGAAAGCTATTTCGTCGGCTTGAAGGTAAAACTCACTAATTACATCTAAATGCATGAATCATAAAGATTCCTAGAGTTGTGAGGTAAACTTTATAATGATTTAAAAAGCATTCCAATGCATTTAGTGAGTTTTACCTTCAAACCGATGATTTGATGTTTTTAACTACTAATTATTGGTAACACGAATAAACTAACACCTTTTTTAGTTGCAGTATGTAAAAAAAGTTGGAAGAAATTGAGAGACAACTACCGAAAAGCATTAAAGTTGAGAAATGGCAGAAGTGGTGCCGCCGGTGGGAAACGTCGTCCAATTAGGTACGAAAAGGAATTGGAATTTGTAAATCAGTTTCTACAGTCACCAGAGGACCAGCAACAGTCTAATCTCGATTCCGCTAGTGAGGACTTCAAACCATTCACAGTTACAAACTTCAGAAATACTGGAACGCTACCTTTCTATTAAATAATTGGAATCAGAAAAACATCCCATAGATATTTTTTTTTCTTCAAAGGCGGCATCAGAAAAGAAATATCGCCGAGAACACAAGCCCAAATAAAGCGGGACGTATTAAACATTATAACCGATGCAGAAATTCGTGAATATGACGAGCAAACAAAAAAGTCTACTAGCCAAGCTAACAAAAAAGAGGAATACGTACCAACAAGAATTGATAAAAAGAAAAAGGCCATTGAAGATGACACATTCATGTACATATCTTCTCCAAATCAAACCAACGAACAGTATCATACAAAAGAATATACCACTAGAGAACCTACAACTAATGTAAACATATATGACCTACCTACAACACCAGCACTACAAACCCAAACAATACGCAACGTGACCGACGCAGAAATTTACGAATATAATACACAAATAGAGAGGGCCAACATCCAAGTTAATCGAGAACAAGATTACATGCCAACTACAGTTACTGAAAACAAGACAGCTATTCAAGATGATAGATTCCTGTACATACATCCTATAAAACCAACAGATCCACACTACCTAACAAAATATTATACCACCAGAAACTCCACAGCCGAAACTGATGCAATAATATACGACCCACCTATAACACCGGCAGGACAAACCCAAACGATGCACAACGTAATAGTGACCGATGCCAAAATTCACGAATATAACAATGCAACAAAGCAATAAGCAAAACAATTTTCTTGAATTTTTTCATTCGGTCTGTCTCAGCCGTACCTCGTACCAAATAGTTACTATTAAATAAATGAATGATTAATAAAGAATAATTTTAAATAAATAAATGTTTGTGTTTTCACTGTGTCCCTCACCATAGTGAGGTAACCCATTCTTAGTTTTACGCATATCTGATATGCAGAGATTTAGTGCTTATATAGATCTATTTAGTTATCACAATCAAAATAGTACAATGATTTTTTTATGTATCTATCTATAATCTCTACAAATCAGACATGCGGAAATCCATGACGACTCACGATTTCACTTACCTTAGAAATATCAGTAATCGTTCTTCAAAAGAAATGGCTGGACGATAGTTCGTGTTTTGTTTTTTAATATGAGGCCCAAGGAGATTTAACAAGGCGTCAAATTTTTCACGAGACATTTTAACATAATTGTAAAAATCTTGTCCCATTAAATTCTTTGCCATAGTTTTATATTCACCAGTTAAATTTCATTGAGCCACATTTTTCTTTTTCTTTTGCATTTTTCTTCTTCTTTTTCTTCTTCTGCAAGCGCAGCAATAATAATCATGTCCCAGTCCACATTCATTACGAACGAGAGCTAGTTATCTGTATAAAGTATCGATCAGCACTAAATGACATGGGCGCGCTCGGAGTAGCTACGCGCCACCGCGCGTCTCTCCGCTCGAGGGCTCCTAAGGGCTCTTGGCGCCGCTCGGGGCCCGCGGAATCCGCACGCGAGTTTCAAGGAAATGCGCTTCGCCGCGCCTTCAGCGGTGTGCACTGGGCCTCTGGAACGCGTTCAATCGACGGGCTGGCCGCCGCAGCCAAACCAGGCTCATCGGGGCAGACAAAACGGCCCTGGCGCAAAACGGCCGCCCCCGCCTCCTAAATCTCCTTCGGGCCGACGCCGAATGCCAAGTAGCCGGGGAGCAGAGGAAGGTGCGATAGGTGAGGCGGCAGCGGCGCCCGAAGTCCGCTGCTGTAGTGATTACACTACAGCCAGAGGCGGAGAAGAAGGGCGTGTCCTATCGCGACGTGCTCTCGAAGGTGGGGGCGGCGGTGGACCTCAAGGAGATTGGCGCCGCTGATGGTGAGGGGTGAGGGTCACTGCGACTGGGGCCCGATGCTGGAGGTCCCCGGCGCGGCAAGCGGCCCAGCCGCTGACGCTCTGGCTGAAAGTCTTAGAGCGTCCCTAAATGCGGACGAGGCCCGAGTGTCCTGGCCCACCAAATGCGCTGACATACGTATTCCGGACTTGGACGACTCAGTGACGAAGAGACAGGTGGTGGCCGCTGTCGTTAGGACTGGGGGGTGCTCTGCCGAGCAGGTGAGGGCAGGCGCCATCCGACTTGACTTCACTGGGATGCGAGCCGTTACGGTGAGCTGCCCTGTGTCGGCGGATTTTTTTTAATTTTGTGAATGTGAGGACAAGGTGGATATTTTTATTATTAGGTATTATTTTTTCTTTCTCATTTAGTTTTAATGATGGTCTGTCAGTTTGAGTAGTTTATGTGGCCTACCCAAATGTCCTTTCTTTGGTATTGTTCGTCGAGTTGAGCTCCCTAAATTCTGAGTTGAGCTCCACGATTACTGACAAATGCTTGCACTGACAGGACAGGTCCACTCAAATCTTTGTGGTTCTTTTCTTAAAAGACCATTTCAGACTAATCTACGTGGTCCTCATATGGCCTGACCAAGATTATCTCTGGATTTTAAAAGAGACTGTGACCTCTGAGTTTGTTTCAGCCTTTCTTCTCAGAGTAGTCAGATAGGAAACGCCGAACTCATCTAGCTAATTTTTAATTTAAACAATTTTAAGATGACGTGTAAATGTGATTTCAATATCCTATTTACAGAATAAACAATTTCATTTCGTTTCATTTCCCGACGAGCCTGGTTTGGCTGCGGCGGCCAACCCGTCGATTGAACGCGTCCCAGAGGGTCATGGCCATCCGGCTGGTCCGGGATACCGCACGGTCTCCGGTGAGGTGGCGAGCCTCCTTGCCGGATTGCTGCCATGGGATCTGGAGGCAAAAGTCATCGTGCACATTTGGGAGTGGCGCAAGTAGGCGAAACGCCGGGGCGTAACTCCGCTGCCGCGAGAAATAACGGCACAGCGGACAGAGCTCAAATTCCGGGCTGCTACTGAGAAAATCCTGAAAGAAAAACCCCAGCAATAACACCTTTCCCGACATGGGAATCGAACCCGGCTAGTAGGTACTCCTTGGAAAATAAATTGGGCTCATAGTAAATGAAACTCATAGTGACTTATAAATATTTATTATACGTAACTAATATCTTAACAAGTATGACACTTCAATCATTCTTACGTTGGCTCTTGTCAAACTTCTCGCCTTCATAGTAGTTTTCACTGAAATATACAAAAATAAGTTTAATTATTGGGTTTACGAACACTACCAGGTGTGTATCTTTACATCCAGACCGTCTTTATCATTAAATTAGAATCTCTTAAATAACAAAACAAATCAGTGTTAACAAAAACATAAAAAATACTATTAACCGCTCATCTATATAGACGATGGTTTCTTAATTCCAGTACTGTCTGTATTGCCAGATACTTGCATTGCTTGGTACTAAGCACAGTTAAAATTTTGGCTTGTATGGTCACCAGGGGCAGAACACAATGTAACAATACAAGAAAAGATCAATTTTTCACACTGGAACAAACATTTCTTTGCCACTTCCCCGTATGACACCATAATCACTGTCTAGGGTTCAAACTTAGCCTGTACTAAGAAAACTACATATGTCAGTTAGTCAGGACCTGTAGTTGATCAGACTATATTTAGTATATCTTATCTATTAAGCCAGGTCCTTACCATCCTTGAACGTTCTCAGCGTCATCGCACGTGAAGGCTTCCTCGTTGTAGACGTGGCCTAATGGGCAGAGCCCCTCCTGCGGCTGGATGCCGTTGCGGCAGATGTAGAACTTCCGGCAGTCTTCAGGGTGAGTGAAAGTGGGGTGAGGCATGGCGCGGCCGTTGGGTCCCATTACTTCACCTTCGGGGCAGGAGAAACCGTCGGCAAGAAAGTCTGGAAATTAGAGATAATTTGTCAGTAAAGACACAATATTGACAGCAGAAGAGGAGACGTAAATGGAAGTGCTGATTTTCTATGAGCTAGATAGCTAGCTAAACGTTGTTTAATATTATAGTCCTCCATTAGAAGAAAGAGCCTCAAACGCACATTTGTTTATAGGTCTGGGGAAAACAAGGTTCCAGAGTTGCTTTGAAACAGCCCGTGTCACTTGATCATGACCTTAATAAATTCGTTGAGTGTCAGAGTAGCAACTTAACAAGTACTTATACCGTAGTTTTTTTGTTTTCCTAGATTTTATGATCATAAACAGGCTACATATTCCATTGTTACTATTACCTAGATATGTATCGTGATTTGCACTCAAATCCAGAAGGATTACTTATTTTTAATTTTATTTTTGATGAAGAAACGTTCTTCAGTCAATTTACTCCACATTAACTGAAGAACGTTCTCTGTGCAACGTACCCTTGGTGAGATGATCACACTGCCTCTTGACGGAATCCTTCCAGTCACAGTTGGAGGTCTCCTCGTCGAAGTACAGGCCTGAAGGGCAATGCATCTCATAGGGTTTGCCGTCCGAGCAGGAGTGGAACTTGTTGCAAGCCTGCAAGTATTAATTTAATAAAATAATATTGTATGTAAGTAAGGTCTATAAGACTTAGTTGTAAAAAAGAAATAGTTAAATATGAAAGGACTCTCAGAACTATTATTTTTTATGCCTACAGTTCAAATTCCTTTATGAGAATATCAGTATGAATTTTCCCACAATCACTATCATTTCAAGAACATCTTTAGGATGTAATTAGACAACGGTCGATCAATGACATCGCCCATTCAGATCTGTCCAGTGCGGCCCCTGACAGTCAGATCACGTTCATCGATCAACCATGGGTTATGTTTTGAAGTGAATATCGAATGGTTGACGCCGATCGACCGCAATTTGTTTGAAAATTTAGTTGCCCGTCTGGATGTCAAAACAAAGTAAAATCCAAATTTTAATGCTCATAATTAACATACTGTTCATGATGCAATTTCAAGTATTTTTCCGTTCATTGCCCTTTGCGTTGGAGGGCACACAAATGCTAGTTACAGTACTGGTTGGTTTCACAACGTACGATGGGCAAACCTTTCGCAAGCTCACCTTTAAGGCGATAATCGTATAGCACGGCTCACAAATCGATCGCCTGATGCATGTTTTCATCAACAGGATGCACGAAGCGTATTTTAGGCGTATTCGTATTAATATAATTAGTGTGACAATCACATAGGCGCGTGCTATAATCAGCCGGTCTATTCTGTAATAATCTCACGGTGATAACTTAGGTGAAGTTAACGTGAAGTGAGCTGTCATTCCACCTGCTGCTAGGGACTGTCAGCTCACTCCGAGCTCACTTCACCTAAGTTTTCACGGTGAGATGGTTACAGAATAGCACTGCAGTTGTTTGTGAGATGATATTTTAATGGGCACGGCCAGCGTGAGCTCTTTATTATTTATGGTTGTTGACAAGAAGTAATTACGTACTCATATCTTGTTTGGTTTAGAAAATGTATTATTGGTAATGCTATATGAAGTTACGATTAACTTTCCTTCCTTTTTAATTTATATCTATTTTATCTACTTTAATATTTTCCAGTCTTCGACACATTGCTATGCTCTGTCGGGTCTATAAATTTAGTTATTTATTAATACTTTCACTGTCTTCCCAATTTTCATGATGTCCTATGCCATGCCGCCATACAAATCGCAGTGAACGCGCTAGGCGCGTTGACCAGTTCTGCGTAAAGGTACAAAATGTTAATATTGTCATTTTTTGTGTTTTATTGGCGTGAGATGGACTTAAATTATTACTTGTGTAGCAGCTACTGAAAAGTAAAAAACTACATTTCAATATCCATGTCAATAATCCAACTTTGAAATATTAAAAAAGGAGCAAGTTAAGTAATTTTGTTAGAAATTGGCAACATTTGTTTTTTTTTTCTTTTAGGCTCTAAGTTATTTGAACCAATACTTGGCGCAGTTCGTACAATGTTACCGAAGCTTTTTGTTTATTGCCGTCGCAACTTTTGCAACTGTAATAAAAATAAGTTCACTATCTGAGTACCATTGTTATTTAGTGGGTATGTAGTAAAATCCAGTTAAACAATACGGCTTAATAAGACTAATAATACGGCTTAATAAACAAGACGGCTTAATAGAAGGGCCATAAAATACGTTCGCATTTTTTTTTTACACGACCTGTACACACACTAATACATATTGTCTCTAATTGAGCGAAACCAGGAAGGGGTGTGGTAGCTGCGCTGCCGCAGAAATATTTTCTTAACTGAGCATGCGTAAAATTTGCTGACTGTACCTGAGGATCGGGATGTCGGAAATATCCGTTCTGTCTGGGGCAGCCAGGAGACGGCTTTGGCTCCTCTGTGGAAAAGAAAAACAGACAAAATACTTTACTATTGTGAAATATCGAGTTAAGTTGATAAGAATAAGTTGAACAGGCCCTAGGTTAAGTTTAATCAAAACAATTTTCGTTTTACAACTTTTGGTAATAAGAATAAAAATGAAATAGATGAAAAATAAATCTACCACGTCGATCTTGTATGGAAAATATACGTTTTTCTTAACAGGCATATACAAAAAGAAATAATTTCCCAATGAACAAGGTCATCGTTATCTGCTGATTCTATCATAGTCATAATTAACAGCACCCTAAATCTTGCGAGCATTTACCAATAACACTGTTCAAATTTTATAAAATGAAGTAGGTAGATTGATCAATGTAAATAAAATTGAAAATAATAAAATGTTATCAATTACTTTGGTCTCGCTCGCAGAAGTACTTAAGTAGTAAATAACTTTCGATGTATAGTTTGTCGCAATGTCAGTTTATCAGTTAGTTAACTAAACTGAATTTTAGTAAATCAAGGGAATTAATGTCTATCGTTTCTCATAGGGATCATCATCTGCCTTTCCCAACTATGTTGGGGTCGACTTCCAGTCTAACCGGATGCAGCTGAATACCAGTATTTTATATGGAGCGACTGCCTGTCGAACCTCCACAACCCAGAACCCAGTTGGTTGTCAGATGTCTGGGCTTCTGACTAACCGTAACGACTGTCAAAGATCTACAATTGACAGCCGGGACCAACGGTTTAACGTGCTTTCCGAGACACGGAGGGGTCTCGGTATGTAATGGGTGTCCACCCATCCACGGACTGACCTCGGCAAGCAATGCTTAACGTTAAAGATCGACCCTTGTGGCTGTTATTATTTGGCCACGAGCCCCTCCATAGTGTTTCGCATAGGGATAGAGGGTAGTAATGGGTAGCGGATACTTACGCAGCTCTTTCCTGTCTCCACAGTCTACATTTGTGGGGAGGTCGCATTTTTCCTTGTTGGAATACTGATCACTGAAGACTAGACCATCGGGACACAGCTTCGCTTCCGCTACACCTGTGTGGAAGAAATAATTTACAAATAGGTAGGTGAATAAGTTATAACTGCTAATTTGTTTGGCTCTAACGCTAAAATTCTACGCCCCTGGACGCCTCCAGTCGTGGGTTTTTCTTGACAAGGACTTTGTTTTGTAGATTCGTGTGTTAAAATTCCTTGCTATCTTACAATAAATGTAATTTTAATATTTGTTTATACTTAACGTGTGGAATCAACGTATTTGTTTGCCATATAAGATAGCAATGAAAAATAGCAAACAAATACGTTGGTCTCATACCTTTAAATGGGGTCGTTAAGGATAAACAAATATAAAAATAAACACAAAAAGAGGTTAGTAGCGTGAGTTGAATGACACGACACGAGAACCCAAGCATTTTCCGACGACATATGTCTTAAGAACAAGCCTATAACCTTACACATTATTTACTACAATATTTACCTCGACACATATAATATAAGCATTGCAAAACCACAAAATACCACTCACTTATACTACTGACGAAAATACAAGAACGCATATTTTGGTGCATTACAAAACGTAACTGTGAAACAACAAACGTATGTATATTAAAAGGATATCTAGAGTATTCTAGAGGTTATGAAGGTTTGTCTAAAGTTGTATGATTATTTCGAACAGCTCTTGTTAGTGAAATGGTGTTCTCACTTTTTTTGTATCACGCTAATGGTTTATCATTGGTTACTGAAAAAAGAGCCGTAAGTAAAGAAAAAAGATAAAAGTATGAAAATAGAAAGAAGTACTTAAGAGGAGTGTCCCACAGTGATAAATATAATACAGACCTTAGTGATAGGGACATTCACCCTCAGGAATTAGCGACTAAAATATCTACTGATAACAGTCTTAACATCTCAATAATACATAGGTCTATGTAAAATAATTACTTTGATCACCACTTTTGAATAAGCTGAATCATTAAATACATTCCAGATTATCTTACGATCATTCATGACCTATCACGATCCATCACAATGTTTGGGAACACGAAACTAATCCGTCGAACGTACACAAAGACAAATCAAGGCAAATATGAAAACATGTTGTACCTAAGATCTAAAATACGACTAATACACTAGAGACATTAAACAATAATGATATTTAGTTAGTAGGTAATAAATAACATTGCTTAAAAGTGTTAAACATCCAGACAAACCTATTGAGGTTTTTGTGATGTTTCTCTTTATATTTTGTTGTGTTCCTCAATGAATTAATAAAAAGTAACATACAGTCCATTGTTGCTCAGTTTACTAAACTGATTTTAACATAAAAAAAAATTGAGTAAGAGATCACTCATACCATAAATCTCTAAAATCATCTGCAAATAATATTTTTTCCAAGTCATCAAACTTTCAACAAATAATTAAACTGTTTTAACACTCCCAATTTAAAAAAGACAATCACGAAATTGACATTAGGTACATAACATTATAAACAGCAAATATAATTATTTAAGGACAGTAAACCATTAACATTTTTAGCATTCTGCGAAGACTTGCAAGCGTGTAAAATTCGAATTTAAATTCGCCATGAAATGTTAAAATAATAGAAATCTTGTTAATATTCCCGCTGCATCTGCCTCACATTCTCTTTTGAAAGTTTCCATACAAACAGAGAGAAATGTTGTTTTGTATAAATTAGAAAATTCAATTACATAATTAATGATAGATATGTAGGAACCTATTTGGATAGATTGACTTAATTTTGAGCTATAAATCTTAAACAGAACACGGTCGTAAGGAAGCTAACACAAGTTCAAAATTCAAAAAATTCAAAATATCTTATTTCACATAAACCTACAAGGGCACTTATGAAACGTCAATAGCACGGTTCCGGAGAAGAGCCGGCAAGAAACTCCACGGTTACTCTTTTAAAAGTAAATGGTTTTTACAATGTTTTCAAATTACAGTGTTAATAGGCATGAGAGTGCAGTGTAGGCCTATCAACAAGTACCAGGTACTTAGCAAGATAGAAAACGGTCGACAGATCTGCAACCTGTTAAGCCTACAACGTTCTCACATTCACAAAATCTAAAAGAAAATCTATATAAAAGATGAACAAAATAATAAAAATAAAGACGTGTTTAAACCAAATGACATGATTGCTACCAAAAATATAGAATATTGTAGGTATATAATGTCAAATAATGAAAGATTAACTCAAGGAAGTATATAAATGAAAAAAAAATGAAAAAAAAACATCTTAATTTGGGAACAGTTACATAGTTATGCCGTTAATGAGGTACCAGGGAAGCCACATGTGCAGAAGGAATTATTGGTGAACTTCCTTGTTTTCAACGTAGTCTTTAATCTTATAATAGTTAATCTAAATTTGGCTGTAATCTTAATCTATAATAGTTAATCTAAATCACAATTTCATGTTTACTACGTGTACGTTGAAAAGTCCTAAGTTTTGGCGAACATACAAAATACTTTCTAAAATATAAAGAGAAGACTGAGTTAGTATATCAATTTCTTTGAATTTATTTCTAAGGGACTCACGAGGACTCATTTTATAGAACGCGCGAATTGCCCTCTTTTGTAAAATGAAAATTGAATCTACGTCAGCTGCCGATCCCCACAGCAGAACGCCATAACACATAATACTATGGAAATAAGCAAAATATACTAACCTTGCTGTGGCTATATCAGTCAACTGCCTTATTTTTTTTACTGCATATGCAGCTGAACTTAATCTACCTGAAAGAGCTTTAATGTGGGCTACCTATTGCAATCTCGAATTTAATGTAAGTCAAATACAGTTTCCGTAATAGTATGTAGTTTCTTGCCATCAAGTTTTACATTTTGACCTACTTGAAGTACATTTGGTAATGAGCACTTAAGACATTTAGTTTTGTTCGCATTAAGTAAAAGATTATTAGCTGGGAATCATTTCAAAAGAACTGCCAGACTATCGTTGACATGTATGACATCCGTATCTTTTCTATCTATTTAAAAATAAGAGAAGTGTCATCAGCGAATATAATTATATCTGATAAGTTAGCCATCATGTAAGGAAGGTCATTAATATAAACTAGAAATAGGAAAGTGCCAAGAATTGATCCTTGAGACACGCCAATCTTAACTAGAGAACCCGAGGACGTCGTCCCGTTAACGTTTACTTTTTGCTGCCTGTTTGATAGATACTAAAGAACAAGATCAGCAGCTTGTCCACGAATTCCGTAGTGGTGTAATTTACAGATCAGTGTTTTGTGGTCAACGTAGTCAAACGCTTTTGAGAGGTCACAGAATATGCCAATTTCATCCTGGGATTCTTAAATTAGACTGATGAGTTTTACTCCTGCGTCAGTCGTCGACCTACCTTTCGTGAAACCAAACTGGTGACTATGTACATCCCATTTGAATTAAAATGTGACAACATCTGGTCTAGCATGATTTTTTCATGTATTTTACCCAATGCTGGTAGCACAGATATAGGTCTATAATAAAGGGATCACTCTTAGTACCCGATTTGTACTACTAGTACTACTTTCCTATGTTTCATTAAATCAGGAAACATACCGCTATCTAAATATTGATTAATTATGCCTGTTAGGACAGGGGCAATTGTGTCAATGATGTCTCCAAGAACCTCTCCATAAATTTTTAGTGTTTTTTTATGTTAAAATGCTTTTTTAATCGTGACAATAGAAATGTGCTTGAATTCAAAACATGGAATGTCCTAAGTTGTCTCATACGAAATGAGCGGACTGTTTACCATCCCAACTGGGTTGGTTTAGTTTCAACATAGATTTTGAAATAAATAAAGGTCTTATTTATAAATAGAAACATAATATTATGCAAAATTTATATATATTATTATGTAACATCGCGTCATCAGTTCACTGAGAAAACTTTACTTTTGGCTTTACATACCTATGTTATAAGTAAACATAATGATTGCCAATATCTTACCATAATTTTAATTAACTTTAAATAAATTATTAGTTATATATAAACCTATTCAATTGATAATATGTAACATGACTTTCTTGTTATACTCGTATACAAGTAATTATGGGTTGCTTTAAGTAATTTGTTTGTTATCTATTTGTAAAAAACTTAGACATAATTTGTTACTTATATTTCAAGTTTTGCGTTTATATTCAGCAAAACTTTTGTGTTAATCCTTGTTTACGTATAGCAAAACATTTGTGTTAATACATTGTTTACGCAAACCTTTTATGGCAAAACTTTTGTGTTAATACGTATAGCAAATATATTTTTTTTATCCATAATGGGGCTCATTTACTTGCGGGTTTCACTGGGTCTCATCGTTACTCGTTTTTTAACTAATGTACCCCCCCTTACATACATGCAATGTGGTAATCCGCAAGTATGTGAGCCCCATTTAGAAAAACAAATTTTTATTTGCTATATTATTTCTGAAAACGATGTAGTTAGTTAATATGGAATAAAACATAAAAAATATTTTTAGAAAGTTTATTTAAATTAAAAAATCACAACTCTCAGTCTTATATTGTCTTCATTATCACCTTTAAACAACTTGAAAAATAAACTATAACTTGAATAATAAATATTATACTAACACCATCATTTTTGTCCTGTCTATTTTCAGTAAGGAGGTTAAAAAAGGGCAGTGCCCCAAAAGCGACAACGTTCAAAACCTCTTCTGAGTTCTGAGTCTGTAAAAGAGATAGTATCCACGTTATTGACTGCCACTGTAATATTATAATAATAGTACTTCGAAGACCTTAAATTTCATAATCACAATATAATATGAATGCCCAAAAAAAACATACCTACTTATCCCTGGAACTTAGTATTGAACCAATTCTGACAGTTCTTTCACGAATAAAAAAACTATCTATGAGTAAGACATATCTGTCTTGATAACTATGCGCTACTGAAGACACCATGCTGGTTGAATTGATAAAAAGAGTAACTTACCTTTGAATGGAACGACATACATTTCAAGACCCCATTGGCGAAAGTAATCACCCAACGGGTCTGGATGTTCTTCTAGTCCAGCCTTTGCGGCTTTGGAATGAATTAAGTACTTAAAGTATACACAAAAGAGCTGATTACAGTAATTTACTATATTTATAGGATTTTTTCAAAAACGAAACAACAACGTGCCGATCGCAGTAATATTGTGTACAGATGCCAGCAGGTCAACCTACCCGAAACTGCCAAATTTTCCCAATCAACTTTGAACCTTATGCTTTAGTGATAAAGTTGAAAATTTATTAAAGAAATTTGACAGATTGTAGTAGGTTGATGTGCTGGCGTCTGTATATAAATGAACATGAACTAACAAGTTTATCCCGAACAAAATGGAAGCGGGGCTCGGGGCGCGGCAGCCCCGATTCTGTTATTCTGGGGCCACATTAACGGTTAACGTCAATGCCCATCATTGCCATAAGCAATGTGGTAATTATTCTGATAATTATAGCGATAAATTGAGAGGGCATACTTGAATGGTCAACGTCAATGCTCATTTGCCGCCACCCGAGTTATCACCTTAAGTCAAACGCCAATATGATTGCCGTTGACCAAATGTCCTTTCTTTGGTATTGTTCGTCGAGTTGAGCTCCTTAAGTTCTGGGTTGAGCTCCACGATTACTGACAAATGCTTGCACTGACAGGACAGGTCCACTCAAATCTGTGTGGTTCTTTTCTCAAAAGACCATTTCAGACACTAATCTACATGGTCCTCATATGGCCTGACCAAGATTATGTCTGGACTTTAAAAGAGACTATGACCTCTGAGTTTGTTTCGGCCTTTCTTCTCAGAGTAGTCAGATAGGAAACGCCGAACTCATCTAGCTAATTTTTAATTACTTATTTTTTTAAGATGACGTGTAAAAGTGATTCCAATATCCTATTTACAGAATAAACAATTTCATTTCATTTCATTTCATTTCATTTCATTTCATTTCATTTCATTTCATTTCATTTCATTTCGTTGTGCGTTTCCCGTTGGTGTGGCCCCAGCATCACAAATAAACAAAAATGTTGTTTTAAGAATAAACAAAATTAGACACCGTATGGATAAAACTTTGGCTAGATGTTGCTAACCTGCAGTTTTGTTACGCTCCACAAAACAAATTAGGCTATTTGTTATAAAATATTAATTTACGAATAAGGAAATTATTGTTGAGCTGCAGTTTCAAGATTTATAGTTATGGCTTACAAGAACGTTTGCTGGAAGCAATAAAAATACTTTTGTTCTATGTTATCAATGATAATGCTTTTAAATCGGACATAACAGATTATTAAACTGTAACCACTTATGTTTGTTTACATGTTTAAAGATAATCTAAGGGTTTTTTACAAACGACCCAACTTGAAATAACATAAGCTGTTTTGTCGTATAGAGGACAAATCACTTTTATTAAATCAAGTTAACTTTATTACAGTCTTGTCAAACTTTTATTGTTCCTGAAATAGCCGAATTAATTAGGTTAAATATATTTTTCAGTGTTTTTGAAAAAAGTTTTTTCAATTGATTTTCTTTGTAATATTTTTGGGATTTACTCGTATAACCTCCTCAATTATTACGAAATTATGTAAGTAAACATCGTCTTGACAAATTGTGAATGTTTTTGTGTGTAAAACCTCAATGATAAATCAATATTAGTGGTATGTGAAATATCGAATCAGCGAGGTCGATTTTTAATAATAATTGTGAAAGTTTTCTTCTGTTACAAGTGCTAACAAACTAAACTAAAGATAGGTATATAATATGATATTTCAGAGAGGTATTTTGATGGCATTTTAACGAAAGACAAATTCGTACCTCGTACCATATCAAACTTATCATGAGCCACAAGCTTAGCAACGCAGTCGAGCTTGTACTTCATTGGAAAAGCAAATATAATAGAGCAAGAACAAATTTTATGTCAATGGATTAAGTAAGGACATCAATGAACATACTTACCACACCACCATATATACCACTATTTCCACATCATAGTCTGATTAAGGTACAGACGCCAGCACGTCAACCTACTAAAATCTGTCAAATTTCTTTAATATATTTCTAACTTTATCACCAGAAAATAAGGTTCAAAGTTGATTGGGAAAATTTGACAGATTGTAGTAGGTTGATGTGCTGGCGTCTGTACCTAATGTAACAAAAAAAAAAGTACAAGATAAAAGATAAAAGTCGTCCGGGAGTCGAACCCGGCACGACATAGATCAAATACTTAAACGCAGTATCCAGGTAAATAACACAATGTATATTCCAATTAATTATAAAAAAAATAAACAAGCAAAAAACATATGCAAGAACTAAAAACGGCCGTCAACGTACGCATGTGTAGATTATCGAAATGTAAGATGAATATTAATTTCGGGAAAGTACGCTAGGCCCATCGGCATACGTGAGTTACCTCGGTTTTTCTTAGCACGACTCGAGCGAACGAACGATGACCAACGCTTCATAAAGCTCCCGTCTATATCGGCGTGTAAGACCGTAGTTTAAAATTCAACGCGATGAACGACCGTATAAAGTGAAGAAACCTAAACTAGGCTAGTACTTACGACAAAAAAATATATCGGCGGTAATATGAAAGGTTAGTTAGACAAAAGGTATTAAGTTGCCTGCCCTAGGCGGTAAGTTGACGCGCCGCTGGTAGACGCTGGGAGGCGCTCCCTGCTGTCGCTGCCTTGGCATCGTCCGCAGAACCGCCCGCTTGGCCACAGAGGCGTCAGAACGCAGAAGTCGGTTCCGCGCAGACAGCGTTAGTGCAAGATCTGGCAATGCACATAGCCCTGGCGGTGGAGGTTTAGGCAGTAGGTAGGGCCGAAACCGGCCTTTTATATAGAATAATCAATTCCAAAACTTAAATTCATCATCAGTGGTTTTTGTGGAGGAATCGCCACAATTTCAACAATCTTCTAGTACCGAAAAAAATGCAGTACGGTACTTCATTTGGCAGATGACTATTATATATTAGAGACATTACTATCGAGTTTTGGAACACCAAACTACAAATAATAGTTGAAAATTTACATCACTACATCAGGCTGGTTAGCTAACGACTGACGCAAACCAGGAATCTTTTTTATTTCTCCTATGACACAAATTTTAAATTGTTGTCAAACGTGCTAACATTTTATAAATATGATATGATATGATATGAGATGTTCGGCCTTTATCACGTGTAAAGAGGCCTACCTGGCAGCGGAATGCTGCACTACTTAATATCAATATTATTTTCTTTCTTAGTGTTGAACATTGAATGTGTGTTTAGTACAGCAACAATGTTACACACATATTGTTTGTTGGTGAATACGAAATGCACCATCAAACGTAAACATATCATACATTTAAATAAAGTCAATTGTAGGCACCTAATTATTGTTTATAGCAAAATTTTGCTGTTTTATAAAGTAGATAGATTGTGCATTGAAGTGTTTAAGGGACAGGCCTATAAGATTATCTGGATGGATGTAATGGATTTAGATTAAGGATTTACTTTTTTTTAATATATCTCTGGTGTCAGGCTTAACTACATTATTTAGGAAAAAATTTAACTCAGGCGCCTACAGCAAGGATTAGCAAGCAGTACATACATAATCCATGATGACTTCCACAGGAAGACATTAGATCCCAAATTCCGCTAATCCTTACAATATATCTGTTACTATTTCTTTTTGCCTTGGCATGGCCAAATATTTCACAATAAATGTGAATAAATTCTATGGTCAGTTATGGTTGTAGTGATATAATAAAACAGTTTTTTTTTGTTTACCATGATTTATTTATCTCTATTTACTGAAACCTTATGAATAACAGTTAATTTAGGTAAATACCTCTAAATAGTATAATTTTATTATTCAATTCTCTGTGTTTAAAAAAAATAAAAACATAGTATTCAATTCTTAAATATTTCATAACAAGTTATTTTTATTTGTACCACTATAGTTCATAATTAAAACATTTTATTAAAATTGACACTGTTATAAATTAACAAAATAGGAACATACATTTACGAGTATATCGCTGTCGTACAAGACTCAACAGTTTACTAAAAAAGTGATTATTTTTCTTGAACAATCTTCACTTTTTACTTTTGTACTTGCGAAGCTTGAAAACTGAAGTAGCAGAGCAGCGGAGTCACGAAGCAGGGGTGACATCATTCATGCTGCCTTCATGTCGTCCTAGGTGTAACGCCCAGGAACTCTACGGTTTTAAAACAAAATCATATTATTTTCTGCTCAAATAAAGTACTTAAACATTGTGTGGCAAAGTAAAGTAGGTATATCAACTAGGCCTTCATAAGGCCCATGGCTAGACAAAAGCCATCAGCCTAGTCTTTGCTGCTGGTTGTATAATTTCTTCTTTATTTAGGGCTGATTTTTCAGTCTCCAGATAATTTATGAAACTAAATTATAATAGTAAACATCAGTTAGATACACATAAAATGACGTGTCAATGTAGAAAGTTCGGCCAAGGAAATATATTCATAATTTTATAATTAAGTGAGTAAGTGTCGCTTGATTCTTAACTGTGTCAAAAAGCTTACCTTCAATGATTAATTTAGAAGATTGATAACACAATCCATATTTGCCACCTTGCCACCAACTTCTTTGTTAGGAAGTCAACAAGATTGATGTTGGGTAGTGTTCCATTCTTGTGTTTTCAGCTCTAGCACCGTCTGTGAAAATATTATGAAATATGTTTTGTAGTTGTTATTTGGTTAGTGGTTATTATAGCTTATTTCAGCATCTACTTATGTACAAAAATATCAATTAACAATTTATTTCAGTTAGAGTGTGAGGTTGACGGACATAGTAAGTAACTGTTACTTTAACCACAATAAATAGTTAACCTCAAGTAAGATGCCTACGCAAAAAAAAGTAATGATTGTCCGTAGGTCAACTCACCAATAATGTACCTACAGCTACAATAATCTAATGAGATACGAAGGTACTCTCTTACACATGTTATTCCTATTTATATTGGCTTACTTGCTTGTAGTGATAATATCGACTTAGGTACTATTCGCTATTGAGCAAAACAGCCTAAGTAAGTCTTAGTGCAGCCAGTAGAAAACGAAGACAGAGCAGGCAGTGTCTTGAACGAGAGAATTTTCCAAAGTTCTTCCGAGTTCCACAAGCCACAAGAAAAACGTTTCAAAACTGCTTATTATAACATGTTTCTGTATGAGAAGTAAATATAATTTTGTATGTTGTAAAATATAAAAAATTCAAGGCAAAACAATGCTTAAACAAAAACATTACCGAAATCAACAAATCAAAATGTAAACAAAGACGTCGCCATCATTGATAGCGTATTCTCTACAGAATTCAAAGAATGAATCATCCGGATAATTCCGGCGCGGATTATTGTCAGATGTTTAATATGTGATGTTATATGACTTTCCTGTTCTTTTCCCTACACATGAAAATCGGCAGCTGTAGTAAGCACTTTTTTTCTTGTAATACCATCCTTATGCCTACGTTATAGAAGTCGAAAACGGTTGAACGGACTGTAAAAAAGGTTTATTTAAATGTCAAATCTTATTTTAAATGGAGTATAAAGTAGACACGGTTGTTTATTTTTATACTGTTGCAATACCTGCAATTAAAAATGTAGTTAAGAGACTTTACTAGAACTTGCGAATTTGACCCAATGAATTCAAACCAATAGAAGAGAATTTCGCAAAAAAAAAAAAAAAGTCAGATATGAGGTATTGACACTTTGGGAGGCCGTCACCTCCTTCTGCGAAGCAGTAATGCTCGCGAAGGAGGAGGCAGAACGCGTGAGGGAGAGGAAAATTTCGCGCCCTCACGCCCCTAGCCGCCGCAGGAGACGCCCTGGGCGTCGGGAATCGCAGGCCGATTCCCGGCCACCGTAGGCGCGGGCTTGCGGACGGTGAGCAATGGGTAGCTCGCTGCCCGATAAGGACCAGACCCGGGTCGACGGCGCGTTGTGTTCCACGCGCGCCTCAAAGAGATGTCAGCACAACGGAAGGGGTCCAATAGGACCGATGCCTGCCGAGGTTGCGGGAAAGTCCGAAAGGGATACCGTGGCCCCTGGCAACGTAAAGGCAACGGAAGGAACACGGGTGGGTTTTAGTCAGTAAGAGTCTGACACGCCCTCCCGCTCCCAGAGCGGGAGAAGTTATTTGATAATTTCCCACCCAAAAAAAAAAAAGGTATTGACACTTCGCCGTCGAAATTTCAAATTTAATCTATTGATAAATTGGATGACCTGTTGGTTATTGGGACATTTTGGTGTTAGAGATGTGTTTTATGGTGCTAGAAAGTTTACGACTGTTTACGTAAATATTCGAACTGTTTGAAGCGAGAATTATCTGTAGTCAAACGTGTTTACACATTCTATTGCATAAATTATAAGGTTTGAAACCGACTTCAAAGTAATTACTGAAGAAACAGTGCTTGTTACATATGCTCATAAAATGTAATGCTTAATTTAGAAGCACCGCTTTTATTTTGGACGATAATAAAAAAATAATTTTGTGAAATAGACCAGATTAACCGTAACTTTTTAGAGTAATTTTACGAGTGGAAACTCCTTTAGGTAGGAAACAGTTGTGATTAAAAATACCAGCGTCTCTTTTCATAAATTAAAACTAAAAAACTATTCTCTTGCTGCGCATAAAGTACTTAATAATCACCTCCACTTGAAAAACTATTAAAACGCACTTATAAAATATAACCCGGAATATGACAAATTATCTTCGACATCGCAACCATCCTCTTGCATGTATTACGTCATCTAGAGGTAAGTACCTATCCCCTGCACCGGATGACCTTTTTAGTTTTGTACTGACCTCTGTCGCATTTGTAGTAAAGGTCACACTGGTAGGAATCCGGGTAGAAACCACTCTTCTCTGGACAGTCGAACTCTTGTGCTGAAACTGAAATATAAGGTTTTTTAGTTATAGGTAATACTGGCTGGCGAGTATTTAGAAGAAATATCTGTTGGGATAAGACTGAAAATTGGGCGATTCACAAGAAAATATGTTGATAAAATGGATGTACATAGGTACGTACTGTACGTCGTACGACAGTAGTTACAAAACCAGTATAAGTGTAAATGAGTGATACATTTACATCGATTATACAAAAACTATACCTACGAATCTGTTTAAATTAAAAAAAGCTTTAAAAAATCAAACGAAAGCAACACTCAAAAATATTCATCGTCTGACGCCGGTAGCACACCTCCGCCGCGAAACCATAGCAGCGAAACCGTAGTAGTTCAATTCAACCGGCTCGCGTCATGTTCTGCTACTCGAAATTCGAGTAGCGGAACATGACGCGATTCATTATTAATATTCTAGTTCGCTAGTTAGCCACATTTAATATTTCCATACAGTAATATTGCCAAATTAATCAAAACAGCGAAATAATTGACATCTATTTGCAACGTTGCCCACTTTCAGAATAAACTTTCTTAAGAACAGACAAATAAATCGACGTTCATACCTATAAGAAAAAAATCCTAAGACAATATTTATCTTCGACTGATGACGAAGTTATGACAAACAGCAAGGTGGGTCATTCGAGAATGAGAACGAAAGATTCAGACATTTTGAGATCGACATAAAAGTAACTGATACAAATTCGAATTTTACCTCATCTAAAGGTCTGTCATCATACTTTAATGCCAATGAAATGACGAGATTGACATTGACTGATATAATCGTACATAAGTTAAAGTAGATACGAGTACCTAACTCATCCTCTGCCTAGCCCTATCCCCACTACGTTGGGGTTGGTTTCCAGTCTACGCAAATGTAGCTGAACACCAGTATTTTACATGGAGCGACTGCCTATCTGACCTCCGCAACCCAGTTAAGGGTAATACTGGTAGACTCACGGGCTTCTGAATTGACAGCCGTCGAGGCACGGAGGGGTCTCGATATGTAATGGATGCTTTACCATCCACGGACCGACCTCGGCAAGCGTAGCTTAACGTTCGATCGACCCGTGCGGCTATTATTATTTAGCCACGAGCCCCTCTAGTCTACGTAAATGCTCTGGAATTAATTGCTATAAATCGATACCGCAGCCAAATAACTGAAGAATACCGGATATTTTAACCGGTTATACAAATTGTAAACGTTTATTCCTATTGCAGCCGTGACCACCGGGCTTATGCTTTCCGAGGTCTGACCGCACCCCGATCTGCACGTTAACTACTTACCCACAACCCTTGAGCTGTGTTAATTAATACACATTTTCTAGACCGTGAATATTAGTATATCAGAAATTAGAATTTTTTTTTCTAATTTCTTAGTCTCATGAAAATCATCCTCCAATTTACGAGTTTATTATTTTTGATTAGACGTAGTACTATGGACTTACCTGTATTTTTAACCGACTTCAAAAAGGAGGAGGTTCTCAATACGACTGTTTTTTTTTTCATGTTTGTTACGCGATTACTCCGCCAATTATGAAATGATTTTGATGATTATTTTTTTGTTTGGTAGGTCATACTTTAGAGGTGGTCCCATATAAATTTTATTAACTTTGCTTGGGTAGTTTTTGAGTTAGTTTCAATAATAGGTATTTTCCCACTTAGTCTATATGGATGATGTTATAAGTTCCTGTCACTGTTATTTACATAGCAGGTGGTATTCGAATTTGTGTGGGGTAGATACCACAACCAAAAAGTGAAAAATAAAAAACTTTTTACAAAAAAAATTAACGGACTTAAAAAAAACAAACAGTGCAAAATAACGTTAATTTCGGAAGTCAGTGTCTTTGGTTTTGTATTTTCGTTTTTCTTCAATTTATCTTAGTTATCACCTGTGTTCACTTTTTACGAAAATCTTCATTAGATTTGCTTTCGTCTTCTGTCTCTTTTGCTTTATCGTGTTACAATACTACTATTCTTACTTCATACAACACTACAACGCTCGCTCGGTTCATCGCTCTTACAACTAACACTACTCAACAAAATTACCTATGAGTAGGGACTAATCGTGACTTATGTTTCGAAAACCCTCCGAGTTTCATGCCCTTGCCACATGTGTATTCGGCAAAATTAACTGGAGCATCGTACCTTGAGGTGAAAGGAAGACGAAGCCGAACTACATCGATAATATGTTACAGAACAGAAAATTTTACTAACCTTACGTTTAGTAAACCTATGCCCGGTTTTTCTAACACTAAGCGACACCTAAATGTATCTTTTAGTCGCATATTATGTACATATAATAGCAATATAGAAATTAATATCTTGCTTAAGGGTACACTAGTCGACGGTTCGAACCGGTTGGTGGGCGTGACTAATGTGCCTGCTAATTAGTCTATTTATTAATTTATTTAGTTTTATTTATTTATTTATTAATTTATTTAGTAAAATAGAAGATATTTTATAACGAAAACGAGCGCGTAAAATTTCATGAACCGACCTTTGGGCGTATAGATATTATGAAAAAACTACTAGATGTATTTACTCAAAATAAAATTATTTAATTTATTTAATAAATAATCTAATCCCCCTAAAATAATCTAAATCCCCGTATGGATATTTTTCCATTTTCTTACTACATAAGTAAGTTATTTACTTACGCCCAAAGACAAGTTAAAATTTGTGTAGAAATATGGAAGTTTCGATGCTCATAACTTCCAAATCAAGAATTTTTTTCTAATGCTGCTTCCATACAGGGCTAGATAATGACAACTCAAATTGATATAATTTTTAGTTTTGAACGTACACTGTCAAATAGACAGGTAATCATCATACTACGTTTGTATGGACGAATGACCGACTAGCGTACCCTTTACATGATTCCCGAAGACACGAGTGGTTCTTACATCTCACATGAACCTAATTCTTCTAACTTTAATAAAAAAATACTATTACATAATTAGTAATTGAGTACTCTAAATAGATAATCCCAGAATACCTTACCTAAGTAATCCATTTCAGAATTATAATAACTTAGTATCGACATAATGTTTATTAACAGACTATTACCAAATGTAATGGATCGGAAATCAATACATAAGCATTTAATAAGAGTAATTAAAACCAGGAATGTTAATACGTAAATGATGTCAACACAATTCGTAATTGTTTTTAATTATCTGATTTAGCGAACGGAAATAAGGATATCAGAGTCTTAACTCATAAAGGCTCGTGCAGATTAGCGCTACGTGTTGCGCGATGCGACACCGGTAATTGTTCTACCGTGAAGTTTTCTTAGAAATTGTTTTGTTAGAGTAGCGTCGCGCTGTCGCGTCGCGTCGGTCTGTACGACACTTAACACGTTATTTGGTCTTACGTGTATGTTGGAGAAATATAATAGAAATCAAGACATAGGTACGAAAATGATCTAAACATGTTATTAGTATGAAGTATCGTATACTATTAAATGAGCATTCTCTATTTTCACCAGAGCAGAGTTCGGTCGCCCAGGTACTGGCACATTATACACGAAGACTACTGAATTAAATTATAACAGAAATGGCCACAGTACTAGCCTGTTATTGTCCTACTGCAGGGCAACGCCACGGCATTTTCGCAGACCGAGAAGCCACAAGCATTGGTCACCACGTTTGCTCAAGACGGGTTGGCGATTTCAAACTTATATTAACTATAAAGTCCAGGTTTCCTCACGATGTTTTCCTTCACGGACATCAGTAATGACCAAGATAAACTCAACTGGCCACGAAATATAGTGTGAACTATCACTAAAGGTGTAATAAGTATAGCTGATTGCTTATTTACCATTCCGATGGAGTCGTAGCACCGCTCATTACGAAACACACGTGCGACTGTTTACGATTAGAAAAGGGTCAGAAGGTTTGAATGCCCACAAATGTTTCGTAACATAAATACAGACATGTAAATATTATGTCAGCTTACTGGTAATTTAAACGATTTGGAAATTAGAAGGCAATGGAAGGTGTGCCACTAATGTAAACGATGACGAAAAAACCTTTTTCAAAGTCACGTAACTGGCACAATAATATGTGAGAAGTTTTCCATTGGAGGATAATGAGAATACTAGCTGTGCCCTGTGGTTTCACCCACATAAGTCTCGATTTCGTGGGAATATCGGAATAAAAAGTATCCTATAATCTAATGCAGGTGTACCAATGTGCCAAATTTCTAAATCCGTTCAGCCGTTATTGCGTGATTGAGTAACAAACATACAAATTTCACCTGAAAACAAGATTTTCAGACGAGTTGCTATGGGTGTTATTTTTGCCTCATTTTTAATTTTCTCAAATGGTCTCCTGGGTGTGACGCTACTGGTTTCTGAAAATTGTGTTTCCGGTATCTAAAATCTATCGTTCAACTTCGTTCTGAAAACCAGACAGATTGTTATGAAAGAGTTCGGTATTTTTTTTCGACAAATTTAAAAATGCGCTCATGTCAGACTTAAAGCGGAAAATTTCTGAAATTAGGATTTTTGGATTCAGAATAATCTATCGATTTTATACGATTTTGTTTGTAAACTGATATGGCAAACATTTTGGTCATGGGCTCTTGTACCAGTGTATAGGGTGACCATAAATATTTCAAACTATGATCACAAATTATTTTATTTGCCTATAAATCATTCTACTCTAAGCCGGCGGCGCGGGAGTCGATTGCCGACTTAACGGAATGTTGCCATTTTTAAATATTATATTTTATTTATACAAGTAGAATTAATTGTTGTATATTTATTTTATTTTTTATATCATAATTATATTTCATTGAATGCTGCACCTGTCGACGTCATAACGTCAACGTCGGCTGTCACTGAAAACCAGCGCTGGGGTTCTGTCTTGCATAGGGTCACAGCATTATGCTGAGCGATGGCCGTTTTGCGTGGATGTGACTCATATTTTCCCTAAATTTATTTCTTTTTTTATCTTGTGTTCTTATTTTTGCGTCATGTTTATCGCAAATAAACGTATTTTCTTTCTTGTTTTCTTTCTGCGAGTACGAGGACCTACGTGTAACTTAATTGTGGTTTTAGATTATTATGAGATATGTAATGTCTAGAACAAAAGTCAATTTAACAAATGAAATTATATTCAGTAACCGGCGATGAATTGAATCCTACTTATTTTATGATTTTAAATTCATTATTGGTTTGCTGTTATTTTTCACAATATTATTGCTATAGTAACGTAAATATTTAATAAACTACCAGATGCAATAAAATATGAAACCAGCGATACTACATTTATAAATAAGATCAAGCAAATATTCATTAAAAAACATACTACACAATAAACGAAAACACAAAAAAAATATTTAACTCAAACAGACACCATACACAGTTAGTCGTTTATATACATTCATACATATATAGATAAATATTATAATATGACATTGTTTAACTTTATTGATCTTATCAAATAATTATTATTTACCACAACCTAACTGATCTCAATTAATGTTAGAACATATTTAAAAATAGCTGAATGTTACTTAATTTTATTTTATTTGATATTTTATTTTATGAATTTTATGAATTAATTTTATACTTTTTGATGTGCCCTACAGGGTCCGTTACCTTAGCTTTAAGCCATTGTAACACCTTTATACCTACATTATGGAATGCAAATAAAGATATGAATTTGAATATGAACGCAATAGACCAACATTAATCGAAAAAAATAATCTGTTTGAAATAAATGATACCTCTCTAATTTTTAAAGTAGCCAGGAATAGACAAGATTTTGACGACGTAAACAGTGCACTCTCAATGGTTACCTTTGGGACCCAACATCGTCTTAGATAAAGAGGTGCTTGAAACTGCAGATTCGGCAGTTTTTTGGGCATAACAGTAGATGCTACACTTCAGTGGGGCCCACATATATGAAGCCTAGAGGAAAGGTTCAGTTCGTCCGCCTAGGCTGTCAAGAAAGTAAGACAATACACTGACGTTGATACAGCTCGGTTAGTCTATTTTAGTTATTTCCATAGCGTTATATCCTATGGTATTCTGCTGTGGGGCAAAGCTGCTGACATTCAAAATATATTTGTTCTTCAAAAACGAGCTGTTTGAGCAATTTACCAGCTAGGTTACAGAGTTTCTCTAAGAGATTTTTTTAAAGATATTGGTATTCTCACGGTGGCATCACAATTCACCTTCACCAACATCTTATATACATTTGCGGTCAAATAATACGGGTCGACGACGAAAATCCCTATAACCTAGAAATTCATAATAGTACATGCATGAAACTAACTTTATATTACAGATAATTTTAATATTGTATGAAATAAAACCTTAAATGATTAAAAAAGTTAATATTTTAAAAATCTCTAATTTGGAAATAAATTCAAATCGCGGTTTTTTTACTTTTGCATGTTTTCTCAATTTTGTTTTCCATCTTTCAAATCAAAATGATACAAAAAGGCGGTCATTGTCGTCTTTCAGCATCATTATTGAATTACTATCATGTCGCTTACACCAGAAGAATGTACTCGTATCGTCACTATTAGAAGAAGGCAGATGTCAGCGAAGAACAGCAAGAACAATAAGCGTGTCACTTTCTACAGTGCAGCGAGTTGTCCAACGTTTCCGAGAAACTGGGCAGAACATAAGAAGACCAAGAACCGGCAGACCAAGATGTACTACGGCTCAAGAGGATCGTTTTATTGTTACGACCATGCTCCGAAATTGGCACCTCACGGAAGTTGAAGTAACAAATCAACTTCGGGAGGCCCGTGGAAATGACGTAAGCGAGTGGACTGCAAGGCGGCCACTCCTTGAAGCTAATTTGACCCCACATAGACCCGCAAATGGTTCAAAACTTGAAAGGGAACATCGGGTAGCAAGATTACGATACGCCCGCGAACACGCACAATGGAGAGACGAAGAATGGGCATGAGTAATGTTTTGAAAAATAACAGCAAAACGATAACGAATTTAGAATCATAAAAGTATGTACATTTTTAATATCAGAGATAATATTTTGTGATGTAACCGTCTGCCTATTTTTTTTGACATATCAGAACTATATCGTATCTAATCCCGTAAAACTAAGACGTTTCTGACCGGTACTTCCCACCGAGTCGGGTTCAGAATTATCTAAACTAACGATTTTATACGGTTTTGGCCGTAAAACGATTAGACATGGTTTTGGTCGTGGGCTCTCGTACCACACTAACTGTTAAGGAATGTTTATTTGATTAAAATCTTTTGAAATTCGGGCAGGATGTTGGATTACGCCATTATTTAGTAGAAATTTCTACTAAATATTGGTACTTTTTTTATCAGATTTGATCAATTACTTTAGTAGCTACGTCCATATATTTTCATAGAACCATCCGTCAGGATTAGCCACATAAAATTAGCGAAATTATATAGTTTTTTCATCTTATTTTTATACTACATACTACAAATGACAACAAATTTACTACAAAATTATATTAAAAATTATGTTGTAATTGGTAGATTACTTTTCGAAAAACAGCGCGGTGAAATTTATGGATTTTTAGGAAAAATTAAAACATTGTAGCTAGATTCTGTCAAGCGAATCGTGTCCACGACCATTTAGCTGATTTCTTATGATGGCAATACTATCTGTCAAGTTCTGGTCTAACCTCGCAGCATTCCGGCTTTTGTTGTTTTTTTTTCCTTTACAACGCCAAAACCTGTAAAAAGTAGTGTCAGGAGCATGTTGTTTTCAATGATTAATAAATATAATCATGTAAAGATTGAATGTGATAACGGAAAAACGACGACTTTTGGCTGAAATCGTTTCAACATCAGGTAGGTTGGCTACAACATTTTGATACTTTTAACTCAATTATCTAATTTTATTTATTTTACTGTGATGTGATCACGATTTCGGATTTAGATTCAGACGTCGTAGTCATGACGTTGAATCTTACTGGGGCACATAATAGTGATAGCCACTTTAAGAGATTGTTGTTTGAATTGAAACTTACTGTTTTTCTACATTTTTAATAACATACAAAAAAATTTCAGCTTCCTTGAATGATGAAGTAAATAAAATCACAATTGATAATTTAGTTAAGCAACTCACAGCCATAGAAAAAAATAAAAAAATAAAATCTAAATCAGACTATCTGACGAAAATCTCTGCTATGGCAGGTTAGTACAGGTTTTTTTGTTTACCCTGCATTTTCTATATAGGTTATCTTATAATTTGTGCGTTTTATACTGCACTGACATATTGAACTGTCAGATTTAAGTGTTAAAACATTGCGAAGAATAAAAAAAAGAAGGTGCTGTTAACCAATGTGAGTGGAACACACCGGGGAAAAAGCGTCCACGACAGCCAACTGTAGCCAACCTAAATAATTTTGAATTATCAGCAATACGCGATAAAATAAAATGAATGAATTTCACTGTGTAAAAAAGCAAGTTCCAACTCTAAAAAGTTTGCTTGCAGATTTAAGAGAATCAATTGGATTTACTGGATGTCATAAAACATTGAGACAATTATTGCTCAAAAATGGATTTGAATTAAAAAATAATAAAAACGAGAGATCTGTTCTTACGTCACGAGAGATGTGTTCTTGTGTGTATGCAGGTAGTTCATACTTTTCGTATGAACTATCTGCATGGTGACATAGGTATCTCAGAACAATTGATGAAAAGCGGAAACAAGGAAAATCAGTAGTTTACCTACGTCCACCAAAATTATAAAGTAAATAAATCATGGCAAGGGCCATCCACAAGCGGAGTAATTGATAAAAATCGTCAGGCAAAAGGCATATTGTTATTCATGCTGGATCTGAAAAAGGTTTTGTCTCCAATGTATTATTACTATTCAGTACAAAACCAAAAATGGCAGATTATCATGATGATATGAACAGAAATAATTTTATGAAATGGTTACGTGAAAAATGTATACCCAATTTAACTCAGCCCAGTGTCATTGTTATGGCTATTATGTAACACAAATAAATAAGCCACCAACTATGAATGATTTAAAAGCTGACATTCAGAAATGGCTAACTGAAAATGAAATTAATTATGAACAATACTTTACAAAGGCTGAGCTTATGTGCCTTGTCAATGAGAATAAAACAACTCCAATGTATGAACCTGAAGAATTTTTCAAAGAGCATGGCCAAGGGGTTTTGAAACTTCTGCCGTATTATTGTGACCTGAACGCAATTGAACTCATATGGAGTTTGGCTCAAAGAAAAATAGCCAGCAAAAACTTAGGAATTCCAGGTAAAGAAATGGAGATCCTTATAAAAGAATATTTTAATAATGTCACAGCCAATGATTGGAAAAAATGCACAGATCACACTATTAATGTAGAAAAGCAATATAAAGTAAGGGACAGGATAACCGAAACGGAGTTGGAACGAGAGATCTACGTTTTGGAATGGGCAACTAGCTTCAACTTTCTGACTAACTGACCGACTCTTTGACAATTCAAAAGTGCCTGTAAATGGTTTAATTGAAATAAATGCTTTGAGTTTGAGTTTGAACCCTTCATTATTTCTGTGCGTAATGATGATACTGACAGTGATTTTCTTATGAAGGCATTGAATTTCTAGATTCTGATTTTAGTTCTGATTCTGATTAATAAATACCTACATTGAAATGCACTTTTATAATTTATCCCAAAGAATTTTTTTTCTACAAAAAATCAAGTATCAAACCAGTTTTCAGCGTACTATATCAGTGTTGACCCCTGTAAGATTTTTGAATTTACCGCCTTTTTCATGGGACATGACTCGCTTGACAGACTTTATCTCAAATTCAGCCGTACAAAACCTATTTTTTTTGTAGAGATTACGCATAAGTACCTACTACTAAATCCTACCAAATTTCCATAAATATCCGTCAGCTAGTTTTCGAGTTTACCGTAAACTTCATGTAACTTTTAAAGAGTTTTACTACAAAAACTATGATTGGGCCTACAAATTCGGCTAATTTACTATCGAATATTGGTAGTACCTGCGTTTAAATATGAGACATAGCTCCTCAATCCATACGGACACGGCCGCAAAAACTACTCAAACTGCCAGACCATCATTAAAACTAACTGAGAAAGAAAAGAAAATAAAAAAATAATAAAAATATTCATTAATGTGGACTATCCACATTAACAAAAATTAAAATAATATAACAATTTACAAAGTAATCATGTAATTTTATATGTAATGTATTAATAAATATTATCTTGCTTAACTATAATAGTTAAGAAAAGATATTTTTTATTAATACTATTTTTTTTAACGCATTTTTCTTAACGCATTGTATAACTTTTCTTTACAACAGTACCAAAAACTGAAGGGTACCATAGCGGGACTTTTTGATAGGTATTTTAAGAGGGTGCCATACCGGGACCATACCATAGCGGGACTAACCCGTAATAGTCAACAATGTCAATGTTTATATAAATCTGGTACATTTTGATGATTTTACTGAATAATTATAATGTCAAGTTTTATGGTTTTATCACAAGGCTTAGTAGAGCGAGCAGCTCAATCCCATAAGCAAAGTTGAATCACCCAATTTCTCAATTCGATTCCCGTTGGCAACACACCTCTAACAATATCAAGTTAACGTACACTGTAACTTAATTTAAACTTAGAATATTAAGTTAAAAGTAACACTTACCTAACCCGCACACAAAACCGACGACAAGAAGTAAACTTTTCATTTTTAAAAATTAAATTGAGGTATTTGAGGTAGAAAATATAAATAGAATCAAACTGTTCGTACGTGCGTTTCCTTTCAAAGGTTGCTCTGTATTGTGAGCGGGGACTAATGTGGCTGGCCGCAAGCGCAGCTTACTACACCACACACGACCGAAATGATTGCGATGAAAGTTCCAGAGTTTTCCCGAGTACCCACCTACCTCATGGAACTCGTACCAAGAAACGAAGACGATGACCCGCTATCGCTACGCCCACGTTCCTGCCGTCATCAGAAGTGGTATCAACTCGGGCGCCTTTGGCTTCTGTGGACATGATAATTAGACAGATTTGATACAGCTGTAATAGCAATCACGTCATTTCGTTTAAAATACGTTTCATTTTTATTAATTAATATATCTTTATATAGATTATTTTCTATTTTGCGAATGTGAGAACGCTCTAGGCTTAGTGGACTGTAGATTTGTTGACCATCATTATTCTGTTAAGTACCTGATACTTGTTGAAAGAGGCCTACACTGTCCTCCCATACCTAATGACACTGTTATTTGAAAATATTGTAAAAGTCAATTATTTTTAAAAGAGTAACCGTGGAGTTTCTCGCCGGCTCTTCTCCATAGGATACAACCAATTGAAACGATGCACCTAGCTTCTGACGTTTCATAAGTGCCCATGTAGGTTTATGTGAAATAAAATATTTTGAATTCGAATTTGAATTTTGAATTAGAATTTGCCTACCACGGATATCTATTGGCGCCAGCTCCTCGAACAGCAAAACCAGATTACCATGCGCATGATTGAAGCCATGCGAGGATCAACGCCGAAGCCAGATTCAATCAAGCTGCCAGAGTTCAACTCGGACCTACCGGACGTCGATCCACTTACTTGGAGTTCGAAGGTAGACATTTGCCTCACAGAACGTCCCTTGGAAGGTGGCGAGCAAATCGCTGAATGGAAGTGCATCGACATGGCTTGCAAATATCGCATATTGGTATGATGTTGAGCCAATTCAAGAAACTGTTCCTAGCACGATATAATTGTGCGGAAACCTGTGTAGCGACTATTATTGACGCCAACAATAGCCAATAAAAATAAGGTGAAAATATAGCTGCATAGCGAGCCGTTCGATAACGCCACTCCTAGCTAAATGGAAGGACATGAGCAGCGAGGAGTTGCATCGTAGCTGTATCGTATGTACTTGCTCACATAGCAAAAATGGATAGTCGAATCAACCGACTAGCTTTTACAACGGAAATTAAAACGAGAACTAAGTTGATCCAAGAATTAAACGCATTTTCGTTGAAGAGAAAATATGATCGACACGTCGACAACACCACTTCGGACGCTAAACGAACAAAGACAAGCAACACGCCGTTCCAATGTAATTATTGTTATAAGGTTGGACACAAAGCAATGGACTGTCGTTTACGTAAAAGCAATCAGGCACTTGCTACACAAAGAACCACTTCTACCACTACGGCTACGTCATCGGATCCTAAGAAGAATGTCACCTGCATCCGCTGTGGAGAACAAGGCCACGTCACACTTCGCTGTCCGAAGACGAGCAACGCAGCAGCCAGTAACACCAGCAGCAACAGCGGCGCGGCCCTGGAAGGAAGAGTCAACTACTGCCAAGTCCAAGGTGTACGTGGAGAGCTAACACTATTCGGTGAGTCGTATTTTTTTTATTTCGATAGTGGTGCTGAGTGTTCTCTCGTAAAGCAAAGTATCGCGAATAAATTCTTAGGAGAGCGTTCCGTTGCTAACATACGATTAACAGGCGTTAGTCACGCCATGAGCGTTACCAACACCTGTTACTGTACCGAACAAATGTTATGTGAGGTAGTTATTGCCGGACATTGTTTACATTTGTCATTTCTTATCGTTCCGGATGAATTTATGTCGCATAACATAACGATAGACTTTGATATTTTAAATTGTGATTTGGGTGTTACCTTATCTAAAGGGTGTCTAGTGATAACAAACCAGAAAGAAGAAAGAAAGAAATAAAGAAAATACGTTTATTTGCTGCGGTAAACATGACGCAAAGAAAAAACAAAACACGAGAATAACAAATTGGGGGAAAATATGCGTCACATCCACGCAAAACGGCCATCGCTCAGCATAATGCTGCGACCCTATACAAGACAGAGCCCCAGCGCTGGTTTTCAGCAACAGCCGGCGTTGGCGTGATGACGTCAACCTGTGCAGCATATAGTGAAATAACAAAATCAGAAATAAACAAATGCCTAAATGATATAATATTTAAAATGGCAACATTTTGTTCCGTCGGCGTCTCTATTCTATTAAATTAAAATTAAAATCTAAATTAATAAAGTACTAGTTGAATTTAATGTGAAACTTGTTGACGGGTATTAGTAGAACACTGAAAAAAACAGATAAAAAATATTGTTAATCATATTATAAGTATGTACATACTCGTATATGATCACAAACCACACAAAAATTATCATAATTTGATGTCATTGACACGGATAAAAAACATCAAAGCCGCAAAGAGCTTTGGGGAAGAGTGTGTTAGTAGGGATGGAAAGTTAGTCGGGACAGGGATCTTTAATTTAGGGAGATGACTATACAAGTCATGGGCTGGGTTATCATTGGAGCGGTTAAAAAAGATGTGCTCCAAAGTACCTTCATCCAATCCACATTCGCATAGCGAGTGTCTCTGACCCGGATTTTGTGAAGAAAAACCGGAGAACAGCAATGGCCTATACGGAGACGTCAAAGCACGACGGAAGGCATAGATATTGCTTTCTTGGATATTTTCTTATAAGGATAGAACCAAGGCTTGGGTGTCACATTGGGCTGTATTGCGTGATAAAAAGCACCCTTCTGTTTACTTGAATTTTGCCACTGCACTTGCCATGAGGTTAGCAAACTTTTTTTGGGAAGGCTCGGCAAATCGTAGCCTTATATGTTTAAGGTCAACGTCTTGGGACGTAACAGCATCCTTAGCAACAGCATCAACATATTAGTTTCCTCTTATGCCACAATGACTTGCAAATCCAAACCAAGTGAACGAATTTATGATTCTTGGCACAAGAGAAAAGAGACTTTTTGATTTGAAGCAGAACTGGACTATGAAGTATACTCTTAAAAGGATTCTGCTCCAAAGCTTGTAAACGTAAAGCTTAGTGAGTCTGTAAAGATGACACCAAATCGAACGCTATGAGCCTCTATAAATAAACACGCTTCTAATATGCACGCACTCATCCGAAAACACTGAAGATTGTACAGGGCATTTGAATTTTAAAATAATTTTGGAGTTTTGGTAGCATACCGCAGCACCAGTGCAACTTGCATCGGATAATTTAGAGGCGTCCGTGAAAAATCTTTCAAAATTGTACCAACGCTCACCAACCATCGCATAAAAAATAGAGTACGCCGAAGGAGACTTTTTCGATATGCCAACATTGTAGAAAATATCTGGTTTAAAACAAATAATTTCATTGTCAAAACTGAAGATAGGAAGTTTCGGAAACTGAATAATAGAGGAATCTAAATTTTGATAACAACGAAAGGATTTTAAAAACCAAGGGACTTCTTTATGGTTCTAATAATTGTAACTCCGGCATACAACATCCAAGTCGTCCACTTTTTGAACAAGAGGGTGGGAGGATTTGGTAATGACTCTAGCCCAAAATCTGGATGCTAGATACTGCCTTCTCGATGCCAGCGGTGGTTCTGCGCACTCTACTTGCAATCGGTTAATTGGTGAGGACTTCATACATCCTGATCATTATGGGAGCCTGAGCCATTATTATGGGATGAAAGTGAGTTAATAAGTGAAGAAGCAACGTTGGACGGTAATTGAGTTTTATTTGATGAAGATATTAAAGTTTACTGAGAAGTTCAAATATTGAAGACAAGTTTTCAGGAGATTCTGTTAGTTGATTATTGAGAGCACAGCCATTATACTGAGAAGATTGGGGAGTGCTAGTGAGCTGTTGATGAGCTGTTTTATCATAAGAAGGAGAAAGGAGAGCATGGGTCTTTGGCTTTAGAAATACAGTTTTGCGGAATGGCTGAATCTATAGTTTAGCAGTGTCTGCATAACTACGAGTAGAAATTGAAACAGTTTTACTAGCTTCTGAATAGACATTACTTTCTCAGCCATGATTGTTTTGATTGTCTTCTGCCTGCTGTACTCCAAACAGGCCCTGTTATTTGCAAAGTAACTTCCAGAGCACAAGACACAGAAAGCTTTGCTCTCAGCAGTGCTACAACCATCACCAGGGTGATCACTGCCACACTTGCTGCAACGGGGTTTGGAACGACAGAGGGATTCTACATGACCAAATCGGCAACACTTGCGGTATTGAATGGTGGGGTAGACATACTGTTCTACAGTTAATGATTTATAAAAACAGAATATTCTTTTTGGTAAAAGTTGGCCATCAAATGTGATGACACAAGTTTCTGTGGGCCTGTACTCAATTAAACCATCTTTAGTAACATTATTTGAAATGAAAGCATTTGCATCCTGAGGGGATGCAAACTCAACCGATACACGGTTTCTACCTACTCACTTGACTGCAATAATATTGGAGAAATTGTGATTTGACAAGAAACGCCCAAATGTAACAGGGTGTAAGGTAGTTCCAGAATTAGGTTGAGCTTCCTGACGGGAATCATGAACTATTTAAGGTCTTTTATCTGTGACTGAATACCTAACACGCCTATTTGAGTTCTCGGTTGTTTGGTGGGACGATTGGATACATCATCTTCATTACCCGCACGTTTACGGATGGTAGACTGGCCAGGAAGTATTTGGAACTCCAGATTACAGACCACCTCTGCAAACTGGCTTAATGGGTTGGGTGTGCTGACTTAAGTTAGACGGAGAAAATCCAGAAAGGGGGGTAGTGGGGATATCATCAGGAGGATCGGGGGGTTCATTTTTATCCATATTCATATTGAATATGAATAATGGTGACCAATATAGTTACAAGAAACAAGCACTAAATAAACCTGATAGCAGGTGACAACGAACGCACACAAACAAAAACAAAAACAAGTCACAATAAACACAATATCACAAAAAAAACAGCTAAAATTCTGAACACACGTGTTCCCCAAAAGCACACTGTGGCGAGAATCCCGTCGGCGACTCAAGCGCCGCAGATACAATCTGTACGCGCAGCTGTCAAAACTATTTGTTTCAAAGTTTTGACATATTAAATTATAGGTACTGGTTACGTAATAATTATATCATGATACACATATCACAATAATTATATATACGTATAATATTAAAACCGGTTTTTTGTTTTGCCGTGGTAACAGAAATTAATTTAAGTGCAATTAATACCGACGTTCTGCCCGCTTATAGAGATAGTCTCGCGCGTGTGTTGAGTGAATTTTCGTTTGCGTTTATTGATGGTTTACCGGTAACTCGGGTAACTACATGTGAAATGAAAATTCGTTTAAAAGATCCAACCTGTACTGTTTATCGCCGCCCTTACCGACTCAGTCCTCCGCGAACGAGAGATAGTGCGTAACAAAATAAACTAGTTGTTGAATGCCAACATAATCTGGCCGAGTAGATCACCGTTCGCTAGCAAGATTCTACTTGTGGAAAAACGTGAAGGTTCACAACGTATGGTAATAGATTATCGAGAGTTAAATTCTTATACGGTGCCAGATCGATTTCTACTCCCGACGATCAAATAGCTAGACTGAATACACCAACTATTTACTTGCCTAGATTGTGCTATTGGATTTAATCAGATTCATATCCTAGATCCGGAAAGCATTGAGCGCTCAGCTTTTGTGACACCGGACGGGCAGTTCGAGTATCTGGCCATCAACGCTATGGGGCCTTTGGCTTTTTCGTGTCATAATAAATCGGTCACTCGGGTTCCAGGTTGGTAATTTGAGTGCCTGGCCTTAGTTACGAACCATATGATCCATTTAGTAGTAGTAGTTTTAAGTATCAACATTGAGAAAAGAAACATTAAAATGTTTGTAAGACATTTTCTTCCAGAGTGTTTTGTTGTGGTAGGTTTCTAAGCCTTTTGTAAATCTGTTTTATATTCTACATAATTTTTGTTGCAGTTTGTGTCGATGGGTAAAGCCGATAGTTTTACTATAGGTCGTTTGGGTAACCACTTTGCGTTTTCAGGGTTGTCACTCAAACGTATCCGTCCGCTCCGGGGTGAAGGTCTAGCACCCGTCCCATGGCCCATTTTCCTGGCGGCAAATTGTTGTCCCGGACCAGTACGATGTCCCTCTCGCTGAGGTTTTTCTTGGGATTGTTCCATTTGCTGCGCGTCGAGTAAGATAGTCGATAGACCAATTCTTCGAAAATTGTTGGTACATATGTTCAGTTAAATGCCATCGTCGACGGAGGTCAATGTAGTTTTCATCAGTGTAGTCAGCTCGTGGTAAAGACATTGTTGGTCCCTCTGTTAGAAAGTGACCCGGTGTCAGGTAGTTATAAAATTCTTCGGGGTCTTCAGTGAATTGGCAAAGCGGCCTGGGGATCATGCACGCTTCTATATTCGCAAGAAGGGTGGCAAATTCTTCGTACGTCAGTTTTTGGTCTCCTAGCACCCGACGAAGGTGATACTTCATCGACTTGACCACTGCTTCCATAGTCCACTAGCAGCCGGCCAAGCGGGCGTATTAAAATGCCATTGTACTCCCATGTCTGCGATGTTATTGAAGAAGTTTGGCGACAAGATTTGCTTAAAGTCTTCAAACTTTTTCTGAAGCAACCTTGCTGTGCCTATGAAATTCATACCAAAGTCCGAGTAGACGTGACCTGGTGTACCGCGCGTGGAGCACATTTTCTGGAAGGCTGCTATGAAAGTTTCAGTACTTAAGTCCGATGCAAGTTTGATGTACACAGATTTGTCACCATACATACGAATATGCATATGTAACCCTTTGAAGTTCAAACTCCTCTTCCTTTGTTGAGTCTGACTTTGACGTGTCTTGTGAAGTCAACTCCCGTGTGGGTATACGGGTGCGAAGGTGTTACTCGTTGTGGTGGCAGTTCTCCCATGAGTTGGTTTAACTTCGACGGGTTGTAGCGATGGCAGCACACACAGCACCGTAGTTCAGCTTTCACTGCTCTGTTGCCGCCTACGATCTAGTACCGTTGCCGGATGTGCGCAAAGTTAGTCTGGCTCCTCCGTGTAAAGTCGTTAGGTGAACTTGATGGATCACCAACTCAGTAAGTCGTCCACCCTTAGGTAGAATGATTGGATTCTTCATCTCAAAGAGTAAACTGGAATGGTTCAGTCGACCCCCAACTCGGATTAAGCCGTTGTTGTCCAAATATGATTTAAGTTTGAAAATGTTACTTTTTGCAGAAATAGTTTCTTTCTTCATAAGTTGTTTATATTCTTGCGTAATTTCCGTTTGTTGCACATATTTTTTTATTTGTTCATTTGCATTGTTTAATCCGCATAAAGTGAGGCATCCGGTGTCACGTTTCTTGTAACTACGTGCGTTTCCGATAAGTCGTTGTATCTACAATTCTGATCGCTTTGGTCAATGAACTGCAAATGAATGCAATTATGGTCTCTTTGTTCATAGAGTTTGATTTCGCTTGGTAAACGCTGCCTATGTTAGTTGTAAAAGTGTATGTTATGTATTCTTCAAAATTTTGTTCTTGGAAGGTATTCAGAAATGTAGGACCCGCCCACCACAGACTGAATGTTGTTAGCTTGGTTATCTTGTGACTTCACATAACGCCATTGCTCGGCTGGTATGATTTGTCTTATTTTAGCAACTCAATTGGCGACGTATTTTTCTCTTTTAGATGTATCCCCCTGTATCCATGCCAGGACCACTTGAGAATCACACCAGACGCTCGTAGTTATATCGAAACCATACAAAGCTTCTCTGATTTTTTCGATGAGTTGCGACAGTACAAAAGAGCGCGCCGCAAAGTTCAAGTTTCGGTAATGTAATCGTTTGTGATAAAGGTTTATTCTTGTTTTACAGCAAGTAATGTTTTGGCTTGTTATGTTCATCTCTGACGCAGCTGCAAACCACGTAGGAGTAAGCGTTTTCGCTGGCGTCGCAAAATCCAAATAATTCGATCTTCTGGTTCGTTTGACCGATCCAGCGCTTGATTTTCATGTGTATCTCTATTTTATTATTTTATTTTTGTGTGTTTTAGCCATTTGCAGATAAATGGCTAAAACACACAAAAATAAAATATATGTGACGGTAACTGATCATCCCACTCAAGTTTTTTGACCTATACTTCTTGAAATATAATCTTTTCCTCTTGCTTGAAGTCAAAAGTAATTTCTGCGTGAGATCTGATCATCACTTAAGTTTTCTAACAATGCTGGATCATTGCTGGACCACTAAATAAGTTCACCCCGGCTCCCTTTAACATATCGATAAGAGATGTCTGGAGTTCCTGGGCCGCTTCCAGTGAGTTGTGGCCGCTTATGACGTCATCGACGTATGCTTCGTTCAGTAGTACTTTGGCTGCCATGGGGTATTTGTAGCTATCATCGTATGCCAGTTCTTGTTGGTGCGCATTTAGTGCCATAAGTGACGGTGCAAAGTTGGTACTCTTGCAGCTTCTCTGACGGCGTAGTTCAGGTAGATATAAGTTGAGGCAGATATTTCAGAGACGAGAGAGCACGCAGCCCACAATATAGAACGAAGTTAGCTAATTACGAAAGTCTCGTTTTGACAGTAATAAAGCTAAATTAGTCAAATTTAATGTGGGTGACCTGGTTCTTATTCAAAACAAAGAGCGAAATCAAACAAACGTAGATCCCAAATATAAAGGTCCATTTGAAATAACTGATATACTCGAAGGCGATCGTTACGCTTTGAAATCATTGACCTGTAACAGAACCTAAAAGTATGCCCACGATAATCTTAGAAAGATGCCTCAATGTGAAGTTCCATCTGAACTGATGAATCAATATAGAATCCAGTGCAGATAATAATAGTGAAAGCTTCCGCTATTGTTTAAATATACTCACACTAAAATGACTAAGTAAATACCTACCCTTGCTTAATCAAACTGTACAGTCTAGTCGTAGTTGTAACTGCGATTCTATGAGTCGTTCAGGGTGCAATGCGCGGCTAAGTCTGCAAGATTATTGCTTGGGTCTCAATAAGACTACTAATGGGTCTCTGTGAGACTACTGTTCGGGTCTATAGGACTATTGTCTAAGTCTGAATAAGATTACTGTTTAAATTGGGTCTCAATGAGACTACGCTGCCGAACAGCCGGGTGTTATTAGTGTTGTGTGTTTGTGTATTGTTCACTGTACAATAATTAAAGTTTATTCTGATTGTTTACTTGTGAGGTATCTGTCGAACTTTTTTATGTTAACCTTGTAGTCAGGTTATGCCGAGCAAGAGTTTTGTTACAAATGAGAATTTTGTTACAGATACACACGAGGACATGTGACTCAACAGTTTGGCCGTGTCGTCGCAAGCGATTTCAAGACGACAACTTTATCAAAATTACTACCCGTGATTTCATAATATTGGTGATACTGTAACTTAATTCTTTTTGGTTGATCGGTTAATACAGTGAACGCCGTGAGGTGGCGCTTTATTTTTCCCGCCACAAACGTGGACAAAGTCGATCGAGAATGCAAGATTCACATTGCTGTAGGTGAAGCCTTATAGTGCAGATCATACGATCGAAATTGTCACGTTCACCGTACAAGCCTTTGTTCCTTGCTACTAATATCGACAACTATTGTTAATTGCCGAATAAACGTGACTTTGATTGTACTTCTACCTACGTTTTACTGGTTTGCCCGAGTACCCACGTACCTCATGGAACCCGTACCAAGAAACGAAGACGATGACCCCGTTATCGCTACGTCCACGTTCCCGCCGTCATATATATGTCGCAGTACGATGGTTGTAGCCGTGATGTAGTTATATCCCTAGGGATATAGCTATATACCGTAATAGAAGTTATATGAAAGCGGTTTCTAACTATCTTACTAGTAATATAACTATGATACGAGCACGATCTAGTAATATAACTATTAGGGCACTCCGACCAAATAGGTTAGGTTAATTTATAACTGTGACCTACCTACGTCGAAATTGGTCGCAGTAACAAAATTAGGGCACTCCAATAGTTATTAACCGCTTTCGTGTAGCAATAATACGGTATATAGTTATATCCCTAGGGATGTAACTATCACGGCTATAACCATCTTACTGTTACATATATTTAGACAAAGTATACGAGGTTCGTTTAAGAACGTGATACCCATCATAGGTACCTAGTTCTTCTTCATACTGATAGATATCAAATATTGGGAAAATATTGCTATAATTTGGATGATGACTGTTAAACAACATGCTAATTTATTGCTAATCTAAACTAGTTTAATTTCCAAACCGAGGTTAAAATTAAAATACCTACCTAATATTAGAAAGGACGTGATTTTTCTATTCCAAAATTATGCCAGGTAGGTATACCAAACTAATTTAATCTACCTAGCTTGTATTGTTCGACTGCAGGGCAAATACCTCCCGCTGCCTTTTCCACATAAATCTGTCTTTCGCCACGGAGAAACACTTGGCCTGCATCTCACCAGATGGTAAGTGATGCTCAGGCCGAAGGAGGAAGCGAGCTTCACCCGGAATCCTTCACCACAGAGGAACTGGCTACCTTAACTCTTGAATGTCGAAACACAACAATGCTGTTAATATTGTTGTTATGGCGACAGACTTAGGTAAGATGGTGGTAGCTAGCCAGGCGGACTTAGAACAAGCCCTACCACCAACCAAACCGACCAGACAACTTTTCTCCCACTGGGAATCGAACCCGGGACCTCTGGATCTGAGAGAGGTGGTCTAATCACTAGATCTCAGAGGCGATTAAAAATAGGATAGGATAGGCTTTTGCCAAGCTGTATATTTGTTATGTGAAGCAACAATACATATTTTTTCGGGCAGGCTGTCTTGAGTCCCGTAAAAGCCTTCATCATTTGATGGTCATTAACGACGTCATCTTCATTACAATGCAAGCCTACAACCCAGCCTAAGTACCCATTCCTAAAACCAGCATACGGCCATTATATTACTGCATACTAATAAGGTACCGATTGAATGAACCAAACGGCATTTAATTCCATGAAATTGGTCGTGACGTGGTCATTTTGGAGACTATCGTCTTTGGACATCGACAATGCGGCTATACATACATACATGTATAAATTGTGTATATGTGTAGGTACTGCTATGGGTAAGTGTCGTGACTTTTCTTGGCGACTTGATACACTCGCAGTAATGAGAAGCCATGCACTAGATTAGGGTGCGAGCAAGATGATGTCAAAGAAATTGAACATAGTCAACTTTCATAAGTAACCGAGTCTTGTCGAGAAAATTTGAAAAAAGTGGCATAAGAGGTTTAGCACTGCAGAGGATCGCGTCTTATCTGAGCAACCGAAAACAATACGTTGTTATTGTTATTAATAAAGTAAATGAAAATTTCTTAAACTCGTATTCATATGACTATAGAGTTAATAATTACGGCGTCCCCCAAGGGAGTGTATTAGGACCCTTATTGTTTCTATTATACATAAACGACTTACCGCTAGTGACTAATCATAAAAGTGTATTATTTGCAGATGACATTTCGATTATTGTGACATCTGACAAAAAGTATAAAACTAAATCTGATCATGAGATGGATATTAATAATACTATTGACGACATTATAAAATGGTTGCAGACAAATACATTAAAAATTAATTTAGATAAATCTAATTACATACAGTTGAATTAATCAAACATACTAAATACAATTTCAAACTTAATATTGACAAGTTAAAAGAAGCTCCACAAACTAAATTCTTAGGTGTACTCATAGATCACGATCTGAATCGGAAAGTACGTCTGGATAATTTGTGCAGTAGGATTAATAAGTTTGTTAATGCTCTCATACAAATAAAGAATATAACTAACAAAAAAACAGCAATTACAACATAATATATCACGCCTGTATAGAATCCATCTTACGATACGGGCTTATTTTTTGGGATAACAGCACGGATAAATACAGAGCATTTATTGCGCAAAAGAAATACATCAGGGGGTCTACTCCCTAAGCGAAATCTGTTGTTTCGGCCGAACTTACGGGCTCTACGTTATCCGGCTCACTTATCGACATACCGTGAGTGAGAAGGAGAGGGAAGCGTCCGTAACTTCGGCCGAAACTACGGATATCGCTTAGGGAGTAGACCTCCTGAGCCATTTGTGATATCCGTCCTGACGAGTCATATAAACTGTTCTTTAAAAAGCTAGGTATATTACCACTTCCTTCACTCTACATTTACGAAATGTGTAATTATGTTTATAATAATACGGGATTGTTCAACAAAGTCTATCAAATTAATTCTTGAAATAGAGATCTATGCAGACTTGTATTGCAGGATACTCCTAAATCAGCCAAGTATGCGAAAAGTTTCCTAGTCATGTTTATACGCAGCTATAACAAAATTCCAAAAGACATAACATTGTTATATAATAATAACTCATTTAAAAACAGGTTATTGAAATGGCTGAAAGAACATAATATGCTTTATGACATTAAAGTAAAAAGAAATGTAAATACCATTTACTTTTAAAAGAGTAACCATGAAGTTTCTTGCCGGCTCTTCTCCATAGGAAACGACCAATTGGAACCGTGCACCTAGCTTCTGACGTTTCATAAGTGCCTTTGTAGGTTTAGTGAAATAATTTTTTTTTTTTTTTTTTTGAATTTTTAAAGGTTTTTTTAACAATAAACTATAAATTTCTGGACTTTTGTTATTGCGGATAATGCTACGATAGAACTATTTTATTATTGTGTTGACCTTATATCTGTGACATTGAACAACAATTAACTAATAATTATGATTTTGCATGCAATTGATAGCTGTATAGCTAAACATGTGGACTTTAGACTAATAGCTGACTGTAACAACTTGATACCATGTTTAAGGCAAATAAAGACTGATCTTATCTTATCATATTACAATCTATAATCACATTTGATAAATAAGTAATTGTGGCTGCAGACAGTTTTCTAGACTTTCACTGCACATGTTGCATGCCCGTCCACTGACAAATTTTCTTGGCGTATTGATTATACGCACGAATTTACTTTATTTGAGACTCATTAGCTCTTTCATTTAATATGTAACACAGTACAGTGCGTGATTCTGAACCGCCTGCATTTAAATTTTTCGTCGGTTATTTAAAAAAAAACTCCTGTTTCATAGAAACGTGCAATACCTACGCGGTCAAAATGTATGTAACAAAAGATTTTTTTTAAATTGCCATGCCATGGTAAAAAATACGAGAATAACAAATTGGGGAAAAATATGCGTCAGTTCCAAGCAAAACGGCCATCGCTCAGCATAATGCTGCGACCCTATGCGAGACAAAGCTCCAGCGCTGGTTTTCAGCGACAGCCGGCGTTGTTCTATAAGATCATGCCAATTTACTGGGTCGACTGCAATGTGCAATAACGAGGCGTTCATACCAAAATACACGTATCTACGAGTATATCAATTATTTCCTCATACATAATCCTCCGCCTCTTCTAATAAAACGGACAAAATAATTGATTTCCTAAATTCAATAACAAAACTAATTAAGTAACGACAAGCAATTCAATTCAAAATTAAGATTAATTACACACTAGACACACACCCAAAAACATATAACAGACAAATAATATTTAAAAAACAAACATAGATACTAAAATTACATCTCGTGTGTAAGCTTCATCAGTCAACTTAAATTTACTTTCATCGCAATCATTTCGTTCGTCTGTGGTGTAGTAAGCTGCGCTTGCGGCCGGCCACAATAGTCCCCGCTCACAATACAGAGCAACCTTTGAAAGGAAGCGCACGTACGAACAGTTTGATTCTATTTAAATTTTCTACCTCAAATAAATTTAATTTAAAAAAATGAAAAGTTTACTTCTTGTCGTCGGTTTTGTGTGCGGGTTAGGTAAGTGTTACTTTTAACTAAATATTGTAAGTTTAAATTAAGTTACAGTGTACGTTAACTTGATATTGTTAGAGGTGTGTTGCCAACGAAAATTCGATTGAGAAATTGGGTGATTCAACTTTGCTTATGGGATTGAGCTGCTCGCTCTGCTAAGCCTTGTGATAAAACCATAAAACTTGACATTATATTATTATTCAGTAAAATTATCAAAATTTACCAGATTTATATAAACATTGACATTTTTGAATATTATATATAAAATGACATGATTACTTTGAAAATTATTATATTATTTTAACTTTTGTGAATGTGAGGACTATGTGGATATTTTTATTATTTATTTATTTTCTTTCTCAGTTAGTTTTAATGATGGTTTGGCAGTTTAAGTAGCTTATGCGGCTGTGTCCGTATGGATTGAAGAGCTATGTCTCATATTTAAACTCGGGTATTACCAATATTTGATTGTAACTTAGCCGATTTTGTAGGCCCAATCCTGGAATTTGTAGTAAAACCATTAAACAGTTACGTACGTCTGTTTCATAACAATCTGTCTGATTTTCAGAACGAAGTTGAACGATAGATTTTAGATACCGAAAACACAATTTTCAGAAACCAGTAGCGTCACACCCAGGAGATCATTTGATAAAATTAAAAATGAGGCAAAAATAACACTCAAAGCAACCAGTCTGAAAATCTTGTTTTCACGTGAATTATGTATGTTTGTGTGTTTGTTACTCAATCACGCAATAACGGCTGAACGGATTTAGATGACATTTGGCACATGGGTAGACCATGACCTGAATTAGAATATAGGATACTTTTTATACTGATATTCCTACGAAATCAAGACTTATGTGGGTGAAACCGCAGGGCGCAGCTAGCATTCTCATTATCTTCCAATGGAAAAGTTCTCACATATTATACTTATTCTTATTGTGTCAGTTATGTGACTTCGAAAAAGCTTTATCGTCATCGTTTACATAAGTGGCACACCTTCTATTGCCTTCTCATTTCCAACTCGTTTAAATTACCATTAAGCTGACATAATATTTACATGGCTGTCATCCATATTTATTTTACGCAACATTTGTGGGCATTCAAACCATTGATCCTTTTCAAATCGTACAAACAGTCGCACTCGTGTTTCGTAATGAGCGGTGCTATGATTCAATCGGAATGGTAAATAATCAATCAGCTACACTTATTAAACGTGTAGTTACAGTTCACACTATATTACGTGGCCATTTGAGTTTATATGGTCATTACTGATATCTGTGAAGGAAAACATCCAACCCGTCTTGAGCAAGCGTGGTGACCAACGCTCGTGCCTTCTCGGTCTGAGAAAATTCCGTTGCCTTGCAGTGGAACAATAATAGGCTAGTATTGTGGCCATTTCTGTTATAATTTAATTCAGTAGTCTTCGTGTATAATGTGCCAGTACCTGGGCGACCGAACTCTGCTCTGCTGCATACTAATTCCATGTATAGTACTGACTAATTCCATGCTGCCATGATAGTAGGTACTTACTAATTCCATGCTGCCATGTCATTATTCTACGGTAGCCATCTTGTTCTAAGCTTTGGGCGATCGAGCTCTGCTCGGGTGAAAATACGGAGAAAACGAATTTTCCCAGATATGAGACCTAGCTAGATCGATTTTTCGCCAAATCGTTAGAGCCGTTTTCGAGAACGTGATTACAAATTACACGTTTAATGGTATATGATAAATGGCCAATTTGACATTGTATGCAGTATGCATAGCTGGCTCGTATTAAGTTACCATTTTAGTCAATGAATCGAATGCACCGGTCATTGCCCATATTTAGCTTTCCATTCATGGGTTCATTTATGATTTTTTATTATTTTATTCAATATTAGATTTCGCCCGTGGCTTCGCCCGCGTTGATATCGGAAATTATCCCACGGGAACCTACTACTGGGATAAAATTTTATTATATAATTATATTTAATTATATAAAATTTTAGATAAAACATATGTTAATCCAGGTTATAAACTATCTGTGTGCCTTTAATACGAAACCGTCCAGCCGTTTTTACGTGATTGAGTAACAAACACATATACATACAAAGTAATGTAAAACAAAATTTTAATAAAATATATAAATTTAAATAAATAGTAGGATAGTAGGATTTTTTGTAAAGGTAATATCAAAATAAATTGTCATGTCTACCATGTTCTTCTTTTAGTTGTTTGTACTTGATCAAGTTTATTACTTCATCGAGCTTTTACTGTATACGACAATGCCGTAGGGTTTTGGTGGTGCAATTTAAGAAACTTCTAGAACATTACTTTGGAGACTAGAGGCTGAACCTATTGATACCTATTTTCTTCTTTTAGGTAAGATATTTACCTATAGTTAAAGTAGTTCATGATCGTGTAAAAATATTCCTTTGGTAAGACTTACAACTGTGTACCTACTTATTGTCTTTTATAATATAAACTTTGCATAAACCTACTAATAAAGTTTTATTTAGTTAATTCTGTAAAAGCTACCAAAGCATAGAGCTTTTGTGGAAATAGAAGGACATCCATTTTATAAATAAATAGGTTACATACATACATATATAAACTCACGCGTTCTTCCACTGGGGTTAGGTAGCTTAAAAATTGTTGTTTTTGTATATTCTAGTGTCTTAACCTTATCAATTCGACGGTATGTTTTTTTTTTTTGTGAGTTTGTTACGGGGTTCTCCGCCAATTATGAATTCATTTTGATGATTCTTTTTTGTTTGGTGGGTCATAATTCAGAAGTGGTCCCATATAAATTTTATTAACATTGCTTGGGCAGTTTTTGAGTTAGCTTCAATAATACGTATTTTGCCAGTTATCCTGTAAGGATGATGTTATAATATAATAAGTTCCTGTCACTGTTATTTACATAGTGGGTAGTAGTATTCGAACTTGTGTGGGGTAGCTACCACAACTAAAAAGAGAAAAATATTTTTTTTACAAAAGAAGAAGAACAGCCGACTTTCAAATCACTACAAAGTGAAAAATACCTTTAATTTCCGAAGTCGGTGGCAAAAAACGAAAATTCAAAACCAAAGACACCGATTTCCAAAATTAAAGTTATTTTACACTTTCTGGTGTTTTTTTTAGTTTTCTATAAGAATATTTTATTATTGATTGTGTAGTTCTGTTGATGTCACGCACATTAGGCAGTTTGAAACGTGCCCTGTGTTAACACTACAACGTAGCCTAACTTTTCCCGTATAATGTAGATAGATAGGTAAATAAATTGTTTGTTTAGTGCACACACAAGACAGCACAACATACAAAAGCACGATAGTATTATAACTAATAAGCGATTAGGAAATAGCTGCAGGGTGCCAATATACAAATAAACAAAAAAAAAACGAAGAAAATAAGACACTATGAACGAAGAAGAAGAAAAGATGCGATGAAGATGCACTGCAGTTTCGTCTACCTTTCACCTCAAGGTTAGATGCTCCAGTTATTTGCCTAATACACATGTTGCAAGGGCATGGAAACTCGGAGAGTTTTCGAAACATAAGTCACGATTAGCGTTCATGGTTAAGCACTGTTAGTTGTAGAAGTGATGACGTAAGAATGGTCGTGCATATGTTTGTACATTTAAGCTTTGTATATGATAGAACAAAAAGCCACAGAATTGACACGTAAATCGCTTGGTTTGCTAAGAAGTAAACACGCACAGGTCGTCACCTGTGCGTGTTTACTTCTTAGCAAACCGCTAACATGCAGATCGGGGTGCGGTCAGACCTCGGAAAGCATAAACCCGGTGGTCACGGCTGCGATAGGAATGAAAGCTTACAATTTTGATAACCGGTTAATCCGGTATTCTTCAGATATATGGTTGCGTTGTCGATTTTTAGCAATTAACTTCTGTGCATTTGGATAGACTAGGTTTTGATCCTAATTATATTTAAGAAATAGTTTGAGCTTTGACTAATGATCAGAAGGTGTAACTCATAAATCAATCGAAAGCATAATTGGAATACTTTGCAGTTGCTAGTGTATTTTTATTTCCAAAAGCAATTAAGTACGCACTAATGATTTATTATTGATTTCTACATAAATACTAAAACCAGATAAATACTGCCTACACAAGTTACACTTTAGGTTTTTTAACTTACTTGTAGTAATTATATTTTTTAAATAATGACATGCCAGCAGGCTTGTTACGACCTAAAATAAATTTGAACTCATTTCGAAACGCTTTTTTCGGATTGTAACAGTAAAGTTATATACAATGGGTCGATTTATTTTATTTACACATTAAAGTATATTAAAGTGTGGCATAAACAAAGTTAGCGAGAGTTTGATTTACACTCATAGATTTCTTACCACTTTCATCGACACCATAACATACCTATATTCGCTGAAGGGTTAGGCAGCGGTGTTCATATAGTGCACCCACATTACGCCAGTTATGCTTAAGTCCCATGTAATAGGGGGCGTGCATATTGCCACCGGGAACAAATACAGACTAGATGACTCAATGATAAATAGAGCACGCGTAAGATTTCTTGACTATAGGTAGGTAGCTACGCTTTCCGCGATTGGTCCTTACATGGGTGACCATCTTTATATACCGAGACCCCTCCGTGGCTCAGAAAGCACATCAAGCCGTTGGGCCCGGTTGTCCTTCGGTGATCTTTGACAGTCGTTACGGATCGTCAGAAGCCCGGAACTCTGACAACCGGTCTTATCAAGATCTATCATGTTACCCAGTAACTAGGTTGTGGAGGTCAGATAGGCAGTCGCTCCATATAAAATACTGGTATTCAGCTACATTTGCGTAAACTGGAAGCCAACTGGGGTCTCTAGACATCGCCAATGCCTTCAATACCCTGCCCTGGAGTTGCATCAGGGAGGCACTCCAGTATCACCGGATGCCGACCTACCTCTGTCTTGTGGTCGAGGCTTATTTGACGGACAGGGCCGTCATCTACCCCGGTCACCAGAAAGAATGGAACCGGCAAGAGGTGTCGTGCGGTGCCCCACAGGGATCGGTTCTAGAGCCGCATCTGTGGGACATCGGATACGACTGGGTGCTGCGCGCCGTCCTCCCTTTCGGACGTTCACATCGGCGTCGAGTCGACAATGAAGTATTTGGGACTTCCCTTCAGTCCTCGACGGGAAACGCATGGGCGTAACTCTGGCGAAAAATCACGGCACGTCATGGAGTGCGATTGTCGCAAACCAGTGCTGGGCACGCCACAATTGCGGCGATAAGTCCCATCTTTGAGGAGTGGTTAGAGAGGCGCCACGGCGTCCTCGCCTTCCTCCTGACGCTCCTCACCGGACACGGTTGTTTCGGGAGGTACCCGTTCCATCATTGTGTGAATCGCCCGGAGGACACGATAATGAATTGCAATATTTGATGTTGTAACCGTTTTAGGAGTAAAAACGGCATTTGGAAAGTTTCCAAATACATTTTTACATCAAAAACTAAATATTCGTTCTTACAATATTAATTATTGCAGTTGATAATCAATATTTTAGTTCAGTAGTTATCCACATTTTATATTTCCATACAGTAATATTTTCAAATTAATTAAAATAGGTTATTTGACAGCTATTTGCGACGTTGCCAACATTAAGAATAAGCGCTCTTAACGTGTCTTCAGCTACCGATTATAATAGGGATGATGACTAAAAATATATTTTTTGTCCGTCAGTAATATTAAAAAATATTGGACACGTATTTTTGCTTTTTTTACTTTATCAAAAGATTACGGCGATGCATTGCTTTAAAATGTGCCATGACGCCACGAGTATGTAGATTTTATACTTACTTGTGACGTAGCAACCCCCACTCCCCAACTTTAAAGCGTTTTACCAAAAATGACTTACATTTTTTATTAATATGTTAAAGCAAAAAATACGTGTCTAATATTTTTTTATTATCTGACTGACGGACTAAATAGAATTACTTTTTTTTGACCCAGTCATCATCCTTAGTGTGGTGTTTGGCAAAGAGATAGCTTCTAATAAGTAAAAGTACTTATATAGAATTCCCGAGATATTAAAACTTTTCAATGACGTTTAAATACTTTTATAATTAAACAGTTAACTTAAACATTTTACCTATAACTTTGGTGACTCATCACTATCAGAATCATTTTTTTTATCACCTCTTACACCAACCAAATACACATAATGATGTAAACTGTTTGTCAACTCCAATAATATCACTGTCAAATTTGTTACCTAATCCAGTCATAAGTCACACTTTGCTTCATTTTTAACACTTTCTGCTCTCATCGGTACTGATCAAGTACTCATGATGCAACAAGTAGTTTGACTGCCTAATACAAGGCGAACTTAAGTCGCTGTCGCTACAAAAACAACTGAAGGCTACGATTGACAATTGCCGGGGTCAATAACTTTGCCTAGAATGCAATGGAAGTATTTTAACTCTTGTATGTAGGTACAGCCGATAAAATAAATAAGTATGAGGTCAGCTATGCAAGTAGCACTCTTTGTTACCCGCACTATGCATGTTTTGAGTAGGTAAATCTGTCGAAAATTACTGAGTGAGTCTTCAGTTATAAAAGCCCCTGGATGAAAGTTACCCTTATCCTAATTTGAATTTTCATAATTGGGCTCTGCTCAGATGACTTAGTCTTCTTTTTAAATACTTATATTAGTCGTCATTTCAATAGTCTCCCTTTCTTTCATACAGTCCAACCATCGTTTCTTTGGTCTTCACCTACTTGGATGCCCAGGAAAAATAATTGCGGCGATATTTTTGGGTAGCCTATGTCCAACAGTTAATGTCTTTCGTCTAGTAATAATAATATGATGATGATTGCCTGTGGAGTTCAAAGATGTTTACACATATCTCGCCTATAAACCAAAATCGTTTGTCGACTGTACAATTTTCTCATAAGACTAGTAATTTTGTTCAAGGTTGTTCTTGGACATTAACCCCCCTTATTTATAAACGCTGCTTAAAGTTAAGCAATGATTAGCACCTGTTTAATCATACATTTTTGACGTTTAAACATCACTTAACTTTAAGCAACGTTTATTCGGAGTCAACAACGTTGAGTCAGAATTTTAATGTTCGAATTTTCTTATTTGGGTAAATTTAAGTACTCTTTTGAATGTAATAAAACAGATCAGGTTATTATGCTTGAACATTAGATTGGTTTTTCTAATGTATTCCACCTTTTGCTAGTCTAATAAATTGTTTCATGTTAATTTTTTATTATTTGCAAGTAAATTAAGTATAATGAAGGTTTTATGTTCATAATACTATACTTTAAACTTATACGTAATACTTGCTTCAAAAACGGTGAAGGACAAAATCGTGAGGAAACCGGCATGCATTTCTCGACGGCCTGTGAAGTCGAGTCAGAGGCCCACGGGGGGCAAAAATATTCGGATACACGAATAAGAAAGAAGATGAAAACATAATACTATCAACCTATTGACATGACACACAACATTCACCAAGAAAAAGATACAAAATGTATGGAAATAGTATTTTAATAATCATTGTTATTCGTCAATGATCACTGATGGTGACCATTTTAAGGAAGTCACGATACTTTAAAATTACCCAAGACTTGCCATCTCTGTTTTTGTATGGTAAATATGAAAAATGATTACCTACATGTTGAGTTTTAGGGGCTTTCATAAAAGGGGTCAATTTTTTTTTTTTTTTTGCGATATTACACTCTATTTTCGAGATATAAGCAAAGAAAAGAAAAAAAAGATTCAGTACTGTTTTTGCACCAGCCGGTCTATTCTGTAATAATCTCACGGTGAAAACTTAGGTGAAGTGAACGTGAAGTGAGCTGTCATTCCACCTGCTGCTAGGGACTGACAGCTCACTCCGTGCTCACTTCACCTAAATTCTCACGGTGAGATGGTAACAGAATAGCAATGCTGAAGTCGAGGTGTTGGTGTGAATTTTAGTCCATGACAACTAATTGTTTTCCTCACCATTTTTAATCGCGATTAAAGATACTCAGATTTAGTTAGACAATCAAAATTTTTTGGTGAAATACGTCAAATTCAGAATAGCAAAATTGTCATTTTCACTAAATTAAAATCTCAGTGCCATCTTAGTGCTGTCAAACTAAAATAATTATAGTTAAGTTGTATCACTTTAATCTATTTTAGTAAATCATCGTTTGACAGGCATAAACAAAATGTTGTTGATTTTAAGTCTAGTTTAGAGCCATTTGTGACAAGAGAATCGGCACCAATAACTCATACGGTTACTAACTTGAATTAGTTCAAACACTTAGCGGCCCCAGTTTAGGCGTTCAGTTACTTTCTTGTTTATAAAGTACCGCTGGTCTTACTGTTGTTAACTTTGAGACGATAAATATTTTTTGTGTGTTGCTGTCTTTTTTTTCGTTGTATGTTTTTTTAAATTTAATTAGAATCTTAGGTATAGTTTTTGTGTAATCGATGTAAATGTATCACTCATTTACGCTTATACTGGTTTTGTAACTACTGTCGTGCGACATACCGTACGTACCTATGTACATCCATTTTATCAACAAATTTTGCTGTGAATCGCCCAATTTTCAGTCTTATCCCAACTGATTTTTCTTTTAAATATGCCCAAATGTTTCTAATGTTAAATACTCGACTGCCAGTATTACCTATAACTAAAAAACCTTATATTTCAGTTTCAGCACAAGAGTTCAAGTGTCCAGAGAAGAATACTTTCCCAGATAAGAGTAGTTTCTACCCGGACCCCTACCAGTGTGACCTTTACTACAAATGCGACAAAGGTCAGTACAAAACTACAAAGGTCATCCGGTGCAGTGCACCTTTGATGACGTAATACATGCAAGAGGATGGTTGCGATGTCGAAGAATTTGTCGTATTCCGGGTTTCACTTTTTATGTGCGTTTTAATAGTTTTTGAAGTGGAGGTCATTAATAAGTATTTTATGCGCAGTAAAAGAATAGTTTTTTAGTTTTAATGTGAGAAAAGAGACGCTGGTATTTTTTTATTACAACTGTCTACTACGTAATAAAGGTTTCACTCGTAAAATTGCTCTTAAAAGTTACGGTTAATTTGGTGCTTCTATTTTGCATTGCATTTTATGAGCATTACATTTTTACAAGCACTGTTTCTTCCTTAATTACTTTCAAGATGGTATCAAACCTTATAATTGATTGCAGCCTGTGCATGTGTAAACACGTTTGACTACAGATAATTCTCGCTTCAAACAGTTAATAATTACGTAAACAGTCGTAAACTTTCTAACACAATAAAACACATCTCTAACACCAAAATGTCTCAATAACCAACAGGTCATTAAATTTATCAATACGTTCAATTTGACATTTCGACGGCGAAGTGTCAATACCTCATATCGACGGCGAAGTGCCAATAACTCGTAACTGAATTTTTTCGAGAAATTCACTTTTTTATCGTTTTGAATTTAAAGGCGTTATTCGCAAGTTTTTGTGAAATCTAAATGAAAATGTTTTACTTTGTCACTTAGGTGTTATTGGCACTTCGCCGTCGATATTTGACATTTTTTGCGAAATTTACTTCTATCGATTCGAATTTAAAGGTTAAATTCGCATGTTCTAGTAAAGTCTCTTAACTACATTTTTAATTGCAGGTATTGCAACAGTATACAAAAAAACAACCGTGACTATGGTAATAGCTAATAACTTCCATGGGACACGTGTTGACTTTGACTTCGACAGTTAGAAGTTATTGGCACTTCGATAAATCAATTTAAATTGCCAAGATATTAAACGCTTTTTTCACTTTGTGTAAATTGTTGACTTTGGCAGTTAGAATTTCTTGTCACTGAGCCGTCGATTTGCAATTTCCCGCCAATTCGCGTGCTTACCTACAACGAATTTAATTAATGAGTAGGCCCATTGTAAAATGTGACATTATTACACAAAATGCTCGTATTTTTTGCCAACATTCGGACACTCATTTTTATAGCAAGTAGCAAAATTCCAAATATGTTTATTAAACAGCGAAATGTCACGAAGGTACCATAACTAGGTAATAAAGTGCTTGCACGGTATTGCCCAAAATCTGTATATCGGCAATCGTATGTGCATGCAAAATTTGTATTTTGCCACTGCTCGGCTATTGATTAGCGAAAATTACGTATGAAGAATCTGATAAGTAAATTAGTTTTGAGATACCGTTGAGCATAAAGATATAATTATTGCTAATCTGATTTAATTATAGCTTTGGAGTATAAATTAAAACCCATAATTTATTAGAAGGGGAGTATGCGAACGTGTCAGCGGAAACTTTTTTCTCAAACTGTTGACCCGATGTTACATAATAATATATCATCAATTTTGCAATAATATTATGTTTCTATTTCCAAATAAGACCTTTATTTATTTCAAAATTTCGTATGTGAACTTGTGTTAGCTTCTTAACGACCGTGTTTTGTTTTAAGATTTATAGCTCAAAATTAAGTCAACCTATCCAAGTTGATTCCTACATATCTATCACCTATTAGGTAATTGAATTTTCTAATTTATACAAAACAGCATTTCTCTCTGTTTGTATGGAAACTTTCAGAAGAGAATGTAAGGCAGATGCAGCGGGAATATAAATTCGAATTTTACGCGCTTGCAAATTAGAAGCATTGCGCAAAGAGAAAGCTAAAAACGATAATGGTTTAATGTCTTTAAATAATTATAATTGCTGTTTATAATGTTATGTACTTACCTATTATTAATTTCATGATTGTCGTTTTTAAATCGCGAGTTTTAAAAATAGTTGAATTATTTGTCGAAAGTTTGATGACTCTAAAATCAGATGATTTTAGAGAGTTATGTTATGATTGATCTCTTACTTAGTTTATTTTTTATGTTAAAATAAGTTTAGTAAACTGAGCAACAATGGACCGTATTTTATGTTTTATTTATTTATTAAGGAATAAAACAAAATATAAAGAGAAACATTACACAAACCTCAATAGGTTTGTCTGGATGTTGAAACATCTTTAAGCAATGTTTATTACCTATTAACTAAATATCATTTTTGTTCAATGTCTGTATTTTGTCGTATTTAAGAGCTTAGACAATAGGTACATTTGTCATAATTTGTCTTTGTGCACGTTCGACGGATTAGATTTGTGTTCCCAAACAACCCGATGGATCGTAATAGGTCATGAATGATCGTAAGATAATCTGGAATTTATTTAAGAGGGAACAGGGCCTGCGATTCTACATACAAATTGTATTCCCCTTTTTTCTTCCTGAATAATGCCTCTAGAGCAATCTTTTTTTTTCATAATATCAAGGTCTGCTGTAGTCACGTCCCTGTTCCATTCCTCGTCCATTTCCTTTTATTCAGCAACTTATCGGTAAAGAAAATATGACCCTCCAAAAATTACAAAAATGCGCCATTTTTACCGCCGTGATTAGAGGAGTACCAGACAAAATCGAAAAGTTTTTAAAATAAAAGAAAATTATAGGAACCTAGACATACTCCCTCTTAAAATTTTAATGTAAAAAATAATTGAATCGGTTCAGTTTTCGAGGAGAAAAAAGAGTAATACGAAACGTCGAGTTCGTAATTTTTTTTTGTGATATAATTGTTCTGAGCTGTAACTTTCCCTATCGCACTCTACGGGGCCAGACTTGAGGTAAGGCAACGGCAATAGTTTCTTCAAACACCTATTTTTCAAATTCCTTGCAGGCCCTGTTCCCTCTTAATGATTCAGTTTATTTGTCAAAAGTGGTGATCAAAGTACATATTTTACATAGACCGGTGTATTTTTGAGATGTTCAAACTAGAAAGTTTAACTCTCTTATTACATGGAACAGGTACGATATATCTATACGAGTACTGTACCTGTTCCATGTAATAAGAGGTAAACTTTCCAATTCCTAAAAAAAAAAAAAATACCTTCCGGCTGTACGTACCAGGCGAGTATGTGAGCAGGCGGTGGCGGCCGTGGCTGCTGGTGATGCCGACCGCGCGCACCAATTTGCTTCAGCGCGCACTGCTGACGCGCGCGCTGTGCACGCTCAACGCGGTAGCCAATAGAATATACCTGTTTTCTTGTACACGGAACGACTTTACTCTGGCGTCCTTTAGGGCTTTATGTTATAATTTTAGGTATTATGTTTGTTCTTATATCGGTATTTTTATTTTTTTAAAGTATATTTTGTACTTAACTATCGTATTAGGGCAAACTGTAAAGATCTATTTAAGGGTTGTATTAATAAATAAATAAATGAATATTTTTGCCGCGAATTCCTGAGGGTGGATGTCCCTATCACTAAGATGTGTATTATCACTGTGGGACACTCCTTTTAAGTACTTTACACACTTTCTTTTTTGGGTTCCAAACGGAAACCTATTACTAAGCTTCCGCTGTCCGTCTGTCTGTCAGCGGGCTGTATCTCATGAACCGTAATAGCTACCTATTACGGTTCTGTACTACTGTTGAAAATTTCACAGATTATGTATTTCTATTTCTAAAGGGGGGTCTCAATCTCCATACAATAAACGTTTAACTTTAAAAAAAAATTAACCCTTGGCATGTGGGGTATCATTGTCTAGAGCTCATCGAGTAGAGAACAAATATTTTTTACTTTAATTTTTTTATATCTTAGAAGTCAAGATTTTTGTACGAGCTCTATCTCAACAAATAAACAAGTTAAGAATTTGAAACTACTGTATATCATGTACCATATACTGCATATAACCAACAAATTCTAAAAACGCTGATTCACAAGGTATTTTATTTAAATATGGGCGATTTTCTGCAACTGCAAAATATTACTTTGTAATTCATAGTATCATTATGAAATACTAATATTTCTTTGCGATTTAAAAAACTTAAGATGAAAGATAATAATATTTTTTGTTTCGTATTTTCATTTATTTGCAACTTAATTTTATTTTATTTTCAAATATTGAACGGCTTTACGGAACCCTTCGTGTGCGAGTCTGACTCGCACTTGCCCGGTTTTTTTATTATTTTTAATTAATTAAATGCGTGATCTAATGCATGCATTGCATGTGATCGCTATGGTTTAATTGTAACATGGTTTACCATTGGTTACTGAAAACAGAGCTGTTTGTTCGTAACAACGAACAAATTAAGAACACCATTTCAACTAACAAGAGCTGTTCGAAATAACCATACAACTTTAGACAAACCCATGACCTTTAGAATACTCTAGATACAGAAACAATAATATTTAGCCTTTTAATATACATACGTATGTAGTTTGACAGTTACGTTTTGTAATGTACAGACGCCAGCAGGTCAAGTTTGACGGCACGGTTGGCACAGTGGTTAAGTGATTGACTGCTGCGCTGCGTGTCGCGGGTTCGATTCCCGCACGGAACAAATATTTGTATGACCTACAATTAGTTGTTCCGGGTCTGGCTGTTTGTGTATGTGAGTTTATATGTTTGTAAACGCACCCACGACACAGGAGAAATTCCTAGTGTGGGGCAACGTTTTTTTAAAAAAAAGAAAAAGAAAGAAAGAGTCTACCCGAAACTGTCAAATATTCCCAATCAACTTTGAACCTTATGCTTTAGTCAACTTTGAAAATTATGCTTTAGTGTAAAAGTTGAAAATCAATTAAAGAGATTTGACAGATTGTAGTAGGTTGATGTGCTGGCGTCTGTACCAACATATGCGTTCTTGTATTTCCGTCAGTAGTACAAGTGAGTGGTATTTTGTGGTTTTGCAATACCTATATAGGTAAGTGTCGAGGTAAATACTGTAGTAGATATAATCTATAAGGTTATAGGATTGTTCTTAAGACATGCGTCAGAGAATGCTTGGGTTTTGATGTTCCAGTGTCGTGTAATTCTACTCACGCTACTAACCTTTTTTTTGGGTTTATTTTAATATTTGTTTATCCTTAACGACCCCTTTTAAAGGTATGATGAATGTAAACGAATCTACAAAACAAAGACCTTTTCAAGAAAAACCCATGACTAGAGGAGTCATGAATTTTAGCATTAGAGCCAAAAAAAATTGCAGTTATAACTTATTCACTAACCTATTTGTTATTTATTTCTTCCTCACAGGTGTAGCGGAAGCGAAGCTGTGTCCTGACGGTCTAGTCTTCAATGATAAGAACACCAACAAGGAAAAATGCGACATCCCCACCAATGTAGACTGCGGAGACAGGAAAGAGCTGCGTAAGTATCCTCTACCCATTACCCCCTATGCGAAACTATGGAGGGGCTCTTGGCTAAATAATATCAGCCGCACGGGTAGATCTTCGAGGTTAAACAACGCTTGCTGAGGTCGGTCCGTGGATGGGTGAACATATATTACGTACTGAGACCCCTCCGTGCCTCGGAAAGCACGTTAAACCGTTGGTCCCGGCTGTCAATTGTAGATCTTTGACAGTCGTTACGGTTAGTCAGAAGCCCAAAAGTCTGACAACCAACTCGGTTCTGGGTTGTGAAGGTTCGAAAGGCAGTCACTCCATGTAAAATACTGGTATTCAGCTGCATCCGGTTAGACTGAAAGCTGACCCCAACATAGTTGGGAAAGGCAGACGATGATCCCTATGAGAAACTATGGACATTAATTCCCTTGATTTACTAGAATTCAGTTCAGTTAACTTTCTGATAAACTGACATTGCGACAGACTATACATCGAAGTTACTTATGGAATAAGTACATCTGCGAGCGAGACCAATTTAATTGATAACATATTATTATTTTCAATTTTATTTATTGGTCAATCGAGTTCATTTTATAATATTTGAACAGTGTTATTGGTAAATGCTCGCAAGATTTTGGGCGCTGTTAATTATGACTATGATAGAATCAGCAGATAACGATGACCTTGTTCATTGCGAAAATAATTTATCTTTTCCATACAAGCTCGACGTGGTAGATTTATTTTTCATTTTGTTTTTCTTTTTATTACCAAAAGCTGTAAAACGAAAGTTGTTTTGTTAAAACTTAACCTAGGGCCTGCTCATCTTATTCTTATTCTTAATTTTGCTTTTCCACAGAGGAGCCACAGCCGTCTTTAGGCTGCCCCAGACAGAACGGATATTACAAACATGAGGATCCTCAGGTACGTTGTAAAACCAACCAGTATTGTAACTAGCATTTGTGTGCCCTCCATGCATCATGAACATATTTTTTTATTCATTTGTCATTTGTTTACGATTTGGCGGCAAATTGAAAATTGTCTGTGTCACGTCACGTCAGCATGAATTTTACGCTAGTTACATTTTTATAATTAAATCGTCAATGATAAGCATTAAAATTTGGATTTTATTTAGGTTTTTGACATCAAGACGGGCAACTAAAGTTTCAAATAGATTGCGATTGATCGGCGTCAACCATTCGATATTCACTTTAAAACAAAACCGATGGTCGATCGATGAACATAATCCGACTGTCAGGGGCCGCACTGGATAGATCTGAATGAGCGATCTCATTAATTAACCGTTATCTAATTACACCTTAAAGATGTCCTTGAAATGATAGTGTGAAAGTTGTGGGAAAATTCATACTGATATTCACATAAAGGAATTTGAACTGCAGACATAACAAAATTGTTCTAAGAGTCTATAAAGAGACTTAAAATAAAAAAAAAACTTACTTTCATATTTAACTATTTCTTTTTTATAACTGTGTCTTAAAGGCTTTATTTATACTCGTATACGATATTATTTTATTATATTAATCTATTAAATAATACTTGCAGGCTTGCGATAAGTTCCACTTCTGCTCGAATGGCAAACCCAATGAGTTGTCTTGCCCTCCTGGCCTATACTTCGACGAGGAGACCTCCAACTGTGGCTGGAAGGAGTCTGTCAAGAAGCAGTGTGATCATCTTACCAAGGGTAATTTGCACAGAGAACATTCTTCAGTAAATGTACCTCTTTCTTCATCAAAAATAAATTAAAAATAAGTAACCTTTCTAGATTTAAGTGCAAATCACGATACATTTCTAGATCTAGGTAATAGTAACAATGAAATATGTAGCCTGTTTATGATCATAAATTCGAGGAAAACAAAAAACTACGGTATACTTTTTAAGTTACTACTCTGACACTCAACGTATAATTATTAAGGTCATGATCTAGTGACACGGGCTGTTTCAAAGCAACTCTGGAACCTTTATTTCTCCAGAGCTATAAACAAATGTACATTGAAGGCTCTTTCTTCTAATGAAGGACTATAATATTAAACAGCGTTTAGAAGGACTCATAAAAAATCATCATTTCCATTTACATCTCCTCTTCTGCTGTCAATATTGTGTCTTTACTGACAAATTATCTCTAATTTCCAGACTTGCTTGACGACGGTTTCTCCTGCCCCGAAGGTGAAGTAATCGGACCTAACGGCCGCGCCATGCCTCACCCCACTTTCACTCACCCTGAAGACTGCCGGAAGTTCTACATCTGCCGCAACGGCGCCCAGCCCCAGAAGGGGCTCTGCCCATTAGGCCAGGTCTACAACGAGGACATCTTCACGTGCGATGACGCTGAGAAGGTTCAAGGATGGTAAGGACCTGGCTTAATAGATATGATATACTAACCATAGTCTGATCAACTGCAGGTCTTGACTAACTTATAACGTTTGCTTAGTTCAGGTTAAGTTTGAACCCTAGACAGTGATTATGGTATCATACGGGGAAGTGCCTAAGAAATGTTTGTTCCAGTGTCAAAATTTTATATTTTCTTGTATAGTTCCATTTTTTCTGCCCCTGGTGACCACCCAAGCCAAAATTTTAAGGGTTCTTAGTACCAAGTAATGCAAGTATCGGGCAATAAAAACAGTGCTGGAATTAAGAAATCATAGTCTAATTACATGAGCGGTTAACAGGATTCTTTTTTTTTTAACACTGATTTGTTTTGTTATTTAAGAGATTCTAATTTAATGATAAAGACGGTCTGGATGTAAAGATACACACCTGGTAGTGCTCGTAAATCCAATTATTAAACTTCTTTCTGTGTATTTCAGTGAAAACTACTATGAAGGCCAGACGTTTGAGAAGACCAAACCTAAGAAGGATTGAAGTGTCATACTTGTTAAGATATTAGTTATGTATAATAAATATTTATAAGTCACTATGAGTTTCATTTACTATGAGCCCAATTTATTTTCCAAGTAGTACTTACTAGCCGGGTTCGATTCCCATGTCGGGCAAAGTGTTATTGCTGGGGTGATTCTAATCTTTTTACCCGACGGCAATAGGCTCGCCCGTTATTACATGTGACTTAAACATAACTGGCGAAATGTGGGATTGCTATAGGTACACCTCTGCCTAACCCTTCATGGAATACACGCGTGATATTATGTTATGTGGTACCTACTAGAAAAGTCAATATTTCTACATTAAAAGTATACATATCTGTATACATTATGTAGTTGGTAAAAAGGACCTAAAGAATGCAAAGCAAAAAAAAATGATGGCCTGAAATGTTAGCAATAAAATTATATACAAACTACTCATATGAAATCTAAATCCGAAATATTTCAAATTCAAAATATTTTTATTTCATATAAACCTACATGGGCACTTATGAAACGTCAGAAGCTAGGTGCACGGTTCCAATTGGTTGTTTCCTATGGAGAAGGGCCGGCAAGAAACTCCACGGTTACTCTTTTAAAAATAATGGGCTTTTACAATATTTTCAAATAACAGTGTTATTAGGTATGGGAGGACAGTGTAGGTCTTTCAACAAGTACCAGGTACTTAACAGAATAATGATGGTCAACAAATCTACAGTCCACTAGGCCTACAGCGTTCTCACATTCACAAAATTGAGAAGAATCTATATAAAGATAAATAAAAAAATTGAACTCACACTCATGAAAAAAACTCGGATTTTATGTTATTTTATCATATAGTAGCATTTTTATTTTATTTATGTCAACTCAACTCAACTCAAAGCATTTATTTCAAATAAACCAATTACAGGCACTTTTGAATTGTCAAGGAGTCGGTCAGTCAGAAATATGAAGCTAGTCGCCCATTCCAAAGCGTAGTAGGTACCTATGGAGAAGAACGGGCAAGAAACTCCACGGACACTCTTTTAAAGCAAAATATGGTTACATAATATTGGTTACATCATTCAACTTGAAGTTATACATGTGAGAACGACGCAAAACATTAAAAGCGTCCGTTAGAAATAAAAATAAATGTAGTGCCCTCTACTAGCTACGAGGTGAAGTACGAAGTCATTTAGCTATGCACTGAATTGCCTTGAGTAAACTGAGTATACAAAATATTAACTAAACAACCAAGAAGCTTTAGTAGTTTAAAAGAACAGCGCAGTCACACAATTTTGTGTTGTTTGTTAATTATTTATATATTAAGATAATTCGCAGATATTGGGTATTTATTCAAGTTTTCCACTAATCAGAACACAACACACACACATGTATGACATGACATTTTATTTGTTTTTGTATGAGCTATCTTATGTTATCAAGTTCAATTTATTCTGTTATTTGATTAAAGCCCACATACACTTCCCTGTGTTTATTATTCTAGCGTATGACACTCGTGGGCTGCAGCTGAAAATCAGCGTCGGGTGGTGACCTTGTGTGTCATTCTGACATTATGCTGAGCTGAGGCCCTTTTGGTATTAAAAGCATTGGTTTCGTTGTTTAGTGTTTTTTTTGTGATGTTATGCCAATAAACGCATTATTCTTTCTTTCTTTAAACCTATGTACTTTATTAAAACCACTTCTTTGAAATCAAACGGAAATAACCTCACTTGCAGGGCAAATACTGCCAGATAGTATTTATGGCTATGCTTTACTAGGGTGCATTCCGAGTTACGCTGTAATCGATTTGAGCGCGCTAACTCCTGAACCGAAATAACGGGGACGCGATAACGGCGTGTCTTGAATCGTCATAGATGACGTCATGACATGCGCCATCTTGCGATTACACCAACCATGCCTTTTACTAATATCACCGTGAGCGCTGTCAAAAATGACAGTTGTCCTGTTTTGTTTTGACTCGCATCCAATATTTAAACTTACGTGGCATTTTCGAGATTGTGCTTTTGGCTACCGTTCGCCACCTAATTAAAGAAGAAGAAGAAAATTGCGGTATAAACATAAAGAAATATGATATGCAAGTTTTGACGTTGAGCGAGTACTGTGAGCGCGTTCACAAGCGTTCCGAATTGTTGACAGCCCTCAGCTGTCATAATCGTGATGTCAACGCTGTGAGAGATTATCTTCTAATTCGGAAAGCGGTCCTAGAGGAAGAACCAGCATGCTTGTTGTATTTATTGTCAAATAGCATAATTATAAATGATAAATATGATAGCATTTTAAGGTTGTAAACGAAACGAAATATTAAACCCGCGTAATTATTATCTAATATAAGGTCCTAGTATCTCACGCTAAGTTAATTGAAAGCAATACTGTGATAATGGTAGGTTCCAGAACCATAAATATTTAGTCATTATAATTGAAACTGGCGCCCAAATAGCACAGAACTGATGCCATGAGACAGTGATGCAGGGTCGCGGCAGGCCACTTAGGAGAAAGTGGAAAGAACTGGACAGATTCTGCCAAAACTGGACGGAAGTCGCGCGGGCTCGCGAACGATAGAAGAAGTGGAGGAAGGCCTTTTCCCAGGAGTGGGAAAGCGCAGACTGCAGATCAAATAAAAACCAAGAAATGGCGCTGTCAGCAGTGAGGTAAGTCCGATTTCGTAAAAATGTTTGCACTTAGTGAAGTGTAGTTTGATTGTAAATGGCTGTAAATGTGTGCGTCTGAGCGTGTAGGCACAGAGCGGAGCTGGTGTAGTTTTGGCATGCTTCACTGTATTTTTCGCAGCGCTAAGTCTTGGTTTTTTATTTGGTCTGAGGCACAGACTAACAAACAAAATAATGATATTATACTCACGTAATTATCACATACAAATTGTCTTGTAAATTTTATTTGAGCAAGGCAGGCCGTATTGCAAACCATTTACGGATAATAATTGTAGCATTTGCGCAAGCGCGGTCGCAGTCGCTTGTACTCGATACATCGATGTAAGAAATATAGAGTAGACGGATTTTGAAGGGATTCAAAAGGAAGTTGTAATGATTCTTGGTTGATTATTCCTTTTAATATGATTGCGATAAAGTAATACAAAGTTTTTTTAAATAAAAATATAACAACTTTACATTATTATTATACAAATGACTTCAGATCCACCTTTTCTAAAAAACAAGAATAATTTATTAAGAGTTTCGTTTCCGTCGACGACTGTCGGTATTCGAGTGAACTGCAGGCAATCTATTCTAGCAACATTTTGTTAGTAGTTAATGTTTCTTACCGAGAGATGGCGCTACTTAGGTATCATTTCTACGCAACTTCTACAGACATCATAGACAGCAAAACTTTTGCTCTGTGACACCGATACTGAAAACCAAAAGTGTTTATATACTTTGGTAGATGTCGGAAAATATCCCACGGGAACTTACTACCAGGATTAAAAGTACCCTATGTGTTAATGTGTCCAGGTAAGCTATCTGGGTGCCAAAGACGCAAATATCCAAATACGTTCAGCTGTTTTTGAGCCAACATACATTCAGACAAACGGGCAAAATTACTAAAGTACGATTTTATTATATACAAGGTCCCATTAAAATAGATGGACAAATTTGAACACAGCGTTCAGTACGTCTAACCAAAGATATCCAAGCAAAAAGAAACACTGATTAAAGTGATTTTATTTTGACCTTAAATAATAAATGGCATTGAGTAACCAACATTTTTAGTGTATTTTCGTTAGCTGATTTATTTTTCTTGTAAGTATCTAATGCGTTTTTCTTATTTTTTTTTTACAATTGTCCTTTTTTGGTGGTCTGAATGATTTCAAAAAGTTTGTCCATCTATTTTAATGAGATCATTCTGTTTATAATTTTTATCCTGCAGAACAGGCTTTTAAAGAAAACCAAAGAGGTTATGCAGTGTATACTTTTATAGGAACCAAATTCGTAATTATTACATTTAAAAAATTACAGGTTATATTTCGTACCAGCAATTTGTAACAATTACTTAACTTTAACACTGCATGTTCTAGTTATCGAATTATAATTATAACTTTGTTTAAAAGAGCCTTAGGTTACATATTAAATTACATGCTTGTCATAACCGTTGGGCTGCTACTTTCAATGAGTTCATAATCGAATTGACGTCTATTCGAAATCAAGGAGACAAGAAGTTATTGATTAGTTTGGATGTATCAGGTGATCATTATTTAAATTGATTAAATTAAACAGCTGTGTTCTGAACTGATCATGACATTATTTTTTAATGGCACGAATTTTTGTCAAAGACATGAATGTATTCTGTATGATGTAGATGACATATGTGAGACAGTTATTAATTTCCAGATTATCGTATGTGAGAATTCAGAGTGACCTAACTTCAATTGTGGATAACAATGGCTATGTTGATTCCTTCAGTCAGTTCAGACAAACTGCGACATTTATAAAAGTTTTGCTATGTAATATGTGGATTAAAGAAAAATACGTACCTGCTACTTCGTCAGAATTTCACTTTTTTCTGTGTAACAAGTTGATTAGAGACTTTTTTATTTTTCCCTTCCTGTCTTTTTTTAAGTTTTTTTTTTTTTTTTGATCTCATATTTTAAAAACTTACAGACTTAAAATAATAATAATTTTAGTTGATTCCTATTCCTATATTTTTTAATAATTATTTTCCAGTTATTATTTTATTAAAAAATATGTTATTCCAATATATCATAATTATTACCAAAGTAGGCATAAAAGCCTTCAGGATTCTGTCAATTTCATCTTTGGAGTCCTATGTTATTAATTGTTTATTGAAAAAGATATCATAATAGAAATGTCAATCAAACGTCAATCTTTTATAACTATAAACACACGTAATAAATACGTAAGTATTATATGTATTCTTGTCAGATATATGATATGTTTCTATTAGCTGCTAGAACACAACTCGCGATATTTTTAACTCCTATTCAAATATTATGTAACAGTGCTATTTATGTTGTGCTAATATTACGGAGAAAGTATTGGTGTGTATGTTCTTAGAAACGTGTAATTTTTATTGTGTTCCACATGATGTATTATATTTTAAGAGTAGCAAACTTGTAGTGTTATAATGATTGATTATTTGCTAACAGGTACAATACATTTTTCAGAATCAGTCGAAGCTACGAGGTATATAGTTAAGTTGGATGTCTAAAGAAACAAATCTATAGCAGAAGTAGAGTATCTTTATAGAATTTACAAGTCAGGCAATACGTTATTTGGGGTTGCGGGAAAGTTTGGGGTTGCGGGAAAGTCCGAAAGGGATACCGTGGCCCCTGGCAACGTAAAGGCAACGGAAGGAACACGGGTGGGTTTTAGTCAGTAAGAGTCTGACACGCCCTCCCGCTCCACCCAGAGCGGGAGAAGTTATTTGATAATTTCCCACCTAAAAAAAAAAAAAAAAGGCAATACGTTATTTAAGATCTTATTGCTGGAATGAACGTATGTATTTCTTTTTCTCACTGAGTCGGATTGATTTTGAAAATTTTAAAAACACTAAAATCCCACAGATGTTAAGTACGATTAAGTTTGCTGTTAGCAGACAATCAGATGCGACTCTAGCCCATATAGTGCCTGCGTGCAATCAATACCCTGGCGCCCTCTAGTCAGTGACGGACTAAGCCTGTCGGGGGCCCGGGGGTAGAAACACTAAATGGGGTCATCGGGGGGGAACGTCGAAATATACATATCACAAGGTTAGGTTTTGTTTTGACTATTGATATAGAAATAGGAAATACTTTGAACTACAGTAAAGCTAGAGCATTAGACGTATAAAGGAAGATTGAGCAAGCGCAGCGAGCCCGAAAATTTTGCATCCCGCATAGTTTAAAATTTCTTTTGAATATTTTTATACATAAATAGGTTTTACTTTGTCAACCTATACAGAAAAGCAAAAAAGTGAAGGATGCAGGAAAAATTTTAGTAACTCACCCCGGATAGGTTAAGTTTTTTTTTAAATACATGCTATTTATTCATAAATAGCAGTTACTTTGTCGACTTACGCAGAGAAGACTGAGAAAAAAGAGAATGTAAAATGGAAGTACGAGCGTAGCGAGATTGAAAATGTTTGCATCCAACTACGGATATGTTGGTCTTTTATGGATAAAAAGTATTTCTCGAGCTTTGGGGCGGGGGCCCTTAGTCCACCAGTGCCTCTAGTAGGCGTTTGGTCAAAATGGAATACTTATAGTTATATTTTCCCCAGTGAACCAAAATTCGGGTGCAAATTTAAATGATGTCGGAAAGCATTAGGTACAAGAGTAAAGGAGCCGCCCGTGGCACGCCTTGCTCTGGCTTCGGCCATGGCACGGACGCAGGGTCTTGACGCATGCTCTTTGTAGGTGTCACGAGTGACGCCCGCTAAGACCCTGCGCCCGTGTGTGCTGCACATCCTGCACTATAGGTAAAGCCGCCTCTGCAGAAAATTCTATTAATTATTTTTCAACGGGCGCCTACATTTCAGACTGCGTTCAAATTGCACCTTTGATTGAACAAACCTCTTTTTATTTAAACTACCTTCTCCAATAATTTCCTAACTCCTGGTCACGTCGAGTTTACTTACAACATAACTAGTGGAGCGACTGATAACAGATAACGTCAACTTTTTGTGACTCGAATCGTGACCGATTTGTGCGCGTACGCAATTCGTAATAATACCCGCTTGTTTTATCGATCAGATTTTTTTTTCGTGGACTGTACTTAATGGTAATTGATGTGTGTTAATGACTAATTGTGAATGATTGGATGTAGTCTCTGCTGTGATTTTTAGGGTTCTGTCATTAAAGGGTGTAGACGGAATCCTGTGCATGTTTGTCACACAGCTCTGTCTCAGTAACAAAAGGACGAACGTGGAATTATTGAAACTTGTTGAATAAAGTTTGTTTTTAATTTTAAATGATTATTTTTATTTTATACAATCATGTTTAAAAAAATGGAACTTACCTAAAAGGAGCACGAGAATATTCTTTAATTAAAAAAGAAATATCGACCAAATTGTCGAATGTCCCACTGATAAGATATATAAGTACTCATATCTTGTTGGTAGGTACAGAACCAGTGCGCGAATACCTATGATTGGGGATTTCTTTTTAAGTGATAATTTCACTTATTTTTTATTGCTTTTTAAATCACAAAGCTGTTATTTCTATCAAAACCCTTTCCCAACATAATGCATCGCTCTCAATATGTCGTTTTGTTTTAGCAACTTACTTTGTCTAGCAAGTCCAGTATTCCGAAATAGCGACCGTATTTATTTAGAAGTTTTCGAAATGAGAGCAATTCTGTATAAATTGTATGTATTGCCACTTGTTCCGGCAGTTAGTAAAGCCTACAAATAAATGGGCTGGCGAAATTAGAACGTACTTTGCCTAGTCTAGAAATATTGTTCTATATGAGATTAGAGTTTAGGAACAAATGATAACTATGCAATAACGCACCTTACTGCACAAAGCGATACAAGAGCTTCCGGGAGTCTCGCAACAACTGATAATTTATAATTAACTAGCTGACCCGTCAGACATTGTCTTGTCAAAATTTCTATAAAGTCTTGAATTCACGCAAAAATCCCATAGAAAAAACCACTTTCAGTATTTCCCGAATTTTCCAATTTTCCGGGCTACTTTTTCCATTTTTTCTTTACACAAAAACCTAATTCGGACTATTACCAACATTAAAAACAAAAAATATCCAAATCAGTTCAGCCGTTCTCAAGTGATGCTCTTAAATAACCAACGAACAGCATTTCATTTTTATTTATACAACGTGTTACTTTTGATGTCCCATAAGGCCCATAGTCCTATAACAAATGGTTCAAAAATAGATAGCTCCAAAGATAACATATATGTATAACACTAGACTTTCGATGTGTGTATCTAAACTTCATTGATAAGTACGAGTAATAGAGTAAAACCAATCATTCATATTTAAAGCTAAGAAAATGCGATGTGGTTATATTTTTTTTATGGAGAAAAATAATCTTTTTAGTTTTTTTTTCCACTTAGGGGTTTACTGGATAATCGTGACTTTGTCTAATTATTTTGCATGAAAAATGAAAGCGAAAAAAAAATAATAAAAAGTAATTCATATGCCAGTTTATTCTTTGACATGGCCTCATTAATACCCTTCACTGCCCTAGAGTTATGGGATATCAAAACGACCACGTTGTATAGATGTAGATTGTCTTACTACTTCATTAGTCGACGCTTGAACGATGATACGATATGTTTGCCTTTTATCCGCCTTTTTGTAATCAATACTAAGCTGTTGTAATTCGTATATGCAGACCAAAGTTAAACTAGCCCACTTATTTGTAAAAGTCTTACAACTTAAATGGTATTAAGGTGTCCTTATTTCATTTATATACCTAACTAGCTCCGCGGTTTCAATCGCATAAGTCTCGATCCCGTGGGAATATTGCGATAAAAAGTATTCTATGTCTTAATCCAAATCATGGTCTACTCATGTGCTACATTTCATTCAAATCTGTTCAGCCGTTTCAGTATGAAAGCGTAACAAACAAACTAACGAACAAACAAATAATAAACAAACTCACTTTCGCATTTATATATAATAAAATACTTAGGAAATATCTTAAGATGTTTTAAGTAAGAGAACCATCATCATTATCAGCCTATAGGAAACAAGTAACTCCTGCCATCCTCTGAATCATAACAAAGTCATACATATAGTTGTACAAGGATCTTTTGGCGCGTGGCCAAAATCGGAACTAACGCTGCCATCTTTATTTTTCTATACATTTTACAAAACAATTGCACAAATGTTTACAAACAGCGCCCCCCTCTTCGCGATCTTTTGGCGATCATTCGATTGCCAAAAGATCCTTGTAGCACTGTAGGCTTTGATACGAATCTATAAAAATAAAATAGTAACGAAGTCAAAACTGTATATAGGTAGCATATTTTTGAAATGTTATTGCTACGAGGTGTGGGAACGAGTCCGATGCCGAAATATAGCTTTTACAGTTTTGTCCGTTGTTTCGTTGTCTGGATTTATGTTCCGAATTGGCGTAATAACGGCTGAAAGAATTTAGATGAAATTTAGCACACAGATAGTTTATAACTTGTAGTTCGTTCCCGTGAAATACTTTCCGACATCCATGTGAGTCAATGGATGACATTGAAATATAAGTTTTCCTAAAAGTATCATCATATGCGCTGACACCACAGATTGTGGTTGTTAGTATCACAAATTAATAGTTTTACAACCATCTGAAAAAATTAAAACCTAACAAAATTATTTCCTATTTCACAGGAAATGGTCAGAATTTCTTTAAATAACACAAACAAATATCCGTTGTTAAAATATACACTGAACATAAGATTAGCATAAAGAAAAGTGATTACGAAACATGACAAGCTGACAACCTACCACGCTCAGACTTGCAAAACGATCACCTTATAGCTGCCGAACACGTTCAACTGGGCAAAACAAAAGGAGACAAACAAAATATATACATACATAAGCAAAATAGAGCAACGCGCTGTTAATTTCTGAAGGATTCTATCTACTCAGTGTCACATCTTTACGGCGCTATGGAAATAACAGTCGAATCTTATTACCCGACTGCGCGACAACAAAGACAGAGCCTAGCAGTGTACCAGAGATTTCGTTCGCCCGATATTTCCTTTTAGGTGGGAATTTCGAAAAATCCTTCGGTCTTTTTCCCTGTCTACATCATAAAGGGAATCTCTGTGAAAAACAGCTTTCCAGATCCATGGGTTTGTGTTGGGCGCTGATGATTCAGTCAATGAGTGAGTTAGGACTTTTCTTTTTACCCAGCTACGGCAAAGCCAAAACAGATGCAGGGCTTTCATAAAGTTGATGTTTGTTTAAGTGTAAATAACATCAATTGGAAAAAAATATTTAAATAGACTTTATGTAGTTTATTTATTTATTTAGAGGTATAAAAATTATGTATTAGGTATGTTAAAGCTGTTGTTACTCCCCGTCACTTGTCCATAAGAGTTCAGACAACATTTGTCGGGCATGAATGCTGAAATGAACCTTTAAGGCGCAGCCGTGAGGCACACACTATTATTGATTTAAGATTATTTTCACTTTTTATTTTGTTATTATGTGTTTCACGAATTTTGTCTATCAGTTGCCCTTTGTACTTGGTGCAGACCGGACGCTCTCAATCGACTTGGAAGTATATAGAGTTGTTAATACTCTTTTAACTTAATGTAATTTATTTTAAAAATGGGAGGAAAACTGCTTTGGATTCGGAAATGCAGTGATTCCCGAGGGGCATTAAGTAAATAGTAGTACCTTCTGTATGTTTGTATTAACGTGTGTTCCACTGTAGCGCCTAAACTAATGAAACGATTTAGATGAATGAGGTATCAATCGATTCGTACTAATGGTCCGGGTAGCATAGGCTATATAAATTCTCCCTGAATTTAATATGGTGGACTATACACGTACATTTCTGACGTCGAAAAATTAATTGAGATAATCATGACATGTTAGTTATTAAAAGAAATGTCTTGGCGAGCACATTCCAAGTATATTTAAAGTATCGTATTGTCTAGGTGAATAAATATGTTTAAATTGTTAAAAACACGCAAAAGTTAGACTGCGCTACGTACGGCGCGGTTGTAAAATAAATACCTATTATACAATAAAAAGCATGATTAATAATATGAATACATATAGTGTTAAAACGGAAAAGTGTAACATAAAAATTTATTTTAAAAAACTACTCAAACTACGGAAAATAAAAGTGATCAAAAAAAAGTACGAACAAGAAAATAATGCTAAGAATAAGTGAAAGATACTAAGAAAAAGTGAAAGAGAAAGCACTATACGCTATATCGCTCTTTCGCGTTGGGCGCCGGGTGGGTCTTTCTTATCATTCAGTTTAGCTATTATCCTTATTAACAGGAGTATAAAAACCTGTTGAATGACTCAATAAAAGTACCATTTTACAATCACATAACAAGTTGCATCTTCTGTATGTTTATTCATTTGTTTATTTTACACGCCAAGTTTTTTTAATGACTGTTGCATGAAAAAAGAAATGCGGTGTTAGCGGACTTCCCCGAAATCACGATAATAATTTAGGGGCATTGTGGTTATACAATCCAGCCGTACATTTGCCGTATTTCCACAACAATTTTCTAGAGCATTCGAAACAAACTCGAGAGATCCCAAAAACGGGGCTTCAATTACTTAGGAGTCATAAAATGCAATGATTTTTGGCAAACATTTAAAATATTCAGAAGAGACATTATATTATCTTTTTTTTACTTGATTTTTTTCGTGGATATACATATTTTCAGTTATTTTAATCAACAGTGAGATTTTGCCAAAAATATGCAGTGCAAAACCTCTTGGTTGCTATAGAAATTACGTACTAGTTTGCTTATGCTGATTCTACCAGAAACAGACAATACTACGCGTGACGTGACCGTGACATAACAATTGTAATGCAGTGACAGAAGTTACAAAATAATAAGTCTCAACTATCTAGATATTATGCACAATTAATCTCCCTGCCATCTTAATTACGTGCGCTGATAGATATTCCTGTCATTGACACAGTAACAGCGAGTTTCTCTCACGACTTTGCGCAACAAGATTAAAGTTTAATTTCGATTAATTACTATCACTTCCAGGCATGTATGTCTGACTCGTATTGTCAATCAAAGCACGCCGCGTGAGGTATATGGCCGTTTTCGTAAGAGGTGACTTGAGAGACCGATACCGACAGGTGCTGTATTCATAGTCCTGCTGTAGCTAAAAATGATAATATAACCGAAGAGACTGGATAGATATTTATATTTCCTTTGTAAATACTATTGATTGAGCATGATGTATTGATTTTCATGTTTAAGAAAAATTGGCAGATTTAGGTATTGTTTCTTCCCGTAACCATCATATACATACAAATAAATCATAACTCGTACGATCTGTTATATTTATAGAATCTAATGCATGGGTGTTTAAATCATCATCGGCCTTGCCTTTTCCCAACTATGTTGGGGTCGGCTTCCAGTCTAACCGGATGCAGCTGAATACCAGTATTTTACATGGAGCGACTGCCTATCTGACCTCCATAACCCAGTTACTGGGTAATACGATACCCCTTTGCTAAGACTGGTTTTTGACGACCCATAATAACTGTAAAATATCCACGAATGACAGCCGGGACCAACGGCTTAACATACTGTCCGAGACTCGGAGGGGTCTTGGTATATAAGGATGGTCCCCCACTCACGGGCCAACTTACTTAACCAGAAGTCCCTTTTGAATGGATGATATTTTTTGTTTTATTGTTGACATAATCTACTCATTACAATGTTTTTTTTTATGAGTTGTATTGCAATATGTGGTTAGCTAGCGACCTCGATAATTTTTTAATTTACCTCAATGGTCCTAGTTTATCAATTATAACTTCTAGTTACAGCTATATGTAAGCGGGCACGCCCTTTATGTCTGGAGGCTTTTATTTAGATATTGTTTTCGTTAAGTTATTTTTATTTCTGCTTGAGTATAGTTCTCGATGTTTTTGGTTAGTATATTGGCGTGTGCTAGCTGTCATATGGCTATTAATTTTATAATTTAAATTATGTTTTGTGTTGCGTAATGTAAATATCATTTTGCATACTATTATATAGAATCTTTTTTACTGAACAGACAGCTGTGCTGCTGGGGAGTTTGTTGCGCCACTTCTTCTTCCCAGCTAAAGCACTAGGAAGTGGTGAAGGGTGGGCGTTTTGGGGGACTGTCTTATGTAATTTTGACGTTCGAAAAGTGCTGATTCTCAGCCTAGTTTGAATAAATGACTTTTGAATTTTAAATTTTGATAAATATGCAAACAATATATAACTAACCATTATGGTAACGACACCTTTATAATTATGGCAAATTATTGTTTTGTCTAGTGCCTCATTCTGAGGCACACAACCAAGAAAAGTTTTGCTGAAATGTAGTTTCAGGTAATTTTGTGTCTTTGGTAGGTCCGTTTTTAAAATAAATACCTCAATACTGTCAATTGCATTATGTTTTAACAATACCTTTAACCAACCATTTCGGCTTGCTATCTGACAAATCAAAAGAAAATAACAACCACACTATAGATACCACCACCAACCCGCGTTCGGCGGGCGGTCGCTGGGCTACGCGCGCGCAGCCAGTGCTACCGGGCCGACTACGACGCGCACACGTCGCGACAACCACACACACACAAACAAACAAGCAAACATGAGGAGTAGTGCACAGTTCGCGGTTTTGTTCGCCTGCGTGGCTTACGGTAAGTTTTAAACGTACTTTCAGTAAAATACCTAAACCAGAAGCCCACTTACCTAAATAGGAATTTGGGTAGTATAGAGTTAACTTAGAATCACTTCTGAACCCTTTGGGGATCTAAGCGTGATTTAATTTTATGTACGAATTCATAAAAAAACGTTGACTCTTAAAAGTTGATTAAATTATAGGATATTAATATCAAACCAGTTAGATTGCTGATTTGTCCTTTGATAAGTCGAAGCCCCAATCGACAATAGAGTTCTAAAAGGCAACCAACTTAATATTCTAGAATGTAAATTCGTTTCTTATCTGTGTGCAGATAAATGCGTCTTAAGATATTTAATTATCTCTCACTGCGTCAAATTCAATGATAAATAATACTTATTCAGAATTATTTTATTATATATTATATCACGGTTATATGACAAAAGGGTGGTCTTTTGTAAGTCACAGTACATATTATAAATCGCTTTCGTGTGTCTGTATGACCGCGTTGTCCTTCCAATCTACGCAACTAATTTTGGTGCGGTTTCAACCATAATTTAAAAAAAATGAATGGAATAATGAAATGAAAATACTTAATAGGTATGTATCATAACTACTATATACAAACATTCACGTATCCATATATATGTATAAACAAGTATACAAAACCAGAATATATTTAGATTTTCGCGATTGAATAGTCTCATTTGACTAAACTAGCCAAACTTGTTTAGCTTCGTAACAGAATGATAACTACATAACACACGACAGACTGTCTAGTTCTAAATGTCAATAATTAATAACACATTATGCATGCTTTTGTAAATCATATTATTAAGTTTCGTCATGAAAGGCCAGAGGTTTTGACTTTCATTTCGAAAAATATCAAATTATGCAAATATTCAAATAAACTAAAAAAATATGTGCGTTGACAATGTTATGTCTTTAGTATATTGATTTCATGATGAAAGAGACTCAGTTCATATATTCTTAATATTATATACAAACACGTTTTTAACACATTCAATTATTTTATGCAAATAATGAAAGGCAAATCTACTAGCAAACGATAAACTAGAAAACTTTTAGTTTTTTACAGCTGATTTTACCAACGCCAGACTAACCTAAACGTGGAATAATTTAGTTGTTTTTAGTTTTATTATACAAACTGGCAGACTTAAATTTATTCCAGGGATAAAAAGATATCTCACGTTGGTAGATCAGCCTTAAAGGTGTTTCGTAGATGAGCGATGACGTCATTGAAACGTTATTCATAAAAGTAAGTTGATGACGGCACGGTTGGCGCAGTGGTTAAGCGATTGACTGCTGCACTGCGTGTCGCGGGTTCGATTCCCGCACGGAACAAATATTTCTATGAACTACAAGTAGTTGTTCCGGGTCTGGCTGTTTTTGTATGTCAGTTTAAATGTTTGTAAACGCACCCACAATACAGGAGAAATTCCTAGTGTGGGGCAAAGAATATATATATATATTTTTTTTTATTTGACACCCTATAGACAAAACAGGCTGCCATCATTTTCATGACAGCTGTCACACGTTATATTGCAACCACCACTCTTCTAGGGAACCCTAGCTTAAGTAATTAAAACTACCTACAACAGGATCTTTGTCAGTACTCCTTCATAAAGACAGTTTTACTTAACTGTTGTGTAACGCAAGTTGCTGGTGCGACAAGTTATGTTAACATTCTTGTCAGTTTTTGTTCAAATTCTTGACACGGATACCGATTATTCAACTGCACGTACAAAAACATTAACCCAAATTTTAATTACATAAATATCAAGTTCAGTTTTAGCAAAAAAAGCTAACTGCCTTTATTAATGAAAAAAACTGTGCTGTTAATTACCGCCAAACAAGTCTAAAACTAAGGACAGTGTTTCAATTAGCACCCAATATATGAAACATTAGGCAGCGTACGCAAAATAAGTAACTTTTCTGGTTGACTTTTTACACCTTGTGTCCGAAAAACTCAAATATCTTACGGAACCCTATTTTTTTCCAAAATAAAATATAGCCTATGTTACTCGTGGATAATGTAGCTTTCGAATGGTGAAAGAATTTTTAAAATCGGTCCAGTAGTTTTTGAGCCTATTCATTACAAACAAACAAACAAAGTTTTCCTCTTTATAATATTAGTGTAGAAAATATCAATTAATACGTAGTTCGCGTATAATTGTATTAAATAGAGCTGTTTCCTGCAGTCGGTTACCCAACCAATTGGAAAGGGAGCCGGAATCGAGACCGTTTGTACCAAACTCAAGGTCCACACCTGCTTCTGAACGACATTTAAAAATAATATATATTTGGGCCGACCTGTGGGTGATTTATGTGTCGTTGTGAAATGTTAATGGGTATTGAAACGTCTGATGTGTTATGACAAAGTGGGTTTATGACAATTGCTTCTGGTTTGACTTGATTTAACCTCCATTTTGGCATGAATACGTCGCTCGTGATATTGATCGAATTATAACATAGATCCTTTGAAACGATAATCTCTTCTCAGAGGTAATAATATATATATATAATAATAATATATACTATATTTCGAAATTGTAATTATATATACTTCTATACTAATATTACAAATGTCTGTCTGCTGCCTTTTCACTTTTCATGCCTTTAAGCCTGGGACCTAAAGAAAGACATAGGCTACTTTTAAATCCTGGAAAAATTATGAAATTCAAAATTCAGTTAGAAGAAGCCGCGAACAACAGCTAGTATTTAATAAATCAGAACCCTCCGCCGCACTCGGGTAAAACATGCATATTAGATTATTTCAACAAACACATAAAGTTTGTCGAAATACTCATTCGTACCAAACCATCCTAGTTGTATAATTCCCAACGTGCACTGAAAAGTAAAATTACAATGTTAATCGTGAGATAAAGATTAAATAATCGCACGGTTATAATCCGTAATTGTCGGGTATAAATTGTATAACAGGCGTACGCTAAAAACGCTCGTACAAAAGAGTTCAACGCGCTACTTACACAACAAAATGTATGTTTAGTGATTTTATCTCTCTCATAAACTCGTAAGCACCAGCTTTTGTTCGTAATACTAATGTAAGTACAGTACAACTATTTTCTTAATGTCCCTCGGTAAACTTCGTGTTTCGTCAGTCGTCGGATTTCTATCAATTGCATTTTGCACTTGGTGCTTGTACGTATAGACACCTACCGCTGCGCCCGTTTTGCCGTCAACCATAATTACCAAGTGCAAAGGGCAACTGATAGAAATCCGACGACTGACGAAACATGAAGTTTGCCGAGGGACATTAAGAAAATAGTTGTACTGTACTGAGTTCTTTAGTAATTTGAATTCCGTAAAGGATGTTATGGATGCAGTATTTTTGAAATATTTGTTCAATGAGTCATGTAAGTTGACGTGATAGGAATGTTTAATGTTAAACAAATGTAAGTAGGTACCGGAGGAGCTCGTGGCTAAGTAATAACTGCCGCACGGGTCGATCCGGAGGTTAAGCTACGCTTGCCGGGGTTGGTCTGTGGATGGGTGACCATCTTTACATACCGAGACTCCTCCGTGCCTCGGAAAGCACGTTAAGCCGTTGGTCCCGGCTGTCATTCGTGGATCTTTGACAGTCGTTACGGGTCGTCTGAAGCCCGAAAGTCTGACAACCAGTTTTACCAAGGGGTATCGTATTACCCAGTTACTGGGTTGTGGAGGTCAGATAGGCAGTCGCTCCATGTAAAATAATGGTATTCAGCTGCATCCCGTTAGACTGGAAGCTGACCCCAATATAGTTGGGAAAAGGCTAGGCAGATTGATTGAATACCGGAATAAGCACTTAAACTTATTAAGTTCATTTTATTACTTATATATTAACGTTTGTAAGGTTTTTCTATATATCCTTACTAATTATTTTTTCGTTTATTTCTTTCTGTAAACATAGTCAGTGCATTTTTTATTTCATATTCGACTATATTTTTTTTTAATAATTTTCAAACTTGTAGGACAGGACTATACACTTCACGAAGTTTCTGTGCAACTAGCTATACTTAGAAATAAAACAAACATACAAATATCATTGAAAATACGAGTACAAAATAAGATACAAAGAAAAAACTATGTCATAAAGTTCAGTCCAATCAAGGCTACCAATTGTACTCAGTCAAGCAGCAAGAATTAGGTTCAATTACAATGCACAATGGGTTACAAAAGTGGCTAACGAAACCATAAATATATTCACATTGTCAAAAGTGAATAAGATTACAAAAAATATAGATTCACACATACATTCATAATCAATTAGTAGACACATACAAATAAAAAAACACGTGTTGAGTTTATTACTACATATGTTACAAGCCATGCTATTAACAATTTTTTGTTTTGAACGTGGCAATATCGTACAAATTGTTTGTGTCATTGGCGGTAGTGGCAATACTTTTTGCCATAATATTTTTTACAGTTCAAGTCTACCTTTTGCTAAGTTTGATTTGCTTTGATTGTACTGCTTTAGGGATTGATTATTGTCTATTAAGTATGCGAAGAAGTACTTTATAGTAGCAAAGGCTATTCGTGCAATGAGAAACCATCCCTACCTATATTCTTTCAACTGACCTTCATTTTTGTTTCCAGCCTATATAATTTTAAAAGTGGAATTAAATAATTTATTTTATTCCAGTTTTGAGAATAATAATAATCAGGGGTAATTTTTACCCTCAATATTTTTAACATACATATCGTAGGTGTAGGAAAAATTTACTAACTGAGCAGACAGCTGTGCTGCTGGGGAGTTTGTTGCGCCACTTCTTCTTCCCAGCTAAAGCACTAGGAAGTGGTGAAGGGTGGGCTTTTTGGGGGACTGTCTTATGTAATTTTGACGTTCAAAAAGTGCTGATTCTCAGCCTAGTTCGAATAAATGACTTTTGAATTTTGAATTTTACGATATTTTATTTTGTATCTTTGTAAATTACCATACAGTTATAAAATAAAATATTATTAGATAAATCGCGACTAAAATTAATATATTCGTAATCATAATTCGTGGTCTCGCTCTCAAGTACATATTTATACTGTCTATATGTTTGTCTGTCCATGTACAGTGTTGATATGTGAACGAAGTTAGCCTTGCGTCAGCCACCTTATGTGCCTAATTAACAATTAAGCGGTCAAAGTGTTCGTTTGCTAGTTACGATATGTTTTAATGTGGTTCTGTCTAGTTGTGCAGCTTCTCAACAGACAACATTTATTGTTTTTGTTTGTTAAGCGTAGTCACGAGTTACAAAATATTAATAGTAGACAGACGTCTACTATCTATTCTTGTAATTAAAGAAAGAAAAAAGAAAAGAAAATACGTTTATTTGCGGTAAACATGACGCAAAAAAGAACACAAAATTATAAAATGGAAACAAGTTCAGGGAAAATATGCGTCACATTCACGCAAAACGGCCATCGCTCAGCATGATGCTGCGACCCTATGCAAGACAGAGCCCCAGCGCTGGTTTTCAGTGACAGCCGGCGTTGACGTTATGACGTCGACCGGTGCAGCATATCATGAAATACAATTAAGATATAAAAATAAAATAAATATACAATAATTAATTCTACATAAATAAAAATAAGTATAATATTTAAAAATGGCAATATTCCGTTAAGTCGGTAATCGACATACGTAGTATCTCTATGTAGTCTGTGGTAATCGACTCGCGCGCCGATGTGGTAATACGGTAGATCAATCAATGAACTCAGCCTATCGCAGTCCACTGCTGGAAATAGGCCTCTCCCAGGCTGCGCCACAACACCCTGACCTTCACCTTCTCGTCTGTCCCAGCCACCTTTAAGGTCATCGTTCTATCTAGCTTGGGAGCATCCCACATTACGCTTACCGATACGCGGTCTCCATTTCAGGACTTGTCTACTCCACCGGCCATCGGTCCTTTGACAAACATGGCCAGCCACTTCAGCTTGCTAACTCTGCAACTTTTTTTTAAGTTAAAGAAGTTTCTTTGCACTAACGTGTGAATGGTTTGGCTGTATGTGCGATACGACGAGTAATTTAATGACTCATTTCTGATGATACAAAGTTGAGTATGAAACGTTTGATAGTTGCCGCATTGTCAGTTCTGTAATAGTAAATTAGGGGCTGCCCTCAGGGAGGAGGCCTTTGTCCCATCAGTTAGAACATTACAGGCTAATTATCCTTTTGCTTAATTTAATGGCTAATAATACATACCAACCTACATATTATAAACCAAAGCATACTTAAAAATGTTCCAAATTACTTCTTAATTCCGTATAAAGGCGGCTACCTACTCCTTTTAAGTATACGTGTGACCCACAAAAAGTCCCATTCAAACGAATTCATCTACTTATCAATTGATATCACTTACAGCAATCTGACTTTTTAAAAGCAGTCAATATCATTATTTATGTGTGACTGTGTAAGCTTATAAAAACGAAATCCATATTCGTAAAACCACAAGAATGTCCATATAAATATAAATTACCGCCTAACTTGTGTTGAAATGCACATGTAACAAAAAAAAACACAATTATATGTATACTGAAATTAAATATAATGACTGTATTTTACGAAGATGGTGTTGTCAATTTTTTTTGTTATTATATAATAAAATAAGTAAAAGTGTATAACTTGGATTGGGCAGCTCTCTACATTGTTATAACTATGCATTGAATTTGGGACTGAATTTGGAAACCAGTTATACCAGTTTACGTATTGTTCGAGTTGTAGAGGTCAGAAAATATATACAGCCATATCTAATTGGACGAAAACCTGTTCATAGTAATTTTATATATTTAGAAAGAAGAAAATAATGTGTAATATTCTGCATAAATACTGTGTTTGATTGCCGCATTGGTCTAGTAAGCGGTCTAGTAATAGTATCTTGTAAGCGTGATTACTAAGCATGGGATCCTGGTTCCGATCCTCATAACTACAGAAACAGTTGAACTATACTCATCTTCCAATTCTTACAGGCTTGATGTTATGTAGTATATATTATAAACTAAACACGTTATTTTTCTTAACTATGCACCAGATTTTGATGAGGTGTATACCTTCATTTAGAGAGTTTATTTCGAAAGGTTTAAAGAAAGAAAGAAAAATTGTTTATTCTGCACAAACAAAACGCACATTAAAAAAATACATAAAATACACACAGACAAAAGTAGCCAAAAGCCTCGTATTCAAGCAATAAAAGGTTGACAATGTTGTTCATTGGTTGTTGGTTTATACGTATAATAGGTACATATTACATTATAACAAAAAAAACGATGTTCTGTCAATTTTTAAAAACCGAAGCATTGGCGGGTCACTAATGTAGAATATAAAATAGGTGTTAATGTTACTAATAACATTTAAAACCGCAATAAGCTCAATTCATCAATAAAACCTTGTCAATCGGTTTCGCTCGTAATAACACGGATAGGCGCGTCGCTTACGCAATGTTTCGCTCATCTTATCGCCTATAAATTAACATCTGTTACGTTACGCGTACGCAATAATGAGCTTTCTTTTATGTCACACGTCATGTTTCGCGTATCATTCTTGCTCGCAATGTCGTATGCGCAGTTTAGGGAAATGAGGGAAATGTAGTATGTGTATTTATTTACATAGGTAGTCAAAAGAGTATTTGAAATTGTATTGCTTATGGACAAAGGAATTGGAGACGATTTCGAGACTCTTTTGTTGATTTAAGAGAAAAGGTGAAATTTTTAACAGTTGTCACTAAGGCTTCTACGCTGAAAATCAAAAGTTGTTTAGACTATTCGTCTTGTAGTAAAAATTGGGTTGTTGTTTTTCTCAAATCTCTAAATGCAGTTTAATACGTTTGTTTGAAAAGCTCTTGGACAGAATTCTACCTCCGAAAATTTAGTCTCTGAAGTTGAAATGGCTCTTACAGTGATCATTGCTGAAACCTTACCCAGTGAATGCCTATATTATTTACAGATATAAAGATATCACTCACAGATATTGTATGATAGATATCATACATTTACAACACCTACACCGCAAAGATACACGCACGCACACACTATAAATATTAATCATTATGAGTCTGTCTTATTTTTCTGTGTACTTCGTAATTGGCGTTATATTTAGAATAATAATCATGTTACACTTACTGTCAGAACAAATAAATAAAAATATATTCAAGAACATACAGATATATATTTACGTATATCAGACGTGTACAATCAGTTTTCATCCTTCATAGAGTGAGTAATCATAATACTTTTGATGCCTCATTTAACAGTAATTGGTTAATAGCCTGTCGATTCAAATTATCGTAACCCCGTTTCTTTAGCTGTTTCCTCAAGTTTCTGTTAAGAATTTTATAGCCATTATTAATATATCTTTAACTGCAATAAAAATTAAAAGATGAATCGATGAACGGTTAATAAAATATTATAACTGTGAAACCATGTCCCACATAAAAAGGAAAAGCCTAGATTTTTTGTATAAAATATATATATCTCTCTACATTTCTGATGGCATTCTTATCAATCCATGGATTTCAAGAAGTGTCTTATATGTTTATCAGTACCTGTTTCCAATAAGCAAATTAGGTATTTTCCTGTAAAAATTTGGACAAGACGAAAGTCATGTACAATTCACACGTCTTGCCGAACCCAACCCATATGGCAGGGTCGCTTCTCGAAATTGTGAAGGAGTATGTCTACCTACGGCAAGTCATCCAGCTTGGTAAGCACAAATTTGAGGAAGAAGTCGACAGAAGGATCCATTTGGGTTGGGCAGCGTTTGGAAGACTTCGCCAAGTCTTCTTGTCACTTATTCCGCAATGTTTGAAGACTCCTGTCCATTATGACATACGGTGCCGAAGCGTCCATGTTTGTGAATAACTCGATCAGGCTGGTCCAAAAATTGAAGGTCGTTCAGCACAGTATGGAGCGGGTTTTGCTCGGAATTTCTTTGAAGGATAAAAAAGTTAAGCTATCTGGAAAAGAACCGGAGTTACCGACTTAGAGAGTAAGCAAGCTGAAGTGGCAGTGGGCTGGCAATGTTTTTCGATGGACTGATGGTCGTTGGAGCGGACTAGTCTTGGAGTGGAGACCGCGTATCGGCAAACGTAGTGTGGGACACCCCCGAGCTAGGTGGACCGACGACCTAAGAAAGGTGGCTGGGACTGACTGCATGCGAAAGACGTAGGACATGGTGTTGTGGTGCAGCCTCGGAGCTATGTCCAGCAATGGACTGAGATAGGCCGAGTTGATTGACACTTTCATCTCAGTTACCTTATATACAATTCATATGATTAATAAATTAGGTAGAGAGTTACTTTATCTTACCTATTTACATTATGTACGATACATGTAATTGATTAATTATTTATGTAGGTACAAGTTACGTCGATACACACATATCGTACTTTCTCAGTGTTATTACTCTAAAATGGCTTATTTCTTTAAAAAGAGTTTAATGTCGCCTTCCGTGACATCAGCAGTAACATGAATGACTAAAGTATCAATGATTTACAAGCCTCAGATGATGAATGGATCGTTAGCGAACCGCAGAATTTCACATTTTATTATATTGTGGCTAAGTCATATCACAGTATAAATAAGTAATAGTATTATGTCTGTATAGCTAACGGCCGATACGACGCGCTTCGAAATCTCAGTGTATATAGAGATATAGAGTGCGCGGAATTTACGCTGGGACGCGGAAGGTTTATCTACCGAGCGGCCGTAGGTAATTATTTCAAGGTTACTGCCGAGATATAATACTGTTACTTATTTATACTGTGGTCATGTACTCAGTAGTATTATTTAATACGTACTTTGCACGACCACGAATGTTAGTGGTTGTTGATGTAGCGGTTATGTATTATTGTAAGGAATCATGTATCATTCTAAATAATAAGCTTCTGGTAATAGACGAATAAAATAGATAAATAAGCGACATAGCTATAGCTGGTGATAATGGTTTATTCTTATTTGGCGGCCATTTAATTATTACTGTAAAAAAATCGGTATTGAAATTAGCTTAAATGGAAATATTTCCTGTGATATTTGTTACTTACAATCATCAATAAACTTCAAAAGCAGAAATATATTCCATAAGTAGTTTTTTTCTTTAAGAATTCTAGAAATTGCCGTAGTTAATAAAACTGGATTTAATAATTATGCCTTTTGAAACCTTGTTGACGAAATGAACGAGCTTTTACTAAATTGAAGGCCGTGAATGGTAGTGGCGGGAAATTTCTTCGTTGTCATATTTGTCCTTTTATGACTTCACGACATACGTAACATCCTAGAAACTCAAGATTTATATGAAAAATATCTCAAAAAGAACTTCCTGTTATAATATTTATTTATTTAGATTTATTTAACCATTTATGTACACATATATAAACAGACAAGAAGAAAACAACAGAAAAATACATACAAAGGTGATGCTTATTTCTAAAGAAATCTCTTTCAGCATACTTGCGACAGGACAGAGGATAAAAAGAGATGTAGACACCGTGTGTAAGAAAAGAGAGAAAGTAAAATACATAAAATCAAAACAATTCACTTAATAAAATAAAACAAATTATATGAGAATATACAACACATTATATGTATGTATGTTGCCATTAAATATTATTCATAAATAATATTTAATGGCAAGGATATATCAGCTTTCTAACCGTTATTTAAGTAAATGGAATCAGAATTTGATCGTTGAAATCAATAAAAGCCATTTCGACATCAAAATCTAGGTTTTTATTTGTGAAATCGAATAAAACTGAACTCAGCACAGCCTACAGATGTATGTATTTTAAGTAGACCAAGCCAGCCACACCTCGAAATAAAAATACACGCATCATTAAAATCTAGGTTTTATCAACGAGAATTTTACCAAAGAGAAAGATTTTTAGGTGTAGAAACGCCTTAAAATAAAAAACCAGAAACCATATCTATATTTAATTCTTCTTCTATTCGTGTGGTTAGTACTAATATAATAAAGCTGAAGAGTTAATTTGTTTTTTCGTTTATCCGTTTTCTCTGGAACTATCTAGAAAAAATATTTTTGAATTTCATATCCAATTCTTACATTACGTTACAATATGCATATTTTACATTACGTTACGACCTTATGAGCCGAATAAAACGTGGGAACGTCCGAAAGGGATACCGTGGCCCCCGGTAAAGTACAGGCTACTGAAGGAACACGGGTGGGTTTTAGTCAGTTAGAGTCTGACACGCCTTCCAGCTCCACCCAGAGCGGGAGAAGTTATTTGATAATTTCCCACCCAAAAAAAAAAAAAAATCAGGCAGAAGCTAAGCGAAAACAAAGTAATTTATATATAAAACTATTTATTTTTAATTATATGGCGGGTGAAACCGCGGGATAGATATTTCTTCCGCCGAATTCGACTAAAGTCAGATGAAAGTCACTTTCTAGTTTAGTGTGAAAACGAGACCTCTGCCATTTGTTTAAACGAAGTCGTGAAGCTCCGAATGCTTGATAAGATGTCGATTTCCTATTCATTCGATAATAAGATTGCAAAACCGCGGAAGGCTCGGAGAAACCGGCTCCGAGCCATCTCGGCTTGCGTCACTGAGGAAGCGTTTGACACATTCTGTATGCTTCGTTTTAAACGACATTTTTTGTTTACACCGTTTTAATTTATAGCTAAAAAATGTTGTGATCCCACAATAAGTACTATGATATATTCATTAATTACTTCACTACTAATAATTAATAATAGTGAACACTAGCACATAATAAATAAGTAGCAGTATTATACCACAGCAGTGACCTTGAAATAATTACCTACGGCCGCTAGGTAGATAGTAAGATAAAATACTGTATTTATTTATACTTTGGCACCAGTCTCGTAATAGTTGTACGAAATGATTCGAGGTGAAACTGAAATAAAACTAAATAACAAATGTTTTTGAATTATTAAAGCCATTTAAAATCACTATTTTCAGCATTATCGTCCTAGCCTAGCCTAGCCTAGCCCAGCCTAACCTTTTCCCAACTACGTAGGGGTCGGTTCCAGTCTAACCGGATGCAGCTGAATACCCGTATTTTACATGGAGTGACTGCCTATCTGACCTCCACAACCCAGTCACTGGGTAACACGATACCCCTTGGATACCCCATCATCAGGGTCAGCATATTAGCCCAAACGATCGATTGCTGAAAATTTACCTAATTGTCGCTATATTGCACAATCAAAGAGCAAATGCCACCACGCCTGGCAGACGGTTCGATGCTCATCATTTTAGCCGAAAGACGTCCACCGCTGGACATAGGCCTCACACAAACGTAGCCACATTGACCAGTCTTGTGGTTTTCGCATGCAGCGGCTTCCCGTACCGGTTACCGTGAATCACTGTGTTGTTTTTAGCAGATAGAAAGACTGCAATATTCGTCCCATCACATCCATCGCGGTGACCCATTCACCAGTAACCATATAGGTACATCGAACCCTAAGTAATTGCCCTACTTATTTCCGCATCCAGTGGCCTCCCGTGCCAATAACCGTGTATCACTGTTCACTGTGTTGTTATTAGCAGATAGAAAGACTACACTATTCGTCCCATCACATCCATCGCGGTGACCCATTCACCAGTAACCATATACATCGAACCCTAAGTAATTCCCCTACTTATTTCCGCATTCAGTGACCTCCCGTGCCAATTACAGTGTATCACTGTGTTGTTATTAGCAGATAGAAAGACTGCACTATTCGTCCCATTACATACATCGCGGTGACCCATTCACCAGTAACCATATGCATCGAACCCAAATCAATTGCCCTACTTATTTCCGCATCCAGTGGCCTCCCGTGCCAATTACCGTGTATCACTGTGTTGTTATTAGCAGATAGAAAGACTGCACTATTCGTCCCATCACTACATCGCGATGACCCATTCACCAGTAACCATATGCATCGAACCCAAACCAATTGCCCTACTTATTTCTGCATCCAGTGGCGTCCCGTGCCAATAACCGTGTATCACTGTTCACTGTGTTGTTATTAGCAAATAGAAAGACTGCACTATTCGTCCCATCACTACATCGCGATGACCCATTCACCAGTAACCATATGCATCGAACCCTAACTAATTGCCCTACTTATTTCCTTACCATTTGTTCCAAACGAGTAAATTTGTAGCAGCTAAATATAGTTTACCAGCTATACTCGTAGTTTCTACAATCTAAGGATTGGTAAATGTTGGTAACTAGTTAACAATGAAGCACAGTTAACCGTTGCAGTTGGTTAATAGCAAATTAGTAGTTTCCCACAGCATCGAAGTTAGAGCTGTTGTAATCTTAAAGTTAAATACGATACTTTTGCTTAGACGGGAATAAAGATTAAGTATTTTATAATGTGAAACAAACGTTCCTCGATTCTAGATTGTTGATGATGAAACAGCAATCAATAACGTACTTACCCATAGTTTTGCGAGATTTATGAACATTTTGTACAAACTAGTTGTAAATCTTTTGTAGAAAATAACCAGTTGACATTCAGCATCAATTTTCTCGCGAAAACTTTTCCCAAAATTTATTTTCTAGGGTAACATTTTGCAAAGAATAATGTGGTTAAAAGTCTATATGGTCAGTGCCTTACTAAATGAAAAAATACCAAATTTTTAATCACACTAAGATTATGTTTAAGGAAGAATTTCACTAATGAAACTGAACGCAATTTTCACATCTAAACCGCGTTCAAGAGCTGACAGTGTCATCATTGTTATGGAGTTTTGACACTGACAGCTCTTGAACGTGGTTTTCCGCCTTATGTCAAATATGATCATAAGTATCATTAGTTAATGTCATAACTACATCTGAAACAAGTAACAGCATTGTAAATATTCATACAATTGCACTTTATGTTAATTCAATCTCATTCGCATTGAATTTACAAGGTAATTGCGACATTGGCAATGAGATTGTGATCAAGGATGGTGTTATAATATAATGGAAGTACTTGTTTAGAACGACATTTAAAGACAAATTACGTAATTGTAAAACGTCATAGTAAAAAGAAAAAACCGCACAAATGAAATGAAATTGTGTGTTCTGTAAATAGGATATCAGAATCACTTTTACACGTCGCAAATTTACATTATTTTCCCTGTAAGATAGTTTTGGACACTGATTTTAAGTGATTTAAAAGTGAATGATAAGAGCTAAAGCGCAGTCACTGTCGGACCGCATAGAAAAGAAAGAGAAACGCGATGACACAACGCTTGTAATTTATTGCAATTAAATATCAGAAACGGTCCAGATTAGTTGAATCCTTTTTCCTAAATATAAATGACTGGTTTCTAAATATCAAAAAGGATTTTAATGGATTGATTAGATCCTTTTTTCATATGTATTTTTTCACATTCAAAAATATACCAATAGGATTATGAACCAATAATCTATTTACTATTACTCAACTTAAGTACTCAATGAGTTGAGCAATCTGAAATCAAAAAACAACCACGTTCTGCATTCAAATAAGACGTTCTTGTTATTAATTTAATACCAACGTACTTTGATATTTTGTATTGGAACTCAAGGTAAAAGGTTAGTTTACCGTTAATTTGTATCGAGATTTTTTTTCAAAACGTGTTTTGTTAACAATCAAGTTCTGGGAAATATGTTAAAGTTTAACATATTTTTTCCGCTAACACAAACTATATGGATTTGGCTTTTTTTTTTTTAAGACTATTCTCTTACATCATTTTCCACTTGTCAGCGCCTTTAATGTTTTGAAATCGCCAATACGCGGATAAAAAACATGGTGGTCGTTTGTACGTAAGAGACACCTTTACCCTAATTAAGTAAGAAAGAAGAACACTATCTCGCATTATAAATCCCACGAAATCTAACAAAGATTTAATTTGTTAGCGGAAAAACTTAAAGAGAATTAGTATTATTGAATAAATAGCCAAGGAACTCAAAATACAATGATTACAATTTATTACTTCTCTAATTACATATAAGCAAGGTCGACCATTACAAATTACAATTACTCGAAACTCGATTACGAATAGTATTCGACTATTACCGAGTTCCTATAGTTTTTAGCTAAATTAAGATTTCATGCCTAGATGCAATTAAAATTACAAGACCAATTTAAAACAGAAACAAAGCAGGAATTATTTTTGTTTATGTACTTAATAAAATGTAAAATTTACTCTGTAAAGAATTCTAATATTTTAATAATTGCTATCACCTATTTCTGTGATTACTGGTTATCCTGTAATTGGCGACTGTATAAGTCTGAGGTTATTTTCATCTATAGTACTTAAGATATATTATATACAAAAGCTGTTGGTGTACATTTATCAAGAAATAAATAAATAAATTGTGAATGTGAAGACTATGGGGTAATTTTTTTGTTGTCTTTTTTTCCTCATTTGGTGTTAACCATGGTCTGGCAGTTTGAGTAATTTATGCAGCCTACCCAAATGTCCTTTCTTTGATATTGTTCGTCGAATCGTTGAGGTCGTTGATCTGCACGATTACTAACAAAAGCGTGCTCTGACTGGACAGGTCCACTCAATATATCTGGTTATTTCCTCAAAAGACCATTTCAGACACCAATCTGTCTCTTTCAATTACGGTCTTCACATGATCTGGCCAAGATTATGTCTCGACTTTAAAAGAGATTGTGACCTCTGAGTTTGTTTCGACCTTTCTTCTCTGAGTAGTCAGATAGGAAACGGAAGTCATCTAGTTTAAAAAAATACGATTGTCGTGTCAAAGTGTTTCTACACTTACAGAAATAAAATCATTAGTCATTTAAACAATTTTAATGTCATTTGTGTAGTAGTTTGTATGACATTTGATATTGAAAAACAAGAAAAAGCTAAAGTTTTTTATCTTCATATAACGTGGACTATTCTAATGAAATTGAAGTATCTTCTATGGTATGTACCCTTTATGGCAAAAATAATATTACCTATCGTAAAAATAAATTTATCTCATTTGCAAATATTTGAGCTAATAGCAATGTCTATGTACAAAACCATAAATTAACTAAAATCAAAGTAAATAATTTTTATTACCTACTTGAATCATGGCATCAAAAAAAAATATGAGCAATGGTTAATGCGGTCGAATCTAAAGTAGGTAGTATAATTTAAATTAGTAGTATAACCTAAAAATAGAACCTGCTTTCAACTTCTTATCAATTTTAATCGATTTTATGACTACTTGGTAACATGTTTCATCATTCCACAGCAAAATATGTAGTCAATAATTACTTCGAGCGAGATAACTATTCAATTAGGTCTCATTCCTTTACCTACTAAGGCTCAAATTAGAATTGCACCAATAGATAGATAGATAATATATTCTTTATTATGCACACCATAAAAATTATAGACATAAATCTAGAAATTTTACATAGGGTGACACAATGGGCGGTGTTATCGCTACAAGCGATCTTTTACAGCCAACCTTTGGATGGATTAAACCACCATTCTTAATGTTATAAAGGTACCTACACATCAAAGCAAACTTCGACCATTATTTCTAATCAAGCTTCCTATCTAATTGCATAACACATTTTCGGAAATGATTAATGATTAATCTGTTTTATTTTGACAGTTCAACTACATTAATTGCGTTATTTACGTTGTTGAGCAGATTTTTTCGAACTTATGAAGCAATGGATTAGCAATCTGTTTCACAATGATTCAGATTGTGATTGATCGTGTATTACGCGATTAGGGTGTTGATTTACCTGAAATCAAATATATGTATGAATGCTTGACAAAAAAATGGATCTATTAAAAATAATTCACCACAAACGAAACTATGCATCAAGATAATAAGACGCTAAACAATCTTAATTATAATAATTACATCAGATTGTCTACTAAACCATTGTTTAATGTACCATATGTACGATCTAATCTGTAGCAGTTAGCGTCGACGGCGACTGCGCATGACCATCAAGGCTAGCCACTCGCAAGCAACTACTTTCGCCTTTTAGCCACTCGGGCCGCTAAAATGTTGCACACACATTTTGCGATACAGATTTCTGTAAGGATATAATATATCACAGAGCTGGTTCAATTGAAGTAAAATGTAGTATTTTACCGTTTGAAAAGGGTATTTATAGGGTCTCCTAAATGTTGCAAAATGTATGGATTTATTGCAATCGTGAAACAAGTTAAGTTTGCACGGTGCACTAATTATTATTATCATTTATTGGTTGGGACACTAAAACCAGTTGTACAGAGATTAATATCGTACCCAGTACGTTCAGAATAGGTGTTTTCCGGCTATCTGATTAATTAATCAATTATTTGATTTATTTTAGTTATTTCCATAGCGTAATGTCCTATGGTATTCTGCTCTGGGGCAAAGCCGCTGAAATTTAAAATATATTTGTTCTTCAAAAACGAGCTGTTCGAGCAATTTACCAGCTAGGTGCCAGAGTTTCTCTAAGAGATTTTTTTTTAAATATTGGTATTCTCACGGTGGAATCACAATTCATCTTCACCAACATCTTATATATTAGGTAAAATATACACTTATACACTAAAAACAGTGATATTCACTATATTAACACCAGAAATAAGGACAAATTACGAGCTCCATTTCACCGGCTTTATAAGGTTCATAACTATTTGTTGGGCTTGTATAACCTTTTATTACAAGCTACCCTCTTCTTTGCTAGATTTGCCTTTTAATGCTTTTAAAGATAAAGTGAAATCCAACCTTTGTTCAAATGCATACTATTCTATCAACGACTACTTAAACGATAAGAATAGTTGGTCGCTGTGATTAACTCAATAAAATGTTTATGTTCTTTCTCCAGAATTAGCTTACCTACTGACAGGTTATATGAGTTAGTTGTTTATTTTATTTGACTGTATAAGACAATTTATTTTAATTTTATTTTAATTTTATTTTAATTTATTATTGACATAATCTACTTATTACGATGTTTTTTTATGAGTTGTATTGCAATATGCTAACGACCTCGAAAATTGATCATATTATTCTTGCCTAGTAACCGACAGCAAATTCGTCATGCTCCCTTAGATGTCATTGCTAGCGGTAGCGTCGGGGGTCGGGTTGGCTCCTTCCCTCAATGACCTTTGCGTTATGCTCGTGAACGAGTGCTGCTTGTGGTGACTGGTCGTCTTGCTGATCATGGTTTTGTTATTTTTATTAGTAATTAATTAACTCTTTATTTATTTTACCTCGATGGTACTAGTTTATCATTTATATCCTTTTATGCTTGGAGGATTTTATTCGGGTATTAAGTTCTGTTTACGTTTTATAGTTTTTGATTATAGATTTTATAGATTTTATTAGATTATGTTGTTTGATTATAGATTTCGAAGTTTTTGTTAGTATATTGGCATGTGCTAGCTGACATTATGGCAAATAATTTTATTTAATGCTTTGTGTTGAGTAATGTAAATTATTTTACATACTCGTACTATTGTATAGAAGTTTTTTTCCTCTAACTGAACAGACAGCAGTGCTGCTGGGGAGTTTGTTGAGCCACTTATTGTTCCAGCTAAAGCACTAGGAAGTGGTGAAGGGCGGGCGTTTGGGAACCCGTTTTATGTAATTTTGACGTTCGAAAAACGCTGATTCTCAGCCTAGTTTGAATAAATGACTTGAATCTTGTTTAAGTACCTTATTGAGAAAAATATTTTTTACTAGCTTCCGCCAGCGGCTTCGCCCGCGTGATATCTTTATGCCTATGTTGTCAGTAATAATATAGTATTCTAATGGTGAAAGAATTTTTTAAATCGGTCTGGGATTTTTTGAGTTTATCCATTACAAACAAACACACAAAAATTCTAATATTTTCTCTTTATTTATAATATTAGTTTAGATTTACATAATACAAAACCGTTTAATATTTTTAATACGTGGTTTTACAAATAAATAAATTATACTAATGAATATAAATTATTACATAAATTCAAGAGGCGCGTTGTTTGACTGTCACAACATGCGTATGCGACACTGCGACTGAGATATCACCGAACCCTAGCACAGAGCATGAATTATTCATATTTGTGCGAGTAATGCTCGGATGCGTTAGAATGTTGGTGCATAAAAGGAGCGATGAGCGGAGCAAGGTTCATGGAACAAATCTTGGGTATTTTATGTGGCGGTTCTTGAAATAAGTTTTGCTTTAGACAACTAATCACTGAAAGGGTATGAAAATACTGTACGAGTATTGTCGTTTGTTTTAAAGTAAGACAGCTGCATGGAATAACCAATTTTTGTCGCTTAGTTTGCAAATATAATAAACATCTGAACAAACCCTTTCACTTGTTAAAATTTTAATTGTCATACTAATTAATTGGATTCGTTTGTTGAAATAAATAGCTAAAACGTAACATTGAAAAGCCAACTAACCTTTCCAATTTTATTTATTAAAGACAGCAAAATAAATGTACTTTGAGTTAATTTTATAATGAGAATGCAATTAAATTACGTATAGAACAGTTATTTTATTCCTTAGTTTTATATTAAGTATTGTAATAGATTTCATATTAATTTGTCAGATTAGCACTATTCTTGAATATGGACATAAGATGACGTAATAACTAATGTTAATGAGTAAAGCTTACGCCTAAAGTTTCATCACCATAATCTCATCGCATCATAATAACCAAGCTCAATTTATTAACAGGTTTACCTAACATCTATTAGGTTAATTAGATATAATATGTAGTTATATCCGTGGGAAAAAATCTCTATGAGATTCAATTGAGTGAAATCCCGCATTAGGTAAGCATAAAACTAAGCAGTTAAACATAGCAGAGCATATCCCATTATTATCCCATTAACATCATTTACACCACAACATGAAGTTGTCTGTTTTATTGATCATGTTTTACATCGAGAATATTTAAAAAGATTATTAAAAAAAATACTAAGTAGGTTTCAACATTTTTCAAAACGAAAAAAAAAGAGTTGTTTCATTTTAGCGGCCCAACACACATTATCAGTCGGTAATACCATTTGCTATGTATCGCAAGGTCACGGAAAGTATAACAGCGGTTAGTTCTTTTATATAACGTTTAGTATAATTAGTATTCTTAATAACCAGTTGCACATGTTACAAATACATTTTTATTTTTATTTTGTTGACATGTAATTGACGTTACAATGTTAGGCGACATTGACTTTTTAGTGACAGTCTGGTTTTAATTTGAATGTCATTTTTGTAATGAGATCAAAAATAGTGGCATGAATGATATTTTGATCCAAATACTATTAATAAATTTAATCTATAAGCATTTGTTAGAGAAAGATGCTACAAATAAAAATGAAATGCTGTTCGTTGGTAATCACTTGAGAACAGCTGGACCGGTTTCTTAGGGCTTCGTACCCAAAGGGTGAAACGGGACCCTAATAGTAAGACTCCGCTGTCTGTCTGTCTGTCCGTCTATCACCAGGCTGTATCTCAGTTGGTAAGAGAGCTGGGTATCCTGCAGATTCCAGGTTTTTATTTCAAATCGATCAGACCTGCGGATGATGCCCACATCCATTTATCAACTAGAAAAAAAAAAAAAAAAAAAAAAAATGTTTTTATTAACAATAATGTTGGTACAACTCATCTATCCTAAACAAAAACACAATATACAGAGTTTAGAGCATTTTAAAGATAGAGTTAACGACGATGTCTGTGCTAGTATTAACTGTGTTACAGACACCGGCGCCTTCCTCCTACAAACATGATTTCCTATAGTAATAACATAATGATACAAACGTTCTCATACAAATTAAGTTACGCTCATTATAAGTTTAATTAAAATAAATAAAATTGAATTGAATTGAATATTATTAGATTGAAAATAATTTATTTACAAACATGATTTGCTATAGTAATAACATAATGATACAAAAGTTCTCATACAGAATAAGTTACGCTCATTTTAAGTTTAATTAAAATAAATAAATTTGAATTGAATTGAATATTATTAATTGAAAGTTTAGTTTTATTTTAAGGCATGCAAGGAAATACATGAATAAGTGTGTGAGTTTGAGGGTGCCTGCAGATACGAACATCTGTGTGTGTGGGTGTGTTTGTGTGTGTGTGTGCGCGCGGGTGTGTTTGTATGTGTGTATGTGTGTGTGTGTGTGTTTTAGCGCTTATTGTTTATGATTGCCTGGCGAACAGTCTTTCAGTGTCATCGTAAGTAAGACCCCGAAGGTATTCGCTTACAACGATCTTACACTTGTATTTTGGAAGGGAATAAATGTTACATGTTTTGTTAATTGCATTATATAGGCGGCCACTCAGACTCAAATAGCTTCTACTTGCCAGGGCAGATTTGATTCTAACAGGAGGGCAAACCAAGTCTTTACGTCGTTTATTTATAAGCAATTTTGAATTATAATTAAGGGAGGAATGCTTACGTAGGATTATATTGAGTGCACAGAGTTGCCTGCAAGTAAGTACAGACATATTCTTGTATAATTGGGTTGTAGAGTAGCGATACGGTTTGTGAAGCATCACCTTCAAAATGGCCCTCTGCGCCCTCTCAAGGCGAAGCATAGAGGTCTTAAAAGTACCACCCCAAACTGAGATGCAGTAGGTTAGTAGTGACTGAGCTAAAGCAAAATAAATAGTTTTCAACAGTGGGAAAGCAACTACATTTCTGAGCTTTTTCATTGGAAACATAAGCTTTCGAACCCGACATACTGTTACGTCTACATGCTTATTCCAACTAAGTGTGCAATCAATGTGCACCCCCAGATACTTCACGCAAGATGTTCTTTGAATAGGAGGGCAATTACAGATATTAAGCGCAGGATAGGAGCATCTATGAACCTTTATATCCGGAATGCTGGGCTGTGTAGAAGAGTTCGCTGAGAAAGCCACATAGTGGGTTTTGGAAACATTTAATGTTAGCAGATTACAGGAAAGCCAGTCCATCACTATACCAAGAGCATTTTCGGCCGAGCGGTGAGCAGAAGCCCAGGTATCTCCACTTATAATAAGTGCAGTGTCATCCGCATAGACAACGATCTTGCAGTCCGGTATAGTAAGTTGGCATAGCCTGTTTACGTATACAAGAAACAGCGTAGGACCCAGCACACTACCCTGCGGGACTCCGAAAGATAAATATTCATCGCCACTAGTGTAGTTTTGAACCTTAACTCGCTGACTACGATTAGTGAGGTAGTCGCAGAAGATACTTAGAGCGGCATCTCGTATTCCTAGAGCTTCCAATCCATGTAAAAGAATGGGAATAGAGACCGTGTCAAAAGCCTTGGCTAAGTCTAAGAATATACCTATCGTTTTAGTCCTGGTGTCTAGATTCTTAGTGATGTGATTTGATAGCTCAAGCACAGCATCCTCTGTTGATTTACCTTTCCTGAAGCCGTATTGGTTTGAGGCAATTGCATTATTGTGCTCTAAGTAATTAAGTAATCTCTTATTTAAGATTTTTTCTAAGATTTTTGACAAGGTCGTGAGAACCGATATAGGCCTATAGTTTTCGACACGGTCTCCATCCCCTCCCTTAAATATAGGTGAAACTAATGCCTTTTTGAAGGCGTTTGGGAAGATGCCCTTTGACAAGCACAGGTTGCATACATGAGTGATTGAGGGGATGAGGACATGCCTGGCAGATTTAATAACTGAAGCAGGTAAACCATCGTAGCCAACAGCACAGTTATGCTTTAATTCCGTGATTATATTGTTTACCTCAGCAAAGTCAGTCTCACGCAAAAACAATGAGTTGCCCTGCGGGTTGAGTGAAGAGTTAAAATCAAAGTTTAAATTGGCAGTATGTTGAGCCCGCTGTATCCCTTGAGCAAGATTACCTCCAACATTTGCGAAGTAATTGTTAATAGAGTTTACAGAGGCATCAGGATCACTGCAGATATTAAGGAGATCCCCCGACTTACTTGCGGGTGTGGTGTTTTTATAACTTATGGACTTTATGACGTCCCAAGTTGCTTTGGGATTTCCACTGGCTTTTTGGAGCTCATTCTGTTCATATTGGCACCTAATCGTCTTTAGCAAGTTATTGCAATAATTTCGATATCTTGAATATGTTAGTTTGTGTATGAGATTTTCAGGATCCTGCATTGACTTTAAATGTAGTTTGTCACGATTGCGTATGCATCTTAAAAGACCAGGAGTGATCCATGGCTTAATAATTCTCTTTTTGTGCGGTACTTTGTTTAATTTGCTGTGTTCGTTTACTGAATCTGTTAAAATGGAGATAAGTAGCTCCGCACTTTGATTGGGGTCTGTGTTATCCAGAATGCTAGAGAAGTCCGAGTTTTCTAAGTGACTAATGACACCCGGAAGATAAATCTGGCGGATCATGCTTTTAGGTTTCTCAACAAAGGAGACAGATTCAAGGCAAAACAAAACAGGTGCGTGGTCGGTAAGGAACGAGTTTAGGACCAGTGCTGTCGAACACTTATCTGATTTAAGAAAGATGTGGTCCAGACAGTTGTCAATACGAGTCGGGAAGAGGTGGGCTGGCAAAAGCCCATGAAATGACATTATGTTTAAATACTCTTCAGAGTTTGGATCACTATTTCCTGGACGAATATTAATGTTTAAATCACCAATCACTGCTACTGTTCTCATAGATGAAAGGGAAGTCAATGTGTCATTTAAGGAGCTAACGAAAAGTTCAATATTTCTGACTGAAGGTGATCGATATATTGCCACAATCGCAACGTCTGGGTCTAACCTCAAAACAAGACAGTTAGCATCCCGGAACAATGGTTCGGTAATCTTATACTTTAACTCAGAGCGAATATAAATTAAAACACCGTCGTTTTGGTTACTAAAAGTAGACCTTGCCGAGGCAAAACCGTCCAAAATAGGGATGTCAGAAACTTTACTCAACCAGCCAAGACTGATAATCTTCAAACAGCTGAACCAATTTTTATAAAACATGTCTAAGAACCATCGCTAGAAAACTTGATTTCAAATATTTAAAAAAAACGCATTCAAATCGTTTAAGAGCTACGGTGCCACAGACAGGCACACAAAGCGTTCAAACTTATAACACCCCTTTTTTTGCATCGGGGGTAAAAAAATGCCATAACTGAAAAATGTGGATGACATGACGTCACTAATAATAGAAACGGAACACAACAATTCTAATGTAATAGAACTATCCTAAATCACAACTAGGTGCCTATATAAAATAAACTGCAATGAGGTGTACCTTATCCGTAAACTTTTGTTAGCCGATTTACAAAAACCCTGTTGAAAAGAGATTTTCACTCAATTAAAAGCTTATAAGCTTTCATTACACTAAGGAAGCGATAAAACCTTTAGTAAGTTCAATTTTGCTGTCAATAAAACAGACCTATCCCGAAATCACAAGAAAACAATTGCATATAAAAATGTGCCTTTTAATCACTAATTTCGACATTGTACTCTATCATTTCCAAAAAATACACATCTTGATCTAAATAATGACCTACCCAGCACTTCACTACAAACTACTAGAATTGAACGAAGATGTTCTCCTAGTACATTCGCATTGAAAAAGTAAAAGTGCTCGAGGTTATTGCTTCGGTGGCCGACATCTGCGATGACGTTGCTTCACTCACGACGCTATTCATCTGGAGCGAGATAAACGCAATCGGTATGCGATTGTTTTGTAGTTTTGTGTGAAAATTGGTGCTTTGTTTCATGTTTTAGGTTGAAACTAGCATGTGATGAGGAAGGAGGAAAAGCATGGGACTAAAATAGTAGTGAATATGGATGGAGAGGGAGAGGAAGCCCAAAGAAAAGATAGAATGAGGAATGATATGAAAGAAAATGGAGTCAATGATAGCGTTTTGTGTGAAAATTGGTGTTTTGTTTCATGTTTTAGGTTGAAACTAGCATGTGATGAGGAAGGAAGAAAAGCATGGGACTAAAACAGTAGTGAATATGGATGGAGAGGGAGAGGAAGGCCAAAGAACGGATGGAATAATTGTATGAGGAATGTTATGAAAGAAAAGGGAGTAAATGATAGCGTTTTGTGTGAATATTGGTGTTTTGTTTCATGTTTTAGGTTGAAACTAGCATGTGATGAGGAAGGAAGAAAAGCATGGGACTAAAAAGTAGTGAATATGGTTGGAGAGGGAGAGGAAGGACCAAAGATGGAATGATTGTATGAGGAATAATAAGAAAGAAAAGGGGTAAATAATAGTGTTTTGTGTGAATATTGGTGATTTGTTTCATGTTCTAGGTAGAAACTAGCATGTGATGAGAAAGGAGGAAAAGCAAGGAACTAAAAGAGTAGTGAATATGGATGGAGAGAGAGAGAGGAAGGCCAAAAAAAAGATGGAATGACTGTATGAGGAATGATATGAAAGAAAAGGGAGTAAATGATAGCGTTTTGTGTGAAAATTGGTTTTTTGTTTCATGTTTTAGGTAGAAACTAGCATGTGATGAGGAAGGAGGAAAAGCATGGGACTAAAAGAGTAGTGAATATGGATGGAGAGGGAGTGGAAGCCTAAAGAAAAGATGGAATGAGGAATGATATGAAAGAAAAGGGAGTAAATGATAGCGTTTTGTGTGAAAATTGGTGTTTTGTTTCATGTTTTAGGTTGAAACTAGCATGTGATGAGGAAGGAGGAAAAGCATATGACTAAATGAGTGATGAATATAAATGTTGATGCATGGAGAGAGAGAGAGGAAGGCTAAAGAAAGGATGCATGAATTGTATGAGGAATGATATGAAAGTGATGGCAATGAATGATAGCATGACGGTTGACAGGTGAGAATGGAAGAAGAAAACGTCTTGAGCCGACCCTAGTCCTGCCTTCCCAGCTAGGGCAGGGAGATGATAATGATGTTTTAGGGTGAATTTTTGTATAAGAATCATCTACTAATTAGCCTTCATAGGAATTAAACTGAAAAAAAAAGACTTCAGTTCAAAAAGAGCTGAACTGTATATTTTCGGCATCCTCAAATTTAAAATAACGTTATGGCCGTAATCCCCAAAGGCATAGGCAGAGGTGCACCCTATAGTATCTAAATTTCACCAGTTATGTTTAAGTCCCATGGGTGAGGGTGAGCCTATTGCCATCAACCGGGCACAAATCCAGACTCCGGGCTGCTACTGAGAAATCATCCTAACCGTTGCTATTGATCATAATTAATCTTTGTTCTCAAGCTCTTTAACATTATCTTTTGAGTCATTTGTTTCTTACAGCATGCAGCTTGCCTTATGACCACCTCTATTTCTAGATGTAGTCATTCTCCAGTTCTTTTACCCATCTATAACAAGACTCCTAGTTTTGTTTTCAACTCTGCAGTCTTACAGTCGCCTCATTCACGACGCTTTTCATCTGGAATGAGATAAATGGAAGAGCTCTTACAATTGTTTTGTAGTTGTGTGAATGATAAATGATATTTATTTAAGTAATTTAGTCCAAAAACCACTTTATTTTATTTATATAAGTTTTGTTTTAAAACTAGATGATGTCGGTGTATAACACATCGGTGTCACAGTCTCTTGTAATAAAGCCCAGACATAATCTTGGTCAGGAAGAAGACCATGCAAATAAGTGTCTGAAATAGTCTTTTGAGGAAAGCACCACACATATTTGAGTGCTTTGTTATATATTTTAGGTTGTGTTTTTGTATAAGCGTCATCTAATCAGTCATTATTGGTCAGAATTTGAAATATATGAAAAACATCGATGTGATAGTGATTTGTGAAGAAAGTTTCTTAAGTACTTCTCATATCTTTTTGCTTTAGGATCTCGATTCTTCAATGTTCAAGGTCTTTAATGGATCTATTTAAATTAATAGTATTTTCTTCTCTTTTAGTATCCAGCTTGTTTGAAACCTGCATCTCTTATTCCTTTATGCAGTCTTGCTCTAGATCTTCTTACACAACGATAACAACACTCCTAGTTACCTAGTTATTACTGTTTCCAACTCTGTAGTACTATTTCCTAGCTCTCGAAGCTATTCACCTGGTACAAGATAAACGCAATAGCTATTACAATTGTTTTGTATTTCTAGTTTGTAGATTGGTGCTTCCTATGTTATTGTGGAAAGACTTCCTACATTTTTCGCTGTGCAAAAGGAACAGATAGAATTCTTTTTCAATTTATCTCAGTTTTTAAATCTTGAATGAAGATTAATTTAAAAATCAAAGCTGATTTTTAAATTAATCTTCACTCCAACTCCTTCTTTTGTCTTCCATTCTCGCTGTCACGATATTTTCGACTACTATTCGTGATTAAAAATTTTGTGAAAGTGAAAAGTGCTGAACGAATTTGAAATATCGTTAAATTTCTGTCAATATTTTGAAGATGACAGAGGCAGGATGTTGTAATAAATATTTTAAGACATATAAAACAAGGCTACTTAGAACATTTGCCTCTTGTCAGCACCTTAAGCTTTAAATGCATTTAGTGATTTTATGGTGCAAGTGAACCTAAAAGTTTTTAAATACTTTAAATTTAATTCTACATTCAACCACCTTCTTTTGTTTTCTATTCTCAACTTACTCGAATATATATTCGACTACTATTCATGATACGAGTAAGAGATAACTAGCGTGTACAGCATATACAGCATAATCAGCCTAATACCAGTGCTGAACACATACCTGAAAACAGAGTGGGCCATAATCCACCACGCGGGCCCTGTGCTCCTTGGTACTGATATGCAGAATATAATTGTATGATTTTGTTCATTTCCCGATCGGAAGTAAGAATAGGAACTGTACCGCTTCAAACGGTACGAGTGAAAGATTCTACTTGTTAGTTAATCGTGTGCTAGGGGAAAGTGTTGCCATAGGTCGTGGAGTGAAGCTGACCTTTCACGATTTATCTGTAGCGTCTAAAGCAGGTGGATAATGGATTATAGGAAATGAAGGAACATGTTTTTGGGTTTCAATTATCCTTTTTAGGAATAGTGCTTTGTATGTTAATTTATGTGGAAGTAATATTTGTCTTACAGATATTTCTGCCTTGTTTACGTTTAGTAGCCTTATAGGGATTTCAGTTCTACCAGATTCGACCGAGTTTCCATACTATAGATGGAGAGACTGTCATTTAACCTCACTGAACTTTCAATTTCTTTGCTTTAACAATATCCTAAGATTAGTCCTTTGATCAGTCTTTTGGTCTTCTGATTACCAATAAATATCTTTTCTAGGGTACGCAGGGGATCGATACGGTGATAGCTACTTTGCCATAAGAATATATATTTTGACTGGATAAACATCGTGTGGAAACTTGGAATCTTGTGGAAGCCTGACATCACCAAACCGGCTCGAGCAAGCGTGGTGATCAACGATCTTGCCTTCTCTGTATGAGGAGAGGCCTTTTCCCTGCAGTGGGACAATAATAGGCTGGTATTTTTCAGCTTATCCGTGTTTTTCAGAATATTCATGGAAAATTATCGAAAATTAACTTTGAGTTAACCTTTAATATTTTTCATGCTATTAAATTATTTATTTTTTGAGTATATTTTGCCATATCTTCGTTGTTATTGGCTCGATCTTGATTCTGTTTATTATTTCTAAAAGCTTATGAGTTAAGTGAGGTATCGGATTAACTAACATTTTTTTAAATTTGTCAACTATGAAATATAAACGGAGGTGAAGACATTTTTTCTAAAAATTGCAGTATTTATTTAAAAAACACAAATGTGAGTCCATAAAATCAAAAGGGGATATTGGAAAAAAAGAATAAAAATTTAATTTTTTATAAAAAAAAATGTTCAAAAAAATACTAGCGGTCACCCCACGAATGCACAATACGGGCGGTCGATGCCGCCCATGTGCATTGTATGTTATTTGTCTTTACACTTGATGTTTCTTTACTGTCCTGGCTTATTCTTAAATTACCCATTAGAAAAGGTTTTTATTAGGCCACTCAAGAAGCTAATAAACATCTATGTATTGCTTTATTCATTGCAAGCAATCAATTTATCTATTAATGAAACATGACGATATAAAATTAGGGAACAAATTAACTTGTCAAAAAGTTTTGTAAGTTAACGAGTTAAAAGGATTGCGTTTTAAACGCAATCCTTTTAACTTGAATGAATTTAGACTTTAACATGAATGAATTTTATTAAGAAAACAAGACAAAGCCCAAGCGACCTTAGTTTATGAAAACAGAGTTCATTTACCTAATTAATTATTTTGCCGGAGTGTGAACCAATTAGTCTAAGTACTAGCCTTGCCAAGTGTTTCATTTACGGCCAATTGTCGACGACCTCACTCACAATAGGGTTGCGACACGTTTCGCTTCAACGCAGGTTACACACGCATGTCATTACATCGAAAGTGCAACCTCGAATTAGCTCTTGCCAACCCTTGATCGTTGAATCGTTGTTGATTGGTTAATGCGTGTTGAAAATTTTGTTACGCGTATTTTAATATGAGGGTTAATAGTTTCGACGATAGGTATCGACTAAGGTAAAAAAATAAATAATTAAATTTACACCATTTTGCCTTAGGGTAATTCCAGTGGGCCAAAAACCTGTGAATAACCTAATACCCTAGAAAGAAATAAGAATAAATAGATACATAGTAAACAGCATTTATATTATTTTCTATCTCTGAAAATAAATAGCTTTAACGATAGATACCTACATGGTTGAATACATACAGTAGCGATAACAAGTTTAGAAATCTACCTCAAGACCTCGAGTAATTAAATATACCTACTACGAACGACTTCTATCAATCAATAAATCGTAATCAGTACGTACAGCACGATTGAATAACTCACTGATGTTGATTTAATTTAAACAAGAATTTCCTAGCAGCGCTATTTAGCGCCCATTGTACGAAACTGTGATTTTTTCAATTTCCTAGCAGCGCCATCTAGCGATCAAAAGAAACTGATGTTTGAATTATGAATTAAAATTGATTGTCTTTTGTTTCAGCAAGCGCTGGTATCCTGTTGGAGCATGCACCTGCATGTCCTGAGCAGTATGGAATTCAGGTACCTACCTTCTTATTATAATTTTTTAATTAGTGTTTAGCTTCACTGCCAAATCAATGAAAGGTCGAAATAAATTGCGTCGTTCATTTTCTTTAACCATCACGACAAAAACCGATCGGTGATCGTAGTTTATTGATCAGGATTTATTTATTTAATACTTCAAGCACAGAAATGTATAGGGGCGGACTTAATGCCATAGGCATTTTCTACCAGTCAATTACGAGAAATTGAGGAATAAATAAAGTAATAATGTTCTTGTTGGATTAAGAAATAATCATGTTCCTGGCATAATTAGATGCCTTGATGGCTACAAAAACAAGTACTTACGGAGGCGATTTAGTAACTAAGTACCTAGGCGACCGAGCTCTGCTCGGGTGAAAATAGAAAAAACGAATTTTCCCAGACATGGGACCTAGCTGGATCGTCGAGACCCGTACACCCCTATATTGCAACTTTCATCGGAATCGTTAGAGCCATTTTTGAGAACGTGATTACTAATATATAAATATACATGTCGGCGCAAGACGATGGTGTTAACTCACACCTCGTCTCACTCTTAAGATAACGAGGGTCTTTGTTAGCGGTGAGAGCTTATTTATATTAAATAATTAATAATTGTTTCCCATATGAAAGGCGACGACGTAAACCTAATTGCGTTCAACGTGGCCGGGGGTTGGCTTGCATTTCTTGTGGGATTTTTTTTAATACGATCAGAGTTTAGCATCAGAGGAGCCTGGATCATTCAGACCACGAGGTCGACTGTTTTCTTTGCACACAAAGTAGACAGACAGTTACATAATGAACGATTTAATCTATAATTACCCTTCTGATGACGATTGCGAGCCCGGCGCTCTGACATATATGTAATCACATTTTCGAAAATGAAATGTTCTCAAATATATATACATATTTATACAAATATTGGTAATTTAATAGTATAACAAATTATTTTGACTGACATGGGACGACACAGATGTTCAGTGTTATTCCTACATTCTTTAGTAAAATGATAATAAGTCCAGTACTTGATCTACTGAAGAACATAATTCTGATTGCTCAGTTACTAACATGTTCTTCTTCACATTTTCCAGGCATACGCCCACCCTGAGCTCTGCGACCAGTTCTTCCTGTGCACCAACGGCTCCCTGACAGTAGAAACATGTGAAAATGGCCTCCTATTTGACGGCAAAGGCGCCGTGCACAACCACTGCAACTATCACTGGGCCGTCGATTGTGGTACCAGGAAAGCTGACTGTAAGTACCACTTACATTTTTATTGAGTAGCCATTAACTGTAGAAAATTTTGACAGCCGGCCTGTGTCAGAGATAGTAAGGGCCATTCCAAATCAAGATGCGACAGTACTATTTCTTCAGAAATAATGTGGCTGATGGCGGTATATTCACTATTCCTCATCATAGCAGTATTGTGATTGCTTCTTGAATGAAATTATGCGCCTACTTTATGTTGAAAATACAAAAGCGGTTTAATTGTTACAAGTGCTTTGAAATTTTTTGAGCAGGTATTTGTATTTTCATTTTGACAGAACCTGAATACCAAAATCACATAGGTATCATCACATGGTATAATTATCGCCAACACCTGATTGCCTTCAATCTTGTCCTAGAGAGAGAGTTGCCTTAGACTGAATAAACATCTTCTTTTCTAAATTCCAGTGGTCCCTCTTTCAACTCCTGGCTGCGAATACCAGTTCGGCATCTACCCAGACAGCGACGAGTGCTCCACCAGCTACGTCAAGTGCGCATACGGCATCCCCGAACAGGAGCCATGCACCGCTGGCCTAGTCTACGATGAGCGCATCCATGGATGCAACTGGCCCGATCTACTCCAGCCTTTCTGCAACCCAGAAGGTATTTGAGGCGTCTTTATAGCGATTTAATTCTGTGTCATAAATGTAAATTTATATTGAATTGTAAAACACACTATTGATGTAACACATGATTGATTTTACTTAGTAATTCTTCCAAGGCCATTTCATAATTACAAAATATAGGCAAGTTATCATCGCAGCTCTTAGCATGAAGCAATAGGTAGGTAATATTATATTCAATTATTCACATAAGATACGAGACACAACTATCTAGACACAAGCTCAATTGAATTTGTAAGACAGACAAATTCAATTGCGCCTGTTTCTAGATAGGTACCATAAACTATTGTGCTCTACACTAATAGCAACGCCATCTAGTGAAATAATTTAAATAAAGTATTTACCTCGTTCTGCCCCTTATCGCACCACGTTTGACTTAAAGTCATGTAGACTTTAAAACAAACAGATGGCGCCACACCAAGTTTATTACTACTGCCGTATTTCTATTATAGTTTTTAACCAAATTATTTGTCCCAACAGCGGTCGTCGGCTTCAAATGCCCAACCAAAGTGCCGTCCAACTCCCAAGCGGCGAAATTCTGGCCGTTCCCCCGCTTCCCCGTGCCCGGTGACTGCCACAGACTCATCACCTGCGTGGAAGGTCACCCTCGACTCATCAGCTGCGGTGAAGGCAAAGTGTTTGATGACCAGAGCCTGACCTGTGAGGATCCTGAGCTGGTCCCCCACTGTGGACACGCGTGATTGAGCGATGGTACTTGATATCATAAGACGAAAACGAAATTGATGTACCTAATAGAATACAAAATAGAAAGAGATAGAAATTGGAGTGTTTCAGAAAATAAGGTTACTTACAGTTGATAACAGCGCCACATTACTTCTGAACTCCTCTTGGGCCGGATAACATTGTCATAACATATAAAAAATGTTGCTTACATAACTTACATTGTTTACTTGTTGTGGTTTAAGATAACCGATGGCACCCTTAGACACATTAAACACGATTAAAATCATAAAATCCCTAATTTATAAATAACCGTTTTCGTTTTGTGATACGTTACTTTTATATTAATTTAATTTCACTGAATGATTGGAATTAATTTCCACCGAATCCTATTTATTCCTTGACCTAAATAACTCCGTGTGATCCTTGTAATTTCCCGAACACACACTGAAAACGAATGATTTGCCAAATACAGTTGATTCGTGAGTGATATTAGTTACCATAGACATATGTATCGTTAACCAATAGAAATGTCAAATGTATGTATTTTTCATATAGATTTTTTCTGTAAATATTGCTGCTGAAATAGTGGAAATGTAAATAGAAAGTTATGCGAGAAGAGAAATATATTTAATTAATTAAATTGTTGTTTGTTTTTGTTTATTTGTGGTACGCCTAAGATTTCGGAAAAGTATTCTGTTATAGAAAGATGTGAACATATGAAACGAATATGATACGACGAACACAGACTCGTATATTATGGCCTAACAGAGACTAACCTTTTTTTTTACGGGAGGAAATCCTCATGTATGTCCTCCGCCCTGGGGAGGGCGGAGGATCTGTCAGACTCTTACTGACTAAAACCACCCCGGTGCTCCGTCTCACACTTGCACCGGGGGTCACGGGATCTAATGCGACTTTCCACGATCCCCGACTAGTGCCAGCCCGCCTCTGTGGGCCACCTCGAGTTAGGGGGGAGTGAGGTGTTAAACTCCCCCATAACGTCATTGAGAGGCGCGCGTGGAACACTACGCGCCACCATCTCGGGTCCTAAGGAGATCCCCAGATCCGTCGCCCCTGGACCAATTAACAGAGACTAACCTAACCTAACTAATATTATAAATGTGAAAGTAAATTTGTTACACTTTCTCGCTAAAACGGCTAAGTAGATTTGAATGAAATTTGGCACATGAGTAGACCATGTCCTGGGTTAGCACATAGGATACTTTTTATCCCGATATTCTAAAGGCATCGAGACTTATGTGGGTGAAACCTCGAGGCGCAGCTAGTAGTGGATAAATTGAACGTTTAAAAACTAAATCTTTGTTGTAGTTAGATCATTAAAAGGACCATTAATCCAACGACTTGTTTCAGTCCTTAAATGTCCACAATGAGTATAACAACAGTTCACACACTATCCAGCTTTTCTGAAAAGCCATAACCTCATCTGCTATTTGCTGTTCATCCCATGGATTTTTTTAAATAGCAGTCCGGAGACTTGATTTGAACCCGGTTAATGATAGAGGGCTCGCCCCCTATTGCATGTGATTTAAACATAACTGGCAAAATGCCACCCGCATTTCGCAAGTTAAGTTTTGTTCTCGGGATAAATTCATTCCAACTACGGAACCCTTCATTCTACGTGTAGCCCATGCTCAACGAAGAGTTCCGTAGTTGGAATGCATTTGGCCAGTTTTTTGTAAACCTTGTGACAATGTTCATTTTACGGAAAAACTAATCCAAGAGGTCTAAAGTAGACTTATACTATATTTACTAAGTGACGACATTCTGCCCCAATTGCTACAATTCAACTTATTCGCATGATGTTCCGCTAATCGAATCGCGACAGAATATAGTAATGTTTCGCAGCGAAATTCGTGTTGTGGTTTCGCACCATTATTTTTGCGCCGGAGGTGTCCTAAGATCCTAAGTCGTAATTAGTATTTATTTATTTTTACAATTTTAAGAAACAACTGACAATTGCTAATTACAAGCTTCCACATATAAATTACAATGTTGTAACACAAGATTAAAGAAAAAAAAAAGAAAAAAGGTATGGAAAATAGATACCACAAACATTTACCCATTGAAATATTCCCTACTCAAAATTATCCTGATTCTTAACGCACTCGTGCAAAATAAATAAATATCTAAATACGATGGCAAGTTGTTGAATAATATTGCACTGCGTATACAAAAAGCGTTACGCCTATAATTTGTCATTGTAAATTATACTTGTAATAATGGTCGTAATATTAGGTTATTTTGATTGGTGCGAAGATAAATTTTACGAAGTAAATCGGGACAATCGATTGTTCCAGTTGCAATGTTAACAAGAAAACAAATATTATTAATATTACGCCTTAATTCTAATGGTAAAAATTGAATACTATAATTACACCTCTGCCTAACCTTTCAAGGAAAACAATCGTGATGATGATGCATAATGATGTTTAAAAAATCAAACCAGAGCCGTATCCTTACAAAAATACTTTATTAATCTAGACTACATTAAATGCGCTACTCGTCGTCAGCTGCCACCGCTCTGCTGCCTTTCTGGGGCCTATTGGGCTTGCGACGGCCGCTGCCTGCCGGTTTAGCGGTGGGGGGGTTCTCTAGGGCGTCGAGCTCGGCATCAGTCAGCTGGCCCTTGTACCAGTCAGCGCTGGAAGATGGAAAACTTGTGTTAGGTATTGCTAATAATATGAGATTGCTAGTGTTAACCTAATTAATTTAATCTTCACGTGCAATTGATTGGACTTAAGATTACACAGCTTTTTTTTGTGTTTTCACCCTCAGATCATATCGACTCCCAAAGTCATCGCAAAACTGTCATCAAGCTTTGCCATGACTTTGGGAGTCGACATAATTTTAAAAGATGCTTTAAATTATTTTGTTCTACTTGAACTTTTACTCGACAGAACCTGCCGACTTCAAGTGCAAGTCGTATAACAGGGATTAAAGAAAACATTTATACTTTTAGTTGTCTATAAATATTTGAATAGTAAGCTTAATCAGCCTATAATTCCTTCTTAGGCTTCCTCTCTTTGATGTGTGTGTGTGAGTGTGTGAGAGAGTGAGTGGGCTATAATCTACCACGCGGGTCCAGTGCGGGTTGGTAGATGTCACATGTCTTCAAATTTTTGGTTCTAGGTCATGCCGGTTCCCTCACGATGTTTTCCTTCACCGTTTTGAGAGCAGTTGGTGATGAAATTATTTACACAAAGTAAATCGCCTGCCTGGGTTCAAACCCACAACCAACAACTCGTAAGTTGGGGCCGTTACCACTGGGCCACCACTGCTTCAATAATGGAGCGATATTTGAATGCTTTCCCAAAATTATCGTCATAAAACATTAACATTTTAGGCTTAACATTGTTGCTATTCATAACGCGATACATTCGTAGTCTCTCCAATATTTATGCCATTCATACTCATAGTATCCATTATATCTGTAACTTTATAATGAAGAGACCACTCACCATTCAGGCACCTTCCTGGCCCATTCACATTTCTTCTGGACATCATCGAAAGCCTGTCCGAGCTTGCAGCCGGAGCGACGAGGAGTGTTTCCGTTGATACACACGTAGAAGAACTGGCACTCTTCAGGGTCGGCGTAGCGGGGGTGCGTCAGACCGAAGGTCTCGTTCACAGGGGGGCATTCAAAGTCAAATACGTCTGTGGAAGAATAGTAAATAAATACTTTTTGAGCTCTTTTCGAGATACAATGAAACAGTCAGTAGGTTTAAGATAAAATGACATAGTGCATTTCACTAAAATAAACTGAACACGATTAGCCCATCTCTTGAATTCTGTTTGGATGTGCTGATCGCGTCCAGTTTCATTTATGAAATCCGCGCTTAGTAGTTTTAGTCCATTTTAATCTTCATATACAATCCACTTTCGATATATAATAGATTTACTTATCTGATGCTGTTCTTAAAGCAGTCAATACTGTAGGGCGCAGGCCTAGCATGAATGTTTTGAGGTTTAGAAAGGTAAACATATCGTTAATGTAAGTGAATTTAGAATCGAAAATGCAACTGTCCCATAATATTTTGGTTAAATTTTATACAACTAGCCCAAACGTCTCCATGTTTTTATCCTTTGGGTATTCTCAACTTATTAAACACGAACTAAGCACAAAAGAATTATACATGAGGCAAGTTACTCACCAGCAGCGCCACAGCCCTTCTTCTTCGCCTCATCAGGCCAGGTGCAGATGCCAGTCTTGTCGTTGTACACCAAGCCATCAGGACAGGTGATTGCGTTGAACATGCCATCAACGCAGTAGTAGAACTTGCCGCATTCCTTCGGGTCCTCGTGGGCGAAGTAGCCGTTCAGACGAGGGCAGTGCAGTCGTGTGATCGGCGTTTCTGGTGAAAACAATTGTTGTTTTTTTTTTAGATTCTTGCTTAGTTTTACTTTTTTACTTTTAATGGGCGCGTCAAAAATTGGTAGTTTTCAGAGTGTGAAGATACCATGAGCTACCTAACGTACCTCACGGTATGATTCAAGAAAGTTTCCAACTCGATCCAAGGATCGATCAAATCTTTTCTGCAGTAGGAATAAAATTAAAACAGAGCTATCTAGTATGGTCTCAAGTTTCAATTGCTAAAAAGTTATACTAGATGGCTCTGTATTAAAAAAACAAAAACAAAAGCTTTTGACTCTTGAAACTGGCTTTTTCGGGAATAACGTTTTTGCATTACGTGACGATTTCTACCCGTTAACTCTTACCGCAAGCTGCGTTAAAAAACTTCGTTCCAATGAGAACAGTATCAATGCTGGGTTAATTCCCTCGTACAAGTAGTATATGGCAATATCACGACTGCTTACTATCTTTAGCCAAACATAGATTAGCAGAAGACATCGACGAGCTTTTATGATGACACGTCAGTCTGCAGTCTGCCTAGCCTTTCCCAGCTATGTTGGGATCGGCTTCCAGTCTAACCAGATGCAGCTGTATACCAGTATTTTACATGGAGCGACTGGCTACCAGATCTCCACAACCCAGTTACTGGGGAACACAATACCGCTTGGTAAGACTGGTTGTCAGACTTTTGGGCTTCTGATTACCCGTAACGACTGCCAAAGATCAACGAATGAGAGCCAGGACCACGACGTATTGGTGTCTAAAATCTGTTTCCTACTTAATAAAAGAATCTGACAGTATTTTTATATTATACCACAAATAACACTTTTTATAAATAGTGTTTTTATTTGAAAAAACATTCGACAAATCTTGCGTCATTCGACAAGGTCGTACTTCCCTTGAAATTGAAAAGTTGCTGCCAACAATACCAACATAATTGAAAAAGGGAAATATTCATCCTTCGTGATGAAAACTGACAAACATGATATTTCCTTCCGTATGTTGTTTCAGAAGGGGAAAAACTTCTTATAACACTTCGTTTTAGGGCTTCTTAAAGAACTATCCTACTTATCCATCGGCATCGGTCGGTGGTGGATATCCTACATATATAATTACAATGAAGAGCTATTCTTTGGTAAGCGCATCGCGAAAGAAAAATTTGAAAAGTTGCCGGGAAAATTGTTTAATTCGGGAAAATTGAAACCGCATTTTCTATGGGAATTTTGTATGAGTTATTGTTGGACAGGACAATGACTATCGGGTCAGCGAGTACACAATATTAACTTCGTTCGTGTTCGGCTGTCACAACCGCTTATGATTGAAAAAAATCACTGAAGATCCCTGATTTTCGAAAAAGCATATATTTGTCCTCCATCGTCTAGCAGTAATTTGCGTCAATTACTATTCATAGTATCGTACGAGTCGTGGAGTGAGTGAGTATAAAGATCTGTACGTCGGACGAGCAATAAATTCCGCGTCTTGCCGCCAAGGCCGCGCTTCCCTTGAGTTGTGAAAGTTGTTCCAGCTCTGTTGACCTACGGCATTTATGTGTAATCTGTATTCTAATGATGTCACTAACCAGTCACTTCTGTGACTTTATCTAGGGTTCACAGTAGTCGTAGGCATTCATGTTTTTATTCTATCGCGTAAGTTAAATTGATCTGTTATTTTGTTTTAAGAGAGTGTTAAACTGAACTATATAAATGCTTTTTGTTAATATTATAAACAATATACATACGCCATATAAATAACTATAGAACTTAAGTTGTTATGCCAGAGTAGCAGTAAGAAAAAAATATAGAAAAATGGTGCTCTTAATATCACACAATTTTTATTGAATACCAAATTCAAACGGAGAGGCTGTCAGATAAAAGGTCCATTGAACTCGTATATCAATAAAATTGGTTAAATTATTCCACGGCAGTAAAACTTAGTGTCACTCCAAAGTTGAAACGTAAGCTATCTTAAGCATTGCCTTAGCTCATCTGTTCTGTCTTGATGTAGTAATTTTATTCTAGGTTCATCGTCTTCACATAATTATGCTTTTATATAATTAATAATGTATTCAAAATATTGCCAAACATTTATATAAGAGTAACGGTGGAGTTTCTTGCCCATTCTTCTCCATACGAAACTACATCTTGGAAGGGGCGAACTGTTTAAAAAAAAAAAAGTTGACGTTCAAAACTGCCTTTTATGTGCCTATTTGAAATAAGGGCTATCGTATTACCCAGTTACTGAGTTGTGGAGGTCAGATAGGTAGTCGCTCCATGTAAAATACTGGTATTCAGCTGCATCCGGTTAGACTGAAAACCGACCCAAACATAGTTGGGTAAAGGCTAGGTAGATTAATTTGAAATAAATGATTTGACTTTGACTAACGTTAGACTTCAGCCTACATTAAGAATCACCAGAGACATCAGTTTTATGAGAAACTGATTTCTATCATAAAAATCTGACCGGGCGAATAAATAGTTATCAGCCAGCCAACCAGCCAAGTCTAGCCTTAATTTTTGTGGTAGTTACCAGCTGCAATAGGCTGATAACTGTGGCAGCCCTATTTTATTACATAACCGCAAACACGTGCTTTAGTTGTTCACGTGTCTCCGTCAGAAATAGCAACTACTTAACTATTCAATTCTTGTCAATAAATCCTACAAATGCCTACCGACTTCAAAGCTAGCTAATAAAAATTAATTGACCAGTACTACTGGGTTTCTGGGGAAGGAACCCGTGGCTAATTTATGACAGCCACATGATCCATCATCATCGGCACGCAATCGATCCATCAGATTAAGCTACGCTTGCCGGGATTGGTCCGTGGATGGGTGACCATCTTTACATACCGAGACTCCTCCATGCCTAGGAAAGCACGTTAAGCCGTTGGTTCCGGCAGTCATTTATGGATCTTTGACAGTCGTTACGGATCTTCAGAAGCCTGAAAGTCTGACAACCAGTCTTACCAAGAGTGTCGTGTTACCCAGTAACTGGGTTGTGGAGATCAGATAGGCAGTTGCTCTATGTAAAATACTGGTATTCAGCTGCATCCGGTTAGACTGGAAGCCGACCCCAACATAGTTGGGAAAAGGCTAGGCAGATTGATATTACCGGATTTCCAACAAAAACCCAGAAAGCACATAAACCATGTAACACGCACGTGACAATAATAAGTCACTAAATCGTTGAACGAAAGTGTCTCTCAGGATATTCTATGGCAACGGGTTAAGGGAGCGGAGCATGCGTAGTTCATACAAACGTAATACCAAAATAATTTGTAAATCAAACATATTCTTATTCGGATTGGATTACAAAATATCTATATAAATACGAGATTATGAGGAATTTCAATTTTCTATAGAAAACTATTTTTCTCATAACTCGTCTTTAAATCAGTGTCCATTCAAAATATATATTTAGGAGCCTAGATATTCTGATATACAAACGTATGAACTACGCATGCTCCGCCGCCACCGGCCCGTTAAGCGATATTTAACTTTTCCAAAAGAATACATACATAGACTGGAGAAGGAAAGCAGAGCTACTAGAAAGAGCGAGCCCACGCTTTGGTCAACTCCAGCCTTCGTATTATTTGGTACACAATGTTTGTGACAGGTCTGTTCCTGGACATTTTTTGCAAGAAAACTAGATGTGGACGGCATTAGTAAAAGTACTTACGGAGCTTAGGTCTAGCTGAGCAGTCAAGGTTGAATGGTAGATCGCACTTCTCTTCCTGTGCGCTGTAGTCATTGAAAACCATGCCGTCAGGACACAGCTTCTCGATTATATTACCAGCTCTGAAAATTAAAGGTTGTATGTTAGAGAAAATCTGTCTACATAAATAATGTTGTTTCTTGTACCTATTGCATATTTGATTATTGATGTTGTATTTTATTATTTAGATTTTTGTATTATTAATTATTAATAGTGATTTGGACATTATTGTTAAAGATTTTGACAATATTGTTAATGATTTTGACATTATTGTTAATGATTTTGACATTATTATTAATTATTTTGAAATTTTACTAACACTAGTATTTAAGATTTGTATGTAATCACTAACAAATTGGATTTTATGATCAGAAAAGTAAAATTATTTTATATATGTATATTATGTACAAGTATGCACTAGAGTAAGTGAGTATTCTGCAAATAATAAAAAATACGCGTCTGGGCGCTCCTTGCGGGGCCCCACATCGCTGTCAGTGCCGTGAAGCAGTCGACCGCCTTGGACACCATGGCCTTTCCTGCAGCAAGAGCGCTGGTCGGTTGGCACAGAATGCAAGCATTAATGACATCATCCGTCGGGCTCTTGTCACCGCCGGGGTGCCAGCTGTTTTACAACCCAATGGCTTGGCATGCGACGACGGGAAGAGGTCAGAAGGAATGACCATAATGACTTGGAAATTGAGTAGGCCTTTGGTGTAGGATGCAACCTGTGCCGACACCCTCGCGCCATCCCATCTTCCTAGCACGGCGGGCTGGGCGGCTGCTGCAGGTGCAGAAAAACTTCAAGCGGCGCAAATATAATAAGCTTATTGGTAGCTATATTTTTGAGCCGTATGGGCCGAGGTCTTGGGACATCGTTGTTGGTTAGTCGACTCTTCACGGACGAGAGCCAGCCAATTTTCAGGTCAAAGAATCAGCATTGCCATCCAACGTGGCAACTCTGCCAGTCTTTTGGGCAGTTTTCTCACTGACAGCGATGTGGACGAATTTGTTGATGGCTTTTCCGTTTATTTTTACTAGCTGAGCTCCGCGGTTTCACCCGCATAAGTCTCGATCCCGTAGGCATATCGGGATAAAAAGTATCCTATGTCCTAATCCAGGTCATGTTCTTCCCATGTGTAAAATTTCATCCACAAACAAACTCACTTTCGCATTTATAATATTAGTTAGGATTATTTCCTTTACATACAATAGTGATATTCCACAATCGGAATTTTTTGGTAACAATTTTTCGGTTGCTTGGTGCTTTGGAAATCTATATTAAATCAGTGGCAAAGTATTAGTAAACAGAAGGAAATAATAATACAGTCACGAGTGTTCATTGACTTATTATATTCGGTGATCACAAAATAGCAATATTTCCAACATTACCATCTCGACCAATCATTAATACCTACGGTTCACGTACTCGTAGGTACTAGAAATTTGTTTATGGAAGGGAAGTCTGCCGACAGCGAAACCACCTCTTAAAACATTTAACATCAATGAATCCTTTAAATCCTGCAAAACACACTCAAAGTGCAAACAAATAATTTCCTCTTCCAACCACTCAACAATTCTTTGTGAATACCACTTCAACAAATATCCCTTTAGGATTTAAACTTCGAGTCAATGTCCTTCTTCCTTTCAAGAAACCTTTTGAACAAATATTTTGCAAGTGATGATATTTCTTAAAATATCACGCGGTCGATGACCAACGAGGATAAACTTAACCACAGTTTGTAAGTTTGGGTGAGCAATAAATTGTATGAAATTGTTGTGATTTATTTGAGTTTGAAGAGCCACCCATTGAGTAGGGACGAGATTTTAAGACGATTTGTGGATTTCAAATATTCATGAACAAATTATGGAGACAGGAAAAAGATAGTTTGAATAAGAAACCATCGAATGAGTTGCCAAATGTTTCTTGAATTTAAATTTTACAAAATGAGTGAGTCATATGAGGTAATATTTCCTGTTTTATATTTAGCTTCTTTAAAAGAGACCGAAATTATGTTTGCACTTTTCAAATGTGTCTTAAAATAATCATCCAAAGTAAAGGCCATAACATGTCACAGGCCAATAATCCTCAACGATTCACTGTTAGTTCATCTCTCCTAGTCATAGCTTCTAAAACAAAGACATATTTACCTGCACTCATAATACTTGTCGCACTGCTCAGCATCAGCGAAGAAGCCGTCTTCGGGGCAGTCATTGGTGATCTCGGTCTCGGCCTCGGCTGTTCTTTCGTTATCATTGATGGTCCGGATAGGAGGGTTCACTGGTTTCCTACCCCTGGGTTTTTGGGCTGCTGATGATGCCAGCACTGAAATGAGACAGGATTCATTAACAAAATTGTATTTATACCTTTAACATTAAAGATGGGTGAATTTAGGTAACCCTGAGGGATATTGTAAAAAAAATATTTGTTCTAGGACAAGTATTATCCAGATGTATTCGTTCTATAGGTACCCAAATAGATCAAATAAAATCCTATAAGGGGCCTGTGTTTAAAGAAATACCAACAATAGCAAAAGGCAAGCGTGGGTTACAACAATGGGTGAACCTATAGTTATACAGGGTCAAATTAAATTAAATGGCGAAACTCCAGAGATGTGATGGATATCATTAACTAAACACGATTAAGCTAAGAAAAAATGATTTTAAAAACTCATAATTTCAAGTAAATACACTATTCGGGGCGTTGACTCCGTAATAATCACCTGTAGTTACTAGAACGTACAGAGTTTACAAAAAAAACTCTTTTTGTTTAATCATGTTTAGAACAGCCCGTCTGTGAAGTTTCGCTAGCTAATTTAATTTAACCCTGTATCCTAAATGTAATATTTTAAATGTGAAAGTGAGTTTGTTTATTTTTTACGCTTTCGCGGTAAAACGGCTGAACAGATTTGGATAAAATTTGGCACATGGATAGACTATGACCTGGAGAAGGAAATAGGCTACTTTTTATTCTGAATCGCAGACGAAGTGGCGGGCAACAGCTAGTAGATCATAATTGTAGGTGTCATGTGGCATACAGATATTTTATTTTATTGGACTTGACATAGAAATAATTAATGTAATCTCTATGTTCATATAATTGGTACAACTTATGTCGGTCATACAAATTAGCATCATAACTTTACTTCTAAAGTGTTAACTAATACGACCTCAATTGTTATCAAAACTCGTTAAGCTTTGCTTGTGTAATATTGTTATACATAGCTAATTTATGTAAATGTGTTAGTGTTTCTTTTAAAACGAAGATAGCTAATACAAACATAAGCATTTATTAAATTACGTTTATTAATTTTGTGTTATTTAGTTTAGTGGTTTTATTTATTAAAATAACTTCTACAAGGGGCAGAGCATCCTGAACAGTTTGCCTCGAAAATATTTTTGACACGGCATTGGTATGAACGAGCTTTGGTGGCCCATTGGTAACGGCCCCGGCTAATGACTACTAGGTCGTGGGTTCGAAACCAGGCAGGCGCTTTATATTGTGTAAATAATTTCATCACTACTGCTCTCAAAACAGTGAAGGAAAACATCGTGAGGAAACCGGCATGTCCTAGAACCAAACATTCGAAGACATGTGACATCTATCAACCCGCACTGGGCTCGCGTGGTAGATTACAGCCCACTCCCTTTTGAAGAGAGGAGGCCTCTTTCCCAGTAGTGGGAAGTAGGCTGATTATCGGTATGAACTGTGTATTAGATTTGTGCGCATATGAGAGCAAAAACAAAAGAATGACGCATATTTTTGGCACATTGATTAGAACGATGCTAAAATGTCGCTTAAATCGATTAAATATGAACTCAACGCCACTTGGATAATCAGTAATAACCTTTCTATATAGACAACAACATATTATATTAAAATAACTGATTATACACATCAGTTGAGACCAATGACACACGCGCTACATTTCCTGCGCGTGCGTTGACAAAAGTAGTTCACATTGAGTGAGGCCACTTCCTTAAGTTCAATGCTGCAATTAACTACAGTAATACTAAATAAGACTGCACTGTCATGTACTTTCTAAATGTTTTAACTGGACATTAAGAAAATTGCATACTTGTAGGTTAATTGCAAAGCATAGACCTAAAGATTTTACTGTTAAAATATCAAAAACCTGATAATATAGAAAGTCTGTATCTAATTTCTCTCTGAAAGCAGATGTACTCGGTCTATGTATAACCGTCTGTTGGTAAGACTGCAGTTAATAAAACTACAGATAGCCATCAAAATATTGAATAGCTACAGAGAAAGTATCCTACATTTTGATAGCTTGAAAATATTCTGTTTCGAACTAACTACATAATATTCATGATCTATGTGCTGGTCACGGTCCCATGCATATTTCCTTCAATAACAAAATCAACCTTGAAAATAGGCTGGGAAAACGTAAAATATAAAGCTTGCTGTTTATTACAGAAAATTCTGGAAATAGCCTTATTTCACGTAATATTATTTTTGTGTTTTCAAACATGGGTAATGTACGAGATTTATTAAGTTTCCATAGGAATTTGGGGATCACAGGCTGTGTGATGTAAATTGTACCACAGATAAGTTAGATTTACAACCAATACTATTTATTTCAATTTAATATGAGTTGATTAAACGTTACCTATTTGTTTGTTAATGAACCTGAACAATTTTTATTTTATACATTTAACCTTGCTTCTAGATATAGCAACAAATTCTTTAATTACATAGCAACGAAATTGGCTATCGATTATCAAAACAGCCATCCTTGATCGTAAATGGTTTAATTTATATTCGCGTTGCTATGCGTAAACAGAAATATGAAAATAAAATGATTAAAAACAAATTAAAACGTTACCTTGAATGTTAAAAGCATTTTTCAAAACAAGAGTGTTGTCATTTTTTATATCTTTTTTTACTGATTGCCTACTAAGATTCCATTTTATATGATTTGATATTATGTTGATCTACGAGGATCTAGATCTACCTTTTCACAAAATTTGAGGATACTGTATGTAGCGAAAATTTCAAATCTAGGGATACCTTTGCTTATAACTAACGTTTCAAAAAGTAATTAGTCCTTCTTCCACGTACATTTATAACTTTGAGGTCTTTTAGCCCCTAACCTACACTTTCAAATCACGAATTATGAAGAAAAAATAGATAACAAAACTCTTTAATGATTTTTGCAACTGCCAATATTGAAACAGATGAAAGATAACCAAAAGTGTGGCTGATTTCTCTTTTACCTAACACACGTAGCTTTGTACGAGGCGTTATGTCCAAATATTTGTGCTGTATTAATGTTTCAATCGATAACCTTGTCAACACTGCATGAACAAAGTAATAAATCGCTGAATATACCTAGTTTGTGATACAATCAGACTGTTGAAATACAAGACCGTATGCAGTGAATTTGATTCAGTGGAAAGGTAGGACTTGATGAAAAAGATTTTTACCAATGAATGTAGGGAGTAAGGTTAAAAGATTTGTAGAGAAGTTATTGCCTTAATTAAGTATTCGACGAAGAAAGTATTAAAAATAAACAGCCTGATATAGTCCTACTGCAAAGCCAAGGCTAAAAGTCGTGATCAATAAAGACAGAGAACAGGCGTTCTCAGCGGCTCTTTTTCTTGTCTCTGTCAACCAATATACCCACGGTTGGAAGTTGCAAACAAGCCTATTACTGTCCCACTGCAGGGCAAAGGCCTCTTTGCCCTGCAGTGAAACAGTAATAGGCTTGCTTATTGGCCATTTCTGATCAATGAGACAACAGGATCAGAAGACCATTAACAACAATGAACCAGAAGATACTTTCTCAAAATCAATGAGAATAATACGAAGCCTAAGAATGGCTATAACGAGAGATTCAGTAGGTATAAGAATGCATTAGCTGTTCAGTAATCTATGGTTAACGCTTAAGGTCAAAGAAATTATCTTAATATTAAATGATAACCTCGAACCTATTAAGAACTGCCTTTAAAACACTATCCGTAGTTAATAATATTCTAAGTACGTACGCCTGACTGTAGATATAACAGGTTTAGATTATGTGAAAATGGCCCTAAGCCCTGCAATAAATAAAAATCCGAAGATAAAGTGTTTTGTTTAGGTAATAATATTAAGGTTTTCTAATAACAAGAGGATTATTGTGGAAAATGTCATTAGGAAAGTTTGGGGTCGTTCAATTATAATATGATGATTTTTAGCAACTTTTTAACCCCCCCCCCCCCTCCCCCTGGTGATGAGGTTTTAGACTAAAAAGTGACATGTATCTTTTTAGTGCAAAAAATGTTATTAGTTAACTTTAAAACTCTTATATCTTATAGCTTTGCATAGTAGACCGTCGCATATGAAAGTAGTTATCACAGGCAAAATTAGCTTACGAATCTATTTATATGCCCCGTTTAGCCATAAAATGCTACCATTGGTTAGCAAAACGATTCGTTTTGTTTATAGGAATCGAGCACTCGTTAATTTTCCCAACTAGTTTCGAAGATCACTGTGAAGGCACTCATTGTCAGGAAACCTGGACTGACTTGGTTTCGTTTGAAATCAAAGTGATCTGGTCCATTCTCAGTATTAGTTGATGCCTTTACAATTATTATTGACTTTTATAATAATTGTAACTATTGGAACTAGTATTGAATCTTGCTTAGGAAAAGGTTAAAATAATAATGATAATATCTCATTAATAGTTTCCTAACCAAGTAAATTTCCAGTCTAACCAGAAATAGCTATTTATATTGTGTTGGCATTTATCGGTCTTCGGCTGGTACTTTTTGAAGAATACATAACATAACATCACGCCTTGTTTTCCCGAAGGGTTTGGGCAGAGGTGTACCTATAGAGCACCCACATTTCGCCAGTTATGTTTAAGTCCCATGTATTAGGGGGCGAGCCTATTGCCATCAACCGGGCACAAATCCAGACTCCGGGCTACTACTGAGAAATTACACATAGAAAAACCTAATAATACTTTGCCCGACCTGGCAATCGAACCCAGGACTTCATGCTCAGCAGTAGCACTTTCCACCACTAGACCAACGAGGCAGTATTTTGAAGAATACTATTAGGAAAATAGTGTCAACCTAGTTTAACTACCATGAGACCTCGTTCCATTGTTTATTTGTGACGTCATCCTCATTATAAATTCCATCCATACAAAGTACATAAGTATGTATGTCCATATTGTACTCATTTGAACTTTAATGGCATTCAGTGGGTCTGCGTGCGTTGAATAAGTACGCCATTTCTCCGTTACTTTACTTAGAATCGTTGTCTTAACTGTTCTTTGAACTTAGATAATCGTTCGGTAGCTATTTGATCGGGCTGTAGTAAGTAAGTAATATCTACAAATGTATTATAAATCTAAGGTATTTGTAGGTACTTGTAGAAGTTCCAGATTTGAGGGTTTATTTATAAATGCTGCTCATAGTCAAGAGATGTTTAAACGTCAAACAATGTGTGTTTATGTGCTTAAGAGGGAACAGGGCCTGCGATTCTCCATACAAACGTATTCCCCTATTTTCTTCCTGATTAATGCCCCTTTAGCAATCATTTTTTTTCATAACATCAAGATCTGCTGAAAACACGTCCCTGTTATTTTCTTTTTTTCAGCAACATATTGGTAAGGAAAATATGACCCTCCAAAAATTACAAAAATGCCCCATTTTTACCGCCGTGACAAGAGGACTACTAGACAAATTCCAAAAGTTTTTAGCAAAATTATAGGAACCTAGACATATTCTTTCTTAAAATTTTAATGAAATAAATAATTGAATCGGCTCAGTTTTCAAGGAGAAAAAATGGGAATACGAAACGTCGATCTCGTAATTTTTTGGTGATATAATCGGTCTGAGCTGCAGCTGTCCCTATCGTAGTCTACGGAGGCATATTTGAGGTAAGACGACGGCAATAGTTTCTTCAAATACCTATTTTTCAAATTCCTTGAAGGCCCTGTTCCCTCTTAACAGTCGTTAATCATTAATTAACGTTTAGCAATGTTTCTAAATAAACCCCATCATGTCTAATAATAATAATCAAAAAAAGAATGACAACTTTTAGTTTACGGTTATGCAAAACAATTGAAATCCATCAAACATTGACTGGTGTTGTTTCAGAAAATATGAAACTTTCTCTTTTGAGAAGGTGCACGCGCGTTGATGTCTTTTCTTCCTAGACGTAACCGACGGCTGTCGTTACGAAGCAAAATCATTAGCTAACAAATCATTAGCTAACAAGTTAAACAGGCATGTGTAAGCTTTTAACTGTTATTTGATTGTGAAAACATTGCTATATACACAAGCTGTTGCTTGTGACTTCGTTCGCATCTTCAAGCCCCAACCGAACTGCTAGATTGAGGTCAAAAATAAGTGTATTGTTTATCTCTGACAAGACCTTTGTGTTTCAGTTCTCTTTATATATTTTTTTGTAGTTATGGCTTTGCTTTCTCTATCTTTCAGTAAAGGACAGTCTTTCCATCTACAAAAGACGATTAGGTATATTAGAATCATAATTATTCTGTGATCGTAGCAGGCGGCGTTCTGTAGTTTATAACTACCTCCTATAATTCAGTCGTTTAAGCTGTGGATTGTCTGTTAATAGATAGAAGATAAAGTACCTAATAATAAACGTGCTTTCTATTGTCAAGAATTAATCAAAGCAATTACAACGTTATTACCATTGCCTGTAGCCTGCATTCAAATTAGACAGGAATTGTAATTCTGAGCGTCAAGGCTAACGTGTACCCTGACATATTGTAATACTTACTGCTTCACTGAATATTAATTTGCTAAAGGTTATCGAAATAGGTCGTTATTGTACCGAAGTGTGGAGTGATGAAAGTATATGATCTGAATTTATTATCTATTGAAGGTTTCATTGTTGAAAAATAATCAAAAAGCCTGATAATAGAATTATTCTTTGTTTATTTAATTTATTTATGTATATTTTTTTTATAATTTAATAATAACTTACCGACTAAACAGCCCAAGAAAACGAGTCCCACACACGATCGGAACGCCATCTCGTGATATCACTCCTATCACTTATTTAACTTAAATGTCACTTAAAAGTGACTTTATTAATGTCTGCCTGACGTCCGCACCGCACTCTATGCCACACTGACTTATTCACTTTTTGTCATCCATTCTTAGCTGTGCTACAGCTCAGCGAAAGGTTACACAAATTCTCTATCTCCTTCCCCCTTCACACATTTTTATATCTCCATCTCTCTCACCGTAAACTCTTTGGATCCTGTTATTATTCTACGTGTTCTGCAAGAATATTTACAAATGCCAAAATGCAGTTATCCGGTTTAAAATGAAGTTTACTTGGTATTAGAAAATTATTAATTAATTTATAGTTGGGCCAGTGATTGCATACTGAATGGAATTTGTTGCGAAAATTAGGAAAGCTGCTCATACTGTGTTGATATTGAATGGTCGCTGTCAATGACCATGATTAGGGCAATTTACTAATTAAGTGTGTGTATGTACGTTTCAGGGATTTTTGTTTTATGTGTAATCAACATCCATAGTTTAATGAAGTTTGCTTGCGATTAGAAAATTATGTATTTTAAAAAGAAACTAAGTTGGAATCAGATACAATAATATTTTTGTCTGTTTGAAATTTAATAATCTGGTATTTCATTTTTCATCAGCCAGTAAGTAAGTATTTTCAGTCAATCGTTGCAAAACCACCAAAGATGAAAGTATAAATTTTAAAATGAGCTGCATAGTTTATCTACAATTTATGGATAAAACAAAATATACATTGTAAAACTATGGATCATTAGCATTTACTCTATCTAACACCTTAACAAAAAGCGTGATAGTCCTACAGATGAGCATAAAATAACCTGAATCGATATAAAAGTCCTTAAAAGCAGTGTAACATGTTCTGCACATTGTCGAACTGGCTCGATATAATGCACGTGTCTCACCTTTATATGGACTTACGTCTATTAAAGAACGTTGCGTGTGGGGGACACGGCTCAGTGCGTGGAAAAATGGATGACAGTCGTAAAAAGATGAATTATATTAATAATTAAAAAGATACTACCAAAAGAAAATGGGGATTTCTTTTTGTAGAACTAACTTTCTGACTAACCGTCGAACTTCATAAGTGTACAAAAAAAATAGACTAATTGAAAGAAAATCTTAGACTTTGTTGTGTCTTCGTTCGAAATCAGATTCGAAGCCTATGTGCATTTTGAAAGATCGTGTGCATTTCGTCTAAGAGAAGACGAAAAAGGAAGAGCCACAAGATACCTATGGCAACGTTGTTTATGACTTTAAAAAGTGCGCGTAGCTCCATGTAGACCCCACAGTCTTCTCAGCTTTGAATTTTCAAACTCAAACTCAAAGCATTTATTTCAAATAAACCAATTACAGGCACTTTTGAATTGTCAAGGGGTCGGTCAGTCAGAAATATGAAGCTAGTCGCCCATTCCAAAGCGTAGTAGGTACCTATGGACTTCTCCATATGGGCAAGAAACTCCACGGACACTCTTTTAAATAAAATAAAATGGTTACATAATATTGGTTACATCATTCAATGGAATGTTGAAAATAATGTTAAAAGTCGTCCCATAATGTTTCCTAATTAGAATAAACAAGATCCACCAACAGTTATATTCTTCAGATGTTACAATTAATTTTTAAACCCTTAAAAAATTTGAAAGTTTCAGTAACATTTACCAAGGAAGTCGTATTGTGCTTATAAATTCAAATCATTCCCAGTACACAGAATAAACATCAAAAAAAATCTTGCCAAATTGCTTACTAGTTGTAAGGTATTCTATCAACGACTGAGGCAATTTGAATATATCTCAAACGTTTACCGGTTAACATATTCAGTAATCTGGTTGGGGTCTCTAAGCAATAAAGTTGCAAAGGTACTTCTCTATCGGTTTATTTCAGTACCTAGTGAAATGTTCGTTAATTAATAGATCTCTTTGAAGTTTTTTTTAGAAGATTTATGATTCAGAATTAAATGGTTTATAAATAGGTACCTCATTCTTCTTCTCTCGTATCAGTACAATGTGTACCAGGTGTTAATACATTTAATGGACGGTACTCATTGCGAGCATTTGCTTCGCGAATTGGTTTTACAAACATTCATTCGTTGCGCGAGATTTTGTTACGCAACTAACATTCATGCGTGAAATAATCTTTAGTTTCGTGTTTGGATTCTCGTACTCAACAAATTGTTCGTTTATGTTTGAATGAATGTTCGTTGCGTAACAGAAGCTCGCGCAACGAATGTTTATAAAATAAATTCCCGAAGCGAAGCATCGCCACTCAACATGTAGGCTAATTAATACCGATTTATATTTAAGAATCAGATAAGAAACATCTTGTTTTGTAGTATCTGTAAGGGATTTCCCAGTACAAACATACTCGACTTATAATGAATTTAAATTAAACCTGACTCACCCCTACGGGGAAATACCTTAGTTGTAAGTTAAGAGCAAAATAATTGACGATCGCAATTTACGGTCGCATCAACATTCTTACACCGGATAGAAATCCTTCACCTTTTCCCGAGATGGCGAGAACAAACGAACAAAATTACTCGTGTTATTTTTACTTAACATGGTGATTAAGTGTCCCGGACATGTCCGAGGATATTCGCACATCGTTATTATCGTGTCCATTGTTCGTAAACTTATTAAACATGTTATAAATAATAACCTATTATAGGAAGGTTTCTTTTATGAAGATTGTTTCGTGCAAAAGAATACTTTGCTACTGATTTATCAGAATTGATATTTATTGACATTTCCAATAATAATTGCTGTAGGTTACCCCGGAGCAATTATGGTTGGAACAATCCACAAAATAAATTATTTCGTTGATGCAAGTCAAGAGATGGGTTATCTTGTTTACAAACGATTCTCACGAATTATAGTAATAGTGATGTGTTTGATGAAATGATGCCGTTTAAAAATAAAATTATGAAAAAAAAAGAAAAATGTAAGGCCTCTAGCAATAGGCCTTAAATTTTTCTTTTTTTTTTGGGTGGGAATTTATCGAATTGCTTCTGCCGCTCTGGGCAGAGCGCCAGGGTGTGTTAGACTCTTACTGACTACTGTTGTGCCAAAGACCACGGTATCCCTTTCGGACTTTCCCGCGACCCCGGCAGGCATCGGCCCTAGCGAACTCCGTCAGTTGTGCTGACATCTCTTAGAGGCGCGCGTGGAACACAACGCGCCGTTGATCCGGGCCTGCTCCTTATCGGACGGCGAGCTACCCATTGCTCACCGTCCGTAGGTCCGCCCCTACGGTGGCCGGAAATTGGCGTGGTATTCCCGACGCCCAGGGTGTCTCCTGCGGCGGCTAGGGGCGTGAGGGCGCGAAATTTGCCTCTCCCTCACGCGTTCCGCCTCCTCCTTCGCGAGCATTACTGCTTCGCAGAAGGAGGTGACGGCTTGTCATGCCCTCTTGCTCCGTACCATAGACTATGGCCGGACTATGGTTTTATGACTTAATTTTATGCTTCTAGCAAGCATATTTTTTTAAGCCTTACTTTAATAAAAATGTAAATGATAAAATATACCTAGTGTAAAGTAATGAAATAACAATAATTATTTAAAGGTTTTTTTTATTTACGACATGGTGAGATTGTCACTAAAATTATAGTGAATCAATATTCTTACAGGATCAAAATAGCCCTGACAAAAAAACATTGATACATTTCAAAAGATATAAATAAACCGCTAAGTGCTCAATCTTTTGCATGAGCAATGGTTAAGGTATTGAATTAATAACTTATTTATTTCTGATAGTATATAATGATACATGAACTGACAAAGTTAACACAGGAATACTTAAGAAATGACGCATGTACGCGGAAAAGTAATAATTAAATAAAATTAAAAGATTGGGTATCCTTGCTAATGTAATTTTATCCTTTAACTTATTTCACAAATAATTAATTGATGTTTATTATCACATAAAAAGTAAAATGAATGGTTAATTGAACCGAAGGGGTGATCTTCAGTGGGAAACTAAATTAAGAAAATGCTTGAACATCAACCAGTTTTTTTTATATTTCCATCCCATGAAACAACCGTTATACCTACTAACCAACGAACTAATAAATGATTTGGTACTACAGTTATTAAATTAATTAAAATAACATAGTATCTAACGCCACTGCTAATGCCATCTAGCGAAAGAAAGGAAATCTAACTCGTAATGTATCATCCTTTCACACAACCTAGTCTCGCCCTCTACCGGCAAAGTGAGTAATTATTGTAAAAAAAACTCTCCATCTTCGCCGTATATCATTGCTGAACACAGAGCGCTGCTAAATTTAGCCCAGACATTATAAGTAGGTTCAAGAGTTTTTCAGTTTCAGCCTCTGTCATTTATATCGTTGGTTTGATTGAGCTCTACAGGGTCAACTGTCGCCAACCCCGACCCAACTGGCATAGCTACTGAGGTAACATCATAATCTCAATTTAAAAAATTGATTCTAATTCATAGTTTTAGCCAATTAGCAAAAACCCATGGTTAGATAATTATTAAATAGTTGGGACTATTTAGTCTATATCTTCACCAACAAAAGGGTCTTTGCGCAGAATAATTAACACAGGGCTAGTCTTCAACCACAGTTCTTGAGAAGAGACAAACCTTCGCTGAATTTATGGTGTTTTATTGATTACTCTCAGTTGGAAAAAGTTTGAAGTGTCCTTTTACGATTCTGACTTCATAAATAAATACTACCTAAGGTGTCAAAGGTATTTGCGGGAAAGTCCGAAAGGGATATCGTGGCCCCTGGCAACGTACAGGCAACTGAAGAAACACGGGTGGGTTTTAGTCAGTAAGAGACTGACACGGACTCTGAGAAGTTATTTGATAATTTACCAACCAAAAAAAAAAAAGGTGTCAAAGTTATTAAATAACATAAATTGTGACAGAAACTCAGATTGTGATGGCTAATACTGACTGTCTCGTTGGTCTAGTGAATGCGAGCACTACTGCTGAGCATGAGGTCTTGGGTCAGGCTAAGTGATATTGGGTTTTTTTCATTAGGAATTTCTCAGTACCAGCCCGGAATCTGGATTTATACCTAGTTGACGGCAATAAAAAAATAAAAACGTTTATTTCAGAATCACTTCCATATTTGTTTGAAACAATGTAAACTTATGAACTAGTTTCAGTAGGTATCATTATTCTAAGCTGCGTGAGGCACGCCGATCCCGGGGAATGCCTACTTGACTGCGTGCAGTCGTATCCAGCGCCCTAAGATCGGAAAGTCCCGATTTTGGGACGAGTTGGGGCTGTTGCGAACACGGCGTAGCAGAGATGCACACCTCTTGCGCATACTGGCCGAAAAACTTAACGTTCATGCCGGACGCACTACAAAAATGCGGCAGGCCCATCAACACCCGGAACGTGTTGTTATATTGTGTGCGCAGGCCACTATATGCCCTTTGCGTCAAGTCCACCCACAGGCTGCACGTGTAAAATGATTGGCAGTAGGCTTTGAAAAGCGTCACCTTAACCTGAGCCGTACAACGTGCAAACCTGCGGGCCAACATCAATGGGCTCGCCCCCCTATTGCATGGGATTTAAACATAACTGGCAAACTGTGGGTGTACTATAGGTACACCTCTGCCCAACCCTTCGGGGAACAACGCGTGATGTGTATGTATATAATTTAGACAGAAACTCAGATTGTGGCTAATAAATGGTGGCCGTAAACTTTAACCAAATGTGGCCATATAAGTCCAACGTTACCACCCCTAGTTATTTTTTACTAAATAATACATTTCTTTATTTATCGAGCATACCTACCTACAACATTTTTAAGATGCCAACCCTAGTGGGAATCCACAACATTTTAGACTAGTGGAATCTGCCCCACTAAATCGACTAGTGGGACAAATTCCACTGCAAAATTTGAGGCATTCCACTTTGCCACCCGTGGGGCGGCTTGGTGGCTAATTTATACCATATAATTATAATTCAAATGTGTCGCTTGTAGACCAAAGAGTCATCACTCATTTTTCTATTTTCATCATCTTTACATATTCTACATATTGCCACACCGATTAATAAATCTACTCTCTACCGATTTACGCATATAATGAGCGTAAGTGTAAGATAATTGTTGATTTCGTGCGCATCATGCTAATACCGCTTTCATCAGCGCACGCGCAATAGAAAGTGATCTCCTCTGAAGCAATGGTTTCACTTTATCACAGATTTTATGACATTGTTTTATTGTATTTAGTGGAAAATCAACTTTAATGTGGTGGTGTTAAAGTGTGTTTTCGATTGGTAATTCTTCAGCTAATTTGATTGTACGATTAGCACTTAATTCGTCAATGCTGGAAGTTAAATCACGTTCAGGGTGCGTGTTGGCATGAAGTTCAGTTTTTTGGAAACCACTTTTGGTAGATAAATGTAATATATTTTTACTTCATTTCAATTGAAATTATACGTGCCCGATCTCGCGTTTTCAGCTGCTGAAAAACTTGAGACGTGTTATAAATTTAAAAAATCAAATTACTTTTTACCCGACTACGGTGAAGCAAAAAGGAGGGTTATGATTTTGACTGATATATATGTAAGTATGTATGTTTATCTGTTCCCTCATAACTTCTAAACTACTCATCATAATTTGACAAATGAGGTATCGTGAGAAGTGTCTTGATCGTCCGCTAGTTAAAGGATATGTGACGTCACATTAAATTAAATATGGCGCCCTCTAGAGTCCTGTGGAAGAAAGGCTCCACATTTTCCTTCCATACCTCCCTGTCTTGTGCTACCTCTGGCTATGTTATCCCTGCGAAAATTATACGATCGTCACACCACGACCGATCATTACATTACCTAGCAGAAAATTTGGACTGAACTTATTGTTGTTGTTGTTGTCTATGCGTCGTATCTATTAATAGTAACTTATTAAATATGCGGAACCTTTAAAAGTTTGAAATTTTCGTTTATGTAAAATTTTGTGTTTGTGAGAGTAATGTGAAAATAGAAAGAATAACAATCATGTGAGTATCGACTCTCTGTTATATTACCTACTAGCTGCGCCCCGCGGTTTCATCCTTATAAGTCTCGATCTCGTAAGAATATCGAGATAAAAAGTATTTTATGTCCTAACTCAGGTCATAGTCTACTCATATGCCAAATTTCATCTAAATCCGTTTAGCCGTTTTAGTGTTAAAGCGTAACAAACAAACATACAAAAAATTAAATCTATTCTTTTTGTACTATTAGTTCATATAATATTAGTTTTTAGAGTAGATTTTAGATAGATATATTTGAAAAGTCAAAAAATATTTGTATTTTTCTTAGTCGAAACCAAAATGAAGACAAGATATCTCTATTATATGGGTAGTTTCCCCACATTTTATGAAGAATATTTCTAGCTGTATTGGGATCTATTCTACAAGACTTAGCTAAATTTTAATATGTATGCCTTTACTTTATTTTTTTTGTTTTCTGGTGAGATCATATTATTTAGTTTTCAGTTTAGTGCAAAGGTTGCACGGGTTCAAATTCATGACCCCACACCGTCAAGTAGGTATACCTCTGACTAATTCTAAATTTATTAGTGTATCACTAACAAATTATTATTTTCTCTCAATACTTTTACCCTTTTTTCTATGTATACAAGGGAGAGACAACATTACGACAATAAATTAAATTGCATATATCTAGTGTTCTTAATCTGCATACGAAAATTCAATCAAATATATCCAATAGTTTAGTCACTATAGCTATTCAAAGTTAGCCAAAACCCATACTCGGCCCATACTACTATTAAGTTTGTTAGAAAAATCACTTATTTAATTTCGGTACTAAGATTTATTTAATGGTTCCAAAATACTCTTATGCATTAGTATTGCCAGTGTTTTCATTTATTGTCGTATTGTTGTCTAAAGACCTAAAGTATTTCTCGTGTGAAATAATTGCAATGAACAAAGTTTCGGCGCCAACGATATAAATCCCGTGCGTTCCTTGCACGATCAACATTAAAAAGCACTTTGTCTACCCTGTGGCCAGTAGAATTCCGAGATCGCGTGAAGGTATTCTTTGTAGGTCTCTTATCTAGGAGTCTTCAGATAAAAGGAATTGCTTTTTTAAGTGTAAGTAATTAATTATACATGCAGTTACAGAAATACTACTGTGTAGGTAATTACTAGGTTTTGCCCTCAGATTCGCCCGCGTGAAATTTGAAATTATCCTACTGGAACGTACTACCAGGATAAAAGTATCCTTTGTGTTAACCAAGGACATGGTCTATGTGTATGCCAAATTTCACCGAAATACGTTCAGCCGTTAGGGCGTTAAAAGGTAACATACAGACAGAGTTACTTTCGCATTTGTAAAAGGTATATTAATATGAAAGTATGGATGTTGTTATTTGTGTAGCAGACGCAAGCGCATCTACAAAGTCTTCAAACAGTCGGTTAGATTGCAAAAATAAAATAAAGCAGACGATTTCTGTAAGACTGAGTGGAAAAGGGCTCAAAGAAAATGCTAGTACCTGTAGATTTTATGACAATGATTCGCTCTAGACTATCGTGTTAGTATTGGGCTAAACGATGCTGAAAAACTATTGCAGGATCTTTAAGCCTTAGTTGTATTATGGCTCGCGGTACGCGAACTTATGAGTGTAAAAGAACGTAGAGCTATAATATAACCACGCGTACATGCTCGTATCGTACGACTATCAGCGACTTTAGGAACACTTTGTAATGGTATAATTGTAATGGTATAACTTGATAAGAATAATAACTACTATTGTCTAAATTTCTTTTTCATTTCTCCTTTCGCAACTTTGCTGAAATAAATTTCTTATGAAAAAAGCAGTAGCTCTGTTCTCAAAAGTTATAATAAGTCATATATCTATCTATTTACCTGTGTGTCTGTGTACATATATAAAAAAAAGACTGTTAACAACGACTGTTGTTGAAGATTCCACTTATTTAATTGATAATTATCAATCCCTTATCTTTATAATTCTTCTTATTAAGAGATTCATTAAGCAGTTAGCGGAAGGCGTTGGCGCGTGTTCTCTCGTAATTAACTAAACTAAATACAATAAAATAACACACGCATGGAAATCCTACGCAGGGATCGCTACAATGATCGTAAAAAGCTTGCGGAATAGTATTTTAAACAGCAGTAAATAATAATCAAATTCTCGTTAATGATTTGGAACAGTAAAGCTTCTAATGAAAGGGCTCATCCGAGGACACAACAATATTTCGGTTCAAAACCTTTATCTGTTAAGATGATGATCGTTTATCCTAAAAGTTGGCAACGTCGCAAACAGCCGTCAAATATATACCTGTTTTGATTAATTTGGTTAAACTATTGATTATTAAATGCAATAATTAATATAGTAACACCGAATATTTTGTTTTAAATGTAAAAAAAGTATTTGGAAACTTTCCAATTGCCTTTTTTACAGCTAAAGCGGTTAACAACATCAAATTCAATGTTACAATTGCAATTCATTATAGTAATTTTTTTATGTCCTTACAGTTATATAGCCAAACTAATCAAAACAGCGAAATATTAGACATCTATTTGCGACGTTGCCCACTTTCAGAATAAACGCTTATTCTTACTTCAACAGCTGCACTTTGCATCAAGGGAATAGAACTAAAGTACATTCGTGTCAAGAAGATTGGCAGTAGTGTCGCAGTTCTTTTGCTTAACTACGACATATTGTCATCACCAATCTGTCAACCAAAAGTGACAGTAGTAAAAATATCTCCTTTGGCCGTATTTTGTAACAGTAATTGTTCATATCCACACTTATTTATAGGTTACTAAGATTGATTACACTCTCTCATCATAAAAATTGACTCAAAATTAACTGTCACGCTTAACATCGTCAACGGATTGATAACGAGACTCATCTCCTAACAAGATATTTGTAATTTATATCTCAGGACATGTAGTAAATGTAATAATGCTTCAAAATAGAGATGATCAAGACAGGTTTGATTAATGGGGCTTCGGGAATGTTCTATCCGATCCGCGGCCATGATTTAATGGTGCAACCGGGATGCCTAGATGCTTAGCTTAGACAGGAATCGGGTAAGTATGAGTTATGTTGACTTAGCAGGTTGTTATGGCACGTTAAATAATATGATACCTAGTAAGAGTTCTCGTAGTTGGTATTGTAATAGAGGACTGGTATTTTTATCCAACTGCGCAATGGCAAAGGAAAGATTAGCTTTTCTAAAATGAAAGTACTGTAGAGGTTTTTTTCGGCTTTCCAAATCGGTTTTTGCAAAACTACATATATAATATAATCCTAACTATAATATTATAAATGCGAAAGTAAGTTTGTTTGTAAGTTTGTTACGCTTTCACGCTAAACGGCATAACAGATTTGGATGAAATGTGGCAAATGGGTAGACAATGACCTGGGTTAGGACAAATAATACTTTTTATCCCAATATTTCCATGGGATCGAGACTTATGCGGGTGAAACCACAGGGCTCAGCTAGTATCTTATATGTTGATGCCATAAATAATGAAATAAACACTATTTCATATTTAGAAGATTTAAAAAGAATTGAAATTCAGCTTGAAGAGTTGACGCGAGCGCTGAGTTCGTCATGATGGAATAATTAATAAAATAAGCCTTTTATTTATTCAACCCGGTAATATAAAGGCGAGGAGCCCTTAAATTACTTCGATTATGTTTAGGGAAGGACATTTCATTGATTTTGGTTTATAATTTGGAATTCGTCTAATGATTAATTTGCTTGAAACCTGTACTATGGAGCTGTGCGCTGCATAGCTTAGTGAAAAATTCGAAGTCATATGACATTCACCAACCCATACTGGGCCCGGGTGGTGAATTACGGCCCACTCCCTCTCACAGCCCCAGCAGCCCAGCAGCCCAGTGTATCCCAGCAGTGGGTAAATGGCTGATTATAGCTTAGTGACTGTCTAACGTCAACTGCGTATTATGTCTCTATTAACTAACGCATATCGGATCTGCTACATATTTCCATCATGGATTACCTTATGACTGCAGATAGGCCCAAAATTGTAATAAAACATCAAAATAAAACTTTAAAGCGAATTAAAACAAATCGCTATAGGTCTGTATGTCAATAACTTGCCTTTCTTAACAACAAAAAATAAAATACCTACCAAAAAAGGACAATAATAAAATCGATGACTCAATTTAATTTCATCCGCGATCTATAATAAACTTTATTTATTATAGAACGAGCGCACCCTTTTAGGCTTTCCTTTAGTATCCTGACTAAAACTAGATCCCACGTATGTATAGGCAAGTACTTGTTTTCGTTCTCCGACGGTATATAAGCTAGGTTTTGCTTTTAGCCCTGACATTGTCCTGTCCGTTCACTGGCTATAAGGATCGAGATGAAAATTATAACTCTTGCCATTTTTATTTGCGCAGTTTGCGTAAAGGGCGACGCGAGTGCGAAAGATAACCGGCAGAAGAGATTGTTATGTAAGTACATGTTATTTGATTTGGTACTTTTTGGGGGTGTCACATGAAAATAGAGAATAACCAGAAAGTAGCAGATAATCTATTAATTAATTAAAAACGAATCTTGACCTAATTGCGACGATTTTTTTTATGTTGACAGAAATTTGCACCGCGTTTAATTAATGTAATTCAGGACGAATGTACCTTACCTTGTCTAATGTTTTTGTTGATTTTTTGCTTAGCACTTGCAGTTCTTTCATGCATTCAGATCAGTTAGGCCTGAGTATGTTTTTTAAGTGTGTAGGCCTCGTAAACCACATAATACATACCCACAATTCACATAATTTCCAGATACTCAGTTCAATTATAATTTTGCTGAGTTCGTTTTTGTCTCCACACTCCAAGATATTTATAAATTGTTAAAAGATTTAGGATACACTGCATATGAAAGGGCTCGTTAAGGGCAGGATAACAAAACCAACTAACAAATTCAACCATTAAGCGTTTCTGTGTCCTAGATTGAAGGGTACTAAAGTCTTAATTCTTTTTACCTATTGTGGTATAGTATTTTTATTCTAGGTGCATCGTCCTCACATATAATTATATAACTAATGAACTTATATAAAATATTGTAAAACATTTTAAAAGAGTAACGGTGGAGTTTCTTGCCCATTCTTCTCCATGCGAAAACTACCTTTTGGAAGGGGCGACTAGAATCAATTCAATTTTTTTGTAAATTTTGACGTTCAAAAGTGCCTTATAAGGGCCTATTTGAAATAAATGATTTGACTTTGACTTTGAAAGTGAAATTACATTCACATGAGACATTTAATCTATATTTATGCCTCTAAAGTTGGCAACATATCAATCGGGCGGCTGCTGACACTTTTCTTCAGATGAGGTTATTGACCAATATGCACCCACACCAAAAAGTATTTGTCAAAACCGTTGTTGTTCCATACCTCTTTAAAATAATTCAAACAACCCTATTTGATTTTTTTCAAAAAGATTTGTTTCAATTATTTTTAACGTCTAATTATCAACCTAATTCCTAAGGGGCAATAGTTTATTTGTTCGACGTAGGTACCAGAGTTCTTACTGTTCTCAATTTAAATATCTATCTCTCATAGTTAAAAGGGATATAACCCAAACAGGGAGAGGGATACGACCCGGATCCTTCGATCCTTTTGTTTGCCGCCAGTCAGCTATCCTGCGCGCGCGCATGTTCTTGACATTTTATTGTCACCTGTTTCTTTCAATTACTCAGAAACATTTTTAATAATTTATTTATTTATAGCAACTGAGGATATAATAAAAACAACTTGAAGTCGAATTACGTGTAATAATAAGGTGAAGCGAATGACGTGTTGATATTGTTATTTTTATCCGTTTGTTTTCTTGATTTTTTTATTTTAAAGAAATATGAATTCGGATAGTTGTATATCCAAAAGTGTGTCTTAATCTCCTTGAATTGTTGTTTATATAAGTAAATACCTGGATCGATGATTTTTCAGGAAGCCATTATAGTCGTAAATATGAACCGGATTTATAATGGAACAGTCAATAATAGTTGATCGTAAATCAATCAGAAATCGAAAGGATCTTATGTAAGAATTGAAGTATGTTTTGATTTATTTATCCATAGGTTTCACTCAGCAATTGTTAGTGCAAAACTACTGCGAAATATTTGGCTATATTTAATCGAAAATAGAATTGAAGTTAGTTTACAAAATCTCGTACTAATCTCAGATTTGGGTTAACGCATTAAACTACGTCGTACCTTGAAAAAAAACACCAGACTTTTATGAAACTTTTTCACACTAGTGCTACTTAAAAATAGATAAGTTTTAATTCTAAATTAAGCTCAGAAAAGCGTAATAACAATTAAATTAAAAACAAATAAATGAAGTTTTTTATTTTTATTTTATTTTTGATAACATAAAAAAGGGTTACCAAATTTCGCCAGTTATGTTTAAGTCCCATGTAATAGGGGGCGAGCCTATTGCCCTCAACCGGGCACAAATCCAGACTCCGGGCTGCTACTGTGAAATTCCAGATGGGAAAACCCAATACCACTTTGCCCGACCCGGGAATGAAACCCAGGACCTCTTGATCAGCAGTAGCGCTAGCGACCACTAGACCAACGACGCAGTCAACTTTAAAATTTAAATACTGAAAAATTTACGTGAACCTATACCTACCACAAGCCTTTATCTTAGTTGGAGGGGTTTACAGGAATACAAGTATATCTAACGTACGTACATCAGTTACGTCCGCGTTGTTGTCCGCGTGTCAGCACCCGACGTAACATCAGTTACGTCGGGTGCTGACACGCGGACAACATTATGTTTTATTTTTTAATTTATTTAATACATCTATTTAATTACTTTTATTTTGTATTTATGTATATGAATCTTTCTGTCCGTGACATCACTGCAGGCCCTATCAGAATACCAGCGCTGCGACATTTATTATTAAATGTCGCAGCATCATGCTGAGATAGGAGCCTTTTGGCCTCGCACAGGACTTTCCACTTTTTAATTTTTACTCTGTTTGTTTTTTCTATTTTTATTTTTAGTGAGTGTGTGTTTAGTTTGATTACGATCTCCTGTGCTTGTCCCAATCAATACTTTTTCTTTCTTTATCATAACTAATATTATAAATGCGAAAATGAGTTTGTTTGTTTGTTTTGTTATGCTTTTACGCTAAAACCGCTGAACGGATTTGAATAAAAGGATAATGGCAGGAAACTTGTTGATGGAATTATTAAGCGTCTTATGTCAAAATGATAAATACCGACGAAGTAATTTAGTAAGTTTTATCAAATCAAGCTTATGACATATCGAAGTCTGGAAAAGAATATCGTTATAATTGAAAACGAAATTAACTATGGGTAGACCATGACCAAGAGAAGGACATAGGCTACTTTTGATCCTGAATCGCAGACGTAGTCGCGGGTAACAGTTAGTATTTTATAAATCAAGGTGTTGGGACCTTATGGGTATCGTGGTTGGAGAAGGAGATTTATTAAATTCGTGTATACAAGATATAGTCTATTCAAATGACCATGAATGTTAAGCACAATGACGCTTCTTATGTTAGTTACACGGTACACAAGTTATAAGATACGGCGCCGGGAAAACGACTAGGGACCTATCGGCGGGAATATCATAAGGTCCCAACATTGGTGACCCCGACGTAATTCACTTTAAGATGCTGACCCGAGCCAATTTAAGATGTAACTATGAATCGATCGGATATCAATTGAATCAAGCGTTCAATAAACTGTATCTATAGCAAAATAGAAAATAGAATCATTTGCATAGCATCTTCATTGAAGAGCCACCTTCGCCCACGACTGGCCATCTTTACTGATGTAAAAAACAAAATGGTTTTGTTATTTTCTGTGTAGCACTGCAATAATCTAATAAAATAGACTCAATAAAAATACTTCGTATAAATGGCGGTCAAAGGGTTAACAAAACACCACAGCTTAGTCGTAACATGTATTAGCGATTTGTTTTTGTCTTTTCATATAACATCACGCCTAATTCCCGAAGGGTAAGGCAGAAGTGTACCTACGTTACAGTGTACACCCACATTTCACCAGTTATGTTTAATCCCATATAATAGGGGGCAAGCCTATTGCCATCAAACGGCCACAAATCCAGACTCCGGGCTGCTACTGAGAAATTTCTGATTGAAATACCCAATAACACTTTACACGCTCTGTTGTTGCTTCATTTTTAATCCTTATTTCTTTGTACTTATTGTGGTATAGTAATTTTATTCTAGGTGCATCGTCCTCACATAACTTTATACAAAATATTGTAAAACATTTTAAAAAGAGTAACGGTGGAGTTTCTTGCCCATTCTTCTCCATGCGAAAACTACCTTTTGGGCGACTAGAATCAATATTTTTTTTTTGTAAATTTTGACATTCAAAAGTGCCTTATAAGGGCCTATTTGAAATAAATGATTTTCTTTGACTTTAACAAACACAAAAAAAAAAAAAAAAAACAATATTGTTATTATTCTTGTATGAATGTTTATTTCAGTTCCCCGAAATTATTTTTTCTTCTTCCCTGCTAAACACTAGAACGCGGTGAGGTGGGTGTTTAGGTGGCTGCCTTATATATTTTACAGCTTTGGCGTTTTGCTGATTCTCAGTCTTATTTGTATAAACGACTTTTGTTTTTGATTGATTTCAATGCCTAGTGTGAAACTAAGTATCTTATTAAAAAGAAAGTAATGTATTCCCATTTTTTATCCTCACCATCACTGCTATTCCCCCCTGCCCTTTAAAGCACCACTTGTATTTATTTGCGCCTATCGAGCGTATCTTTATAGGCTGGAAAAATCCTGCCGAAAACAAACCTTTATAGAACCTAAACCACTTTAAACTGCTTAACAGTCCTTGTAATACCACCATAAATAATTTATAAGATTAAACACTAATACAATGATTGCGCCTCTTTTTATGAAACTTTTGACAAACTGGTCTCGCGCGTGGTTGGTCACAATTCCAACCTTACTTGACCCGTTTGATGGGGGTACCTACCCTTTTTTTTTTTTTGGTTGGGAAATTATCAAATAACTTCTCCCGCTCTGGGTGGAGCGGGAGGGCGTGTCAGACTCTTACTGACTTAAACCCACCCGTGTTCCTTCCGTTGCATGTACGTTGCCAGGGGCCACGGTATCCCTTTCGGACTTTCCCGCAACCCCGGTAGGCATCGGTCCTATCGGACCCCTTCAGTTGCTGAAATCTCTTTGAGGCGCGCGTGGAACACAACGCGCCGTCGACCCGGGCCTGGTCCTTATCGGACGGCGAGCTACCCACTGCTCACCGTCCGCAAGCCCGTGACTACGGTGGAATCGGCCTGCGATTCCCGATGTCTAGGGCGTCTCCTGCAGCGGCTAGGGGCGTGAGGGCGCGAAATTTGCCTCTCCCTCACGCGTTCTGCCTCCTCCTTCGCGAGCATTACTGCTTCGCAGAAGGAGGTGACGGCCTCCCATGCCAGAGATCCCCGCCACCGATCGCCTCCACGAGGACACGGCGATGCTCTGCCCAAGCCGGGCAGACTTCCACCGTATGCTTGGTGGGGGTACCCTAGATTAGATACTGCGACCTACTGTGAGAAAAGGCCAGAATGTTAAAAAGAGGCTCAATTATTTAAAAAAGCGTGCAATGTATTAAGTGCAAGTTTTTTTAGATGATCAATAATCAAAAAAGTGTCCATCGTTTGAAGTGCAATAAGTTTTTAGAGGATCAGTTAAATATTTCCCGTAATACTCATGACACTTTACGAAATTAAATTCCATTCACAAGAATTAGAAATAATCTGTTATGAGATGTACGGCTTAGACCTGCCTACATTGTAATAGACAATCCAGGCGGGCCGGCTATCCTTTCATCTTTCAATTACGGCTAACATGACAGGCAGTAAGGATATATCATATTAATGCGCTGTTCACTCTCGGTCAATGATCTCGGACGATAACCTTTTGCTTTACAATGTTGCACTCTGTGTATATTTAAATAGGTAAAAGTTATATCCTTAATTACATCTTGAACTCTTCAATAGATAAGTAATAAGTAGATACTTAATACACTTGATTGTCAAGCATTAGACAGTCATTTTCGACTTGATAATTACAATAATTTGGAACGCTGGTTACCGTACCTAACTGAAATACTGAAAATTATATAACGTCACGCCTGTAATCCACGAAAGGTTAGGCAGAGGGGGTGTGGGTGTACTGAAAATGAATTTAAAAAATAAAAGGCGAGCAATATCCACACGGCGAGACTATCGCCGTGATTCTCTCGCCCGTGGAAATGTGGATGTAATATTCGCACGGCTATATTCACTTCGGGGATTACTGTACGTGCTAGTACCTATACAACAGGGTGTTTGGTAGAGGGATCGACACAATTTAGAGATAGGCAGCGTGAAACCCTAGTTTTCACCCATAAAACCTATGTCTTAAGTGTCACAGTAGGTCATAGTCAGCCTATAATGTGCCCACTGCTGGGAAACAGGCCTCCTCTCTTCGAGAGGGAGTGGGCTGTAATCTACCACGCAGGCCCAGTGCGTGTTGGTAGATGTCACATGTCTTCGAATTTTTGGTTCTAAAACATGCCGGTTTCCTCACGATGTTTTCCTTCATCGTTTTGAGAGCAGTGGTGATGAAATTATTTACACAAAGTAAAGCTCCTGGCTGGGTTTGAACCTACGACCTACAACTCGTAAGTCGCGACCATTACCACTGGGCCACCACTGCTCCTACGTTTTTTTTTCATCCGAAATGTCGTCACATCTATTTTGTGTGGTTGTAATAAAACGCAATAATTCTTGGTGTTATCTGCGATGTACAAATGAACTCATACAATTGGTTCTAGAAAATTACTTGTGTGCTTCCAGTCTTAAAATTGTGTTATGGTAAGAGAAATTCCAATTTTAAAATAATTACGAAAACAAATCAATTTTGTTCTAGCAAATGACATCCTCAATCCCTCTAAAAAATTGTGTCGGTCCTTCTGCCAGACATCCTGTATAAGGTCTTTAATCCCAGGAAACTTTACAATTTTATATACTCCAACAAAATCTTAAGTACCTAAATGACGGACAGAACACTACTCTCTTATTTATTAGTGCGTGCGATCTCTCGGGGGATTTATAGCTGTGTTCGAACTGTTGAAAAGAGCTATACGGCTTTAAGTCCTTTATTTTGTTTGTCTGTACAACGTTGAGGGCGATTCACATGTCGCTGCGCTGCAACTGACGGCACTCAGCCGATAGCGTTGCTTCGCGGTGCCTTTGTGTGTAAATGTGTATTTAATGTTGTCGATATTTGTCAAGTCTGTTTCGAGAAGGTGGCAGAATATGTGTGTGGATTTACATTTTATTAAGGTGTTTAACATGCTTTTTATAATGTCACTCATAGTTTTTTAATTAAATTATTTGTCGATCTTTCAAATCCGCCTCGAATAAATAAAAATTTCGTTTTTATTAAATCAATTATAGGTACAGTACAACTATTTTCGATCGACTTATAAATCGATTGAGAGTGTCCGGTCTGCACCAAGTGCAACTGATAGAAATCCGACGACTGCCGAAGCACGAAGTTTGCCGAGGGACATTAAGAAAATTGTTGTACTGTACACGAGTGATAGCGTCAAGCTCTGAGCCGACTATAAATAAATATATTAAATTGCCATCGACAGGTACAAAGAATACAGACTACACATTTTTTTTTTACATAATAGGTACCTACTATACCTAAATGTGCTTTCAATATTTTGGAGAGGCGATGAAGTTTGAACTGTCTTTTAGTTTTAAACCTATTGATTTTTAATCCGACACTCAACTAAAATAAATATTATTTTCATTTAATTCAACTGTCAGTGCGTGTACATAAACCCTTGTTGAATAATCTTATGAAGACAGATCTGATGTTACGATTTATTTTACAAAATGAAATATGAACTTGACGGGACAATGTACCAGGAAATGTTTTGATTCAAACGTTTGCCACACGCAGAGGTCCTTAACAGGGAACAGGGTCTGCAAGTCTCCATACAAATGTATTCCCCTTTTTTCTTCCTGAATAATACCTCTAGAGCATTCATTTTTCCTAAAATCAAGGTCTGCTGTAGACACGTCCCTGTTATTTCCTTTTTTTCAGCAACTTAGTGGTAAAGAAAATATGACCCTCCAAAAGTTTTTAACATAAAAGAAAATTATAGGACATACTCTTTCTTTAAAAAAAAATGTAAATAGTAATTGAATCGGCTCTGTTTTCGAGGAGAAAAATACGAAGCGACGATCTCGTCAATTTTTTTTGTAATATAATCGGTCTGAGCTGCAGCTGTCCCTATTGCACTCTACGGAGGCAGACTTGAGGTAAGACGACGGCAATAGTTTCTTCAAATACCTATTTTTCAAATTCCTCGCAGTGAAGTGAAGTGAGTTCCTCTTAATACAAGTTAAAACAGTTTGATCTATATAAATATAAATGAAATGCTGTTCGTTGGTAAGCGCATCACTTGAGAACCGCTAGACTGATTTGGCTATTTTTAGTCTGAATTAGGTTTCTATGGAAAGAAAAATTGTACAAGTTTCCCGGAAAATTTTCATGTTCGTAAAAAAATTAACGACCTTTTTTATTGTATGGTTTATTGTTTGGACAGGATATAGTCAGCCAGGTCAGCTATTTGTTAATAGTTGCTATCTCAATATCTTACAGTACCGGTGTTAATAATATGACACATCATGTTTTAGAAATAAATTTTTGCTTAGAAACTTCATATTCATGAGCCGTCAGACAGTCAATTAAGACTGGTGATCTCATAACTGCAAAGGCTTATTTTTAATCTTATATTTTGAATTATTATTTTTGACATTGTTCTCACTTATGGAAGCAACAAGAATAATGTACCTAGTATTTTGTAATATCTTAATTTCAAAGAGTGTCCTTAGAGCTTCTTGCCCGTTCTTCTCCATAGATATCTACGTTTTGGAATGGGCAAGCTTCAACTTTCTGGCTAACTGACCGACTCTTTGACAGTTAAATAGTTCCTGTTAATGTTTGAAATTGGAATGTTCTGAATTTGAGTTTAATACCGATACGACGCTCTACGAAACCCCCCTTTGTTTAAAGGTTGACCAAATCATCAAATTGATTGTACTAACTCTACAGGCAAGCACTGCCTTCGTTTTGTAGTTGGATTGCTCTGAAGCGAAATAGTAAACGAAGGCGCTCGTATTTGCGAATCCTGCATTTATTGACTTTTCCTGCCTCTACGTACTACATATCGATATATAAATAAATATCATCGGCACGAATCGTTGTCAGATTTTCATTCACTAACAAAAATGGTAATATTCTTCATGTTTTTATTTCAGTTTACGATGAAGAAGGAAACTTAGTGAAGACATACTCCAACCCCTACCCAAATAACCCGTTCCTGCAGAATTTGAGGCTCAACGCTGGTCATCTGCCTTACTATGGAAGTTTCTTGAACCCGTTCTTCGGTTTTATTAAAGTAAGTACCCAATCGTTTCACATCTGCTTATACTAATAGGACTTCATACGTAGATCATCGACAGCTATTACTGTGATCGCCATAAGCTGTCTCTCTATAGAAGAGAATTGCTCTAAGTGCTGGTGTTCTCGCACACCAGCGTTTTTTCGGGCTGGACTGCAGACTGGCCTTAGTTATAAAAGTAATGAAAGCTGAATGTGGAACGTTAATTCCTTGTCAGTCGGGAGAAGAAGCTAGTCTCAGAACACAGTGAACGGCGCGGCTTGACGGCACGGTTGGCGCAGTGGTTAAGCGATCGACTGCTGCACTGCGTGTCGCGGGTTCGATTCCCGCACGGAACAAATATTTGTATGACCTACAAGTAGTTTTTCCGGGTCTGGCTGTTTGTGTATGTGACTTTAAATGTTTGTAAACGCACCCATGATACAGGAGAAATTCCTAGTGTGGGGCAAAGTTTAAAAAAAATAAAAAAATCTAATGGCATTTTATAGTAGGTATTATAAACCCGGAAACAAAGTGTTATCAATTCTTATTAATTAATTACTTACAAAAACCTGTCAATTCAAAGCCATTTATTCGATTTATTCCGACAGGACTTTGGCAACATATTCTCCGTCACGGTCCCAGTATCAAACAAAGTAATACAACAAATCCAGAAAGATCCAGAATACCATAACAAGTTAGTGCTGACCCACACGCCAGACGCAGTGATCGAACCGAACCCACTGTGCGAAGGGAAGAGGGCACAGATCCCTTCACCGAAGCTGTGTAATAACTATCTGAACTGCTGGGATGGGTGGGCAGTGGAACAGGAATGTCCTACTGGACTGCTGTTTAGTAATCAGGGGTACTGTGATTATTCGGATAATGTAAACTGTGAGAGTCGGAAATTGAGTAAGTACCTGTATGTAACTTTAACAAAGTACCTATAGATATTTAATAGATTTCATTAGCCCTGGATCGCAAGACTATGGGGAGAGGCCTTTGCCCAGCTATGGGATGATACAGGGTAACAGTAACAGTAATGTTAACACCTTCATTACTGTATGGTGTGCTTGTGCGGTATTTATGTGATATCATCACGACAATGTCGCAACGGGAGGGATTCTAACTCGCAACTTCGTTTTTGCTATTCTACTAGTCAATGATTCCACCTTACTTACATTCATACTTACTCATTAAAACTTTAATTATTTCCAAGATATGTTGTCACATTCTCAATTTCGATAAATTTTCTCGTAAATGCATACTCAACCGCAATTTCATTAAAATCTTTCATCACCCGAGACATCGTTAAACCTAAAAGCTCTTATAATTATTTGTGTGTATGTCACTAAGATAACATTTCGACATGACCGTAAATGATTGAAAGTCGAATTTATGTAACTTGTTTAATTAGAACCTGATAGTGCCATCCACGAAGACGCGCCCGACTATTCTTCCTAAACGCGATTACTGTATAGCTTGGCAAAAAAGAGTTTGGAAAAAATGAGGGCGCCTCTTTCACAGTTAGGTCACTTCGAATGAGAAATGATTAAAAGAATAACAAATTTTTAAAAACACTGCTTTTGAGTGACTCAAAACCCACAAGCTCTTGTCGGTAAAGTAGTGCCATCATCATAAGTCTGCATTACTTAAGGGTACGCTAGTCGATCATTCGTCGTTGCAAAATAGAAACCGTACAGGGATAGATAATAATTTATTAAAAATTTCAAATAATTTGATTTTGAGTAAATACATCCAGTAGTTTTTCCATAATATCTATATGCCCAAAGGTCTGTTCGTGAAATTTTACGCGCTCGTTTTTGATATAAATCATCGTTTATTTCAACTAAATAAATTAATAAATATATAAATAAAACTAGATAAATAAATGCTGAATAAATAAAACTAAAAAAATAAATAATTAGACTCATTAGCATGCATATGCGACTAGTGTACCCTTAAGTAAAATATTTAGTTCCAAATGTCACCACGTCAGATTCTTTTATGTCGACCTGGAGCCGTATTATGACGTATTAATGCCACCATTATTCCAGTGTGAGTGAGAGACGGAGCTATACAAGGCCGGTAGCACCATCCTTTTTTCGCAGTGGAATAACGATGGCATAATAAGGCTCCAGTACTGTAAGCGTGGAGCGTGTAAGAGCGAGGCGCGTCTTTGTGGATAGCACTACCTACACATGAAATAAGTTCCTTTGGTTGAGAAGTTTATTCTGAATGTTTCTAGAACTGTTGTGGATCCCTTGAATGACATAACATAAAACAATTGTCCCCAAATCACCCCCGTTTTCCCCGAAGGGTTAGTCATAGATTATACACCCATGTTAAATTTAGCTTTCTGGTTGATGCCAATAAGTTCCTTATTGCCATCAACCAGAAAGCTAAATTTCTGATGGGAATACTCAATAACACTTTGCCTGACCTAGGAATCAAATGCAGGACCTCATGACCACTACACCGATGAGGCCATCTTCTGAATATTCCACTACCACGATATCTCCAAACCATATTGTATGGCCATACTTACTGTCTGTCCTAACTTCAACATTAATGATGTAACAATCCTTGTTGTCTTCAATCTCCATGCTATTATGGTTAAAAATAATAGTTCCTACTATATGCAATATCAAATATTATCGACTCAGACGTCCTTTAAATCAATTAGATTAGATTTTGTGAATGTGAGAACGTTGTAGGCTTAACAGACTATAGATCTGTCGACCATTTTCTATCTTGCTAAGTACCTGGTACTTGTTGATAGGCCTACACTGTCCTCTCATACCTATTAACACTGTAATTTGAAAACATTGTAAATACCATTTACTTTTAAAAGATTAACCATGGAGTTTCTTGCCGGCTCTTCTCCATAGGAAACAACCAATAGGAACCGTGCAACTAGCTTCTGACGTCTCATAAGTGCCCTTGTAGGATTATGTGAAATAAGCTTTCCTTTTACTTTTCATGAAAAATCCCACCTAACACCTCTTATAAGTTATGAACATTCATAGCTACTTACCAACGGATATGTAAATATAATCACTAGAAGATGTCGCCAGACGTGGAAATGTCAGGTTATATAAAATCCGCAGCCGGGTCGTCGTGGTTACGAAATACGAATGTGCCTCTGACCTGGTGTACTGGTCACGCTTATAACCCCTGAATGTTTTTGTGATGCTAAGTGTGAACCCTGGTCTAGTAACTGTAGTTCCTGATAGAAAAACTGACAACCTGGCATAATCTGTATCGCTTATTTATGTCCATATTTTCGGCCGCCATCAGTGTAAAGTTTTATACAGTAAATACCTGTATCAAATGTTTTTCCTTTTCAGTGGACATAGTTATAATTATTATAAATATTGAATTGCATAACATAATTTTTGATCCGTAGATCAATAATAATGCTATGTAGTTCAATATTTATAATAATAATTATACACATAACGCTAACACTTCGCCATAGTAAAACTGTCCTGTAGGAAAATTCAATGCCTTTTATAATATATTATTACTACTATCAGACAAAATCTCACCTATCTTCTATAACTGTATAATAATGGTTGGACTAATAACCTTTTGAAGATAGTTAAGGAAAGTAAAATACTGTTAACATAACCTTGAAATGTGTCTTGAATGTGTGTAACAAGCGAGACTCATTTAATTGCTTGCTTTATTTACATCGGTTTCACTGATCACCAGGAGAACAACCACCAACACAGCCACAATGCAGAAAAGACTTCGAAGCGTTCCGAAGCGCGCTAGACTGTAACGAGTTCTTCGTATGCGTTGGAAGACAGCCTGTCAAATTCAAGTGTCCTGCTGACCTTTCATACAACCAGGTATAAATACATACATCTGTTTTATTTTCCATAAAATTATCGACAAGTTTCCCATCCTTCAGGCTTATTTTATTCAAGTACCTTCCGCATAGCTCAGCCAGAAAAGTTCTACATTTACGGTGCATCGAATATTTCAATGATGAGAGTCATTTATTTTTTATTTTATAATTACAATAAAACATTTAGGATCATGGTATGGGAAAGTAGGTACGTGTTAATACAGGTTGAGCAGGTTATTTTTAGCGTATAACAAAATTATTATACTTAGCTTCATGACAGATGACCCGTGCATGTAGATTTTGAAGTAACTCTGTTGTGACTCCAATGAGGATACTAATGAATTTTAAGATTGGAGATGTAACCTACTCTTCAAATGTAATGTGACTATTTGGAATAAACCATTTTAAGATTATATATGTGTATTCAAATAGATGTGAGATGGCTATAAATGCTCTACTTACCTAGTTAGTCATCATAACAGAATGATTTTTGTACTTTTTGCCTGCCTTATTTGTTTTTTCTCAATATGTACGCACTCTGAAAACAGTGACTCATTTTACATATATATCCAAACAGGTATTTCAATATGGAAATCCTTATTTGCAATATGACCAGTTTAACATGGTTTTATAGTACTTTTATGAAGTGCCTACCCAATTCCGTAGTCACTTTTTATAGTATTTATTTTTCAATGCCATAAAGGTTCATTTTTTATAAATAAATGATTCATTCTTTTTTTAGTTACTGTCAATAACACTTTGAATGTTTTACTTTCCGAATTTACTTCGTCTAAGTAATAAAGAAAGTCCATAATAATGAGATTATGTTCTGTATTTTCATTTATCTTTTTTCTATTTTCAGCAATTAGGCGTCTGTGACTACCCTACTCGCGTGGACTGCTCATCGACTGCCATCAACAGTGAAGTCTTTGCTCCGCAATCAACTTCAATCCAACCTGCCGCACCCACTCCCGCGCCAATTGCATCACCAGCTCCTCTTGCTCCATCAAGCTCTATTGACCCCTCAGCACCTATTGTGCCATTAGCACCTGTAGCACCAACAGCAACATTTGCCCCTCCACCGTCACATATTGTTGTAGCTGCACCTGCTTCAATACTGAACCCTGGTGAAATCAAGACTGTGTTCTCAGAGAACTCTATAGTTAATACTCAAAGTAAGTTGAATACTTGCATGTTGAAGCCTCTTATTTGCTTAAGACTTGATTATATGTTAAGCAAGATAACCTCTTAAACAAAGACTGTTGCAAGATGTGCTTCATTTCAGAGATCAAATTTGAATGCTCTGTATTTTTCAACATCAATATAATTTACCAGGTATTTGCTCAATTATAAGTTTATTACGATGTGAATGGATACAAGCTAATTAACGAATGCTCAACCGTTGCCTAAACGATTAATTAAAATGGCCATAACTTAGATTTCATAAGAGATTACTACATTGAGTAATTAGAGTTTTTTGAATATATGGATATTGCGTATGTGTCACTCTATACGATTTCATTTAGAAGAAATGGGTTGTAGACCAAGTTATAAGTTTGCAGAGGTATTCATCTTCCAGAGAAATTGTGATTGTTCAAGTATGTGTAACAGCTGCATTCAACGACTCGTAATAAACGTAATACCAATCACATAATGGGGTGGCAAGAACTAGAATGTTCATGAACTTTCCTTGACCATACAGAAACCTTACCTTTATCATTTATATTTCAGGTTGGACCTCCACCCACGTAGCCATGTCACATCAAGATGCTATCCGTCAGCTGCGGCTTGGTAACATCGCCAAAGTCGATGTCTGAGTTTACAGTAGTTGTAGTATTTTATGTTAAGGCTTTTGCTACCTCTACTGGTAAACAATACTTTGAAAATAAATTAATATAGTCGTGCTTGGCTAGAGCGAGATCAAACAGGGCGTATACTTTAAATACTCTTGTAACTAAAATGTTGTAACACGAACAAACCTTGTTCAAATACATATCAATAAGTTGAGCAATTAATTGGTAGTAAATCTAGTTTGGTTGCTAGGTTCCGCCTAGATTAATATTAATGTCTTATTTAAGTCTAACAGTCTATCAGCAAATTGCATTTTAATTTATTGAAATGATTTCTAAATAAACTGTACCTAATCATTGGTTTGATTTTTTCCACTCACTCTAATATCAAATTCTCATTAACGTATTTTGTGATTGGTAATCAGAAAGAGTACTTGATTGAAATAAAAAAGTATTTGTTTAAAAATATTATTTATTTACAAAAATATTAAAATAATAAGTTCGCTAAACTTAACTTACATAGGTTTTATGACTAAGAACAACATATATTTCGACACAGCACCAGCACATTGTGTTGGTACCATGTCAAACTTTTTGAAGATTTCCAAAATTTGGCAACAATTGTTTTCGAAAAAAACAGACCAAAAACATTGTGGGTTTCGATTCACTTTCGAAGTCCATGGCTTAGAAATAATCGAGCGCCTCTTCAGACAGACAAAAATACCTTTCATGAATCACTAGATGCACTTGTAAAGATTAAAACATATCATCTTCTCACAGCTGATAAGGAGAAAGAATAAGATAATAATTTATCGAATGTCAATCATCATGTTGGATGGTTTACAGTCGATGTGACGTCACTAGTCACTACAGCACAAAGGACTCTAATAACATATGATTCTGAAGAGGCCGTTCGTACGCTATATCAAATGGAACGGGTTTAGCTTCAGTCTGTCCTTCGAGCCGCTCCTTGACATTCAGAATCCCAACTTCTTCAAAGCTTTCAGGTCGACGTCACCGTAGTAATCCTCGCTGTAATGGTATCAGGTTATGAATCAACTGCTATAGTTTGGTTAACTGTTATAGGTTGGGAGAAAACATATTCCTTTTTGTCGATATGCGTATTTATTTTATTAGCATTGCCAAGTAGATGCGGTAACTTTTGTGCATTACTAATCAAACACACAATCAGTTCTTTTTGTGTTATTAGTTGTTTTATCAGTTTCATATGAAGTAACTGTGGGAGCTTCACGACCATGAGCAGGATTAGAAGAAACTGCTTTCACAGCAGATGCTTTTAGTTTACTTGTGAATGCTATTTCTTATTTCTTAATCACCTTTTAAGACATCTAGGAAAATAGTACTCGAATATTATCTATCTTTGCATGTGTAGTTTGCTTTTTTACATCAATAAATGAGGCTTTAAGCTGCAAGTCTTTACAGATATTGCATTTGTTTTGGCTATCTACATTTTCTACATACAGCAAAAAATATGTTGAAAAAATAACTAGATAGATTATTTATTTATTACGTACTACGTCATATTAAGATTATTCATTCTAAAAGTTGGCAACATCGCAAATAGTTGTCAAATATTTACCTGTTTTGATTAATTTGGCAATATTACTGTATGGAAATAAGAAACGTGGCTAACTAGTAAACTATAACATTGATTATGAAATGCAATAATTAATATCCTAATATCGAATATTTCGTTTTAGACGTAAAAAAGCATTTGGAAACCTTTCAAATGCCTTTTTTACACCTAAATCGGTCACAACATCAAATTCTGTGTTATAATAGCAATTCATTATAAATATTCCAGTTCATTTCATATTTATATATTTCCATACAGTAATATTGCCAAATTAATCAAAAGAGGTAAATATTTGACAGCTATTTGCGACGTTGCCAACATTTAGAATAAATGCTCTTAAATCGACTTTCATCGAAGTGCATTGTAGAAAGACTCATTCTTACTCTTCAAACCTTTCTTTATATTAATACTAATTCCAACAAAGATATTACTTACAGAAGGGTACACCTTAAAATGCATTGGTTTCAACATTAAAGAAGAATTAACGTACCTGGATTCCCAAGGATGACGGTTGGCTGTTACAGTCAGTAATAAAAATGATTAGACAGAAGAAAATTACTAAAAGAACCAAGAAAATATTAATATATTAGAAAGTGATTGCATTAATGAAACAGAAAACAGTGTGGTGAAAAATGTTAGGAAACGGTGCTAAAGTGCATCACTACACACAGGAAATTAATACAACAGAAGTAAATTTTTATAAATTTTTGTTTATTTTATCACTAAAAATAAAACTTAAGTATTACAGTTTCTATCAAACATCAACACTCAGTCGCAGCGAAATAATTCAGTACAATAATATATTTACAAGGTCATGGTATTTAAACGGATACAATGGTATATCGATGTCCTCACGGATTTTAAACAGAACTACATTGTCGTAAATGCAAAACAACTTCCCTTAACGATCTAGTTGTTTATAGTGCAAACTTTATACAGGCTTGGATAACTGGTTTCGATATAATAATGTTGAAAGGACACTATAAATACTAAGATATAATGTATAATAATAAATATATCTATCGCTGTATGGTTTTACTAATTTCCTAACATGCCTCAATGAAACTGTTCGAAGAAGCTACAACGAGAAGTATTTGGCAACTAGAAGTGATACATGTCAACTGTAGCTCACTCACTAAACAATCGAATATTTTTGAACCTGGAACACGACCTCCACACACCATGAGCAACGTTTTTTTTTTTTACAACGCTTATGTATTTGTATTCCGCCTGAACTGTCAGATTGAAGTGGTTGCTCGTAGTGCGCGCAGAGTATTGGTTTATAGTTAACTATGTGAGTATTAAAAGGTTATGGGGTGGGGAATTGTATTTAGTTCTCCTTTTGGGGGCGGGGTTTGAGCTGCTTGGGCGTGTTGCGGGTCTGGCCGTCTTGCTGGAGGCCGGCGAGCAGCTCGCTCTTGCGGATCGTCTTCAGATCCAGATCCCCGTAGTAGTCCTCGCTGAAAATGTACGCGCACCTTACTACCTGCCTCGACTACTAGCGAGCCTTAACTCTATGTCTTATGCCTATCGACGACGAGTGAGTACATAAATGGCTATCTCAATTTCTAGCAACTTTTACTACACGAGTGGTAACTGGCTGCGAGAATTGTGTAATGTAATCTTGTACACAGTCGGCGTTAAAGAGTGAACCGCCTTGAAACGGCAACAAGAATGATATCCGCTCGCTTTTCCAACTAGCGTTATCTAACGTTTGTTTTTCGTGGCAGACAATTATGTGGTCCGGAGCTCTCGCAAAAAATTCTAAAAACGACTTGTTCTACGACCTTCAGTTAACGTGGTTACATCGTGACCGGTGCAGGCGCATCTCAGTATCGATCTTCTTGCGATTGTTCGACGTACATAGACCATGAACCGGATATAAACGTTTTGAAAGTTTTCTCATTGTCTCAATAAAGGAATAGTTTGGTTCAGATAACTCATAAATATAATTGATTTTTTATAGAAACTGCGCGTAGAACTTATAAGTTGTTGAAATACACAAACGAACACTAGATACTTTCATAAATGACAAGTAAGTACGTTCGAGTGCAAAGAGTTGCAAAAAAAACCTCATAACTATTTCATGATTGCAAGTCTGCGCCAGTCACCGATATTATTTTGAACGTTTCCTCTTTTTATAAAAGGTATTGAAAATTCAACCTCTATGTCATACTCGAACAGTTACGGTCGATACGATATGTTTGAGTGAAACAACGGTCATTACCATACACACTCTGTTATTTACCGGTCGGCATTGACCACGGTCGTCCGCGCATGACACGACTGAGAGCGCACTATTTTGCTCTAAGTCATGTTAATTTCAAAGTGTCCTAAATGTCGCAAGCGTGCAAGGCTCCGGACCGCATACTTGCGGCCAGCTATTCAGGTGGGCGAGCTTTACTACGTATGCACCTATGTCAACCTACACAACGACATCTGTACACTGCTGATCGATTCGTGTATAATAAAGCTGAGGCAACACGGAGTGCAACCGATCTGTGTTCGTATTATGTTTCATTATTTATGTGCAAGAAGAGTTGTTAGTCACAAGGACGACATTGGTTGTGTGGAAGTGGTTACAGGGTCTTAGGGTTTTGGGACATCAAGAATATCATTATACCAGATTAATGTTTGGGAACCCATTCAATATTAATTATTTTGGTCAAGAATTTCATGATCATTAGGATAACTTCTTGGTGTCCATGATTAGGCTAGGTACTAGATGTTAATGTACCACACAAGACGCTGGTAACACCACAGAACCAGTATTCAACCAGTGAGTAGAAGAAGTCCTAAAGTGCGTTCAAGCTGCCTGTCTTACTTGCGTTACTTGAACGGTGTAGATAGGACATCCGCATTCGATCGTGAAGTTATAAATATCAAGAGTACCATGAATTATGAGTAATGAGAAGTTGAACTGGATAGATATTGAAATGCGTATGTCCTATGATGTGGTGTGTATACAATATGTACATGAGGTTTTAGAAAGTTAACTCACCATCCGGGAACATCTTCGGGGTCTTCGCAGTTGCCTGTGCCATCAGCATCTCCGATCTTGAACACGGTGCCGATGGGGCATCCGTACTCGCGGGCGACTCCCTCCAGACAGATGTAGTACTTGCGGCAGTCCTCAGGGTGGGCGTGACGGCTGAAGGAGCCAGCGTTCGACACCTCACCGGGAGCGGGGCAAGAGAAACCGTTCGCTACTTCTGGGAAACACCAAAGAGGTTACGTGAGCGAGAGTGCGGAAGGCGAAACCGAAATTCAGCAGCGACAGTGGTGATGAAGTTGAGGTAAGTTCACTGGAATAGTACGTGTACAGAGGATTCATGTGCTTTAGATACTTAGTAGGTATTCATGTTCACATTTTAACAATAAATAAAGCAGACAGATCGTTAGATCAGACTGCACGACTATTTTAGATTTATATCCACAACAGTCATTGCAATAACATTGCAAACAGCTCTTGAGCTTGATTTATATTTTCAAGGATTGAAGATCTGCGGTCTCTAACTGGCTTTAGCATAAACCAAAGTTGAACAGTGGATCTGTTCAACCGCAAATCAATAAGGGTGCTGTATAGGTCAAGTTACTGGTATAATGTTCAAATGTTACGTACCCTCGTTTCTGCATTCGGGGACCTGGTCAGCCCACATGCACACACGGGATTCCCTGTCGTAAGCAAGTCCGGGGCTGCACTGGTAGCGCGAGGCTTCACCGTTCCAGCAGTTCCAGAAGACGTCGCATTTGTTTTCATCAGGGAAGATACCGTACAGCCTGGAGCAGTGGGGGGTTGTGATTGGAGGCTCTGTGGAACGAAAGGAGACATTGACGAGACGACCGAGAAACAAATGAAGAGTCTAAAATTGGTTTGGAACAGGACAAGAACTCAGTGTTTTTAATGTTCCGGGCAACTCATAAATAATAGTTAAACTACAAAAAACCCTGTATCAAAACATTCATGGTTCTCCGAAATGTCACTCCGTTTTGAGGATAATTGGCTATCAATCAAAGCAGCAAAAAGCTTTAAATCTTCATTTCCATAAAAAAAGCCATCAAAGCGTTCGACAAAAAACCTACCTACTGAGCTTGGCAGCAATAAAATTAAATTTTACGAAGTGGCTCTAGTTCAAGGCTAGCAGTGATATGCGTATTTATATCTAAGATATATTTGCATAAAATAGATATTTGAGTATCAGGTGATATAAAGAATATGGTATATATACATATATACGAGTATGTATAGATATTTCTGTATAGTGTCAATTGGCCCAGTGACCTTTGCGACATCCTGGTGGAGATTGGTATTTCGAATAATATTATCCTTATTACACATGTGTGATTATGTAAAACTTACGGCCTTGACCGTTTGAGCTAGCAAACAATCATTGTCGCGAAGCATTCCTTTCGATTTTTATGCGACAGATGGTTGAATTGATGTTGGCCGGAACCGTAACAGGTAAAATCGGTTGATAGTTTTTGCTTTTTATTCTAGAATATTTGCTGGATTTCTACTTTTCTACTTTCATTTCTATGTTTCAGAAAAAGAAGTGCCTATTCTTACCAAGCTGTGACCTGTCTCCGCACTCGACGTTGTGGAGGTAGTCGCAGTTCTCAGTCAGGTATTTGGAGTCAGTGGCGTCGAAGGCAAGTCCGTTGCCGCAAGTCTTGAGTTCAGCGGCACCATTGTCGCACTTCCAGTACTTATCACAGGAGACGTGGTGGGGGTAGAAACCGAAGTCATCGGGACATTTGAAGGTCTCCTGGCCGACCGCTGTAAAGAAAAAAATTGTTTATAATTTGTTGGAAAATCCATGTTGATAGAGAAAAGTAAGTATTATTTTGTCGTCGAAAGCTGTGGGTCGTACAATGTGGCTGTTATCGTTTCTCGGACAAGTTTCGAATACCAATTGCTTTGCATAATACACAAACGTCTTGGGCTCCATTTTCAAATTCAATATGTATAGCTGTTTGACAAAATGCCAATATTGGCAACAGCGATGGTGTAACGACACATCACAATGTTTGAATTTTAATGAAATTACAAAATAAACCGCTAGGGGGTTTGCTAAATAACGATTATGGTGCTCGAACGATATTGAAACAGACTGGGCTCGGGCAGGGCCGCTCTTTCTCCAAGGAACGCAACAAGGCCTAATGAGGCAACAACGAGACACACTACACTACAGCCTACGACTAGTTAGCACGTGTAGTCTTTGTTCGTTGATTCCTGAGGTAATCCCGTTTTGGGTAATCAGTAATCACTATTACCCAATATAACTATTACAAGTCTTGCAAAAACATTACGGTTCAGCGTTCATTTTCGGCACGCGGAAACATAACTTACGGTGCTAATATGTGTGAAATCTAAGTCGTTGATGTTTCTTTATGTCTGAATGCGGTTTAAATTACCTTAGGAGCATTGAATGTGGTATACGTAATTTATGTTTGCCGCGTTAACGCCTTGTTTGCGTACGCGCCGCTTCCCCGTATGAGAGTTATGTCACATTATGTCACAACATGTGTGTCACCTGTACCGGCTGACATTTGCGGGAAGAAAGCCCTCATCCGTACAGTTTTGCAATACATTACTCTCTAGAGTGTTCGACGATTTGCACGATAAATTCTTAAGGGATTGCGAATTGAATCGAGTTGTAAACTTAGAAATGGCTTTAACAACTTTCGAGACCGGTTTGATATTTAGCATTAAGTAGAGAAATGAACAGGATACAATGCATATTTCTCTAGTATCGATATGCTAGCTTAAGATTCTTCACACTACAGTCCGGCCGTTGAGAGAATGCATTCTTGACACCTGTCAGTTGTATACTAATGAATATGTGTTTTGCGAAATTGATCCTTATTACTAGAAATTGTCCAACTGACACGTCAGGAACGCATTCTCTCGGCGGCCGGACTGTAGCTTCATACTCTTGCAAATAAATCGACACCTTTCGTTATTCAATCGTACTGAGCATAATTCCAAAACTGGTTAACACAATGGTGATGAAAACAATACTAATTGTTTTATGTAATCATTGGAAACGCATCGATTTTTTGTTTGCTCCGTTCAAGTACGGACTTGCAAAAAGTGACCACACTTTAGTTCCTTGTTATCGACCAGCAATTAAGTCGTTATCGATAAACATCGATTATTAACATGGTTTGCAATATATATGGAATGCCAAAACTGTTGTTTAAAAAAAAAAGAAGTAAATCTGTTTTTATTCTTTAACCTTGAATTAAATTGTTCCTACTAAAAAGCTGCAGGTTATACTCATCTGCATAAGCGTTCGCAAACAACTTTTCTTATTAAAATCAAACGTCGATATCGAGGTGAACCGCAGTCGCTTGGCATTCCTCGGCCGCCAGACTAATAAGCAATGTGGTACAAATGTAGAGCGATTTCAATATAATTGAAAATTCGGATCACCGCTCTTTGGGTCGCGTTATGCTTGTTTTACGCCAATTACATCTGCTAATTGGCAGATGACTGGGGCTTTAATCGCTCATTAAGTTTGTAGAGCGAGCGAACACCGCAGAAATGAGGTTCTGATTACACATGTCAAACATTAGTATACTTATTGTGTTGGAACTAAGTGTATTGCACACAATGTTTGAGGGCACAGATTAAATTAAAATGCTCTTTGTGTGACAGATGTTCACATATTCTAGAACGTTACTCGGCCATGATTCTCGATTTATTTGCTATGAAATCTCACAAATATGAATCGAGAACCATCAAAAACACATTTGTTCTACAATACAGGTCTAGTCATATTTTTTTTCGAAAAACACAGATGTTCTAAAATACACGGCTTTTCATTTTATTTTCGCACACTAACGCGTGCAGCGTTAAGCATTCGATTTTCAAAAACGTGTTTCTCACTTCATAAAAAAAAGCTCTGGCTGGCAAAAATTCTCAAGCCCAGATGTTATACAGAATACCTGATGAACAGTGACGTATTAGTGTCAGCAGTTACCGGGCCATGTGTGCAGTGAACCGGGCAGGTTGCGCAATGCCCGGGCGACACGGAGCCCGCGTGTGCACATGACATAATTATTGATCTGCCCGATGCTGCCTGGTCATAACGTTTTATGTAACAGTACTACTGATTACTGGTGATTTGTTTTGTAATGACGTGATTATTGACTTGGTTTTTGCATCTTGAAGGTACACACGGCTACATATCAAGCTATAGTTTTCCAGTATAAGCTAATCTCTCATTGGATAGGATTTCTGTACAATGAGAGGTCAGCTTATACTGGTATTGTATAGCCGGATATGTAGCCGTGTGTACTTGAGTAGGTTAAGTAAGCTCAGCGATAAAAGCGCTTGAAACCAAAAGATAACTTCTAACAACACGAGACCGCATTAAAAAAAACATAAAATTGACGATTAAACACTTTTTGACGTACATTAAGGGTAATAAAAGAGGTACTTATGCAATTAATAAAGTAATTTAACTGTTGTCGGACCATCTTCTCAAACCCACAATTAACCATCCAAGCTTTCCCTCAGATAATAATTATTTTTACGATATTCATGAACAACAATGTGTTACAAACAATGTATATAATACGAGATACACAAGAAACAGCAAATCACTAGCCGACAGAAATTAATACCTGCAAATTACACCTATTGTGTAATTGCCCCATGTTAACATTACATAAACACGATACATTATTATGAAAAAGGTCGTGTAATACATTAAGTAATACAGTGAAAGCCTCAAAAATTGACCTACCGACGAACAAAAAGTGGGCGGAACTTTCGATTTCGTTAAGACGATGCGCCCGCGTCTGTGAAGTTGAGTAATCTCACTCACGCATGACCTTTATCATGTGGGCCGTTGAATGTATCACATAAATTAGCTCACGTTTATTTAGCATCTTTTAAAATGTCTCATCTGGGATGTTGAAAAGTATTAAATTCATCTTGAATTGAAAAGCAAGGTTTTTATCTTAATTTAAATATTTTACCTAAAACGTGCATAATTAATGCTTATTACTCTCGAAACTATAATGTTCTACATCAAATGCATTTCAAATGGGTCTAAAATGACGCTGACAAATCAAATACCAGTAACTCAACAAAATGCTCTACACAAAATGACAGCCTAAAAAAATCAGTTCATCAACCGATTCGAACAAGACGTTCTACTTTTAAAAGAGTTTACGCTCACGTTAATAATGTTCAAAAAGAAATGATTACTGCCTCATGAGTGGTATATCTAACGTAATACACCATTAGACAACTATTGTTGGTTGGTGAAAGTTCGTAAGCTCACTATGAGTATAATAGCTTTAATGCGAGCATTTATTTTTAATAAGAGGCAATTATGTATAAGGCAATATAGAGAGTATCGTTTTTAATTCGTGGGTAATATTAAGAATTTTTTAGATTCAGTTGTGTTTTAATACTGTTATTGTGTATTTGAATGGCTTATTGTGTATTTTTGATATTTTGGAAACAAAAGATATTAATGTCTAGTAAATTTATTTGATGTTTTGATAGATTTCTAATCGATGATGTTCAACATTTCTCCTACATAGTTGCAGGTCATTTATAACTCTTATATTTTAATTGACACATTACAATGCCTGAAGTTTAGCCAACGACCCAATAACAGATTAAAGAGCAATACAAATTCACATCGTACCAAGAGGCTGGGCGTGCGCACAGGTGTCGTCGCGTAATCGTTACGTAATCACTAATTCCATTTCGAACCACTCTTGCGCATCTAAAGGGTAGAGTTACTAAAGCAACATTTTAGAGGCACTTGCAAAATTATTAATGACACAGACTAATTAAATACAGTGTGTTAAGTCGTAACTGTAAATTGCAGCATTTTAAAGCTTAAAGGCATCTAATTTGTAAAGATGAGTAGGTACCCAACCTTATTTCGCTTCACTACTGAAGCGAAGTGCCTCCAATAATATATACGCACAATCTTCCGTGTTTTTAATGACAATTTTATTGCCAAATCAAATCGACTATGTTTAAGGAATAACAGGATACAATCTGAACAAAATAACACCTACTGAGTTTAAATTACATCCTTTTTTAAATTCGATACCTGTTTTGCCAGAAAATGGTCGCGTAAACAAGGCAATGGTGATGCCAATGGATCTTAAAAAAAGTGAACAACAGCACAATGCGTAGGGCTAACAAGAGGTTATTTATATCGTCGCTCGAAGGACAGACAATCACTGGCTTGCAGCTACACTAAGTACTCGGCGTAGGTTATGCGAATTCTAGGCGATCGAAGTGTGACTTAAAGACCAGTGATTGAACGGAACATCTGTGGTGTAAAAGAAGCTTATTAAAAACGATTTCGATTTGAATTTAGATTATGTTTGATAGTCGACAGTCAATTGTTTTTGGTTTAAAGAAGTAAAGATGATGGAGCTTCCATTCAGCCAGAGAATTCAATTTCAAGCTAAGTTCATTAAACAGACATATTTTTACCTAGCTATTTTGAATTAAGAAGTATTAACCAATCCTTTTTCATATTTCTGTCAATGACCAGTAAAATGAAGGAAAACATATAATTTTTTTATAAGAATCGCCAGTCATTGTATTTAGGATGGGAACACACAGGATGCAATGCATTGTTCAATAAAACGTTCAGCCGTGAGATATCATTGTCGACGGTGTATTTTTGCCTAAGAACAACAGTTTCCGGTGCATTGTTTAGGTGCAAGATCGTTAATTATTTCGTGGATTTCTGGTCAAACGACCTCTTGATTAACTTTGACTTTATTTTTTATGTAACCTTAGAATTATTTTGACAAGTATGGATCGTAATCTTAAGTAAACAAACGTTAAAAATAACAATGGCTGCTGTCCATAGGTACGTTATGGATTTCGGATCAGTCTTTGAAGGCAATTTTTTATAAAAATAAATTTAATAAATGTAGAATTATTGAAAACAGGGTCTCATAGCCGAAACCCTGTTTTCAATCATTAGTATTTAATATTATTTGTTTTATTAAGAGCTTTGCAGTTTGAAATACAATCTTAATATCGACACCCGAATAATTTGTTCCACAACATATCAGATTGAAATACCTTCAAGTCAGTTCAACGGCTTACAATTATTCAACGCATTAGCAATTTATCGAACAAATTATTAATGATATTGTTACCGTAATAGATTACTCAATTACCCCTTTATTATTGCATTGTCTCGGAGAGAGTAATCTAATTATCCAATTAACTTTAATGTGGATATTTTGCTGAACACGCAATGCCTAATCAAATTCACGGTCACTTTTATAACTACCGATAGCAATTTAATTGCGAAACGTAATAAAAACTGTAATAGACGTAATTTTTTTTTAAAAGAATTCATTTTTGTTTATTTTTGTCAAGAAAAACGTTACGAAAACACCAATTAAACTAAGCTTCTTAGAATCTATTGTTGAGCGTCGAAATATTTATTAAAATTGTTTTCTGAAATAAAACTCCAAGGTAATGCAAGGTAATAAGATTACGAAGGAAAGTGGTTGTTATTTCTGTCTGCTCATTACATTTTCTACTTAAGCTTTGCTTGCGGCTTTCCTTTAATAAATCCAGGCTCTGTCACTGAAGATAATCTTTGACATTATGGTGTAATTTGCAGTCTGTACAGGTACCTACGTACTTACTTAAATTCAATGTCAGATGAGTCTATATTTAAAATAAAAAGAAGTGGAAACGACAGTCTTTTGTTTTATTCTGCCTTCTCGAGTATCATTTTTGTATGATGGCCAGTTATTTTAAGTATATGTAACGCCTCAATCAGTTGTGCATTTTCAGTGATATATTATGTAGTTTATTTGCGAACGAAGTCACGTTCAAAAGCTATAACAATATCAGATAATGTCTAACGCACAGTTATATGCGCACTCAAGCAACTGATATTTTCTCCATGTTTTCATTGCTCTCGTGAAATTCGCGCACGCACTGCGAGACTCGATAATCAAATACCTTCACGCTTGCTATAATGACATTATGAATATTTGATAGCGTGGCTAACTGCCGTTAAAGTTACTTAAAACATTGCGAATGTTTATTAGGTTTAATTAAACCATAGATAAAATCGATCGAAAACAATAACAATGACTAACACGAAGCGGTTAAGGTTTACATTTTTCGTTGTTGAAACCTTTGTGGGCAATTAGAAAATAAGCACATATCGTTCAAGATTTTTCTATTAAAAGAAAAAGTCGAGAAATATCGGTGCTTACGCAATTGATCGCGTTGTCCGTGAGAACTGGGTACGTGTTAGAAATCCTAACAATGGTGAATTCCACAGGCGGCTCATAACTAACCTCAGAGTGAAAACTATACATCCTGCCCAAGAACACGAGTTTTATATTAATGATACCACTTAAAACTAGCCTCGGGGCTAGTTACACCATGCCTTGAAAACTCGAGATCAATTTCTAAACGAGAATTGATTTTCTTATAAAATTTTACTAGGGAAGCATGACACAGAAGGAAGCTTTTATTCAACAGTGGCTGAAATAAAGCTGCCAATGATGATAAATGAAGACGACTAAAATGAGGTAATACTAGACTGTCTGTATCTTTTCGCAGAAATATGAAAGGACACGTTTGAGTAACGCGAACTTATAAGCCAGAGGTTAAATGGCAATGAAAAAGTCAAGGAGGTTTGATCAAATAGTTTGCACTGCAGGGAATTTGAAAGCGTAAGCTTTTGCAGTTAAAATGAAAAACATATTCTAAGTTTAAACAACAGATGTTGATGTGACTTCTGAGATGACGGCTAATAGATATGTGAAGAAGAAAGAAGGCTGCGTTGACCCAAATAAATTGAGATCTTCTTCTTTTCGTGTGGTCAGTGACTAACCTGGTGCCAAAGTTTTAAAGCCTGTCTGCCTTCACATGCCATCGAGAAATATCTCTCAGGCATGCCGGTTTCCTCACGATGTGTTACTTCACCGTTTTTGAAGCAAGTGATAATTATACAATACGCACATGAATCCGAAAAGTCACAGGTGCGTGCCTTGGGTTCGAACTCGAGACCTATTACAGGAGATGATGACATAAGTAAAAGTAGTAAGAAGTCTTGGCTAAGTATCTTATGATTTTACATCTATTCAAGAAACTCAAATTATTATACAGGGTGGATTTTTGAGATTGGACAGTAAGGATAGGTACTTTAACCGTTGTCGGTACAAGAAAACGGTCTTAAGAGACCGTTCTTAACTATTTGAGACATTTTGATCTGCATTCACAGATTTTAAAAAAAGTTACAGTCAGCAAGATAATGGTCAAATTTCACAAAAACTTTTTTTGATGCCAATCGATCCTGTTTCTTATATGGATCAAAAAATTCTATAGGACCAACTAAGTTTAGAGTACTAGAAAAGTTTCAAAATCGCAATAAACTTTTCCCAAACAGGTCGTAGGAAATAATGATCAATGTGCCAGACAGCTATGAAAGACAATGATAATTCTTCAAGGCAATGTGAAATGATATTGTCATTACACTCGACTTCCTTCATCGATAAACGGAAGTTAGTGCTATAGAAGTATATGAGGAAGTCCATACTGTGGAGGATGTTCGGATACTATGGTCAGCGGTAATTGGCTGAATATTTTATTTATTTATAATTAATTGCGTATGTATACTCTATGTCATTCATGAAAGGCTACCCTTAAACAGTTATCCATCCATTTTTTTTTCAAGACAGAAAGTTTAATTAACAACTCATCATGACATGGGATTATTTATAAACGTTGAAGGATGAGACCTTTAAAGACTTCACAATTTACAGAATATAACTGGAGCCAAGAATTCCAGACATAAAGTTACGAAAGAGCTATCGCCCAAGTTAATTCTGTAAACAAACATAACTTAACCAAACGACTTCGGAACTCCCTCGTTATGTAAACTTAAGTTTACTTAAGCACCAACTTTCGATAACAATTATGTAGTAGCACGTGGGAACTATAGATCTTATTGCAATGGCTTTAACTAACACAAATATATTATCCGTTTCATAACTTGACACCAGTGGGTGCGTGCATTGCGAAAAATGCAAATCAGTCAATTTTGATTACGCAAAAATATTACGTCATCATTTCTATACAAAGAAATTCTGTGACCTTAGAGGAATGTTGTAATCCTTTTAACGGTATATGTATGCTATACATAGATACACCCTCTATGTATAGCATAAATATACTGTATACTGTGTATATAAGGTCACAGAATTTCTTTGCATAGAAATGATGACGTAATATTTTTATATCCATCATATTTTATGCAGCCATTGAAATAATGCAATTTATCTATTCTTCTGCATTTATCGGTTATCATTTATAAGTGAAAGCTTTTTTATTCGAATCTCACGAATAAAGCTTTCAAATAAAACATAAAATTAATATCAATAAACTTTAAACGGGCAAGCAATAGTTTTGACATAATAAACAATTATTATGAAAACTCGAGGAACCGCTTTCTCGTGCAATGCAGTCGATAGCTGCATGTTCTTGCTTGAGAACAAATACCAACTCCAGTTAACATTAAACTGCTCAAACTTTCTGTACTATGACGTTATGAGGTCATTGACATGAGTGAAAAAGAATAGTGCCAGTAGAAATGAGGTTGATAGACATCGCAATAAGACCTAGTTCACACACTTGTGTGGCATTATGTGATTAATTACATCAATGTGTTACAGACTCTATTGTTCTATAAAGATGTCAGAATGTCATATTGCTAGATTAACGCATGATGCTATTTCGTAGTTTTTAGGCAACTTTAGTTACAGGGTTGAATTTCAACCTAGTGGACACTTGTACTTTAAAGGCTCCATAAATATCCAGGACTGATACGATCAGTCCGTGTGTCACAAGTCATTGTCGTTACACCACATCGCTAGCCGCAATCTATCTGTTCTCAACACTAGTTGCGCGCGCGCAGTTGCAACGATTAAGTGTGGAAACTGTATCGATAACACTTCAGCTGTTTTCGCGTTGCTACGCTAATTACATTTTTATCGATACATGAGAGCAGGCGAGCCACAAATCTAGATAGTTCCGCCATCACTGGACACAGGTATCCGTCGATCACGTCGCGGGCGCACCCTAAATATTTCAAATGTTACGTACCCACGCCGAGGGCGGCTGCTAGCACTATTAAACACCGTGAATACATGATTAAACTGTAAGTCCTTGCACAAGTGAAGTGGACACTGTAACGTTCAAGCACACACTGCGAGCGGGTGAATGGGCGGTTGAGGCTTTTATATCGGGTAGGCGTACGCGGCGCAGCGACGGTGAAAAGCGACGCCGGCGCCCGCGCAAGCCCCGCGCGCGCCCTCCTCGCCCCCGCGGGGTGCACGCGCACCCTCGCGATACTGTTAACATTCGTAGATCATCATCACCCACTTCAATCATGGTGCTGGGAAAATTAATTTTGTCGAATGCACTGACTGAGTCTAAATTGCTCTACACGCAGCCAGATAGTTGGTACTCCACCAGTTTGTAATGGAAACTGTAAGATTAACGAGATAATTAATCATTCTCTCATCTGTGTTATGAATTATGTGTAATCAATATTCGTTTATTGTAGAAGCTACACAATTGATGCATTGTACACACATCAATCGTGTATGTTAGGTAATCATCGCTTGTGTGTTTTATTTTATTATTTTTATATGCTGAGAGTATTAGGACACGATTATATATTTTTGTAACCATATTGCTAAATCTATTTGGTAAATACATGTCTTGATCAAGACATTAAAATAAGTTAAAACATCTTTTATTTATGTTGAATTAATTTTGATTTTCAGTTTAGTTTAGACTGCCTTACTTGTAACACATGTCAACTTGATTAATTTTTGTGAACTTAGTTGAATCATATATTTGTCATATCTTCATCGATCTTCTTTAAACTTAATTTAACTTTAAAATCTAATACAATTAGAAAGCTTATACTCGTAATTAAGAACGTTCCTTATCTAGTCGTAATCTCATTTCAGTGACAATATCAATGTTTAGACATTGATACTGTAGTAGTGTGTGTCTAACCTCATACAAATTTTGACAGATCGGAATGCGAGCGTTAAAAAAACTACAATTATCCCTCAGATTTTAACAGCACCTATGAAAAACTCTCTTATTACACATCTAAATACGTAAACATATTGTATGTCCTCCAAGCCTATTAAGTCGAAACATCTCGAGCTCACTCAAGCAATAAACTCAAGCGATCTTCAGGCCAAGACAAGTGGTCCACGGTCCAGCGTCCACTTGCTAACAGACAGCGAAAGTGTTTTCAGAGATGAATCACGACTTATCTGATCGATGGCTTTACGAACCTTGAATTAAACATAGCATTCATGAAAGGAAATGTTCGTGCCATAATAGGAGGTTAATAAAATTAGCATGTGAGGTGTAGCTGTAGTTTATTTATCTTCTATCTTTCCATACATATAAAATAGTTCCGTGTCAGAAAATGCTCTAACTAAAATCACTGACGACATTTTTTTTTATTTTTATGTGTAACCTAAAAACATCTCTTAGGGCGTGTATGTTTTGAGTCTCTGAGGTGAAGTAAACATTTGGTTTAAAAATGGTTTTCCCTGTATAAATCAACACATATAAATTCAAATACCCTACTCTATAAAAACCACACGAATTTAAGTGCTTTAAACCACTAAGAAATGGTGCATCTGTAGGTTTACGGGACAAAATCAGCTGGCAAGTTTCTAATGCCCCGGCCGCATCTGTGTCTATCGTGACGAAGCAATGTGTGCCGAAGCTTCATATGTTTTACTCGCTAAAAAGTTATCGCGCTAATGCGGTGGTCACATTAGCGGCTTCAAAAATTTCAACGAATTATCGTACATGGCTCTCCATTATTTTGACAGAGCGTCTACGCAGTCCGGAGACAACAGTCGAAATGAACAACAGTAGTCCGACCACGCGCCACGCTAATTAGCGCTCTAACCTAACCCTTTTATGTACCCGGGCAATAAGTGCTACGCAGCCCGAAATATCGCGACAATAGCCAATAATGGTTGGCGTATCACTGCGCGAAGCTTCGTCACGCACGATAGACTCAGATGCGGCCGCAGCATCAGTATTACAAATTCATGCGGACGAAGTCGTGGGCATAAATCTAATACTAGTTTTTGAAATTCTCATAGTTGATGGTAAGACAATAGTTTTACACTCGGCTGTTATTAATGAAGGTTAGGTCGCAAGGTTCGGAGACTTGAATCTCTCATTGATCTCTCTGTACGGAACTACAACTGTATATAATGGTCGATTCATAAGTTTTTCATTCAGTACAACTTGTGTATTATTTCTTAGAAATCTTTATATGCCAAACATTGCATTTTGTGTAAAAAAAAAATTGTGAATATTAGATATGAATTAACATTAATAACTGACTATGTAAATAGTTTAGAAAAGAACATACCGATTAAGATAGTAATCAGTGTTAAGTGTTTGTTAACGATATGCTGAATATTGTACAAAAAATACTTATTGTGTTTTTCACTGTATTGATTGGGAACTTTCATGTACTTATATGGTAAAAGTAACACAAACAAACACGATGCATGTCTCGTAAAATTCAGTTCTAAGCAGGTATTAACTGCTTAGAACTCCCAAAAAAGTGTTCAATCAAATACGTCTTAAAGTCTCTATTCGTTTATTCATCCAACCATAGATAATATCGTGTCGATTTTGAAATTCGAAACAGTACCCATAATCTTAACACACTAGATGACTAGTTGCAATTTCCATACTTTCCCGAGACCTAAAATACCCATATCTACGTCGATTTCCTTCTTACTTTTATAGGGCGAGTATTATGGAAACTGATTGATAAGATCACGCATACGATAAGTGCGTATATTTAGGACAAGGATGTAAGTAGCAAGTCGACGACCGTCCGCGCCCGGCGCGAAGGCCTGCTGGTTTCACGGCGCAGGCGCAACGATGATGCAACTGCAGATGTGGCAGTTGACTGATTTTAGCATGTTGCATTTTTTATTTATTGCGTTTATTTATTGGATTGTGTAGATAGAATAAAATTGGGTGATAAATGATAAATGATTTTTATTTCTATAAGTAGGTTTATACAAACACTTTTACTCGTCAATAGTAATATATTTTAAAACTAGATGAGTTTTGGTTAGGAACAGAACCGAAATGCCGAATGGTGTCTACTTAGTTGGAGATTAAAACCCTTGTCCTGTTAATCTACTTCATAAAACTCGTTTATTAATTCCTTGTTTTGCAAAACAAAGATTCATAATATTGCTATTTGTGAGCCTTCTACAAATTTAACTTATTGAAGCGATATCTAAAAGGGTTCTTGTCTACTTAACTGGCTGATGATGACAAAGATATTTTTTTTGAATTTGGTTGTTCTTACACTTTACTTTTATACATGTAGACTTCTTGTTCACCAAACTAATATAAGTTTGTATTAATTTTAATTAATTAAGTACACAAGAACCTTTGTCGTAGGTAACTACCTACGTTAACTAATCAATGTAACTATTTTAATTTCCTGTATTTAATTACCAATAGCTATTTAAGACAATTAAGAAGACATGTCATAATTTAATAACTTTCATTCCGTTTTTTTTTTTTAAACTTTGCCCCACACTTCATTATTTTGAGTAAAGTAAAGTAAAGTTTATTGACCATAAGTTTAGGTTACAGTACACCGGTAATATTAGGTTGGGGAAAAAGTCTTTTCGCATTATAGTATGTATGAACTTGTAATAAAATCTCTTTGGCTATACTATGTGTATCTGGCTGGTTTTGGTATCATTGAAAGTTTAAATTTTAAAGAACATAATTCCAAATTCAAATTAGGAAAATGTGTGATTTTTATTTGTTTTTCGTACTGTCAAGATGAGTGAATCTAATGAAGAAATTCGATACATTTTAAAATTTTACTACAAAAAAGGTAAAAATGCAACGCAAGCCGCGAAAAAAATTTGCGATGTTTATGGACCTAGTGCAGTGTCTGTGAGAGTAGCACAAATTTGGTTTAAGCGTTTTCAATCCGGAAATTTTGATGTCAAAGATGCACGTCGCTCTGGTCGCCCTATTACGGATAAAATGGATGCCATTTTTGAAAAAGTGGAGCAAGATCGGCATATTAGTAGTTACGACGTAGCTGAAGAACTGGGAATTGACCACAAAACAGTTTTGGCGCATTTGAAAAAAACTGGGTACACAAAAAAGCTCGATATTTGGGTACCTCACGAGCTCACTGAAAGAAACCTAATGAACCGTGTACTCATTTGTGATTCTTTATTACGACGTAATGAAACAGAAAAATGAAAAAGGTCGTGGTCAAAGGCCGGTCAGGCTTCACAGACTGTGGCAAAACCCGGGTTAACTCGCAACAAGGTGATGCTGTGTGTGTGGTGGGATTGGAAGGGCATTATTCATTATGAGCTGTTACCACCAGGCAGGACCATCGATTCTGAACTCTACTGCGAACAACTGATGAGATTAAAGCAAGGAGTTGAGAGAAAGTGGCCGGAATTAATCAACAGAAGGGGTGTGGTTTTTCATCATGATAACGCTAGACCTCACACATCTTTAGCCACTCAGCAAAAATTAAGAGAGTTTGGCTGGGAGGTGTTAATGCATCCGCCGTATAGTCCTGACCTTGCACCTTCAGATTTCCACCTGTTTCGGTCTCTTCAGAATTCTTTAGGCAGTGTCAGGTTAACATCACGGGAGGACTGCCAAAACCACTTGTCGCGGTATTTTGATCAGAAGTCCCAAAATTTCTATAGCAATGGGATCATGTCCCTACCTACAAGATGGCAAAAAGTTATCGAACAAAATGGTACCTACATACTTTAGTTAAATGTAAACATACTATGTTAAAAAATGTTTTGAATTTTCTTAAAAAATGCGAAGAAACTTTTTCCCCAACCTATTACATATTTACATAGTACTCGTACATAGTATAGGGCACACTCACTTACGTTCAACTACACAAGTAAGAACTTATCTATAACAAGTAGCAAGGGGAGCAGAAGAACAGTTAAATTGTAATAATGCTATCACAAGTAAAACAATGGTTCACATACTTGATAAAATAATAAATGCCCAATGACGGTATACAGAGAAAAGTGTGAGTGCGTTTACAAACATTTAAACTCACATACACAAACAGCCAGACCCGAAACAACTACTAATAGGTCATACAATTTTTTTTTCCGTGCGGGAATCGAACCTGCGACACGCAGTGCAGCAGTCAATCGCTTAACCACTGCGCCAACCATGCCGTCATTAACAAACGATCCATTTTACCTATGCTGCGTTATAAAATATGACTAATAGCATAGTCTTTGTCGTTGTCACCGCGATGTTTGCCTCATTGCGCCGGCGCAGCTATGTGCAGTATGCGGAAGGTAGCACCGACGACGAAATGCCTAAACTTACAATCACCTCTAAAATTATAGTATTCAACTCTTGATGATAAATAAAGGAATTTTGTGAAACATTTTAAGAATAGGGTACCGTTTCATCTCAGTGAACTAACAAAAGAAATTGCATAACCTCGAGTATTTTGTAAATCGTGGGTTAGTAACATTGTGTTTTTAATTTAAATTACTGGTTGACAGTTTAATGAACTGTGTGGGTTCTAGAATCGAATAGAAACTCAACGAAATCAATCTTGTTCGTTTCGATTCAATGTTGCAGGCACTCTTGTATTTGTACATTTGGATAGCCAAATGTACAAATACAGCTTTTATCGGTACACCAAATATTTCTTGTAGCTAAGAAAATATACAATGCAATCTACTTTCTGATCCTATAACAACATTCGTGGACCTTCATTTTTCTCGTACGTAATCTCGTTCCTCATTGATATTTTCCTTTCTTCGCACCATCCTGTTAGGAGAACTGGTGTCTTGTGTCGGACTTCTGCCGAGCATATTCACACCACGGTCAATTTCAGTGTAGGCTCAGAGATCTTCGGTGTAATTTACACCAGTTAAACCCTTCTGAAGATAGTATACCTAACACCCCACTAAGGCTACCCATAAATCACAATTTATTATTATTATTGTAGCATTTATTTCGGGCTACGCCCATAGTGTTAGTAACAATGGTCTTAAATACTAGTGTTAGTAGACATAGGTACATGTTTTACTCTGTGTGGAGTTTCATCCAATGTCGCAGCATTGGAGACTCCCATCTATCTGCGAATAAATTCAAGATACTGTTGGTACTGCCACGAAGACGAGCGAGCAGGGAAGCGCTTCTCTTTCGCATGATGGCCGTATATGCCTATCTGAAAACATTTTTGACGCACTATATCGCCATGGTAGCCCCAACGGTATCCTGAGTGCGTTATTGTACTGGACCCGCAGATCGCTATATGCACGCAAACTGTAACTAGTCCACAGGCTGCACGTGTAAAATGATGAGCAAAAAGCTTTGAACAGAGTCATTTTCACCGTCTCTGTACATCGCGCATTGTACAATACTTACTTATAATAAATAAAATTATTCAAATCATCTTCCACATTAACATACGCTGCTTTACTTACCGAGAAACCATAGTCAATGGCAATAACTCAGTGCGATCCCAATAAGTTGATACAAAACGGTACTCCTTGCTTAATATTCATAAAGGCTGCGCGCACGAAATTGTGCAGACTCGCGACGTACGCGCACTTCCTTCTGATTGTATATCATATACAACGGGGTATGGTAGACTATATTAAATGAGGGACATTTTAGGGGCTACATATTTTTTTTGGGGTCCTTTTGGTCTCGCACAGGACTTTCCGCTTTATTTTAATTTTTACTTTGTTTGTATTTTCTATTTTTGTTTTTATTGAGTGTGTGTTTAGTTTAATTAAGATCGCCTGTGCCTGTCCCAATAAATACTTATTCTTTCTTTCTTTGTTTCTTTCTTTAGGAGAGGGTTTAAAGGTAAAACGAAAAGAAGGTATCACTGAGAACTGATTAAATAAGAGATACACGTTCAGCAATGAGCGTTTAGGAATTGGAATACTTAATCATCATCCTATGACATAAGTCAATACTTATGTCATGATACATATACACTCCAAAAAATTTGATATATCACATTTTTGAAGTGTGTGTATATCGTTTGCTTTCATATCATTATCTCTATCAGTTTCAGCTGCTGATGGTTGTAGTGATAACCATTCAAAGTCGTTAAATTAATTCAAATCGACAGATTATTCAGATTAACTAATGCAATAGTAATTATCACTCTATGTACTCCATAGAACATTCTTTGACAGTCGTTACGGGTCGTCAGAAACCCGAACGTCTGACAACAAGTCTTACCAAGGGGTATCATTTTACCCAGTTACTGGGTTGTGGAGGTCAGATAGGCAGTCGCTCCATGTAAAATACTGCTGCTTCCAGCTGCATCCAGTTAGACTGGAAGCCGACCCCAATATAGTTGGAAAAAAGCTAGGCAGATTGATTGTACTCCATAGAACATGAATATTTTTTGGTCTTCGTAAATAATTAATGCGTAAATAACCGAGTTATTTGCTCTACATAATATATTATTTATTACATAATATGCATAATGATTTCTGGAGCATACCATTTGTAACTTTATACCTACTTAATCTATTTCCATTTATTAACTTTTATTGACTTAAAGAACACATCGCATTTTAAATAAAATTACATAATATCCTGTAACTAAACGACTAGGTTTTGTCATTACTGAAAAGGAATTTAATTACCTAATTAAAATAGAAATGTATCATTAAGAATTACCTGATTTTACTAGCCTTGATCACAAATTAGATAATAATATTGACAGCCGGCGGCGGGTGATTAAATACAGAAATGATGTAAGAAGTCGTTTACCTAAATATTTTAGTTTTTGTGACTACTAGGAGTGTTTATTTAATAGTGATAATGGATTTTGTATAGATAACATCCGTTTTCATAAGATTTCCTGTTAGTGAGTCTGTCACTTATATGGTACCTACTCATAAAAACATAGCCGAACACAAGAGTCCGTACCTACAATTACAATATCTGATGTACAAGATACACAACGGTATTGGTAGACATATTAAATGAGGTATATTTGGCAGGATTGTACCTACTTTAGATCATCAAAGATGAGCCAAAATATCTATAGGCCCTCCTATTCAATTATATTCAAATTATAATAATATCTATTATGTAAACCATAAAAAATACAGATATAAATGTAGAAATTTTACAGTGAGCGGTCGTATCGCCTTTGGATGGATTAAGGGCTCTCCCTTAGAAATAGAATTAGAATTAAGGGGATTCTAAGAGCGAATCCGAAACCTAACAGATGAATTTGGTCCAATAGGTCTGCTATTGGTTCAGATTCGTCTGTTAGTTTTATCCCTCCATATAATTATGGTAACGTATTCGTTTGGTAAGATAAGATAAGATATATTTATTTGTCAAAAACACGTGTAGGTTAACAATCACTTGGAAAGATTACAAAAAAAAAAGTTTCGGCATGTTTTGCCTAGGAAGGCGTACAAATACAATAATTATATAATTTAAAGTACAAAAAAGTTACGTTAAATTAATAAAAATAATTAAAATGTGTAAAGTACATCATTTAAATTGTCGTCAACATTATAGTAGCATTTATTTATTAAAAGTTTCTTTATGCTTTTATTAAATTATCAATATTCAAAACGTTGTATGCCTTCGGTACCTTGTTGTATAATTTTGGGGCCATGCAGTACCGTGTTGTATAATTTTAGTACACTAAGATCTTTTATAAGTCGTTCCCTCGGTCATCACACAAGGCCCTTAGTTCACTTTTTATCTTACCAAGTGTCCTTCCTACCTCTTTTAAACGCTGGTCATCCGCTTACCTTTTTTTTTTCCCTTCACCACTGTTCCTTACCATGAGTCGGGGGTCCGGGAGATACGTGTACATACGCCGCACCCCCGACTGGTATCAGCCCGCCATGCCCACCGTAAAGTGGTAGTGTAAAAAGGTCCCATTATAATAAAGCGGCCGATCCCACGACCGCACGTCCTCCCGTAAAGGCACGCATGGAACACTGCGTGCCACCACTTTGGGGTCATCTGCTTGTTACCTAAAATATAACTCAATAGAAAACCCTAAGTTCAGAAGAAAGCAATTTCCACGCAAGTACTTTACGGTTACCTATATATTATTATGACTGCTGAGTAAGATTTTTTTTCGCGTATTGGATTTTCGACGCTCTGCTTAGCTCCGAGAGTTGAATAGCCAACAGTGTGTTTTCTTGACGCGCTGGGATGCGCGCTGGATGAGCTCTGTTGGATTCTCAATGCTTGGCTCAATACCGAGAGTTCAAAATCCAGTGTAGGAAAAAAATCGCCGCAATAAAAATACGTCCGTGCGAACCTGGGCTTACTCAGCAGTCATAATATATAGGTAACCGTAAAGTCGAATCTGGGCTTACGCAGACCCACATGAATTATGAATGCCTTTACTTAGAATATTGTTTAAAAATCCAATTGTCAATAATCAACTTCTACTTAACCAGAACTAAGCACGTAACTATGATCCGAACTACATACATAACTGAACAAAGTGATCCAGCGCGTATCCCAGCGCGTCTAGAAAACACAAGGTTGGATATTCAACTCTCGGCGTAAACTCAAAAATCCAATACGCGAAAATAAATCGCCGCGATAAAAATACGCCTGTCTAACCTGGGCTTACGCAGACCCACATGAATTATGAATACCTTTACTTAAAGGTATATTTGCCTAGAGTAGGTACTTACCTACTCTAGGCAAATATTGTTTTAAAATTCAATTGTCAATAATCAACTTCTACATAACTGAACAAAGTGACCCACGAAAATACAACTTTAGCATACATTGCTGCTTTTGTTTCAACGATATTCGTCAAAATAAGCGGTAATGTTTCAATGTACGTCAATAAATGGAATGTAGGTTTACATACAAAAGTAATACGTAATCTATTACATCAATGCTCTCTGACACGAAGCTTGTAATTACTCAATCGGCTGGCATTTGAAGAAGCGCAAGCGCAAGCAAAGGTCGTCGGTTCGAGTACTTACTCGGTTACTGACCCACAAGTTTCAGAGTTATTTATATCCGGATGTAAAGGGATGAGCTGTCAATTTTTCGTTTATTTATTTTATTTAAATGAGGACCCGTTAGCACATCAATACGTACTTACTTGAGAAAACTTGAAAATAAGTTGACTCAGGAAAAAAAACAAGGATTCTGAACCACAATTCATTGTTTTGGTTTCTTCACTGATTTCGTAATCTTCATAATTGACATACAACTTGAGAAGAACTGAAAAATAACAGCACTATTTCATGGACAGATGAACACATGACAGCCAACACTAGCGATTATGCAACTGTAAGCACGATTACGCTCTTAACAACAGTAGCCATTATAAGGGTCAACCATTGTATTATGTTTAATGGTACTTGAAGTAGATATAATAGTACCATTCACTAGATATACTCCTATATCAATCAGACGGCAGACTAGACAAGCAGTGCTTCGCTGTTTGTCTAAGCGACTGGTCCTCTTGGTACCATCACTGTACATACTGGTGGTTGGCCATCTCATATTTTTTTTTAGTAAGCATTACATCACTGGCAAGCTTTACACTCTTCTCATCTTTTCTTAAGTTTGTGAACACAATATTCACGCACCTTAATTTTTTTCTTATTCTTATTTTCTCAAAGGTTTAGCTCGTCCGTTTTTCATACGTGTGCGTTCATCAAATAAGCCGTTTACCCTAAGGGATTTCCCATCTGCAGAAAGTACGAACTTCCATACAACGTTTTTTTCCTTTGGGGGGTGAATTTTCAAAAATCATTCCTTAGTGCCTTCGGTACATGTATCTCTCATGCTCTTCTGCAAAATGTCGTGATCTTAGACCTTGTGGTTTAGGCAGTGCGTTGTCTGCCAGTGAATTAATTAAATAATAATAATAATACCATTTATTTCAGGGGACACAAGCCCATAGAAAAATACCTTAACCTAAACATACATATTTTAATAACAAAAACTTGTGTTAATAAATAAGGCTTAGACTATGTTAGTAGCACTTCACTTTGCACTAGCTTGACTTTGTGCAAAAATTAAAGTTTCGAAAATGGACACTGCAGTGTAACGAGTATGATTGTCGATATTTTATTTAGAAATAAATTTCTTATCGTGCAGCTGTCAGTTTCATGACACAATTACAATCTTGTTGATCCGCTATTTATCAAAATACTGGCCCCTACTTCGCACGTTTTTTATGACTTAACAAAATATCGAGATATCTGTATTATATGTAAGTTTAATATTAGTACCTGGGTCAACTGAGCTCAGCTGGGGTGAAAATAGAGAAAACCAATTTTCCTAGAAATGAACTGGGGCCGTATTATGACGTATTAATGCCATCATTATTCCAGTGTGAGTGAGAGACGGAGCTATACAAGGCCGCTAGCACCATCCTTTTTTAGCAGTGGAATAATGATGGCATTAATACTCCATAATAAGGCCCCTAGCTAGACCGTTTTTCGCCCCCGTAAACCCCTATATTGCAACTTTCATTGAAATCGTTTGGAAACATTAAAGGCTAATTATGCTATAGTACCAGCAGTGCTATTCTATAAAAACGTCACGGTGAAAACTTAGGTGAAGTGAGTTGTCAATATTGTCCATCCCTAGCATCAGTGGAATGACACTGACAGCTCTCTTCACCTAAGTTTTCACGGTGAGATAGTTACAGAATAGCACTGCTGGTCGCGAGCTCTGCTTGGGTGAGAACAGGCAAAACGAATTTGGCCTTTATTGCAACTTTCATCGAAATCTTTAGAGCCGTTTTCGAGAACGTGATTTCCAAATATATATACAAATATTGCTCATTTAATAGTATCGGATATTATACACGATATCTTTATAATATCCTTCCGGAATGAATTCGCTAAAACCGCATCGTCAATCATCGTCAACAACCGTGTTGTTCTTCTGAACTACGCAATGGATTTGCCATTGCGTAGTTCAGAAGAACAAGTTCAGAAGAAGAAGTCTTCCTCACAGACACGAAAAGCGACTTTAATTTATAATATTTGTATAGATTATGACGATGATATGGGTAATTTGATAATTTGATAGCATTATTCGGTAGGTATTTCCTTTTCGTTAATGGAAAGGGAACAAGACGAAACAAAAAAAAAACGTTTAGATTGATACCCTAAATCTTTACAAACAGGCATAACAAATTACTTAAAGATTATTTCAGGGGTCAATATACCCCTCTGACCATCTGGCCCACGCAATCTTTAAGGAAACTGGGTGCATAATATTACATATGCTATCCAGGAACTATATTTAGATTTTATGGTATAATAACAATAAAGAAAAGCCAGTCCTTCTGGTTCCTGAAACTATGAGAATAGTAAAAAAGGGTTCTAGCTTTCCCCTTTAAAAGCTCCCCAGGCATGTGTCCTAACAAGCGTTAAACATTGGGGGTTCCGGAGGTGGGGACACGGTGCCCCCGTTGTGATGGTCACCACCCACACCTGGGTGGTAACCACCGGACTGGGTTTTAGTGAGGTAAAAACACACTCCCCGGTCATATCCCAACGGTTGCTGGATATCCCCGAAAATAAAAATGTGATCTCGTTTTAATAACCAATGAGGAAAACTATGTCGTGTATATCTTATATCTTACCTCCCAAGTCGAAAATATCGCCTTAGGGAGACCGTTGCTCAATCCACTTATGCGTCAGCAAGTGTTGCGAATTTGAAATAAAGATTACGTTGTACGTACACGTAATGTGCTGGGCCTAAATTCATGGCTCTAGCTCTCTCTCAATCAAGAAATAGGTGTCACTTAGGTGCTCATTACATATCATGGGGTTATCCCATATCGGTGTTGTGCCTCACGTAATGAATAGTTCATGAGATTATCAGGTTGCTATTTAGGAATTTACACATTTATTTTCTTTATTCATTTTCTTCGACTTATTAATTGTAAAATTTTAGGAAAATCGTCTACTTTTACAGTGTTTGTAAATATGTGAGCACCATGTATCTATCACATAATTAATTGATCTGTTGTTGCTTCATTTTTATTTAAAAATTCTTTTTTTTTACTTATTGTGGTATAATAATTTTATTCTAGGTGCATCGTCCTCACTTATAATTATATAACTAATGTACTTATACAAAATATTGTAAAACATTTTAAAAGAGTAACGGTCGAGTTTCTTGCCCATTCTTCTACATTCGAAAACTACCTTTTGGAAGGGGCGACTTGAATAAATTCAATTTTTTGGTAAATTTTGACGTTCAAAAGTGCCTTATAAGGGCCTATTTGAAATAAATGATTTGACTTTGACTTTTCGCATGAATTATTTATACAGGTGGTAGGGACGGGAAAAAAAATCAGCTGTTTCATGGAAAAGTGCAATACCTACGCGGTCAAAATGTTTAGAACAGCTGATTCAATTTTTAATAACCGACGAAAAATTTCAACGCAGGGGTGTTCAGAATCATGTACTGAATCCATGGTGACAGTTTTCGCGTCAATGTCCCTGCCACCCTGAATAATTATGTACACACAGTAAAAGACATTGAGAAACGACATTCTACTTTTGAATATTACTACTGCTGATTTCTCGAGTCATTTGTTCTAGCAGACCTGCGAAAGGAGAAATTACATTTTCAAATATCTCTTATCTACCGATGTCGAGAGATACGTTCAACGTACCAGTGATTATAAATCCAGAGACAGGAATTTTATTGTTAAACACAAATATCGCCTCGTTGTTCAAAAGATTCCCAGTTCAGCACAGTCCTATATTGCATTTTACTGTCAGAAAACCTGGTTTCTCGACCTGAGCCTCGACCTGGACCCGGCCAGGCTTGTTCTTTGTTAAATGAGTCCTACATGAGTTAGACTCTTAAAACAAAGGGTGAGCTGGCTAGCTCGCTGGTGACTCATAGGTGTATATAACTCTGCCAACCTCTTTGGAAAACTGATGATGCTACGATGTTACTTACGACCTACTACGATCCTATGTACTTAGGTGTTTTTAATAAATTGAATATCTAGGTTTGAAGACATGACACTAATTAAAGAGTCACTAGTAGTAGTGGTGGCACAGTGGTAACGGCCGTGAGTTACGAGTTGTAGGTCGTAGGGTCGAACTCTGACAGGCTTTGTGTAGATTATTTCATCACCACTGCTCTCAAAACGGTGAAGGAAAACATCGTGAGGAAACCGGCATGTCCTACAGTCAAATTCGAAGACGTGTGACATCTACCATTTTTATTATATTGGTTGATTATGCTAACAGTAAGAAAATAAGTCAGTCTGTGGCGCCACAAGCGAACTACGCATCAATAACCTGACGTCATATAAAATCCTGCCGTCACACAAATCCTGAATCGCGCAATTAGAGTTTACCGAGCGAACAGCATATATGTATATAACTTCCCCGACATCAATCGTTGGGCAGTTCCCCACCAGACACGACACCCGTCTGGTCGAAGGATCCTACCTTTTCTAAGGAGGATGAGTGAACTTTACACGCTGTTCCTCATGCCTCTAAAGTCTACTACTGACTACTTACTACTAGCATACGAAGGGCTGGTGCCCGCAACTCTACGTCCGAGCGCGTATTTTGCGCAAGAGTCATTACGATGACGATGAATACAAGTGAATCCCAAACACGGAATTGATTAAATGAATTGCTTGATTATCCCGAAGATTAGATGGCAGAGTTCATATCGCGGCCATTGGAAAACTTATAATTGTTAAGGCGATGCGTACTGCCTGCACAGTGAAACGCAAAAGTAAACAACAGTGATCAGTAGTCGATTGGTTTTTGTTTTTTTTACTTGTGTGTCTAGGCACACTTGTGTACTATAACATCTCCCGCGTCGATGGCTAGTCTCCCTTGACATTGGCCGCCATGGCCGGAATTCGACCTGGAGGGCTACATATATTTGTGTAGTTTTATCAACCTAGGAGTATAGTGTAGTTTCTACCCACCCCCATGGGAAGAAGGGGTGAGTTTATGTATGTATGTTATCAACCTAATGGGTGAATAGGTAAACAAAACCTGACAGGTATTGTTTTAAATTAATTATTAGGATTGTATGATTTGCTTACTGTGGTTTCTGTTCGATTCACACAATATATGATTTTTCCTAGTCTCGTTGTTTTAACTATTCCCCTGTATTGTGATTGCGACAAATGAAACAATGATGTTGATTGTAACCTAATGTTATAATGAATCTAGTGCGCATGTAGAATACTATTATCTTTATAGACCCTATTCTCTTATTTCTACTACTGTCCCGCTCTTGCATTGCATGGGTGCAATCTACTGATGTGGCGACATCTCAAAACATCGAGATATCTATGCTATATCTCAGTTAAATATTAATTTATTACACACATAAACGTTCCGGAATAAATTCTTGAAATGACGGTGAAAGCCGCATTAAAGTCCGTTGCGTAGCTTAAACGAACAACGCGCTCACACAGACAGACACGTAAACCGACTTTATTTTATAATATTTGTATAGATTCAGATTTAAATGCATTCCCCTTAAATCCAAGGCTTTATTTATTATAAAGTTCATCACGGTCAGGGTCATATAATTAGTACCTACTACAACACGATAAACTTGTAATCTACTTATATAATTAATATGCAACATTTAAATAGTATATATGTCTGTCTGTGTGTATGTGTTTACATTTGTGTCCTTTGCTCGCACTATATTATATAATGTGACAAGGTTGACATAATACAAACTGTTAACGTTATACAACAGTATTGTTTGGTGACTATGTGACAGAAATTACTATGTATTGTATGAAAAGACTGGTAAGAACTATTAACATGGATGAACACTGAGACCAAATAAAAAACCAAGACATAGTTCTGCGAAAAATACAGTGAAGCATGCCAAAACTACACCACCGCTCTGTACATACACGCTCACACGCACACATTTACAATTGTGGCGGCATCTACATCGCCACATGCAAACTACGCATCAAAGACCTGACGTCACACAAAATCCTGACGTCACACAAATCCTGCACCGCGCAATTAGAGTTTACCGCGCGAACAGCATATAATGTATATACCTTCCCCGACATCAATCGTTGGGCAGTTGCCCGCTAGACACGACACCCGTCTGGTCAGAGGATCCTCCCTTTTATTACAATGCGTCTCTCTACTTGTCACAACAATGCCACAGACAGTAAAGGCATAGACAAGTAACTGATGTTACGTCGGGTGCTGACACGTGGACTACATAATATGTTTTATTTTTTATTGTATTTCATACATATAATTATTTTTATTTAGTATTTATTTATGTATCTTTCTATCCGTGACATCACTGCAGGCCCTATCAGAATACCAGCGCTGCGATATTTATTATTAAATGCCGCAGTATCATCCTGAGATTGGAGCCTTTTGGCCTCGCACAGGACTTTCCGCTTTATTTGAATTTTTACTTTGTTTGTGTTTTCTATTTTTATTTTTAGTGAGTGTGTGTTTAGTTTAATTAAGATCTCCTGTGCTTGACCAATAAATACTTTTTCTTTCTTTCTTATATAGAGGATGAGTGAACTTTACACCCTGCTCCTCATACCTCTAAACCAGTCTTTCCCAACGTGGGCGATAACGCCCCCTTGTGGGCGCTGCAGGCCTAAAGGGGGGCGGTAAGAGACCCAGAAAAAAAAGGGGGCATTGTGTAGGGCAGTGATGTCAAACCCCCGTCCCATGGGGCCCTTAGGGCCCCACGTGAGATATTTCTTGGCCCCACTTATCAGTTAAGAATCCCCACTTTTTTGTGTAAAAGGCCCCACCAGTCGTTTGAAATTCCCTCTTTTTTGTGTAAAGGGGCCCCACCAGTCAGTTTAAAATTCCTATTTTCCAGTAAAAATGCCCCACCTTCCCCTCGAACTCTGACATCACTGGTGTAGGGCTTTGGGGTCGATTTATAATTTCATCTACCTAGCTAGGAAGACTCTTAGACACCGACTGAGCTCTCGACTCTCGACTACATCTTGTGAACATCAATTAATATTAATTAAGATATAGCTCAAACTCGGTTCGATATAAAAGACCGCGGGCAATCATGTTTTAACAAGTTTTTGTTAAATAATCCGAATTGTACATTCCTATACCAATCGGCTGGTTTTATAATACTTGTTCTTGCTTGTCGAGTACGATTGGGCGTCGAATGAGATAAACGAGTTTATGCACGTTTGTCTTATTCCTGTTGGTGCGTGCTGCTTATGCAATCCTATATAAACGACGTAAATTAATTTTATTTTCATTTGCGGTTTCGCGCATAATAGATAAGCAGTACTTGATTTCAACACTTACGTATTTCTTAAAACAAAACAATGTCGGAAGTAAAAAAGAAGAGACGGCAATACTCTGCGGAATATATTAAATTCGGATTTATTGAAAATCCCACAAACCCGTCGTCGCCTTTGTGTCTTCTATGTCTAAAAACATTTTCGAACGAAGCAATGAAGCCATCAAGACTGCAAGATCATTTGAATAAAATGCATCCAGATAAGACAGAAAAGAATGTAGCATATTTTCAAGACCTAGAAAAGAAGCATAATACTCAGCCAAGTGTATCAAAACTATTTTCGGCGGCTGCTAAGCAAGATGACGACGGACTTCGAGCTTCGTACAATATCTCTTTGTTAATTGCTCAAAAAGGCAAACCACACAACATCGGAGAAGAGTTAATTTTGCCAGCAATAAAGGAAGTAATAACTACTGTGCTTCATAAACCGGCCGCAGATATTATCCGAAAAATTCCTTTGAGTAATAATTCTGTGCAAAGACGAATTGATGAAATGGCTGAAAACATTGAAGAATCATTGTGCAATCATCTGAGGACTAGTCAATTTTCAATTCAGCTCGATGAGTCCACTTTACCAACTAATGAAGCGTTGTTGCTATCTTACGTGAGGTTTATTAAAGATGAGAAAATACGTGAAGAACTATTGTTTGCCAGAAATTTGGAGACAGATACAAAAGGCGAAACCATATTCAATACATTGGAAAAGTTTTGTGAAGAGAAAGAGATTCCTTTGAAAAATATTATATCAGTTGCTACGGATGGCGCTCCGGCTATGACAGGGCGCCATAAAGGCTTCATAGCATACTTAAAGAATAAAATTCCAGATGTCCTTGCTATACATTGCGTTATTCATAGACAACATTTGGTTGCTAGAAACTTAAGTGAACGACTATTTCAATCACTGCAATATGTCATCAAAGCAGTCAATAAAATCCGTAGCAGCTCTTTGAATGATAGATTATTTCATCAGCTTTGTGTTACTAATGACGAAGATTTCAACCGTTTGTTGCTTCATACTGAAGTTCGTTGGCTGTCAAGAGGCAATTGTCTGATTCGATTTTACAACCTGTTTGACTCTACGATAGAGTTCTTGGAAACTAAAGATACAGAACTGCGCAACAAGGTCATAACATCAAAGAATGATAATATAGCTTACATGACAGACCTGTATAAAATGTTCAACGACATGAACCTCCAACTGCAAGGCGATGAACTAAATTTAATTAAAACAAAAAATGTCGTTGCTGCTTTCGCAGCCAAACTGCTTCTGCACAAAAAGAATATGGACAGACGTGAGTTTCACAATTTTCCGAATTTATCAGTATACTGCAGTAACGACGACTTGTTTGCCTACTGCCAACATTTGGAAAACCTCCACATTGACTTCACCGAACGATACCAGGACATTTTAAACTTGGAAATACCAGACTGGGTGTTGGATCCGTTTTCAAATGTCAACACAGCAATGTCACCTCAGCTGGAAGAAGAACTTATAGAATTGACAACAAACGAAGAAATAAAAATCAAGTTCAAAAATGGATATCAAGAATTTTGGCTACAAAAACCGATCCCGCAATTGTACCCTTGATTGTGGTCAATTGTTCAACGATTTTTGATAGCATTCCCATCGTCATATTTGTGTGAACGTGGATTTAGTGCTGTGGCAACGCTGCTTACTAAAAAGAGAAATCGTTTGCGTGTTACCGAACGTGGCGACTTGCGGCTGTTTTTGAGTAAATTGGAACCTGATATCAACAAACTTATTGAACAGCATCAGATTCAACCTTCACATTAGTTTTTATATAAGAATTGATTATGTTTGTTTTATTTTCAATAAAAGATACTCTGTCCGAATACTATAAATTTGCGTTTCAATAATCAGTTATAAGTACTTAGCGGTTTTTAAGTATGTTTAAAAAGGGGGGCGTTAAAAAATAATTTATTCTTAAAGTGGGCAGTAGACAAAAAAAGGTTGGGAACCCCTGCTCTAAACAATCAAACTACACCTCACTAAGTACACACATGTTTACGAAACCAGCCTCACGTCAACCAGCCAGACCAAATAAAAAACCAAGACAGCGTTCTCACTGTTGAGAACGCTGTCTTGGTTTTTTATTTGGTCTGAGGGATGAACCAGACTAGATTTTTCTTTCTTCAGAAGTATCATTACGTTGTGAAGTAATAAGTATCATCAAAGAAGTTCATATTTATACACCGTAAGGACTATTTCTGCTTGTAGCGCTCGGCCGCTATAGAACCGGGGCGGTAACAGATGTGGTCATCGTGTTCACAGGATTTTGTTTTCAAACTGCTTAGATATAAAGTTCTTCCATAGTCCTCTCTCTAGGCAATACTGATTATAACCAATGACGAATATAGGATGTAGACTTTAAACAGCACGGTGATGGTGGACTACCAATAGTGCAAAGTAACCTTGGGTTACTTCATGACCAGCCCATACGTCCGGATTGGTAGCTTCTGTCCGTGACTTCATCCATGATGTCAACTGTACGTTGAAACATCCCATGGCACTCGGTAATGGAGTAGCTAAGAATTTTTATACAAAAAAAACCCCACGCACAATGAAGGGTTCCGTAGTAGGGATGAATTTATCCCAAGAACAAACTTAACATTGTAGTTGAAAAACATGTTCTCCCATACATTCATCATTCAAACTTACATTTGCAGTTGGAATGTATGGGAGCATACATTCCAACTGCAAATGTAAGTTTGTACGCACGATATTGAGAGATTTACAATGTTGTTATCAGACCATAGACTTCTTATAGGTTTTCTGTAATCTATGAGTAAAGAAACATTCTTTAAAAAAAAAACAGAAATTTTAGACTCAGAAGTTTCGGATATAAGGAGTGGTTCATTTTCTTCAATATCTTTAAAAGTATCTATTTCAAAATTATAAAAAAAAAACTGATCTTCGCAACATGCCCTTTTATTTGATATCTCACACTCTACAGTAAGCAAAACTTTTTTTTAAATTAATTTTCTTTTTTTTCCCCCCAGAAGTGTGACGTAAATTAATGAATTTTGAATATGGGGATATTCAAAATTCATTTATTTACGTTACACATTCGGTCACAGAAATACATATGTGTACCAAACAACTTAATCGGTCCATTAGATTCGGAGCAAATTGGCTGTTACAGACGGACAGACAGGCAGACAGACACACGAGTGATCCTATAAGGGTTTTTTTCCTTTTGAGGTATGGAACCCTGAAAACAAAATATTATATTGTATATGGGCAGTAGTGGCCCAGTGGTAACGGCTGCGATTTACGAGTTGTCTGAGTTGTAACCCAGACAGATACTTTACTTTGTGTAAACTGTTTCATCATCACTGCTCTCTATACGGTGAAGGAAAACATGAGGAAACCGGCATGTCTTAGAACCAAAAATTTGAAGACATGTGACATCTACTAACCCGCACTGGGCCCACATGGCGGATTACAGCCCTCTCCCTCTCACAGAGAGGAGGCCTAGGTGTCCCAGCAGTGGGAACATTATAGGCTGATTATGCTTATCCTACATGAGAACTTATGAAACGTCAGAAACTAGGTTTCCAACTTGTCGTTTCCTATGGACAAGAGCCGGCAAAAAAGTGTACGGTTAGGTAGAAATTAAAAAATAATTGTCTTTTACAATGTTTTCAAATTACACTGTGAGAGAATAGTGTCAGATCAGTACTTCCAGAAGTTACCTCTTTAAAATAACTCTTACAAATAAACAATTTCACCTGTTTATTATATTCGATTAGATCAACTTCTTAGTTGTCTGTATGATAGAAAATCAACACGCGACTGTATATAAATTAAACCACGAAATTCCGATCATTCTCATTCTAATTCATAGACTCGGTCAGGACGGCCCTACATTAATCTCAAGGCTGGTCGGGCTATCAATCACAAACGCCATTTGCAAAACCACTAGATGTTTTATGTCCCACAGTCCAAGTCTTTCATAAAAGATTTACTATTTTACTACTGTTAGAACCATAACCTATTGTTTGGAATAGCTTGTAAACTTCCGTAACGGGGATCGTTTATTTTTATTCATAAATACTTAGGGTTGATATTGCAATAATAATAATGTATACAAAATATTGTTAAGCATTTTAAAGGAGTAACTTTGGAGTTTCTGGCCCATTCTTCTCCATACGAAACTACCTTTTGTAAGGGGCGACTAAAATCAACTTAATTTTCTTGTAAATTTTGACGTTCAAAAGTGCCTTTTAATGGCCTATTTAAAATAAATGATTTGACTTTGACTTTGACAATCTTCAGATAACTTAGCTTTTGTAAAATCTGTCAACCCGCCATAATCTATATTATTATTTGTGCTCGGTTAATGGCAACAGGGGCACCCCGTATTACATGGGACTTAAACATAACTGGCGAAATGTGGGTGTACTATAGGTACACATCTGCCTAACCCGAAGGGGATTAGAGCAGGCGTGATGTCATATTATGTGTTAAAATATTTATACGAATTACAGTGTTTTAACATACCTAATTAATTTCTGACCTTTCCTTGTCATGTCCTTGACTGTTTTTTTTCAATAACAACTTAATATATTATTAATTACGTTACTTCCGGATACGTATAGGCAGGTAGAGTGATCCGGACATTACTGGTAATACTTGCACTGCGAAAACCGCCCTTACAGCTACGACATAAAAGCACTGTCAATGTCATGGTTCGTACCTCATCATCAGCCTACAGCAGTCCACAGCTGGACATAGGCCACTCCAATTGCATGCCAGTTAGCTCTATTCCCGGCAACTCTCACCCAGCTGCTACCAGCCACCATATTTTTAAATCTTCTTCTTCGCTAGAAAAGATTTGACATCAAGAGCTATGCAACTGTGCATAGCTTTGATAGTTACGGTGGCTCTTTCACTTGCTCCACTGCACCCTTTTTTTTTTGTTCGGAAATCGCAGTCATCGGTCCTAGCGGACCCTGCCACTTCTGCTGACATCTCTTTGAGGCGCGCGTGGAACACAACGCGCCGTCGACCCGGGCCTGGTCCTTATCGGACGGCGAGCTACCCATTGCTCACCGTCCGCAAGCTTGCGCCTACGTTAGCCAGGAATCGGCCTGCGATTCCCGACGCCCAGGGCGTCTCCTGCGGCGGCTAGGGGCGTGAGGGCGCGAAGTTTGCCTCTCCCTCACGCGTTCCGCCTCCTCCTTCGCGAGCATTATTGCTTCGCAGAAGGAGGTGACGGCCTCCCATGCCCTCTCACTCCGTACCATGGCCTGGACCAGGGCCGGACACGAGAGATCACCGCTACCGATCGCCTCCACGAGGACACGGCGATGCTCTGCCCAAGCCGGGCAGGCCTCCACCGTATGCTCCACGTGTCCTCCGGGCGATCCACGCAATGATGATACCCGGGCGTTTCCTCCCGCCTTATCCGGAACTGCCCCACTGCACCCCACTTACCAATTTATGAATGCAACCGTCCTCATGTACAAGTAGAGAAGTGTTTACTGTTACAAAAATGAACAAGCGCAGTGCTTTATATACAAACGATCTGACACATTAATGTGCATTCAGTTTCCGTTTTTATTTTATATTATTAATCATGTGTACGAATGCTAAAGGTCAATAAATATAAATTTTACAAAAAATATCTCGTTACTTACTGATTATAAATTAAATGTCGCTGTAAATACTGACCATGAAAATTTTCCTTCCTACGGTTTCTCCATTTTAAAGCAGGTGCCTAAAGTTCACTTAATATTCGTCCAGAGAGTAATGTGTTTTATGGTGGGTACCTAGGTACTGAGTACTGACCAGGAATTTGCAAAAAGTAATAATTATTTTTAACATACTCAAACTGGATTTGATTTCCTGTAAAGATCTTGTTCTGATCTTGAAGCTTTATAAAGCACGTAGTTGTTTTTATGATATCAGTCACTTGTCGCAAAACGTTAACAAGCAAGCATTTTGCCCCAGGAAGTACCGACATAATCGCGAGCGAATCACATTGTATTCTAATCTATCGTTACAAAAAACATCAGTCTCATCTCTATAAATACCATTAATTTTTTTTCACGCCTGCGTAGTTATCTTGAAGACCTTCCTGTAAGGTCAATCAAATGTTATAAAACTGGATACTTGTCTACAATGAAAACATACGTTGGTAAACTTTCCGTGACTTAAGAATAAAGATGGAACAATATTCAGTCATTTTTGCACTATATTTTTTGCTACTGACACAGTATATGCCCCACATCGACACATCAAGGCCCACGTTTCGGCCGACTAGGCTCGTCTCGTATTCCCTGCCTCAGAAACGACAGCTCAAGAAGGCTCTAGGGTTCAACGAGGATGTATACTTGAACTTCACAGAACTTACCGACAAATACAAGTATCCTACAGAAGTGCATACAGTGACCACAGAAGATGGATACATTTTAAATGTGTTTAGAATATTACCAAAGTGCAGTGAATCGGTTAAACCTTACCCAGTGTTTTTGTTGCATGGAATATTTGATACAGCAGAAATGTGGATAACTACTGGAACGAGGACTGGGATAGGCTACGTACTAGCTAGTAATTGTTACGACGTGTGGGCAGCCAACCACAGAGGAAACTTTTATTCTCGACAACACGTTAAACTTGACCCTAATAAGGATCCTGAATATTGGAACTTCACGTTCGACGATCACGGCAACTTCGATGTACCCGCAGTTATTGACTACATTCTGCGCACCACTGGTCATTCAAAGTTGTTCTACATGGGACATTCTCAAGGTAGCACTAATTATTTTGTTATGACTTCTTTGCGGCCGCAATACAATGATAAGGTGAGGGTAGCCATCATGCTTGGTCCTGTAGCATGGATGAAGAACTTCAACAATCCCCTAGCGCTCATAGCTATCCAAAACTACATCCCAATAAAAGCCTTTATAGATAATGCCGGCTTAAATGAAATATTTGGCAGAGAGCATATCGTACATTTCATTATTGAGTTTCTTTGTGAGTTAGCTCCTAGATTTTGTGAAGTAGGACTCACTTTATCAACTGGTTACAAGTCTGGGACCATACCACTCAAAGATATTTCTGTTGCTATTGCCCATTTATTCAGCGGTACATCAATAAAAAACTTAGCCCATTTTGCGCAGTTGGTTTTAAGTGGGAATTTCCAGCGTTATAATGAAGGCACTGAGGGGAATATGGAACGATATGGAACTCAAAAGCCTCCACATTACAATGTGTCTCGGATATCCTCCCCAATTGTCTTGTTAAGTGCCCAAAGTGATTCATTATCGACACTGAAAGACGTTGATATTTTAGTATCTAAGTTGCCTAATTTGGTAGAAAATTACATAGTGCCTAGACAATACTGGAGTCATCATAACCATGTTTGGGGCAACAACGCGCCTGAACTTATTCATACGAAAATTTTGGATTATTTTAATAGATATAAAGATTAGATTTTTTTCTTATATTTTCTGGGTCCAGTAAATTAATAATTAATATAACATAGTAGCTGTCGAATGACAAAGACATTGGGGTAAGTACCTCTTATATGTAGAAAGAATCCAACTCGAAAACTTTTTACTAAATATGAATAGAAAAAATTTAATATAAAAAATACATTATATTTCAAATTGTGATCAGCTACCTAATTACGTAACGCATTTTTTTAAACGATTACGACTAATCTGTTTCATTTTGACAGTTCAACAACATTCATTGCGTTATTTACGTTGTTGAGTAGATTTTTTTTTCGAACTTACGAAGCAATGGATTAGCAATTTGTTTCAAAAAGATTCTGATTCTGATTGATCGTGTATTACGCAATTAGGGTACTTTTTAATTTAATTGTAAAAGTAATGAGAATTATTGTAATAAAATAGTATAATTGTAAAAGTAATGAGAAATAGTGGAGATAACTTGTTATTTGTAGATTTATAGTTATTTAAGCTTTAAGTTAAAGCATGCTTGCAAGTAAAATAATTATAGCTTAGCAGATATTAATCATTACTCATTATCTGAACTTTAGGTAACGTTTATAAGTAAGGGGAAAGATTTATAGCCAATAGCTTAGTTAGTATCCCCAAGTGTGATAATCATGGTAAGAATCTTCCAGACTTGAACCAAAAACGGAGCCATTTTTTACATTGTGAGTTGTCGTTCCCCGTTTGTCAATCAATACCTAAAAAATTGTCACATTAGTTTTACAAAAAACTTCCGCAAATATAGGAAATACATAGAGTTTGTCGATATCATTAATACATTATGAATTATTATTTAAATACGGACGGAAATTGATGCCGCATTAATAGCAGTCTGAGATTTGTGACATTGAATTATTTATTCAAGATCATAGTAAATTAAAGTGTAGTTCTATTGAAGACTTATATCCAATTTCTCAGTATACCTCCGAGCGAGTGTCCGATGGGATTTCTATTTTCTAATTACCCCTTTAGAGAATCAATTTTCAAAAATCCTTCCTTATTCTTATGTTATAACCTTCATTGTATAAAGTAATCTTATGCACATGCTTCTAGACCCAGCCACTTAGGCTATGCGTCATCTGTCAGTGAATGTATATATTTTTTTTTTATATATGGCATCTTGTAGTTGACCTCTGAGGATCGTAACTACTTATTCAGTCTGTCCTGTGGCTATTAACTTAAAGCCTCCAGCCAGGGAGTAAAATAACTTATATACTAGAGCGACCGCTCGCTAAGGGCACCCCCTATGGGGTATGAACCTCGACTTAGGGCGTCGCTGAGGGAAGGACAGCAAGATGGGACAGGCTGAATCATAAGTGGGTAATTATTATTAATCAGGGGTTTCAAGCTACTGGCTCAGCTTCAGCACGGACTGGCGTTTTATCGAGCAAGATTCGGTGAGGGGAAGAGGGTCAGTTAATGAATTTAAGATCTTTATTAAGTAGATGTTTAGATATTCTAGGATAAATGATAAGACAGTACAGTATAAGTATACTAGCAACCCAGCACTTAGGTTCAATCTGACAGCATTCCATAATGTTGAAACAATAATAAACGCCATTTTGGGAATGGATCGTTTGTCAAATTGTCACATCTCAATCTATCATTCAGCAAATCGGCATTCCTCAGTTCACAACCAAATTAAATCAATTTTCTTGTATAGATACAAAATAAATTTTTATTATAATACAAATATTAAGACGCCGATAAATGCCAGTGGCCTTGAGTGGTTAGTTTGCGTGTTCTGTGCTGAGCACACGCAACGCGTCGTACGTCCAGCCAGCAATAGGACTCGCCCATCAAGGGGCGCTGTTCCAAATTAGACGCATTATGAATTTATTATACATAAATCAAAAGGTTTTTTAATAAAACACGTATTCTAAAAGATAAATAATTAAACAATCTTTAAAATTTTGAAGGTTACAGGAAAATACGCTTAATTGTTTTTGCGTGATTCTGAGTTTTTATCCGCGTTATAAATAACTTTAAAAATGAATTACACTATGTAATATTGACATAATCTAAAATATTCACAGATTAGGTTATTAAAAAAATGCTTTAATTTAACATATATTTTTCTAAATTATTAACATTCGTTTAGACGTGATCTTCAGTATACAATAATTGAAAGTCGGTTATCGTCGCCTTAAGATCATCTGATGTAACAACATAAATAAATGAATATTGCATAAAAAATGTACCTAGTAGTAGTATTATCATTAATAAGACGGGGTTTCCTGAACTGCACATCCAACCGCGTATTTTGCGTACATAAAGTACCTAATATTTAAATAGACATTTCAAGTTTGAACTAAGTACATAAATAAATCTATAACTTAGTTCAGTGAGGAACAATTATATTGTCATAATATTCAAATTCACGCAAATGAATCCGCGGGCAATGTGTTATGACCGGATTTCTCTAATAAGTGTAGGCAGAGCTCCGGAGAATTGTTTAAACAAATATTGATTACATGATCTTACATAATGTAAATTGAGGTCAGAACATGAACCTGCCCTTAATTTACAATTTATATGAACGCAGTTATTGTATTCAGTGCCAAGTAACACATATATATTATGTTTTTTATCAAGACTTCGAAATTAGGTCACTTCTGACACATTGACAAGAAATTAACCCAAGGCGTAATAACCATACCGTGGCCCCTTGCAACGTGCAGGCAACTGAAGGAACACGGGTGGGTTTTAGTCAGTAAGAGTCTGATACGCCCTCCCAATCCACCCAGAGCGGGAGAAGTTATTCGAAAATTGGCAACCCAAAAAATAAAAAAAGGCGTAATAACCAGTCCTTTTTAGACATCGTACTTAAGCAGGCCTGTCAATAATGGTTGACAGACGTAGTTTACACGTTTTATGCCCTGGATGGAGGTCTTAATTTATTCAGCCATCCACAGTATAGCCCAGTTAAGCAGCCGACAACCTTCTTGGTTGATTTGCAACATGCCATTCATAAAAAAGATGTGAATAGATTATCAAGGATCCAAGTGTTTTCTTTTAAATCAACATAATATCATTATCAAATTAATATCTCTTGGGTCTCCCGGACATCTGTGAAGCCAGTCACAGATGTCCGGGAGACCCAAGAGAACGGAGACACACGTGAGGCGCTAGAAGATTATTTCACAACGACGCGCAACGCGGATTGGTCCGTACGCGACCGGCTCCGGGTAGAGCCCGTACAGCGTATCGTACTACTCCCTCGTTTCATAGCACTGCGGGTACTACCCGTACAGGTCTCCCGGACAGCTGTGAAACCAGCCTTAACATTTATACAGGATAACGGGAAGTTGTTCTCGGTCACTATTGCACTTACGCTGTCGACCTCATTAAAATGCAATTGCAGATCCAACCAAGTTTGCCTCGATAATTATGTACTTACGAGTATTTCTATGATCTTGATACGTCAGTAATTAATGATATTTATAAGCTTTATTAAGTACTTAAAAACATTATAATGAATGCAGTTCTGTTATTTCAATGAGGAACAAGGAAGGTCAAGTTTAGAAACAAATTCAGGTAGTGGAACCAAATCAAATCTAGTCATTTTAGAATTAAAGTTATATAAAGGAAAATAAATATCGTTTGTTTATGTTTTATGTGGTTTTAATTTTTATTTATTTAACAAAATCACGACTGTTACACATTTTACATGTTAAAAGTCCCGGAGACCGATTCCCGGAGACGAACCCTTTTCCATTTCAGGGGAACAGGTCCAGACTCCAGGCTCATTCTAAGAATTTTGAAATTGATAAATACAACTACACTTTTCGAAATCCAGGGATCGAAACTAGGGCCGCAGCAGTTCCCCTTGAGACCACTACACCTACTTAATTCAAAAATATCTTTCAGGTCTGAAGTTCAAAAACTTATCTTGTTCAAGGTACGCATCAAAAATACATAACTTTTAAGTCGTAATTAATCCTTAAGTTGGTCGGAGTTTTTGTCGGCAATCATCAAGGATATCAGGTAATCTCTCAGACGGTAAGTTATAACTATAGTTAACGCCTGAATTTATAAGCAGAGGTAGGTATTTAAATGAATTGTTTTGGTACCTACAATATTATGATTGAAGTATAATTTATCTCATTCGTAAAGTTGTTTAAGAATACGTATGTAGGTGACATCATCGTCGCGACAAGGTTTAGTGATACTATTTTGGGTTACAGTTTAAAAACAAATAAAATAAATAAAAAATGTTTATTCTCAGACAACTACAGCCCATAGAAGAGGTCATAAATCTTATAAACTATGTTAGTACAAATAAAATAACAAGCAGAATATAGTTGGAAACAATAAAACAATAACAATAATAAATTTAATGCTCAAACCTGACAATTTAACTAAAATGGGGATTTCCAATGCATTGCAGGTAAATTAACCATAGGGTATCATGTTACCCAGTAACTGGGTTGTGGCGGTCAGATAGGCAGTCTCTCCGTGTAAAATACTGGTATTCAGCAGCATCCGGTTAGACTGGAAGCCGACGCCAAACATAGTTGGGAAAATGCTAGGCAGATTCATTTTGATGTGTAGGTAAACTTACTAAGACAGTATTTCATTTTGATTTTAAGAAAAACTTCCAGAGAAAACTGCTCATAGTAATCTGAAATCGCCAACATGCAATAAGCCCATTGTGGAATACAATAAACTATTGAGTATTGAGTTTAATTTCAGGGCTACGGCTCAGTGCAGTCTAGGATAGACCTATTTAGTTTAGAAAAAACCTGTACAACTTTACCAATTCCTTAAAAGTAGGTACACATACTTTCGAGGTCATTAAGTAGAAGTTCACTGTTTAGCATAATTATGTCATTAAACTTGATGACATGCAAATACTTTAAAGTTATGTAACGTTTAATTATTACCTAGTTTTATTATCTCTGTATGTTTAAAACATGATTTTGTTTATTAAATTGAAAGTACGAGTACGTAATCGTAGGTACACATGTCTCTAGCAAGCACCTGGTATGGACCACTTAATTTTAATAGTACCTAAAATGGCCATAACAATGTAATTAATATTTTATAGCATATTTCCATATTAAGCAGTGAACTAAGCCATATCAAAATTACTTTAGCTGGTCATAAAGTTCTTCATTTGACAACTTGATTGCACTAAATGTTTTTCTTTTGCGCTACGGGGCCGATGCTCTCACGGAAAAAAATATTATAAGACCATTATTCCAGTAATTTAAATCGTTAAAAATAATTGCCATCTCATCTCAGCGACAATCAATAAAAATACGGGAATTGTCCCTCTGTCTGGGCTGTTAGTTTCTGGAAGTGTAATTTTTGTCACGACGTAAATGTGCTGTAAATGCACTTACGAAAAATCCAAGGGTAAAATGCACCCACGGAGTAAAATCTGTGACAGGTACCTAAAGAAAAACAAATAATGGATATTCCGGTTACAAAATCTGTCATACTTTAGATTGGTAATACCTCTTTGGTTACCCATGACCGTAACATTACAGACTATTTTGTGTGGAGTGTGGTCAATATGGGCCATTGGGTAAACAGATCACTAGGCCTTCTGTTATCACTGTATGACGACATCCGTGGTGATTATTACTTCTGCTAGGTGGCCTAAAGTGTTACCTGTTTAACCTGTTCTTAATTTGGTAGATATAGTGAAATAAAAAGTACTCGTCTTGAACCTCGCCTCAGTATATCAGGTGTAAGCTCAACCTTCGATCGCCTGTCTGCCTTGAACGATGCGTCTCAATTATCTTAACGATCTGCGAATGTCCACTACAAGATCAGTCTTCCATACTATCCCAAATAATCCGAATCCGAATATCTATATCTACATTTTCGTCGAAAAGAAATGTATGATATTTCCATATTACGCAGTGGACTAAGCCATATCTAAATTACTTTAGCTGGTCGTAAAGTTCTTCATTTTATGACTTGATTGCATATTGACTTGATTTCTTTTGTGCTACGGGGCCGATACTCTCACGAAAAAAATATTAGAAGACCATTATTCCCGTAATTAAAATCGTTCAAAATCTAGTCGCCATCTCATCTCAGCGACAATCAATAAAAATGAGTGAAAATTTGACGTGTTTTTGATAGATTGAGACTGAGATTAGAAAGCATACGGGATTTGTCCCTCTGTCTGGGCTGTTTTTTTCTGGAAGTGTCATTTTTGTCACGACGTAATTTTGCTGTAAATTCACTTACGAAAAATCCAAGGGTAAAGTGCACCTACGGAGTAAAGTCAGTTACAGGTACCTAAAGTAAAACTAATACATTCTGGATATTCAGGTTACAATATCTGTCATACTTTTGGTTACCCTTGACCATTACAGACTCTTTTGTTTTCTTATTTTATTAAGACTTTGGCCAATATGGGCCATTGTGTAAACAGATCACTAGGTCTTCAGCAATATCAGCTTCTATTATCACTGTATGATGTTACCAATATGGGCCATTGGGTAAACAGATCACTAGGCCTTCTGTTATCACTGTATGACGACATCCGTGTTGATTATTACTTCTGCTAGGTGGTGTTACCTGTTTAACCTGTTCTTAATTTGGTAGATATAGTGAAATAAAAAGTACTCGTCTTGAACCTCGCCTCAGTATATCAGGTGTAAGCTCAACCTTCGCCCGCCTGCCTGCCTTGAACGATGCATCTTAATTGCCATAGCGACCTGCGAATGTCCACTGAAAATCACTCTTCCATACTATCCTAAAATAACAACAGTGATAGCCTAGTGGTGTAACCGTCGGACTGCCAAGTCATAGGTCTCGAGTTCAAACCCAAAGCACGCACCTCTGACTTATCGGATTCATGTGCGTATTGAAATAATTATCACTTGCTTCAAAAACGGTGAAGGAAAACATCGTGAGGAAACCGGCATGCCTGAGAGATATTTCTCGACCGACGCCCATGGGCGGCAGAAAAACTTTGACACCAGGTTAGTTACTAACCACACGAAAAAAAAGAAAGAATCGTAAAATATCATATCTTGTCCATTTCAAATTATGGGACCCAGCCCCAAGAAGTCCCATTATACGACTTAGAACCCCAACCTTTCGGATGGAAGGCTGTTGCCGATGCATTGACCGTCGCTATTCGTACCACGAGATTTACTAAGTGCCGCATTTCAGATCTCAATTAAAGTTAATGGTATTTATTTTTATAGTTTATTTATTTATTTCCAAAAACTTACTACTACTTTACAATGGCAATGTGGCAACAATTTCCATTAAAGTAAAGAGATTAGTATCTGTAGCCGAACTAGACATAGCCTGTATTTCGGCTGTCAGCACCATTACCCTCGAGTATTATAATACAAGTATAGGTGCCAAGCAATAGAGGCATATATAATTAAATCAGTACTACAGAAATACAGAATATTAGTTGAGTAATCTAGGTAAGTAATTTGAAAATAGGTAAGTATATAATTTTAATCTAAATATGGTAGTGAGTGTACGAGTATGTGTGTTCGTGCGTGTGTGAGTTCGTGGTGCGTGTGTGTGCGTGCGTGCGGGTGAGTGTGGTGTATTTTTTATTAAAAATTGTTTGCACTACTTGCAGCCGCTGGACAAACGTATTAAAACAGTGTTCATTTTGATCAAACGGAGGTCTATGTTTGTATCCAAACAAAACACGATCAGCTAAAACAATATTTTAGAATTTCAATGGTAATTCATTTATCAATGCCTTACTTCTCCCAACACCCACAGAGTCATAGGTTGGTCTACCTGCAGCCTCCGTGAATAGTACATTTAATGCTTCTGCAGTTCGTGATGAGCTTTCACTGTTACGTAACCTTAGGTCGATTATAATTGAACATAAACATTTCTCTCGAGTGATGGTATCATGCGTGGAACAATTAAAAGTACTTTCAATTGATATACTTAATAATTAAAACCCAAGAGAAACTACCACTGATGTTCGTCAAAGTTAGTGCAATATAATTCTAATTCATCCGCAAGTAACCAATGAGATACTGCCTCGTTGGCCTAGTAGTCGCAAGCGCTACTGCTGAACATGAGGTCCTGGTTTCGATCCCAGGTCAGGGAAAGTGTTATTGGGTTTTTTCCATTAGGAATTTCTCAGTAGCAGCCCGGAGTTTGGATTTGTGCCCGGTTGATGGCAATAAGCTCGCCGCCTTACATGGGACTTAAACATAACTGGTGAAACGTGGGTGTACCCTAGGTACACCCCTGCCTAACCCTTCGAGGATTACAGGCGTGATGTTATATTATGTAAGAATGCGGAGATATTATATATGTAAGAGTGTTTCGTGTTGCCAGGTAACACCAAAGAACCCAATAAGACCGTTTGTTTCAAAGTTCAATGCCTGCTGTAAGTTCTGTCATCGCAGATCTTCAAATCCTATACTATTAAATGAGCAATATTGGTATACATATATTTGTAATCACGTTCTCAAAAACGGCTCTAACGATTTCGATGAAAGTTGCAATGTAGGGGTTTATGGGGGCGAAAAATCGATCTAGCAAGGTCTCATATCTGGGAAAATTAATTTCCTCCATATAGTCACCTGCAGAGTTTAGAACTAGATCGAAGAATAATGAAGACCTTAGAATAATGACATGGCAGCATGGAATTAGTAAGTACCTACTATAATGGTAGCATGGAATTAGTAAGTACCTACTATAATGGCAGCATGGAATTAGTAAGTACCTACTATAATGGCAGCATGGAATTAGTAAGTACCTACTATAATGGTAGCATGGAATTAGTAAGTACCTACTATCGTGGCAGCAAGGAACTAGTATGTAGGTACTATCCATGGAATTAGTATGAACTTTCTTATACTATTAAATGAGCATTTTCTATTTTCACCAGAGCAGAGCTCGGTCGCCCAGGTACTTAATATAATAGGTATCATTAAAATTGGTAGGTTCTCCCAGCTACTCTGAAATGAGAACTAGGAACATATTTTAGTCACAAATGAACCATTTATGTGTGTAACTTTCTGATAATAAGGACGACTTTCATTTAACATTAATGATGTTTCTGGGTTAGCGTCAAGAAATGCAACTTCTATATGTATATCTACATATTATGAAATTAATGTTGCTTTTTGCGTCTGTCTGTGTGACCGCGTTGTTCTTCTAAACTGCACAATGGCTCTTGATGAAATTTCCACCAACATTTCTAGAATTTATTCCGAGAGGTTTATTGTACTTATAATACTTTAATATTAAACTTACATATAATAAAGAAATCTAGATTTTTTGTCAAGTCGTGAAAACTGTAAAACCGCTGGATGCGAGAAGCACAGATTCGGTCGAAGTGTCGGAGCTTGGGGGAGGCCTGTGTCCAGAAGTAGACGTCTTTCGGCTAAAATGATGATGATGAAACACCGTGCAAAGCAGGGGTTAGTCGGTAGTCTATCTATAAATATTTCATCGTCACCTCTGACTTTATCTCGATCAGCTGTGACCTATCGCTGTCAAGACAATTATTGTGATCATTTCGCATGCACCAATACAATAAATCTTCAAGCACTATGCATTAGGTAAGTATGTTTTGTCATCCCAATATTTTGCCATTTTGATTTCAAAACTTATGTAAAGCAGTATGTTAAAATCGTATTACTTAGCGTGAGGTAGTGTCTACCTCTGCCACGGTAAGATCAAGGGAAGATAGTACCTATGAGTTTACGTACAATTGACTGGAAAATGGTAAAGGAAAGATAAGCATAATCAGCCTATAATGTTCCCACTACTGGGACAAAGGCCTCTCGGTGAAAGGGAGTGGGTCGTAATCCACCACGCGGGCCCAGTGCGGGTTGGTAGATGTCACATGTCTTCGAATTTATGGTTCTAGGACAGGCCCGTTTCCTCTCGATATTTTCCTTCACCGTTTTGAAAGAAGTGGTGATGAAATTATTTACACAATTTAAAACGCCTGCCTAGGTTCGAACCTACGACCCGTAAGTCCCCTTACCAGTGGGCCAAAAGGAAAAGTAAACTATATTAATTTGGCAATACAATGTATTTAATGTACTGAATCGTGTGTATGATGATCCTGTGGTTAACAAGGCCTCGCCTCTCCTTCACGAGGGTTCAAATCCGTGCAAGTACCAATGTGACTTTTTCAGTTCATATGTACTTTCTGAGTTTACCTGGGATATTACTGACATCGGTGAAGGAAAAACATCGTGACGAAACCTGGACTTATAGTTATTATAAGTCCGAAATCGCCAACACGTCTTGAGCAAGTGTGGTGGGTGATCCAGGATTGTGCCTTCTCTGCATGAAAATAGGCTTATGAAATGGGACAATAATAGGTTGGTATTATCGTGTACTGGCTTAGCACTGACCTCGTATAACTTCAACAACTGGTAGGTAATCCAATAACATAAATCTATTTTTAAACGATCTCTAAATAACATAATTGTAACATCTTAACAATCGTTACAAATTGTAAGCACAGATTTATCCACCAACTTAGTATTAAAAATGGCTATGTCATCGCTCATAACGATCTATATGCACATACCTTAAAGCCACAACGTGCAACAACCACGCTCGTTATATGCATTTTATTGGCAAACGCTACTTAACAATCGGTTCGCAAACTATTGCAACTGACTCTGAAACTATTTTTATGGGTACTTACATTATATTCTTTTGAACATCAATGTATGTATCAAATCATTTTAGTATGTCAAGTACGGTTTTGTTATGTCCACAGCTTTGGCTAAGACTTTGGTTGATGGATTGATCCCCAAACGGACTAATTTTACGGTCACTGGTGCCGATTCTCTTGTCACAAATGCCTCTAAACTAGACTAAAAATCACTAAAATTTAGTTTATTCCTGTCAAACGATGATTTCCCATTCTGAAACAGACTAAAGTGACACAACTTAACTATATTTTAGTTTGACAGCACTAAGATGGCTCTGAGATTTTAATTTAGTGAAAATGACAATTTTGCTATTCTGAATTTGACGTTTTTCACCTAAAATTTTAATTGTCTACCTAAATCTGACTATTTTTAATCGCGATAAAATATGGTGTGGAATACTATTAGTTGTCATGAACTAAAATTCACACAAACACCTCGACTTCAGATGCAAAAACAGTATTGTATATATTTTTTTTTCTTTTCTTTTGCTTATAACTCGAAAATGGTGTGTCCTATCGCAAAAATAATGTAAATTTCGACCCCCTTTATGAAACCATTATACCCCTAATTATCAACACGTAGGTAATATTTTTTTTTATTTTCCATGCGAAATGTGACAAATTCCATATAAAACACGTCGAGGCTGCCCCCCCTGCGCACCTCCGGCTCTAAAAAAATTCACGGGGTAGGGCAAACAAGTGTGTACCACGTGGAGTTGCGATTGTCAAATTCGATTTAGGTGTGTCAAAATATTTTTTTAAGTTTAGAGACTTTTTATTGCAGAATAGCGTTAAGATTCTCATAGTAAAAAGTAAGGAATTTTAGTGATAGTTTAGTTAGTTTAGTTCGGTGTACAAGAGAATCGGCACCATTACCTAGCCGTGTTAAAAACATCAACGTAGATAAAGAGAGAGAATATTCTACATAGCACAACAAATAAAAGAAAAACAAATTAATGATGGACAATCTTGATGGTATTCTTCTTTTGTTTTTAAAAGCTTCATCATGTAATTACACACAGTGAGTAATATAGTAACTCCACCTCCACTTGAAGCGTTATGTTTGTTGTCCTTCTGCTAAATGTGACTATCGTCAAAGAGACAGACACTAACCTTTAAGTATTGATATTAATAAGTCCAAAATTCATCATGAAGACACTTCCAAAACCTGCGCAACTCATTAAATGCCATCCGAATATTTTCGATTAGCTAACGGTGACTGCTGACACGTATAGAATTCACAGTCGGACCTCTGTGAAATTCGCAACGTCTCTGAATATTTATGTTCCGTCCAAGGTCCCATAAATTGCTTTACATATGAAAAAATATGGTGGACAATAATGTCACCCGATTTACGAAGACCGGTGCCGTTAAAACTTTGAATGAATGGGACGTACGTGTTTCAGTTCACTTTGTTTAGTGGTTCAAAGAATTGGTTCTGCATATAGTTGTTAGATAGACCATATTTTAGGACAATGGGCACATAGATTTGGTCGCTTTTTGACGGGGCAGAAACAAAAAATGACGATTGTATGTTTGAAATACCGTTTCTAGAAATCCTAGAATCAATGATCTTTTCATTTAGCAGAGTTCAGGAGCAAATGAGTTCGAGGTTATGTAAAATTCTTACTGCATCGTAACCTACTAATAATTTAATAGGATAGGAATTATTGAGATGTCTTTTAGAACATTATCTCAGAAAAAATAACTACTGCCGAAACTGTTCCACCAATCTGCACATCGAAATTTTGTTTCAGTGCGGTTAGTGGAAGTGCTCAGGTGCGGTTCAGATAAGTGCTGTTGAAATCAGTGCTCTGAGTGGAATACCTCGTAGAGTCTACTTGTGTACTTACAAAAAAACAAATGACAGTCGACGTCTAAATAGACTATATATAACACGACTGAAATAACAATAGCGTTGTCTTGATTTGAAACTTTTCGTTAGGTATACGCGGGCCAATTGTCCCCAAATTAATTCGTAGATTAACACACTATCTATCTTCTATGTTAGGGGGTTTGGTTTCCGCATTTAGTCCGTCAGGTGGACCATTGTGCGTGGGCCATAGCGGCCGTTTGGTGGTTATAATTAACACACTAAACCCATACAAAAGTGTTACAAATAGTCAGTAGCGGTAATATGTGTCAAGTGCCGTGCGGTATCCTTACAGAGCGTGACCGCGTTGGTAACACAATGTGCGTCCTACTTAAGGCTCCCATTGGGCAAAATGTCATAGTTATATCAGACTAGTGTAACGGAAGCGGTGTGCGTGTTGCCTTACAATCGGGTTGCACTTGACCCTTGGGTAACGGGACTTGGTACCCACATATTTTGTTACTGATCTAATTAAATGCTATGCTAAAAAAGGGTTTCGAAAAATTCAGGTAAAAAGTATGAAGTCGGTTGAAGTTACAACATCCTACGAAGTAAATTTTTCTTTAAATTGAATGAAACCACAACAAACTAATGTCACCAAATCAAATAAACGCATAATAAATTATGTACTTTTAGACCAGCTTCGAACAAGATCTTAAGAACTTCGAGGTGACTGATTCCAGCCTGAGACAATTCTAAAAACAATCTACAAAAACGCCAAAAAAATCATGTCTGTTGTGTGGGAGCCCCACTTAAATATTTATGTTATTCTTTTTTTAGTATTTGTTGTTATAGCGGCAACAGAAATACATCATCTGTGAAAATTTCAACTGTCTAAATATCACGGTTCATGAGATACAGCCTGGTGACAGACGAACCGACAGACGGACAGCGGAGTCTTAGTAATAGGGTCCTGTTTCACCCTTTGAGTACGGAACCCTAATAATAAACCCGAGCACACCAAGGCCCACCCGTGACTTTAGCTCCTTCTATTCAATGATGATAATTTAATCCAACGATAACAATCATAATTATCTTAATTAACAAGACCACACTAATAGAGACTTTCTAGTGAAATTTTAAGAACACAACCTCAGTTTACTGCCAAAATGTTGTATGCTTCGTATAGCATGAAATAATACTAAAAAACTCTATAATTTAATTGGTATCAACTGCTTGTTTGGGGGTAATTATGCTCACAAGTGTTTTCTAACTCAACACTATACACTAATTTGTTGATTGCACTATTCGAAGTGGTCGTTACGAAGCTTTTGTCGAATAACCGTGTTTTCAATTTAACTGTCTCCTTAGAGGAGTTCTATGTTGTTCTATGTTAAGGGGTTTGGTTTCCGCACTTAGTCAGTCAGGTGGACCATTGTGCGTGGGCCATAGCGGCCGTTTGGTGGTTATTCCAACCAGCCCACCTCCCTCCAGAAGTTGATTAAGTCTCCTGGTCTGGAGGGTTTCTGTTCTAATCTGGGAGACGCCCGTACATTCGAAGAGCACGTGCGCAACGGTCTCCTCAGCCTCCATGCACGCCCTGCACAGAGGACTGTCCGTTATGCCTATTGCCTATGCCTTAGAGGAGTTATAACCTAATTACGTAATACACGATCAATCGGAATCTGAATCGTTTTGGAACAAATTGCTAATCCATTGCTTCATAAGTTGGTAAAAAATCTGCTCAACAACGTAAATAACGCAATGAATGTTGTTGAACTGTCAAAATGAAACAAATTTGTCGTAATTGTTTACAAAAATGTGTTGCGTAATTAGATACCAGGTTTGCAAAACCAATTCGAATATTATCAACAGCGAGAGCATTCGGGTCAGAATGTTGCATCCACGTGCCCTTAGGTATCCCAGTTTATATGGGGTTGGCGCAGCAAGTCTGCTGCTTCCATAGATCTTCTATTGGCCGTCATTTCAATCGTCATTCCCTTTCTAGCAATACATGAATGATATTGCTTGACTTTAAGCAACTATTAAGAAAGATGTTTGCCAAAAAAATAGAAAAAATTATACACCACGTATTTGATAGAGCTGCGTAAAGCATCAGCTTATTTTTGCATTACATAACTTCAAGCTAAGCTTTTTTCTCCGCTTTTATTCCAAGACCATTTAAATTCCTGATTCATCCTTCGAATGTGAATTAAATAGCAACAATAAGTTGAATAATCGTGCGCTCGTGGTTTCGCCTCCGTTTGCTTTAAACGACAATCAATCTTCTGTCAGTTTGGAATCTATCCAGAAGGCTGTTGGCAAATACTAAGGCAAAACATTCCGAAGGACACCGTAGGTGTTGAATTTGAAAATTGGTAATTCTGACTCATAGCCGTGATTCAGCGCTTTTAATCAAGTGACTTCAGCTTAATGCTCGTGCATATTTAAAGTTCATTTATGTGTCATTATTTTGTCACGTACGACTGACGTACGGTCTATTACATTTTTTTGTACCGTGAGTTAAGAGCGAGTAAGGTACTTCATATTAATGGTTATAAAAATAACAAAAAAAAACGTAAATCCGCCGCCTGCTGCATACCGTAATAAAAAGAAATTTGCAAGCGCATAACATACTCGTAAGTGCCAAAGTTATATCATCGATGATGAAACAAAAGCCTATTCGAAGATAAATAAAAAACAGGATACGTGACATTATTTCACGTAAAATGCATTGAAGTTTGTTGATAAATCACTTTCTCGTCTCTCGGATTTGAATAAAGAACTCGTGAATATTCTCGGAGCGTTTTGGATCGGGCCCGATGATTCTCGAGCGAATGTGCGAAATGCATGGAATTAGTATGTACTTTGGCGAAATGTCAGTCAACTCGAACAGAGAAAGGTGCGATTGCTATGTTCCGTCCGTTCTCGGGTTCATGGTGCTTAGAAGAAGTTGCGCATCGAATGATTTATTATAATTATATGTTACTCTACTCTACGACTTTTATTTTTTAGTTTGATAAGCGTTAATCTAAAGTTAATTTTGAGAGTTGTGTAATTAGAAGTTATAATAAACTTTAGCTATATCTTCATTACACCACCTTTACCTCAATTACCGGTAAAGGTGGTGTAATGTGACCTAAGTGGTAATCTCAGGTTAATCAATTTTTAATTAATTCGAATGGATGTCTATACCACAGGTTACTTCTAGATAAATCTCTAAGGGAACCATAGAGATCAAATCATGATTGGTGAACATGGAAATAAAATAATTATATTCTTATAAGTTCTCCGTACCGCAAGGGCTGGTTCAAAATGGCGTTGCAAAAGGATACCTGGAAGAATTTGGGGGAGACCTTGTCCTGCAGTGAGACAGTGTAGTCTTACTAAAAAAAACACAGGAGGTTTGGCTAGATTTTAGGCAGTAGACAGCAGCGAAGCAGCCAGTATTTATAAGTAGATAATTTTCGAAATATCAATATGAGAATTAGGATCATAAAACAACTTAACACGCAACGCATCTTCTTAAAACGAATAGTTTCAAAATTAATATTTAATGCAAACATATGAACTGTGCCATTTATCAATATACTAATAAATACATGTTTCAACTGACATGATGAAAGTGGTTCTGTAATATTTTGCAATTTTGATGCATTGCATAAATAGCAAGATTTTGATATTGCAGATGTTCGGAGGTGGCAGTATTCATCCGACGGTCTGTCAGCTTGTTGAAACACATTATTTTGAATATATTTTATTCTAGACACCTAGTGACTATGGTCTAATAATAAAAAAATACTTGTATTTGTTATATAAATAGCATCCTCTCGTGTTGAAAAACGTGCGTGCGACATACATAATAAATTCTTCGCCAAATCTGCAAGGCTAAAATATTATAGGATTTCTGTAGAATACTCGTGTTGATCTAAAGAGAGGGATATATTAATGTGAATTTAAATATGAACATTTTCTGGAACTCTTCCGTGAACCTTTAACTTTTGCTCCGAAATATTTTCGTAACTTGTTGGATGTGACAATATATTTAAAATGATTTGTCTAAACTAATATTATAACTGCCTCGTTGGTCTAGTGGTCGCAACCACTAATGGTGAGCATGAGGATCTAGGTTAGTTTCCCGGGTCGGGCAAAGTGTTATTGGGTTTATCCGTCTCCGTAGCAGCCCGGAGTCTGGATTTGTGCCCAGTTGATGACAATTGGCTCGCCCCCTAATAGGCGAAATGTGGGTGTACTATAGGTACACCTCTGCCTAACCCTTCGGGGAACACAGGCGTCATGTTATGTGTTATGTTAATATCATAAAGAGAAAAACTTGTTTTTTTTTGTATGTTGTTTGTAATGAATAAACTCAAAAACTACTGGACTGATTTTTAAAATTTTTTCACCGTTTGAATGCTATATTATCACTGAGTAACATAGGCTATAATTTATAAAGATATCACGCGGGCTAACCCGCTGGCAGAAGCTAGTATTTTAGAAACAATCTAAAAACAAATGCTAGAGAACGAAGTGCTTGAGAAACCATCCGACCCTTGTATTGAATATTTGCCTGTATGAAGCTGATACTGAATAAAAGATCTTAGTTCCTGTCGTGCTCTTTGTGCAATAATACCTGTACTTTTTACAAACTTAATAGTGACTACCTATATAAGATCACTGTATGTCATATTTTTTTTCTTTGCCAATAAAACTTTTTGTATTTTTTTGTACTACTTATGCTTTCATAGTGCACACCTTTGGGAGGAAAATTCAAAATATTTTATTTCACATAAACCTACGTGGGCGCTTATGACACGCCAGAAGCTAGTTACACCGATGCTGTCGTCGTAACCGAATTCTGGTCGAAACTTATATAATTTGTAATCATCAATATGACAAAGAAGACGAATGAAATACTGAATAGTTCTACAACTGTATCTCTCTTTATACTTAGCAGGTATATCTTTGGCTGTCAACATGACGCACTTACGACGGAAACACACATCAAACAAATCAACGGCAAACAAAAACCGATGAACTCATCAAAAGCGGGTCATAAAGTAATTTTCTTTCAAATTGAATAATCAGAAATTCGTTTCAAATTCCAACTAGTTGTTACAAGATAGGTTTGTTATGCAACCCGTTGGCCCATTGTATTGGGAGCCATACCTACAGATGAACATTAGTATTCTGTGTAGCGGCGACAAGCGATAATATCTCACCCACGGAAACTCGACGAAAGTATTGGAGACGAAAGTGTAGCTTTTGTTTTGTTTTATAGTTCACGACACGCGGACGAGACGATTGGGAGCACGGCGATTATAAATCTATGAATATTTAACTACACCAAAATTTACCTTTATAGCTGTTTAAACAAAAGTATGGACATGGGATATCGGAAAATGTTGTCAGAATGATAACTCAAAAAAAACTTAGCACTCACTCATTATTAATCAAAATAAGGCACTCCTCTCCTACTTTGTTGTGCCCGACGAGGTCCACAATGACCATGTCTTAGTAAAACCTACCACGTAAGTTCACATCGTAGTATGCAACAAATATATTGAGTATTTAACTCGAAACCTATTTGTTTTCCTACATTGCTTTACTTTGGTGCTCAAAAAATGACACTTCGGTATTTAAACCATGATTGATACCACCGCCTCGAGGAAAATAGGTGAACATAAACCACGACAGCATTAAGTATGTGACGCAAACATTACATGCGATTATTTTTTTCTCATGGCTTACAAAGCAAATCACATCGCTGACTAAACTAAGCTTCGTAAGTTTAAATCCTACAGAAATCCACACTGCAGACTGCATATAAATAAACAGTAATGAAGGCTTCGATCCAAGATAAACGCGGCTTTGTACCAAAGCTAATACTAACATGCGCAAGCGCTTGGTATCTTGACAAGGTAGTCTGTTCTTATGTTTTATAATTACTAGTTCCGCATACGGTGCATTTGTAATGCTTAAATTACACGATAAAAATAGCAACTGGTTATGAATGTTCACAGAAACAATAATAAAGCGTCTTATTGTTTTTTTTATTACTTTATCCGGTGACTTACAGAATGGCCGTTATGATGTTATCTAAACTAATATTATAAATAGAAAAAATTTGATTTTTGTATGTTTGTTTGTAATAAATAAACTCAAAAATTACTGAACCGATTTAAAAAAATCTTTCACCGGTAGATTATAATTATAATATTATATATTTTATATTATCACTGAGTAACATAGGCTATAATTTATAACAATATCAGAAAAAGCCGCTAGCGGAAGCTATATAATATATAGAAATCAATTTATTTAGAATAACATTTTTCTAACTGAACAGACAGCTGTGCTTCTGGGGAGTTTCTTGCGCCACTTCTACTTCCCAGCTTAAGCACTGAGAAGTGGTGAAGGGTGAGCGTTTTGGGGGACTGTCTTACGTCATTTTGACGTTCGAAAAGTGCTGATTCTCAGCCTAGTTTGAATAAATGACTCCTCCTAACTAATAATATTATAAATGTGAATGTGAGTTTGTTTGTTACGCTTTCACGCTAAAACAGCTGAACGGAATTGGATGAAATTTGGCACATGGGTAGACCATGACCTGGGTAAGGATACTTTTTATCCCGATATTCCCACGGGATCGAGACTTATGCAGGTGAAACCGCGGGGCGCAGCTAGTTCTGCAATATTTTGGGATATTAAGGACAAAGCGCGGGCGGGACAATTTCATGGATAAGATGGATTATTGGATTCCTTAAAAAATGGAAGAAGTAAGCGTGGAATTACGAGAAATGTAACAAATTGAAAGAGTCTTCTGACCAGAAGTGGGACGAATAGAGCAACAAAAAGAACAGAATAAAAAGTCGCAGATTCTAAACAATAGTTGCTCGCAAATGATTGTAAAAGGTCGCCGACCGTTTGACTGAACTCGAACGTGAGTTGTGTCCTCGTAATTCAACATTTCTTTTACATAATACGTGCAATGCCCAGACGCAGACGTGGCGACATTGGTGATCAGCCGGTGATACGTACAGTACCGTATTTTACCGTTCATGTCTTGCGGTATGAAACTAAATAATGGCCGGAGATAAAGATGATAGACAGTCATGGAATACTTGAATAAGTTATTCAGTGACGCATTGAACAGTCATGGTAGGTGACAGATTCTAAAACTCTAAGTTCTTATTTGAAATCAGTAAACATGTTTCCATTGTTGGCTCTTTTTTTTTGACGCAGATATGTTAGGGAACTCTTTTACGTCGTTTAGGGTGTACCTATACCTACTTATTCAATGGAAATATTAAGGCAAATAAGTTCTTTTTTCTATATTTCTTCAGGAAACATCCCAACCTTTAACCAAAATAGGTATTTCAAATCAATTATAAAATAAAATATCACACCTTGTATGTATATTTAAATATTAATAAAACTTTAAAGACGCTAAATTAATTTTTGATTTAGTTTTAAAAGTTATTATTTTCAAAACTAAATCAAACATTAATCGGAAAATAACTCCTAAATCATTTCTCTGTCGAATAATCGAGCAGTTCTTGAAATTTTAAATATTACTAACATTTTAAAGACGCTAAAATGGATAAATTTCAAAACTAAATTAAACATTAATCGGAAAATAACTCCTAAATCATGTTTGTATCGAAACATCGACGTTTTAAGAGCAGCTCTTGAAATACCAAGTAATTCACACTTGCCTCAAGCGAAACTGACCTGATTACATAAATGAACCTTGACTTATTTTAAATAGGTGCGCTTATAATCAATCTAACGAAGCTTATGCATTCCTCAAGCATGAGCAGTATTAAATTCTATTAAGCTCTCAAATACCTTAAGAAAGTTTGGAAAGAAGACAACAAAAATCTGAACATCATCCAGACTATTTCAACTGCATAATTGGAAGTCCTTTCACGAAGATCTAGATCAGTACTTAACCGCTAATAACCTAAATGGCAAAATAAAAAAACGTTCTAATTTTAAAAAGCCAAAAGCTACAACGGTATACTAGCGACTGGGTTACGTCGTTCACATTCGTCACCCTTTACGAAAATAAGACAAAGATTGTGTGTCGATTTCACGCCCTCCATGGGGTATTTTGTTCTTTGGCTACGTGGAGTGAAACAAAGCGTTCGGGTGCTTCTTCGAATCAGATGTTTGGCGAGAAAGCTTCACAGACGGCATGCTAAAAAGGCTTTTACGCAACGCGTGCCCGTGCCGACAGTTGCGTCATTTGAAGAGGGGAGCATCGCAGATTAATGTCACCAGGTAGACTCGACATGTTGCTTTGAGGTTCTTCTCATAATGTTTTGTATGTTAGCATTGTTTAGCATTCAAGTACGTACTTGAATAAAAAACGCTGTAGTATAAGAAAAACAGGGATATTATTAATTTATGTAGTAATTCTTTTCCGAATGATCACTGGAAATGTGTAAAAATTATCGTTAGTATACCAACTTACATTTTCAGAATTCTTACTGATTTGATTACCTTTTCATGTATCTTTTGGTATATAAGTATGATAAGAAAATATCTACAGTAAAACTTTATTTTACACGCAAAACAAATGCAAACAAAATAAACGAGCATCAATCAATAACATAGGTAATGACCTATGTTATTGATTGATGCTCGTTTATTTTGTTTTCATTTAAATGGTATTAAGTGGAAAAATACTGGAAGTGGCCAGTATTTTTGGCGTCCATAAAGGTTGTTTGTTTCTTATCTTCTCAGAAATTTATATCTTTGGATCTATTTAATCTTTGACAACAATTTTCAAGTTGGCAACAGAGATGATTCTGTTTCGCGGTTTTTAGGTTCGGCATGACATTTGTAATGAAGTTTCTGATGCTGTAAATTAGCCTTCTTCCGCTGAGTGTGAACAAATAGTGTTTGTTCACCAGTCATAAGCAATCAGGGGTTATTTGATTTGTCTTAGTGCATAGAAAATGTCAGAGGTAAAAGTTTTAATTTGTATTCACGAAAGCTTGCGGGCTTTGGCAATAGATCGTTATATTGGCAAGTATCTTGAATTTGTAATCTTGAGTGCCTACATCATATTGGAAGATGCTCTTCTCTGTGAAAAGTGAGCTGTAGTTCCTGGGCCTACTTAGTGCGGGTTTGTGGACGTCACATTGTCTTCTCATCGTCATCTTCGGTCCCAAATCTGGTGATTATCACTAAGAATCAAACTGATTGCCTCAAGACTTCGGTAGATTACAAAAATGTTCTCATTACACATGTTTACTATTCAAAAAACACTTGTTTTATTTTACTACGGTAAAACAGCTTCTGTACAGTCTTTCAAACCTCGCAGTGTCAAGGATACTTACATTTATGCTAAGCCTGCATGCACAAATGTCATAAAACTAATTAAGCATGCATATCCTATATCAAATACTAACGAATTACCATATTACGAACATGACAGTAATCCGTATGTACAGTTAGGCAGTAAATTCTCGAGTCAAGATTGACAACTCGAGATCTCGCGCGCTAAGTCTGGGGTCGAGATTAGCCATTTCGAGATTTCGCCTACATTTTAAAATCATGCATTTTTTTTAAATTAAAATATCCTTGTACCTACTTAATGAAAATTAAAAACTACACCTATTTAGGGCATTGGTTTTATATTTTGTAAATAAAACAGCGTTAATTGAATCTCGAAACGTAATAAATCAAATCATTTTATTGTGGGCATAGGTTATATAGACAGATGTTAGGTAAATTACAATTCCATTAAGTTCTGCCTAATAGGCATACAATAATTATGTCAATATGCAGTATAAAAATTTCTTAGGTATCACATACATTGTTAGGTACACAAAGTAAATCTTACAAAATAACAGTTAGGTGTATGGTGACAGATTGTAGTAGGTACCTACTAATTATTAAGAAAATCTTGTATCGTGTAGTAGTAAGCTTAGTCAATTAAAAAATTACGCCATCTATATTTGAATAGTGGGAGTTCTTTGGTGTTTAAAATATCCACAGGTATCTTATTGTAAATTTTACTTCTGCACTACGCATACCTACATACATAAAGCAACAAATCAGCACACACGCATCACGCACACTTTAAATCCCTGAATGATTATTTTGAAAATGGGTTCTCAAGAAGCATAGCATGGTAAGTCGCGCGCGAATCCTCAAATTTTCGTTCATAATCTCGAACGAGAATTCAAGAATGAGATTATATTCCCAGGGTATTGAATCTCGAGCCATTTTTATCGGGATTGCATTCCCTACGTACAGTCAATGAAATGTATCGTTTAGCAGATAGGGAAACCACGTAAGTTCGCCGCGTTATTAGCCATTTCATTCAACTAATAAATAATGGCAGTTGAATTTAAATATACGGACAAATTAAGTTGATAGTAAATGTGCTCAATAATCTGTTTCCTTGACTGTAGTTACATACTAAGATTCTTGAACCAGTTCGTGATAGGCGCTGGTCAGGCTTCCTGATGACGTCACACAACGTCAAGGCCGCCAACATTGCGCAGATTAATTTTACAGTGGTGCCATACTTAGTGCGCATACCGATAGATGCTAGACGAAAAGTGCAAGGACTTAGTGCATTATGGTTAATAACTTTAGAGTTCAGGATTGATTGACGTTTTTATTTATTTGATGTCGGCTTTTATTTCTTTCTCGAGCTTCTTTTAGTTTTACTATCGTTAGTAAAAAAAACGAGCGAGCCTTACAGTAGTCGCATATTATGTGTAACACCTGTCATCTCAACTTGGTAATAAGCAACATAAAAGGGGCGGGGCCTCGTCAAGGACGTTTCTGACCACCAACTCTAACACCGCGCGTGCTCATTGGTCAAATCAAAAGGCGCGCGCTTCCCCGGCTTCCTGTGACACACTTCCGTCCCTTTTCATGAAATCACTCCCACTGATTTGATTATTTAGATTTAATTTAAATTTTGTTTTTAGATTTTGATCACAGGAAAGCGAGAGGAAACATGTTATACATCAAAAATCCTACTCATCATCATCGTCATTCTTCTGCCCTTACTCCAATTTATTCGTGGTCGACACAACATGTCTTCTCTTCCATACTTCTCTGTTACAGTAGTCGCATATTATGTGTAACACCTGACATCTCAACTTGGTAATAAGCAACATAAAAGGGGCGGGGCCTCGTCAAGGTCGTTTCTGACCACCAACTCAAGCACCGCTCGCGCTCATTGGTCAAATCAAAAAGCGCGCGCTTCCCCGGCTTCCTGTGACACACTTCCGTCCCTTATCGTCATCGTCATCTCGGTAGTCACCGATGTCTCCCAGCCATATCATCTTCCACACAGTACATCCATCGTTTCTTTGGTCTTCCCCGACTTTTGTAGCCATCTACATTCATACTCAAAATTATTCCTATTAAAATCTTATCATTAAAAAAAAAACCGTAAACAATAAGTCTTCTTCTAACACTTGATAGTTTGACACTACATTGAAAAATCTGAAAAACTTTATCAGATTTCAACTGACAAAATTTAGTCTTAACTTATGAAAGTTTTCAGTTGTTTTTTGCTAAGTCTGAACTGAGTCTGTGACTAATCAAATTCCAAAGAAGTTCTTATATGAGTCAACAAGTACTTAGTCAACTTCTTGTTATGTACAGACGCCAGCACATCAACCTACTACATTCTGTCAAATTTCTTTAATAGATCTTCAACTTTATCACTTAAGGATAAGGTTCAAACTTGATTGGGAAAATTAGTCAGTTTCGGGTAGGTTGACCTGCTGGCGTCTGTACAAAACTAATTATCACACTGAAGGTTAAGTACCTTAATACACTTTTATTTTCAATTTACGAAGGATTGCGGATATCCTTCTTGCATCATCTTTTTGTCACAATCTTTGTAAATGAGTCGGTATTGTGTTTTTCAGGATGATTTCGAATGCCATTACTACCTGAGTAGATCGGTTAAAGCAGTCTTTCCCAACGTGGGCGATAACGCCCCCTTGTGGGCGCTGCAGGCCTAAAGGGGGGCGGTAAGAGACCCAGAAAAAAAAGGGGGCATTGTGTAGGGCAGTGATGTCAAACCCCCGTCCCATGGGGCCCTTAGGGCCCCACGTGAGATATTTCTTGGCCCCACTTATCAGTTAAGAATCCCCACTTTTTTGTGTAAAAGGCCCCACCAGTCGTTTGAAATTCCCTCTTTTTTGTGTAAAGGGGCCCCACCAGTCAGTTTAAAATTCCTATTTTCCAGTAAAAATGCCCCACCTTCCCCTCGAACTCTGACATCACTGGTGTAGGGCTTTGGGGTCGATTTATAATTTCATCTACCTAGCTAGGAAGACTCTTAGACACCGACTGAGCTCTCGACTCTCGACTACATCTTGTGAACATCAACTAATATTAATTAAGATATAGCTCAAACTCGGTTCGATATAAAAGACCGCGGGCAATCATGTTTTAACAAGTTTTTGTTAAATAATCCGAATTGTACATTCCTATACCAATTGGCTGGTTCTATAATACTTGTTCTTGCTTGTCGAGTACGATTGGGCGTCGAATGAGATAAACGAGTTTATGCACGTTTGTCTTATTCCTGTTGGTGCGTGCTGCTTATGCAATCCTATATAAACGACGTAAATTTATTTTATTTTCATTTGCGGTTTCGCGCATAATAGATAAGCAGTACTTGATTTCAACACTTACGTATTTCTTTAAACAAAACAATGTCGGAAGTAAAAAAGAAGAGACGGCAATACTCTGTGGAATATATTAAATTCGGATTTATTGAAAATCCCACAAACCGCGTCGTCGCCTTTGTGTCTTCTATGTCTAAAAACATTTTCGAACGAAGCAATGAAGCCTTCAAGACTGCAAGATCATTTGAATAAAATGCATCCAGATAAGACAGAAAAGAATGTAGCATATTTTCAAGACCTAGAGAAGAAGCATAATACTCAGCCAAGTGTATCAAAACTATTTTCGGCGGCTGCTAAGCAAGATGACGACGGACTTCGAGCTTCGTACAATATCTCTTTGTTAATTGCTCAAAAAGGCAAACCACACAACATCGGAGAAGAGTTAATTTTGCCAGCAATAAAGGAAGTAATAACTACTGTGCTTCATAAACCGGCCGCAGATATTATCCGAAAAATTCCTTTGAGTAATAATTCTGTGCAAAGACGAATTGATGAAATGGCTGAAAACATTGAAGAATCATTGTGCAATCATCTGAGGACTAGTCAATTCTCAATTCAGCTCGATGAGTCCACTTTACCAACTAATGAAGCGTTGTTGCTATCTTACGTGAGGTTTATTAAAGATGAGAAAATACGTGAAGAACTATTGTTTGCCAGAAATTTGGAGACAGATACAAAAGGCGAAACCATATTCAATACATTGGAAAAGTTTTGTGAAGAGAAAGAGATTCCTTTGAAAAATATTATATCAGTTGCTACGGATGGCGCTCCGGCTATGACAGGGCGCCATAAAGGCTTCATAGCATACTTAAAGAATAAAATTCCAGATGTCCTTGCTATACATTGCGTTATTCATAGACAACATTTGGTTGCTAGAAACTTAAGTGAACGACTATTTCAATCACTGCAATATGTCATCAAATCAGTCAATAAAATCCGTAGCAGCTCTTTGAATGATAGATTATTTCATCAGCTTTGTGTTACTAATGACGAAGATTTCAACCGTTTGTTGCTTCATACTGAAGTTCGTTGGCTGTCAAGAGGCAATTGTCTGATTCGATTTTACAACCTGTTTGACTCTATGATAGAGTTCTTGGAAACTAAAGATACAGAACTGCGCAACAAGCTCATAACATCAAAGAATGATATAGCTTACATGACAGACCTGTATAAAATGTTCAACGACATGAACCTCCAACTGCAAGGCGATGAACTAAATTTAATTAAAACAAAAAATGTCGTTGCTGCTTTCGCAGCCAAACTGCTTCTGCACAAAAAGAATATGGGCAGACGTGAGTTTCACAATTTTCCGAATTTATCAATATACTGCAGTAACGACGACTTGTTTGCCTACTGCCAACATTTAGAAAACCTCCACATTGACTTCACCGAACGATACCAGGACATTTTAAACTTGGAAATGGGTGTTGGATCCGTTTTCAAATGTCATCCGTTTTCAAATGTCAACACAGCAATGTCACCTCAGCTGGAAGAAGAACTTATAGAATTGACAACAAACGAAGAAATAAAAATCAAGTTCAAAAATGGATATCAAGAATTTTGGCTACAAAAACCGATCCCGCAATTGTACCCTGGATTGTGGTCAATTGTTCAACGATTTTTGATAGCATTCCCATCGTCATATTTGTGTGAACGTGGATTTAGTGCTGTGGCAACGCTGCTTACTAAAAAGAGAAATCGTTTGCGTGTTACCGAACGTGGCGACTTGCGGCTGTTTTTGAGTAAATTGGAACCTGATATCAACAAACTTATTGAACAGCATCAGATTCAACCTTCACATTAGTTTTTATATAAGAATTGATTATGTTTGTTTTATTTTCAATAAAAGATACTCTGTCCGAATACTATAAATTTGCGTTTCAATAATCAGTTATAAGTACTTAGCGGTTTTTAAGTATGTTTAAAAAGGGGGGCGTTAAAAAATAATTTATTCTTAAAGTGGGCAGTAGACAAAAAAAGGTTGGGAACCCCTGGGTTAAAGTATACCAGAAACTTTTGGCTAGAGGATATGTCCTATACTATTAAATAAGCAATATTTGTATATTATACTAGCTGACCCGGCAAACGTTGTTTTGCCATATAAATAATTTTTAAGTAATTTCTAGAAAAAAAAAAAAAAATAGATGTTGGCCGATTCTCAGACCTACTCAATATGCTCACAAAATTTCATGAGAATCGGTCAGGCCGTTTCGGAGGAGTACGGGAACGAACATTGTGACACGAGAATTTTATATATAAGAAGATATATATTTGTATCACGTGCTCTAAAACGGCTCTAACGATTTCGATGAAAGTTGCAATAAAGGTGTTTACGGGGGCGAGAAATCGATCTAGCTAGGTATCTTTTCTGGGAAAATTCGTTTTGTCAGTTTTCAAACGAGCAGAGCTCGCGACCACGTACTATAGCATAATTAGCCTTTAATGTTTCCACTGCTGAGACAAGGCCTCTGTGAGAGGGAGTGGGTGGTAATCCACCACGCGGGTCCAGTGCGGGTTGGTGGATGTCACATGACTTCGAACTTTTAGTTCCAGGACATGCCGGTTTCCTCGCGATGTTTTCCTTCACCGTTATGAGAGCAGTGGTGATGGAATAATTTACACAAAGTAAAGTGCCTGCCTGGGCCACCACTGCTCTGGAGGAATAAAACTACGGAAAAGAAAACTTAATAATACCTCTGCAGGGCAAAATCCTCTTCTCATACAGAGAAGGCACGGCCATTAATGAAACGGTGAAGTGGGCTTAAAGTAAGCTGTCATTCCATGGGTTGACAATAATGACTGCTAGCTTCACCTAAGCTTTTACAGTGAGATTTTTACGGGGTTTCCTCACGATGTTTTCCTTCACCGATGTCAGTGATTTGTCTAAGAACAAACTTAAAAAAGATAAGAAGGCTACCTATAAAAATGAAAATACGGTCAGTACAATACAGTCGATAAAACTTGGCAGTTCTGAACATAGACACTACGAACTTTTGCAAATGTTCTCTCACTCACACTCGCCACATCACCATTGTCACATTTGATTCCTAAAAAATGTTATTGCGCAGACTTCTGTGCGAAGTTCGGAACTGCCTGCCATTGTAGTTGTGTCATGACCATAACAAGGAAGAAATCAAATTATCTTAGATAAATCTGAAAACTCCGCTCCTAATTTATTCGTCTGTATTCACTTTTTATTTAATTTCGAAGTGATAATAGTACCCAATGCACAAAGTGCCTGTGGGTGTTCGCGGCATTGTTCTACAACAATGGCGGCGTCTGCGCTGCGCCTGCGCAACATCACAGATAATGCGAATGTAATGTATGCAGGAGTTGCATCCGATACTCAAGGACTCTGTTAGTCATCAGGCCGATAAATGTGTTTTGGTAGGTGTACGGATAAGTGTTAGGCAATGGATGTTACGTAATTTTATTTAAGTGAATGACAGAGCCTGTAATGCAGATGCACAGTTGTAGGTACCTAGTGATGCTGTCTATAAAACCTTCTCTATGGTAATTAATAATACATATCATAGAGCGAAGCATTTGATGTAGCAGACAATTCTACCAACAATCGTTTCAAAGTACTGAACGAATGTCCTATGCTTAGCAAGAATTTAAGTACAAATATCAGATTCAACGAATATCCTATCAATAAGAATTTAAATACGTACACATCAACTGTATTTATTACTTCTGGGAGTATTTCCTTGTAACTCAGCGGATAGTGGTGTTGTATAGAATCACAATTATATTAGAATGTTTCGTTTCCTATTTCATAAATCTTTTCAGAAAAGATAGAAAACAATTTATTCTAAAGACGTTTTTAAAAGAAAGCTCTTCAGAGAAATTACTTGACCGATAAGTAAAATTCGCGGACATCCTTCAAATCGTGATAAGTAATACACATAACATCACGCCTATATTCCCCGAAGGGTTTAGGCAGAGGTGTGCCTATAGTACACCCACATTTCGCCAGTTATGTTTAAGCCCCATGTAAAGAGGGGGGCCTAAATGAACCGGGCACAAATTCAGACTGCTGCTGAGGTAATAAATGGAGTTAAAAACGAGAAATTACCAATATTGGCTATTTGACACAGTATGTTGCAATTGACCGCATTGTTACTATCTGATAGAACGCATATGTTGTGTAAAGTATGCTGCGAGGTACTCAGTAAGGTACTGCTGCCAAAAGTTTTAGTTTCATATTTTGGGTAAAACTATTTGAAGAGAAATTCATAGTTTATTACAACTTTACTTGATGCATAGGTAAATTCGAAATGAAGTGATTCTGTGAATATGAGGACTATGTGGGTCATTTTTTTTTTCTCAGTTGCTTCTATCAGTATGAAGTCTGCCCAAATGTCCTTTCTTTGGTATTGTTCGTCAAATCGTTGATCTCCTTAAGTTTTGAGTTGAGCTACACGATTACTGACAAATGCTTGCGCAGACTGGACAGGTCCAATCAAATCTGTGTGGTTCTCTCCTCAAAAGACCATTTCAGACACTGATCTGATAGGACCTCATAGGTATGATCTAACCGGGATTATGTATGGACTTTAAAAGAGACTGTGACTTATTTTGGTCTTTCTTATCATAGTACCTAGTCGAATAGGTAACAACGAACTCATCTAGTTTTATAACAATATTTATTTTTGACGTGAACGAGTAAACGTGTTTGTACAAACCTATTTACAGAAATAAAATCATTTATATCTGACAGAGAAGCAGCGCTGTCGTCATAAGTAACAGAATAAGCAAGTTGAAGTGTAGTAAGTTTTACCATTACGAATCTAAGCTCTATACAAGAGGTAAAATTTGTATGTATGGGGTAATTTCCGCAACTACCAGTCAGATTTGAAAAAAATATTTTTTCTCTGGATAGCCCGATTCTTGAGTAAGGCTATAGACTCGCCCCGGGTCGACGGCGCGTTGTGTTCCACGCGCGCCTCAAAAAGATGTCAGCACAACGGAAGGGGGCCCGATAGGACCGATGGCTGCAGGGGTTGCAGGAAAGTCCGAAAGGGATACCGTGGCAACGTATAGGCAACTGAAGGAACACGGGTAGATTTTAGTGAGTAAGAGTCTGACACGCCCTCGCCCACTCCGCCCAGAGCGGGAGAAGTAATTTGAAAATATCCCAACCAAAAAAAAAAGGTATAGTCTCGCGGGGATAATAAAGAGAAAAGATTAGATTTTTTGTATGTTTGTTTGTAATGGATAAACTCAGCAACTACTGGACCGATTTAAAAAAATCTTTCACTAGTAGAATACTTTATACAAAGATAACACGCGGGCGAAGCCGCTGGCGGAACCTAGTAACCCATAATCCGAGGATGAAATTGTCTCAAAATATCTATTACATTTTGTTTGATAAAAATAGAAATACGGTTTCACAATAAAATTACTGCTGAAAGACCGCTAAAGGAAAATCAATAACAGTTATTTTAATAGAATATGTACCGGTTACTAAATAACTCAAAGTAATGTCTAGACATCGCAAAGAAATCTGTGTCACGCCGATGTCAACGCTCCTGCGCATGTAGTGAATAGTGAGTAGGGGCAGGCGCATGCGTGCACTCACTAGGGTCACCATGCTTTTTAGCTAAATTTCTCGGAGACAAATGTCATTGAGTCTCGTTTAGATAAGACAAACAAGTGTGTAGATTTGATGAAGCCAATAAGTAAGAAAATAGAAGGGAAAACAAAAATTGAAGAGTATTAATCTTTATGTACTTCGTTTTTCCGGAAAATCATAACATTAATCACTTTTCATATATAATCAGGTCATAAACGTCAGGCTAAGAGGTACAATCATCCACGATGAAGGCAGGGATTGACTACTAACTTAAATGGTCCGTATATTGAAATCACAACTGTCATTCATCGACTGTTCTATGAAATTGCAATCATAAGGCAAATTAATACGTTAATTTCCCTAGAAATTGTCAACGGGGTTTCAATTTGCTTAACAATTAATGTATCTTACTGTACTTATTTCGATATAGGTAATATACCATACCATTACCTAGCGGAATCAATTTCTAGGGAGCTGAACGAATCTCAACTAAAGAAGCGTAAATTATGAACTAGCAACCCGCCCCTGTTTCTCACGGTTTTTACGACTTAACAAAATATCGAGATTTCTTTATTATATATAAGTTTAATATGAATGTACTATACACAAAAATCTTTCGGAATAAATTCTCGAAATGATGGTGAAACTCTCATCAAAATCCGTTGCCTAGTTTAGAAGAACAATGCGGTCACACAGACTGACTCGAAAAGCGATTAGGTATCTAGATGATAATAAATGAATGGTTACTCTACCAGCACCTCTACATTATTATTCCTCTAAATAGTGAAGGAACAAGATTTACGACGATAAGCGATATATACCGGTAAACGATTATTATTTTCATAATGACCCACACGTTTTTTCGACGTGATGAGCAGGTTAAGAGACCTTGAAATTGTGTGATTATCCTATTTTAGATCCACAAATATTTCGCTAAAGTGTTTTAGCTTAAGTATTTTATAAGTAGGTGGATTACTGCTATTTATACTTATACTAGCGGACCTGGCAGACGTCCTGCCCGAACAGCGCCACCTACCAGATCCAATTTGTATTTTCAAAGCATTCAGGGATTCACTCAAATATACACACAAAATGTCATCCAAATTGACCCAACCGTTTAGAAGGTGTTAGGTGATAAAGACACGTACAGAAGAATTATATATATAAAAAAGATATATACTTATATTTATAGTTATTATAGAGAGCAGTGGTGGCCCAGTGGTAACGGCCTCCACTCCAATCGCTTTACTTTGTGTAAATTATTTTATCACCACTGCTCTCAAAACGGTGAAGGAAAACATCGTGAGGAAACCGGCATGTCCTAGAACCAAAAATTTGAAGTGACATCTACCAACACACACTGGGCTCGCGTGGTGGATTACGGCCCACTCCCTGTCACCGAGAGGAGGCCTCTGTCCCACCAGTGGGGACATCATAGGCTGACTGAGGTTGAGAAACTGTATGATATATTTATTATAATGTTAACTTTCTGATACAATACCTACCTACTGTATGTAGGTACCTCATGTTGATTGATATGAACTAATATGACGTCCTTTTTTTTTCGTTTGGAAATTATCAAATAACTTCTCCCGCTCTGGGTGGAGCGGAAGGGCGTGTCAGACTCTTACTGACTAAAACCCACCCGTGTTCCTTCCGTTGCATGTACGTTGCGAGGGGCCACGGTATCTCTTTCGGACTTTCCCGCAACCCCGGCAGGCATCGGTCCTATCGGACCCCTTCATTTGCTGGCATCTCTTTGAGGCGCGCGTGGAACACAACGCGCCGTCGATCCGGGCCTGGTCCTTATCGGACGGCGAGCTACCCATTGCTCACCGACTAATATGACGTCCTTCCTTGGTAACAGCACGCATTGGTACATTTGATAGATCCTAAGCTTGATTCGGCCATTTATAACGGGTTTATTCAGAATTACAGCTTGACGTATTTAAATGATTATCTGCCCGATATCTCAAAGTTCAAGGCTGCAGAATCTAACATAAAATTGATTTATTATTCATAATCAAAAGATTCGAAAACATGCGACGTCTGCCAACCTGCACTGGGCCCGCGTGTTGGATTACGACCCTCCCCCTCTCACCCAAGTAACAGAGTCCCAAAAGTAACATTAGAAGCTGATTATGTTATGTCTGTCATGAAAACTAATACACAGCGCGACTTAGCCCGAAAGTCAAAGAAGTTTATCAAATCGACAAACTACGTCAATTTTCCGTATTATAGCCATTTCATACAACTGGATTTGAATATAGATAGATAAGGACAATTCAAGTTGGTAGTAATTTGCTTATGCCCTTGTGGCTAAGTAATAACAGCCGCCACCCGAGCGGAAAAGCAAGTTAAGCCGTTGGTCCCGGCTGTCATTTGTAGATCTTTGACAGTTGTTACGGGTCGTCTGAAGCCCGAAAATCTGACAACCAGTCTTACCAAGGGGTATCGTGTTACCCAGTAACTGATAGTGGACGTCAAATAGGCAGTCGCTCCATGTAAAATACTGCTATTCATGCAGCATCCGGTTAGACTGAATGCCGACAGATAAAAGGCTAGACAGATGATGAGCCATTTCAAACAACTGGATTTGAATATAGATTAGGTCAATCTAAGTAAGTAGTCATTTGCTTAACAATCAATTTCCCTAGCATTACAACGACATATCGAGCTTTATGACCGATTTGAAAAAACAGACCTAGATTTATTTCGTAACTTAAATCATTAATAATACTAGATTTACGATTAAAAACCAGATCAATAGCCAAAAATATCATCGAAATTGTTTCATTCGACCGTGCCATCTTCTCATTTACATACGAACTCAAATTATTTCTACATAATATGCAGATTTAGCATGATGACAGTTAATTCAATTCAGAGACATAAATTAAAAGCATATAAGTGATGAGCATACAACTGACTGCTATGATAACTAATACATTGCAACTGTGGCACTACTGATTTTGATTTGAAGTTTAGAGTTGGATTCAAATTCCACAATGCTGTCGCGTTTAACTTTCAATAACAGCCCTGAATTCGATTTTCATTCGACACTTGGCAAATAAGTCATATAAGGAAAAAGGTTGCCCCTGTCTATCCCTTTTAAGAATACGAAAGTGTGAGGATCAATATATTTTGTCTACTAAATATGCAGATCAAAATGATGCCACAGATCGATCACAGCTAATTAAATTCAGTGACATTTACAAAAGATTACTGTATGCTAATATTCATAATAATCATTTTAATTTATTATGTCCGTTATGAAACTGAAATACTATTAAACTTTAAAAACCTGCTCTTGAAAATGTTCATATAGAAAATACTTTTATTTTAACATTTTAAAACAAGATAATATTTACATAATATATACGCTAACAGACTTAAAATAACAACATGTAGATTTATATGACGGAGAAGAGTATGCGTCTCTTTCGTTATTATCAGGCATATTTTAACTACTGTGGGCGTACTAATGGGTAGTGTTGGTTATTGCGCAATTGAAAAACCATTTATAGTTCAGATCAAATTATAATTTACGTTAACATTCATCACACTAGCATTTCATACACTGTAGGTACACAACACAACTATTCAAAACGCGCGACAGTTTCTGAACGTCTTCACCGCTTGACCGCCTTCTATGAAGTCTGCTTAGCTTCGGCCGGTCCGAGCGTTATGTGAAAAGGAGTGCAAAGATCGAAGAATTCGTTCGCATTACTGTCAACAGGAAAAGTGTCCGAAAGGCTGGCAGCATGGACACGTTGTTTGGTGACGCTGATTCTTTGGCCAAAAAATAAGCCAGCCCTCTGATCTCTCTGGAAAGAGTCGATCGCTTGGAGATATCTTGAAAAACCAAGTGGGCAGTCGGACCCCATGGCCCTAGTGTTTATTTATATAGAAAATTGGTTTATCCATTTGTGCAACAAACCCTGAACTGTTACGTATATTATTCTAGCTTTTGCCTGCGGCTTCGCTCGCGCGGATTTCGGAAATTACCTCACGGGAACTTACTATCGAGTTAAAAAGTATCCTACGTACTAACCCAAGACATGGTCTAGGATCTAGGTACCTGTGTGTCAAATTACATCGAAATTAGTTCAACTGTTATGGCAGTAAAAGGTACAAGATAGACAGACAGATTTACTTTCGCATTTAAAATATTAGTATGGAGTATCGGTAAGTATATAAGTCATCATCTACCTAACCTTTTCCCAACTATGTTGGGGTCGGCTTCCAGTCTAACCGGATGCAGCTGAATACCGGTATTTTATATGGAGCGACTGCCTATCTAACCTCCACAACTCAGTTACTGGGTAAGACATAATAAGTCAGATTTTCGGGCTTTTGATGACCCTTAACAACTGACAAAGATCTACAAATGACAGCCAAGACCACCGGCGTGCGGGGACAATGTGCTTTCCGAGGCATCAGAGTTTTATTTGCAATACACACTTGCTTTTCCTATTCACTTGACATTGGCGGAATGGTCGACATCAGCTTTGCTTGGCATAACAAAAAAATAGAAAAGAATAAAATAGAGGCATCGGAAGGGTCTTGGTACAGACGCCAGCACATCAACCTACTACAATCTGTCAAATTTCTTTAATAGATTTTCAAATTTATTACTAAAGCATAAGGTTCAAATTTGATTGGGAAAATTTGACAGTTTCGGGTAGGTTGACCTGCTGGCGTCTGTACGTAAAGATGGTCACTTAGCCACAAGCCCCACCTTAGCCACAAGGATAAGTATATAAGTAAAATGCTAAGTATCCTAGCTTAATAATGTAAATGCGAAAGTGAGTTTGTTTGCTGATTTGTTTGTTACGCTTTCCGCTAAAACGGCCGAACGGATTTGAATAAAATTTGGCACATGGGTAGACCATGACCTGGATTAGGACATAGGATACTTTTTATCCCGATATTCCCACGGGATTGAGGCTTATGCGGGTAAAACCGCGGGGAACAGCTAGTAAGTAATAAGTATGGATTGGTAGACACTTCCACGATGACTATTTATAACAGATTAATTGCTCATTACAAGGGAATTAGTCACGATACTGACTTGTGTTAGACTAATCGGTAGGAACCCATTAAATTTAATGAGGATGTTCTGATGATTACTGATCAGTGGGATTTTAATTATCCTTATCCTTTATTGGATTTTTATTACTTATTGACTGGCAGACAGAAACTTAGGGAAATCTTAGAGTTTTTTATATATGGTTGAGTTATTCTAGATTCTTGTCATGTCTGTATTTGATAAAGCGTCAGATAATTATGTGATAAGTAAAACTTTAATAATTGTTTGGTTGGCGTATTGGTTTTTAGCAATGTGGGTTACACAGACTTACTAGATCGTATTTCTGTTAAAACTGTTAAATTAAACAGGCTTGCACTGTAAGGTAAGAAGGTACTGAGTTCAAGGTGAGGATCGAACCCGCGACCGTTTTTTCACCCAACTAGAATTTTGATAACAATTTTTTCGTTTTTCAAATTCTGCAGTCGTACTCCCGAGATATCACGAATATTGTCACAGAAAAAATAGGATTTTCTTCAATTACCTTCCTTTTAAATTAAATAAATGATAAATCTTAAAACTGCTCGACATTCCGTCATGCAACCTTCGATTGACTAAGATAATTTCATTTACCTTGCTATTAAAACATAAAAATAAACAAATGAACACTGCTTATTAACGTTCTTATTAATTACCAATCAATTTTCTAAGGTCTTACTATCACATGCGCAGTGACATTGATGAAACGTAAGGTAAACATGGTCCTGTATAATCAACGGATGACAGACTTCGGGAGTCTGTCACCTGAACCCAAGCTAGAGACGACGGCGGCGCACCGTGTTCGGCGTGCGCCTCTCTAGAGGAACTGCAGCCGTTGGGTGACTGCCGCAGATGGTGACGGGGTCCGCATGGAGGTCAATACCTGGGCGGGGAAGCGTGACGAATTGCGCAAGTAGGTACTCCAGCACCCCATCTAAAAGGAATTGAAGAACACCGTGTGGCTTTAGTTACCCGTTCGCACGTCCCAGGAAGGAAGACGATGTTCCGCCACTCTCATCCATCTAATACTAGAACAGTAAGGCCGTTTCTTAGTATAGCACGTGTTTTGGCTTACCTACGTAGCGTTATTCCTGTCAGTGTCGCATAACCGTCAGACTACAAGTGCAAGATAGAGACGGGAAAATATCTACGCCAAAGCACGTGCTAAATATCTAAGCCTGAGATTTAGATTCAATATTGTTATAGTCTTTATTGGAATCTAAGGGAAACTCGATAAACTTCCTTCTTAAGCTATCCCTATTTCCAGCAGTTATTGTTTTGAGAAACTTTTCAATCTCCCCAGTTTCGATGCTGAGGAGTCGGTACACCTGTACCGACTCATCGGCATAGAGGTGGTAGTCGGAAACCTGAAACTCGGTCAACAAGTCTTACCAAAGGGTGTTACTCAGTAACTGGGTTGTGGAGCACAGATAGGCAGTCGCTCCAGGTCGAATACTGGTATTCAGTTGCAGCCGGTTCCACTTGAAGCTGAACCCAACATAGTTGGGAAAAGAATAGGTAAATGATGATGACTTTCGATGCTGTATTATAAGAATTATTTTGATTTAAAAGTAGCTGATCAGACAGACGCTGTCTTGTCCAAATATCAGTAGTTCATACAAAATTCCCATAGAAAAATAGACGATCAGTTTTTCCCGAAATTGAAAATTTATCGGGATTTTTTTTTTCGTTTTTTTTTTCATAAAGTCCTAATTCGGACTATTATGAACATTTTAAAACAAAAACATTTCAACATCTTTTTGGAGAAGTCGTAAAAAAAACGGTAAAAAATTGTCAAATCGGTCCAGACGTTCTCAAGTGATGCGGTGACCAACGAACAGCATTTCATTTATATTTATATAGTTTTAAATAGTGACAATGTTAAGCATGGTGACCTTAGCACATGCATTCTCTACGACTACGCTAAATGCCAGCGGTTTCCCATAGTGCATGTGTACCGTTACAATCGGATGCTATAATTGGTAAACGCATCTTTACTTCCTTATTTGTTACTAACCACCACGTACACATAAGTTTACGAAGATGCGTCTTTAGTCGTTTTGTTTACCTAAAGGAATTTGCTATCCCGTTTTTTCATGGAAGTGTGGTGCCGCACATTCTGACTCTTAGGCAGGTAGGCACACTATTTTTGTGTTTGTACGAAACTCGGTGCGAACCAAGTTTATTGTTTAAAGACACATTATGTTATAAACACATTCATTGATTCTTCATAATTATGTTTTTTTAATAACTGCAGCTGCCTTACATATTTCGTGCATACATCATGAATTGAAAACACTCATTGGACACACAAATAATGAATCCGCCACTGATGTCAGGATAGAAAGCCTCTTATTTGGCGGAAGACTAAAGATGGTGGAAAAGTCCAATTTAATTATCTATCTATAGTATTCGCTATATTTCTCAAAAAGTAAGTTACAATAAATATAAAAATATTGTAGTAAAACCTAAAAACAAAAGACGATTATTTTGAGTATTCTCTCGTAATTATGGCGGTTCCAGTTCACTGCAAAAGTAAAAGTAATATTATAAATTCTTGTTTGTTTGTTACGCTTTGACGCTAAAACAGCTGAAATGTTTTTTTGTTAAACGGTGGATTAACAAATTTACTCGCGAGCCCCTTTTGGAAATCTATCCGAGGCTATCTTAACAGTTAATCGTGATCTGGCCCGTATATGCAACTGAAGTAAGAGATATGGACTTACTGTCAACTCTATAAAGATGCAGGTTGTGGTAGTAGGCAGTTCTAGGACGGTCTCAAGGATCGACTGGACGACTCTTCCCCAAATTTCTTTTTACAATTCAGTTGTTCCCTTCAGTGAGAAAGTTAAAAACTTAGGTTACTTGATAAGAACTTTTTTTGAACTGCCCAGCTACAGAAAGTTAGCCGCTGCATCTTTGAAAAGATAACGTAATTTTCTACCGACTGTCACCAAGATTGCGCTTGCACAATCGCTTTTTCTACCCATCCTTGCTTAAATTGATGTCAGCTATCTTGACCTTACCCAAGACCAACTTGATAAACTTGAGCGGCTTCAAAATGTTTGTATACGGTTCATATTCGGTTTGCGCAAATATGACCATGTTTCCGAAGTGAAGTGAAGCTCAAGTGGTTACCAATTCGCCTTAATATGACGCCGAATCACACCTCCGCTGCGAAACCATAGCACCGCAACCGCAGTAGTTCAATTCAATAGACTCACGTCATTTTCCGCTACTCGCATCCAATTCGAGTAGCGGAACATGACGCGAGTCTATTGAATTGAACTACTGCGGTTTCGCTGCTATGGTTTCGCGGCGGAGGTGTGCCACCGGCGTCATTATACTTTCCCTTTTGTATTATATGCTTTATTCCCCTTCCAGCCCTGTCTATCTCAAGTAACTTTTCCAGTTTCTTTGCGACTCCCACACGAAATTTTGAAGGTCATCAGATAACTTGAAGCTTAAAATGCCTAAGAATTCCACAACTTTCCTCGACAAATCCTTTACCGTCCAGAGGGACGTATTATGACGTATTAATGCCACCATTATTCCAGTGTGAGTGAGAGACGGAGCTATACAAGGCCGCTAGCACCATCCTTTTTTCGCAGTGGAATAATGATGGCATTAATACTTCATAATAAGGCCCCTGGCCGCTCGTTTGTGGAATGCATTGCCCGTTCAAATAAAACGCGCAATTGTTACCTGTATTTAAGAGACTTGTAAAGGATCATTACTTGTTGTTGTGATCTTGTTCTCGAAACTGTAATTGTCTATAATCTTTATTTATTTTCGTTGCTTATATATTTAGTATGTATGTATTTATGTATCTATTATTTAGGATATGTATATATTTGTGTATCTATTGTAGTATATTGTATACTTAATATTTGTACCAACGACAGCGCCATTTTATGTCCAGGCAAATCACTGTCCATTCCAAGTTTGCCTGGAACAGATCGCAGAAAGCGATAAGAGATTTTTTTAAACATATTTTTGTGGTATACAATAAAATATATACAAATAAATAAATACCTACCTACAGTTGAGTGATGGAATACGGAACTCCTATTTTAGAATTATAGGTAGGGGCTTAGTGCAATTTCACGAAAAGTTATGGCCACAGACTTGTTAAAATGCTTCTTCTCAAAATATTTTCTTCTTTATTGAATGTGTATCTGTGTATAGGCACAGACACCGCACACCTACATCTTTTTCTGATTACCAAAGTCAAAGTCAAAGTCAAATCATTTATTTCCAATAGGCCCTTATAAGGCACTTTTGAACGTCTAAAATTTACAAAAAAATTGAAATTTGTCTAGTCGCCCCTTCCAAAAGGTAGTTTTCGCATGGAGAAGAATGGGCAAGAAACTCCACCGTTACTCTTTTAAAATGTTTTACAATATTTTGTATAAGTACATTATTTATATAATTATATGTGAGGACGATGCACCTACAATAAAATTATTATACCACAATAGGTAAAAAGAATTAAGAAGAATACCGTTTCATAGATATCGTTTGTTTAATAGTTTTTCATGGAAAAAGGTGACCACAAATTCCAATTGATTATAAATATTCACGTGGGACGAATACTTACTCAACAATAGTCCATTACTGTCAACCACCATAAAAGTACGTACAGTCAATAAAACATTTAAGTATGCAGGGTAAAAACAATTCATATCATTGCACTACGCTGACAATATACAATGCTATCGCGAGTTTATTTTAGTTTTGATACAATTGTAAGAGAAACATTTAATACCTTAAGTACACTCAGAAGAGCGATTCCAAAGTCCACTAGCTACCTACACAGCACAGAACAGGCGCATCAAATGTGAAAAATATGGTTTAAAGTTAACTACTTACATACCTACTCGTTTTTAGGGTTCCGTAGATCAAAAATATAAAACGGAACCCATAGGATCACTTCGTTGTCCGTCCGTCTGTCAGTCGGTCAAGACCCTTTTTCTCAGGAACGCGTGGAGGTATCAAGTTGAAATGAATATCAAATACGTAGGTCTATGGTCCCTTGGAGCTCTAAAAATCAAGCTTCCAAGTCAACACAATAAAAAAATACGGCCATTTCTGCGACATATTTTGGTACTCGCAAATAAATCAAAACCTACATGTAAAGGAAAAAGTCCGAAAATAATTAATTTGTTGTAGTTTTATAACACATTTTTTTTGCGTTTACGTAGGTACCTACTTACATTTGCAGTTGGAGAATTGACTGTCACGTACATAGATGAATGGGAGAACATGTTTTTCAACTACAAAGTTAAGTTTGTTTTGTGATAAATTCATCCCAACTACGGAACCCTTCATTGTGCGTGGTCTGACATGCACTTGGCCGGTTTTTTCTCGTATTGATGATAGCTATTTCAAAATAGCTCAAGTAGCATGTGCATGGTGAAAGCGGCGTGGAAGCCGGGTGTTAGTTTATGCAGTCGGCTCTCTTGAATATTTTAATCCACCCGTGTATACTTATCTCTTTGTTTGAGTGTACATTATTTTTGTCTACACACTTCTATAGGCCTATTTCATTCGCTTGAGCATTCAAACCACACATACTTCAAGTAAATACGATAGTAATAATTACAAATGGCCGATATTCGCCATAACACTTCCTGCCTTCGATCCTTCGATCTTTTGATCCCGGATGCCGATTTGCATTCACGTAACATTATTACAATACTGGACTTATGACACCACTATGCGAACTCAACAAATGAATTGGTTTATTAGAATAATAATAAGCTGGTTGTGAGAAGTAGTGGGCCAGTCTTAACGGCCCCGACTTACAAGTTGTAGGTCGTGGGTTCGAACCCAAGCAGACTTTGTGTTAATAATTTCATCTTAAAAGATCAATTTCGTTTGAAAAGTTGCTATAAGTGTATACATATTAGTGGTCGTGACTGTACCAGTGTACTATCGCGGACACTGGCGCCTGACCAATTTTCGACCTTATTGCTTAGGTACCTCCTAGTACCAACACAATAATTATGCTTACCTATAGAACACAGTTACTTGTTCTTTTATCACAGTTAAGTTTACAAATATATCTAATGTTATGACTGTATGATGAGAGCCGTGGTGGCCCAGTGGTAACGGCCGCGACTTACTTCTTGCGATAAATTCATCCTAGCTACGGAACCCTCATTGCGTGTGGTCCGACACGCACTTGGCCGATTTTTTATTACAATATTTATCTTAATAACATCACTCCTGTATTCCCCGAAGGGTTAGGCAGAGGTACACCTATAGTACACCCACATTTCGCCTGTTATAAAGAGGGCGAGCCCGGGCACAAGTCCCGACTCCGGCTACTACTGAGATGGAAGGAAAAATCCAATAACACTTTGCTCGACCTGGGAATCGAACGCAGAACCTCATGCTCAGCAGTCGCGCTTGCGCTTGCGTAGAACTTGCGTAGAACCCCTCATTGTGCGTGGTCCGACACGCACTTGGCCGGTTTTTTTATATTTTGTATTCAAATATTTAAACATGTAATTTATATGCATTTAAAAGAAATAAAGGACATAATAATAAGCTGGCAATCTGCTTTTACAAAAATCTTTTGATTATGAATAATAAATCAATTTTATATTAGATTCTGCAGCCTTGAACTTTGAGGTATCGGGCAGATAATCATTTAAATACGTCAAGCTGTAATTCTGAATAAACCCGTTATAAATGGCCGAATCAAGCTTAGGATCAAACAAATGTACCAATGTGTGCTGTTACCAAGGAAGGACGTCAAATTAGTCGGTGAGCAATGGGTAGCTCGCCGTCCGATAAGGACCAGGCCCGGGTCGACGGCGCGTTGTGTTCCACGCGCGCTTCAAAGAGATGTCAGCAAATGAAGGGGTCCGATAGGACCGATGCCTGCCGGGGTTGCGGGAAAGTCCGAAAGGGATACCGTGGCCCCTCGCAACGTACGTGCAACGGAAGGAACACGGGTGGGTTTTAGTCAGTAAGAGTATGACACGCCCTTCCGCTCCACCCAGAGCGGGAGAAGTTATTTGATAATTTCCAAACGAAAAAAAAGGACGTCATATTAGTTCATATCAATCAACATGAGGTACAGTAGGTAGGTATTGTATCAGAAAGTTAACAATATAATAAATATATCATACAGTTTCTCAACCTCAGTCAGCCTATAATGTCCCCACTGGTGGGACAGAGACCTCCTCTCGGTGACAGGGAGTGGGCCGTAATCCACCACGCGAGCCCAGTGTGTGTTGGTAGATGTCACATGTCTTCGAATTTTTGATTCCAGGACATGCCGGTTTCCTCACGATGTTTTCCTTCACCGTTTTGTGAGCAGCGGTGATGAAGTAATTTATACAAAGTAAAGCGCCTGTTTGGGTTCGAACTAGGGTTGCCGACCATACTTTATAATAAAGTATCCTACTTTATTTTCGAGAAGTATACTTTATACTTTAACATGAAATCGGCTTTGTCGGCTGTCGCTGAAAACCAGTGCTGGGCTCTGTCTCGCATAGGGTCGCAGCATTATGCTGAGCGATGGCCGTTTTGTGGATGTGACGCATATTTTCCCCCAATTTGTTATTCTCGTGTTTTGTTTTTTCTTTGCGTCATATTTACCGCAAATTATAAACGTATTTTCTTTCTTTCTATAAAAATTAAGTATGCAGAAATACTTTATTTCTAATCTTAACTGTGAATGCGTAAAACGAAACACTCACAGTGTTACCCATGGTTACAATAATTACTGAACTGTTTGTCGATACATGTAAGTCAAAAAGAAATCTATTAATAATAATAAAGAATTGTCAGAGAAAAACACTTGACAAATGGTAATGTTAAAAATGGATCTGATTTATTTACTCTGTTCCCACCACTTCAACTTTCACTGAGAGCCTTTTCGGTAATAAATCTGAATAGGCAAGAAGAGAGACAGATCGTCCATAAATTTAATTAAAATCTATGTATTTATTTAAATCTAATTTTAGTTGTAAAACTAGATTTTAAACTTTAAATACAACAAAAAAAAATTATAAAGCACCCAAAAACATGTTTTTAAGGGAATAAAAACATAAATTTGAAAATACTTTTTTTTCTTCCAGATAAATCTTCCAGATTTTTTTATACTTTTCTTATTTAAAGAACGTAACGAATACGTAATTTTTCTCAAAAAAAGTTGGCAAACCTAGTTTGAACCTACGACCTACTCATAACAGAACTCGTAAGTCGCGGCCGTTACCACTGGGCCACCACTGCTCTCATCATATAGTCATAACATTCGATTTATTTATAAACTTAACTGTGATAAAAGAACAAGTAACTGTGTTCTAAAGGTAAGTAACATAATTATTGTGCTGGTACTAGGAGGTACCTAAGCAATAAGGTCGAAAATTTGTCAGGCGCCAGTGTCCGCGATGGTACACTGGTACAGTCACGAACACTTCAAATTCAAATTCAAATTCAAAAGTCATTTATTCAAACTAGGCTGAGAATCAGCACTTTTCGAACGTCAAAATTACATAAGACAGTCCCCCAAAACGCCCACCCTTCACCACTTCCTAGTGCTTTAGCTGGGAAGAAGAAGTGGCGCAACAAACTCCCCAGCAGCACAGCTGTCTGTTCAGTAAAAAAGATTCTATATAATAGTATGCAAAATGATATTTACATTACGCAACACAAAACATAATTTAAATTATAAAATTAATAGCCATATGACAGCTAGCACACGCCAATATATCAACCAAAAACATCGAGAACTATACTCAAGCAGAAATAAAGATAACTTAACGAAAACAATATCTAAATAAAAGCCTCCAGACATAAAGGGCGTGCCCGCTTACATATAGCTGTAACTAGAAGTTATAATTGATAAACTAGGACCATTGAGGTAAATTAAAAAATTATCTAAACCTCTGTTCCGGTCTGCTGGTCTGAGGTCTGCTGTAGTCACGTCCCTGGTTATTTCCTTTTTTTCAGCAAGTTATCGGTAAAGAAAATATGACCCTCCAAAAATTACAAAAATGCCCCATTTTACCCGCCGTGATTAGAGTACTACCAGACAACTTTGAAAAGTTTTTAACATAAAAGAAACCTAGAGATACTCTGTCTTAAAATTTTTATGTAAAAAAAAATTGTATCAGCTCAGTTTTCGAGGAGAAAAAAGGGGAAATACGAAACGTCGATCTCGTAATTTTTTTTTGTGTTATAATCGGTCTGAGCTGCAGCTATCCCTATCGCACTCTACGGGGGCAGGCTTGAGGTAGCACGACGGCAATAGTTTCTTCAAATACCTATTTTTCAAATTCTTCGCAGGCTCTGTGCCCCTTTTAAGGGTCATTTACTGCACTTATTAGAATGCAAGTGTGTAAAGATTCCCGTTACTGACCAGTTTGTGTGGTGTCCCCGAGGAACCCGGCCCGAATTTCAATTCGACACCTAATTAGGCCGTGTATGGCACTATTCTGTTATGATAATTTATGCTACAGTTCATGGACAATTTTGGGCTTGAAATTTATGAAGGCTGCTGACAGGATATTTAAAAGACACACGATGTGAACGACTACTGACTAACAATCATTGAATATCGATTTGAATGCTTTTTTTTTGTATCCAAACTAACAAGTAGAAATAGTTATTTTTATAGCCACCAAAACGATGAGTTCCTTTTTATAGCCTCCAAAACGATGAGTTCCTTTTTATAGCCACCAAAACGATGAGTTTCTTTTTATAGCCACCAAAACGATGAGTTTCTTTTTCTTATACTGGAGATCGAGAGCTGAAATATTTTCAGCTAATAGACAAAGAAAAAGATATACCTATTCCGAAAATGCTGTGTGTTTTACTTGTGTCTGAGTTTGTTTCGGCCTTTCTTCTCAAAGTCGAACAGGGAACGCCTACCTCATCTATTTTTTAAAATATTATTGACGTGTAAAACTGTTTGTACAAACCTTCTTACAGAAATAAAATCATTTATCATGTATTATTTCCAGTTTCCGAAAATAACAATAATAATATATTCCCACCATTTACGGAATAGGTTTAAAAAAAAAAACATTTAAATATTTTTTTTATAAAAAAGTTAATAAATTAAACGGTGCAAATGTTCCCACATACAAATTAGTTCGTGATTATGTTGTTGATCACTCTATTATTAAAATAACGTTATCCAATTTCGATCAAACTAGTATATGCGGTGTACATAATAATGGGCCTTTACCCGAAATAACTGACATAGACGACATATTGTAGGTATTATTCCTAGTACCTAGCAGGAGTAATTTTAACAATTCTATAACTTATGACTAGTGTTAGTAGTTAAAATACAAAATAAATAGTAAGTATTGTGAAAAGGACATCCCCAAATTAATGCTCCATGATTATCCTTCTCACAAAACTTTTAATAATCGGAGAGTCGATACTCTCCGCCATAGTTTTTAGAATGCTGTTGTCACTCGCCCGAAACCTTGACAACAGCGACGCGGTTCTCTTGCGAATGACGGCATGGAAACCGTCAGCTCGGTTTTGTGCAAACATAGCAGACGCGCTGCACCATCGTGGCAGTACCAACAGCATCCTAAAAATATTATTATATTGTACGCGTAGGTCATCTAGCGTTCTTTTGGTATAGTTGACCCAAAGATTCCCAGTGTAAAAGCACTGGCAATATGCCTTAAAAAGTGTTACTTTTACTAGACAGCTACATCGAGCGAATCTTCGAGCCAACATGTTACCTCGGACCGCCAATTCCCTTCGCTCCCTCTCAATATCTACATTGTCATTAAGGTCGCCAGTGAGAAAATGCCCTAGATATTTGAATTTTGTCACTCTTTTGACGTTCAAGCCGTTTAGGGTAATGTCAGGTATAGTATCTGGGCATTTCCCGCCGACCCCAAAGACAATGTATTCGCACTTTTTTACATTGTAAACAAGTCCGTGTGAGGCAGCATACGCCTGACAGACCTTCAGCATTTCATTCACGGCACCTGCCGTCGGAGCCAGCAACGCCAATATTGTAATGAAATTAGATTTCATCTATTGTTTCAACAGTGTCAAGTGTCACTGGACACTGTTGTAAGTGTGCAAAGCCAAAGTCAAAGTCAAATCATTTATTTCAAATAGGTCACTTTTGAACGTCAAAAATTTACAAAAAAATTGAATTGATTCTAGTCGCCCCTTCCAAAAGGTAGTTTTCGCATGGAGAAGAATGGACAAGAAACTCCACCGTTACTCTTTTAAAATGTTGTACAATATCTTGTATAAGTACATTAGTTATATAATTATATGTGAGGACGTATCTAATGCGTTTTTCTTATTATTTTTTACCATTGTCCTTATTTTGGTGGTCTGAATAATTTCTAAAAGTTTGTCCACCTATTTTAATGGGACCTTATATACATATACTATTTGCATTCGCGTTCGTCGAAAACGGCTCTAACGATTTCGATGAAAGTTGCAATATAGGGGTTTACGGTGGTGAAAAATCGATCTAGCTAGGTCTCATATCTGTGAAAATTCGTTTTCTCTATTTTCGCAGCCTCGGGAATGTAAAGAACGTTGATATACCTGGACGATATGTTTATCTATTTTTACCCGAGCAGAGCTCGGTCGACCAGGTACTGTTTCATTATTTTTGAGTTTAAAGATATGTATTCCCTATATCTCTCGATAAACTACATACACCCGTCTTAGAAACGATCGGAACTTGTAATCGCGTTTTCATCCATTTTCCCCACATTCAAATTCAAACAGACAAAGGTCTCGAAACCATTCTGCCTCGCGTAAAACAAAAAAGTTTGCCTAATTTTAATAAGTTGCTATAAGAATGTTATTAAAAAGTAATAAGTTGTTGTTATTGTTATTGAATCGACGAACAATACCAAAAAATGGATTCTTTGGTATTTTTCTTCGAGTCGTTGAGCTCCTTAATTTATGAGTTGAGCTCACGATTACTGACAAATGCGTGCACTGACTGGACAGGTTTACTCAAATCTGTGTAGTTCTTTCCTCAAAAGACTATCTCAGACAATAATCTGCATGGTGCTCTTATGGCCTAACCAAGATCAAATCTGGACTTTAAAAAAGACTGTGACCTCTGAGTTTGTTACGGTCTTTCTTCTCAGAGTAGTCAGATAGCGAGCGAGAGCCACCGAACTCATCTCAGTTTTAAAAGATAAGTAATTTTTTACTTGTAAAAGTGTAATAAATATCGTTTTCTCAAACATGCGTGGAAATTCGAGCATTGTTTTGACAACCTTCGTCGAGATAAATCGAAATGGCTATACTGGCCGAATACATACGAGTGCCTGGCCGGATATGTTTGTATTAAAATCCATATCTGTTGTTTTTTTTTTTATTACTATGAAATTAATATTATGTCGTATTATTTAAAAATGGAACGAACTTTTTACTTCAATACATGGCAACCAAGGAGGTAACTTATCAAAGATTTTATTTAAATTTCGATTTGGCTTGCAAATAGAGCTATTTTAAAGTAAAGAAGAAACAAATGAACACATTGGCGCATGGGAAATCATCGTTGTTCGTCATTGATTCTACAATCTATAATTAATTTACTTAGTTTTAATTTCTACGCATTATTTGAGAAAAGTACTATACAAGCCGTGGCCGCAACCAGGCATTGATAGACTCACGTATTTTCACGATGATCCATCAACGTCGCTGTTGCAGGTCGTGACAGTAATGTACTATTAATGACAAGTGACATTCTTCAGTGAGAAAATAAACGATGTATGGATAAAATATGAAATCAATATAAAAACTAGTATTGCTATATGTGTTTTTTTATGCGGGGTTATAATTAAAATCATGCAAACACAATATGAACATCAAATTTGTTTCACCAAACAAATATGAAGAATGTTTACCACCAAGAATGTTTATTGTATTTTTGTTTACCCGAGTGATATTGTCAACAGAGTCAATACAATAGCACAATTGTGTATACATTTAGCAACTATTACACCATCCATACATAGTAGTTTAGATACATTCATACATACATAGATATAAAACCCTGTCCGATCTGTAAGGGTATTGTTAGGTATCGGACATAAACATAACTGGCGAAATGTGAATAACCTAACCTAAACCTTTTTTTTTTGGTGGTTATTATCAAATAACTTCTCCCGCTCTGGGCGGAGCGGGAGGGCGTGTCAGACACTTACTGACTAAAACCCACCCGTGTTCCTTCAGTTGCCTGTACGTTGCCAGGGGCCTCGGTATCCCTTTCGGACTTTCCCGCAACCCCGGCAGGCATCGGTCCTATCGGACCCCTTCAGTTGCTGACATCTCTTTCAGGCGCGCGTGGAACACAACGCGTCGACCCGGGCCTGGTCCTTATCGGACGCCGAGCTACCCATTGCTCACCGTCCGCAAGCCCGTGCCTACGGTAGCCGGGAATCGGCTTGTGATTCCCGACACACCTAACCTAACCCTTCGGGGAACATAATACGCTTAGCATGACCACAATAGAAATGGGTTTTGTCGACGGAAGAATTGACAAAATGACAGATAAACAATCACAATCTGTCATTTTGTCTATTCTACCCGTTTCTATGGTCGTCATGCTACGCGTACAGGCTTAATGTTATGTGATATTAACAAAACGGTGTTTAATTAAATTTTTAATACATTCAAACAATGAGGAGATCTCTCAGTACCTAATTATAAGCTGATTAATGTCTCGATCTCACCCATACATAGGTGTTCCAATGAAGGTTGCATTAATTACATCATTGAATACGAGTTCTCTTAACTAACCGGATATTAATTCGCCAAGTACAATAACACTTCCGTTGGGTAGGTAAGGTATATTTAAATCTTGGTTTCCAATGTTTCTACTTAAAGAAACATCAACTTTGTGCTAGTGTAAATAAACTTGATTTTAGACTGACTACTTTTGTTAAAAAAGTCATAAAAAATATGAAGTTGTAGCGCAAACTCAACCTTATATGTAGGCATTACAGTTGTTTTTCCTAAAACTCATGTTTGTTTACATGTTTGGCAAATAAATTGCGAACGCAGATTAGGCACTTTGCTTTAAAAGTTCATTGTTAAATTAAAGATTAGAGTTTTTTTTTTGTCTTGAGATATTTGATTAGTAAATCAGCGCTGTGCTGTGGGTCCCCCATAGCACGGCATCATGCCATATCATAGGGTGCCGATTATTTCTGTTTTATGCTCGAGATATTATATGTATATCTATTTTGTTTTATTTTTCTGATTAATCTTATCTTTTTGTACGCACGTGTGTTTGTGAAAAACTAACAATTTTTATTTTCCTTTATTTCAAATGAATTTGTGACTAAGAGAGTGATGAATTATCTTTTTAGGGTTCCGTACCTCAAAAGGAAAAAACGGAACCGATATAGGATGACTCGTGTGTCTGTCTGTCCGTCTGTCACAACCAATTTGCTCCGAATCTAATGGACTGATTAAGTTGAAATTTGGTACACATACGTATTTCTGTGACCCAAACACGGACGTGTAACGTAAATAAATGAATTTTGAATAGGGGGGTCACTTTTAGGGGGCAAATAAGAGAAAAAGAAGTTTTGCAAACTGTACCGTGTGACATATCAAATGAAAAAGCTTGTTGCGAAGATCTCTATGTTTTTTTAAATACATCTAAAGATATTTAAGATAATAGATGAAACTACTGAGCCTAAAATTTGAACAAAAATACAGAGAATGGTTCTTTACTCATAGATTACAGGAAATCTTATAAGAAGGCTATGGTCTTAAAATAACACGGTAAATCTCTCAATATTGTGCGTACAAACTTACATTTGCAGTTGGAATGTATGGGAGAACATGTTTTTAAACTACAATATTAAGTTTGTATTTGGGATAAATTTATCCTAACTACGGAACCGTTCATTGCGCCGATACGCATAAGGCGGTTTTTTTAGATTATTCTTCATTTAAAAATAAAACGTATCAAACAAGAATTTTCTTTACAAGACCAAGAATTTCTCTGCAAATGATAGGATAGTCAATGTAGACAGAATATCACTTCGTATGATCACCTTAATTAACAACTTTTTCTCATATTCAAAGTTTATAAGCTCTCATGGTTGTTGTACCTATATACTTCCTGCAACCGGAAGTGTGTATACTCACGGTAGTCAACGTCCGGTCGACATTGGCTTGGCTGTCTATAGTACCTCTACCTAACTACCTACGATGAGGCGAGGTCGTCCACAGCTGTCACATTCGAGACGAGACCAGTGTTAAAGGAAGTTCAACACGACCATGGTTACAATTTTATTTCACACTAGCAGTGCGTTTGTGTAGTACAGTGCGTTCATTATAACTTGTCCCGTGACGCGACTGGTAGCACCATTTGTCAGTCGCCGTTTTGAACTCTATTTGTATTGAAACTAAGCTGACAAGCAATGGTATATGCTTTAAATATTTTAGTAGGGATTATTCCCGTGTTTGTCACGCGGTATGAACAATGAATGACGCTAGAATGAGGTTACATTGCCGTGACGTCACTTCTGGGATATCACCGTCTTTTTCTAGCAGTTATTTTAAAACGTTTATAACTTGGCAATGTTTTAAGCTTTTACACTTTTTTATAATATTGTTTCCAGTATTTGCAAACAAATATGTTTTCGAGTAAAAACAAATGTTTTTCATCATTTCTATTACCTGTGGCATACCATAATTTGAAGCAACAATAAAATTTGAGTCTAAACATTGTTTAGTAGCAAGTCATTTTTCTTGTATGGCACATACAAGAAACTTGCATCGTGTAAATGGGGCTTATGGTTTTCATAGTTCAAGTGATGTACTGACGTATTATTATCTGTCTAACACCTAGTTGCACAAAGACAAACATTAATGCCCCATCACGTAATGGATCATTAACGCCAATTATTTCATTAATTTCATCAAAGAACCATTCAAATCGAGTCTAATGTTGCTTCCTGCAACAAGTTAAAACAAATTAATTAAAGATTTGTATGTTAAAGTTCGTTTCTGCAACTGACTGTGATTGTAGTAGGTAGGCTACTACTTATTGTTGCTATATCATTTTCCCTATAGTTAAAAAGTTAAAATAACATAGAGAATAAAAATACCAATTCATATCATAATCACATTAATATTCATTAACAAATAATAATTTTGAATAATATATTAATCATAATATTTTTTTATTATTTATTTTTTTATTTATTTATTTTATTATTTATGTACACACAGAAAAATAGATACAGATAAGACATAATCATAATTATGAGTACAAAGGTACTGCTTATTTCTTAAGAAATTTCTTCCAGCAGACCTGTGATAGGAGAAATGAGAAAGAAATGTAGACAATAGTATATATTATGTTATATAGTATGTATTATGTGTGTTATATTATTTTTAATAATATTTATTTATAAACGCTTTAAAAACTTACTTATTTCTAAGAGCCTTCAGATATTAGCTGGTGATGCGCGTAGAGAGCAAAAATAACAGGCAATAAATTTTAATACAGAGTCTCTATTATATATCTCAGGGCATGTGACAACGCCGCAGCCGCTACCGCCGTGAAGTGTCCATTGCACTGCCCATTCATGATTTTCGCCTGCCTCTCGATTACCCACGTTTTGTTTGCATCCTCTCTCATCTGACTCTCATCGAAATCTCCATTTACAACCTTATCCGAGAAGCAACCTTCAGAAATTTGGAAATGAAGAAGAGTTTTGAGCCAATAGTTGCGGATAAACTGAGCATGGCCGAAAATGCCGCAGAGAGCAACTGAAACAGTTGAAAGAACTTTCATTGATATCGTTGTTAACATTTTTGTAATAAAAATAAATGATAATATTTTCTAATTTACTTACTCTGTTCATACAAGAGGTCAGGCAGTTGGAACCTATTTGAGGCAATGAACTGCGCCTCGCTGAATGTCTTCTTGCAATCCATATTTGTCATAAATTTGTCCTCTTTTTCGGAGAACACGACACATCTTCGAGAAAAACGGGCGACGACCATATATAAAAGCCTAAAACATACCGATAATTTAATACCGAATTAAAGTAGGTATAGTCACCGGCACGTAACTTGGCAAGAATCGTAGGTGCACAGAATTCGTTTTCGCTTGTTTTTCTTAATAAACATGTTCAGAAATAAATTATGGCAATAACCATAGAATAATGGCATGCAACAAAAGTGTTTTTTTTTTTTTTGTTGAACTAAGTGTAACATGCGCAAACTTACTCCCAATACGCTAAACCCTTGCCAAGTTACGTGCTGTACTGATTTATTTGAAGACAGATTATATTTTTTCATTGTTTTTTTATTATTTCCTTTATTTCATATATTTACATATAATTTACATTTTTAAATATTTTTATAAAAACAAAGAAAAACAAAAACATTTAAAAATATAAAAAATAGTAGCCCACCGGTATCGGGAACAGGGTCCAAGCTACCGGTAGTCAGGGCTCCTGAGAGAGGAATCTCCTAACGATACGCGCCGTGTCCAGAACTTATTTTTATTATTATTATTACTGTCTTGTTGGCCTAGTGGTCGCAAGCGCGACTGCTGAACATGAGGTCCTGGGTTCGATTCCCGGGCGGGCAAAGTGTTATTGGGTTTTTCCATCTGGAATTTCTCAGTAGCAGCCGGAGTCTGGACTTGTGCCCGGTTGATAGCAATAGGCTCGCCCCCTTTATAACTGGCGGAATGTGGGTGTACTATAGGTATACCTCTGCCTAACCCTTCGGGGTATACAGGCGTGATGTTATTAAGATAAATATTGTAGGCGCGTGATTGCCAAAATAGTTGTAATAAAAACCGGCCAAGTGCGTTTCGGACCACACTCAATGAGGGTTCCGTAGCAAGGATGAATTTATCGCAAGAACAAACTTAACTTTATACCTAGTTGAAAAACATGTTCTCCCATCCCCTATGGAATGTAAGTGAGAACATGTTTTTGCAACCGCAAATTATCGACTGGTCGATCGATGATTACTCGTTAACTTTTAAAACCTACTTAGCTGTGATAGTTTTATTTTTTTTAATCGCTACGTATACTACCGTGGTGAGTTTTTTCACATATCTTAACCTGGCAGGAGGGGAATACTTGACTCTAACAAAAATTGCACTTTAAAGCTTAATATTTCGCAAATGGATCAACAAAAACACAGAGAGTCTCGGAGCTAAGCCGTGGACAGACGAACAAACAGACAGATGGACAGACATGGCGAAACTATAAGGGTTCCTTGTTTAATACGGAACCCTAAAAAGTAGCTCCGATATTTGAATCACACAAAAATAACCCTTTTATTTAAACCTTTCGAAAGTGTGGTGTACGAGAGCTTGCACTTTGCACGTAGATTTCTTCCGAAGCATCTTGTATCTTTTAATAACGTTATATTCTAGACATACCTGTGTGTCAACCCATAGCCGAAGTCGCTGCCTTTTTGCAGCAACTCTTTGCAGCGAGGGGGAGTCAGACAGTTAGGTTGAGATCTTCTATTTAATCGTACAGGAGCCCGCACCATATATGCTATGCATGCATCTAAAATAATTAGGTCAGATTACAAACAAGGAAAAAATCCTCTTATACCTAACTAATATTAAACAGGGAAAGTAAGTTTCTTTGTTTGTCACGCTTTCACGCTAAAACGGCTTAACGGATTTGGATGAAATTTGGCACACAGCTAGGCCATGACCTAGGTAAGGACATATGGTACTTTTTATCCTGGATCGCAGACGAAGTCACGGGCAATAGCTAGTCACAAATAAATTACACTAAAGTAGCTCGCGTTTGGCAGCTATGTCAAGAGGCTGACGCAGTTTCGTCAAAAGGTTCTTTCCTGTTAAACTATCCCGTCAATGACGTTATGATATATTACTTGCTGTGCCCCGCAGTTTCAGCCTCATAAGTCTCGATCCCGTGGAAATATCGGGATAAAAAGTATATTATGTCCTAACAGGTCATGGACTACCCATGTGCCAAATTTCATCCAAATCCGTTCAGCCGTTTTAACTTGAAAGCGTAACAAACAATCAAACTTACTTTCGCATTCATATTATTAGTTAGGATTATTAGGACACTTTTTTGCATTAGATAATTATGGTGATTGATAGGTCCACAGTTCCAACCCACTCCTCAGTTTATAAAATCGTTCTACAGACATTCCAGTTTTCGTTCTTAAGGTCACAGCTCATTAGAGCCACCCGGCACCCACTCCGCACCGCCTCGTCGTACGGCGTCCACTCGTTGTCGACAGGTGGTTCACGGGTGGACGCCACGTTATCACCAAAACGTTGCACGATCAACCAGTGAACCCCGCGCGGTCAACGAGTGAACGCCGCGTGGTCAACGAGTGGACGTCGCTTAGTCCACGAATTTTCGAGTAGTCTGTTAACAATTGGCATTAGTCCTCGCGTGAATCACTCGCGGGCAGCGCGCGGTCCGCTTCGGACCCGCGCGTTGGCGATGCGCAGTCAACGCAGGGCAAGCGAGTTGTCACCGAGTGGTCCACCCGCCGTCCGCGCGTGGACGGCTTACGATAGAGGCGATCCGGTGACGCTACGGAGTTGATGTAGTGAGCGCATACCCATACAAGTCCATATCAAGAATACTAACCGCACGAGGCGAGGCGGTGCGGAGTGGGTGCCGGGTGGCTCTAATGAGCTGTGACCTTTATGGTTCCGTACCCGAAAAGTGCCAACCAGAACCCATTACTAAGCCTCTGCTGTCCATCCGTCCGTCTGTTTATCAGCGGGCTGTATCCCATGAACCGTAATAGGAAGACAGTAATTTATTTCACAGATTGTGTATTTCTATTGCCGCTATAACAACAAATAATAAGAAATTAATAAAGTTAATAATTAAAGAGGAATGCAACAAACGTGTTTTTTCGGCCTTTTTTGCTCGATCTTAATACGGTACGGAACCCTTCGTGTGCGAATCCGACTCGCACTTGACCAGTTTTATTAATTGGTAGAATATAAACATAGTACACTTTACCTGATTCGACAGGTGTAGGTCTAATGGTTTCATAGTTATTAACATTAATGAAATATTTATCCCATATGCCATAAATTTTCTTCAACAGTTCTGGACTGTAGATCGTCGTTTGTTTCAGCAGATCTAAATTGAATTTATCTACAGGCTTTCTCCACGCTGTTGCGTTGTAAAATAGTCGTGACACTAAAAACAAACAAGGAATAAGAACATATATAATTATATAATATGTAGGAATATCAATTAATTTCGCAAGAAAAGTAGAAGGAATTTTCCGTGTCTCTCTCTGACATACCCTGTATTACACAGATTGTTGGTAGATTATAATAATTATATTTAGCTTCTGCAATTTTCATAATAAATATCCAAATTACAAAATATCGATTGGTTTGTCTAACTAAATACATTCCTAAATTCCGAAACACAACTTCAGAATCTCAAACAGATTTTGCAGCAATTTAAATATTCCAATTCATTTAAAAATATTTTGTCAATATTTTTTTTTTATCTTTACATTTTCTTCAGATACTCTTGGAACCGACATAAAGCACTTATAAAACGTCTGAAATTAGGTGCAAGGTCTAGTCGTTTCCTATTCAAATTATGAAAATTACCAGCAAAATCAAATAGGTACCTACTAAGGTATTTCTTAAGAGAATATGCTGTATATTGATTGTAGAAATACCTACAACGCAAAGAAAAATATTTTACATTTTATACTCGTCCCAAGTTTTGGCACATTTTGATTTTGTTTTACCATGAGGTGAAAATAGTTATTCACTACGTCGTTCTTCACAAATAGCTTTTCCAAACGGGAGCGTGTGTTTACAGGAATACTCGTTCCTTTCTGTTGTAAAACTTGCCTCAAATTCACTGCAAAAGAAAAGTAAATAATTTAATTCTAAAAGTTCTTAGAGACATTTTATCTGCAAAATTATTAAATAGAAATTTTTTTTTTTGGTATTTCACACCTCCTTGCACCTTTGAAGTGTTATAACCTCCATTTCGGGTTACCATTTCGAAATTTGAAAAGCCAGACGTTTGCAAAAAGTCCGGTAATTTTACTTTATGTTTCAGTACCTAATCATTTACCCTTTTTTAGTTTCTTAAAATTCCCCTATATCGAAAAGTCCGATCAAAGTCGGACAAATTCCGGACGGGGGATAACAAGCCGGACATGTTTGGACGGATGGTAACCCTACTCCAGCAATTGTATTGGTACTCATCATAATATACCTACTAAATAGAATTTTATTACGAAAATTCTAGGACTTCACCTTCCCATTATGCTGAGATAGGGGCCTTCTTGGCCTCGCACAGGTCGTTATTATTTAATTAGTTTTTATATGCTCCTTTTTTATTTTATTTTTTATTTTATTTTTATATTTTTTTTATTTAAAAAAAAATAAACTAAAAAAAAAACTGTTGTATTTTCTTTTTTTTTCCATTAGTTTATAATGCCAACAAGAAACACATGGCAGTCACGCGAACGAAGCTGCAGGTACAGCTAGAAAAACTACCAAATAGGTATAATTTTTATCACGAGCGGATTGATGGAACGTATAGGTTAACTGATTCGTTTCAGTGTTCTGCACTAGTATTTACGATAAAGAAATTAAATAAGTAGTTTCTACCGACCCCCGTGGGAAGAACGCGTGAGTTTATGTATCTAAATTAAATAAACAATCAGTACCGGTAAACTGCCCTAACTTTGCCTGGCGTCCTAAGTTTGCCTATAATGAAAATGATGTAATATCTTTTTCATTTTACTTGTATGGCAATCGAAACTTAAAGCTGTCTATAAAATCTCAAAGTTTCCTTTGCCATACAAGTAAAATGAAAAAGATATTACATCATTTTCATTATAGGCAAACTTAGGACGCCAGGCAAAGTTAGGGCAGTTTACGGTATATTTTTTTTATAATGCCAGTGATCACAATCTATGCTTTTAATAGAGTGTCTCGAATGATCAATTAAACCGCACGCAACTGGCCTGTAAAAGTTTGAGTTAAGACTGCATCGATAAAAAACATAACCCTTCCTGGCAATCGGGTAAAAAGAGATGTTTGTACACTACGACACAACTTAGATGTAGCATCGGCAAAATTCGTAAAACCGGTCACCATCTGAACTGAGTGCGCATTCAAAATCACCAATATTTATTACTGCTTTAGGTGAAAATGATCTTTACGCAAACGCAATAACTTGTAAAGTCATAAAACCAAATACATTCAAAAAATTGAAATGAATGAATGCAAGTTTTCAAATTTATACTACATCTAAGTTGTGTCGTACTATACACATTTATTTTACAGTCTAAGGTAATACAATAACAACCATTAAGGGTACGCTAGTCGGTCATTCTTCCATACAAACGTAGTATGGTGATTACTCGTCTGTTTTGACAGTGTACGTTCAAAACTAAAAATTATATAATTTTTTCTTGTCATCATCTAGCCAAGTTTGGAAGTTATGAGCGTCGAAGCTTCCATATTTCAACACTAATTTTAACTCATCTTTTGACGTAATTAAATATCGTATGTAGAAAGAAAATGGCAAAATAGAAACCGTACAAAGATAGATAATTTATTCAATAGTTCAAAAAATTTATTTTGAGTAAATACATCTAGTAGTTTTTTCATAATATCTATACACCCAAAGGTCTGTTCATGAAATTTTACGCTCTCGTTTTCGTTATAAATCATCGTCTAATTCACTAAATAAATAAATAAAAACTAGATAAATAAATACTAAATAAATAAAACCAAAAAATAATTATTTGACTAATTAGCATGTATCACGCCCACCAACGAGTTCGAGCCGTCCACTAGTGTACCCTTAAAGAACACAAATTCAAAACAAAATTGTAATTCAAAACATTCTGGAAGTGGGCAACGTCGCAAATAGATGTCCAATATTTCGGTGTTTTGATTAATTTGGCAATATAACTGTATGGATTATGAAATCCAATAATTAATATCCGAAATTATTTAGTTTTAGATGTAAAAAAAATATTTGGAAACCTTCCAAATGCCTTTTTTACACCTAAAACGGTTACAACATCAAATTCAGTGTAATAATAAAATTGCAATTCATTATTAATATTCTAGTTCACTAGTTATATATAGTTATTATTATTATTTCCATACAGTAATATTGCCAAATTAATTAAAACAGGTAAATATTTGACAGCTATTTGCGACGTTGCCAACTTTTAGAATCTTGTACAATCTTACCGTCTATAAGAAACAATCCGAACTGCAAGTTCAAATCCACGTAATGTTTATGTCTTATACAAAACTCTACTGCCATCTCCAATGCTCTTAAATAACGGTCAAAATCTGATGCCGTTGGTAAATCCTCAATAATCTCTTTATACTCATCATCGGCAACAACACTGTTCATAAAAATAATAATCGTCATAAAATAAACCAATATTGAAATCAACATACACGGGCGTAACGAAGTAATCGACTGTAACTCTTTCATCGTGAATTTTTAATCGCAAAATTTTACCGCGAAGATGTTTCAACACCTGAATTCGAATGAAAACTGGCCGCATTTTCATCAGTGCTATTGTTTTTATCGAGAGATATGGGTGAGAGAATAAAGACGGTCGACCACTTATTTTCCTCAATTTTCCTTTTGTTCCCGCACAATTTTCTTTTTAAGCTCGCGTAGGTACTTACTCAGTTTTTCATTACCTCGACAATTGGATCCTAATAATTATCGTCTATAGTGGCCATTTCTTAGGGTTCCGTACCTCAAAAACAAAAAAACGGAACCCTTAATATAGTATCACTTCGTTGTCCGTCTGACTGTCTATCTGTCAGTCTGTCAAGACTCTTTTTCTCAGGAATGAGTATGGAAGTAGGATGAGAGGTGTCAAGTTAATATCAGATACGTAGGTCTAAGCTACGGTCCCTTGGAGCACTAAAAAAATACGGCCATTTAAGGGCCGATTGTTCAATCCTCAGATAAACAGACAGATAGGGTTTATTCGATAGATAGCATAAAAATCAGTTGTTCAATCGTCAGATAGGCTTTATTCGTCGAATAATTCACTTATCTGAGGAATAAAGTTAACTGTCCCTTCAAGCCTCAGTTAGTGCCTTATTCTAAGGAATAAATAATGTTTTGACGTTTGTTTTGTTTGGGGTTTTAATGTGCTTTGCCTCTGCGTGTTTTAGTGCTCTTGTATTGTTGAAAACATGGATGTTTTTGATTCAATTGACTATAGTTTTTGAAATGTCTCCAAATATATCATTTTTTCGGGAAGACATTATTTAACTATATAAAACCATTAGGCTCAACTTTTAGTACTAAGTCGAAAACACAGTTAACACACAGAAGATTTATTTTTAACTGATCCTTTTGCAACTAAATACGTACCCACTCCTATCAACTTAGCTAAAAACAACAACAAAAAAAAATGTCGCTACAATTGCTGACCATCTGTGGATCTAAAGTCTAAACAAAAGATAAGAAATCTCGTCAAAATTTCAAACACACGTTTTGATTCTATTCTTGTCTAACACGTTGAATACTTGTATCTGTGCATCTCGCTTGCACATGACAGTGTGAAGTTGGTTAACAAAGACCACAGATAACTATTCTTCAGTTAATATGCGATTGAAAAATTGAAAAGATTTATTGGCCTGATAAACAGGCAGATAATTTTATACGCTAGATAACTATTCAACGATTTAACTGAGGATTGAAAAATCGGCCCTAAGTGACATATTTTGGAACACACAAATAAATCAAAAACTATAGGTTGACCTAGAATATTTTTGTTTTGCGATTACAAACTTACATTTGAGTTGGAGAAATGACCGTGGCGTATATCGATGTATGGGAGAACATGTTTTTCAACTCCAACGTTAAGTTGGTTTTTGGGATAAATTCATCCCAAATACGGAACCCTTCTTTGTGCGTGGTCCGACACGAACTTGGCCATGGTTTTTTTTTCTTAGGAACTTTATTGGCTTTTGATTAATTACTTTGACATGCTTAACTTTGCATATCATACCACCTGTGCAGTAACATAGTAAAGTAACTGATAGCCTAGTTACCTCCACTTTTGCCCATCATTCCCTTTGGATAAGATGAGAGGATGGACAAAAACAAATAATTCTTCTTCTTAGTGTGTCGTTGGCAATCTAAATGGAGTCAGTTTTAGTTTGGAGCCATCAGTTGCCTCCTTTTTTTTCTTCCTTTTAATCATCGCAAAAGCTAGTTCAAAACAAATGGATCAGTCAAATTCTATAACAGACGCCAAGCTAAATTGCAAATGAAATCATTTCGTTCATGATAAAAATTCTAAGTATATGATAAGTCGATGAATTTCGTTCGTTGCCAGTTCCTTCGTAATCTTTAGGAGTGTTAAAATCCAAAAAGGAGAATTTCAAAATGTCGCTAAGAACAACTTAGAATTAATCTATTTACTTTTCCTTTGCAGTGAATTTGAGGCAAATTTTGCAACAGAGAGGAACGAGTATCCCTGCAAACATACGTGCTCGTTTGGAAAAACTATTTGTGAAGAGCGACGAAGTGACTAACTACTTTCAATTAATGGTAGAAAACCATAAAAATGATTCAGAAATTGCGCAGAATATAAAATGTAAAATATTTTTCTTTGCACTGTAGGTACAGTTCATACACAGCCTTTATTCTTAAGAATTCCTTCGAAAATACAAGCGTAATGTTATATTAGTTATGTGTATGAAATACTTTAGTAGGTCATCATCTGCCTAGCCTTTTCCCAACTATGTTGGGGTCGGCTTCCAGTCTAACCGAATGCCGGTTTATTTTTTATGGGAAATTATCAAATAACTTCTCCCGCTCTGGGCGGAGCGGGAGGGCGTGTCAGACTTACTGACTAAAACCCAGTTCCTTCAGTTGCCTGTACGTTGCCATAATGTGCAAACAACAAGACACGCACGACACGATAATTTTTGTTCCATGGTTTGTGGAACAGAACCACATTTACATTTAATTACCAAATAATTAACTGAACAACACTCATTGCCATGAAAATACTTGCAACAAATTGCGGCAAGGCAACAAAATTAAACTCAGCATAGCGAGTCAGGCGCTTACACGAGAATATTGAAGGGAGACAGACCTCCGTGGCGGGCTGTGACTATATTGCAGCCTGTCAAGAGGTCTGACAGATTGTCACATTATGACATGGATAACATGAGCTTGTCAAGAGGACCCGACATAGATAATACACTTAAATACGGGGCCCCGACATAGGGCACGTAGTTTATTATATGGGGCACGTTGCGATAAAAAATGTGTGGACAAAATATAAAAGTTTAACCCTCAAGGCAAGCCACTTCAATGAGAATTTTGTTTCTTTTTTTTAAAAACGTTGCCCCGCACTAGGAATTTCTCCTGTATCGTGGGTGCGTTTACAAACATTTATACTCACATACACAAACAGCCAGACCCGGAAAAACTACTTGTAGGTCATACAAATATTTGTTCCGTGCGAGAATCGAACCCGCGACACGCAGTGCAGCAGTCAATCGCTTAACCACTGCGCCAACCGTGCCGTCAAAGAGAATGACCTGACCGGATTTAAAAAACATTCGCTTCAAAAATAAAGGAACTTCTCTATATTAAAATGTATTGCGACTCTCGGTAAATTATAGCGGGGATAAGCTGTGAATAAGCTACGCCGCGGGCGCCTACCTTTTTAAGTTCTTTCAATGAATCACACCCGATCCCACTATAAATAGTCATTACGTAGAAAAGAATGAATATTTTTCCTTACAGTAGTGTAATATTGAGAGTTCTTGTTGTTTTTAAATACTACCTACCAGCCTATTATTGTACCATGGCAGAGCAACGGCCTCTCGAGTATTGATCACCGCGCGCTCGAGATGGGTCGACGATTTCAGACTTACATTAACTAATCTAGAGGAGATCTAAGAGGAGCTTGTGGCTAAGTAATAACAACCGCAAGAGTCGATCCATCAGGTTAAGCTACGTTTGCCGGGATTGATCCGTGGATGGGGGACCATCTTTACATACCGAGACTCCTCCGTGCTTCGGAAAGCACATTAAGCCATTGGTCCCGGCTATCATTCGTGGATCTTTGACAGTCGTTACGGGTCGCCAGAAGCCCAAAAGTCTGACAACCAGTCTTACCAAGGGGTATCGTATTACCCAGTTACTGGGTTGTGGAGGTCAGATAGGTAGTCGCTCCATGTAAAATACTGGTATTCAGCTGCATCCGGTTAGACTGGAAGCCGACCCCAACATAGTTGGGAAAAGGCTAGATTGATTGACTAACTAATTTGCGTCGTTGGTCTCTAGTGGTCGCAAGCGCTAACGTTGAGCATGAGATCCAGGGTTTGATTCCAGGGTCGGTCAGTGTTATTGGATTTTTCCAACTGGAATTTCTCAGTAGCAGCCCGGAGTCTGGATCTGGGCCCGGTTGCTTGCACTAGGCTCGCCCCCTATTACATGGGACTTAAACAATCTGGCGAAATGTGGGTGTACAAAAAGTACGCCTCTGTCTAACCCTTCAGGGATTACAGGCGTGATGGTAATTAACTAATAAAGTCCAGGTTTCCTCACGATGTTTTTCCTTTACCGATGTCATGTCATACCGATGTGTCTTGTAATGTCCAAGATAAAGAACATGTAAATTGAAAAAGTCATGTATGTCTTCTTGTGCATGAGAGGCGAGGAGAGGGCTTGGCCAGGAGGGGGGAACTAAAATTTCAATAATTTATCTATAAGAAGAATGACCATTTTCTTAAGAGATTTGGGCCCCAAAAAAAATTGTCATATCACGGTGGTTTCAATTTTATTTTGTAGGGAATAAAATTTATTTTCATATTCTTCAAACTATTTTAATTTTTTCACCCTGATTTATGAGAAATCTTATTTTTTCAGATTTCAGATATTGAGGTTATGGATTTCTTAGACCGTCAAACCCATTTGAGATTAATCGTGATTTTGCGATCGTAATTGTTATTGTAGTAAATGTTTATATTTACGGTTAATATATGAGTTTAATAGCTCATGAGAATGAGGAAGTGAGGTACCTCAACCTCACTACTTCTCTCGTTAGAGATTATAAGTGTGCTGTACTGTGTTTTTTTTAAAAAAACGTTGCCCCACACTAGGAATTTCTCCTGTATCGTGGGTGCGTTTACAAACATTTAAACTCACATACACAAACAGCCAGACCCGGAACAACTAATTGTAGGTCATACAAATATTTTTTCCGTGCGGGAATCGAACCCGCGACACGCAGCGCAGCAGTCAATCGCTTAACTACTGCGCCAACCGTGCCGGCTAAAATGTTAAAGATGAATAAAGGCTTTGGCAGCAGCATCTTCAGTGATCTATAGGAAGGTTTAGTTAAAAAAATAAAACAATAAAATAGTAAAAATATTTGATTCCTTCATTCTCATAACACAGTCATGTCATGAGCGCAGCCTACCCTTTCCCACGAAACTGCAATAATAAGCAATAATGTTCTCTACAAGATTTGCCTTTTTTTGCTCACTTATCAATACATGTCGTGATTTGTGAACCCACCGGGAGGGTCACTGGCGTTTGCACTAAAGTTAACCCTCGCGAACGGTCTACGGCAATAGGTTTGAAACCGTGTTATAAAACACCGTAAAACGAAGTAAAATTGTGTTTTCAGCACGCTTAGCATGACCACAATAGAAACGGGATTTTCGAAGGAAGAATAGACAAAATGACAAATGTTTATTCATTTCGTCTATTCTTCCGTCGTCAGGCTACGCGTGCAGGTCTTGTCGCTATATGTAGTATCTCTGGAGGTATTTTTATGTACTAGTGGGGTGGGGGCGTGAAAATGATAAAAAATAAGAAGAGTATAATAACTCACTCTGATTCCAATTTTTTAAATTTTCAGTAATTTTTTTTACCGTGAAAATGATTTTCCGCAACTGATACAGGCCGACAGACAAAAAAAAATTATAAAAAAAAAACTGTGTATTTTAAAACCTACGCTTAAAGTAATAAATGTTGTTAAACAACAGACTTTATTTTCACAGTTTATAATGCTGTATTCGCTAAGAAAAACCGACATTTAAATTGAGCCCTCCGTGAGGGCTCCCGTCATCCCATATGCGAGTATAGTGAGCCCTCCAGGAGGGCTCCGGGCACTGAACGTATAAATACTGGCAGAATAGTCGACATCGGCTTAGTTGCCAAAAATAATAAAAATCGCTTATAGTTAACATTATAAATTTCATGATGTTTGATGATTTATAAATGTCTCTTTCTGTTTCTTTTTGAAGCCGATCCTTGTCTCATCAGATAGTTGTAGTGTTCCTTCGATGTCACATATTTGTGTTATCACTTGTATATGCCTTCCACAAATGATCACCACAGATATTAATGGATGAATCATGAAATCAGATATACGAGTATTGGCGAGCTGTTTATATTAATATATTTATGCTCGTGACTTTACCTTTACATCTAATTGGCTAGGTTTAGGTAAGGGCTGGGATGTGGGATGAAAGCATTGCATTCCAAATTTTAATTCAAGTCCTTTTAATTTTGCCCATTCTCCTTTATAATTATTTTTATAAAGGAGAATGGGCAAAATTACATAATTATGTACCTATGGGTCCCATCTCTACCACCAAATACGACCAGCCAGACATGTGTCATAAGAAAACGGAAAAAAAAGTTTAAGCTTTAGACATTGAGAGCAATGTAACACATAATAAGTTTCAATAATATGTCTCTATTATATATCTGAGGGCATTTGAGAGTGCCCCCGCCGCCATTGCCGTGAAGTGTCCACTGCACTGCCCATTCATGATACCATAGTGTCTTACTATTTTCCACTCATCTTTTTTAACATTTTTCATTTTATTCTCATCGAAATCTCCAGTTATTATCTTCTCCGAAAAGCAACCTTTGGTAGTTTGGAACTGAAGGGGACTTTTGAGCCAGTCGTTGCGTAAAAACTGAGCGTGGCCCAAAAGACCACAGAAAGCAACTGAAACAGTTAAAACAAATGAATGAATATCATTCTTAACATTTTTCTTCTGCTGTTAACTTAAATAATGATACTTATCATCATATGTTCTCATTCACTTACTCTGTTCATACATGAGGTCAGGCAGTTGAAAGCCATTCGAGGAAATGTACGTCGCCTCGTTGAAACACTTCTTACAATACATATCCGTCCTAGATTTGTCCTGTTTTTTGGAGAACACGACACATGTTCGAGAAAATCGAGCGATGACCATGAATAAAATCCTAAAAAAACAACGATTATTTTATATGACTATAGAATTATAGAAGAAGTTAAGTACCTACTGCTGTATACACAAAATGTATTTAGACTATTACAGTAAGCCCACATTCCCACGGAAGTAATAAAATCGTGGCGATTTTTTTTTCGTGCATTGGATTTTCAACGCTCTGCTTAAAGCCGAGAGTTGAAAATCGAACAGTATTTCTTCAACGCGCTGGGACGAGAGTGCGTCCCAGCGCGTTGGTTTCTCAATGCTCGGCTCACAACCGAGAGTTGAAAATTCAGTGCGCGATAAAATCCCGTCGCGATTTTTTTCGTGCACTCGATTTTCAACGCTCTGCTTAGACCCGAGAGTTGAAAATCTAACAGTGTTTTTTCAACGCGCTGGGACGAGAGCGCGTCCCAGCGCGTTGGATTCTTAACGCTCCGCTCACAACCGAGAGTAGAAAAGTACGCGATAAAATCCCGCCGCGATTTTTTTTTCGTGCACCGGATTTTCAACGCTCTGCTTAGAGCCGAGAGTTGAAAATCTAACAGTGTTTTTTCAACGTGCTGGGACGAGAGTGCGTCCCAACGCGTTGGTTTCTCAACGCTCGGCTCACAACCGAGAGTTGAAAAGTGCGCGATAAAATCCCGCCGCGATTTTTTTACGTCCGTGCGAACGTGGTCTAAAAATTTGTGCGTTTATGAATGCTTTAATAATGGTAAATGAAAATGGTAAATGGTAGGTACGTTGTAAGTTCAGGAACTATGTTGCTTCAGCAACGGCAGGCGATAGTTCCATTCCATGGAAAAAATCAGTGTCCAAGTGAAGATTTCATCAGTTATAAGACTATGATATCGCCTCAGAATTTCAAACAACTTTGCCGCTCTGAAGTAGACTACAAGTGACTGCGCAGTCGTCAATCTTACTTATAAAACAGTAGCGCGCATGCTAGCACGCATGCGCAACCTAACTTCAGAGCGTCAAAGTTATTTGACGAGTTTTCACGGTGAGATGGTTACAGAATAGCACTACAGTAGTGCTATTCTGTAACCATCTCACCGTGAAAACTTAGGTGAAGTGAGCTCGGAGTGAGCTGTCAGTCCCTAGCAGAAGGTTGAATGACAGCTCACTTCACGCTCACTTCACCCAAGTTTTCACCGTGTGATTTTTACAGAATAGATCGGCTGTACGTTTATTATTATACAAGCCGTACCTGTGTGACAGCCCATAGCCGAACTCGTTGCCTTCCAGCATCACCTGTTTGCAGTGAGGGGGAGTCAGACAATTAATCTGAGATATTCCAGACAAATAAAAAGGATCATTCTGCGCCAATAGTGTTATGCATTCATCTAGGTAATAAATAAAGTAAGATTAAGCACAATGTAATAATTCATCATTCTACATTAATCATTATTAGCTATCTATATGTATATAGTGTAGAACAAAGTCACTGCACAATGGATTTTGATGTGTATGGTCACCATCATTTAGAGAATTTATTTGTATAATACAGTCATATTTAACTTAAATATGGCTAATAGACAGAAATTTCGATGTTTTGACATGTCGCTAAAGAAGCTCCCGTTTTGCCACTAGATCAAGGAGCTGATGCAAAAAGCGTCGTTTCATCAAGAGGTTCTTTCGACAGGAAAGAACCTCTTGATATGCATCGCCCTAGGCATCGCCGGGAACTGGAAACCTCTGCTCGAAGTTGTTATGATCAGACATAGGTATATATTGCTTGCGATAGATAATTTCGCACAAGGTCGCTGGGATTAAATGGTCGAAAGGTTCAACCTACTTCGCATTTTATAAAGACATTCGACAGACTTTTCAATTTTAGTTTTTTTTTTTGCTAGGTACTGGTAGAAGATATTAGACTAAATCCAATACCCGTTTCGGCAGGCGAAGGTTTCATTTCTCCGAAATTATCTACATTATTGTGATAGTTCTCCCATTTGTCATAAATATCCTCCATCTCTTTTGGACTATAGAAGTTCGTTTGATACAGCAGATCTGTATTGAAATTATCTGGAGGCCTTGGCCATGCAGTGGCGTTGCGAAATAGTTGCACCACTGAAAACAATCAACGAGAAATGTGTGACTCTTAGATATTGTTCTTAGCTTCTTTGAATTCAATTATAAATAAGAAAAACTGAAAATATACATTATATCGTTTGCTAACTCAATGCATTCCTAAATTCCGAGTCTATACTCGAATCTCAGATCGATTCTTGAATCCCGGAATTGTACCTGCAAATTGAAAATTGATATAGGTACCTACTAAAGCATTCTGACAACCAGTCTTACCAAAGGGTATCGTGTTACCCAGTCACTGGGTTGTGGAGGTCATATAGGCAGTCGCTCCATTTAAAATACTCGTATTCAGCTGCATTCGGTTAGACTGGAAGCCGACCCCAACATAGTTGGGAAAAGGTTAGGCAGATGATGACCTACTAAAGTATTTCATACACATAACTAATATAACATTACGCTTGTATTTCTGAAGGAATTCTTAAAAGTAAAGGCTGTGTATGAACTGTACCTACAATGCAAAGAAAATTATTTTACATTTTATATTCTGCGCAATTTCTGAATCGTTTTTATGTTTTTCTACCATTAATTGAAAGTAGTTAGTCACTTCGTCGCTCTTCACAAATAGTTTTTCCAAACGAGCACGTATGTTTGCAGGGATACTCGTTCCTCTCTGTTGCAAAATTTTCCTCAAATTCACTGCGAAAGAAAAGTAAATAGATTAATAATTCTAAATTGTTCTTAGCGACATTTTGTCGCAAATAAATTGTAATTTTCCTTTTTTGAATTTTAACACTCCCAAAGATTACGAGGGAACTGGCAACGAACAAAATTCATCGACTTATCACATAGTTACTTAGAATTTTGATCATGAACGGATTGATTTCATTTGCAATTTAGCTTGGCATCTGTTATAGAATTTTACTGATCCATTTGTTTTGAACTAGCTTTTGCGATAATTAATAAGCTTTCATAAATATATTTTTTTTTTACTATCCGAGCTCGCCCTTAACCACTTGACTGTAAAACTTTTAGCCTTGTGGGATCACACGCCTCACGTAATATTAGTAAAACACACCTTCCAATATATAGAGAAAAGGATAATAAACGTATTATTTAAATCCTTAGAATGGCCTTTAAACCTAACAGTAAGAGAGAAAAAAATATAATTCAACTAGTGACCCGCCCCTGCTTCAAGACTGCTTCACAGGTGATTCTGTACTATGGCCCTCTTGCACCATAATTTACTAAATGGGATAAGCACAACACTCAATGGGATAACATATTTAAAATGATCTGTCAACTTCAAACGATTGACTGAAACAGAACGATGTTTTAAATACCTTTTACGGTAAACGCATTTAGTGATTTGTAGAGCAAGCGGGCCTTAGTCTAACTTAAATATTAATATGACATAAGTACATAATAATATTATAAAACTCTAGCTTTTCAGGCAAGTTCCTACGGTTTAATTGACATTTCAAGACACTCTAATCAAAACAGTGTTGTCATTATATATATCTAACATCTATATATATTTCATATAGTTTGACCGAGACCGCTGTTCCGCGCCTTAGGAATGCATGGCGAGGCGGAGGGCAGCTTTCGTGAATCAAGGCGGGACGCCGGTGCCGTGAGCGTTGACTAATGAGCGGCTTGCACTGCACCTATACCTAAGGCGCGGAACAGCGGTGTCGGTCAAACTATAGTGTGACACAAAGTATTATTTTTCCTACAAAGTGTGTAGCGCGCCTTACAATACCTGACCTTGTTGACCTTACCGTCTATCAGAATCAATCCAACTTTCAAATTCAAATCCACGTAATGTTTATATTTTATACAAAAACCTACCACATTTTCCAAAACACTTAAATAATGGTTAAAATCTTTTGCCGCTGGTAAATCCTGTATAATCTTTGTATATTCATCATTAGCAACAACACTGTTCGTGTTAATAATAATCGTCAATAAAAATACCAAAATTGAAATGAATTTACATGGATGTAACGATTTAATTGATTTTAATATTTTCATCGCGGAATGTTCATCTCACGATTTTACCGCGAAGATGTTTCAATATCTCAATTCGATTGTTAACTGGATTTATTTTCTTTAGTGTGATTGGTTTTATCTTCTTAACCACAAAATTTTCCTCGAATTGGTTCCACGCGATTTTCTTCTATACGTACGTACTTACATAGTTTTTCGGTGACTATCGGATGCTATATTAAATTATCGTCTAGTGGTCGGATTATATCTATTTAGACTGGAAGCCGACCCCAACAAAGTTGGGAAAAGGCTAGGCAGATTGAGTGGTCAGATTATCTCCTGGAAAATGTATTTATTTAACCATACCTACACCACTTACAAGAAAAAACTTGCAACGAATTCCTTCCCGTCCTGTAGAGGGCGCCATATTCAATTTAATGACATCACATAGCCTATAAACCACCGGACGATCAAAACGCTTCCAACGATACCTTATTTTCATGATGAGTAATTTAGAAGTTATTAGGGAACATATGAACATACATACATACCGGTGAAAATCATAACTCTCCTTTTTGCTTCGCCGTAGTCGGGTAAAAAACGTTCTCAGTTTTTTTTATTAGTATTGGTTGAAGTTATTAAACAAAGTCCAATTAACCTGATTCAGCAGACGAAGGTTATTTTTTTTTCGAAATCGTCCACGCTATTGAGATAGTTATGCCATTTGCCATAAATATCCTCAACCTTTTCTAGACTTTAGAACTTCGTTTGATTCAGCAGCTCAATATCGAATTTATCTGGAGGCGTTGACCACGTAGTTGCGTTGTAAAATAGTACCGTCACTGAAAACGATCAAAATCAAAGAGTTGAATGAACCAATAACCTGTAGATTTGATTTAGATTTTCACAATAAATACGCAAAATTACAAAAATAATATTATATATTTTTGTTACTGTTACTGGAGAATCTCGGACTTATTTTCGGATATTTCAATTCTGGAATTGTATCTACTTAACTGCTATAAAATAGGTACTAAAGTATTTCTTAAGAATAAAGACTATATTGATTGTAGTCCCTACCTACCTACCTACGAAATTTCGTTTTTTTTTTCCATGACAGTAATACTCAGCCAAAACGTCGTTCATTTCAAATATTTTTTCTAAACGAGAACGTGTTTCTGCAGGGATAGTTGTTCCTTCTTATTGAAAAACTCGTCTCAAATTCACTGTAAAATAAAAGTGAATATTTCATTGTAACGATGTTCTTAGTTTGCTGCGCACTGCATCCGAGAATACGAATGGTCCGAATTGCCCGTAGTACTTTTTCTATGACGGCTTGACTTGCGCACTAAATCGGAATTCATCTGAATTTAGAACAATTTGTGATGAGCTGTTCAGAACGCCATCGTCATTTCTGGGATTCGGATCGGACTCATTACGCAAACTCAATTAGGGCGACATTTGTCTGAAAAATTAATTCGAATTGTTCATACCTAGGTATTTGAATTTTAACATCTTCTTTTAACTCGTTCATGGATCAATGTATACGATTTTACAACAAACTTCCCATCGACATTCGAAACTTACCCATTAAACGATTTAAATGCTGTATTAAAACCAAACTTTGTAAAAAAGGGTACTATAAAATTTATGATTATTTAGACGATAAAAAAGCTTGGGATTGAGCTGCTCGCTCTGCTAAGCCTTGTGCTAAAATCATAAAATCAATACCAGTATTATACTTATAAACATTACATACAAAATGACATTATTACTTTGTAAAGTATTATATATTTTTTAATTTTGTGACTGTAGAAGAAAAAAAATATATTAAAAAATCCACATAGTCCTCATGTGGTTTTTTTTATTATTATTTTTTTCTTTCTTATTTAGTTTTAATGATGGTCTGGCAGTTTGAGTAGTTTATGCGGCCTACCCAAATGTCCTTTCTTTGGTATTGTTCGTCGAGTTGAGCTCCTTAAGTTCTGGATTGAGCTCCACGATTACTGACAAATGCTTGCACTGACAGGACAGGTCCACTCAAATCTGTGTGGTTCTTTTCTCAAACGACCATTTCAGACACTAATCTACATAGTCCTCATATGGCCTGACCAAGATTATGTCTGGACTTTAAAAGAGACTGTGACCTCTGAGTTTGTTTCGGCCTTTCTTCTCAGAGTAGTCAGATAGGAAACGCCGAACTCATCTAGCTAATTTTTGATTATTTTTTTAAGATGACGTGTATGACGTGATGAAGTGATTTCAATATCCTATTTACAGAATAAACAATTTAATTTTATTTCATTTCATTTAATTTCTAAACGGTAATAAGCGTCAAAGATTGATGAGTGAACTGGCAACGAACAAAATCCATTGACTCATCATAATAAACTAAATTTAATTTTTATCAAGAATGTATTGTTTAATTGTTCTAAACTGTCAGTTACGATATGGAAATGAAATGAGCTTTCAGTATTTTTTTAATTCAATTATAACAATGACTATGCTTTGATTAGTGTCTCAACCATCAAATAAAGCATTGCCTGAAAACTTGAGTTAAGGGTGCTCCCAAAAAAAGAGAAGTATCTAGACATTAACTTTTCACTCTTAGTTAATAAAATAACAACCAGAAAAGTGAAGGGTGGGCGTTTTTGGGGGACTGTCTTATGTAATTTTGACGTTCGAAAAGTGCTGATTCTCTGCCTAGTTTGAATAAATGACTTTTGAATTTTGAAAAGAAGTTCCATTCAAAACATTGTTAAAAGTCTGGTACATCTTACCGTCTCTCAGAAACAATCCGAGCTGCAAGTTCAAATACACGTAATGCTTATGTCTGAAACAAAAATCTACCGCCTTTTCCAATGCACTTAAATAATGATCAAAATCCGTTGCCGCTGGTAAATCCTAAATATTGTTTATATATTCATGACTAGCTGTTGCTTGCGACTTCGTCTGCGATCCAAGATAAAAAGTAGCCTATGTCCTTTTCTAGGTCATGGTCTATACATGTGCCAAATTTCATCCAAATCCGTTCAGCCGTTTTAGCGTGAAAGCGTAACAAACAAACAATACTTTCGCATTAGTTAGGATTAGCAACAACCCTGTTCGTATAAATAATAATCGTCTTAAAAAAAACAATATCGAAATCAAGGGCGTAACGACATAATCGACTTTAACTCTTTCATCGCGGACTTTTTAATCTGAAATATTTCGCGAAGATGCAACATCTGGGGCGTTATTATGAAGTATTAATGCCATCATTATTCCACTGCGAAAAAAGGATGGTGCTAGCGGCCTTGTATAGCTCCGTCTCTCAGTCACACTGGAATAATGGTGGCATTAATACGTCATAATACGGCCCCTGAATTCGAATGAAAACTGGCCGCATTTGCTTCAGTGCTATTGTTTTCATCTAGTGATAAAAGTGAGAAAAATATTAAAGCTGAAGATGTAAGCAGCGCATTACAAATTATAAGTCCAAAATCCTTATTCTTTTAAAAGGTAATTATTTTTAAAAGGAGGTTGGGCAAAATTATATGTATGAGTCTCTACCACCAGTCATATCTCATTAGAAAGTTCCATTCCAGAAGAAATTTATAGCTAATAAAAAAGTTAGTAAACAGTAGGTAGGTATTGAGAGCATTAATAACACGTAATAATTTTCAATAATAAGTCTCTATTATATATCTGAGGGCATGTGAGAGTGTCGCCGCCGCTACCGCCGTGAAGTGTCCGTTGCACTGCCCATTCATAATATACATTGGATTCGCGATTTGCCACTCATCGTTTTCACCCTCTCTCATTTGATTCCTATCAAATTCTCCCGGTGCTAACGTGTCCGAGAAGCAACCTTCTGGAGTTTGAAACTTAAGGAGTCTTTTGAGCCAGGAGTTTCGGAAAAAATGAGCGTGCCCAAATAGGCCGCAGAGAGCAACTGAAACAGTTTAAAGAATTTCAGTTAATATCGTAATTTAAGTTGGATCCGCAGTTGTAACCCGCGAAATTATTTTTTTTTAAGTTTTTTGCAATTTGAGGGTCCGTGTCAGGTTGCATCTTGATCAAAATACGATGCGCGACTATAACAGATATGTATTTACAGAATTGTAACTATTAGAATCATTAATACATATCTCTAAATTAGATTTGTTCCTTATGAACAAATCTAACTTCTATTAAGAGGGAACAGGGCCTGCGAGGAATTTGAAAAATAGGTATTTGAAGAAACTATTGCCGTCGTCTTACCTCAAGTCTGTCCCCGTAGAGTGCGATAGGGACAGCTGCAGCTCAGACCGATTATATCACAAAAAAATTGAGCAGATCGACGTTTCGTATTCCACTTCTTTCTCCTCGAAAACTGAGATGATTTAATTACAATTTTAAGAAAGAGTATATCTAGGTTCCTATTTTTTTCTTTTATGTTAAAAACTTTGCGGATTTGTCTGGTAGTCATCCAATCACGGTAGAAAAAATAGGGCATTTTTGTAATTTTTGTAGGATCATATTTTCTTTACCAATAAATTACTGAAAAAAGGAAATAACAGGGACGTGTCTACAGCAGACTTTGATTTTATGAAAAAGAAAATGAATGCTCTAGAGGCATTATTCAGGAAGAAAAAAGGGGAATACATTTGTATGAAGAATCGCAGGCCCTGTTCCCTCTTAATGATTACATATCATAATCATATTTTGATCAAGATACAACTTGACACTGACCTGCAAATTGCAAAAAACGTAAGAAAATTTGAATTTTTCGGGCAACAACTGCGTATTCACCTTAATGTCATTACTCGTGTTGTTTATACAGGGTGGCGATTTAGTCACCTGCCTCCGACAAGGTGGTGATTCTACCCGTTATCGGATATGAGTTTCATAGCAAAACTTGTTAATTATGACGGGTTTACAATCACCTTCTTAACGGATGTAGGAGACTAAAACGCCACCTTTTATATCCGTATTTCTTCATTCACTTACTATGCTCATACATGAGGTCAGGCAGTTGGAACTTGTTCAAGGCAATGAACTGCGCTTCGTTGAAAGACCTCTTGCAAAACTTATCCATCTTATTCTTGTCCTCTTTTTCGGAGAATACGGTACACATACGAGAAAAACGGGCGATGGCCATAAATAAAATCCTAGAAAACAAAAAAAAACTTTTGTAGAACACCGACTATATTAAACGAGAAGTAGCCACATGTTAAGTACCCAAGGACAGCTTAATAAATGTATTTAGATAATTATACATAACAAGGTTTTTTATGTGTGTGACTCCTTAATGGTGTGACTGAGAAAAGAATAGTAAGAGGAACTCTTTTTTTGTCGCAGAGGGCTCGCAAAACGACATTCAGGTTCTGAGAGTGCGGCTGTACCTCTCACTATGCTACAAAAGAAGCGGCCAAGTGCGAGTCGAAATCGCACACGAAGAGTTCCGTACAATATTTAACACTCCATATTTTTATTATTTGTTGTTATAGCGGCCATAGACTTCACAGAGTGTAGTACACACACTCTGTAAAAATTTTAAGTGTCTACCTATTACGGTTCCAAAGATAGCCCTGTGACAGACGGACGGACAGACTGCGGAACCTTAGTAATACCCGTTGGCATCCTTTGGGTAAGGAACCCTAAAAATTACAGGCAACATTTCCATGGGAGATTCAAGTGGCCCCTCATCAAATAAGTGCTGCAAATGGCCAACGTATGGTTTTCTCGGTAGGAGTCCGATGCGGCCAGTGGCCTGGCCGCTGACGCTCTGGCCGAAAGGCATAGAGCGTCTCTAAATGCGGACGAGGCCCGAGTGTCCAGGTCCACCAAATGCGCTAACATGCGTATCCTGGGCTTGGACAACTCAGTGACGGAGGGACAGGTGGTTGCCGCTGTCGTTAGGACTGGGGAATGCCCTGCCGAGCAGGTGAGGGCAGGCAGCATCCGTCCTAGGTTCACGAGGATGCGAGCCGCATGCGAGCCGTTGAGCTGCTCCGTGTCGGCGGCCAAGAAAACAGCCGGGGTAGCCCGAAGGCTATTGGTTGGCTGGGTTTCCGTGCAAACTGCTGGAACCCAGACCTCTGAGGTGCTTCCACTACCAGATGGGCAACCACGTGGGAGCTAAATGCACCTAGGAGGTGGATGGCAGCGGTCAATGCTACCACTGCGGTCAGCCCGGTCACGGTCGTGCGACGCCACGCCACATTGCGTCTATTTGTGGCAGCTGGCAAACCGGCCGATCACTGGATTTTCCAATCCAGTGATCGGCCGCCTGCTCCCCACCCACCACAGCCAGAGGCAGGGGCAAGCCCTCCGCCACCACCGTCACCACCGCAGCCGCCGCCACTACTACCGCCGCCACTGCCGCCTCCACCGTCGTCGTTGCCGCCGTTGCCACCGCGGCAGGGCCATCACTGGAGGTCCGCGGCAGGTGCTGTAGCAGCTGGACCGGGAGCTTCTCTTGGAAGCCTCGATCGTGCAGGCCTGGGTGTCACCACCGGACAGGCCTGCTGAAACGACGAGGCGGAGTGGCACCGGGTAGCCATGTTCGAAATATGTGACGTGGCAATGCCCCGGGTCCAGCCCAGACGTGCCTCGCACCAGGTATACTAGTTGTCGCAGGAGCTGACGACTCTGCGCAATGCATGCGTAGCTGCGCGAAGCCGGTACACCAGGCACCGCAGGCTCCGTATTTGCCCTCCGGATATGGAAGCCATTCAGGCGAAGCTGTACGGTGTAGCTCCAAGCGGCGATCCTGCGGGCCAGGGGACTGGCCCGTAGCTGGCGTAGGGACGCCCATACAAGATGGTGAGGGAGAAACTCCGCCCGTGGGCTCCCCCGTTGACGCAGAGTGTCCGGCCCCAGCTTGTGGGGGACGCGGTGAGCGCTCTGTTCCCTTTGAGAGGGGAACATACCTACCCGCCCATGGCTCCGCCTACTGCGGTGCTTGATGCGGACCACACCGCCGACGACGATGACGATGCTCCGGAGGTGACCGAGGTAGACTTGACAGTGGCGGTACGTAGGCTGAATGCCAATAATACCGCCCCAGGACCCGACGGCTTACCTGGGAAAGCCTGGGTCCTGGCCTTGGAGGCACTCGGCCCTCGACTAAAGGAGCTCCTAAGCGCATGCTTGGAGAGGGGCCAGTTCCCACTTCGTTGGAAGACGGGGAAACTGGTCCAAAGAAGGAGGCGAAACGTGTGAGAGAGAGTCAAATTCGCGCCCTCACGCCGCTAGCCGCCACAGGAGACGCCCTGGGCGTCGGGAATCCCAGACCGATTCGCGGCCACCGTAGGCGCCGACCTGGACCAGACCCGGGTCGACGGCACGGTGTGTTCCACGCGCGCCTCAAAGAGGTGTCAGCACATCTGACGGGGTCCGCTAGGGCCGATGCCTGCCGGGGTCGCGGGAAAGTTCGAAAGGGATACTGTGGCCTCTGGCAACATATAGGCAACTGAAGGAACATGGGTTGCTTTTAGTCAGTAAGAGTCGGAGTTCCGCTTCGCCCAGAGCGGGAGAAGTTATTTAATAATTTCCCACAAAAAAGGTCTAACAGCCTAGTAAAGTTAGCCATTTTGAATGTGTCCTGAACTTTGAGATACATCTTTTATTACGATTTTTTCATACCTACTATTACCTACTAGACGTACCTGTGTAACAATCCATAGCCGAACTCGCTGCCTTTTTGCACCCCCTTTTTGCAGTCAGAGGGGGTGCGGCAGTCTTCCGGAGATCTTAGAGGTGGAGTCTTTGCCAAAAATTCGATGCATTTATCTAAAGTAAATAACAAGAAAACATTATTGTTACCCAGTTCCATAATTAAATAAATCTGCGGGGCTTATGGGGATGCAGAATGAGGGACATCTTCAAAAGAGAACTTCGAACTTGGAAAAGCCCACGCGAGATGCGGGACGAAATTCGCTAGCATTGGTTGTGTCAACCAACTTGTATACTACAGAGTTGTTCAAACTGGCGTGATTAGTAGCGTGACTTACCGCGCGGGATTCGCCTCAACCTTTAATTAAATGGTTCCAAAGCTCCAACCCAATAAACCTATTATATTTTACACTCTACAGACAGTTTACACACAGTTCGACAGTTTACAGTATACTGTAATGGATTACTATCGATACAGAAGGATTGATGATACTCGTACAGGACAAGATAACTAAAATACACTTTACCCGATTCTTTAGGCGAGGGTTTATAGTTGTCATAGTCATTCACATTATTGAAATAGTTCTCCCATTTGCCATACATTTTCTTCAACTGTCTTGGACTATAGATCTTCGTTTTATTCAGCAAATCTATATTGAATTTATCTGGTGGGCTTGGCCACGTGCTTGCGTTGTGGAAAAGTTCCGTGACTGAAACCAATCATTGAGTTTGAATTGACCTTTTAGATCCTATGGTTTCTGTAATCCATGTAGAATTACAGAAACCGTCAATCATTTTATTCAAATTCCAAATTATTCATTGTTTTCATGTTAGGATTAACTTCCACCGTGTCTAATAGCGAGTGTAGACTCAATCATGCTGTTCTTGTTGCCAAAAGCCAGCTAGCTGATCCCGTTAAGCTAGTGAGGTCACTTGATAGAGGAACTATGCTCTGTTCCATAAGTATCTACTAGAAGTGTAAACAAACCTTCACAGGTTAAATTCTTACGCAATCACTCATAAAAATATTAGGAACACATCCATTAGTACTAAGAAGGTTTTAACTTTATATCTCACCACTTTTTCCGACAATAATTGTTTAAATAACATTAATAAATTGTAATTGAATAAGCATCGATGGAAATTGTGGTTATAAAATCAACCTCAGTAATTGACACATAAAATACTGTACTTAAATATATACATATAACCTATATGATAATTTAAAATAAAAAATCTGGTTTAAGTATTCAAATAATCAAAGCACTCAATTTATAAGTGGCACTAAAAATTTACATCTACAGATACGTTTACTGATCCATTTGTTTACATTATCATCACATACTTTTATTTTTGAACAGACTATGCGAGTTTTCGGCGCATCCACTGACATTTCCAGAGCATGTGCCGAGCATCCGACTGGCTTACGCCTGACGAAAAGAAGGATTTACAAAAGAATAATATTAATGATATGTATATGTATAGGTCATATTTGTGAGGATGTGGACGGTTTATCTGTTGGTAAGTACCAAATTTTCCTCAATTAATTTTAAGATGAAACTAATGAATTTGTCAGGTACCTATGTTAGTTGCATACCGATACAATAGAGTGCAAAAAATATATTATATCTTACTTTTTATATCCTGACTATATTCTCTCACATCTTTAATTTTTTGGACCATATAGTGGAAATAGTCACCCAGTACATCAATCTTCAACAATAGCTGTTCTAATCGAGAACGTATTTTTGCAGGGATTTTGTATCGTTTTTGTTGCATATAACTCTTCAAATTTACTGCAAAAAAAAGATAAACAAGTAGGTACCTAAAAGTTTCATTCTGACAAGATTTTAAACCCTCTTTTTTCTTTTTCTTCTTTCTTAACCTTCTGGCGTTTATAAGGTAAAATAACTCGATTTTTTCTTTACAAATGGAACTAGTTTACAAAAGGCACCCAACCTACATGTAGACCAGTCTTTCCCAACGTGGGCGATAACGCCCCCTTGTGGGCGCTGCAGGCCTAAAGGGGGGCGGTAAGAGACCCAGAAAAAAAAGGGGGCATTGTGTAGGGCAGTGATGTCAAACCCCCGTCCCATGGGGCTCTTAGGGCCCCACGTGAGATATTTCTTGGCCCCACTTATCAGTTAAGAATCCCCACTTTTTTGTGTAAAAGGCCCCACCAGTCGTTTGAAATTCCCTCTTTTTTGTGTAAAGGGGTCCCACCAGTCAGTTTAAAATTCCTATTTTCCAGTAAAAATGCCCCACCTTCCCCTCGAACTCTGACATCACTGGTGTAGGGCTTTGGGGTCGATTTATAATTTCATCTACCTAGCTAGGAAGACTCTTAGACACCGACTGAGCTCTCGACTCTCGACTACATCTTGTGAACATCAACTAATATTAATTAAGATATAGCTCAAACTCGGTTCGATATAAAAGACCGCGGGCAATCATGTTTTAACAAGTTTTTGTTAAATAATCCGAATTGTACATTCCTATACCAATCGGCTGGTTCTATAATACTTGTTCTTGCTTGTCGAGTACGATTGGGCGTCGAATGAGATAAACGAGTTTATGCACGTTTGTCTTATTCCTGTTGGTGCGTGCTGCTTATGCAATCCTATATAAACGACGTAAATTTATTTTATTTTCATTTGCGGTTTCGCGCATAATAGCATAATAGCAGTACTTGATTTCAACACTTACGTATTTCTTAAAACAAAACAATGTCGGAAGTAAAAAAGAAGAGACGGTAATACTCTGCGGAATATATTAAATTCGGATTTATTGAAAATCCCACAAACCCGTTGTCGCCTTTGTGTCTTCTATGTCTAAAAACATTTTCGAACGAAGCAATGAAGCCTTCAAGACTGCAAGATCATTTGAATAAAATGCATCCAGATAAGACAGAAAAGAATGTAGCATATTTTCAAGACCTAGAGAAGAAGCATAATACTCAGCCAAGTGTATCAAAACTATTTTCGGCGGCTGCTAAGCAAGATGACGACGGACTTCGAGCTTCGTACAATATCTCTTTGTTAATTGCTCAAAAAGGCAAACCACACAACATCGGAGAAGAGTTAATTTTGCCAGCAATAAAGGAAGTAATAACTACTAACTGTGCTTCATAAACCGGCCGCAGATATTATCCGAAAAATTCCTTTGAGTAATAATTCTGTGCAAAGACGAATTGATGAAATGCCTGAAAACATTGAAGAATCATTGTGCAATCATCTGAGGACTAGTCAATTCTCAATTCAGCTCGATGAGTCCACTTTACCAACTAATGAAGCGTTGTTGCTATCTTACGTGAGGTTTATTAAAGATGAGAAAATACGTGAAGAACTATTGTTTGCCAGAAATTTGGAGACATACAAAAGGCGAAACCATATTCAATACATTGGAAAAGTTTTGTGAAGAGAAAGAGATTCCTTTGAAAAATATTATATCAGTTGCTACGGATGGCGCTCCGGCTATGACAGGGCGCCATAAAGGCTTCATAGCATACTTAAAGAATAAAATTCCAGATGTCCTTGCTATACATTGCGTTATTCATAGACAACATTTGGTTGCTAGAAACTTAAGTGTAAGACTATTTCAATCACTGCAATATGTCATCAAAGCAGTCAATAAAATCCGTAGCAGCTCTTTGAATGATAGATTATTTCATCAGCTTTGTGTTACTAATGACGAAGATTTCAACCGTTTGTTGCTTCATACTGAAGTTCGTTGGCTGTCAAGAGGCAATTGTCTGATTTGATTTTACAACCTGTTTGACTCTATGATAGAGTTCTTGGAAACTAAAGATACAGAACTGCGCAACAAGCTCATAACATCAAAGAATGATATAGCTTACATGACAGACCTGTATAAAATGTTCAACGACATGAACCTCCAACTGCAAGGCGATGAACTAAATTTAATTAAAACAAAAAATGTCGTTGCTGCTTTCGCAGCCAAACTGCTTCTGCACAAAAAGAATATGGGCAGACGTGAGTTTCACAATTTTCCGAATTTATCAGTATACTGCAGTAACGACGACTTGTTTGCCTACTGCCAACATTTGGAAAACCTCCACATTGACTTCACCGAACGATACCAGGACATTTTAAACTTGGAAATACCAGACTGGGTGTTGGATCCGTTTTCAAATGTCAACACAGCAATGTCACCTCAGCTGGAAGAAGAACTTATAGAATTGACAACAAACGAAGAAATAAAAATCAAGTTCAAAAATGGATGTCAAGAATTTTGGCTACAAAAACCGATCCCGCAATTGTACCCTGGATTGTGGTCAATTGTTCAACGATTTTTGATAGCATTCCCATCGTCATATTTGTGTGAACGTGGATTTAGTGCTGTGGCAACGCTGCTTATTAAAAAGAGAAATCGTTTGCGTGTTACCGAACGTGGCGACTTGCGGCTGTTTTTGAGTAAATTGGAACCTGATATCAACAAACTTATTGAACAGCATCAGATTCAACCTTCACATTAGTTTTTATATAAGAATTGATTATGTTTGTTTTATTTTCAATAAAAGATACTCTGTCCGAATACTATAAATTCGCGTTTCAATAATCAGTTATAAGTACTTAGCGGTTTTTAAGTATGTTTAAAAAGGTGGGCGTTAAAAAATAATTTATTCTTAAAGTGGGCAGTAGACAAAAAAAGGTTGGGAACCCCTGATGTAGACTGTATCATACAAAAAAAAAACCTATCGAAGTCACGCAAAATCCTGCAGCGCTCAGCAGTTTATTTTTTTTTTGGTTGGGAAATTATCAAATAACATGGCGCGAGTGGGAAGGCGTGTCAGACACACACTGACTAAAACCCACCCGTGTTCCTTCAGTTGCCTGTACGTTGCCAGGGGCCACGGTATCCCGCAACCCCGGCAGGCATCGGTCCTATCAGACCCCTTCACTTGCTGACATCTCTTTGAGGCGCACGTGGAACACAACGCGCCGTCGAGCCGGAAGCAGAGTTTATGGCGCGATTAGCATATTTACAACGTCCACAACACCCGTATGGTCGAAGGATCCTCTTTTTTTTTTTTTTTTGCTCATTTACAAAACCCAGGGAATTGTTATGTATTATATAGCACAAAACCATAGTAATAACTAATTCGTTATTCTTAATTCCCTTACAAACTATCAAATCCGCCTATCGCAGTCCACTACTGTACATACATATAGGCCTGCCATACACTCGTCGAGTGGACGCAGTCCGCATCGAGCGGATTTTTTCATAATTTATACTATTATATTGTTATATGATTTTTTATAATTATAATATATATAATACTATAAAATATTTATTATACATAATTAGCTATACTATAAACGCATAGCGCGCACGCTGCCACAGTTTCAACATCCATTTTGTTACAAAGGCGAGCGAGCTAATGCGGAGGCGGAGCTTCGCGATTAATTGCGCGAGTAGAGCAGTGTGTGGGCAGAGAGGGCAACATCGCAGCAGTGCGAGGAGCAGAGCCATGAGCAGAGCGAGGAGCATAATGAGGAAGGGCCATTAGGCCTCTCCCAAGTTGCGCCACAAAAAAGCGGTTCCCCGGCTTCCCTAATTACAGTCACTACCCCAGTAGCCTTTTAAAGTCGTCGGTTCATCTAGCTAGATGTTGGTGTGGTTCTTAACCGGTGGTGCGCGGACCACTGGTGGCTCCCGGAAGCACCCGAAGTGGTCCGCGAAGATATCCAAAAAATATTAAATAAGTGACAACGAGTCGACACGCCGATGCGTTTTGAACATTACACTCGATTAGAAAAACTTAAAAACTAAATTAAATCGTTATTTTCCTGGCTGATTTATTTCAAGAAGAAGTGATTGAAATACAGTGCTATATTTACACGATACTATTATTGGATTGGCTTAGTCGATTGTCTCGGCGATTGGCCTCGTCTAATTGGTCCATAAATTTCGTTCCTTACTCTAATGTCAAAAAAAAAATATCAAAAATTAAACGTTTCAAACTTTTAAAAAAATTGGTCACTATGCACTTTCAGTTGCTATTAGTCAAGTCTAGCAATAGTACCTAGAGAAAAAAAAAATTGACTCATGGTTGGTCATGATAATCAATCCGTTCATGATAAAAGATCTATTTGGTTTATCGCTTTTTCTTATGCATGGATAGATTTCTTACGCAATAAAACGTAGGTATGTCACTGATTCTATAGCTCATAGAATTACACCATCTATAGTAGAACACGAGAATCCGAATGAAATCTATGGAGCCCTTTTTGATGTTGTGCAAAAAGAGTACCAATCTACTTTCAAGACTAAAACTATTAAAATAAATGGCACCTCCGTTGGCTTTAACCAATGGGCCACTCCAGGTATTTATAAAAGTAGAGCGAGACTATACGAGTTATATGGTTTGAAAAAATATAGGTTTGATACTCCTTTCGTAGAGTATGTCAAAAATTATTCAAAATTATTTAAAAAGGTTAGTGCTTTTGCTAAATCAAAATTTTTAAGCGATAAAATTAAAAATTCCAATAATAAAGTAAAAACCACTTGGAACATTATTAATAATGAAATGGGTAAATCGGTTAAGCAAGATAAACAACTTGAGATTATGGTCGACAATAAATTAGTTACTAAAGCAGCTGATGTAGCTGAGGCGTTTAATGAGTTTTTTGCAAACATACCTATAACCACGACTCGCTCCTTAAATTCGTCGCCGTCTAAAGCTGAAAACCTTTTGTTTAGTAGTGTGTCTAAAAGTAGTCGCTTATTCAGCTTCGAACATGTTACGCCGCGTGATGTAGTTAATGTTTTTAACACACTCAAGTCAAAAAACACTGGTGATTACTGGGGCATCTCCATTAAACTTTTAAGCAATATAATAGACATCGTAGCCCCATATCTAGCTGTTACTTTTAATAAATGTGTTGATTTAGGAACTTTTCCTGACCTCATGAAGAGTAGTAAAGTCATACCATTATTTAAATCAGGTAATAAAAATGATGTTGGCAATTTCAGGCCTATTTCTATCTTACCAGCATTTAGCAAAATATTTGAAAAGTTAATACTCAAGCAGTTGCTAATCCATTTTAATTTAAATAGCCTCCTCCATAATGAACAATATGGCTTTACAAAGGGTCGTTCGACCACAGATGCGGGTGTTGCTCTGCTGAAACACATATTTAACGCATGGGAGAACTCGCAAAATGCTATTGGGGTTTTCTGTGATCTCTCCAAAGCCTTTGATTGCGTGCACCATGACACGCTTTTGCGTAAACTGCGTCATTACGGTGTGCAAAATGAAGCTCTCAACCTCATAAATTCTTATTTACATAATAGGTCCCAATGTGTAGATGTTAATGGTGTGAAATCTTCCGGGCTGCCAGTTCAGTTAGGTGTGCCTCAAGGCTCAATACTGGGTCCATTCTTGTTCTTAGTCTATATCAATGACTTACCATTCTATTTAAAGGGTATCTGTGAAGTTGTACTGTTTGCAGATGATACGTCACTTATTTTTAAAGTAGACAGGAATAGACAAGACTTTGACGATGTAAACAGTGCACTCTCAATGGTTACGGATTGGTTTTCGTCAAATAACCTAGTTCTCAATAGCAAGAAAACCAAATGTGTAAAGTTCGCCCTTCCAAATGTTAGAAATCTAGGACCCAACATCGTCTTAGATAATGAGTCACTTGAAACTGTAAACACGGCAGTTTTTCTGGGCATAACAGTAGATGCCAAACTTCAGTGGGGCCAACATATATCGAGCCTAGCGGGAAGGCTCAGTTCGGCCGCCTACGCCGTCAGGAAAGTAAGACAATACACTGACGTTGATACAGCTCGGTTAGTCTATTTTAGTTATTTTCATAGCGTTATGTCCTACGGTATTCTGCTGTGGGGCAAAGCTGCTGATATTCAAAATATATTTGTCCTTCAAAAACGAGCTGTTCGAGCAATTTACCAGCTCGGTGCCAGAGTTTCTCTGAGAGATTTTTTCAAAGATATCGGTATCCTCACAGTGGCATCACAATTCATTTTCGCCAACATATTATATATTAGGCAAAATATACACTTATATACTAAAAACAGTGATATTCACAATGTTAACACTAGAAATAAGGATAAACTACGTACTCCCTTTCACCGGCTTCATAAGGTTCATAACTCATTTGTTGGGCTTGGTATAACCTTTTATAACAAGCTACCTTCTTCTTTGCTAGATTTGCCTTTTAATGCGTTCAAAACTAAAGTAAAATCCAACCTCTCTTCAAAGGCATACTATTCTATCAACGACTACTTAAATGATAAGAATAGTTGGTCGCTGTGATTAACTCAAGACAATGTTTAAATGTTCTTTCTCCAGAATTAGCTTACTTACTGACAGGTTATATGAGTTTATATAATTGTTTATAATTTTACTAATTTTACTTTATTTATTGTTGACATAATCTACTCATTACAATGTTTTTTTTTATGAGTTGTATTGCAATATGTGGTTAGCTAGCGACCTCGATAATTTTTTACTTTACCTCAATGGTCCTAGTTTATCAATTATAACTTCTAGTTACAGCTATATGTAAGCGGGCACGCCCTTTATGTCTGGAGGCTTTTATTTAGATATTGTTTCGTTAAGTTATTTTTATTTCTGCTTGAGTATAGTTCTCGATGTTTTTGGTTGGTATATTGGCGTGTGCTAGCTGTCATATGGCTATTAATTTTATAATTTAAATTATGTTTTGTGTTGCGTAATGTAAATATCATTTTGCATACTATTATATAGAATCTTTTTTACTGAACAGACAGCTGTGCTGCTGGGGAGTTTGTTGCGCCACTTCTTCTTCCCAGCTAAAGCACTAGGAAGTGGTGAAGGGTGGGCGTTTTGGGGGACTGTCTTATGTAATTTTGACGTTCGAAAAGTGCTGATTCTCAGCCTAGTTTGAATAAATGACTTTTGAATTTTTTTTTTTTTTTTTAATTCGTTTAAAGTGTCGTACAGCCCGGCGCGACGCGACAGTGCGACTTGTCTCTAACAAAACCATTTCTAAGAAAACTTCACGGTAGAACAATCACCGGTGTAACGTCGCGCTAGTCTGCACGAGCCTTTACTGTACCCGTAAAATTTGGTATAGATAAGTATTGTAAATGAGTGTTGATTTCATCCGATTCGGGTCCGAGGAATGTCAGTCTGAAGTAGCCGTCTATTTGTATGAGGGTTTCGTACTACAGATCCAAGCTCCATCCGTCCTAATTTAGAAAATTTCCATTTCGGATGAAACTCGGATTCGGATCGAAAGCAGCGCGAAAACACTTAGAGCGATTCTGCACTGCATCCGATCCGAATCCGAGAAATGTCGGTCCGAAGTAGCCGTAATACTACTCGTATGAGGGGTTGCGATCCAGGGGTCTACTCCCTAAGCGAAATCCGTAGTTCCGGCCAAAGTAACGGGCGCTTCGTACTCCGTCTAGATCGGAACTATGTCCGTCCGAATTTAGAACATTCCCTATTCGGATTGGAATTCGGATTCTGATCGGATGCAGTGCAGAACCGCTCAATAAAGAGTAATTCTATCAATCAATCAACCTAGACTTTCCGTACAAGCGTTCATCAACATTCAACAACGATTAATGATGCACAACATACCATCATATATTCATTGATAATTACCAAAATAACACACTTCAAATTACTATTATAAGTACGTACAAACATTTATCTTACCGTCTACCAGAAACAATCCGAACCGTAGGTTCAAATCCACATAAAGTTTATGTCTTGTACCAAACTCGACTGCCTTTTCCAATATATTTAAATAATAGTTAAAATCCGTTTCTGCAGGGAAATCGTGAACGATCTGTTTGTACCTAGAATTGGCAACAATACCATTCACAGAAAAAAAAATCGTCACAAAAAAAAACAAAAAGGAAATTATTATACGCGGACACAACGACGTAATCGATTTTAACTTGTTCATGACGGGATTGTCATTAATTTTAACCGCGAAGATGTTTTAACGTCTAAATTCGAATGATAACTGGTTGTTTTTCTTTAGTGTTACTGTTTTTATTCGGTGAATGAGAAAATAAAGACGGACGATCACATTATGGTCGATGCACTTGCACACCAAGTCAACTCGACGCAAAGAAGCGCAGTGGTAGCCCAGTGTGCAGTGGTAGCAGCCGAGACTTGCAAGTTTCGAACGCAGACAGGCACTTTATGTAAATTATTTCAACACCACTGCTCTCAAAACGGTGAAGGAAGACATCGTGAGGAAACTGGCATGTCCTAGAACCAAAAAGTCAATGTGACATCTATCATGGTGTGCCGCGTGGTGGATTACGACCCACTCCCTCTCACCGAGGAGACTTGTTTCCCACCAGTGATGGGAACATGCTGATTATGATTATGCTTATGCTTACGGAAAGAAATAGGTTATCGGCTTCGGCAAGGAAGTCAACTGGTATAGCCATACCAGCTGCCAGCCGGTACCTGTCCTGAGGGCCTAGACAAAGTGACTTTCATTCAGCGATTAAGAAGAATAAGAAGAATATGAATAATTTATTGTTTAAAAAATTACATTCAAGTGCGTTGATTCCTGGAACTCACACTAGGATTCCCTGTGTCGTGAGATCCAGGCTTCTTCGTTCCATTTACATTTTATTGATATGCATGTGTTAAGTACATATTATATACGTTACAATAAATTTCTTAATTTCATATAATCTACTAGAAAAGGAATATAAAATAAATAAGACGAATACAGAAAGAAAACAGTAGTTATACAAAGTATGTATGTACGAGTATGTTGTGTGTAATTGTAATGGTGTGTGTATGTGTGATATTGGGTGTTTGTGGGGGTATATGAATTAAGATAGTTATGTTAGTGTTGATAGTATGTCTGAATGTTATACCGAAGCATGTATATAATTATGTGGATGTTTGTGAAATAGAATAATAAATAAATAAATAGAGATATGTATCAGTACTTTTATATTTTATTTTATTTTTTAGATTACGATGATGGAAAAGTAAAAAATGTATTGGATTGCCCTAAGCTACAGTAAAGCTTAACCTTTTGAAGTATTTCTACCATAGATCCTATAAGTTGTGTTCCAGGTTCTTTTGACAGGTGGATAAATTTAGTATGTAAGTAGTTGAAAAACAATTAAAAAAATAATGGCTGCGATGACGCATGTTTGTTATTGTTTTTGTATTTCAAAAGTTTGGAAGAACAATGGCATGTATTATATGTCATTCGATTCAGTATGAATCCCCGCTATTTTTAGGTAAATAAAAAAATAGGGTCATCGCTTTAGATTTTGAAATAATATTTGTTTTGTTTTTTATTTACGTAAAGTAAACAAACAAATAAAATAAATAATTATTGAAAAAAATCTAAGTCATTTAAGTATGGGTAGAAGAAATAAGTATCACTATTATAATATATTAGGTACTATACTACTATAACATATCTAATGGACTTCACTAAAAATAATCCCCGCGCTTATGACGTCACGATTTTGTCGTCTATTTGTGACCATGGCGTACAAGGTACTGATAATCGGTGTTGCCCTAGGGATTCGCGAGATGAGAATAGCGAATATCGAAATTAGACCTAACTAGATTTTGTTTTTGATTCTATAGCTGCTATAGTGTGGTTTTATAAGACTGAATCTTATAATTGGTTTATACAGATACCAAGTGATGCAAAAATAATATAATCACATTAATTTAAAGTTAAAGTTTGACATTAATTTTAGTAAGGATTTATCGATATTATCGTCACGTCACTAGCGGTCACATATATAAGACTTTGGCGTGTCGTCTTTGACACTCCTTTTTAAACGTTTAATTTCTCCATTTATGTCATCAAATTTCTCAATATCCATGTTATAATTTAATTCGTTTCAAGCAATTAAACAGGTCAAGAGATATTTAAGGTATACAAATAAAAACACACAAAAGTAATGATTGGATTGTTTATTTCGTGATAAAGTGCACCGCATTTTTGTCACATATTTGTGTCGTTGGCATACAGGGCACGCGCTTGCTTGTCACGTATATGTGACAATATGGTGCCGATTCTCTTGTCACAAATGCCTCTAAACTAGACTAAAAATCACTAAAATTTAGTTTATTCCTGTCAAACGATGATTTCTCATTCACTCATTCTGAAATAGACTAAAGTGACACAACTTAACTATATTTTAGTTTGACAGCACTAAGATGGCTCTGAGATTTTAATTGAGTGAAAATGACAATTTTGCTATTCTGAATTTGACGTTTTTCACCAAAAAATTTAATTGTCTAACTAAATCTGACCATTTTTAATCGTGATCAAAAACGGTGTGGAATACTATTAGTTGTCATGGACAAAAATTCACACGAACACCTCGTCTTCAGGTGCAAAAACAGTACTGTATATAATATATTTTTTTCTTTTCATTTGCTTATATCTCGAAAATGGTGTGTCCTATCGCAAAAATAATGAAAATTTCGACCCCCTATATGAAACCCTTATACCCCTAATTGGGCATTTTCATTTTAAATGGCGCAGGTTATAATAGACTTTAAAAAAATATTATTGTTTTAAGACTTTGAACTTTGATTTATTGTAAAAAATATATATTTTTTGTGGATTAATGTAAAAAATCCGTGCAGAAATGTTTATTTTATTTTATAAAATTATTTTTGTAAAGTAGATTGGGCTAAAAATGTCTTTTTAGTAACAAAAAACAAATCGTCATAAAAATTCAGATTCTGGAATTTAAATGAGAAAAACGCTAGTAATAAGTTTTTATTATCTATTAATGAAATTAAATATTAATACTTGGTCATTAGATATTTATTTTTATTTAAAATTTCAACAATTTGGTCAGTATCGTAACATATTGTCCAAATGCAAGTTTTAATTTTCGAGTAACTTATTTGATCAGTCAAGGAGTGCTAAAGTTGGAATATAATCTTAATGTAGTTTTATTTTTCTTCATTTATAATATTCTAATAATAATATTCCACATAATATTTAAAGTCTTTTTAAATAAATAAGGCAAAAATATTTTGGGACAGTTACCTACTGAATGGACATGTGAAGTGACGAAACAGAATTATTAAGAATAGTGCTCACTGTGAGGTTAAAATCTTAGAAAATGTTAGTTCTTCTGAGATGGTAGATACATTATTTTTCTACTAGCTTTCCGCCCCACAGCTTTGCCTGCGTTAAATCAGATTTTCCTAAAAAGTATCCTATGTGTTAATACAAGTAATAAACTATCTATTTGTGTGCTAAATTTCATCCAAATCCGAACAGCCGCTTTTGCGGGATTTTGTTACAAACATACAAACCAACGATGATGACAACGGTTAGATCCTACTAATATTTTAAATGTCATATTAGTCGGATCTAACCGTTGTCATCAATAATAAATTTCGTTAAGTTTAATTCATGAGTTCTAAGCTTAACATGTCTGTTTCGTAACATTTTTTGTCCATCCTATAGTAACGGTTGCTAACAGGTCGTGACGAATGTAGATCGTTTTAAAACTAAATTAAAATACTCAAACAATATTATAAAAAACCAATCAAATTTTACTTTTATGCCTTCATCAGTCTTTAAGTTATATACAGCTAAAAAATAAATAAAGACAAACTTTATATTCACGAAAAAAAACGTTACTAAACTCAATGAATTTTTCTTGACCAAACTTTTTGTGCCGCGAAACGTCCGCATTAGCTGGACACCGTGCGTAATTAACTTCAAAATGAAAAGTACTCTGTGATTTGTACCAAGGACTGCCATGAAAACCGAATTAGCATAATATTTATGTATTTTAATAGTAAAAAGCGTGTCACTATCCGGACACGTCCGGTAGTCGCGAATTCATGAGACAAGTTTTTTATTAATTTATTAAATATTCTTTTTACTAACTGAGATGAAATGCTTAGTTTAAATGATAAATTAACTATCTAACAAAATGAAATTGAATTGTAGCTTCGTTAGCTGTCGTACAAAAAAAAACTAAAAAATTAAATGCAATGATGCATACTGTCATTGGGACATCATGATTTTACACATTTCCGAAACATTATTAATTTAAATAAAATTGAAAATGTGTTCTATCAGGAACCAATAAATCAAATCCACAAATTTATAAAAATACCTTCAGTGCACATACGTTTTTTCTTAAAAAAATTGTTTCCTAATATTTTTTTCAACATTTTGTTGTCATGGGACAACCGAAAAACAACCTGCGCCATTTAAAATGAAAATGCCCAATTATCAACACGTAGGTAATAATTTTTCTTATTTTCCATGCAAAACGTGAAAAATTCCATATAAAACACCTCGAGGCTGCCCCACCCTGCGCGCCTCCGGCTCTAAAAAAAATCACGGGGTAGGGCAAACAAGTATGTACCACGTGGAGTCACGATTGTCAAATTCGATTTAGTTGTGTCAAAATAATTTTTAAGTTTAGAGACTTTTTATTGCAGAATAGCGTTAAGATTCTCATAGTCAAAAGTAAGGAATTTTAGTGATAGCTTAGTTAGCTTAGTTCGGTGTACAAGAGAATCGGCACCAATGGCGTTCAAAAGGTATTAATATTAGGTCTTTACCTATGAAATTGCCGTTCTGCAGTACTGGCCATTTCAAATCAAAATAATTTTTGTTTGGCTAAGAATTTTAATTTCAAATTAATTTTAATTTTAAAAACATGGTTTTTTTTTCCATAAGTAGTCATTTGTTTATTGATTAGTGTTACATTTTCATCGCATTTCAATCTTTTTCGTCATCATGGATACGTTAAAAATTCGAGTAATTATGAAATATGAGTACCGTCGTGGCAGCAACGCGGCACAAGCGGCACGCAACATCAACGACGTTTGCGGAGCTAACACTACAAACCAACGCACCACCTGTTATTGGTTTGCTCGCTTCCGTTCTGGAAATTTCGACCTGAAAAATGAACCTCTCGGTCGTCCTGAAGACTTTGGTCGACAATGACGAATTAAAGGCGATTGTGGAAGCTGATGATACACAATCTACGGCTGAATTAGCAGCAGCTTTCGACATTAGCATCAAAACAATATTGGTCCATTTGCGTCAAATTGGCAAGGTAAAAAAGCTTGACAAATGGGTGCCCCACGAACTCTATGATCGCCAGCGCGAAGTACGCGTCGAGACGTGCCTTGCACTGCTCAATAGACACACAAATGAAGGAATTTTGAACCGCATTGTTACCTGCGATGAAAAATGGATTCTGTTTGATAACCGCAAGCGCTCAGCAAGTTGGTTGGATCCTGGTTCAGCACCTAAACAATGCCCTAAACGAAAACTTACCCCTAGAAAAGTGATGGTCACTGTTTGGTGGTCTAGCGCCGGTGTGATTCATCACAGCTTCTTACCAAACGGGGTGACCATTACTGCAGATGTGTACTGTGAAGAACTGAACACAACGATGGAGAAGCTGGCACATCTCCAACTAGCATTGGTCAATCGCTCGTCTTCGCTGCTCCTGCACGACAACGCGCGACCTCATACTGCATAGCAGACGGTCTCCAAGTGGCAAGAACTGGGGTTGGAAGCTCTCCGTCTTCCGCCCTACTCACCAGACCTTGCGCTTACAGACTACTACTTTTTCCAGAATTTGGATAACTTCTTGGCGGGAAAAAAATTCAATACCCGAGAGGCAGTACAAAATGCCTTTGAAGAATTTGTTGCCTCCCGTCCAGCTGATTTCTTTAAGAAGGGCATCAATAAACTGCCACTGCGTTGGCAAAGATGCATTGATTGCATGGGTGATTACATCGATTAATACAAATAAAAAATACATGAAAAATATTCGTTTAAATTTTTTCATACAAAACGGCAATTTCATAGGTAAAGACCTATTAATACGAAACGCTTTGAAAGCGATTGTCACTTGTTTAGGCCAGACGGACAAGAAAGTGAGGTTATAAAGGTTCCAATATTCATTTGTTAAATTTACTCTTCTTGCCTGCTACTGCCATACAGCCTAATGTGCTTTTTCGAAATCCAAATTAACATTATGTATGTAGGTACCTAAAGTTCGTTTTTTAATCCCAGAGATTAATTTGACATTTCAAGGGATTATTGTTTGTTTTACAATTTGGAGTTTGACATTTTCACCTGTCAAATTAGTCTATAGTATTAAAAAACGAACTGTACAGACGCCAGCACATCAACCTACAACAATCTGTCAAATTTCTTTAATAGATTTTCAACTTTATAGCTAAAGCATAAAGTTCAAAGTTGATCGGGAAAATTTGACAGTTTCGGGTAGGTTGACCTGCTGGCGTCTGTACGTAATATTCAGGGCCAGTTTCGCCAAACTCTGTTTTTTATTAAAAATTGCCCTTTCAGCACGTTTGATGTACAGTTTTTGACATACCCAGTCCTACTACGTACTATGCGAAACAGTCGGTCCAAATGCTTAACAATAACTGAGAGTTTGGTGAAATTAACTCAAACTGTCGCTTCATTGGCAGGAACTTTTAATAAAGTGTATCCTATTTTTGAAGTGAAAACTTCTTTAGTCGCACCTTGTGCTTTTTCTGAACAGAGATCGAAACTGAACCGTCACGTGTTGGTGACGCTGAATCGGGTACATTCTGCTCCAGTCGGTCGGTGACGCTGGATGAATCGCGGTTACAGGGCGCTGAATCGCGTATACTCGGCTCCAGCAGTGCTATTCTGTAAAAATCTCACGGTGAAAACTTAGATGAAGTGAGTTGTCAATATTTTCAATCCCTAGCATCAGTGGAATGACAGCTCTCTTCACGCTCACTTCACCTAAGTTCAGAATTGATCGGCAGCTGTAAGTGCTCTGTCGTCATACACACACACCGATTTTATATTTTTACAAATGGCTTTTGATTGTGGACTAGCTGCGCGCCGCGATTCCACCCGCATAAGTCTCGATTCCGTGGGAATATCGGGATAAAAAGTATCCTATATCCTTCTCCAGGTCATGGCCTACCCGTGTGCCAAATTTAAATTTAATTTAAATATTTGTATGACTTACAAGTAGTTGTTCCGGGTCTGGCTGTTTGTGTATGTGAGGTTAAATGTTTGTAAACGCACCCACAATCCAGGAGAAATTCCTAGAGTGGGGCAACATTAAAAAAAAAAACTTTCTGCCGTTTTACCGTCAAAGTGTAACAAACAACTAACTGCTGCTACTGTTACTCGCTGATAATGTAGCTTTCTATAAATGAAAGAATTTTTTAAATTGGCTCAGTTGTTTTTGAGTTTATCGATTACAAACCAACATACATAAAATCAAATATTTCCTCTTTATTTAAGATTAATTTAGATTAGATATATATTTATAAGTTAGGATGATGGCAACTAAAAGAAAGATGTCTGAAGTTTCAATAATATGACTCTATTATGTATCTGAGGGCGTTTGCGAGCGCCGCCGCCGCTACCGCCGTGAAATGTTCGTCGCACTGGCCGTTCATAATAATCGGGTTACTCAATCTCCAGGTGTCGTTTTTTCCTTCTTTCAATAGATTTTCATCAAATTCTCCAGTCGCTAACTTCTGCGTGAAGCAACCTTCTTGAGTTTGGTACTGAAGGAGACTTTTGAGCCAGTAGTTGCGGAAAAACTGAGCATGGCCTAAAAGGCCGCAAAGAGCAACTGAAATAGATGAAAGATTTTATTTATTGTAATATTTCTCCTGTTGATATAAAAATATGATTTCGTAATTCTTAGGTCGAAGCCACACACGGCTAGGAACTTCACTTAGTGCCACGCCACGGTGAGTAGCGAAGCTCGAACCGTGCAGTGTGGATTGCTATTCATCAAGTGCTGGTGATATGCTTACATACGCAATCTCAATCTTATTGGTCAACGCTGCCGATGCGAAATGCACCTGTTTGCAAAAGGCTCATAAGTGACGCAATAACTCGGTTACTGACTAATGCTTGCACTGACAGGACAGGTCCACTCAAATCTGTGTGGTTCTTTTCTCAAAAGACCATTTCAGACACTAATCTACATGATCCTCATATGGCCTGACCAAGATTATGTCCGGACTTTAAAAGAGACTGTGTCCTCTGAGTTTGTTTCAGCCTTTCTTCTCAGAGTCGTCAGATAGGAAACGCCGAATGATGACGTGTAAAAGTGATTCCAATATCCTATTTACAGAATAAACAATTTCATTTCATGCAAGCACCAAGCGTCGGAGTGGCAATTGCAATAGTAAAAACATGCGTTGCTTCGCTAGGTGCATGTCACTGGCATGCAACATATCTAGAAGCACCCACCGAGTGAAGCACCTACCTACGTGACTTCGGCCTCAGTTCACTTACTCTGTTGAAACATGAGGGCAGGCTTTTCGAAGCTATTTAAAGCAATGTACTCGGCCTCGTTGAAAGACATCATACAAAACGTATCCGTCTTAAATTTGTCTGCCTTTTTGGAGAACACGACACATTGTCGAGAAAAACGGGCCACGACCATTAGCAAGATCCTAGAAATTTTAATTATTTTGTACAACATGCACTACATTAAAGGAGAAGTAGTTAATAACGTACCTACTGATATACTTAATTTTAAGTGCAGCTTATATACCGATTACTTAATCAAAGCTATTTCAGTTACAAAACAATATTACAGCTATTTATTATTACTTTTGAAACTGCAACGACGACTGCGGCAGTTTCATGGGAGACTGCGAAAACTACTCATCGTAATTTGCGGACGGCCAACCTGTGATTTTAATGATAGATCGCCCGATGACTTTTCCTGCTGGAAGCTCTTCTGGAAGGACGGGTTTGTATCCTGCCGGAAGACTTCCGTGAGTTCTGCTAGCAGTACGCAGTTTGTATGAAATTTTGTCTGGTCCTTCCAGCAGTACGGTGACCTCGAGTTTGAACTTGCGCTTTCAGAAGTTTTAAACATTTGGAAAGTGCGTATTAAAATAAAACTCATTTGTTTAACTACTTTCATATTTTTTATAATAATAGTAGATTTATATTCGTACTTGATATATAACCAATTATTATTATTGGAGCGCATTTATCTGATATAATTTATAGGAACGAACCTATTTAAGTTACTATAAATCTGTCACTTTGGTTTTATTAAGCACTTAAAAATGATGCGTGTATAGTTAACAATGAATAAAAAAAGGAGTGACGATATACTCAAAAATAAAATGAAAATCAGGAAAATAAAAAATACCGAATGGTGGAATACCCGCTGGAGTACAGCGGAGCAAATAATTATTTAATTTTGTTGTTAAAGCGGCAATGGAAATACATAATCTATGAAAATTTCAACTGTCTACCTGTTAAGGCTCATGAGATACAGCCCGCTGACAGACAAACGGACGGACGTACAGCGCAAGCATAATAATAGGGTTCCGTTTGTCACCCTTCGGGTACGGAACCCTAAAAACAAGATGGCGGCGTTAGTTCCGATTTTAGTCACGCGCCAAAACTTCCTTGTACAGACGCAGCACATCAACCTACAATCTGTCAAATGTCTTTTAGATTTTCAACTTTATCACTAAAGTATAAAGTTCAAAGTTGATTGGGAAAATTTGACAGTTTCGGGTAGGTGGACCTGCTGGTGTCTTTATGTTGTAGTATAACGTACCTATGTAACAACCCATAGCCGTAGTCACTACCTTTATCCAACGCCTCTTGGCAATTATGGGGGATCTGACAGATACCCCGCAATTTTTGATTATGTACTGAATTCAACGCCAACTGTGCCTTGCAGGCATCTAAAGCAAATGATACGGAGATAATATTAATAGTCATTATAAATGATGAAAACCGCAACAAAATCCATTGTGAAGTTCGGAAAAACATGGGAACAACTAAGCGCACACACCGATAGGGACACTAAAAGCGACTTTAATTTATAACATTCGAGGGTGACACTAAGGCCCGTATTACAGAACCTCACTCAAAACTCAAACATTACTTAAAACTCGTTTAAAACCTTTTGATTGGTTGAAACTAGTTTTAAGTAATACTTGAGTCTTGAGTGAGGTTCTGTAATACGGGCCTGAAAGTTCTTAGAAAATCAAAAACTGAACAAACTATAGCAAGAATTAACTACTAGCAAGTTATTAGTTTTATTATATATTTTCAAAATAGTGTCCATTTACATCAATACATCGCTGCATCCGATGAAACCACTGAGAAAAGCACTTTGCCCACTCGTCCTTAGGGGTCTCTTCTACGGCATTTAGTCGCAGCCATTGCTTCCTCGGCGTCCATAAAACGTTTTCCTCGAAGTTTTTCTTTTATTTTCGGAAATAAATAAAAATCGCAAGGTGCTAGGTCGAAGCTATAGGACAGATGACCCAGTAATTCCACGTCTGACGTCGCCACTAGTCGATTGTTTGCTTGGCGTTGTCGTGGTGAAGGAGGATCCTACCGCGAGGTCGTTTCTCCCGAACTTTTTCCAAGACAAGTGGCAAACAATTGTTAGTGTACCACTCTGCAGTAACTGTTTTTTGATCCTCTAAAACAATTGTTACGTAATGACCTTCCGAAGAATGAGGCCACCATCTCTTCTCTTCACTTTAGTTGGCAACTCCTCGGAAGGAAACACCCAGACAGCAGACTGTCTCTTAGTTTCAGAATCATAACAATAAATCCAGCTTTCGTCACCCGTAAGTATGTCGAACACAGCATTTGAGTCACCTCCGTTAAATCTTTGAACCATTTCACGACACCAATCACGACACGACGGACATTTTTGGCCTCTGTCAAATTATGAGGTATCCACCGGGCACAAAGCTTCCTGAACGCTAAATGTTCATGGAGGATTTTGTGCACTTGACTCATACCGATGCTAAAGCTGCCTAAGCTTGTTCGAATCTGCTGATAAGTCACTCTTTTGTAAGTCTCTATCATACGCCGCATAACACTGATGTTATCTTCAGTCGTCGCCGTAAAAGGCCGTCCCTCACGCAGATCATCGGTGAGATTAGTGCGGCCACGTTTAAACTCATTAAACCAGTTGTAAACAGTGGCACGAGATGGGGCTTCATCGTGAAAGGCTAATCGAAGTCTATCATAACTTTCTTGTTGACTTAAATTACATCGAAAGTCATAAAAAATCTATGTACGAAAATTTTTCCCCGTTAAATTCATGCTGACGTGACAGACAATTTTCGATTTACCGCCAAATCGTAAACAAATGACAAATAAATAAAATACATACACAATAATATTGGCAGAGATTTTCAAAATTTGAACTTAATTTTTTACTATATCGTTTACAAGTGGCCAATTCTAAAAACTTTCAGTGTCGTCCTCGTATAATATTAACATCAATCATATTCTAGGTAAAAAATAACAACAAAATGAAAAATAACTTTAATTTTGGAAGTCGGTGTCTTTAGATCTGTATTAGTTTTTGCCACCGACTTCCGAAATTAAGTAATTTTTCACTCTGTAGGGGTTTTTTTTTTGTAATTGTTTTTTTTTTCTCTTTTTGTCATGGTACCTACCCTATACCAACAGTGATAGGAAGTATTATAACATAATAAAGAGACACAAAGTGGATTAAATACGTATCATCGAAGCTAACTCAAAAACTACCCAAGCAAAGTTAATAAAATTTATAAGGGAACACTGCGCAAGCTTCCTCTACTAAATGAAGAAGAGACAAGAATTTGCAATATCACTCCACAATTGACGAAAATATCTATGACCATACATTAAAAAAAATACAAACAGACGAACATATCACCTCCTTTTTTGAAGTCAGTGAAAAGAGGTAGATAGGTTATATACGATCCACAAGCGGTACGTCAAAACTTGGCTAATTGTCCTAGTTACCAATCGTCATGTCTCTTTCTCGCTCCCGATAATTACGACATGCAGTTCTACTTCCACGTGTCATCTTATAGTATGCCATTGTGCATTGTGCCGTTTTTGAAGATCGAATGTTGGGTAGGAAACCTATCTAGCCTCCTCCCTAACATATCTAGTCTACCTCTTTTTACATAAAATATAATTGATCAAGATAAACAAATTGTACACTTTACCCGAATCTGCGGGCGTAGGTACATATTTTGTTTGGTCTGTTGCAAACATAACATAGTTGTTCCATGTGCCATACATGTTCTCCAACATTTCAGGACTGTAAACCTTCGTCTGTTTCAGCAGATCTTGATTGAATATATCTGGAGATCTAGACCACGCAGTTTTGTTGTAAAATAGTTGAGTCGCTGAAAACAATAATCAACTTTGAATTGTCGATATTACCTGGCGCAGTGTTAGAAAATTTGAGTGTTGGGCAGAATGAAAAACTACAACAATTTACCGTGGTAGGTTAGGTAATTATTCGCCGTTCATAAGATTGACAATTGAATGTAAAATTGTCGTTTGTATTTCGGAATAGGTATAGGTAACTTATTCTTCTTTTCGTGTGGTTAGTGCCTAACCTGGTGTCAGAATTTTAAAGCCGCCCATGGGCTTCTGACTTGGCGTCACATGCCGTCGAGAAATATCTCTGAGGCATGCCGGTTTTCTCACGATGTTTTCCTTTACTGTTTTTGAAGCAAGTGATAATTATACAATACACACATGAATCCGAAAAGTCAAGTGCGTGCCTTGGGTTCGAACTCGAGACCTTTGACTTGGCAGTCCGATCGCGTTGGTCACACCACTAGGCTATCACTGCGCAGGTAACATAAGTGGTACTATAAAATATACATTGAGTGATTAATAAAAAAACCGGCCAAGTGCGTCTTGGACCACGCACAATAAAGGGTTCCGTAGTGGGGATAAATTTATCGCAAGAACAAACTTAACATTGTAGTTGAAAAACATGTTCTCCCATACCTTCCAACTGCAAATGTAAGTTTGTATGCACAATATTGAGTTACCATTTTGTTTTAATACCATAGACTTCTTATTAGTTTTCCTATAATCTATCTAAGTATAGCATTATGTTCTGTATTTTTTTCAAAAATTTTGGCGTTGTTATTTCGAAGATAAGAGGACCAATTTTCATCTATTTCCTTAAATAACTACAAAACTACTTATATTAAAATTATTAAAAATAAAAATTTGGCATGGCCTCATAGTAAGCCCTTTCATTTGATAAGTCACACGGTACAGTTTGCGAAACTCTTTTTTATTTTTACTAATTTGTCCCCCAAAAGTGACCCCATTGACTTAAATGACATCGAAAGTCACAAACAATCATTGTACGAAAATTTTCTCGCGTTAAATTCATGCTGAAATGACACAGCCAATTTTCAATTTGCCGCCAAATCGTAAACTAATGACAAATTAATAAAATACATACACAATAATATTGGCAGAGTTCCATTTTCAAAATTTGAACTTAACTTTTTTATTATATCGTTTACAAGTGGCCAGTTCTAAAAATGTTCAGTGTCGCCCTCGTACATAGTTTATTGTTTGGTTTTTTACGAAGAGATATTAGGGAAAGGACAACGACCGCTATCGCCACGCTAAAACGCGACAATTATAACTATTACCTACTACATGTTACCTACCACCTGTTACCACTCAGGTACGTGCGGCCTACTGTACCTACCTACAAAAAAAAAATTGCATTCACGGAAGAAAGTTTCTCGAAAAAAGTAAAAAGACTTAATGGGTCTTACAGTTAATTTCCTGCTCCATGTCTTCCACATCTTTATGGACCATTTTTTGGAAAAATTTAGCCAACGCATTGCACTTTACTAGTAGTTTTACCATATGGAAACGTATATTTTTAGGCAAACTACGTTTCTCCTCCACAAGTTTCTTCAAATTCACTACAAAGAAAAAATTTTGTAAGCGCCGTGCGTGCATGTAGGGTAATAAGTCTGGGTTTGTTTCGTTGCACGGATGATGTAGGTAGTTAGCTACAACGAGAAAATTCTGAGTAACGAACGAAATCAATCAAATCATCGTAAATACAGCGTGTATCAGAAAAGTGTGGTCATACTTAAGGGTGTGGTACAGACAGACCCCTCTTTTCCACTGGGCACTCTGGGCACGTGCCCAGGGCCCCCGCGATTGACAAGGGCCCAAGCAAGCCCTAAAAAAAAAACTTTGCAGCCGCCATTCCATTCTATGCATTATTAATACCCGATTCAATGACAAAATAATTGCATTGCAGTGCGATTTACACTAAATAGTTTAAAGACGGCCCTGGGTACAGACCATCAAACTGAACAAGTGTCTCCATGGGACCAACATCTTATTCGCAAAAAAAATATCTGATTTCCCAAACATTTGGGTCGAGAAGGTATTGAAATTTTGTATGGGACAATTGATATTTTTTACGCGATTACAATGTTGGTCCCATGAAGAAACTTGTTCAGTTTGATGGTCTGTACCACACCCTTAAATATGACCACACTTTTCTGATACATGCTATATCTATACTAGCTATAGGAGCTAGTTATGAAATTTTTATTGTGAACGGATTGATTTCATCCGCAATGAAACGAACTGATTCGTTTCTTTTACTTTTGCGACAAAGGAATGAAACAGAAAACTTTAAAGGGGCGGGGCCTCGTCCAGGTCGTTTCTGATGGCCAACTCTAGCACTGCGCGCGCTCTTTGGTCAAATCAAATAGCGCGCGCTTCCCGGCTTCCTGTGACACACTTCCGTCCCTTTTCACGAAATCACTCCCACAGATTTGATTACTTAGATTTTTTTAGATTTTGCAGGAAAGCGAGAGGAAAGATGTTACACACCAAAAAATATAATAATAAGGCCGTGTCCTAACCAATCAATCAAGTCAGGTTTTACACGGCTACATATCAAGCTATACAATTCCAGTTTAAGCTGACCTCTCATTGTACGAAAATCCAATACAATGCGAGATCAGCTTATACTATACCCTATTTGAAATAAGATTAGACATTTAACTAAACCTTTTTTGAGGTCTGTTCAACCGATTTTGACTTCTACTGCGTTGGTGGCATGACAAATGGCAGCTGCAGTAAACAGTTGGTATCGTAACCACTTTTTTGCTTTTAATACCATCCTTATGCCTACGGTATAGAAGTCAGAATCGGTTGAATGGACTGTAAAAAAGGTTAAATGTCTTATCTTATTTCAAAAAGAGTATACATAATTCACGGAAACGATCGCGTATTCGCGCGACAGTCGCTTTCAGTTAGAAAACGGGGTAAGACTGTGTAAAACCGGAACTTCCTGAAAAAGATAAGTTAAGAGACTAACTAACAGTTCTGGAACGAAAATCAACACAAAAACTAGTTAACAAAATATCAAACGCATGTCTACTGCTGTCATTGGTTAACTGTTATCGGCAGCCAATCAAAACGCTTTACTGAAATTTTGACACGTTGTTGAATTTCGTTACGGAAACCGGGTTTTAGGCTGGCTGTCCACAGGAGCGGAGCGAGGCAGCGGAGCGGAGAAATGTTCCAATATTAACCAATAGGAGTGGAGCTCTGAAGCGGAGTTTAGATTCTATTGGTTAATATTGGTGTATTGTGGGTATTCTCTTGTCACAAATGCCTCTAAACTAGAGTAACAATCACCAAAATTTAGTTTATTCCTGTCAAACGAATTCCCATTCTGAAATAGACTAAAGTGACAACTTAACTATATTTTAGTTTGACAGGACTAAGCACTGAGATTTTAATTTAGTGAAAATGACAATTTTGCTATTCTGAATTTGACGTTTTTCACCTAAAATTTTAATTGTCTAACTAAATCTGACCATTATTAATCGCGGTTAAAAATGGTGTCGATGAACAATGGTGTATTAAATGTGGAATACTATTAGTTGTCATGAACTAAAATTCACACGAATACCTCGACTTCAGGTGCAAAAACAGTATTGTACCCCTATGAAACGCTTATACCCCTAATAATCAACACGTAGGTAATATTTTTTTCATATAAAACACGTCGAGGCTGGCCCAAGAGCGCGCCTCCGGCTCTAAAAAAAATCACAACAAAACAAGTATGTACCACGTGGAGTCGCGATTGTCAAATTCGATTTAGTTGTGTCAAAATAATTTTTAAATTTAGTGACCATTTATTGCAGAATAGCGTTAAGATTCTTATAGTCAAAAGTAAAGAATTTTAGTGATAGTTTAGTTAGTTTAGTTCGGTGTACAAGAGAATCGGCACCATTGGCACATTTCTCCGCTCCGCTGCCTCGCTCCACTCCTGTGGACAGGCAGCCTTAGTCTTCTAAAATCTTACCGTCTACCATAAGCAACCCGAACTCCATGTCCAGACCTACGTAAACTGTATGTCTTATACAAAAATCTACTGCCATTTCTAGTCTTGCAAAATAATAGTCAAAATCTGTTTTCTTTGGTAGATCATTAATAATCTGTTTGCGAAAACTTTTATCATTTATAGCAACAACAGCGGCCATTGTTGTTATCAAGAATAACAAGGGAATTAGAATGCACCGGCTTGACAATATAATCAATTTTAACTCGCTCATTGCGGGGTTATCACTATAGTTATTTTAACCGTGAAGTACTCAATTAAAAACTGACTGCGTTTTCTTCACTGCTATTGTTTTTATCTAGTGATAAGGATGAGAGAATAAAGACGGACGACCACTTATTTACCTCGAATTGGTCTCACACAATTTACTTCTAAATAATAAAGCCAGTACCTTCCCTACTTTCACAGTTTTTCTTTGATATCATTTCTGGACCGTCTAGCTAGACAGTTGATTAAGAAAAGTACGACTATATATACGTTTAGTCTGGTGTTATTCACTATATACTTTGTAGTGAATAACACCAGACCAAACGTTCACATTAAACCTTCTCTGCCTAAAAGGCGAAATCTCATCGGTCCAAATTTCTTGTCAGGACGGTTTAACGGAGACAATTATCTAGATTTTTTTATTAGACAATATAACCGAACCAGTTTGCCCATTGTGTTTTTAAATGACAGCTGTCATTTTCAACTAAATTTCCAAGAACATTTTTAAATAATGAATTTTTCAACTCGTGGATTGGAAATGGCAGCCCTATTCTTTGGCCTGCACGGTACCCAGACCTGACACCCCTGGATTTCTAGAATCCATGTATTGTGTAGATATAGAAAGGAATTATTTTACGCAACAGAGATGCCACGAGTGAAGTTCAAATAGAACGAATTAACGGCGGTTAGAAACGAGGGGATGGAGGACAATAACTACTTACATAAAACACAGTTGAAATAAGAAAAAAAGTGTCATGCGCATATATGGAATGGAGTTAATTTGAGCAAGATTTGTAACTAAAGTTTAATTATTAATTATTATACACAATATCTTTTCTTAACCCCAACTACATCATTTATCTCGTATTTTGACCGCACAGTGTGGAGCAAGTGATTAGAAAGAAACAGGTTCCAACTAATCAATTACAATCTAGCCTTTAAGACTAACAAGCAATTTTAATTTAACTTAATTTTTACATGATAATTACTTTAAAACTAAGAATAGTGTTTATTGCACTTTACACAAGTCCGTTTGACTTTCTTAGGCCCGTATTACAGAACCTCACTCAAGACTCAAGTATTACTTAAAACTAGTTTCAACCAATCAAAAGGTTTTAAACGAGTTTTAAGTAATGCTTGAGTTTTGAGTGAGGTTTTGAAATACGGGCCTTAGAGTCTGATATAATAATAATAACACTTTGTTCATGTGTTGTATGTGTGTCGTTGTCACTCTTATTTCTACACTTTACACTACACTAACTCAAAGGGTTTTGTCTTCGCACTATGTTTGTGTTGTCTTACAGCTGAATTGCCTCGACGTTCACATGATCTGTGTTGTTCGTGGGCCTCAGCAATTTTTTTTAATTATGTTTGTGACGGGTTCCATTTATATGTCACTATGGAGGTCTTCATTTCTTATATAGGTACAGACGCCAGCACATCAACCTACTACAATCTGTCAAATTTCTTTAATAGATTTTCAACTTATCACTTAAGCATAAGGTTCAAAGTTGATTGGGAAAATTTGACAGTTTGGGGTAGGTTTACCTGCTGCCGTCTGTACCAGGGCGCGTTAACAATGCTCCTGAGTTCCTTATTTTGGAATGTCTGTATCATTTGATGTTGGTCGGTTTAGTACAGCCCCACAGTTGGATCCCATACGTCCATATTGGCATGAAAATATGCTTATTAAATAACATTTTGTTATGTATCGACGATGAAATTTATGTAAGTACCTAACTTATGACTGCGTTTACACTTAAAATAAAATTACAGTAAATAATACTTTCGTAAAATTTTGTGACTTTACCTTGCGTATATTATTACAAACCCATTTAGGTACAGACGCCAGAACATCAACCTACTACAAACTGTCAAATTTCTTTAATCGATTTTCAACTTTATCACTAAAGCATAAGGTTCAAAGTTGATTGGGAAAATTTTACAGTTTCGGGTAGGTTGTACAGACGCCAGCAGGTCTGCTGGCGTCTGTACACTTATTTATCAAGTTCATAATCTAAAATGCCACTTAAGCGTCAATTCAAAGCTGCTGCACATATAATTTGTACAAGTAAAAGACGAAGGCAAAGAAAATGTTGGGTAAAATCCAGGAAAGTAAACAGAATGTCACAAGGTGCATTTGCAATTCTTTCTTTGGAATTAAGAACGGAGGATCAAAACCTTTTGTTTTAATTTTATTCATCACGTCGAGGTCACCAGTATAGAGGCTTGAGTAAAAGTTCGACGATTGATGTCGGGAAGTTATATATATATGCTGATCGCGCGGTAAACTTTGCTGGCACGATGCAGGATTTCGCGTGACGTCAGTACGTTTCGTATACCTACGTAGTTCGTATGTGGCGATAAAAGAAAAGTGTTTATTGAGACAAGCACAGGAGATCTCAAATTAAACTAAACAAACACTCGTTGAAAAATAAAAAACTATAAACATAAAGTAAAATTAAATTATAAGCAGAAAGTGCTGTGCGAGACCAAAAGGCTCCTATCTCAGCCTGATGCTGCGATGTAGATGCCGCCACATTAGAATGAATGTTTTTGTCGCGGTCTTCATGGTGTTTATGTTTATAATTCCAGATTAGGTATGGGATGTTAGCAGTACCTAATCAACGCCTCCACCTCAGATGGCATGGCAACCAGCTATCTAATTACGTAACACATTTTCGTAAGCGATTCCGTTTGAATCCGTTTGATTTTGACAGTTCGACAACATTCATTGCGCTATTTACGTTGTTGACTTGTTGAGCAGATTTTTTTTTCGAACTTAGGAAGCAATATGTTTCAAAACGATTCGGATTCTGATTGATCGTGTATTACGCAATTAGGGTAGTCTTTGTTTGTCTAGCCATTTTTTCACGGCAAATCTTTTTGACGTGAAAACGTCTATTCACCCGTTACCGTAACTCGACCGTGATAGTCAGTCGTACTATAAAACTGTTTGATTTGAGTAGCAAATGTGTTGTTTAAAAAAACTCAACTTTTCGTTTCACTTTGATAAATTGAGAAAGCATTCCGTGAACAACAAAAATAGACCTGTAATTTCTCAAATTCCGTAAGTTATAAGAAATTACGTTATGCTAACTAAGCCACAAGAGAGTTTACATTTGCTAAGTAAATTAAGACCAATGAACAACATTGTCAAACTTTTATTGGTTGAATACGAGGCTTTTAACTAATTTTATAATTGTGTGTATTGTATGTTTTTTTTTATGTGGGTCTTGTTTGTGCAGAATAAACAATTTTTCTTTATTTCTTTTGTATTTCTATATACTGCTGGAAAAGGACATGATAGGTACCTTTTATCCCGATATTCTCACGGGATCGAGATTTATGCGGGTGAAACCGCGGGGCGCAGCTAGTATGTTATAATTGAAGTTATTTTTCCACTTGTATCCAGAAAAAGCTTCAAACTGTATATAAGATAACCTGTGCCACACCACTATGACCGAAATAATACCAATATCCGAATAGGTGGTAGTCAATCTAAAGAAAGATTCCTACTTTAGCAAGTCCACACAGGAACTAACGGCAAATCAAAAAACTTCAAATCAAACCATCAACACAAAAAACTACAGGAACTATATCATTAAAGACCCCACAATCACAAGCGATAAATTTGAGACGCCACATGTAATCAGTATATAACCGGAGTATGTAAAACCCTCACAGAAAGACTACACTCATAGGCACAACCAGGCTGCACCAAAAACTTAAATTACATGCTCTGTGCAAAAACTTAGACGAGTACTCAAACACAGTCACATATAAAACTCTAGCACTCCTTACTTCAAGTACACGCCGCAAACTATTCTAAAAAATTACACACAATAATTGTATTACTATCGCGTCCTACTTACAGATATGACCGTCCACTATAATAGACCTGACAAACCCTTTCAGGTTATATCGCACCCCTAGATGAAGACTCCGGCAACTCAAAAAACCTAATTTTTCAGAAATGTCGAAAAACTGTTTTTAGAGTATATAAGAAAGATATCAAAGATCTAATGAGACATACATAAAGGTAACGTTTTATAAAGCTGTTGAATTGGATTATTTGTATTTTGTCAGTTAAAAACCTTGAAAAAAAAGAGATTTTTTAGTTACTCTTTTTTTGCAGCGGGAGTAGCAATTTTTTTTTTGTACTAAGTCAAGTTACTTTACTTCATCTGAAATAAAATTGAGTTACATTACTTTTCACCCCAAAACTATGATAACATTTTATCGAGGGTTTTGAGTTTTGCTATGAACGGGTGATTGCAACGTGCTAATCTTAGGAACACTAGCTTTAGTTTTTATAGATCTAAAATAATTAAAATAAATAAAATATGTACTCAAATAGAAAGTTATTTATTTACGTAATAACAAAGAAAAACTAAATACAATAATTAGTGTTATAAAATATTATGTTTTTTTTAAATCAGTTATTACTTAGATACTAGACAGTTTAATTAAATTGAGATCGTACACGTATAATAATTAATAATTATGCGTTTTTCAATAATCACAGCAATAATACGTTAACAAAAACTCTTATCTCCCATGAACAATAATAAATTTGAGTATTCTTATCTCCTTACGCACTATCAGAATATTCTTAAAATAAGTACAGCCTCTGAACAAACATTAATAAAATATGTACTCCCTTCCCCAATGTACTCCCTCTGTCGCTGAAGATCACCCACCGAGTTTCCAAAATGCTTCAAACAATTTTTGACGAGTTGTTAAGTTGACCTTGGTACCACATTTCAAACGACACATTTCTCCGCAAGGTGGTCGAATTTTGCGGGCAGGGATTTTTTTTTTAGTTTACTCCTCGACTTGTAAGACTTGCCAGAATTTTTGAGGGTTTTTGCTATATTTACCTTCCATGTCTCCGGTTGCCTTAGTTTCTTTTTACACTGTTTTGGTCCTTCTTGCGCTAGAGTCTCATCATTTGGATTAATATTTTGACCCAGATTGTGATCCTCGTAGTTATTGTCGGCATTGTTATTTTCGTTGCGTTGGATCTCGCAACTAGAGCCAGTATCGTTATATTCATTCGTTGAGTTGCTACTGCTGCTGCTAGAGCTACTGCTGGAGCTACTACTCGAGCCGGATGAACTCGAACTGCTTGACGAAGTTGAAAGGGAGCGAGTTCGTGGCATTTGTGAAATAGGCGAGTTATGCAAGGGAGAGAAAATTATTTTTCTTTTGTGAATAGGGTTTTCATAGTGCAGATCTACATCGGAATCGTCGAAATCGCTTTCATCGCCGCTGTGAACTGGCGAGGCAGCATACTGACGTTTAGGAACTCGTCGTCGTCCCTCAGCGTTTGTAGGCTGCTCATTAAGGTTCAACGAAAATTCTAAAATGCTCGGTGATGGAACTAACCTTCCATCAGCTTGCAACTCAGGCTCGTTTATATTATTGAGCGTTTCTATACCAGGAAATAGAATAGGTCTTGAATCGTCCGTTGCTGCTGGTTGCTCAGGATCCTCTTTTTCTTCGTTAATAATTTGTACCATGAGTTTTCCTCGCCCTGTCATTATCCTAAAAATAAATAATGTTCAAATTCAATAATGAATCAAGTAAAGTCAACCAACTCTAAATACCCCTCAAAAGCACGTACTATGTTTAGTTACTGTATAACAAATAAAATAAATCATTAAACCTGTCATAAACAACCTATTTTCTCTATAAAAAGTACATATTTCATTGAATAGGCAAAAATAAACAAAGTTAAAGTTAGATTCAACAAAACTACGGTAAATCGAAATTTATCTTTACTTTCATGTAAATCTGAGGAACTCAAAATATTATTTAAAGAAATGCAACATAAAATCATCAAAACCCCCGTAAATCAAAATTAACACAATTAAATTTCAGCAAAACTCAATCAACTCAAAATAAATAAGGAAACTTACTCAATCAATTTCGTGTAAACTCCTGCAACTCAAAATCTGGCACTATTCAAACGTGCGTCACTTACGTCAACCAAAAGACAACTAAAAATGGCGGACTAGTGCTCGCGCCTTTCGGGGATGGATCATTTAAGTAAAGCAGCGTTTAGCGCCATCTTTTAACAGCAGTTGAAGGTATCGTTACGCGAGTTATATTGATGTATAGGTATTCGAGTCAGGAATTCGATAATGCCACTAACTCGAAACTCGTACTTTTTGAGTTAGTGGGGTTTTTATCTAGGGGTGCGATATATGAAAAATCACTTCTCTCATAGACATTACAGTTCCCAACACCCACAAGCTACAAAAAACATTAGCTGCAAAAATAAGTAAATAAAAGAGATCAAGAATCTAGAGACAAGAAAAAGTATACGTTATCCCCATAGTTTTCTCTACGACAGGCGTCATCTCAAGCCATCTTCTCCGTAGCTTCAAATTTATTAATTGATCACATAGGTGTGGTTGTGGAGCTGTGTCGCAAACTATGCTCAACCTCCTATCCTGCCCACTATGCCCCAAAAAATGCAGTCAAAGTACTCTCTGCGCTGCCACACGCCGTGGAACTGGTGGAAAATTACATGCTCTGTGCTGGTGGAACTGGCGAAATTTTGAGCCAACGTTTTAACAAACTTTCGCGTGCCAACGACACGAAATAGAAGAAGAATTGATCAAATGTAGAGAATAGTTAGGAAATTCATGGAGTTCTATTTATCACTTGACTTAGGTTCTATTCGCAGAATTACCAATTTCAACATGCCGTTTTAGCAATAAAGTTTTTCAAAAAAGTCGACAAGAGCCCTTCAATGTTAGACCCCCACTTTTGACCCCCAAATGTATTGATTTTTATTGAACGCAACTAATTATGTATGCTGTATGGTAACACTAAAACTGTCAAAAAGTAATCAACCATTTTGAAGTATCATTCCCGACTGTTGTCATTGTGGACTCTTGTTTTAAATTGAAATAATTAAAGGAAACCATGGGCTTAGCTACTGTTATTGAAAGCGAAGCTCATTTCCAAACAGAAATGGCCAATGCTGGCACAAAACTTGTTGTAGTGGACTTCACAGCGACTTGGTCAGTATAACCTGATTCCGTTCAAATATTCAAGTCATCGTTACAGTAAATAATTGATTATGTTGTGTGTAGGTGTCCCCCTTGCCAACGGATCGCGCCGTTCTTCGAGCAGTTGCCGGCGAAGTTCCCAAGGGCTGTGTTCCTAAAAGTGGACGTGGGCAGATGTGCGGAGACGGCCAGCGCACAGGGTGTCAGCGCGATGCCGACATTCATCTTCTATAGAAACCGGGTACGTGGCCGCTGAATCATGCAGGAACCAGTACATCATACTGATTTATCATTAATTTGTTTGTGTTAGTTTCTTTCAGGATTTTACATTAAATTTGTAATTTTAATGAGTCAGTGAACCTCCAAATTGAAAGTTATTTGGAACTAAAATGATCTCATTGATTGCAGACACGGATTGACCAGCTACAGGGTGCTGACCCAGCCACACTAGAAACTAAAGTTAGACAATATTACGGCACTGATGAAGCTGGAGATGAAGATAACACTGTTGCTGGACACGTATGTATACTGATAACTAGCATGCCATCTTAGCTTCGCACAGGTTATACGTGCTAGTGTCACCTTTTCATTATCTTCAATTTGCTGGACTTTCTTCATATAATATTCCAAAGAATGACGTACTTCACCAATCATCCAAGTTTGATTTTGGTCATATAAGTCCTTACTGTGAAATTTCTCCTAATTCCAAATTGTGCTACTGATAAAAATTAAATTGAAAGAATTGGATCATAAATTCATGTTTAATCAGCTATTTACCATTATTTATTTCTGGTTTACTATTTATCATTTTATTTATAGATGGACCTGGCAACATTCATAACTAAGAGTGAGTGTGAATGTCTGAACGAAGCTGATAATCATCCCATGGCACACTGCCTGACAAGTGGAGCAGGCTACCTGGCCAGCGATTGTGATGAGCAGCTCATCATTAACATTAGTTTCAATCAGGTAGTTAAATTAACAGGATGATTACGTGTTTATTTAGAGATCAGTTAATCGGATGCATATTTACCTAAAGTTCATTTTTGCTAAGAAATTATGGAAGCGGCTTTTTAGCGGTGGATTATTAATTTTCCTAATATTTCCTAAAATCCTGGAATAATAATATCTGAGAATACACAACTAATTGGATACATGGTATGGAAACAACTTATCAAAACCCTCTTATGAAGGTTACTTTTGCAGTGTTTACATAAAAATTAACTTATGATCGCTTGATTTTATATCAATTGCCGCGCCCCCAGCGCCCAGCTCATAAATCGACAAATAAATATCTATGAAGAATAGGGTCGTGCAATGATATAAAAAATCTGGCGCCCTGGGCACGAGATCATTCGTCGTATTATTCCGACTGGGGCGGTCAATAGATTAATATACCTACTGTAAACATTTTGTAATGAAACTCAAGGGACCAAGTTGTTTGTCGATACGTGCTATGCCAGTTTAGCAACCTACTTTACAACATTAGTTGGCGCTTCTTTAGTCAAAAAGTACTACATTTATTAATTCCGGAATCGCGAGATTTTTACAATCGATACAAAAGTGCATTCCATATAACCAACACCTCAACTTCAGGTAACATGCACCCGAATATCTGATCACTGAAGATGACTTTCTTCAAAATCAATGCGATTGCATCATATAATTTTTTTAAATTATAATTTTTGGTTAACTGCTCTAAGTGGAAACATAAAGGCCTTTCAATGTATTACTTGATTAGCGCTTTTCAATCAGTTTGATATTGAACATGAAACATCTTCATATTTCAGCTGGTGAAAATACACTCCTTAAAAATTAAAGCTCCCAGTGACAAGGGGCCCAAGGTAGTGAAGATATTCATCAACCAGCCAAGAACACTTGACTTTGATCAAGCCTCTGGAAACATGTCAGTGCAGGATGTTGAGTAAGTAAAATGACCTTATTTTTTTTTTATTATGTACATAAATGATTGATCTGGGAATGTATGGACAAACCAAAAATATCTACTTTTTTTCCTTTCTGTTCTAGATTTTCACCAAGTGATCTAGAAGGCAACCCTCTCCCTCTGAAGTTTGTAAAGTTCCAAAGCGTACAGAACATTCAACTGTTCATAAAGGACAACCAGTGTGGTGGGGAACTCACACAAATTGACCACCTGGCCTTCTACGGTTCTCCTATTTCCACCACCAATATGGGAGAGTTCAAGCGGGTGGCAGGCAAAAAGGGGGAGAGTCACTAGCATAATTATTTCTAAGAAGATAGTTCAGTCTTGCTCTGTGTTCAGTAAATTCTAATTCAAGTGGCTTGGTGTGGGAATGTCTTAGTTCCCTTGATAGAGTATATTTGCAACTATTAAAAAATAAGTCATCTTTTCATCCATCAGCCTCATTCGGTTCTCTCACATCATTATATCAATATAACCAAACCTGAACTATTTTCTATGAAATGAACGGAATCATTTCTCAAACTGTGTCAAATAGTAGATGTGAATTTTTTAATATATTATTATATTTTCGCCACATATTTATGAAATATGGTGTAACACTCATAATTAATTAATGTTTTAAGTATAAAGGTCATTCCAGGGCCACAGTTTGTTAAATGGGAATTCTGAATTATCAGGAATTTGTATATTCAATAAATAAACATACACAAGTGTACTTATACTTAGTTTTATTGACTAAACTATTTAAACTCAGTCCTGGTTTAGTTCATATATCTGAATGTATGCCTCTGTGAGTGTGATCATTTGAGGAAGTATACTGGTAACGTGTAGGTCCTGCATTTCATACCTGAAACAAAATTATTCTTATCAGATTGTATAGGGCATCGAAAGAAATAAAGTGATCGCTAGATAGAAGCTTGTATTCTGCTTGCTTACTAACCAGTCTACATTGGCTTGGAGTATAATTTTTGCTAAATCGTGCCATGTCGAAGCATGGTGCAGTATGAACTGCATTATGCCCATGCAAAATGTTGATGAATCATGCATTACTTATGTATTATGTACAGTAAAACCAGAAAAGGTATGCGCTTCGGTAATCTTTGTGTTTGAGGTAAAGCAGTTTAGTACTCCGGGTATTATGTTATAGTGCACCTATCATTACGCATATGTATGAAGTTTTCTCTCCTTCGGGTCGTCATAATTATGTCACTCGAAAGTTTACAAAAAGTTTTTTTGGAATTGCATATATCTCTAATTTTATAATTCTGGTATTTCTGGTACTTTATACAAAATAGGCAAGTACTTCCCAAGTTGTAACAGCTCTTATAATAATATGTTCAAGACAATGGCACGTAAAATTTAATCAGAGAGGCAACCGGATGGCGAGTAGAATGAAAAGAATAGAGGTAATCTGGGTCTTGAAGTGATACCCCCCCTGCACCGTCCAAATGGACGGGGGCGGCGATATGGCAGGTGGGAAAACATAAATGCCATCAGATTTAAACAAATTAAACTATTTCTTTTAGATTTTTGTTTAAAAAAATCGCAAAAAAAGGGTTTTTTGCCGACTGAAGCGTTGTTTAAGAAACTGTCCAGCAGGATCGGCTGGCATTTTTTTTTACAACATATAGTGGTACCAATAAATAAGCTCACGGCCCACGTGTTTCGGATGGCCAACCGCATTTCCATCCGGTTGCCTCGTCAAAAACTGCTTTGCCCAGCCAGCCAGTCTGGATTTGTGACCGGTGGCAATAAGCTCGCCCCCACTACATGAGACTTAAACATAACTGGCGAAAAGTGGGTGTACAATAGGTACACTTCTGCCTAACCCTTAGATTACAGGCGTGATGGCAATTAATTAATAAAGTTCAGGTTTCCTCACGATGTTTTTCCTTTACCGATGTCAGTAATATCTAAGACAAAGAACATGTAAATTGAATACCTCTGCCTAACCCTTCGGGGAAACAAGGCGTGATGTTATATTATGTACACCTATGTTATCTGTACAAGGACAGTTGTCGACATTTAGACAATAAAGCCACACTCACCACTGCTGTGTTGGTTTATGAAGGACGTGTGCCCTGTACGTGCCCTTCTCAGGAGTGCCATCATGAACTATGTTGCCAACTAACTCGTAGATCGTCTTCCCATTGTGTTTCGCCTTCACTTCTGGGGTTAAAATGTCGCCGAAGTCCACGTTTCTGGAATTCATTTCAATATGAAAACCAATTAGGTCGCTTACAGACTTGCCTATTGAATCTACAAAAACTTATAAAACTAAAAACCCAACTACGACAAAAAGTCATCTAAAAAGGTATAAACAAGACATCAGTGACATCACAGACACACAAATAAAAAATCCGAAGTCACACGTGTTAGCATAAATCGAACAGATTGTGACTCCGGATTTTTAATTTGTCTGTCTGTGATGTGATGTCTTATTTATTATATCTTTTTAGATACTTTTTTGTCGTAGTTAGTTGGTTTTTAGTTTTAAATTTTTTTTTTTTAGTTTTAGAATTTTTATTTAAATTATTTTGGGGTTGTAATATTTTTTTTTTAATTTTCGTTCATGCTTTTAGGTCCTCTAGAGCGCGCCATATACCAGCGGACGATCAAGACGCTTCCAACGATACCTTATTTGTCAAATTATAATGAGTAGTTTAGAAGTTATGAGGTAACAGATGAACATACATGTACACCTACATAGCAGTCAAAATCAGAACCCTCTTTTTTGCTTTGCCGTAGTCGGGTAAAAATGCGATCTCAATAATATCGGATTAATAATGGGATAGCCGGAAACATGTGGCCTGGATCACCATTTCAGGATAATTTCTTAACTAGCAGATAATAATATACTTTATTCTATAAAAGTGTATAATCAAAAATCTGTCTACTTACTTGACTGGGAAGTTTACAACAGTGGGGTTCTTCTCCACGAAAAATGTGTTTTTCGTAAATCTCTTGATGTACAATATCAAATAAGGCGGCAACTGAGTGATCTCAAACCGTTTCAGGAAGTTCTCTTTGTACGTTTTGTACTCTTTTGATGTCTGTCCATTGAACTTCGAAAGTAGTTGGTATAGGTTCACCTATAAGAACAATACATGGTTTAATTTTCATCAATCTGTATGTGAGAGGGGTTGATGAATCGACATTATTTTCCATTTTTATTTCTATATCTACTACTAACATACTGTTTAAGCTTTTTGTAACTAACACTATGTATGAGCCTTGATTGTAATTTTTTTTATTTTGTTTTATTTTAATCTTAAATACACTCTTGTTGGTACACATTGTAGAACTTTAAGAACACTGTTTGACGTTAGTTTCTCTTTCTCCGGGTTTCTCACCAAGTCACTGGTGACTTGGCACCAATTTTATAATTCCATGCCTTTCCTCTTTACAATTTTTTTTTCCTGTGCTACAAGATACGGCTTTATCAAGCGCTTTACAATGTAACACAGCTCACACTCCATTACATTGGATAACTATGGCTCGTCTGTACTAAGGCGCATTTGTATTGTAACATGATTTTGGCATAAATGTGGATTCAATGGGATGATGTATAGTTTAGGATACGTAAATGTGTGCCACAACCCATCAGACCGGCCCTTATAATTTCTATGTATGATGGTCACCTGTGGTATAATATTTTCTCTAAACTCGTCAGTAAAGAGAGGTGTGGGAGGCAGGTCGCAGGTCAGGTACAGAAAGGGAGACTCCGTTATCATCTCGCTGTACTCCTCGCTGCTGAGGTCCACCTTAGCAGCGTCATCTGCATCCGCTGGTGGTAGTTTTCTGGTAAATAGATAAAGATTTAAGTAAACATGGCTCACATAGGAAATCTTACTAGTGATTGCAGTTTGTTGGATTGATGTAAAAACCAGAGCATTTTTGAAGCATGTAGTACAGTCAAGATAAATTTTGTTTGTGAGATCAGATTCTGACCAAGACAGAAAATTGCCAAATCATTATGATGTAATAAAAAGGATAATTTACCTGGTGTATATCCTCATGTGACCAAGAAATGATTTGTAGATGATAGAACTGTTTGGTTTCTTAGTTCCATTGAGAGCCATGTGTAGAGAATTTAAAAACCAAGACATAAAATCAATGGGATCACCTGCAAAAATATAAATTATAATGATTTATTGAACTAGATTAGTGCAAAGGATATTGTGTTATATTTATTTACTACCATAGACAAATTGAGGATGGGATAGTATCTTCTAACGTAACATAACATCACGCCTTGTTTCCCAGTATGGTTGGGCACAGGTGTAGGAGGGGTGGGGTGTGGAAGGGAGTTGGGTGGTGGCGTTGGTGGTGGGATGTTGGTGTGGTGCAGGTGTAGTATCTTCTATTCATATAATAATAATGTCAAACAGTAAACGTCCACAGGAAATTGACCATGAATCCTACCTTATATTATATAATATAATAATATTATAAATGCAAAAGTGAGTTTGTTTGTTTCTTCGTTTGTTGCGGTTTCACGCTAAAACGGCTGAATAGATTTGTATGAAATTTCGGGATAAATTTCATACAAACCTATAACCTATTCAGCCGTTTTTCAAATTTATTCCCACGGGATCGAGACTTATCAGCAGCTAGTTATTAATAAATGTTTATGAAGGTATTACTCACTCTGCTTAATAAATTGAAACCTTTTCTTAGACCATAACACAACAGCCTGCAGCATTTCGTGGGGTGATACGTGGGCTTTAAAGGCGCGGGGGTTCCATAGCTTTCGCAGTAGTTCGCCGAACCTCTGTACCAGTAGGAATGAGGAGTCACCGGGAGGCCGCTTCACGCTTGCATAGTTTTCTTCGCGTAAGAAGTAGTTGCGGAGGGGTCGCACTTGTGATAGACACTACAATCATAGTATCAGTAAATTACAATTTATTCTGGAAACAAGACATATCCCAAAAAAATAAACTAACTGGAATCTAGTTGATATGATTTTATGATTCTATACAAAAATAGTTTAGATGCATACACAAGAATCTTTACTTCAGCTTAGCTCTTAAAAATGATGCCTTGACTGACTGAGGTTCTATCCACACATATCAGGGCCGTGCCTGGGACTTTGACAGACCATGATCCTTAAGGGGCTCAAAAAATATTAATGTATACATTTTTTAACTCATTCACAACCATCCGTGTCTGTCATGTGCCTGCCCTATGTGCCACGGCCTTGTCACGTAGGGCACAGCCCTGATATATGTGGATAGACCGTAACATTGAAGGCCTGACTAGTAGTGTAGACAGAAAATTGTTTCTTTTTCGGACATTATTCTAACGAAACGTTATTAAAACTGAACTCACCTGCAAAATAACATTACAATAGTCATTAGCCTTGATATTGTTAAGGCCCACAATTCCAGGCATATACATAGTGCTATCAATAGCTCTCGACATCTTGGTGCTGTAATCAAGCTGCGTGATCTGATCTGGTGTGAAGATCGGGTTCAGTACATACTTGATGTCATTCAATGATGAATCTAAAAGAAGTATGAAGATATCAAAAATTTTTAGACACTGTAATTGATTTATTAACCATTCCTCTCACAGTACAGTTGTAGAGAAAATAAACATTTATATTATTATTATTTTTACCTTATGAGTACTCCTCCTACCTCAATCAGAAAGTGGGCAATCTCACAAATAGCAATCAAATATTTAAAGCAAGCATTTGAGCAAATGGTTATTTTTACAGCTATAATTAAATTTATTTTGTGGTAGAATATTAAATGCACTTCATAATCAATATTATAGTACACTACAGACCAATATTTCATCTTTATATTTTATCATTCGCCTTATCCCAATTCATTTGGGGTCGGCACAACGTGTGCCCCGATCTCAGTAGTCCCCCCCCCCTTTCTACCGTATTATCTTTCACACAATCAGTTTCATTTATGCATATATGGTTTCATTTATGGTTGTACCCTCTTACATCCAGTTTTGATGATGGATTCCTATGAGCCAATAATTTAAAGAATAAGTGACTTACCAATAACCTCATAGTTATCAGGCAGGCAGTAAAACTTTAATGTATGCAAATTCAGGAATACATGATGACCGTCAGCCACAGAATGAGTGTAGGCATGAGTGTTTGTACCTCTACCCTGTGGACAAAACATTGACAAGAATCATCATCACATGGAATATTGGATACAAAAATATGGTTTCTTGACTACTATCTCACATGATGTTCATTGGTTGAAGGACACTGAACGGGGCACAGTAGAAGTTTTATTGTTATTACGACTGGGGATTCATTTAGAGTCCCCTAAAGTGTAGCTTTGAAATAGTTTATGTAATTTCATATTGTATTTATAAGCAAACCCAAAATACTTGTGTATTGATAATAAGCATAGTGCAAACAGGGATAATCGTCGGTTTGTATCTTAGTCCATTTAAAATTATCGAAGAGGCCTCTGCGAGTTGGGTTTGGGCCCCCGTACGCCTTCCAAAAGACTGGGTCCAGGCAGACAAGAAATACAACTGGAATTGCAAGTTTGTTCAGTGTTCTGTCAACTCCAAAATTAATAGTTTGTTTTTAAACAAGGCATATAATTTTATTGAATGAAATAAAATATGTGTAAAGTTTTATTTACCTGAAAGTACTTGCCACAGACGAGACACGCGTAAACATTAATTCTCGTCAATGATACCGAACATAACTTCTCAAAATCAAAGTCCAGGACATGCCTGTTGATTGTATCTAAATAGGGACACTGTATATGGATCGACGTCTTTGAAGAGGGTTCTGAAAAAATATGGTATTGTAATGAAAACTATAGAGAAAATCATTGTTTCTTAATGAATTTTAATAAGATAGGTTATAATGCTGACCGGATAATTCCGTGCCATTCTCTTCGGACAGCTTTCGCTTTTTATTATTTGTTTGTTTTTCAGACATATTAGGCGCAGTCAAAAATTAACAGTTTTTTGTAATAAATGAAGAATTCTTCGATTATTTTCTTTTCTTGTTTGACAACGTTGACAATAGACAATACAAATTGACAGTCGACAGAATAGAAATTGGAATCTGAATAGACAATAGTAATGAGTGGGTTGTATATCCGAAATATCCGCAATATTCATAGTTATTATTCATTATTTTGTTTAGGCCACTACTTGCGCAGGCTAGGCGTGGAAAAATACTCTAGTCACAATAGCTAGCGCTAAAAGTCTAAAACCAGACTTGGACATATTATCCAATGCAAAATAGTAGAAGGGAGCAAATAACAATTTTTAAGGCGAGAGTATTTCTTTGAATCCAGAGCGGAGCAAAGGATTAGTAGCGAGGGATTCTAAAGTAGAATCCTGAGTGTGGCGAGGGATTCAAAGTACGTCACTCGAACTTAAAATAGTGTTGCTCCCGAGGTGAACACTACATTTTATCACTCTCCATGAGAAAAAAAAAAACGTGTGCGGTTCGACCCCCGTCAGAAACGAAGTTCCTTCTCATAAAAACAAAATTTTCGCAGCCTTGGATTTACATTTTCACCTCATTACCGACTTTAGCACCTTCAAAAACTATGAAAACGATAACCATGATTTAAAAAAAATCACATCTGCCATCTTGGATTTACATGTTGACCTCACTATCGGCTTTAGTTTAGCACCCTCGAAAACTATGAAAAACACCCATGACGAAAATTTGAAAATCTTCGCAGCCGTCTATCTTGGATTTACATTTTGACCTCACTATCGACTTAGCACACTTGAAAACTATCAAAACGACACCAATGACGAAAAATTTCGTAGCCGCCATCTTGGATTTTCATTTTGAGCAAATTCACATTTTCTGTCTCTCTTGCCAGCCTATTACTTGCTCATACAATGTTCATGATTGATCTCTTTGGTGATTGAAACTTTCATTAACAATATGCATATTCCAAATTTAAATCACTTTTAGTCCCTAGGGATTAAAAAGCTATTTTAGTCCTTGTTAACGAAGAATAAACTAGCTCTTTTTAAATAGATGTGATAAAAAGATTTTTTCAAATTCGACCGGTAGTTCCAGAGATTACCCCTGATACTTACACACAAATTTTACCTGTTTATAATATTAGTATAGAAATATAGATTATTTATGTTAAGTACAGACTTCAGCACCAGCACAGATTGTAATAGGTTGGTGCCTATTACAATCTGTCAAATTTCTTTAATAGATTTTCACCTTTATCACTATAGCAAAGGTTCAAAGGTGATTGAGAAAATTTGACAATTTCGGGTAGGTTAACGTGCTGGCGTCTGTACATGTAATTTGGAATGAGAATGTATGATAAAAACCTAAAAAGCTGAGAATAAAAAAAGTTATTATAAAACTAGAAATCCCGACTGCTAAAACACAATGTGCACACAACTAAAAAGAGAAAAACAAGCATTTTAATCTATTGATTAAAATGCTTGTTTTTCTGTTTATAGAACAGTAGGTATCGAATATAGGTAAAGAATTTTGGTATCGCAGGCGGAGACAAACCAATAACGAAATAAATGGTGTAACTTTTGTTTGTCCCGCCGGTGATACCAAAATTCTTTACCTATATTCGATACTGTTTTATAATAAGGACTTGAATGGATCGCAAGGATCGCACTTTTAACAATTAAATTGTTAAAAAGAATAATGTCAAACAAAACCTTAAATTCTAGGACATATTTTACGACTCCTTCATGTGAACCTGGGTGGTTCGGAAAAAAGGCCGCATTTTAGTCCGGCTGATCCACGTTTATTATGAAGTTTTGTGCATAATCGAATATCATCATCACATCAAGTAGGTGAGAAACCAAAATCAAATGGTGTTTCAGGTGCGTTTCTTTCTTAACTGCGTTCCACTTCCCGAATACTATATAACTGAAACATGAAGCCATAAACATAGTCTAGAAAGTTTTGACAGCTGATTGACACTGGCAATGACAAGCATTTGTCATACTGAAAATCGAATCCACAATCGTCATTTTCTTCCCGAAAATGGCCGCATCAGGAGGAAATATTGAATGGTCTACAACTGTAAAACCAATATTAACAGCACTTTACGGCCCATTCTTCGACAAAAATGATGCTGTTGAAATCATCCAAGCCATCATCAAAAGGTTTGTTTTACCCGGGCACTATAACTGTTATAACAAAAGTTATTTTGATAGCTCATCTGATTAATCATTAGTTTGTTACCTATTTATTTATAAACTTGTCTTGTGTTATTAGACTAGGTTATTGTGTTAATATTTTTATGAACTACTCCATTCCTTAGTGCCCGATGAATATGGTCGCATAGTCTGTTGTGCTTTAGATCTAAATGGGGACAGCCAATAAAAAGGATCTGCAAATACCCCACACAATGAAAACAATTTTTTTATCTCTACACTGTTACCCTCAAAGAAATATCATTGACTAAAGACAACCCACTGACCCTAATTCCACTTGTACATTTGACTTGAGTTGTAAAACTTATTAGAAAACCATGTCTTTGCAACTAGTTCAATTCCTTTATGCTGAAAAATTGAATTTCCTTGCTCGCAGTGAAAGTGAATTCCAGAACCATGAGGATATCTACGACTTGTTCTACACATGCTTTGCATGCCTCTCTGCACATTTTATTAGCATGAATGCTAATAATTGTAAGTATTTCTGAGTTATTATAAGGATACATTACTTATATTTTTATTTTGTTGATGAATCATCTCTCCAAAACAATGGTACCTAAGTAAGAAAATCTTTCAGGAATTAGGTTTCTAATGAGAATGCCTAAGTTATGAAAAGTCAATTTTATAGGCAGATCTATTATCGTTAATACAAACAAAATGTAGTTTTTGTCTAACAAAGTAGTTATCATCATGCAATGCATGCATAACTGCTATGATGTAGTATGAATTAAATTTTGTTACATTATGAATTTCACAATATTTTGCAATAGGGATATATTTTGAACAATGAAACTCATACATAGAGGTTTCTGGCTACAGTTAAGAACAAGTGAGAAGACAGTGCTATGATTATCTTAATTTAGTATTAATGGCTAATTTTTGTACTAAATATAAAATCCTACTTATGTGTATAATATTATAAATGTGAAAGTTTGTATGTTTGTTACTCAATCACGCAAAAACGGTTGAATTGATTTGGATGCAATTTGGCACACATATAGTTTATAACCTGGATTAACACATAGTATACTTTTATACCGGTACTATGTTCCTGTGGTATAATTTCCGACATCCATGTGGGCGAAGCCGCTGGCAAAAGCTAGTAATAAATAAATGATACCTACCAAGATTTAGAAAGTTTGAAGTCCAAAAGTCTGATAACCAGTCTTACCAAAGAGTATTGTGTTACCCAGTAAGCCCACGTTCGCACTGGATTTTCAACGCTTTGCTAAGCGCCGAGAGTCTAAAATCCAACAGTGTGTTTTTTCAACGCGCTGGGACGAGACTGCGTCCCAACACTCCCAACGCCTTGGATTCTCAGCGCTCGGCTCAACACCGAGAGTTGAAAATACAGGGTACGAAAAAAAATCGCCGCGATCAAAACACGTCCGTGCGAACCTGGGCTAACTGACTGGGTTGTGTAGGTCAGATAGGCAATAGCTTCATGTAAAATACTGGTATTCAGGTGCATCCGGTTAGACTTGAAGCCAACCCCAACATATCTGGGAAAAGGCTAGGCAGATTGATTGACCTACCAAGATTCAGAAAGACAATAACAAGTGGCTATGAATGAATCATTTCCTAATTTGAGACTAGAAACTCATTAATGACTGGTTTCTCAACATTTTAATATAATTAAATAAAAGCTTTATTCAGTTCAGAAAAAAGGGGTCCAATATTAAAAAAAAACGAATACTACTTTGTTTATGAAATCACAGCAAGTGGAGATTGGAATTTTTCAGTTTAACTAAATGTGGCTGTGTTAACTATAAGGGGCTTGAACTTTTTTCTATAGAAGCAGGTACAGTCACCGTATCTCCATTTTAATTTTTCTGCCCAAGTTGTGGAGCCGGATCGCCGTCACTTGTAAAAATTTAACATGTGGTGTCCGATGAAACTGGTATATATACAGGACAGTTCAACAAACAAATTTTTCTGTGATGTAGTACCCTTAAGTGTGACATTGCCTAGAAATTTGGAGATAAGAAAAAGTTCGCATATACCAATCTTTTACCCATGTTATATGCCAGTCATAACACAACTTTGAAGAAAAATCTAAATGGTGATGGGGGTGACTTGGCTGCTTCGGTTCTATACCGTTTAGGATGATTGTCTTTCCATAAAGAGTATTGTAAGTACTATCTACTCCATTTTATTTTAGTACCAAATGACCAACTAAGTACTGCAAGAGATGCATTCAGAGTGATTCTCCGACAAATACTGAAGAAGCTCTCCGAAGCTGGATTGAGCTGTGATGACACCAACAATACGACTGCTGCACCCAATGTTTCTGTTAAGCAGGTTTGTATGAGATCTAGAAATTACATGCTTAAAAAAAAGAAAATAATCTGTTCAGTTTACAAATGAGCACAAATTTAATGCAGCAACAGATTTAATTAAGTTATTGCTTTTTAATCGAGTGACCTTTTGCAAATCAGCATTGTGTTGTGGCTAAATTAAATATCTCAATCAAAAGACATGTCTTTCAATCAGTGACAATTGATTCATTACAGTTATCTTTCTGTAAATTATTGAATGGAGACTTAATAAAAATGTTTGCAAACTTAATTCCCACTCCTATTACATGGGACTTAAACATAACTAGCGGAATGTTGATGTACTATAGGTACACCTCTGACCAACCCTTTGAGGAAGTATGTTATGTGTAATTATCACCAATTGAACCACACTTACATTGTAATAATCTTGTTTCTAAGATATGATAAACAATGTAAGTAACCAACTTTAACAATATGTTTTTCCCCTAGCTACTGTTGCCCATTGTGGGACTATGCGGAATCGACGGAGGGGGCTACCCCCAATCTGACCTAGTCATCTTGACTTCATTACTGAAGAATGCCAAATTACCTGCACATGTTACTGTGCCTGGTATGTATTTAAAATAAACACCAACTTTTCACTGACTGACCCTAAGTTTGCTAAAGAAATTGAAATAAAAAGAAATGATCTTGTATAAAAAAAAACTGTTCTCCCCACTTAGCTCCGAAGTTTGAATAGAGAAAATCTGAAATTATTCTATGTGATAGAAGTTTAACTAAAGATTACAGGAAAAATAAAAAATAAATTCTAAATAGCACACTTTTTCAGAAATTATATTAGTTCCACCATCAGTCAAGACATGGCTCTGACCTATAACTGCAATATTCTACACCGCAGTGTTAAATTTCTCTGACGAATGTAAGCCTCGCCGATGAAAATTTAAAAACATTTCACGGCTCACAACCAAAATGTCCTCCTTCCTACCTACTAGCAGGTTGCTTTGGGTGAAGCACAGTTGTAGTTTTTTCTGGGCACAGAACTATTTAGGTACCTATACAAATGAAGCTAATAGTAAAGTACTGTCCGCCTGTTCGCCCTTCCACCTGTCTGCCCATCCACCTGTCCGCCTGTCCATCTATCCTACTTTTGCAGGACTGTACTTAAAGTACCACATCCAAAATATTTATATATGATGATACGGAACCCTCGGTGTGCGAGTCCGGCTCGCTCTTAACCGGTTTATTAATCATTTGTGTACTTGGTGAAATAAAAAGTGAAAAAGCACCACAAACACATCTGCGAAGTTAAATCCCAAAAGTTTTTTACTTGGCATGTTCTAAGCTTAGGAGCAAGATAGAACTTTATCATGTGTTTCTTTTTATTTGTTATAAAATATTGTAACGGTCAAGTTTTTTACTAAATTTAATACACACCAGCATTTTTTTAAATTTATTTTAACATTCTCTCAGAGACCCAATCAACAAAATCATCAGTCATACCAAGCTCGATTACATCACTAGCTTCTCAAACCACGCCCACTGAGAAGCAGCCGCCGTCGAACGCCCAGCGCCGTTCTGACGCGTTGTTGGAACAACTGACGGCGCCATTACGGAACCCAGTGGCGTCGATGACGTCATCCCAAGCCGCGCCGGCCACAGCTGTCCTGTCGCCCGGAAGTAAGGATAGTTTGGAGAGCGCTAAGGATGGGAATGCTTCGCAACAGTCTTCTGTTGATATGAAGGTTTGTTTGTGTTCCATGAAAATTATTGAAATGGGTTAGTTTTGTTTTGTCCTTTTGGTTTATTCAAAGATGAGTGATGAGTGATGTAGATCTTCAAATTACAAGCTGCAATTAGGTTTATTTAAATGAATGTCTTTGCCACATTTCATCAGATTGGCATCTACCAAAAATTATTTTATGGAACAGAAATTGTTTGAACTTATCTACTTTATGACTTATGGGGAGGAAGTTAAACAGGCTCTTGAGAGTTATTCTGAGGTCTTCTGCCTGGCATTATAGCCCAATTCACTTTTTTGTATCGCACAGCTAACCAAAATCAAGTTTGTATTACGTTCCTATGGAGAAAAATGTACAAGAAACTCCATGGACACTCTTTTAAATTATTCCGTTCTGCAGAAGTGGGTGGCATCAACTTGCTCATCGTTGCTCATGGAGCTGAGAGCCGGCTCCGTGGTGCTGAAAGTGTGTGCCTCGCTGCCGTGCCTACAGCGGTACCTCAACCGCTGGCAGACTGCCAAGGATACCGCCGTCGCGCCGCAGTTCAACTCTGATGCCTCACTGTATGTATTCATTTTGATGAAATGAAAACCTTTGCTTAGGGATTTATTTATAAAGGTTTACCAACAGCTTCTGTATATAATATATCTTAAGTACTTTAGGTAACATAGCTTCGGACTTATATAGTTGCCAATTACATGTTAACCAGGATTCTCAGAAGTAAGTGATCCTCTGTGATTTGTCTAACTCCCGATAATTTCACATCAAATAGAGTTTGACTTTATTTAGTTTTAGACAATAAAGTGTCAAATGAATACCAACTTGAATTAAATTCGATTTGAATCAAAGACGAAGTTGTCAGGAGTAGGCCAGCGAGTCAATCTTGCAAGTGCTTCTACGTCACTTCAGACTGGTTTACCAACTGATCAGTATCAACTTTACCGTAATAACTCTACCTGCCCTAAAATGTTAACTAGGTCTATACATCTGTGGTTCTTTCTATTAAATCTTATTTTTCCTTGTAGTCTTCACTTCCTCGTGAACGAGGTGCACGTCTGCCGCCTCGCTTTGTCTCTGCCTTGCCTGGAGCCGTTCACGCCCGAACGGATCATGACGCTTAGTGATGTCAGCATCGCTGGATTACTATGCGCTACTGCTCAGGTAATTATTTTATGTTTAATGCCAACGCAAAGTCGTTGATTTGTATTTCAATTAATTAAAAATAATTCCCAATTGGTAACTTCCAGTATGCTGACTTCTCGTTGTACAGAAATCCTATACAATGAGAGATCAGCTTAAACTGGAAAAGTATAGCTCGATATGAAATCGCGGCGTGGGGCGCGGTTCGCGGTATCTGTAGCCGTGTGTTGTGTACATTATTTAAGTTGTTCTCGATATCTTATAAACTCGACCGAAACCCCTTATTCCTCCTGTCGCGGCGATGTCTTTTTGTTTAACGGTTTACGCCCAGTTTCTGGAACGAAAATTATCGATGCGTCAAAATTAAACGCATGTCAAATGATGCGATTGGCTGTTGAAAAATCATTTAACCAATCTGGGGCATTGTTATCATTATTCCGCTGCGAAAAAAGTATGGTGCTAGCGGCCTTTTATAGCTCCGTCTCTCACTCACACTGGAATAATGGTGGCATTAATACGTCATAATATGGCCCCAGAGCAGTTTACGCGCGCTTGCCAGTTTGGTAGCAAATTTTTGTGTTGATTTTCGTTCCAGAAACCGGGCGTTAATGTTTTCAGTCCTGTATTAACCTTATCCATTTCTTGTTTCGAAACAGGCATCCCTACATCCGAAAGACGAAGAGTATGAGCAGCAGACGGCCACTCTGGTCGAAAGTGCACTGAGCCTGTACAACACTGTTGGGGAGACATTCAAACAATCCACACGCGCTGGTGGCTATGTAAGTATTCGAAGTTGACAATAGCTGACCTCAATAGGCTTCTGAATTTGATACCTAAAAGTGAGCTTGCTATAGACCAAACATTACACGAGACGTAGTGGGATGTCCAAAAAGTGGCTAGCCGGGAAAATAGAGAAGCACAAGACGAACAAGCTATTTTGGTATACAGGCAGCTATCTTATTGCTATTTTAAACATTGTCGTGAGTCCGTTTGTGTTACTTCTTTTATATCATTCTCTTAAGTATCTCATGAGCTCAAAAGTTATTATGCACACAAAATGAATTCATCTCTCGACCAACAAGTGATCCACACAGACTTGTATTAAAGGATAATCCTAAATGTTTAAGGCAAGTAAAGACTTATCTAAAATAAATGAATATTGCCAGTGTAGTAAAAAGTTAAATATTTTTGCCTGGATTCTCAAATAGCTTGTTCGACTCTGTGGTTCATACTGCGTAAAGTATTGACGATGTTCTGAACCAAAAGGGCAAAAAATAGTGTTGTATTCTCACTTTCTTCACAGAAGACTTGATCATATTTCCATCAATTCGAACTACCATTGTTCTACAATTCCCCAGGTGTACCAAAACCACCTAATGATCGGCGGCTGGCTGCTGCTGTGCGGCCTGCACCACGCGCTGGCGGGCGCGCCCTGCGCCTGCGCCGCGCCCGGCAAGAGCCCCGCCAAGACACCGTCCAGGCCTTACAATCTTACTAAAATGTAAGTGCTACCTGAACAGTTCCTCTGAAGTATCCATGGTCTTGTGTGATATAGAGCTTATATCAATAATAAAGAAAGAAAGAAAATATGTTAGTTTTGCACATGCCATAAGTACACACAATATAAACAAGATCATGTCGGACCACACACAATAAAGAGTTCCTTAGTTGGGATGAATTTATCCCAAGGACAAACTTAACATTGTAGTTGAAAAACATGTTCTCTCACTGCAAATGTATGTTTGTTCGCACATTATTGAGAGATTTACCATGTTATTTTAAGACCATAGACTTCTTATAGGTTTTCCTGTAATCTATAAGTATAGAACTATTTTCAGTATATTTTTCAAACTTTTAGGCTCAGTAGTTTCGGAGATAAGGGGGGCGGGGAGGTAAATTTTCATCTATTTTTTAAAATATCTTTATAGTATTATATTAAAATTTCTATTTCTATTTGCCCCCGAAAAGTGAACCCCATATTAAAACTATAAAAATATAAATAGTCACTAACTTGAACGAGGTTACAATCTAGAATCAAGATTGAGTACACAGAAACATGACATTATCTGCAGGGCTAGTTATTATTTAATATTGAAAATCGTAACTGCAATGATGAAAATAAATTTTATTAGACGAAAGACCGTATATAAGGAACTAACTGACAGATACTATGAAACAGCCAGTCCTTCTAATTTGAGTTGGCCATAACAGCTTTCTCATTTGGCAGCTACAATTCAAGCCATTAAATTCACTATATACAACCCTAACATTTTCCAACTACAATAATGAACTCTATTCCACAGGCAACAAGGTCTCGGCGTAGTATGGGTAGCGCTAGGTGGTCGTTGCCTCGCCTGGGTAGGAGCCCTACTATCCGACGCGCGACTCGAAGCGCTAAGTTGCGGCGAGGACGTGGTTACAACTCCTGCGCCGCTGCATATCTTAGCACAGCATACTGCGCATCAGAGGGAACTCAGACTGGCTTCCGCTGCGCCTTTACATCAGGTAATGTCTTATGGTGTCAATCTTATCAAAAGTTTTGTTAACCAATTTCAAAAATAGTAGGAGGTTATGTATTTAAAAGTTATTTTTCAACAACTAATCAATAACTTTTCACAGCTTCTGGTGGCTCTAGGCGTAGTGTGTTACCGAAAAGCAACAAACCTGAAGCGTGCAGTAGTACAGAAGCAGCACCAAGACGCCGACCCCGACCGCTCCGACTCCACCGTCTACTTCCAGGACATGATACTGTGCTCCGAGGACTCGGAAACTGACGACGGTATTAAAAATTTGCTATTTTTATCATAACGGCCAATTTTGTGGCAACTGTCAATGTTTGTGGCACCTGCCAATATTTATGACAAGTGCTAATTTCTGTGGCATGCGGCAACATTTTGGCAACTGTCAATGATTGTGGGACCTGCCATTATTAGTGACTACAGCCAATATTTATGGCAACTGCCAATGTTATCGCAAAATCTAATATTTGTGCCAATGTTTGTCTAAATTTGAAACATTCTTAACAGAACATCACCATTATAATTTAATATACGACTATTTATTACTTTAATATAGTCATGTTAACGTGGTGATAAATTAATATAGTCATGTTAATGTGGTGATAAATACAATAACCATTATCTTTTTGTCTAGAAGACAGCGAACCACTTTTCGGACTGTGGTTCGAATCGACCCTAGTGGCTCCCGATATGACCGACAACAGCGGACTCGTGCGTGCCTCGGGCAACGCCGATAGTAACGACAATACAGACGCGCCGCAACGACCGCATCAGGCCATCGTGCCTGACAAGGCTGAGCCTTATTCAGTGAGTATTTAGAGTTAAAAGTCTTTAAGATCTTTTAGAAGTATTCTTATTGCTAGTAAGACTCGAAGTACTGCTGTTACTCAACATTAGAGAGACTGTCCAAGGCGATGGAGTTTAAAAAATCCAATGGCATAGATTTTTAACTATGTAAGCTGAAGTAGCATTGGTTGGAACTTATGTTCATTAAAGCGTCGGCCTAACCTGAGCGACCACAACGCGGGACCACGAGGCGCGAGCGTCTGCCGCGCGGCGGACGCTGCTCGTGGCGCCTTGCACACCTACGCGACCGTAACGCGGGAACATCGTGGTTCGCGTTGTAGTCGCGCAGCTGTACACGGTTAAGTTTCGCGTTGTTGACGCTCCCGCTTCGCGTCCCTCGTTGTGGTCGCGCAGGTTTGGCCGAAGCTAAACCCACGAGCAGCCGACGAGGTTTCGAGACAAGATCTTCAACCAGCAAATATAGTATGAGATGCTCTCTACTAGCCAAACCGACGGACGACCTCAAGAAGTATAAAGATAACCGGGTGTGGAGTAGAGTGAGGAATCCGGTCGTTCTGATTTAGATGTTTAATATTTAATACCCTTGTTCGCAGTACATAACCCTAGCAACAGAGGTCTTTACCCTGCTAACTGAAGAGATCATCAGCGAAGGCTCAGAGCGTTTAGGACAGCACTCGCTTCAGCTACACGATGCACACCAGGCTTTGCTCGCAGCATTAGCTAAGGACTTGGATAGGGAGACCGCGCGTACTGATACTGGTATGTCCTCTTCCATCTTTTTATTCCAGCTTTCTCTGAATTGACTTAAAATTATGGCAAGGCATAAAATGAATTATTTTTTACGGGTTTCTGAGGTTTTTGTTTTCTGATTCAATTTGCTGGTACTAGTCATGCTTTCTTAGTCAAACAACAGGACTTAAGCTGTCAAAATTGTTCAAAAGCAACAGGCAGCTCAAGTCCTGGATTTATTAAGAATATAATTAATAGGCCCTTATAAGGCACTTTTGAACGTCAAAAATTTACAAAAAAATTTAAATGATTCTAGTCGCCCCTTCCAAAAGGTAGTTTTCGCAAGGAGAAGAATGGGCAAGAAACTCCACCGTTAATCTTTTAAAATGTTTTACAATATTTTGTATAAGTACATTAGTTACATAATTATATGTGAGGACGATGCACCTAGAATAAAATTATTATACCACAATAGGTAAAAATAATTAAAAATTAAAAATGAAGCAACAACAGATAAACTAATTATGTGATAGATACATGGTGCTCACATATTTACAAACATAGTAAAAGTAGACGATTTTCCTAAAGTTTTACAATTAATAAGTCAGTGTGCGAGGAATTGGTCACAGAATGTAAAATCAATGTCATATAATAAAAAAAATATACAATTAAATTTGCAACCAGTTTGATTTTGTCTTGATTCTAAATTATCCTATGGAGCAGGACCAGCATGTTTCCAAGCATTCTTATCTTGGATATACAACAGCAAGTAACATATCTTTTTTGTGTTATGCAGGTACAATCTCAACATGCTTCGGCCCTCGTCTAGGAGCGTTATACGGATCATTCAGCTCGGCTCTTGTGCGATACTTGCACAATTTGAGCGGAGCACCCGCGTTCGCGTCACTGCAGCCCGCTTTACATCAACAACTGATATCTGCTGGGTCTGAGAGGACCAATATGACTCCGTTGCAGGTAAGATATTTCCAAATAAAACTCCTTGTTTTTAAATAACCTTGAGAACTTTTAAAAATATGAGCTTCCATAAGGCTCGATGACGACTGTTGCAGTGCTCATAATTAATTAATTTTACTGCTTTTCATATATGAACTTGAGACATTTAGCGCACGGACGTAAAAATATAGCGGCACAATTTTATCGCGCACTGGATTTTCAATTCTCAGTGTTATGCCGAGCGTTGAGAATCCAACTCGCTGGGACCAGAGTGCGTCCCAGCGCGTTGGAACCCGTTGTAAAAACACTGTTGGATTTTCAACTCTCGGCGCTAAGCAGAGCGTTGAAAATCCAGTGCACGACTAAAAATCGCCGCGGGAAGAAATCGCCCATGCTTACTTGGGCTTAATATCTATCCTGCGCATCTTGTTGCATTTTTTCAAGTCAAAATGATTACCAAAGCATACAGTAGTACTTGTCTTAATTTTTCTTCCCTACTGCCACAGAAGGAGGGTAATGTGTTTATGTGTTTTGTGACAGGTCGGACCCCGCGTAGTAAAACTGCTTGGCGGCATGGTACTCAGCAAGCAAGCCGCTGAGCGCGAGAACAGTATCCTTGCTATGTGGCATAAGATTGTCAATACACTGCAAGAGTGCGCGTTACAAGCACAGCCTTCACAGGACCATGATTATGAAGGTATGTCTTGTATCTTACATGTAGGCCTGAGTAAATACTCAAATGTAGCGGTCAACTGCACGTCGCCGCCCAAGTAGCAAAAACTGTTCTTATGAAAGTCACCAATGCGCTTTTGCCAGAATCTTGTAATGGTTTTGTAGTGTCTAACATGACTTCTAGTTCGTCTGTGGTTCTGTAAAAGCATTGTGACGTGTTAAATTAGTCTTGATCTTATCTTGTAAGCGCATAATTCAAAGCATTAAAAGCTGCGGTAGTCAAGAGCATTTTGCTAGTTGGACGGTAACAATTTGACATCGACAGCGCCTTTATTGCGTAGCATTAAGGGCGGTTTTTCTTTTTAAAGTTACTGTTGACGTGCGAGTTGACGGATAGACTAATTGATTTTGTAAACTGTTCTCTTCATTGAATCCAGAGATTCGGACGCCTTGTTATATGTTGTTCTTTAATTTTATTTACAACCTAAGGGCCGACGCAGACCTGACGAAACGTGTTTGGCAGTAAAACCAGGCTGCGCTACGCTTCACTAAGTCTGCGGCCGGTCGTTATTTTGTGGTCTGCCTTTATATGGCCAACATACTTCACAGATTTTTTATTGTTATGGGACCTTTTTAAATTCTAGTCAGAGACCATGAGAGGCACAAGGAATCTTGTAGTCTGTAGATGGTAGTTGTTTTGATGATTCTTTTCTTATCTTCATATCATTCTATAAGAAACAGACTCTGACGGAAATAAAAAAAAAAATTAACATCCATCTAGCTACCGCTCTCATTAGCCCTATTTCGGTGCGCATAGTTTTATTTCATGTATATTAACTTTGTATGCTTTTTTTAACGTTGGCTAACCGGTTATCTGCAGGCTTTGCTAATATAGGTATGCTACCCATTTCATTATAATATCACCTAGTTATTTTCATATAAAACACATTTTTATTGTTGAAATAGTTAACTTAGCTGTAGGTTTTGAAACACTCATCAAAAACTTAATAAAATATTTAAAAATGATATATTAGATACAGAAATTAGATTAATTATAAGAGCTATTAATGTTTGTTTCAGACTTAAATGTTGAGCATGCTCAACTATTGGTATATCTCTTCCATTCTTTGACGCTGATGCAGAAGAAGTCTGTGTTACTTATGACATCCAATGCCATCATAAAGGTAAGTTAATTGTTGTCATTTGATTATTACTATAATAGCCTAATAGATTTTTGAAAATAGGACTTAAAGCTGTGTGGTATACAGTATATTCTGCTTAAAATATAAGCGATTAAACAATTTGACGATGCGTGAATACCGCGCTCGGTATCACTGTGTTTGTGAGCCGAGGCGGGGCAAATGTGTTTGTGGTCAGTAAGAGTGACACGCCCTCCCGCTCCAACCAAAGTGGGAGAAGTTATATAAAAAAAAGGTGGAGCTAGTCTGGTTATGTTATTCGTTTTTAAAAGTATAGCTGTTGTATTTTCGACCGTGCGCGAGTTATTACAGTGTAAACCTTATAACAACGACATAAAAGTCATATCTCGCGCACTCGTGACTTGCGACAACTACTCATATAGGTATCGAGATTGTTACATCTTTCTAATCTTATCTTCTCATCTCAAACATTTATAACTAACGGTGAGTGTCATTTTAGGTGGTAGAAACCCTGGCCATCAGTGACAGGAAGCGAGCGATGAACTTAGCGCCTCATCAGCTGATGTTGACTACCAGGCTGATGCTGTTGTTGGAGTACTTGATGAGGCATCTCTATGATGCGCCGCAGACGTTGTTGCAACAGGTAATATTTCCTTTACATAAACAGTTTTTACTTTTAGACTTTTGCATTGGTCCATTTTCTTTATACAACCACAGAAGCATAAAAAATTGCCTAACCAATGAAAGTGTTTTTCGAGTATTTTCAAATATACGGTGATAAAATAATTCTAAGAAGTAGCCAAGGAAAACATGGACTTTCTTGTATTTTTTTTAACTACAGACGCCAGCAGGTCAACCTACCCAAAACTGTAATTTTTTCCCAACTTTGAACCTTATGTTTTGGAGATAAAGTTGAAAATATATTAAAGAAATTTGACAGTTTGAAGTAGGTTGATGTGCTGGCGTCTGTACATCTAAATTCAGATTTGGTAGCAACTGCAACATTTATTCATTTCTAAACTTAATAATTTTCCTCAATCACATTTAATATTCACTATAAAACACCTCTTAACTTCTTTCCAGATCGAATGGAACCTGGTAATAGCGCCAGGCTTAGCGCAGCCATCTACCGAAGCTAATGCCAACGGTAATAAGACTGCCACCAACGGCCAACCGAAGTCCCGCATATATTGTGAGGTGCCGTACATAGAGCAGGCCTATAGACGACTGTCGCAGGATGAGAGCTCTATGAGGCCTAAGTTCTACGCCTTAACTAATTCTGAAATTAATAATCAGGTAAGAATATCGAGTAAAATAAACCAGTCTTAGTAAACTCGTTTAGAAAAACATGCTCTATATATTATACGGTGTAAGGAGGAGTTAATCAAAGGGAAATGTTCAATATTAAGGGCATTAGCACATCTCGAACATGACGCGAGCTAGTTGAATTAAATTATTGCGGTTTCGTTGCTATGGTTTCGCGGCGGAGGTGTGCTACCGGCGACAGTTCATCTACATGTTGATTGTCATTTTAGAATCATATATTTACTGTTATATTTTTTTTTTGTCTCGGTTTCATCTGGGTATCAGGTTATTCGAACCACAAAATTACATTCTGGCGGTCCCGAAACGGGAAATACGTCATTAACGACAAAGTTACACTTTCATAAAGATATCTTAAAACAGGAAAACCCCAAATTCGACGGCCTCGCATGCAATTTCGTGCTCGGCACGCCACACAAGCTCAAGTACCCTCTACTGCTGGACGCACTGCTGGCGCTGCTCAACGCTGCGTGTGTGTGCGACAACTCGCAGTATCATGGATCACCGGCTGCGTTGGCAGCTGCGCATTACTGTTTCCAGACTGCTTGGAGGTGAGTCACAACACGATACATTGTGGATCTATTCTAAAACATATATATCTATGTATTGTATAATATTGCAACTCTCGAATTTCGGGCTTTCATATCCGGGTACTATTTGATACCGTCCGCGCGTCCGTGTGGTTAGCGCCATACTTAGAAATAAATCGCGTTGAAAATAATTGCCTGGATCTTTTTGACTAAAACTCAAACACACGTGTCAAGTGCTGAAATGGTACTTTGAGCTAGACATTATTAAAAACTCGCGTTAAAAGTAATAGAAGTCAAAAAGAACAATTTAATTATAATTTTGTTTAAATTTGATCTTTTTACTTTTATCACGTATGTTACCTTATTTGCGAATATTTTGTTGTGATTTTGTATGGTTGTATTGCTCTCATGCAATGTGAAGAAATGTATTATTTATTATCTTATTCTATAATTAAATCTATTTAGTCATTTTACTTATTTTATTTTTAATTTTATAATATTGTAATGATTTAAATTTAATTTAATAGTTGTTCATCTTTTAATAAGAAAGTTGTGCATGCCTTTAAGTGATGTATTTACACAGTATTGAAGATTTGTGATTACCTATTGTTTATTCTTGTAAATATGTCGTTGGTGTGAATTGCTCAAAAAAATAAATAAAAATAATATAAATATACTATGGTTCGCGTTTTGGTCCAAGCTCTATATTTCATACAGGTTAACTAATATTTATAACTTTTATCCCCCAGGCTAGTGATAAGCATGCCCCCCGCGACCCCGCACATGGACAAGCTGCAGCTGGGCGCGGCGGCCGAGCTGCCGTCGCCGCTGCCGCTGCACGCGGTCGTGTGGGCGCCGCGCGCTGACAACAAGAAGGTTTTCAACCCCTGGCTGAAGGACGCGCTGGTTAAACAGGGGATGTATACACAGGTATGACATGCCAGGACCATGACTGACCTAAACTGCGTTCGCGATTTCGTTCCCAAACATGTAAACAAATGAAATGTTTTTGGAAAAACAAATTTAAAACCCACACAAAATGTTCAGTTTGTGCTGCAGTGTGTTGTATATACTTTCTTCTTGAAATGTAAGTGGTAATATAATAATCAAAATAAATTGCAAAATGGAAACTGTACAGGGATAAATAATTTCTTCAAAAGTTAAAATAATTTAATTTTGAGTAAATACATCTAGTAGTTTTTACATAATACCTATACGCCCAAAAATCTGTTCATAAAAGAGTACGCGCGCGTTTTCGTTCTTAATCATTGTCTATTTCAACTAAATAAATTAATAACTATATAACTAAAAACAAGGTAAATAAATACTTCATAAATAATTAGACTTATTAGCATGTATTTTAGTCACGCCTACCAACAAGTTCGAGCCGTCGACTAGTGCACCCTTTGCACCCTTTGCTCGTGCATAGAATAAATTGCTTTGCTGCAATTTTTCCACTAATAGGACCTAATTTATTTTGCACAGTATGCAGAAAATCTACTCGCCGGCGTAAGCGCATCGTGCGACAACATCAAGTATACAGCGTGGTTGGCTTCTGAAACAATCAAACATCTGAAAATTAACGTCGCCAGTAAGTTAACAAATGCCTACTTAACACTTTTTAGCTGACTGCGGCGAAGCCAAGAAAGGAGGGTTATTTAAGGTTGAAATCATACTAACTAACCCGCACGAATCGACACTTTTCTTTATCTCTTTCTGTCACTTACCGAGTCGTTATTCTCTAGAGCGAAAAATCCGCTCGCTAGCATTCGCAGTTAATCGCATCTAATGAACTTCTCGCTCTAGTAAATTATACTTCTGGGCGATAGAAAGGGATAGAAAAGAAGGATAATGCTGATCTGTGCGTGTAAATAAGATTTTACACTAATTAAGAACTAGTATCGAAATATAAAATTACTTGAATATTTCCTTCTACAGTGAATGGCCTACCATCTCTCTTGGACGTGATATCCTGCGACTCAGCACTGGTTAGGTTCAAAGTGTGCTTGGCGGATTCTTCTACGCCATCCGAAGCTCATCAGTTTATGCCTGATTTGTTGGACTTGCTGGAAACAGTACTTGATTGTTGTCGGTAAGTTATTTCATGATATTACTAGTAAAGAAAAAAGAAAGAAAGAAAATACGTTTATTTGCGGTAAACATGACGCAAAAAAAGAACACAAAATTTAAAAAGAAACAAGTTTAGGGAAAATTTGCGTCACATCCACGCAAAACGGCCATCGCTCAGCATAATGCTAGTGACCCGTACTTCCTTCGCACGGGTGCAATGTCAGAAACATCGACGTTTCTGTGCTATATTAAGTTAAAGCTTAAGCAAGCCTTCCGGATTAAATTATCTAAATGGTGGTGATAACAAAATCCATCGTGTAGTGTTGAGGTAGGAGTCCCTGATAGTGTCTGGAGTTACTGCTGGGGAGTTTGTTGCGCCACTTCTTCTTCCCAGCTGAAGCACTAGGAAGTGGTGAAGGATGGGCGTTTTGAGGGACTGTCTTATGTAGTTTGGTCGTTTGAAAAGTGCTGATTTCCCGCCTAGTTTGAATATTTGACTTGAATTTTTTGGAATGAAAGACGATTGAGATGCGAATGATCTTTATTACTAAACTTAACCTATTATTTACAAAATACGAAATCATTAGCGACTACCTACATACAAATATTAATCAATTAAATCAAAGCATAAGTCGGTAAGTCGAAAATAGTAGAGTCTAGTACACCATCGATCCGCGTGGTGTCGCGTCGACGCAGTGCTCGCGCGCCGTGCCACACATAAATATATTTTGAGGCTCCACCTAACAGTCAGTGAAGCGTTAGCCGTGTCGGCAGACGAATGTGTTCATGTGTTGCAGCTAGCAGCTACAGTAGTTTAGAAGCATGAAGCGGTCACACCGACAGAAACAAATTTGTTTAATATGTAGAAAGTCAAAGTCAAATCATTTATTTCAAATAGGCCTTTATAAGCACTTTTGAACGTCAAAAATTTACAAAAAAATTTAAATGATTCTAGTCGCCCCTTCCAAAAGGTAGTTTTCGCATGGAGAAGAATGGGCAAGAAGCTCCACCGTTAAAATGTTTTACAATATTTTGTATAAGTACATTAGTTATATAATTATATGTGAGGACGATGCACCTAGAATAAAATTATTAAACCACAATAGGTAAAAAGAATTAAGAATTAAAAATGAAGCAACAACAGAAATCTATCTAGCAATAATCTGTGTCTTGAAAAACCTTCCCCAATATCAATTCACGATCTAAATATACCACCGCATAATCCGCATATTAGGTTTAAAGAAACTTTATTCTCAATAAAAACAATTACATGTCACTTACTTGAGAACAATAACTAACACATAAAAAAAAATCAAATTTTATGCTCGACAACATCCATGAACAGAAATACTAATTAAACTTAAAATTAAAACTAAAACCTGTCCCATCCAAAGCATTCATTTTTCAAATAATATTTGATTTGCAATCAGGTAATGGCTCAGCTGGGTTTTGAATGCATTAAATGAGTGCAGGTTCCTTATGCGTGATGGTATTTTGTTGTATAGCTGTGCTCCCTCAAATGTAAGCATTTTTTTACCATAGTTGGTCCTAGTTTTTGGTAAAACCAATAAACTTGCTCGCCGAGTGCTTCGTTGACTAACTTGTTTGTGTTGGGTAAGTGTGATATTTGAGTGGATGGTTTTGTTTAGAACTTTTCTGATAAAGATGCATGTGTTATATATATATAGTTGTTTTATGGTCATTATTTTTGTATCGCTGTATATTTTTTTTGTTGCTGTTAGGTACGGGTAATTGAAGAGCATTTTTACCAGTTTATTTTGAGAAATTTGTAGTTGTGACAATTTTGTTTTTGGAGCACTACCCCATACTTCGACCATATCTGATTCGATATTTATCTTTTTCGATATTAATCTGTAAAGCCATCCTTCTTTTCGAAATTCATGTATTTGTCAATTTCTATGTCATCCGTCACACAAGTAAATAGTTATACTTACTTGGCTCATTGGCTGATTCAAAATTAAATTATCTTCCTTTCTAGCCTCAGTGCCGGTCTCGAGCTCGAAGGCCTAATGGAAAGTTCGAACAACGCCTCTGAAATGGCCGTAAGCAAGGCTCGTCTGCAAGTATGCGGTACATCCGGTCCGGTCGGTAATGCGGCCGGAAGTACCCCGCCACCGGCTTTAGGCGCTTGGTTGAGGGCACATCTGCCGTCTAATGCGGCTACTGCCTTGGATAGATTGTCTTCACCGCCACCACTCGCTTGCATCAATTTGGTAAGTTTTTTGCCTTTGCAATATGTTAAAAATATATATTTGAATGAAAGCCGCAACCACTAGCCTACTGAGGCAATACGTTGACATCTGAGCTATAGTTTGACCTTTACCGCTGTACCGCGCGTTAGGTATGTAGCGGCTAACGGTACAGCGGTCTCGGTCAAACTATATCGTTTTTATTATTACGGCCGTCATAAAAATCTGTCATTTACATCAGTATTTGACAGTTGATTTAACGTCATATTTGTTGACAAGGGTTTCTGAAATCTAGCCAGATGTTTGACGCGCTAGTATTCATTCAGTGTTATCTAACGATCGTCAAGCGTAAGCCCACCGCTAATAGCGCTTCCATGACGCCCTTAGTAAATAAAAAAATCTAACAATAAGTATTATTTGCAGGCTTTCTACGCAGCCCACATAATACCTTCAGAAAGCGCAGTGCTAAACCTAGTATCATCTCACTGCGAGTTAATCACTGCTAACACGAAGTACTCGCTCGGTCCGTCGTTGATGATGCTCGCGTACTCTGCGGCGAAGCTTCTAGAAGTTGGAGCAAGCAAGCTCGCTGACAATCCTGAACTAATGAAGAAGACACTTGACCTGATTATACCAGCTTTGGTAAGTGATGAACTAAAGTAACCGTCATGAGAAGCTATAAATTTTGTAAACAAGTGTTCAGGAGTTCACAACATTTGGAACAACAAAAAAAATGAATTTGTTTAAGATTTAATAAATTATTAAGTAACAAATATTAATTAACATATATTATTTAAGAATAATTATTCGTCAGAATTTATTTCCTTAGATGTACTGGCTACTGGCTCCATTATACGTAATAACAAATAAAATTAACGCAACAATTAAAGTAACAACAATAAAAAAGTGATAACGAAACAATAACAAAATAACAATAACAACCAGATCCGCGATATATGCAAAGCAATGAAACAAACTCGTACGCATTCGAAACTCGAATGACGCATTTATTTCAAAATGGCGTCCCGATAGTTTACAATCCCTGCGACGGACGCGTTCCGGTACCAAGAAACACAAACGATAGCGCTTTGCGTCGTTAAAATATGATCCGACTAAATTAAATAGGTTGTTACTTTCATATAACCCGTCTATATTTCATGTCGATTGAATATGGTCAATTTATTATTATCTCGCAGTATAAAATGTTTACTTAGTAAAAGATGTTTGTTTACATAATTTATAGCTTCTCGTGACGGGTACTTTATATGGACTTACTTAGTACGCGGTCGTACATCGAGTCATAGAAAAAGACACAGGGAAGGCTTTCTTAAAAGCATATTCTAGCCTCTATTTAAAACTTGATGTGTCATATTAACGCTTGGGTATTTGAGCCTATGGTAACTAAACTTTGTAATAATGTTACTCGACTGTAATGAATTTTTACAGAAGAATGTCTTCATATTATCTAATATAATTTATAGCTCTTACTATTCTGAAACTTTATTGCTAGCTACTATTGCGTATTATTAATGCACACGGCTCTCAATTATTACTGATACAGTATCTATAACAATATTTTCATCTCTCTTTTGTCCAACAGACTGACGGCCGTTTAGAGTTCATGTCTGAACCGTTAGCGGCAACGTTGAACACGCTAGTACCACAAGTGCAGAAGGCTGAACAATTGTTACACGAACACATTTTAAAGACTACATACAGCGTGCTTGTTGACCATCTACAACCGTCTACGGAGAAGACTTTGAGGCATATGGTGAGTTACATTATTTCGTTAGAATCTCTATAAACTTGTAGTATTTTAGGAAAACTCCCTTTGCGAAAAAGGAGGAACCCGTGGCTAAGTAATTACAGCCGCACGGGTCGATCCATCAGATTAAGCTTCGCTTGCCAGGGTTGGTCCTGGCTGTCATTCGTGGATCTTTGACAGTCGTTACGGGTCGTCAGAAGCCCGAAAGTCTGATAACCAGTACCAGATAACCAGTCTTACTAAGGGGTATCGTATTACCAAGTTACTGAGTTGTGGAGGTCAGATAGGCGGTCGCTCCATGTAAAATACTGGTATTCAGATTCAGTTGCATCCGGTTAGACTGGAAGCCGACCCCAATATAATTGGGAAACGGCTAGGCTGATTTTTCCCGTTGCAAAAAAGCTGGTCTGACTAGGGCTAAGTCTCTTTGCCAAAGGGCTGGATTTTAGTGCTTAAGTCCAAATTCATTGGTTTGTCATTCACATGAAGATCGAAATCTAGCAGCCTGCTGATTTTTTAATCATGTTTGCCCAGATGAATGGGAAATTCACGCATAATTCTAATGGTATTCTGGTTTGATATGCATCGAATTGAGATTTTTTATTAACTAGCATTCATTCCTTTATTCATTAGAATTCATTGTGACATTGCTTGTACAGGTAAAATACTGGGAAAAGATACTGGACCGTCCCGCAGGCAGACTGGCGTATGAGAAAGTATTCGCTGACAACTCAGGCTACTCTCTCGGCAAGATTCTTTTGTCAGCGCCGAATGCTAGAAACCCTTATGCTGAAAGAGTTATCAAGTAAGTGTGGCATTTTTAATACTGAACTAAAGGTTTATCCTCAATCCGATATTTTCATTGACTAGTGAAACTCTTCAGTTAGCCAGACGTTGTTTTCGTGGCTACTAACTTTAAGTTTTCTATATAAACTTATCAAAACCCATATGGTTTTACGCGCGTCATTCCAATTTATACCTTATTGTAATGTTATTCACATGAGTAAGTGAGTCACATGACTAATTATGTCACTTCCTATTTTCATTTCTTAGGCTCTTCATCAAGATATTCAATGGTTGCGAGAACGATCTGAATGGCAACCTGTGCGTGTCTGTTTGCAAGTTTATTGGAGTCGCCGATCAGCAGAGGCTTTCCGTTCTATTGGCACACATCTGTTTAGGTGCACCGGGTAAGTCTTAGATATTCACTAAATAAAGAACAGATACATCATTATATTTCTTGCTTAATATCAAAATAATTAAAGTGTGTGTGATGACCAAATGCTCTTCAAATAAAGGTGCGATGCGATTTTTTAATCTCACCATGTTCAGTGTGTGGATTTCCGTATTTGGCTTTGTAGTTTGATATCAGTTTAGATGAGACTGATCTTATAAGATCGGTAGTATGCAGCGCTATTCACTGGTGTAATACCGTCCTATGTTGTAATAAACAAACTGCCATTAAATCATTCACCCTCCCCAGCAGGCGGCGCCACAGGGACAGCTAACGGGACGCCCACAGAGACCGAACTGCCCACGCCCACGTCGTCCGCGCCCGAGGCGGGCGGCAACCCCGCGTCGCTCGCGCTGCGCAACGCACTGCGCAATGTGTTCCGCACCGAGAGCGAGGCGGCCGCAAGGAATGATTCTAATGCGCAGAGAAATGATTCAGATCTGCCAGTTTTTGATGCGCCGTGAGTTTTTAATTTTTATGCAAAGCGTTATTGAAGCGTTCTTGTAACTTGCAATAACTTAAATCGTAACTAATTTAGGTGTCACACTTGGAAACCTTACAGATGCTTTTTACACCTAAAACTTTTAATCAACATTTTAGTGCAACACAGTGATATTTCATCATTTCATTTAGTGATATTGATTATTTAATCAACAGCGATCATTTGAGAGCAATTTGCGACATTGCCAACTTTCAGAATACCATAAAGGTCAAAATAGCAACGCTTTTGTATGTAAAAAATTATTAAAAAATCTTTTTCTTACAGTTCACCAGCTCCTAGGGCCCAATCAGAAACTGCACAGCAATCTGCTAATTCAGGTAATATTCTTAGTTATTTGATATTAGATAAGGTTTTATTGATATTTTACTTAGGTGCTGTATCCAAATGTGTTGCCCAAACAAACTAACATCGCCCTTATTTCCTAGCTGTATAGGTGGTTTTACTACTTATGCTTAGATGACCAAATAAGTACTTCGTAACATAGTACAATAATGCCATCTGTGGTGTCCCCACACAGAAAGCTGCAGCTGGTCGGACGGCAGTAAGGACAGCGGCGGCGCCGCGGCCGCCGCCAGCGCCGAGCCTGCGCCCGCGCCGCTGGCCGACGCGGCCAACGACAACGCCGCGCTGCTGTCGGCGCTGTGCAAGCATGTGGTGCAACACTGGTACGTGTTAAACTCAAACCATTTATTTCAATTAAACCATCTACAGGCACGTTAAAAGTGCCGTAATAAAGAGATATAAACAAAGAACCATTCAAAAATTAAAATAAGCCGTGGCAGCTAAGAGATGACCAGTCTCAACTGACGGCGCCCGTTCACGAACATGACGCATGGATCAGCACCATTCAGCTCAACCATTTGAAGGAAGCTAAATGATCCAACACACGCGCCAGCGTCAGCGAGACATCTGAGTGAGCATGACATACTCACAGCCGCCAGGGCACATTCATGTCAATGAAAGACATATTATATTGTGTTTTGTATAATAATTAGTTATTGCAAACTATGTGCATACATTATTTGAATTGCATGACTGTTGCACTAAGGTTATAACGCTCATCAAATACTATGACAGCACATTACACATAGCATATTACTTTGACGAATTTAAATGTTTTGCGTATTTACTTATACTTATGCGTGTGCGCAAATGCAGTGGAGGGCCGTGCAATTTTATTTCAAATTTAACAAATGTTTTTAATTCTGATGACCATTTATATTTTGAGACATTTTAAAATTTGAGCCTTCAATAAGAGCGGATTATGAATTGAAAGAGTGGTGGCCCAGTAGTAACGGCCGCAACTTACGAGTTGTAGGTCGTAGATTCGAACCCTGATAAGCGCTTTACTCTGCCCCACTGCTCTCAAAACGGTGAAGGAAAACATAAAACATCGTGAGGAAACCGGCATGTCCTAGAACCAAAAATTCGAAGACTTGTGACATCTGCCAACCCGTACTGGGCCGGCGTGGTTGGTTACGGCCCACTCCCTGTCACTGAGAGAAGGCATAGGAACATAATGCTATAAATTGTATTGTATGTAAGTATATTCTCATATTGAAGGTCATATTTTATATTAGTGAATGGTTAAATGTTTTTATTTTATGTATTTTATTTTCTCTTCTACTCTTACACACGTTGTCTACATCTCTTTTTATCCACTCTCCTATCGCAGGTATGCTGGAAGAGATTTCTTTAGAAATAAGCATAACCTTTGTACGTATTTTTCTGTTCCTTTTTCTTGTCTCTTTATATGTGTGTACATAAACTGTTAAATAAATAAATTGAAAACATTAATAATACAGTATTTATTTTCTTGAACCAGTGGTGAAGAGGTCAGTGAACGTATGCTGACGACATTAATCGGAGTGTGCGGAGAGAGTGCGTGCTCCCCGCTACTGCTGCGCGAGATGTGTCGCCTGGCCGACGCGCACGCGGGCGGGGACCATCGACAGCTGTTCCCTGCTGCAGTGGGCTGGCTGTCTGCTTGGTAAGTGTTATTAAAACTTTTCTTAGCTTTTAATAGTGACATTTTCTGTGTGACTTTGCCATGTAGGGAACATCCTACCATGAAAACTATTCTGTATGTTTAAAACCACTCGCACACGGGTGCCAAATTTTATCTAAATCCATTTAACCGTTTTGGCGTGATTCAGTTTAGAACATCTTAGCTTTTTCACATAAAATAATTAGATTAAGTTGGTGATCTTGGTCAGAGGAGCTCATGGCTAAGTAAGAACAGCCCTACGGGTCGATCCATCAGGTTAAGCTACGTTTTCCGGGGTTGGTCCGCGGATGGGTGACCATCTTTACATACTGAGACTCCTCTGTGGCTTGGAAAGCACATGAAGTCGTCATGTTTGACCACAATTTTACCAGATACAATGTGAAGCCGTTGGTCATTCGTGGATCTTTGACAGTCGTTACGGGTCGTTACGGATCGTCAGAAGCCCGAAAGTCTGGCAACCAGTCTTACCAAGGGGTATCGTATTGTATTACCCAGTTACTGGGTTGTGGACGTCAGATAGGCAGTCGCTCCATGTAAAATACTGGTATTCAGCTGCATCCGGTTAGAATGGAAACCAACCACAATATAGTTGGAAAAAGGCTAGGCAGATTTATTGATCTTGTTCAAAATAAAGTATCCTATAATGTTGGTTTCTCTTTCTTCATAATTTTATGTTTTTGTCACAGTGTGGACAATCTGAGTAGTCAAGAAGTATTGGACAAATTGGAGGAGGGACAGGTGGACGGCACCTTAGCGCCTCAGATCGAATCCGCTTGCGTCCTGCTGTCTTATCTCGCCGACGCTTTGCACGCTATCAATACTACGCAGCCTCATAGTAAGTACAATACACATACATTTACAGGGACCAAGAGTAGTTGTCTGGAACAGTTCAGACAAGAAGTAGAATTATTATTTATTTATAAAAAGCATACAGTAGTCTTTTATTTAAAACTGTGCCCCACAAAATAGTAATAGTACGTAGGTGTGGTTATCATGAACAGTGAACGAAACTCAGTTTAGGACCTCCATTACTAACTAAATATTATCACTCAGTTTCTAAGTGCGGACGGATATCACCAATAAAATTGAACGCGTTCAGCACATCTAAACGCGTTCAAGAGCTGTTAGTGTACAATTTTCCATAACAATTTTGACACTGACAGCTCTTGAACGCTTTTTAGAGATGCTGATTGCGTTCTGTTTCATTAGTGAAATCAGCCCTTAATGCCTGTTCAGATCTGGCTGGTAGAATCCGCTGTCAAATCAAATGTTATCTGTTGTGATTGACCAAACGACACAACAATCAATCAATACTATTATAAATCCTCTAATATAAGGCCGCCAGTACACTTGTAAGTTCCGCACGTAAGTCGCTTACGTAATTAACTTACGAATAAATTTGCAAATGTTAACTCTCTTGTAAGGAGCTTATCGTACATCTTACGCAGTCATAAGTAACTTACATAACGGAAGCAACTTACAAGTGTAATGGCGGCCTAACGAAACTTCGACGCAAGTATTTAAAAATAAATAAATAAAATGATTTTAATTCGGACAACTACGAGATCCATAAATTGTTAGTAACAGGTTTGCACTTAAAACACTATTGTTAGTAACTTAAACTAACGACGAATTAATGAGAAGACCACTCATCAACTAGACAACGTGAAATGGAAACTAGGGTATAAGTCTTCTCACAAATTGCCTTATTATGGCCGAGGAGGTATCTGCCGCCACAGCCTTCAGGATGCTATCGTGACTGCCCCTTATTCTGCTCAGAAGTGAGACCGTTTTATTGCGGATGATGGCATGAAATCCACCAGTATTTTTAACTAACGCCTATATTTTTTGTAGCATGGCGTTCAGTGAGTCCTACATGGGAGTCACCGTCGGACCTCGGATTCGACCTGGATTATACAGACGAACAACAAGACGATGACGACACGAGTGCTGATGATTCTGTAAGTAAATTATAGATAGTGCCATCCACGAAGACGCGCCCCACTCCATTCTGCTCCGCACTAAAGTATAGCTTACAGTATAGTAATCGCGGAGTGGGGCGCGTCTTTGTGGATGGCACTATCTGTACAGTACGACACAACTTAGATGTAGCATAAATTTCAAAATTTTCATTAATTCATTTCAATTTTACGAATGTATTTGTTATATGACTTTACAAGTTATTGCGGTTTCGTAAAGATCATTTTCACCTAAAGCAGTAATAAATATTGGTGTTTTTGAAGGCGCACTCAGTTCGGATGGTAATCGGTTTTACGAATTTTGCCGATGCTACATCTAAGTTGTGTCGTACTGTACCTATCAATCGTTTTTACTTTATTAATTGTTCAATTATCTATCGCCTCTTATTTCGGTACGACGTATTATCGAATAATAATAATAATAATAATAGTAAATTTTTATTCAGTATTAAAAATTCGTAAAATATTAACATAAAGTCTTGAAATAATTTACAAAGGTATTATAATGTTAGATGCCTGTACTAGGATAAACCTGTATCACAGCTATAAACAGCTAGCAATAGCTTGTGTTATGGTAAAAAGATTAGGTCAACGGCAAACTTTTAGACTGTCGAGTGCACCTGAAGCACAGATTAGTACAGATGAGTCACTCCGCAAAATCATTTAAATAAAAAGCGACTCTTGCTACGACACAATAAAGTGCAATTTAGGTCGCACAGCCCTAATTACCTATAGTTCGTGTGCCTCTCTTTCTATCGCGTAACTCTTATACCTTCTGACTACATTACGCCTACCAAGAGCAGATCCAATCCTCTAAAAAGGTTGTGGTCACGTTGGACTAGAAGTCGCTCACGATCGACTCATTAAATATTAAAACCATAATTATTACTATAAGTCCATGGATTATTTTTGCCCAGTCTCCTTTGGTAAGGTGTTTGCTCTTTGCTCGCACACAATGTCCTGACCACATCGGGTTATCGACCTCAATTAGGGTAGTGGGCTTGCCCACCGTGCCCAACAACGGTGGATCCGCGCTTGACGCCCACTGAATGCTACAAGTCGAGTCCGCCACGTACCTACTTGTAGCTTCATACTTCAAATGAAAGAAAGAAAAATATTTTATTTGGGACACGCACAGGAAATACAAACAGTAAAAAAATAAAAACAAAATTATATAAAAAATAAAATAAAAAGGGAGCTTAAGTATAAAAAAAAAACTACCAAAATAATAACGACCTGTGCGAGGCCAAAAAGGCCCATATCTCAGCATAATACGGCGATAATAAATACCACCGCGCTGCGGAGTGAACCATCTATATTTATTTGTGCCTGAAGTAATAAAGTATCGCGTATATCTAATATTCAAGGTACGTGAATGAAAGTGTTCACAGAAACAGATGTCAGGCATACTTTATTGGCTTTAGTGGGTTCTAGTCAGTAAGAGTCTGACACGCCCTCCCGCTCCCAGAGCGGGAGAAGTTATTTGATAATTTCCCACCCAAAAAAAAGGCATACTTTATTAAAAATATAATAACTTTATAAAAAATTGGGGTCCCCAATTTTTACTATTCTAAATGTTGTCTCTGAACTGATATATAATTCCAATGACATTGAAATATAGTTCCTTCAATCTATTTGCATAATTCATATATTTTCCCCCACAGGACGAAGATGCAATGCTCCAATACAAGCTTTGTACATTCACGGTAACTCAACGCGAGTTCATGAACCAACACTGGTACCACTGCCACACTTGTAAGATGGTGGATGGCGTCGGCGTGTGCACGGTGTGCGCGAGAGTCTGCCATCGCGGACATGACGTGTCTTACGCCAAGTTCGGTAACTTCTTCTGTGACTGCGGCGCTAAGCCTGACTCTAGGTAAGAAAAAGCTACTAGTGAAGTTTTTTTACTTATAGCAGATACTTTCAAGCAATTTAATTAGTAGTGATAGTGGCTATTCGGCCATGGTAAAACAGGCCTATTATAATCAGACTTGAATTGATTGTTATTTTTGTTGAAAATTGGTATATTAAGTTAAATCAAGAGTAATTTCCACTTTGCTACCACGTTGGTCCTTTACCTTAGGTACATCTTTATTACATACAGCTTTCATCAGTATTTATTCAGATTCACTTAGTTCAAAGTAAAGGTTTCCTAAATTATTATATCAAAATTTAGCATCAGTAACAAGGAATTGCATTATTCCTGTTCAAATATTTGAAAATCTTTTACTTTGTGTCTAGTTGCCAAGCACTAGTAAAGCGCTCGGTGACTTTGGGCGGAGCTCGTGGCGCCGGCGCAGAAGAGACCGCGCCCGCGCCCTCGCTGCGCAGGCGACCGTCCAGCCCCGCGCCGCCCGCGGTACTGGCGCCGCCGCGACGACCTGTGTTGGCGTCTAATATTCAAGGTACGTGAATGAAAGTGTTACACAGAAACAGATGTCAGGCTCCGCGCAAACGGGCACCGCCCACAGCCACCGGTGGCTGGCGCCTCCTGCTGCGGTGCGGAGTACTGCTGTAGCGCGTGGACGCCACCGGCCATACGTGTGCGACGAATCCACACATAACTTATGAAAAAGCATGTGAAGTAGCTGTGGTCGGTGACCTGTTTGTGCGGAGCCTAAGCCTCATAGCAGTTTGTACTACAACCCTAGGGATCATCTAAGTTAACATCAAAGTTAGGCAATCTCAAAGCATTTATTTCAATTAAACCATTTACAGGCGTTTTTTAATTGTCAAGTCTGTCTGTCAGTCAGAAACAGGAAGCTATTTGCCCTTTCCAAAGCATAGTAGGTTCCTATGGAGAAGAACGGCCAAGAAACTCCACGGACACTCTTTTAAATCAAAATATTGGTTTGTCATGTGACCTCAATTTTACCAGATACATTATGAAGCCGTTAGTCCTGGCTGTCATTTGTGAATTTTCGACAGTCATTTCAGGTAGTGAGAAGCCCGGAAGTTTGACAACTAGTCTTATCAAGGGGTATCGTATTAAAAAGTAATAGGTTTGTGGAGGTTAGATAGGCAGTCGCTCCATGTAAAATACTGGTATTCGGCTGCGTCCGGTTAGACTGGACGCTGACCCCAACATAGTTGGGAAAAGGCTACACAGATGATAATGACAGCGTGAAGATGATGGTGAACGATTGCCTAGAAATAACCTGCTTGTAAAAACTTACCTTTTTCGTTCAAATGACGCGTGTAACTTTGAATAATGCAAATTAGCTTTGACATGGCCGCTATTTAGAATCTATTTAGGATTTCACTACAATATTGTGTTAATTTATTAAATGTTAACCCAGGCTGCCGCCAATACCTGTCGTCGTACGCGGGCTGGGGCGCGTGCATGGAGCGCGTGCGGCGCCTGCTGGAGGCGCTGGGCGGGCCCGTGCGCGCCGCGTGCGAGCGCGCCGCGCCCACGGGCGCGCACGGCCGCGCGCAGCGGGCCCTGGCGCAGCTGCACCTGGGGGAGAAGAAGTTCACGCACACCGATCACCTCATGCTGCCTACTCTTGGTGAGTGTTGGCGTATGTAGCCGAGCGGACGTTGGTGTGAAACTTTGGTAGAGGTGCGCATGCGTGCGTGCGGGTTATGACAAGAATCGCAGTGGAAAAACATGCGCAGCGGGTGTTTAAAAGTTAATCTGATCAATAAACGATAACTTTTGTCTAGAAATGTTGACCGTAACTTCTTCAGTCAAGATTTCCATAAAGAACTAAAACAAACTATTCGATTTATCTATAATTTTACCAAGACCGCTATTCAACCGCGCCTTAGGTATGCGCGCAGCGAGACAGGCAGTGTAGGCCGCCCATTCGTCAACGTCCAATGCGCGCGACGTCCCGTTCAAACTATAGCTAAATTATCAAAACCTGTAAATAAAAAACCATACCCTAACTAATCTGCTTAAGCTTAAGATTTGAATACGAGTTACACTTCTCATGACTACTTCGTACTCTCAAGTTCCACTGCAACGAACTCGATATAAAAACCTCTTATTATATATTCCTCAATTCCACAGGCTCACAAGAAGGCGCATTCGAGAACGTACGTATGTCGTACACGGGCGAGACTGGCCAGACGATCCGCCAGCTGATGTCCGCGCACAAGCTGCGTCGTGTCGCCATGTGCTGCCTCGCCTCGCCGCAAGGACGCAGGCAACACCTCGCCGTGTCGCATGAGAAAGGTATGTGAAGAATGTTCTAGAATCTATACTTATTTGTTTGTTTGAACGCGCTAATCTCTGGAAGTACCAGTCTAATTTGATGAATTTATTTTTGCATTTTAGCCCAATTCTTGAGGAAGGCTTATAGGCTTTATTATTATATCACGCTACGATCGTTAGGAGCCGAGCAAAAAGAAAAAAGGCAGAAAGAACGCTAATCGAAAAACGAAGTAATAGCGACGCGGTGGGTCGGAGGGGGGGAGGGGTAACCGAAGCTAGTTAAATTGATATGTCGTCAACATGTTACTCAAAAAGAGTCCTAAGTTTTCCTGACTACTCGAACCTCATAATGCTTCGAGCATTATTTTATTAGTGTTTCTTATGTTCCGAATAATTCATGTATTCGTAAATATAAGCAACTTATATGTATAATTTAAATGTTACAACTATTCATAATCTAATATTCCTTTTTCTTCCACAGGAAAAATCACAGTCCTCCAACTGTCGGCGCTACTGAAACAAGCAGACTCGTCGAAACACAAGCTCACTCTAACACGACTATCATCCGCTCCCATACCGTTCATGGTACTCAGTCTGAGCGGGAACCCTTGGAACGAGGATCTGTTGGCTGTGTGCGGACTGAAGGAATGTCATGTGCTTACCTTCAATAGTGGTGGTAAGTTAGATGAATACTTGTGATGTTATGATGTCTTGTTGTCTTCTTGATTGTAGATGTTGCAGCCGACGTTTGAGAAATCTTTGTTTATATACCTTCCTGTTTTCGCATAAATGTAAAATTTGGCTTTACTGTATGGCCTCTGCCAGTTTATATGACAAATTTTGACTAAAACTTTTGTTTTATTCTTTAAAATGTCCTGGTTTAATAAATAAGGGACTGCACTCACGTTTCACAAAAATATTAAATGACTTGATGTAGTATTCATAAAACATGTTTATCCGTCAAGTTTTTGGTCAAGAAAATAGATAACACCCTGTGTTCGTTTATTGAACTTTTTTGTATAATATTTTAAAATCATTTGTTTTTCTCAGGTGCCGTAGCTGACCACCTAGTCCTAAACACCGGGTTGGAAGGCAACAACTACGTCATCAAAGCAATATGGCTGCCAGGCTCTCAGACACAACTCGCCCTCGTCACATCAGACTTCGTCAAGATATACGACCTGAGCAAAGATCTCAACAACCCCATACATCACTTCCTCGTACCGAGCGGAAAGGTAAAAGTACTTGTTAATTTTAGAGCTGGAGGAGATAAAATAAATAAATTGCTAATCTTGTTTAATCTACCCGACTTTCCTACAAATTACAAGTTTTTCATTGGTCTGCTAGATAGTGCCTATTAGGGCACTGGTAAATAAGCCCCTTAATGTCACAGACACGGAAAATTGGACACCAGTTTCATTTAACGGTATGATAAAACCTTAAACACATTTTATAATACCTGAATACTGTAATAACATTCTATTTGTCAGGTCCGCGACGTCACATTCGTGAACCAGGACGGCGTTATGCACATGCTATGCATGAGCTCCGCCGGCCATATTTACTGGCAACCAATGAGCGAAGAGTCTCGCGCCACGCTAGGAACGTTCTACGTCACAAACACGCTAGAGGTGCTCCATCCGGAAATACAGGTAAGTCGACATTGTTATTTAAGTTCTCGATATAACTCTTGTGAACCAGGCTGGTATTATGCACACGCTATGCATGAGCCCGAACGGCCACATCTACTGGAAGCCGATAAGCAAGAAGCTGGAGGACTCGCAGACCCCATACTACGTCACCAACGTGCTGCAGATTGAGCACCCGGAGATACAGGCAAGTTGCGGTAACCGGTTATCAAAGTTAGTCTTGAAATCAAAGAAATAGCACCGTCGTGTAAGTGATGATGAGTGCTTATTTCTTGATATAAAATACTTTTTTGTTTTGTTTTGTTGTTAGGCAAATAAAACACTGGACAGTTCTGCAGAAACTAATAAGGCGATGTGACCATCTTTTGGATACTTTATTTATAAATAATGGAAATTCATGTATTTAGCACATAAGTCTAGCCTAAACTAAAAGACACAACATATTCTGCAAAATAAAAATTAAATAAAAAGTGTATTACATTTTAAGATATATCATAGCAGGAGGATAATCAGCAGAATTACTCGCCTCACGGCTGCGGGAAATAGGGCCAGGGGCCGTATTATGACGTATTAATGCCACCATAATTCCAGTGTGAATGAGAGACAGAGCTATACAAGGCCGCTAGCACCATCCTTTTTTCGCAGTGGAATAATGATGGCATTAACACTTCATAATAAGGCCCCAGTTCAGCAAAAAAAAAAAAAAACATGCTGTCTAGTGGATTATTTGCATAGAACCGTGTCTTCGTGACCGCAAGCATGCAGTGTGGCTTTGTATAGGCACACTTGTGTAGTAGTCGCCTAGACGCGGATCAAACTAAATTTCTTCCTGTGCCGACCCTATGCATGCAATATAAGTTACTGTTTTACTTTGTAATCCATCCGCTTGCATCAGTTTATACTTGTGTATGCAGTTATCAACCTTAGCGCAGGAAGAAATTCAGCCTTTCACTCAGAGCAGACCGACAGCAACGCACTGATACCATTGAACAATACATTTTATTAACAGTAGTATAAAGTCCAAAGTTGTACGAACATCGACGCAGACATCAAACGGCTCCTTGGGCGGCCTCAAGCATGGTTGATGTTCATAAATTTAAATTCTGCTTTCGGTTTGCGCTAACCCTTAGAGGACGTATTGGACATTGTCATAAAAACAAAGTGCCCTTTTAATTCTTTAACCCAAAACAGGAGCGCATTCGAAGTCCCAAATATATTATAAGGATTTAAAAATAAAAACTTGTGTCCCCAATGTCCTCTACCCATTTCCCGTAGTGATTTAAAATTCCGTAGTTCCAGTACCGTATATCAATTGGCTGAATGTTGTCATACATTTTTATAACTTCCTCACACTTGGTCGCCATACTTTATGGTTGTATTTCCTTCTTCCTAGGACGTGGCGGGGTTGGTGGGCGGCGGCGGTGTGTCCATCTACTACTCGCATACGCTGAAAATGTTGTTCTTCTCGTATGCGCAAGGCAAGAGCTTCTTGGCACCTCTTAACACGGTTGAAGAGAGCCTCAAAGGTAAACAAAGCAAGACGTATAAAAACACCTTTCATTTTGAGTTTATACTAAGAGTTAAAAACAAAACCTGATGAAAATACATTAAACTCCATACGACGACAAAATCAGTCCACCATCACCATAATTTGTTGAAATTGATTCAGTATTAAAATAGTTGTAGAGTGTCTTTCGCCCTTCTATTTAAGTTTGTCGTATTTGCATCAAGAACAACACGATATATTTGAAAACCCAATCTTAGATAATTTACACGTATTCAACTATGTTGTTGATTTTTTATTGACCCTTTGTAATAATAAGTTAAAGTAACAATTCGCTTTCTATGGAATTTGAATTTAATAACCTAAGATTCTGAATTCAAATATAAAAAAGGAATCAAGTACAGATGCCACAAAGACGCGCCCCACACCGCGATTACTGTACTGTAACCTGTAGAGCTATTCTGAAAAGTTCACTTCGAACCTCACTCGAGTGATCGCACACAATTCGAAAGTGAACTCATTTATTTTTATTAATAAATGAGTTCACTTTCGAATTGTTCGAACCGTTCGAATTTCGAAGTGAAGTTTAGAGAATACCACACAGCCGATCTATTCTAAAAATCTCGCCGTGAAAACATAGACAAAACAAAACGCCGTGAAGTGAGCGTGAAGTGAGCCGTCATCCCACTGATGCTAGGGATGGACAATATTGACAGCTCACTTCACCTAAGTTTTCACCGTGAGATTTTTACAGAATAGCACTGCAGTACTTTAGTACGGAGCGGAGCGGAATGGAGTGCGTTTTCGTTTCACTATCTATACCGCATTATTTTTTCCCAAACAGGCACAGCAATGATAACGCTAACAGCCTCATCAGCACAAAAGGAAGGAGGTCGGGGCGGCGGCAAGCAAGGAGGCGTACAGTCCTTATGTCAATGGGCCGAAGTGCCCGGACACCCTGGTTTAGTGACAGCTGTCATGCAGGCTTCCAACAACCCGGTCGTACTCATGTTGACACCTACTAACATATTCGTACAAGAAATAAAGGTGAGACAGGTAATGGGGCGTTGTTAAACCTAAATAGAAATGGCTATTTAAGTCACTTCCGTTTTGAGAGAAAACAGGTATTGTTTTGAGCTGCTTCGTTGCTTTGGCTTGCGGTTTTGTCTAGGGCCCTTATAAGGAAGTGTTAAAGTTTCAGTAGAAAAACGGGGTGTCGCTATACATCCTGTATAGCTCCCACTCTTTCTCGTACTGGATCAATGATGATTTAAGTGCTAGTCACCATTTTGCAGTGCAAAAAGGAATGGCGCTATTCGACCTATATAACCCCATCTCTCTCTCGCACTGGAAAGGCTTTCAAAGGCCCTTGGAACCCAAAGTCATAAATCGCTAGTAAAATTTCAATTCGTCATAAAGGCATGCGATAAATAATGTTTCTGATTGAATAATCAAATAACTTATACTTTTGGCATGAGCTTGAAAAGTAGAACTTGCCCGAGTTTAATTTTACTCTTTTTCTAAAACTGTCTTTTTTGTAGGTGGTACCCGCAAAAGCGAAGATAACAGACATGGTAGCGGTTCGTCATTGGTGCGGCGGCGGCGGCGAACAGAAGAGTACTCTGATACTACTCTGTGAAGACGGAAGTCTTCGAATGTATGCTGCAAGTAATGACCACACTGGGTACTGGTTGTCGCCTGCTATACAGCCGACGCATGCGCCAAGAAGACGCCCTAGGCTGCTGACGCATCATTCTAAGGGAAAAGCGCAGCAGGTTAGTACCGAGGTAATTTTGGGCATAGAAAAGAGACTGGGCAAAATTGATTCATAGACCACTTCTCTTCAATTTTGCCCAGTGTACTTTCACAGATTATATATTATTATAGATTTTGTTGCTGATCTGAACTCTCTGAACAAATAATAAAAATATCAAAGGTCTTATGATGATCCTTAGACATCTGTTATTGTTTAGTATAATTATATAGCCAACAGATCAGCGGATGGCAAACTAATATTAATGCGGTTCATCATTGACAATGCGGTATCAATAACACAACTTTATTTTACAGGTAGTAACAAAATCCAACGCCAATGGAGCTCCTCAGTTCCCGATCGATTTCTTCGAACATTGCGTTGCGATGAACGACATTGAATTTGGCGGAAACGATCTGTTGCAAGTGTACAACACCGCACAGATCAAACATCGACTCAATACAACTGGTAAGTAGATAGATATTTATTACGCGGAGTTGATAAACCGTAAAATCTTCAATGGTCAATACCTCTCCATCCAAGAAGTATCGTAAAATCAAAAATGTATCGTAAAAGTTAAGATTCAAAACTGAAAGACCGTCTCAAGAAAGAAGTCTCGCCGACGCAGCTTCGACGTTCGACTTATTTAGTATTTAGTTCCACTTATTGCCGCGGGATTTCTCTCGTGACTCTTGAGACGGCCTCACCACTTTGAAAGTTACAAAGACTCGAAAACGCCTTTCTACTTCCTAGTGTTAAAACTTTGAAAAAGGGTCGCGTTATACCAATATATTTTTGAGTCGTTGGAAATCGTCTTGTTTGTAAGCTTTTGTAATTCTTTATAGGTTTGTACGTGGTATCAACAAAAATGAGTGGTTTTGCGATGGAGGTCGCCAACTCCGACCCTAACATGGTCATCTGTGGCATAAGAGTACTTCTGGGCAGTCAAGACGTCGCCAGAACGCCGTCATTCGTTGAAGTGAGTATCGCTAATTGTACAGGGTCTTTTTCGAGATGGGATTTCAGGGTAAAAACGGAAACTGAAAAAAAATTCAATGTCTTCAAAGGACCCATAAGCTCGATTTTAAAGATTTGGAATCTATTATAAACAAAGACTTTGTTTATCGAAGATGAATTAACCAAACCTTTTTTTATACAGGGCTGTAATTATAAAAAACATTTTGAAAAATAAATTTTATGAAATCATTACAGTGGTTCATTGTTATTCACACTTCGTCATTGAGCCATACAATAAAATGAACTAATCTGACTTATATTGTCGCATTCTTCACTGGTTGCCGGGTCAAATTTTTCATTTGTTTTAGGTGTACGGCAGATCAATTCAAACAATAGTAGTACGCAACCGTTGGTTTGACATACCACTGACGCGCGAGGAGTCCCTTCAATCTGACAAGAAACTATCCATCAACTTCGGACCTTCACAAGACCCTGATGGCGTCACTATGGTTGATTCTGTAAAAGTAAGAATATCACATTTTTATTTCTGATCTTGTTTTTTTTCAAGTGAAAGATTGTTTATTATTCATTTATTCACTCGAGTTACAATGACTCTTAAACAATACAATGCATTAACATTGCATTACAATACAATACAAAACAAAAACCACCGTAAATTCAACACTTACTCTAACACACCATCAATGGCCGGCGACTGTAGGTGACGGTATGGATTCACGTTAGAGATGGGTAGCACACCCTTTTAAAATGAGGATCGTGCGAGGCACTCTTTTTACTTTGTGCTAGCACACTTTGCTACCACAAATGAGACGAGGCTGCGGTGGCCTGTGAGCACGTACGTGCTATGAGTGTGTCAGTGAGTCGCGAAACTCGCCGCCCGAGTCGCGAGTGTGGTGTGTAGTGATGACAACGCCACACGGCACACGCAGTAGAGTAGGCACGCGCGGTGACTAATCGATTAAGCGCGTCACACAGCTCACACGAGTGATAATGAGGGACAGAGAAATGAGAATGATTACGTGACGTCGTCAAACAAAAGTAAAAGACGGCAATTAAACTTTGACCTTAACTCCTTTGCTTAGAATCGTAAATAGACTTGCAAACGAATGAGTGACTCGTTTCCTTCAAAATTCACAATACGTACTGTAAATGTTTTGTGTAGCCAATCTGTGCCCTGTGGTGTGTGGTAGCACATCAAAATGAAAAGAGTGAGTGACTCTTTTGATCCAAGTGAGTAGCTAAAATTGTGCTAGCACATGTGCTGAGTTACCCAACACTAATTCACGTGACCGACGCGCCGTAGTGCTTATACCAGTTTTAAGTTTTCACTTCTTCCCCATGACTGCCTATTTTTTTTTATTGTTGTTGCAGAGTAATCAATCAAATTTTTATTGCTTGATAAATTGACTTGATAGAAAATATTCAAGTAAAAATTCATAATGATGTGGTATTTTAGGTATATGGAAAGAACAAGGAGCAATTCGGATGGCCTGAAGATAATGAAGACCCATCCGCTTGTCCATCATCCAGCAAGGTTGCTGCAGTAAGTGTTAATGTTATTCTCGTTTAATAATTTAATTCGCAGCGTGAAATTTCAATTGACTTGAAGAAAATTTAATAAAGCAGTCGATGCAAGTCTTACATTTTTATAAATCTTTGTGTTTTATTACTTATTTTTGTTGTTGATTTTAGCAAATCATAAGTTTCGTAGCTAGCTGAATTTATAAGAAATCTTTTGTCTGGTTCTATGTTCTAATACCAGTTATAATGTTTACACAGGAGGGCGAAGGCGCCGGCGGTGCTTGGAAGCCCAGTCCTCTAGAGCGCCTCGCATGCGCAGCCCTCGAAGCCTTAGAACTAGGCGCCGGCGCATCGGCCGCAGGCGCCCACGCGGCCGGCGAGCCTGCGCGCCGACTGCTATGTGCTCCCGCGCCCCCGCATCTGCATGCTAGAGCGCAGTGTCTGTTGAGGGCGTTGCATCATACGCATTATCATCAGTATAAGGTAAGGGCATTATCAAATCGGGATGTCCAAGTCAATCAAGGTGGTGAAGTCAAAACAAATGGCTTGTTTTTTGCAACGATTAGGGAGCGAAAACATACCTAAAGAAACTTTATAGTAACCTTTGATTTAGAATGTTAGTATGCGTATCCTACAAAACAAGTATTGCTTATCCGAGTAATCTCCGAATCTAAGGAATCTCCGGATAAGTATCGGTAAAATTAATTAAATACTAAAGATTTTTTAAATTATTCTGGTATATTGTGCCTATTTGGACAACATGTATGTACGTGGACAACGGTAACTAACGTTATTTCTGCAGGACCAAGCCATCCTCAAATACGTGTGCACATCACTGCGCGAACTTCGCGACACTGCTGACCCGCACAACATCGACCCTGAAGCGTACTTCAGACTGGTGCTGTTGGCGCGAGGCGTCGCTGTTGCCAGGCCCAACCATCTCGTGAAGTACAGCGCTCCTACGCCGCAGAGACCTCCCAACGGTAAGAGAAAACGCTAGCACATTTTAATTTGCTAGACTTCGGCAACGCCTTGGTTAAATAAGGCATGGCATCGCTTGGCTCCGTTCACTACAGAAAAAAACAGCATACTTGAATAAAGCTGTTTTCAAACCTATGTTACACTAGGTATCGGTTTGCGAAGTTCACTACTCTTGCGCATCTTCATCACCAAATGCAAAAAAAAAGAACTGTTGTGGTCGTACACTACACAACATTGAAACACGCAATCACAATTCTTTGTCATGAAAATAACAAATACGTTAAGTAATTTATAAAAACAAATCTTATGTTATTATTTTATTACTTTTCCAACAGGAGACTGGTCAGTTTTCTGGAAGGGTGACAATCAAGACGAGAAAGATAAAGAACCACATCTGTGCGCCTTACTGACAAGCGTACTATGGCGTTTAGCCGCGTGTCGTTCATCGACTGCGCAGCCGCCGGGCATCCTGTCCTATGGGTTGAGACATCCGGAACATACGATGCATGCACTCGCTGACACGGTGCATGCTTTCCAACTACATGCGGAGCCTGAATGTGTAAGTACTTGTTGAGTTTTTTTTTTTATCTAACCTCATAACAGCGAACCTCACTTTGTGTTGTGCCTAGCAACACGTTGAGATTTTGATGTAACTAAATATAGTTTCACAACCAACAAGTAAGTATAGTTTGACCAAGGCCACGACAGGCAGCATGGTCCCCGAGGATAAAGACTAATTCAGCGATCATATGCGTCCATTTCTTTCCAAGAAATCAATAAAAAATTGTCTACTGATTAATGGTGATTTCGTTGAATAAGGCAGTTCATATCTACCATTCTATCCAGAGCAGAAACTTAATTATGTTTTCCTCCATAGAGCGAATTCGGCAATCAAATCTACCTATCGCTCCTACTGGCTGAGGATCAAAGCATAAGCTTCGGAGCCAAGGCTGCTCTGATGAGAGTGCTCCGACCCAGAGTGAAGAGGCGTCGCGTCTACATACCGTCGCCACCTAACACTCCCGGAACAGGTAAAATAAAAACATATTTCGTTTCTTCAATGTGTCAGGAATCAGGATGATAATTTTGAGTACATACAGTATAATATCGGTTAGTTTCTAAAATTCTAGAGGACATGATAGGCTAATCTAAGCTATAAATATCAACCTACTGTCAATGGCTTTATAATTGCTCAACAAATACTTCTCGCTGGTAAAATACGGCCGATTTAACTTGGCTGGTCTGAACATAGGCACTACGGACTTTAGCGCATGTTCTCTCACTCACACTCGCCTCATGTCACCATTTGGTTCCAAAAAATGTTATTGCGCAACCTTCTGCGCTAAGTTCGGAACTGCCAAGTTATATCGGCCATATTGCAGTTTTTTTGAAGCTCTGAGAGTAAGATTTCAATTACTACGACTTTTTTATCTAGTATTTATTCTTATAACTCTCTCTGTAACGCAGGCGCAGGATCATCAGTAACGACAGCGCAACCAACGAGCTCTATAACCGAAGCCGTCGTATCGGAGTCAGACTTGAGCGCCAACCGGGACGACAATCAAGAGAACCAGTTCATGGATGTTGATGATTCATTAGAACCTATGGTGCTGCTGGCTCCTGATGGCGGTAAGAAAGTTTTATTTAACCGAGACATCAGAAGGAGTGACTGTTTTTGGCTAGTTGTAAGTCTCCTGTGAATTTATTGGATGATTGATACAGGGTGGCAGGGATATCGACGCCCAACCTGTTACCATGGATCCAGTACATGATTCTGAACACCCTACGTTGAAACTTTTCGTCGGTAATAAAAAAAAACCTAACCAGTCAAAGGGACTACCGACAGAAGTGAAAACTTAAATTAGCGCCATCTATATTCTAGGTTACAGCACTACGGTGCGCGGTGACGCGAATCCAAAAATTTATCCCCTAGCAAAATCGCTTAACGCCTCTAAGAAGATTTCACTTCAAAAAATTAGCTGTTCCATACGTTTTGACCGCGTAGGTATTGCACTTTTCTATGAAACAGCAGTGTTTTTTTTTTATAACTGTCTATAAAATTCTACGCTAAAGGGTCTAGAATCATGTGTTGAATTCATGGTTACAGTTTGCTTGTCGATGTCTCTGCCACTCTTTATTTTTGTATTATCATTTTTTTTTCGTGTAATGTTGTACTTGGCACGTATAACAAAACATTAATATGCATCATAGCAATCTATAATGCGGCCTTTGGCATTCGTAATGGACAACATCTCGTATTGTTGGGTCGGAATTGAAAAAGAATTTATTCTTTATATCATTCGTTACTCACTCATCCTCTATAGAAAGGGGAGGATCCTCCGACCTTGCGGGAAAGTCCGAAAGGGATACCGTGGCCCCTGGCAACGTACAGGCAACTGAAGGAACACGGGTGGGTTTTAGTCAGTAAGAGTCTGACACGCCCTTCCGCTCCACCCAGAGCGGGAGAAGTTATTTGATAATATACCACCCAAAAAAAAAAAAGGATCCTCCGACCAGACGGGTGTCGTGTCTGGCGGGCTGAGCGATTCCAACGATGGATTATTATGTTTTTCGCGCGGTAAACTCTTAATTGCGCGATGCAGGATTTGTGTGACGCCAGGTCTTTGATGCGTAGTTCGCACGTGGTGATATAGATGCCGCCACAACCCAATAGAAAGAGATTATCGCCGCCTATAGACACTTTTCCGTTATAACACTAGTGTAAGATACCATAACCTTTCAAACTGCGGCGCAACTTACTGCCAGAAATATGTTCTTATCATTTTTTTCTTTCCAACAGGTCTTGAAGCATTGCTAGACATTCCACCGGACGCAGATGACGAGACGATGGTAGAGCTGGCCATAGCATTATCTCTACAGGAACAACCGCGCAGGGCTCCGCCCGCACCCTCGGCGCCTCCGCCACCCGCGCCCGGCTTCAGTGATGCTACTGCCTCGCCTCCTGGGTATGTCACTATCTATTATACAAGGTGTAATTGAAATAACTGATAATATAAAAACGGGTCGTTGAACCCGTCATTATGAACAACTTTTAATATGTGACCACCACCACAGGTTAGACACTCTGCAAAGTTATTTAAATAAAAAGCGACTCTTGGTACGACACAATAAAGTGCAATTCAGGTCGCACAGCGATAATTACAGACAGTTATATTCACCTAGAAGTTGCCTCTCTTTCTATCGCGCAACTCTTATATCTTCTGACTACGTTACGCTCACTGAATTCGACAAGTTGAGCCCGCCGAGTACCTACTTGTAGCTTCATACCTAAAATGCGGAGTGTCGCATCTGAGGCCCTAGTGTGAGTTTCTTTTAACCATCTCGATTTTACGCATCGACCGTGTTTGGCGCTCCGATTGGCCGTTCACTGATGAAGGCCGGCCGGCTGCCAATCGGAGCGCCGAACGCGTTCGATGAGTAAAGTCGAGATGGTTAAAAGAAACTCACACTAGGGCCTCTGTATTCACCTGTGCCACCACAGAAAAACGTCTCAGGTGATCAATGTGATCATGATCACATAACTGTTTTTTTTTGTTCTCGTTTCGATTACACCTGTAGATGTTTGAGTTTTAGATAATAGAGATATTTATGACAAAACCTCGAACTTTGAAAAAAAAAAGATTTTACTTTAGATAGCCGTCAATGTTCGAACGGAGCTCCTAAGATTTAGAAGCGAAATCATGCACAATACTGTGGTGCGCGAACTCGCTGCGTGATGACCTCTTATTTTTATACCTACAGGAACTTGGCTCTTATAACACAGGCTTTTGGCCTAGTTTAGGAGGCATCAGTTCGCCCCTTAATGTGACTATTGTACAACGTAGCTATAATCCTTGTGTATTTATGTTTTTTTTTTCATAGTGTACAAATAACATTTTATTATTTATTAAATATGTTATCATTATTAATAAATTTACTATAGTTTATAAAAAAGAACCTAATTAGTACAGATAACATCCCATCAACTTACATGTAGTAACAATTCCGTCAGTTCTGATGACGAGGGCAGCACGGCCGCTACGGACGGCAGCACACTGCGCACGTCGCCCGCGGAGCCGCCGGGCTCCGCCGGCTCGGAATCCGGAGGTAGCGGCGCTGACAGCATCGGAGGAGTTTCTGGACGAAGCAGCGCTTACGGTAAGGCAAACACATGCGATATACAGGGTAAATTTTAAGGCTGATTTTGATGAAAACTAAAACCTATTGGATAGATTGTGCGAAAGATGATCTGGATAGGAAGGCGGTGAATACTGAAAAGATGGCTAATAGTGGTGTATGGGAAAAAAACCAGATCTGATCCTTAATAAATTGGGATAAAGGCAAGACCAAGATGATATAGTTTGACCGTGACCGCTGTTCCACATTTTAGGTATGTGCGCGGCGAGACCGGTGGGCAGTGAAAGCCGCTTATTCGTAAACTCCCTGCCTCGCCGCGCAATCCTAAGGCGCGTAACAGCGGTTCCGGTCAAACTATAGCTACGTAGACAAGCTTTCTTGAAGGGTTATCATTGAAAAGAAAGAATTCTAAAATGACGGAGGCCTTCGTCATGAGCATCATGGTTTGATAAATCAGCGAGTATTTTAAATGTTTTAGACCTAAAGGAAATGATGAAAAGAAATGATGCTGGAGAAAAACAGTCTTATCATATAATTGGTTTTCATGGGTGCTTGTATTATGTTTGAGATTGGCCAGCATGGGATACAGTGCTTACATATATTCTTGGGATCGCTTTACGGTAGCCATCTGTCATCATAGTATTATAGTATGTTTGTATTGTGCATTACAACGGTACGGAATGTTCTAGGAGAAATGGTGTCGGCTCCATCTGCCGGGGCGATGCCTGCCTCCAATATCATCGCGGCGCCTGTAGCTATCACAGGCTAGTAAATTAATATTTATTTATTCACAAAATCCACAGCTCTTTAACAATTTCACTCAGGATAAATAAACTAATCTTACAGCCAATTACGGATTTAAAATTTAATAACTACATTTATTATGTGCATCAGAAACAAATAGGATGTCATTTTAGCACCTTCTAAGCATATCTAAGTCTTCTAATATACTATATGTTATTTGTTTACATTACTTACTTTGTAAAGCTTGTATCAGTTTATTAACCCGGCCAATATGTTTAGAGAGCACGACGATTTGTGTTTCCATCGTATTTAATATAGCATGTTCATAATGTTGTGTCTCGTCTCAGTATTGTAATGCTGTTCAATTGTTTAGCGAAACTTCCATTACTAACATACATTCTTTTATATTAATTGCACGACGCCTTTAGCACAAGTTTAAATTTTCATATTTATTTAAGAGTCATAAGTTCATAATATTCATAATTATAACAAGTGCACTTGCTTTTGCTGAATTTAAATAAGCTACATTACTTGTTGTTATGTAAGTGGCAGGTGGCCACCAGTAACTGTAGCACTAATGCTATAAACCTTTACAACAATTGTACGAAGGAGGATCCATGTGTCACTATGGCAAATTCTTGTCGTAATGTGGGGTCCACAAGTAGTAGGATCTCATTGCCTGGTGATGGCATGGGAGTCTTGGGGCTCACTCTGGATGTTAATTTAAACTAGATAGTAAGACAACAGAAGATACCAGTAACACTATAGTTATACCTACCAAGAACAAGGTGTCTTCTTGCTCTCAAATAGTTAATTGTAAAAAAGAATCTAAGCAGAACACCTTGAAATTATTTCATCAAAATATTCAAGGTTTTTCTTCCAAACAATTAGAAATTGAATTATTTTTAGAAAAAACTATGTACGAAATTATTTGTTTAACTGAACATTGGTTGAAAGATTATGAGATGCTAATTAATTATAAAAATTATAGTGTGGGCAGTTGTTTTAACCGAAAATCTATGCTGCGAGGGGGTTCACTAATCTTAGTTAAAAATTCTATTAAATCTAAGCCTCGTAAAGATGTACTTGATCTGTCGGTTGAACATAACATTGAATTGTCTTGTGTTGAGCTAGATAAGCATGTTATAGTGTGCGTTTACAGACCCCCAAATTATCAAAACTACTCCATATTTGAGTCAGTAATGGAAGATGTTCTAGCAAAACTTGCAACGGGTAAAAAATCGCTAATTATCTGTGGTGACTTTAATATTAATATCTTAGAAAATTGTTCAAATAGCAGTCGATTATTAAGTCTCTTTAAATCATTCAATTTGTCAAATGTGTTTTCAGAACCAACCCGCATAACCACAAATACTGCTACATGTATTGATAACGTGTTTTGTTGCTGCAACTACTTAGATAAAGCCATTGTAAACTATCTCCCTTCTGATCACAGTGGTCAAACCGTTGCTTTCAAGTCCAACACACCATTACAAAGAATTCAGATACAATCTAGACCAATAACAACCAACAATTTAAGCAGATTTAATAATAACTTAATTAGTAAGTTAAGTATACCGGGTCATATTATAAACAATGTAAATGAATTATATGAGGAATTCTTTTCGGTAGTGCGCACCGAGTTCAATAATACTTTAAAAAAGAAAACTAAAACCATTTGCTCAATTTTTTTGTTCAGTGACTGGGCAACTAAGGGTATTAGGAAAAGCAGGGAAAAATTGTTTGAGTTGTATGGCCTTAAGCCTTATATTAACTCTGAATCTTTTAATAAATACGTTGCTACTTACTCTAAAACTTTCAAAAATACTTGCAAGGTAGCTAAAGCCTTGTACATTAGCAACAAGATCAAATCAGCCGATAATAAAATAAAGACGGTTTGGAAAATTATCAATGACGAAACAAACAGGAATAAAAGACATAATAATGATTTCACACTAGAAACTTCACGTGGTCTCATAAGCACTAACAAAGAAGTTGCTCAAGAATTTGTAAATTTCTTTACCAGTATCCCAGTTAAAACTACTGAATCCTTAAATTCCTCGCCCTCGCGTTCTATTGATTTATTAAGAGCAAATGTTTCATCCTGCCCGATTGAATTTAAATTCAAGCATATAAACCCCTTAATAGTACTAAAAGCTTTCAAACAAATCAAGATAAAATTAACCGAAGATCTATGGGGAATGTCAATTAAAGTTTGTACCTCCATTATTGAGACTATAGCGCCGTACTTAGCCTTAATATTTAATTTGTGTGTGGATCAAGGAATCTTCCCTGATCTAATGAAATATAGTAAGGTAATACCACTTTTCAAATCCGGGGACAGTAAAGACACCAATAATTATAGACCTGTATCCGTGTTGCCAGTTTTAAGCAAGGTGTTTGAAAAGGTAATGCTTAACCAACTGCTCAATCATTTTAACACCAATAAAATCTTACATGATCAACAGTATGGTTTCACCAAGGGACGTTGTACGACTGACGCCGGTGTCACGTTATTAAAACACATATTTACGGCGTGGGAAGAGGCCCAAGACGCCATAGGAATTTTTTGTGACCTCTCCAAGGCATTTGACTGCGTCGACCACGAAACCTTAATCTTGAAACTTGAGCATTACGGACTTGGGAAACTTGCGCTCAGTTTAGTAAAATCGTATTTAAATGATAGACAACAGCAAGTTCAAATAAATGGTGTCAATTCACTCGGTTTAAAAGTAGAAATGGGTGTACCACAAGGATCAATATTGGGTCCTTTCCTCTTTTTAGTATATATTAATGATCTCCCCCATTTGTTAAAAACTCAACCACAAATGGTGTTATTTGCTGATGATACTTCCTTAATTTTTAAAATTAATAGACGTGCATCAAATCTTGACGACGTAAATAACGCCCTACAGCAGGTCCACAATTGGTTCACTGCTAATAATTTAGTATTAAATGGGAAAAAAACTAAGTGCATAAGATTTTCTTTACCAAATGTCAAAAGTAGTAATTGTGAGATAGTATTGAATCAAGAGAAACTAGAATTCGTCGATAAAACTGTTTTCCTGGGGATCACGCTCGACTCAAGGCTTCAATGGGGTCCTCATTTAACATCCCTTTCAGGACGGCTAAGTTCAGCAGCATTTGCTGTGAGAAAAATCCGTCAATTTACTGATGTAGATACCGCGAGACTAGTCTATTTTAGTTACTTTCATAGTATTATGTCGTACGGTATTCTACTATGGGGACGGGCTGCAGACATCGAGTCTATTTTTATTCTGCAGAAAAGAGCCATTAGAGCCATCTATGGCCTCCGCAGGCGCGACTCTCTAAGGGAACAGTTTAAATATATTAACATCATGACGGTACCTTGTCAATATATTTATGAAAACATCATGTACGTAAGGAAAAATCTACATCTTTTTAGTAAAAGAGGTGCAAAACACAATTATATCACTAGGAATAGGGACCAATTAGTTCAACCGGGTTTCAGGTTAGCTAAAGTGGACTCATCTTTCATGGGGTACTGTTTAAAATGTTACAATAAAATACCTCCCCACATACTTCAACTGAATGAAACGAAATTTAAATCTTATATTAAACGCACACTATGCAGCCAAGCATATTATAAGTTGGGGGATTACATCGCTGATAAAAATGCTTGGCTCAACGCTGGTCCTGCTCCACAAGCATAAACTAATTGATTAGCATTTGAAAATACCGTTGGAGCTGCTGAAGATTTTAAAAACTATTTTTGCATTGTATAAATTCAATGTCTTAGCATTGTATAATTGCATGGCACACGTGTGGGCACCATGTACCGACTATAAAGCTACCATTTAGGTACTGAGTATGTCTTTCATTGACTTGAATGTGCCCTGGCGGCTGAGAGTATGTCATGCTCACTCTAAGGTCTCGCTGGCGGTGGCGCGTGTGTTGGATCATTTAGCTCCCTTCAAAATGGTTGAGCTGAATGGTGCTAATCCATGCGTCATGTTCGTGAACGGGCGCCGTCAGTAGGGACTGGTCATCTCTTAGCTGCCACGGCGATTTTAATTTAATTTATATTTTTATTTCTAACGGACGCTTTTAATGTTTTGCATCGTTCTCACATGTATAACTTCAACTTGAATGATGTAACCAATATTATGTAACCATCTTATTTTATTTAAAAGAGTGTCCGTGGAGTTTCTTGCCCGTTCTTCTCCATAGGTACCTACTACGCTTTGGAATGGGCGACTAGCTTCATATTTCTGACTGACCGACCCCTTGACTATTCAAAAGTGCCTGTAATTGGTTTATTTGAAATGAATGCTTTGAGTTTGAGTTTTGAGTTGAGTAATGTTTTAAAAGGCCATTTCTACACTAAACTTGTTTCCATTTTTCATTAATTACTTTAATGTTGACAAATAATAAATAAATAAAACTGACCAATGCATTTCCATCTATAGCTGGCCCCTCAACGTCATCCAACCAACCAGTGGCCTCCACATCGCGTACGATGGAGGCAGAGAGCGAGACGCGCAAGTTGCACGCGCTCCGTCTCTCTCTACTATCAGCCGCATTAGATGCACTACCTTCACTAAGATACTTGCCAGGAGTCAGGGCTATACCCTTCGTGCAGGTACGTACACACACACCAGGATAAGTATGCTCTTCGGTAATATTTTTGTTTACACGTCGCGCCACAGAGTAACCCCACTGAGGTCAAGATTCTGAGAAGGACACAATCATTCAGCCACCGTAAGTTTTTGGGCTAAATCTGAAATAGCCATTTTTCGTTTGGACAACTATTGCCGAAGCGCTTACCTTTTCTGGTAGATCTGATGTAAATCGCCATACTGTCGTTATCACCAGCCTCACCAATTAATTCAATTAACTTTCTAATTGTTTAGGTGGTCCTAATGCTCGCTGGCGACCTAGACTCAAGCGTTGAAGGCGACCGCACAGTCCTAGACCGACTCCTAGAACTACTCGTCTCAGAACTAGACATTCAAACTGATGAGAATCCCGAAGAACGTACGGACAGACGGGAGTTACAACTGGCTATTATGAGACTGGAATTACTTGTGTCGGAGTTGGATATGCACGGAGATGAGACCCCGCCCCCAATACATGAGAGGACCAATAGGAGGGAGCTGCAATTAGTTATTATGAGGCTGCTTAGTGAGTATCGTTTTTCATATTTGAATTTGGAATTTAACTAGATCGTCAGCTGTTTTTGACGCGGTCGCATTACCTCGGTGACAGCTGCAAATACGCGATGTGTAGCACGGTTATTTGAGCATGCGTACAATGTTCGGACACATTTTTGTTACACAGTTTTCGAAAGATTGTTGATCAAATGTTTGACTATGTCTGGTGATGTGTAATGGGTTGGATAATTTGTCTACCAATAAAAAACTATTCTTTGTGTACCGTATGAGTACCAAATCCTCTATTCAAAATAACATTGATCGTCAACTGACTGCTTTCAGTCAGCCTCAAATTCAGTTTTACAGGCTGCACGTATCTCAACATCTTCAGTACATTATGATTATCTACCAGGTGTCCTAATGGCCCGCTGGAAGACATCCGCGTCAGGCGGCCCCGCGGCCCGCGCGGAGGCGCCGGGCGGCGCGTGCGCAGCGCACGTGTCGCGCCTGGCGGCCGGCGCGCTGGTGCGGGCGGGCGCGCCGCAGCACTGCTTCAGGGTGCTGTCTGCGCTGCTGCCGTATTGGAAGGAGAAGACCTCTAGTAAGTACTACAATTTATAGCACTGTCGAACAGACCGTTCGTAATTTAAGTCATGAAATTGTAATTGGCGAATAGCCGTTTTATGTTATATTAAAAATAAATACATTTTTATCTTCTATACAACAACTGTCAAGTTACAATATATATCAACAATATTAGATTGACTTTTGGAAAATCAACCATAAATAAAATTACTCAACAATTCTGTGTATATGTTGTGGCCAGGCTCGCGCGCGGTTGGTCACAGTTCTAACCTAACCTAACCCATTTGGTCAGGGTGCCACATAAGCGGCGAACATTTTTAGTTTTTAAAACTAATTTTAAGTGCTATGTTTTATGTTACGCCGTGGCAGCGGCCGGCGAGCGCTTCAGCGAGTCCAAGTTGAACGCTTTCCATAATATCAAATTTGGAAACCCAATAAAAGTCCGTCGACTTTTTTTGCGTTGTCACCTTACTTTGTTTGATTTTATGTATGCCGCCGCCATGATGCACAACAAAAACACAGCGACATCAACGCCTGTACTGGTGGATAAGCTAACTATTTTACGATATGATCACTAATGTTTGGCCACATCATGAAGTAGTGCGTTTAACTGTTCATATCGTTAAACGTTGAGTATTCAATGATCTGGCCAGGCCACATCATGATGTGACCAGTGATTGATGTTCATTTCATGAAATGATCAATTTTAAGATCTGGCCACGACATATATATTTTTTATAATGACGCGTATTTCTTAGCCTATAAGCAATACTTTTGTTAAAGTACCCGAGGTTTCTTCCATACTCAATCACTGCGGTAACTAATGACTTGTTCTAGGTTCTGGCACGGCGACTACTGCCCAGACGTTGCTGAAACCACTACCACCCCAGCCGTTGCCCGACATGCAGCCTTTCTTCGTCAAGGAATATGTCAAGAGTAAGTACTCATTTTTTTTTTTTTTTATTTCATTATAAATCTTTCTTTTGTATATTTCCTGTCCGAGGATCAGGTAGTCTTTTGTTTCCCTCCAAAGAATTTTGTGGGCATCCGATTATGCTATACTTAATACCCAATATTGATTTTTGACCGAACATTGTAACAAAAAACTACGGAAAAAAATGGTTGCAATGAAATTTGAAGTTTGTCATGCATAACGTTGAGTTTGTTTGTTCAAATGAAGTCAATCTATAATTTTACTTTTATGTATTTACCAGGCCACGCTTTAGATGTGTTCGACAACTATCCTCAACTTCTAATGGAGATGGCGCTCCGTCTGCCGTGTCAAATACACAAGCATTGCGACCCGGCGCACTTCGATCAGCGCTGGCGCACGCTACTTTGCGAATATATGATGAACCAACAGACGCCGCTCAGGTAAATATGAAAAAAATAAAAGGTTTATTTCATCAACTTATGTAAATTACATTGTTACGTTTGGAGTCACCTTTTAAGCAAAGATTTGCTTGCTGGTGGTTCCGCTCTTCCAGTTTACATTGGCTAAACATATCGCACACCGGGTGTAATAACGTCATAGATGCTTAAATTGGTAAAATGAGTTCTTGATCACAAATGATGTCAAACATGCATCTACATCCGGTGCACAAATATTATAAATGTAACTCTCAAAATGACCAACTGAGGGTTTTTATAAGCGCTAGTGCGAGAACGTCCTAATAGGGATGATGACTAAATTTTCTTTCTGTTTTTGAATCTGTGAAAAACTTCATTTGTTACTTGATATGTAGGAGAGAATAAACAAAAGCTAAATTTTGAAAGCTTGCCAAAGGTTTACAACAATAAAAAAAATTCTATAATAAGGAATAAGGATGAAGATTTGTGTTTTATTAGAATAGAAGAAAAAAAACAAAAGTACTTGTAGTCATTATGACCAGAATAACTTGCTTAGTAGTAACGTTACATACATGGGTAAGCCTGTTGTGCCGATGCTAAATCTGAAGTTATGAAATTAAAAAAAATCACTACCTTTTAAATTTTATGCTAAAAACACTTTCAATAGACGCTTCTTCTCTGACCGTCTACGGTGACCCTAATTCCAAAAGAAGTGGGCAAATAAATCAAGTTCTCGTCAATCTCTCTTATAGAACAGGCTTGCACTATAAATAGTGGTGCGTTAACCTTAATCCAACAAATCGTTGTCTTTTCATATCTCTTATAACATACATAGGCTCATACTAAATCCATATTTTATTTTAGGAAACAAGTCCGCAAACTGTTACTTCTACTCTGTGGTACCCGCGAACGTTACCGTCAACTGCGCGACGTGCACGCACTGGATACGCATCTGAACGCAGCGCGCGCATTACTCGCCACCGACCCTGCGTATGATAAGCTTGTACAGCTTATGGATCATTTGAAGGTAGGTCGAAATCGATAGCGTATATGAAAAGAGATGTTAAAATGTGACTTGAATTTTGTTCTATTTTTGAAGTACAAATTTTGCGTCGATGCCTTTATCGGGCAAAAACTGTGTAGCCTCAATTAGTATTGCAACTGTATACAATATTTAAATTGCGGGTATACTTACATTTCACTTTTTCACAACACCTATAATTCGTATATTTATCTTATCTACTCGACGTCCGTATGTCACTGCACGGATTCAGCAGAATATCAGCGTCAGGTATATTTGCCTGGCACATGCTGAGCTGGACTCCCATTTGGTGCAATCTTGAGACGCACACCGCACTTTTTTATGTTCGTTGTCAATCTATTATTTTAAAGTGTGTCATAGCCAATAGTGTCATCACAATGTCTTGTTTTGTTCCTTTTTTATTTGTTTTTATATTGGCACCTTGCAGCTATTTCCTAATAGCTAATTAGTCATTATTTGATCGTGTTTTTGTATGTTGTGCTGTTTTTTGTGTGCACTAAATAAACGATTTATCTATCTATCTATCTATTAACTGTGGCTATAGTTTCCAACTGTCAAGCTGTTAAGCTAAGCGCACGTTACAGCTGCAGCGCATTTCAATACAAAAAGTGCGGTGCGGTCCGTCCGTAGTGTGCGATCGTCCGTCGGTCTATACTAAATGTGACGAGAGTGACAAGGCAGGATGGGAGTTACCCAATAATTGCGGGTATCGCAGCGCATCTTAGTAACTTTCTAACAATACATTTTCCTCCCCCAGGCTTGCGCAGAGATAGTAAGCGCTCGCACGGGCAACTGGCAGCACACGTGCGCCAGCGAGCGGCGCGAAGCTCTCGCGTGGCTGGTGACGGTGGCGAGGCGAGTGCACCCGCACGTGGCGCCGACCGTCCTGCAGTTATTACAGGCGGCTCTGTGTGCGCCGCCACACCACCAGCGGGCTGTCGAGAACAAGGTGTGTAATAAACCTCTATTGGACGTGACACTCATGAATAGTAATTTACATACCCATAACCTGTCAACTAGAGTTGTAACGATGCACAATAATGGACATTCAAGACCAAATTCGCCGAAACATTATCAGTAAAATAAAAATGAATGTTTTACTTTACAAAATATCTATTTAGATTTCTGCGTTTACTTCTTGCCATATTCATAATCGTATGTTTCAACCTAAAAATTACTATATACAGCTTCCCAGTACAATAGAAACGGGTTTTGTCGACGGAAGAATAAACAAAATGACAGATTGTGATTGTAAATCTGTCATTTTGCCTATCATTAAGCCATTCCGAGAAAAATTGACCCTAAGAAAAAAGTACCGTCACAAAAATTTACAAACAATTTACAAGACATTCTTATTCTCTATAGGATGCAGTTTTTTTTAAATGCAGTATTGTTTAGTTCTTTTGCTTAAAAAAAATAATATAACGGATTAAATTATTGTTAATGTATCTGATTAAAAATAAGAAGCAAAACAGTCAATTTTAGCGTGTCGCTAACTTTAATTAACCGATGATCGTGGTTTTTTAAGACACCTTAACGTTTTTTGTGAGGTTTTAAAAAATATTGTTTTTTCTTAAATTATAACATTCATTTTATAATAACTGTTTACAGCAACAAAACCCAGCCGACTGGCCGGATCGCGAACGTAGCGCAGAAAATGACAACTTTACAACCGATGGGTCAAAGTTCCAGGAGCAGAGAGTTGGACCACTCGTCCAACAGATCTTGAAACAGGTAACTATTACTGGCAAACATTCAACGTTAATAGCGTCACAACACTTGATGTTATTTAGGTAACAAAAAATATACCCTATTCCAATTCGTATAAAGTTTATTTTGTAATAGCTAATTGACGCGAATATTTATTCAAATACATAGGCATTTCACGTGTATATTTGGGAAAAAAAAGTGTGTAGATAGTAGTGCTCGGCGCTATGGTGATCTAACACACCTTTCTCGTATTGTTAAGATATGATATATATGGTAAAATTTAGTCTGAATTATAAGGGAAATAGCTATATTGAATCACTAACACTTAGTTACAAGAACTGGTCGAAAATGGGTTAACTATATATAACTAACTTATTGGTAAAATGTATGGTAAAATGGTAATGGTAATGGTTTTGAGTCGTGGTGTCTCTAATGAGATCTGAACGCGAACTGGCCCCACTTTAGGTAAACGAGCGTGCGTTCGATGCAATTATGCATTTTCGCTGAGTATTCGATTAAGTCGAACAAAGTGTCTGCATTGTTTTTCTGCAGTTACCGACCGTTAGTAATCATTTAATGTTTGTTTATAGGTGTCTCAAGAAGAATTGAGAATGTTCGTGAAAGCTTTCTTACTTGAGACCAACTCGACAGCCGTGCGTTGGCAAGCCCATGCTTTGCTTCTCGCTATTTACAAGTAAGTTTCTTCCTAGTACGATTTGTCCTCCGTCAAGAAGCAGCTTATTTATGGTACAAGATGCCATAACTGATTTCTTGTAAATTGTAATAAAGTATAAACTCATATTATCTGATTTTTGTTGAAGGACAAAAAAATCACTTTTAATAACACATGCGTAAATAAAATCGCATTTATTTACGTTAGTAAATGGTATTTTATAAGGAAACTTAAATTGCGATCCATTTTTAATTCGTACATCTGTATAGCATGGTTAGATATTTAACCTTCCTTATTTTTTTAGCAACTCTGCTCAAACCGACCAGTCTTCATTAGTGTCACTACTGTGGGCCATCTGGCCAGCTCTGCCGCAGTACGGTCGCAAGGCCGCGCAGTTCGTGGACCTGCTCGGCTACTTCACTCTCAAGACGCCCAACATTGACACTGAGGTAAGATATGCCAAGAGAAGAAGAATGTATTTAATCCCAGTCCTATCCACTTTAAAAAAAGGTTTTTTTTAAATTACGGGTTAAAATTGTCTGCTCATTGGCTGGGGCCAGCGTTGTCTAGATATGCCGCTGAGCAACTTTCTTTGCAGACGATGACTTCTTGTAACAGCCCCAGATATCCCTTTAACGATTCCTTTTGTGTGAGCTTGGAAAAGCGAGTTGTGCATCAAATGAATGATGACAAAATCACTTTGTGATTTGTCATACAACGATTTTAGGTATTCAAAGCACCTTCCTTCAAGCACAGAAATGTAGAGTCAGCCCCAAAAAGATGTGTACAAGGAACCATTCTATTCAATGGGTGTAGGTAAATAGATGAGATAGTTGTTAAGGAACAATGAATAGTAGACATTATCCTTGACCATGTATACGTCTTTTTGAGGCTGACTGTACAGAGGCAAACTTAATGCCATCAATCCTCTTCATCAAAAGCCGGATCATCTTACAGTCTCTAGTCTACAAGTCTAAGCAGTTATTAAGTAAATAAAGTTACATTTATAATCTTTTCTCCCAAACAGAAATACGTAGGCAGCGCAGTAGAGCTGCTCCGCAACCAGAACCAGCTGCTCTCCTCACACGGCAACGCAGCTCTGTATGCGGCGCTCGGTTCTTATGTAGAGCTAGACGGGTATTACCTCGAGTCGGAGCCCTGTCTCGTCTGCAACAACCCTGAGGTCCCCATGGCGACTATAAAGTTACCTACTATAAAGGTTGGTTTAGATTGCATATGATTGTTTTATGTAGTTTTTCTGTTGATAGGCTTAAAGCTAAAAAAAGAGACAAAGTCACCTACATGAGAACAATGCTTAAAATAAATTACAATTAAAGTAAAGTTCGTCACAGACGTCACAGTAGCAATTATAATAAATTAGATATTAGGTACACCCATCCAATGCATTCAGATTTTGGGAAGGGTGTTATTTGTGATCAAATTTTTTTTTTTTTTTTTTTTTTTTTTTTTTTTTTTTTTTTTTTTTTTTTTTTATAAAAACGTTGCCCCACACTAGGAATTTCTCCTGTATCGTGGGTGCGTTTACAAACATATATACTTACATACACAAACAGCCAGACCCGGAACAACTACTTGCAGGTCATACAAATATTTGTTCCGTACGGGAATCGAACCCGCGACACGCAGTGCAGCAGTCAATCGCTTAACCACTGCGCCAACCGTGCCGTCAAATATTCAGCTAAAAGAGTTTTGAATGCATTGAATGAGTGTACTTTTTTAATACATGAGGGTATTTTCTTGTACAATTGTGCTCCTTTAATTTTTTTTTGCTAAAATTAGTTCTTATCTTCGGCAAAATCAGAAAACTAGTTCGGCGAGTGCTACGTTAGGTTACTTGTTTTGTTGATAAGTATTGTGTGTGTGTGTTTTAAATGATACAATTTTTTTATTGATTTATGAGGCTTCTGTGGCCATATAAAATGAACGTGGATGTTTCATTTATTTTTTCGATGTTACGACTGAGTATTCTCAGTTCTTCAGTGTATATTTGCCTGTACTACATCGAAGACATGCAAGATTCCGACAGTTATCTATTAACATTTTTAATTTTATTTTACTTGTGTCTATAACCATGCAAAAATAAACCTTAACCCATCTAAATAAGAGCTGAACACACTACTGTACGCAGATCGACTCGAAGTTCACGACGACCACTCAGATCGTCAAGCTGGTGAACAGTCACATGATAAGCCGTATCAACCTTCGTATCAGTGATATTAAGAGGAGCAAGATGGTGCGGACCATCAACTTCTATTATAATAATAGAACTGTTCAAGCAGTTCAGGAGTTGAAGAATAGACCAGGTGAGATGATTTTGTGTTTTATTTGATAGGTCTTAAGGCGAACTCTAATTAGTTATTGAAGTTGATAAAGATTCTTTGGCTTTGATGATGAGCGGGGAGCATGAAAGCAGTAGCATTAGGGCCTGCGAAAACTGGCGGACGGGACGACAGAGGATTTTATATTGATCAGTTGAATTGAATACTTATCCAATCAATGTAAGGTATATATTGCAATGCTCACTAAAACAGGCTGCGATGCTCCAAGCTCGATCACCGAGCATTGAAATATATACCTTGTTTCGATTGAATAAGTATTAAATTCAATTGCTCAATTTAAAACCTCTGCCGTCCCGTCCGGCCAGTGCGCACAGGCCATTATTATCTTGGTATTTCTTCAGAACCATGTCAAATTATCACTGCTTTCTTTATTTGTATGAATTTTTTTAATGTAATTGTTTAGGAATGTGGCACAAAGCGAAACGCGTACAGCTCCAGTCGGGTCAATCGGAAGTGCGCGTTGACTTTCCACTTCCGATCGTTGCGTGCAACCTCATGATGGAGTACGCCGACTTCTACGAGAACCAACAGGCTACTGGTACGTAAAAATTGTCTTGAAATGTGTTTTATTCCTAACAGTGTAAAATACTTGATTTTCAAACATTAAAATTTACAATGTAGCGGATAATGACGATGTAATGCCGAAAGGACTAAAGCGAGAATGACAGGGAAGTTGTTGACTTGCTTGGTCTTTCGAAGTGTATTAACTTGCTTGATCTTCCAAATTAACACCGATTACAACCTAGCTTCTGACGTTCCATAAGTGCCCTTTTAGGTTTATGTGAAATTAAATATTTTGAACAATATTTTAGTTCGAATAAAATGATTGTTCTCTTGTGGTTTAGGTGAATCACTGCAATGTCCCCGTTGCTCTCAATCAGTTCCCGCTAACCCTGGTGTTTGCGCAAACTGCGGAGAAAACGTCTTCCAGTGTCACAAGTGTCGGTATGTACAAAAAATCTTTTTAATTTAACACAATAGCCTCGCATGTTCTGAAAGCCATTTATTTTGTTTGGCCGTTATTATTTTTCGGTGACCAATGACTACAAAGTCTATTGACAGCAGATCAACGACCAGGTTCCCAGAAACCATGTGGAGTTAATTTATATTATAATGTTCTAATTTTATCCCAGTGCCATAAACTACGATGAAAAAGACCCCTTCCTCTGTCACGCATGCGGGTTCTGCAAGTACGCAAAGTTCGACTACACTTTAACGGCGCGTCCGTGCTGCGCCGTCGATACTATTGAGAATGATGAGGAACGAAAGAAGATGGTGCAGACTATCGGCGCGTTGTTGGATAAAGCAGATCGGGTTTATAGGCAGTTGACGTCGAACAAACCTGTGTTGGAGGTAAGATCTACTTACTTACTTAACTGAGAATAAAATGTTAATAATGATTTCTTATTTAAAATTGACTTACTGAAAAATAAAATGGAACACAAATTGCCCCTCTAAGCTGGCTTCTTTCTTCATAGAAATAAGAACAATTATATCTACTTTAACAAAAAGTAAGCTGTTTCATGGAGTGGTACTAGACGATTATTAATCCTCTTCCATATCATAATAAAACATTATATTATTCCCACAGTCCCTCCTCCACAAAATAAGCGAACATCGTCTCGAAGGCCGCACCGCCGATGAGAACAGCAACTCAAGCAACACGTCGTTCAGCGGCGCGCAGATCAACCGCGTCATACAAACTCTTGCGCATAAGTACTGCGTGGACAGCAAGGGACACTTTGAGGACCTCTCCAAGATCATACAGAAGGTGCTGGCTTGCAGGTAAAGATATTTTTTTATTTTGAAAGTTCATGAAGGTTTTCAACGACATTGTATGCGCGTTCTTCGTAACAAGATAAACTCAAAACTTTAGCATATATGCATGTGATTTCCTGTGGTTTCACTAGGATTTTATTTGCATGCACGTGGACGATTTTAATTTTTCAATTTCATTCGATATTCGACTTCTTCCGGCAATGTGTATCCAAGCAACCATCACTAAATAAAAGTGTATTCTTTTTAGGAAAGAGCTAGTAGCATTCGATAGATCCCAGAGCGAACTGACGAAAGGCGATACTTTGCCGGTGTACGCTGGACTGCTTCAGAATTATGACGGCGATGTAACTAAAGGTAGCTAGCAATATACTATTTGTTCATTTTATTTACATCCCTTACGGATATCCTCATTCTTTCAACCATTTATCATTCTGGTGTGGAATTCCATCTACTAAGCGATGCAATTTAAGCGCTCAGGCAAATAAACAGTGATTCATGACACGTATTTATGGCTCCTCATCTCGCAAGTAATTGTTTGATTGAAGTAGACTTTTGCAACTCAAAGACGTGTCGCGTTGGTGTGTAGATAGAACCAAAACTGTTTACGTCATTATTTTTGTCCTTGTCCTTAAAACCTACTCTATCAAATGTGTAATAATCAGGTGGCGGCTGCTACGGTTGCGCGCTAGCTTGCGCTGAACACTGCCTCACTCTCCTCCGCGCGCTCGCGTCTCAAGCGGACCATCGCACTCGCCTGTGCCGCTTTGGACTCGTACAGGAGCTAGTGCAACACAACTTGCATCGTGGTACTCCACAGGTAAGCTTCAACATAATGGTACACCAGGGGTTCCCAACCTTTTAACATACGTGCCCCCTAACTTTCTTTTAAAATCATACGCCCCTGAGTTACTTTGTCGACATAAGCAGAAAAGCATAACAATGTAAAGCGAGCGAAAGTGAGGTCGCAAAATGTTTGCACCCCCTTGGATAGATTAGATGATTTTCTATTGAGCATTAAAACAGAAAGTAACTTTGTCGAGTTTTACAGGAAAACTCAAGAATTATAAGAATGTAATTAGCCCTTTTCTGCTTTTGATATAACAGAAGTTGTTTTGGGTCTTTTCTAAGAAATGAAATAAATGATAATTGATTTTATTTCTGTAAGTAGGTTTGTACAGAAACTTTTATACGTCAATCATATTTTAAAAAGTAGATGGATTAAGTCGGCGTTACCTAGAGATTAAAAACTCAAATATGAATTCTCAGTAAAACATACACAAATAAAAATGACATAAAATTTTAGGTATTGTCAGTACCTAAGTATTGTCAGTAAGTGACGTATGTACTTACTGAAATGCACAGCACTAGCAGATAACTTAATGATTAAAGCACGTTTAAGATAAGAAGTTACTTGAATAATATACATAGGTTTCAAAATAAAACGATTTTTGATGTGCAACATCTTTTCTCTCGCTTTTCTGCTATCTGTGGGAGCGATTTCGTGAAAAGGGACGGAAGTGTGTAACAGGAAGCGAACAAAGCGCGCGCTATTTGATTTGAGTAATGAGCGCGGTGCTAGAGTTGCTACCATCGAAGAAGTTCATATCTATACACCGTAAGGACTATTTATGCTTGCAGCCCTCGGCCGCTATAGAACCGGGGCGGTAACAGATGTGGTCATTGGGTTCACGGGATGTTGTTTTTAAACTGCTTAGATATGAAGTTTTTCGATAGTACATGGTTTTAAAATATGTATTTTTGGTGCAATAAGTTAGTTAGTAGGCTCGCGTGTTAGCACTTTGATCGCGACCTACATTTGGAAGTGCATTGACATACGGCGGAGCTTAGATTTTGCATTTTTGTACATATTTTAATTAGTGTTCAATTAGACGTGATTTGAGTCGGGGACAACTTGCATTTTTATTTAGTTAATTCCCATTGAGCATTAATTGACGTTCCTTGACATTTGCATACTTGCATTTTGCATTTGCATTGACTTTTGATGTTTGGTTAGTACGCCGAACAGGTACTAATCCATTTTCCGAGAGGTTGGTACTGTCAGCCACGATGTCAGATGTTACACATCGTATACGACTACTGTAAGGCTCGCTCGTTTTTTTATTTAATTAATGTTTTTTTTAGTGCCAAGAAGAAGTGCGCGCATTGATCTGTCTGGTTACCCGAGACAATCTCCCAGCGACCGAACAACTATGCAACTTATTGTCGCAACGAATAAGTCTCTCACTCATGGGACACGCTGCGTCACAAGATCATAATAACTCCGTAAGTGTTTTACGACATTAAACCTCATTAGTATTCAGATAAAGTTCATTATGATGTTTCTCTAAAGGGCAGTTTGACTAAGAGTATGAATTTGTTTCAGGTGCGTCCATTGGTGCTACTACTGGGCTCGCTAGTCAAAGTACAAGATTCGGTTGAATGTTGGGAGGCAAGACTTCGCTGTATCGTGAAACTATGGGTTTGGTACGTATTTTTCTTGGTCCTATCGTCACTATAAAATCTGTTTAGCTACGAATAATTACAATATTAAACTAGTGCATTAGCCGTCCACTGCTGGACATAGAACTCCTCCAAAAATCGCAATATGTTCTTGACAATAATCTTCTCGAGTAAATCAGCCTATATTTTTTTGTCTTAGTTGCCGTGGCTTATTTTAAATTTTTGAATGGTTATTTCTTTTTATTACGGACGCTTTTACAAACGTGCACGTCTTTCTACATTGTTCTCACATACATAATTTCAACATAAATGATGTAACCAATATTTTGTACCAAATTTTTTATTTAAAAGAGTGTCCGTGGAGTTTCTTGCCCGTTCTTCTCCATAGGTACCTACTACGCTTTGAAATGGGCAACTAGCTTCATATTTCTGACTGACCGACTTCTTGACAGTTCAAAAGTGCCTGTAAATGGTTTAATTGAAATAAATGCTTTGAGTTTGAGTTTGTCGGTTTCTATATCGAAATATTCTTGTTACTAGGTGTTGCCCTCAACTGACCGAAGTAGCCGGTATAATGCCAGCAGCCAACACCATCTTGAACGCGGAAACTTTAGCAGGCATACCTGGCATCAACTCATCTTCGCCGAACTGTAAGTATTTACCTAGATATTTATGAAATCAATGAAATTTCAAAATCTATAAAAACTTTAATAACCATGAGAACAGCTGCAAATTATGTGGGAGACGCCAAAGAGGTGTGTTTATGTATAAGTTACAAGTTCTTTTATATAATTATAGATATAGAAAAAATTACTTTTTACCTCTATATTTTTGCTTATTTTATTAGAGATCGTTCAACTTCATTTTGGGGTCATAAACGTTTGTCCGTTATACCAAAACGTGATCAAACGACAGTTCATACTTTGCGTGTCGGAAAGATAAATTTGCCTGGATTATACGCATAGACTACACTGTTCTTGTTCCACTGTCTTGCCACAGTAATTATAATGTATAATCAAGGTATACGTGTATTTTTCACGTGTCGCAAATAAAAGACTCCTTAAGGGTGCGTATCCACCAGAGATAAGCGAAGATGCGTAGCGAGGAATGTCCGTAAAATTAACTAATAACAACGCTAACTATGATAGTCAAGCGATGTTATTGGTTAGTTTCACACAGATCCCTCGCTACGCATCCTCACTCATCTTTGGTGGAAACGCAGCCTAAAACTCGTTTGGAAAAAAGGAGCAACAAGTTAAAAAAAAATCGCTTCATAGAATACTAGACTTTATTTAACAATAGAAACCGTAAAGCAAAACAACATCTATATGAGGAGTAGTCTTGAATTGTCACACAGCGCACCAGTTCGCGCTGCAGCAGGTGGCGCTGCCGTGCCTGCGCTACATGCAGCAGCTCATGGCGCCCGCGCAGCCCGCGCCCGCGCAGGCGCAGGCCGCGCCGCCGCCCGGGCCGCCCGCGCAGCCCGCGCAGCCCGCGGCGCCGGCCGGGGAGCCCGCCAAGGATGCTAGCAAGGTAGGGGTTGCAATCTTATCTAGCCACAATCAATGTCAATAATAGGGAATATGCATGTGTTTTTTTTTTCACTAAATCAATATAAGACAGTAATTCAAACCCAAGAAAAGTATTAAAAGTTAAATTTTATTATTATTCAACTACTGCTTGTTGCTCAAAAACATTATGAAACTCCTACAATTTTCTACTACAGTTCAAACGTACGTTTCTATCGTGGTATAACGTCAATAATTCTAAACCAATACTTCTTTTGTCTCAGGAAACCGTACCAATCACAATATCAATCGGCAGCACTGCAGCGGCTTCATCCACAGGCAACGTGGTAGTAGACCTCGCGGCGTGGCTGGCGGGCCGCGTGCCGCATGCGCAGTGGCGCCGCCTGGCCAGCGCGCGCGTCACCGTGGCGCCCGTGCCCGCGCCCGGCCTGCGCGACCTGCACCTCGCCAGCAAGTACCTGGCCAAGTGGCGCGAGAGGGTGAGTACACTACAACGTGGTAGTAGACAGTGGCGCCGCCTGGCCAGCGCGCGCGTCACCGTGGCGCCCGTGCCCGCGCCCGGCCTGCGCGACCTGCACCTCGCCAGCAAGTACCTGGCCAAGTGGCGCGAGAGGGTGAGTACACTACAACGTGGTAGTAGACAGTGGCGCCGCCTGGCCAGCGCGCGCGTCACCGTGGCGCCCGTGCCCGCGCCCGGCCTGCGCGACCTGCACCTCGCCAGCAAGTACCTGGCCAAGTGGCGCGAGAGGGTGAGTACACTACAACGTGGTAGTAGACAGTGGCGCCGCCTGGCCAGCGCGCGCGTCACCGTGGCGCCCGTGCCCGCGCCCGGCCTGCGCGACCTGCACCTCGCCAGCAAGTACCTGGCCAAGTGGCGCGAGAGGGTGAGTACACTACAACGTGGTAGTAGACAGTGGCGCCGCCTGGCCAGCGCGCGCGTCACCGTGGCGCCCGTGCCCGCGCCCGGCCTGCGCGACCTGCACCTCGCCAGCAAGTACCTGGCCAAGTGGCGCGAGAGGGTGAGTACACTACAACGTGGTAGTAGACAGTGGCGCCGCCTGGCCAGCGCGCGCGTCACCGTGGCGCCCGTGCCCGCGCCCGGCCTGCGCGACCTGCACCTCGCCAGCAAGTACCTGGCCAAGTGGCGCGAGAGGGTGAGTACACTACAACGTGGTAGTAGACAGTGGCGCCGCCTGGCGCGTCGCCGTAGCGCGCGTCATTTCAGAGTATTTCAGAGTGGACAAGCACTACAATGTGGTAGTAGACCTAGCGGAGTGGCTGGCGGGCCGCACGAGCAGATAAAAAATAAATAAATTGGAGTCCATCTATCTTGTCCTATAGGGGTTGCAAAACACAAGTATGAGCGCGCGTCGTATGACTCTTATCTACATTGACTTGAGGTCTAAATTACAACGACAAACGCGCACTAATGAAACTCAACGACTATAACAACTTTATTGTTAACCACAGACAATGCTGTCCCACGGCATGCGTCCTCTCGCCCTGGAAGACGGCGGCTGGCTGCGTCCCGTCATGTTCGACCCGAGCTCGCGCATCGCACGCGACACCGCCTGCCAGATGGTCAAGTCACTCTGCGACTCCTATGAGAGGACTAAAGCTGTAAGTATAGAATATCATGTTTAATGGTTGTAATAATATATATGGTCTTTCAGTTGTCCAATTTCGAGTACTGTGTCATTAAAATCAGCATAGGAATGCCTGACTCGACGCTTTGCAGCGAAATAAAGCGTATGTGTGAAAGCCGCTCTTATCCAATTTGAAAATTACTTTCACAGCTACTATAGTGAAATACCATTCCTATTCCTCTTTGATTGCAGATCTAATTTGCTCTCTATTTACAGGTATTGATTCTCCTAACCAGTTTCTTGCCTGAAGTTGGTAGAGCCGGAGAAGCCAGCGAACAGTTCTTACAACTATATCAAAGTAAGTTTTATTCATTAACCATACATTATGGACCCACATTTTCTTGATATCTACTACAATTTCTAAAACAATTCTGTGTTTTATTTATATTTAGCACTGGCATCCGAAGCACCATGGAAGCAGTTCCTGGCTTTGCGTGGAGTTCTGCAACTGATAGCAGATCTGATGACCAAGGAGATCGAACAGCTGCATCGCCTGGAAGAGACTACACTCACCTCGGACTTGGCGCAAGGTATGACTTGGAAATGAACAAACATTCATTCTATATTGTTTTTTGTGTATCAAGTTAAAAATTGAATACTGAGCTTCATGAAAGAAAAAACAATTGATAAAGTAATCTGCTCGTGCTTTTCTTCTGGCGCGAACTTGATTCGCTAAAATATGAATGATCGATATATTTTTACTGAGTTCGCTTTCGCTAGAATGATTTGTGCTAAGCTTATTACTCAAAAATAAAACCAAGCCACGCACGCGGCCATGTTGAAACAACGTTACTGCGACGTTCGCATCGCAAGGCTGTGTGTGTGCTCAAGAGGCGAAATGCGCTTGACGTTTCCACATACTTATCTCGCCCGAGCGTTGGCCTCGTGAGGTAGCATAGCAAGGCCGGTTATTTACCGGATTTTGAGGTTCATGTCACATTAACTTTCTTTTTCATCCACAGGCTACGCTCTAAAGCGTCTCACAGAACTCCTAGCCATGTTCCTAGAAGAGAGTGGCGCTAGGCGCACATACAAAGGCCGATTGGTAGGCGCCGTGCTGGGCGGCTACCTGTCGCTGCGGCGCCTCGTGGTGCAGCGCACGCGCCTCACCGACGACACGCAGGAGAAGCTGCTGGAGCTGCTGGAGGAGATGACCACGGGTAAGACTTACAGGGGTAAAGGAGTCGCCCAGTTACCCGTATATTGGCCATCAAATATGCACCACTGATTTTCTGGCAGCCGAAGCATGTGAAAAAAGTTAACGAAAGTACAATAGGGACAATGAAAAAAAAAAAAAAAATATTGTCCTTGTAGATTATAAAAAAATAACGTAAACGTATTTTTTATTTTTTTACGTTATCAAAGATTACGGCGATACATTGAGTTAAAATGTGCCATGAAGTCACGAGTATGTAGATTTTATACTTACTTGTGACGTATCAACCCCCACTCCCCAACTTTAATGCGTTTTTATCAAGTAATTTATTAATATGATAAAGCAAAAAATACGTGTCTAATATTTTTTTATTATCTAACTGACGGACTAAATAGTTTTTTTTTTTGACCCAGGCATCATCCCTATTATAGTAAAAGTTGTGCAAAAAAAAAAAAACATTATTACTTGGCGAAAAATGTTGTCTTTTTTGCATAATTCTGGCAAACGACGTATAGCAAGAGCCAGGCATAGCTCGGTTCACTCTGCAAAGTATAAAGTGTAGGTGTCTAATAAAGTGAACAGACTTTCATATTGCTGATTTTCCGCAGGCACCGAAGCCGAAACTGCCGAGTTCATGGCAGTATGCATAGAGACGGTGCAGAAGTATCCTCTCCACGACTACCGTACTCCAGTATTCATCTTCGAGAGACTTTGTTCTATCATCTACCCTGAGGAGAACGATGTCGGAGAGTTCTTCTTGACGTTGGAGAAGGATCCGCAGCAGGAAGACTTCTTGCAGGTAAGCTAAGACCACTTAAAGGCATCCATATAAAGTTATGTGAGAAAAACAGTTTCCTACTTTTTCGTTCGAGTAGTTTTTCTGTGACATTGATAAGCTCGTTTATTAATCCGGTGGGACAGCGCTACGTTTCGTCGTCTGTTTTGTGTGATAAACAACCTGTGCTGTAGCTGTGATGGTTTACCCAACCCCACTGCTATTTGAACTGTAGAATGGTAACTAGATTTCCAAAGTCTCTTTTTGGGCAGGAGTTATGGCATAATCTTTGCTTGCTAAAATGAAATGAAATAAAATTGTTTATTCTGTTAATATTATTGGAATCACTTTTACAGGTCATCTTAATTTTTATTCAAGTCATCTTAAAAAAAAAAAAAAAATTGCTAGATGAGTTCGGCGTTTCCTATCTGACTACTCTGAGAAGAAAGGCCGAATCAAACCAGAGGTCACAGTCTCTTTTAAAGTCCAGTCATAATCTTGGTCAGTTCTGATGAGCTTCATACTAGATCTTGTAATATCTAGACGCAATTGGGATAGTTCTGTTTATTTCACAGATTCACAACGTCTTATTGAGATAAAAAACCCTCTTTTCCCCAGGGCCGCATGTTAGGCAACCCCTACTCCTCACTGGAACCAGGCATGGGTCCTCTAATGCGCGATGTGAAGAACAAGATATGTACTGACTGCGAGCTGGTCGCGCTGTTGGAAGACGACAACGGCATGGAACTGCTTGTGTGCAACAAGATCATGTCGCTAGACCTGCCTGTCAAGGACGTGTATAAGAAGGTTAGTAGATCTTCAACTAAACAAAAAGACTCGCCGCGGGCGCGGTTATAAAACGTGCGAGTAGGACGGCGAATACTTAACTTACTTAACTCTTAAGTGGCAACATAAATAAAACTAACCTAACCTACTTACTTATGTACACAATGTACAGACACCAGCACATCGCGTTGCTACGGTCTGTCAAATTTCTTTAATGGATTTCAACTTTATCACTAAAGTATGGGGTTCAATGTTGATTGGGAAGCGTCTGTACTTTAATTGTTTAATTGCTGACTGTTCGGCTTTAAGTAATCGATATGTTATACTATCTGTGGAGGCTTGTTATTAGCAACTTGATAATGTTTTGTTGTTACCTATTATTTGTAATTAGTCTGTAAACCTTCTTAAAAGTAATAAATAAATAAATATACGGTTGTCTTGCTCTCACGTAAAATGAACGCGCTAGCTATGAATGTTGACTTGTTATTGTTTGTGTTTTAATTTTGGCTTCTCTCTAAAGGTGGGTGTAAACAATTCAAATCATCAAAAATGGAAAAAATGCATTTATATGAATAACTATAGAAATGCTTTTGTATTAGGTTTGGTGCACATCCGGCGAAGGCGTAGACGCGATGCGAGTAGTGTACCGTATGCGAGGCTTACTCGGTGACGCCACTGAAGAGTTCGTAGAACGACTGACGCAAGCTAACGCCGAAGCTGTGGACGACGAACAACTGTACCGAATGGCGAACGTGCTTGCTGATTGTGGTATGTGTATCACCTACTTTTATTTACACTTATAGAAACACAATAGTAAGTTTCATTACGCAGAATTCCGCTTAAATACGACTTGCTAGTTGGACGCTGTAAGTTTTCACGATAACTTACAGCGTCAGCGGATTTGTATAAGTTTTTTCAGAAGTAGATTTGCTTGCTCAAATCGGACTTACTAATTTAGTCCCAGGGATGTCTAAAAAGGCATTCTGAACCTTAAAAAAAGAGTCGGAGATTTCGTTAGGGCGGATCCCGACCGGCCTCGCTAGATCGCGAGGCGTCCGTCGCCAATACCCGCGGTTGCCATGCAACAAAGACGTAGCGCTTACTACACACCGAACGTTTGCCCGTTAGTGGCGGCCCCGCAAGGCTGCTCGGTCGGAATAATTTACTTTCGAGTTCCCATTTATCATCAATCATTCCCAAAACAGGTGGTATAGAGGTAATGCTGCAGCGCCTAGCAGCCATCCAGCGAGTGGGCGCGGCCCGCGCGTTGTGTTCCACGCTGCTCCGCCTGGTGTCGCTGTGCACGCGCGTGCGGCGCTGCGTGCGCGTGCTGACGCGCGCCGAGACGCGCGCGCTGCCTGTACTACTGCACGCGCTGCATCTAGCCGCCATTGAAGAGAAGGACATGCCGCGTGCTCAGCTGGTGTATCAGTTACTGGAGGTTTGTGTGCACGACATGTTTGGCAACGTTGTACAAATAGCGGGGGAGACTTAGCCAGATAACTCTAATAATAACACACGATAGGGTGCATCACTGCCAGATAACTCTATTATACAGGCTTTCCAAGCGTTAAATAATTCTAACTGTTATACCAAAAACTCTATGAAACTCATATCCGATTAATGAAAAAGAAACCCTAACTAACCATAATAAATAACTTCCTGAAAATTACTTTGTTAACAGGAACAATAGTCGGTGAATAACAAAATTATGTTTGTAGATCATGGAGCGTATTCTATCCGTGGCCGCGAGCGAAAGCCTGGAGTCGTTCCTACAGTTCTCACTTACTTTCGGAGGGCCGGAGTATGTGCAGGCTCTACTCAACTGCACTGAATGTCCAGGTAAGCAACTTGCAAACAACAACATTCACAAAGAATGATTAAAATTACCATATTGTAGGCCAAACTCCGTAAACTCACTTTATGGGGCACGAAGTGCTAGCCTGTAAGAAATGATTCCACTAACCTTAGATTATATTGAATATTACTTCAACTATTTACAGTGTAAACCATTGTTGGTTGGCCAATAAAGGAAAATAAAAAATAACTCAAAACACGATAAGATAAAAAAAAACCTAACAAATTTAGCTGTTATGATTTATTGACTAAAAGCATGATCCAATCAAGCACCATTCAAATGTGGATACACAATTTTGACTACCCGTCAAAATAGAGCGTAAATTCAATTTATAAAGGTTACGACAGCTACTAAAATTTAATCTGTGATCATCATTTTAACTCACTCTTTCAAATCTAAACAAGCCTAAAGTTCCAAAAGGAAACGTTTTTTTTACAAATAAACTGTCAATTCCCACAGGAATCCGCAACAACTCAGTAGCTCTCGGCCACTTGACGCGAGTTCTCGCCGCTCTGGTCTACGGCAACGACCTCAAGATGGCCATGTTAGTGGACCACTTCAAGCCAGTGTTAGACTTCGACCGCCTTGACTCGGAACAGTGGACTGAAGAGGAGTTCCGCATGGAACTGTTCTGTGTGTTCTGTGCTAATATTGAAAGAAATTCTATTGGAGGGACGCTGAAGGACTATCTGATCTCGCTTGGTGTTGTGCGTGATGCGCTTGAGTATATTGTGGTAAGTAATTTATCAAATGTTTACTTTTCTTAGAAAATAAGAAAATAGTGTGTAACTTTTTCTATCTTCATCTATTTCTTAAGGCCTGATAAAGTTTCTGGTTTGTAAACTTGTCGACTTTCACATTATTTTTTTTGTAAGGGAAAACAAACAGTAGCATATTGAAAATAAGCAGAAATAACAATAAACTTAACAAATATAACAATTTAAAAATATTGGTCCAACAATTTAGCTATTATATTTAGCAGATCAAATAAAAATAGCCATTTGACAAACATAGACAACTGATAAAATTGGCTTTCAAAAAGTGAAGGTTATAGTAATTAATGTTGACGCAAAATTGGACAGTCCTACAACTTTCTTAAGTCCTTGTATTTTACCTCATAGTTTTAATTGCTGCCTCTGTTTATAAAGATCCAAGTCGCTTAACATAACATATAATCGTGTCAACAGAAACACGCGCCGTGTGTGAAGCCGACACTGGTGTGCACGGACTCTGACGAGCTTAAGGAGTTCATCAGTCGTCCTGCACTCAAGTACGTACTGCGCTTCCTCACCGGGCTAGCTGCTGACCACGAACCGACGCAGGTATGGAGAAAACTTTTACATAAATTAAAAATGTTTTTTTTTTTTTCCAAAATTCATTTATTCAAACTAGTCTGAGAATCAGCACTTTTCGAACGTCAAAATTACATAAGACAGTCCCCCAAAACGCTCTTTGTAGGAGCTCGTGGCTAAGTAATAACAGCCGCACGGGTCGATCCATCAGATTAAGGTACGTTTGTCGGGGTTGGTCCGTGGATGGGTGACCATCTTTACATACCGAGACTCCTCCGTGCCTCGGAAAGGACGTTAAGCCGTTGGTCCCGGCTGTCATTCGTGGATGTGTGACAGTCATTACGGGTCGTCAAAAGCCCGAAAGTCTGACAAACATTCTCACAAACGTATTACCCAGTTACTGGGTTGTGGAGGGCAGATAGGCAGTCGCTCAATGTAAAATACCGGTATTCAGCTGCATCCAGTTAGACTGGAAGCCGACCTAAACATAGTTAGGAAAAGGCTAGGCAGATTGAATAATGGAACTCTTTGAAAATCATATTTTTTTTAGGAACGGGTAATAATATAAAACAAAATAGCGATAATAGTATAAAAGTGGTCTGTTTACATTTCTATCTTGGTTTATCTGATAGACCGAGGTATACTACTCAGATAAATATTTGAACTATACTGTAACATACTTCTAGTTTTAACAAGAGTAACTGGGTTGTGAAGGTCGGATACCGATTTATATGCACTCGCGCTCGCTGACCGTCGCCACGTCGATGCTACGGATGGTCAGCGTTTGGTCGCCTAGGTGGCCGTTGCGACCAAGTGTGCGATTCGAATCGGTTTCTATAGTTTACCTGGTCGGTGCGACCACTGGTCTTGCTCGTGGCCGTCTAGTGCGAGAGATTTCTAAATTCAGCCTTATAGTTGGGAAAGCCTACGCAAATGATGATTACTGTAAGATATTGAATTATGTTCCAATAAATTAAAGTCGATTGAGGAAGAACGCAACGAAAACAGTTGTATACAGATAAAAAAAAAACAGACTAATGAACAACTCATTGGCAAGCAGTCTCCTCAAAAGAACGTGAAGGAATGCGAGATACGTCAGTTGCTGTCATTCCTTCGAACAGCATTAAATCTTCTCTATTTCACGGGATTATTTGTTCTTCTAGATGTTAGTATGCGAGAAAGTGATTCCCATCGTCCACCGACTGGAACAAGTATCTTCAGGTGAACACGTGGGCTCGTTGGCCGAGAACCTTCTGGAAGCTCTGCGGTCGCAGCCGCAGTGCGCCGCCAAGGTGCAGCAAGTGCGGGACTTTACTAGACAGGTAAGAATACTTTTCAGTAACTATAACAGCTTGATTCATCAAAATAATTATTAATAATGCTTTTACAAAAACTGCTGCCAAAAACCGTGACGAACAACACCATGGGGAATTTTCTAGAAACAAAAATTCGAAGATATGTGACATCCACCAACCCGCACTGGCCCTGTTGGTGGATTACGGCCTACTCTCTCTCACAGGGCGGACGTCTGTGTCCCAGCAAGGAGAATATTATAGGCTGATTAAACTTATGCTCAAAAATCGATTGTTCACATTTAGCTGAAAAAATCCATTTTTTACTCAACAGGAGAAGAAACGCCTAGCAATGGCGGTGCGGGAGCGTCAACTAGGTGCTTTAGGCATGCGCAGTAACGAACGTGGACAAGTGACTGCACAGTGTTCACTTACTCAGCAAGTAGCCGACCTGGCCGAGGAAAACGGTGCCGTCTGCTGCATCTGTCGCGAGGGATACAAGTACCAGCCCACCAAGGTAAATTGACCCTTACGTCTTAAGGTATTTTAGTTTTGATGTTTTGCTATAGTCGAATTCGTCACTTTATTTTTGTAGTAAAAAAATTTATTGATAAACCACGGTATGTATCCATTTTCGCTGATTATTATTTCATTTTGCTCCAACATCGAAAGGTCTACTAAATATTGACTGAACTAATATCTATTTCTCATACAGGTGCTAGGTATATACACGTTCACGAAGCGCTGCCCGGTGGAAGAGTACGAGGTGCGCGCGCGCAAGACACTCGGCTACACCACCGTGTCGCACTACAACATCGTGCACGTCGAGTGTCACATGGCTGCCGTCAGACTCGCTCGCGCCAGGTAACCTTGATAAATATAACAATATTGGTGCCTCATTTCATTGAAAGCATCTAACGGGCTTCTGCCAGTTGGCTTCGGACCCTCGTAGGCCTTCCAAAAGTCCGGGACCCCAGTGTTCGAGATATGTCAAAGACATAATAACAATATTATTCTACGAGGCAATAAGACCTGGCAGTTTACTCCAGTGAAATAATTTAACTACAGCATAAACACAAAATAGATAGGTACAGAAATTCAAATCTATACGATTGAAAACGCACGAACACAGGCGCGTATTATAGAACCTCATTCAAACTCGAGCATTACTGGTTTGCTTGTTTTCTAGTTGAGCAAGACTCAAGCATTATTCAAGAAAAGTAATCTAAGGCAATTTGATTGGTTGAAACTAGTTCTATGCTTCTTGAGTGAGGTTCTGTAATACGGGCCATAGATACGCTTCACGTACAGCGAATTTAAACAAGCTCACATGCGACTTGCATTCGGTTGCGATAAATTGCGATTTCCGTACGAATATACTGGGGCACCTGTTATCGCTCCTCGTATAGAACCGACCTTTTGTATTATTCTGTGGCTCAACATTTGATTTATAGAGACGAATGGGAGAGCGCGGCGCTGCAGAATGCGTCGACTCGCTGCAACGGACTACTGCCGCTGTGGGGCCCGCACGTGCCTGAGTCTGCCTTCGCTAGCTGTCTGGCTAGACACACCACTTATTTGCAGGTCGGTAGACTCGGTAGTGATGTTATAACAAAAGAAACGATGGATGGATATATGGGAGATGATTATGGTCAAGAAGAAAGTGAATTCTGAGGTGTATGGAGGAAAAAGACGTACTGCGCCGACCCCACGTACTGCGCTGACCCCACGTACTGCGCCGACCCCACGTATTGCGCCGACCCCAAATTCATTGGGATAAGGCCAGGATGATGACGAGTCGTACTATGAAGTTTTGTAAGCTTCAGCCAAACCTGAGAGACCACAACGCGGAACGCGGGACCGAAGCGGGTGCGTATGCCGCGCGGGCGGATGCTGCGGGCGCTCCCGCTTTGGTCCCTCGCCCCGCGTTGTGTTCGCTCAGGCTTGGCCGAAGCTTTATTTACTTGTGCGAGATGAGGTAACGAAAGGCTGTTATCGAGCTGCGTATGTTAGCCTGGCAGGGGTGTGAGAAATAAAGTAATCCAGGAAGAATGACACCAATCTTTTTCTGCAACGGAACAGAGATTTATGTGCCATTCCAATTTATTGTTAGTACTCAAGTTTGTCGTATTTGGTCCAGGAATGCACCGGCCACCGCGACATCGGGCACACGTGCACTCTGCACGACCTGAAGCTGCTGCTGCTGCGCTTCGCGCGCGGCCGCACGTTCCACGACGACACCGGCGGCGGCGGCCCGCTGTCCAACATGCAGCTGGTGCCGGCGCTCATACATATGGCGCTATACGTCATCAATACGTGAGTGCTACATAAATTAAGGCAGCAGAAATTAAAAAGAGGCCATAGATCACGTCTTTTATGAGGACATCGACGTGCAAACTCTTCAATACATGACCCCAAGGATTAAAATTTTTACGTCGTTTATTTAAAAAGAAACAGCTGTTTTATACAAAAGTGCAATACCTAAAGTAAAAGTAAAGTAAAGTTTATTTATTTCAATAGATTGTAGGTATATGACATAAGGTATTAAAAACAATTACCTACAGGGTCAAAATGTATGGGACACTTAAAAAAAAACTGAAAATTTCAATGTTGGGGTCTAAAATCATGTACTGAATTCATGGTAACACTTTGGGCGTCGCTTACCCTCAATAGTGAATCGGATAGAACGATCACTAAATGTTTTTTGTTGGTTATTCAATCTAGAATTTCCAAGTAAATCCAATACTGATTTGTATTCCCCAGGAGCCGCGTAGCAGCCCGCGAGGTGTCTGCCCTAGAGGCGGCGATGGCGTGGGCGCCGGCGCGCCTGCTGGAGTCTGCGCACGACGCCGAGGGCCCGCTGTACTTCGTCACGCTCATGCTCATGCTGTACCCGCACGCCAAGTTAGTATACAGTATAAACAGTGTCATTCTATTGATGCTGAGGTAGGCGCTAATTGGGACACAAAGAAATGGTCGAATGATGACTGATTGTAAATTCCGTCTTCTTACAATTCCGTATTGCGCTGGGCGCATAATAGTTGAGGTCTTATGACTGATGAGTGTGACTTGTTCCCTCCAGATGGCGCTCAGCGAAGCTGGCCATGCTGAAGCGCGTGCTGGTGGTGGCGCAGGCGCGCGGCGCGGCGCCGGGCGGGCCGGCCGTGCGCGCGCTGGCGCCCGACCAGCGCGCCGTCAAGCCGTGGAACGACTACAAGCCCTACGCGTTCTTTATAGCCATCGTCGACCAACTTTACACTGTTATGTTTAAGGTGAGTCTACAACTGTAGCGTACTACTTAACATTGCGCCCTTATTCTCCCAACTATGGGTTAGAAGTGTACAGTAGTAAGTTAATAAACACTTAACAGTGTTTGTCTTGAACATTTTATCACCCAAACTTACCTGACTTGGGTGAAATAATATGTAGATTTTTATTCCTAATCACTGACTTTTGACTGGCAATTTTTATTTTATTACATTGCTATGATGAGTTGATGACACTATTCTGTAGTATATTTATTATAATTTGATTGATTAAGTTTTAATTTGATATGTTAATTGCTTTGAATAATGGACAAATTTATAACATTCTGACGTTTATCTAATAAAAATAACCTACCTGTTTATATTTGTACACTGTTAAAGCAAAACATGACTTATTGTAACATCTTGTATGCCATGTGTGTGTATACTTATGTTTTGGAAAAATAAATGACCTTATTCTTATTATTCTTAAATAGACAGAAAATAATTTTATTGACTTTTTTCCGCATTTCATGAAATAGCAAATAGTTTATATCGTCTTAATTTGACATTTGTCCCGAATCTTATGCTCCATAATGATTTCAAAATCTGAAGTGTTAATCGACTACTTGCTGACTGTACACCCCATTTCGCCTCGTTATATCGTGTGTCATAGTATAGAAAGCGAGTATATCGCCATTAACCGGGCATGTAAAATCCCCCTTATCAATTTGTTTCCTCCACAGACCGTCAGCGCTACAACAGTAGACCAGTGGCCAATCAAGTTAGCCGAATACATTCGTCACAACGACGAAGCGAACGGGAAGGCCGCCGAGCGCATAGTAACGACCCTCACAGACGAGATACTGCCCTGTGCGTCTTTCGCCGAGTTCTGTGACGCAGCCGGCTTTCTGGAAGACATTCCCGATCCTGACGCGTTCCTACAGGCGCTTATAGACGAGCAACCTTGAGATAGACCTTTTGTTGTGCACTGCTTCAATTATAACGGGTGCATGGCCAGCTAGCTAATCATTTATCTAGTTTTTAGACATATAAAAAAATTGCAATAGCATGTGTAATGGCTATAAAAAAACTGATTTGTTAACTTATAAAAATATCATAACTGGATCTTGAACTCTATAGCATTAACACCATTTCGCGACATAAAGATCTCATCCATGCTTTGTTGAAAGATGTAACGGTTCGATAAAGTGTTGTCGTGAGATGGCACATGAATTAGTTCAGTACACAAGGCCATGTCACTCGGGTGACGCGAACATCCCTTCACTGGCGCGAGGCTCTTATAACAAAACTTATATTATTATTATCACATGATATTTAATCTAAAAGTGTAACACATTTCTATGCTTGTAGACTGTTAAATTATTCAGTATTGTATTCACATAATTCTGTGCTTCGATTGTAATTGCTGTCTTTGGTTTTTCTTCAATAAAATAGTTTCTGCTTCAAATTTGAGTTTAAATTTTATTTACCTATCCCAGAAGACTTATCGCAGCGATTTTTTTTTCGTGCACTGGATTTTCATCGCTTTGCTTAGCGCCGAGAGTTGAAAATCTAACAGTGTGTTTTTTCAACCCGCGGGGACAATAGCACGTCCCAGCGCGTTGGATTCTCAACGCTCGGCTCAACACCGAGAGTTGAAAACCCAGAGTACGAAAAAAATCGCCAGAGATAAAAAACACGTCTGTGCGAACTTGGGCTTAAAGTTCAAATCCTTATCCTCACATACAGTCTGCAGCTGTAAATAAGGCACATGGACTTTAACACAGAGCCTGTCACACATGCATCAGTGTGACGGTCTACAAAACCGAAAAAAAATCTATAAAGAAAATAAATCTTAATATGTTGGCATATAACTTCATAACAACGCAACAACATATCGAAAGAGGGCTGTTATCTATACTTACTATGAAAAGAGCTTTCTATGTCATGTACAAGAATTCTAAAGTATCTGGGTTAGTGCAGTACCCATCTGTCCCACGCTATGCGCCATGACAGTGCTCATCGCATGCCTTGCCCTTGACCCCGCGCCACATTTTTAACTGCGCCGGCACTCTAGCGTATGATTAGCGATCCACAGTCACGACACTTGTGAAACTAAATGAAGATTAGTTCACATTGTCAGGTAATTGTGTTATAACGAAAATACACTTAAGATCATAAAAACGGTCAAGTACGCAATGTGTCAGTATCAGTTATAATAAGTAAGTATACAAGATACAACCTATCTACCTGTAGGTGTTGGTAAGGCGTGCACACGTCGTGTTGGGGTCGTCATGATTCGGCACAGCCCGGCGGTAAAAGTAGATTGTTATACAAGGGATGAAAGGGACTTATTTAGGTACGAGATGATTTGGCGCACGAGCTTAGCTAAGCGGTCGCCAATAGTTCGAGTGCCTAAATAGGTCTTTCACCCGAGGTAAACACTGCTTTTCATTTCGAATATGAGGAAAGTAAATAAAAGCCTAATTAGTCAAACAAATCCATATTTAAATCTGATGAACTCATTTTATACAAATATCTTTATAAATAATTAGCACTCGACAACTGAAGATCGAATTGCCGCTTTTCCGCCTTTTTTATGTTTCTTTTTCTGTGGCATTCTACCAGCCAGTACTTTTTATCATTGATTATAGTGTGCGTTACCCAGGCCAGATGTTTTCGAAAATGGTCATTTGAATCTTATAGATAATTAGTTTTGCGGCTTCTGTAATTGTTGCGCACATTTTTAAATTTGTTGCGCTTATAGTTTTTTAATTATTTCACAAAAACATTTCCTGCTGGGGTAACGTTATCCCAGCCAGACCTTTTTCTTTCTAATGGGAATATTTAAATAAATACTAGCTATAAAATTAATTGTCTAGATGAAGTAAATGTTGTGCCTTATTTTGTATTTGTTCTTTCATCGGTTGCGAAGTTATTCGAGATTTTGCTGGGGTAACGTTTTTGGTTTTGCTAGATCTTTGAAACGGTTAAGCGGATTCTTATCATATTTTGTACATGACTTCTTAGGAATTAGTTTAAATTTGTTCTGCAATAAAAAAAACAAAATAATGCATAGTTTAAAGGATATTTCATTAAATAGAAAAACACTTCAATTGGTTCCAGCACTCTCAATAAGAGGTCTAAAGACTTACTTTAAACGTTATTTTAAAGCTTGTAAATGCCTTCAAATGTATGTGAAGTTTCATTAGTATCCTGTAAGTATTTAACAAGTTATGATGATATTCAGTTCTTCACGAGCACGGTCTTGATGCGCGCGGTGTTATTTGGCCACTGGATTGGATATATGAACTGAATGTTATGTCAATTATTAGTTGTTTAGTTCAGTTGTATATCAGTAAAATTTCAGCGTAGTACATTGGATAATTAATGAGATAATACGATTAAAGTCATTAGGAAGTGAATGACTGAGGTAACCCGACCAAGTTTAGGTGGTTACGAAAAAGCGAAATCGCAGAACATTATGGTACCTTCTAAAATATGTAGGATAGTGTTACAAATTTAGTACAGACATGTACACAAGTTTAAAAAAAAACTACATGTTTATTAAAGAATTTTTATTAACAGGTAAAATAAAAATTTCAACTGAACTTTTAAAGTATTAATAAACTTATTTATACTTAAAAACAATCACAGATTAAAATTACAGACAGTAATTTTGCTATTTTGAAATTTTCTATTACTTTTTATTTAAATTATAGATTTCAGTATACACAGTACACAGTTAGTTTTTATTTAAATATACACATATTGGAATGTGTAATGATCATAGACAATAAATTATATATAATGACTTTTTTCGCGCTCAGATCGGCGCTACCTCATAAAAATGACTTCTGCGCATCTACCAACTTTTGCCAAGTTACGTGTCGGGGACTGTAATAGCGCGCGTATTTAGAGCATTTTTATTTACCTACTACTATCAGAATCCGTTGCGTAGTTTTAAAGATCTAAGCAAACAGGGACAGACAACGGGAATCAACTTTGTTTTATAGGTACTATGTAGCGAAGGATAAATTAATTGTCGTTATCATTGTTGAGAATTCCAGTCCAGGTAATAACTAAGTACGAAAAAAAAGAAAATAATAAGTAAGTTCCTAAATTCAAATATTTAAACCTTAAAAAGAATACAGTTTTAGATAAGTAGTACCTAACAACATGTACATATTAATAATAATTTTGCTACTATTTCTGTAGTTACATTATGCAAGCTTACCTTGTTCGTGAATTCATCAAGCACTCCACATTAACAGTAATTCGCCACACTTATTATTATATAATAGCTCTCACGCACTCGATAAATATTTGCAAAAACAGGAAACGGAACTGCCGAAGCGCACTCTACAAGATGAATTTTGTGATTATGGAGCATGTTTAGTGCGTTATGCAAACAATGTATTACCCCTTCACCCCACCCCTCCCGCGACCCACCGAACGACATGTTATATCGGTGATTTTTGATAAGTATGTGCAACTGGAAGATAATATAATAATGTTTTCATAGTACAGATATTATTATATTATTATGTATTTAACAGTGTACGCGTCTGTACCGAAATTGTAAGGTGTATTATACTAAACATTTCGAAAGATAGCATAATGTTCTGCGATTTCGCTTTTTCGTAACCACCTAAACTTGGTCGAGTTACCTCAGTCATTCACTTCCTAATGACTTTAATCGTATTATCTCATTAATTGTCCAATGCACTACGCTGAAATTTTACTGATATACAACTGAACTAAACAACTAATAATTGACATAACATTCAGTTCATATATCCAATCCAGTGGCCAAATAACACCGCGCGCATCAAGACCGTGCTCGTGAAGAACTGAATATCATCATTACTTGTTAAATACTTACAGGATACTAATGAAACTTCACATACATTTGAAGGCATTTACAAGCTTTAAAATAACGTTTAAAGTAAGTCTTTAGACCTCTTATTGAGAGTGCTGGAACCAATTGAAGTGTTTTTCTATTTAATGAAATAACCTTTAAACTATGCATTATTTTGGTTTTTTTATTGCAGAACAAATTTAAACTAATTCCTAAGAAGTCATGTACAAAATATGATAAGAATCCGCTTAACCGTTTCAAAGATCTAGCAAAACCAATAACGTTACCCCAGCAAAATCTCGAATAACTTCGCAACCGATGAAAGAACAAATACAAAATAAGGCACAACATTTACTTCATCTAGACAATTAATTTTATAGCTAGTATTTATTTAAATATTCCCATTAGAAAGAAAAAGGTCTGGCTGGGATAACGTTACCCCAGCAGGAAATGTTTTTGTGAAATAATTAAAAAACTATAAGCGCAACAAATTTAAAAATGTGCGCAACAATTACAGAAGCCGCAAAACTAATTATCTATAAGATTCAAATGACCATTTTCGACAACATCTGGCCTGGGTAACGCACACTTGATTATAGTAAATATTTACACCGCGATATAGCAGAGTGGCTGTCTATAAAGTTGGCATGGATACGGCTTGCATAGTTTTTAATTTTTTTTCCCCGGGACGAAAAGTACTACTGTCATCCCTGGTAACTTTAAGCGTACTTTCCAAGTATCAGAAATGAAAAATATACGATTTTGCCGCCCGGCAAAAAAATAACGTCTAAATCAAAGAGATACTAAGATGCTAGAGAGGCTAAAAGTAATACCCTAATTACGTAATACACGATCAATCGGAATTTGAATCGCTTTGAAACAAACTGCTAATCCATTGCTTCATAAGTTCGAAAAAAATCTGCACAAACAACGTAAATATAACGCAATGAATGTTGTTGAACTGTCAAAATGAAAGAAATTTGTCGTAATCGTTTACGAAAATGTGTTGCGTAATTAGATAGCAGTTCGTCGAACGAAAATTATCACAAAAACGAATGTGACAAATTGTCAAACTCCTGTAAACTGCGATTAGTTGAATTCGTTTTTTTGATTTTGCGATAATTCTCGTTCAAGAAACCGGCCCATGATGTTTAAATTTCGAACAATAATAATAAATTATTGCAATAGAGAGGGTAGCATAAATATTAACAGTTCCATTTTTGGTAAAATGTTACCAACTGAACAAATTAATTATGAAATAATCTTTTCTTAAAAAAAAATCTATGTGTGTATAAATGCCAGCTGAATTAATTTATAACGAATTAATATTTTTTTCTTTAGTTATAAATATTTATTATTTACCTAATACAAGCGTTTTAACAGAACAGAAATAAAACGTAGATGAACCACTCCTCTTTCAGGGAATAAATACCTACCTACGGCGTGAAGACATGTAACTCGACCTAATGCGCTCTAGTGCGGCTCCCTAACTCTTGTACTAGTACTAGATTCATACGTACGTATACAATTACCTACTATAGTGTATAATTAATGATCCATGGGGCTTGTGGCTATATAAGTAATAACAGCCGCACAGGTCGATCGATCAGGCGTTGGTCTCGGCTGTCATTCGCAGATCTTTGACAGTCGTTCGGTACGGGTCGTCAGAAGCCCGAAAGTCTGACAAACGGTACCAAAGGGGTATCGTATTACCCAGTTAGGTAGAGGTCAGATAGGCAGTTGCTCCATGTACAAACACATAACAAATAAGTACTGGTATTTAGCTGCATCCGGTTAACATAGTTAAGGCAGGTACAAATTCCAGATCCTAATTTTGGGTACTAACATTTTTCAATAGCATAAGTTCATTAAGCTCGTATTACGTTTCTGACACCCTAATAACATTTAATTAGTTCGCTCTTTGTGCGATAATCACTGATAATGGTCGTGGACCTGCTCAGTACAGCGCCTGCAGTAATTACGATTGTAAATGAGGTGTTAAACGCAACAGTTCTCGTGTTAAGCGAGCTTTGTATTCATTTAATCTATTTGTGATATTTAGTATGTAAAGGTTAATTTGCGAGTGTTGTCATGCTGTCAGGTCGATGTTTAATGCATATTAGTTGTTCAATGCTAATCTATATGGAACAGATGTAGGTAGGTACTTGGTACATGTCCCTACTTAATTAGGTACGTAATAGGGATAATGCCTGGGCCAAAAAAAAGAAAGTCTGTTTAGTCCGTCAGTCAGATAAAAAAAAAATATCAGACACGTATTTTATTCTTTATCATATAAATAAAAAATGACTGAGTTTACCTCAGTCATTTTTTATTTATATGATAAAGAATAAAATACGTGTCTAAAATAAAAAACTAAAAAATAAAAAACGCATTAACGTTGGGGAGTTGGGGTTGCTACGTCACAAGTAAGTATAAAATCTATATACTCGTGACGTCATGGCACATTTTAACTCAATGTATCGCCGTAATCTTTAGATAACTTAAAAAAAGAAAAAATACGTGAACATTATTATTTCATAATCTATATGACGGACAAAAAACATCTTTTTAGTAGTCATCACTATTATCACCACGCACCCTGCGTGGTGACGATAGTTAAAAGTAGGTATTTGTGACTGTTTTATTGGGCTGGTCCGTGGATGACGACCATTTATGACATCGAGACCTCTCCGTGCCTCAGAAAGCACGATAAGTCAATGTCCCAGCTGTCATTTGTAGATCTTTGACAGTCATTACGGGTGACTATCCGTAGAAGCCCGAAAATCTGACAACCAGTCCGCCAAGGGGTAACATGTTATCCAGCAACTGGCAGTTAGACTGGAAGCCGATCCCAACATACATACTTAGTTGGGAAAAGGCTACGCAGATGATGATGAGATGTAGGTACATGTAACATGTATTTAAAGTCTCTCCAAGTCCTTGTATCCAATTAATTTTATTTCCACATAAACGAATATCAACTTTATGGAAGTGTAAATTAAGTAGATCTCTGAATGACTAGTACTTTTGAAAGCTCATAAAACTGTTTGAAGTTGCAGCTCAATCTGAACTTTATGTGTGGGTATTCAAGTTGTTTTTCCACAGCCACATATTTGTTTTCATGTTTGGAAACTAAATCGCGAACACAGTATAGGTACTTACTTAACCGTCATTCATCACGCACCCTTTAAAAGTAGGTATTTATAACAATTGGGATGGATTAATTAAATAACGAACCACAGTTTAATAATAATTATATTTATTTCATAATTTTCATTTCATGTGAGAAGTTTCGATGTGAATGTTTTCAAAGTTAACTCACATTATTATATTTATAATTAATCACATAACTAGCACAGGCACTCGAGTATGGACATGTTATAATCATCCACTTAAACATACTTTATTCACATAATATAAATAAACTTAATACCTTTATTTATATAACTATAACTTAAATTAGATATCTTACTCCGACATAAAGGTTTCGAATCGGTATTTTTCATATTTTTTCGAAGAACAATAACAATATTTTTGAAGTAAGCCTTTGGATTTTTCGTCGAGCATATTGACAGACTAATAATTAATAATAAAACAAGTATTAGCCCATTGACATTGTCCTATATCAATTTGGTCCAACATTATGAACTGGTTATATCAATAAGCTAATACTATCGCTTCGCACATACTAATACTTGCTTGTAATAAGGAAACTCGCCATTGAAGAATAGAAAGTTCTTATGAGAATTCGAGTTAACTAAGTCGATTTTTGTTTATTACAAATAAATGGGTGCAAATAACAATATCACGATCATTTGGACCCATTTTTGGCAATTTTACAAAAGACTGTGTGTAGTGTAGGTACGCGCGAGGCGGGGTTAGAGTATAGGCACGGTGTAGCGTCGGCCGCGGGACGCTGTCGTCACGCAGTCGCCACGCAGTCGCCACGCAGTCGTCTAGAAGTCGTAGGATCCGCTCTCGCCGGTTTTGCCAATGCGGAAGATGAACTTGTACACGAGACCGGCGAGCACACCGCCAACGATGGGGCCCACCCAGTAAACCTGCACAACAAACATTAATATTAACTTCATGATCAAACGCAGGGTCGTATTGTTTGGTCCTGGCCTACTAAAACATTGCAGATGTGGAGGCTAGTACCTAAAAATCAAACGGTAACACATAGTATCTCGATGGTAAGCCAAAGCGTCCTTTATGTATTAGCCTTAACGCCCATGTATACAATACGGCAGATATAACTTGGCAGGTCTGAACATAGGCATTACGAACTTCCGCGCATGTTCTCTCACTCACACTCGCCTCATGTCACCATTTGGTCCCTAAAAAATGTTATTGCGCAGCCTTTTGCGCGAAGTTCGGAACTGCCAAGTTATATTGGCCGTATTGTACAGACGGCAGCAGGTCAACCTACCCGAAACTGAAAATTGTTCCCAATCAACTTTGAACCTTAAGCTGTAGTTATAAAGTTGAAAATCTATTAAAGAAATTTGACTGATTGGAGTAAGTTGATGTGCTGGCGTCTGTACCTAAGTTATGTAAGTAAATGATTCACTTTATTGCAAAAGTAACGAGAATGGAAGAACCAAAAAAACAACAATGAAGATCCAATACGTTTCTCCAGCGTGACTGATGAGGCCACATTCTTCGGGTGCTATTTACAAAGATCTGTAGGTCCTATAAAAAGCGACCGTTTTTTCTCTAGTGTTGTAATGGTTCGGTAACACCTCTGGGACATTCTACCTTTACTTAATACGTAGTTGCGAGGTTCAAAGTCATTGGCACGCAAGTTAGCGTCGATTATAACTAAGGCGTGAAGGTGTTAATTGGTATTACATAAAAGTCGGAAGGGCCTAGAGAATATAACGAGTGTTGCCATACATCGATTATGTAGGGTAGGTATTTATTCCACATTTGTTCTAAGCGAACATTCGAATAACGCACATAAGAATATGACTTAATATTATGGTGGTTACATTGAACTTTTTGTATTGCGTAATATATATGTAGTTACGCTTTATTTCGGTTCATAAGAATCGTTGATTGACACTCGGATTGCAAAGGTACCATTCCGTACCCGACCGCAGGCACTTTGGGTAGGGGGGAAGGGTTAGTCTAAAACCTCTCCACGTATCACCAAGGGGAAGGGGATTAAAAACATCACATGATTAGTGGACGGCCCCTGAGCTGTGAGCTAAATTAACGACTATGTAGCCCTGACAGCGCCAGAAGGCGTCGCGGCAGACCCCGTAGAAGATGGCGGGACTACTTAGCCCTGGATCGAAAGAGCTGGAAGTCTTGGGGAGAGGCCTTTGCCCCTGCAGTGGGATGGTGCCGGCTAACAGTAACAGTATACTAGGAAATAACAAATAGCGATGAACGTGTAATCGCATTCTCGTAGGTAGGTCAAAGTGGTCCTTAAAAAATTAACTTATATGGGTATTGGCAGAGATCAGTAGTAGACATAGGTAGGGTCCTATATATTAAGTAGCCATATCCCATACTATAAGAAATAACCTTTGAAACTAAACTCCTAATCGATAGAGAATATTCTGTAACAGACATGTGTTTCTAATTCGTGTGTTCCGCCATCGAGATAGACATATACCTCTGATATACCTTCACTTCCTGTGGTTGAGTAACCATGGCAACCTCCATTTATTTATGTTATGGTACCAAAGCAATAAAATCGCTTGCATGTGTAAGGGCTATTATAGTTAAGTACAATGTTCACGCTTGCTTTCCTTTGTAATTGTAAGTGAAGCGGAAAATGATATGGTATCACGACTAAAAGGTTTACAGAACTTGATATAACTATTAGATCTATGACATAACGTCACACGTCATAGTTAATACCTAGTAATTATTTAATCGTGTTTTTGTATGTTGTGCTGTTTTTTTGTGTGCACTAAATAAACGATTTATCTATCTATCTATCTATCTACCTGTATTCCCAAAGGGTTAGGCAGAGGGGTTAAACCTACATTTGACCAGTATGTCCTGTATAATAGGGGGCAACCCTATTTATCATATTTATATTTTAGGGTGAAAAAACCCCAAGGAACTACCAATTTTGCAATTACTAATTGGTTTTTCAAAAACTACCAGTATCTACCCTAATTGCGTAATGCACGATCAATCAGAATCTGAATCGTTTTGAAACAGGTTGCTAATGCATTGCTTCATAAGTTCGACGAAAATTTGTCAACAACGTAAATGACGCAATGAATGTTGTTGAACTGTCAAATGAAACAGATTAGTCATCATTGTTTACGAAAATTGTTACGTAATTAGTTAGCTAATTGTGGTCAAGAGCAAGTTGCTTTATCATGGGAGAATCTCTCTAAAGTTTAACAGCTTTATATAGAGCTAGATATTGTAAATCAAGTCTTTTTGGTGACTTATGGAGGCGCTTTTAAATAGGTATTTATTATATTTATGTAAGCATAATAAACCTTTTTATTATATTTAAGCAATCACACAGTATAATAATAAGTGTTCATTTGTAAACAGTTCGATAGCTTGATGATGTAATACATAGTAACTCCGTGATAGGCACTCAACGTTATTGTGGCTATTTAATTTGTTAATAAATATGTACTACGATACCTATTTTAGGTCAATGCTAAAGGTGGTAAGTAAACCTAACTTATGTACCTATAAAACTCTGTGCTCCTGTTGAGAAAACTTCAATACATAGTGATTTTATGACAAAAAGGTTCTTCTGCCTCCTGCTGATGTGTTTTCCTAAGTTACTCTAACTTAGATTTTCAACGCTTTACAAGACATAACATCATGCCTATAATACCTTAAGGGTTTGTCAGAGGTGTACCCACATTTCGCCAGTTATGTTTAAGTCCTATGTAATAGGGGGCGAGCCTATTGCCATCAACCAACGCTCAACGCTTTCAACACTTTGATTAGTCGCTTCCATCTGCCTAGTCTTTTCCCAACTAAGTATGTATGTTGGGGTCAGCTTCCAGACTAACCGGATGCAGCTGAATACCAGTATTTTACATGGAGCGATTACCTATCTGACCTCCACAATCCAGTTACTGGGTAATACGATACCCCTTGGTAAGAATGGCTGTCAGACTTTCGGGCTTCTGACGACCCGTAACGACTGTCCACGAATGACAGCAGGAGTGTCGGTATGTAAAGATGGTCACCTATCCACGGACCAACCCCGGCAAGTGTAGGTCAACCTGATGGATCGACCCGTGCGGCTGTGAGTAGAGGAGCTCGTGGCTAAGTAATAACTTAGCCACGAGCTCCTCTCCTCACTCTCAGTGGTTTGTTTTTACAAAGGGGATATGTTCATAACATAGGTAGCGTTGGAACATATATTTCTCTATGTATTGTATTAGGCACCAAGGTATTTATGACATTTCCCGTCTTGGCCTTATTTGCAGTCGTTGAAAAACAATTCAGCTCGTATCATGTTAACTAGTTCAACCTTGGAAATTATTTGCACTCAAACCAGTATTAATGGCATAAACTAATATCTACCAGCCTACAAGGGGTAGACTAATGTTTGCGAAATATTTATAAATTTTAGCTTATTTCCATGAAATTATCATATGTTGATTTAGGCCGTGTAACATTAAACTACAGCATAACATAAAAAAATATGGTGTTTTTTTACGAAAATAATCAGAAAGATCCATTATCGAAGATATTTTTGTTCGATCTGACTAACAAATAATGCTCTACCTCCTACTAGCTTTCGCCAGTGGCTTCGCCCGTAAGTTAGTCAGTGATAATATAGCATTCTACTGGTGACAGAATCTTTTCAATCGGTCCAGTAGTTTTTGGGTTTATTTTACAAACAAAAATATAAATCTTTTCTGTTTATAATGTTAGTGTAAATTAACTAACAACTTTAATTGCTTAGAATAGATGCTACACCAGTAAAGCTTGGGTTTCCTAGGAAAGCGGTGAACGTTTGTCCAAATAAAGAGTGTTTTAGACTCCTCAATGTGTGTTTGTGTGTGTGTGTGTTCGTGTGTGTGTATGCCTGTGTGTGTGTGTGTGGGTGTGTGTACTGGTGAAAATGACAGGTTTTCATGTCGTTATAATACGACGGAACAGCTTTCTTAGGAAACCGAAGCTTTACTCAATCGCCTTTTCGAACAATAGCTACTTTTACATTCTAACTAATACAAACTCCAATCGACAACGTTACTTTCATTTTAACGAAAGTTCCTACTCATTACTTAGAAAGGAAGACTGCAAGCTATAGAACTTAATCGACTTATGTTGTTTACAATAAGACGCTAGACAAGCTATGATTCATGCTTCGGGTTCACATGTGATCGGAAAGTTACATCTGATATCTACGTCGGAGATGCAAACCCGTTTGCTAGGATGTCGTGGTCGGCGCCGGCAAGCGAAAGTGTGCTCAATAATTAGCTTTAGATATACCTACTCGCATTTACACGAGCTAAACTCTGATTTAATTTGCTAGGCCAAAATGACAGCTGAAATCGTCCTTTTAAAAAAAAATAACACGGTCAGTAATTAATATTACAGAGACAGCATGACAACAATGAAGGTCCTCCTGCAGAGAATGATTCAGTGGTCCTTGGTGAGAGCCACTCGGTAACTAGATTATAAATTTACTAAGTTATTTTTATGTCGACACCAAATGTCATTTTTGTCTAGCAAATAAAAACATCTGTGTATACTCATAAGATTATTATGAGTATACACTGATTTTTTTATTTGCTATCTATGAGAGTTGTCGATCAACAATTGAATGGGAAAATCTAATAAGTTGGAAGACTTAGAAAGAAACTGTTGTTTGGAGAATGGATAGACGACATGGGCAGAAGACCTGGTGGTAGGAAACCATTGGTTGCCAGCGACCCAGAATAGCCGAGTTAAACTATGGAGGAGGCCTTAGTCGGACAGTATGTATTGGTCTCCACGCTGTTATGATGATGCAGAAAGAAACCTACCTATGTTTATATATGCCTAACGCCTGTGGTCTAAGAATGGAATACCCTCTAACACTTTCGACTCCATCCACTTTTCATAGAACTCATACGTCATGTCATCATACATATTGGAAGTGAACCCTCCAGGAGGGTTATCGGCTTTACGTTTGCGCTAAGGTTAAGGAATGTGGAATGGAATATTACAAATATTCTACCGTGAACAAAACATTAAAAAAAAAACACCTTGAATTTTAAAACCAACGCATATACTTAAGAATGTTTATTTTCACGGTTTATAATGTTGTATTTGCTACGAAAAACCTACATTTAAAATGAGCCCTCTGCGAGGGCTCTCGGCATCCTATATGTGACTAGCTGAACCCTCCAGGAGGGCATCCGGCACTGAATATATGATATAAATGTTGAAAGTTAACATATGGCGACATAATACGGGCGTTACTTATACGTTTATTATAGAAAACGAAAACGGCCGGGTGAATGTCCGGTGCTGCGATTTCTAGATCGAATCCATTAAGTCACACTCACATGATTCTAACACATCGTGACGGATCCATTACGAGCTTTCCAGCATTAGCTAAAGGTAAGTCCTTAAACAGGTATTGTAAATACACTACACTGAATCAGGGCCCTTAATTAAGGGACCACTAAGGGAGCACAACCTAATTAGGGACCCTTACTCTTATTACACCTCTCTTATTAAGGGTTTAAGGACCCTGATTCAGTGTAGTGTAATACCCGCATTAATAATGGATTCCCACTGTGCCTACTGATTTGACGCTACATGTCATATGACGGACGTAAGATATTTTTCCATAAAGAACCTAATAATTATTACGATAAAGTCGAATTTCGAAATGCTGAAGAAGTCATTATAATGCTACTTACCCATTGTGAAGTCCAGATGCCCATGACGAGGGCGGGTCCGAAGGAACGAGCGGGGTTCATGCTGGAGCCGGTGAAGGGAACCTGTTGACAGAACACACGTTTTAATAACATATTCATGTAAGAGTGTCCATGCAGTTTTTTTGCCCGTTCTCTTTCTCCTTGACAATTCAGAAGAAGCTGTAAATGGTTTAATTGAAATAAATGCTTTGAGTGGGAGTTTATTACAGAGTACAAGCCTTGGGCGTTATTAGGACACATCGAGCTTTTGAAAGAGATTATCACAAGGTTATAGTGATAGAGGTGATGTCGCTCTACAAAAGGCGACATTTTTTATGTGTAACATCTTTCCTCTCGCTTTCCTGCAATTTGTGGGAGTGATTTCGTGAAAAGGGACGGAAGTGTGTAACAGGAAGTCGGGAAGCGCGCGCTATTTGATTTGACCAATGAACTGCACGGTGCTAGAGTTGTCACGTCAATTTTTTGCGCAAAGCGCCGACTATTTTTTAGAGATGCGCTCATTGGTATCTGACTATGAGACCTATCGGTTTCAACACAGATGATTTACAGCACCCATAGTGCAGATTTTTTCCAAAGGTGTAGACAGTAATGACAAAACTTGAGGTTTAACAAAAGATAATACGTAATTCAAAATTTGCATATATTTCGTTAAGGATTCTAGCAAAGTCTTGAGCCTTTAAAAACTGTTCGATTTTAGATCAAAATACTTACGAAAGCAGCATGGCAGGCAGTGATGCTGAGGCCGATGGCGAGGGGAGCTGATCCCTTGAGGTCGTTGCGACGCCCGTCACACACGCCGTGCACGACGATCACCAGCAAGAATGTGATCAGAGCCTCGACCAGCACAGCCTGGGGAACCACGGGAAACATAAGCTTCTGCATACTAAGACTAACTGTGGATAAGTACATATCCTTTGTCCGGTTTCTGATACCGTAATGAAATTTTGTATCAACACCAGATTAAAAAAACAAAAAAAATCTACGCTGGGATTCTAGAATAATGTGCTAAATTCATGGTAACAGTTTTGCCATAAATTTAAATTACACCGTGTTTAGACCCTTAAACACGTTACGAAGTTTCTGGAACAGCTGATTTCAAGGGGTGTGTAACGTTTGAAATAATAACAAAAGTTCTAATGATCATATGACCTAATTTCATTTAATATACTCGTTTTTTAATATAACGATGAAATTATATATTATGAATTATTGATATAATTTCATTTTATCTAATTTTATATGGTATAATGAACATTATATTCAAAATCTATAAGTAACGTTTAATATAATTTACAAACGCCTACTTTGTTATTGAATCATTTGGGTTAGGTTTGGTTAGAACAGTGACCATTAACGTGCGAAGGCGAGCGAGCGAAGCGAGCGTGTCGCGGAATCGGCCGCCGAGCGCCAGATCTCCTCTATTGTTGGTGAATCAGTTAGATGATGTTATAACAGTATGATGTTTCCTAATATTAACTTGTTCGTTACAGAATTTATGTCTGTAATTTTGATGGTGTACATAAAGAGTATTCTATCTATCTTTTGGTAGAAAATGAGTAAATATGAATATTAGGTTAACTGAACGTTATATAAAAAGAGCATTATACAAATTGAAAATGATATGAAAGGAATGTTACACTAAATGTTATTAGAGCAAAAGAAGGTTATATGAAATATGACATTAGATCACATTAAATTAGGTTATTTATTTTTAAATCATATGAAAATATCATGTGAACGTTATTTCAAGAGTTATTATAGTATCTGTTATTATGCCATATACACACATCAACACGGTCTAGGGATATTTCATACTCAATTAAATAACTCGAAAAGTACTGGCCGCATTGTAATCTTTCATACACCGATTTGTTTGTAATTTATCTCAGACTAATTCCAAATTCAAATTTTTGAAAATTCTTTTGTTTCGGTGGCATAAAAATGTCTTGATGTGTAGGAGAGGGAATTTTCATTTGTGCGAAATTTAGAAAACAATACGAATTACGTTTAGTTACAGTTTTTTTTCATTTTTAAACGAAAGATAAAGTTAAAATTGAGGTATTGTAGCCATGCAACGCCAACATTTGACGAGGGCGGAGATGTTACGAGCTGTGGGAATGCTGGAAGCTGGGTCTGTTCAGCGTAATGTTGCTGAGGCTATAGGGACCCACCAAAATGTAATTTCAAGATTGTGGACACGCTATCGTGCCACAGGTGAAGTAGCGGAGAGGCACCGGGGGCCAAGTCGCATCACTACCCCCAGACAAGATCGATTTTTGCAAATTACTGCGCGAGCTCAACCAAATGCAACGGCAACTCAATTGGTCCAAAGGCAGCGAGTGGAACACCAAGTGCTTGTGAGTGACCAAACTGTAAGAAGGCGACTGCATGAAAGCAATCTACGCTCTCGTAGACCACTCCGGGTCCCACCTTTACGGAGAGGCAATCGTGGACGACGATTAGAATGGGTTCGGAACCACGTGGACTGGGGCCGTGAGCAATGGTCCAATGTGCTGTTCACGGATGAATCCAGGTTCGGCTTCCATCCAGATTCACGAAGGACGCGTGTTTGGCGAGTTCCTGGACGATGGAGCCGTCTTCAGAACCCTCAGGAAATTCACCCATACCAAGGAGGAACAATTATGGTTTGGGCAGGAATTCGTCTTGGAGGACGGACGGATCTCGTTTGGGTGCGGGGCAATATGACGGCAGAACGATACGTCCAACAGGTGCTGGGGCCCGTAATCTTGCCCCACAGAACACAAATGGGGCAAGATTTCCTGCTCATGCACGACAATGCCCGGGCACACACGGCGAGAACGGTAGCAGCTTGGTTACATACACACAATGTTAGGGTCTTAGACTGGCCTGCTCAATCGCCAGATCTAAATCCCATTGAGCATGCGTGGGATATGCTGCAAAGAAGAGCTCTGAAGGAAGTTCCTGAAAATCTGGCTACAGAAGATCAACTTTTTGCGCACCTCAGAAGGACATGGGACAATATTCCGCAGCAAGACATTGACAACCTTGTTCTGAGCATGCCGAATCGTTGCCGATGTGTTATGAACATCATGGGCGCTTTCTCAGACTACTAACTTCAAGTTTATAAACACAAATTAAATGATTTTTCTATTTTTTTCAGTTTTTACTCATAAATTAAAAGTTAATTCATATACGGTTTCCGTCTATGCTTCATTTTTTTTCCATTAAATCCTGAAATTTTAATCGAAGTACCTTAACCATTATTAAAAAATGGTAGAATATTAAATAACGTATCTTTTAAATATATACATGTCATATAAATAATTAACACATTGATAGTAATTCGCTTTTTTAAAAATATCCCTAGACCGTGTTGATGTGTGTATTACAGACCCGATTTCAAGACGGCTTGGTCTAGAATCAGGTATTGAATTCATGGTAGCGATAGCGGATTGAGCATCGTTGTCACCCTTATTCATCACAAACATGTCGCATGTAACATGCGTTCAGTATTGTAGGTAATCAACAGACTAGGAATCTATATTCTACTAATAAAGAGGTAACATTGTTTGTATATTTGTAAATGGCAATTTCTGGTAATACTGATCCGATTACAGAAAATATTTTACGGAAAGAAGTCTACACTAATGCCAGAAAAATGCACCGTTACCGAAAGAGGGTAAATCCCCGGAGAGCAGCTGGTTATAACAATTTATGATGGCGTGATATCTTTATAAATTATAAGCCTATGTTACTAAGTGATAAATGTGATAATATAGCATTCTACTGGTGAAATCGGTCCAGTAGTTTTTGAGTTTATTCATTACAAACAAAAATATTTTCGGAAATAGTGACCATTATAAAAATAATGTTCAACATTTATATCCCACCTGAGCTTCAGTGACTTCTGGTCCGGGCAGCGTCATTCCAAAGCCACCCACTTGGTTCTCTGGCACGGCCAACTGCAACACACATAATATATCAATTGACTTAACTATTTAAGTACCGATTAAACGCTTTTCCACGAAACAGTGTCTCTTGACATTTTAATTTATGTAAACTGCATTAATGATATTTATCTACACTCTTTGAGAAATTCAAGAGATTAATATAAGTGAATTTTTTCGTTGACAACGTAAATTTATGAGAATTTTATTTCATTTTATGGCCGATTAATGTTAACCGTATCTTGATTACTGAAATTTATTGTTACAGAATGGAGTTTTTATATGTCACATTATAAAAGAACATTATCTTTTTCTTGTAGGTTAATCTATCTATAAAGATAGATCGCGCGTACTTGACCAGTTTTTATAGAGGTCTTCGTATCTCGATCAGCCTAGCGTACCATACAGCGTATTTGGAAAATCTAGTCCACTTTTTGCTACATCAAAGTACAAGTGACACGAAAAGCGCTTTTTAATAAAATATATAACATTTATTTATTATTTTACGCAAATCTTACCTACAACTACCATTACAGATCTGCGATCCAATGCGATGGAGTGGTCTTACATGATAAATCCTTAATCTACATCCTATAAAATTACATACTATAATTATGCTAAATCTTAACCTACATCTAAATAACATATAATATATAATGCAGCTTTTGCAAATTCACTCAAATTGCACCACAATTCATCAACCTTCTGGTGAATCTCGTTCACCACACGCACACGCATGGCTCTAGTGAGAGGAGTCCTCGCCAGTAGGTTGGTTCTGGCTGCAGGCACAGCAAGCAGGTAACAATCATATCACAATCATAACATATCATTACGCCTATACAGCCCAAAGGGTTGGCCATAGGTGTACTTACAGTAGTTGCACCCACATTTTTCCCAGTTATTTTTAAGCCCCATGTAATAAGTAGCGAGCCTAAAACCCAACAACACTTTGCCCGACCCGGGTATCGAACCCAGGACAACATGCTCAGCAGTAGCGCTTCCGACGCCTAGACCAACGAGACAGTCTTAGGTAATAATTGTTATACTAAATACGTATGACTCATGCATCTAAACTCATGTAGTAATTTAAAATCGTGTCTAGCTTTCCGTGATCATCGTTGTTCACTGGTAAGTAGGTACGAGGGCAGTGAAATGTCGCAGGAAGGCCGTTGTCGTGTGGAGTAAATTAAAGTAAATTTTATTTGCATAGATTGCAGGTACATAAAATAAGATGTTACAATAAGATGGGTGAGCCTTGTACAATCTACCTTATATAAGGCTTGCAAACATTAATGAAATTGTTCACGAAATTGAAAATAAAATAAAATAATGGAAATTTTCAACAACTTTAAAACATTAGTCGGCATGAACGTTATAAATTACGCGACCAACTATGCATTAGCAACGTGCCAACATTTTACTTACTACTTATTTACATACTAAACTTTGCGTGCTTATAATCGCTAAAACTGACATTAGAAATATTGTCTGACTTCAAATATCGAAGATAGACAGGCTCTATCGAAATTCTTTTGTAATACCGTTTAGATAAAGTAATTATGAGTGTGTTTGCAATATCTTCCTGTCATGTTGTGCAAGTTAGCCTTCGTTTTTGATCCCTACATTTTAATTGGTTTATGTATTTATTTCTTTACTATTACCACTTACGTAGTAGCACTCTTTATGTTTTCCATCGGGAATTTCTCATTAGCAGCCCGGAGTCTGGATTTATGCCCGGTTGATGGCAATAGGCTCGCCCCCTATTACCTACATGGGATTGGCGAAATGTGGGTGTACGATAGGTACACCTCTGCCTTACCTTTCGGGAAATATAGACGCGTGAAGTTGTGTATATAATTTTAACTCAATGTCATAAAGTTAATCAAGAGCTTACTTGAAGTATAACGCCATATATCAAACACGTGACCTTTTGAAGTACTCCGAAAAGCTTTATAGCAGAGTGTTCAATTAGTTCCACGAGTACAATGAAGGTCGCTCCACTTGGTTCTTTATTCTAAGATCATCAGTGTCATGGTGAACGAGACACTTTTTTTACCGAGCGTACACATACGGCAATTAGAATGTCGATGCGATGACTACGCCTGTTTAAGAGCAGGATAATTACGAGAAATTGTTTGTTTATATGTCTGACTGCTTGTTTTTTAAAACACTCTCCTTGCTTGGCTTTTAGCCTGCGAGTGTACTTGGGTAGTGGAGTGACAGAAATAAAAAATCTACACAACGTTAAATCGAGCCTACAAAAATAGACTTACAACCTTGGATCGAAGTTTTTGCGTATTAAATTATTCTCAATTAAAATAAACTCGACTTGATTAACAGATGGTCTGTCAAATAATCAGACGGTTCAGAGCTAATAACCACGATTAAAAGTTAATTGAAGATGTATTTATTAATATCAAACCGAATCATACGGACTGCTCATGATTGCAAACTAATTAACTCATTACAGTCAAGAGCATTTACAGCTGCATTTAATAACATTAAATAATTATTTCTTCATTAACTTGTGTATGAAATTAACTTGCTGGATGACCGGGATTTCTTCTGTCTAATTATAGAAATAAAGAACTAAATGTTCATTAGATGAAGCTCTAACTAATTTGATAGTACTTTGATTGAATTTCTTGCGATTATTAGTATTATATCAATTGCGATAGACCAAATCTACACATATTATAAAACAAAGTCGCTTTTCGCATTTGTCTGTATGTCCGCGTTGTTCTTCTAAACCACGCAACAGATTTTGATGAGGTGCACCATCGTTTAGAGAATTTATTCCGGAAGGTTTATGTGTATAATACGTTAATATTAAAGTTACGTTTACCTAAGACATCTCGATGTTTTGTCAAGTCGTAAAAACCGTGTGAAGCAGGAGCGGGCCGCTATAAGTAATATATATTACAAATTATAATTTCGAAAATCATTCTCATCCCGAATGTGAATGCTCATCATTCTTCCTTCTAGCTTTCCTTAAAACATGATGATGAAAGCATATTGCCAGAAGTCTTTTAAACACTTACCCTAACGAAGGCAGCTCCAGCAATGGCACCGAGGGTCTGGACGATTATGTAGCAGACAGCCTTCAGGAGTTTTATGTCACCGGCGGCGAACAGCCCCAGTGTGACCGCGGGGTTGATGTGGCCGCCCGAAACATGGCCGATAGCCTGTGGACAAGAGGAAGGAGTGATTTAGTATGAGCGTTTTACGATTTAAGACTATTGTTGTCTGCATTAGGTATAGATTTTATCCGCAACTTATGCAAAAAAAAAAGTGAAATATGCATGTTGAGGATCAAAAGGCTACAATACCTAATATTGATAAAAGAAAATCTCTGTAAAAGTCATAACTTATAGTTGTACCTACTCGATCGACAGTCGACACTATTATCAATAAAAGCTACAAAATACGTATTTTACTTTGTCCCGCCTAAAGTAAATCTGACCATAGACGTACGTATTTTTCTGTTCTTTTCTTCTTGTCAATATAAATGGTTAAATAAATAAATAGATTAGTAATAAATATTCTGACGCCCTTGTTCAATGTTGTTTGATTCCATTTTCAAACAGGCAAAGGTCGAAAATCCTCACAGCCTCAGTTTGAATTTTTTGACAGTTGCTGTTTCAGGTTACACCGTTTAGCCCATTTGCCTTGATACTTTTACAATATCAATATTTCAGTAAGATATAGGTACATTCTAGTTATACCTGCATTTTCCTGACAGATCTACTAAATAAACATAAACTATTGTGTTATGTCTAGCTCTGTTCTCGTAAATGATTTTAACCTTTACTACTTAAATAATGTTTATTAAATCTGATATCGAATCTAACATCTAGGCTTGCCCTTTAATGAATATGTATTACCCACGTACGACAGGTATATTACCTAATATTATTTACAACTCACGATCGATCTGTGATATAATTGAAACTACAAATGTTAAAACTGAGGGCAAATCCGCTATTATCGTGTGTTAACCGTATGTAGGACTTATATTATATACAGAGTGCCCAGTATTGTAGACTAGTGGTAAATCAGAGAGGCGACCGACATACTTTCAATCGAAAAGTTTTGTAAAAATACGACGGACTGGACCCGCGTGGTAGATTACAGCGCCTCTCACATTTAACAACATAGAGGGAACATTATAGGCTGAATATGCTAACGCTATGACTTTTCCTGGTACACTTGGCACAGAAAGACCCTTAACCCGTTAGCATCGTAAAGGCAACTGATCAATCATGCCCGTAGGATGGGCAGCAGCGTCCTCCTTTCTGCCAATAACAGCACCGCGATAATTAATCAATCAACCAATGGTGATCGTATCGCTCATTGAAAGGCACTTCAGTCTTACTAAACATCTTGTGTCGACGTTGACGTTTACGAGCTGATATTGAACTATCCATTCAGCCTTTGCAATACATTGCAGGACATGCCTAGGTAATGGATAAGGTAACTAACTACCTACCTATATATATACTTAATAGGGGGAAGATTTGTGAGTTTGTATGTAAGGGGTAAATTTCGGAACTACTGAAACGATTTCGATATTCTAATGCGAAGCTACAGTATTGCCGAGTGTCATAGTATATAGTTTATGTTAAAAACAAGAAATATCACGTGAAGACGCGGGCAGAAGCTCGTTTTAAAATATATATCCCTATTACCTCATTCGCCCAATGATCGCAAAAGCGACTGCTAGTGTTAATACGCTTACCCGTATTTCCTTAAAAAAAATTGCAAAAAAAAACAGGATTCAGAATTTAGGCCCGTTTAATAATATATGCTTTACATCATATATGAGAGCAGTGGTGGTAATGGCCGTGACTTCCAAGTTGTAGGTCGTAGGTTCAAACTTAGGCAGGCGCTTTACTTTGTGTAGACAACGGTTGTCTGTAAAAGATCGCTTTAAGCGATAAGACCGCCCATTGTGTCACCCTATGTAAAATTTCTAAATTTATGTTTGTAATTTTTATTATGTACAATAAAGAGTATTCTATCTATAGATAGATATAATAATATAATCTCTATATAATATATATATAATCTCTCAAAACGGTGAAGGAAAACATCGTGAGGAAAACGGCAGATCTACCAACCCGCACTGGGCCCGCGTGGTAGATTACAGCCCACTCCGTGTCGAAGACAGGAGGCTTGTTCCCAGCAGTGACGTTAGGTATAGGCTGATGATAGCATCATTTAATATGGGACCTAAAAACAACTGGAAAAAGGTAGGTGTATATATATATTTTACCTATAGGAGGTAAAACCTCTGCCCCTTCCGGAAAAAATTGGTGATGTGAGAATCACTAGATTGATTCCCACATCACCAATTTTTTTTTTTTTTACCTTTTCCCAACCATGTTGGGGTCGGTTTCCATTCTAACCAGATGCAACTGAATACCAGAATTCTATGATGATGTGGGAATATAATTCCTTATTTCACGAGCTGTCAAGATAAACTGGTTAACTACAAGTGCGGTTATCTCGTAATAAATCTCAATTATTCGCTCATACGAACTTTAATTGTAATTGGATGTATTGCTTCGTAATCGGCGAACATCTGAACACTGTAAAGTGCCTTTATTGTTTTATAATTGTGCCTTTATACTGTCAATAAACGGTGTACGTGTTGTGATGTAGATATGTCTATTTCGTCACGTTTTTGGGACCGTTTGCTGGATGGTATTTTAAATGATGAAAAAAAAAAAATATATAAAAAAAATATTTTGAAATGTTGGGTGCTACCTCGCGAACCCAGTGCGGGTTGGTAGATGTCACATGTCTTCGAATTTTAGGTTCTAGAACATGCCGGTTTCCTCACGATGTTTTGGTCACCGTTTTGAGAGCAGTGGTAGTGGCAGTGATGGCCATATATATATCGCACACCGGGTGCAATAACGTCATAAATGCTAAAATTGGTAAAATGAGTTCTTGATCACAAATGATGTCAAACATGCATCTACATCCGGTGCAGAAATATCATAAATGTAACTCTCAAAATGTCCAACTGAGGGTTTTTGTAAGTGCTAGTGCGAGAACGTCCTCATAGGGATGATGACTAAATTTTCTTTCTTTTTTTCAATCTGTAAAAAACGTCATTTGTTACTTATGACGTTGTAGCACCCGGTGTGCGATTATAATCTATTTGTCTGTTTCTTGCTAAGTTTAGTAGTTAAATATGTATATGGATAAAGGAAAGCTAACACTGATAAATCACTTATCAATAACCAAAGGAAGTAAGATTTTGTAGAGATATTACCTTTTATGATATTTTATATTAGTACTGTCTAAAATGTCTAAATCATTCATAGTAAATTGCTAGTTTATTCAGCGGCTAACAGTTTAATGCCAAAGCCATTAATTGTTGGTCTCGTGAGCGGGATGCGCACACGCAGATCATTACAACCTCCGAAGCTCTGAATCATCCGCTGCACTCTGACGTCACAGGTCAACTCTATATCTCTAGTCGCAATTAATATTTTTAACACAGATTATGTCATCTAGCGATTACGATGTGGGTCAAGGTAATGCGAGCTTTCAATTAGTACAAATTAACTTTATTTTGCAAATAAATCTTTTTTGAGGCGAAGGTTTATGGTTATATTTTCCTGTTTTAATTTGTGTATTTTTTTATTGCTGTTCGAAATTCAATTTGTTTTCAGGCACAGAAAATTTATATGTCCTGGTCAATGACATGTTTTTTGAATAAAATAAATATTATTATATTAATCAATACAGTAGCTGAATTTTGGGCCAAACGAACTTATCGCCACCGATACGCTATGAAGAAGAAGTAGGTGTTCATAGAATTATTATTACATCAAATACCTATGTGTGACTACCTTCAAGTCTATATTTTCAAAACATGGAATAATTGATATTATAGTGCAGTGACTGAAGTATTTCTAGATTATAAACTCAAATAGCTTATTAAACTCCCACGCATGTAGCCAAGGACAATGAGTTGTTAAGGTGCAGTTGTGCAATTAGGCAATCCATGACATAGGCATGAGTCGACACTCTGACATGTGCAACATCTATCAATCTTCACATAACGTATCTTGTAGAGAGAGAGGGACGGTGAGCAACATTATTGTACCACGTTCCTAGAAATATACCGTATACCTATACATATTAGAGCTTTAGGTTATTAAACTACGTGACAATATAATAATCTTCTTCTCTATAAGCAGTGAGTCCAGTGTCAGACTGATAGACAACTCTAGCTGTACCCGTGAAGATACTAAGACGAAGATTTTGTTCCTTAGAATGTGTACAGGTTGCCCCTAAATAGGTCTAAAGCTACGACACTATACAGCGTCCACTCAGTGTATACACCGAATGTCTATATGTGCTGAAATTTACAGGGACTGTAAAGCTTAAATGCAAACGAAAACCCCGGGCAAAAGCTAGTTGAAAACCTAATAAAAATGCAAAGACGTAGGTATGATGTAAGCAACATTGAACTGTCGTGTAAGTACAAGATTCGAATTGATTGCTCAAAATAATTGTATAATCGCCGTATTCATTCAATTAAACCCGATATGAAGATCAGTCTGCTATGCTAATGTAGCGGTAAAACGACCCTGACTTTGAGAATATATATTCTAATTTGTAAACAAAATAGTTTAATTACAGATATGATTCATAAAAACCTTGAACGAGAATCAATTAAGGAGGTAAACCGATCAATTAAAAGAAACGGCATCATTTGCTGTGAAAAATATTATAAAGATATAAAATTGAAGTCCTTACCATTTTAACTAATGGTAATTTATCACCTGTGTAACATTATTAAATGAGTGTGTAAAATAATAAAAGACACTTGTGCTAATAGTTACACATTACTCCATAGGAACCTACTGCGCTTTGGAATGGGCAACTAGCTTCATATTTCAACTGACCAACTCCCTGACAATTCAGAAGTAGCTGTAAATGGTTTTGTTTGAGTGGGAGTTTATTACAGAGTACAAGTCTTGGGCGTTATTAGGGCATATCGAGCTTTTGAAAGACTTTCAAAAGGCAGTTATAGTGATAGAGGTGATGTCGCTCTACAAAAGTGCCTGTAGATGGTTCAATTGAAATAAATGCTTTCAGTGTGTGTTTGAATACATTCGAAAAGCAACCAACCCGGTTGTTCCTGATAATTAAGTCGCTAACGATTTATTTAACTAGTCTCGTGCCGTTGAGAACTGATGCGAATAAATTTATTAATCTCATGTAAATATATGTATAATTAATATGTTTTCCGACTTGTTTGACGAATGTGTGTAATAAGGAAATTTATAGATTCATCTGCTTGATGAAATAATATCTATACACGCGAATGAAGCGATATTATGTAGACAAGTGCGATGTTAAGAAGTTAATGTAATCTTATTTAATTGATTATTAATGTATTGTGTATGAATAAACCAGGACTACGAATACGAATGGATCATTTTTACGAATATAAAAATTATCCATTACAATATATTTTTTATACGCAACGGGTTTGGCCTGCATCTGACCTGATGGTAAGTGATGATCAGGCCGAAGGTGGAAGTGAGCTTCACCCGGAATCCTCAACCACAGAGGAACTGGCTATCTTACATCTAACTGCCGAAACACAACAATGCTGTTAAAATTGTTGTTATGGCGCCAGATATAAATAGATAAGATGGTGGTAGCTAACCAGACAAGCCCTACTATCTACATGGACTTAGAACAAGCCCTACCATCAACGAAACCGAGCAGAATGACGCAAAATTGTATTTGCATATATCCTAAGATCTTTGGAAAGAGAAGAACATTTCCGTTACAAAAAATTGACTCCTTCGAGGCCTGTAAGTAGAGTCGACTCATTCCATACTTGAAAGTTTCAAGTAGGTACCTATCTATAGTTGAAGGAGTACCGAGGTTACTAAATGATATGTTTCAAGCTGTGGTAATACAAATTAATATTTTGCCTGATAATATTAAATAACAATCGTTTAAAGTCAAGCTTGATCTAAGCTCAAAAGCTCAAGTGAAGAATATTAAAGTTCAATCTCAATCAAAAGTAGAGCTTATCAAGATGCCAGAATAATATTAAATGCACCAACACTTTTTTGCATAAATTACGCATTTTGTAATTAAAGTGACGTTCAGCGGTGGACAGGTGTGCATTAACCATTAACAAATTACCCAACTTGTGAACATAAAGTTCAATGTTGGTAGTACTGGCGGCGTGTCACGGTCCCGGCTCGTCACGGTCCGGACCGGTTTAAGCACGGTTAGGACACGGATGTGTGACGGTGAATCTTTCAGTAGGATGTATCGGATTGGGACCGTTGAAACGGTGATGAGTTGTTCGCATGCTTTGAAACGTTTGAGATAATTATTTTCCAAAAGGTAGGCAACTTTCGTGTTTTCTGGATAACTGGTCCTTTCAATTTGTACTCACACACTCACATTTAATTACTTAATCGTTTTATCAATTATTGTGTGACATCATACGAAAAAAAGTTTCGACAATTTGTTAAAAAGTTAATTAATGTCGAAAGTCGAGGTCGAAAGTTAAAAAAGTAGGAAAAATTAATTAATTGGTAACAGATTACAACTTGTTCAATGTTACAATATCTGTATGAGAAATTTTCGAAATGAAATACATAAAGTTGAATAAGCCATTAATTTAATAACTGACATAAGTTGACACTGTTTCGGACACTGCAATCCAAAATTAATGACCTCCATATAAGGTGCGTTTCAAATAAAAAAATATAGATTTCGTCTAACGGTCGAGATATAATTTATGTCCGGACTCCGGATACCGCACCTAGGACACAGACTCATGAAACAGCGCATTATTATTACATTTTCCTTGATCTTAATAGTTTATTTATATCAATATTTCTTTTTAATGTGATGGAATTGACATTAATTAATTGGAAACGTATTTTTAATTAAGGTTCAACTTTGAAATGTCGTGTTTTATAATTGTAACTGTTTATATATGATTTAAATATACGGTTTTATATGCCATTGAGGTTCCTCATTATATGTGAAAATTATATTTTATTGCCTATCGTAAGTTATGTACATTCAAAGTTACGCGTGCCACAATAGGTAAGTATATACCTATATTTAAAAAAATACCCACTCTAATTTTTTTAAATTTACATCTGGAGTATCTGGTAAATGTGAACATTTCAATTCTGACGAAATATTTTCTATCGTTCTAGTAGGTACTTAATATTTAGTAGTTTCACCTAAGCCCTTTAAATTAGTTACACGGAACATGGTCATAAAACATATTTATCTATCGACCTACTTAGTGAATAGCAACAGTATCACACCCTTCGCGCACATTCGGTAACACTCGGTATGTGTCTACCGTGAACGCGAGGGCGGCGCGCACGCACGGTGCATTGACCACGCACGGCCGCGGCGTAAGCGCACCATGCGTGCGCACGGTCACCGCGCTACCAAGGGCGCCTACAATCCCTAACATGGGCGCGGAACAAGTCATAGGCTTTGACAATTTGATGTTTTTTTGTCCAAGTTAGGGAATGCACGTCCGAAGTAAAGCGAATATTTGCGCCTATACGGCGCGGCGGATTTACACTATCGTTAAAAACGTACTATTGCGATAGTCAAAAAGTAAAATGTGTCTGTGTTATGGTCCAATAGAACAAGCTAACTTCACGAAGTGAAGTGAAAGTTCTCCAAATTACACAAAAAAGAAACAGATTATGAATGTTCAAAAAAACATCAAAAATTCATGTTTAGCAGAGGACAGCTATAGACTCTTAGCTATAGCGGTCCTCTGCTGGACATGAATTTTTGTTTTATTTTGTATTTGTACCAAACCATAACGGTAACACGCGCACAATATCTACACATACTCGTTCTCCATACAAGCCGACACAAGCCGACATGACACACACCGGATATTTTTTACATTCATCCGAGTGTAAAAAATATCCGGTGTGTGTTACTTTATCAATTTAATTGCTTCGGACAAATCGGCTCCCTTCTATCTCAGTAAATTGGGTCAGTAATTGCCTTTTACGATAAACCATTCTAAATTTAAATATTTTTACGGTTTATTGAACTAACTTATTAGAAACAACCTAGGATCCTTTACGGTTTCCGTTTAAGGAGAAGACATTATTTTAATTGTTCCGTGGAAAAAACACTTTTATGTTTTATTTCTCAACAAAAATTTCGATATTGGCCGTTTTGAAACCACTCTCAGATAAAATAATGATTTTTAAATATTCAACCCACAAAAATGTTAGCATCCTATTCATTCGCTATTTGAATTGGTTCCATTTCCATTATGCCTTGGGAACTGTAATCGTACGCAGTGGACAAGTGCTCCTTGCTCTATGCAACACATAAAGTAAGCCGAACCCTACGCATTACCTCCAGCTCACGTGTCGATAGTGATTGGCTGCTGATTTATAGTAACCAGGTCACATGATATCATTCTAAACACATCTGCAGTTATAATACAAATTTGCAAACCCACTAGATCTTAACTATCATTTTTAGCGCCTGCAATAGTCAACTTTGAAATCTCCGTAATCATTGGTCAAACATAATGCCATAGCAGATTTATGATAGCAGTATATTGTTATTAGCAGACAAGAGGACGTGGTTGGCAGCTTTACCAACCCAAATCGCAATTATGACGCTCTCGGATCGAGTGAGATGTGGTCTTTCGTTTACAAAGAGTTGGTTTAATCCTAAGTTATTCAAATTAAAGGATGTAGATGCTAAAGTAGCGACAACAACTACATATTATATATTCTAAAGGCTTGCTACCAAACCTACATACCGTGGGAAACCTGAAAAAGTAGCGCGCAATAAAACCGCAAATATATCAAATCGGCTTCTTTTAAAAGTAAATGTACTTTGCGATCTACATTACAACCCAGTTGATAAGGAATGTTACACCGTTATTTGTACATTGTACCTCTTGTGTGTTTAACTGTACACCGCGTTCAATGAGGCTTGGCATCGACCAAACTGCAAATATTTGGGTATTTACCTACTCGTCTAGAGATGTTTGCAAAGAGTAGCAGACAAAGACGCCTCATGCACAAATGTATGCATTGCAATGGACTGTTAAATTGAAGTTATCACTGAAGAACATATTACATATATACAAAGTTTGAAAGATATTTTCTTTAGAGAGTGAAAAGGAAGGGATTTTCAAAGCTTATCCCGTGAATTAATCTAAATGCTGAAGTTTGAATGCAAACCAATATACGAACGATGTCGCCAGCTCGTTTACATAAATCAAGTTGATCAACGATCCAATCTGTTTTCATATAGACATAGATTTTCCCGTAGCACATACATCTTCCTACGCATGCATAATGAGGATTTATGCTTGAATACCTTGAATTATGATCGCGTAGCAGTCCTAAAGCGGTGCTTGATGGATGGATGTCCGAGGGTTAGGCGTAGTTAGGTCGTATAGGTCAGTATATGTTAGCGCTGACAGCTGTAATGAGCGCTCCAATTTGTTGAGCGTGACTACCCGTAAGGGCATTATGATTGCGGGAAACATTCACTTTGCCCTATATTTTATAATTCTGTGTAATGATATACCTAGTGGTTGATTATAGAATAGTTCACCACTGATTATTACTGTTTTGCCTGAGCCGACCGCCATTACATATATTTTGCTATAATATTTCTTGTTTTCTTTACCAGTTAGATTTTTATTTGTATCTATTGAAAGTCCTTCATTACCGTTCATGTTTCCATCTCCATCGTTAACAATATTTTCTATTTCTTCTTCCCTCGTAATTAAAACATACATATAGGAGCATAATCTGCATTCCCATTTTACATCGCACCCATTTTCTATTCAGTACTAAAATCAACCTTATCCACTATCTAGCTTTAATTAGAAGCTCTTACAACCGTCCTATCCTTTACTCTATACATATCCATGGGCTATTACGCAAGAGTCATTTATATGTAATTTTACGACTTCAATCCGTTATGATAATACATTTCTCCCGTGTCATTGCGCCCGCGCATTCCTTCCTATATTTATGGCTAACGAATGTAAATTAGATGTAATCGTATAAAAGTATCGAATAAGCCTACAAGTGTTTTCTGTGTATGTGATCTCTGGTGGTGATACCAGTTTTTCTTATAATTCTCGGGTTTAAGGAACTGTGGATTATGTAATGAAGAATACTAGTTTTGTAACTCACTGGAGGTCGATTCAATATCTCTGTATTAATTTGCTACTATGCTTTCTTTTTTCAAAATTACAGTGATTGAAGTCTCGCAATTTGAATTACGAATTGCACAAAGCATTCACCGACTGGTTGGCATCGTGCGTCTAATTAGGCGTACTAATGTTACACAGCTCTTAGTCGGCTTGTCGCCAGTTTAATTACTAGTAGTACGTGTATTTTATTTAACGAACAAGTCGCTTGATAATTTATCATGTTTGCGTATCCGTTTGTCGGTCCTATCTGCATATGGCTCAAAAACAATTAATTTTATCGGTTGATGTAACCGATTGATTTGTGAAAGGTAATAATACTAATACATATATACCATAATTATATTCAAAACATTAATTAATTTGTGTAAGTTATTGAGACGTCGGTATCGATATCTGATATTAAAAATTAACGTAATTGATTATTATGGCATTACCAGGAATAAAATTACGATATATCTCACCTTTTATGAAGATGTATATTATTAAAAAAAAGTCTATAAAAAGTTCACCTTAAAAAACCACTAGTAATTTAAACCTGTATATTTCTATCTACCAAGTTCAGCTTACATGTAATAAAGAGCACTTCAAGTAACAGTACTGGCCGCAAATAAATCCGTCAGTGTCGCCGCCTCGTTTGTAACAGTTCGCAATAAGAGTGCGCACACGCACGGCTGGCGCCGATAAATTAGCGGGATTAAGTCGCGCGAGCTTTCAGCGTGTGGTGCAAGCGATGAGGGGAGAGCGATTACAAATATATTTTATATATTTTTACTCCTATCATTGCTGTTGTTATGTTATGTCTATGGAATTAAAAGTTTTATTCTATTTATTTATTTTATTATTTATGTACACACAGAAAATAGATACAGATAAGACATAATCATAATTATGAGTACAAAGGTACTGCCTATTTCTTAAGAAATTTCCTCCAGCAGACCTGCGACAGGAGAAATGAGAAAGAAATGTAGACAATAGTGTTGAGAACAAGAAGAGAAAAATATAAATATGCGAAGTCTTAAACTAAAATATTGAAATAAACCTACACATATAACGTAATAAATTAACATATACTTAAATAAATACATAGAGCTTAAATATATAAACATACATACTATAGGTATATAAATACTCACGGTTGGAGTTCTACTATAACAATCCAATAAAATAATTAAACAATAGAATGAAGTGGTGGATGGTAGTGATGTGTTTCGGAGGTTCAGTAGCAGTTTTAGTATAATTTTACACATAGTTTTAACTTTTATGAACATACGATTTTTTTTGGTTTGGCCGCGTCCGAGGATGCTGGAAGTCTAGCTCTGTGTTGACATCTAAGATTTAGCTAACAATCAAAAAAACATTTACCTATTCCAGAATACCGAAGGCGCTTGTGATTAAAACCTTTATAATAAGTCGAAATTATGCTCAATTTACAAGTGATCTGCAAAGTGGAGTCACTAGGTAACTGTCCGCTCATGCAGTGCATACAAACTTGCTATTAAGTGCAAGAAGTACATACAAAGTACATAACCGTACTGGTTCACATGAGCTTAGTAATTCACATAATGCTTAGCATTCAGAGACACTGCCTAACGGTATTAGATAACTATGGAAAATCTCCTGGATAAATGGTACACACGGCTACACATCAAGCTATACAATTCCAGTATAAGCTGACCTCGCATTATACGAAAATCTTATACAATGCGTGATCAGCATAAACTGGAACTGTATAGCTTGATGTGTAACTGTGTGTACAATTCCGTGTTATTTCCTTGGGTTGCGTAAAACTGTGTACAATTCTGTGTGCATTATTGTGCGTAAGTCGTTAGCTATATTATATGGTTGGACAACAACCTGAGAATGTTTCATGGGAAAATTTTCCGACTTGCATTTTCCGTGTGCCATGTATCTATATATTGACAGCTTTACATGGTGTCTTTGGAGTAGTATGTAGTCTTTCTTAGTAACAAAATTGTATATGGTAAATTTTGTATCGTAATTTTTTCACTCAAATAAGTTTCGTGAACATTCAGTTCAGAAAATGTTTGAACTTTAAAAAGCTCATTCGTACAGTAAGCAAGGCTATTTATATAAGTAGTTATAAATTATCAGGCTCTATTTTACTCTAAACAAAAAGTCCCTACGAAATGCCAGAAATTTAGAAAATACGTTCATTAGGTACCTACTAGGCAAACCTTCTAAGTATGTAGCTATTTCGATTATGTATCTGTATATATATCTGTCTGAATATATATATAAATGTGTATACTCATACACATTTCATTCATGACTAGTTTCACATAGTTCTGCTAACGAGATAGTGAGGTGAACGCTGATCACATCTTAATAACATTTTAATTAGTTGTAGCTAACGTGGCGACGAGGAAATAATTTCAAGTAAAATAGAAGTGAAAACTTTACAAGTGAGAAAATTTCTCTTTTTCATTACCTACCTACGACAGGCTTATTACACGAAGAATTAATATTAAAACTAAGTTTTCCTTCTACTTGATAATTAAGTGCATGATAAATACAAATAAAGTTTGCAGAGTAAAATATTTAAAAATGCATATGGATTAGGTAGCTAAGTGTAAATTAGTTAGTATTATACAACTTGTAAATAAGGCTCGTTTTAAATAATGGAAAAGCATTCTTGAAACCAAGCGCATTCATTTGTTTTAATTTAGAAAGGTTTATTTCACGGTAAGATGGTTTCTGTATTATTTATAAGGGCAACATCTCTTCATAATTGTTTGATGTAGGTAATGATTTAACTTATTTTGCGCTTCGTTATTTGGTTTAGTTTGTCAAACCGTTACATAGGATAAGATAAGATAAGATAAGATAATTTATTTTGCAAATACGGGTACAAGTCAAGGTCTTACATAATATAAATACAGAACAGCCATATTTTGCCAATTACAAGGCATGCAAAAGTATAGAGATTAGGTAAAAGTTAAAATTCATTGTTCCTAATAATATATAATAATATTCTAATTAATAATTCATTAATAAAAATAATCAGTCAATAATAAAATTAATGTCACAATTTCTAATAGTTATTTAAATACAATACTTAAAATAGTCAAACGACTTCTTTCTCCAATAAAAAATCTTCAACCCTATAATAAACTTTGTCTACTAAAAAATTTCTAAGCCTTTTTTTGAATAATGTCAAATTATAGTCCTTCCAACAACTTGGTATTTTGTTATATATCACCGGTGCCATGCAGCAGACACTCTTGCGCATCAGAGTAGTTCTAGCACTAGGGATACACAGACAACTATTATCACGCCTATTCCGTGGAAATACGTCAGCCATTCGTGCGACGCGATCCGGGTTTAATTTTACGAACACTGCCATTTCCAAAATGTACAAACATGGTAGGGTTAATAATTTATATTGTTTAAAATATGGCACGCAGCTATCAGTACTTTGTAATTTAAAAATAGACCGTATGCATCTTTTTTGGGCCTTAAATGCAGTTTCTTTTTCTGTTGAGTTGCCCCAAAAGATAACTCCGTATCGCAAATGGCATTCAACTATACCATAGTACGCAGTAAGGCATGCATCCAGATTAGTAATAGCCGATAAGGTATATAATGCGTATGCCGATGAACTTAGTTTTTTACAAAGTAACTCAATGTGTTGTTTCCAGCCAAGTTTTTTATCTATTTCAAGTCCAAGAAATTTAGTACTAACTACCTCGTTAATTTTATTAGTGTTATATTGCACCTTGAGATTGTCCATATCAGTCATGCGTTGGTTAAATTGGATTATTTTTGTTTTATTTAAATTTATTCTTAGGTACTGTGTACTTACTCAGATACCGTTGTAAAAGAATTATCTTGCACGAAAATGTAATGGCAGCATAACCCTACATTTACTTACTCCACTCAAATTACAAATTCATACAAAATAAACAATTTAAAAATTCTACTTTTAATAAGCGGTTCATTCATTACGTAAGAACGAGTCGTGATCTAACGTTCATTCAATGCCATGTTTTCGTTCGTCGTAAGTGAATCTTTTGCGCTGTGATTTATCTTAAATGCACGCTAACATTTTAATCGTATATATTTACTTTATATACTACACGATCGGCTCTAATATATGGCTAATTAAACGCTCATGATCATGTATTGGCTGTAAATTATTCATTGGTTGTACTTAGAATTAAAACTTTAGCAATCGTTTTTAGATATATTTATTTATCAAAACGGTCAAGTATTTTTTAAATACATAATGGAGGTGCCAATGACCTACACGGTTGAGCATACGGTGGAGGTCTGTCCGGCTTGGGCAGAGCATCGCCGTGTCCTCGTGGAGGCGATCGGTGGCGGGGATCTCTCGCGTCCGGCCCTAGTCCAGGCCATGGTACGGAGCGAGAGGGCATGGGAGGCCGTCACCTCCTTCTGCGAAGCAGTAATGCTCGCGAAGGAGGAGGCAGAACGCGTGAGGGAGAGGCAAATTTCGCGCCCTCACGCCCCTAGCCGCCGCAGGAGACGCCCCGGGCGTCGGGAATCGCAGGCCGATTCCCGGCCACCGTAGGCGCGGGCTTGCGGACGGTGAGCAATGGGTAGCTCGCCGTCCTATAAGGACCAGGCCCGGGTCGACGGCGCGTTGTGTTCCACGCGCGCCTCAAAGAGATGTCAGCAAGTGAAGGGGTCCGATAGGACCAATGCCTGCCGGGGTTGCGGGAAAGTCCGAAAGGGATACCGTGGCCCCTGGCAACGTACAGGCAACGGAAGGAACACGGGTGGGTTTTAGTCAGTAAGAGTCTGACATGCCCTCCTGCTCCACCCAGAGCGGGAGAAGTTATTTGATAATTTCCCACCCAAAAAAAAAAAGGTGAAAATGACCTGCCGATCTATTCTGTAAAAAAGGTGAAGTAACTCAATCCCTAGCATTAGGTGGAATGATAGCTAACTTCAAGCTCACTTCAACTGAGGCCCTTTCCTTACTGGTCGGTACGTCAGAGGTGCGTGAACAGCATGCTCGGTATACTCGGTACCGAAAGCTTCCCGAGCGCTTATATTTCAATGACTTAAGCGGTACTGCACAAATTAAACCGAAAACATAACGCCAGGTCGGTAAATGAAAGCAGTGCGGTATCGTTTCGGTATTCAGAGTATACTATACCGAAACGGGACCGTATCGACCAATGAGGAAACGGCCTTAGTATTCACGGTGAGACTTCTACTACTTTTAGACCAACTGTTATTAATTCCTTGTATCGTCTTTATTAGTTGGAAAGCATAATATTTTATCTATAAACGAAATTTTAAAGGTAATAGAGACCGAGTGACAACTCCAATTGTTGGACCGATGATAAATAGTGTGAAACAATATTTAAATACATAACATCATAATTATTAATAACATGTTTACGACCTGGAGACACGGTAAGAATATATTAAAGGGCTAATAATATAATTGAATAAAATTAAAAAATATATATATTAATGTTTCCGCTAACCATGTGTTTGAGCGTGCGATGTTTCCTGTCCAATACAAGATTTCAGTTATAAATAGTTTACTCTCGATAAATCAAAGTTTATCTTTGACTTATTATGTAACGTATGTATGTGGATTGTTACCTATATGGCTAACACTTGCGCACTGGATATTTTATTGGAAGGAAGGAACCAGGAGCTAACACTGCACTGATACCTACATAAGTGTCATAATTTCATCGTACCTACTGCTTTTTAACCGACTTCAAAAAAAAGGAGGTTATATGTTCGACTGTATGTATTTTTTTTTTTTTTATGTATGTTCACCGATTTCTCCGCCAATTGTCAACCGATTTTGAAAATTCTTTTTTTATTCGTAAGGGTATACTCCTGAGGTGGTCCCATATTAATTTTGTGAAGATTTGATGTATACTTTGGGAGATAAATGAAGGAACTCCTCAAAAACAAACAGTACACGTAATGTGATTTGGATATTGTACTAAAGATCAAAAATAATTGCTGGTTCTATCTATCCATCCGTGGTGAACTAATTATAGTCTTCGAAGATACCGCATGGAACTCCTCATCGGTGAACAGTACATATAGGAACTTACAGTGAAAGGTTAGAAGGTTGGCTAGTGGGGCATATTCCACTGAAAATTTTTAGGCATTCCTCTTTGTCCCACCAGCGGGGCGCTTGGAATGATTCGTTAATTTTTGAAAAATCTTTTGTTATGTTTCCATTATTCGACTGGTATACGAATTTGTTCGGGGTAGGTATAAACACAACTAAAAAGTGAAAAATAAAAACTTTTTTACAAAAAAAAACAACCGACTTCCAAAAAAAACACTTAAAAGAGAAAAATAACTTGAATTTCGGAAGTCGGTGGCAAAAACGAAAATACAGATCCATATAGTTATATTTTAAGATGGTTCGCAGTTCGCATAGTTGAAGCCGTGATATAGTTATATCCCTAGGGAAATAGTTATGAATTGCTTTCATATATATTACGGTAGATATATTTTACTATTTATGTATCTAATAAAATACTATTGTTTTTGCCACCGACTTCCGAAATTCAAGTTATTTTTCTCTTTTAAGTGTTTTTTTTGGAAGTCGGTTGTTTTTTTTTGTAAAAAAGTTTTTCTCTTCAGCTTTTCACTACACTTTTTCTGTAACTAAGTTAATTAGCTAGATGGACCGACGACCTTAAAAAGTCGGCTGGGACAGGCTGGATGCGGAGGGCAGAGGATAGGGGGTTGTGGTGCAGCCTGGGACAGGCTGTGGACTAGACAGTCCGGCAGTCCAGCAGTGGACTGCGATAGACTGATTTGATTTAAGATCGACTGCACCTACCACCACAAGGAACTAATCTATATTACATAAGCATTAGTAACATAAATTAGTTACACGCATAATTGACCTTTCATGAAACGACCTTCACATATAAAGCGAAATAAATGGACACCAAATAGAAAATTGATGATCGCCATCATTCATTGTGAAAAATACAATACATACCAACGCCTAAAACAATACAATCAATAAATATTAATTTACATGTTAATCGATCGTCTTAGATCCCTGAGGCCACCTCTACGTTATACGTAAACGCAATACAAAGGATAAACAACCCTACTTTTAAAAGTATAAAGTCTAGAATCACTTACGATGTGCTTGTAGGTACTACAATTGCTATTGTACATTCACAAGTCGTTTGTCAATAGACAATCCATCTCGAGTGATAGCCGATTAATGATCGATTGTATCGATTCACATACACACGTCAGGACAAACATATCATGGGATAAAACGATCGTGACTGAACTGACACTGAGTCGATTCTGTAACTAGGCGATTAAGGACCGAGTTATTAATTTTTAGTCGATTAAAAAATTTAATTCAGCTGGACTTCAGATTTAATCTCTAGGAGATAAGATGGCGTCGTGACTTGGTTCAAAATATGTTGCAGTACAGCTTTGTGTAAGTCTATCATCACGTGTTTAGATGTGCTAACTATAATATTAAATTACTAAGGAGGTAATGTTATTAATAAATCAATCTGCCCAGCCTTCTCTGAACTGTGTTGGGATCGGCTTCCAGTCTAATCGGTTGCAGCTGAAAAACAGTATTTTACATGGAGAGACTGCCTTTCTGACCTCTATAACCCAGTTAATGGTTAGACTGGTTGTCAGACTTTTCAGCTTCTAACGACCCGTAACGACTGTCAAAGGTCTACGAATGACAGTCGTGACCAACGGCTTAACGTGCTTTCCGAGGTACGGCGGGGTCTCGATATATAATGGATGGTCACCCATCCACGAACCGACCGCGGAAAGAGTTGCTTAACCTTCGACCGACCCTTGCGGCTATTAGCGCCTACGTAGGTGCAAGATATAATATTTTACGCATGTAAATACTTAATCAGGTCGAACTACAAGACTTACTCCACTTACGATTTGCAAACCCGCTATCGCCAATAGTGATTGGCGATATATTTTTATTCTATTCGACCATTGCATTGAGTGCAATTCAATGGTCGAGAGTGAATAAAAATAACAAGAACACAGTTCGCAAATTGATCGATTTTATTCTACAAATGGAGAAAGTGTCACAGTAGCAAAACTACACTTTCACTGGCTTCAAAATAGGTGCGTTTTTTAATAGAAGTAACTTTCCTCCAGTACTAGCCTGTCGGATTGTAATTACACTAGCATCACTCGCCTCGACGCCCATTGACTGGAGTGTGAAAGTCGGCTGTCGGCTGATGTATTTTCCTATATCTACAATACTTAGGTAGTTCTACACTTCTTGTTTGTTGTGTAAAGATGATTGACGATGGATACAAAATTTTCTAGTAATATACTTTTCGTCTGCATTAGATATTAATTGACAGAGATTCTACGAGTTTTTTTGCCCCCTCTGTCGTTGGCTGCTACAAACATACGAGTATTTGCAACTTTTCTGATTAGGTAGATAAGTACCTACTAACCAAGTGTCTAAAGCCACCGACACATTACTGTGTCGTGACGCAGGATACACCAATCAAACGAATCTCTTTAGGACTACGTCAAATCACAACGAGTTTTATCGGCTATATATAACACTGCGTCAGAACGCGTCACGACACGACACAACACAGTAAATAAATCCAGCTTTCGGTTACCAGGGTCTTATAACTAGGGCATTATCTCTTCACGGGGCTCTATATGACCCCTTGCCAACAAAAGCCGGATCCACACTCGACCAGTGAAGGTAGGAAGAGTTCCGTCCGACTGCCGGCTGGTCGCAAGTGTGTCAAGTGCACGCTTACTTGTTGCTTGTTACGTCAATGGTCTCACCACAATCGCTTGTATAAATAGAATAATTAATGCATAGAAATTTACTTCGCATCTTGTCAATTATTTATAGCAAGGTAAGTGTATCATAAATGGATTTTCCAATGCTTATAGGGAAAAATTGTGTTTGTTCAATTAATTATTACAAAAGTATTATTAGAATGCAAGAATAGTTTATAATGATGTACTATGTACCAACATACCCTTCCGCTTCATTAAAACATAATAACAGCGTTCATTTATAAAAAAATAGATTAAAAACATCTATAATGATCTCTGTATAAATGATTATTTGCCAGAAAAAAAAACACAATTTACAATAACATACATGGATAAATAATGGCAAACTCATTCTGTGTCTACTCTATCATAGAATTTTAATAGTAAAACGATTACATAATATGACGCCTTGTTTCATCAAAGGGTTGGGCAGAGGTGTACCCCCACATTTCGCCAGTCATATCCTAAGTCCCATGTAACGAGCCTTTTGCCATCAACCGGGCATAAATTCAGACTCCGGGCTGACTGAGAAATTCCAGATAGAAAAACCTAAGATCACTTTGCCCGACCCGGGACTCGAGCCCAGGATCTCCGGTTCAGCAGTAGCGACCACTTGACCAACGAGGCAGTCAACGATTAAATGTGAAGTCATATATCCCACACCGTATGATCAAGCAAATCAAGTTTCGCTACAACTTGAACATTTTGTCTCACAAACTTTTACGAACGAAGGCTGTACTCCACACATATGATAATTGTATCGAGCCTGTTTTGCACGTGTTACTTTTGTGCTGCATACAGCCTCTCACAACCTGTCCAGTGCCCATTCATCTCATTCAATACAGACAAATTACCATATATAATCATACACTAGCTTTCGCCTGTGGCTTCGTCTGCGTGGATGTCGGATATTATCCCACGGAAACATACTAACGGGGTTAAAATTATCCGATGTGTTAATCCAGGTTATAAACTATTTGTGTGGTAATTTCATTCAAATCTGTTCAGCTGTTTTTGCACCAATCTGGAACAACATACATCCAGCCAAACGGTCAAACCGCCAAATATTTCGTTACAATTTTATTTTTTAATCATAATATATTGCACTCGTGCTTGCTCTTGCCAATAAAGATGCCTGAAGCGATTTAAAAGTAAATTAATTTCTAATGTTAGGCTGTAGCGATCTTTGATATATCATATTCCTAGTATTGCTAAAGTAATCATTTAAAAGATATGTCTTGATAACCGCAAACGTTATTGAAAATATCATTTTTAATTTTTGATGAAAGTACACCTTCATTTTGGGGGACGTTTTGGGGGACTGTCTTATGTAATTTTGATGTTCGAAAAGTGCTGATTCTCAGCCTAGTTTGAATAAATGACTTTTGAATTTTGAATTTCACCTGGTGTACCAATTCGTTCCTATGATCGATTAGTTTCGTTCCTGATCGATCAGATATGTGTAAAAGAAAGAAAGAAAGAATAATATTTATTTAAATATTAAATAAAATAATAATTAATATATATATATATATATATATATTTTAATAAAGATATTTTTGAAATGCCAATGCCAAACTACTCATCAATTTGTGGCATTTCTTTCATAACCAGAATTTAATTACTCTTTTGGTAGCTTTTGTCTTAATTCCCACAAAATATAATATTTAAAATGATCACTAAAAAGCTTAATAATTTTTCAACGTTGTTATCATTGTATTCGCGTACAGTCGCGGTCAAACTGCTAAACAACCAATTAAGCTTTCAAAGTCAAGATCGCACGTGTCAAGTGTTACTTAAATGACAGTCTTATAACATCGTTAATTTTCCTTTATGTGCCACAAAAGGCAGCAAAATGGCAACAAACAACAGCTAATAGAATCCAGTCGAAAGTCAGGGTTGTCTCTGTCAAATGAACCGACATAAAATGATCAACGTATATAATTCGCTTTTGAGAGTCGGTGAAGCGTGAAATATGTTGATTGATGGCATGCTGCGGGTCAGTCGTAAGGAGGTCTGCGGTTCAATGCTCGCGTATTCTTACACTGTTATATGTTTTTAAGGTTCCATACCAAGTGCCAACGGGACCCTATTTCTAAGGCTCCGCTGTCCATCCGTCTGTCTGTCACAGGGCTGTATCTTCTAAACCACAATTGGTAAACGTTTAAAATTTTCACAGAATGTGCACACACTGTGAAAATTGTGTGTGTGTTGCCCTTGTTATAGCATCAACAAGTAATAAAAATAAAATAAAGGGTTCCCGATACAAGAAATGTGTTTTTAATACTAAAGTATTTATTAGAAAAAATTGTGTCAAATCTTGTACGGTGGTACGGAATCCCTCGTGTATGAGTCCGACTCGCACTTGGCCGCGTTTTTATGATGTATCTTTGATGCCATGTACGACAGGAGAAGGACTTTGTTTATTCGAAAAATATTATAGACACAAAGAAAATATTAAACATTAACCATTAACCTTTGGTAAAATAACGTAACCTTATCTTTCTGTTCATCAAACATATCATGTAATTCGACAGACACCCGAAAACACTGTTAACTGAAAACTGTGTTAACACGGAAATGCACAATATGTTGCATCATATCAGTAATTTTTATTGAGCAGCCATACGAGATGGTAATAGACCCAGATCTCGGCCATCTTGCGACTGCGGAAGCCATCCAAGTTGAAATAAGTTATTATAAAGCACGTAAGTTTGGCTACTCGCGTTTGTAAACATGATGTACATATTACACGCCCACTAAGTGCATTGCAACACGTGTTGTGTTTAGATACTGTTGATAAACATTCGTGAACATATTACCTCGATCAGCATTCGATTCTGATTTCTTTTACTATAATTTTCACTGCTGTTAAAGAAAATATCAACAGTAATTATGATCTAAGTTTTAAATAAGTGATTAAACACAATATTCATGTAAATATTGTGTTTATCTAGATTCTTAAGCTGTAGCTACTTATATTTTAACTTTAATCAAAGTATTAATTTTAATAATACCTATGATTAATTGCACTGTGTTGGTACAATGAATGAACTCAACAATAAAATTATGAATGAACCAGAAAATTAAATAAATTATAACACAAGCACCAGTCGGCATGATTTAGGGCACGCGAAGTAACTTATAAAGATACAATCATTAAGAAAAGTGTCGAAATCGGAGCGCCAAATAATAATAATTCGCGTTTTTGATATTTACAAGTTTTCGAGTGAGTCTTGCGTAATTTTAAGGAAAATGTCATGGTCAGTGATTCGAGATGTAAAGGGTTATTTTCACTATACAACAGTCAAGCCCTTGCACATAAGAAAAAACTATGACGAATACAACAATTTCTTTGAAGAAAATTATAGCAACACAAGCCGTATGGCTGATAGAATTTTCCATTGGCAAAAATGACAAATTTCCATACAAACTTACTTACTTATCCCCTATTTAGCCCCTCTAGGAGATGAATTTTGTTCGTGCGTTGTCTGTCAGTGAACTTATGATTTTTGCTAAATAGATTTTACAAAATACTGAAATAAATATCCTTAAAATGCAAAAAAAATTACATCCTGACCAGACAGTCAAAGGTTGCAATGGATGCTAATAATTAATGTGTCCGCTGATTTAATCTTTACAAAAGTCTAATATATTAGTTTAATCATTTTTATTGACAATAACTCATGATTGATAGACGGGTTAAAATATATGTATGAACAGAATGCAAATTAAAAGGCCAATGATATGTTTAATTAAAACTTAATGTAATTCAATATGGGCGTAGGGCAGACCAGTGCTTGCTCAATAGCCGACAAATGGCTCCAAGCAGTCTGTCACAAGACTTTATAAGGAGAATTTTATTTCTTTCATTAATACCTGCTTATTATTCGCTATATTTTACACATTTTTATCCTCAGACACCGTAAACTGTGTGAACAAGTATCGAAATAAATATTCTAGAAATTTTGAAGGTGACTGTACCTACTCTGTAAACAATTTTGAAGGAAACTGAATATACCAAAAGTGGTTCTATCAGGAAAATATAATACTTATTTCCGCTCTTTACTTTTTTACTATTTTAATAGCAAAACTAATTTGTTTATTTACAAACTAAACATTAATAAAAATAGCCGTTAAAGCCATTAATTTCGTCAAAGTATATTTTTTGTCGTAATATTATGATCAGTAACGGTCTCATGACCTACGAACAGTCACGAAGTGTTCCGAACAACTCCGAACAGGTTAACGCCAATCAGAGTCAAGGTCGCCGTGATCTACGGGTGTGTATCGATCAATGATCTATGATAGCCGTGCGCACGATTAATGCGCGACGAAGAAAAGTTTGCTAATTGTAAGAATTTACGTGAAACTAATCGATTTTTCTTTTTTTTATTATGATGACATTCTAATTTCAATTTTGAAAATTCGGTAATTTTTGTTAACAGAAGAGCTCCGTGAACAAATTAGTGTTACATTATCTATGTAGTTTTATACAGGAGGCATAGAAATATCTAGCAAGAGACGGCACTTTCAAATGTTGAAACAATAGCAGTGAGCTTCCATTATTGCGGAGTTACAACTGACCATATTTCACATAAATTAGGCAAGAAATAAGTGCCTGTAGTCGTAAGCTTTACATGTAAGTAACCAATATTTACGTAAAACTTCATGGCAACAAGAAATTAGGTTCACGAAACACATTTTTTGATGAAATATCTACTTTCATATCATTACCTAAGAATGACAATGAAAAAAAAAATCATAGTTTGTCACGAACCAGAAATTACATCCACTACCGTTGACGTAATGTCACTTATTTTTACGTTTACATCTCAAAGAATTTTGAACTTTTTCGCCGTGTAATAAAGTCACATTTTCATTGGACTTAAGGGTATGCTAGTCTGTTATTCTTCCATACAAACGTAGTATGGTAATTTCTCGTCTGTTTGACGGTGTACGTTCAAAACTAAAAATTATATCAATTTGTCTTATATCTATTATCTAGCCCTATATTTAAGCAGGATTGAAAAAAAAATATTGGTTTGGAAGTTATGAGCGTCGAAACTTCCATATTTCAAGAGTAACTTTAACTCGTCTTTGGGCCTAAATAAATAACTTATTTAGTAAAAAACTGGCAAAATAGAAACCGTACAGGTATAGGTAATTTATTCAAAAGTTCAAATAATTTTATTTTGAGTAAATTCATCTTAGTTTTTCCCTAATATCTATACGCCCAAAGGTCTGTTCATGAAATTCTAATAAACTTAATAAATGAATAAATATATTAATACATTAATAAAACCTAGATAAATAAATACTAAATAATTAGACTAATTAGCATGCATATTTGTCACGCCCACGTGCACCGGGTTTAAAAGGTTTTAATGTGATTTTTAAGCAACTTTTCATTCATTCAACTTTGAACGTAAAGCTTCTTAATCATACGGTTTAATTTTAATAAAAATATAGAAGATGTGGTCGAGTCTAGACAATGAGTTTTGTTTATTTCGTAGTGTTACAGTAAAACAATCACAGACGACAGACATTTTAACGACGCACCTTTTTTTTTTTTATTTTTTTTTTTTTATTTTTTTTTTTTTCAGGGAACGGTCCTGTCGTACCCCTTCACTTGCTGACATCTCTTTGAGGCGCGCGTGGAACACAACGCACCGTCGACCCGGGCACGCGCCGTCGACCCGGGCGTTCGCACCTCATTGTGTTGAACAGTGTGTATCATTGAACTTTCCTTTTAATTACAATCAATCTGCCTAGCCTTTTCCCATCTACGTTGGGGTCACTTCCATTCTAACTAGATACAGCTGAATATCATGATTTAACATCAGCGACTGCCTATCTGGCCTGCACAACCCAATTAGTGGGTAGCACGATAAGCTGGTAAGACTTTTGGGCTTCTGACTACCGTTTTCTTCTTCTTGGTTGCGTACTTCATTACTGAAGGTCGTGTCCTTGAAAGGCCTTTGTGACTTTATGGATGATGTTTTTCCACTTCGTTCGGTTTTCTGCTTGTCTCAGGGCGGTCGCAACAGAGAGTCCAGTGAGGGCGGTTACTTGGTCTGACTAGCGGATAGGTGACCGGCCGCGACGTCGCTTCCCATCTACCTTGCCTATTACCACCATCTTTTCAAGGTTATCCGGTTCCCGACGGGCAATGTGACGAAATTATCTCTTACAAAAGGATTCTCGGTTACTTTGGTCAAATTGCCCGTCGGGAACCGGATAACATTGAAAAGCTTTACCCGACCCTTTTAACGACTGTCAAAGATCTACGAATGACAGCCGGGCCCAACGGCTTAACTTCGAGGCACGGAGATATTTCGATATGTTATAGATGGTCACCCATTTACGAACTGACCGCGGCAAGTAGACCCATCCGGCTGTTATTATACAACCAAAAGTAGTGACACTGTAAAACAATCCCAGACACGACATATTTACAACGGACCTCAATGCGTTGAACAGTGTGTATCATTGAACACGATATATTATCGGAGTTATACGATAACTGTCATATCACATCACTAAAGTTCTATGATAAATATGTTTGTTGATAGTCATTTGTGGTAAGGTGAATGGTCATTGGGTCGGTTAACGCATTATTCGTGAACTTTTAAAATTAATTCATTGACAGTTACAAGCATGTTGTCAGTTTTAACTTGCCTTTCTTCATTTAGTTGTGCAATGAGATGCAAGAAGTATGTTATTCGACATTGAAAAGGTATATAATTTTAACATTAATTTATTGAATATTTTTTAATGTTATGGGTGTAAAAGATAACTCTATGGTGATTTTTTATAGTCTATTAAGTTTCAAATGAAAAGTGTTTGATGTAATAAATATTGGTAGTATTTTAATCCGTAACAAACGAGGTCGTATATTAATTTGTATATATGCTTAGTGATAAATATCAGTAAAACTGTTCAATTAGATTTTTTTATATTGGGACTTGATGCCTTAGATATAAAATAAATTAAATTGTTAATGTAAGGTTAATAGGTGATTTCGCAACATTTGATTCCATAATAAATATTAGAGTAATTATGTGTATTAGTCATGTTTTTGATAGCAAATATAGATCATTAAAATACGACGTAGACCATTTAACTAAGAATAGATTTTAAGGAAAACTAAACAGGTGCATTCTGTATAAATTGCTATTGATTATGTAGCTTATTAAAAATAGGAACAATTTAATACATATTATACGTATAATTTTAAATTAAACTTTATTTATCAGAATAAATTATAAGATTTGCAAGTTATACAACGTGTAACGTTAAATGCGCAAAACCTCAGGCACACCAACTGATTTTTGATTCAATTGATCTATTACAGAGAGAAAAAAAATCATTAAAAAATGTAAAGGTTTTATGTGCTGTTTTAGTTCAATGGCAATTCTGATCGTTTCTTGCGTCTGCGACGACGCTCTTGTCATTCATGGTACTGTATGGAAGATTCGTATTTTTTTGATATCCCATAACCATAGGGTATTAATGAGGATATGTCAAAGAATCAACTGGCATATGAATTATTTTAATTTTCTTTTTTTCTTTTTAATAATTACTTTTTAATAATTTTATTTTTTCATTCAAAATAATTCAACACAAGTCACGATTATATTGGTACAAAATTAAAAGAAAAAAAACATATATTTCTGCCAATATAAGTCCATAAAAAAAAAAATATGACCACGTTGCATTTTCTTAGATTAAATATGAATGATCAGTTTGAATAAAAATGACACATCGAGAGTCTAGTGTTATGTTATCTTAGAAACTATGTATTTATGGAACACGTGTTCTAGGACAATTTGTATTTTTTTTTCTTATAGCATATAACCTTAAAGTTATGCGACATCAAAAGGATCACGTTGTATATTTACTTCACCCGTAATGTCCCACTGCTGGGCAAAGTCCTCCCTCTCGCTCTTCCACACACGTCTGTCCTCTGCCATAGCGCGCCAGTCCCTTCGGTAGGAGAGTCACCAGTAGGTACAGTCACGAGCATAAATACACTTATGCAAAATTCTTAAGCGATTTTCTTCTAAAGTATTGATAGAAATGTTGTTATATGTTAGGAACATATAATTCTTGAGACTTTACTTATTATGAAATAGGTCTTTTCCCAAAATTGAAATCACGAGAAATTTATAAATATTTTGTATACCATTTTTTTTTTGACATTTGTTAGTTAATTCAGACACAATATTGAAAATCAAGTTAATTACTTGTTTTTATTGTATTGTATTGATGCAATTTAAATCTTTTATAATAGCATTTATTATAAAAGATTAAAATTGCATCAATCGTATATTGTTTTTTTTTTTAAGTATTATTAATTTAATTATGTATTTAGAGCATGACATGTGTACTCGATAATGTGTAACCTGTAATCGAGTGTGCATAAAAATGTATTATACAAGTTTTATTATTGTTAAAGATTGTAAGGTATCACGTTGGGTAATCCTTAACTAAATAAATAAAAATCAAATTGCTTTTGAATGTTGCGTAAATGTAAGGTATCTATTTATGTTCGCGACTGTACGTATACTTAGGTAAAATTAATGGGTCGTATCGTATCGTAGTTTTTGTCCACGATAAAGATTATAGCTTTTTCTTCAGTTCGGTAAATGATCAAAGCGTGAGATTATGTAAATATTGTTTGTTTAAGCGAGCTATTATGAGCTATTTTGCGAAGTCAAGGATGTGCTCATCAATCATGATTATAATATACTTTAAATCATCTAAGTGTTCCGTTCCGCATAATGCATAATAATAATATGTATATAAATACATTAATATCGGAATAATGGAAGATGAGAATGTACAATCTGGTATCAACATAATAATATTGAATCAAAGTAAAAGTACTTAGTTTGGGAATGCATTATGTTATACCTAATTAATTGATTTATTTATTTCCATTCTTCATTAGCCACTTCTCGGTATTTTCCCATATCTAAGTAGGTACATAGCTAATTGTTGTGTTCAAACGACAATTTACAGCGATTATTTTCAGATTTGTCCGATTCATTTCAGGGAATCCCTCAATATAGTTTATATGTACTTATTAAAGTTTACAAAAACATCAAACTGGCTTGATAATTAATAGAAAAAAACCATTTCAACCTGACGTTTGGTCAGTTCATTATTTCACAATTGAGACGCTCCATGCCATTTTTTGTTCTTCAGTGGAACAAAAAAACTGCGGAGTGGCACATATTCGAATTTTTTGAGTCATTATTCTTCTGTCAAAGGTCATACTAATAGTAAATTCCGTTATTGTTGTAAAAACTAACACAGTTTATTTGATTTGATGTTGTTTAAATATTATTTCCTGTTCTCAGTTAATATTTATGGTTCCATTGTTATTTGCATATATTGGTTTCGTAATACTTGTACTAGTCTGGTACATTTTGTACGTATAGGGAATAATAGATAACCCTACAATATCATACGATTTGTAAATAATAAATGGTGTTTATTTCTCTAAGTATATTAACAGTTTTATACATCAATAATATTTTATAAACTAGTTGAAGTCGATGTTTATTATTTGACTACTCTAAGAAGAAATACCGAAATAAAACTCAGTCAGAGTCTGTTTTAAAGTCCAGAAATTATCTTGGTCATGTGAGAACCACGTAGAATAGCGTCTGGAATGGTTTTTTGAGGAAAGAACCACACAGATGGACCTGTCTTGTCAGTGCACGCATTTGTCAGTAATCGTGTCCGCACGCATTTGTCAGTAATCTCAAATCAGAGCCTGTTTATACGTGGCCTTATATCCCTTTCTCAAAATGAACACAACTAACTTCCTTCTAAGATCATTGCCCGCAAAATTGTTCCACATAAGCTATCATATAAAAAATAAATTGCACAACATTCTGTGTGTAGTTAGCAGAACCGTTATCCGCAATTGATCGACAATAACCCCCCGGCTGCGACTGTTTGATCGCTAAGAACTAGAGTTCATTTGTTTTTTGTCGCATTCCTTATTTAGCAATCAAAGATTTGAGAATACCGTTGGGTATAGAAAGGATGATTTGTCCATGTAGTGTCTCTTATATGTATAGTTTAGCTTTATGGAAGGTCTACTCCATTCGTGTGATAAAATCATATAAGTACTTATTGATTGCCTTTTCTTTGCATGTTTACTGCAATGTCTTTGAACCTGTCAAAGAAATTATCGAGAAATGCTTTAGATTTTTCTCGATTTTTTACAAACATAGACTATTTCGTGTCTTTAGTAAAGCTGTTACAACAGGATATTTTTGTCTTCAGACGCGAATTATTGAAGTCGTTAGGCAGATATTCTAAACTTAACAACATTGTCAATCTAAACATCAAATTAACCGTATTATAACAATAAATTGTTTATAAATAACGGACGTTTCCAAACGCGATAATCAATCGATTCTGTACTCGATTGATAGTCTGTTGTGTATGCGTGTAATATAGCAAATAAACAAATCGATTCGAAGCTTGTTAGTAAACAAAGCTCGATTCGACGGTCCATCGTAAAAATCGTGTCCGTCAACTCTAATAGCTAGGTTTATGTTAATTCAGAGAATTTAACAACTGCGCAAACAAAATCCTTTGTTTTTAAACAAATGCAACAAATTGCTAATTGAAAGAGGCGTTAATTGCCTATTAACTGTTTAACACATTTCAATAAACTGGGGTGAGTGAGATTTTGTTTAGGCTTTGTTTAAATGCGCAATGTCCAAAATATTTAATTAATCAATTATGTTAAGACCAAAGTTTGTCAGCACGGTGTCAAAAAACGCTCTGTATTTTGTGACCGTTCGTGGTATTTTTGGAAATCAAAGCTTAAGTTGCAGTTTTCAATTCAATTTATAATGGCTGGTTTATTCTATTCATTAAGGAGAACCTTGTAACTTGTAGACACAGCTAACTTATCACCAGTACCACAGTAGCTTTTGCAATGTAGATTTATCCCAAATAATGGTAAATTAACATAGCCCTTATTTGCTAAGACAACGCCATAAAACAAAACCTCTTTGCTTCACCATAAACAATAATATAAGTGTCAAATATGAAGACACCCACGTGTCAATAGACAACCGATGTACATTGTACAAAGCTCATTATGACTTGAAGTTTAGGGTTCAATTTATGTCAAAACGTTTTCCAGGATGGTGTTATCCTAATATGTAGTCAAATGCCAGGATTGCATTATGCAACTTTAAGGTAAAATTAATTATTCGATTCTAATAAACTTAATAAATGAATAAATATATTAATACATTAATAAAACCTAGATAAATAAATACTAAATAATTAGACTAATTAGCATGCATATTTGTCACGCCCACGTGCACCGGGTTTAAAAGGTTTTAATGTGATTTTTAAGCAACTTTTCATTCATTCAACTTTGAACGTAAAGCTTCTTAATCATACGGTTTAATTTTAATAAAAATATAGAAGATGTGGTCGAGTCTAGACAATGAGTTTTGTTTATTTCGTAGTGTTACAGTAAAACAATCACAGACGACAGACATTTTAACGACGCACCTTTTTTTTTTTTTATTTTTTTTTTTTTTATTTTTTTTTTTTTCAGGGAACGGTCCTGTCGTACCCCTTCACTTGCTGACATCTCTTTGAGGCGCGCGTGGAACACAACGCACCGTCGACCCGGGCACGCGCCGTCGACCCGGGCGTTCGCACCTCATTGTGTTGAACAGTGTGTATCATTGAACTTTCCTTTTAATTACAATCAATCTGCCTAGCCTTTTCCCATCTACGTTGGGGTCACTTCCATTCTAACTAGATACAGCTGAATATCATGATTTAACATCAGCGACTGCCTATCTGGCCTGCACAACCCAATTAGTGGGTAGCACGATAAGCTGGTAAGACTTTTGGGCTTCTGACTACCGTTTTCTTCTTCTTGGTTGCGTACTTCATTACTGAAGGTCGTGTCCTTGAAAGGCCTTTGTGACTTTATGGATGATGTTTTTCCACTTCGTTCGGTTTTCTGCTTGTCTCAGGGCGGTCGCAACAGAGAGTCCAGTGAGGGCGGTTACTTGGTCTGACTAGCGGATAGGTGACCGGCCGCGACGTCGCTTCCCATCTACCTTGCCTATTACCACCATCTTTTCAAGGTTATCCGGTTCCCGACGGGCAATGTGACGAAATTATCTCTTACAAAAGGATTCTCGGTTACTTTGGTCAAATTGCCCGTCGGGAACCGGATAACATTGAAAAGCTTTACCCGACCCTTTTAACGACTGTCAAAGATCTACGAATGACAGCCGGGCCCAACGGCTTAACTTCGAGGCACGGAGATATTTCGATATGTTATAGATGGTCACCCATTTACGAACTGACCGCGGCAAGTAGACCCATCCGGCTGTTATTATACAACCAAAAGTAGTGACACTGTAAAACAATCCCAGACACGACATATTTACAACGGACCTCAATGCGTTGAACAGTGTGTATCATTGAACACGATATATTATCGGAGTTATACGATAACTGTCATATCACATCACTAAAGTTCTATGATAAATATGTTTGTTGATAGTCATTTGTGGTAAGGTGAATGGTCATTGGGTCGGTTAACGCATTATTCGTGAACTTTTAAAATTAATTCATTGACAGTTACAAGCATGTTGTCAGTTTTAACTTGCCTTTCTTCATTTAGTTGTGCAATGAGATGCAAGAAGTATGTTATTCGACATTGAAAAGGTATATAATTTTAACATTAATTTATTGAATATTTTTTAATGTTATGGGTGTAAAAGATAACTCTATGGTGATTTTTTATAGTCTATTAAGTTTCAAATGAAAAGTGTTTGATGTAATAAATATTGGTAGTATTTTAATCCGTAACAAACGAGGTCGTATATTAATTTGTATATATGCTTAGTGATAAATATCAGTAAAACTGTTCAATTAGATTTTTTTATATTGGGACTTGATGCCTTAGATATAAAATAAATTAAATTGTTAATGTAAGGTTAATAGGTGATTTCGCAACATTTGATTCCATAATAAATATTAGAGTAATTATGTGTATTAGTCATGTTTTTGATAGCAAATATAGATCATTAAAATACGACGTAGACCATTTAACTAAGAATAGATTTTAAGGAAAACTAAACAGGTGCATTCTGTATAAATTGCTATTGATTATGTAGCTTATTAAAAATAGGAACAATTTAATACATATTATACGTATAATTTTAAATTAAACTTTATTTATCAGAATAAATTATAAGATTTGCAAGTTATACAACGTGTAACGTTAAATGCGCAAAACCTCAGGCACACCAACTGATTTTTGATTCAATTGATCTATTACAGAGAGAAAAAAAATCATTAAAAAATGTAAAGGTTTTATGTGCTGTTTTAGTTCAATGGCAATTCTGATCGTTTCTTGCGTCTGCGACGACGCTCTTGTCATTCATGGTACTGTATGGAAGATTCGTATTTTTTTGATATCCCATAACCATAGGGTATTAATGAGGATATGTCAAAGAATCAACTGGCATATGAATTATTTTAATTTTCTTTTTTTCTTTTTAATAATTACTTTTTAATAATTTTATTTTTTCATTCAAAATAATTCAACACAAGTCACGATTATATTGGTACAAAATTAAAAGAAAAAAAACATATATTTCTGCCAATATAAGTCCATAAAAAAAAAAATATGACCACGTTGCATTTTCTTAGATTAAATATGAATGATCAGTTTGAATAAAAATGACACATCGAGAGTCTAGTGTTATGTTATCTTAGAAACTATGTATTTATGGAACACGTGTTCTAGGACAATTTGTATTTTTTTTTCTTATAGCATATAACCTTAAAGTTATGCGACATCAAAAGGATCACGTTGTATATTTACTTCACCCGTAATGTCCCACTGCTGGGCAAAGTCCTCCCTCTCGCTCTTCCACACACGTCTGTCCTCTGCCATAGCGCGCCAGTCCCTTCGGTAGGAGAGTCACCAGTAGGTACAGTCACGAGCATAAATACACTTATGCAAAATTCTTAAGCGATTTTCTTCTAAAGTATTGATAGAAATGTTGTTATATGTTAGGAACATATAATTCTTGAGACTTTACTTATTATGAACTAGGTCTTTTCCCAAAATTGAAATCACGAGAAATTTATAAATATTTTGTATACCATTTTTTTTTTGACATTTGTTAGTTAATTCAGACACAATATTGAAAATCAAGTTAATTACTTGTTTTTATTGTATTGTATTGATGCAATTTAAATCTTTTATAATAGCATTTATTATAAAAGATTAAAATTGCATCAATCGTATATTGTTTTTTTTTTTAAGTATTATTAATTTAATTATGTATTTAGAGCATGACATGTGTACTCGATAATGTGTAACCTGTAATCGAGTGTGCATAAAAATGTATTATACAAGTTTTATTATTGTTAAAGATTGTAAGGTATCACGTTGGGTAATCCTTAACTAAATAAATAAAAATCAAATTGCTTTTGAATGTTGCGTAAATGTAAGGTATCTATTTATGTTCGCGACTGTACGTATACTTAGGTAAAATTAATGGGTCGTATCGTATCGTAGTTTTTGTCCACGATAAAGATTATAGCTTTTTCTTCAGTTCGGTAAATGATCAAAGCGTGAGATTATGTAAATATTGTTTGTTTAAGCGAGCTATTATGAGCTATTTTGCGAAGTCAAGGATGTGCTCATCAATCATGATTATAATATACTTTAAATCATCTAAGTGTTCCGTTCCGCATAATGCATAATAATAATATGTATATAAATACATTAATATCGGAATAATGGAAGATGAGAATGTACAATCTGGTATCAACATAATAATATTGAATCAAAGTAAAAGTACTTAGTTTGGGAATGCATTATGTTATACCTAATTAATTGATTTATTTATTTCCATTCTTCATTAGCCACTTCTCGGTATTTTCCCATATCTAAGTAGGTACATAGCTAATTGTTGTGTTCAAACGACAATTTACAGCGATTATTTTCAGATTTGTCCGATTCATTTCAGGGAATCCCTCAATATAGTTTATATGTACTTATTAAAGTTTACAAAAACATCAAACTGGCTTGATAATTAATAGAAAAAAACCATTTCAACCTGACGTTTGGTCAGTTCATTATTTCACAATTGAGACGCTCCATGCCATTTTTTGTTCTTCAGTGGAACAAAAAAACTGCGGAGTGGCACATATTCGAATTTTTTGAGTCATTATTCTTCTGTCAAAGGTCATACTAATAGTAAATTCCGTTATTGTTGTAAAAACTAACACAGTTTATTTGCTTTGATGTTGTTTAAATATTATTTCCTGTTCTCAGTTAATATTTATGGTTCCATTGTTATTTGCATATATTGGTTTCGTAATACTTGTACTAGTCTGGTACATTTTGTACGTATAGGGAATAATAGATAACCCTACAATATCATACGATTTGTAAATGATAAATGATGTATATTTCTCTAAGTAGGCTTATATTAACAGTTTTATACGTCAATAATATTTTATAAACTAGTTGATGTCGATGTTTATTATTTGACTACTCTAAGAAGAAATACCGAAATAAAACTCAGTCAGAGTCTGTTTTAAAGTCCAGAAATTATCTTGGTCATGTGAGAACCATGTAGATTAGTGTCTGGAATGGTCTTTTGAGGAAAGAACCACACAGATTTCAGTGGACCTGTCTTGTCAGTGCACGCATTTGTCAGTAATCGTGTCCGCACGCATTTGTCAGTAATCTCAAATCAGAGCCTGTTTATACGTGGCCTTATATCCCTTTCTCAAAATGAACACAACTAACTTCCTTCTAAGATCATTGCCCGCAAAATTGTTCCACATAAGCTATCATATAAAAAATAAATTGCACAACATTCTGTGTGTAGTTAGCAGAACCGTTATCCGCAATTGATCGACAATAACCCCCCGGCTGCGACTGTTTGATCGCTAAGAACTAGAGTTCATTTGTTTTTTGTCGCATTCCTTATTTAGCAATCAAAGATTTGAGAATACCGTTGGGTATAGAAAGGATGATTTGTCCATGTAGTGTCTCTTGTATGTATAGTTTAGCTTTATGGAATATCTACTCCGTTCGTGTGATAAAATCATATAAGTACTTATTGATTGCCTTTTCTTTGCATGTTTACTGCAATGTCTTTGAACCTGTCAAAGAAATTATCGAGAAATGCTTTAGATTTTTCTCGATTTTTTACAAACATAGACTATTTCGTGTCTTTAGTAAAGCCGTTACAACAGGATATTTTTGTCTTCAGACGCAAATGATTGAAGTCGTTAGGCAGATATTCTAATCTTAACAACATTGTCGTTCCTAAACATCAAATTAACCGTAATATAACAATAAATTGTTTATAAATAACGGACGTTTCCAAACGCGATAATCAATCGATTCTGTACTCGATTGATAGTCTGTTGTGTATGCGTGTAATATAGCAAATAAACAAATCGATTCGAAGCTTGTTAGTAAACAAAGCTCGATTCGACGGTCCATCGTAAAAATCGTGTCCGTCAACTCTAATAGCTAGGTTTATGTTAATTCAGAGAATTTAACAACTGCGCAAACAAAATCCTTTGTTTTTAAACAAATGCAACAAATTGCTAATTGAAAGAGGCGTTAATTGCCTATTAACTGTTTAACACATTTCAATAAATTGGGGTGAGTGTGATTTTGTTTAGGCTTTGTTTAAATGCGCAATGTCCAAAATATTTAATTAATTCATTATGTTAAGACCAAAGTTTGTCAGCACGTCAGGTTCCCTCATATTATAACGGCTGTCATGCAAATCTGTCATTTTCACCAGTATTTGACATTAAGGTGTCAAAAAACGCTCTGTATTTGCACAGCTGTTATTTTGTGTTTTTTTAGATCAAAGCTTAAAAAATCAAAGCTTAAGTTGCAGTTTTCAATTCAATTTATAATGGCTGGTTTATTCTATTCATTAAGGAGAACCTTGTAACTTGTAGACACAGCTAACTTATCACCAGTACCACAGTAGCTTTTGCAATGTAGATTTATCCCAAATAATGGTAAATTAACATAGCCCTTATTTGCTAAGACAACGCCATAAAACAAAACCTCTTTGCTTCACCATAAACAATAATATAAGTGTCAAATAAGCAGACACCCACGTGTCAATAGACAACCGATGTACATCGTACAAAGCTCTTTATGACTTGAAGTTTAGGATTCAATTTATGTCAAAACGTTTTCCAGGATGGTGTTATCCTAATATGTAGTCAAATGTCAGGATTGCATTATGCAACTTTAAGGTAAAATTAAGTAAATTGATGATGCTGCTGATTGGTTCGGTTAAGTTCTGTTTTTATTAATTAATGTGGAGCTGAAGTTTCGATGCTTCTGCGTAATTCTGATTTCCCCCAGGCAGCAAGAACATCATCTTTAGACAAATAAAAACGTCCAATCTGTACGTAAATAACATGGCGTTCAGCTTCGGATTGCTCCACAAGATTGCGCAGTAGCATCACATACAAAAATAATTCCATTCAATAAATATCGCAAGCGGATATCGAAGTTTAAAACTAATTAAAAACGTAATGACTATTGCGTCCTAAATCTTCATTTTTCAAGCCTCAAAATTTGTATTGCTTACGATTTATTCGAGGTCTCCCCGTATATGTAACGGTGCTCGCTATTAATCATGCTTTGTATCAACATATCACAACTGTGTGTAGATGCTATTCAATTCTTTACAATAAACCTGTCAAAGACACTGACATTGTTGGGGCGACAACGCGACGTCTCGTGACATGACGTCGGTACGTCGTGAATGTTTATAACTGTCGAGTTACCATGTTTTAAGTTACCTATAGAAGGATACTAAGTCAAAATATTATTATTCTGGAAATCTAGATGAACGGTGATAGGATAGAGAAGAAAATCGATTTTAACTTATCACAGATTGCAAAAGGCACTTATTTATAAAGATTTTTAAGTTTAAACTGTGAGCTTTAAACACATATATTTTTTCTTAAAAAATACATCTCCTTTTGTTTACAATATGAACCTGAACTCAAGTTTTTTTATATAACAAAAAATTTAAGCAACGTGGAACTCATAAATTTTAAACTGGCTTGTCTCAATGACTACTAAATATTACGAAAATTACAAAATTGCTATAATTCTAGTTCCAGATCCATATCCTCATGTATGTTCACATATGGTAACCATGCGCATAGGACTCATTGTTCCATTGTCATGCTAATCCATGCGAGCGATTGACAGATGACGAAGTTGCGCAGGCACTGGATTGCGCAATTCCAGCCGTGGATTGAACCAGTTTGCGCACCTAGCGGCGCAAAGTAGCTGCAAAGGTCATGTGTGAACTTGTCAACGGTTTTATAGTGTGTATCACATATGATGCAGATGTACCTAGGTAGGTACATGCCTGTCAACCCGTATACGTCTGCTGCTGAACAAGAGTCCCAAAACCTAACACAGAACAAAATGACCTAGTACTATTGAGTTCAGCACCAAAGCAATCCTTCTCAAAGAAAAAAAAACCACCGACCATTTGCGTATCACCGTACAATATTTTTCTTTTATGGGGACCCCCTTCCATTTTTAATTATATTTTATTATTATTATTTAATATACAATCTGTGAAAAATTCCAACTGACTACCTACGAGTATTACGGTATCATGAGATACAAGTTCGCTGACAGACAGACACAGACGGACAGCGAAACCTTAGTAATAGGGTTCCGCATAAGTTGTAGGATTCTTTCTTTATTCTTATTCCTCATACAGCAAAGAAAATGAATTCTCTTTTACTTGACAGGAAATAACGCTGCAGGTAGTAATGACGCCAGGGTTTTTTTGTTAAGTAAAAAAAAAAAAAAGTATGTATTTCTGCTACAGGGAAAAGCCCTTTAAGGCTCATTAGAATAAAAAGGTGAATAGGATTGATATTTATACCTACTAATATTGCAAAGAGGTATTGTTTTTAGTTTGTATGTAGGAAATAATCTTCAGAACTACTGATCCGATTCCGAAAATTATGTAAAAAAAAAACAAATTTCTCGCGGACGAATCTTGCTAGTATATAATAGTTAAGTGCTCTACACTACCTCAATATTTCAGCAAGGAAGGGTTAACTTACGAGCTTTCAACCTACAGTATAGTAAATTCTTAGAACGTAGTCTATGGTCGCTTAGCTCATTTCATCAGAAGTTTCAATAACTTGCTGAGTACGATGTGAAGGCGTTATAATCAATGCAATTCGCCAAATACGATTGACATGGTACATATATGCATGGGTACTTAAGTAGGGCTTAATCATAAATGTAATCACGTTCCTTTGATACAAAACTCAAGATGTTTATCTAAACTTTAGATTCTAAAGCGAAGCTCTGAGTTCCATAATGATGAAATGTCCCAATTATCGATGAGAAGTTATTAGGTAACGATAATATTGATTAAATTGTGGAAATTAATATTGAAGGCAAAACTTGTTGAGTAGGTATGAGTACCTACTTCTTACCCGACTGCGCAATGCAAAGGAGGGTAATGTGTTTATCAGCCTATATTTGTATGATTGTTCCTTTGAGGCGCTCAAGAGACTGAATGCGTGGGCCGATTTTGATAATTCTTAGGTCAATCGATTTGTCTTAATCTTGTGAGACTGCATGAGATTATTTATAGTATTAAGTAGAATTGGAGATAGTAATAGGTCATCTTGTTTCCATATTGGGTTCAGTCAGGTTTTTGATTTTTTTAATTTACTTTGTTTTATAGTAATTTTGAAATTGCATAGGAAAGTTTTAGGTCTTTAAAAAAAAAATGCTCGAGGCATTATTCAGGAAGAAAAAAGGAGAATACATTTGTATGGAGAATCTCACGCCCTGTGAGGGAACAGGGCGTGAGATTCTCCTTTTTTTTGTTCTTTGCGTCATGTCCGCAAATAAACGTATTTTTTTTCTTCTTTTTTCTACACGTCACAATAATTGTACTTTTGACATAATAATAACTATACATCATAATTATTATAATTGTCTTGTTATATACGGTAATATGCTTTCATAAAACATGTCGCAGGCAGTTGGTAAAATCGGGACTTCTGGGAATTGTCACGTATCTATGTTTAGGTAAATGTTTCTCGTTATTTTTGTGTCATAAAGGCTTAAAAGGCAAGACAAACTGAAATACAATTACTGTCGATTGATGACGAAGGTGCTAAAACGGAAACACACGACTTATGTTAATATGACATGGTGTTAATTTATAGAAAACGGTATAAAAAAGTTATAATATTAATGACGTAACGATTAATTGCAGAAGACAACTAAAAGTGACATTTTTTTAAGTATTTTTTTATGGCGCCTTTTAAATTGATTGAAAGGCAGTTTTTGCTTAATTTTCACTCAACCAGAAGCAAGCAAGCATCACCTTCTTGTCTGTTCATATGTATGTACAAAGATGGTAAATGGATCCCAATCGTTCAGTAACATTCACCTTGAACTAATACAACCAATTACTTGTATCGTTAATATTTGTCACAATAATATCGACATATCAACAACTACCTACTAAGTGTAGTAGACCATGTTACAATTAATAATTAACAAATTGAATGTTATCAACATCTCTAAGAGTCACATGACATATCTTAATTTATCATTTTTGTTCGATTGATCGGAATAATTTAATGCACCTTTATACATATATAACTTGACCTCGTTTGATTAGCAATCGTTAATAATATAATAATATTTCGAAAGTCCACTTATGTCATTTCAATTTTAATTTGCTACGTCAAAACACTTCAAATTTTATTTATTTCATATTTCTATTCACTGTGTAATGTTAAAATTCGCAAAATTAAATATTTTTCTACCTATCAAATTATCATTTAACCATAAACGTTATATTCGCCTTGACCCAAGAGAAGAGACATTAAACAGAACAAAATGACACGCCTATAGTTTCGACACTATTGTTAGTGAAAACAAAATATCGATAAAGTACAGATCAAGTTAGATTTGCATATCACTCATGTAACTTATAATTCCACCACTACGTACTCACAATTTCATGGTCAACGATACATCAAGTTAAGTATCATAATCACAATCATAATATCGAGAAGGTGATACATAACATTTGATCATTCATATAAAACACTTACATAAAGTTACATATGTACGTAGCTGTCAAAACTTCGAGGTTAAAACTATTAAAATTAAAAAGAAAATCACACATTTCATGTTACCGTTATGTTGGCAATATGGCTAGTTCCCAAACCGCCGCCGCCGGAGGGTAAGTAAATGCGTGACGAATAGATACCGTATTCGTGACCACTTGGCTATCTCAATTACACTCTCGTTCAATTTGTTTAAACTACCTATATATGGCGACAGTAGAAAAATATCGACATATGGGTCATGGAAATATGAATTGTGATTGTTTAATTTTCACTCAATCATTGTTGATACGTGCGTTGCGCAGCGATCCAAATATAAAGATCGTTATTTTATCACATACTTATTTTTAAATGACATTTTAAAGAGACCAAAACGAAATTGAGCTTGAAACAAAATAACATATGATGATATGACTCTATGTTCTATATATGAAATCAAATTTGATTTTGTTCTTAAATTTCATGATATCTCAGTTTAAAAAAACTTAAAAAAATCAAAAAGCCGCTGCTTGTCGGTAACCAGTCCGTATGTCAAGGTTAATGTATTGACTGTTTTGCATATTGGCCTTTTAACGATATTGAACGTAATGTGTGATACATATTACGCGCTACCGCTCGCGGGTCTGCGACCGCGTGGGAAAGGCCAGACGTACCGTGAATTGTCCGATTTCATGTTATTGTGAGCTACATTATGTTATCGCAATGTCTATTGTTATCGCAAAGTGAGATCGTTTGAGATCGCTTATTATCTCGCCGACAATGTTTGTACAAGGAGATTAGTTGGCTCCAGGCAAGTTAGTTTTAGATAGCTACTGCTGGTTACTATATCATTGAATGTGTCAACTTTATTTAAGTTGACATTGTGAGACTATCTCGAGGAAATTGTTATCTAGCGACAGCGTTTCATGGATATTGAGAGGTCTTTAGAGGTAGAGCAGTGGTAGGTCGTCGGTTCGAACCCAAGCATGACTTTACATTGTGTAAATTATTTCATCACAATTGCTCTCAAAACGGTGTAGGAAAACATCGTGAGGAAACCGGCATGTCCTAGAACAAAAAATTCGAAGACATGTGACATCTACCAACACGCACTGGGCCCGCGTGGTGGATTTCGTCCTACTCCCTCTCACAGAAAGAGGAGGCCTCTGTCCCAGCAGTGGGACGTTATTGGCTGATTATGCTAAGAGGTCTTTATTTACAAGAATTAAATCTAGTCTTGTTCAAGTGAGTCAGATGTTTGAAAGAAAGTAAGAAAAATGTTTTATTTGGGACACGCACAGGAAATACAAACAGTAAAAAATTAAAAAAAAAACAAAATTATATAAAAAATTAAATAAAAAGGGAGCTTAAGTTTAAAAAAACTAACAAGACTAACTGTAACTGTTTCGGAGACATCATTAGAACTACAGGGATTCTGTGGCTTTTCGTTCAAAATTCAAAATATTTTATTTCACATAAACCTACAAAGGCACTTATGAAACGTCAGAAGCTAGGTGCACGGTTCCAATTGGCCGTTTCCTATGGAGAAGAGCCGGCAAGAAACTCCATGGTTACTCTTTTAAAAGTAAATGGTATTTACATTTTTTTCAAATTACACAGTTAATAGGTATGAGAGGACAGTGTAGGCCTATCAACAAGTACCAGGTACTTAGCAAGATAGAAAATGGTCGACAGATCTACAGTCTGTTAAGCCTACAACGTTCTCACATTCACAAAATCTAGAAGAAAAGAATCAATATAAAAGCAAAATCAAATAATAAAAAGCTATTTAGACCAAATGACATGATTGCCACTACAGCTGTATGCAACAAATCTAATTTAATAATATATGTTGGCAGTTATGGTCGTCAATAATCCCTATAACATATAACAAAAAGTACTTGATATAAGTGGGTAGTAGGTATGTATGTCACGGATGTATCGCAACGCTACTAACTGACATCACAAAAGCTTTCGGATGCAATAGCCACAATGGTGTTGTGACAAGTGCCCTCATGTAGAGAGACACAATGACCTGCTGGGTGGACCAGCTTCATTGTATGGAACGTTTCAAAGTAGGGAGTACGAATTTACGTCGTACTTGTACAATGAACTAGATGCAGCCCGCGGATTCGCCCACGTGGCTTTTTCAAAAAATTCAGCTATCTGCCAGTGAGTCCCCTCAAAATTACAACAACATTAATGACATTATATACCTAAAATTTAATTTCAACTCTTTATTAGTGGCTTTTGTGGACATGACAATTATTCAGATTTGATACATCTGTAATAGCAATCACATAATTTCGTTTAAAATACGTTTTTATATTTATTAATTTAGGTATTTATCTTTATATAAATTCTTTTCAATTTTGTGAATGTGAGAACGCTGTAGACCTAGTGGACTGTAGATTTGTTGACCATCATTATTCTGTTAAGTACCTGGTACTTGTTGAAAGACCTACACTGTCCTCCCATACCTAATGACACTGTTATTTGAAAATATTGTAAAAGCCCATTATTTTTAAAAGAGTAACCGTGGAGTTTCTTGCCGGCTCTTCTCCATAGGAAACACTAATTGGAACCGTGCACCTAGCTTCTGACATTTCATAAGTGCCCATGTAGGTTTATATGAAATAAAAATATTTTGAATTTTGAAACCGAAACACAAAATTTTAAAAAAAAAATTTTTTTTACCTACTGTAATACTTTCATATGCATTTAGTAAAAAGCTGTTATTTCGACATTACAAACAAACACTTCCATTATATTTATTTGTACAGATGTATAGAAAATAACATCAATGACTTTGAAAGGGGAGCGGTGGTAAACGTATTGAAAAACAATATGGCGGTTTCGTCAACGCGCCTAATGATCCTTATACAACTATATAACATTTCAGTTTACCCTAGGCTACCGCATATCGTCTCAAGATGTGACAATGTCATACTTGATTGCCGTAAAACTACTGAAACTCGAAAAAACGGGAAAATGATGTAGTGTATCAGACCAGTGAAAGCTAGAAATTGGAATAAATTTTCGAAATAATGCTTTTTAATTAACTTGAGAGATAGGTATTATATTATGGCCAATGAGGTAACAGTTAAAATTGCTGTCATTTTACTTAAAATCCCGTTACGCCAGGAGAAACGAAAAGATTTATGGACAATATGAACATAGCTGAGGCGCATTCTGCGTGCATTCATCTGAACATAATCTAAAACGCGTGATATCTACTTTCTTTACCAACATCCTAGTGTTAGATTAGCTTGGTTGAACTGAGCATCCATTATTACGGACTTAGGAATATGTAATGCCATAATACCGGAGACAAAATTACATAAATAAATCTAACGATTTTTTCTATCCAACGATATCCTCAAACGTCTATCAATTAATCTACCTAGCCTTTTCCCAACTATTTTGGGGTCGGCTTCCAGTCTAACCGGACATCCTCATACATATATTAAGATAATACAGTGGACGTGAAATTCGACATTCTTCTGCACTTTCAGAATTCATAGTTTCTCTTGTTTGAAATATCATAAAACTCCATTTTTAATTCACTACAATTTCATAGCTTTACGCTACTGAATCGGAAACATAAACAGTTGGTACAAGAATCAATATGAAACGTATTATAATTTATAATCCGTTTATTACCTTTCGCTTCTCAGATTGTTAAAACATGCAAGATATTTACATAAGAAATTCTATTTTTAAGATAAACTTAATGTTTTGAATAATCAGCATGCAATATTTGCATTTTCTATAAAAGAATCCGATTAATATTCTGAATTATTAAAAGCAGAAGAGAAGACTTGACCAGGCATTTGTTACGAAATAATCATGTCACAAAATACATATATAAATAGATTCTCATAGGTCTCAAAACCCGTGAATTCGTTAGTGTTTGCTTCACAGTATTCTTCTGAAACTTGGATATATATGGTTATATGGATTGTGATCCTTTCTCTACAAAACTAAAGCAGACTCTTCCATAAAAAGATATTATAATATTCTAAAGCCATATTCTCCTTTTCAGTCTACCTACTCATAGAATCACGTCATCAGCTAATAATACAGTAACTCTTGTCAACCTAGAAACTGACCTGCACAATAGACCCGACGAGTAGACCGAAGCATAGCGCAATGCTGGTGACCTCCGGGGCGTTGGATCCCTTGATGGTGATGCAGGCTGCCACACCGATGGAGGTCAGCACGAAGGTTCCCAGCAGCTCAGCGATCAGCTGCCTCCAGATCAGCTTGTTGTCAGTCACGTCTGAGAGACCGATGATGGAGGAGGTTCCTGGGGAGAAAGGAAAACGGTTTTGTTAGACAAGGTTCAGCACCAGTCTGACTAGGTCATATAAAGCACAGACTAAAATGTTGTTTGTTGGTTGGAGAGATGATTCACCTGTTCCTAAAAAAAATATTTGGTAGGGGTTCAGTTTTAAATGGAGTTGGTAGATGTTGAAAGCCAGGTAGGTACCAGCAAAGAATTGACAGAAAATCGTAATCCAGCGGTAGATGTGAAGACTGTGATCATATCACATCATTCTTTAAAAAATAATGTATTCCTTTGCTAGAAGCTGGAATAAAGATGGTAAGTACAGATTTCGAAATAAGATTTTGAATAGGTTAGGTACTAGGCAATATACAATTTCATTATAATGAGATTATAGTCTAACTTTACCGACGTCATGACACGAAGATCAATCCACTGTACCGATCGATCAACGAACGTGTCGATATAATTCTGCGGTTAAACGAGAGACGCCGTCACTAATACATAGGAAATTCCGTAGCGGTCTCCAATCTAGCCATACAAATGCAATTTATTTGCAATTTAACGAAACATTGACTACATGAAATAATAGGAACTAAACAAGGAAGCAAATATATTTTTTGTAACAAAAAAGCAGAACGGTCTGTACCAAGCCCTTGAATTTAAAATGTTTCAATTAAGAAGAAAAAATGTACTACAAACCACAATGTATGTCATGTAATGAATTAACAAAAAGTAAGCGGTGTATGGGCTTTAATTAACTATAGAAAAAAGATATCTTCGATCAACAAGTCGCCAGTCACGGCAACACTATTTACAAGTAACTAAGATATAAAGCTAAAACTGTGTAAATAAAATTCTAACAATGTCAAGAATCCATTTGTCTGCGATCGGAAAAGTGTTCTTTATTAGTAGTCTTGATAACAAAATTTACTATTGTGGGTTTTACACAACAGACATCGGTAAAAAAAAAATCTACGGGAAAAGTACCGGCCATTTCATAAGCCCTTATTACATCTGTGGCCGTAATTGATATATATTTATAAAACTCTCTTCAAGAAAATTGATGGTTGATATTTTGTGAGTTCCGTGTTCCAAGATGACTAAATTATAATTATATCTTGATTTTTAGTATAACTTCATCACCAGGAAGTAGAAGTGTTGTTTTTATAATTTGAATGAAAAATTTACATTTTAGCGACAAATATTGATGAAGATAAAGTCGCAACTACAGAACGTTTAGATGATGAAAAGTCTTCAAGAACAAGCTTTGTTTTTGCAAAAGCCAGCATAGGACCCATACCTATTGCTAGTCCAGAGAAGGAAGAAGCTGCTCATCCTGTCGACTTATGTAAAGGGGATGGCCAGCAATATGCTACAGAAAATACCGCGGAATAGATATAAAAAGAGATTTATCTATTCCGTAGGAGATATCACATCCGAAAAACAGATGTAATTGAAATTTATTTGTTTATTTATATTGTTCCAATGCGATTATGTCAATACATATTCTATGACTACTACATGATAGTGAACTATGGAGAAGCCCAAGTTTAGCGTTGATAAGTCATATGATACAATGTGATACTGATGAATTGATGATGCTCAGTGTGATTATATTTCCTTTTGTTTAACCTAATAATATTATGATAAATCCGAACCGATCTTTTCAAGTTTACGTTTATAAAATACTACGTGTTTTTTAAAACAAATTCTAAGATGTGTAATTAAAAGTTATTTTCGAAAAAAAATATTACAAGGAAATGATTATTTTTGAAAAAAAAAAACAACTTGTATTAAGTATTATTAATACGGGCTCATTACGAATTCATCGTGATAAGGATGGACATACATATATATATATTCTAAACATGATTTACGTATGTGTAGGTACTGTGTTGGAATCATGTGGGTCATTAATTCATAATGTTAAATTTGCAAATTGTGTCACTGGGTCTTTGCTAAGATTTATTAGCTAAATGTGTCATGAAAATATTTGGTGGAAATATAATTTAAAATGTTTTGAGTGCTCTTACAAAACTAGCAATAGAGATGATAATAGTGACCAGAGTTTTGAAAAGCCACTATCAAACAATTTTTGTTTTTTCAACGTTCCGAGCATTTGTATTCATCTTAAACACTCATTGAAATACGTAAAACACCGCACTAATTTTATTACTACTAAGTACGTTGAATTTAAATTAGTCTTTTGTACCTAAGGTAGATTGAATTCACGAAGTTATGCATTCGTACATATAAGCACACGTATAAAAGTTAATAATTACGCGGATACGCTGATGACGATTGCGCGTTCTACTTAGCATTTGTTTACTAGCAAAAAAAACTAGATCTCAATGTTTTTTTTTATTTGGCACTTTATTTACACACAATTATCTACTTAAAATAATATTTTAAATGTCATGTCACATATTAAAATGCGCACGCGCATTCTAAACATTGAGCTAAGAATCGCACACTATCGTAACAATTTTCTCATTGAACTAATATTTACGTTTTGGAAATAGAAAATAGAACTTACTCTTCTGCATCTCATCCATAGCGTAATCCGTTTTCATTTTGTCGGCAAAAATAACTTTTCTTTGAAATAAGCACTTTCGAGTTCAGTCCTCGCTGTTATAACTTCACCGACCGCACTATTTTGAAATATGAATTAAATAAAACACCGTGAAAGTGTAATTTGATTTGTAATTGAAAAATTCCGAAGACGCTCGCAGAGAACTGTTGTGTTTCGTAAGGCGTGCGTATGAGACTACCTCTCGTTGTGGCTACATACACTTGAGTGTGGTGAGATCTCGCTCGGGGATGACAGGTACAGCCGCCGGGCGGCGAGTGCACCTTACTTTTTATTCTGTGTATCGTGAACCGAAATGTTTGCGATGAATTAATGCAGAATTGGCCGTTGCGTCTGACGTCATAATTGCGGAAACAAAAAAGTTGCGGTATAATACGTCCGATTAAATTGTATCTGTCTGCTTATTCATAGTTCTTAAAATATAATTAGGCAACGAAATGGGAATTTCGTGAATGAAATCTTGGTCTCGAAAATTCTCGTTATTTGGAATTACAAACTTGAATATCTAGCCTTTTTATATGCGCTACAATATCAGTTGAGAACGTTTAAAGTTAATAGTGCATGCTTTATAGAACGTACAGAAACTAGAGCAGTGATAACTTAGCGTTAAACAATAAAATAAGGACTGGAAAACTAGCTAGTAGGTAGAAGTAGTAACTGTAAACATAGTAATATTACTTGGTCCAAATATGATCCCTTGCGCGATGGAATATCACAACTTTGTATATTAATATCAAATTAGAAAAAAAAACTCAATGCTTGAGTAATTTTATCTCAAACTAAACATTGCCTAACATTATTTACATTACATCAAGTTAAACAATTTGCGGCTAACCAACCTTTTCAGACTCAGCTTAACTACATTGTTTGATCAAACCGGTATCAAACGCCTCATTTATAATTTTGTGGACAATTGCATTGATTGCCCATCCATGCTCCATTGCACTTGTATGAATAAATCAATCAATTTTGTCTATTACAATCCACTAGATACTGGACAAACACATCGACCAAATATCACGTATGGCCTGCGTTCACCACACTTGCCTAGCAGGTTGGTGACCCCAGACCAGCTTTCTCCTACCACATATGCGTTGACGGTCACCTGCCTTCGTTATGAGGCTGGCAAGTTCATCCAGTTCATCAGTAAGCAGTCGTCATGATATAACGGATTTAAGAGCTTTGTGTTACGATCAGAGGGGATAACGCAGGCAGGTGGGATTTATGATCATGGAGTTTCCCACTTAAAACTATAAAGTAAACTTACTTAAGACGATACCATTTCAAATTAATCATTGTCTATTAAAATGCGGCCAGTATCACCTTGCACAAGAACCATTACAGTCGTAAAATATAAATTAAGTTCTTGATATGGAGAAAACAGTTAACATAATCGTGTTACTTTGTCAAATGTCTTTGGGATACCGACACCAGGTGCGTCGGTTTCTCCTATGTGTTGCATTCGTCTTAGCTTTATTACCTCGCTAATAAAATGAGTATAGAGGCAAGCAACATTAGCAAGGTCTTCATTGCAAGGTACTTTAAAGTTCGTAGACGATTGGCAGGTGGCCTGCGTTCTAGGAGAATGATATTTTGAATTCAATCAATATATTTCTGAAGCTTTGGGGCCGTTGAGACGTTCCTTTCGACTGTAGTCACAGCTTCAATTTGTATATCGTCAGGATTGATGGCAAAGTTTCCGTAGAACCAGATTCTACGAAATTGATAGTTCTAATCATTGATAGTTGTGTGTTACAGTTGTTTAAGATTAAACTCAACAGGCAACTGAAGCATCAATTTAACTTTTTTTAGGGTTTTAGTCATCCTAAAATACTCTCCAACTACAGGCACACACAAACCTGCCATCCAGTTTTCCGAATATTACCCGGTTTCATATGAGTCGTAATAAAACTCTGTTTATAGAAACGTTATCAGCGACAATAAAAATTCAGTAGTTACAATGTGTGCCGTAGATAAGTAACCGTGGTCACATATAAGAAAACATTTGATGTTTGTTCGACTGAGATAGCTGTTATATACACTGCTGGTAAATTAACGTCTTTATTTTAATGGTGTTATAAAAGTATGACATGGTTTTATAATACGTTTTATTATAGGTGTACTGGTAGAGGAAACTTGAGTCTTGGGCGACATTATACCGGACAAACTATTGTTATGACTTGTACTTAATAAAGTTAAGAATAAGTAAGCTGGTAATAAATTCTTTAGTATGATGAAAGTCTTTAAATAGCAAAGGTTGGTCTTGCTAATTTTACTCGCCATACAGTCATGGACGGGTATAAAAAGAAAATAGTAGATAAAGCTTACGGCTGCAAAAGCAGGATAAACGGGTTGGTAATTGCTGGTTACTTGAGTCTGATCCCGTCTTTTCACATAACATTGGTATCGGAACATCTTTATGAATTTCATATAAGTGCGATGGATCCTTGACACATAGATATAAGTATTCGTCTTTGGAAGAATACCAAGGTTCGCTTTTATATAGGTAGAAAGACGTAAAAACTTATTCGAAAACATTTGTTAATTAAGGAAATACGGAAATTAATAAATACACTTCATCCTGGCTAATTATAGCCAGGATGGAGTGTATCTTATTTCTGATATAGATTCTTGATAGAGATCGTTAGTTCTCAGGTCATATTTCCGGCACTACATTAAGATCTTAGACTTGTATTACCGACTCAAAAACACAGGTTATTCCTTAGTTTTTGCTAGTGATTAATTGTCTTTTGCCGTGTATTGTAATGATTAATGAATCTATGACTAATGACTCAATTTAAACATAATCTAGGAAAGTAGGGTCGCACTGATACAGGCGCTTATTGTAGAGGAAGAAGAAGAATGTCACTTTTATTGTAACCTCAACTTTATCAAGGAAGACTTTAGGTTAGTTTAGGTGTGACACAATTTAGATTGCCATTAACAGGCTAGAAGAATGTTTGGTTTATTAGTGAAAGGCAGATAGGTAATCCCGAAAATTAGGGTATTGTTGCATTGCATGTAATTGGACATTAACTTTTTATTTTGAATAATAAGAATTGGAAAGGTCGATAAATGTTACTGGTTGGGAATACCCAACATTGCACTTTACTGGTTGGGGATACCCAACATTGCACTTCCTGATTTTTCTGAAATTCCCTGATTGAGTCATAAAAAGAATCTGGCGGTGATGGCGTGTAAAGTTATAAAAAAAATCTAAATTCGACTTCCTATAGTGAAAGGTGGGTTTCTCTGCAAATTATTGGAAAATCATAACAAGATATTCCATTACGAATAACAAGTTAGATTCGATTCAGTGGAAGCTGTGACTAATCATTTATCTGCATAACATTACTCATGATAATTCTACATGCTTTTAAAGACACGAGTGCACGGTCATTTTAAAATGCACCTTGGTCTTTTAACTGATGATGATACTCCTCTAAGTACCTACATCAGGGTACAAAAAGTAAATTAAATTGAGCATTTCAAGATATACCTACAAATCGGTTTATACAATATTTACGGTTTTTATCAGCGTTTTTTAATGTTTTCGTAGGCTTAATTGCAGGCTATTGTGATTTATAAGGTATGAATTATAGTTTTGGAAGCGCTGTTTGATGTAAATAAAATAATTATTACAAATAACTTGATCTTTGACCCTGCCGCTTTAGATATTCGTGCCAAATTTAAACGGGTGTAGAATCTATTTTGATTTGTTTTTTTTTTGTTGTTTATTTCATGAAGATCTAAAGATAAATTTAATTTTAATGGCATCCGATTAGTGTTTGGCGTGATTATTTTTTATGTCACGTCTTTAAATGATTAAGATACAATTGATTCATAGACAATTAAGTTCACAATTTTGACAGGTTGTGAGAACAAGAAATATTTGAATTGATCATTAACATTGATTATGTTACATGTATTGCAAAAAAACACACCATTGTTTTTTTTGAAAAATGTGTTATGAAATATTGATCAATATCTCGGCACGATTGTACCATAGACTACTCACAAAACATCTTTGGTAATTCTACTAACTACTTCTTGTGTTTTTGAAAGAATATATCTAATTTATTATCATAATTAGTACCCAAACATCCCTTATCTACTAACTCATTCAACATTAAATTGCTATAAAAACATGAATATTTACAATATTTTTAGAGCACGATCTTGACACGGTTGCCAAGTACTCAGCCAATCAGCTGAGTGCAAACTCAGTTAATGATGATGGCAACAAATTGGGGTAACCGTTATCACTCCATATAGACTGATAACACCCACGCTACTAGCAACACCATAGAACTAGGTACATCGTTCATTATTGCGTGGGAATCTAAAAAACAATAGAACAACAAAAGCTTCCTGAAACACGCTATATACTTATTTACAGACAGACCGACTATGTTCCTTCTTCCTTGAGAAATAAAAATAATGTACTGTGCAGGTTATAAACAAGATATGCAAATAGGCTCTCAGAATAAGTTTACATAGTCTCACAGTATTTTAGATAAAGAAACTAGTTTGTTTATGGTAGTTGAAAGTGCCAGTAAAATGTTCGTATTCATATTTCTTAGTAAAACTCGCCAACTTTCTTACGTGCACATAATCTGAGCTCACTAGTAATTGACGAACAGATAAGTCTAGAAATAGACGCCTATTTATTAAACAGCCTGCACGAATATTATAATAAGAGTTATTTAAAGATTTCCTGTTTGGTGCTAAATTATGTATTTCAACGATAAAGGAAAATGTTGGACTAAGGCTATATTTAAAAATGATTGATGGCATGCCTTTCAAAGTGCTCAGAACATCAAATCACGTATCGCATGAAAATTACAGCGCCGCAATGACATTGCACATGCGCAGCCATGACAATGAATACCTAGGGATAAAATAAATTAGTACGTGCGACGTGGAGTGACGTTAATTTTATTAACGCGTTAATAATACATGATTTAGTACAGTCCGAGTGATGCATGCTCACTGTCCATTATCTTAGATACGTACAGTCGTAAATGCTCGCTAGAGAGGTAATTTTAAATCAGGCAATTTATGGGTGTAATGGCACTGATAGGTAGATATAAAGATTGCTATTATGAATTTTGTAAGCAAATATAGATAGCTTGAAAGTAAGGAAGAAGAATAACATGAAAGTGTTGGCAATGAATAATAATTTAGTATGATCTATGCAAACTATAAAATCCTTGGTTTATCAACACGAAATTTAATTGAAATAGTTTGACATTTGAGAGGAATTCTAGGAGAAATGCCAGCCAAAATAAATCAAACGTGCAGCTGTACCTACAGTTTACAGACCAAATCTCTCCATTCATATTTCAATATTAGGCCACAACAAAAGTATAGTTATCTAATCTAATTATCATTGTCTGCCATTCTGTAAATGTATCTGCAAATTGCTCCGTCACGGGCAGTAAGTGTAGTAACAGAAAATATAAACAAACCTAGGAAAAATATGGCCGGCCGTGACAATGACAGCTAAGATGGCGCCAACTTGTCAAATTACGCGACACGATTCGCGCGTAAAAATAAAATTATTATTTATTAGTTGCCTGCTACATTGTGGCTAGAATTTCAGTTACTATTGGTGTTGAGTGTCTTTTTTTTATAATGTAAATACTTCAGCAATTTAAGGCGGGTAAAAAATTGGGAAGTATGGAAAACATTTATCAGATTACAATAATGTCTAGGTTGAGCAATCATGCCCGAACGAATAGGAAAATGCAGAATAGAATTGGTAATTTTAATTCTTAACACCTTTATTACTTATGCTTTGACAACGCCTTTATTTTTCGTAACAAATTTTATAATCTTCCTCTTGGATCCTACGAGAAGTAGGTAATGATGACTTAGGACCTACGGTCATCATAAAGTATAGGAAGGAAAGATTTTAATCTGAACATTTTAGGAAGCGCCATGTCTTTATGACATCAGGAAGGAAATTCGCTACCAAGACTATTTGATTTATGAATACTTATTAGCTACCATGACATCGCCTGTCCCATGTTTGTGCCAAGTAACATCTGGTAAAAAACAATTCGCAGCATTTGCGACGGTGTCTACGATTTCCCTAATTTTTTTTCATCTGATCCGGAGATCAACAATAGATCTGACACAGACATCTTACATCATCGGTTTTTGTCGTGTTCGACTTTCGGAGTCCAAAAAACAGTAGCTTTTATTACATAAAGTTAAAATTTTAAGACCGCTAAACGATTGAATGATGAAGTGTAACACGATTTTTACGATATTTTAAAAACAAGAAAATATTAAAATTCAATTAACTTGTTCTGAAGCACACGACGTATTTACATTTATAAAGTTGTTTAAATAAACTTTTTATTATAGTTTATTATAGTTCCTAATAAATGCGCAGAAGCATTTTGGCCGTGACAATGAACTGTGCGCGCGCACCGGGCGCTAAAGGTTTGAATTAACTCATAGTTGCAACTTTTTTATACAATCTTAGAAATATACTTGACATTGTAAAATTCAGCCACTCGTGGAAATTGAACTTCTTGACAATAACTATTTGTGTGAAAAAAGACAAGAGATGCGCACGAACAGGCCTATTGTTTTTTTTTAATTTGGAATATTTAAAAAATTTAAAACGGCCTGTATTATATTTTTAAATTAATTGCAACTATTGTGCCAATTAAAAATGCTATACAAATCTTCCTGCAGCAGGAAAATTCATCTAGACAGCTAGTTAATGATACCCACCCAGAGACACTAGAACGATTGGTAGCTGACTACCAACAACCGATGGTAACCTAAACCTTCACGGTTGGCAGTGGCGAGTAGTGTGTTGAACAAGGTAACGCGTAGCCTTGGGGCTGACGGATGGTACAAGTTATTAGCCGTTGGATATTATTGTTTAACTTTATTTTTACATGACTTTCATCCGTACCACGGTGATAAATATTGTTTGTCAAAAAAATATTAGTACAGCGGTGCTTGAAAAGTTAAAACTAACTGCTTTAAGTAGGTACTTTTGTTGAGATAAAAGTTACGTATCAAACGATTCATTATATTTTAATTATTAAAATTTAATTTTTAAACTATATTTTGTCATTAAAAAAAATATAGAGCTGTGTACAAAAATATGATAAACTTAAAATAAAGTTGTTTTTTTTAATGAGAAAAATCTGGTAGGTTGCGCTTTCGACTACATAAATGATTGGGTAATCATGTGGCTACGCTTACACGTAGCTCACACCGCTGCACGCGTAGCGGATAGCCTACGCCCGCTACTACGCGCCCTTTTATTGCTACTACGCCGTTTTTTTGCATTTTGTCTGAATCTTACTGAAATCCCTTCGTATCTTTTTATACTCTATAGTCTATTTATAACCTTGTTTCCAATTAATGTTATTTCCACTTAAGCAAACATCAACTTTATGTAAGTGTAAATAAAGTCGATTTTAGACTGACTAGTACTGTTGAAAAAGTCATAAAAAATATGAAGTTATAGCGCAAACCGAACCTTATGTGTAGGCATTACGGTTGTTTCTCGTGTTTGTTTACATGTTTGGCAAATAAATTGCGAACGCAGATTAGGTTTAGCGTGTAACCTACAGCTAAATACATATTTTATACTGATTTTGTTTCGCTCTATTTGGAACCGCTTAAGATAAAGTAAAGCGAAAACTTTAATATCCACGCATGCTGCTACTGATGCTACAATAGATACAAAATAAATTAAATAAGAAAGCTCTGAACTCTACAAATAATGTCAGCATACAAAATACGGGACAGAGACCAAAAAAACGGTCCGATCACTGCTTTGGCAGCTCATTCAAATCGCTAAAGCTTCCGCGTCCGCCATTGCATTACGCCAGCCACAGTAATAACGAAACATTCGGCGTTCGTCGCATGCATCTGTACAGCCGAGCACAACAGTGATATACGCAAACAGAATAACAACGCGTTATTTCCTACCAGTTTGTTCTGCGCCGGAGAAAATTAAGCTATTATCGTGTCAATCGCTATTCGCCACCATAATGGATGCAATAAATTGTTTATATATGACAGGATGCCTCGTGGATACTTCGTGTTGACATCAAACGCGATGTCAAGGCGCGTATACAGTGCGATAAGTGAGGAATTTGACAGAATTGATAGCGCAGACAATTGGGAATCAGGATGGCGCCTAAACGGCGCGTGCGCAACGAATTCATAAAGGAAATTTTTAATATTAGGCGACCAACAAATCTATTTATGAGAACTATGTATTCATCTGAATACTAGGAATGTATTTTAAATAGAATGTCACCGCAAACCAAAGCCACGCATTTAGAAATGACAGCGGTGTCTTTGACCGTTAGAAAGCATTTACTAGAAACAAAATTAAAAATATATCTTTAGAGCATTCGGTCGATCGCATCGGAGATCGTACAAAGACAATTATGAACAATAAAAAAATAGTTATTAGAAAGAACAGTTCAGTAATTATAATTTAAAAATAGTAAAAGAAACGTTACATAAGACTACAATTACTGGCGTGGGTGATAAATAAGAAACCTATGATTAACCAAGCACGAACTAAATTAGAAAGAAGTATACAATGTACGAGCAAGCAATGGAGGATTTAGACAATGCCACAGAGTGAAAATTTGCAGAAGGTAGTAAGGTTCGGCAAATAATTAAATAACGCGATGTGGGAAAATGGAGGCAGCTTTGACTTTTCAGTCTGAAGTGATACAGCGTTGTTTTTTACTTACACTTGGTTACAAGCGCTTTAACCGATTTTTTGCGTTATTTAAAACACTAAACCGAAGTAAAATGGTGTTTTCAGGGAGTCTTGTGGCTATACGTAGTTTCCAACCTTTTAAATTTTGTAGGTAACCGTGAACAAAAATTTAAAAAAATTTGCTTGATTTGTAAAAGCAAAGCTTATACTAATAAATCTTGTTAAAATATACATCAGATGTTATTTCACGGAATATAATGCTGTATTCGCTAAGAAAAACCTACATTTAAAATGAGCCCTCCGCGAGGGTACCCGGCATTCCATATGCGAGTAGGTAAAACCTCTAGGGGGGCTCCCGGCACTGAACGTGTTAACACTAGCAGCGCCCCACGGTTTCACCCGCATAAGTCTCGATCTCGTGGGGATATCAGGATAAAAATCCTATGTGTTCATCCAGGTTATAAACTATCTGTGTGCCAAATTTCATCAAAATCCATTCAGTAGTTTTTGCGTGAAATAGTTACAAACATCCAGCTATCCTCACAAACTTTCGTGTTTATAATATTAGTAGGAGTAGGATCATAGACGTAAAAAAAAAGGTTTTTTATACGTCTATGAGTAGGATCTACACAATGTATGTTTACAGCGCCGTATGATGTGGGCCTTCTACGTATAAATATTCTGTGATAACATTTTATATAACAATGAAACATCTCGAAGACGCAAATAACAGACGTTGACCCGCTCATTAGCATGGCATTACGATTCAGTCTTCGATACTGGCCAAACAAAGACCCGCTAAAAAACTAAAACAATGACAAATTACTCCTACTGTAACATCCTGTATACACGTAATACATGGTGTTGTTTTTATCGTTTGAAGATGATAAGGGGTTTTGATAATGTTGTTAATTGTTACCGTGACCTAATTCGGGGATTTTCTTAGTTTATATTATTGGCAGATTTATTAAAAAGTATATAAATCTGCCAATCACTTCTATTGATTTACAAAACTGTTAGATTTCTATTGTAATTGTCCTGGGTAATCCCCTATTGATTTACAAAACCATTTCCGTTAATGTTCCTACTCAAAAACTATGTGATAAATGAGACGGCAGTGCATCCTCCCACTCGTCCATGACGAACTCCATAAAACCCAATACAAAAATCAACCCGTCTCAAAAAATTTCCTCATCGAAATATTAAATTAATAAGAGTTCTAAGAACCAAATATCCCATAGGTAGGTCAGTTCCCAACAAAAGATTAAAATTTCTTAATTTCGCGTACCCTCGTTTACAAATACATTCTAAGAATGCAGAATGTTTAAAGATTTTGTTTCGTGCAAAATTATACCTCAAGACGATTTTACATTACCAACATAACTTTACACATCATCAAACACATTGACTACTTAAATTACGATCTCTTAAGGTTCAATGTCGTGTAAATAAAAATTTGGTGACGGTAAATAAAATGTTTTGTTTATGTTTCTTTCTACCGATCGCGCTGTCCGATTACACTTGGCACGGTCGTCGGTGGACTTTCCACCAGCACGTTATTGACTCACACAAGGTCCTCACAAAACACATGGGTTTCCTCTAAAACGATGACAGAAGACACCATTATAAATTGTTACCTAGAAAAGTCTGAGGTAAGGTTGTAAAGATAGCATCTTTTTCTCAGATTTTCTTGCGGTTGGCTAGATTTTGTCACAGCTATCCTGTCTAAGCTATTTTGGGCATTCTGCCAACCGAATAAGAGTCATTAAAGTCTAGTAAACATTAGAAGTTTATACATGTACTATTCATGAATGATAACCATATACAGGGACCTAAATGTACTATTAAGTACCTACTTACTGTGAACATAAAAGAAACGCCGCTTTAGACTGATTCAATAATCAGAACAGGACCCAGACTTATGTCCATTCATCAAATAGGAAAGTTTAACACATTTCAACACCCGATTAAAATCTAATACATTATCTAACTATTATACATTCAAGATATTTGCGATTCAAAGTTTCATTTATGCTGTCGGTCTGTGTGTGTGTGTGTGTGTGTATGTTTGGCATTCATTTCCATTCATTCATCGAGTATTCATTGTCAGTCTATCAACATTAGCAAGCTATTAAAAACTGTTATAAATCAGATATTAGTTTGTTTTACCTATCACATCGGAAAGACAGATTTTAGGTCCAAATGAAATTCTCAAACTTTGCATTGGATTTTTAATCGTCAGGGCAATCGCGACATAGTTGTCCAGAATAGAATAGAATACTATTTGTTATGAACACCAAAAATAACAGTGACAGGAACTTATTATGACATCATGCACATAGACTAAGTGGGAAAAGTGCGTATTACTGAAGCTAACTCAAAAACTACCCAAGCAAAGGTACTACCCAAGGAAGGAACTACCCAAGCAATTTATGTGAGACTACCTCTGAAGTATGACCTACCAAACAAAAAAATAATCATCAAAATCAATTCATAGTTGGCGGAGTAATTATTAATATTATTTATTAATTTCAATCAACTTTGGATCATAGGTACAATTAAACAGAATAACAACAGTAATCGCGTACCTAACAAATAAAAAAACATAGTCGAATTAAAAACCTCCTCCTTTTTGAAGACGATTAAAAATACAGTCCAAAATAAACAACGTTAAGGCCTATTCAGATACTGATCCGCCTTCTGGTTAGTCAGTTTTATCGCTACCGAGCGCGACAGCGATTTCACGTATATCAGAGGCCTTAGTGTGAGTTTCTTTTAACCATCTCGACTTTACGCATCGACTGCGTTCGGCGCTCCGATTGGCAGCCGGCCGGCCTTTGCCAGTGAAGGGCCAATCGGAGCGCCGAATGCGGTCGATGCGTAAAGTCGAGATGGTTAAAATAAACTCACACTAGGGCCTCTGAATAGGCCTTTCATCAGGATACCATAGGTACCTCAATACTTGCATATACACCCACCCCTGCTTCGGACAGGTGCAATGTACCTACTGATGTGGCGATATGTCAAAATATCGACATAACTGTGCCAGGAATATCTAAGTTAAATATTAATGTACATTTTATAGACATGGCCCTCTGGATAAATTCAATAAATGATGGTGAAAACCGTAACTAAATTAATTGTGTAGTTTAGAAGAACTAAGCGGTCATATAGACAGGCACGAAAGGCAACTTTGTATTATACCATGTTTAGATATAGAAGATGTATACCTGAGTGATATACTTAGATACCACAAAGAAGACCATACCCAAGGTCGTACCAAAGTCCTCATAAAACAAGCTACTATTCCTATTCCTTCTCTGTCCATGCAGTAAGGTTGTGGAACTCACTTCCGCCTAGCATTCGTGATTTAAAAACTGTTTCACAATTCAAATATCGAGTAAAAGAGCATTACCTTTCCTCTCAACTGTGAATATTTATATAAGTACCTATAGTGTGTACGTTTATATATTTAAGCTCTATGTATATTGTATATTTATTACGTTATACGTGTACGTTTATTTCAATATTTTAGTTTAAGACTTCGCATATTTATATTTTTCTCTTCTTGTTCTCAAACACTGTTGTCTACATTTCTTTCTCATTTCTCCTGTCTCAGGTCTGCTGGAAGAAATTTCTTAAGAAATAAGCAGTACCTTTGTACTCATAATTATGATTATGTCTTATCTGTATCTATTTTTCTGTGTGTACATAAATAATAAAATAAATAAATAAGTAGAGCCGACAAAGCGTGGGACTTAAATAACGAAGTATCAAATATAGACGCATAAAAATATAAATGACTTATCTTCCATGTATTATTAGAGAGGAAAGATTAGCGAGTTTGTATGTATGGCGTAATCTTCGGAACTATCAGTAGTTCGTGAGTATTAGTTAGTGAGGAGCTCGCGGCTAAGTTATAACAGCCGTACGGGTCGATCCATCAGGTTAAGCTATGCTTGCCGGGGTTGGTTTGTGGATGGGTCGGATCTTTACATACCGAGACTCCTCCGTGCCTCTGTAAGCACGTTAACCTGCTTGTCCCGGCTGTCATTCGTGGATCTTTGACAGTCGTAATGGGTCGTCAGAAACCTGAAAGTCTGACAACCAGGCTTACCAAGGGGTATCGTATTACCCTGGGTTGTGGAGGTCAGAAAGGCAGTCGTTCCATGTAAAATACTGGTATTCAACTGCATCCGGTTAGACTGGAAGCCGACCCCAACATAGTTGGGAAAAGGCTAGCCAGATTGATTTTATCAATAGTTCCGATTCCGAAAATTCTTTCACAAGCGGAAAGCTACCGTATTGCCAAGTCTCATAGGTTATATTTTACGTTAAATGAAAAAAAAAAACACCGGACGAGTCGCGGGCAGAAGCAAGTTAACATATAAGTAAAAAAAACATTTTTGTTTTGAACTAATTTGATAACGACTTTCTTTTCCGGCAGAGGCAGACCGTCTAGCCATTTTTATTACTGACTGGTTATTCTACATAATATACCTAGTTTATATGGTACCTATTTTTGTTTGTTGACAATCTTATATACCTTGAATAAAAGCCTTAAGTAAGTGTTCACCATCTTTAATGACGGTCCGAGAAAAAAATCTATTGACAGTTGACGCCATTGTGTGAAAATATTAATGTTCTTTAGTATCAAAGTAATTATAATTACAGTTGCGTTGATTAGGTATAAAAATCGATATGCTTTGTAATTTCTTGAAAATAAATACATACCTAATTTGAGAAAAGCTTATTTTGAGACTGCGAATGCCGAAAAATGTATGGGGAGGTAATGTTTTAGGTATTGCTTATGCTACTCCATGATAGCTACTGAGATTTATTTGTTTTTTACGACTACATAATATTATTCACATTAGAAATATAATATGTAAATATATTATGTGCAAGAACAAGAATAATTATAAACTGCGCAGTGGCAGTTGGCCCAGCAGACACGACACGTTTTGTTTCTTGTTTTATTTTGTGTTCTTTTTTTTGCGTCAAGTTTACCGCAAATAAACGTATTTTCTTTCTTTCTTTTCTTTTACACCCGTCTGGTCGGAGGATCCTCCCTTTTCTATAGAGGATGAGTGAACTTTATACCCTGTTCCTCATACCTCCATAACTGCGTAGCGCATCGCATAGCGCCTTTTAAAAACAAAGACAACGAGAAATATTTTTAGGTACAAAACGTAGCGAAGAATTTTATAAGACAGTCAAATCAATCTGCCTAGCCCAACTAATTGGGGTCGGCTTCCAGTCTAACCGAATGCAGCTGAATATCAGTATTTTACATAGAGCGACTGCCTATCTGACCTCCACAACCCAGTAACTGGGTACTCGTAATACGACTGTCAAGGATCCATGAATGACAGCCGGGACCAACGGCTTAACGTGCTTTCCGAGGCACGGAGGAGTCTCGGTATGTAAAGATGGTCGCCCATCCACAGAACAACCCCGGCAAGCGTAGCTTAACCTGATGCATCGATCCGTGCGGCAGTTATTACTTAGCCACGAGCTCCTCAAGAATTTTATAAGACAGTCATTATTCTGATATCCATTTATCTATTTATAATAAGGATAGTAATATTGATAACATTCCTACATAAATTAGGCAGAAACAGTGACACCTGTTGCGTAATACACGATCAATCGGAATCTGAATCGTTTTGAATCAAATTGCTAATCCAATGTTTCATAAGTTCGAAAAAAAGATCTGCTCAACAACGTAAATAACGCAATGAATGTTGTTGAATTGTCAAAATGAAACAAATTTGTCGTAATCGTTTACGAAAATGTGTTGCGATATTAGATAGCATGTCTGCATAATGATAACGGACTAATGGATTACGGGCGGATTACACTATACTTATATACATAGGTATTTTATGATAACATGGTTCCAAAATTATCATATTTATTACCATTGCAAGTACATTTTTTACTGTATATTTCAGTATCTTATCTTGTGCTATCAATAGTGCCTATATCCAGTGAAATGAGGATTAAAAGTTTTCAAACTGCATTATTGATTTGTACACACTGCAACATTTTTGTCAAAGATTTATTGCATGAAAGTTATACTTTGTGTTTTTTTTAAATATCCCATAACTCTAGGGTACGAGGCAAAGAATCAACTGGCATAGGTTTGTTTTTTTTTTCATTCAAAATGATTCGACAAAGTCACAATTATTTATGCAAAAAACCCTTTGGTGAAATATAAAAAATAAAAATCATTTAATTCTGACCATTTTTTTTCATAAAAATAAAACATGACAACGTCGCATTTTCTCAGCTTTAAATATAAATTATGATTGGTTTGAATGAACAGGATTTACTCGTACTTATCAATGAAACTTAGATACATCGAGAGTCTAGTGATAGGTAAGTTATATTAAAATAAAAATTATATCAAAATGAACACGTTGTAGACTTCTACTACCTACTTGAAATTCAGACGATCTTCGTCGCGACTCAGAATATTAAAGCACATAAGTAGCTAACACAACATTTTTTCATAAACTGCCAGACCATCAAAGCGATATATATCTATATAAAAAAGCCGTTTTAAAGGTTATCAAGTACTCGAGAGAGTAACAAAAATACTCTGAGTCACTCCTTCTATTTTCGAGACGCGTCAGGCCATTGGCCTATTTTTTGTAGTCTGCAGTACATTACCTCAAGTGTTCCTATTAACTATGATATTACACTGTAGTGAGTAACTGGATTTTTTGCGAGTACATTAAATACGTCTTAAAAAGGCGCTAGTAATTAATTTTAAGAGTTATCAACCGTTAGGATGTCAATCATCAAACGTGATTTGATAGCGTTGACATTTGAATACTTTGTCAAGTAGAAATATTAACTACGATTAATTGGATTTAATGCTGCGTACCTACAGTTCCGCGGGGAATTTATTCGAAAAAGCTTGATAAGAACGTAGAGAGAACATACTATAATGTACTTACACCAAAATTGTAACATAGACACTATACAATATTGATCCTCAATCTTTTGTAGGGTTGTAGGTAGGTACATACTGATAAGATATGCGAAAGAATGTAGTCCGACGATTGTATATGAATCTAACCCTACTTGCAAGATGACATGACGATAGCTCTACTCCATTCTACCCCCGTTGAACTGTACTGTGTAATAAGTACGCACCCTATGGTTTCTGACTCAAAACTACTTAAGTACTTTTACAGTAGAGGTACGTACGTTGTACAGTATACATTTTGCAGTAGTCCCAACTAGCAGCTTGAGTAATTGGCACCGTTAAATTCCCTTCTAGGTAGTTTATGCGAAGCTTTTGTATTTTTAGATAATTACGGGTCTACGATTAACAAGCTAATGTTTCAAAATAGGTACTTATAGTGGATTAAAGCTGGGAAAAATTATCGGACGCGTCCGTAAGTCGCGGCTGACAGTCGCGACCGATGAGTGTGCACATTGTTCCCAGCTCCAGCCGGCCAGATTTCTATCAGACGTCCGAACGCTCAAGGACGGCCCAAGTTCACGTCCGCGACTTGCGACCGATAGTTTGCACAGTGTAGTGCTAAATGTACTATACAGATACAAATAAGTCGCGATTGTCAGCCGCGGCTTACGGACGTGTCCGATAATTTATTCCCAGCTTTAGTCCTACAGCTGGGCCGTCAAAAATGTAATAAATACGGAAATATATTAAAAATAATCGCACCTGTTTGCAGAACAAAGTAGAGGAAACATTAAAATTTAACGAGGCACCAAATATTAACAATGTCAAATTTGTTGTCATGTCGCTAATCACTATTTATTTGACATTCTATCCAATCGTGTTAAGTAAAAATAGCTTCTCTAATTAAACCAGTGGGTAACCTAACGACTTCAATCAGTAACCTTTAGAAGTGCCCGGTACGTGTGAACGTGCCAAAACCGCGTGACGAAATGATAATCCACGCGTTGCCAGGCGCTTTCGAGCCTCCATTTTTTAAATAATTCGTTCTTTTCTTTTTTTTTTCTTTTTGAAATCGACATTTGGAATCGAATTTCGATTTGGCGATTACAAACTCTTTTTGTGCGCATGGACGTGATAGTCCGCTGTCATTCTTAATTATTTTTTGTAGAATGAGCTGTGTTAACTATGATGAGATACAACGTTAATGATCACAAATTTAATTGCCAACAAGGTTTTTGATAAATGCCTTGTTTTCGCTATCTATTTATGACTACAGTTGGATTATTATTCGGAAGTTTGACAGAACATTTATTCTGTCATCCATGTCTATTCTATCATACCCCGAGTCGGAGTTAGCGCAAAGAAACTTGTAGTCATGTAGTAAAGACTTCTATTAATAGTCAGGCTATCATCGGCATCATCACTCCAATTTAAACAATAAACACCAACTAGGTATAATGTAATAACCAACACCCAGGAAATATCACCCATGTAGATCTTAGCAGTAAAACTTGGTGGGTGGTCTTTGAAAAGGATGTCTTTGTTTGCAGATCTATGGAACGCAATTGGGTAGATTATTGCGTGGGAGGCAGATCCCACCGTTTCCTTTTGCTATAAATAAACAATGACGGGCTGGACAAACTTTATTAATGGATTATAAAATGGAGGCCCCAAAACGTTAGTTGTACCCGCATTGTTAGTTTATCGTGAACATTTTGAGCTTGGATAAAGCTCTGAGAAAAAAAAAAACAATCTAATGCGACTCCATTATAGTGGATAGTGGTGCCTGTTCGTCTCGAGAGTTGGCCGCCTCAGGGCTGTATTGAACTTTCGAGTTATGAGATTCTATACCCTACGAACGAGCTTCGGTGTCAAGGTTAACTTAACATATACAAAGTTACAAATATAGAAACCCTGGGTAGAGCGAATTAAACGGAAAAAGAAATTCTACTTTAATTCATTGCTTGTCTACCGCAAACGTTAGTGTTTGACACTAGGACATATATCTCGGTGTCATCTGCATTTTTACTAGGTCTACTTATCACAGAAGTGCATATGTCTCATGTAGTCATGACATAACAACTTATACAATGAGCATACATATTATGAAGGTTACAAAATAACTCATAGTACGCAGCGAAAGGGAGACAGGAGGCTTTCACGACCTTTCACACAACAAAACTAACATTGAAAAACTAACCTTAATCTGTAAATACTACAGTTGAATTTAGATTGTGGGATTGCAATACGAATTCGATCCGGCAAAACGCTTATCGATGGTCAAAAATAAAAGATGGACGTTTGAAGCGTCAACTGTAATAGATTAATTGGTGGTTGTTAGTAGAAAGTTATTCGTCTGAACGTAATTACTGTGATGTGTGTACAATAGAATTTATTTTATTTAGTTATTCAAGTGTTAGTTCTTACGAGCTTTTATTCAAGAGAACTGATATTTCTGACCAAGGAGATGTTGCCCATTTGATAGGTTATATTAAAGATACAGAAAAGGAAGTGAAGCTCTACCAGGAACTAGGCTATTTAGGTAATGAAAGGCTAAAAATTGGAAATGTCAATATAAGAGCCAACTTATCTGTCAAATATATTAATATCTTTGACAGATAAGTTAGCTCTTACGAACAAAGAAGCATTTGCAGACTGGAATAACGATAGAAAATGAAGACCAATCGAAACTATCGATGACCTGTAGAAAAGAGTGTGCAAGCTACATTAGTCGAGGATAATAAAACAAATAATTGCAACTACTAAGAAATATTTATAAATTGTATATATCTTTCTATGATTCCAGTTGCAGTTTCCATAAAAGGAAAAACAATTTATTTAATGACGTTTATCATATAACAGTTAATAAATTAAATAAAAAACTGCTCACATAAATCAATAATAAACAACTTTATTATACTATTATAAGTGACGCTGGAAATATTAATGAGAGAAGATGACATATTGGTTCTAAAAGTTTGCTAATGAAAAGATTTATATTGTAATGTAAGTCAGTACGGATAGTTTTATATCATTAGACGCGTGTATCAGTTTTCCCAGTGATATCATTGTTTTAAATGCGCGGCGCATGCGATCTTTACATACCATTGATGTAAATCATTCTTCTTTACCTAAGGTGTACCTATTCTAGATATGTCAGCACAACTGAAGGGGTCTGATAGGACCGATGCCTGCCGGGGTTGCGGGAAAGTCCAAAAGGGATACCGTGGCCCCTGGCAACGTACAGGCAACTGAAGGAACACGGGTGGGTTTTAGTCAGTAAGAGTCTTCAAACTCAAACTCAAAGCATTTATTTCAATTAAACCATTTACAGGCACTTTTGAATTGTCAAGGGGTCAGTCAGTCAGAAATATGAAGCTAGTTGCCCATTCCAAAGCGTAGGTTCCTATGGAGAAGAACGGGCAAGAAACTCCACGGACACTCTTTTAAATCATAATGTTGTTACAAAATATTGGTTACATCATTCATGTTGAAATTATACATGTGAGACCAATGTAGAAAGACGTGCACGTCTGTCTGACACTCCCGCACCGCCCAGAGCTGGGCTGCTTATACTGAGAAATTCCTGAGGGTGTACCTTCCTATAGAAAGGTACACCTCTGCCTAACCGTTAGGGGAATACAGGCGTGATGGTATGTGATCATATCATATCATATATAACATCTTAAGTTGAGTTGGAGGAGCTCGTGGCTAAGTAATAACAGCCCCACGGGTTGATCCATCAGGTTAAGCTACGCTTGCCGAGGTTGGCCCGTGGATGGGTGACCATCTTTACATACCGAGACTCCTCCGTGCTTCGGAAAGCACGTTAAGCCGTTAGTCGCGGCTAAGTCTGACATCGTCAAAAGCCCGAAACTCTAACAACCAGTCTTACCAAGGGGCCAAGGGGTATCATATTACCCAGTTATTGGGTTGTGGAAATCAGAGAGGCGGTCGCTCCATAGAAAATACTGATATTCAGCAGCGGTTAGACTGGAAGCCGACCCCAACATAGTTGGGAAAAGGCTAGACAGATTGATTGATATAACATCTTAAGTTTTCAGGGCGTTACTCTACGTTACTCGTACCTTATCAAGTTACGTTTTATTCTCCACTTACAATGCATTATTTATTTGATCTTTAACTTCTATTTTTAAACCTTGCTTCGAATCAGCATCAACAATGTAAGGAAGTGCGATTTCTTGAAAATCATGTTTTTATCTTTGTATGATGATCTTTGTACCTACTACTACTAACATAACTCAGTAGTTAGAGCCAACCTTAAACACAGGGTGGCACATTGACGCGAACACTGTTACCATGGAATCAGTACGTGATTCTGAACACCGTTGCGTTGAAATCATTCGATCTTTTTTTTTTACTTTTTCATGCATTTTGACCGCGTAGGTTTTTATAAAGCAGCAGTTTTTTATAAAGCAGCAGTTTTTTTTTAAATAATCGTCGAAAGCTTTCAACGCAGAGGGGTCCGGAATAATTTACTGAATCCATGGTAAAAGTTTTCGCGTTGATGTCCCTGCCAGTCTGTATAGATAATTCAATTTTTCAACTACTAAATACAAATTAAACATTGATAAGTAAAAATTGAAAATTGAATAAAAGAATCTAATGCAAAAATACTATATAAAGTTCATATTATAATGTGAAAACACAAATTATTTAAAAATATTCTAATAGTACCCAATACGGACAGACACAATAAAAACACGACAGCACGAATTCCAAAAAAAATACAAACTTAAACCTGATAAAAATACACGAAGAAAAACGAACAAAATAAACAGAAGTGCGAGCGACATACATGACATGAAAAGCAGCTTAACCATAAAAAATATAAATATAATGAGGTGCTCCAATGTTTATGAAATAGTGATTTCTCATGCTACACCATCATAGAGGGTACCACATGCCAATTACATACTAGATGGCGCTGATGACGCGACAGTCAATGAAATCAAGGATTTTATCATACTTTCTACGACTATACACACTTTTAAGTCATATTTCTATTTTAAATTCAAAAGTCATTGATTCAAACTAGGCTGAGAATCAGCACTTTTCGAACGTCAAAATTACATAAGATAGTCCCCCAAAAACGCCCGCCCTTCACCACTTCCAAGTGCTTTAGCTGGGAAGAAGAAGTGGCGCAACAAACTCCACAGCAGCACAGCTGTCTGTTCAGTTAAATAATCTTTTAGTTAAGTTGTGTAAGTTAAATCTGCTCTCTCTGTACCCGTGTGAATAAAGATCATTTTGGCTTCTACCAGGTCTACAGACTTATCAAAGTTGCATAGTTTTGATATAAAGAACATTCCTGAACTTGAACTAGGTAGGTATTATAACTTTTGTATACAGTCGTAGAACGAACCATAGAATTCAGGTGATATCACTTACTATCAGACCGCCATCGCCACTTTGTTTTTTGATTCCATTCTATTTTCTAAATTCAAATTCCCGTCTATTGTGAATTTGTGACGTCACAGTGTGGTAAGCCCCTCATGCCATGCGTGGCGCTTACCCTGTGGAGGCGGCCGGGTGACAGGCGGGACGAGTACATCTCCCTTGGCATCAGGCGCCGCTTCGCCGGATTCTACATCTGTAATCACACTTTGAACTGAATACTGCGTTCTCTAAACGATATTTTACAACCCTGACTGGAATGGCACATGTCTACTACAAATAAATTCAAAAATGGAACAGAATTTTTGTAAAATTATCTGGCTGAAAAAGGCTATTGACTTTTCAGATACTTATTATGAAAATTATCGGTCCTCCTAAACAAATATTGATACAAATATTTCGATGTATCAATATTACAATACGATGCCTTTATTTATAAACAAAAGAGTAAATAATTGCTGCATTGTAGTTTTTTTTGTTCTATTTTGTTTTTAATGCATTTGCTCTGTCAAACAAATTAACTCTTACAAAGTAAAAACTTCTGCTTACAAATGATAGCATTATAATGGATGCACACTTTCTTTACACAGTAATATAATAACGGAAATTGAGATTTCATTACAAGATTATTAAAATACTATCCAGTACATTTCAGTGTCAAAATAGAAAGTAGAATTGATGCTAAGAATACAAAGTTCGAAATCAACCGACAATGTTACTTTAAGGCTATTGAATGTACAATATAACTATATTGTACATTTGTAAAATTTCAAGTACGGAACTCCGTACTTGAAATTTTGATATCAACCTTTCATTGAGTCCAATATACCTTATCAATGAATTGATGGATGTGAGCTAATCCAGTTAAAGCTTGTGATAAATCAATGTAACCTAACCATTACGTTTATCTTACAGAGTGAGCAGAACTTCAGATTTCGATACTTCAATTCGCATTTGTGTAATTACATAAGGCATCCTCCATTAAATTGTGGTATATGGTTTATTTCCTACTGTCCCTGAGATGAATTGTTCATCTTAGTCGAAATTAAAATAACAAGTGGATAGGTATGTCTGTTTTACGTTGTTTATCAATGGTTTCAAGGTTCTTCAGTAATTATTTTAAACTAGCTGACCCAACAGACGTTCTTGTCCAATTTTCCGCAGAAAAAAGGACATTCAGGTTTTATCGAATTTGAAAATGTTCCGCGAAACTTTTCAATTTTTCTTTCCTTAAAAACCTAATTCAGACTATTACGAATATTTTAAAATAATAATGAGCTGAATGGGGCCAGCCGTTCTCAAATGATGCGCTTACGAACGAACAGCATTTCATATAGATAATATGTGCTCTACCAGCACAGTCACACACATATTTTTGGCGTGAATTATCTGATGAAATTCTCTAAATGTTTTTTTGGCATGCTCTATAGTGACTTTACAAACAACATAGGCAGTCATTAAACTCATTATGTTTAATTTTCTCGAAGATTTTTAGAAGCAATTACTAGAACAAACTAAAAATAGTCCAAGTAACGTCGACATCGGTCAGTGAACACACAAAGAGCCGACGGGATTCCCAACCGTTATTAATTAGCTAAAATTACAGAGACCTGAACAATTTCGAATAAAAATACTACATCATTACATGAATGATTATGTTATTTTCATAATTACTTTAGTCACAATTTAGCGTTATTAACCGTACCTAATTTAAGCTTAGGTACTGTACAGACGCCAGCAGGTCAACCTACCCGAAATTGTAAAATTTTCCCAATCAACTTTGAACCTTATGGTTTCGTGATAAAGTTGAAAATCTATTAAAGAAATTTGACAGATTGTAGTAGGTTGATGTGCTGGCGTCTGTACTTGGATTTAAGTTTTTACCGTCGGACTTTGAACCGCTAGAAAAAAAGACCTAAAAATACTGCATTTGTTTGTTTGTTCTGACATTGGGATTGTGGCCATCACACCTTAGATAAGCGATAACAGTAAGACCCTTTATACGCACACGTTTTTCTTGTTGCAAAAACTACGGTTTATTCGTCGTCTGTAGACACGGTCGTCAGTGTTGTATGGATCACTCTGGAAGCTTGCTGACAGACGTTTTTTTACGGCCCTGTTTATACGCCGTACCGTAAAGAAACCGTGCTGTGTACAGACGCCAGCAGGTCAACCTACCCGAAACTGTCAAATTTTCCCAATCAACTTTGAACCTTATACTTTAGTGATAAAGTTGAAAATCTATTAAAGACATTTGACTGAGATTGTAGTAGGTTGATGTGCTGGCGTCTGTACAAAGGGACTTTTTCATTTATTTCTCACCCACGCTTGTAAATGCATTAATAAAAAAATAAAAATAAAAAGATTAATGTCTTTCAAATTTCAATAATAATAGCAAATTGTCTATTGCTGCTAGGAGAGCTGTAACTGTATAGGTAATCACTAGTAATTTGGCAAATATACGGATGCGAGTCTATTACAAATGATGATTATGTTTGAACACTTTCGACTCCACCCACTTTTTAACCGACTTCAAAAAAAGGAGGAGGTTATATGTTCGACTGTATGTATTTTTTTTTTTTTTTATGTATGTTCACCGATTTCTCCGCCAATTGTCAACCGATTTTGAAAATTCTTTTTTTATTCGTAAGGGTATACTCCTGAGGTGGTCCCATATTAATTTTGTGAAGATTTGATGTATACTTTGGGAGATAAACGAAGGAACTCCTCAAAAACAAACAGTACACGTAATGTGATTTGGATATTGTACTAAAGATCAAAAATAATTGCTGGTTCTATCTATCCATCCGTGGTGAACTAATTATAGTCTTCGAAGATACCGCATGGAACTCCTCATCGGTGAACAGTACATATAGGAACTTACAGTGAAAGGTTAGAAGGTTAGGGGATAAGCTCGTATTTTATATTTGTTTGGAAAAGAAAGAAATGTATAGTTAAGTAAAATATATATTTTTTGGTAATTTAATATGTTATGATGGCCCAGAGGTTAAGGCCTCGCCTCTCATGCATGAGGTTGTGGGTTCTAATGTGACTTTTTCAATTCATATGAACTTTCTGAGTTTATCTTGGACATTATTGACATCAGGGAAGGAAAACATCGTGAGGAAACATGGACTTATAGTTATTTCTAAGGTGCCAACCCTAGTGGGGCAGAATCCATAAAGATTTTAGACTAGTGGAATCTGCCCCACCAAATCGAACTAGTGGGGCATATTCCACTGAAAATTTTTAGGCATTCCTCTTTGCCCCACCAGCGGGGCGCTTGGAATGATTCGTTAATTTTTGAAAAATCTTTTGTTATGTTTCCATTATTCGACTGGTATACGAATTTGTGCGGGGTAGGTATAAACACAACTAAAAAGTGAAAAATAAAAACTATTTTACAAAAAAAAAACAACCGACTTCCAAAAAAAACACTTAAAAGAGAAAAATAACTTGAATTTCGGAAGTCGGTGGCAAAAACGAAAATACAGATCCATATAGTTATATTTTAAGATGGTTCGCAGTTCGCATAGTTGAAGCCGTGATATAGTTATATCCCTAGGGAAATAGTTATGAATTGCTTTCATATATATTACGGTAGGTATATTTTACTATATATGTATCTAATAAAATACTATTGTTTTTGCCACCGACTTCCGAAATTCAAGTTATTTTTCTCTTTTAAGTGTTTTTTTTGGAAGTCGGTTGTTTTTTTTTTGTAAAATAGTTTTTTCATAGAACTCATACGCCATGCCGCCATATATATTGGAAGTGAACCCCCCGGGAGGGCTGCTGGCATTACGTTTGCGCTAAAGTTAACCATCGCGGGCGTTCAACGGCATTTGGTTTAAAACCGTGTTATAAAACACTGTAAAACGAATTAAAATAGTGTTTTCAGGGGTCTTGTCGCTACACGTAGTTTCCAACCTTTTAAATTTTTTGTGAATATTTGTAAACGAGAACAAAAAAAAAAACTTGGATTTTAAAACCAACGCATATACCAATAAACCTTGTTACAATTTTATTTTCACGGTTTATAATGCTGTATTCGCTAAGAAAAACCTACATTTAAAATTAGGCCTCAGCGAGGGCTCCCGGCATCCCATATGCGACTAGGTGAACCCTCCAGGCGGGCTCCCGGCACTGAATGTGTTAAATATTTTTTCTCTTACAGTTCTATGTCAAAACACGTCGATTTTCCCTGCGTATAGCCTAAAACTTAGGAACCATTATCCAATACCGATTATTACTTTTTTCAGCCAGATTAGGCGAAAATGATTGATAACCAGCTACTCGACTGACGTTGTCCTATCCAAATTTAAATACTTCATTAAAAAATCCCATAGATAAAAGGACGTACAGTATTTCTCTAATTTGAAAATTTTACGGAAAACTTTGGTAATTTTTATTTCCATAAAAACCTAATTCGGACTATTGCGAATATTTTAAAACAATAAATAGTCAATTCAGTCCACCTGCTCTCAAGTTATGCGCTTGCCCAACGAACAGCATTTCATTTATATTTATTTAGATGAAATATTTAGTAACTTGTTTTACGTTACAATAAAACATCTATGAGTTGTTATTCTGTTAAAAAATACATCAATCTCCATCAGAAATACCTTTATACTTGGAAAATACGTCTCACAAAAATACGTGGAAAAACCTGCATAGGAAATTATTTTGAGAATACTTATTGTATCTCAGTAATTATATCCTATTAGCTATTGTTTGGCGGTTATTATTTGATTCTCAGATAAGTAAGTGTATTTTATGCCAACACGGAGGGCAACTCATTATTAGATATGTATTTTTATTTTTAGTTTCGAAGAAGTCATTAGGTACATTCCATGGTCGGTGCACACACTCATCTGTTAAATTCACGATCGCATAATTGCGCGCGGAATTGGTTGCGCGGAAGCCCCAACAGCATCTTAAAAACATTGTTCGGCAAGGTGGACAGCCCCTTTATTAGGCGCTGGATGAGGAGGCACGTGCCAACATGTGTTGAGCCACGTAGATATTAGTTAATGTTAGGTTAGTTTGTAAGTTTTACTAACATCGTTTTAAGTCTTTGTTACTAATACCATATGGATTGTATGTACTTACTCTTTATGTATGATCAGAAATATATATATTATATATATAATCAACCTTTAATGTTCCCACTGTTGGGACAAAGCCCTACTCTCTGTGAGAGTGAGAGGGCCGTAATCCACCACGCGGGCCCTGTGCGGGTTGGTAGATGTCACATGTCTTAAATTTTTAAGTTTCAGGCCGGTTTCTTCACGATGTTTTCCTTAACCGTTTTGAGAGCAGTGGTGATGAAATAATTTACACAAAGTAAAGCGCCTGTCTGCCAAGTCGCGACCGTTATCACTGGGCCACCACTGCCCTAATTTACATTAAAATAACTTCAATTAGGAGCAATGCGGTTTTTTAAAGAATTTATCTACTTATTATTTTAATTCGTGGTTTTTATGCCATGCCATTTTGCATTAAAGTTATGAACCAATCAACCAAGATTATATTCATATTTACATTAAGGATTTAAAAAAAAATGTTATTGGGTCTCAAAAGATTACATTTCCAAGATCTGTTGGCAGTCTTTCGAAATTAGGTATGGTATGGTTTTTTACCATTTAGTTGCTTTTTCAAGCTCTTTTAAATATTATTTGCCAATAACCCTTCATTTTAGTGTCTTGCCATAATATGTCATATGTATAGTGCCTGCCCGTTCTTAGATCTCTATGGAAAAGAACGGGCAATAACTCCAAGGACACTATGTATCTATTCCCCTCTTTTGCAGCTGATTAAAAAAACTCTAGTTATTTCAATAAAATCATGGCCGTTCTGTGTAGCCATGTGACCAAAGTTTATTTCGCATAAGGAAGATTGCGGCAAATAGAATTCATTAACGAAACACATTTGATCAATTGGAATCCAAATATATTTGTACTTCAAGATCGCACGGAACTTATAGATACGTTTTGTTGATTGGTTCTCATTGATTAAAATTGTCTTGTGCATTTATTTTATAGCAGCCGCTCTTGCTTCATAATCAGCCTGTAATGTTCCCACTACTGGGCCTTCTCTCTGAGAGGGGGAGTTTGCCGTGATCCATCACGCGGGCCCAGTGCGGGTAAGTGGATGTCACATCTCTCTGAATTTTTGGTTCTAGGACATGCCCGTTTCCTCACGATAATTGAGCAGTGGTGATGAAATAGCTTACACAAAGTACAGTGCCTGACTGGATTCGAACCAAACCTTCTACAACTCGTAAGTCGAGGCAGTTTCAACTGGGCTGCCACCCTCTGGATTGGCACGGGCTCAATCTACTAATGTAACAACATGTGAATTTTTGTGTGCTTTAACTAAATTAAATACTGTATAAAAGCTACATATAAATTCTTTTCAAAATTCATTGTGTAGTTTAAACAACTAAGCGGTCATACAGACGATCCACGAAAACCGACTTTGTTTTATACTTTTGTCAAGTCGTAAAAACTGTGCGAAGTACGGTGGGTCGCGGTCGCTGCAATTATGTATGACTAGACAAAACATCGAGATTTCTTTATTATATGTAAGTTTAATATGAATATATTGTACGCATAAACTTTTCGGGATAAATTCTCTAAATTTTGGTGAATACTGCATTAAAATCCGTTGCGCAGTTTAGAAGAACAACGCGGTCATACAAACAGACACGAAAAGCGACTTTAATTTATAATTTGTATAGACATAGATTTACCAGAGCTTTTCAAATACGATTGATTCATTAACACAGAATTGTTAGCACTGCAGTTATTTATTGCCATAATGTCCGAGTCTTCATGAGCAAGTGTTTGACATGACACCTTATTTCCTTTATTTTTATCCATTACACTTTGAAAGTCCCGTTCCCTTATCAGGAGTTTCTCGTAAAAGGACGCAATGTATCAAATTCTTGAATAAAAATCGCGTGATCAGTCAGACCATCGTCGAACTAACGTTGGAAAACTTAAAAGAAATTTCAGTGGTAACATAAGCTGGTTGCTAAAGTATTCAAAAGTACTAAACCAATGTTTGCTTTAGTAAATAAGCCCCATTTTCCAACTAAGTACCTACTTTACTGAAGTAGTGTAATTCAATATTTGTTTTGTAGTCGCGAGTTACATAGATACAGGGGATTACACAGTGTGCTTATGCTTGTATGTAAGAACTTATTACTGTTTGTTTAAGAGCAACCAAATGTACCGATTTTATAAATCATTTTTGTTCAAATGAATTAAGGTCAGACATGGATACTTACTAAGTTTTGAAGTGTGCAAAGGAATCTAAACTTTTTGATTTGTGACATCTTTCCGCTCGCTTTCCTGCAATTTCCAGGAGCGATTTTGTGAAAAAGGACGGAAGTGCGTAACATGAAGCCGGGGAAGCGCGCGCTATCGATTTAAGAAAAGAAAGAGAGAGCCGAGAGTTGGCCGTCAGATGATACCAACCCATTTTCCGAGAGGAGCTAAGATGTCAGATGTAACACATTATAAGCGACTACTGCAAGGCTCACTCGTTTTTTTTTAATCAGTAGGTAGGTATATTTATGAAGATCTCACCGGGATTATCTTTAATGTAATAAATAAACAAGCAAAAATGAGGATAACAAAAGAAAATGTCGCTTATATATATAAGTAGGTACGCATACGCAACCCTAATGCCGCGTTCACATCAAACGTTCAGCTGCCGATTGTGAGCAGGCTCCAGTTAGCTTGCAGGCTCACTAATTAGCTTGTAATAACGTATTGTCAGTTCGGTATGAACCTGTGTGTGTATTTTTTTATGTAATGTGCGTCTCGTTTGTGTATAAAAAACAATATATAATAAAATAATATAATAAACTCTGATTTTTTATTTGCTAGACCAAAATGACAGCTGCGATCGACCTTTTAAAAAAAATAACACGCTATAAATTAATATTACAGAGACAACTCGACACCAATGAAGGTCCTCCTGCAGAGAATGATTCAGTGGTCCTTGGGGAGAGTCACTCGGTAACTTTATTTACTATGGTTATTTTTAAGTCGACATCAAATGTCATTTTTGACTAGCAAATAAAAAATCAGGGTATAGAAAAGCAGTAAACTGCTTAAGGGCTTATACTACCTCAAATTTCTTAAAACGATCCTCCGTTATAACGAAAATACTGCAGCATTAATTTTGAAATAAATATATAATGTTAAAGTTGAGGATTAATGTCAAGTACTATGTTTGACGAAAACACGATTCTATAAAAAAAATCTCGATAGAAAAACAGTTCAAAGTTACTTCCAAACCGAACAATAAACCGCAAAAAATACTTCAAATTAGATAATGAAACTTTGCATATTAACGAAACTAACTATAAAGCAGATACTATGTTTTTTTAACATTTTAAATTACTATTATTTTCGAAAATACCTAAGCTCCAAGACGCCAATAGTTTAGCAATAGCAATAGTTAGCGAGATAAAAAGTGAATTTGAGTATTATGTCAAAGTCAAAGGCAAATAATTTATTTCAATTAGGCACATAAAAGGTACTTTTGAACGTCAATGGGCTCTTAAGAAGGAACAGCAGCTACGAGGAATTTGAAAAATAAGTATTTGAAGAAACTATTGCCGTCATCTTACCTCAAGTCTGCCTCCGTAGAGTGCGATAGGGACAGCTGCAGCTCAGACCGATTATATTTAGAAAAAAATTACGAGATCGTCGTTTTGTATTCCCCTTTTTTCTCGAAAACTGAGCTCGTTCAATTACTATTAAATTCAAATTTTAAGAAAGAGTATGTCTAGGTTCCTATTAATTTCTTTTGTGTTCAAAACTTTTCAAATTTGTCTGGTAGTCCTCTAATCACGGCGGTAAAAATGAGGCATTTTTGTAATTTTTGGAGGGTCATATTTTCTTTACCAATACATTGCTGAAAAAAGGAAATTACAGGGACTTGTCTACAGCAGACCTTGATTTTATGAAAAATAAAAGATTGTTCTAGAGGCATTATTCAGGAAGGAAAAAGGGGAATACATTTGTATGGAGAATCATAGGCCCGGTTCCCTCTTAACGCTCACAGTTGGCGTCTAACAACAAATTTGGTGTAAACGCGGCCTAATACCGAACTAATCATAACTAATAAGTAACAATAACAAGTGGTCCGATACAAAACAGGTATCTTATAAAACCATCACGTTATTCGCATGATCTTCAAGTTTTACACAACAGTGGATTGGACACAGTCCGTCATTCCACACGTCAGGTATTGTAACTCAGGCAGCCATAACGTAACCACAGACAAATAGACTTTGTTCTTACTCTACTCATAAAAGGACTTTTGACAAACGTGTCTGCCTATGTCCAGCCAATGTCATGTGACATAATATGATGCGTGTCTATCTCTCATTACACAGCGTGCTGATTTAATCGCGACTTTAATTTAAAACACATATATACGGTTTCGCGTTTTATGAAGATATTTTCATTTCATTAATCGTTATTATTTATTGAATTAACAACTATTTTTCTAAAATGGCATCTTGGAGCACCTAACTGTACTTAAAGACATGTAGCGCAGATGTCATTTTCCGGGCTCACGGATCATTAACATCGCATAAAAAAAAACTAATAACGTGCAAAGAGTGAGCGAATTGAAGGAAAGATAGAACCCATGTCGGCGAGCGTTCGAAAATTTAAATTTTTCTATTTACGAATTATTTTATCTTAAAACTTTTTTTATGATTACTGGCCACTATCCCCACCCGTGTGATACATTAATGTCGCCATTGTAGCGGCACGTTGTATGATGCGATTGACTGATAGATGTCTATGCAGGTTATATTAATTGAAGCTATTTGTAGAACTGTCTTTGATTAAAACCGCGCTACCGATGCCGGCTTTTCTTTAAGTTAAATTATTAAGCGCGTTGAACGATTCTTTTTTTAATGTCGTGATTTATTGCTCTCCTTCGTTAAAAGTTTATTCATGCAAAACAACGCAACATGAAAGAATATTTATAGTAGTGAGTACCTTACCCACCCCAACAGTAATATCAAATGTACATGCATTTGATATTACTGTTGGGAATTACTTGCCAACTATACCTATATAAAAGGTAAATAGATGGACAAATTTTAACACAGCGTTCAGTACGTCTAACCAAAGATATCCAAGCAAAAAAAAACACTGATTAAAGTGATTTTATTTTGACCTAACATAATAATTGCATTGGGTAACCAACATTTTTAGTGTATTTTCGTTAACTGATTTATTTTTCTCGTAAGTATCTAATGCGTTTTTCTTATTTCTTTTTTACCATTGTCCTTATTTTGGTGGTCTGAATGATTTCTAAAAGTTTGTCCATCTATTTTAATGGGACCGTATATATGGTCTTTTATTGTTCTGTCTTATACAGCGAGTATATCAAAAGCATAATCTGTCTATGAAGTATATTCTTAGCCCCCCTTTTTTTTTTGGGTTGGAAAATTATCAAATAACTTCTCCCGCTCTGGGCGGAGCGGGAGGGCGTGTCAGACTCTTACTGACTAAAACCCACCCGTGTTCCTTCCGTTGCCTGTACGTTGCCAGGGGCCACGGTATCCCTTTCGGACTTTCCCGCAACCCCGGCAGATTCTTAGCGCCCGCCTAAGGTACACATTTGTCTGTAACCATGCTTACTTTATCATATTAAGGTTTCAATAGATATTAAACCCGTCTCATAAACAAAATAAACTCAGTGTCACGACACGTCACACATAAATACCTTCCTGATAAATGGATTTTAACAAAATGTTTATGATATTATAATCTTGAACATTGCAATTATTTACTGACATAAAAATTCAATAAAATTAATTGCTTTGGATGGTGCGGCGATAAATATTTCGTTAGAGAATATTATCTACAAATCTAAGCAGTGCCTGGTCTGCCGAGCTCTGCTCGGGTGGAAATAGGGAAAATGATTTTTCCCAGATATTTGGCCCCCCGTAAAACCCAATACTGCAACTTTCATCGAATCGTTAGAGCCGTTTTCGAGAATGTAATTTACAAATATATAAATATAGCTCATTACTAGTATAGGATATATGAAGAATTTCTGCGAAAATATACATTTAGAAGTGCGTGTCGGAAATAGTGTGGGTATGTTATTTGTTACCGACGAAATTAATGTTTTGTCAACATCATACACATAACATCACGCCTGTATTCCTCGAAGGGTTGGGCAGAGGTGTACCTATAGTACACCAACATTTCGCCATTTAAGTCCCATGTAATAGGGGGCGAGCCTATTACCCGCAACCGAGCACTAATTCATACTCTGGGCTGCTACTGAGGAATTCCAAATGGAAAACCCCAATAACTCTTTGCCTGACCCGGGAATCGAACCCAAGACCATGCTCATAAATACTACTGTTTTATGTCCGTAAATTATGGTTCTATCTTATACCTACCTCCCTAAAACTAATCTCAATTTCATACTGATTGAAGTCACGACTTATATACCGATTCCGCAGCACTCGGGTCAAAAACAAATGAGCGAAATAATCGGTTTGAATGTCAAACGTTTAAACAAACACATGAAACTGTAAAATATAAAATATACATATCTCAGTGAGGACGCGACCTACATTAAAGTATAATTTTAGATTTTCTTGTTTATTTTCGCGACATTTCCCACAAAATAACAGTTGTTTATACTTGATTGAGTATTATACTCAATCCCATTAACGCATAAACAATTTACATATTAAAGACTCCGTGCTAAGAGTAAAGACTGTTGAAAATAAATAAATAATAAAAAAGCTTAATTCACAATCAAATACCATATAGAGTTACAGATAACTTTAAAAATAAATTCAATTTTTTTTCTTCATGTATTGTTAGATTTAAAATTACTTAAAATGATTGAATTCAATTGAAATGTTTAGTATTTATTTACATACTATAAAACATAAACAATTTACATCTAACACTAATATATATAAATTATGTACAAGTATACAGAGGCAAAAAAAAAAAAAAAAATATATATGAAGAACTCACTGGGCATCAAATGAAATGAGATAGAGAAAAGTGATATTCTTTAAACTTCCAACACAGTAATGTTATTTAATTTTAATCATAATATCGAAATTAATAAAAAATACTTTTGCTAGCAGCTGTTTTTTTTCGTTGCTATTCGTTGTGAAAGTATGCTTTTTCAGTAGGTTTTCAGAGGTTTATAGAAACGTAAAAAGTGAACTACAGTATCTCAGAGAAGCAAAGGGTTTCAATTGGGTGTTTCAATAGGCAAAACACATAATAAACAATTTTATTTCTATACTTGTAGGTTTGTACAAACACGTTTACAAGTCAACCATATTTTTTTTTTTTAACTAGATGAGGACGCCGTTTCCTATCTGATTATTCTAAGAAGAAGGGTCGAACAAACTCAGAGGTCGCAGTTTCTTTTAAAGCCCAGACATAATTTTGGTTAGATAAAGAAGAGAGAAAGAAAGAAAAATGCGTTGGCATTACAAAAAACACCTTAAAACTATAAAAACAGAAAACAAATTATTATAACGCCAAAAGGGCCTCAGCTCAGCATAATGTCAGATGACAACACAAAGTGTACCACCTGACGCAGATTTTCAGCTGCAACCCACGAGTGCCATACGCTAGAATAATAAACATAGGGAAGTGTCTGTCGATTATAATAAATCAATTAAAGGTAATATAAAATAAAATAAACTCATACAAAATCATTATAACTACTTTACACACTTACTTTTACTTTAGTTAATTACTAACTACTTTTCTGTTTTTATCAGCTTAGAATAGCGCACTGTTAGATATAACTTTTAATATGTTGTGGAAAATGTCGTAGGTTATACATTTGTAATTCTTGAGTATTTATAACTTAGTATAAGATTTTAATGTAGGTATAACTGTTTATTTTCCCGAATAAATAAAATAAAATAAAATAAATAAATAAAATGTTATGACATACATGTGTGTGTGCGTTGTATTGTGATTAATGGGAAACTTAACTAAATACCCAATATATGTGTATTTCCTACATTCAAATAATAAATCTATCATCTACAAATAAAAAGCACCTTCAAGGCAAAATCGTGTGACTGCGTTGTTCTTCTAAACTACCTGTCTATCTAGGACGTCATTTAGAATGCACTTCTTATTAGTGAAACACCAGCTTATGATAACATTGTTATCAAGGATTAAGTTGAACTGTCCAGAAGTTCGTCTTAGATAATAATAATGACGGGTTTGGTTTTTATTAGCCCCACAATGGACTGACGAGTGTACTTAACATTTAGTGTAATCTAAAAAGATGACAAGTAAAGTAAAAGTCGTGTTCACAAATTACTGAGACAATTAAAGTATTATGTAAAATACTAGCTCATGAGCGTACCCGGGAGGGGTGGGGGCAGGGGAGTTCAGCTGGGTGATGCAGAGGCAAACATTTCACCTACCATAGATAAGTGCAAAAAATAATATTATGATTATTATACCTAAGATTTAAATAAACTAGAAAATAGACTGGATTGACTAGACTGTTCTAGAAAATAGACTGGATTTGTGCCCGGTTGATGGCAATAGGCTCGCCCCCTATTACATGGTACTTAAACATAAGTGGCGAAATGTGGGTGTACTATAGGTACATCTCTGCCTAACCCTTTAGGGATTACAGGCGTGATTTTACGTTATGTTATTTATAAAAAAATAACTCTATCAATCACAAGGGGCATATTCCAACCTGCATAATTATCAACAAATGTTATAAACAAAAGTTGTTTATTTATTTTTGTTATTGTTAATTATGTAGCCCATTGACACAGATTGCATCATTGGTTTATTTACAGTAGCTGCATGTCATCCTACTATATGTCTATTATAATATTATAAATTTTAAAGTTTGTATGTTTGGATGTTTGTTACTCAATCACGCAAAAACGGCTAAACGGATTTCGATGAAAAGCAAACGGCAGACCAGCAGACCATGACCTGAGTTAGAGCTTGGGGTACTTTTTATCCCGGTAGAGCTTTTCCGTAGGAATTTTCCGACATCCACGTGGACGAAGCCGCGAGCGTAAGCTAGTTTTATAATAATTATAACTATTGACCACACAACAATTTGGGAAAAAATCGTAAAATCTCAAACAAGTATTAACCATTTTTATTGGTCTTTAAAAGGTGTAGGCATCTGGGTAATAGTGTCTTTGAAAGGCTCTTAAAAGGGCGATGGTGGGATCAAGTCACACTCACTGAAGTACAGTCTATAGAAGATCGACAGGCAAGCAAGATTACGCCGATGAGCCAGACTGTGAAGCCTAGCCATCAACGTTTCGTCGCCTATATATAAGCCTATAAGCCTTTTTGTTCCACCGAGTCAAGTGCAGCAAGTTGCTGGGTCATCCCATAAGTTGCTGCAATACTCCATACTAGACCGGATCTGTTCTTTGTACAAACTTAAAAGCTGTCCAGATGTGAAGTATTGCTTCACTTTAATTTGAATGCCCAGTTTCTTGGCTGTAGTCTGTGCTTTTGACTCGATGCTTGAGTCGAAGTTGAGATCAGACGTCCACTCCATACACATTTAAACAACTTAGGGCGAATTTCAGTGAGCGAGCTCTTCAACACGGTTTAGATGAGCTGGCCCCGTCCAGTTTCATCAGTGAAACTCGCCCTTAATAGTAAAACTAAACAGTGCAATTTTTTATTCTGATTTTTATATGTACAACATTCACGTTAATTATATCTAGAAGTGTTATTATTTGTTACATCATACGATGTTATTGTACTTTACCGACTACTATGTACTTCTTCGTTTATCTTAGATAATGCACAGAAGCACCAGTTAATCCCACATTCCCACTCTCCTCAACAATGAGGCAATAAATTGGTTTACGGCTATATCACACTACGATTGACCAGCGTGTTACCGGCGAGACGATTGTTTAACATGCTCGCTGCGTGTGGCTAGCGAGTACGCCACGGGTGCGTGTTCGCTGCGTTTTCGGAACGAGAGCAATAATTGACGTGAGTGTACAAGACAGAGCGAGACAAGCGAGTCTACAGTCACGGACTTTAATTGATGAGCCACTTGCCACTGTTATTATTTTAGCCGTGTAATCCAAATCGGGTTTAGTCGGTTATACTCGTACATCCAGACACGGAAAGTCATACGTCTTCGTATTATAGAAGATTTTTTTTTCTAATATATTTGTCATTGATTGACAGGCGTGTCATTTGGCTTAGGATCGCTAGTTATTAATGTTACACTTTCATGCAATATTTACGGTTGGCTAACCTGAGAGCCAGAACTACAAACTTGACAGCAGAGTCTGGTGACTCTGCTGTCAAGTTTGTAGTACTGAGCAGTTCCAAATTCAACCAATTGCAGATCTAGCAAACGTAACTTAGCGACAGTTGTTTACCTGTAGCTTAGCGATAGTAACGTTTAGCGTACGGAAAAATTATAATTGGTCATTTCGACATCGGAAAATCTCGGACCCACGATTTTATCCGAACGCGTAGCGTCCAAGATGATGTTGATGACAATTATGATACTTTGGTCTTTAAATAGAAATAACGAGTATTTAATTAGTTTTTTATTCAAAGGAGGTCAGTATCAAATAGATTGGATAAATGTATGCAACATTGTATTGATTTATCATTGACAACTTATAACTCAATCTTCATCCTCTATGGATAAAACTATTTTCGATTATTAGTAATTTGTCATCTTGTTGACAAGCATGCGGTTTGAGTTAGTAATCGTGTAATATCGTGAATGTATATAACTGCAAAATCGTAAAGTTTGAAAGTGGCTCATCAATTAAAGTCCGTGACTGTACATGATTGTGAAAACGCAGAGAACACGTCGCGTGATCGCGCTTAGGCTATTGAGTTATTGACTCCTATAAACGCCGTCGGCCACTTACAGCGTCACGCCGTACGGCGTGCGTACGTAACGTAACGTACGGCGCGTCACGATGCTTACTATAGAAATGTACTGTTGTGATCTCTTTCACAGGTCGACGTCAGCGTCTTGTTGCGTTCAGACGTCGATGGGAACGTTAACGCTGAAGTCAGACGTTCGCATATAACGTAAAATAGGAGACGAAAGCCTTAGCTCACTTAGCACCCGCGGAGAGCACGTTCACAAATCGCCTTACTGGAAAAACGCTGGGAAATCGCCACTACAACGCTTTTAAGCTAAACCTGTGTTCTTTTCTTAAAGCAAAACAGTAGAGAGAAACCTACTACCTATTTTAGTAAAAACACACAAAATTTGTGATTTTAATACAAACGCCTATTATCATTTTCAGCGTAATAAAGGTACATTTAAAATTTACTGTCAAAAAATAGCTTTAAATCCCTATAATACCCCCACTTCACATGGGACTTAAACATAACTGGCGAAATGTGGGTGTACTATAGGTACTATCGAAGAACTTCATATCTAAGCAGTTTGAAAACCAAATCCCGTAAACACGGTGACCACATCTGTTACCGCCCCGGTTCTATAGCGGCCGATCACTGCAAGCAGAAATAGTCCTTACGATGTATAGATATGAAGTTCTTCGATGGTACACCTCTGCCCAACGATTTAGGTCTCATAATCCAGGCTAGAAAGATGTATTGTTGACACGTTTACTCGTTCATTCACACAGTCGGTCGTGTGACATAATCTGGACGCAGCCGATTGTGTAATTTGTTGGCGCTGACAGACAGACATACGATGTTCCCTGTTGACGCCTCTAAAATAGATCCCTACATTCAAGTCGTTGCTCCATCGCGTGGTATCGCTGTCCCTGTAGGACAGCCGTGTGGCGCCGCGCGAGTTATCTATTATTTATTTGTAATATGTTTACGTGTCAATTATCGCAAAACTACATTATTACTTGTAATAAATTTAACACATTTACACTTTAAATTAGTTTTGGAACGAAGTTCCTTATCACACGTTATTACTCTGCACACTGAGAGATAGAGCGAAAAAAGTGTAACATTTTGACCGTCACACTTTTGCTATAGTATGTGTTTGTGTGTTTCATCAATTCTAACTATCCTAACTAAAGGTCCCATTAAAATAGATCAACAAACTTTTAGAAATCATTCAGACCACCAAAATAAGGACAATGGTAAAAAAATATATAAGAAAAACGCATTAGATACCTACAAGAAAAATAAATTTGCTCACGAAAATACACTAAAATTGTTGGTTACCCAATGCCATTTATTATTTTAGGTCAAAATAAAATCACTTTAATCAGTGTTTTTTTTTGTTTGGATATCTTTGCTTAGACGTACTGAACGCTGTGTTAAAATTTGTCCATCTATTTTAATGGGACCTTGTATATTATTATTAGTATTATCCTAACTATAATAAACGCGAAAGTGAGAATGTTTGTTTGTTACGCTTTCACGCTAAAACGGCTGAACGGATTTGGATGAAATTTTGGCACACGGGTAGAGCATGACCTGGAATAGCTTTTATCCTGATATTCCCACGGGATCGAGACTTATGCGGATAAAACCGCGGGGCCGTATAATTAAAAAGAAAAAAAAATGTTACTACATATTTATTACCATTACTTCATTATTTTCTTCATTTAGTTTTTTTCAAACGTTGTTAAAACTTGTTTGGTTGATGGTTAGTGGCTGAAAACTGTATCTTATACAATTAACACCAAAACGCTTTTCAACTTAAACTAGTTTTCCATTGATGCCAGTAGGTATAATAAACAAGAAAAGTCTGTTTCTTTTTCACATAGATATAATTTACAGCCAATTGATCGCACGTTAACCTGCATTACATATCAATAAACATTATCACAGGGACATTACGGTAATAAACAAAATTCAATGTTCAAGGTGAACAACATAAAAGTAACAAATGAACGTCGCTTTCACGGGAATAATAAAAAATATCTTATAATTGTGGAAATGGTATCTAATAAAATTATCACGATTCAATAACATCAGAATTTATATTTTACTGTATGTTTACGTTTGTTCAGATTTTGTTAAACATAATTGAATGAGACAATGTTGCTGAATTTTTAGTTTTATTATTTGTGTCAGTTATTTGTGTCAGACATCTATACTCCATTTGAAATAAGATTAGACATTTAAACAAACCTTTTTTTACAACCCGTTCAACCGATTTTGAGTTCTATTGCGTTGGTGGCATGACAAATGGCAGCTGCAGCAAACAGTTGGTATTATAACCACTTTTTTGCTTTTAATGGCATCCTTATGCCTACGGCATGGAAGTCAAAGTCGGTTGAACGGACTGTAAAAAAGGTTCAGTTAAATGTCTAATCTTATTTCAAATGGAGAATAGGTATTATCTATAAGTATAAATAAAAATTTAATGCAGTTCATTATACGCGCATCATTTCAGAACGGCAGGACCGATTTGTTTTTTTTTTTTATCAAAATGTTTCTAATACATTTTATAGGGAAGAAAATCTTAAAAAGTTGCCCGGAAAATTGGAAAACTCAGGAAAAACGGAAGGTGCTTTTTTCAATGGGTTGAAATTGGAACTGGACAACGTCTGTCAAGTCAGCTCTGATATCTGACAAAAATAAAAACAAAAAAAGTCATAGTTATTTTCCCTCATTCCAGGTTCAACCTAAAATTAGATGATGCTAAATGTAGGTAACTCAGTCTTTACAAGCTTTTATTTTTTTACTTTTTGTCTAATTTTAGTGAATAAGCTAATCTTATACAGAATACTGTTCGCAATTTGCACTCAGAAGTCGATACACATGTCTGCGACCCGTCTGCCGTTATCAGTTGCATTCGGAACGTTCAATTAATTTAAAACATAACTTTTAATCATGTTTTAATTTATCGAAATTTTATCACCATGTGCCGATGTTAATAATTTTTATGAATTTACTTATTGTTATTAATGTATGATTTTTTTTATTTTTTTACCATTTTATTTTTGTGCAATTCTTATCAGTCTTACCAATGTTATAATGTCGAAGAATATCAATTTTACCTTTACCAATTTTATAATTTTTAATAAGAATTTCATAGATTTTTTATTTTTTTTTTATATAAATGAGACTTTTTACACTTTTTACCGATGTAACAAAATTTTCAATCATAGTGCTTATTACTAAGTAAGTTAGCTTATTTGTCTGATTCATTGTTTTATGCATGTGGTGTTTACCTATAAGTAACTGATGCACTGTTATTTTACTCTAAAAAATGTATTATGTGTTTGTATCAGTGTAACCAATTGTTGGTAAACCTAATAAAATAAAATAAATAAAATAACTTGTATAGTAAACATTCAGTGAAGTTCACGATAGTAGAAAGAATATCGTGTAGAAATAAGTTTCGCATTTCTTTAAGTGTATGTTGAAACGTTGCATCCGGAATACGGGTGTTACCCGATTAAAATTTTTGACTATATTAAATAGATTCCTTATTGTTTAATAGGTATCTATTAAAAACCTTCTTTATACAAAAAAATCCTGTTTTATTTAAGTTACGAATCAATTTGTTATTCCTATTATTTAGATAGCGTTTTCCTGTAAAGAACTGTACACACAAAACATCTTACAATTTATACTATAATTAGCGACCCATCCCTGCTTTTACGGTTTTTACGACTTGACAAAACATCGTGATTTCTTTATTTTCTTTATTTAAACCAGCGCTGGGGCTCTGTCTTGCATAGGGTCGCAGTATTATGCTCAACAATGGCCGTTTTGCGTGGATGTGACGCATATTTTCATAAACTTTTTTATTTTTTATTTTGTGTTCTTTTTTTTGCGTCATGTTTACTCTAAATAAACGTATTTTCTTTCGCTCTTTTTTATATTTAAGTTTAATATTAAATGTATAATACACATAAATCTTTCGGAATAAATTCGCTAAATGATGGTGAAAACATCAGAATCCTTTGTGTAGTTTAGAAGAACAACGCGGTCACATATAAGCAGGCAGGAAAGGCGACTGTAATTTATTTACCTATAATATGTAGGACAATTATTTTCCTGTTAGGTAATTGAATACACCTATGAATACGCGTTTAATGGATATGAAAAACGAATCAAGAGGGAATAAAGTGAACGATGAACAATTACTTGAAAATAGTTTTACTTTGCAATTTCCAGTAACGTAGGTGGGGTAGGTACCTACTTAATTGCCTTTGATGGAAATACGTAATACTTTTATGTAAATTGAAAATAAGTAGGTAATAGTAATTTTTCTTATTAACATACTTAATAATCCACGACCCCTCCGTGCCTCGGAAAGCACGTTAAGCCGTTGGTCCCGGCTGTCATTGGTGGATCTTTGACAGTCTTTATGGGTCGTCAGAAGCCCGAAAGTCTGACAACCAGTCTTACCAAGAGATATCGTGTTACTTAGTAATTGGGTTGTGGAGGTCAGATAATAAGGAGTCGCTCCAAGTAAAATACTGGTAGTCAGCTGTATCCGGTTAGACTCGAAGCCGACCCCAACATGGGAAAAAGCTAGGCAGAATGAGTAATTTTTCAAATTTTTTTTTTTTTTAATGTTATTATTTTTTTAAGTTCAGGAATTTTAGCAACGATGTATCCGAAAGACATCGTTAAGCCAAGCCAAAGAAACTGCTTGATTTTTTCAGATACAACAGAAGATAGGGAAGTACAGAGAGCCTTGGCCTCCATCAATAGAACATGAATGATTAAGAAAAAGTCAAAGCAATTTTCAATCTTCATTCGATTCAATTTTTTTTATAACAAAACTAGAAGCGCCCCGCAGTTTTACCCGCATAAATCTCGATCCTGTGGGAATATCGGGATAAAAAGTATCCCATGGGTTAATCCAGGTTTTATACTATCTGTGTGCTAAATTTCATCCAAATCCGTCCAGTAGTTTTTGCGTGAAAGAGTAAACAAACATCCATCCATTCTCACAAACTTTATAATAATACGTTTATAATAATAAATAGTAGGATGAGGACGTGTAGATTTTCTTCTCATTTCCAGTTTAAATCATTATTAAGCAAATCAAGGTGTGTGATAATAGTATACGTTATCTTTCATTCTAATCGCTATTAATTTTAACTCTGTGATAAAATTGCGAACTGTTATGTATTGTGAAGGCTCTTGGTATTGAGATTTAATCTCCACTTTAGATTTTAATCACACATTTTTAACACTTTCTTTGTTAACTATTAAGACCGACATGTCCTTTATCTAAAACTTTTTAATTAAGATATTTAATTATGAATTGCGACTATCAATGCAATAATTAATGACACAATCGATAATAGTACCTATTTCATAATAACATTACGATTAATAAATTCCACTATCCACGTATAAAATAATATGTTTATTATAGATGAACTCACAATGAAAACAATTTTCACTAACCATTTCTGGAAACTTTTCGCTTGGGAGATTTTCTTTATGTAAATGTAGCTGAAGAACCGCAAAAAAGTAACCGAAGAACCGCAAGTTCTTTAAAAGAACCGACCCAAACATTGTTGGGAAAACGCAACCTGCTTGAAGTTCTACTCTTTAAAACTCCGTAGACACCTCCATATTTTCTTGAGTTAATATAATTATTATTTTTGTAATTATAATAACATAAAATACTTACTGTTTACGGTTTTGCTTGCCATTGTTCTTCAGTAGAATCGAAGTCGGCACAAAAATAAAACGACCGGTCGTTTTTCGGAGCACTGAACGAACGTACGCGACGCCCCGTAGACAACTGCTACGCCTGCTACGAAACTCTTACGCAGCTAATAATAATACGATTATTATTACCGGATTATTACCCGCACTGAAAATGCTCTGGTTGTATTAGTTAAGGCGCGTGCGTACCGCGCGATGTGCGAACTATGAGTGGTACTGATCCCGACCAATTTTGTAGGCAGGGTGCTGATAAAGTGGCAAATTATAGAATAAATAGTGTCACTTCATGAAGATGGATCAGGCGTAGTTCACAGCCTGGAATATACACGGTAGTAAGGCACCGAGCACATTAACGCTTGGCGCGTCTCCGCGTACCATTTATGCACGTTCAGAGGTACGTACCACATAAGGCATGCATGCATGCATCGGTAACTACATACTAGATATGCATTCTTACAAAGTAAGTAACGTTTCTTATCAATGCGTACACAAAACGGCTATTAATTTAATTCGATTAGAATTTCGTTATGTTACTCAAAATTTAATAAGTTTAATTTTCAAGTTGAAGTCTAATCAAATTGTTTAGGTGACGGTAAAATAAATACAACAAAAATTGTAGTTTGGTCCTCCATCTTGCTTCCGCGTTGCTCCTTTGTTGCTACCCCTGCATTATCTCAGGATCTTCATTATACACTGAGTCGTCCAGGCAGAAACGTTGTTGAAGTGTAAGTTACAGACACGGCCACGCATCCGATGTTCTATTCTTCAATGCCTTATTGAACCGTTTGATATCTTTTAATGAAATTCGCGACACTTTACAACACTTTTTTTTTTGTAATTTTATCACAGTTTCATTTAAGGTAGATTCAACAAAGTTTTTTTATAGTTGAAAGACGTGACGTCACTCACTTCGACAAAAAAAAACACTGACTAGATTCAACTAAAAATGCTTCTAAAATAAAGCAAATATTTAACTGATACAATACAACGTACAAAAAAGGACCGATATAACATAATATTTTCGGGACTGCAAAAATTCGAACATACCTACTATTCAAATTGACAACCATCTCATGTGTGATTCCAAAATCACAAAAAAATCTGCAGCCTGAGTTGTAGAGAGTTAAATGCTCATAAGTCATCGCTGAATGAACGATTAATCCAAATGATTGTAAACTACACGTAGCTAATTAAAACCAACATACTTATCATCTTGAACGGTGATTCGGTGTGCTAAACAAATCAGTACCTACGAGGCCTGTCATTGTTCTCTTAAGTCATGCTTGATGTCGTAGTTTTAATTAAGATGACAGATTACTAATTAGGGTTCCTTAATTTAATAATGACACCAAGGTAACCGACATAGCCTGAAGAATTGTCAAACTTAAGTGGTAGTGGGCACGTTGCTCGCAGAACAGATGGCCGATGGGGCTGAAAACTTCTGGAGTGGCGACCGTGTACTGGAAAACGTAGCGTTGGAAGGCCTCTCGTAAGGTGGACAGATAACCTGGTGAAGGCCGCAGGAATCCGCTGGATGCGGAAAGCACAGGACCGGTCGAAGTGGCTGTGCTTGGAGGAGGCCTATGTCCAGCAGTCCAGCAATCCATTACATTTAAAAAAAAATTGGTTAAATGTTGTGGGTAGTATATTTGTTAAGTTTAATTTTAAGAATTTTCTGTTTATGCTTAATATACTACTGTTTGTTTTCCCTAATGTAATAAATAAATAAATGAATATTAAAAGAAATAAACCTGTGTGTGCTCGACAATTATGTATTACGAAGGCGACGGCCACGGCTATTGGCAGTGCCCAGTAGTAGGACCAATCTACTGGGTAAAACCTATAACCTGTTGCTTTGCGTGTATTTAATGACGTAGCAGACAGCATAGATCTTTTTACTTGTTCTCTGAGTGAGTTCACAAAAACAACGATGTACAGAATATATGTTATAGGAATTAATAAAACTGTAATTATGGCCACACTATTGAATTAGGAAATTCCTGTAATGATTGTGATGATGAATTAATAAATAAATAAATTTTGTCTATTCATCCGTCGACAAAACCCGATTCTATGGTGGTCATGCTACGCGTGCAGAGGGACTCCAAATCGTTATAGCCGATGAAAGGCTCTGATGGAAGCTTCACGCCCTGCGCAGCCTAGATGTACATGTCTGTATAGGAGACTGAAAAACATATCCTACACTTTCGAGTTGCTAAGTTCACCAACAACTTTTACTTTCGCTTTGATAAATTATTGAGGTACGTAGGTGCAATATAATAACTACATTAACGCCGGAAACGCTTCTGCAATACCCAAGTTATTATTGAATTACTCGGTGTCATAGTTACATATCATTATATGTAGGTAGCTACTTAATTTACCAAACAATGCATTCCTGCCCGTATCACATTGATTTTTTATTTTTTTGTAATCGATTCTTAATTAGCTACCTACATCGACACACCTCAATCAAGAAAAATAAAATAAACTGATAAAAACAAAAAAAAAATTAGGTACTCAGCCCTTCTACAGCGTGTATCAGAATAGGGACCAACATCGTAATCGCTGTATGGTCTTCATTACTTACCTACGTAGATTTACCAGAAGGTAGGTAATAGCGGTTAATTTCACTCTCACATTTTTAAGTTAACCACAAGATCAAAAATGCACCCACTTGACACAGTCCACTGGCAAGTCTGCCACAATAGAATCATAGAATATAATCATATAAGCATACCCTATAGCCGGGTACTGCCCCCTAAGATACAGGCCTAGCCTAGTTTAGGGGACAGGGTTGAACTTATTGTACTTACCTACCTAATGCTAAATTAAGATCTTTAATCTGTATACAGTGCAATGTACTTGAACTTTGTGGTAATAAAAAAAATATTTATTTATTTTGGGAGGAAATGTCTTTAATTATGTGTTATCCACTATTTGATTAATTAATTACAAATTATTATCGGTTACACAATCTGTAGTGATAAAGCAAATTTTATTTTTATAATCACGATAGGTTCAGCCAGGTGATTGACATGATATTCGGAGGAAACGACCAATTGGAACCGTGCATCTAGCTTCTGACGTTTCATAAGTGCCCGTGTAGGTTATAGTAAAATAAAATATTTTGATTTTGATTGATTTTGGAGTGTAATTTTGTCTTTATTAACGAACTACACGAAGAAAATGTCCCTTGATCTTAAACACTGACACAAAATCTGAGAAATTACTAGAAGAGCCAATAAACGGAGGCTTTCAGTTTTCATTCGCGAAAGGTGTTGCTTACAGTGTGAGGATATTCACTATTAGGTATTTCTCTTTTACTATGATAAGGTTTTGATGTTTTTTTTCATATCCCATCAACTGCACACCACGAGACAGTAAAGGTCGATTAAAAGGTAGTTTTTGGTAATATCCAGAACTTCTTTTTTTAATTTTTACACCGAAGAAACAAAAAATTGAATAATGACAACGTTGCGCGCGCGCAAAAACACACGGTTTTTTACCTGATGTTGATGCGGGCTTCCCATTCAATTTACGAATTCTTGGTTAGGTCACTAACCCATGGCTCCTACTAGGGGTATAAGAGATTGAATGATAACTGACATTGATTTAAATTGTTTTTTTTAGAGAAATGGTAACTTGTGGACCTACAGCGGCTTTTAACAATGAAGGACCAGCAATGCTGAACCTAAAGTCAGAATTTCAGTAAATTAATATAGGTAATTAGATGTAGGTAAGCAATATTACCTATTCAAGCCTGAAATAAGGTCACACTGACCGGTATTTTAAGTATAAATTAAGAAAAACTTTTTGTATTTTGTCGAGGTTACAACTCTAAAAATAGCTTAAACAAAGCAATGTAAAGTTAGGTATACATCGACTAAAAAACTAGTGTCCGACCGAAGTTTCGGTTTCGACCAGTTTCAGCCTATAAATCATGTTTCGGCCAAAGGTTCGGTTTCGGCCAAAAATCAGCCGTACCTTTCGGTGAAGTGACGCTTGTGTTTGTTTACCGAATAATGGTTATTAAACTAATAAGTAAATTTAAATTAGCCTTTCGAGGCTGGCTGATTATGATCATAAAAATTAAAACTCAAAATACATCATATCATATTTTGTTAATAAACTTGTTTTATTTTATACCTTCTACAATAAATTAACAGGTCGCTGCCTCAGTATTGCAGTTAATGTTACATTTTCACTTTTTTAGGTAGTTTAATTTAAACCCAGTGTCACTATGACAATGTTAAAATTTCAATTCGATAAAAGTGAAACGTAGAACCCTGTAATAATAACCCAGCGAGATGTTTCATTATTCATATATCTGGAAAGAACGACTCACTGACATTTTATTCAACCTTTTAATCACGTTTATAAAAGGTATGGTTTCGGTTTCGGACGAAACTATAATCAGAACCGAACCTTCGGTTGCTGTTTCGGTTTCGGACGAAACTATAATCAGAACCGAACCTTCGGTTTCGGTTTCGGTTAAAAGACATTTTTCGGTCGGACACTACTTAAAACCAATTAGATTGCATTTATCACTGACTTGCTGCCGCCAGCGGCGCGCGTGATATCTTTATATATTATAGCATATGTGTTACTCATTGATAATATAGCATTTTACTGGTGAAAGAATTTTTAAAATCATTCCAGTAGTTTTTGAGTTTATTCATTACAAACAAACATACAAAAAAACAATATTTTGCCTTTATAATATTAAGTTTAGATATTATCCGCATCCGTAGTTGACAAGTTAATTTAGTAGGTATGCGCCTTAGTTGACAACGCCAGGCTATCCGCTTAACGTTAACGCCAAAAAAATAAACTTCGGAAACTTTGGTTCGAACAAGCCTTAAAAGTATAGTGAATATCCCACCAGCTGGGGGCACCACTTGTAGCATATAACATAACATAACGTAAAAGAACAAATTCAAAAAAACTTGGGTAAAAATTAATTATTAATTCTATCTGGGTAAATTACAAATTGGACTAAAAGTCCCTTATAATTTACCTAGATATCCCATTATTGTACTCTAAAGCATTCAACACAAATATAGGAGTAAACTCACCTACCTACCTCTCAATAGGCTCAGCCGAGAGATTAATTCTTATATAAAATCCACTCCACCTGTTGACATATATCATGACTTTTAAGGTCCCAAAGCACGCAACCCGCACAATCTAAAGATTCGTTGGATTAGTATATATGTAAGTACTTCTTGCAACTTTTAACTTATGTCATTTAATTTATATTAAAAAAATTATAAGTTTCGTTTTTACCTTAGGTTATCATTGCATTTGGGAATATTGGTTCACCTGTTATTGGCAACTGTATAAGCACAAAACTGGTAACTACTGTTATTTTATATGTTGTATATAGAAGCTGTTGGTCTACCTTTATATATAAATAAAATAATAAATCACGCCTGTATTCGCCGAAAGGTTGGACAGAGGTATACCTATAGTACACCCACATTTCGCCAGTTATGTTTGAGTCCCATGAACCTCAAGCTCACCAGTAGTGCTTGCGACCAACGCGAACGAGGCATTACTGAGATTGAAATTTTGTTTGAAATTTATCAATTAAACAACAACAAACTAGGTCCTAGGTAATTTCTATCAGTCAACCTTAGGTGAAATAGCAAAAATTTCGCCTAAAATAAGTGCAAAATATAATATTATGGCTATTATTTTTAACCGACTTCAAAAAGGAGGAGGTTCTCAATTCGACTGTATGATTTTTTGTTTTGTTTTTGTATGTTTGTTACGCAATTACTCCACCAATTACGAAATGATTTTGATGATTCTTTTTTTGTTTGGTAGGTCATACTTCAGAGGTGGTCCCATATAAATTTTATTAACCTTGCTCGGGTCGTTTTTGAGTTAGTTTTAATAATACGTATTTTTCCCACTTAGTCTATATGGATGATATGATAAGTTCCTGTCACTGTTATTTACGTAGCTGGTATTGGTATTCGAATTTGTGTTAGGTTAGGTACCACAACTAAAAAGTGAAAAATAACTTTAATTTCGGAAGTCGGTGACAAAAAACGAAAATATAGAACCAAAGACACCGACTTCCGAAATTAAAGTTATTTTGCACTTTTTAGTGATTAAAAAAAAAAAAACACTAAATCGGCCTCCCTCTACTCCTTCCATCTTTTGCCAGTCCGCGCGTCCTCCTTCCAGTTTTGACGGAACCTATCCAGCTTATCCCGCCTTCCCCCACGTGGCTTGCCGCGACCCCGTCTCACTGTCTCAATAGACAGTCTGCACCCAGCCTACGATTTTATTACCTATTCAGAATCAACCAAAAAAACCTGATCCTTGTTCTCACGTAAAGTCCTATACTATTAAATGAGCAATATTTGTACATATACATATATGTATATATTTGTTATCACGTTCTCGAAAACGGCTCTAACGATTTCGATGAAAGTTGCAATATAAGGGTTCACGGGGGCGAAAAATCGATCTAACTAGGTCTCAAATCTGGGAAAATTATTTTTTCCGTATTTTCACCTGAGCAGAGCTCGATCGCCCAAAGTTTAGAACAAGATGGCTACCTTATAATAATGACATGGCAGCATGGAATTAGTAAGTACCAACTATCATGGCAGCATGGAATTAGTATGTACTATCCTATTCTATTAAATGAACATTCTCTATTGTCACCCGAGCAGAGCTCGGTCGACCAGGTAGGTAATAATATATTAAGTGACTCGCACTGTATTTTATAGTAGGGGTTATTCCAATCTAGAAGATATTTCCATACACTTTTTTGTATGTTTTACGTTGCAAAAAATCTGTACGGGCGAAGGTGAGATCGCAAAACAAAATAAAGGGCGGAAGCAGTAATTACAAGCATGTATCAACTATTAGTCATGTCATCGGCGTCGGCGCAGGAATACAAATGAAGGATTTAGCGCTACTTAATAACTGTCTGATTCTTTGTTATCGTTGTTTTCCTGATCCCATTTTATCAGTCCATAGATGACCGCGACCTTCCAAACTGTGATGAGGAGCATGTTACGACGTGTACAAAAAATAAGAAAGAAAGAAAATACATTTATTTAGCACATACTAAAAATATTATTACGAGATATTAATAACGCGGGTAATTACTGCGCCGATCCCAAATAAATTGAGATAAGTTTAGGACGATATGATTCTGCGGCGAGTTATAATTATATTTTTCGACAATGTTGGTATGGATGCTGAATAATATTGTGGACCTCTTAAAAACTTATACAGGGTGTTTTGTTGTTAAATAACAACAAATAATTAAGACATTTTCTAGAACCAATTCTAGGAATATAAATGTGCATTGCAAATATAACATAAAAAGTTATTACGTTCTTTTACAACCAGAAACAAAAAAGATATGACGACATGAAGAAAAACATCTCAATTACCGTGCCACTTAAAACATCGTTTCTATGACTCCCCTTGTCCCTAAGAAAATTATGTCGGTTCTTCTAACAAACACCCTGTATTGTCATACTATCAGCCAGGTCACCGTACCATTATCTAAACAAGTATTTGTTATTAAAATATGTATGTTTAGGTTAAGGTATTTTTCTATGGGCCTGTGTTGCCTGAAATAAATGGTATTATTATTATTTTTACGTCTCTTGACATTTCTCGGGGACCCTGGGGTCCCGGACCTTTAGAAGGCGTACGAGGGGCCAAAGCCAACTCGCAGAGGCCCGTTAGACGTTTTTAATTAAATGAGGCAACAACACAAGATTATCCCTTTATGTACTATGTAAGTGCACCCAAGAACAACCCCCGGTTGGTGTAGGACTATTGCAGGATATGGAAACAAAGATATTGGACTATGGGTTTGGGTGGCTAAAGTTGACTGGTGACCTGGAACTATGAAAGGACTATGGCCCCTGCCTGATCAATGTTTTATATGTACACGGATAAAATGGCAGGGGGTGACTTGCACACTCAATAATGGGCGTGACGTAGCGACAAGGGGGCAACATGTCCTGAGGTGCTTGAGGAGTGGAAAGGTATTCCACGGCTTTCAGAACAATCCCAGAGCCCGGAAGATGGTCAAGATCTCTACGAGCACTTACTGGAATATTTCCTTCCTCCGAGCACGTTTACTCTTGCGAATCTCTACTCAAGCCAGCCAATTAAGGCAAAAATGAGGTGGGAGGCCTGTTCCTCGTCAGTGTTCACTCCAGCCGGCCAATAAAGGCAAGTCAGAGGTGAGAAATAAGACTTCTCCCGGGAGATAGGGTCCGTGGGGTCGCCTCTGCCCAACAGCTCGCCACATGCTGCCCTGCGGGTTTCTGTATCTCTCTTGGTCTGGACATGTTCCGGCATACTTTGCCGGAACTCTACCGGCACAGATCTAGAGTTTGGAGCACGCAAGCCCCACCACGACGTTAACGTAGAGATACGGTGGTGGTTATTAGGTATTATTATTATTAACTATAAATATCATGCAAATAAGTCAAGGTGTTGCAAAAATACGAAAACGAGTAGAACGCTATAAAATCTCGGCATTATAATCAACTATGACTTCAGCAGAACAGCGGTTTATAATGTTATCGATCACAATGGCAGCACGGTCGCTGAAATGCAAAGATATCGACAATTTTTATGTCTTATTGTTATACACTTGACAAATTTCGCACGAGTTCACTTTTTGGCTGCCAACTTGCATTCATGGAGTAGGGATCAAACGGTGGAGTTGCTAGGAGGTCTGTTGTTTGACAAACGTGGCTAAAAACTGTCAATCGATTCAGTCTATTTGGAAAGCTCTGAATCGATTGCGTACCCAAGTAGGCCGCTGCAAACATAATCTTGTGAAGTGTTAGTGCGGTGCTCCTGAACAGACTATGTTCCATCTGCTTGAGTGTCCCAAATCTTTACCTGCACGATCTGAACAACGCCGGTGACACCGCAACAAACATCAAACACTGGCCATCTATTGGGCCCAAATAGTATAATATATGACGGCGCGGCAAGTGGCGCCACCCCGTTTAGTTACGAAGTTACTGTAATCACCGAAGAGGTCAGATAAGAGTGACACTGGCTGCTGACAGTCAGTCTAGCAGAGCGTTAGGTGAGCAACCATCGATGATGCTCTCAAGGAAGATAATATCTTCCTTGAGAGCATCATCGATGGTTGCGTGGCGGCTTCCACTAGGAGTAACGGACCATTTAGACGGGGGCCAATTCCCGAGACAATCCACTAAGCCAATCCAATAATAGCATCGTGTAAATAGGGACAGTCCACTGCATTGGATTGTCCTCATGCCATTGATGAAGCAAATTAATGGATTGGCTTAGTGGCTTGTCTGGGGGATTAGCGTCGTCTAAATGGTCCATAATAGTATTCTGTGGTGGCGGCTGTCGTCTAATGTCAGCAGATGATGTCAGTGGAGTCGCTGTCGTACCTGCTATATTCCGGCACAATCCTAATGATATTGAAGCTGCTGAACCACTAATACGATGACCACTTCTGGTAAAGGCTATCCTGCGCCGTTATATAGATGTACCCTCGAAACAAAAAGATGTATAAAGAAGCAGATAGATGAAGAAGAAGCAGAAAGAAGAACATCAGGCGAGAAGTGGATACCGCCACCTTCGGACATCTGCAAAACCCAGAGTGCTGTCGATGCGGTGCCTGCTTTAGAAACAAAGTTAATATACCCATAGTCTCATGTGTCCGAAACTTCTCCTTCATGTCCAAACCGACAACACACCAATACTGCCTGCTAGCAACAGAAATAGGTATGCTAGTAGGTATACAAAGACGTAGATATATTTAATAATCTATTCCGCTTAAGTACTCCTAAAGAGTCATAAAAAACCCTGTAATAACCCCCTGTTTTCAATTTACACAGCCTGCACAAAGACTAGTATTTGTACTAGACCTATTCCACGGCTGGATGTTGGTATCCTGCGCTTTTGTATTTCACAACAATGGTTACTATTATCCAATTGTGCGCACCTAAATAACATGCCGTGATTGTCACCCACGGAATGTTATTATAGTAAGATGTGTTCACATCCTTTCGTAACATAGGTTGCTACGCCTACTGATTTGTTTATTTGGGCCATTATTCAGATAGACGTAATGTCTTTCCGAGCTTCTTATAGCCTACTCTATCTATCATTCAGTTTAATAGTCTTAGGCGTAGCAACATCAGTATTATTTATTTATTTAATACTTCAAGCACAGACATCTACAGAGGCGGACTTAATGCCATAGGCATTTTCTACCAGTCAACCTTTGGGTGATGCAGAGACAAACAGTGGTAGGTGCAATTACGAGAAATTGAGTTAAATAAAAGTAAATATAAAGATACACATATACCTATTACAAACTATAAATATAATATATAAGCACAAATAAATTTACATAAATACAGGAATATACTAAAACAAATAAGACAAACAATGGAAAAACATTAACGTTGTGATCATATAGCCAGCGTCTCACGAATGTGCTCGAGAACTTAAACTTTAAAGGATAATAATCGGTTGGTTGCCATCCTGATTTTCTGGTTGAGCGCATTCCACAGAGAGATAGACTGAACGAAGAAGGAAGAATGAATGAAGTCTGTGCGGTGAGTGGGACATTGAAGAACGCGATTATTTGATGACCGTAGATTTTTACAGTGATTGTCACAAATGTACTGTAAGTGGGGGGCTAGATAACTAGGGGAAGTTATAGTCAAGAAATGAAAACAAGGTGGTTTGCTCTCTGCGCTGGCGTATGGGCAACCACTTTAGAAGCGACCGATGCGCAGAAACATCACCATATTTACGCAGAATGAAAATGAATCGAATGCAGTTATTGAGAAGACGGTCAAGTTATTCTGACGGTCGCTATTGTTCTAATGTAATGTAAGTTTGGAGAAGACTATACCTACTTTCAACAGTGGGGCACGCACCTCTGACTTTCCGAATTCATGTGCGTATTGTATAATTATCAATTGCTTCAAAAACGGTGAAGGAAAACATCGTGAGGAAATCGTGAGAAAATGTCTGAGAGATATTTCTCGATGGCATGTGAAACCAAGTTTGAGGCCCATGGGCGGCTTTAAAACTCTAACACCAGGTTAGTCGCTAACCTCACGAAAATGAGAAGACAGTGGGGTAAAATAAATGTTGATTTATCGTCCTTATTATCCTCCAGCCCTTATGCCAACAAGCACTTTTACACATCAATCATATTTCTTTTAAACTAGAAGAAGAAAGGCCGAAATAAATTCAGAGGCTTTATTAGATTCTATCTCTAGATAATCTCAGAAGTCACCCTGTTTCTAGCCATCTTTCACACTATTCATCCATCGTTTCTTCAGCCGTCTCCTACTCATAAAGCCATCTAAATTCGTAATTGAAACTTTCCAGATTACTTAATATCACGCCTGTATTCCCCGAAGGGTAAGGCAGAGGTGCACACCCACATTTCACCAGTTATGTTTAAGTCCCAAATAATAGGGGGCGAGCCTATTGCCATCAACGGGGCACAAATCCAGATTTCGGGCTGCTACTGAGCAATTCCAGATGGAAAAACCCAATAACACTTTGCCCGACCCGGGAATCGAAGCCGGGACCTCATGCTCAGCAGTAACGGTTGCGACCACTAGACCAACGAGGCAGACCAGATTACTTATCAATTGTAAAAGACAGTAAATTAGATAACCTAAAAACGCGTCCTTAAGGTATATTTTTCAAAAAAACTGAAACAAGTGCAAGAGTTTCGCTGTTTTTCGAGCACCATGGAAGTATGTAGCAAAAGGTTTTCAGGCTTGCAAACTTGGGTATACTACTCTCAGGGGACCTAACAACATATATATAAGAATCGTAGTCCTATAAGCACGTTTGCGATTTTTCTTGTTGTTATTGCTGCGGTGTTCGTGAAGCTAGGTCAAAGCTCGCCTTAGATCATTCTGAATTAAGTACTAAAGCTGATGAAAGGGAGACTCCCTTTGCCATTTGACTAAGCCTAAAAGGGTTTTACCATATAAGGTGCACTTAGATTGTAGCGAAACCTAAAAAAAACCCTTTTTCCTTTGAGTAATTCGTCACAGTCCTCAGTCACTGACCTTACCTTTATTTATTTATCCTGTAATGAAGATGTCATTGGTAATGCCAAAAGGGACCGTCGTGGAAGGCCACATCGATCTCATTGGCCAAGACCGCTGAGCGTGTACAACAAGATACATAAACATGGATGAAGGCGATGAAGCAAAAAGCGTAAAATGTGAATCCAAACAAAATCCTGCAGTATTATGTAGATTTGATTTCCTGTCTTTTAAAATCAACATCATTCCCCATGTGATAAAGGCGTTAGTTTATGTGTGTATGTGCTTTTGCTGTAATTAATCATTGGCAGGATAGATAGCAAATACTTTTACGGACTTACGTACTTATCGTATGTCGCTCAACTTACCTACCTACATTATTATTAAGAATTCAACAAGCATTTTCCTCTTATATTACCTACTTATTAAATAAAGTTTAACAATAGTAACTTGTATTGACATCATTAAACCATAAATTGTCTCCGCACATACCCTCAAAAACAATAGAAATATAGAAAAATACGTACGTTATTTGTAAAAACCAACCGCAGACGTATATGCCTGAAACTACGTGTTTTTGATAAATAACAAACAGGTGTTATTTATAGGTACATAGTGTATAAGGAATTGAATATATAGCAAATAACATAGGTATTGAAAATCTACTCGCGTCCACCAAAGCAATTGTTGTACATTTATACCACAATACGTTATAGTAAATGCTTTACATAAAACTAAGGTTGTTTAAATATGCATACATAGGAATCAATTTACAATAAAAATACATTATAATGATGAGATCAAATAAAAGAAACGACGTAGATATATGAGATACAACAAAGGTGCAATTCAGAAATACTGAATACCTAAGTAATAGGGCAAGGGTTAGCAATTGTAGCAAATAAGCTTTAGATAAAACTTCGAGGATACTACTCTTTTAATGCACTTAATTTCGAGTAGGAATGTGGGAATAGGTGTAGATCCGAGACCAAAAAAAAACAATGGATGGAACAGATTGTGCAAAAAAATATGTCAGGCATCACGAGGCACAGCGCGGCGCGGCGCAGCACAGTGAGACATAGCGCGACGCCGCGAGGCATTCTCGAATTATATCAATTAAATGTATATCTTTTTGAGTAGTAAATAAAGTTATATTTTGTATCACTATCTTAAAAAGTACGCTTAGCGTCGCTTCGCGTCACGTCTCGGTGTGAACCGACTCTAAGCCTCAACTACATACTTACGTAAGATCAAAGCTTACCAACTAATATCAAGTTCTACAAATAATCATTACGCACGCTATGCATATCAATTCCGCATCAAATACCGACTCATATCGTTAACATATTTCCACCATTCCTACAATAAATGAATCATTTTAAAATTGATTTCCCGCAAAGCTATTAAAGTAATTTATACATTGTTAAGTAAGAATAAGATCGTAGTATTGCGCCGGCGCCATTACAAAGTTATACAATAACGTTTTAATATTATTATCTTGCTACTGGTGGGCTAGATCACGACGTGCGGAGTTTATATCGGATCCATTATCACACGAGATGCCATTGCTGACCGTAGTGGCGTAGTGTCAGCCTTCGTTTGTTTTTTATGATCTAACTGTAATATCTTGAAGATTGGTTGGCGGAGACTGATTTGTTACGTTTGTTTGTAATGTATCATTCGAAGCGAGCTTGGTTGAAAAACGGCGATACACAATTCTCGGCGAACGCTCGCTTCGAGCACATGGCTCAAGCGCGCTCCATTTCATGTAACAAAGCGGCGATACACTAAACGTGGCAAACGCTCGCTTCGAGAACTTGATTCAAACGTCCTCCTTTTTGTTTTTGCTCCATTTGTAAACATGCGCTAGCAATATTCTCATCAACCGGCTCGGCTCGCTGCACTGAAGACTGTAACGCGTTTCAAAGAAATTCACGACAAGCTCATGTCAAGCTGACAGTTGACTGGGGGATCCGGCGCTCGCATCGAGCGGCTCGGCTCGCTGCACCAACTAAGCTGTAACGCGTTACAAACAAACGTTGCAAGTCAGGCTCCGCCTTGATAGTATTTGCCTCTGTCTACTACTACACAAGTAAGTTATAAATATAAAACTTTATTGGCACGAAAAACTGTTTACAGAAACTCTGTGTTCGATAACAACTGCATTAGTATAATACTGTGTCACTGTCATTAACGCCCACCTCCAAAAAGTTCGAGACAAAAGCAAAACTAACTAAAACTAAAGCAAATCAAATTAAAAATAAAATAAACAAGAATAAAAATAAGAATAAAAAATAAAATTAAAAATAGAACTTAAAATTAAAACTGAAATGTGAAATTGCGGGTTTGTATGGAAGGATTGTTTAGTTTTGAGCGTGGAGTGTATAAGTGTGCGTGTGTGTGTGACTTACACATCAATGGATGTCTTCGTCGTGTCAGCTTGTAGTTAATTCATTTTATAGACATCTCGGAAAAAGGATTTCCATTTCATATCAACCACCAGTGAAGGAAGTGGTGAAGGGCGGGCGTTTTTGGGGGACTGTCTTATGTAATTATGACGTTCGAAAAGTGCTGATTCTCAGCCTAGTTTGAATAAATTACTTTTGAATTTGAATTTACATGGTGACCCAATGGTAACGGCCGTGACTTACGAGTGGGTTAGACCCTGACAGACGCTTTACTTTGTGTGAATTGTGAATTATTTCAACACAACTGCTCTCAAAATGGTGAAGGAAAACATCGTGAGGAAACCGGCATGTCCTAGAACTAAAAAGTCTAAGACATGTGACATCTACCAACCCGCACTGGGCCCGCGTGGTGGATTACGGCCCACTCACTCTCACAGAGAGGCGGCCTGTGATCCAGAAGTGGGCACATTAAAGGCTAATTATGCATTATGAAAACTCTTAGCTCAATTCTGGGCTGACGTAATCTAGATTGCCAACGACACGCTAAGAAAAAGTTTGTACCTAGGTCTTAGAACGTTGCAGGTTTATTAAAACTTTAAGACGAATAAAAGCAGAGATCTATTTAAGCTTCATAAATCTCTCGCTGTTCTTAAAATAAGCTTTTCCGCTTTGCTTAATTATCCAGGAAGATAAACAAGTAGGTACCAACACAATGAATTCAATTAGTATACCGATTGATACGGAAATATCTCTTTGAAATTTAAATACATTGATTGTAATTAAATGAGTATAAATTAGCGTTTGTAATGAAAAACCGATTTAATTAAATTTCAAAGGTGGCTTTAGATTACCTACCTACAAAGTTATACCAACTTTCAACGGATTTTTAACTCACAGAAAAGTACAATAAGATATGTAATTCTCATGAATGAATGAACATTATTTTCGACTTCCGCCGCCCGACGCAACTATCTCCGGGTGATTCCTTCTTTTGCTACGGTACGCGGCATCGTAACTTCCAAAATCCAATAGAAATTCAAGAACACAAAAAAATAAAACTAAGGATGGAAAGAAGTAAAAAAAAAACTAAAATCATATCCACAGTACAATGGAAACAATATAATACCTAAACTATAATGGAATAAGGTAGCGCGTCCCATTGTAGAAGCTTCCCGACGTTGCGCGGGCGCAGGCTGCAATTATAATGCAATCTGCGCAACGGAAGCGTTCTTGTAATGGTGTCTTCATTACTCTGATACAGAATAGAGGGTACTGCGACAGAGGATACAGCTAATTACCTCTTTTTATGCATGTTGATTGATTTGTCAACGTATTACGTCTTTTTGAAGTAAAATAGCTTAGTTTGATACTTATATCGCAGTATATTTGTCGCTACAAGGGCTCAGCATACATATAATAGACTATATAGCTTCCGCCAGCAGCTTCGCCCGCGTGATATCTTTATAAATTATAGCCAATATTACTCAGTGATGATATTGCATTCTACTGGTGGAAGAATTTCTTAAATCGGGTCAGTAGTTTTTGAGTTTATTTATTACAAACAAACATACAAAAAATCTAATCTTTTCTCTTTATAATATTAGTTTAGATTAGTTTAGACTAAGTGTTGGCCGCGACTTGGTCTACGTGTATTTTATATTTCATCCAAATATCCAGGATGAAAAGTCTATGCCCTTCTGCAGGTTCCAGTAATTTTTTTTTTTTTGTGCGGTGAATTATCAAATAACTTCTCCCGCTCTGGGCGGAGCGGGAGGGCGTGTCAGTGTTACTGAATAAAACCCACCCGTGTTCCTTCAGTTGCCTGTACGTTGCCAGGGGCCACGGTATCCCTTTCGGACTTTCCCGCAACCCCGGCAGGCATCGGTCCAATCGGACCCCTTCAGTAGCTGACATCTCTTAGAGGCGCGCGTGGAACACAACGCGCCGTTGATCCGGGCCTGGTCCTTATCAGACGGCGAGCTACAGGTTTCAGGCTACCTCAGGTTCAGTGGTTTAGTTTAGACACTGCAGGCCCTATCAGAATACCAGCGCTGTGACATTTATTATTAAATGTCGCAGCATCATGCTGAGATAGGAGCCTTTTGGCCTCGCACAGAACTTTCCACTTCATATTAATTTTTACTCTGTTTGATTTTTATTTTTAATTTTTAGTGATTGTGTGTTTAGTTTAAATAAGATCTCCTGTGCTTGTCCCAATAAATACTTTTTCTTTCTTTCTTTCTTTAGACAGACAGACAGAGTTACCTTCATATCTATAACAGATTCGATATGGCAGTTAAAACAAGACCGAAAGTTGAAAATTGTCGGTCTTTTAAGGGTTCCGTACCTCAAAAGGAAAAAACGGAACCCTTATAGGATCACTTGTGTGTCTGTATGTCTGTCTGTCCATCTATCACAGCCAATTTGCTCCGAATCTTATGAACCGATTAAATTGAAATTTGGTACATATATGTATTTCTGTGACCCATAGACGGACGTGTAACGTAATTAAATTTATTTTGAATATGGGGATTACTTTTGGGGGGCGAATAAGAAAAAAAAAAGTTTTGCAAACTGTACCGTGTGATAACAAATTAAAGGGTTTGTTGCGAGGATATCAATTTTTTTTTTAAGATGCTGTAAGATATTTAAGAACATAGATGAAAATTGACCATTCCGCCCCTTATCTCTGAAATTACAGACTATTTTTTTTTTTTTAATACGGGTAATGGTTCTTTACTCATAGATTACAGGAAAATCTATAAGAATAAGTCATAAACTTACATTTGCAGTTGGAATGTATGAGAGAACATATTTTTCTACTACAATGTTAAGTCTGTTCTTGGGATAAATTCATCTCATCTAAAGAACCCTTCATTGTGCGTGATTCGACACGAACTTGGCCGGTTTTTAAATCTTGCTTAAGGTTAGTGAGGATAGTTTATCCTAGCGATATCACCATTCTCCAAGGTCCAACCTGTATATAGATTACATAACCTTATCAACTAAACTTAATCAGTTCATCGTTAAAATCAGAGTATAATCAGAGCAGCTGCGCCGACGACGTGTGGTGAAAGTGATAACATTGTGATAACAGCTACCGCGATGACGTAGTGTGTACCTCCGCCTGATAAGGTCTATCGGCTCTATTGTTCTATATTATCTCACGATGTTTAGTTCACTAATATTTTCTTAAAGCAAGGTCGCGGTTGGAATTCGCAAGGCAAAACGGTAATCAGGTGAAACGGAAGACAAAAGTTGGTAAATATATTACGACTAATGTTCCCAAATTTAACCTTGGAATACAAATTCGATCTGGTTAAAATACTGTTTGGAATTGACTGTCGGCTTTCAACTTCATTGAAAACATGTAAATCAGTTTGGGTTTTCAGTACGCAAAAAACTGACTATTTCAGTTCTTAAAGACACGTTTATGTTATTACAGCCCATCTATTCTTCAAAATCTCACCGTGAAATCTTGGCTGTCATTAGTGTCAATCCCGGTGAGCTGTCATTCAGCTCACTTCAAATTCAATTCACCTAAGTATCACGCGCAGATTTTTACAGAATCGACCGGCAGATGTCAAACCGGTCAGCTATCTTTTTAATAAACATCTTTTTTAACCTCCCCCGACGCAAAAGAGGGGTTTTATAAGTTTGACCCCTGTTTGTCTGTGGCACCGTAGGTCTTAAACGAGTGAACCGATTTGAATGCGGTTTTTTTTATTTGAAAGCAGGTTTTCTAGCGATGGTTCTTAGACATGTTTTATCAAAATCGGTTCAGCTGTTAGAAGATTATCAGCTCTTTTCTAGTTGATGAATGGATGTGAGCGTCTTCCACAGGTCTGATCGATGTAAACTTTGGTATTCTGTTACTTCAATAATATTAGAGAACATAGTAAGTAACCTTGAACTGATGCTGCAGCATCACCTGGAATCTGCAGGATACCCAGCTCCCTTACCAACTTACAGCACAGGTATCGTGTTTGGGCTCATTGGAATGGTCTCAATGAATAGGTTATAGATAGATGATGAACAGGGTCTGGTGATGGAGTAGGAAAGAAAAATGAGGAAATGTTTGAGTCGGGGGTTTTTAAATTTAAATATTTCGCTTGTTCTTCGTTAAGTCATTGCTTTTGTTTTGTAGGATGGAATAATATTCTGGCTTTCGTGAAACCTTTTCAGTAGGTATCTACGTCCATTCTTTTAAGGTACCCATATGTTGAGTGGGTACTTACGTAAGGGGTCGTTTATTAATCACGTAATGTTTTTTCGCAACTTTTTAACCCCAAAGCAGGTGTGTTTTTTTTGGTACCAAGTATCTTAAAAAAAATCAGAATATTTTAGCTTTAAATACAGGTATAATCGTTGCCTGGAAAAAAATACACGTGATATCTCACTGCACCCCTTTCCTTGCTTGTGATATTTCTTGATTGTTTCCGAACCTCTCCCCCCCTTTCGTGAAGCCCAAAGTTTAACATTCGTCTTTTCCCTATCATAAGAATTTCTGACCACAATCGAATCACCAATTTAGGAATATGGTTTAATTTGGTGGCTATAGGTATGCCAAAAAAGGATATACTTAAATTAAAATTAAAATCATTTATTTGCTTGAATATGGATAATACATAAGACAGAAGTTCTTTAAACCATATCCTACCTGAACAGGATACAAGGATGAAGCGTTGTTCTACTTACGACTGCTGACCTAATATATTGATGAATAAATTAAGTGAATATGGCTGACAAGTAGAGCGGTAAATGAAGACGCAGGTGATAAGCATTTCCTTAATTATTCTCGTAAAATTCTTTAGCCGTAACGTTTTATAACATACTTACTAACTCTGGCTGACAAGTAGAGCGGTAACCCAGGTGATAACTATTTCCTTAATTATTCTCGTTGTATATAATATAACATGGTAACCCTGGCTAAGCAAGATTTTGGAACGGAAGTTATCGCACGTATACTCTGCACACTTAGATCGAAAAAAGTGTAACATTTAAACCGTCACGACACTTTTCTTAGTTTTGTCAGTTGTCAGCTTTTGCACTTTACTTAACAAAACTGCAAAAGCTGAAGGAACTTCGTTGCAAACGAATATCCACGAAACCTATCGCCTGCGTTTCGTTCAAATTTTACTTCAATTGGTGAGTTGCGAATCTGGTGAGTTGAGAATCTGGTTAGTTGACAATCTGGTGAGTTGAGAATCTGGTTAGTTGACAATCTGGTGAGTTGAGAATCTGGTTAGTTGAGAATCTGGTGAGTTGAGAATCTAGTTAGTTGAGAATCTGGTGAGTTGAGAATCTAGTTAGTTGAGAATCTGGTGAGTTGAGAATCTAGTTAGTTGACAATCTGGTGAGTTGAGAATCTGGTTAGTTGACAATCTGGTGAGTTGAGAATCTGGTTAGTTGAGAATCTGGTGAGTTGAGAATCTGGTGACTTGCTAATAAGCGATAGGTACCTACACTATCGGTGACTGCATGATCAGGTGAGATGGTGGTGAGTTAGGTTAAACAATATAAATTTCAACAAAATTATGTTACATAAAGGAGCTCTGCTTTCAGAACTAGGTAGGTATATCTTGCATCTTAGAAGAGGCGATATCTTCCCTATTTCATAAATTCACCATGATATTTAGACCAAACAAACTGTGAAAATGTTGCTATTAAGTACGTTTATTATGGGATTAGAAATTTCATTTCTTTTACAGTTAATTTATCTCTGATACCTACAAAATCAAAGTGATCTTTACAATAATGATTGATTTTGACAATCATTCAAAATCAGTGGTACAATACAGCCCCGGCCCGCTCCAGTCTGGAAGATCAGCGATAGCGTAGTGGTGTGACCGACTGCCAAGTCATAGGTCTCGAGTTCGAACCCAAGACGCACCTCTGACTTCACACACCTCCGGATTCATGTGCGTATTGTATAATTATAACTTGCTTCAAAAACGGTGAAGGAAAACATCGTGAGAAAACTGAAAGCCTGAGAGTCATTTCTCGACGGCATGTGAAGCCAAGTCATTGAAGTATCCTTCACTCTGACTCTACGTCTTGTAACCTACATTATATTGATTTTCAACACAACGGAGATCGTAGCATACTAAGGTTTAAGACATTTATTTCTCAAAAAGAATACAATTCACTTAATATGAGAAATACAAGGTGATCTTAAAACTAAATATAAGAATTACTTATGAAGAAGGTAGGTACTCGTAAATAAATAAGTTATTTAGTAGACAAACAGTTTTACAGTGTTGTGGGTAAAAGGAAAAAAGTGAGTGTACTATTACATATCAATTCTACTATATTCTGTGATACCATAGACTTTTATGGATTTCGATTCTTCTATAGGTTTAATAAACATAGTATTGAATGAAACAAATGTTTTTAGGATTAGCTGATATCGCACATATAATATATGTCAAACATAACGCACAATGATTATCTTGTGAAAGAACAGTGATATTTTAATTAATTGTTTCATTAATGATAGATTGTTTTTATGATATGATATTAGACGCCGTCAGTTTTTTACAGCAGTTTTAAAATTAAATCTTCAATTTTTGTTTGATTGAAAAGAATACACACATACCCATGACATCACGCCTGTATTCTCCGAAGGGTTAGGCAGATGTGTACCTATAGTATCTACACCCACATTTCGCCAGCTATGTTTAAGTCCCATGTAATAGGGGGCGAGCGTATTGCAATCAACCGCGGGCATAAAACCAGACGGACTGCTACTGAGAAAACCCAATAACACTTTTTCCGACCCAGGAATCGAATCCAGGACCTCATGCTTAGCAGTAGCGCATGCAACCACTACACCAACAAAGCAGAAACAAAAACAAAAAAAAAATTGTTGCCAAAGACATTTATGTAGATGCTATATTTTTTGTACGTAGCATGTCAAGCCTTGTTAAAACATAATTATCACAAACATGAAGTATTCCAAATATTCACACTTATCATTTTCAAAACATGATTTAATCACTTTGTTAAGCTAACAGTTACTATTGTTTGGATTTTTGCAAATTACGGAATATTTTCTCTTTTATAAATCCAGTGAAGTCACGTTGACGTCATAAAAGAATTTTGTCAAAATGATTAGATGACTGAATATCTGTGAAAAGATGATTAAACGACTGAATATCTGTGAAAAGATGATTAAATGACTGAATATCTGTTTTGATTTGTGTCCATTTGATTCTCGAATCTTTATTTAAGGAAATTGAAATCAAAATTAGGTGAAAAACTTAAAACATGGTGCGTAAAAACGGTTCCATAATATTTCAAGTCCTTCGTAACAAGATTAGATATCGTACCAATTTTTCCATTTATTTGTTTGTTGGTTAAAAAAAATATTTTGTTTAAATTTTCAGATTACCTGGTAAATGTTCACATTGAACCACTGAGATACCTTGAAAGACTTCTTTTATTTTTCCTCTCGTCGAGTATGAGAGCCTGCAGTCGGAAAGATGGGTGCGGACCGACAGTCAAAGATCCTAGAGAGTATTGCGAGAGGGCTTGGTACTCGTGAGAGGTCTCATTTTGAACACTGGAGAACCGAAACATTAGATAGAGAAAAATGTTGCAGATACAGATTGTAAGTTTAATGTTTTCGTTCGTACATTCCTTTCGTTCGTTAACTTTTAAATCGCGGTGGAAATTTTACAAATCCTACTAGAATTGAGTAGTAAAAAGTGAAATGGATTATCTCCTCTATAAAGGCATCATAGATATGATATCTCAATTCATTGTATTACAGAGAATGCCGACAGTCAACGTGGTGATGATTTTACAGTTCTAGAAAAAGTCGAGATAATATAATATGGGATTTATGTGATACGTCAGTGTGTACACGACACACGTCAAATAGTAGTAGAATATTGTTGTGGTTTTTTCAGGAGTTTTTAGCAGTAGGATTAATGAAGAATTAATCGTAATTGCATACGTTTGAACCTTCCTATTCCTTCAATATTTCTGAAGGCGTTTACACTTGGACATTTATCGTGCTTTAGGATATCCTAAGGACTTGATCAATTAATGTCAATAACAATGGCAGCCTTGACGAATTCGAAGTTGAGTGGCAAAGCTGGACAAACTTGCCTATAGACACGTGTACCTACTGCGACATCGTGGGCCACATATAGAGATAGGGCTGTAGAGGTAAATCATACGTTTAAATTACGGACAATGAGTTACATTTTCCTCAATTATTTCTGCGACAAAAAAAAATTAAAGGTGTCTTGGGATACCCCGGTTGGAACAAAGTACCTTCAGCTCTATATTATATGTATAACTCGTTCAGTGCCGGGACTCCTCCTGGAGAGTTCACCTAGTAGCATATGGAATGCCGAGAGTCCTCGCAGAGGGCTCATTTTAATTGTAGGTTTTTCTTAGCGAATACTGCATTATAAATGGTGAAAATAAAATCTGATGTAGGTATATAATATTTTAACGATATTTATTAGTATATGCGTTAGTTTTAAAATCCAAGCAAATAGATTTTTTAATATATATTTTTATAATAATCACTATAAATTTATAAGTTTGGAAACTATAAATTTAAATTCAAATTCAAAATATTATATTTCACATAAACCTACAAGGGCACTTATGAAACGTCAGAAGCTAGATGCACGGTTCCAATTGTTCGTTTCTAACTCCACGATTACTCTTTAAAAAGTAAATGGTTTTTACAATGTATTACAGGACAGTGTTAATAGGTATGAGAGGACAGTGTAGGCCTATCAACAAGTACCAGAAACTTAGCAAGATAGAAAATGTTCAACAGATCTACAGTGTGTTAAGCCTACAACGTTCACACATTCACAAAATCTAAAAGAAAATAATCTATATAAAAAGATAAGACCTATTTAAACCAAATGACATGATTGCCACTACAGCTGTAACAAATCTAATTTAATAAAAAATATTGAATATTGTAGCTATATAATGCCAATGTCAATGTGAATATTGTACTGTATATAGCGACAAGACTCCCTGAAAACACTATTTAACTTCGTTTTACAGTGTTTTATAACCAGTGATCGGAGTAGGTAGGTTGATTTTTGGTACTTGTATCATAAATGCACACAGAAAGAATAACATGGATAAGCCATTTTTCCGGAAAGCAATTCCGGTATTTCCGGATTCAATTAAATATTGTTAATGTTGGTAGTGATATTATTACTACTCAATTCAAAGTTGGTGATGGTATGTTCAACAGCTTAAGCAAACAAACACAATACTAAAAATATTGTTTGAAACTCCTCATGGTTTAAACTCCTTGTAACAAGTAAAATATTACTTACCAAAGCTTGGAATCGTGACTGTTTGCCGTTAAAAAAATTTATGAAGAATATAATATTGCTCATTTTAATACAATTACTACCTAAGTTCCGTTTTAAAATAATCAACCAATTCCGGAGGAACGTCCATATTAATATATACGTTTCGGATCATTGACCCCAATTCAATCTACCTACTCCGACCATTGTTTATAACACAGTTTTAAACCTAATGTCGTTGACTGTCAACGATGGTTAACTGAAGCGCAATCGTAATGCCGGCTATTCCCGGAGCGTTAACTTCCAATATATATGGCAGCATGGCGTATGAGTTCTATGAAAAGTGGGAGGAGTCAAAAGTGTTAAATAAGTAAAGAACTAGCACAAAATCTTGTAAACACATATACTATAGCAAAAGTGTCGTGACGGTCAAATGCTATACTTTTTTCGGTCTAGCTTTTATTCGCCAAGTGTGCAGAGTATAACGTGCAATAAAAATTGTCGTTCCAAAACAGCAACCCTAAAAACCACTTCGGTCGTAGGAAAACACTACAATTTGTCGTGTGCGGACAATAAAAAACATACAAGACATCATTCTACACATCCCACACAGGAAGGTAAAGCTAAAATTAAGTGTCAATTAAATAAATATTCATCGCAGTAGACAGTAATAAGGTGCGTATATAGAATACTGATGAGGATTACAATGTAATTAGCAGGAGGAAGGAGGGAGACGTACGGAAGGAGACATATGATGTACATGTGGAAGACTGGTTAGGTCGCGACCTAGACGCTTATTTGGAAGAGGAACTAGGAAGATGGGATGATGGCGCTTCGGAAGCCATACAAGCGCCTAGGACATCATTATTCACACAGGAAGATGCTGATTGCTGTTAGATGCAGAAAGGATCTTAAACAAATGGTCAACTGATTTTGGGATATTCAATCTGCCTAGTCTTTTCCCATATGTTGGGATCGGCTTCCAGTCTAACCGGATGCAGCTGAATACCAGTATTTTACATGGAGCGACTACCTATCTGACCTCCAAAACCCAGTAACTGGGTAATACGATACTCCTTGGTAAGACTGGTTGTCAGACTTTCGGGCTTCTGACGACCCGTAACGACTGTCAAAGATCCACCAATGACAACGGCTTAACGTGCTTTCCGAGGCACGGAGGAGTCTCGGTATGTAAAGATGGTCCACAGACCAACCCCGGCAAGCGTAGCTTAACCTGATCGATCGACCCGTGTGGCTGTTATTACTTAGCCACAAGCCCCTTCCCTTCTATGATTATGGGGTATTGTAACTTGTTATTAAAACAGATGGTCCACATTATCGTGCAGAGTGATTTATAGACGCAAAACTCACATAAATAAACACCCAGACCATTTTTTTTTCCATGGGGAAATCCTCATGGATACCCTCCGTCTTGGAAAAACAGAGGGTTCTGTCTGACTCCTACCGACTAAAACTCCACTGTTCCGTACCATGAGTCGGGGGCCCGGGAGATACTTGTACATTCGTCGCACCCCCAACTGGTATCAGCCCGCCATGCCTGGCGGACCCCATCACCAAGTGCGGCCGATCCCACGACCGCAGGTCCCACCCTAAAACAAGCACACAAACACCCAGACCAAAAACAAGTATTATGAAAGAATCATAACAGGAGACGTTCTGTAATTTCTGGCAAAGGTCATGGGAACGGGCATGTTCAGTAAAAATATTTCCGCATAATCGACGTTTAACTTTGAAGATAATTAGCAGTCGGTAGGAGATACATAAACGGAAGGAGACGAGCTGATGTGCATGTGAATGTGCCAGGTCGCGACCTAGACGCACATTTGGAGGATACACACGGAAGGAGGCGCTTTGGAAAGCCAAACAGGTTGGAATGCACATCCTCTTGGCAAGCCAACGATCTCAACGGTTGAATGTTGTAGGATGTTGTTGCTAACGAGGCACTTTACAAACTTGTTACTTGCTGTTTATGAGATTTATTAATTAGTAGCTGCATCCGCAAATTAGCTTACGTGGTCTATTTGAATAGAAATAAGCTTATGACAGACAAATACTACTGGACGGAATACGATTGTCAAATATTACGTTTTGCCAAAACGCCATGTCACAGAGTTTGTAGTAATATGAAGAGTTTAATCATCATCACCTTTATACTCACAGTAACACACCTTAGTATTCACACTCACACACCCCCATTTTCACATTTACACACCTTCATAGTCATAGTCACATTCACACACCCTCATACTCACATTCACACACCCCTACTCTCACTCACACATTTGCATGCTTCTTGTCTAGTTTTAATTTTCTCTTTTTATATTAAATCGCCTGTTTTTATAACACTTAAAACAAGTAATTTTATGTTAATATTTTAAGTTTTGGAAGAGCGGAGTCTCCTAACACAGGCTTTTTTGCTTAAAAGGAGGCTCCAATCACTAGTTGTTAAATTTACTTGTAAAACAAATAAAACATTTTTCATTTCATTTCATTTCATCATTCTCATGCCCATTTTCTTCTTTTTTTTTTTGTTTGGAAATTTTCAAATAACTTCTCCCGCTCTGGGTGGAATGTCAGATTCTTACTGATTAAACCTAACCCGTGGTCCTTCAGTTGCCTGTATGTTGCCAGGGGCCACGGTATCCCTTTCGGACTTTCCCGCGACCCCGGCAGGCATCGGCCCGAGCGGACATTTCTTTGAGGCGCGCGTTGGACAGAACGCGCTATCGACCCGAACCTGGTCCTTATCGGACGGCGAGCTACCCATTGCTCACCGTCCGCAAGCCCGCGACTTTGGTGGCCGGGAAGCGGCCTGGGATTCCCGACGCCCAGGGCGTCTCCTGCGGCGGCCATTCTCATGCTCTTATCCCAATTTATTTGGGATCAGCGCAACATGTCTTTATCTTCCACACTCCTTAGTTGTCATCTCGGTAGTCACCCCCTTTCTAGCCATATCATCTTTCACACAGTCTTCCCCTACTCGTATAGCCATCAACATTCATACTCAAAACTTTACTTACGACATTTTCTTCATTCTTCCGCTTCACATGAAAAGTTTAAAATGAGGGTGAAAAAAAACATTAAGCTGGTATCTAATAATGAAAAAACTGGAGAATACCTATTATAGGCTCCAAGGCATCAATCAATATGATAAGTAACTAAGAAAAAACAAATGTTTTAGGTACCTAAAAATACAATTTAATGCCAAAACTGTGTAGCGGAACCTGCAAGTCAGTAGATAGATAGAAATCATTGATCCGCATTATCTGCGACATACAATTATCACGTAGACAACTATGGAATGTCTGTTTTGACATCGCGAAATAGATGTCATTACGAAAGGCCATAACTTGGATTTAGATGTGCCGACAGTCAGAAATATAATAAAATGTTTTTGAGATAGCTTATTAAGAGTTATTAAATGTTTCGGAAACTGCACTTTTACAATGCGTACGAGGGGCCAAAGCCAACTCGCAGAGGCCCGTTAGACGTTTTTAATTTAAATAAGGCACCAACAGACGACTATCCCTGTTCCCACTGTACAAGTACACACAAGGACAACCCCCGGTTGGTGTAGGTCTACTGCAGGATATGGAAACAAAGATATTGGATTATGGGTTTGGGTGGCTAATGTGAACTGGTTATCTAGGACTATGGAAAGACTATGGCCTCTACCTAACCAATGTTTTATATAAAATACACAAATAAAATGGCAGGGGGTGACTTGCGCACTCAATAATGGGCTCCATAGTGTCGTAGCACAACAAGTTCTGAGGTGATTATGAGTGGACAGATATTCCACGGCTATCAGGATAATACCGCAGTACAATAAGAAGGGTCAAGATCCCTACCAGCATCTTACTGGAATACTTCCTTCGTCTGAGCACGTATGCTCTCCACTCTAGCCGGCCGATAAAGCCAAGAATGACGTGGGATCTCTGTTCCTCGTCAGTGTTCACTCCAGCCGGTCAATAAAGGCAAGCCAGAGATGAGGAACAAGACTTCTCCCAGGAGATAGGGTTCGCTACTGCCCAATAGCTCACACAGCCACGTGTTGCCCTGCGGGTTTTTGTATCTCTTTTGGTCTGGCTCCTCATCCTAGACCTGTTCCGGCAAAGTAAAGTCTACCGACACAGATCTATAGTTCGGAGCGCCCAATCCCCACCACGACATCAACGTAGAGATACGGCGGTGCGGTTATTATTATTATTTAATAATTCAAGCATATAAATGTACAGCACATCAACCTACTACAATCTGTCAAATTTATTTAATAGATTTTCAACTTTAAAACTAGAGCATAAGGTTCAAAGTTGATTGGGAAAATTTGACAGTTTCGGGCAGTTTGACCTGCTGGCGTCTGTACAAGAACATTGACAAATGGCAACATCATGCAATAGGAACCAGAAGACGCGGCGGGAACCGGTCAACTAATGAATTACCAGGATGAAAATTAAATATGGACCGGGGAAAATGTTAGATTTATTTAAACCGGGGTACTGTTAATTGGATTAATTTATGAGATGGTGTATGATTAGATTGATTAGCGTATAGCGCAGATATGCTTCACCGGCTTCCGTGCGTATGCGCATTTTACAGTTCACTTGAGTAAACTTCCTGTTATTTATTGAGAAGAATCATCACGTGCAGGTTAAACAAATCAAATAGGTATACTTATCAAGTGTCAATTCAATCTTCTTTATAACCTCTAAGTAATCTGACAGCCCAACGTAAAGACAGTAATGGAGAGAATGAAAGCTGGAAACAAAAAAAAATGGATATAAACATAACATACCAAAATACTGCTTTTTAAAAACATAAGAAATCCGATGCCATATTTTTAGGTTAAAAGCACCCCTTATATAAAGGAAGTAGGTATGTCGCTTGACCTGTGCCTTGACCGTGGCCGTTAGTTGCGCTCGCGCATCCTCAATATTCACTCTACATCATAATCCTGTACAGAGAACATACTATGTTATTTAAATCGGCATTTTCCTCGCCAATTCACACACACATGCAAAATGTTCGTTTTGCAAATAGATGTTGCATTGAGTCCTTCGGAAGTGCTAGCCGGACTCACAAACGAGAGAGGGATTCCGTAACGTATTAAGAACGGGCAAAAAACGTCCAAAATACACGTTTCTTGTATGGGGATTCATTAATTATTGACTTTATTATTTGTTGTTATAGCGTCAACAGAAATACGCTATCTGTGAAAATTTCAACCGTCTACCTATTACGGTTCATGAGATACAGCCCGCTGACAGACAGACGAACGGACAGCGGAAGCCTCGTAATAGGGTTCCGTTTGGCACCCTTTGCGTACGGAACCCTAAAAATATAAATGCTGATGGCGATGATCGAGTCTTTTTCATTGTCATTAAAGATGTTCCGGCTTATTGGTGATTCGTACGAATTCACTCGCCCGAAACGACCGAATCGACACTTTCGGCGAATCGCCTCAAGAAAAAATAATATTATTTAAAAGTGTCGATTCACCCGTTTTAGACGAGTAAATTCGTGCGTGTCACCAATAAGCCGACGTTCCGCAGCAATCAGGGATAGCTACTAATACGATAGAGATAGATAGAATGCTACCAAAATAATTTAAATAATTCAGCCGCAAAGGAGTATGTAAGAACGTATATATTCTGTAACCATCTCACCGTGAGAACTTAGGTGAAGTGAGCTCAGAGTGAGCTGTCAGTCCCTAGCAGCAAGTGGAATGACAGCTCACTTCACGTTCACTTCACCTAAGTTTCCACTTTCCACCGTGAGATTATTACAGAATAGACCGGCTGGTGGCATTATAGTGTAGTGGCGTGAGTTTATGTATGTATGTATGTATTGAGCTGCACATCTATAGTGCCGCGTCTGCTTGACTTCTATGATGGAAAGCACTCTACGTCCCCTTGTTTTCTTGTTTCCATTAGATTTGCAAGTGTGCGTGAAGCTTGTAACGAAGTTTATATAATGTTTTGTCTGTATGTTCGGTGAACGCGGAATGCATGCTGACAAGACTTCTTTGCAAAATAGAATGTTTAAAGGCTTCCGCAACCAGGCGCGACGAGACAGCGCGACGCGACTCTATTAAAACAATTTCTAAGAAAACTTCACGGTAGAAAAATTACCGGTGTCGCGTCGCGCAACATGTCGCGCCAGTCTGCACGAGCCTTTTTGACATTGAATGACGCTTGAATGAATGACGCACTTTAGATATCTCGCGTTTAACTCATATTGTTTTTTATGGTAAGAGTAATAATATTATTATGTACAATATGGAATATAAGTTTGTATGTTACGTGGTCACAATATAATAACTAAAAATACAACTTTATGTTGCAACAATTTTTTGCCAAATCTACTGCTGATTGAGACCAACAGAATTAGCTGTTGATTTGTAAAAGGGTCAGCTTTTAAAGACTAAATCTGACTCAGTCAGGATCCCTAATAATGTGTTTTTTTTTTTTTATCCCAGAATACTTAGTGCGGATTTCAACAATGAAATTGAACACGTTCAGCACATCTACGCGTTTTAGAAATGCTGATCGCGTTTAGTTTCATTGGTGAAATCAGCCCTTAGTGTTTTACAAAAATACAACTTGTCCAGACATACCTACAGCACCCCACAGATGTAATTGGATTTTTTATAAAAACTCGTAAAATATTAGATCTGGTTGTTTTTATAACAATTATGTAATTACATTATTTAAATACGCATCATGTTTTATCCTGGGTTAAAACATTATAATGACATTATTTCATTTAATAAATATTTATTATATATATTATTTATTTATTTATTTATTATTTATTATTTGTTTACAAACTTTCTAAAAATTATACACTGACTACATATTATAAAGAAATGGTTGAGATGTAATTCCTTTTCTATGGGACATGACACCAATGACATAATAGGACCGACCCGAAATTTTAAAAAATACCATAAATTGCCTACAGACGATTATCTATGAAAAATTGTGACACCTCAAATTGATGTGCTTCATTTCTTTATCTCGCTACTGTCATTGCTACGAGTTCCCCGTGATGTAGGAGGCCGCAGTCTCAAATATGCGAGTGCAAAGACCTGACAGTTACAACTAAGTAAGTTTTTACAAGCCAGAGTCCACTAAACCACGTGACCTAATATGTGTGGCGGCATCTACAACGTCACATGTGAACACATCAAAAGACCTGACGTTACACAAATCCTGCATCGCACAAGCAGCGTTAACCACGCGATCAGCATATATACAACTTGTAAAAAATACCTGCCGGTCTATTCTGTAATAATCTCACGGTGAAAACTTAGGTGAAGTGAGCTGTCATTCCACCTGCTACTAAGGACTGACAGCTCACTCCGAGCTCACTTCACCTAAGTTTTAACGGTGAGATGGTTACAGAATAGCACTGCTTATCCGATCTGTGAGGGTGTTGTTAGGTATCGTACTGAGAGTATATATTAATGTGAAAATTTCAGGGATAAAAGAAAAAAAAAATCGCCAAATTTTTTTCAATGGGGAATTTTCCCTTGTTTAGTGGGTGTCTAAAAGTCATAGCTTGTGACCTCTGCTGAAAATTTGCTAATTTTTAATGAATTTGGGGTAATTTTGGTACTCATTTGAATTTTAAATAGCAATAACTTATTTATTTTCAATAATAATTTAAAAAAAATACTTTTTGGTAATGTTATTGCAGTACCTATATGCCCCTTGCGGATCGTACAGGCTTTTTTTTTGCATATTGTAAAACCTTCCGTCGTCAATCGTCGGGTTACCCACCAGACACGACACCCGTCTAGTCAGAGAATCCTCCCTTTTCTATAGAGGATGAGTGAACTTTACACCCTATTCCTCATACCTCTATATGTATAGCAAGATTCTATATAAAACTTCGACATTGACGTCTCACGTTTAAACATATCAATTAACTTTATCGGAATCAAACAATAATTTATAAATGTTATGTCATTTACACATTCTCGTTAGTCAGTTCAGACTTACTCACAACATTGAAGCTTCGCAGTCACGACTTGGAAAATTCTACTGCTTTATATTATATAACTAGCGAGCGACCCGTCCCTGCTTCGCGCAGGTGCAGTGGCGACAAAACATCAAGATTTCTGTTCTATATCTAAGTTAAGAGGGAACAGGGGCTGCAAGGAATTTGAAAAATAGGTATTTGTAGAAACTATTGCCCTCGTTTTACCTCAAGTCTGCCTCCGTAGAATGCGATAGGGACAGCTGCAGTACAGACCAACTATATCACAAAAAAAATTGACGAGATCGACGTTTCGTATTCCCCTTTTTCTCCTCAAAAACAGAGCCGATTCAATTATTTTTTACATAAAAGTTTGAAGTAAGAGTATGTCTAGGTTCCTATAAATTTCTTTTATGTTCCTATAATTTCTTGGAGGGTCATATTTTCTTTACCAGTAAGTTGCTGAAAAAAAGGAAATAACAGGGACGTGTCTACAGCAGACCTTGATTTTAGGAAGATGGCATTATTCAGGAAGAAAAAAGGGGAATACTGTATGGAGATTCGCAGGCCCTGTTCCCTCTTAAATATAAATGTATTATACGCATAAACCTTCCGGAATATTTTTTCCAAATGATAGTGAAATCCGCATCAAAGTCTGTTGCGTAGTTTAGAATATCAAAGCGCTCACACAGACAGACACAAAAAGCGACTTTGTTTTAAATTATTATACATTCCACTCAGGTGCAAGATAATGACAAATAAATGATTTATAAGGAGTCCCCACGTGACTTTTCAATAATACGCTTGGTTTACATGTATAAACGCGTGTGGGAGTGTCAGATCGCAACTAGATAATAAAGTTGATTGCAAATGGCGTTATAAAACCCCAGACAGATGAATAGATAGTGGAAATTACAGAAGCAGGTGGTGTGGCGATGTTGTTGTAAGGATGGCGCATGCGTCGATTATGTTTAATATCAACAGGAAATTTTTGGATAGACTAATCAATGGTGGCCGCTGTCACAATTCGTTTTCTAAACAAAGAAATTGTGTCTAATTGCACAAAAGATGTAGATAGAAACCGAAGAAAATTTCTGGGTATAAGGGATGAAAGCAAAGCTTATGGTCGTATTGTTGTATTGTCTTCGCTACTGATGGATATCGTTTATTTTCTCAAACTGAATACAATAATTGGAGAGAAAAATTACCTAAACACTTACGATTATCACAAATTTTACGAAAACTAAGAATACGAAATCAGTAGTTTACCAAAAATGGGGTGTGTAGACATCCAATCAAGGGAAATACACAACGAGTTAGTATCTAACTGGCTGGATCAAATTATTTCTTCTATTTAGGGATAGAAATAACTAGATTTCCAAAGAAATTACTATATCTTCGCAACCGTTGAACCATAACGAACCTAATAATCGAATCTACCAGGTGCGCGTTATGCAATGCGTATGCGCAACTCATTACGCATAATGTGTGAACATGTCCCGATGCTATCACTCAGCTCCAGTTTCATTTCCAGGTTATAACAGAACTGTATTTTGTCTAGGTTCTAGATATCTAGGCCACTTTTCCAGATTATTTGCTGTTATGTGATTATTTCTAGTTTTGCTAAGTGTCTGTCTGTTTACGACATATTAAGACCTTTTTCGGAACTTAAGGCCTGTATCTAATTAACAACTTATCATTATGAGACAGTAAGCAAGTTGAAGTGGTAGTGGGGAGACCGCGTATCGGCAAGCGTAGTGTGGGACGCCCGCGCAGGTAGATGGACCGACGACCTTAAAAAGGTGGCCGGGACAGACTGGATGCCGCAGGCGGAGGACAAGGTGTTGTGGCGCAGCCTGGTAGAGGCCTATGTCCAGCAGTGGACTGCGATAAGCTGAGTTGATGAATTAGACAGTAAACATTGTGTGTATTTTAGTATGCTACTAAACTGCTACCGTGTCCGGATGTGCCTATAAATCACCGACATCTCGGCAGGTAAATTAAGCAAAGGAAATGCTTTAGATATGGCCTGACATGGGCCTGACTATGACTTTGGTAGACTAGCCGGCTGGCCGAATTGTTGGTTGCAAAATGACCGACAAGTCGGTCAAGCAGATCATTGCTTTTGGTGGAGTTCGGCTTTACAAAATCGAAACTGTGATTCTAAAATAAATAATAAATACGTTCTTTATTTAGAGTTGTAGAAGCTCTCGTTTAGTTTTTTTTTTTTTTGTTATAAGCTTATTTTTTTGATTTCAGATCAATATTGACTACAAAAGAAAGAGTTCCTGTTTCTAGATTATAATACAATTTGTAAGACTGATTCTAAAATTAACAAAAATGCATTATGCATAAAAGAGAGATTAGTCTCCACTTTTTGCTGAATAGTTGCCGAATACAGTATGCCCAGATAGTCGGCAACTATGTAGTCAGTGCATCTCTGAAATGCTTGTTGCAATTTTAGAGAACAAAGATCATATATTTCTAATATACATATCCATAAGGCAAGTGGGTACATCAATTACTGATCTCATGTTGAAGACATAAGACCTATAATTAATGTCTTACAGAAGTGACAATAGGAAAAATAAAATCTAATATTTATGACAAGTTGTAGTTTAATCATTCTTTCCGTAGTATTAACATGCTGACTAATATCACAAGAAGCCTGTGCATATTATGACATACAATACAATACAATATTATACAGCGTGTCCCTGGAAATATGGATCAGATCGAATATGCCGATGCAATTTTTACGGTTCAAAATTTATGACCAATTTTTGTTTTTTTCAATCATATTGCATAGTGCTCAAAGAAAAATATCATGAAAAAAAACTTTCAGGGCTATCAATTCATCGCCTGGAGGACACGGTGGAGCATACGGTGGAGGTCTCCCCGGCTTGGGCAGAGCATCGCCGTGTCCTCGTGGAAGCGATCGATTGTGGGGATCTCTCGCGTCCGGCCCTGGTCCAGGCCATGGTACGGAGCGAGATGGCATGGGAGGCCGTCACCTCCTTCTGCGAAGCAGTAATGCTCGCGAAGGAGGAGGCGGAACGCGTGAGGGAAAGGCAAACTTCGCGGCCTAGCCGTCGGGAATCGCAGGCCGATTCCCGGCCACCGTAGGCGCGGGCTTGCGGACGATGAGCAATGGGTAGCTCGCCGTCCGATAAGGACCAGGCCCGGGTCGACGGCGCGTTGTGTTCCACGCGCGCCTCAAAGAGATGTCAGCAGAAGTGAAGGGGTCCGTTAGGACCGATGCCTGCCGGGGTTGCGGGAAAGTCCGAAAGGGATACCGTGGCCCCTGGCAACGTACAGGCAACGGAAGGAACACGGGTGGGTTTTAGTCAGTAAGAGTCGGACACGCCCTCCCGCTCCACCCAAAGCGGAAGAAGTTATTTGATTTAAAAAAAAAGGGCTATCAATTCTTGTTTTTTTTTCAGGGTTTTGTGAAGAGTGGGAAGAGTATGGCAAAGCTTTACTATTTAACAACAGATTTTTTTTCCGCGATTTCAGTTGATCCCATAGTAAAAGTTATTCAGTTCGATGTTCTTAAAGCACCTCTTAAAGTCTCTAAAGTGAGTTTTTCAACACCTTACTCGTAAGATGCCATGAAGCGATGTGTAGAATTATTGCGAAAATGCTAACATTTTATTTAGTAGTGGGAAAAATCGGCCAAGTGCGAGTCGGATTCGCACACGAAGGGTTCCGTACCTACCACCGAACAATATTTAGCCAAAAACGCCGGAAAAAAAAACACGTTTCTTATATGGGGACACCGTTTAATTTTTAACTTTATATTATTTTTATTATTTTGTGTTATAGCGGTTATAAAAATACACAATCTTTGAAAATTTCAATTGTCAACCTATTACGGTTCATGAGATACAGGACATACCCGCTGACAGACAGACGGACGGACGGACTTAGTAATAGGGTTCCATTTGGCACCCTTCAGGTACGGAACTCTAAAAAGCGAGTCTACAAATTGTAAAAGAATTAAACATTAAGGTAAGTACTTCAGTGTTGTCTTAAAATATATGATACTCGTAGGTACAATGAAAAACACGTCAATCAAATCAAATGCAAAGCAACATCAATTATCATCAGCCGACGAAATTTCGGGAATTCCTGTCACTGTTTTTAGTCTTCAAAGCAAAAAAACTGCAACGCTAAACCACAATATAAATAAGTAACAGTATTATATCTTCATAGAAACCGGCCGAAACGACGCGCTTCGAAGTCTCAGTGTAAACCAGGGGCCTTATTATGAAGTATTAATGCCATCATTATTCCACTGCGAAAAAAGGATGGTGCTAGCGGCCTTTTATAGCTCCGTCTCTTACTCACACTGGATTAATGGTGGCATTAATACGTCATAATACGACCCCAGTACGCAACAGTATCGAGTGCGCGGCAGTTACGCGTAAACGCGGAAGTTTTATCTACCGAGCGGCCGTAGATAATTATTTCAAGGTCACTGCCGAGATATAATACTGTTACTTATTTATACTGTGGTTAAACTAAAGCTCGTGAGAATTAAAAACAATAAGTACCTACCTACCAACTTCTCATAATAACACCACTTAAGTATTATTATACTGACGTCAGTGGAAAAGAACTTGTGCTAACTTTAATTTTTCTCGAGTCTGACACATATAATAATCACTTGTCGGCTAATCTCTGGGATCTTCCAAGAATCGAGGAAATATTATAAGGTTGTTTGGATACTTTGTACCAAGTTATTAAAGTTTAATGCTTAAATAATGCGTTGTTTACTTACAATGCACTTTGCTAATAAGGTCGTGGCAAGACAACATTATTTTCATAGAGAAGTATCTTGAACTGAATCGGTTCCTTATTTGTTTCTGTCATGGACTTTTCCGCCTAGCTTTGGTCATAGACCGTAGATTCGTTTGTGTTCATGTATGAAATAATATTAACTGCAGTGCTTTTCTGTAACCATCTCACCGTGAAAACTTAGGTGAAGTGAGCTAGGAGTGAGCTGTCAGCCCCTAGCAGCAGCCGGTCTATTCTGTAATAACGTAATATAATGTATTAACGGGTGACCACTGAAAATCAGCGCTGTGCTGTGGGTCCCTCATAGCACAGAATTATGCTGAGTGGAAGCCTTCTTGTCACAGTCATGACGTGCAGCTGCCAAATATTTCTGTTGTTTATATTTTTGTTATTTGTATGCACGTGTCTCTGTGACAAATAAACCTTTTTTTCTTTTCTTAATAATCTCACGGTGAAAACTTAGGTGAAGTGAGCTGTCATTCCACCTGCTGCTAGGGACTGACAGCTCACTCCGAGCTCACTTCACCTAAGGTTTCACGGTGAGATGGTTACAGAATAGCACTACAGGTGGAATGACAGCTCACTTCAAGCTCACTTCACCTAAGTTTTCATCGTGAGATTATTACAGAATAGACCGGCTGGTCCGGAGCTTGCTTGCCACTGCTTATCGGTTTCTGATATATAGATATATAAGAAACCATGCAGGCGCTTTACTTTGTTTAATTTATTTGATCACCACAGCTCTAGAAACGGTAATGCACAACATCGTGACGGAACCTTGATGGCCTAGAAACAAAAATTCGAAGACATGTGAAATTCATCAAACCGCACTGGCATCAAGCCGCCCTCATGGTAAACTATTATTATTATAGCATTTATTTCGGGCTACGCCCATAGTGTTAGTAACAATGGTCTTAAATACTAGTGTTAGTAGACATAGGTACATGTTTTACTCTGTGTGGAGTTTCATCCAATGTCGCAGCATTGGAGACTCCCATCTATCTGCGAATATACTCAAGATACCTGTTGGTACTGCCACGAAGACGAGCGAGCAGGGAAGCGCTTCTCTTTCGCATGATGGCCGTAAAACCATCTATATGCCTATCTGAAAACATTTTTGACGCACTACATCGCCATGGCAGCCCCAACAGTATCCTGAGTGCGTTATTGTACTGGACCCGTAGATCGCTATATGCACGCAAACTGTAACTAGTCCACAGGCTGCACGTGTAAAATGATGAGCAAAAAGCTTTGAACAGAGTAATTTTCACCGTCTCTGTACATTGCGCAAACCTGCGGGCCAGCATGTTGCAGCGTACTGACAGCGATCTACGTTCCCTGTCAATGTCCTTATTATCTTTTAAATCGTCGGTAACCCAGTGACCCAAGTACTTGAAACTGGTCACCCTATTTAAGGGTGCTCCGCCGAGCGATATCTCAGGGATAGTTGGGTAACCTATAGCACCTGCCTTAAAGACCATTATTTCGCTCTTTTTGGCGTTATAATTGAGTCCATGTACTATGGCCCACTCCCTCTGACAGAGAAGAGGCCTATGTCCCAGCAGTGGGCAACAACCACACCAAACCGAAGATTAATATTATTTGCTACACATATATATACACACATACATATATACACATATCTATCTTTATTTAAATATAAAACACTTACACACTATAAAACTGATTTACATCCGTGAGACGTCCTCGTAACATAAGGTCCAGTTAAAAACCAGCGTCAGACCAAAGTTGTCTGGCATTTATGCTGAACTGGGCCTATTTGACACAGCCGTGAGGCACACAGTACTATTCTAAGTTATTTTTATTTTTTTGTTTTTGTGTGAATATTGTGTGCCTTAACCTGAGTCAAATAAATTTATTTTCTTTATTTCTTTCTTTCAAATATAAGCTTACTATCGAGTGTTCATATATCTTATCGTCACCATTTCAGTCAAATCAACCAGTTAAACTACTATGGTCGTAGTTTACTTCAACAAAGTTCCAAATCAAAAGAATAAAGAGCTTTCTTTCGTACCATATTTAAACTAGCACACACGCCGTACTAAAATTTAAGATTATTCCAATCGCATAGCCAGACGATATGTGCTGGCGATCTAGATTTAGGTACTCCATACTCACTTGACATCAATCCCATAAAAAAAACAGGCATGCTCCTAATGTATGATGACGTCGGAACTCGGAACACGACCCAGAATGTTGTCTTGATCAAAGACTAAAGAAAGAAATCTTTATTTTTATTTTTTTAGTAGATGTACCCCGTGGTTTCACTCGCATAAATCTCGATCCCGTAGGAATATCGGGATAGAAAGTATCCTGTAGTATATAACCTGGTTAGGACATACCTAACCAGGTCATAGTCTACCCATGTGCCATATTTCATCCAAATCCGTTCAGCCGTTTTAGCATGAAAGCGTAACAAACAAACTCACATTCACATTTATAATATTAGTTAGTAAGTTAGTAGGTACCTATTCTTTATTTAATTACGGACTTTTATAATCACAATATGCTACGAAGTATTTGACCATGAACCTGAACAGACTTCGCATCATCACCAATTGGTTGTGACAGAATTTTATGTAAATCAAGTTGATTCAACCTCAAGACCATGTCTTTGAGACTCATATCAAAGATAGTCCATCAATAAGTGATCTGTCCTCCACAAGTCCACACTCCACACAATTAGGCGAGTTCGTTTTTTCATTATAAACGCAAACTTATTTTATTTTATTATTTATTAGGGCGCGACAAGGCTATCTCTGCATGGTTGTACACCAGAAAAAAAAACTTTTGTGTGGAGTGGCAAAAACCTCAGCGGCCATGTTTTGAATAAGTTTATTAGAACAATAGGTACCATTTTTCATCTTCTCTTTTTCCAGGCATTTTCCACGCTCTATGTAGAACTTGTGACGTAGGACGATTGGACACAAAGATTGATTATAAGTGGACTGAGCCAGTGCCCTCATGATGATGAGCTGTCAAGTCTGCTGACCCAGCAGCAGGCGCTGTTTAATTGTTTCAATAATTTACTAACGTTGTGTAACCGTAACTGTGGGTATATTATATATCATTCAATGAGTGTTCGTAACTTACAGTCCGGCCGTTCTTGGCAACCGTCAATTTCATACAAACGAATATGTGTTTTGCGAATTTGATCCATATTACTACTAGAAATTGTCCAACTGACAGGTGTCACGAACGCATTAGCCGGCCAGTTCCATAGTTCTACATTAAACAGCAAATCTTCTCTCTAAACCCAATTCTCAATTCTTTATTGCGTACCATAATGTATACAGTTGGTAGGGAAACAGTTACATAAGTCTCAATTATGGACCCTGTCGGGCACAGCATAGATCAAAAGTAGGAGAGAGGAGGAAGAACGCTGGGTGTTATTATAGGTAGGAAGTCAAATAACCAGTATATAGGTACTTGTATTTAGTAACATTTGTTAAAAAAGAAACCATTTTCTTTTAAATTATTAATTATTCTTTCATTTTTTTATTATGTGATTTAATTATTATAATTCCTAGGTAGTTTTATTAATATATTATTATTTTTATTATGTGATTTAATTATTTTTCATATTTATAATTTATCATTTAAGTATTCGCCTATACTATAGTAGCATTTGTTTTCTAGGAAGATTTTCAATTTATTAATAAATATATTATACTAGCTTTACCCGGCCCGGCTTCGCACGGGTAGCACTAAGTACTTATACCTACTCTACCCTACCTACCCTACCTACTATAAACCTCATGGAGCCCGAGACCTTTCCAACGAATGCAAAACCGTGGAAATCGGTTCGTGCGTTCTGGAGTTATAGCGTCAGGAAGGAAAACCCGACTTATTTTTATATAGTAGATTTCTCTAAATTCTTAATACATGCAGGTAACTTATTATACATTTTTACGGACATGACAAAGGTACTATCGGAGTGCATTTTTAATCGTGATGTTGGCAGGTTTAATCTATTTTTGTGTCTTAAAATAATTTTTGTTTGTATGTCCTCTCTTTTTGTAAAGAAATCTGGGTACTTACGCACGAACTTACAAACTTCAAATATATAGAGACATGGTATACCTAACCCTACTTACTGAAATGCAAACCACATTAACAACAGAACCAGATCAATGGATCACTCGTTCAATTAGTTATTATAATAGACCTAGGTACCTACTACTGGATCAACACTATAATATATGGGTATAACTCATCATTACTGCATACCTAAATAGATACCTACCTGCATAGAATAACAACTAAAAGGATAAGCGAAACAAATAAATACACCTACCACAATGTATAAAATGAAAATAATATAACAAACAATTAAATAATGCAACAATAATAAGGATCATTCTTTGTTATTTCCTGTGACGGACACGTAATGTTACAAGGTAGAGCTTTTATCTAATTCCGTTGAAGAGGAAGGTATGAAGAGAATACTCGGAACTGCATAGGCAACCATTTTAACTTGGCATGCACAAAAAGAGGAGCCAAGCTTTACGTCTTAGCCAACAGCGCAGGTATGAGAAGCCATGTTATGCTGGCCACAGTAAGATCCATAAGGTCGCTTCTAGTACTCAGAAAATCTAGCATTGCAGCCACTTTACGTGTTTTCCATGAATTATGAATACCTTTGTTTGCTTCTATGGGTTCTATGGCGATGCTGCTTTGTCTCGAATTACTTTTAAATGCATTTTATAATTATATGACGCATCTGTTCACCGGTGCATTAAGCAGAATATTATTCATGACAAAAAAAAACTAGCAATGATGATATTTTTGTTAATGTCTTGCACGATGATATAACTTGAATAAACAAAAGGTGGTTGTTACTAACATTGTATGTACATTCTATATACAAATTATAAATTTAAGTCGCTTTTCGTGTCTGACCGCGTTGTTCTTCTAAACTACGCAACAGATTTTGATGCTGTTTTCACCATCATTATCATTTAGAGGAAGGTCGATGTGTATAATACCTACTTTACATTAATATTTAACTTAGTCATTATTTTTTCAAGTCGTAATAACAGCGTGCGTTTGTTTTTGGAGGTACTAAAAAAAATACAATAATAATATCACTTATCTTTAGGTGTTTTTCAAGTTTTTTACGACCGAATTTAATAACGTTTTCAAACGCTTCTATAAATAGCTAGAATTCATTGAATAAGTGGCAAGCACTAATTATTATTAGGGTCAAAGTTGATGGTAAAACTTGCACTCAAACGGTCGCGTGCTTCGCCGAGTTAACGTTCGCGTTGCTATCGCCTCAATCAGACGCATCGTCTTGTGTCGTTTGTTTTCCACCCGATTCTGCTTGGTTCGAGATCTTTCCATAAAAACTTCAGTTTACACAATTTAATCTAGATACGAATCACAGACTGATATCTAAATTGGTACACGATTCTGAGGTTTAGCTCTATTTACTTTTAAATAAATCTTAACAACAAGATTACCTACTTCACGTCTCTACGCAAATGCATCGATAATACTGTACCATTCTAGAGCTGAAACTGTCTGAAGTGAAGAACAGATCGACGTCCCAAATATAAAAATAGAAACACGGCAGTACCTACTCCGCGCGCTTTTACACCGGCTTTCTACGTCTAACCTAAAAGACAAATTATAATAACCTTTCATTACATGTGCATCATTCCCAGTTAGCAGAAATGTCTCAAGACGAGGGCTTCTTCAAAAAGTTCCACGAAACTATAAACGGCTCTCTGGATGACGTGACGAGGAACAATTTCGCCAATTTAGAGTCGAACACGAAGCGAGTCTCCTACTTGTGCAGTCTACCGATCGTCAGAAATTACAATTTAATCGACGATTTGCAGAAATGCCAGACAGGCGGCGAGTTTCCCGTGAAAAAAGACTTGGAAAGAGCGCGACACTTGAAGGATGAAGGGAATAAAGCGGTGCAGAAAGGTGACTGGGCGAAAGCGATGCAGCTATACAGCCACAGCATGGTTCACATGCCGGAGAAGGAAAGTAAGTCCGTCGGTAACTACCGCGGGTAGGAACTGTGCATGTTCACGTAAAAGGTCATGCGATATGTAAACAAACAGAGCATTTTGTTACTAAAAACCAGTTTATTAAGGAAAATGTTTCATTAAATGCTCTGATTTTGCAATTATTAACGAATGAAACTATTTTTGTTTACCATTAAAGTCATTCCAAGAGGTGATGTTAGATTTAACCGCAATATATATTTACTAACATATTATTGTGAAAATGGTTTTCCTGTTAGTACAAAATGGCTTTTAATATTAATACCTAATGCATGATAGCTAGTATTCTGCGAAGTCATTAGGTATCTGCGATGCGGCTTAGGAAACAAATAAGTTTTCAGCTAAAGCACTGAAAATATTTTAACCAAGGTTTTCCTCAACAATTCCTGTTATTTGAAAATAAAGACATAAAGTTTATTTATTTTTATATAATTTACGTGTCGCTTACATGTTTGTTGTTCAATCTCGGTGATACATTTCTTAGTAAAAACGAGACGGAAAAACCAAATAGATAGGTAGGTATAGGTGCCTACTTTGCACGTTCAATTTCAACGAAATGAGTAACATCAGAATCTGTTGGCACAATGGCATTTCCTGCCTACTGAGACCTAGATTTTATGAAGACTAAAATAATATTAGTTTTTTTTTTACAGCTGATGAGCTTTCAATCGTTTTGGCTAACCGATCTGCGGCGTTGAATCACCTGGAGCAATACGAGGACACTCTGTCTGATATCAAACGCTGCTTAGCTCTCGGTTACCCTCGTCACCTCAGGTACAAGGTATACGAGAGACGAGCTAGGTGCCTCCTAGTTCTCAAGAGGAATAAAGAAGCTATCAGCGCTTTTCAGTAAGATATCCTTTACCCTTCAAAATCATAAATTTTCGTAAAAAAAAAAAAAAAAAGTTGAAATTTGTATTTTTTTGTCTTTCAATTTTCAGAGACACCATCAGTTCACTCGATGAAGCCACAAAATTGGACAAAGAGAAAAGGCAAAAGATGCGCACTGACTCAAAACTCATGCTCGAAATATTGAACAAGGGTCTCGTCTTGGCTGGAAACCCAAAGGATCCAGAACCTTTGAAGAGAACTCCACCTAAGCCCAGACTTCCAGGGAAGAACAATTCTCAATATCCTGCAGCTTCAGAGGCGATCCAGATTGATTACGATGATGTTAAAGGGAGATTTGCAAAAGCTACAAAAGACATAGAACCGGGAGAGGTTCTGTTAGTAGAAAAGCCACATAGCGGGGTCTTATTGGCGGAATACTCCACCACACATTGCCAGAACTGTTTCATAAAGTAAGTCTTGGTTCTATAAAAAATAATAAGCTTCAGTTTACTATATAAACCGTTTGTATAATTAAATATTTTGTTGTTTCCAGGTGTCCGATCCCTCTACCCTGTCCAAAATGTCCAAATGTCGTATTCTGCAACGATAAATGCCTAGAAGCAGCACTGAAATCTTATCACGCCTACGAGTGCCACATACTTCCGCTCATATGGAAGTCAGGATGCTCGATCACCTGCCATATAGCGTTAAGGATGATCACACAACGCAAAAAAGAGTACTTCACTAATGTCTCTCAAGCACTGGATACGAAACCAAGTGGTCCTTACAAAACTGATGACTACAGAAATATCTATCATTTGGTAGCCCACGAAGATAAAAGATCTAAGCTGGACTTCTTACACAGAACTCAAATGACAGCCTTCTTCGTCAAACTACTGGAAATCAGCGGGTACTTCGATGGGAAACCGAGAAGTAAGCCCGTGGAAGTAGATGAGCTGAAGACTATGGCTGTAGATGAGAAGTATAAGGAAGATGTGGCTCTAATCGGTGGTTTGATATTGAAGAATCTACAAATCCTAAAGTTCAACGCTCATGAAGTATTTGAGCTGCAATGTCCAAAGCCCAAAGTAGATAAGAATGTTATCAAACATGAAGGAAAGTCAGTGTTTTTGGCGGGAGCCGTGTTCCCGACTCTTGCGCTATTCAATCATTCTTGTGATCCTGGTGTTGTGAGGTGAGATGATATGCTTTTTATTTTATGCCAAGTTAGCCTTTTAAATTGTTTCCTAGATAATTATCATCATTACGTAAAGAATCATAAGCGTGGCTTGTTTTTTGATTGCCATGTACAATGTTCATTGCATTTTTACATTCTTGTGTATAAATTCCTAATAGTAAACACATTTTAACCGGCTTCCAGGAAGCATTTAACCCTAATAGTCTTTGTCTGATATGTATGGTCAAATTTTCGTTTTCTTTGAGGGTTGCGGTTTGTTTTGTATTCTATTAAAGACCTGTTCAAAAGCACACACTATAGGTACCCGCAAATAGTAGATACGTGTTACCTATGTTAATTTCACAATATTCCATATTGCAGGTATTTCTGCGGCAATAACATCGTCGTACGCGCAGTGAAGAACATCAAGAAAGGCGAGGAAGTGTCTGAGAACTACGGGCCTATCTTCACGACTGTTCCCAAAGAAAAGAGGCAGGCAGAGTTGAAGGACCAGTACTGGTTCGACTGTGAATGCACGCCGTGTGAACATAAGTGGCCCATGTATGAAGAAATGACGGAAAATTACATGAGATTCAAGTAAGTACCTTGATTTTAAAATTATTTTGAACTCTCTGCAGACTAAATATTAAAGAAGTAGATAACTACTCTTGCAATCGAATTAATTTGTGTGCTTTACTCATTCGATAATAACTTAACAAGTTGTGACTGGTAGCGCCATCTAGTATTAAATAGTGTAAACTCGGAAACTCATCGATTTCTTGTAAATCCGATTGGAAATTCTTAATTCGACGTCGATGTTTATTTTTAAATTGCACAGTTGCTCAAGTTTTATATGAATGATGAATTGAGAAGTTTTTTCTAGAATTAGATTTTTTTTTTTATGGATAAGACATAATTCTTCTGCCGTCATTTATAGATGCGACTCAGACCGTCCCTGCCCCAACGTGGTGGCAGTTCCATACGACAGTCAGGAGTTCATGGTGCAATGCGGCCTCTGCCAGCAATACACCAACATACTGAGGGGATTGAAATCTTTGCAAGTAAGTTAACATTTTACAATAACGCACTCAGTAAGTTGTATCAGTACCTATAGTAAACGACAACGCGGACGTTCACTCGTGGTACATCCTCATCCACTTTTTTGTCTTATACAATTTAAGATGTTCATTTCGTACAATTGAGTGAAAGCATTGCGTTGGTAGGTACCTTTTCATGAATGTTTTCAAAACCCAGTCCACCAACTGAGAATTATATTATTTGTAGGCATGAAATAATGTTTAGCCAAGATCTTGTGACCGTGCTAGTCAACTCAGTGGTTATATGGTTGGTAGCTATACCTCTAGCAACCCGAAGGCAACCAATGAAGTAGGAAAATATTATTATTATTATTTATTTTTTTAAAGACGTTGCCCCTCACTAGGAATTTCTCCTGTGTCGTGGGTGCGTTTACAAACATTTAAACTCACATACACAAACAGCCAGACCCAATTAAGATAGGTAGGTACCTAACATTTCGATGTTTCGAATGAATCCGACAGATATTTTCATATTAATAATAAATGTAAGTAGCTTAACCTGCCTAGCCCTTTCCCAAGTATGTTGGGGTCAGCTTCCAGTCTAACCGGATGCAGCTGAATTCCAGTATTTTACATGGAGCGACTGCCTATCTGACCTCCACAACGCAGTAACTGGGTAATACGATACCCCTTGGAATCTGGACTGGTTGTCAGACTTTCGGGCTTCTGACGACAAAGATCCACGAATGACAGCCGGGACCAATGGCTTAACGTGCTTTCGGTGGCACAGAGGAGTCTCGGTATGTAAAGATAGTCACCCATCCACGGACTAACCCCGGCAAGCGTAGCTTAACCTGATGGAACGATCCCTATGGCTGTTATAACTTAGCCACGAGCTCCTCTATTCTTGATAATATGTGTAAGTAACGTAGACTAACCAAATTAATGCATCAAATACAGGTATTTCAGTAGATATCCGCGTATACACGTAAATAAATTAGAGTGTACATGAAAATCATAGAACAAACATACGTGATATAACTTGATACACAATAATAGAACATATATTTTATGTCTATGTGCCAATTAAGTGAAAATTGTTTGAGTAAACTGACTGAAAACATTATGAAAATTCCGTGACGATGTCATCATTACAAACGTGTACAATATAACATTTTTTAAATAAAAATGGAACTGTAATTTAATGTCGCATCGTGTGAGTTTTATGTCATTGACATAAGGTTTAAATTGAAATGATTGCTCTAAAATCCCGACTTACCCAGTTGTAGCTCGTGGGACTAAGGGAGGCGCTTTACTTTGTGTAAATAATTTCATCACCACTGCTCTCAAAACGGTGAAGGAAAACATAGTAAGCTAACCGGCATGTACTAGAACCATGAGACATCTACCAACCCGCACTGGACCCACCTGGTATATTACAGCCCACTCCCTGTGAGACTTGAGTCCCAGCAATGGGGAACATTCATATGATGATTATGCCATAAAATCTTGAATTATAAAAACTGTGCCTATTGATAGAATAGACTCAACTTACGACAGCCTAAAAGAGATAGTTTTTTCTGAAAACAAAACTGCTCTAAAACAATGATAGGAAGTACAGAGAAAAACATTCGTAATATTATGTACAAAATTTATTAACATAATTCGCAACCTTTTTAGGTACATAATTGTTGAACATAGGTCACATTCAAATTCATTCATCTATGCTTCAATAAAATTTTCAACATAATTTATAAAATAGGTGCTGAAGTTCAAAAATGGAGAAGGCACTACATTATGTGACAAAATCTTAAAATAATACACGATGACACAAACATACAACTATAAACAATAACTAAAATTAAAATATAATGTGCGACTGCATTCTTTGTGAGTCCACCTATGCTTCATTTGAAATAAGATTAGACATTAAATAAACCTTTTTTACAGTCCGTCCAACCGATTTTGACTTCTATTGCGTTGGAAGCATGACAAATGGCAGCTACAGTAAACAGTTAGTATTGTAACCACTTTTTAACTTTTAATGCCATCCTTATTTATACCTACGGTATAGAAGTCAAAGTCGGTTGAACGGACTGTAAAAAAGGTTTATTTAAATGTCTAATCTTATTTCAAATGGAGTATAGGTACAGTCAACAAAAGAGATGAGAAATCAATTACTATCCATAGAGCACGAAGACGCCTCTGCTACAGGCGGCATTGTCCACACTTTTCTTATAAGCGTCACACCCCGCTTAATCCGATCCTGTCCCTTGCTGTCCTCCGCCAGGCGACGCCCTAAGCCGAGGTTCGTACCCCATAGGGGTGCCCTTAGCGTGTAGTCGCTTAGTTTTATGCCCAGGGACCTGACCTTATTATGAAGCATTAGAAAAGGATGGTGCTAGCGGCCTTGTGTAGCTCCGTCTCTCACTCACACTGGAATAATGGTGGCATTAATACGTCATAATACGGCCCCTGGCTGGAGGCCTTAATTTATTAATGCACCCACAGGAAAGTCCGGTTAAGCAATCAACAACCTCCTAGGTTTACCTGCGAGTAGCCATTCATAAAAAAACATGTGGGGCAGTCTTTGGGGACTGCCGATAGAAGTGAAAACTAGCGTGCGGTGACGATGACGCGAGTTTCACGCTTTTCGTTCACCCAAAAAGTACATATATACACAGTATACATATAGCTCATGGAAAGCGTTCGGTGACGATGACGCGAGTTCCGTGATTTTTTGTTCAAAAGTGCTCAACGCGTCTAAGGACTTGTCACTTTAAAAAAAACGTTTAACCGCACTACGACACAAATGACGTATAAAAACTGATGGGTCTGAAGGTATATCGAGACAGAATTTGTCTGCTCGTTTATTAGTACTTAGTTTTTTTTTATTACTGCTGTCTATATACACTGCCGGCGGCGCTTCCGTGCTCTGTGCTCCTATCCAATCGTGTTTTATAGACAAACTTTTAATATTGCTCGTGTAAAAAGGAATTTTCGCACGCATAAGCTTTGTACCACACGTATCTCTTATGTTCTGCCTGCATACCAAACTCTCTTCTATACCTGGCGAATTGCTTTAGTAAATTAACCCATATTATAACTATAGTTCAGTACATATAAATACCGTAAACAGTAGTATAACAGAATAAAGTGTCGTTCCTATACTGTTCATCAACGTAATCATCAGTCTCAGGATCCCATATGCATCTCTGGCCACACTTTACACCTGCACCCTTCATTTCTATTATCGTTGATTGTACTACGACCTTGTACCTGAAATGAGGGACATATTTTTAAAACGATTAGGAAACGGCGACATTGTAAAAAACAATATTTTCAATTATGACGTCACATCATAAATATTTTAATTTGAATCATCATCTCAGCTGAAAGACATAGGCCTTCTTAGAAAAATGGTTATTCTTATGCCGGCCAAGTGCGAGTCGGACTCGCACACGAAGTGTTTCGTACCACCGCAAAATATTTAGCAAAAAAACGCCGAAAAAACACGTATCTTAACTTACAGGATACGTGTTTTTTTCGGCGTTTAATTTCTACTTTATTTCATTTTTATTATTTGTTGTTATAGCGGCTATCGAAATTCACAATCTTACTAAATTTCAACTGTCTACTTATTACGGTTCATGAAATACAGCCCGTTGACAGACAGACGAACCAACAACAGATTCTTAGCCCACGTGCGCACGGACGTAATAAAATCGCGGCGAATTTTTTTCGTGCACTGGATTTTCAACGCTTTTCTTAGCGCCGAGAGTTGAAAATCCAACAGTGTGTTTTTTAACGCACTGGGACAAGTGTGTCCCAATGCGTTGGATTCTCAACGTTCGGCTCAACACCAATCAATTTGCCTAGCCTTTTCCTAACTATATTGGGGTCGGCTTCCAGTCTAAACGGATGCAGCTGAATACCAGTATTCTACATGGAGCGACTGCCTATCTGACCTCCACAACCCAGTAACTGGGTAATACGATACTCCTTGGTAAGACTGGTTGTCAGACTTTCGGGCTTCTGACGACCCGTAACGACTGTCAAAGATCCACCAATGACAACCGGGAACAACGGCTTAATGTGCTTTCCGAGGCACGGAGGAGTCTCGGAATGTAATGATGGTCCACAGACCAACCCCGGCAAGCGTAGCTTAACCTGAAGGATCGACCCGTGCGGCAGTTATTACTTAGCCACGAGTTCCTCGCTCGGCTCAACACCGCGAGTTGAAAATCCAGTGTACGAAAAAAAATCGCCGCGATAAAAACGTCTGTGCGAACCTGGGTTTAGTACTAGGGTTCCATTGCCAACCGTACCTTCGGGTACGGAACCCTAAAAGATACTCATTGCTTACTTAAAAAAGGGACACAGCACTGTGTCGTTGTATAATTAGGTAATTATTATTGAGGTACGCATGTTTTATTTCTGTGTTCCATTTATGTAAGTAAAAGAAAAATATATTTTCTTACTTAACTGAATACTAATATTATTTACCAAAGACTAATGAAATACTTTTTAATCATATAGTGGTTTTCTTCTGAAACACCGGGCTTTGGTATCTAGTGCTATTTAATGACCTAAAAATTGGGAGTGGTTAAAGACGGTTCTCAAAATAACAGGCTAAGGCGGCGATAAACTTTGTGGCGGTATATTTAAAACTATACCACATCACGGTTCACGTGAATCGGATTTCAATATACACAAACTAAAACGCCAAAATTACGTTGCATTCTGTAACATGAGCCTGCAAATCGCATAAAATAAAATTTCCATTCTCGACTAAGCGCCGCATAATATGTCCGATTAACCTGCATTTATCACGCATGCAGCCTAATGAAAACCAAAATAAATACTATAATAAAACAAGTACCTCTTCATATCAAGTTCTTGTACTCTCTGCCGTATTCCGTTCGCGATGGCCTTGGCCCAGCGTGGCGCTTGATCAGGCCGGTACTGGCGCCCCATCAGCTGCTCTTGCATCGTCGACAGGATTATGTCCCTTACGTTGGCTGCTTGGAATCTGAAACACGAAAACAAGGCTGAAATACCTCATACAATGGAGTATTAATTTGTGAAGACATGGATTTCTATCTAGCAAATTAAGGTATTTGTTAAGGTACGCAATATTTGCGCTTGGACGTTGAGTTGCACACCAGCCCGTTGCACAATACAAAAGGGTGCCGCAAATACATTTTTTTTTAATGTCATATGCTTCAGCCTGACGAACGTCTTACACTGCCTGGACGCACCTTTATGTAGGTAGGTACTTTTTGAAAGAGCTTATTTCGACAATGTAGCAAAATGCTAGATGAAATTAATGTTATATAAGCAACTAGCTTCTGCCCGCGACTTCGTTTATAACCTTCATCAAGAAACGGGCTATACAATACAAAAAATATTTTTCAAATCCGACTGGTAGTCCAGAGATTACCCCCTGCATACAAACTTACAAACAAATTCTACCTCTTTATAATAATATTATTATTATATAATATGTCGTTTAATCATCTGGATTCTTATTAATTTACATTTTTAAATATTTCTTAAAATAAACAGAATTAAAAAAACATTCAAAAATAGAGGTCCGCCGGTGTCGGTAGGAGGGGGTCCAAGCTACCGGTGGTTAGGGCTGCAGAGACAGGAACCTCCTTACAATGCGAGCCGTATCGAGGAGTACTGCCACTGATCCAAACGCCTAACGAGAGCCTCGAGAGATGTTGGTCGAAGCTTTCGGGCATCAGGCCATTGGCCGTTATGACAATTCCTTTATTTCACTACATACCTATAAATTATATTTTTAAATATTAAAAATACAAAAAATAGTAGCCCACCGGTATCGGGAACAGGGTCCAAGCTACCGGCGGTCAGGGCTCCAGAGAGAAGATCCTCCTAACAATGTGAGGTCACCAAAACGCAGCCAGGCTACGGACGCTAGTATATCTACATCCGGTCCATGTAGGGCCCGGAAGTACCGTCCGTGAAGCTCCTTACTCTGCCATACCTCCTTGCGATCGATAGTGTCAGCACTACAAGCTTGCGCCAGTTCTCTTTAGCCAAGGAGAGCGGGGTAAGGTCTTTGTCCACCTCGACCACATCTCGGTGCATTCCCACGTCGGCTTCCATGAAATATTCCCTGAGACTGCATATGTAGTGATTGTGGAGGGTCTTAGCGTTTAAAAAGTCTCGACCTCCACACATTCTTGGGATATACAGTCTCATTACCGATGACCGTGGGTGATGCATTCGATATGCAGTTAGCAGCGTACGGATCGGTTTCCTATCCAGGGCGTCGAGTTCGGTCTGAGTCAATTTGAGAATGCCGAATTAAAAAAAAAAAAAAAAATCGATGTACTCTCATCAAAACCGGCATAACCCAACCGTTGAAGGCGTGCACCTTGTTTCCGCCTGACAGAAGACTATTCAATACTTTCTTCAGGCGGCCAAAGAAGCGCTCCTTCAACGATTGCTTCATGTCAGTAACATTGATGCCCAACGCTTCCGACATACCCATTATTTTTATTATTATTTCAGTATAGAAGTATAGATACAGAAAACTATTTTTGTTTCTAAATAACCAAACCTTTAAATTTCAGTAATCTTTATATCTTACAAATATAATCCTTGGTAATTTGCCAGTAAATATAGTCCACAAATCATGAAAACCTTACTTTTCCCCAAGGCCAGGTCGCACTTCATATTTAGGAGGTGCAAGAGCTTTTTCTTCTACTGGACTGACAACTTCTGGTATATCGTCAGGTTCCTCAATCACTGGCGCTTCTTCATCGATATCTGAAATCAACAATACATTTAATTAGACTTGAATTAGATTAGGTACATAAAAATATGCATGTAAATACAGAGGATCCTGGATTTTTCTTTGTTGAATTCAGTTTATTTAGAAATCGGATTAGATTTTTTTATCAGGTGTCTGTTAGTTACGACCTAGACGTATATCGCAAGGGTTGGATCGAGGTGGCCCTGGAAAAGGATAATGTTATTGGCTCCGCCTTACGAGTTACGATGATTAAGGGGGGATGGGTTCAAACTCAAACGCTTTACTTTACTACTCAAAACGGTGAAGGAAAACATCTCGAGGAAACCGGCATGTCCATAGAACCGAAAATTCGAAGACATGTGACATCCACCAACACGCACTTGGTCCGCGTGGTGGATTATGGCCCACACCTTCTCAAAGAGGAAGCCTTTATCCGAGCAGCGGGAACATAATAGACTGATTATGCCGAAAAATTTGTTGTAATTACCTTCGTCCTCATCTGCCATGATGGGTTAGGAGCTTGCTAGCATTAGAAGTAAACTATCTGAAAAGAACAAGGATTCTTCATTTATTTTATTAAATTTTAATAAGGATTTAAAAACAGTATGAATTTATTTATTTATTTAGGTCTAGCTGTGCCCCGCGGTTTCACCCGCATAAGTCTCGATCCCGTGGGAATATCGGGATGAAAGTATTCAGCCGTTTTAGCGTGAAAGCGAAACAAACTCACTTTCGCATTTATAATATTAGTTAGGATTTGATGTCTTCAAAAGTGAAATTCTTTCAGAATTACATTTCTTCTTCTTTCTGACGTTGTCCCATGATACTATTACTTTGGTAACAGTACAAAAACCTGGACGCGCGCCATATTTGCGGCTTTAGTGAAAGAACACTGTTTTTAGAGTTCCGTAGTAAACAAGGAACCCTAATAGTTTCGCCATGTCCGTCTGTCTGTCTATCTGTCTGTCTGTCCGCGGCTGAGCTCAGACTCTTTGTACTAGAAAGCTGTAATTTAGAATGAATATACATATTAATCACGCCGACAAAGTGGTAAAATAAAATCATAAAAAAAAAAAATAGGGTGCCTCCTCTACACGTAAAGTGGGGATGTTTTTTTTCTCATCTATCCCATGATGTAGGATGTCGTTGGAAAGGTCGTTTAAAAATATTGGGAGTTTGTAAATACCATCTTAAGACCCAGGGATTGGTTAGCGAAATATTAAGCTTTAAAGTGCAATTTTTTGTTAGTCTAGCTCTAGAGTTCCCCCCCCCCCGTGCCAGCTAAATGGTGGGTTTTGGATATTTAAATAAATTCTCGGCTGTAGTATACATATATAACGAAATTAAAAGGAAAACTCAGAAAATCACACGAAATCACAGCTAAGTAGGTTTTACAAGTTGCCGAGTAATAATCGACCAACTTACATTTGCGGTTGCAAAAACATGTTCTCCCATACATTCCTTATGGGAGAACATATTTTTATACATTCCGTATGGGAGAACGTGTTTTTAAACTACAAAGTTAAGTTTGTTTTTGCGATAAATTCATCCCAACTACGGAACCCTTGATTGTGCGGGGTCCGACACGCACTTGGCTGGTTTTTTTTAATATTATACAATCATTTTCTCAGGACACAGAAATGATGTACCGTCTCGGCCGTGCAGCGATGGAGGGAGGCCAGTACGGAGAAGCAATGAAGAAGTTTGTTGCTGTACTCAAGCTTTATGACGAAACATTGTCCCCTCCGTATAGGTCTTATTATGACTGTGTTCAAGACCTTAGGCGATGTATGTTAGCTATGGGAAACTATAGTATTGTGTAGAAGCATAGTCAGTTAGTACAGTAGGGCACACGGCAGTGGTAAAATAACCGGTGTAAGCTGGCATCCTTATTGCAACTCCATTCTACATTAGGCCAGCTCAAAATTAAAGTGTTACCACTGACATGTACTTGACTGTACCTGTTTTGTTACATGTTTACTAATATGTTAAATGTTTCGTGTTTGCCAGTAACTTGAACAATATTATTTATTAAAATTGCTTGTAGATGTGTTTTCTGACTATTTTTCAATTACAAATTTGATTTTTTATTGAAGTTATACAAATGTAAGAGCTTTACATGTTTTTTTTACAGACCAAAGTTATAACTGTGCTACTAATTTAGAATAATATGTTATTAATGTTCAATTAAAAGTACCAGACACTTTGTTTTTATTCGTTTCTGTTTATCATTTATTACTTCGCGCCTATGCCTATTCAATTTCCTACCCAATAAGCAATCCAAACGCATAACCCAGAGTATGTAACTATTGAAATATTCATTATTATTATTATCTTACACAAATCCATTTTATTTTATTTAAGTATACATACACACATTGCCATATAAAACTGATTTACATCCGTCACCTCACACTTCAGGCCCAGTTGAAAACCAGCGTCAGGCACTAGTTGTCTGGCATTTTTGCTGAACTGGGCCTATTTGGCGCAGCCGCGAGGCACACATTCCAGCTAGTATCATACAACGCACTTTACACTTTTTATTTTATTTTCTTTCTTTCTTTCTATGTACCTAACAAAATTATTAAAATTCAAATCATTTATTGTGGATCATAGGTTCATAAGATGTTGTGTTAGTTACAAGTAAGTCTGCTATGTCCTGCCATTGAGGCATACAACACAGTTAACATAGAACATAGTTAAAATACAATGCATCAAATTGTCATGCAATACATTAAAATTAACTTACTATAATATTTATGCCAAATTACAAACCAGTCATGTTACAGAATAGTTTACAAAATAATTGCACAGTGCTTACTTCATAGTTAATGAGTATATCGTTTTTAAATTCATGATTGTGTACCTATTGGTTTGTTGTACAGGGTTGCCAGGCCCAAAAATAGAAAAGCCAGACACAGATTCATACTTAGCCAGACATTTTGCCCTGAAAGCCTTTTTTTTTTGGGTGGGAAATTATCAAATAACATCTCCCGCTCTGGGTGGAGCGGGAGGGTGTGTCAGACTCTTACTGACTAAAACCCACCCGTGTTCCTTCCGTTGCCTGTACGTTGCCAGGGGCCACGGTATCCCTTTCGGACTTTCCCGCAACCCCGGCAGGCATCGGTCCTAACGGACCCCTTCACTTCTGCTGACATCTCTTTGAGGCGCGCGTGGAACACAACGCGCCGTCGACCCGGGCCTGGTCCTTATCGGCCAGCGAGCTACCCATTGCTCACCGTCCGCAAGCCCGCGCCTACGGTGGCCGGGTATCGGCCTGCGATTCCCGACGCCCAGGGCGTCTCCTGCGGCGGCTAGGGGCGGGAGGGCGCGAAATTTGCCTCTCCCTCACGCGTTCTGCCTCCTCCTTCGCGAGGATTACTGCTTCGCAGAAGGAGGTGACGGCCTCCCATGCCCTCTCGCTCCGTACCATGACCTGGACCAGGGCCGGACGCGAGATATCCCCGCCACCGAACGCCTCCATGACGACACGGCGATGCGAGACCTTCATCGTATGCTCCACCGTGTGCTCCGGGCGATCTACGCAGTGATGACACCCGGGCGTTTCCTCCCGCCTGATACGAAACAGGAACCTCCCGAAACAACCATGACCGGTGAGGACCTGCGTCAGGCGGAAGGTGAGGACGCCGTGGCGCCTCTCTAGCCACTCCTCAAAGAGAGGACTTATCGCTGCAATAGTGGCGTGCCCATGCCCTGAAAGCCTAACATACTTACTGGTTTTTAAAAGAAAAATAAAACTTATACTTTTATTTGTGTATTTAATACTGTTATTCATTTGAAACTTACTCTACTCTTAATTATGAATCACATAATAATATGTTCTTACTAAAGTAATTTGTTTAGGTACATGGAAAGTAACTAAAACAAGCAACTAATCAGGCATCTTCTGGCGGGGCGAGGTTGACCAAAAGCCTAACTAAAGCCGGACGGGCCAGACTTGCGTATATTTGGCGGGGCACGTTATTCTTTGACATACAAATGAAAGCAAAGACTTCTGCCGGCAGTCGCATTGTAACCACCATAACAATCCAGCAGTCCCACATCGATCAAAACGGTAAAAAAATATCTTATCTTTGTTTTTCTTGACTTCTAATCTAACCTCAAATGAGCCGATTTTTTATAAAGAGTTCTTTATCAGTAACTTTAATATTGTGTGTTTGACATGTTATATATTTGTTTTAACTTACATTTAATTGGAGGAAAGTCTAGAACAAATATCTTACCGATCAGCGTTTGTTCAAAAAATTACAAAATATACGATCGTTTTCTATCCGTTACTATGACAACAATAACATGTCATTCATTGCACAGAGCATGTAATTTATTCATTGATCGAATGACAGACAATGTCAAAATGTATATCACCCTGTTACACGTTTTGAGGGTTTCGTAATAAAACAAGGAACCCTTTAGTTTCACTAAGTACATACATACATTTGTCTGTCTGTCCGTGGTTTAACTAAGACACCCTTGGTAATAAAAAGCTGTTATTTGGCATTTGACATAGGAATTACGCCTACAAAATTATGAAAGAAAAACTTCAAAAAGCTTTATCAAGTTTTCCTTGTTATATTGAGATTATAATTAAATAAACATTTTTAATTCTAGAACCCGTTTGTGAAACATTAATAATTTTTGTTAGTCATTTGTAAGTTATTTTTCAATTTGTAGTGTTTTTTTTGGAAGTCAAATATGTTTTAATTGTAAAAAGTTTTTTAGTTGCCGTTTGGTCCTAGTTGGGTTTTAGTACAGACGCCAGCACATCAACCTACTACAATCTGTCAAATTTCTTTAATAGATTTTTAATAGATCTTTATCACTAGAACATAAGGTTCAAAGTTGATTGGGAAAATTTGACAGTTTCGGGTAGGTTGACCTGCTGGCGTCTGTACATAAAAACTTTTATTTTTATAAAAATATTATTTTGGGCTTTATAATTTTGAAATGTTATCCTAAAAGTTGGCAACGTCACAAATAGCTGTCAAATAATAAATTGTTTGGATTAATTTAGCAACTGTATGGAAATATGAACTGTGGCTAAATAATGAACTAAAATATTAATTATGAAATGCAATAATTAAATCGTAACACCAAATATCTAGTTTTAGATGTAAAAAAGTATTTCGAAACTTTCCAAATGCCCTTTTTACACCTAAAACGGTTACAAAATCAAATTCAGTATTATAATTGCAATTCATTATTAATATTCTAGTTAGCTAGATATCCACATTTCATATTTCCATACAGTAATTAATCAAAACAGCGACATATTTGACATCTATTTGCGACGTTGCCCACTTTCAGAATAAACGCTCATAACGGTCACCAACATTACGCTCTTCTTTGCGAGGTAGGCAGAGAGGATCGAGCGACGCATACGATTGTGGGGTATTAATGGGTTCCATAATAAAAAATAAAAAATATGATAATGTTTATTGACTTTGCTGCAATCAATACAACAGCAGAAATAACTTTGCTTTTCATAGTTTTTTCGAATACTATGAAAGTATGAAGCACTAAGTTATTTTTGAGTTTGTTAAAAACAGTACTGTCCATGTGAATAATCAGCCCGTTTTTTTTTACAATCTGTCATCAAAAGTCAAGTTTTAAGTAACTATGCGTGTTCATTTTTCGACTCCGTTGTCAATCAAGTAACACTTTTTGCTAACCTTTATGTCCGACAACTCAGTACTCAATGGAACAATTAATGGAACAAACCTCAGAAATGTCAAAGTGCGTTTCAAATATTCAACATTATTTTAATTTAGCATGAAAATAGACAAAGTGAAAAATTGATCCTCTTTTGGAATGTATAGTTCTATCCCTTTTTAAACAGCTTTAATGTTTAAATAACGGCATTTCTAAAACTGCGGACTTGAATCACGCGAAAAGCATTTTGTTTGGGAACTGCAACTTTGACATGTGTTTCAATTTTGGGGATCGAAAACCAGAAATAAGATTAAAATTGAACTAATTAGTGTTAATAATAAAATGGCTACATATGATAATAAAATTTGGCTCCTCAAAAACATACGAGATGCGTTTATTGCGACCGACGACACCGGTTTATGTGAGATCGTTATGGCAGGAGAGGATTTTTCGAAAGTGTTTCAAAATAAAGCTATTGAAGAGAAGAAGAGGATAAGGGAATTGAGGTTGACTCAGCCAGGACCTAGCAAAGGTAAAGATGGCATGGGAGACATATCTGAGGAGGAAGTGGGAAGAGAAATAGTAACACAGTTCGATCCTTACCCTGATATGGATGATAGTGAGGATGACGACCCGCTGTGCGGCAGCTACGTGCGCTACGAGGAGTTTGGAGGACACAGGTATGGTTTTACATATCCTTTTAGTCATAAAACATCTCTGTGTTTGTAGTAATTGGGTTACACATTAACATTGCTTTTCTGGTTGTAAGTAATAGAAACATTGAACACATCAGCTTTTCATCACCATCCAGAATGTTGTACAGACCATTCTGATAATCTAAACAGAACAGTTTGTTGTTCCTATTGAAAAACATTTATATTACTCACACTGACTCACTGCTGTACTGACCCAGTTACAGATTTTAAGTGTGATTCTATGTCAATTATGTCATACTTTGTTGTTACACTTATGACATCATTTTGGGATAACAGTTTTAACCAATAAATACTCTATTATTTAAGTTCCACATTTTTGTTAATTAAATTGACTGACCTTATTTTATAATTTTCTAGACAAAGATCCAACACAGCACAATGGTTAGACAAGAAGGAGCAAGCACTGAAAAAGGCAGCTAAAATTAAAGTAATAAAATGGGAGGACTCTTCGCCTCTCACCACAGATCAGCTGGTAGAAGTATTCTCAAAGTTTGAAGTTAAAAAGCCTGACAAACAGAAGTCTTTATTAGCTGAACAACTTCAGAACTGCCCAAACCTACCTCACCGTCAGTATTTGGAGTATGCAAAGTTTGATGGAACTGCACAACTAGGGTTGCCGATCAAGTCATTCAAGATATTCATGACAATGCTTCCGGAGAAGCATCAGAATTACCCCCTAGTTGTGTGTGTCATTGCCAGTGCCAAGATCAAGGATTTAATCGGCTTCACATGCTATAAATACAGGTAAATGTTTTATTATTTAAAACTATTAGGTAAAGTCATTAATTAAAAAGTTTACCTTCCTTTTATTTTCATTATATCAATTTAACGTTACTAAAAGAGTAATAAATATAAATGTCGATAAATGGAGATGGAGAGGAAAACCTAAGGAAAGATGAATGGATTGTATGATGAGATATGTGTCATGTGAATGATAGAATGATGGCTGAATCAAACAAAAAACCTGCTCCGCTAACCCCATGTAACATGGGTTAAGGCCAGAAAGATGACAAATATCATTTAAACTTATCAAAGTCAAAGCCAAATAATTTATTTCAATTAGGCACAAAAAAGGCACTTTTGAACGTCAACATTTAAATAATAATTGATTCTAGTTGCCCCTTCCAAAAGGTTGTTTTCGTATGAAGAAGAATGGGCAAGAAACTCCACTGTTACTCTTTGCTTAAATTATTTTCTAAATGGATCCAATAAACAATAATAAATATTTCTCTTCAGCATTGAACACCCTGACATATCACTTGGATCGGTGCACGATTACGGACTTTGTATAGCAGAGGATGATGGAGAGGTTGACTGGGCTTTCCCCTGCCTTGATGCCAACGAGCCTTGTTCCAAATTCGGGTTCACATGTCTCGGTCTTGTAGAACTAAAGAATAAAAATGCAATGACCTTACCTCCTTCGTCTATACCAGAAGATGGCATGAGCGGAGCCTTCCATGTGTTCACAAAGGTCACAGACTCTGGTCAGAGCCATCAAAATCCATCCAGACACAATACAGGAGGAAGTTCAACGTCTGAAGCTGTTTTAATAGCATTGAAAGCTTTGAATGAAGGTAATGTAATATGAAACACTTTTTAGGTTTCCTTGATCAGTGGTTAGTTTTATAAATTACTAGCTGCGCCCCGCAGTTTCACCCGCAAAAGCCTCCGTCCCATGGGAATATCGGGATAAAAAGTATCCAATGTCCTAATCCAGGTCAAGGTCTACCCATGTATCAAATTTCATCTACTCATGTGTCAAATTTCATCCAAATCTGTTCAGCCGTTTTAGCGTGAAACTGTAACAAACAAACAAACTCACTTTCGCATTTATAATGTTACTAGCTTTCACCCGCGTGTATTTCGGAAATTAACCCACGGGAAAGTACTACCGGGATAAAAAGTATCCTATGTGTTAGTCCAGGTTATAATATATCTGTGTGCCAAATTTCATCCCAATCCGTTCAGACGTTTATTAACAAACATCCAAACATACAGACTTCCACATTTATAATATTATATAAAGGATAATAGGATAATTAGGATTACCAATGTAAATAAAACTTTTACAAAAGTAGAAAATTTTAAACTCACAATGTCAAAGATTAGGGTCATATTTATTTCTTATTTTATGGGTCTAAACTAAGTTCTGTACTGGCAAATAATAATTGCTTCCCTTCTCATTTTGAACTGAATATTTTATGGTGTGTGTGGTTTGTCATTATGAATTAATTACTGTTCTGTTAATTCTAATTCCCTTTCTTTTTAGGTAGTGGAGAAACAGATCTAGGCAAGATGCAGTCCCATATAATGGCTACAGAAGCACCTCAGTACAAACCCTACAAAGTGCAACTACTTCGTAAAGTGAGAACGAAGACGTCGGTACAACTCGGCATCTCGCTCGACAGGATAGAAGTTGAGCCGCTAGTCACGCATAAACACGCATTTTGGGTAAGATACTTTTAGTTAATACCGCACATAACATAACATTACACCTGTAATCCCCGAGGAGGTGATCGCCGTCAGAGGTGTACTTAAGTACACCAAGATTTCGCGGACGGGGCTCACATCACAGAAATAAGGCCAGCTTTGGACGATGTCCCGTAATTTAAAATCCACTTTTAATTTTGGTCTTGTTTGTCCCACTTTAGCCTTATCACTGCCATTTCTAATAATATGATGTATAAAAAAACTGCTTTATGTTGTTGCCGAAAACTTTGTCATTAAGAGTCCCATTACATTTTTTTCACGGAAATGCATGATTGTTGACTCTGTAATTTTCAGCAGCAGTAAGATATTTTAATTATTTGATTACAATAACGATAGTGCCATTCTCTTTCTTGTAAGTTAGAATTACATATTCTTTTCGTGAATTTGCTGAATTGGCGCGGAATATATAGTACTTTAATTTTATTTATTGTAATTTTGTCTTATTATATTGAGAAACGAAAACGAATGAAACGTATTCATTGTAGATATAAGTTTTATATCATATTAGTTTATTTGAATTTAAATTTTGTTTTTATGGAATATAATGGACGCTGAATCAAGACATTTATTGCTTTTCTTTACGATTTTTTCCGTGAAAACTTAAGAAATTTAAAGAAATTCTAGAAATCTAATAAACATGTAAATCATTCAACTTATATTTTAGTAATTTTAGCTTTTATTAGATTTGAATGAAACAATGTGTAATTTGAGCGTCAAAGTTCCATCGTTGACGGTTGTTCTTGTAAACTGAGTTCGTAAAATATTTATAGTAAATTACACGAAAAGAAAAATTAAAATCTGTAACTCCAACTTACAAGAAAGAGAATGGCACTATCGTTATTATATCATAATCAAATAATTAAAATATCTTACTGCCGCTGAAAATTAGAACGTCAAAAATCATACATTTGCGTATAAAATGTAATAGGACTCTTAAAGTTAAATAGTCCTAGTCTAGTTACAGCAGTTTTGCTGGTGAAAATAATAACGATGTTCTTATCAGAAAACATTCCTCATTAACGGTAGCATTTTGTTGTTTTGTGGTAATTTTCGGTATTCCCCGACACCATAGATTAACAAGTCTCCCGACTTGTTAATAATATGCGGAAAAAACATTATTTTTGTTTATTTTTAACGCTATTCCCTCCTATTTTATGAACTATTTTGGAATTTGAATAAGTAAGGAAAATTATAGAGTACTTATATTTTTTTTTTAAACATACGTGATAATCCCAGTCTTTATATAATACTAGCGGCCCGCTCGTGCTTCGCACGGTTTTTACGACTTGAAAAAACATCGAGATTTCTTAGGTAAACGTAACTTTAATATATTCGTTCGTTCTTCAATATTCGTAAATTCTCTAAACGATGGTGAATACCTCATCAAAATCTGTTGCGTGGTTTAGAAGAACAACGCGGACATACAGACGCGAAAAGCGACTTTGTTTTATAATATATATCTATAGATTATCTATTTTTATTTACGCCCACTTCTGGATATGCACTAACCCCAATAATCGCCAGTTCGCCACAACGACCGGTCCTGGGGCCTTATTATGAAGTATTAATGCCATCATTATTCCACTGAGAAAAAAGGATGCTGCTAGCGGCCTTGTATAGCTCTGTCTCTCACTTACACTGGAATAATGGTGGCATTAATACGTCATAATACGGCCCCTGCACTGCCTTCATCTAGCAGACGGATTCATGAGACCTTCGCCAGGTAGTAATTTTTAAATGAACAGAATATTTTATATGTGTTTTCCCATTTCGTTCCATGTGCAGTCAAGATCGAAGTACTTTCTACACAGCATAGACTCGGTGGCGTGGTGTCAGATCCTGGAGACGCGGGGGAATAGGACCACTTTCAGGATAGTTTACTCACCTAGTCATAATGCTGCTTATGGAGATAGAAGTAGCGCAGGTAATTGCACACCTATTTATTTATACCATTTTCACTTTTACTCCTCAGCCACGACGTCACCGCTCGTGCGACCTGTGTCTTGCGTCTGCGATCCGCCGCGAGAACAAATGTTAGAATTTATATAGACCGTGCCACGACATCGAACGGCGCTCAAATGTTCCACCGCCGCAAGACGCACCGCCCGATGTCGTGGCCCTGGCCTTAAAGTGCATTCAATGTTGCCGCGCCGAGAGCAGTGGTGGCCCAATGGTAACGGCCCCGAATTACGAGTTATAGGTGATGAAATTATTAACATGAAGTAAAGCAAGAAGTGAGAGCAGTCTCTCAAAACGGTGAATGAAAACATCGTGAGGAAACCGGCATGTCCTAGAACCAAAAATTCGAAGGCATGTGACATCTATCAACCCGCACAGGGCTCCCGTGGTGGATTACAGCTCACCCCCACTCAATGAGAGGAGGCCTGAGTTCTAACAGTGGGAACATTATAGGATGATTATGCTTATACAATGGCGCCATTTTGAAGTGCACTGGGGGGCATTCACGATTAAGTAGGTATGCCGGGAGTACCTTTGACAGCCATGCGTTTAAAAAAATATGTGTACCTCTTTGAGTGTTTCAGTCACCTTCAAATTAAAACACTTAAAACATATACAAGGTCCCATTAAAATAGATGGACAAATTTTAACACAGCGTTCAGTACGTCTAACCAGAGATATCCAAGCAAAAAAAAAAACACTGATTACAGTGATTTTATTTTGACCTAAAATAATAAATTAAATGGCTTTGGGTAACTAACATTTTTAGTGTATTTTCGTTAGCTGATTTATTTTAATTTTAAGTATCTACTGCGTTTTTCTTAGTATTTTTTTTGCCATTGCCCTTGGTGGTCTGAATGGTTTCTAAAATTTTGTCCATCTATTTTAATGGGACCTTATATAATTTCCTAATTTATCGTAGGAAAAAGGAAATAGCTAGCACTTCCCTTGCGACTTCGTTCGCATGAATTTCACATTTTCTTCTACAAATTCTAACACTGAAATTCACAAATTCCACCCCTATAAAATGAAAGTTTATAATCATAATTTTAATTATATTGCGACGAATCGCCCGCCCGCGCTATTAGGTACAGACGCCAGCACATCAACCTACTACAATCTGTCAAATTTATTTAATAGATTTTCAACATTATCACCAAATCATAAGGTTCAAAGTTGATTGGGAAAATTTTACAGTTTCGGGTAGGTTGACCCGCCAGCAGGTCAACCTACCCGAAACTATAAAATTCTGTACTTCGTTTTCGCTTAGCGTTCTTTCTGACGTTTTTTCCTTTTGCTCGGCTCCTAAGGGTCGTAGCGTGATGTTAAATAGCCTGTAGCCTTCCTCAAGAATTGGGCTATCAAATGCAAAAAGTTTATTTTTGTCCAACTGGAAATCGTCGTATTTTAGCCAATTTACACAAAACCTTAGTGAATACACGAAAACGTTTGAAAAATCCGTTCGGTAGTTTTTGAATTTATCGCGTTCAGACAGACTCGGCTGGGGACTTTGTTTTATAATATGTAAGGATGACATCCAGTTACTGGATTTTTCTTTTAGATGAAAAGATTCTAACAAAACTTTTAAATTCCTAGGCAACACCACAATGTTCCAGCCAAACGCGACATACAAGCTCCACGACTTTGAATGCGAGCACGACATGGCTAAAGAAATCGTTGAGAAAGTGAACACGATATTAGACTTAAGGAACAGCCCGTGCCGCCGCGAATACAAGACTGCCAAAGAAAAGAAAATACAGACAAGACGAAGTTTTCACACCAAACATTTGAGTTGAGTCTCGTAGATATTCCTGTACAGTGTAATATACTGCTGCAAAAGTTCCTTTAATACACTCTTAAGATTAACGAGCGTATCTTTATACATAATTAGGGATCGAAATGTAAATTTATAACGACGGCCTTACATGTTGGGTACAATGCAGTTCCCAAAATACCAAGACCCAATATGCAGAGGTGTCAATCACATCTAGTATTTAAATAAACCTGGGATTGGAGAGAAAAGTTTGATATAAGCATATCTCAACCGTTCGGAATTATTTAGGTTTAATTAACCAGGAAAATTATGTTATTATAATCTAGTCCTTTCCTGCCCTGAATAATTTCAAATGGACGTATTTATCCTCGATATTATAGAACTGTATATTCTCAGTTTAAATCAGCATTATATGTTATAATTGAAGAGATGTATAAAATACTGGTGTAGTGTATGCTTGAATTGGGCTTAGTGAGTGCAAGGTATGTTTGGTGAAAGAGGCTTCCAGCCATTAAAAACAATTCGAAGCAAATAAATTTGTTCACAATAACAATCGGTTCATACTGTAGTGTTGAACGCACTCCGAAATAAATCTTATGCTTCTGGTAATAGGGGAGTGTATTCCTGAGCAATGCGTAAATAAACATTTGTTACACTTCGTGTTAAACGAAGCAAAACGTAAACAATACAATGAAATATTGTGTATTGAATTAAAAATATTCCAGAAGAGTATGTTATGGGTCTAACGTAATTCCAGAAGAGTATAGATGCTACAATGTGAATCGACGTAAGGTTAAAATTTTAATAATTTTATATTTAGAAGTAAGACATTTATAACATCTTAAGAGTGTTGTGTATTTCCGTGTAATTGAGTATTGAGTTTTAAATTTTATGTATTATATTCGTTTAAGTTGTAATAACTTATTTTTCGTCCATATTTAAGTTGCGTTAGAATTTATTAATTATAGCGTTTAACGTCGTACAGAAATCCTGTTGGGTTCATGCAAATATTATTCAATGCAATATTATGTTGAAGATGTCTCGGATAGTTTAAACTGTGATGTCTTTTATTCTTATTAGTATTTCTAAACATAGCCACTAGTTGCAATCATAATGAAATCTCTACTATCAGTAGGTAGGGTCCCCAAAATTGTTCACATACTGAAGAAGTATAAGATTATTATTATAGTAATCGCCAGGCTGTTATTTAAAAAAAAGTGCATTTAATGTTCCTATGAAAACCACCAAATTTAAACAAAACCCACTTCCGTGTGTCCGCATTTACAATTAAATCTAAAATTTGCTACTAGTGGCGATGTTACCACCGAAACTGTCGATAATTATAATTCTCATTGATATTTACCGGTCGTCTTACAAAATGAGTTATATTCTAAGTTCTATAGTATGTTGTAATGCCGCTCAGATTATGAACAAACCTCCACTGCCAGAAACAGCTCAATTTTTTATTGGAAGTGATCCATTGTGTGCCTTATTAAAATAGTAATTATTAATGAATTTGTACCCAATGGTAGACAGATATTATTATGATTAAATGTGTATGGGAAATGAAATATTGAACTTGTTGTAACTTGATAAAATGTTTGTATGAAATAGATTCGCAATTATTATACTTAATTTTCTTTTAATGAAAGCATGTTGTATGCAATGGATTGCTTCATAAATATTCAATGTACAATCTTAATCCTAATATTTGTATGAATGAAATAATTTATGTGATGATTTAATGTTGATTTCTGTATGAATCAAATTTATGTATCATGAATGAAATGTAAGTTACAATGAAATAAATTGTTATTCATTATTTAAAAGTATGTCCTTGGTTTATTTTAACCTATACAACCCCATTTCTGAATGAATGAATGAAACGCACCGATCCCAGCGTGGATTAACCAGACTCAATAAATCGAATGGATCCCAAAATTTGCACTAGCCCCTGAAGCCGAATGTTGCCTGGGGCTACAGAGGCCATTGCATATCAAGGAGTAGACCGGGTCGCACGTTAATGGCAAGGAAGACGTGCCCTTAGGATATGGAAGGATTTGCGAGCCATACCGGATATGCATCCTTGAGTTGGCAATGGACTACCTAGTGGAGAGACTGGTGATATTTATCTATCCCAGGTATATTAAAAGAAATAAATCTGTGTGTGCCCGACAATTATGTATTGCGAAGGCGACGGCCACGGCTATTGGCAGTGCCCAGTAGTAGGACCAATCTACTGGGTAAAACCTATAACGCGTGCTTTGCGTGCACTTAATGACGTAGCAGACAGCATAGATCTTTTTACTTGTTCTCTGAGTGAGTTCACAAAAAACACGATGTACAGAATATGTTATGGTAAATAATAAAACTGAAATTATGACCACACTATTGAATTAGGAAATTCCTGTAATGACAGTGATGATGAGTTAACAAATAAAATAGATGGGCATCTTTTAACGACGTCGCCGCCAAATTGGTTCATGTCCAGCTTCACCGGTGCATCTTTTGGCGGGGTTAACTGTTTTCTCGGCTCTTTTCTATTACCGTTTCCATGGTCTTCGTCTGGCTACTATCCGTTTCTTGTAAATCTCACTAGCAGCCTTCTTAATCTTATCGCGATCTTCAGCCGTCTTCAACTTCACAAATATTTAAATATATTAGGTCTTTACCTATGAAATTGCCGTTCTGCAGTACTGGCCATTTCAAATCAAAATAATTTTTGTTTGGCTAAGAATTCTAATTTCAAATTAATTTTATTTTAAAAACATGGTTTTTTTTTCCAAAAGTAGTCATTTGTTTATTGATTAGTGTTACATTTTCATCGCATTTCAATCTTTTTCGTCATCATGGATACGTTAAAAATTCGAGTAATTATGGAATATGAGTCGTGGCAGCAACGTGGCACAAGCGGCACGCAACATCAACGACGCTTACGGAGCTAACACTACAAACCAACGCACCACCTGTTATTGGTTTGCTCGCTTCCGTTCTGGAAATTTCGACCTGAAAAATGAACCTCGCGGTCGTCTGAAGACTTTGGTCGACAATGACGAATTAAAGGCGATTGTGGAAGCTGATGATACACAATCTACGGCTGAATTAGCAGCAGCTTTCGACGTTAGCGTCAAAACAATATTGGTCCATTTGCGTCAAATTGGCAAGGTAAAAAAGCTTGACAAATGGGTGCCCCACGAACTCAATGATCGCCAGCGCGAAGTACCTACGCGTCGAGACGTGCCTTGCACTGCTCAACAGAAACACAAATGAAGGAATTTTGAACCGCATTGTTACCTGCGATGAAAAATGGATTCTGCTTGATAACCGCAAGCGCTCAGCAAGTTGGTTGGATCCTGGTTCAGCACTTAAACAATGCCCTAAACGAAAACTTACCCCTAGAAAAGTGATGGTCACTGTTTGGTGGTCTAGCGCCGGTGTGATTCATCACAGCTTCTTACCAAACGGAGTGAGCATTACTGGAGATGTGTACTGTGAAGAACTGAACACAATGATGGAGAAGCTGGCACATCTCCAACCAGCATTGGTCAATCGCTCGTCTCCGCTGCTCCTGCACGACAACGCGCGACCTCATACTGCGCAGCAGACGGTCTCCAAGTTGCAAGAACTGGGGTTGGAAGCTCTCCGTCATCCGCCCTACTCACCAGACCTTGCGCCTACAGACTACTACTTTTTCCAGAATTTGGATAACTTCTTGGCGGGAAAAAAATTCAATACCTACCCGAGAGGCAGTACAAAATGCCTTTGAAGAATTTGTTGCCTCCCGTCCAGCTGATTTCTTTAAGAAGGGCATCAATAAACTGCCACTGCGTTGGCAAAGATGCATTGATTGCATGGGTGATTACTTCGATTTATACAAATAAAAACTACATGAAAAAATTCGTTTAAATTTTTTCATACAAAACGGCAATTTCATAGGTAAAGACCTATTATAAACTTACAACACTTCTTCATAAAAATAAGTTTACCACCCAAATAGACACAAAACTACACTTGGCTTTGAAGTTATAGGGTTAAAAATCCAATGTCAGAGTCAAAAGCAATTGTAACCCGAATACGGCTCGCGACAAATCAATCGTCATGCTGAGGATCTCGTTGAGAGGTGAAACACATGTCGACTCTTACAGGGTTTTTTATGACTCTAGGAATAGTTAAGCGGAATAGGTTACTAAATATATTTACGTCTATTGTATTTTATAATGAGATCCACTCATGACTTTAGGCAGGCCTCTTCGATTTCGATGCCCGGCTTGTAACTCAAACTTGCAACATGTGGTGTGCACGTTTCACTAATCGTAATAAACTTTAGCGGAGCACAATTGGGAGCGTCCGTGCTCTTCAACGTCTTACGATCGAATCTACCTATACCCCATTTCTAAAGGCAAAATAAAATACTCAACACAAATTACGTAATGTTAGTGTTTTTATTATAAAAATATTTACACAGTTAATTCGTTATATTATTATATTTACAACTAATATCTACTGATATATGAACAGCTTGATACTATATCCTAGATTAAATATTGCCTCTAAATATGGCAGCAAATTAGGCAGCTTTGTTATTAAAGTTTTTATGATTTAACATACTCTCTTCTCTTACAGTGGGTTCATTATAATTTGACCCGTGACGCGATTGACATAGTTTGACCGAGACCGCTGTTTCGCGCCATAGGAATGCGCGGCGAGGCGGGGGGTAGCGTTGAAGAACGAACGGCTGCCGACACGCCGCGCACCACGAGCGTTGACGAATGAACGGCCTGCACTGTTTCCCCGTCTCGGCGCGTCTAAGGCGCGGAACAGCGGTCTCGGTCAAACTATAGCACTAAATATTGCCGTCTTAGTTTCAATAGAATTCAAAATGGCGACTGATAGAACAGTACTACCGATAACATGACTGCAAAATTCAGTGCTACCAATCGCGTCGCGGATCGACGCACTGATACACGTTAATGGGACATTTTACACAGATGCACTATTGGGTGTTGATTTAGAAGTCCACAAAATGCTCAAACAAGATTTAAAGCAATTTTATCCCTACATCTCCCATACCTACTTACATAGTAATTTAGAAATATTGTAAAAGCCAAATTGTAAGAGTAACTGTGGAGTTTCTAGCAGGCTCTTCTCCATAGGAAACAACTACATAGTTGGAACCGTGCAACTAGCTTCTGGCATTTCATAAGTGCCCATGTAGGTTTATATGAAATAAACTGTTTTGATTATGATTTTAACAGAGACAGCATGACACATGGCCTGTGCAGACGGGAGAGGATTTTAAATTTATCAACCGAATTTTGAATACTTATCCAATCGAAATAAGGTGTATATTTCAATGCTCGGTGATCCAGAGAAAACTATGCTGCGATGCTCCAAGGTAGATCACCGAGCATTGAAATATATAAATTTGGTTGATAAATTTAAAATCCTCTGCCGTTTGAGGATTTTTTATATATTTTTGATATAATTTTTGGATTTAATTACATATACTCACAAAACAATGCTTCTGCAATTCTTCCAAAATTCATTTGCATCGAAAATACAAATACAATTGTTTTAACCAAATGCCAGAGATATTGTATCATCTAACTATATACTATGTACAACTCGAAGGTTTTATTATTCTCATTCTATTGAACCAACAGTACTATTCTCTAATATGTAATCCGTGACCATGCTGACAATATTTTCGCTTTGAGTCAATATTACTTCGTCAAGTTCATTCGCTCTTCGGTACAATGCTCTCGTCTCTAAGACTGATTTGTGGAGCTTCTGTTGACTGTCAACGAGTTTGGATATGTTAGGTTTTCCTTTGAGGAATTCTATGTCGTCATTTGATAGGGCAGAGTAGGCCATTCTTGATCTGTTCGGTGCTTTTACTGCCATCTGGTATTGCCTGTAAGCAAGAATTGGGGAATAAGGATGGTAATATATTGCGAGAGACCTATCCAGCTACCAGGAAATCCCAACCTTTTATCATGCGCATTCTAACTTTCTTCGTCCTAACGTCCTAAATTTCTTTTACAATCACTACGCCCCTGAGTTAGTTTGTCGACATAAGCAGGAAAGCATAACAATGTAAAGCAAGCAAATATGAGGTCGAAAATATTTGCACCCCCTTGGGTAGATTAGATTTTCTTTTGATCATTCAAACAGAAATAGAAGTTACTTTGTAGAGTTTTAAGAGTGAGTGAAGAGAGCTCCATAAATGTTGTACAATTTCGGATTAGTTACATTTGTCTTTTGTCTATTCATACAGAAAAAGGAGTTACTTTGTCGACTTATGCAGAAAAGTTGAAGAATCAACAGAATATAGAATGGAAGAGTGAACGAAGCAAGCTCAAAAATTGTAGCAAGCCACCTCACATTAGTTCATTCTTAAAGAAATAGTTTTTTTTTTGTTGACAGAAATTGAACTGAACCTCATTTTACAGCACTTAAGTAAGGTACTATGAAACATTTGGGTTTAGGAAACTAGTCTTAAGCTTTTCTAATACCAAGAATATAAAATGTAATAAATCTATACTTTATTATTTAAACTACTGTGCCCCCCCATTGGTCACTCTACGCCCACTGAGGCGGGCGTGCCCCAGCGGTTGTAAATCCCTGATCTATACTAATACAATAATGCTGAAGTTTTTTTTTTTTTTTGGTTGCCTTTTGTATCTAGAACTGCCAAACAGATTTGCAAAAATCTCTTTGTAGGTATGCAATGCAATTCTTGAAGGTATTTAACATCACGCCACAACCATAAGGAACAGAGCAAAAAAAGAAAACTGAAAGAACAGTAAGCAAAAACGAAGTAACGGGATATAGCTATAGGAAAGATTTATATTCTAAAATAAGAAATTTCACATGGATGAAGTTGCCGGCAGAAGCTAGTTATCTTATACAGTAACAATCTGTGATTGCTAAATTGATTTATATCCAGCAACAATCCATGATAGGCTGTATTTAACTGGTGACACAATAACTGTCTTGTCAGTGAAGTAGTAAATAGCATGTAAATTGTAAGAGGTCTCCGAAGGTTTGAATCTTAGTTGGAAATTGCAATAGTTGTTGTAGTTGGTTTGTTTTTAAAATGGCAGTGTTTGTGGGATTATAGGAGAAATACGTACTGTCTCAGGTCATGATATTTGTTTCGCCTCTCATTTACTTCTTTTTTCCACATATCTTTTTCAGCCAAGAGTTTCTGGTAATATCTGAAACATTATCACAACAATGCTCAATTTTGACACAAACACACTTTGGTATATCTAGCGTCGTTACTGATATTAGCAATGGTGTATTTACCTCGTCATATCCTCGGAGCGTCTCTCATTCACATCTGACTCTTTCTTATTTGGGTTAACATTTTCGGAGATTGCATGAGGCACTGAAAGGGGAATTTAGATTATAAATCATTTCACTCAATCCACCAGGACATGCCAAAGGTATTTTAACGTAACACACAGTAGGACAACTTCACAAATTTAAATAAAATGCTTAAGTATCGCCACACCTATTGAGTCTCTTCGTTCAAAAAAAGTTGAGCGTCTTCTTCTCGGTGGAGACCGCAAAGACTGATGTGCTTCAGTCTCATTCATAGAATTCTCCATTATTATCACTTTCACCAATTAACTTATTATTTCAACTTTAATACCAAGCACAAGTAAATATTTTCAAAATTACAAATACGACATGACGTTATAAACGGACGCCGTCATTGACGTATGGATGGCAGGATGGCACGTTCGGAAATCCGTTTGGTTAGGATTTCAGAACGTGCCATACATACCGCACCATTCGTGCCACAGAGCATGATTCGTGCCAGGTTTTGAGTAAGGCAGGAGTATATTCCTTGGTAGAGAAAATTCAAAAACGCCCTTTTGAAACAAACTTTTTTTCCCATCATAATACCAATTACCAACAATGAAACCTGTCTATCTATAATGTTAATATGCAAATGGCTTAGTAGCAGTTCACATAAGCTGAATAGAAACAAATAGAACCGTCACGTAAATGAGCAGTTCCGGTTTAGCTTGGTTTAGTTAGTGACCACACGTTTACAGATTTGAATTCCGGCCTGAAAATGTACAGAAGTCGGAAGTGATTGAAGCGAAATAAAAAAATAATCTCCGGTGCTAGTTACAATACTTTGTTATATAGTAAGGTTTGCCCAAGGAAGAGAATATTGTACTAGAATAAGTTTTATATTTTATTAGCACGACGTATCCTTACGGTGAAAATATTCTCCTAATACGAAAAATGGGATTTGTAGTAGAAAAATCTTACATGGAACGGATTTTATATTCGGCTGACATTTTTAATTTGACGTTTTGTTTTCTTCAATCAATTCGTGTATCGGTAAATACCTACAGCAGTTTTTCATTTAATTTCGCCTACTATGATATAAAAGAATCGATTGTTAAAATGTTTTGTTCTCACAAGAGAACCTAAAATTCAATGGGTAAGATTGTGTTAAATAAGATAACATAGTGTTTTCATGCGCAAGTCGTATCGCATAATACAGCAGTGTTTGTGAAATAAATAGTTTTTTGTGTGTGTTTCCCAACAGCATGCAGTAATGGAGTTCAATGAATATCAGACAAAAGAGGTATTGGACCCGGTAGACATAGAGTTTTACTGTGATCGATCACGAACACCGAGCCCGACGCCCGTATTTACCACAAATGTATGTTGCGATTTGGAAGACATTTTGAGCGACGTAAGTGCACAATGTTAGTTTTTCACGCGGTTTTTCATCGTTTCGCATGTAAGAATGCACTTTAAAACATAAATGAGACTGGGGATAACGCAACAAGACGACTGTTTGTTTAACAGCGTTGCAGTCGTCAGGTGAGTCTCTCATTGTATTTTATTTACATTTACATACATAATATAACTGCATATCAACGAGTTTTTTTGTTTGCTCTCTTAACCTGCCGGGAATGTTAAGTTATAATGTGTTTGTGTACGAACAATATGAACTAAGAGGAAAACCGGTTTCTAATTAAAACTTCAGACAATTTATTTGTTATGTTTCATAATTTTCAAAACAATGAAAGTGCATTAAAATTTTTAATACTGATATGATCATTTCACTGTTATGTATAGTGTTATCAACATAACAAAATTATTATCTTACAATAGACTTTTAATAGATAATAAATAAATTGGGCATTAAGTTGATTTTTTCTCATACATTAATTCTTAATGGACTGACCTTGAATTATGCTCCTGTAACAGAAGGCTTGTAAACACTGCTTATTATTATGTATGATTTGGCTGCAAGATATGAAAAAGAGCAGTCACATCTTTGGATTTGACTTCTCATAATAAATAATTTTATTTTGAGATTAACTAAATTTTCTATTTAGAAATTCTTGAATTCTTGACCTGTAAATCAAACATTCCAAAATAAGCTTAAAACATACTATAAATTTCTTTTTTTAGGCCATATCAGAAACCCTGCAGAGCTCTCTCCGCGTGAGTCGCAGTCAGCTGATAAATCAGGAGCTTACAATCCGACCAGAGGCTAACATTGAGTCCAACGTACCAGAAGGATTAGACCTGTACAAGGTTATCTTTGAGGTGGAGAGTGACACGGAGGTTAAGATGAGTGACGTTGATGGTGCCGCAGTACAGAATAACACATTGAGTGTACAGAATAACTCAGTGAGTGAACAGGTTAGTCTTTTGTTTTAAAGCTGTGTATTTTGCCTATCTTGTTCCATTACTCAAGGTCTAAAGTATTGGTTTCATAAGAAAGCAGATAACGGTCACACAATAACAACTGTCCAAATACAGAGCAGTTTATGGCACCTTAATTTCAAATACTGGTGAAAATGTCAGATTTTCATGACGGACATGCCAATAAGGAACCGCTTTCATAAGAAACCCAAGCATAACAGACCTTAATGATATAGGTGTTATTCAACTTGACAATTATCATTTCATTTGAATAGTCAATATTGTCCCACTGCTGGGCAAAGGCCTCCCTACTCTCTTTCCACCTCTCTCTGTCTAGAGCTGCCAAGGACCAATCTTTATTAACTGACCACTATCTTTTTGTTATCTGTTGGGAAAAGAAGGCTGTAATATATTAGTCATAATTCTTTATGGCTTTACATGATTGTTTTTTTTTGTCTAGTGTTAGTGTAAGTTATGTCATCTGTTCCAATGTTGAGACAATCTAAATGCTAAGCTTGTATTGACTGTTATTGGGTGAATACATGTTTTTTGAGAGTAACACATCAGTATTCATGTACATTGTATTGTATGCAATGCACTGTGTCAATTGTGTGCATGCACAATGGGCTGGGCCCTGTTTTGTCTATGCATTGTGTAGTACACATAGTAAAAGAAAACTGGTGTAGAGCACTACAATAATACTTTTATACGTACTATAGCATGACTTGTGATTATAAACCTTGCTCTGGTAGTATCAAGTATAAACATAAATTTTAATAGTAGTAATAGGTGCCAGGTAAAAATGAAAAATTCTTAGTTGTCTGTTATATGTATAGCATCTGCCTATAATGTACCTACTGCTGGGAAACAGGACTACCCTCGCTGAGAGGGAGTGGGCCGTAATCCACCACGCTGGCCCACTGCGGTTTGGTAGATGCCACATGTCTTCGAATTTTTGGTTCTAGGACATGTTTCCTCACGATGTTTTCCTAAACCGTATTGAAAGCAGTGGTGGTGTTGAAATGAATTACAAAGTAAAGCGCCTGTCAGGACTCGAAGCTGCGACCTACAACTCGTAAGTCGCGTCCGTTATATGTATATCCTAGAATTATTTAGTAGTATGTGCCAATTTCTACCTAAATTGTACACTTTCATTAACTAACAAAAAAAAAAAAAAAGTTTTATTTCAAAACACAAAGTATCTAACAATGCCAGAGAAAATGATTGTACAAGGTCGAGCTATTATATTGTTATAGTTCCTCAACAGGCCACCTAGTGCATCGTTTTGATTAATCGCATTACAGTGCACTGGGGCGCAGTCGTTACGTAAGGCGCATAATCCTCGTTTGAAGACGTTACAATTACTATTTGATAGGTGAATCAATCAATCTGCCTAGCCTTTTCTCAACTATGTTGGGATCGACATCCAGTCTAACCAGGTGCAGCTGAATACCAGTATTTTACATGAAGCGACTGCCTATCTGACCTCCACAACCCAGTTACTAGGTAACACGATATCCCTTGGTAAGACTGGTTGTCAGACTTTGGGCTTTTGAGTACACGGTAACGACTGTCAAAGATCTACGAATGACAGACGGGCCCAAACTTGCTTTCCGAGGAACGGAGGGGTCTCGTTATGTGATGGATGGTTGCCTAAACCTTCCATCGACCTAATACAATCTGCCTAGCCTTTTCCCAACTACTTATGTCGGGGTTGGCTTCCAGTCTAACTGGTTGCAGCTGAATACCAGTACCAGTATTGCGACTGTTGTTTAACCACAAGCTTCTTCTATTTGATAGGTGAATATATACTACTTATATAGCTCTTGATCCTTATCCAAGGACATCTAGTAACGTCGTTTCAAGGTTCAGTGATTGTTATACTGCACAGCTGCACTATACAAGGTCTATAGACTAGAACCATCGCATAACTTAAATGTTGTTTCTTTGTATTTCGTGTCCCTCGGGTATTTGGGACTTGCTTTAGGAAATTGATACAAATAGAAAACTCTTTTTATACTGCGTCTGAGGCCCTAATCTCTGAGTTCGTCAACGAAGATACGGGCCCATCCGCTCGGTAGGTACTTCGGAATGAACCCTACTACCCATTGATTAACTATTTCGGACGTGCAACAACACATTAGTAATACGGACACTGGTAAATCGTTTTGTCATTCATTCTTAGTTCGGGCCCCGAACTAATATTATGTTTGTAAGGGATACGGAGTAGCCCATATACGGAAATCGTCATTAGTGAGTAGACGCCCTGTAGCGAGATATCGAGAAAATAATATCCGTCTGGTTATAATTTGTTTATACAAATTAAGTTCACCAAGCTACTGACGCTACCTACATTGCTTCATAGTTCAAACGAGTTTATTTATTGTTTGCTCTGCAATCTGCATGTTATCCCTTCTCATATTTACATGATAAATTATAATCATGAACCATGGAAACAACTCGATTCATTTGAGATTCGATGCGATTGATGCTTCAGTAGCTTTACACGTGTTTGTAATATGTTAGGCTATTCCGAGTGCTTGTAGGCCTTGGGGACAGGAGACTGACCCACTGTTAAATGAACTAAGGTTAGTTCGTTAGTTATTATTTATAATTTGCCAGGTAGTTTTTATTTTATCATCTGCTGATTTTATTTTATTGCTAATGTAAAGAGCTTTAGCTATTTTGAACACATTTTTAAAAGTTTTAGAATATTTTGCTACATACTGATGGGAAGATTGTATTATTCATGTGTTGCTTTTAGCCATAAAGTGCAAAAAGGTTTCCCTGCTTTTACGAATGCCTGGAGTCGCCCAATCATTAAATAAAAACATTGTGTAAATCGTTTTAGTCTTTAGTGGAAAAGTGTCAATAAATTGCTTGTTTAATAGTGAAAAGACCTCGGCGTAGAACTCGTTAGGGTCACATATATTATTAAAACTCTGAACAAATAATTGACTTGCCAAAGAATTATTTAATAACTCTAAATTTTTACTTAAAATTGGCCTAAATCTTATTTTTTTTTTTTTGTAAATGCATGTAGGAGCAAAATGTTATTGTTTATCCACTGTGATCAGATGGCAACTTATTTACAATTTGTTTATGTAAATAATCACAATTACAAAAAATATTATCTATACAAGTGGAAGAAGAAGCTAACGCGCTCGCTGCGTGTGCGTATCGAGCACCTCACGTGTGCGCAACGAGTTCGCCGCGTTTTCGTAACGAGAGCGATTGACGTGAACGTACAAGAGATAGCGAGACAAGCGAGTGTATAAAATTATGAAAACGCGTTGAAAACGTCGCCGCGTAGTCGCGGCTACTTCGCTTCGCACCCGCGGAGTCCACATTCACAAATCGCTTCGCTGGAAACACGCTCTCAAATCGTCAAGGTGATAACGCTCTGTAACACGCCGCCTACGCACGTGTATAATTTCCATATCGGACTAAATGTATAAATGCACTTACTTAAATAAAATACACCTTTCCTACGTACTAGTTACGTATACCCATACCCATAAACGGATTGTTAAAATGCAATATAAATCTAACGAACAACGCAGCGATAGTGCGGCCGCATTACGTGTAAGTCTATTTGAGTTTATTTGACCGTAAAACTTGCAAGTGGGACACCAATTCCCGCGGTAAATTAGTTTAGCTCGGCGAGGTGATCAACTTTATCTTAATCTTCACCCTGTGGCCAGACTCACCTATGTAAGTACGTATATCTATACATATATGCATCAGCGAATTAAAAAAAACTAGGACCGTGCTGGTAAGTCCCCGTTTAACGTTGGTTTAACATAATTTCAATTTTTATTGTAGTTCAAAAAATTCAATTACTATCATTTTGGCCATGGTTCTGTCAGTTTTGTTCTATCAAGTAGTAGTATCAATGTAGGAAATGACAAATTGGTTTGTGAATAGAAAAGAACCGTCACAGTGTATCACATTGTTAATTTCTTACTTATCAATCGATCATCTTACAGACCACTGCTAGACATAGGCCGCTACCACGTGCGCCAAGTAAGTTCATGTGTGCGTTATAGATATATATAAATAGGTGCAGTATCGAATGTTTACATATTTCAAGGGTAAAAAACTAACAGACTGTTAATCCGCAAGCACCTCAACAAACAGGGTCTTGAAGATATGGCTACAAGGAACGTCACTGAAGTTTGCAATATCAATAATTTTGCAGTACTGCAAACATGATAATGTCTGCTGAAAAAAAAAGATAAGGTAACATGAAATATAAAAATTCTAGGAAATAGGTATTATAAGTACGGTGATGTTTGCTTAGTAATCAATAATGTTGATGCTTTGTCTGGTCTTCGTGGAAGCAAATCTGATACTTCGGTTGCATGAAGCGTGATCTTTGACTAAGATCTCAATAATAGTGCTTTCAATTTTGTAGGATTCGTTACTGTTCATAAAGTTCTCAGAACGTTACTTAAGAAATAACAAATATTTTGGAAAATACATAACATCTGTATATATGAAAGGGCAGGCATTTGTGTATGTATGGTTGCATTTCACAGTTATTTAATAGAGATTATTGACATTATCTGGGCACAAATCGAAAGCTCAGACTTCTGGGACTGAGCATCTCCTTATGGATGAAATCCTATGACACACTATCCTAGTGCGGGATCCAATATTTACCTAAATATTGTTACACTTGTTTTTGAATCAATAAAACTTTTTATGTCTTTGACATTTCTCGGGACCCTAGCGTCCCGGATCTTTGGAAGGCATACGAGGGGCCGAAGCCAACTCGCAGAGACCCGTTATTTTATTATTATTATTTTTAGTTTTTTACTATTCTCGGGACCCTGGGGTTCCGGACCTTTGGAAGGCGTACGAGGGGCCGAAGCCAACTCGCAGAGGCCCGTTAGACGTTTTTAATTAAATGAGGCACCAATCAACGATTATCCTTGTATGTACTATCCAAGTACACCCAAGGACAACCCCCGGTTGGTGTAGGACTATTGCAGTATATCAAAGTCAAAGTCAAAGATTTATTTGCAGATAAATATGGTTACAAAAGTTCTTAAATAGATAATGTTAGTAGCTTAGCATATTTAATCATAACATAATGACATGCAAATTTTTGTTATAGGTAGGTAATTACATTATTGCTTAAATTTAAATTGAAAGAATTCTTTTATATTATAGAAGGGATTCTCAATTAGCCACCTACGTAAAGCCCTTTTGAAGCGAACCATTGGAAGTTCTTTAATTTGGTTAGGAATCTTGTTATAAATTTGAATACACATAGGATAACAGCTTCGCCTATATAGTTCCGTTTTTATTCTCGTATTAATTAATCTATTAGGATATCTAGTTTTGAACGCACATTTATCTCCTAGTTTTTCAAACATCTCTGGGTGAGATTTGGTAAATTTACATATTTCCTCAATATAGATGCCAGTCAATGTAAGTATTCTGAGTTTCTTAAACAATGGCTTACAGGATGTGAGTGGGTCTACATTACAAATCGCACGTATACACCTCTTTTGTGCGATGAAAGCTCTTCCGAGATGCACCGAGTTTCCCCATACCAGTATACCATAACGCAGTACAGAACCAACATATGCATGATAAGCTTGCAGTGTGGCTTGTCTATTTGTTAGATTAGATAAACGCCATAGAGCATAAGCAAACTTACTGAGTCGTCCACATACCATATCAATATGCCTAAGCCAGGAACACCTCTCATCTAGAACTATCCCAAGAAAAGTCATACTATCTGATTGTTCTATTTGTTTATCTTTATAAATGATTTTTAAATCAATTTTATTCCAGTGTTTGTTACAAAATTGTACATATTTGGTTTTATCTATGTTAGGTTTAAGGTTATTCTTTTCCATCCAAGTTATTATTTTGCTTACGGTGCTATTTATTTCCTTATTATAGTCGTCTTTAGTTTTAGGGATGATTACGGACACGTCGTCTGCAAAGAGTATGCAGCGATGGTCAGTTACTTTTGTCAGGTCATTGATATATAGCAGAAAGAGTGGAGGGGCTAAAATACTGCCCTGTGGAACGCCTGTGCAATTGTAACCTAATTTGGAATTAAATTTCTGTTCACCATTTCGATCGACTTTATCCACAGTAATTTCTACAACTTGCGATCTGTTTGCAAGATAGCTTTTTAGCCATGTATTTGCTTTTCCGCGGATTCCATATTTATCACATTTTTTAAGTAGTAGCTCGTGTGAAACAAAGTCAAAGGCTTTTGACATGTCAAAAAATACAACAGTTGTCGGAATTTTCTGGTCAATATTTTTGGTAACTAGGTTAACTAAGTTAAATGCCGCTGTGGTTGTCGATTTTCTTTTTTGGAATCCATGTTGTTCTTGATTTAAAATTTGGAATTTATCGATAAAATGTGTTAATCGCGCATGCATGACCTTTTCATAAATTTTTGCTAGAATAGGCAATAGGGCTATCGGTCTGTAATTGTCAACAAGTTTTTTATTTCCTTTTTTATGTATCGGTTTAATAGTTGTAATTTTTAATTTTTCAGGAAACACTCCCGTGAATAATGATAAGTCTATTAGATGTACTAGTACCGGGGTAATAATAGGGGCTATGTATTTTATAATTTTTGTAGGTATTTCATCATAACCGGTTGAATTTGTATCCCTGAGTGATTTGATTACTTTTTGTATTTCGTCATTATTGGTGGGCATTAAAAACATACTAGTATTATTAGGGTCAATGTCATAATTATTAGTATTAATGTCAAAATCGTTCTTCGTCAGATTGATATAATAGTCATTCATATAATTGGCAATGTCCGTGGGGCTTGTTAGTAGTCCGGTTTCAGTTTCTATCTCCTTAATATTTAGTTCCTGAATTTGCTTATCATTATTAGAATTATATTTTATTAGGTCCCATGATGCCTTGCATTTATTTTTAGCCCTAGTTATATAATTTGTATTATGAATTTTTTGAGCTTTTTTTATACATTTTTTTAGTAATTTATTATAATTTAGGTATTTCAATTTATTGCCTTTATCAGACGAGAAGTAGTATTTAAAACGCAAGTCTCTTTTAGTTTTAGCAGATTTTTTAATTCCTTTGGAAATCCATTTTGTATGTTTTTTCACTAGGTTGATTTTAATCTCAATTTTAGGAAAACATAAATCAAAAAATAAGATCAGTAAATCATGAAACTTAATAAACGCACTATTAGCTTCTTGATCCAAAAATATGTCAGTCCATTTTAAATTTGATAAGCAGCTAAAGAACTTTTCTTTATTTTCGGCGCTAAAATCTCGCTTGCGAATTGTACGAAAGCGTAGAGGTAGAACTTTATCGTCTATTTTTATGGATATCATCTGAGCTGTTTCGTGATCTGACAGTCCCAGTATATGGAAACAAATATATTGGATTATGGGTTTGGGCGGCTAGTGAACTGGTTATCTAGAACTATGGAAAGACTATGGCCCCTTTTTTCTTTGGGGTGGGAAATTATTAAATAACTTCTCCCGCTCTGGGTGGAGCGGAAGGGCGTGTCAGACTCTTACTGACTAAAACCCACCCGTGTTCCTTCCGTTGCATGTACGTTGTCAGGGGCCACGGTATCCCTTTCGGACTTTCCCGCAACCCAGGCAATCATCGGTCCTATCGGACCCCTTCAGTTGCTGACATATCTTTGAGGCGCGCGTGGAACACAACGCGCCGTCGACCCGGGCCTGGTCCTTATCGGACGGCGAGCTACTCATTGCTCACCGTCCGCAAACCCGCGCCTACGGTGGCCGGGAATCGGCCTGCGATTCCCGACGCCCAGGGCGTCTCCTGCGGCGGCTAGGGGCGTGAGGGCGCGAAATTTGCCTCTCCCTCACGCGTTCTGCCTCCTCCTTCGCGAGCATTACTGCTTCGCAGAAAGAGGTGACGGCCTCCCATGCCCTCTCGCTCCGTACCATGGCCTGGACCAGGGCCGGACGCGAGAGACCCCCGCCACCGATCGCCTCCACGAGGACACGGCGATGCTCTGCCCAAGCTGGGCAGACCTCCACCGTATGCTCCACCGTGTCCTCCGGGCGATCCACGCAGTGATGACCCCCGGGCGTTTCCTCCCGCCTGATACGGAACAGGAACCTCCCGAAACAACCATGTCCGGTGAGGACCTGCGTCAGGCGGAAGACTATGGCCCCTGCCTGACCCGGCAAAGTAAACAACCGGCACAGATCTAGAGTTTGGAGCGCGCAAGCTCCACCACGACGTCAACGTAGAGATACGGCGGTGGGGTTATACTACGCAGGCGTATCCACTCACCAAACAGAGCAGTTGCAAAAAGAAAATACATTTGGGAAAAATACCACGTAGCTATTTCCATGACGTACCTAGAACGTTTAGAAGCAGTATGAAAAGTGCCTACATCTTACTTCCTGTGTTTACTTAATCGGCGCCAGACCTGCAATAATTGGTTTATCGGCCATCGATAAAATAAATCTAATTACCTATAAAATGTTATGTTGCTCGTAAAGTTACGTAATGTTAACTTATCACGGGTCAGTTAAAATGTGGACCAAGTGCCTATTAGCTCTGTGTTATCTGAGTGAACTTCAAATTAGGCGATGAATACACAGCCGGCAAATACTCGCGATATAATATTAATGAGGCGTCCTTGATAAACTTTTTGTGAAGAGCAAAACGTGGTAAAACGCTGATAGTTTGCCTAAAACAAGGCTGCCAGGTTGGTAACCTTTGCGTTGCTTTATAGCTAATCAGACTTTCGGCAAATACGTAAATGAATGTAATTTAAGAACACACATTTGCGCAACTTCGTGAGTTTAGTTCTCTGTATCCGTTTGCTCGCCCTGACATAATATTGTAAAAAAAAAAATTGGCCACACCCTGTCTCTTCTTATCTTATAATCTATGACGAGAGAATGTAAAGAGACTTAGTAGCAAATTCCCTAGTGTGTTTGTAAAAATACTGCAATTATCAATGGCAAAGTTAGACCAATAATATCATTTTTTCTCACCACCATTTATTGTCTCGATATGTATGAGGAGGCCCATGTTTAGTTTAGCAGTAGACCGTTGTCGGTAACTAGTTGTAATGATGACTCATTCATCCCGGTTACATAGTCGTAATATATACATATAAATAGATCAATGTTTGACAGCATATTCTATAATCTAAGTCAGTATACGTGCACTCAATCTTCTCAAAATCTCATTAATTTTATGACAATTATAATTAGATGTGAATGAATTATAGCCTGACTGACCACGGAATTTCGTGAGCCTGACTAACAGAGGTCAAATCCTTCATGAATGCCAACATTGTTTTGTGTTGTAAATAAAAACATGCAGTTTAAGTCGCCCCCACGTGTTGCATTGACGTCTTATCTACAACATTTATCGCAATAACATGTTCTGATACAGAAATGTAACAAAAATTAATTGCTTTACTAAAACTCTTCGAATATCTTCACCGGTCATTTCTATTTTTCGTGTCACATATCGAGTTCTAATCTTGACCAGTGTGTCCTATGTGTTACAATCGGTGCTCGCGTACGTTAATTGGCGCTGGGATGTTTTGGTTTTCAGTCATTGTGCGTCCATTAAGCTTGTTACCAGCGCCTGGACGGTCACCTCGACACATCGCCCGACTGTAGCTCTGATTACGATATAAAAATATCTTTAAATTTTTCTTTTGTGGACTTATAACGTGTGCAGTGCTCGGTTCTCGAAAATTTGAGCTTATAGTGTTGTGCTAATGACCTTTTGACGATGTAATTAGGTGAAGAAGGCTGGGCTTTGTTTACCAATAAGGCGAAGGACATGGCAACGATCATTGTGTGTGGGAAGGTAACAATCGATACCTGATTTTATAACTCTGTCACTTACGGATTTACACGATTTTCGTATTTAATTACTTGATGTTAAAGTGTAGGTTTCACGTATTATAAACGGGTTTTCCATGCTTCTATTTTCCTTATTTCCTGGTTAGGTAACTTTACTATATTGTGTTATTATCAAAGCAGTAAATTATTTGATATTTCCTGAAATCGTTAAATAACGGTCAAAATCAATCTGTCATTCACAGTTTTCTTATCCAGATGATATCAAGATATGTGAATGATTGTACAGTGTATTTCAGTCCTACTTCAGACATGTACTATGTATATATTACAATACTGTATAAACCCACTACGGTTATGAATGTAGAGACGTTGCGGTCGGCATATTTTATGATTCATAGGGAGGAATATAAACAGTTTAATATTCCATCCATGGCAAGCACACGTATCAAATGTATTGGAAATTATTTACACTAACATTCGAACTTTAAAATATTGTGATATAATTTGATAAAATATTTAGATTAGTTTAAAGTGAACATCGAAACATGACGCACACAAGAAGATATTCACAAATTGTGGAAAAGGTATTAAGTTAATTTTGTTTTGATTGCTGTTTTAAGTTATATATGTTGCTATAGGGAAAGTACAAACCTTCTACATACAATATACATACCTAAGTAATGTAATAAAATGCGGTTTTCGGATTTAAACAATCATACATTCTTGTTGTTTGCGCAATATTTCTATTTATTGAAAATATTTCATACTAGCTGTTGCCGCGACTCCGTCTGCAATCCAGGATGTAAAGTAGCCTATGTCCTAACCCAGGTAATGGTCTACCCATGTGCCAAATTTCATCTAAATCCGTTCAGCCGTTTTAGCGTGAAAGCGTAACAAGCAAACAAACTCACTTTCTCATTTATAATATAAGTTAGGATTGTGTTATGCTAATGTCTTATAACTTATTAGTATTAATTTCCAATTAGAAGAACATGCTACCGATACTACGAGTCCTTTAATATGCAAACTAGAAGCTTATAAATATTGTAAAATATTTGTTTACATAAGGAAAAGTTCCCATTGTAGCTTGCTTAGTTTTCTTCCACTGACATTTACAATCTATCTAGTTAAGTACTAAGAAATATGTAAAGTTATATAGTCTGACATTCAAACACTGAACTTTATGCCGAATGCCGAAAATATTACAATAATATAAACGATTCGTCCAGTGCCATTTAAGGAACGATTTTACACTCGGTTTAATAACAAAAACCACGATAAATTTTTCATTCAATTATTTATAAATTAATAATGAGTCACTAACGAAATAAATGTTTGTCCTTACAAAGTTCCTGTAATACAGTCATTATGACATTATTAATTCACGCCTAATTATTATTCGTAGTTTATTATGATAATTCTGTAAGATAGTTAGACAAATTTTGGAATATAAGTAGATTATAAACAGTAAAAATATATATCCATATTATGTAGGCAGGTATTTGAAGTTAATACTAACAAACATAACATCTCGCCTATAGTTCCCCAAAGGGTTAGGCAGAGGTGAACCTATAATACACCCATATTTCGCTAGTTATGTTTAAGATTAATCTGCCTAGCCGTTTCCCAACTATGTTAGGGTCTGCTTCCAGTCTGCAGTGACGTGCAGCGACTGCCTATCTGATCTCCACAACCCAGTAACTGGGTAATACGATACCCCTTGGTAAGACTGGTTGTCAGACTTTCTGGCTTCTGACGACCAGTAACGATTGTCAAAGATCCACGAATGACAGCCGGGACCAACGGCTTAACGTGTACTTAGCCACGAGCTCAACTAAGCTAGTTATAAAAATGTATTGCGTTGTCTTACTTGTGACTTATGACCTAATTTTGTTTAAACTAAAGTAATTGAAGAAGCAGTGTTCTTGTGAAACTAATGGCAAAAGGCAATGACCCTAATTCTTGGTTTCCTCTTTGTGGTGACCTTTAGCTTTACCCTTATGCTATTGTTTGTAGGTACGTTGTTTAGGATTTGTTAGGGAGGGGTGCTAAAGGGATGTCTCTGTAGGTTAAGTTACCCTGAAAGACGGACAGTTGATACAGATATTCCTAACACCGTTACGCGTTTTTTGTTTGTGTTTTATTTGTAAAGGGTGGAATGTAGATGGTGTTATTTCTTGGAAGTAAATTGTGTTGGCCATTTTTGAATTATGAGTTTTATTACAATAGGTAGGATTATTTTTTTATTTGTGGATTTGCCATCCGTCCATATGCCTGTGTCTAGCTAGGGCCCAGATTGATGGCAAATCCACAAAAATGAGATTAGGTCTATCAATGTTGTAGGACATTACTTACATCAATAGCAACTCGTGCTATTAATTTGTATATTTCCTCAAAAATTTCCTCATTCTCTACACATTATGTCATAAGCATTCCAAACTATTCGAAACTGTGTGTCAGTTCCCAGACAGTCCCAGAGAAACGTTACTCAAATTTTTAACGTTAAGTGTCAATCACTAAAGTCAGAGAAGATTCCAAATTCAAAATCTCTTTTTTTTTTTTTTCAGGAGTCGTGCCGGTTGGTCGGCGGGTCCAAGTTCTACGAGATGATGGACAGTGCCACGTCTGCTGACGTGTCCACGCCGTCCCCGACTGAGAAACACGACCACATGAAGCCCACAGAGAGTGACGATGAAGGTGATTGTCTTGTGTTAAACTTAAATACATTAAGTTAGAGTTCAAAATGCCGTAATGGTCTTATAATGTATATTTAACTCAAGTAATTATTATCAATCCGACTGTCTGTTTCATTTCGGAGTAGGAAGAAAAGGTAAAATACTAGCTATCTAATAATAACTCGCCATATAATGAGCTTAGCCTATTCCCAATATGGTTGGTTTTGCTTTAGCTATTACCAGCAATGCCTTCAAATCGACCTGCCTTAATTATAACTGACCAACAGTATCTAGCAGTCTTCTGGAGTGCCGACTGGCATCAGTAACTATTTTTAGAATCATTAACAATAATGAAACATTGGCAAAACCCATTTATCACCAGACTAATTAATTCATTAATAAACGATATTATAAGGATGCCATAAAGCACGTCGATAAATGTTCCGACAAATCCTTTATAAAGCGTCGCTCTTTGAAATTGAAAAAGCAATACTACATTACATTATCCCAAATATGAAATTAAATCTAACCAGTTTCAGACGTAGACCAAGAATGCACTGTGTTCAGCGGTGTCAGTTACCTGGGCGCACAAAACATATCGGATCCGAAGTCCGAGAATGACATACAACGGATCATGAAGGAGCTCAGCTCTATGCCCGAGAGTAGAGATGGGATCGCCGTGTCGATATCGATACCGGTGTGCTCTCAAGGGCTTGTCGTGTGAGTACTTTTGTTTTTATCATCATTTTATTTGTGAATGAATTCATCCTGGGAAGTACTGCCAACATACCTTTTTTGCCGTCACAATATTGCTGTGTCGGAATAATGACACTACACTGCTACAAGGCTCTTTTGGCGCACGAATGACGTTGACAGGGTGGCGCTGTTTGTAAACATTTTTGCAATTGTTTTGTGAGATGTATTGAAAAAAACAAGATGGCGGCGTTAGTTCCGATTTTGGCCACGCGCCAAAAGATCCTTGTACAAGCTATGACAGGCACATGAGATATATTTTAGTCTTTTGTCTCGGGTATTAAAGATGTCCACTAATGGACATAGGGCTCCCCTAAATATCGTCACAATAACCGGTCTTGCGCTATCAGTAGGTCATCGAGCCGGCCCACTCTTTGCCAAAGTATTCTTGTTTGCCTTTTTTAAATTAAGCTTATCTTGCAATTCGATAACAGACGGCAAGTTAAGGGAGCGGCAGCTTTTTGCCCTCGCCCAACATTGACTCTAGGAAACATTACGATTTTGTCATTATTTAAACTGGCTGGCTTATCTTTATGGTGAACTTAGAGGTTGTCTAAATGACTCGCTCTATGCGGTCAATATCAGGCTCTAAAAGCGAATGTTCTCTATCTCCATGTGGGTGATATAGTAGATTCGCTTTTAACGGCAACCCCTGTAAAATCATATGAGCCATATAACAAACTTCTCCATTGTTTTCTTCGGGTGTTTTAGCTGAAAGTATTGGCGCAGTACATAAAAATTGAAAATGTTGCTTTGAATTTGAAAACTGACTTATCAAGTTTTTACAATAGCTGATGTAAAAGTTCGTCAGTCGATCAATTGTTGACTCTCAAATATCAGCCTTACAATAATGTATTCACTTAAATAAACTTACGCCTTTTCCCAAGGGGGTCAGCACCAGTAGGCAGAAACTACAGAACGCCACCTGCTAAGATCCTTACACACTTATTATTGCTTCGTTTACGTTCATACATCTGGGGATAGCATATCACTGATATTACTAATTACAATTACAATTTATTTTATAAAAAAAGAGGTTCAGTCTGTTACAAAGTAGGATGACAACTTAGGAATAGTTTACATCTGAGCTGAGTAGGTAACAATACAATTTTACGATCTGATGTCCTAGCTAGGTTACTTAGTACCCAAGTAGCAAAAAAGTTGTATAATATTAGAATTATACAACTAACAGACATGTAAGGGCTTTATAACAGTTTTGCAGCAACTAAACAGTTGTAAAGTAGTAATCAGTTCGACGCATTAGTTATATAAAATTTTAGTCATAATAATGTGTCTGGTAAACGTCATCTCAATAATTTTATATGACAGTTATATAACGTTAAGTCGAGTAAACGTTTCAGTCATAAAGTAGTGATGAGTCGCCATGTTTTGTAAACTTAGAACCTTTTATTCAACACTTAAATAACAAACTGTGATGTAATGATTTTATAGTTAACTATTATAAAACCGTCATACTAGGTCGTATACTTCTACCTTTAAGTAACTTTTAGGTTGAAACGTTATGCTAATATAACTTATATAAGTCAATTGATTATTTAAACAATAATTAGCAACTTTTATATAACTCAGTCGCCATTTTTTATTAAGTATAATATTAATTATGGATTTCAAAAACTAAATAAAAATTATCAATTATTATTGTTAAATACAGCAACAATACCTACATTTAATCTAGGAGAAACTGCCCAGCCAAGAAAAAACTTGTAAAAATGAAAGTGGTTCCTTACATTTTTCAACATTTAATGCAGTCAATGCTGGATCTGTGTGGAAATGTGTCGAACAAGACGGAAGAAAGGGGTATTCCCTGACAACAAACATTTTTATTGCGCGTTATTTTTATGAGGCGGCTCGCCTGCGACAAATTGTATACACCTACATGTATACACAACAACAACAAGTAAGCACAACTGGCTCAGTGGCAACGATTGGGTGGTTATGTAAATATAATTTAGGAAACTAACCTTACAAAATAGTGATGAATATCTATTATCAAAAAAAAAAAAATAAAGCATAACAGTTGCAGTAACATTCGTCTTCACGAAAATGGTCGTATATGGCACATTTTTTACTGTTTCGGCACCAAAAGAAATCATAGTTTAATAATTTAGTTATGCTTCTATTATTATGGATGATAAAATGTTTGAATGTCGAGTCGGTAAGATGATTACAAACACACAACAAACTAACACTTAACACTTCTGTGATAACTGAAAAAGCGTGTTATCCCATGGCCATTTTAGATGTTTGAGCAACATTAAATCTTTTATTGTTAAAAACTTATCAACCCGAAAATATATCACCATGATATCCCTGTAAAAAATACAGAAGTGTTCCCATGACTATACACAACGGTTTTTCTATTTTCCAACAGAACCCTAATTGCAACCGTCATGGTGGACGCCATAAGTCGCATAAAAACCAGTATAAGACCAACAGTTATATACATGTCTAAATGCAGTCGCCCAATGTCTATTGGCAATATGGCGGAAACTATTGATGATAATTAATATATTTTATTTTTATAAACATTATTGAAACACCAATATTATGAAGGCCCATTAAAATATTAACAAAGATAACCATACAAATATTATCGAAAAAATTTAATTCCCAAGTACTGCTCTTCATCTTCCACCACATTAAGCTTTCTTTACAATAAATTAATAAATAATAATGATTATTAAAACATTTGACTTAGGTGCCTTTTTAAGTTTCATCACAACACAATAAATTGTCACACAAATTGTCTATATAACCACTGACCGACCACCAGCATTAAAATCTCTATACGATGATATAGTTATGTAAGAGTATTATTAGAAGCTATTATAAACTTTACTAGTTAAACTTACGACTGCAAAACGACCCTTACACGATTTAAATGTTATATAATCTGCGCCCAAACCCGCGTTATATTTACGTATAAAAAACTATTATAAAACCATTTTCAAAAGGCTGAAAGTTAAATAAAAACGTTATTGTACCATTTATATGACATTATTTTGCTACTTGGGTAGCCTGTATTAAGGACAATCAGCCCTCATTCCCGAAAATAGGACAAAAATATTGCTTAGACTGTTACATAATTATTATCAAAATTTAGAACTAAATAATAAAAGTCCAATACAAGAAGTGTGTGGGTGCGCACCCACACACTCGCGCGTGAGTGTGTTTTTGTGCGTGTGTGTGTGAGAGTGATAATGTGAGTGTGGCTATGTATTTGTGAGTTACTTCATTGTTGTAAGAAGCGATTCGGTATCATCATAACTTTTGGTAAAATTCCTGTTCATTTAATTCCCAGGCTATACCAAGCAGATTCAAACAGCGTGATGACACGATACGCAGTGAACCGTATCTCGTTCTACGCCCGAGGCGCGGCCGGGTCGCCAGTCGCATCCTGCTTCGCGTTCACCTGGTCGCATGGCGAGACCAAGGAGTCTGCTGTGTATAGGTGTCATGTGTTCCGCTGTCATATCGCTGAAGCTGTCAATCAGGTGTCAAGTAAGTGTTAAGTACCTACTTAATTAATTATATTTAGTATAGAAACGTAACGTTGCTATGTCAACGATGCAAGGGCCATATTATCACGCTTAAATATGAATATCGATTTTAAACTAACATTCTTCTATTGGGTAGCCATTATCAGCTTAGACAGTATGTTAACTAACGAAGGGCGTTCCCGTTAACCCGCAATAGCAAAAAAAAAAAAAATATATATTCACTAAAAATATTAATTTGATACGTAAAACTTTGTACACGCGCACTTATCTTTCAACGTGGAAAGGCGCGTGTACAGAGTGTTTCTTTTACCTATCAATTTAGTGTCGGGACTCAGGCCTAAGAGGCAAATCCCGTATTTAAAAAAAAACGTATGCATTCTAATCCGTCTCAATCTGTCGAAAAACCTGTTATTTATGTACATTTTTGACATAAATTTTCGCTGAGATGAGATTGAGACTTGAATTTCAACGTTTTTAGCTACGAGAATTGGCCTTCCATTCGCCGTGGCCACCACGATGGCCAGAGCGGGTCGGTGGATAATCGAGACCATTCATGCGCATTCTTTTAGAATACGGACCAGAGATGACGGTCAGTTTATGCGGATGTTGACACTTGATTACTGAACAAGCCACGATTATATGGCAAATAAATTGGTACAGCAAGAATAAATAAAGAAAGAAAGAATAATATTTATTTGGACACAGCTCGTGAAACACATAGTATCAAAATAAAAAGTGAAAATAATTATAAATCAATAATAGTGTGTGCCTCACGGCTGCGCCAAAAAGGTTCATTTCAGCATTAATGCCAGACAAATGCTGTCTGACGCTGGTTTTCTAATGAACCCTTATGGACAACTGACGGGGAGTACCAACAGTTTCAACATACCTAATACATAATTTGTATAACTCTAAATAAATAAATAAACTACATAAGGTCTATTTAAATAATTGTTTCCAATTGATGTTATGTCCACGGATGGATGTTATTTGTTAAATGCACGGGAGAATGCCTTAGCTCGTCCTGCCGAAGAACTGTTGTGTATTCTTCTATGACACTCCTTGAAAAACATGGCTGTGATTTATTATTTGCTACACAACCTATGATAACGTTCAACCTTCTAATTTATAAGTGGCTGATACATCAATCATCATATTCACTTTTCAAAAACATATTATCAACAACAGGACTAACAACGAGGTACAATAACATCAACGGCACACGAATTTAAATTGCTTGTACAAATTCACGTGTCTGTCCTTCCACTTATTACGATTTGTTGTGATAGTTACCATACATTAGTGTGGCTTGTCCAAATAATTGAGGCGCAGTGCGCGTCCAGAACTGATGCGCGATACACAAATTACGTAATACAGTGGTGTTTAAAACTGCTGTTGATTAATAATTCATACATTTTATTTAATTTTGATCTCTAGTGTAAACTTTTTTATCATGAGTGAAAGTGATAGTGTTTTCTATTTATTAGATAACCGTTTTGTTTAATTTATCGTTTCTGTTCTAAAGTAAAGACATACTGTTGGTTTTTGAGATAAAAAAGGTATTTTAGCTTTTAATATTGCAACTCTCTTGATAGTACTTTGTGTTTTGCATTGTTCGACTCAGAAAGAGTACTTAATGTTTGTCATTGTTCAACTCTATTGAAGTCCATAGGTTTTTGAGGTAAAAAGGTACCAGTATTTTAGTTTTTTAAATTGCTACTCTCTTGATAGTACTTTGTGTTTTTCATTGTTGGACTCAGAGAGAGTACTTTATGTTTGTCATTGTTCAACTCTATTGAAGGCTATATAAAAGAGCGTATGATCCGAAACAAATGAACGTCCGCTTGCTTTACCTGTTCAATAACTATAGGCACAGCATTACCCCAAGCAAAGACTGGAGAATGTCCTTCGTAAATATAAAATAGGATCATAGCATGTGGTGATATGTAGTTTCTGCTTACCCCCCATGGGAAAAAGGCTTGAGTTTATGTTTATTTATAAAAACTAATGCAATAAGTGAGTTCTTAAATTATAAACGAAGTTCCAAATATGATCTCACTAGTAATATATTTAAATAATGTAATTTTATAGATTTTTATTTTTTACTTCTAAGTGTTTTTGTATATAATTTTATTTTAAGGTTTTTTTTATGCATGCTGAAATAAGTAAGCAATATATGTGGAACTTCTTATACCTATATTTAAGACCTTTTATGAATACCATATTTTATGCAAAATAAAGAAATGAATGAATGAATAAGTAGTCCACGTAGCTATAATAACCGTTACAAATAGTATAAACAAAGTGGTTTACCTACATCTGACTTACTTGAAAACTATTCAATACAAACTTGTCTTTCCTTTTTTGTTACGTAAAGTGGGTGCTTTTGTCGGCAGCAAAATGTCAAAGTATTCGTCAGTATACCCATAGATAGTACTTAAATACGGGAAGTATACCTCTTAACATAAATGAGATAACACCTTTCATCTTTCTGTTGATTGATATAGCAGTTACGCGCGGTGCACTGCGGTGCAAAATAAACATAGAGATAAAATTAGAAGTAATGTAATTGCTCAGCAACACCTGGTGGTCTTGTGTTGGTGATTTAAGTGTTGGTTTTTTCACTTGCTTTAAAGTAAAGCTGTGTTTTTTTATTGGTATACATGTAATTGTGATAATAAATTGTTTTGTGTCTAGTGTTTTTTACTATAAACATTAAATAGGTAAAGGATATTTTACGTAGATAATTTTGTATGTATATTTTTTTGTTTTATTATTGTTATATCAGCTCTCATTTTCGTAATGGTTTACATTCAAAGCAAAACAAAGTGATGAGCTTATTAAGATGATTAGTTATATAAATAACATGTAATAATTCGCTCACTTCCAGGAAATATTCTCATTTTATACCAACATTTTTATCCAATTTGCTTACCTGTTGTTAGTGATCATTTACTTACATTACTATAGAAATATTAAAAAAATGTCAGAACTGTAAATACGAGTAAGTACTATATACAATTTTCCAAATACATTTTTAGTTATAATATTATAATATTCTAAATTAATATTTCTTTGCATCTCAGAATTTAAATTATCTTTGTGACAGTAGTTATCACAAAAAATTACACGCTAGATGCTGATTCTCTTGTACACAGAACTAAACTAACTAAACTATCACTAAAAATCCTTACTTTTGGCTATGAGAATCTTAAAGCTATTCTGCAAAATAATATCTCTAAATTTAAAAAATAATTTTGACACAACTATAATCGAATTTGACAATCGCGACTCCACGTGGTACATACTTCTTTGCCCTATCCCGTGATTTTTTCACTTTTTGTATTGAAAATATGAAAAATGATCACCTACGTGTTTAATATTAGGGGTTTATAGGTTCCATCAAGGGAGTCGAAATTTTCATTATTTTTGCGACAAACCATTTTCGAGTAATAAGGAAAAGAAAAGAAAAAAAATATAAGTACAGTACTGTTTTTGCACCTGAAGTCGAGGTGTTGGTGTGAATTTTAGTTCATGACAACTAATAATATTCCACACCATTTATAATCGCGATTAAAAATGGTCAGATTTAAATTCAAAATTCAAAAGTCATTTATTCAAATTAGGCTGAGAATCAGCACTTTTCGAACGTCAAAATTACATAAGACAGTCACTCAAAACGCCCACCCTTCACCACTTCCTAGTGCTTTAGCTGGGAAGAAGAAGTGGCGCAACAAACTCCCCAGCAGCACAGCTGTCCGTTCAGTTAGAAAAAAAAAATTCTATATAATAGTATGCAAAATGATATTTACACTACGCAACACAAAATATAATTTAAATTATAAAATTAATTGCCATTTGACAGCTAGCACACGCCAATATACCAACCAAAAATATCGAGAACTATCTCAAGCAGAAATAAAAATAACTAAACGAAATCAATATCTAAATAAAAGCCTCCAGGCATAAAGGGCGTGCCCGCTTACATATAGCTGTAAGCGGTATTTAGTTAGACAATCAAAATTTTAGGTAAAAAACGTCCAATTCAGAATAGCAAAATTATCATTTTCACTAAATTAAAATCTTAGTGCCATCTTAGTGCTGTCAAACTAAAATATAGTTAAGTTGTGTCAGTTTGTCTATTTCAGAATGGGAAATCGTCGCTTGACAGGAATAAACTAAATTTTGGTGATTTTTAGGCTAGTTTAGAGGCATTTGTGACAAGAGAATCGGCACCACTATTTATTTTTCTTAACAAAGCAAGAATTTTATCTCATACTGATAATGGAGATGATTCATTCTCTCTTTATCTGCTATTTGATACAGTGAGCGATAGGGAAAATAAAAGAGTACTAATTTTGTTCCAACTTCCAAGTATCCGTTGACTCAAATGCCAGTACAGTCATCGACACAGTTGTTTATAGATAACGGCTTATGTATCGAGTTACTGCTGTATTATTCTGTTAATACTTAATGAGAATACAGTTCAACCATAGTTTGTATTTATTTAGTATGTGCGCGGCGAGACGGGACGGCGTCCCGCCCCCCACCTCGCCCTGCATTTCTAAGGCGCGGTACAGCGGTTTCGGTCAAACTATATCAACTCAGTCTTTCGCAGTCCACTGCTGGTCATAGTCCTTTGCCAAGTAGCGCTACAATAATCGTTTCCTCGCCTTCCGCAACCTGTCCGCCTTTTTATGTTTTTCGCCATATCTATCCCGGGCGACGTTTGACACTATGTTCACAACTACACGCCGCGTATACTGTCTCATTATGTATTTTGGTATATTTCAATGTTTGGCAAAACTTTGCACTGTCACTATACCGTCTCGTACCAATTTTTTTTTTGCGTTTTGTCGCCGTGCATGGTATTTCATGGTAATTGCTCTTCATTCAGTTCAATCAATACAACATGTCCATGAAAACGGTTCAAATGAAATATGACGTCATATCAAATGTTATGTCCTCTATTAGAACTAAGGTTGTAATAACCAATTTATATACGTCACTGAAAAGGCAAAATTAACTACCCTAGTATTTATTGAGTGTACTAATAATTTCGTCCAAACTTCCGTCATATCGATCGTGTGACGTCACTAAAGTTGGTGGAGTTGATCGTCTGTCTGGCCTGAAGGCTGCCCAATGACCCGATTGACGCGCCGACGACGAGGCTGAGGCCTTCACTTATATTTTATGATTGGTTCGCTACTGAATTCATTAGTCACTTTGTGCAGGGACCAGTTTGTAAACGAACGAAGTATGTGGAAAGTGGTTCTGTCAGTCTCAAAGCTGTAGCTTTGTTTTTTTTTAACCGACTTCAAAAAAGAGGTATAAATTTGTTTGTACGCAGTTTTCAGTTCAAGGCCTTCACATAAATTTTGTTATTGGTTCACTGCTGAATTTATTAGTCACTGTGCAGGGAACAGACTGTAAATACTCTGAGTAATATGTCAGTGTAAAAGCTGATCCTCTGGCTTTGGTTTTGTTAACAGAATTCAAAAAAAGGAGGTTATGTCTTTGTGTGTATGTTATTGTCAGTTCATTTTAAAAGTATATTGAAACATCCTTACTTTAGTGTTAAACTTTAACTAATGACATGGAAATATCATCTGTGTGAAATGCACCGGAATTCATATATGATTTTCATTCTAAAAAATTAACATTTGATTCTTGATTAAGTATAACGAACACATCCAAAATGTTAGTTTTTCTTTTCGTTTTTATAAATCAGTCTACATCACGATAAAAATCCTCTGTTTACGTACCGAAATAAACAGAAATCACAGTACAAAACAACTCTTCAACATCGTTCCTACGTCGCTACTAATGAATCAGAATACGATTGCCGTTCGATTTGTTCGTTATCAAGCCGATTGGATCGTTCGCGGTTTTCTGTTATTCATTAACTCTGTAGTTTTAGTGGATAGCGCATGTACCTACTACCTAGAGTATTTTCAAATTATATTGAGTGTTGCATAAATACTTTTTGGTTGGAAGAATTAATAGGTCGATGTGTTTTGTGTATTAAAAGTGTAGTTTGGGTGGAGTTTGTTATTGTTTGGAGATGTGATTTTAGTGTGGGACTATCGGTCAACAGTTGCTGTTTGTTTTAAAGTGAATCATTATAAATCTGACTGAGGTAAGCATTAGTAACACAAGCATTAAAAAACTAAAATAATTATTCATTAACAGCTAGCTACTTCTTTTGCCTTGATTCTGCTCAGTCACCGAGAAATTCGATTAAACCTAGTGTTTTTTTAATCAATAATTAGTTAATTAGCCTTGGCAAATTAGGATAGTTATTACACTTGTTTACATACTCTAACCTATCTTAATTTCAATTTAATCTCGTAAATGAATACTCTAATTTTATATCTGGTTTCCGCCCACTCATTTGATACGCGTCAATATGATTGACTTAAATACGAATGCATCATGGATTTATTCTCGTATGACCGTATCCACATAATGCCCTTCAACACAAGGACAACTTTCAGTAGCACCGAATGTATATAAACAAATTTGTTTTAGCTGTAATCTTGGTATAGTGCAGCAGTCAAGTAAGATCGTTATGTATATCTATTAGTAGCTGTTATTCGCGACTTAAGTCTACACTAATATTATAAAGAGAAAACATATGTATATTTTGTTTTTTAAGAATAAACACAAAACTAATGGATAGATTTAAAAAATTCTTTCACCGGTAGAATGCTATATTATCACTGAGGAAAGACTATAATTTATAAAGATATACGCGGGCGAAGCTGCTGGCGGAAGCAAGTTGCTTCAAACCCATGATTGACCCAATTAGGGGTTAAGGCCTTCAAAAAAAATCTTTCTTCGTGCACCTTACACCCTCTAAAGAACAATTATCCAACTTTCATAACATATTACCAAAATTCACGCTTTTATCTTGTGTGCTTTAGGCTGTTAGTCACGGAACTATTTTGTAAGTGTACAAAATAAATGAGTAATTTCAAGTAATATTTATTATGTCATCAAGACCTCTGTCCTTAGTCAGATTACAGGTCATCGGCCTCTAAGGGCTTGGTTGTCTTACTTAGTTTTCGTTATAAGTATATTTATCTAAAGGCGACGCACTTGGTGTATTTGTACAAATATTCGCATTGCACAATAAACTTTATCTTAATAGGAATAGGGTATATTTTGAATTACCCAAGTAACTCCAATATTTGATCAAATACGCCAAACCAAGTGCAGTGGTTAACGGTCGAGCAAACTTCGAGATAACAATGTTGTTGTTTACGCAATCGAGGTCAATTGAACGGACTTGTGATGCATTTAGGTGATTGCGATTTGACATTAACTATGTGACAATTAGGGCCAGTTTTCAATTGATTTTAATGGAATAAGTATTAGTTTTGTAACTTTGTATGGTTAGTGAGTTTATGGTCTGTATTTTAGTAGTGCGGTGCAAGCCTCTTGGTAATATAGCGCAGTTTTTAAATATTTTTCACGTAAAAATGAGCTGCAAACATGTCATATTACTCAAAAATAAACTTTAAATTACTGAACCGATTTTATTTGTTATGCCTTGGATACGCCACCACAGAACAATGGCACTATTTGCAAACACAACATTCGTGAACATTTGCAATGAATACAAATTTAATTCCAAAGCTTTATTTAATATATTATTATTAATAATAAAATAGTAACGAAGTCAAAGCTTTTACATAGAATATTTTTGGAAAAATGCTATTAGTGCGAGGTGTGGAAACGAACGAGTCTGATGCCGAAAATATAGATTTTTTTGTCTGTTTGCTTGTTATGTTCCGGATTGGCGCCAAAACGGGTGAACGAATTTGGACGAAATTTAACACACAGATAGTTAATAACCTGAATTAACACAAAATAGTACTTTTAAATCCAGTAGTACGTGCCCGTGGGATATTTTCAGACGCGGGCGAAACCTCGGGCAAAACTAGTTTACTTAATAAAAATATTAAAATTTATCCATTAATTTTTTTACTAACAGACAACGCATAGCCTGAACCGCTGAGTCTAGAAGCTTGAAATTTTGTACAAGAGTCCCTTGTATAGCATAATTATATCAGAAAGATGTGGTCATATTGAGGGTGTGGTACAGACAATCAAACTGAACAAGTTTGTCCATGGAACCAACATCGTAATCCTGAAAAAATAATCTTCTAAATTATCCGCTGTCTCATAAATTTGGGTCAAATTCAAAATATTTTATTTCACATAAACCTACATGGGCACCTATGAAACGGCAGAAGCTAATTGGTTGACAGAGGCCAATTGGTTGTTTCCTATGGAGAAGAGCCGGCAAGAAACTCCACGGTTACTCTTTTAAAAATAATTTACTTTTACAATATTTTCAAATAACAGTGTTATTAGGTATGGGAGGACAGTGTAGGTCTTTCAACAAGTACCAGGTACTTAACAGAATAATGATGGTCAACGAATCTACAGTCCACTAGGCCTACAGCGTTCTCACATTCACAAAATTGAAAAGAATCTATATAAAGATAAATAAATTCATAAAAATAAAAACATATTTTAAATGGTCGAGAATTTTTTCACGATACGATATTGGTCCCATGAAGAAAGTTGTTCAGGGATCTTTCGTTAAGGGGATTATAGTTTGTATAACAAATAGTTATTTTTTTCGATGGGAAATCCATTCGGGCACGTGGCTTATAACTAAATATCTCTTTATATCTTCCTCAGGCTGCTTCGCAAAAGCATTTGAGCGAATTCCTCGCTCAATGGCGTCATCGCTGGTGGGTGAGCTGAGCGCGGCCCCTTCAATGACTGGTTCGCTTACCGAGGGCACCGGGCCTGCGGTACCTCCGATGCAGCTCATGCATGTACTGGAATGTACTGTGGATATCAAGGAAACTGATGCTAAGGTAGGTTTGAGTTAGAAAGTGTTTAATAAGGAATAATGATGGCCAGTACTATTGTCACCCGAGCGCGGCCTTTTCAATGATTGGTCCGCTGGCCGAGAGCACCGGACCTGCGGTACTTCCGATGCAAAAAAGAAAAGAGGGAATTCTTCCATTCATTTTGAAGAAAACCAATGATGATCGGCTGGTCACACCTCACCTTTAAAAGACCCTTATCTTTTATGTGTACATCGACAGAATCCTTCGTTTAACTTCTTCATGGTATCAATCAGGTCTTAAAGGTATAATAGCCACTTCATAGAACATTGTTATAAATAATAAAAAAAAACCGGCGTGTCGGACCACGCACAATGAAGGGTTTCGTAGTTGGGGTGAAAACTTAAGTTTATAAGGAATGAATGGAAGAACATCTTTTTGCAACCGCAAATGTAAGTTGGTCGATTATTTGTCGTTACTTGTAAAGCCTACTTAGCTGCCGTGATTTTCTTCTCTTATCAAAACAGGGGGAGGGGGGACTCACTCTAACAAAAATTTGCACTTGAAAGGTTAATATTTCGCAAACGGATCCCTGAATCCAAAAATGGTTTTCACAAACTCACAATATTTTTGAACGACACCCCACACCATGGGATAGATGAGAAAAGTAAAAATCATCCCCACTTTACGTATAGGGGAGGAACCCTAAAAAAATATTTATCATGATTTTATTGTACCATTGTCGGCGTGATTAATATGTATACCCATGCTAAATTACAGCTTTCTAGTACAAAGAGTCTCTGAGCTAAGCCGCGGACAGACAGACGGACATGGCGAAACTATAAGGGTTCCTTGGTTACTACGGAACCCTAAAAAAGGCCTCTTTACATGAACTATATTTTTTTTATTTCTTTACAGGGTACATTCAGCCATGTGCCGAAAGAGCGGCTCGGGTTCAAGCTGCGCGGTGGCATAGACAAACAAGTGACCATCAACGTGAAACAAGTCACCAACAATATACAGCCCGAATCTGATGATCCACAGGTAAGAAATCATTTCTGACTGCATCATTCTCCTGCCCTTATAGCAATTTAGTTGAGGTCGGCGCAACATGTCCCTTTCTTCCATACTTCTCTCTTAGTCGTCATCTCGGTAGTCACTCCCTTTCTAGCCATATCATCTTTCACACAGTCCATCCATAGTTTCTTTGGTCTTCCCCTACTCGTATAGCCATCCACATTTACACTCAAAACTTTCTTGACGACATTTCCCATTTCATTGTTTTGACGTGACAACGTCTTATAAATTGGTTTGCCGGGTGACACTTCAAGAAATTGCGTTACGCTCCGCTCACGTTATGCGCTCACAATGAGAGCGAGTGAGAGGCACGCGTCCCTTCCACTCGGGCATGGTTAGCCCGCCTAAGAGCGAGAGAGACAGACATAAAAAGTGAAAGGCACGCAAAGTCGTTGTCACGTAAAACTTTCGCCCGTATACCGACTTTACAGGCAACCAATTTTTGTTTTTCTGATTTCTATATTAAATAGACATTTTATACATGAAGCACATTTTGTAAGGACAGAAGGTCTGTCCTTGGAGTTTTTTGCCGGCCTTTCTCCATAAAATATTTAGATTTTTGATCTTACAAATATCTGCATGCAGTGACTATACAGTAGTGTTTAATTGAATTCATAATCTCAGATAATTTAAATTCCATCGCCACTTACTCAACTATCTACTTTAGCTTTATGCATTTTTGAGAGACCTTTTGTATTAAAAAGGTTCTAATTTTTTTTATTGTAATCAGGGCTCGGTAAACGGTATATTTCTCGAAACGGTTTCGTCTTAAAAACCTAAGAAAGGACTTGTTTCGGTTACGTTCGAGCGGAACATTATTAAACCGTTTTTGAAGAACATCATTTAAATCGTTCTCGGTTAATAAAACGTTCATAACCATTTTTGGGTTGATCGATAGGAAACTCACAACACAACCCTAATCAGTACGTAAGCGGCAAGCGCATTGGAATCAATGATGTAATGAAATGAAGAGAAGGTACAATTTAACTAAACAAGTTTATGCTTGTGGGCACACGCCACGTGCGCGGCTGCGTCCTGCGGAATGAACCAGTTTTTGAAAACGTTCTCATTTCGTTTTCGTCCCGAACAAAATTTTGTACTGGTTGCACAAAGAACTGTTAGAAACGTTTTAAAAACGTTATTTTAAATAACGTTTCCGAGCCTTGTTTGCAATGGAATTAGAACTTTGTCATGAAAAAAAAAGGGTTACCTTTGTTCATTTCGGCCAGTCTTTTCGCTTTCAAGGAAACAATGGAAATTATTCCTCAATGACTATTTTTATTTTCGTTTCAGTCAACCTACACTGGAGGATTATACATAGAGCGCTGCTTCGGTGTCCTTCTTGCTCCCGGTAGGAGCGTGAAGCATTCAGACATGAGGTTACTCGAAATGGTAAGAATACCTAATTTTTCAAATATTTTAGTTGCCCACTCTAAGTCCTAAAGTAATAAACTTTTCCTCGCATTCCGCAAAATCATTGAAATAAAAAGCGACTCTCGCTACGACGCAATAAAGTGCAATTGAGGTCGTGCAGCGCTGATTACCTACAGTTATGTTCACTTAGAAGTTTCCTCTCTCTATCGCGTACCTCTTATATCTTCTGATAACGTTACGCTTACTGAATTCGACAAGTCGAGTCCACCGCGTACCTCCTTGTAACTACATACTTAAAATGCAGTGTCCCATGTGTATTCACCTGTGCTCAAGTGGACGACATAGTTTCCGTAGTCTGAATTTTGCGCTACACCTCGTAAGGTTCGATTTTCGCACGAAACAAATATTTGTTTAGCCCACAGATAGTTGTACCGTGTGTTCGTGTATGCAAGCTATGTGTAAACAAACAGACCTCTTTTGAATCGCAAAAGAGATTTTTTGATAAATGCTAATAAAACTCATTCATCTTTCAGGTAAGCGGTTCATCAGGCGGGTCCGGTTGCTCAGCATGTGCACTATGGAACGCTGGGGAGTCTGCCCTAGCTGCCTTCAATGTTGCTAGCGGTGACGGCGCTCCGGCGTATATGTCACTCGCACTGGATCTCGTTATTAGAGGCATCCCGGATCCTTTGAGGTGAGATCTTTAATTAATAATAATAATTAACACGTCTAACGGGCCTCTGCGAGTTGGCTTCGGCCCCTCGTACGCCTTCCAAAGGTCCGGGACCCTAGGGTCTCGAGAAATGTCAGACATAAAAATAATAATTAAAAAAAAAAAAAAAAGTTTTGCCATTTTTTTGTAATTTTAACATACTTTTATGTGATTGACAATATATTATAAATAAATGGACTCGTTGGCCGAGTATCTGAACCCTATTTAAAATTTGCCAAATCTTTTATTATATTATACTATTTAAAAATAATATAGGAATAATATTATTATTGATACTGATGAAGAAAACTATGTTTTGGTTGACAACTCATCTACAACATTAAATTACATTATGGGCCTCTCAAAAATAACTGGTTTTCCTGCAGGTTGGTCATCGAGACTCCTGTCAAAATATTCCCGCCTACGGAGAGGTTCTGGTATTATTCAAAGAGGCCACTTGTGCAACAGTTTTATATCAATCTGAAAGAGGTAAGAACACATTGCTTACACCTTCTATACCTTAACAAAAACATATATTTATTACCACCACTAAAATATTTGTTTGAACACAATGTAGCGTTATTTTACTTTATTTTCACACAAGCAAATGTGCCATGCCATTAACTATATTCACGTACAATTTCTTACTCATAGGCCAACACGCCCGAACCTATTCACCGAAACTTGTTTTATCTACCTACACTCGCGATTTGCTAGTGATGTAAATGTCGCTTTAAAGGCTTCGCCAAATAGAACGCGTACTTAGCGCGCGTTAGAGCACGGCGTTGCTAGCGCCGGCGCACT